>CM048745.1:546811857-549757736 GCA_026315105.1 Locusta migratoria | reverse complement strand
CCTGACCACCTTTCTGCAATGTTGCTGAGTACCGTGCCATAGGATGACACTACCGCATTAATTTGTTCTCCTGTGACCTCAAAAGGTAATTCAAATATTCTGACTGTTCTTATACCGAAGCCGGCGTGGGTAACAGTAACTTCACTTATGTTGCCATCCGAATGTTTGAATTTATAGCTACCGCCACTAGACTGTAGTACCGTCTCACAAAGATCTGCTGTCCTCAGTTTGACGTAAATAACTGTACTCACGATCGAGAAATGAATACCGACAAGCTCATCTGAGGTAATCTTCACAACTTCTTCAAGAAAACGTTCAAATTCGTAAGAGGTCGGTCTAACGATCGAAGGTGAACTTCAAAGTGTCTTTTCTATTTGGCTGATTCATGGTGTCATCTTCTAATAGTCACACAAACACAACGACAACAGCGAAAAGCCGCAGCAACACTCCGACTTACCACGCGCGAGCGAACTTTAATTCAGCTTCTTTGTTCCAAAGATAATTGCCACCACTGCCAAGGCTCTCCATGCAGCGGAATAGCACCTCAGCAATGGACATGGTGGAACAATCCTGTTATGGTGATATAAATATCAATTAAATACAATGAAAGAATCCCTGAGACGGATTTTCGTCTCAAATATGTCAAAGACATTATTGATAGAGCTGAAGCATTGAATTAAAATTTGTGGTGCGGCCGGGAATCGAACCCGGACCTCCATGCTTACTAGGCAGACGTCTTAACCGTTAGACTACCACACCACTAACGATTAAGGCGCCTCGGAATAGTCTATGTACGATTTCCCTCCACAACACAAACTTTAATTCAGCTTCTTTGTTCCAAAGATAATTGCCACCACTGCCAAGGCTCTCCATGCAGCGGAATAGCACCTCAGCAATGGACATGGTGGAACAATCCTGTTATGGTGATATAAATATCAATTAAATACAATGAAAGAATCCCTGAGACGGATTTTCGTCTCAAATATGTCAAAGACATTATTGATAGAGCTGAAGCATTGAATTAAAATTTGTGGTGCGGCCGGGAATCGAACCCGGACCTCCATGCTTACTAGGCAGACGTCTTAGCCGTTTTTTTTTTTTTTTTTTTTTTTTTTTTTTTTCGGGCCTCCTTCCACCCCTTCAGCCCGTCCTTGCGCTCACCAAATTCGCCTTCTTCGGCGTCGGCTTCAACCGCCTTGTAACTGGTTGTTTTTTTCCCAAGCGGAAGAGGACAGTGTCTTCAATAAATTTGAAGAAACTTACACGGCGTCCTCCACCATGATTAAATGAGTAAGTGCCTCTTTGGTGTAAATTTCAACTTTTGCTTAGGAAATAGTAATCTGTTGTCTCGTGACATTTGAGATATGCTGCAGTGCAAATGTTATGTCTTTTAGTTAAAATATAAGAATGAACACATATAACTTAAAACGAATCTACTACGTAATGTAAACTTGTAGTAAAAAGAAAACACACTTCTTCTTCACAGCAAATGAAAGTATGCCTTCATTGGCCGTATAAACATTGGTTCCTGAAATCGGCGGTTTATGGAACTAAATAACAATTCCTTAGGGAAGATTGGTGAAATAGAATAACTCGTAGTAAACAAAAAGCAAGGATGCCATTTTGCAAAAAAACATAGCAAAATAAATAAGTCTTCTAGTTCTTTATCTACTGCAATGTTCTAGTCAAAAAATTAGCATAGTTGTTTGTATAATTTTTCTGGCATTTCAGTTTCTGATGTTCCGTTTGTAAATACATCCAGTAATCTTCTTTCTTCTTTTCTCTGTTTGTCAATAGGTAATGGACAGTGTGTCCTTTTAACCAGTTGACTGCTCTCCTTTTGGTGGGAGGGTAAGGCACTTCGTCTGGATTGAGTAGGCGAGCCGGTGTGATCATGTTGGGTGACGTTCGCAGCATACTTGCAAGTTTTGTTCTGCAGAGAAGCCATATCTCCTGTACAAGGTGACATGTAAATCTATGTTCATCCGTGTCTATGAGGCTGCAACTTATGCAATTTGGCGATTCTGCCAGGTGAATGTCGTACAACTTGGAATTGGTCGGAAGTTTTCTATTAACTGCTAAGTACCATGTGGACCTCACGCTCGTTGGTAATTGCGACTCCTGTACGTTTTCCCAAATTCTGTTCCAGTTATATTCTTTATATATGTTCTCTATTCTATTGCTCTGTTTGTTTTCCATCATCATGTTGTATACTGCTTTAACTTTGTACAGATCTTTCTCGGCAATACGGCGTTTAACGTAGCTATACTCCAGAAGGAAATGCTTCAGATGATGGAATGCAGTCGGAATGTGGCGTACATCCATAGGTGCCTCTATGTTGTCCGGAGCTATTTCTTGTAGTAAGCGACTCACAAGTGCATTGGGTGATCTTTGCCACAGTTTATATGTTTTGCTGAGATACAAAGCTTGGGCCTTGACATAGATGTCTGTCAAGTTAAGGCCTCCGTTTCCGGTTGCTAATGTAAGTGTATCATATGTTATTTTAAAGATCTGTCCTCTGCTTACAAAGTGGCCGAGCGCTGCTAGCATTCGTTGCGCTATTGTGCGGGGGAGCGGTAGCAGCTGAGCAACAAAGTTGACTTTCGAGGTGATATATGTGTTTGCTAGATGTACTTTTTGTATTGCATTTATGTTTCGCAAAACATATTGCTGTGTGCTGGCTCTAATTTTTTCCAGCAGTCTCCTGTAGTTGAGGGCGGCACTGTTGTTGATATTGCGCGTGAATTCAATTCCGAGGGTTTTTAGTTTGTCCACAATTTTTATGTGTTCGGTTGTAAATTCTATCCCTCGCCCGATGTTTAAAATTCCTGACTTTTGCAGGTTTAGTTTGGCTCCTGACGCGGCTGCATATCGAGATACAATGCGAAGTGCGGTTGCTAGCTCGCTTTCGTCTGTCACTATACAACTGACGTCATCCGCGTACGCGTGGCAGACTATTTTCTGACCACGTAGCTGCAATCCTCGGAGTTCTTGTGTGAGCGTGAACAGGAGAGGTTCAAGCGCTAATGCAAAAAGTGCCATAGACATGGGGCATCCCTGTCGGACCGAGCTCTTTATAGCGATCGGCCTGCTGAGTTGTCCGTTGATACTGATTTCGGACGTACCGCTAGTCAGTAGGTTTTTAATAGTGGTTACAAGTTTTTGTGGGAAGCGGGCTTGTGTTAATGTTTTAAAAAGATATGCATGGTTGACTGCATCAAAAGCTTTCGCAAAGTCGAAGGACACGATAGCACACTTGATATCACAGGCATCTGCGGTTGCGATAATATCGCGGTAGTCGCTTAATGTGTGGTACATAGTTTTGTTTTTCCCCACACTTGTTTGATAGGCTCCTGTTATGGATGTGATGACTGAATTTAATCTTTGCATTATTACTCTTGCAAAAATTTTATAATCACTATTTAATAGTGTTATGGGTCTAAAATTATCGATGGTCTTCCCCCCAGAAGTTTTGGGAACTAAGACCACGGTGCCTTCACAAAACTCTGTCGGGATTTCGTTGATATTCATTAGTTCATTGCATACTAATGTCATCTTACTGGCTAACTGCTGTCGGAAAAGTTGATATACTTCTGCAGGTAGACCATCAGGGCCTGGAGCCTTATTTTTCGGGCTTCTTTGAATAGCGTCTATGACATCTTCTTCCGTTATCTCTGCTGCGAGTTCTTCCGCGTCCTCAGGACTCAGTCTTCCTGACAAATTCGATGTGATGGTTTCCTGCGCTATTTCGTCTGTTGGTTTGTCGGCTAATAGTGCTGTAAAATGTTTGTGCACTTCTTCTCTTATTTCCATTTGTTCTGCCAATAGTCTTCCGTCAGTAGTTTTCAATTCCGCTAAAATTTTTCGGTTTGTCCGCTTGACTTCCTGTATGACATGAAACATAGACGTCGTTTCCTCTTGTATCGTATTTTGCAGCCGCGTTCGAACTTTGCATCCTTCAAGTTGTTGCCGCTTCAGCGTTAATAATTTGGCTTGTATTCGTTTTATCTGACTGTAATTTAGCCGTTAGACTACCACACCACTAACGATTAAGGCGCCTCGGAATAGTCTATGTACGATTTCCCTCCACAACACAAACTTTAATTCAGCTTCTTTGTTCCAAAGATAATTGAGCTACACTGCCTCATATCTATTACATTGCATACAGACGTCGGTGTCAGCGGCGGCGCTAGACGAACAATGGGCGTCGGCGAACTCGGCTTTGCGAGGCCCCTTTCATTTTTTCATTAATGAAGAAAATGTTAAATGAGCTCAATTACACATCAATAATCATTATACTAAAATTCTATTAGTATAATATACGAGTATTATTGCAATGTCAAAAATTACAATAAACAAACACAAATTAGAGGAACTTTTCACCTTCTCGTCTCTGAAATTTTTAGGACCACATCGTAATACTAGCCACTATTTCGGCTTTAGTTGATAGTACTGAGAACGCAGATAATCTTTCATTGATCATTTTGCTTTTCAAGTTAGTCTTACCCAATTTTAACTTTGTGAAGCTTCTCTCGGCCGAAGCTGTAGTGACTGGAACGGGGGATGATTCTGATTGTTACATAAACATTTGGATATACTTCTTCCAAATCGTTTTCTGAAATGTACTGAAGAAATTTTTATGTAAGTATTTAACTAAAAATTGTATCACTACTGCACTCATACGGAAATGGCCGAGCGCACTAAGGCACCATACCACGGTGAGCGAGATCGCTCTCGCCGGGGTTAGAATCCCACCCTTGGGTACGAATGTTGCCTTCGTCCATTGGTTAAGCTAGTGTAAATTAGATGAATGTCGTCGCTATATAACTTAGCAGTTGGAAAGCGTCGTTAAAACATATATATATATAAAAAAAAATTTTAACAATGTTTTGCGAGGCCCCCACAGGCGCGATGCCGTCGGTGGTGGCCGACGTCGCCGACGCCCAGCGCCGCCACTGGTCGGTGTAGAGGCGAGCAGGGAAGGCGGAAGCGGGCGGGTCTTTCGCAATGGGAGGCCCCCGGCGCGGGCGGGAATGTGAGGCGTCGCACCTGCCGCCGGACACCTGCCCGCCGGCCGCAGAGAAAGTGAAGTGCTGGGCTAGGCGGCCGGCGGCCGGCGGCGCGGGCTGCGGTCGCGCCTCTCCGGATGACGCGACGTCCGCAGCCACACGACGCGCCGCGCCAGGGGCGGCCGATCCTCACGCCGCGCCGTGGCTAATTGCAGCGCCCGCCGCTAGGCGGCAGCTGCGCACCCACTCTGTCGCAGGCACCAGAGATAACATACACTGAAACTTCCCGGCAGATTATAATTGTGTGCCGGAACCGGGACTCGAGGCGGCATCGTGAGTCGTGTCGGGATAGCACAGTCAGTCGTGCGCTTGCCCGCGAAAGGCAAAGGTCCCGGATTCGAGTCCCGGTTCCGGCACACAATTTTAATCTGACAGCGCACACTCCGCTGCAGAGTGAAAGTTTCATTCTGAATAACATAGACTGCAGTGATCTCAACGAATACAGGGCCGGCGCTAGGCCAAGTGCCGCCCCGTGCGAGCTGCTAAATTGCCGCCGCCCCCTCCCCCGTTTTAACACGAAAGTTAGTGGAATTTTATTTAAACAAATCTGTAGGAATTGTCAACAATCAATCGCTGTTTTTCTTACTACTTATCAGATCTACCCGATCTTGTCCACTGAGTGTCCAATCTCAAAGCTTTTAATATGTGCTTACATTTAAACCGTCACGTTGACTGTTACGTTCAGCATGACGGTATAGATGTTATCATAACTCAAAGCATTGAGAATAGCAACACTGTGTCCGAAATCTATGTAGATCCGGAAAATAAAAACAAAAATTGCGACTGATTGGTGACATTCTCTATAGATTTGTACAAAACAGTCGCTAGGCACCAGCTCAAAAATGGAGTCAAACCTGATAGAAGAAATCTAGCTAATTTTAATAAGCCTTGGGAATTTACAAAAATGTTCAAATGTTCTGTCTATGGATTACGTTTTAGAAGGTGTCAAAATTAACGTTTTGTTTGGAGCGGACGAGAGGGCATTGTTGCTAAAAGACCACACTTTCTCAGGTTTTTATCAGAATCAAAGCGACTAGTAGTTTACTTAGATGAAACATGGATTCACACGCATCATACAGTAAATAAATTTTGCCAAGTGATAGCGTGCTAGTAGTATTGTCAAACAAAATTGCCGGTCAGAGTTTAATTGTTGTTCATGCAGGCGGAGACAGGTGTTTCATGGCTCAAAAACCAAAACGTCCGACTACCATTCAGCAACGGATATCAAAAATTTCAAAAATACGTCGAGACCCAACTTATGCCAGGCTTACTACCAATGTCTTTATCCCTTGTAATTACTCGCAGCGTATTTACTCATTCGAAAAACTTCTAGCCATTGTAGGTGTTGGACATGTTTGACTGTAGTAATGTTCAACCATTTATTTCCATAATTCAGGAACAATAAAACACTCGGAAACTGCCATTGACGGGCTTAGCAAAATTGCTTCAGGCTTAAAATGTAACAGCAGTATCGAACATTGCATTCGAATTTCCAAATTACATTTCGTCTTCTGCAAAATTAGTTTGAGTAAACACACGGCACGTAACAGGCTGTCAGCGCTCCACTCATAAGAATACTGGCGTGCACGCCAGACTGCTTCCTCTTCTCAGTTCCTCCGGCGAACGCGACGATGCTGCTATAGTGACGACGAAGAAATTAGTCCTCCTCCCTCCCCTTGTTCAACAGGGGCGGACGACATGTAGTCGAGGCGTCATGCCATACGACGGTTCCCGGCGCTCCCTCCGAGATTTGTTTTCGAATCCCCTCTTGGGCATGAATTTTGAGTTTGTCAAGGAGAAAAAAGGGGGGGGGGGGAGGGCGGCAGATTTGCCGCCCCTCGGAAAGTGCCGCACGTGCCTTGCGCCGGTCCTGATGAATAACACCGGATACACAACTGTAGTGCTTTGTATCTGTGAAGATCGTGACACACTATTTTTGTTAGGTTGGCAACTCCGTACGTATAGGTCGTGTTGTTCTTTTGTATTCTGCGTCCTTTGAAAATAAGATATGAATGATTACGTACTTTAACAAATACATTACACTAAAGTTCGAGTCGTTTATGCTTGAAGATAACTCAAAGGAAATGAAGTAGAGTCAAATCCATAGATGAACTATATTTTTAGCCAGTTCCTATCACACTGAATTTAATGAATAAATGACACTGTCGTAGACGCTACTTCTACTGTTCATTTCTCTATTTACCTCTTGTTTATAATGCTTTCCGTTTGTGCCCACCGACTGGAAATTACTGCATGAAAAATAACCCTTATATCAGACACCTCGAATTGATCGTTTTACACCTTCATTTATCTTTCTACAGTAAAAAAAAAAAAAAAAAAAAAAAAAAAAAAAAAAAAAAAAAAAAAAAAAAAAAAAATTCCATTTAACGCAATGTGGTAGAAACACTTCTACTGAATAAAAATATAACGGTCGTACACGTTTAAAAAAAACCATGCCGTTTTCTGCCGTTTAGTTTCATAAGTATACCGTTTATTCGATGTCTCAACTATTTTGTGAATAGTATTAAAAGTTTCATAGGTAGCTGCCGTTGTATTTGAGTTACTTTGTTCGGAAAACAACTAGAACAAAAGGTTACAGATCTCAACGTTAGATTCGGTGTACGCAAATACTACTAACAACTAGATCGAGACAGATGTACGTTCACCAATGTGGCGTCGAGCGTCACGCTTTCGTAATACACAGTACTGCCACCAGATTATCTTTGAGCTCGCTGTTATTCTGAAACCATAGACTTACTAAATAAAAACTAGACCGCTCGCTGGCGCTAGTGTCGCGTCCCCACATTGAACGTGACAGAAGACGCCATTTTCAGGGCAATTGTGTCTAAACATGGTTCGTTCGTGTGCTGCTTTTAGTTGTAACAGTGAGAACGGAAGCAAATACGGAAACAATGTTACATTTCACAGATCAGTTTATTTTTTTTTTTCTTTTCTCTCTCTCTCTCTCTCTTTTTTTTTTTTTTTTTTTTTTTTTTTTTTTTTTTTTTTTTTTTTTTTTTTTTTTTTTTTTTTTTTACAAAAGATCCTCTCCTCTAAAATTAAGAAACGTACTTTGGTGCATGTCAGGTACTTATATTTTATTTATATATAACTTACTAAAAATACTAATTTGAGTTGAATGAATAACTGGGCCTATAAGAGGCATTTATCATATATAAGTATGATGCAGAAGTAGGTCGAATAATTGTTTTTACACACTTCACAGGTGGTGATTGTACTTCGTAAATGGTCATTACTTGGTCGAATATTGCATACTCAACCACTTTGAGAAGTACTATCTCTGTTAAAAAGTAATGTGCGAATGAAATGCGTATTTAAAATTTTATGTGTTATTACAGTTACCCATCCCCAAATTCGAGGAAGTTGAAAGAAAAATGATATGTAATATGGAAAGGAATGTTGACAAAAGTGTGATGTACAAAAAATAAGCGTGCAAAACGTACAGAGTAGTCGGAGAAAAGTAAAGAGGACCTGAGTAAAAATTACGCGAATTAAAAAATAATCGCACTCTCTGCTACTTTACAAGTTTCATGGAATCATATTGTGCAAATATCTCGATGAAAAGTGCTCCACTTTATCAGAAAAGAGCCTTACATTCTTAAGTTTCGTGTCTCTATGCAGACGTTATTTCCAAAATTAGGAGACTTCATTCATTTAAGAATACTTTTTAAACAGACTGCAATACTGAGTAATTTTTTTTTAACAAAGATGACTTTATTTTGTATTTTAGTTTGCTCGGGGCTACGATCGTTTTGACCGCTGTTGTGTTATATTTACGAACAACCTATATAAACATCATATACTGGCTAAGGTGCTGCCATACTTGAAGCAAATTGAAAACTCGGTCGCCATGTTTTACAACGTTACGTAGGTATAACCAGTCGTCTGCTATAGCACTAAATCATATCACTTTAACTTTGTGCAATGACTGAACAAACCATTCTCTACCTGATTATTGTTATTTTTATAGCCAAGCTAATATGGATATAGGATAAATGATAATCAACAATTGTGTGGCAGACAAATCGGATAGTTTAATTATAAATGTCACTTACACTGGATCGGCTAAACATCGTCTCATTCATACAAAAATCATGACTTTTCACTTCCTTTTAAACAATATTAATTTCGTGTACATTTGCCCATTCTGCTTACCTCTTTCCTCCGCAGATTTGGCTTTACGTAAATAGTGTATTCTATAACTGAAGTAAAGTTTTGTAATAGCTTTATAAGGCTGAAGTAATGAGATTCCTCCCAAAATTCCGCTGGCCGCGGTGGCCGAGGGGACTGAGGCGCTCCAGTCACGGTCTGCACGGCCACTACGGTCGGGGGTTCGAACCCCCCTCGGGCATGGATATTTGTGCCGTCCTTAGTGTTAGCTAGTTTGTAAGTTTAGGGACTGATGACCCCGTAGTTAAGTCCCATAAACTATACAAACATTTCCTCCCAAAATTCCGAGGGTACCATTAAGTGATCGTAGTTGTTAAATAAAGTAGGCATGTTTCCCAACATTCTAAATACATCTACATACATTCTCAACAGAAAATTTTTCTTCCCTAATGACGGCGTTTTTGTTGTTTGAAGATGTTCAGGGAACGAAAACATCGTCGTAACCGCATTAGCAGAAGCCGCTTTGTATCATTTGTTGTATAAATCATTTCTCCTCAGAATGCGATGAACAAATACAACTGTATGCAGTAGGTTTCCACTTATCTCGCCTTATATTAGCTAACCATCTTTTTGTAAGTTGTTCATTTTTCACAGGAAAACTGAAAAATATAATTATAGCTTACTTTAGTTACAGTTAAACGCATACACAACGATAGGACTAATGTATGCAGAAATGTGGTAAGTATAAAAGACGTGTACACGAAATCTTAGAAACGAAAGTATACAAATACTCTATGAAAATACGATATTCCAACAGTCTTATTACTGCGATTTGTACAGTTATATGCTGCGCATGCATGATTTCAGATTAATAAATAACCTTTCAAGCTTACTACGAAACATAAACACGTAAATAGCGTCTGTCTAACTTTCGTATTCGGCGCACTAGACGAAAAAACTGGCTGCCACAATTCCAGATTAATAAATAACCTTTCAAGCTTACTACGATACATAAACACGTAAATAGCGTCTGTCTAACTTTCGTATTCGGCGCACTAGACGAAAAAACTGGCTGCCACAATTCCTGGTTGCTGCCACAAGGAGCGCTGTTAACCCAGAGATAGCCTCTCTACGTAGTTTATATAGCTCGTTGATGTTTACAAACCCTATAAAGGGTTGTAGAAATTTTCACCAATCAGTCGTAAAAATATTTATTTATTTGCCGATCTAGATTTTTACCACTATGTGGTCATTATCAATGCTTAAAAACGAACGCAACCTCCAACATGGAGGTCGAGATGTTTTAAGTATTTTAATCATTTTTAAGAATTAAAATGACAACGCAGTGGTCGAAATCTAGATCTGCCAATAAATGAATATTTTTTACGGCAGATTGCTGAAAATTTCTACAAGTCAAATACAGTCGTTGAGCACAAGTTCCAACTTGGAATCAAACCTGCTACAAAGGGTGTTTCGTTGCTGATTCGAGGATATTTTGGTTTTTATATGAAGAACTGTGCCGAATTACAGACTGTTAGTGATGTCCCATGATAAATTTAAACGCAAGACGCGAGTGACAATCAAATATTTCCATTGAAATTAATATCTGGGTGTGCAGTCCCCAAAACTGAAGTGACGATGCCTTCCACATTTGTTGATGCAAGTCATGATATAGAAATTAAAAAAGGACGCTTTTTGAAGCCAAAAAAATATTCACGAATTATAAAGAAATAGAAAAATATTATCCAATCAAGGGGCTAACAAGAAACTCGTACATTGTGTTACTGACATTCCTGAAAGGTTAATATCGAAAACATAAATACATTATTGATGGAAAGGAAGTAGAATTGCTGAGATTAATTGGCACTCGACACCAAATTCACTCTTCATATTTTTCCCTAAATTGTCCAAGTATTTGTCGATCCAGTTAAAGCTAAGTTCTACAAAAAGAAAAGCTGATTGCAAAATTATAAAACCACCTCCCTCCCAAATATTTAAGAATTTGTGACAGTGATACTACTTCTGATTGAAGTAGAACCCAAGTGTTTGCTTCGCCTAGACCTAAATTCATTGGTGATATTGAAGTGAATGTATTTAAGGCACAAATAATAAACGTTCCTTGGCTAGGGAAACAATACACTCAAGGCAAATAAGGCTAAAGAATGAGCAGGTGTCGATGCAATCTTGTTTGACTAAATGCCAAGGAAATCTAAAACTTGACTTAAAGGGATGTAAAGTAATCGTTGAATACACAGCAGTTGAGGAGGATTACAGATCGACAATGTTCTGCAATACGTATTACAGAAATGAAAAAGTTTCTCTCTAGTTTATTCGCATTATTAGTAAAAGTGAGTTGTTTATATGTTATATTTTTGTAGTAGATTTCATGACCGTAATCTAGTTGGTCTGCTGCAGGAATATGAAGTGACGCAGTACGAATAAATGTTAGTGCTGCTATATAATATTCAATGATTCCTTTTTTCTGGCTCCTTTAATACATAAACAGTCGAAAAATTAATTATTGCGTGGGACCTCGTGCGTTTCTTTACTATTACTCCTGTTTCCAATCCGGAAAAATAAAAAAAAAGTAATTATCACTATTGAGTCTCTGCTTAAATAATCTAGTTTAATTATATTCCCACGACATACATGTGAACCTTGACTTCATAACACGCAAAATAGAGCTACGAATGCGAAAGTGCAACTTCACTGTGTGGAAAAGTAGCGCGTAAATCAGAGCCAGCGCTGCCAAGCGGCGAAACGGGTGTACTCTACAAACGATCACACTTTCTACCTTCTATTCGTTATGCTGAAACCATAAGCAACACAAAATGCGCCAGTAGTCAAGGGAACGTAATTTCTCCATATTACCAATACAAATTCGATTATTGCTGTTTTTAGATGGGCCCAGGTTACAAGTGTTTTCGGTTTTTACATCCAACAGACTTACATATCCTCAGTGTTTGAGCTGCATTAAGAATATTTTACTTTTTGAAACTTATGAATGTTGGATGTAGTATGGATGTGAAGATCAAGCTGATCTTGACCCAGTTTAAATGCAGCAAGTAAATCATTTCTGGTGCAACTCTGCACAGGCTACAAATACATACAGAGTATCAATTATCCCTATTAAACTACTTCTTGTCGAGTGCCACATTATTATTTGACCGTAAACAGCCAATATTTTGCTTCTTTTTAGTTTTGGCATCACTGTGACTAAAGTCTTAAAATGTAAAAGATTGTGTTAAAATCGGACATTCCGGATGCAAACAGATTTCAATTGTAATAAAACCACAACATAACAACTCACATGTATTGTTGAGGAATAGTAAGAAAACTGATTCTGCTTGCCAGACTGATATTTGGTCTTAAACTCCAGTGTAAACTGCAAACTGAAAGACTCACAGTACAACATCAAACATGTTTAGCTTAAAAACTGCTGCTCCATTGCTCGTAAAAAGAACTCTGGATATGTTTCATTTATGCAGGTGTAGAAACTGTAGTCGTTACATTAATATTAGCAGTTACGAAGACCTAGCAACAACTGTGCTACTAAATGCGTAATAACAAGAAGATGAGACGTTTCATTGACCAAATATACGCTTAATTTCCATTACAGGTGATAACAACTGATCTCTCAGGTTATCTTCTCATTGCTCGTAATGATGAAAATGGTTTCGTGTCCCGAGTCACGTGACGTAGATGCGCGTTTCACTATAATGACGTCAAGTGAAATCTACCTTTCCTTTGGCCCATGACAGAAGAAACATCTCAGTCACGTGACGTAGATGCGCGTTTCACTATAATGACGTCAAGTGAAATCTACCTTTCCTTTGGCCCATGACAGAAGAAACATCTCAGTCACGTGACGTAGATGCGCGTTTCACTATAATGACGTCAAGTGAAATCTACCTTTCCTTTGGCCCATGACAGAAGAAACATCTCAGTCACGTGACGTAGATGCGCGTTTCACTATAATGACGTCAAGTGAAATCTACCTTTCCTTTGGCCCATGACAGAAGAAACATCTCAGTCACGTGACGTAGATGCGCGTTTCACTATAATGACGTCAAGTGAAATCTACCTTTCCTTTGGCCCATGACAGAAGAAACATCTCAGTCACGTGACTCGGAGCAGAAACATCGTCTCTGTGAAAAAGTGGAGTTGGCAGCTGCAGTTTTTATCATTTAAAACTGGAAAAAAGCACAGATTTTAACTAAAAAGAGTGTTATTGTTTTCTTATTACACATTCACTACTACTATTGACGTTATTTTCGCCAACAGTAATATTAATGCGACGCTTATAGGTTTTACATATGACTATGTGGAACAGAATAGCAGCTCTTAAGCGAATTATATACATGTGAATGCATTGTTTCGCGGCGAGTTATGTTGATAAAATTTTCTCGGGTTTCTAGCTGAGTCATATGGTTCACTGTCCACGACGTTTCGGCCGAGATCTCCTCGGCCATTGTCAAGTGGTTGACTGTCGAGTGATTGCTGCTGTCGTCCTTATATAGGTACACTGCTGGCTGTGACGTCACTGGTGCTCCGCGACATGGCCATAAAAGACAATGTTTCGCTCGTGTGCCTGCGGCGCCCACTTCAACCGTCTCATCGCCGGGTTCCGAGCTGTGCTCAGCTGCAAGCCGCCGTCTCTATTAAAAGTATTGTCAGCTATTTTTATCTCAATCGCCTGTTTTATTACATTATCACAGAAACTGTTGCTATTTTGTAATTATGGATGTCTCCTCAAACGCAATACGATGTCTGTTTTCAAGTGCATGCTTCACGATTGCTGACTTCTCGGGATAACGCAAACGGTAACATCTTCAGTATTCCACACAGCGCTGTTCAGTAGTGCGCACTGTTTGTCCTATGTAAAATTGTCCACAGGCATAAGGTACTTTATACACTCCCGAAGTTCGTACGCCTCCACCATCCTTAACAGGTCTCATCAAATAACGTATCTTTGAAGGAGGCCTGAAGATGATTTTGTGTCTCTAAAAGAGTCGGTTTCTCCTTCCACTAACTAAGCCACAAAACGGCAAAAATGAATGTTTCTTTGAGTCCTCCTGGCCGAGAGGTCTTCTGCTTGTGTGTCTTCGAGAAATTAGCTTTCGTAATCGTTGCCACTCCTTTTGCAGATTTTCACTGTGACAATGCTTCCGCTCGGTGCACCGAGGTCCTTACCACTGACTGTTTTGGCGATGGATGATGATGGCTTGTGGCGTTATTTAATAGTTCAGGGACGGGAGATGAAAAATAATAGGACCTTAACGATTTTATTTTCAGCGTAGACTACGGAGCTGGATGGAGACTGAATTAATTTTCATAACATTGTTTTAAATGAGGTATACGAAAGTAGGTCCCCGGAGTAAACAGATTAAAAGTGGCTAACGTACGAGCGATTTGGTGTTAATATTCAAATTTTGTAAGTAATTCATGCTTATGGGAAAATATTAGAAGTGTTTTATATTGTGGCGGCCAAATCATCTTGGCTACGCAATGATACATATATATATTTCTCAAAGGTAATGTATCAGTCCCAGAGTAGAAAGTGAAAACTATAGTCAATTCCTTTTATTTTATTTCTTAGTGTAAATTTAGTCAACATTCAATCACGAAATATTTCACGATAAAAACAGTATGAAATTTTTATTGAGCTCGGATAATTTCTTATGTTGGTAATATCACATTTTAAAGTCTATCAGATAGTTGCACGATCAGTTCGTCTCGGTTGGACGCCATACTGTACTCAAGGCGTAAAAAGATATATTGTTCACCGTGCTTAATGAAAAGCTCTGTTGTTGTTGTGGTCTTCAGTTCCCAGACTGGTTTGATGCAGCTCTCCACGCTACCCTGTCCTGTGCAAGTCTCTTCATCTGAGAATACGTTCGGTAACCAAATGTTCAAATGTTTGTAGAAATTATGGGACTTAACTACGGGGTCATCAGTCCCTAAGCTTACAAACTACTTATGAACTAGCTAAGACTAAAGACGGCACAAATATCCATGCCCGAGGGGGGATTCGAACCCTCGACCGTAGTGGCCGTGCAGACCGTGACTGAAGCGCCTCAGTCCCTCGGCCACCGCGGCCGGCGTTCGGTAACCTACATCCTTTTGAATCTGCTTACTGTATTCGTCCCTCGGTCTCCCTCTACGATTTTTACCCCACACGCTTCCTTCTAATGCTAAGCTGACAATTCCTTGATGTGTCAGAATGTGTGCAACCAATCTGTCCCTTCTCTTAGGATAAGCCAGAAACTCCTTTTCTCCCCGATTCGATTATGCACCTCCTCATTAGTTACGCGATCTACCCATCTAATTTTCATCATTTGTCTGTAGCACCACATTTCATCTGTAGCACCACATTTCATCTTTTTATCTGAACTCCTTATCGTCCTCGTTTCACTCCCATACAATGCAACACCCCAGACAAATGC
Source organism: Locusta migratoria (assembly GCA_026315105.1). Lineage (NCBI taxonomy): Eukaryota > Metazoa > Arthropoda > Insecta > Orthoptera > Acrididae > Locusta > Locusta migratoria. The sequence goes on along the minus strand of CM048745.1, from coordinate 549,742,090 downwards.
TTTAAGAAAGGACTTCCTAACATTTAAATTAATATTGGATGTTAACAATTTTCGCTTCTGTAGAAACGCTTTTCTTCCCATAGCCATTCTGCATTTTATATCTTCTTTACTTCGGCCATCAAAAGTTATCTTGCTACCCAAATATCAAAATTCATCTACTACTTTTATTGTCTCATTACCTAATCTAATTCCTTCAGCATCGCCTGATTTTCTGACATTGCATTCCATTACCTTCGTTTTACTCTTGTTAATGTTCATCTTATATCTTCCTTTCAAGACACTGTCCATCCCATTCAATTGCTCTTCCACATCTTTTGCGGTCTCTGACAAAATTACTATCTCATCGGCAAACCGCAATGTTTTTATTTCTTTTCCCTGCACTTTAATGCCCTCTCCAAATTTCTCCTTCTATTCCTTCACTGCCTACTCAATGTACAGATAGAACAACATTGGGGAAAGGCTACAACCCTGTCTGACTCCCTTCCCAACCTTTGTGTCCCTTTCCTGCCCTTCGACTCTTATATCAGCGGTTTTTTGTATAGGTTGAATAAAATTCTTCGCCCCCTATATTTTACCGTTGATACCTTCAGAATTTGGAAGAGTGACAAATTTGAACTTCATAGTGGTAATGTAACAGTATCATCATAATGAGACACCACATGTTTCAATTCATATCTCGTGTTACAACATATTTGTACGACTCTGCTATTATGAGCCGTATTAACTACATTGCAACGATATTTTGTTATTACAAGCCGCCATTAACAGAAGTAGTGAAACTACTTAAACGATTTTTCTATATTTGTATTAGAAAATTCACAACCACGTTCGATGACTAGGAAATATGAAAGACGCAGCATCCAGAGCAGCAACTTCTCAAATTGTATCATGCCATTCCAGTGTTACTCCCTACTGGTCGCGTTTAACTCAAGCATAGCTTCAGCTGTAACATTTCCCCTATAGGACTTCGCCACTACCTGTGTTAAGAGTGTGCTGCATTTCTGAAAAGCCATGGCTCCAGGGCGAGCTACCTCTGTACCCAACCAAAAAATTCAGAGTGACTAAAATACCCACTCTGGATTTCAAGGAATGTATGACTATACTTCCGTTCCCTTCTACTTTTTTTGGAAGAGTTTCTCTCCCAAATTATAACCGACTGCTCCACCATGCCAGACAGCAACCTTACCTCATTTAGGACAAGTGCTCCCCTAAACGGAAGTGCAGTTGAAACACTCGTAGTGGCGTTGCTTACCTGACATACTACTGTAGCTGCGATTACACACGGTAGAGCAGCCTACTGAAGTTATCAGATACCTGCTACCATTCTGACAGCGAACACACCTCTGCTACAGTTCCCTCAGTGTCCGAAAACACATACGTCTTATCAAATATCATTTAGAGGTCTAACGTATAAACGGAAAGAGGAGGAGATGTTAATAGAGTGATGCACTTTGGTTCGATTCTGTTTTCTTTTAATTTAACAGATATATCTTTAGATTTTACGGGAGATGTGCAGTAAAAGCTATTTTTTAAAACTATTATGCGCTTACTAGCTGATACATAACACGACCGTTTCTCTTCTCTTCAGTACTTGTATGATCGTATTACCAAGTGAGGTTTATCAAGAAGACAAAAGAATACATGTTGTCTACACCGAAATTCCCTAATTCAACGGGACATTGTAACAAAATGCCCAGTAACACTGTTCCTAGTTTATTATTTAATGCCGCAGTTGTTGCAAATGTTTGTCATTTTCAAGCACGTCTACGTTGTTCTAACGTTCGTTAACATCTGGCGTCAGTGTTATTATAAATTTCATGAAATATTCATCACTGTTCCTTGATATACGAGTTTGCTGTTACTTTTCCGCAGCTTGATGTGGTGACAAAAAACTGAATACAGAGTTCTTATACTTTATTAAATTTTTAACAGTTACATCTAACTGATAAAAGACTGCTTAAATTTCTTAAGATGCGCATTAATGGGACATGCTTACTAAACATTTTTCTCTTGTTTTATTCAAATATAACATCCTCCCAAAAGTATGGAAGGCAAAAACCCTTATGTAGTACAGAAGATGAATGACGACATTTCCGGAGCTTGGTTTCCCTGTCAAACTTCATGTAATAAATAGTGACCTCAATCAAGTTTCCATGAAAGTTGACCAACGTATGAATATTTTCATAGGGACGCTTTATATATTCCTTGTGCTGGAGGCTACCTAGCAATAGAGTCCGTACTATCTGAACGACCATATGAAAGCAGCTGTATTTATATTTCGTAAATACAGGAGAGAAAAAGAGGAGGAGGAAATGGACAGAGAGAGATGGACAGAAATGGGATTGGGGTGGGGGGATAGTGTAAAGAACTTGTAGTTTCTTGACAATGTTACAGTTATCAAATTTTTGGCAAGTTTGAGTTACGCATGAAAGTGAGGAAAATTTAAAGATTGTATTGTGGATCGACTCAGCTTTAATTAATGGGCAATATTTATTACATTACTAAAAGAAATTGTGACAGCAGGACTTCTATTAAACCAACCAGGGCAGACACGATACAATCCCAAAAATGCAGTCTTTATGAACATTTGGTCGTATTAATAATAATGTTGTTTCATCCTCTTATCCGTAGACATTATTCGTTATACAAATGGAGTAACTATTATCGTTCATACGTTTGTCGAGTTGATGTTAATATCACTTTCGTTCGTTGGTTCAGTGGTTGAATGTTGATAGACGCCGTAACGTTGAGTTGCCGTTTATAGAGTGTAACGCAGAAAGTGAATGTCATTTGAGTGCAGCCCCGCCCACCCCCCTCCCGCCTATGCTGATCTAAGCACGGAAACTCCGGAAGAACGTGAGAAGCGATTATCCTGTGGTCGTAAGCGCCACGGAATTCTTCGATCTGTGAGACTAATTCCAAACGGGAAGTATGTTTGCCCGGTGACCACACCCGTCACGAAATCTCACTTTCTCTGGAAACGCTTCAAGAAATACAAGCACGTTTATCTACCGACCATAGAAGTCAGAAAAAGTTCGCGGCTTTTGGAGACAAAGAGCAGCCTAAGATTTGTTTCTCTGCTGAACTTCGTTGCCATATAAATTTACATCATTTGGAGAAAGATGAGCATCAAGATTTTCTTTTGTGTGCTGAGCGTAGTCGCCGTAAAAATTCACAGCTTTTGGAGGCAAATTATCTGTAATAGCTTCGTTTGTTTGCTCCTCGGAACCGATACCAGTGATAGACAGGAGGTACAGACCAACCACTTGGAACAGTAAAGGAGTTGTTTGCAGCAGGAATTGCGGCAAACACAGTCCACGGAGGCCCGACTGATGTAATTAAAGGAAAACCGGCTTTGCCCTACCATTTTTAGGATGTTTGATGATGATGTGTGTATGATGTACGACACACCAAGGATAGAAAAACTAGATTTAACTGCTATTAATAACATGGTGACGGCTCTCAACTTAGTGACTGGGTGTATTGAGCACGCACTGCCGTGTCTTGAGGTGGATGCATAACCCAAGGGACTATGTTTCTCATGTGGAAAAGTTCCCCTAGAATACCTACCAGAGCAACAAAAGAGAGAGCATCGGCAAATACTTTTAGATTTGTATTTGAGTTATTGGAGTGAATCGGATTACTAGGAGGAGGAGGGCGAGTTAGTTGCGAGTATGCTGCGGAGGGAACTTATTGATCTGTTGCAATGGCTAAGATCGTGAATAATAATAATAATGAAATCGCTTCCGCTGAGCAAAAGAAGGATGAAACGTTCTTCCGTGAAACGCCTTGTAGTACATGCGTAACCTCTTTAACTACTGCTTTACTGCCGCGGCGGAGCGGCCGTGCGCACTGAGGCGCTATGCTACGATACGCGAGGCCGATCCCCGTCGTGGGTTCGAATCTCCGTCTTTAGTATAAGGTAGTTGATAAGTAGTTTGTAAGTTTAGGCACTGATGACCCCGCAGTTAAGTCCCATAAGCTTTACAAACATTTGAACTACTTGACTGCCTACAGGAAGTCAGCGTTGGCTGATGCATCTTGTGGGAGGGAAAAATTCGCACACCACTTTTATATCATTCGACGTATACACAGAAGGAATCCCAGTAAGTACTGTATCTTCAAAGAATGGCAGCGTGAAGATCCTAGCAAAGTGTAACCTAATCGTTTGGAACGAAAGCATCATGGCACACAAACAGTCGTATAAATATTTGGAATCGGCAACCACCTGTCGAAAAGATCGCAATGAGGCGCCACTGTTTTAATTTGTGATTTCTGATGGATTCTATCCGTTATAGCCCAGCGAACTACAGAAGATGAGGTGATCGCAAGACTGAAATGCTCCATGCTATGGCAGAAGGCACAGACGGCGTTCATGAGAAGGCAGTTGGACGGCAGTCCCCGTTCGCAGGAATTCTGGCCATTTCATTGCAACTGACGAGAGTATATTGGCGAATACAATGGTTACTGACTGTTTTAGATAACCTTTGTTCCTTCGACGCAGAAATGTATTCGTCTCGTCAATGAGAGGTACACCAAATAACACATCACGGGTATTCTTGACTGTGTATGTGTGTGTGTGTGGACGCGGCGTTAAACATTTATTTTGCTTCCTTCTTGCCTTTATCAACGATCAATACTGATGTCAAACGTCACTGAGAGTCTGCTAAAAACCAGAACATTCTGGGAAAGAAGTGGGACCGAGGTGTTATACCGATCCGTAAATAAGGTTCTAGAGCAGACCGATGCTATCATTTACTCGGTGGGGTTTCTTAACTCCCTGTCTGCAACCGATTCCCCTTACATAAACATCTTTCTCGAAGTTGGCATTCCGGTTAGGCTGCTTTGGTACTTAAACCGTTGTAAACTGTTTAATGTAACTTACCTTGAAGTAGTACGTATCTGAAATTCTCACGGGTTGTGGAGCTGGTGAAATAGTTTTCATATTACACGTACCCCTTATTCCCAACAATTTGCCTTTCCTATTGAAAATCGTACAGCTTCATGTGATAAAATGCTCTGCCAACATCAAGAAGTCGCCAGGACAGACGCTTCGAGTTGCTGGCGTCCACTTCAATACATTTGTTTTCATTATGGTCAACTCTACGTAGCTTGTTCGCGTGGTAACTTACATAATTTGTTAATAATCGCACTTATGGGCAAAACATAAATTCCTGAAGTTACACAAATTCTTTAAATTTCATAATTTAAATACATCATTAGTCTTTTCCCATATTGGTGTTTCATACTTCACTTATTCCGTACGGTTACGACCTTCCTTTTGACAGCTTGAGTACTTCGACACCGAGATATGCTCTCGAGGTATCAAGAAATCAAAATTCTTCTGTTCCAACTCGCCTCAATGAGGACCCGGGTACGTCTTCACGTAATGAATTATTCTACGGCGGAGGGGCCGAGCGTATTGAGGCGCTATGCTACGATGCGCAAGACCGTTCGGAGATTCGAATCATCTCTCGGGCATGGATGTCTGGCCTGTCTTTAGTATAATTTCATAATTAATTTGTAAGTTTAGGGACTGATGACTCCGCAGGTAAGTCCCATAAACTTTACAAACATTTGAACATTTGAATTCATTCACGTGTTCTGCTTGAGTTTGGTGTTGACATCAAATGGTCTATCCGGCTATGAAGTTGGAGGGGAAGGGGGGATTCCTTGATGTGTTGCGTTAAGTAATTAGTGAGGTCTGGTCATCATCAGGAAAGTCTTACGATTCGTTCTTACTACCGCTCGTGATATTTATCTGATTATGTTTATTTATACTCTGAGTCAGGAGTAACAGAAAAGTTTCTTCTTGGTTAGCATAAAGAACAGGCTACATAGCTCCAACATGCTTAGGACTTCTATGGATAAGACAGCTCCGATCGCCAGAGAGGTGCCTACTGCGGGTTGGGTTCTTCCTAAGTAGTTACAGACCGGTATTTGACGTGCCGTCACATAATGTGGTGTCGTGTCAGTAAGATAGTCCAAAAATCAATCACGTTTGTGAATCCATTTGGCAAAAAGTAATGGATGGCCATGCCGTTTATCCAAGTGACACGCAATCAGACGGTGGAAAATACGTCTCGTCCGCATAGAGTATTATCTTGGTGGTAATCAATCATGTGATGAACCTGGGGATGAAGGGCAATTATCTGCTCGATTAGGTCCCATACGACCGCCTCGTCGCAGATCAGCCGGTGTTCGTTGGTGTGTTCCCCATTGCATCTCAGACAGAACGGCATATCCGCCTGTGAGATGGCATGGAATTTTAATGCGACGATATACCAAGTGATGATGGTTTCAGTGCTGAAGTATGGTTCATGCATTGAGTGCCACACGGCCGACGTACTTCGACGGCGTTCCGTGGGTGCGTACACATTAAGAGCTGTTAAATATCACGCATAGTGGGAAGTCCTGATGAATGTAACCGTATTAAGGAAAAAAGAATTTTGACAGCGCCAGTGATATATTAGCCAGGGCGATTGGTGGATGGCAGGAACTAGGGTCCAGATCGTCGACCCGAAGACTAGTAATACTGTGGAGATTGTGCTTCCATAGCTTAAAAATTGTACGCACATAAAGAGCCGTCGCGCGTACCACGACATGACCAAGACTAGACCCCTCCCTCTTCGTTTAGGAAGAGTGAGGGTGTGATATTTGACTTTCAATATGCGACCGGCACTCACAAATTAATCGAAGGCGTTTTGCATCAGACATGCAATGTGTGTTATGCGGAATACCACATAAATACCGATTAATTTCACCTTTTAAATGATGTTCATCGCTCGCAACAGTGGACTTCATACTCTGGTCCTAATGTTTTTAAACAAGCGCCGAAAGTTCAGGGCTGCGGTAGGACGGATGTATCGATTGAAAACTATTTGCAGACAGCGTGAGTCTCTGTTGCCCTGGGCCCTCAATTCCATCCGGAATTCCCCGTCAGATATTCTCGTGCAGAATTTGACTATGTTCATATGGCTTATCCCTCTGCTTCCGTCTTGTTCGATCCACCGTGTTGCCTCTTGCACCTCCTCGTTGGTGCATACGATGAAGAAATGGTCGTCTGCGTAGATGCGGCATTTGTTTGTTTGTCCGCGCAAGGTGATCCCTGATAACAGTCTTTGCAAGCTACAGAGAAGCGGTTCTAAAGCGATGGCATACATGGTCGTTCGGACAACCCTGTCGGTCAGACCGTGCGGACTGCTTATCACCATGGAGAAAGCTCCACGAAGTAGGTGCATTATTACGAGGACGAAAGAGGGTGGAAACTCCATCCGGGCTGGCCGGCCGAGCGGTCTGCGGCGCGCCCGTCAAGGTCTGCAAGGGCGCTGCGGTCGGGGGTTCGAATCCTCCCTCGGGCATGGGTGTTTGTATTTCATTTAGTTAAGTAAAGTCTAGAGACTGATGACCACGTAGTTTGGTCGCATAAGACCTCACACACATTTGAACAAAAGCCATCCGTTCCACCACCTTTGCGAGGAAAGTGTAGTTCATACTGTCAAAAGCGTGATCGAACTCGACAGAAATTATGGCCCCCTGCAGCCGACAGACTATTGCCGTGCCGACACTTCTCTATAATCACGTGACGTTGATTGTGTACCGGTGCCTCCGCCCAGGGACGTCCGCGCCGCTGACAGGTCGGTGGAGGACTCGCCTGAGGCGCATCACTAGTATTCGGGTAAAACTCCTAAAATCGGATTTGAGTAACATGATCGGTCTTCAGAGCATTTGGATATCATAATAATTAATGTTTCCAGAAATTCTGGTGGTGTCGGCGCTGGCGTCGTGTGGGATACTTCTCCTTCCATCGTGGCAGCAACTAGTCTTTAAAGGTCCTACAGAATTCTAACGGTGATCGGGTAAAAGCTCCCTTGGCGAGCGCATCAGTGATCAGTAGAACTGTTTGCTAAAAGAGAGTCTCCCAACTGGCCGTCAAGGATACGATGGAGCGTGCAACCCCCGTCGATGCCAGAAGGCCAGGATTTTCCTCACGATAGAGGTGATGGTAATAAGCTGCGAAGGGCGTTGCAATGTCTGCCTGTGACACCAGCTGTCAGTCGTGAGGTAGAACTAAAGAACAAATCAGCGTTTGTCGACGGCGTCTAAGATCTGTGACGACGTGGTGCATTGAGAGTGTTTCGCCGTTGATATTGTCGTGACAGCGCGTTCGTACAACTACAAACTGTATCGACAGCGAGTAAGATTCAAAATCTTCTCCTTGACACGTCGGGGTTCAATATGACGTTTCGGCGACTGCAAGTTTTAGATAAGGTCCCGGAGGATTGTGTAACAAAATTCTGTCGTGTGTCGATGCCATGCATTCGTTTTTTGTTATCCTGGAGCAGGGCAGGCTTTACACAACGTTAACACCACAGAAGGATGGACGAGTACTGTGTGAACATATTTTGCAGGATTTCCAGTGTCCGTCACATTTTCTAGACATTTGGATATCTGTAAATGGGGGATGTCTAGTTTCCTTTATGTCAGACTAGGCCATATTCTAAAATGAATCTTTCACTCTGCAGCGGAGTGTGCGCTGATATGAAACTTCCTGGCAGATTAAAATTGTGTGCCGGAACCGGGACTCGAACCTGGGGCCTTTGCCTTTCGCGGGCAAGCGCTCTACCGACTGAGCTATCCCGACACGACTCACGATGCCGCCCCACAACGTTACTTCCGCCTGTACCTCGCCTCCTACTTCCCAAACTTCACAGAAGCTTTCCTGCGAAACTTGCAAGACTAGCACTCCTGGAAGAAAGGATATGGTGGAGACATGGCTTAGCGACAGCCTAAGGGATGTTTCCAGAATGAATCTTTCACTCTGCAGCGGAGTGTGCGCTGATATGAAACTTCCTGGCAGATTAAAATTGTGTGCCAGAACCGGGACTCGAACCTGGCACCTTTGCCTTTCGCGGGCAAGCGCTCTACCGACTGAGCTAGCCCGACACGACTCACGATGCCGCCCCACAACTTTTTCCGCCTGTATCTCGCCTCCTACTTCCCAAACTTCACAGAAGTTTTCCTGCGAAACTTGCAAGACTAGCACTCCTGGAAGAAAGGATATGGTGGAGACATGGCTTAGCGACAGCCTAAGGGATGTTTCCAGAATGAATGTGACTTAGGCCATAATGTTTGACGTCGAAGATTCATCGTACACACTGGAAGGGCGCAGGCCATCTCGGCGTTGAGAGCGTCAGGAGGGAGCTGAGAAAACACACAGATACGATCCAATCGACTGGTCGCATAAGCAAATCCCGGTTGATCGCCGTGCTCGTTATTATGTCACACCGACAAGGCCGCTACCGTCAGCTCACTGGCTGGTCTCTCGGACACAGCCAACACCTCCTAGAAGACAAGGCATCACAATAGGCCGTGTCGACGTCACACTGTGAGGCTGGGAGAGCCAGCTAACTGGTTGGCCGCTGGGGCACGCACACCCCCTCGTAGCGGCCGGCCTGTCAGCTAGCGTTCGCGGCCTCTCGGTGTGACGTCGACACGGCCTGTTGTGAGGCCTTGTATACTATGAGGTGTTGGCACAGCCCATTGTCTCGTTGCTGCAAGACAATCAATTGGCGGTAGCGGATTGCTAAATGTGACATACCACACACAGTTGTAAGACCTTGTATCTAGGTGGTGTTGGCACAATTTGCCAGGTACCAGCGAGACTGAGTCGATGTACCAAGTCTCCGAGTTCGTAAAAGTCTGGCCAGGTGTCTGTACGTAGCTCATGGGTAGTGCAATGTCAGCGTTCGTTGGTCGTGATCATTTCTCAGATATTGTGGAGAAATTAGGATCTAGAAGTTCATTAGAAGACTCTATTAATGAAAGAGTCTACGCATTTGCAATCCGATGCAATTTAAAATCTACCCACCTCTCCCTCTGAAATTAGAAAAATAATAAACCCACTGAAAAGTAATTGATGACTTTAACGCAGAGTATTAAAAGCTTGTTCCCAACAGATAAGAAGAAATCGTAAACACACATTTAATAGCTCTTTTAAGCAGGATATTTCCCCTCGATACTATGAAATATGCTACCGTAAAACCATAATACCATACTCACTTCCAACTGCTCTATCCAAAATTCTTGAAAAGTAATGGATTAAAGAGTACCTTCACAAATTTGTAAAAGTGAAGTCCTATCAAATTGTCAGTTTGGTTTCCAGAAAGACTTTTCAACATAACATTTTACATATATTTTTACTAATCAAATATTAAATGATCTGAACAATCGGACATCATACGTTGAAATTATTTGTGATTCTCAGACTTTTGATTGTGTACTTTATGACATTCTTCTATACAAGCTCAAGTATTTCGGTATAAGTGGAAAAGTGCACCAATGGTTTAGTTCTGACCTAACTGGAAGACAGCAGGAAGTTGAAATAATCGGTTCACATTAAGAGCAAAATCCAGCTGTTTCCTCAAACAGGGGAGCTACCAAGAGTGGGGTTTCTGGTCTTAATATACAGGGTGAGCCGGCCGCGGTGGCCGAGGTGACTGAGGCGCTCCAGTCACGGTCAGCACGGCCACTACGGTCGGGGGTTCGAATCCCCCCTCGGGCATGGATATTTGTGCCGTCCTAGTTCGTAAGTAGTTCATAAGTAGTTTGTAAGTTTAGGGACTGATGGCCCCGTAGTCGAGTCCCATAAGCTTAACAAACATTTGAACATTCACATACAGGGTGAGTCATAAATGAGGATAAATATTTTGTGCAACGGGGACTTTTGTGCAATTTTCACACACTAAGCTACAAACATGAATTCGTTTTCCGGGTGTTCCTATATCAGTAAATGACAGGGCAACTGAATGGTAAAAATCTGAAAATATGTAGTGGACTTTTGGGTGTTAACTGTGCCCCAACATTGGCCAAGGGAACAGATCGGCAACAGGGCATCAGGGCATAAGTTCATTTCCCTATGCCAACTAGACACGATACATAATACCGGCCAGCCAAAACGGTACGGGGTAGACGTGAGCGTTGTCATCGCTCGCAGTGTCACGCAGACCGTAGCTTGACGCCGCATGCCTCGCCTTCTCGTGAGCAGCTAGACTACCTACAACACTCGCATGTTGTGCCCTGTTGTCGATCTGTCCCCTTGGCCAATGTCGGTGCACAGTAACAAGTCCACTTCATATTTCCAGATCTTTACCATTTGATTGCATTGTCATTTATTGACATAGGAACATGAGGGAAAGGAATTTATGTTTGTAGCTGAGTGTGTGATAATTTTCACGAAATATTTCTCCTCATTTATGACTCACTCTGTACATTAATTACTTTCCATTCTATATTCAAGAAGATGCAAAACTAGTGCTTTCTTGATGATGATACAAATATTATAATCAACAACAATTAATTGATGTAATATTAAATAATGTATTTCATAAAATCATTAAGTGGATCTCAACAAATTGAGTCTAATGATTTCTTATATACACAGTGTGTACAGTACATGGTATAATTCTCATAAATAAACATTACCTCTGAACCGAAGTCTGTATCTAAAGTAGAACATCAAAATTTTTAGGTGTTTGCATTTATGAAAGATTGAAATGGAAGGAACACATTGATGAATTGCTGAAATGTTTGAGTTTAACTGTTTATAACATTAGGTTTATAGGTAACTTTGATTATAGTTATCTCAGTGAATTAGCTAACTATGCCTATTTTCATTCGCTTCATTCATATGGTACCATATTCAGGTGTAATTCACCATTGAGTAGAAAGGTCTTCATTCCAAAAAGGAAAAGAGGCGTGTAATCAGAACAATTTGTTTTTAATATCACTCTGAAGATGGCCGGACGGTACACGACCGAAATATCAGCGGAAGACGTGAATTTTGCGCGGCTGCATTCCCTAAATCAATTGGACTATACATTACGCCGTGAAAAGTTGAAAATGCACATATTCGAATAGATTTGTAATTTTTCTATAGATTTTGAATATTGATGTAGAACATGTCAGTTTAATAATAGGTATGTTTACATGATGTTAGACGATATATGTATTAAACTACTAATTTATACCTAAGAAATTATCTACTGAGTAGAAGAACTTGAAATTTAAAACTTATTTTAATTTCTTTTTAAGTAGTAGTTGGGTCTGTCAGGCTTTTTATACTATTTGGTAAGTGACCAAAGACTTTCGTGACAGCATAATTATGTTTAATTTTACATTACGTGGGCGCACTTTCGTCAAAGATAAGCCGCATTCTCGACAAACACCGTGTTAACGTTATCTTACGGCCACCTGTGAAGATTGCCGTCTTACTCGGGTCAGTAAAGGATGATTTGTTGCTTCACAAGTCAGGTATGTACCTGATCCCACGCGGAAATTGTGATAATTCATATATAGGCCAGACAACACGCACTGTCCAGGAGAGATACTCGCACTGTCCAGGAGATATACTCGCCTACTACAGTCAGATTAGTGCCGGCTGCAGTGGCCGGGGGGACTGAGGCGCTCCAGTCATGGTCTGCACGGCCACTACGGTCGGGTGTTCGAATCCCCCCTCGGGTATGGATATTTGTGCCGTCCTAGCTAGTTCAGAAGTAGTTTGTAAGTTTAGGGACTGATGACCCCGTAGTTAAGTCCCATAAGCTCTACAAACATTTGAACATTTTTGAGCCACACAAGTCAGCTGCGGCTGAACACTGCATAGAAACTGGTCATTCCATGAACTATAGTGATGTGAAGATTTTGACATCCATATCTTCGTTTTGGGATGATATATTTAAGGAAGCTGTTGAAATTAGACAGGCCAACAACTTAGTAAACGGAGATAAGGGTTTTAATTTAGACAAAACTTGGAACCCTGCACTTGGAATATTGAAATTGCAGAGAAGACGTGAAGGTGTTGCCGCCGCCGAGTATGTATCGATAAGTGAACACTGGAGTGCTTCCGCCACGGGGGGCGCACACGTGTATTTCGATATGCAGTAAACCAGCATCTATGACGCGCACGCGCATTGCCGCCACAATGTGGCTTATAATGCCGTGCCCGGCACCTCGTCGACAGTCTTCGACTCACTCTGAAGATGGCCGGACGGTACGCGGCCGAAATATCAGTGGAAGAAGTAGATTTTGCGCTGTTGCATTCACGAAATCTAATGGACTATACGAATATAATATAATGTAACCCTGATGCAGAAGTCATGAATTGGCTCGTCAAATTTCAGGACGTTTCCTTTTCACATTTTGTCGCAAACATCGCAACACATCACGATAGTATCACCGATTATTAGTCTGTCCCAGTGGCAAGAATTCGTAAGGAACTGGTGCTTAAAAGTGGGCGGAAACTTTAGGCTGTGTTACTTGAGATGCCATGACGAGTATGTTTGGTCTTAGAGAACATTTTCCGACCCATTTTGAAGTTGAATCTTTGTCTCAGTATGACTTATGATTGTCTTACTAAACATCTGCTTCTTATTTGCACGACCCTAAGGCTCTTTACAGATAGAGAGCCGATGGTCTCTTCCTATCTTTACCCATCCGTCGTGGGTCGAACGTGGTAGCAATACGATGCATTCCAAATGAAATGTTATAGTCTTCTGTAATCTCTCAGAAAATCAGTCTTCGACTGGTATGCAAAATTATTTTGACGTTTCCGACGAGAATTTCGTCGCTAGAAGTCAAAGGGCGCTCTGGACAACGATCATCCGTAACTTCAGCCTTGCCATTTACAAACAATGTGAACCATTCGTTATGCGAATACTCCTTAACCAATTGTTACAGTAGTCTTTTTGCATCGTTTGGTGCGCCTCTGTATAGCTGTTTTTGGGTTACACGCAAAATTTAATGCTGGTGCGTTGTTACATTGACCCTTCCACCTCTAAATTCGCAAACAGTGCGACACATTGTTGTATTTAGTATAGCACTGAACAATAATTAACAGACGTACAATGATGAAACAACCAACAGTTACACATTCAACACAGATATGTGCACTGAGGCCAACCGATTTCGCTGTAACATTCCATCGGCGTATAGTAACAGTTCTTTTGGAAATCTTTTGTAGCTAAATATCACTTAGCTAAAAATTATTGCTATGAGCGACAAATCATTGACCAATTTTATTATAAGTTGAAAAATAAAAAAATCACCTACAGTATATTCAGAATCATCAGTAAACAAGACGTTATTTGTATGCACGTTCTCATACCCAGCTGCAAATCTTTTCCGAAAAATTGGAATTCATATAAGATTGCGCACCAACAACAAAGTACAACGTAACATTATCCACATTACCGAAACCAACAGTTAACCCTTAAAACATCTGGAATTTTTAAGATCTTTTTTTTTTTTTTTTTTTTTTTTTTTTTTTTTTTTTTTTTTTTATCTTGGACAGACACCTAGAGGTTTTCGTAGAAAATACCGCGAGCCTATATTTCTAATTTTAATGACAAGTAAAAGATATTACATATCACTGAAAAAAGTAAAAAGATGAACCTTTTAGAAGAATATGAAATATATATTAACAATCAGAATTCACGTCACCACTTCCTAAATTAACAAGTAGAGCTTGACAATAAACATTTTCTATAATATTTCCTTGGACTCTCACATAAATAAATACGGACAGATTAAAATAAGTGAAAGTGAGGAATCTATTAGTAAACAGAAAGTAAAAAAGGACATGAAAATGAAGACTGCGAGAGTAAGGTGAAAGCAATTTCGGATTAACTAAAATATGGCGCTAAGTAAGTAGCAAAATCTGTATGTAGTTCTTTATGGGATCAAACCATGTAAATAACAGTATAATGTTGATGTACTGAAAATATTATATTTTGTGGCTCCTGGAACTCTTATATAAAAATAAAAAATAATAAAAACCTCTAAAGATCACGTAACTCCAAAGAGCAATATACTTTTATTACTTACATTTTAGTCTAGCACATTCCACAAGTCACCGTTCATAGTGTAAGTCTTTGATAAAAGACGGAATATCTTTGCTACGTAAAGAAAAACATCGGATGTGTAGTTCATATTTCCTGCTCCAGCTTGTGTATTGAGTATTCTGAAGTGTGACTTGATCATGTATTTACAGTGAAAGTGCTTATTGCAATGCAGTAGTGATTATAACTTTAAAAAAGTCAGATAAACAAAAAGAAAGTTTTCCATTCAGCAGAACTCAAGTAAGTCAACACAACTGTCTCATTTTGTAGTTAAGTAAATACTAACACCAGATATGTCTTTTTATCTGCGAAATAGATTATATGTGGCACTAAATTTTTAAATATTCTTGTGAAGTAAAGAAGCAGACGACCATAGCATTACAATCACGTTACGTAATTTTAATAATTTGTTAAGAGGCAGAATTTTCTCATTTTTCAAAATTTTTAATAAATTCAAATCATATCAGCGTAATTCAGAGTAATAGTATCCAGGGAATACTTAGGTAAAAAAAATCGTATATCAGAGATCATTTGTCAGATTGCAATTAGAAATAGTACCCGCAGTTGAGTTACTCTCTATCTATGTGCTCAGCTTTCTCTACGTGCTTGGCTCTCAGTGGGTCTATCTCTCAGTGCTTAGCTTAAAGTATTATACGCGGTTTCATTCCAAGCTAGGAAAAAAAACCAAGAGAATATTAAAAATTCAATACAAACTATTATATCGCGATCATACGCGAAAGAGAACATTATCTTTGGACTTTGATGTGGATAGTCTAGGACGGAAGAATTAGAAACTTCTGCTTCCCGTATAAACTGATGAATATTCTTGAGATGAAATTTGAACTTATTGGCTGGTTTAATGCAATAACTTTTCAAAGACGTATCTTGAAGAATTTAAGTTCGTAACCAATGCATTGGATCCAGAGATATTAATACAAACAAACTTTGACGAAACTAATCACGAATTGTGAACTTATAAAGTGTGTACTGTGAAAGTGTTGTGAATGTAACTATTGATTTCAGGATAGAGAATCTATGAACCTTAAAAAAGTCTTAAACAGTTATTCCAGTATTTAGTTCCCTAATATTGACCCAGAATATTCTAAAAGTGAAAAATATATCTGTAACGTTCCTAAGAAATTAATGTGTGAAGGAATACATCTAACGGTTTTGGTCAGGAGAAACCTATAGTGAAATTTTCTAAAGAATAATTCTATAAAGGAAAATGATCAGGCAAAAACAGTATCTTTGTGCCGAGCGTCAAATAATCTGAACTACCGAGACTCAACGATTCAAATTTTTATTCTTTGGTTTATTAAATATCAGCACCTGAGAAACGGATTTTCATGCTCAAACATTACAAAAAGGAAAATTCAACAAAGATGTAAATTTTATTAAATGCGAAGTACCAGGTCTACCAACTTAATTTTCATACAGAGGTGACAAATAGAATTTTGAACCTATACATCCAATACAACTGTGAAAATCAAGACGTAATCTACAGCTTAAAAGTCGCAAGCTTTAGCCAGACATAAAACGAAGTCAACACAACGGTCGCCCTAGTCACCAAACCAAACCATGTCGCCGCCCAGTCACACGGCTTTGAAATTAAATATTTTAAAAAGCATATGTGCTTGGTTGTGTTTTTCACCATCAGTCTTAGAATAGTACCAATACGATCAGAAGCACGCAGTTTGTCGAGAAAATTTTTATAGAGCGTTAAGTATTTTCTCACAGAATGGCAACATAGTGATAGAACTGGAATCGAGGTGCAGCAAAGCTAATGCAGTGATTGCTCAGCTAAGATCTACTCTCTTCTGCAAGAAGGAAGTAAGTACCAATACTAAGCTAGCAGAGCACCGCTCTATCTTTTGACCAACTTTGTTGTATGGGAGTGAAAGTTGGGTTCAAAAATATTCAAATGTTTTTATAGTTTATGGGACTTAACTACGGGGTCATCAGTCCCTAAACTCACAAACTACTTATGAACTACTTACGAACTAGGACGGCACAAATATCCATGCCCGAGGGGGGATTCGAACCCCCGACCGTAGTGGCCGCGCAGACCGTGACTGGAGCGCCTCAGTCCCCTCGGCCACCGCGGCCGGCGAAAGTTGGGTGGATACAGGTTACCTTATTCACAAGGTAGAGGTTACAGATATGAAAGTAGCAAGAATGATTGCAGGTACTAATAGATGGGAACAATGCCAGGACCTGGTGTACATAATGAGGAAATCAAAGAAAAACTGGGAACACCATAGATGAAGTAGTTAGAGCCAACAGACTGAAATGGTGGGGGTCATGTTACACGCATGGGAGAAGCAAGGTCACCAAAGAGACTCATGAGCTGGGCAGTGGAGGGTAAGAGGAGGCGAGGTAGACGAAGAAGAAAGTACTTAGATTCGGTGCAGATTGATTTTGAAGTAAAAGGCATAAAATCAGACGAGGCATCAATGTTAGCATTGAATAGGGAATCATGGAGGAATTTTGGTAGAGGTACTTTGCTCCAGAGTGAACGCTGAAAGGCATAATCAGTCTCTAATGATGCTGATGATGATGATGATGATGCTTAACATTACTCAGTTTCCGTTAGGAAATATGAGGACAGCGGTTATCGAACTTGCCGGTGACGTCGTGACGTCATCCGTCGCGTCGGCCGATCGCCGGTCGCAGGATTGGGCAGGAAGTGAGGTGTCGGAGAGGAAAGTCCCGTGGGAGCGGTCGCGGCGTAAATCCGGAGAGACTCTCGCAGCTCGGCATTAGCGGAGCGGGGCTGGTGGTTAGCCGCCGTCCATCAGTGCCCCGCACAGGGCAACGGGGACGGCAAGCGGCGTCTGGCGTGGGGCGGGGGCGGCTGTTATGGCGGCTAAACGGGCCCCCACTGAGTAATGCGTGGGCTCTGGAAAGCTTCCTCCGTCTGCACGCGGCGAGCTGCGTGTGGGAACTGCGCCCCTTCTGATTGCGTCAGGATCGTCCCTTCTCTCTCTTCTATGGACACTGTTAGGTTCGTTGTAAAAAGAACATGCAAATAGGCAAAAGTTTGTAGAGAATCGTGCTTCTATAAAGAGACAGATGGATGAAGCATACAATAATTACCACAGCCCTTAGCCCTCTTAGGTTGTTTGCAGATGACGCCGTCATTTACCGTCTAGTAAAATCATCTGAAGATCAAAACCAACTGCAAAACGATCTGAATAAGTTATCAGTATTTAAATTGGATTCCATTATCTGGAGGGGTGTGCACAACGGCCACAAAATCACTTTTGTCAATAATGCAAGGAGCAGCATTAGCCGTAAAATCTTTTGCTTTATTTAGGCAAATCGATTTCGGTTTTCCAAGAAATCATCTTCAGTGCTGTCAGCAAGTTCAAAACAGCATATTAGTAAAATGTATAGCGACATTTACGTCTAACAAATCCATTGGAATAGTTAGATACATGTGATACTATCTGGTGTCATACAAAGTTCGACTTTGTATAACACCAGATATTATCACATGTATCTAACTATGCCAATGGATTTGTTAGACGTAAATGTCGCTATACGTTTTACTAATATGCTGTTTTGAACTTGCTGACAGCACTGAAGATGGTGCCGGCCGCGGTGGCCGAAGAGTCTGAGGCGCTCCAGTCACGGTCTGCACGGCCACAACGGTCGGGGGTTCGAATCCCCCCTCGGGCATGGATATTTGTGCCGTCCGTAGTATTAGCTAGTTCATAAGTAGTTTTTAAGTTTAGGGACTGATGACCCCGTAGTTAAGTCCCATAAGCTTAACAAACATTTGAACATTTTTGAACTGAAGATGGTTTCTTGGAAAATCGAAATCGATTTGCCTAAATAAAGCAAAAGATTTTACGGCTAATGCTGCTCCTTTCATTATTGATAAAAGATATCAGTTTGGTGTAAAAATTGGTGATTGACTCTAAATAATGAGAAGTGTGGAGTCATCCACATGAGTACGAAAAGAAATCCGTTAAACTTTGTTTACAAAATAAATCAATCAAATCCGAAGGCCGTAAACTCCACAAAATTCCTAGGAATTACTATTACTTCAGACTTAATTTGGAAAGAACACGTAGATAATATCGTGGGAGAGGCGAACCAGAGACTGCGTTTTATTGGCAGAACCCTTGAAACATGCAACAGAACTACAAAAGAAACTGAATACACTGCGCTTGTCCGTACATTTTTGGAGTATTGCAGGCCAGTGTGGGATCCTTATCAGGTGGGTTTGACGGAGGACATCGAAAGAGTCCATAGAAGGGCAGCTCGTTTCGTATTGTCACAATACAGAGGAGACGGAAATGATACAGGATCTGGGATGGGAATCATTACAACAACGGCGCTTATCGCTGTGACGTGGGCTACTTGCGAAACTCCAAAAAAATTCAAATGTTTGTAAATCTATCGGACCAAACTGCGTAGTCATCAGTCCGTAGCTTACAAACTACTTAAACCTAGGTAATCTAACCTACGGACAAACACACACACCCATGCCCCAGGGAGAACTCGAGCCTCCACGGCGAGCAACCGCGCGCTCCGCAGCGAGACGCTTTAGACCGCTCGGCTACTCCACCGCGGCCAAACTCCAATCGCCAACATTCTCCTCCGAATGCGAAAATATATTGTTGGCTCCCACTTACATAGGTAGAAATGATCATCAGAATAAAATACGAGAAATCAGAGCTCGAACAGAGAGATTCAGGTGTTCTTTCTTCCCGCGCGCTATTCGAGAATGGAATGGGAGTTGAATAGTATAATTGTGGTTCGATGAACCCTCTGTCAGGCACTTAAATGTGATTTGCAGAATATCCCATGTAGATGTAGATGTAGAAATGATCTTTTTGAGAACCAGAAAAAATTCTGGTCCTATGTAATATCGATAAGCTGATCAAAGACGGGTATCCAGTCCTCGTTGATCATTCCTGGACAGTAATAATAGGCAACAGAAGGTAATTCTCCGCAGTGTAGAAAATGGCTATGACGTACAATCGCAATGGGGTACAATTAAGTGTGGGGTGCCCCAGGGGTCTGTTTTGGGACCATTGTTGTTTCTTATTTATATAAATGATATGCCTTCGAGTATAACAGGTCACTGTAAAATATTTTTGTTTGCTGATGATATCAGCTTGGTAGTGAAGGATGTTGCTCGTAATATTGACACAGTATCAAATAATGCAGTTCAAGAAATAAGGTCATGGCTTGTAGAAAATTGAAATGCTTGTAAATCTATCGGACCAAACTGCGTGGTGATCAGTCCGTAGCTTACAAACTACTTAAACCTAGCTAAACTAACACACCTATGCCCCAGGGAGGACTCGAAACTCCACGGCGAGTAACCGCGCGCTCCGCAGCGAGACGCTTTAGACCCCTCGGCTACTCCACCGCGGCCGGCGTGTAGAAAACAAATTGATGTTAAATCACAGTAAAACTCCGTTTTTACAATTTCAAACACATAATTTGACGTAAGATGACATATTGATTACACATAACGGGCATATAATAAGTGAGATTGAACAGTTCAAATTTCTAGGTATTCATATAGACAGTAAGCTGTTATGGAAAGTCCATGTTCAGGATCTTATTCCAAAACTAAATTCTGCTATATTTACCATTAGAACAATATCTGAAATAAGTGATTTTTCAACACTAGAAGTAGTCCATTGCGCATACTTTCAGTAACTTATGACGTACGGCATTGTTTTTGGGGTAACTCGCCTGATGCAAAAAGGATATTTCTGGCTCAAAGGCGGTCGGTTCGGGTAGTATGTGGTGTAAGTTCAAGAACGACGTGTCGACCCCTTTCTCAGTAGCCTGGGAATTTTGACACTGGCGTCACAATACGTTTTTTCCTTAATGTCGTTTGTTGTTAATAATATCAGCTTATTCCCACGAGTCATAGATTTCACTCGGTGAATACTAGACAGAAGTCGAATCTAAATTTGCATCACACCACCTTGACACTTGTGCAGAAAGCTGTACAGTATTCTGTGGCATCCATTTTCAATAAGCTGCCACAAGAAATAAAGAATCTTAGCACGCTTTCAAATCTAAATTGAAGAGTTACCTAATGGCTCACTCCTTTTATTCTGTTGTGGAACTCCTAGAAAAGTTAAACAATTAATTTAACTCATTTTTTTCTTTATTGATTCTTTTTACTCTGTCTTAAGATTGTCATGTGCATAGGACTACTTAAAAAATTTTTACTAGCACTCTTGTGTAAAAATTCATGTATTGACTTGTTCCATGATTATGGAGTCTCACTCCTAAATTGGGTCCTAAGGAACAGAAAACCAAAATAAATAAATAAATAAATAAATAAATAATGGAAGAAAGCAAACCGAAAGTCAATGTTCTAATTTTAGCCTGGCAGAAATCTTTCATGCAGTAGGACCCTACAAACGTACCATAATTTGATCAACGCATTAACTCCCAAATGGAGGACATAGTAATAGGTATTTTCCGTGTACAGAAGCAGCCGAGAGAGCTGAATACAAAAGTCTCCTGGTCCGGATGGAATAACAGTTCGGTTTTACAAAGTATGCTGTCGCATTTGCCCTTTACCTAGCTTGCATTTATCGCGAATCTTTAATACAGTGCAAAGTTCCTAGTGAATAGAAAAAAGAAAGCTAAAAGAACTGACCCACATCATTAAAGGTAAATATCGTTGACATCAGTTTCAATAATAATAATAATAAATGTTTGTAAAGTCTATGTGACTTAACTACGGGGTCATCAGTCCCTAAACTTACAAACTACTTATGAACTAACTAACACTAAGGAAGGCACAAATATCCATGCCCGAGGGGGGATTCGAACCCCCGACCGTAGTGACCGTGCTGACCGTGACTGGAGCGCCTCAGTCTCCTCGGCCACACCGGCCGGCAACATCAGTTTCCTGCAGCATTTTGGAGCATATTCTCAGTAGTACAGTAAATTTCCTTGAGTTGGACAAGCTTCTTTCTTTGATTCAACACGGGTTTAGAAAACATCGTTCGTGTGAGCCTCAGCTTGCCCTTTTTCTCACATGACATCTTGTGAATGACATCAGCTTCGGTTTATTGGGGGAATTTTGGGAAGATGTTTTTTGTATATAAAGGAGACCTCATCTTAAGTATTGCTCAAGTGTTTGGGACACGCAGCAGATCAGTTTAAAGGAAGACATGGAGGCAGTTCAAAGGCGAGCAGCTAGGTTCATTACTCGTAGGTTCGACCAATGCGCGAATATCACGGAAATGCTCCAGTAGCTCCAATGGGGATTGCTGGAGAAAAGACGATGTTCTTTTGGACAAATTCTACTGGGAAAGTTTAGAGGGCTGGAATATGAAGCTGGGTGGAGAGCTATGTTTCTGCCGACTACTTACATTTTGCGTAAAGATCACCTAGACAATTTAGGGCTCGTACAGAGGCATTTACACATTCTGTTTCACTCGTTCTGTTATCTCAGACTCGGATATCACATAGCCAGCTCCGATCTCCTCTTCCTTATTGCCAAAATTGTAAGAATTATTTCTTGCAGTTTATTTAGTTCATCTAATATCGTGCTTGCAAGTTTTATTCTGTAATCCCTGCTGCTTGTTCCATGCGTATGTACGCTGGTCAAAAGAATAAGGGGATCAGTTGAGATATCTAGGCTCGGAAGTATTGCCATTGACAGAATGAACTAAAATGTTAGATGTCTTTCTGTCGGTTCTAACGGCAACTGAGATAGTGGTTATAAAAGAAAGTATCTGCAGATGAGGTTGCTGTTGACCTGTGTTACCTCTATCAAACAAATAAAAGAAGAAGTTGTATTGTTGACATATGAGTCCAGATTTTGTGTTCAGCCGGACAATCATCGTTCCCTCACTTGGAGAGAATTTGAAACAATCCTGATTACGTGCAGGAAGCATTACCATATCATCGTAGTGGACGAATAGTGTGGGTAGGAGTCAGTATTGGCGGACGTACGGACCTCTATGTCATTTAGAATGGAGCTTTGACTGCTCAGAGGTATAGAAACGATATATTTCGAACTTTTGTTGTGCCGAAGTCTGACGGCATTGGAGAGGTTTCATCTGGTTGACGATAATGCTCGCCTTACAGAGCTGTACTGGTGGACAACATACTTGAAGCTGAGGCAATTGAAGGAATGGTCAGCTTGTTCACCGAACTTAAACCCGAGTGAACTTAGCCGATGGACTAGAGTCAGTTCAGCAACGCCCATGACGGTAGCAGAGCTCGATATTCCAGAATAAAGGCAAAATATCCCTCAAGGACTGAATGGTAGCCATATACCACGCTGGTCTGCAACTTCACTGGTCGTCCGATGTGATCACACACCATAGAGGGCAACGAGAATGACTTATTCACTGTTATGGAAGCCCCATGGTGCCTCGTTCCAGCACCCAAACTCCCAGATGTCGGTCAGTCAGATTGGTACCAAACGCTGTACAGAGTATCAACCAAAACTCCGGTATAATCCTTGCCATGAGCTGTCGTCCGTGAGAAAGATCATAAACTTTAATGTAAATAATTTCTCACCTACGGAGTAAAGGGAAAGTACGACGTCGAGAGCATATAACGTCTAGCTGCCGTGGGCCAGTTGGTAGAGCGTTATCATGTTATACCCAGGGAATCTGGTTCAGTTCCTGCTTTTAGGGTGAACTTTTTCGCAGTAAGTTGGTAATTTTTACATGGGGCTAGGTGTTTCTGTCACGTAAAAAGGAGTTCTCTGATTGTATAGTAATGTGTTATCGGCAGTTTGTATTTGCTAAGTTTATTTGAAAGTAACAAACCTGTAGGGTTTATTAGGAGAGTCACAGAATAAACAAACACCAACTAATTCAAGCAAACAGAACAGAACAGAAGTGATATCTGCCGTTCCACATGGATGTGTTATACGGCCCCTACTGTTCCTTATTTTTATAAACGATTCAGGAGACAATATGAGTAGCTCTATTAGACTGTTCCCGGATGATGGTGTCATTTATAGGTTAGTAAAGTAACCAGAAGATCAAAAGCAATTGCAAAATTATTTGGTGCAAAAAGTGACAGTCGTCGCTTAATAATGATAAGTGTGAGGTCATCAATTATGACCACTAAAAGAAACCCGTTAAACTTCCGTTATAAATCAGCAAAACCTAATTGCTGTCAATTCCCCTAAATACTTAGGAGTAACAATTAGGAACAGCTTAAATTGGAAAGAACACACAGAAAATATTGTAGAAAAAGGGAACCAAAGACAACGTTTCATTGGCTACTCACTTAAAAGATACAACAGTTCTACTAAAGAATCTGCCTACACCACACTTGTCTGACCTAGTTTGGAGTATTAGACGCATTATGGGATCCACAACAGGTGAGACTCATGGACGATAAAGAGAAATTTTATTGAAGTGCAGATCGTTTTGTATTATCGCGACATAGTGGAGAGAGTCACGGAAATGATGCACGGGTTGGTGTGGGAATCATTAAAAGAAAGGCGTCATTCGTTGCTGCGGGACCTATTTGCGAAATTTCATTTACCAACTTTCTCTTTAGAATGCGAACATGTATTGGTAGCACCCACCTCCATAGGGAGACATGACTATCATAATGAAATAAGAGAAATCAGATAGAAAGATTTAGTTGTTCTTTATTCCCGCGAGCTATCAGAGAACGTAACTATAGAGAAATATCATAAAAGTGATTCGATGAACCCTCTGCCATGCACTTCAATGTGATTTGCATAATATCTATGTAGTTGTAGATTTATAACCTCCATGTGGTAAACATTCAATTTTCATTTTTTCAGAATGAACAAACATATGGTTCACAAATTCTTCGATGCTGCTGTGGATGCTTCCGAAGAGATTTGTCTTCTGAAGCTGCAGTCCCTCAACTGTGCTCGCCACTTTTCTATAATTCTCATCGTCATGGGTGGATACTGGATAAAGTTGTTGATGAATCCAGACCCCTTGAAAAGTCGACACAGTTCTGTTTTCAACACAAGATTCCATTCTGTAATATACAGCTTAGATGCTCAGATATGGGATTCATTAAATGTGCTTGGTACACGAATGTAATTTGCTTCACACATTTCTTTGTATACAACCTCAATTGTGGAACTTTCGTTCCTGAATGAACGACACTGTGCGTTTGGTGGTGTTTGTGTTTATGCTTCAACTTTAATGTACTTAATATCATTTTTTACATTACTACTAGTATTATTACGTTTATTATGCATTTCATTTTCAGTATTACTATTATTTATTTTATTGTTGTTACTATTAATATTAATACTCCTGCACGTGTGGTGCAGTTGTTTCTTTATTACTATTTTCCGAATGTGTATCTTTATTTGGTAAAACGAAGAATAAACCGTACAGGCTGTTACTTTCAAATAAACAAAGCAAAATCAAACTCCCGATAACACACTGCTATAAAATACAAACAGTCGTTTTACATTTCGGGAACACTTTACGCCATAAAATAATTACCAACGTACCACAGTAAAAACTGATACTGTAAACAGGACTTGAACTCAGCACCATCAGTTAGACAAATTATCACTGTATCAACTAGCCCAAATTGCTCGACGTAATAGACTTCCACAGTTACGATTTTGTATTACTCCATCACAATAACTGCTATGATAGACATGTATATTCTATGCAAATTTAATAGTAATTTATTACTATCAATGGCCAAAGAACAATCAATATTGCAATTAATAAATGCAGAGATCACATCTGTAAAAATCTACTACACTTTGTTTTCTTTAAGAACTGGTTCAAACAGAGGACAGAGTCTGTAAGTGTGCTGTATTTCCATTGCTTCGTGAATCATTTCCAACTTTAATCATGTCAGTGTTACTCATTCTCTTAAAGAAAACAAATCCTGAAAAATCAAAATCATGATTTTTCAGCGTACATCCTTTAATAGTTTGTTAATATTTCGAATTGATATGGCTCGCAAAACGATTTGTCAGCTTCGTAATTTTAATTTTAATTACAGTAACCATTTATTGATAACCTGCAGTTTAGAGTATTACAATTCAATATTGTCCGATGCTTATCATTTCAACATTAAAGTCATTTTTCATGGTCATTGTTTTTCAATGATAGTAACGTTTACTATCGAAGGTTCGCCATATCGATTCGGACTATTGTTGCAGCTTTAACTTGAGTTATTTCCACTCACCTATTTAATAAAGTTACAGATTATTCAATTTACTTTCAGTTAAAATAAGATAAAAGATTCAGATAGTTCGTTATTTGCAATCTAGACTTTTACGAAACAACAATAACTAAATAAGCAGGAAGTTCAGTTATCATTATCTCTGGTCATACTAACTTACGAAATTCAAATTAATTTCTTATACGGGAGTAGAAAAACTTTTAAATGTTATGCTAAAAATATACTATTTTTGATTAGAAAATAAACTAGTACACGCTTTCCCTTTTCAAATTTTCTTGCTTCCAACATTGCATGCTCCAAGTCGCAGAATGTCACCCCTTCGTCAACTATTCTTATATTCATGCTCATATGTCCCGCCGGCCGCGGTGGCCGAGGAGACTAAGGCGCTCCAGTCACGGTCTGCACGGGCACTACGGTCGGGGGTTCGAATCCCCCCTCGGGCATGGATATTTGTGTCGTCCTAGTTCGTAAGTAGTTCATAAGTAGTTTGTAAGTTTAGGGACTGATGACCCCGTAGGTAAGTCCCATAGACTATAAAACATAAAAAAATCATATGTCCTCCAAGGGGACTCATGATTCTTTCGTGAGCATGTGCGTGGCGAGCACGGGGCCACGAGCTAATGCAGTCTTCTGTCCTTCTTTACTTCCCAGACATCACTTCATTCCCCCTCCCCTCCTTTCCTATCCTCACTCCTTCTCCTCCCCACCGGCACGGGGGACAGATAACTTTAGCAGTTTAGTCCCCGTATGCAACCAAACAACCCAACCCCATGCTCATACGTAATTATGTAAGGGCGGGAAAATTTTTTGCGTTAAATTGCACTAAGTAGAGTGCCTTCGATTGTTATTTATATCGACATAGACATAGGTAATGGAGTTTACTAATTTGCTGTTATTCGTTACTGATTATTCAGAGAAAGCTATATTAATTTTATGCATGTATTCCAGTCTTTCTCTGTCGTGGGCTGGACTCGAGCAATTAATTACACACGTGGCGGTATCAGTCTCGATCAGCACCAAGTACGCAGCCTCTAGTTTCTAGATGGCAAATAGGCCGCCGGTAGTTGGCACGAAGGACGGGCCGTCCTGGAAGCTGCAGATAAAGCCGTTTCGATCTAGAACGTCGGATATTTCGAAGGCGGGCCGGCGGCCGCGCGATCTTAACGACAGCAGCCACTCTCCCAGTCGCGTCGCGTGGCGATTAACAGCCGTCGATAATGACGCAGTGTCGACGCCGCGCGCTTAGGCGGGAGAAAGGCCGGCCGCCGCAGCAGCCGACTGTCGCCTGCGCATGCGCATTTGCCTCGCCTCGCCTCGCCTCGCGTTGCGACGGCACGATGCGGCCATCGCGGTGGCCGTCGGCGGCCGCGGCCCCGTACGACCAGTTGGAAACGTGTTCCCTGCAAGCTACGTTCTTGCGATTACATCTCATTTCCAGTGGAAATGGCATAAAGGGAATTTTAAACATGGCATACTTCCCACAAGGAGAGGGTCTGACGTGAGTCACCGGTTTCGATGGGCCACGGTGGCCGAGGGGACTGCCGGGCGCCGTGGCTCAGCGCGCCCGGTCAGAGGGCTCAACGCCCTTTGTAATAAAAAAGCTGAGCCAACAACACACCGAACAAGAACGAACTAAAACGATCAGCGTCCGCAACGAAGAGAACTTCCCATAGGAAAAAAAAAAGTGGGGGGACTGAGGCGCTCCAGTCACGGTCTACACGGCCACTACGGCCGAGGGTTCGAATCTCCCCCTCAGGCATGGATATTTGTGCCGTCCTTAGTATTAGCTAGTTCATAAGTAGTTTGTAAGTTTTGGGACTGATGATCCTGTACTTAAGTCCCATAGACTCTACAAACATTTGATTTCGATGGAATTTTCCACAGACGTTCTATATTGAATAAAAGCTTAAAACTCGGCGTTGCCCGGGTATTTATTTATGTATTCCGCCTTGAGTTAGTACTTCTCCTATCCCTTCTCTGTCCATCTCATTTTCTTTAATATATCGGAGAATATATATCAGAAATAACACTGGTTTGCATAATGTACAAAATTATTCGTGAAAACAAAGAAAGATAGCACTTTAAATGCAAATGGCACATAAAATTCATACGATCTCATTATTATTGAGTTATATGTTATGTCTGTAAACAGCGGAAAAGTAATAAGCGAGAAACTTTTTTCCTTTCATCGTTTTTCTATGGTTGTCAGCGAGAAAAAATTTGGTAAAGGTTTTAAATTATGTTTAAATTTTGTTGCAAGTCGCTAAGTACTTTCCGGTCTCATATGGCGACTTTATAAAGTTTCGACGCATTATGAGGCAGTTTCTTGCGATTTCTATGGTTATGACGTCATACCCTCTGAACCATGTGTCGTATGTGATTCTTAACACTGCAGCAATTGTTACCTCACGGTAAGGAATCTGCGTAGCAAATTTGGTTAAAATCGATCATGTGGTTTAGGAGAATATGAGCAGCATTGTCGCTAAATGCAACAGTTTTTCGCGCTTCACATTGCTTATGACGTCATCTCTCGTGAACTATGTATCGTATGTGATCCTTCAACTTACGATGAACGTCCTCATGAATTGAAGCTTACGTGTGCGAAATTTCATAAGGATTGGAACAAAACTGTAGACTTGTATGCAACACGTACACACAAACATACGGACACTCTGCTTTGTATATTAGACAGAAGACTAGCTGAAAATCCGGCGTTGCCCGGGTATTTATTTATTCCTACCGTTTTTCAGGTATAAATTCATTTTTATAAGGGCTGTATGTCTGTATGTAAGTAGTAAAGAAGTAATAGATTAAAACTTGGTGCGTGATAAGGCGGTTTTCTATGAACGTTACTGTTATGTGCTCATATCTTATGAACAACGTGTCGTACTGTGATACAATTTCCAAGGTGCATTCAGATATATGCGTGTATACTGTCTGGCAAATTTCCTGCGGCTTCAATTTGTATGGAAATTATAAATTGTAACCTCATACCGAATACCGTAGTTTTAGTCCATAAACAGCGAAAATGTATTAAGTGAGAAACTTTTTTCCTTTCATATTTTTGCCATGGTTGTCAGCGAGAAATAGTTCAATAAAGGTTCGAAATTACTTTTAAAGTTTGTTGGAAGTCGCTAAGTAATGTCATTCTCAGACAATATGTGAATACAGTTTCGTCGCATTTTGTGGCAGTTTCTTGGAAATATATTGTTTATGAATTTGTATCGCCTGAACCATGTGTCGTATGTGGTTCTTACCCGACAGCATTGTTATCTTACGGCAAGGAATATGTGCAACAAATTTGGTTGAAATCGGTACAGTGGTTTATGACAACATGTGCAACACCGTCGTTTGATACAGTTTTTCGTCCATATCATTGTTTATGAAGTCATATCTTATGAACAATGTGTTTTACGTATTCCTGGCACTTACGGCGACCGTCCTCATGGATTGAAGCTTACGTGGTCAAAATTTCATAAACTTCGGAAGAAAACTGTAGAATTGTGTATAATACGTACACACAAACATACGGACACACTACTTTATCTTCTACCTTCTATATATAGAAAAATGGTTTGTCTGTATGTCCTCTACATGTGTTCATAAATCATTCATTCGATTGCAATGAAACTTTGGTAACCTATTCACCGTAAGCCCACGAAGGTTCTTGATTCAAAAACAATAGAGCACGACACATAGCTCAGGAGATATAACGTCATAATTGGAGGCCACCGCGTGAGAATACCCAGATTTATGCACGTATTGGAAAATGGGAGTAGTTAGGGACCTGCAACAAAGTGTGCATCTAATTTCTGATCTTTATGAAGCGATTTGTAACTGACTCCCCTCCTCCCCCCCCCCCCCGCCACACCCCTCACACACACACACACACACAAAACGATGGAACGAAAAAAAGTCTACCGCTCACAACGGTTTCGCTGTAGATGCCGTAAAACTGTCGCATCAGGCATGACCTTGCATCAAATGAAGTTAGAATAACAGATTTGCATGTTACGACTTATTTTTGCCTCAAGTCTCTCTTAATTCCCTTGCATCCAAAATTAAGCAATCTGTTTTCTTAATCTCTATCTATATAAAAGAGAAAGGACACTCACTCAATCACTGACTAATCACTAAATCTCGAAAACTACTTCATCTATGAAGCTGAAATATGGCAGGAATGTAGTTTACACGTAGAAAACTTCAGCTAAGAAAGTATTTTGTGATAGGTGCATGGCGGAGTATACTTCTCCTACAGACTCCCGTAATCTACAATTTCATTCCGATCTTCACTAAATTTCGCACCCTTCACCTTCAAAACAACAGGAAGGTCACCGTCTACCTTCAGTTTCATACGGTGCTCAGGGGAGGATACTTCGCAACGTAAAAACGGATTCCTAAATACCTTGGTCGCGCCATAACTTGATAACGGCTCGACAGATTCTTCTTTTATTTTTATTTTTATTTTATTTTTTTTTTTTTTTTTTATTTTTTTTTTTAATAAAACTGGAATATTTACGTTTTTTAATGTGACCATGCGTTTCTATTGCATAGAAATCTATGGTTTTGTTCCAATATTGATCAAATTTTGCACACTCTACCTTACAAACAAGAGGAGTGTCACTGTCTGTATAAAATTTCGTTCGGTGCATGGTGGAGGGTACTTAACTTACAGAATTTTACAAAATGCATAGTTTTCTCTAATCTTTATGAATTTTTGCACACATGACCTTTAAACCAAGAGAATGATCACTGGGTACATAAACGTTTGTGTGGTACATGACGGAGAGTACCTTGCAGAAAACTATGCCGAGACAGGGAAAGGTGTAAACGAACAGAGGTATGGGAGAGAAAGAGATGGATGCAGAGAGAGGAGGGAAGGTGATATGGACTACAAGAGTGCAGGATAAATAAGCACCTTGGCAACACCGGGTTTACAGCTAGTATATTATAAAGAAGACAGAGACACGTGTTTCGGCTTTTTGTTAGGCAGTACTTTTTTAAAGATAGAAAAATCAAGTTGATAATGGAAAATCGCATATTCAGTGCTACACATTGAAAGATCTTTCGAAGAGGAGCATTTTTACTTATATGGGGTGAAACGTTAATGATTTAAGAGTAATGAATGTTTTTGTTGAAAGAGCATTCGAAGAGGAGCATTTTTATTAACATATATGGGGTGAAACGTTAATGATTTAAGAGTAATGAATGTGTTTGTGTTTTCGTGCTGTAGCTTGGGTACTCGTAAACATGAACAACTTTCTGAGCACCGGATCCGGTCGAGCGGCACCGGGGCTGAACGTTCTCTCTAATAAAAAACTCAGTCAAGAACTCATCGAAGAACCACTAACAAAAACGAACAAACGTCAGCAACGGATCGAAGAACCCGAAGAACGAAAAACAGGGGGGGAAGAAAGATCAAGTGCTTGAACAATCAAATCATTGTTCCGGGCTCGGACCTCCATCATCGCAATTTTTTGTTAGTTTTTTATGTGTATTTGATAATATTCTCAAATTTTTCTTGTCGTTTTCAAGTAGACCATCGGGAAAGCTTATTAATATTCAATTAACAGTATTATCCGTTTACAGCTTTTTTTATTTGTGATACACAGTGCAAAAACAATAAAGTTTGCTTCACACTGGATTCATGGGCTGGCCAAACCGACATGACGTGCTACGTCAGGACTTTTGTCTATGACGACGCTCAACCGACCTGAACTGATAATGTGGTACCATCGAAGTGCATCTTCTTTGTCAACATTGTGGCGTTTACTTGTTACGAAAATCCATGAAATTTTTTGCAAAATGTGGTCGTATTACACAAGATCAGAAATGCTATTAAAATTCCACAATCCGTTGTCCGTACCAGTCTTGCAACATACGCGTTTATACTCTTGGTACGCATCGATATTAATATCTGATGGACCTGTGTTCAGCAATATAAATCACGTATGTTTTACACGAACCGTATCTCGGACAACATGTGAATGTGGCAATATGTCGTTCGCGTATTGTGCGTGGTGTGAGAAATATTTGTGTTCAAGTTGTTTTTATGATTTCACCCTACTAGCTGTGAGAACGCTGACGAACAGGAGGTCAGTAATTAGATATAAATTATTATTACACTTTAGATTTTTTTATTTTAGTTTATTGCTCACAAACACACAAAATGACATAAAAATTTTCTGGATGCTGTACCACGTCGTAACGAAAGGTGACTATTGCTTTAATAACCGACGTTAAGGCACATGTACCCATGTGAGCTGGTTGTTAGGAATCACTATATTTTGTATGTACTGTCATCTGTGACATACGTGATAATTTTAAAATCATCGATGTTCCTGGTGATTTTTGGCCGAATAGTGGAAACTTTATAATGGTAAGGTACTGAGGTGGAAGGAGTATGAGGAAACAAAAGTTTTTCCCAGGCTCACATACACCGGGAATCTGTTATTAAAGAGGTTGCTGACATACGACTGAGGAGAAGAACGTAAACCATGACAGCGGAAATAACATCAGCAATGCATGGAAGCTAATGCTCTATGTAGGAAAGCAACGAAGTAATTCCTCGCAGTGTTTACGATCCTAAGGCGTTGATATCGTCTGCAATAACATGTGGTTACCGACCAATCAGAATGTCTACCAATTAGAAGCCGTCTATGGTCTACACAAGGTCACTATACCAGCAGCGAAAACAGTCTTGCTTCTGACGATGACCATAGATGCTATCGTCTAAAGCTCGAGATTTTATCCCGTCAATTCTACTTAATATCTAGGAGTAACAATTACGAAAAATCTAAACTGGAAATAACACATAGAAATATTGTAGGAAAGGCGAACCATAGACTTCGATACATTGGTCCCCTTAGAAGATGCAACTGATACACTACACCTATGCATTCTATTTTGGAGTATTGCTGCGTATTGTGGGATCCACAAGATCGTTTTGAATTATCACGATATAGAGGAGAGAGTGTGACGGAAATGATACACGAGTTGGGGTCGAAATCATTAAAAGAAAGGCGTTATTTGTTGCAGCGAGATCCTTTTCCGAAGTTTCTTTCACCAACTCTGTCTTCAGAATGCGAATATATATTGTTAGCACCCGCCTACATAAGGAGACATGAGCATCATAATAAAATCAGAGATGTCAGATAAAAAACAGAAAGATTTAGGTCTTCCTTTTTCCCGCGAGCAATCAGAGAATGGAACTATAAAGAAATATCATAAAAGTGGTTCTTTGAACACTGTGGCATGCAATTCAGTGTGACTTGCAGAGTATCCATGTAGATGTAGATGTAGAATTGACGCGGCAAGAATACCGAGAAAATTTTACTTATAAATTCGTATAGTACTAGAGATAATACGGTTACCTTGAGTCTCCTCCAGTACTGAACACTATTAGTTGAAATTCATAGGTGTTTACTAATAAAGTCCTAAAATACCATTGTACAATGGTATTCGAAACTGAAGGATGAAAGTTACTTTCGCTAGATTTTTCGATGCCAAGAAATTCACAATCAAATATACATACGAAGAACTGTTACGGTGTAGTACTGAAAAAAATAGGCAGTGAGATAAACAGAAATGAGATTTTAAGAAAGGAAAATGGTTGCACTTACATTACTAAAATTTGTTATTGTGTCCTGGACGTTAAAAGCGAGACATTGTTCGTAATTGTGTGTGTGTGTGTGTGTGTGTGTGTGTGTGTGTATGTGTGTGTCTGTATGATCATCATGGACGGCAGTGCATGCATTACCACTGGCAAAAAACTGGTACGAAATAATTAGGGTAGGGAGTTTTGTTTCACGCCAGCTCGGTCGAAGTTGTTCGTAGCTGCATTTGGACGTGTTGAAAGACAACTTCCTAATACATCACACATCTTTTTACTGAGATTTAAATTGGGTAAATGGTCAAGCAGGTCGATTGGTTGCATCATCTATACCTGCACTGTTCGATGCGACTGTGCATTTTCGTACTTTAAGTAAGAGCCGAATATACTCCCCTAAAGCGCACTGTGTGACAAAAATGTTAATCAGTGGGTGTAGAGTATATGAAGTTCGGAAAGTTAGTATGCCCATACACTATGTTCCCCTTACATCATTACGACTGGACACCAAACGATTAGAGGAACGGCGGGTAATATGGGCCAGCGGGTAGTATGAACCACTTGGTGTTTCAACTATTCACCACTAGGTAGCAGCACGGTACACAGTGTAACTTTTGCCGCATGCGCCGTTTCGCCATGTGCAGAGAGTTTGATTCCCAGTGCCGTATCGTCTGCGAGTGATTGTTGTTTATTTGAGCTCCTCCTACAGGTTGTTGCTTCGAGTAATTATTAACATCGCCTTGAATCATTACATGTAAGAATATACTTATGAAACTATAACTATCATTTCGTTTATTAATATAAGGGACTGACAACTGCAGTTCGTTTTCTCTAACAATGTGTCCATACTGCCATGTTTTCATATCAGTGTGAGTCGGATAGTCATGTATATGACTATGCCAACATTTAATGTACGAAAATTCGTAGCCAGTGACTCCCATAGAATGAAGGCGGCAGACACAGTTCCTTCAATAAAATACCTCAGAATGTGGCCACGGAGTGGTTTGAAGTAGAAGCCTCACCAAGGTAGTCCTAAGAAGCTTACTACGCACTCGTTGGACCAATACCTGAGTACACCTCGAGAGACAATCTGAATAGTTCCCTTAGACTGCTCGCGGATGATGCTGTCGTTTATCGCTTAGTGAAGTCAATTGAGGATCAAAAGCAACTGCAAAGCGATTTAGACAAAATTTCTGCATGGTGCGAAAATTGGCAATTGACACTAAATAAAGAAAAGTGTGAAGTAATACACATGACCACTAAAAGAAATCCGCTGAACTTTAATTACGCGATAAATCAGCCAAACCTTAAGGTCGTAGATTCTACCAAATACCTAGGAGTTACAATTACTAACAACTTTGACTGGAGAGAACACACAGAAAATATTGTGGGGAAGGCGAACCAAAGGTTACGTTTCATCGGCAGAACGCTTCGAAGATGCACCAGCTCCACCAAAGAGACTGCCTACATCATATTTGTGCGTCCTCTCCTGGAGTACTGTTGCACCTCATGGGACCCTCACCAGGTGGGACTGACGGAAGACATTGAGAAGGTTCAGAGAAGGGCAGCTCGTTTTGTTTTATCACGTAACGGGGGGGGGGGGGGGAAGCGTCACGGAAATGTTGCAAGAATTGGGGTGGAAATCATTAAAAGAAAGACGTTATTCATTGCGGCGTGATCTGTTTGCGAAGTTTCAATCACCGACTTTTAGTTCTGAATGTGAAAAAATTTTGCTAGCACCCACCTACTTAGGGAGACATGACCATTCCAAAAAAATAAGAGAAATCAGATAGAAAACGGAACAATTTAGGTGTTCTTTCTTCCCGCGCGCTATTAGAGAATGGAACGGTAGAGAAAAGTTATGAAAGTGGTTAATGAACCCTCTGCCAGGCACTTTAATGTGATTTGCGGAGTATCTATGTAGATGTAGATGTAGAAATACGAATTATTTTGAAGACGGAGTAGATCCAAAGAATATTGCTACAGGTTCAGTAAGTAAGCGCAAAAACGTCACGAAACTGACGTATCATTTTCTATCGTTAACATTCCAGGAGCAGAGTTTATCGTCATTCCATTACGTTAGGCTTGTCGCTGATCACTTCGGCCGTCGTCACGGTGATTTAATAATTTGGTGGTAATCATACCACGATAGGTCATCCCTTTAATAAACAATAAGTCTTAGCAAATGAAATACTATTGTAGTCCGTGTTTCTGTACTGAAAATATTTAACGTATTTTGTCGCAAACTGACATTTTATGACCGGCGTATTCGAAATACAGGTTGATGGTTGTAAAGAAGAAAACAGCAAATAGCCAGTGTTAACAATGCTATTTATTACAAATAAAGCAGTGTTACAGGTTTCTAACCTTTATTTTTATCCTTAGAAATCTGTTCAAGTTCTGATACATATTTATTTACATCTGCTCTTAAATTTCAAAAAATAATTGATTCTACAGTTGTTTAATTTACATATATTAGCTTTCACTGAATGTGAAACGTAAAAACGTTTTTTACTTTATATATACTAATGTACATTTTGCAATATCTGAGAGAGAACATCTTTGGCACTGTCGTTCTTATTGCTTGCCTCTGTTCGGCATTCGCAGGGTGGGCTCGATTATTCCTGATGTAGCAAGTTACTTAAGGAGTGCCCGGATCCCACCACAAACCAATTACCCCTATTATCGCAATTGTTTGCGTATAGTGTTATACGCCCGAAAATTTTCAGGATGTTGGCGAATCGTGTAACTGAGGCGGGACATGAATATCTCCAAAAAACCGTATTTAGGCTGGCTGACAAGAACCACCCGTCATTAATATGAAGCTATGCCTGCAGACCTCGTCGCAGAAGCAGCGCCTTAAAATAGTGCTGTTAACCGGATGGGTACCTTTGCCACTGTTGTTTTCGACATAAGTAAAAACAACGAAAACAACCAAAGAAACTGCAACTCAATCTTGAAGACATGTGTACATTGTGTTAGATCGTTATTAGAGGTAGTTACTTTCAAATAGGGCATTAAGAGTAGAAGAAATGTATAAATTCTAACTACGCTGTATATGACCATGATGCCGAAACTCTCGATTCAAAATTGGTAACGGTGTTGTTGATATATCGTCTTAAAAAAAAAAGACTCCTTTATCTTCTCTACATGTTGTCTTTTCCTTTCAACTTCTTGGTCTTGTTTTCTAATTTTTTCTGCCTTGAAAACCTTCTAAATTTAGTTTTTTTTCCTTGAATTTAGCATTCAGTTGCATACAAACATTCCGGTCTTACTACAGTGGTATCGTGTTTTAGTTTAGTTTTTCTTGATATGTATTTCTTATTGTAGATATTTTTGTCAAACCATATGTTCTTTTCATTTTACTGACTCGTATATCGATTGCAAACTTTTTTGATTCCATTTTGTTGTTTAACTTCTCAAAGATATGTAGATTTACTTAATAGCTTTGTTTTATTAGTTCTTTTCCATGTATTTTGCTGCGTCTTTTATTTTTGTTATGAATTTAACATTTTCAGCTGAAATTTTGAGCACATTTCTATTTTCTATGTTTTTCAGAAGATTTATTTGAATAATATTTAATAAGAGGTTTGCAGTCAAGATCGCTTTCTTTATTAGTTACATAACCTGTTTCGGCGTGCTAGACGCCATCTTGAGACCTGTAGTAATTTTTACATGACCTCACTTCTATTACAACAATTTTAAACATAGCAAAATGGTGTACATCCATATTGATGTGTCATGAAAATAAAATTTACACGTCAATAATAAAACGTCTGAACCCATATTTCTTAAGATCTAAGTCAGAGGCACTTCAGAATCCAAGTTCAGTACTGACAGTGTCTCTGACAGACCTTACGAAAGAGGGTTCAGACGTTTTATTATTGACGTGTAAATTTTATTTTGATGACACATCAATGTTGATGTACACCAGTTGCTATGTTAAAAATTGTTGTAATAGCAGTGAAGTCATATAAAAAATTACTACAGGTCTGAAGATGACGTCTAGCACGCCGAAACCGGTTATGAAATTAAATGAAGAAAGAAAGCTTGGCTGCAAAACTCTTATTAACCAATTCTAGATCGCTTCAATAATGTGTTCCTTATATTTATTTGAATTTCTTATATTGATTGCCGGCAGGGCATTTGATCTCTCTTACAGAGATGTTATATTATAAATAAATCCAGGTAGCTGCTCAATAATAATGTTTATTATTTTCTAAGTGAGCGATAGATCTATTTCGGCCTCGAATTGCCATTGTTAAGCTAATGCGAAATATAATGAACGTAGTTGCTATTGATCTAGTTCCAATCGTGTTATATATACTTTTATGGTTTTATAATCTTACCAGAATTTTACTTACATCAGTCTGTGATGTAATGCACATAACACATCTCGTGCGTTTGCTATCGTTGGAAGGCGTTGAACTGAATCAGATATTTCGAGATCTTTAAATGACAGCGACCGCACCAGATGTTTTATGTGCATTATATCACAGACTAATGTAAGTAAAATTCTTGTAACATTGTAAAACCATCATAGTATAACGTGACTGCAACTAGAGCAATAGCAACTCTGTTGATTATATTTCGCAGGAGCTTGACAATGTTAGTACGATGCCGTAATAGGTATATCGCGCACTTATAAAATAATAAACATCATTACTGAGCAGCTACCTACATTTATTTATAATATAGATTTATTTGAGTTTCTGCTTCAGTCAGATTTTCTGAAAGAATTTAAAAATTTGTCACGTGTCATTTTTTTTTTTTTTTTTTTTTTTTTAATTTCATGTTTTATCGACAATACGGTAGTAAAAATCACGCGACTACATATCCACATTTTAATCCTGAAAGACACCGATTTGATATTGGACTCGGACCCATGTATTCGGCTCTATTGAATTTTTAACCAATTGACGGATGAAAGCAACTAGAATGTTGTAACTCATTAACGAATTATGACGTGATAAAAAAGTGTAAGTAATACCTTGTTCAATCCATGTATCGCGTTTATCAAGTTATTGGTCCTGTAATTTTAATTATTATTTTGTTGTTTAACACAGTAACACCTGAAGATGCGTATCTATTGACGCGAAACCGGTAGTGGACCTGTATATAAAAGGATCTCAATAAAAACAGCTGACGCGGCTCCAGAATTTATTGGTTGTTTTATGAGAGGACATTTTTAAGCCTATCTCGACAAAAAGTGTTTCTTCTACTATATAAGGCCTTATAATGAATTTTTAAACAATTGACAATTTTTAAAACAATTGATAAACTCAAAAAAGAAAAAAATTCGAAATCGTCCGCAAAGGCCAGGTAGTTTACCTTGATTCTATTTTTTCCCTTCCAAGAATTATTGGTTGAATCTTGTGATTTTGTAGTTTCCCCTCGGCCACCGCGGCCGGCTGAAAGTTTCAGACAACTTGCGCTGACAGTAGACAGAGCCTTGCAAGATTCCACAACATCATCAACATTAAGTTTAATTTATAAAAATAAGTTGGTAGAGGGGTATCCCAACCTTACTACAGCGTTAATATGTATCTCACCATTCTAGTTTGTGTTTCGTCTGGAGAAAGAGGTTTCAGCAAGCTGAAAATAATTAAATACACTTGAGGAGCGTGACTGATTAACAAATCTGAGTATAATATCCACAGAGCACAAACGAGCTGCTTCTCTAAACTATGATTATATCAAAAACAGTTTTGCAGCAAAAACAGCTAGAAAAGCGAAATTCTGAATTGATCTTTGCACGATGAGTAATCTTGTAATATTTTTGTATGTATTCAAAATGTTCTCTTTTGCTTTGATCTTAATTCAGTCAATAAAATAAGTTCATGTTGTGAGATTGTGACAGTTATTTAGAAATATGTAACCCAATTAGCGTGAAAAAGTCGACTCTTAAAAGGGGGGGGGGTGAAAGAAGGGGCGGCAAATTTGAGCTTGCCCCGCTTGGCAAATGTCCTAGATCCGGCCCTGGAGTCAACAATATATTTTCGCATTCGGAGGAGAATGTTGGCGATTGTAGTTTCGTAAGTAGCCCTCGCCGCAGCGATAAGCGCCGTTATAATGATTCCAATCCCATATCCTGTATCATTTCCGTAATGCTGGCTCCCCTGTATCGTGACAATACGAAAGGAGCTGCCCTTCTTTGTACTCTTTCGATGTCCTCCGTCAAATCCACATCCTTACAGTTTTTTTTTCTTCTAGAACACAATGTTGTTTTTATTTATTGTAAATGAAAAGCATTGTTAGTAGGTGCTGGTTGCCAGTTTTTTTCAAGTATCACCCACCATTTCATTCCCTTAGTTTACTACGAGAGTGCAACTTTCATGATTTCAATGTGAGTACAGTGTAGTCACGTAGTCACGACTAGTGTCCGCTACAGCTGGCGACTGTCCATTTCCGCGACGACTGTCGGTCGCCTCTGGATGAAACGTTTCACACGTAGCCGTTCGCGAGACGTACAGTAGCGGCTGTCAGGTGTTGCCACTATCTGTAACGGCCGCTGACAGCTGGGAACGGGTGGTGGTCTCGCTAACGACCGGCAGCGGCAGGAATAAGGAGACCGGTTGGCGGACAGGAACGGCCGCCGCGAACTCTCGGCGTCGTGTCGTATCCAGGAAGTGTGCGGAGCGCCCAATGCACGCCAAGGACGACGGGGGCGCACAGCGAGCCGCCAGGCTGCTCAGGCGGTTCCGCACCGGCGCAGCGCGCTGTCACCGCCGCGGGAGAAAGGCGACCGAGCAGAGCGAGGCAGACCAGGCTGACCGACGACGCCGCCGCCGAGGGCTTTCGGCGCCACTGGCTTTACATTTTAATGAGAGGAGGACGTAAGGGCGAGGAAGTCACTGCAGCTGCACTGCGGCACTGAAATAATTCGGTGACGACATCTACACTGACATGTACAGGTTGATTCACGAAGATATGCAAATATTTTAACCATCTAGAACCTAACGGGACCCATAGAGGGTGTCCAGAAAAGGACTCCCTGATTTCAAAATTGCCAGCCGCGGTGACCGAGGGGCCTGCGGCGCTTCAGTCACTGCGGCCACTACGGTCGGGGGTTCGAATCCCCCTCGGGCATGGATATTTGTGCCGTCCTTAAATGTAGCTAGTTCATAAGTGGTTTGTAAGTTTAAGGACTGATGACCCCATACTTAAGTCCCATAAGCTATACAAACATTTGAACATATTGAATTTAAAAATTAAATATCTCGAAAACAAAGATCGATAGAGGAATGCAGTAAACGGTATGTTTATTGTGAAAGCTGTAAGATGTTTATACAGCAGTTTGAAATAGCTGCTAACAGATGGCGCTGTACGCTGTACCGCTCATATCAGCATACATAAGTGAAATAATCGTATAAAAACACTATTTGCAAACCATCACATCACAATGTTTTGAAAATGTTCACCATTGGCACTACAGAGGTGGCGCAAACGAAGAATGAAATTCGCCATCACATGTCGTAGTGTCTCAACCGAAATGGATTACATGCCACAGAGATCGCTGATTCAAGCTCGTCCAGCGTGGTGGGATGCTTCGGGTAGGTCAGGTCTGTCACTGTGCCCCACAAAAAAAAAGTCACAGGGAGTCAAATCCGGCGAATATGGAGACTATTCCATGCCTGCACCAGTAAATTTGGGATATTCCAAAGCAATGACTCGATTCCCGAAGTATTCCTCAAGAAAGCGAAACACTTGTTCGGTTCGATGGTGTCGGACTCCATCTTGCATAAACCATTTAGTACCTGGTCGATCCTCTAACACTTGCTGTGTCGCGACAAATTGTTCCAAAATTGCAACGTAACGTGCACTAGTGATCGTTTCTAGAATGAAAAAAGGGCCAATAATGCCTCTGCTGCACACTGCAGCCCACACAATAACTTTAGGAGAATACAGGGGTTTCGCTTCACACCAATATGGCTTTTCGGAACCCCAAAATTGCCTGTTCTGCTTATTCACGTATCCATTCAGGTGGAAGTGTGCTTCATCTGTAAACCAGATGCAGCCAACATCAAATCCTTCACTATCAATCATTGTGAGCATCTGATTAGCGAAAATGCAGTACATGGTTTTAATCTCTTCCTTCGGTACGCTAACCTCCTTTCACGTTTCAATAGTGGAACTGATCGCTCTGGGCTTCGGATCACTATTTATACTAGGCATTATGTATGGCGATTACAGCGCCATCTGTTAGCAGCTTTTGTAACTATTATTTCAAACTGCCGTATAAACTTCTTAAAGCTTTCACAATAAACATACCGTTTACTGCATTCCTCTATCGATCTTTGTTTTCGAGATATTTAGTTTTGAAATCAGGGAGTCCTTTTCTGGACACCCTTTATATCCCGTAAGACATCCCATGTAGACATTTGGGATAAAGAGGTCCTAATTTAGCAACGGATTTGCAGTGACTACGTAGGCTTTCCCGGCGTAATAATTGATAATATTCTTCTCGGCTTTCCTTCCGGATAAATACGTCATGTGGGCACGATATTTCGGCCATCCACCTGGTCGCCATCCTCAGGTGACAGTGCTGGTACAACGACTCGCCGAGACAGTACAAGCCGCGGAAGGCAGAAAGCGCGTGCGCAAGAATGGACAATTTCGCCCTCTACGTTTCAGCGCCGCAAGTGGTAGAAGCCGGCGTAAGCGATAGATAGCTCTTCAGCAGTTCTATAGAGAGACGGTTGTTTTTTGATGTCAAACAATACACGGTTCTACGTTTTACTTAAGGGAAAACTCTTGACTCTTTTTAATATTATCAGAGAGCCGAATTTCGACAGATTATTTTAAAATGCAGTCAGAAGAGCGAGACGCAGAGACAACCATTTTTGTCTCCTCCATTTTATGTCCCTCAGTAAGACAGAGCTCAGCTACCGTAGATTTCTCTGGCAGAAGCAATCTCGTGGTGGTGGTGTTCAGTACGTCGATCATAAATTCTTCGAATTTTCTGACCGATGTAAGCAATTTTGTATACGCCGGGTTTCCTCAATCCTAAATCATCTTTCACTGAGCCCAGAATCTCTCTAACATTGGCAGGTGGACGAAAAATACATTGGATGTCATATCTTTTCAAAATTATTCTTATTTTCGAAGAAAATATTGTGTCCAGATGACGTATTTATCCGACAGAAAACCGGAGAAGAATATTATCAATGAATTTGCACATTACAGTGTTTTAAACTTCTCTCCTTGAGGCCGGACTAGTATGATGTACGTACAGTGAACAGAAACGCAAATGGTAAATCTAAATTTGTTTTAGAATGTCCAGTGGCACCGAAACCTTATAACGACTGTATGGGTGGCGTGGACAAACCTGATCATCTGAGTACATTGTATGATTTAGAAAGGAAATTTGATAAATGGTGGAAGAAAGTATTCAACAAACTGTTGCTGACTATTGTTGTAAATGTCGCATTATTACAAAAAGG
The DNA here is from genome assembly GCA_026315105.1 of Locusta migratoria. Classification (NCBI taxonomy): domain Eukaryota; kingdom Metazoa; phylum Arthropoda; class Insecta; order Orthoptera; family Acrididae; genus Locusta; species Locusta migratoria. The sequence continues at coordinate 549,698,981 of CM048745.1, read as the reverse complement.
AAATTAAACACGACAGTGACATTAAAACATTTTATAGTCAACCTAGCAGAGCGACATTATCAAGAGACGAAAGACTACCAAGGTATAGCAAAAATCCTCAACTTGGAGCCCCTTGAAAAGGAAAAAAGGTGTGCAAAATGTAGCCCTACCCCTACCTAAAGAAGGACCCATAAAAGCAAGGTGGGTTTTGAGTTACAGCAACAAAAAAGTAACCAGAAAAATTTGCCACCGCCCATTATGCAAAATGTGCTTTGAACCATATCATTTGTAATTTTATAATCACTCAGACATGTGTATAAATCTTTGAGGGTATATATATATATATATATATATATATATATATATATATATATATATATATATATATCCTCAAAGATTTATACACATGTCTGAGTGATTATATAATTACAGGACTCGTATTGTTAGCCAATAAACAAATTGTAAAAATATCTAGAAAGTGTATTTTTATGCAAACATACAATTTTTCAAATGGATCAATGGTTGTTTCTATCATGCACTGGAATTTTTGACACCAGCTGTGTACAAAGAATTTTGAATGTCATTTTTATCACGTTTAGTTTGCAAACTACAACCATACAATATTTTGTGGTCGGAGGCTACGACAGCGTAGCTGACTGGCTGGTGGTCATGAGACAGTGGGCCGTACCAAAGGGGCTAGTCATTCGACCAGTCAGCTACGCTATCGCAGCCTCCGCCCCCGAAACTTTGAACGGTAGTAGCTGCCAATGTCATTCAAAATTCTTTGTACACAGCTGGCGTCAAAACTTCCATGCACAATAGAAACAACCATTGTTCCCTTTAAAGAACTGTGAGAACAGCACATCAATCGCACTTTCCGTTTCCGCGATATTTGCGGTGCAATATTAGGTGATTCATCTACTAATAAAACACTATATGGTCAAAGAAAGAAATTTCTGTGCATATTTTAAACAATCCATCTGGAAAGGATTAATACGAGGCGCGTCCAGAAAGTAAGTTCAGTTTGATAATAAAATGAAATTGTACACAGATACAGAAGAAATTTTTATTGCACAAAATTCTAAAACTCTTAAACTACTTTTCCACATAACTGCCGAAAGTTTGCAGGCATTTGTCATAGTGTGGCACGAGGTTTTGTATACCTTCTTCATAGAAATCTGCCGCCTGTGTCTTCAACCAGTTGGAAAAAGTTTCTTTCAGCTCGTCGTCATTGGTGAAGTGATGAGCACTAATTGTAAACCTACGGTTTTCCTGGATCTTGTCATCGATCGTGTGAACCAGTTCTTTTGTAACCAAAGGTGGACGCCCACTTCGTTCTTCATCGTGCACATCACTACGCCCGCCATTGAACTGTCGGACCCATCTTCTCACCATCGAATCACTCATCGAATTTGGTCCGTAAACATCGCAAATTTGCCGATAAATTTCACTTGCTTTCACTTTCCTCGCATTGAGAAACCGAATCACCGATCTGATTTCACAGGCGGCGGGATTTTCAATCAACGCTGACATTTCAAACAAGCACAACTAAGCGTACGTAACTCACAGCGATCTCCAGACGGCGCACGTTCTTCTCCTTGATACGCATAGTCTACAGCGCATGTGCGGAACTGCAATCACAGCGCTGCAGTGGAGGTAAATTGAAACGGAACTTACTTTTTGGACGCACCTCGTATGTTATCCTACAAGTAAATCTAAAGAAAAATATTGTTAACTACTTCCCTGATTTTTTTTTATTTAATTTTTTTTATGTTCTAGACCAGCGGTCGGCAACCGTCCGGACCGCGAAAGGCCAAAAACTGGACCACCAAAAGTATTTTATTAAAAAAATAAAAATAAAATAATTTTTCTGTAGATATCAACATCGAGCAACAAGGAGAAATGAAATTAAAATGCGATTTCGTTAAAAGTGTATCATCATTCCGTCGCAAGCCGGTTCTTTGAAAGAGAAGTTTCAAGAATTTCTTCATTTCGCTACAATTTTAAAAAAATAAAAGCAATCCTGAAATAGACTTTTCCAGATTATCAAATTTCTTGGCAGATCTTAAGAAGGAATTTGCAGTAAGATTCAAAGACGTTTCAAAAATAGACAAGTTGTCACTATTTTTAAAATCACCTTTTGAGGTATCTCCTGCAGCAGAATGGACGGATGTGGCCGCGATGTTGTTTCACCTTTCAAAGCCTTTACTCCAAATTAAGATAATAAACTTACAGGAAGACATTTCCTTGCAACAGTGTAAAACTGTATCTACAGAAGAATTTTGCAGTCAACATGTCCCTGAAAAATATGAAAATTGCATAAACTTAGCGATCTGCCTGCCTACTATGATTAACTCCATTCGTGAAATTTCATTTAAAAAAATGAATTTCTTGGAAAATAATTTTCGCTCAAGACTGCCCACTTTGAAGATACTATTCGCATAAGCAGCTCCGAACGTGAACATAATTTTAAGAACCTGCTGAAGACCGCAAATGTAATTTTTCCAATAGATTTTTTTAAGTACATATACGCACATTTAATTGTATTTCCTATTTTCTTAGTGAAAATAAAAAAAGGATGTATAATTTATGACCTGTTTCTGGACTTTCCAATAAAAGTTATCCATTTTATTTCATACTTTTTGTGAGTGATCATAAAAATAACTAGCCAATAATATTTTTTTTAATTCTTTCTACATTATTATTTTACATCTATTGTATTTCATATTATTTTGTGTGTGAAAATTAAAATAAATATTAATAAGGAACATGTGGTTTTACATCTGGACTTCGATAAAAATTTTCAAAAGTATCAGGACTCCATCTAAGATTACTTGCGATCTCTTTTGTAGACAAAGTTTTAACGGAAGTTGCAGCGAATTTAATTTTGTAAAATGATGGTAATAAATTTAACTAGAACTGTATGAATGTATCAGATAATCTTCTTTAATTTATTTAATTCATATTAAACCGAAAACAAAATCATCTCAGTGTTAGGGGCTGTGTATTTTTCGATTTTCGAAAGGGGTTTGACACAGTACCGCACTGCAGGCTGCTAAAGAAGGAACGGGTATATAGAATAGGTACCAAAATACGTGAGTGGCTCGATAACAAGTAATAGAATCTAATACGTTGTTATAGATGGCAAGTGTTCATCAGAGACTATGGTTAAAAAAAAATGTTCAAATGTTTGTTAAGCTTATGGGACTTAACTACGAGGTCATCAGTCCCTAAACTTACAAACTACTTATGAACTACCTACAACTAAGGACGGCACAAATATCCATGCCCCAGGGGGATGAGACTATGGTATCGTCAGCAGTGTCCCCAGCGAAGTGTGGTGGGAATTTTCTATCTATATAAATGGTATGACGGTCAGAGTGAATTAGAATATGTGGTTGTTGCTGATGATTCTGTGGTATACCGGAACGTATAGTCATTGAATGACTGTATTAGGGTACAGGATGGACGAAATTACTAGTTGGTGTGAGGAATGGCTAACTCTAAATGTTGAAGAATGTGGGGTGATACAGATGAGTAGGAGAAACAATCCCAAAATGTTTAAAAGTCTAAACAGCATTACCTACGCCAAGGACAACACACACACACACACACACACACACACACACACACACACACACACACAGACGTCCAGACATGCCCGATGGAGGACTCGAATCTCCGGCCGAAGAGGCCGCACATTGCATGATATGGTACCTCAGACCACGCGGCCTGTTTGAAGTCGGAGGAAAACGTTCACGAAAGAAATTTCGGAAATAAATCTTGTAGCTATGACTGATGTATGCCTTTTAATGATTTCCACTAAACTCTTGAACCGTTTCCGCGACATGCTCTTTCTTTTAACGCAATTACACGAAACGTGTTACTCTTTTCTGATCTTTTTCTCCGCGAGTTCCACTTTATAAGGATGCCACAATACGCTGAAATACTACAAAATACAACGGACAAATGTAGCGTAGGCTGTTTTCTGTCAATAAAACGCAGCCTTCAGTTCATCTTCCTGACTATATTTTATGTTTTTTTTCCTCAATTTAACTTGATTGCAATTGTAATTACTAGATATTTAGTTGATTTTACGACCTATAGATTTCATTAATTAATCCTTTACATGAACGAATTTATTTTAGTGCTCCTTCTTTTGTCTTCACACAGATCGTTATTTAAGGTCAAATACCAATTTTCGTACAATGCAGATAACTTATCCAATTCGTTTTGCAGCTACTTTTGATCTTCTTGTGATTTACTAATGTATCAGATTGCCTCCTAAATCGTGTACAAGACAAAGAAACGTACTGGCTTGTAACATTTCTCCGTCAGTTATTAAGAATTGTGTCCTTTGGAAATCGAGAATTCAGTATGCACGCAGTGTCATTACAAGCTATTTGTGACATACAATATTCGTAAATTTAGAAATATGGAAAACATTTGAGATCCTCTGTCGAAGGTACTCAAAACGTCATATGAACAACAAGTGAACATTTTTTGCCGGCAGACTTCGCACCTGTGTCTTCCGCTTGGGGCCAGCAGTTTCCTTAACATATCCGAATAAACGGAGATCACGTAATATACAATGCTGGTCATCCAGATTGCAACATCAAAATTTGAGGGAGATGATGAAATTAATGTTCAGTATGGCTGACATTGCTGAATATAACCGCTATTACACGCCTCGGCATTAAATCAAAGAGGCTCTGGAGGCGTTATTGGGGTGTATCAGTCGATTCTGCGGACACGTAATGCCAGACTTGATCTGATGTAGCAGATCGTTTGTGAAGAAATATAGACACATTTCACAAACGATTTCTAGTTAAGGAATAATGTTTGGTACGTGGTGGCACTGGCGCCACCGGGTCAAAAGGGAAAAAAAATGTTTCTAGATGGGAATTCTGGACTATCAGGTTGGATGCAGCAATGCTGGAACCACTGAATTTCGGCTCGGCGGACAACCAGATGTTCATTTGTTCGGTTAAATATCATGTCAAATGCGGCAGTTCATCGTTTGCTTGCGTGCAGCTGGCAAGGCTACAAAAACCGTCATGTTGTTGAAGATAGTTTTTTGTATTGTGCATGTGAAGCTAATACTTTCAATATGGAAGGTGTTCCAGGAAATATGTACCAACGAAATAACATTTATATCAGTATTAAATCATCAATTATGCATGTTTATTTCTCAATTAACGTACTATAGGAAAATGGACGAGAAAATTGTAAAGTACGCTTAAAAATAGAGGTAAGTTACGAATTCCACGACATTCCGCTTTCTTTTGTACTTTCCCTGCAAGTATATATTATTAATTTTGTAAATTAAGCTTCAAATCCTACTAACAGTTGGTACTCTAGCTTTGTGCCACGTTTAAATAGCCAAGTGTCATTGCTGAGACATCTTCAAAAATGACAATACAATTAATTAATTATGAGTTGAGAAAAGTGTAACACAGGGTTTTTTATTTTTTTCATCTGATCCAGGTATTCGAGAATGGAATTTTCGAGAAAAGATATTTTCTATTTGTAATTCTTTACACCATCTTCTGTCCTCTGTTTGGTACTTTCTTCGCCGGCCGCGGTGGCCGAGGAGAGTAAGGCGCTCCAGTCACGGTCTGCACGGCCACTACGGTCGGGGGTTCGAATCCCCCCTCGGGCATGGATATTTGGGCCGTCCTTAGTCTTAGCTAGTTCGTAAGTAATTTGTAAGCTTAGGGACTGATGATCCCGTAGTTAAGTCCCATAAGTTCTACAAACATTTGAACATTTGTACTTTCTTCGAACTTTCCACTATTTTCGTATATATTTTAACCATTACCTACAACTCCTAAACGCTGACTCTTATATGAATATAAATAAAAGAATTAAAATATAAATAAATGGAAAGACTTATCAATTTTTGACCACCATCTTGGACTCACCTTTTTGTATTTTTCGCTTTTTGAACCCATTCTCCATCAGAAATCTCGATGATTTCCTAAAAATTACTTTTATATGAATAAATTGACTGTAGTGAGCAAGGAGACCGCCATCTTGGATCCGACATATTGTTTTTTTTTTTTACTTTTTTATATCATATTATTAATCATAAACTTCATTAACCCTTACATATTAAGTTTGGTACAAATTACACAACTCCTTGTATTATCACTACCTTTTTGGGATTTTGATCCACTGTGCGGCGATCGACTAGTGCTGGAACAACGTGTTGATAAGGAACTGATAGCTGTTTTGTGTTGATGCAGTGTCTCCGAAGTCAATTTACTGGTCGGTATTGGTTTTGTTGTGAGTGATTTGAGATGCTGGATTTATATACGTTAACTTGGATGCCTTGAGCCGCTTGAAAAACGGCCACTGAATGTGTTGTGCTCCATTTTCATTGATTCATTAACCTAAAGTGTTTCTGCAACATTAATGCTATCTGTGTGTTAATTATTTTATTATTTTTGTTAATGGTCAATGCCCCATGTTTATGTATGTTTGTCCCATATTTATAAATGTTTCCACCCATGTGAATGAACTTCTGTGTTCATGTGAATGTGAATGTGTGCTCTTAATATTGACTGCCGCGCATTGGCTTACAATCACCGCCTCCCGCATTAGGCCTCGATTTGCTGTAGTTAAGAATGCATGGCTTCGTTTGTCCTTCTGGGCTGGCTTCTGCTGGCTGGCCAGAGACAAGCTTACTTGGCAAGGTGGCGAGGTGGCCATGTTGTTAGTGTCGTACCAACCTAATCTTGGAAGAGAGAGGTGACAGGAGACCTCTTTGGGAGCGGGTGAAGAGGGAATTGTCTTGGTCAGGTAGCAAGGGTTGGTTAACACTAGCCTCTGAACGCACTCTGCGTCGCTTTTAGCGCGCTGTACATCCGGCGTATGGCGGGGGTTGGGTTTTCCAAGGTCTTAGAGCTTGCGTCTTCACTCTTCATTATGGTTCCGACGACTGAGGAAGTAAGTACTCCTCCGAATCATGCTGAGGCGATTTATTTCTGATCAGGCTGTCTTGGTTTTTCAGTGACAGTCCTTTTGAGTAATTCTTTCGCTATGAGAGGCGAAGTGTTTCTTACTTTACAGAACTCGAGTAAATTCAGTGTAGATTTATTATTTGCATTTTCATTCCAGTAATGATTGTGTGTCTGATTTTGCTCAAGTTAGTTTACTCGTGTGTGGCCTTCAGCCTTTGTGTGCGTTTGAATTTCCTTTGTGTTTTTTAACTAACGTTTTCGTGTCGTTTCTGTATCCACGAGTATGCTAAATATTTCTCCGATTTTATGATTTGATTCCGTCTTTCCTGTCTTGTATGACCTATTGCATCACTTGCTTTCGTAACGGTCATTACTTCGGCCTTCAGACATGGTTTTATTAATACTAACTTTCTTCTATATGAATTCTCATGTCTGCTCTATTCGCTTATTCTGAATTAATTTCCTTTGTAAATTCTATGTAATTCAACATGGTCGCACACCACATGGTGCTTAAGAATAGTATGCCGCTGCCTTCCCGCATATGAGTTCATTAGTGCACAGTATAATTTAAAATTTTGTGATCAAGACGCCCGCCATCTCGTCAAGACGCCGCCGGCGCTTAGTTTCGCCGCTGCTTTCATGTGTTGCAGGATTGCCAAGCTCTATACATGTGTTTGTGAATGAATGAATGTGCTTTCAGCTACCAATTGTGTATTTGAAAATTTTCTCCCACGTGACCTTCATATTCATAAAGGGCAGAAACAATTTTAATACAGGCAGTAATTATACGCTTTAATTCAGTTTTGTATGAGGTGTGAGCTTAATTTGGTCTCCCACATTTATTTGATTGTTATTTTACTGCACAAATTATGATTTTGAAGTATCAAACCTCTGCTTTATGATTTCATGCTTCTCATCCCCTGTTTAATTATCTATTCATTTATTTTTTAACTTTGATTTTGTGTTTGTTAAAACGTTGGCTGCTCCCTTATGGAGTGAGCAGTTAGATAAATTTCCGTTGCACATGTACTGTGGCCACTCATAAAGGAATTTAGAGTAGCAGTGAGCGTTTTAATTTCCATTCGCACATCTCAACTGCCCGAGATCTCGCTCTGAGGAAATTCGCCGCCTGAATAGCTGATCTTTCACAACATCAAGAAGGTGATGTAAAATATTGTATATGTAATTAATACTGTGCGTTCAGTTGTGTTATCAGAGTTGTGAAAATGTGAAAACCTCTTTAGCTGCGTTAGACTGCTCCGCTTATGGCGTGCTTTCCTGTAAATGCTGATGTGCCTTATACAGCTCGTTTTATCAGCATTAGGCTGTGTGACCTTTAAAACGCTGTGTAATTAGAGCTGCCCCCTCGCCCCATTTGTGTTACTAAAGTGTGCCTCTAAAATCATGCAGTAGACTTTATGAGAGGAGGAAACTGTGTGAGCATTGGCCAGCTGAGTCGTTACGATGCTTGTGAAGCCCTCTTATAGACATTACGATCTTAAGGTGTGTTGTACTTTCAAATATCTTAAATGGAACGTGCCCTCAGTTTGGCCTGCGGGTTGTTAAGCAACTTATGCTATTCTACTGGTGTTTGTATTTCTCAGGCGTTATATGGCACGTAACGACCTTGTCGTGGTGTTATTTGCATTTCACATCTGGTTAGTTAACAAAGGACATTAACTCGCCACTGTGTTCCTCGAAGCACTCCATTACTCCCCTGGCCTTGTGAAATGGGGCCTTACCTTGCTGAAAAATCGTTGAAAAGATGATTGTCGTGGAGTACTTGGTCTGCAACAAGTGTTCGATACTTCCTGTCGACATGGTGCCTTGCACTGGCTTCACTAGACACATGTATGTCCACGTGAATGTTCCCCATAGAATAATTGGACAGCGCCAGCTTTTCGTAGTCACCTGAAAGCCGATGTACTCCCACGCTTTCGTCGTTACGGCGATACAACGCTCTGCTACGCGCCAACGTCTAGTGACGAGGGTCACTAGCTATTTCAGTCGTAGTTGCCGATGTCGTGCTGTTAACATTGGAACATGCGTCGGTCGGCTGCGGAATCCTATTGTATGTTTCCTTGATTCACTTCCCTTGGAAGACCAAAACCTTGATGTTTCGAATAAACCCATCCATTAAATTGAAGCTGCCGCGGTGGAGTAGCCGAGCGGTCTAAAGCGTCTCGCTGCGGAGCGCGTGATTGCTCGCCGTGGAGGTTCGAGTCCTCCCTGGGGCATGGGTGTGTGTGTGTTTGCCTTAGGTTAGTTTACCTAGGTTTAAGTAGTTTGTAAGCTACGGACTGATGACCACGCAGTTTGGTCCGATAGATTTACAAACATTTGAAGTTTTGAAATTGAAGTTTATGGAAGGCTCGGGAAGGGCAGATTTTACCACTATATATCGATGTTCGGTAGCGAAAAATTATTTATATCGAAATCACCTCTATATATCGAAGTCTTTTTTGTGCTACCTGTGTACATCGAAGTGCGCGCAAATAGGGGAGTCCCAGTACCTTTCCTCCCTGCCTCTTTGCATTGCTGAAATCTGTGTTGCACTGAAGTTCCCACCACTTCCGTGCAGTGTTTGTTTTGATTCATTGTGAGCTGCGAGTGGCAGCCATGGGGTCTAAGCGGAAATGTCTGTCAATTGCTGAAAACGGATACTTAATTGGTGAAGTGAGAGCAAGAATATAGGAAAATAAAGACGCAGCAGCTAAGTTTCCGATTCCGGCAAGCACACTGTGAACGATAAGGAATAACGAAGCCCGCGTGGTAACCGGAGATGAAGGGACAGATCGGAAACGACAACGAGAGCTTGAGTTTCCAGATTTAGAAGAGTGTTTGGCACAAAGGTTCCGGGAACAGAGGAATAATAATGTCAACATTGGTGGATTATTTTGGTTTGTAGTAGCGTTAGGATACGATACGTTTCGTGCAACTGATAGATTGCTCGAAAATTACAGGAAAAGACGCGGCATTATTTTCCGAAATTGGAATGGCAAAGTGCCAGTGTAAAGAACAAAATTTGCGATGAGTGGAAGATAAAACTGCATATGATCCTTCACATTAAGTACAGCAATAAAAAAATCGTTACCTTTTTCTGGAATACCTAGTTATATAGGACCCTCTTCCCTATTAGATATATCGAGGATCGACTGTATTAGGTGTACTATGTGTTCAGAGACACTTGTCCTCTGCTAAGAATTAAAGTCTAATATTAGATCCACGTTATTTCGCTGCCTATCCTAACTTACCTGTCCGCCAAGTCTACGGCGTCCGACATCTGTAATGTTCGGTGGCCACTGCTCCTCGATGTTTGGGCGTGATTTCGCCTTGGTTTCATCACTTGATGAGGGCTAGAATATGAAAATGGGCTGAGCACACGCCGCATAAAAATCAGATTGTCACAGGGAGACAAAACGCGGAGGAGGACGGTGAAGGGAATAACAGTGAAAAGGGGGGAAAAAACCTCGGGAGAGGTGAAGGCAATGGCACAAAACAGAGCACGTTAAAATGCTTCGTTCAAGTGCTCTGTTGCAACCACTGAACCGAAACGAAATAACATAATTAAGTCGTTTGTAGTCACCATTACAAAAGATTTTTCGGATCTAACGTGAGGTACGACACAAATTAAATTAGGTTTTTTGCTTGTAGTGGAAATCTAATCAACAAAATGAACGTTGCTGTAAAAATGTTCAAATGTTTGTAATCCTATTGGAACAAACTGCTAAGGTCATCAGCGTCTACAGTTAACAAACCTCATAAACTAATTTAACTAGGGACTACACACACTCACACACGCACACGCACACACACCCACACCCACCCACACACACACACACACACACACACACACACACGAACCTCCGACGGCCAGCAACCGCGTACGTCGCAGCATGGCGCCTTAGAACGCCAGGCCACTTCAACGCGGCTGTTAAGAAGTAATTTGATATATTTATTATTATACAAAGATAAATTTTCTCACTAAATATCTCGAAAAATTCTTGAAAAATTTACTTCGGAGTCTTATACGATGGTATAAACAATCTTTCGCTCATAGACTATATATTTTTGAGGTATATGTAACATATTCATACAAGTATAGTACACAGTGGGAAAGCATTGTTAAAAAAAAGTTCTGTAAGGTTTCGACCGATATGCTCTATACAATATTCTAATAAACATTCCGATGCATTTAGCCTCAATATTATAAATATACTTCGTGTACAAATAGAGATGTCTCTTCCATAGTATGTGAAGAAAAGTGGTTATTTAAATTCCCAGAGATTCTTGACATCGCATATTTGCACGATGTTGTAATAACTGTTAGGACAGACGTATGTTACATATTTTTCAAATAACTATTATAGAGTATTTATGTAATTATGAAGGAGACGTTGTTCGCAAAATTCTCGAAAAGTTATTTTGTTCCAGTTGATCAGCCGTTATAAGCTGAGGCTATAAACAAACATTTCTCCAGAAAGGCCAATTGGAGAGAGTGGCAACAGGGATCTATTTACATGCTTCTTCTTCGCACCGATCCGTACCTGGGCTCCGGGACGAAAAGAGAAAGGAGCAAGCGCTATTGCAGTGATACCTTGCAACTTCTTACAATTCTCATTCTGAGAAAAGCCATGAACGGAGTGCTGAGGGTGATTAATTTGAGACACAGGACAAAGATGTGAATTTTGGAAAACCAGTTCGAAACTGGAGATAAGAGAAGTATGTTTATTGACAAATCTACTGATTTGCATAGTTGATTACAGTTTTATTCTAAATGAAGTAGATAACTTTTATCCGCAAATAAAAATCAGCAAATATGTATTTTCCCATTAAAATAGTATACATGAGAAAGACATTGTAAATAACATTTCCCGTCGTGGAGTGGCCAATTGCTCTAAGGCACTTTGCTTCCGAGCTCGCGTTTGCTCGCCGTCGGAGGTTAGAGTCCTCTTTCGGGCGTGGGCATGTGTGTTGTCCATAGATTAGTTTAAGTAGTTATAAGCCTAGGGACTAATAACCCCAGAAGTCCCTTCCATGTACTGTTTGAAATAATATTTTTTGAAACAAATAATAATAATAGTAATAGTAATAAATTCAAACTTTCATCTTCACACTTGAGGAAGTGCAGTTCAAGAAAAATTAATAGGTACAATATTACACTTACGCCTTAATGCACGAAATACCATTATACATCTACCCAGGTTACCAAATTTGTTTAACAGAATATTTTTGAAAGTTACTGCGATAAATTATGGCAAAGCAACTACATCAGTTAGTGAACAGTTATTTGACCATTATAAGAGTCATAAGCATTGAAGTCAACGCAATACCACAAAAATCTGTATATCGAATTATGAGTCCAAATTTTCAAGCAAGGTATCTCGAAAATGTGGAACGCTGGGTGATATTGGATGACATCAAGGGAGACAAACTAACAAATGTATCCTCAGTGTCTCTCTGACGTTCCCAATGAAGTGGTTTAGGGGTATTTACGCCTACAATCACGTTCAATATGAACAGGAGTGCTGTAACCATTTTATAACTTTTCAAAAATAATTTTAGCCAGGACTCTGGTAAAAACTTTTCACTGTGGCATCGTAAGCAAATTTCACATGTTCGTGGGTGTATCAAGGGATGTTCAAATAAAAAGATACCAAATGTTTTAACAATCAAACCAGTTGAAATTTGATTATGCCGCTTTGGAATAACATGGTGTGGCATCTAGAGACGTGAAGTATGCGTCGTCACCTCCCGCTAGAAAAATCAAGGCCGTGCCCTCAGAAGGAAAGGTGATGCTAACAGTGTCTTTCGACGTCCGAGGTCCGATATCGTCAAATTCCTAGTCCCTAGACCACATAAAAAATAAAAATAAAAAAAAAAAAATAAAAAAAAAATAAAAAAAAAAGATTAACAGTGACGTGTCCTTTGAGACACACTGTAGCCTAAGCGAATCCATCGAGAGAAACCGGCCTACGCTGCTAATGATTATGCTCCACTATGACGGACGTCTCCAGGGTCACAAAAAGTGTACTGACCGTGTTCAAGTGGGATCAACTTGAGTATCCGCCCTACAGCCGAGGGAGGACTCGAACCTCCGACGAGTCCGGCGACGCGCTACGTAACATAATGCCCCAGACCGGACAGTCATTACCGCCCGACCAAAAGCCAAAACACGTTTTCATTCGTGAGCTATTCTCACTTCCTTTTACGTTCTTGTGGTGAGTAGTAGTTAGCACTCTGCCGAACAAATGTCCAATCTTTGTATGTCAGCCTGTATGGTTATAGTTATGTAACGTATTTGTAAGTAACATCATGTGCTAAGGCTACTACAAGGTCATTTATAGGCTGAAGAGCCAAAGAAACTGCTACACTTGCCTCGTATTGTGTAGGGACGCCGATAGAACGCGTAAGTACCGCAACACGACGTATTGACTCGACTGATGTCTGACGTAGTGTTAGAGGGAGTTAATTGACTAGGATTGGAGAGTAATGCGTTACTTGTAACGCCGTTACTAGTAACAGTTACTTTTAAAGTTAACGGGCAATAAGGGCGTCATTATTTGCATAAAGTAACTCTAACTGTAAATAAGTTATTTTTATCGGTTAACGATTTAACGGAAGTATCGTTCCTGTTTTGTAAGAATACCGGGCTTTGCTTTCAGTGAAGAGAAGAAAAATTGTTCCTCAATTAAATCTTTTCAACAACGTACATAGTAAATGTATGAATTATATACTTAATACCGTTATAACATTTACTAATGTTCATTCATTCATAATATTTTTATTTTAAAATTATTAACGCAACAGCGAATACTTAACAATCACCAGATGCGTCACACATATACGGCTTGCGGTCTCCGATTATTCTGCACACCTTTCGACATGGAGAAAACGACACACGTGTGCATCGTCCAGCTTATGCTGAAGTGTTCGAATTTCTGACGTCGGAGGGAAAAATTATTCCTTTGGATGTAAATTGTATGTCAGTGGGAAAATAATTTAAAGCAGTCGAAACTCCACAGCGAACTTTAAGATAACATGGGCAAGTTATTTGTTTGCTCGCTGTTCGCGTTAAGGCGTGTTTACAGTGAGTTTGAAACATGTTCTGCAATATTGTTCGCTACTAACTCTGGTCTGTGGTACCATACCATGCGAATAACATATTTTGAAATGTTTGCTCATTGCTGCCGTTTCAGCGTATCAGACGAAGCGAATATATTGGAGGCAATAAAGTCGGCAGTTTTCACGGAAAATCAAACAACGAACAACACGAAACGAAACTTTCATGAGACGGAACGTGTAAAAACAAATGTCGTTCAAAATGAATAAACTGTGGAACTGATATGCACTGAGATATAAGATGCCGTGGGAAATTATAAATAATGCATTAATTATGTATTTTTATTAATTATATTTGTATTAATGTATTTAATTACTGCTTGAGGTTAAAGCTTGTTTCAACGTGTGTAAGGTTCATTACGGATTTATAAATCAGTTATAATTTTGAAAAATAACTGTAAAAATAATTGTAAAAGTACGTGCAACTTATACAGTTACTTTCGATATTTAGTAACTATAACTGTAACTACGTTACTTTTCAGGGATGTAACTATAACATAGTTACTTTAAAAATGTAACTTTTCCAACCAACACTGGAACTGACACCATGCATCTTGCAGGGTTGTCCATAAATCCACAACAGTACTGAACAGCACGTAGCAAGGCATCCCAAATTTGCTTAATAATATTCATGTCCGGAAACTCTGGCGGTCATTGGAGGTGTCTAAACTCAGAAGAGTGTTCCTGGAGCGACTCTATAGCAGTTCGGGACATCGGATTGTCCTGCTGGAATTGCCAAGTCTGTCGGAATGCACAATGGACATGAATCAGAAAATCAGCCAAGAGTCTTGTTCAGACATGGTTCCAAAATGACTCCAATTGCACTCGTCCGACACCATCACTGAGCCTCCACCAGCTTGAACAGCCCCTGCAGACATCGATGGATTCAAGAGGTTGTCTCCACACCCCTACAGGTCCATCCGCATACAATTAAAAACGTGACTCGTCAGACCAGGCAAAATGTTTCAACACAAAACTTTATTCATCGGGAAACCACAGTCGAATTGATTCATTTTCTTGACAGGACACCGCTGCACCTGTTAAAATTCTTTATTAAGAACACACGAACGGTTTCGCAAATTAAATTTGAATCATCATGTGCTTATTTCATTTAGACAATAACCATATGTTACATGGACTTTAAACTAGCTGATTCCAACCACATATCTCGAGATGTAACCAACTTACCTATAAAACCATCTATAAAATCCTTTGGTCCAAATGTGGGGCTCCGTCAAATATGTATTAAAAACTGAATAAAATAATAAAATACAATACCTAAAACAGGTACCCAAATACCTACACAAAAACCAGACAGCGGTTATTAGAGTCGAAAGGCAAGAAAGGGACGCAGAGGTTGGGAAAGGAGTAAGACAGGGTTGTAGCCTTTCCCCAATGTTGTGCAATCTGTACATTGAGCAGGCAGTGAAGGAATGGAAGGAGAAATTTGGAGAGGGCATTAAAGTGCAGGGAAAAGAAATAAAAACATTGCGGTTTGCTGATGACATAGTAATTCTGTCAGAGATCGCAAAAGATCTGGAAGAGCAATTGAATGGAATGGACAGTGTCTTGAAAGGAATATATAAGATGGACATTAACAAGAGTAAAACGAAGATACTCTAATGCAATGTCAGAAAATCAGGCGCTGCTGAAGGAATTAGATTAGATAATGAGACAATAAAAGTAGTAGATTAAATTTGTTATTTGGGTAGCAAGATAACTTCTGATGGCCGAAGTAAAGAAGATTTAAAATGCAG
This sequence comes from Locusta migratoria, assembly GCA_026315105.1. Taxonomy (NCBI): domain Eukaryota; kingdom Metazoa; phylum Arthropoda; class Insecta; order Orthoptera; family Acrididae; genus Locusta; species Locusta migratoria. The sequence continues at coordinate 549,683,158 of CM048745.1, read as the reverse complement.
AATGGCTTTGGGAAGAAAAGCGTTTCTAAAGAAGCGAAATGTTTTAACATCCAATATTACTTTAAATGATAGGAAGTCCTTTGTTACAGTATTTAGCTGGAGTATAGCATTGTATGGAAGTGAAACGTGGACGATAAAGAGTTCAGATAAAAAGATGATAGAAGCTTTTGAAATGTGGTGCTACAGACGAATGATGAAAATTAGATGGGTACATCACGTAACTAATGAGGAGGTGCTTAACCGAATCGGGGAGAAAAGGAGTTTCTGGCGTATCCTGACTAAGTGGATAGGTTGGTTGGATACATTTTGATACAAGGAATTGTCAACTTAGAATTAGAAGGAAGCGTGTGGGGTAAAAATCGTGGAGGGAGACCGAGAGACGAATACAGTAAGCAGATTCAATAAGATGTAGATTGCCGAACGTATTGTTAGGTGAAGAGACTTGCACAGGACAGGGTAGCTTGGAGAGCTGCATCAAATCAGTCTGCGGACTGAAGACCAGTACACAGGACAACAATAACCTGAAGCAGTAATTTTTCATCAGCCAATGGCCTTCATTTGATATAAAACATTATACTGAGACAGGTATTCAGCATAAACGCCGCGTCGGGGGGGGGGGGGGGGGAGTAAAAGAAGATTAAAAAACTGTTAGCGCACTGGCACTTTACCTCCAGAGGAGACAGCTAAATGAAATAAGCACCTGATGATGCAAATTTAATTTGCGAAGCCGGTCGTGTGTTCTTAATAATGAATTTTAACAGTCGCAGTGGTGTATTGTCAAGAAAATGTTTCAAACCATCAACAGTCCAACAACGGTGCTGTGGGGCCCACGCGAGTGGTCTGGAAATCACCAATGGTGTCGTGCAGTCCGAAAAGGTACAGAAGTAGGTCTTCGGTTCCGAAAGCCCGTATCGATGATATTTCGTTGAATTGTTCGCACGCTGACACTTGTAAATGGAGCTAACATTGAAATCCGCAGCAATTTGCGGAAGATTTACACTTATGTCACTTTGGATGATCTCTTCACTTGTCGTAAGTCCTGTTTCTGCAGGATCTTTTTTCCGGCCGATGTCGGAGATTTAATGTGTTACGGAGTTCCCGATATTCACGTTGAACTCGTGAAATAGTAGTAACGGAAGTTTCCTACCATATTGCTACCTCGGAGATACTGTCCCATCTCTCTTTCTTCGTCTACTTCAGCACGATCAACTTAAATAGTTATAATTTCCCACTGTAACAGAGTAACCGCTCTAACACCTTCACTAGACTCCTGTAGTCTTACATGGACTACAGCAATGCACTTTGAAACTTTACATATTTCTGTGTTTGAAGAAAAAAAAAGTTCAAATCTTTGTTAAGCTTATGGGACTTAACTACGGGGTCATTAGTCCCTAAACTTCCAAACTACTTATGAACTACTTACGAACTAGAACGGCACAAATATCCATGCCCGAGGGGGGATTCGAACCCCCGACCGTAGTGGCCGTGCAGACCGTGACTGAAGCGCCTCAGTCCCTGCGGCCATCGCGGCCGGCTCTGTGTTTCCATACGCATGCCTACACCAGTGCCTGTCCCTCTTCAGTGTATACATTGTGAAAGGAAATGCCCCAAAACACTCCCTTGGAGTAGGCACGAAGTTACTTTTACATCTTAAGACACTTCTCTGGCCGCGGTGGAATAGCGGAGCGGTCTAAGGCGCCTTCCTGCGAAGTACGCGGTTGCTCCCAAAATGTTCAAATCTTTGTTAAGCTTAGGGGATTTAACTACGGGGTCATCAGTCTTTAAAATCTGCTTATGAGCTATCTTATACTAAAGACGACACAAGCATCCATGCCCGAGGGGGGATTCGAACCCACGACGAGTAACGGCCTCGCGCATCGGAGCATAGCGTCTCAATGCGCTAGGGCGATATACCGCGGTGGTTTTTCCTAGTTGGAGTTTCGAGTCCTCCCTGGGGCATGGGGTATGTTTTGTCCTTAGGTTGTTTGAAGTTCGTTTAAGTAGTTTGTACGCCTACGGACTGACAATCAAAGTACTTAAGTCCCACAGATTTACAAACATTTGGACATTTGAACTTCTGTCTGTTACGATTAACTTGGTGTATCCTGTTTACTAGAAATTCGTCATTCCAGTCATACAGTTATTCTGATATTTCCTACGATCATACTTCGTTCATTTTTTGGTAATGCGGAACTGTATAGCTTTCCAGAAATCTGTACCTTGTCGGCGAACAGAGTGGTCTGGATATCACCCACATTGTTTCATGCATAGGAGAGTATTCAGAAATTTTATAATACGCGACTGAAAATATGTTCCAAATAGTACAAATGAGCCACGTTAGAAACCTAGACCTAAGTTTTATACATTTATAAGGCCTTCTTGAAAATTGTAAAACTGTAATTTCTTCAATCATTAGAAGCGCTTCCCTCCTACGGCACACTGTTGCTTGAATAGGGGCTAGTTGATTTTCATATTCTAGGAATTACTACCCAGTCAGGCCCAATAGCCTTCTCGGAGTTCAGCGTTTCCTTTCTCGTTCATGAATTTTAAACATGAACATACGCGCATAAATACAGAGGTGAAAAGCGATAATGGAACTTCACGTGTCGTTTATGGAACTCGACATCCTGTCAATATGAAATTATTTTTTTTTTTTTTTTTTTTTTTTTAGCGCTGTGAACTGATAGCACAGCTTTCGTAGCTGATGTGACGTATCATTTTGCCGGCGCAGCGCTTGAGGAGGTACCGTACGCTAACATGGAGCGACGGCTCGTACCGCTGACCGAACAGCAAATGGATGGAGGCGATACCCTGTGACGTCTTCTGCGGCCTTCGTCAGCGCGCCACGCCCTCGGTCTTGTTCCGGCAAGCCGGCCTTTCGTTGTACACAGATCCACTGCCATGACCTGGCCGAGCAAGCACACCGAATGCTGCAGTGAGCTACATTCCACAGAACTGATAACATCCACTTATTTATGCACAGATTAAATAAGTCTACATCCTCTGGTGATAAGGTGGTAACTCTTAAAACTGGTTAACCTAGTGATGGTAACTGCACTGATCGGCTAACATCATGACCACCTACCTAATAGCCGCTATGTCGAGCGGCTCGAATAACAGCAGCATGGAAGCAATGAGGCGTTGGTACCTCACTGAATGGAGTTGACATCACATATGCATAAATACGTCACCAAATTCCCGTAATTTATGAGGAAGCGGGGGTGGGGACAATGGGGACTGACGCCATGTTGAATCATGTCACAAATCTGTTCGATGGGGTTTAGATCAGGTGAGTTGGGGGACCAGCACATCATTTGTAGCTGGCCAGTGTGTTCCTCGAACTACTCCACAACATTTCTGGTCTTGCGACATGGTGCTTTATCTTGTTGAAAAAAGGCATTGGCGTTAGGAAACGTGACCCTGATGAAGGGGTTACGTAGTCTGCATCAATTATCACTCGCCTTTGTTGTCATGGTGCCTCGCACGAGAAACACTGGACCCATAGGATCCCACGTGAATATTCCACAGAGTGTAACTGAGCCACCACCAGCTTGTTTCTCCGTTCCAAAGAAGAGTAGTCAAAGAGATGTTCCCCTTCAAGCCAACGCAGTCGCACCCTTGCACTGGCATGATGAAACGTATCGAGCTTCGTCTGACCATGCAAGATTCTACTACTGCGTCAACGTCCAGTGACGGTGGTCAGTGCCCATTTATTTCTTGATTTCCGATGTCGTATTTATATTGACACATGCATGGTTCGTCGGGTGTAGAGACCAAACTTTAGAACTTCGGTGAGTTGTATGTTCCGACACACACATGTGATGCCCAGTATTAAAACTGATGTACGTTCCCCAACAGTTCGCTTCCTTTCCTGCTGTACCAGTCCGCCCAACCTGAGATACGGGATTCTCATTCGGGAGGGCAGTGGTTCAAATCCACCTCTGGCCATCCAGATTTAGACTTGCGATTAACCTAAAATACACCAGGCAAATTCCGCAACGGTTCCTTTGAAAGGGCACGGCCGATTTCCATCCCCATCCTTTCACCCAAAGAAATCTGTAAAGAGGGGTGTCCGCCCAACCCCCCCCCCCCCCTCCACGAGGTTTGGAAGTGTTTGCACGTTGGTTACACCACACTCGTCACAGCACTCTTAGAATACAAGAGAAGTCGTGAAGTTCCCTACTTGCTTGTTGTAAATAGCCTATGGTCCATCAGAATTCACAGCCGCACCTCCTCCATTCTACATATGGACAGCACGCTGAGCCCCGTTCGTATGCCTGACTAGTAGCCGTTCCTCACAAGGTGACGCTGATATTGGACGGGTTTATATCAATATCAGGTAAGTGATCATGATATTATACCTGATCACTGCACTATTCATGAAACAATGTAACCCATATTAAAGGCGTCTTTTGGCGGACACATCTCGTAACAAACTCATGTTCTGAAATCCACCATTATCAACGTAAGTGACTCTCAATGAAAAAAGGCGATATCTCGTATCACGTGAGTCTTGTGTGACATCTTATCTCATGTATTTTGAGGACAGACCAATGGGTCGAAGCATCTTAGCGATTTGAAACGTGATATATTATAGAATAGGAGAATACACGTTTACCTGTATGTTGTAGAAAGCGGTTTTGGACTTATTTCCTCGTCACTTCTGCATGATACTGCAAGCTTTCGATGATACCTTCAGCTGACACTGTGTACTGGTGTTGTGATGGCCTTAATATCCCATGAAATGCTTCTGATTGGTCAATTTCTAATTGATCGGCAACTATCAGTGCCGATGTGCAGAATGTCTCTGCTGCTCCTCTGTATCTAGTGCTCGTCATTCCGATTAAAGTTGCCCTCACACATTCTTGTTTCCACAGCCTCTTTAATTATAGAAAATCAGTCTGTGGAAGCCAAGGACCAGATTTCTGTTTCTTCGAACAGAATCTTTTGATCGATTGTGAAGCTGAGCTCAGCAACTGCGGATCTGCCCAGTTGTCAATTTTCAATATGCGTTTGGTGTTCTGTAGAGAGGTCGAGAGCGGTACGAATGGACATATCAGTTACTTTCGCAGTCAAACGCTATGTCATCAATACCAGTGGTTCACGGTAGACCATGTGCAACAAATTTTGTGGTCTCCATTTTGAGCATATAGTTTGTTTGACACACATACAACTTTGTTGATGCGTTTGCGGTGTATCTTTGGATAGTCTTTCAAAGTTGATGTTTCATACGTCGCAAGGCTTTTCGGTCTAATATTGCTGTCCTCAGTTCCCTCTTAATCACCTATAACTAGGTAATAAAAATTTTCTGCACACTGTACTATCTCCGGTATCAGTCTATAAAACTGATTAGATCCAAAATAAGATTAATTATACTTCAAAAATCGTAGGTGGTGGGACCTGATGTTTGGATCTACCGACGTCTGATTACTTGTAAATGTTCGTTGATATTATTGCTTGGTGGCGTCGTCTAAACATTTCAGTGTTTCGGAAAGCTGATTTATCGTCTTCCTTAGCGACGTGGCTAATTACATGAGAGCCTTTCAAACAAATTACAAAAGACAAAATTTATAACTATTTAATCACATTGAAGTTTTCTGAATTTCTTTTGACAGCTTTGTTACCCTCTGATTTAGAATTTATAAAACGTATATAATTAAATAATAATGTTCTTTCGGCTCTTGCACTTACTAAGTCTCTAAGGTATAATCTTGTTTCAGAACTGCATTTATTCACTTCTGAAAGATATAGCTATTTATGTCATCGCAAGAACGATGACAGTGTCATTTGGACAGCCTTTTCATGTGGACAGCCTTTTCCCTTTATTCTCTTGACTAAAATATTGGAAGACTGATGCTGATAAAATTTATGAAGAAGTTAAACACCATTGAAATATTTGTAACACACAATAAGAAATTCACTTAAACCAAAGAGATGGGAATAAGGAATACTACCGAATAAATGAGAAATTGGTTATTTTCAAGTGTTTGAAAACCCAAGAGAGCAAACCGTTGACTTACAAACTACTCAACCTAACTTAACGTAATGTGAGCTAAGGATATCACCCATGCCTGAGGAGGAAGTCGAATCTCTGACGGGGAGCTATCGCAGAAAGGAATGGGTGACTGACTACCTCTCCATAATATAGCAGACTGTATAATGTGGTAGTTATTTCAGAAAACAGACGATACACTAATATAACATTCTGCCACTCTCCTATCGTTAGCGAAGACGAGAATTTTCCGTTATAAGGTGTGGGATTATCGAACTATATCAGTTCCAGTAACTTTTACTTCGCCCCGTCAAAGGTTCGAGTCCTCCCTCGGGCGTGTGTGTGTGTTGTCCTTAGGTTGTTTAAGGTAGTTTAGCTAGTTTGTAATCCTAGGGTCTTATAACCTCAGTAGTTGAGTTCCACAGAATTACAAACATATGAACATTTTTCACTTTTACTTCAGCAATTTTCGCTCTGAATAATAATTTCAGAGTGATGATTGATCTGACAGGTTAATTATATTCTGTAGATCCGAATTTCAAATACCCAGGGTGAAATAGTGATTCATATTATTAAAATATTCTTTACCTCGTCAACCATATGTACCGTTTAGAAAGCACATTTGAATTGAGATCGGCGCCGCGTGTTTACATCAGCAGGTGGATCGTTTTTGACCATGCCAGCTGCCGCGTTACTTCGAGAGCGGCGAAAGAGTCTATTACGGTTCCCTAACAGGTGTAGAGAGAAGAAGGCGAAAAACTTTTCAGTTGTGTCTAACGGAGCGAGACTCTCCAGGAACAAGGCCTTTCACTGCTGCATTTCTCTAAAATGTTTACCGGGGAAGTTGTTTTCGTGTTAGCCATTATAATTTGATGGCTTCATCCCTCCACCTCATAGCACTGAGAAGAAAGCAATCACTGCATTATTGCGACGTTACGAGTGTAGTCTGCTTCGCAACTGACTTTCGCCGCACTAGAAACTGCCCGATCACGTACTGACAGTCTCATTAGTGCGAGATTAATAAAAGTCTCCAAGCAGTTCCGCTGTAATGACAGCAATGAACTGATTGTTGCCTTTCAGTGCCGCTTTCGAGAATGATTAAAATTCCAGTGGATTGCTTTCAGCAGAGAGGAGTGAAATTGACTGTCGTAGTCGGTGTATTTCTGGCTGATGGAATTCAGGCTCCGACTTATTAATTTCTAAAAATAGCCACTTAAGACACCTTAGGAAAGTTGTGTGGTTTTGAAAATATGGAGCCCTTCGAAAAAATTAAGTGAGCCGATGAAATTACTTGATAGAGGACTTTGTTGAAGGTGTCTATTGTTAGGCTCTTCATGAGTAATTACATCTTGAAAATAACGTCTTCGTACTTGGGAAAGCCCTACACACTGTACTTTCATCCGAGAAAAGGGAAGAATTTGCTAGGTTTGATCTCACTAGGATACGACATGCGTAAGGAGTTTTAGATTTCTTTTATATATATATTTATGGTATGTGAAGTTCTGAACACAAATAACAATCAGCCAAAGCCATTAGACGCAACTCTAAAAAATTCTCGAGAAAATAGACTTTGAACTTTTGCAAGAACACGTAACTACCAATAATTAAAACAGTCGCAGCATCTGTTGGTGTACCTCAAGTGGTAGCGTTCTAGCCTTGCAACCATAAGCTAGTTGGTTCGAATCATGCAGTGACAGATTTTGTTTTCTTTGTGTTCTAATACTTATACAATTTTCAAGTCCAATGGTAATTTTTACGAAATAGGCACGTATTTTTGTTTACTCGTAAATTTCTATATTTTACACAGGTTGTTAAAGTTACATTTTTTACAGTATTGGCTTCACTATTAGTTGATGACGGCAGTCTTTGATTGTTTAGTTTGTGAAGAGCTACGACGATGTTTTTGGAAAGTCATCTCCATAGCTACTAATGGCTTTCCAAGCAGCTAACCTACTTAACCTTCGTTTTAGGCGACAAGGTGTTCAGCCCGTCTACATACACATAAACAAAAACTCGTACGTCGCTTGGAATTAGAGATCCCTAAATTTTTGTATAAGTGAATTCGAGAATAAAGAAAAACAATATTTGACGCAGCGGGATTCGAGCCATCGACTATATGGTTGTGAGACTAGAACGCTACCACCTGAGATACACCGACAGATGCTGTAACTCTTTTAATAATTGGTACTTACGTGTACTTTCCAGGCTTAAAAGTAGAATTTTTTAGATTTGCGTCGAATTGCTTTGGCAGATTGTTATTTAAGTTCTAAGTATCACAAATATAGACAAATTCTAAAAACTGATGCCCATGAGGTGTCCTTGTCAGGCGAAGAGGGGAGAAGACGCAGAACTTGATAGCCATAAGCTGGAGATTGCTGGATAAGCCCCTTTCCGCAGCTTGCCACGATGTTCTTTTCTGAAAACCTCCCTTATCACTCTCAGGTGATTTTTAAAATATCTCCTGTTGCTTAACACACCGTTAAAATTGCACCAATCATTACCTAAGTCCATGATGGTTAGGTATGTGTTTTCTACAATACTGAATCGGTATGTTTCCAATGTTCCTTTGTCTCGGTGCTTAGGGCTACACCCAGCACTTATCCATGTTGTTCGTGTCAAATATTAAAAATTTGTAAATGCAAGGGATCAGAATGTCGAGGAAATTGGACTTACAAACTTCCTAAACTTTCGCCAAGAATAAACCACACACACACACACACACACACACACACACACACACAAGTACATACCCAAATCCCTTGGAGGACTTGAACCTCTGACGGTGAACGGCCGCATAATCTATGGCAAGGCGCCTTAGACCACGGATAGCCCAAGTTGTTTAGGTGGCTAGCGAATTCATCTAGAGCAGAGGAAGACAACTTTCAAATGTTCGTAAATCTATCGGACCAAACTGCGTGGTCATCAGTCCGTAGCTTAGAAACTACTTAAACCTAGGTGAACTAATCTAAGGGCGAACACACACACACCCATGCCCCAGGGAGGACTCGATCCTCCACGGCGAGCAACCGCGCGCTCCGCAGCGAGGCGCTTTAGACCGCTCGGCTACTCCACCGCGGCGAAGACAACTTTAGGCACTGTGACGTGTGACCAGGAAGAGCAAGCCTGCCAATCCGTGTGACGTCAGGCGAGAACTGTGTTCGCAATGTTGCCTTGATAAAAGTGGCTGTTAGTACAGGGCTCGAGGGCTCAGTCGGCAATATCGCTCTTCACGATAATAACATGGCGAGCACAAGCAAAGTAGAGCAATCGGTTTTTCTTTCTGTGTGGGAAAAATTTGTTTCTTTTTGTGCAAAGCGGTAAAGGTGCAAAGTGTTTAGTGTGTAACAGAGAAGTGCGAAGAATAAAAGAAAAAAAAAAGGAATTTACAGCGTCATTATTCCCTGTGACACGCAAATGAGTATGGGAAATATTAAGGAGAAGAACTAGACGCCTTAATATCTGAATAAAAGGAACGTGGAGGACTGTCAGAGTAGCGAAGTGTCTGTCCGTCTCAGCAGCTGCAGAATTCCTCTGCATATAGCCGGGAAAGTTACAACATTTACTGACGGTACTTTCTCTGATCGTACTCTCTGAAGAATATGTTCAAAATCTGGAAACTCTTCGTAACCAGTCAGCTCTTTGTAACACCGTTTTCAGTGGATAAGAATGTTCCTACCAGGTTTCAAATGAAACTGTTAAATGTTTCAAATGTTTGTATAGCTTATGGGACTTAACTACGGGGTCATCAGTCCCTAAACTTACAAACTACTTATGAACTAACTAATACTAAGGACGGTACAAATATCCATGCCCGTGGGGGGGGGGGGATTCGAAACCCGACCGTAGTGGCCGTGCAGACCGTGACTGGAACGCCTCAGTCCCCTTGGCCACCGCGGCCGGCAAACTGTTGAATTTACAGAGTGACGATATATTGAAGGACAAATATTAACATAACGAAGGCTTGGCACATTTTATTTTTTAAGAATATTCCGTTATTGGATTTCTCAGGTTGTATGCCCCTTGCTTCACCGATATTGCGTATGTTTGGTTCCACTTATGTGTGTGAAAAATTCTTTTTTATTATGAAATTAGCAAAGTCCCAATACGGAAACACCTTGTCAGATCACAACCTAACATGTAGTCTTAACGGATGCGTCTTAAAGTATCATCTCGCGATTAAAAGAAATAGAAAGAAAATACTGAAAAAGGAAGAAACGGTACCGAAAAGAGACCAAAACAATGCAAGAAGTTCGAAACATAGTCCAAGTACTGAAAGAAACAGACATATCATTCAAACAATGGAAAGTCCAGATCAGATAGCTTACAACTCCGTCTAGAGCAAAATAAGAGACTTTTAGGCAAGACAGCTGCATGAATGTCCAGAATTCAGATGAAAACGCAGTAATAAGTAAATAACGAAAAAGTGAAAGGTGCAAAGAATATATAGAGGACCTAAAGAAGTTAAGGCGGTATTGTGGAATGAGAAGAGGGAGAAGATGAAAATGAGATAAAAGATACTACTCGTATACTGAGAGAAGCTTTTTGTCAGCACTGGAAGATATGAGTCGAAATAAGACCCCTTAAGTAGATGATATTCTCTCTGAACTTTTGACATCGTTCCGAGAGCCAATAATGAAGAAAGTATTCCACCTTGTGTGCAGAATGTATAAGACAGAAGAAATAGCCTGACACTTCAAGAAGACTACAATAATTTTAATTCTTTAATGAGTTTAATAAACATTGTTTCTTTTTAAAAGGCAGCCAACTGATATAATGTCTTAATAAGAAAAAATCATTCCACTTCCCAAAAATTATACACATTATTTTATATAAAGGTGACCGGCTTCGATTTTGCAATCAGATAATGCTCAGATCGAGTAAAATCAAACAGGATATGATCTTATTATAAGATCTAAACCGGTCGCCTTTAATTATTTACAGAGGAATGGAAAATCTGTTAGAATCACCCGAAGGTAAAAGATCAGTTTCGATTTAAGAGAAATGTAGCGACATGCGAGGCAATACTCACATTACATTATCGAAGCCGCGGTAGAGTGGCCGAGCGGTCTAAAGCGCCATGCTGCGGAACGCAGCGTTGCTCGCCGTCGGGGGTTCGAGTCCTCCGTCGGGCATGGGTGTGTGTGTTGCCTTTAGGTTTAAGTTAGTTTAAATAGTTTGTAAGCTTAGGGACTTATAACCACAGACGTTAAGTTCCATAATATTTATATACATTTGAACATTATCGAAGAGATGTCAAGGTAAAGCAAACCTACGGTTTTGTAAATTTGGGCATATCTTTTGACAATTTTGATTGCAACAAATACTGTAAGTAGCGGGGATAAAATATAGGGAACGATAAGTTATATTGAACTTGTACAAAATGGGCAGCAGTTACATTAGTATAACGGTATGAAAGGGACACAGTGGGTAGAAAGGAAGCAAAGCCTCGCTCCATTGTTACTCTGTACATTAAGCAAGCTGTGAAGAAATGCAAGACGAAATTTGGAGAAGGATTTAAAGATCAGGGAAAAGAAGAAACACTACGAAAGCTTGTATCTAAGACATGAATAATTTGACACTCAAGGAAAGATAATATAAAATCCGTTTGGTAATACAACGAACCATAAGAGAAAAGAGATTATTACAACAGTTTGATAAAATAAGCAGAGGATGATTTCATGCATCACAAAACAAGGCAGCTTCATAAAAATACAGAAAAACCTCTTGGTAAATTTACTACAAGAAAACAATTTGTAAAGGATGAACATCGGAAAATATTTACCAGTAAGAGTGATATACAAAACACAGAAAATATAATTTCACAACTTCTCAACTGCAATGACCCATTGTCTCACTTCTATTTTTAAGGAACCTGGTACATCTGACCTACAATTCATCATCTCTTAATTAAATGAAATAAAACTAACAGTAAAGAAATTAAATGATAACAAGGCTTTTAATGAAGATCGTATATACGATAAATCATTAATAGTGAAGGACCGCAACTAGCACTGGAACTACAATCTTCAACAGAAATAATTTGGAACTCGGAAACCATACCTGCAGACTGGAAAACCGCAATTGTAGGCCAAATATTTAACAAGAATTACCTACTGCTGTGCGATAACTGCAAAGGAATTGCCTTAAGGGATGTCATTTAAAAATCTGGTCAAGTGGTGACTGCCAATGCGGTTTCCACAGAAACGGATCCACAATGTACACAATGAGACAAGTCACTAAAAGGCCTGGGATTTAACGACGATGTAAATATTTTATTCTTACACTTCAGGAAGGCCTCAGATAGCATACGCCGACAAACACGCCTGAATATAATGAAGGAATTTAAATTACCATCAAATCCGATTATAGTTAATTGGCATATTACGCCTATGGAGAGCAATCGAAAAATTATATAAAAGACACTTCAGCCAAGATGGCTAGTTTATTTGCCGTTTTTAAATAAAGTTCTTCTATTTTCATTTTGGGTCTCACATAAAATAAAGAGTCACTTGTGAAAATGTAATATAAGAAAAAGAACATTGTCAAACGATTAAAATTTGCATCACCAAAGTGGATCGTCATCTGTATTGCACATTAAAAATTTTGTTTGTTCTTTCCCCAAGTTACTTGTTCCCCGTCGAGGATTAGAGTCCCCCCTAGGGCATGGATGTTTGTGTCGTCTTTAGTGTCAGGTAGTTCATAAGTAGTTTGTAAGTTTAGGGACTGATGACCCTCAAGTTAAGTCTCTTAAACTTAACAAACATTCTAACATGTTTTGATTCTATTTCAAGTCAGTTAACTACTTCAAGAACTTGGGGTGTCTTCTTATTAATAAAAAAATAACAGATATAGAAATAAATGCTCGTCTAATAATGGAAAACAAAAGCCTTTTCAGACTTATCAACATCTTTGAAAAATCATTTAGGACAAATTTGAAAATCCGCTTACATCAATCGACTACAATACCGGTAACATTAAACGGATGTGATGCATTAACATTTAGAAAATAAAGATGAAAAAAGTTGGTAATCGAAAGGAAAGTACTAAGAAAAAATTTTGCGCCAGTGTATGATGAATATAGCATGGAATAGAGAATAAATAAATAAATAAAACATGAAAAATTAAGACAGCTGTACAAACACCTCAACAACGTTGTATCACTAAACACTAAAAGGTTGATCTGGCCGGGCGACGTTGTAAAAACGGCAGAAACCAGACTTTCGAAAATAGTGTTTTGCAGGACAATAGATGGACCTAGAGGAAGAGGAACACCCAGAATGAGGTGGCAAGTTAACATCTGGAATGACACAGTGAGGATGAACGTCACTACAGAATGTACAAGCAGAGCACTCAACAGAGACGAGTGGAAAACAAGAGCAAAACACAGGCAATGGAATGTAGTCTAAGAAAATCAGGAATGCAGAAAGAATTAGATTAGGTAACAGGACTCTAAAAGTAGTAGGTGAGTTCAATCATTTGGGTGGAAAAATAACTTCTGATGACCGACGTAAATAAGATAAAAAATTATAATGGCTATGATAACAAAAATATTTATGATTATGCTAAATTTGTTGACACCCAACATAAATGTAAATGAAATTTAAAAAAAAATGTTTGGAAGTCCTTTATGAAAGTACCTGGCTGGATTGTATCATTGCAATGGCGTGAAAAGTGTGCGACAATTAATTCACACAGAAATATGGTAGGAGGATTTGAAATGTGTTGCTACAGTCGAATGCTGAAAATTAGACGATTGTGTAACTAATGAGGAAGTGCTGGACAGAATTGAGGAGAGAAAAAAAAATTCTTGGCTGTCTTGACTAACAGAAGGGATTGATTGGTGGGATACAATCTGAGAGATGAAGGAATCGCCCATTTAGCATTGGATAAAAGCGTGTGGAGAGACGAATACAGTGGGTAGGTTCAAACTCATCAAGCCACACTGGAGACCACAACAAAAACAAGAGTTTGCAACTCACCGCAGAGACGAATGTCAAACAGCGACAGATACATAAATAAGACAGTAGTATATGTGCAACTTGGGGTATTGACCATTACCCTTAGAAGAAAGACATTTATTGTCATTCGTACAATGATACAAACACTATTTACAGGCGCACAGCTGTCGACTGTTGTGTTCCGAATGGTGCTCGTCGGTGATGGTAGGGCGTTACTCGGAACGCAGCAGCCGGAGATGACAGTTGCGTGTTAGTGAAGTGTGCTTGTGTGATAATATAAATGATGGTATGTTTTTATTTTCTGAGGAAGAGTAATGGACGCCAGATAATTTGCGTGCCCTTTTTTGCTGTTCTACGTACGCATTGATTGGTAGACATGCCAGTTGAGCAGATCGCTGTAAATGCTTCCTGTGCATATATCACTGCTGAAACTATTTGGCGATGATCATATCAGGCCGTTATCATAGCCAAATATCTGACAAATGCATACTACAAACCACGAAATCGTCGAGAAAGCGTTGTTGGTATTGGGAGCATACCGGATGGGATCAGCAACGGTCATCCAGAATGATATTCTCTGTTTCTCTGACGACTCCCGCTCCACTGGGGCAAATAAATCGGGACACTGTTAGTGTGGAGTTAAGAGGAGAACACAGTAGTCAAATACGAGAATCTTCATTGACGTTATCAGTATGGCCTACGCGTTATGGTGTCGACAGACGTCATGCACAATGGCCAAATAACGCTGCATGTTTGCGCACGAAGCATCGTAACAAACTTTCGCAAAATCTCTCATAAAAATTGTGTTAGAGAGATTTACTGTGTAGGAAAATGCAGCCTCACAAGTTGCTTTAAAATAATTGTACTTTATCTAGATTTCAACACCTTTATGGTTGTCTTCATCAGAAAATGAAAGTATAAGCCAGAAATGAATCACAAATAGTGTATTAGAAATTATTGAATGAAAATTTATATTTATAAAAGAAAAAATTAATAATGGCAATGGTAATATAACGTACTCATATGAGACGTTTACACATACAGCTACATATGATCTTATCGTATAAAGTTAGTTGTAAAAGTACTATCTAGTTAAGAACTAGCGGTCTGAATAAGTAAAATGTAGTGGGTGGGCGCGGTCAGAAGCGGCACCAGATGTAAGTGGGATGAGTGTAGGCAGTGGTAGCGCCGATCGAAGCGCTGTCTGGTAGCGGCTACATGAAGCAGCTGCTGACACCCATGGTTGTATACGTGATGCAAAACACTGTATGACCAAACAGTTAAAGAAACCATAACATATGCCATGCTGTTTTCATTTTTTTAAGAAAAATGAGATATAATAATAAGTTGTGGTAAAGACCTAATACGAAACACGGATAACCTACTAAGACGGCCCTAGAATCTCACGTACGTATTTTTGCACTTTACCAAAGCAAAACCTGTAATCTTTAGTATACCCGCAAGCGAGGCTGACAAACATTACCGTAATATGTATAAACGTTTGATTTAATGCAATTGCTAGTTCATTTACCGAAATGAAAAGCTTTATTAAATAATATAAGTAATGTAAACATATGAGATTCATCTATTTGTCGTTTCTGTTACAAGCTTAACCCTCGCAATACCAAGCCATTTTCAGTAACATGTATTACCAAGGGGGGGGGGGGGGATACTTTGTGCCTACCATAAAAAATGTAAAAAATAAATAATATTCATTAATTTTTCTTGAATTATATTAATAACATACTTCTGAAAGAATTATTAATGCATAATCAGGATCCAGAACCTAAATATTTCTTTTAAAACTGTTCTCAATAATGCATTTTGTATCTTTCACCTACTTTGCCACTTAAGTTTACTAAGTCTAATTTCCTTGAGAAAAATTAGTGGTAAATGTCGTTATAGTACTATTGAAGTACACTTTATAATAATTCAAAAAATATTACAAAAACTAGAAGTAATACGCAGATACCTTAGGTACATAACGCAGTTTTGTGAGAATAATTATTCACCACTATCTTCGGAATCTGCTTCACACCTGGAACATACGACAGTTTCTTTTGCTGTGTTTACCACATGTGTATCTCTTACAATTGTTGTATATTATTGTCGTTTTGTTCACTTTGTTGTACTTTTCTGCTTTTGAACGGCTTTCACTGACACACAAATGACATCTACCTTTACTTCCATAAGCTTCCTTTACACCGAAGTTCTATTTGATTTTCTGTCTGAGAATTCCCTCCATACATGAAACTACAGGTTTCGGCAGTTCTACAGTATTTGCAGTCCTTTCCTCAATGTATGGTTTCGTGAGCTGTAGTCCCAGTTCTTGAAGAAATGTCGTCGCTTATTAGATTTTTCTTATTCCAGTCTGGGAAGTACAACAAAAATAATGTACAACTATTTACCGCTGCTATGTCCACAAGAGTATAGAAAATAGACAGCGGCTACTTTCTTGTAGCCCTCTTTGTTGAATATTTCCTCAAGATTTGCGCTATCGTGTCAACGCCACCTTTAGTCTCAATTAATATAAATTTATAGCTGTTTTCTTCTTAGTGTCAGTAAGTGAACCAATTGCAGCGTCATAATGTTGAGATGATAGAAACAACAGATTTCTTTTGGGTTTTTCACGGGAGATGTAAGAAACAATTGTGACCGAAACATTTCCAGTACTAATCACTGAAAGCAAATTTACTAGAATAATTAGTTCTTGAGGTATATGTTTCCTATTAGCTTATGATGTTCCCACGAGAGTTATCTTGTGATTCCGCCATAAACCTTCGGTTAAATCAGTTGAAGTGTAATATCTGTCTGTGGTGACATTTCGCCCTGAATTATGTATAGGAACCACCAGGCATTTGACAACCGCTGCAGCGGAATTTGATTGTTGTGTGCCATCATTTCTTTTCCCATCATAAGGCTCCATGCTGATAACATATCTGGTTTTAGCATCTGTGAGCATGCGTATAAGTATACCATATTTACCAGGTTTTTCCTTCACGAAGACCTTGAAAGGACACCTGCCACGAAACAATGACAACATTTCATCAATAACTGTGTGCATCCCAGCAGAATAATATTTTGGCAGTAATTCATTCATTTTATCAAAAACTTCTCGTATTGCAGCAAACTTATCATATTTCCTGCGATCACTTCGCGACTCTCTGTCATCAAAGCTTACAATGTTAGTAAGCTGCTGGAATCTGGTTCGGCTCATTGTAGCAGTATAAACAAACCTTCCTGAAGTGTAGGACCATAAATCTGTAACATATGACTTACTGTCGTTATCCTTCCCCATAATAATAAGTAGCCCTATACATGCCATGAATTCAAGTTTGTTTTGGGTATTTTCTGCCTCAATGCCTCTTCATTCGTACGATGTATTGTGATGTTGACAATTTCTGGAGACAAAAACTTTTCAAGTAATTCTCTTACTGTTCCTTCTTTACCTTCATCTCTTATGCCTTCTCTTTCTGTCACTATGTTTTGTGCTACTCATCTTCTAATGTGAGGAGGTTTGAAGCTATAAATTTTCCCAGTGCTTGTAATATACTTTTCACTAACCTCGCAATCTGCATCATCAGTTTCAAAATCACAGAATTCTTCTTCAGCGTCTGTAGATAATCTTTCACTGACCACATTCTCGCTCACAACACATTCCTCTTCAGGTTCACTCACTACACTGTCAGTTTCATCAAATTAAATTTCAGACTCTGTAGATTCTTCTAAAATTTGTGATATTTCTCTGTCAGTTGTGTCTAACACTGGACGAAGTGGCACTGAACAGGAAATATAACGTACATGTGTTGTAAGGTCACGTAATGCTGTTATATGCGGCTGTTTGGCGTCCAGTTAAGACCATATTACGTTCGCTGCAATACGAGATAAGTCGAGTAAGACGACTGTTGTGGGAAGTCGCATCTACTGCCAAGGGGAGGAGACTTTGTGACCACCTCCCTTAAACTTAAATTTTCTGATTAAGCTTAAACAAGAAATGTAAAACAATCATAGAATCTCGAAGAAGACTTCATTAAAGACAATACATATTTTTTACAAAATTTTAAAAAACAACTACCTGAGTAGATTTCAATATTTTAAAAAGGTGGGCATGAGGTACACCCCCCTTGCTATTGCGAGGGTTAATGACAGACAATTAACTATCCACGTATTTTTTCAATACAAAACAGCAATAAGTACGCATAAAGTGATAACACTACCCTACAACACCAATAAACAGATGTAAGTAATACAAAAAACAAAAAAACAAAAGACAAAAAAAGGAACTCGACAATCGAAGTTCCAGTGACTTTAATTCACTGTTGGTAATAGCTGCCGTTAATAATAATATAAACGGTATTAGAAATAATCAAGTTTGAAGGTCTATGTAAAATGAAAGAAAAATGTTTAATGAACGGACAGTTTTAATTACTATTTATTAAAGTTACTGGAAAAAGAATTTTAACTGCAGTGCAACATGAAAATTACATGTGAACCAGTAACAAAAATTAGCTGACATCCTCTGAAAAATAGTGTTATTATTGGAATCCTTATGAACATTTCACAATATGTGAGCGTAAGTTATCTATTGTTCTCTTGCAGATTCTCTTTAGAGAAGCCGTTCTTTGTGTAAGCAGTAGGACCGCACGAAATTTGTAGATTTCTACCTAATAAGAAATCTACATACTACCACGAAGTTACATCACACAATGCTGCACGTATCCAAAAGTCAGATGTTAGCCGTAAACATCACCGTCTTACAATTATAGTTTTTCGTTCAGTCGCAGCTCACAGTGCCGCCATCCGTAACGAGTATGAACATTGATATAAATCTGCAGTCTGAATTCTCAGCTGGCGGTATTCTTCAAACAATCCGTACCGCGCATAGTTATCACCGTACACCGGCGTAAGTTGTGCGGTAATGCAGCAACAACTAAAGTTCTTAACATCAGTTTACGACTTGGAAACGAGTTCCCACATTTCCGTTTAGTTTTTACTATCCGCGGTATTCAATCAACAGACCTAGTTTTTTGCATTCAAACAGCACATTTAAAAGAGTGTTCACGCGTCTTGCCGGACTGAAAGTCACTTCCTTAAGATAAATGAGCCGAGTAGCAATTCCGATTAATTAGCAACGCGACATGTTTGGTTAGTAGATCGTTTTTACTGTAAAATTCGAAATCATGAAAGAGAGTTTGTCCTACGCGCTACTAGACACGAAATCCAAGTAGCACTTCTTCTACATGGCAACCACATTCCTTCATCTACCTAGCTTTGCAAGATGACAGTCTTAAAAAAAGATTTGCAGTTTCATACAAAGTGTTGCAAACGTGCTACAACTGCAAATGGTAACTATTACAAGTCGACTTATCTCGTATTGCAGCGAAGGTAATATGGTCTTAACTGGACTCCAAACAGCCTGCTTTTCACGACGATTGCAACAACAGTTACTTGATTTGCTACTCGTCACGGCGGCTCTATAGAAAAGTGTAGAAAAATCACTTTGTAGGAAGAAAGGTTACGTTACTTAAATTTTCAGATTGTTAGACTTCACAAAGACTCCAGAAATAGGACATTGCCCCATTTGGCTAAAAAAACTTCCAGGTTTATTTGTTGGTGCATATCTCTTTCGTCTGTCGATAATATACGTACCGCGCAACACACCTTTGCCTCACATTTCACTTTTTAAAATGCCGTGTACATCTATTCAGAGTTCTGTAGAAAACTTTTACCTTCAGATTACTTTGTTCATGGAAAAATTATTTGATGATAAATTAAATGCTGGTAAATATTTCAACACATACATATGTCGAAAATGGAATTAGAATCTAGTTCATGAGAGTTTGGTTCAATATCCGAACTGTACAAAGAAGCAAGTTTCCAACCCTCCTGTAGTATGCTGAACAGCCAAAGAAACATAGAAATAGCAAATACAGAAATTTTTATATACTAAAATGTTGTACTCTGTATCTGCCTATAGCTTAACATTATAAAGTGAATCTGGTACCTTCCAGAGTCTTCTAACTTCAGTCATGATTAAACCAAGTGATTGTGACGAGTAAATTATGCTTTGCACAAAATTCTACCATGCAATATCCTCTTTCATTCCTTTTCTCCAGTCCATAATCACCTACTACATATCCTTCTCTTCCTTTTCATACTACCGACTTTTAGTCCCCCATCACAATCAAGTTATCCTCTGACTTAACCGTCGGAATATTTTATCTCTTGAGACATTCCTTCGATCTCCGTAATCGGCAGAGCTAGTTGCCATTTAAACTTGTACTACTGTGGTTGGTGTTGACTTCGTGTCTATCTTTGCAACGATAATGTGTTTACTATGTTGTTCCTAGTAACTTACCCACATTGGTGCATTCCTATTTTCTTCTTATCAGACCTACTCCTGCGATACCACCATCTGATTTTGTATTTATGAATCACTACTCACTTGACAAGAAATGTTGTTCATCCTTTCACCCAACTTCACAAACATCCACCATATGTAACTTTAACTTATCCATTTCTCTTTTCACATTTTATAACTTATCTGTCCTATTAAGGGATAGAACATTCCATGCTCCGGTCCGTAGTATGCATGCCATGATGACGACATCCTCCTGAGTAGTCCCCTGAGATACGAATGACGAATGGGGGACTATTTTACCTCCGGAATATTTTACCCAAGATGACGCCATTATCATATATGCATACAGTAGAGCTGCTTGTCGTCGGAAAAAGTAACTACTGTAGTTTCCCCTTGCTTTCAGCCGTTCGCAGTAACTGCATGGCAAATCCATCTGAGTTAAAACCTGGTTTGTAAACCTATGGCTTAGAGTTATAAAGTAAATCTGTGGTGAAGTCAATCATTCAGACTGTTGCCCCTGTATCTACTGGAAAGGCTGCTACCCTTCTTCAGGAACCACACGCTTGTCTGACCTCTCTACGGATACCCCTCCGCCAGCACTTACGGTGCGACTATCTTTATCCATGAGGCACGCAAGTCACACCACCTCGGCTAAGTCTGTGGTTCACGAGGATTAATCAAATACCTAGGACATTCAGTTACGAACTACCTTAATTGGAAAGACCACAATGAAAGTATCGTGAGGAAGGAGAACGAACGGCTATTGTTGATTGACAGGACACTTCGAAGATCACCTACTTTAAGGAAACTGTCTACACCGCACTTGTGTGGCCTTATTTGGAGTATTGCCGCTCACTGTGGATTCCAAGCGAGTGGGACGGAGGGATGACAAAGTACAGAAAGTGGCAGCTCGTTTTGTGATACCCCGGTAAAGGCCGTCGATTGTCACGGAAATGCTGCCTGCGATGCGTTGGAAATCTTTATAAGAAAAGCGCTACTCTTTGCGGCGCGATCTATTTGCGAAATTTCTTTCACCAACTCTCTGCCCCGAACGCGAGCATATTTTGTTTTCACCCATCTGAGACTTTGGTGTTCCTTTTTCCTGCATGCTATTAGAGAATTGAATGGTAGAGAATATCATAAACGGGGTTCGATGAAATCCACCCCCGAGATGATAAACAAATCATTGGTATGGCATTGCACTATAGATCTTCGTTCTCCACGACTCTGGTGCAACAGTTGAATACATCGTACACTATGAGTGGTAACAGTAAGCCGACGTTTATTGCGGCATGGATTAGGTACGAGTCGTCCACTACTCTGCCTACCTTTGTTTAATGTGCAGAAACGTGATAGACATTGGGGACAAGATTGGCAACAAGGATACGTTCCTTCGAAACTGATGTCCACGTTTTGCATCGCACAGGCGGGGGAAGCTGTACCAGTGTTCGATTTCGCCTAAGGTATACAGCGCCAACACAGTGCTTTATTTTGAGGTATGCTATCGTGTATAATTACAATTCACTTGTGGCACAATTCCAGGACATTTTCAGAAGTTTGTCCCACATTAAGGTCATTCTCCGACGCATAACCGCACCCTTTCTGTAATACATCGCAAACAACATTTTTCAGCAAGACAATGTACAAACACACGTCTAATGATGTCAGGCTTTTGCCCTGTCCCGCCAGATTAGCACACTCGACAGCAGTCGAAAATGAAGAGGCAAACATAGTTTGTAGTTTTTGTAGATTTGGAGAAAGATTTCGACAATTTTGAATCCAGCAGGGGAACAACTTGTACCAAAACTAGACTGCAGTCGTAAGAGTCGAAAGACATGAAAGGGGGGCAATGTGTTGGAAGGGAGTAAGACAGAGTTGTTGCCTTTCTCCACAGTTATTCAATTTGTACATTGAGCAAGCTGTGACGGAAAGCAAGGAGAAAATATGGAGAAGGAATTAAAGTTCAGGTTGAAGAAATAAAAAGATAGCGTTTTGGCGATGAAAATGTAATTCCGTTAGAGACAGAAAGGACTAGGAAGAGCAATTGAACAGAGTGGACTGCGTAGTAAAATTAACGTATAAAATGAACATCAACAAGTGCAAAATAAAGGTTAATGAAATACAGTCTAGGAAAATCAGGCAATGCTGGAGGAATTTGGTTAGGTAACAAAACAATAAAAGTACTGTACGAGTTTTGTAACTTGGGCAGTAAAGTAAGATACAATAAATAAAATAGTGCTAACAGTGCTATTGTCGCTGATAGCTTACGTTGTTGACATACGTACGTAACCTCCGTATAAATGGACTCGCCCGTCCCACGTCACCGGCGTGCACACAATGGAGGGTAACAGTCATTATAAACGAATTGTCTAATGAAATGGTGTGTTTTCGAAACAGGAACAACGGAGTTGGATCAGGATTGAATGCACAGTATTAACGTTCGGTTTTGGAGCATCACCTGTGACCATCTTTAGGAAAGAAGCGGCAACACTATCTGTGCAATCCACCCATCATTTTGCACGACAATCCGTGGGTGCATACAGCACAAGTCGTGGCTGCTATGTTCGGTCGATGGGACTGTGAAGTTCTGAACCATCCACCATACCCCCCGGACTTAAGTCCTTGTGACTTTGATTTGATTCAGAAGGTGAAGGTCTTCAGACCTGTTCTAGAGATTCGTCAGGCAGTAGACAGCTCCACACCAACAACAGAACAGGCTCTGCTAACGGTAAACTACGCCTTCTACGTCGCTGGCAAAGAGTTGTACTCAACGCTGGTAAATACTATGAAAGGACAGTAACAGGTACACACATGTAACGCCTTTGTATCGGTTGTGACTAAATACTTTACTATTTAAGTTCCAAACCGAGTATGCTGGTTGCTGTAAAGAAAAATGCAAAATGGCAATGGGAAGAAAACATTTTTGATAAAAATAATAATAATAATAATAATAATAAAATAACAAAATTTCTTACATCGAATATAATTTAAATGTAAGCACGTCTTTTCTGAAGGCATTTATTTGGAGTTTTGCCTTGTACGGGAATAAAGGATGGACGATAAATAGTTTAGACTGGCAGAGGCTAGAGGCTATCGAAATATGGAACTACAGAAGAATGGTGAAGATTAGATGCGTAGGTCGTGTAACTACCGTATTTGCCGGCGTATAATACGCACTTTTTCCTGCAAAAAATAGTCCAAAAACTGGATGCGTCCTATACGCCGGTTGCCAGTTGAAGTATGTACCTACAAGTTCGATTTCTGTTAAGGGATTTCAAAAAAATGGTGTTAAATACGGGAAATAATGTTTTAAGCGGGAAAAATTGCTTTAAGTTTCTCTTACATTTTCGTAGTTTTTATTTGATATATGTACATAAAACGCACGGAAATCGCCGTCAGGAGCTTTATTATGCAGTAAAGGTTTTCTGAATTTTGTACTGTTTTTAGTGCCGCGGTGGAGTAGCCCAGCGGTCTAAAGCGTCTCGCTGCGGAGCGCGTGGATGCTCGCCGTGGAGGTTCGAGTCCTCCCTGGGGCATGGGTGTGTGTGTTGTCCTTAGGTTAGTTTACCAGGTTTAAGTAGTTTGTAAGCTACGGACTGATGACCACGCAGTTTGGTCCGATAGAATTACAAACAAACAAACTGTTTTTAGTACCGAGTGTAACTGAAACTGGTAACTTAATAGGAAGTAGAAACTTTCGACGTAATATCAGTCATCATAATCGATTTTTCGACAATCCTGTAACGGTGTCATTCATTATTTGAATAATGAAACGCCGCTCACGTATTTATCCATATTTCGCCTGAAGATATTTGAGAATTTATTCGTATTCTATAGTACAAATATGTGCATAAGAATTTTTTGTGATGTTTACACAGCTTCTGCGTCTCACAGTTGTAATTTATAACATGTGCGTTGATCAATACACAGACAGTACGCAGGCACAAACCATCCATCATTTTCACAGTTTATTGAACATCACAAAAATACTTACATAAATATTTGCGCTTCGCAATAAATTCTCAAAACGCGTCACTGTGAACTCGTCGTGCGCAGATCCCGAACTGATACTTGGCGCGATGTCTGATCAGAGCAAAGCACTGCCACCTAGGTGTCAACATCGTAAGCTTTTACGACTCTCTCGTCAACCAACGCGTCGTATTCGGCGAGCACTGTAAACAGCGATAGGCTGTTGAATAAGTGAAAACTGCCAAGAAATTCGACTACGTAAAGTTTATGAACACTACTTGATGGCACTTCCTTAGATACTTGATGTACCTGAAGAAATGTATTATAATTATGTTGCAATTGACGTACTAAGTGTGATTTATTTTTTTCCTAAAAAGAAGTCTTAAAAGTGGGTGCCGGTGCATCTTATATGCCGGCAAATACGGTCATGAGGAGTCACTGCGCAGAATTGGGGAGAAATGGAATTTCTGGCACACCTTCACTAAAAGAAGGGATTGACTAGTAGGACACATTCGTAGAGATCGAGGAATCATAAATTTGCATTAGAGGAAAATGTTTGCGGTAAAAATGGCAGAGAAAGCTCTAGAGACGAATACAGTAAAACAGATTAAAATGAATGAAGGTTGCCGTCCTTATGAGGAGATGAAGAAGCTTGCTCATTATACAGTAGTATGGAGAGCTCTATCAAACACTCCGTGGAATGGAGACCAGAACATCATCGTGAATTGACGGGTGCCGCTATGTTTTGTGATTATGAACTTCCTCTCTCTGGTCTTCCAGGATGTTTCTGGAAATCGGTATACTAGATTTATTAATTGTTGTTTGATAAAACTATACGAGACTGAGAGTACTTGATGGTTTTAGTAAGCACTGTCATGTATTTCGTACGTAGCACTGTATAGCGTACTCGTTCCCACCGTACTGTTAACTTGGAGACGCACGCGGCCGAGGAGCTACGTGAGCGGCGTTAAAGATAGTCTTTACTGGAGCGGGAGAGATACGCATCGCAGGGAGAATTTGTAATTTACACCCCACCGTTGTGTGCTCCACGATATCGTTTTACTCACTGCAGTTCGCTAACTTGTCGAGTTATATATCTTTAAAGAGCCTCTCATCAGAACGTATAAGGAAGGCATCGTTTCTGTCCAGCAACAATGTTCGGTACATTGCAGTTTATGTGAGAGGCTCTAAACGTAGATAGCTTTTCCGTGCGTTATAAAAGTCGTAGTCGTTAGGATTGCGGCTTCTAAAATAGGAATGGTTGGATTGTATACGGCACCGTATCTCGCCGTCTTACTGCGCACTCTACAAATGTTACACCTGATATTCATATAGCATATCTCGATTTCATATCTTAAATATATTTCCTACTATTTGATTTCTTTACGTTTTAATTATTCGGTTAACCGGTATCACTGCTGATGCGGTTTAATCTGAAGGTCGTCCACAAAGTAAGTTCCGTTTCTGTTTCTATTAGCGGTAGCGCTATAATCGCAGTTCCGAGCGTGCGCGGCAGTTAAGGGTATATTACACGGAGCGTCTTTGGTCGCTAGTCACTGGTGAATTTGGACGCAGCTGCTAAATTCGCTGCATGTAAACAAGGACAGCGAACAAATTCGCTGCTCCGTAACGCGGGCGTCTAAAGTTGAAGCGTGGGCTACTTTAGACGATGGTCGCTGGCGTTTTTGGTCGCTCGCAAGTGTTGGTCGCCCCGTGTCATATACAGGAACGTATAAAGTAGCCACCAGTCGAGTCAAAATGTCGAAGGAAGTAATAAATGCTGGCACTGTGTTTCTCGTAAGAGTCTTAAAAGAACAATCTACCAAAATCGAAACGGAAAAGTAGGAAAAAATGAAAGAAAATGGATAAAAAGCTGGATTGGGAGGAGGGATAAATATAGTGCTTCTGCAAATCTTTCGAGACAATTATCGTGTGGAGATCCTTCTGCCTACAGAAATATAATGATGATGAGATATTTTATTGTTTGATTTTTGTTTTCGGTGTTTGTTATCCATACCCTCGAAGAGACCTTCTTTCTTCGTCACTCGTCAAACAGTTGATTAAATTGAGTGTCCTTAAGTTTAGTGTTTAAATAATCATTTTTAATGCCCTATAATACTGGAAAACTTTGATAAATTTCCAGAAAATAGATAACAATTAAACTTCATATTTAGTTTGGCGAGAAACAGAACTGTCTGGTATCACTAACCTCCAAAACAATTTATCATACGCTACGCCACGTTTCAACTGTTTTTACGAAGACGCTAGCGTCTGAAGTCACTGCGTGTCACTTTTCAGCGTATTCATTCGCTATTTGCTATACGCCTAGCGACAACAGACGCCAGCGACTAACGACCAAATACGCTCCTTGTAATACACCCTTTACTCTGACAAAAGGAGAAGACATGACGCCATTTTCACATCGCTGCGGCCGCATCACAAATTTTAATTCAGTGCTTCACCTTTGTCTTCCTTATAATGTTAGCCTTAGTTGCAAAAGCCGCCGAGTGTGAAATCAGATCTGTGATCAGTTTTCTAAATGCAAAGATAGTTAAACCAATGGAAATACATGGTCACATCTGCGAGGTTTACGGACAAAATTCTATGAGTGATTGAATAGTTAGAGGATGGGTCAGACTGTTCTATGAAGGACGTGATCAAGAAAATGTTCAAATGTCTGTAAATCTATCGGACCAAACTGCGTGGTCATCAGTCCGTAGCTTACAAACTACTTAAACCTAGGTAAACTAACCTACGGACAAACACACACATCCATGCCCCAGGGAGGACTCGAACCTCCACAGCGAGACGCTTTAGACCGCTCGGCTACTCCACCGCGGCCGTGATCAAGAAGAACGAAGTGGACGCCCCTCTGTGGTTATGGATCAACCGGTTCACACGATTGAAGAGAAGATTAAACACAACCGTAAATTTACACTTAGAGCCCTTGCTATGGAAGTTCCACAGATCTCACCATCACTCATTCATGAAATTGTTACTGTAAAGCTTAAAGTTCGCAAACTTACGGGAATATCACTGGGACGTGTTTGATCATCCTCCGTACAGTCAAGACCTCGCTCCTAGCGACTTTTATCTCTTCTTACCTTTAAAATTTGTCCTTTGTGGTCAAAACTACAACGATGAAGGCAAGCTGAAAGATTATGTTAGGACTTGGTTAAGTACACAGGCCGCAACCTTTTATCAAAAAGGTATTGAAAAACTTGTGCAAAAATGTTCAAATATTTGTAAAACTTATGGGACTTAACTACGGGGTCATCAGTCTCTAAACTTACTTATGAACTAACTTATACTAAAGACAGCACAAACATCCATGCTCGAGGACGGGATTCGAACCCCCGACGGGGAACGACCTCGCGCATCGTAGCATAACACCTCAATGCGCTCGGCCGCTCCGCCGCGGCAAAAACTGGTGCCAGAAGCAAAGTGGAAAAATAGTTTAACAATTGTACAATAAATATTTTCTTTTCTGTATCTGTACATGTTTATTTTATATAACCAAACGTACCTCTATGATCTTTTGTACTTCAATTATGGGAACATGGAAAATAATACTCATCGATGTCTTTGACGGAATATTTAAGGCTTTACTGTAATGTTACGAACTGGGAAGCTCCCCAACTCTGTCGTTTTAAAGAAGTCAATAAGTATGTAGGTAGTCTAATCACGTTTTTTGTCTTTTTCGTCATGTTCTTTTCATTTAAGGGCACAGTAATAACTATTATTTGAACATGAAAATTATTGCTCATCCAGAGTTTCACCGGACTGTTTCAGACTTGACGGTAATGTTACAATGTAAGAAACCTTCCAACGATTTTGTCAGTTAAAATGTTGGAACATCAAACTCGGGCTGAGAGAGCGTTGTCAACTAAGTCAGCATGTCCATAATATGGTGTTCATTTGCCTGGTACGCCGCTGCTCCTCACACTTAGGTTTATTTTATTTTATTTTTTATTTATTTATTTATTTTAATTGATATTTGGTAGTCCCAAGGTGGGGTAGGCTGGCATCGGTCTGAACGCCGCTGTTCAGCCAAGAGATGCAATTTATGAACATTTGGAATTTACAAATAGCAAACGGAGAATTACATAAACATATGGTGAGAGTGGTGAAAAGTAACATTCACGAGACACAGACATATTCAGAAGTTATGATCGTCACAGTGGATAAAAACATTGACGTTCACACAAATACAGAGAATGGTGATGAGACGATGAACACTGCGTAAAATACATGACAACATTTGTTCTGCCAGTATAGCGGTTGTTGACGTTTTAAAAATTACACAGAGGCACACAACACTATTTAATTGATACTGTTGAAATACTGCACAAGCGCCGCAGGGGAGGGGAAAGGAGGGGAGGTGCGGAGTGGTGGGAAAGGTAGTAGAGGGGTGGAGGAGGAGGTGAGGGTGGGATGTCAGGACTCCACAGGGAGGGGACTAGGAAAGAAGAAGACAAACGGGGGAGGGATGTGGAAAGTGGGGGGGGGGGCGAGGAGGCGCTTCAAATACCGGGAGTGTCTAGGGTTGGTAGGAGGGGCAGATGTCAGGACAGAGTGTGTCATCTGGGAGGGGAGACTGACGAAAGTTATTTCTAGGAAAGGATATGGAGAGTGTGGAGGTGAATGGAGTGAGGGTGACGCAGGTATCGGCGTAGCAGAGGCTCGGGATTCAGGAGGAGTGGGGAAACCAGAAGGTGGCGTCAATCAAGTTTTAGGGAGGCATAGAGGGTACGGATTTGCTCCAGGAATTTAAGTAAGTGAGGATGAGGTCGTATAGGATCCACTTGGTTAAGGGAGACAAATGCGGTAATTGTGTTTTCGAAGACACTGAAAATAAAAGTACACTCCTGGCCATTAAAAATGCTACACAACGAAGATGACGTGCTACAGACGCGAAATTTAACCGACAGGTAGAAGATGCTGTGATATGTAAATGATTAGCTTTCCAGAGCATTCCATTCACACAAGGTTGGCGCCGGTGGCGACACCTACAAAGTGCTGACATGAGTAAACTTTTCAACCGATTACTCATACACAAACAGCAGTTGACCAATGTTGCCTGGTGAAACGTTGTTGTGATGACTCGTGTAATGAGGAGAAATGCCTACCATCACGTTTCCGACTTTGATAAAGGTCGGATTGTAGCCTATCGCGATTGAGATTGCTGTTCGGGTTGGTCGCGATCCAATGACTGTTAGCAGAATATGGAATCGGTGGTTTCAGGAGAGCAATACGGAATGCCGTGCTGGATCTCACCGGCCTCGTATCACTAGCAGTCAAGATTACAGGCATCTTATCCGCATGGCTGTAACGGATCGTGCAGCCACGTCTAGATCCCTTAGTCAAGAGATGGGGACGTTTGCAAGACAACAACCATCTGCACGAACAGTTCGACAACGCTTGCAGCGGCCTGGACTATCAGCTTGGAGACCATGAATGCGTCTACCCTTAACGCTGCATCACAGGAGCACCTGCAATGGTGTACGCAACGACGAACCTGGGTGCATGTATGGCAAAACGTAATTTTTTCGGATGAATTCGGTTCTGTTTACAGCATCATGATGGTCGCATCCGTGTATGGCGACGTCGTCGTGAACGCATATTGGATGCTTGTATTCGTCATCACCATACTGGCGATGGTTTGGGGTGCCATTGGTTACACGTATCGGTCACATCTTGCTCGCATCGACGGCACTTTGAACAGTGGCCGTAACATTTCAGATGTGTTACTACCTGTGGCTCTAGCCTTCGTTCGATCCTTGCGAAACCGTACATTTTAGCAGGATAATGCACGACCGCATGTTGCAGGTCCTGTACGGGCCATTCTGTGTACGGAAAACGTTCGACTGCTGCCTGGCCAGCACATTCTCCAGATCTTGTAAAGTGTGAACGGTGTTGGGGTTTGAAAATAAAATAATATATAATATAATAAAAGGGGGAACGGAAACTGACAGGGGACGCTTAATATATATGGTGGGGATGTGAATTATATTGGAATGAGAGACAGGAACGGCTGACCCTGAATTAATAACTGTGATAATACATTATGATATTAAAAATTATTAGATTGATGGCATATGGCCCTGATTCAATACTAATTGACAATCTTTCTTCCACTTCCTGCAAGCGGCATAAAATATAAATTAAAAATTTCTCCCCTAGGATCTGACAACTATTAAAGTTGGAAAAAAATTCTTCACTTTTTAACAATACCTTTATTATTACCATTAAGCAGAAAAAAAGGCTCACAGTGAACATCCAATACAGAACACAAACTAGATTGAACATCCAAGTTTACAATTACCATCTAATATTAAAGAATAACCTAAATGATTATGACTTTACACTGATCATTATGAAACTTGAACGTAACACCGACTGACAAGTCAAAAAACCCCTATCATGAATGGATACAATATTCGTAACGGAATAATTCAACCGGAATATCAGTGCAGGGTTGATTTTCCTAACTACACAATCCCAATAAGAAATATAAATAAAAATAAATAAATAAATAAAATAAAATAAAATAAACTGATGCAGCGACTATTTGTTGCTGGCGAGTGCTTTGCAGTACATTACCAAACTGACGACTTACGTGTGAAGGCGCTGTGCTGCAGTGGCGTGGGCGCAGGGCGGCTGTAAGCTGAAAATTTCCGCGACCACGAAATAAAAACACGCTCCGTTACTTGGAAGCTGTACTCCCTACTATCAGCCTCTGTGTGCTCGGTATTACACAGTGCCTACGATCTCAAGCAATTCTGCCAAGTCAGGGCCACTTCAGTTAGCGTAGACAAGTACGCACAAATACTGAAGGCCTAGATGAGTCCAGAAGTTGAGTATATCGTAACTGGTACCTCGGTGCACTAGTATTGGCTGGCTGACCTTATCCAACCCATCCAAGTATCGGCTCAATAAGCAAAATCTCAGAGTCCGTCCACTAACAGAACAGGGCACGAGCAGACGCGTCCGTACTCCAGCGGAGCAAAACACGAAGTTCCCATTACCCATTTATTACGGAAAACCAAACAGCATCGACTTCTCAAACTCCGGCCAGTAAAATTTCACTAAACGACCGCCCATTTCGAAAAGCTGGCGCTTTGAATATCAGCCAGTCAGAGTCGGTTACCCCTTCCACAAATACTTTTGGCGCGACTCTTCAAGAACGGTCCAAACCGTCACCGTAGACGCGAAACTCAAGCTTCTAGGGAAAAAAAAAAAAAAAAAAAAATAGTGCTCGGCCAGAGCACCGAGGCACCTTACTACTGCGTGGTCCCCACGGCACACCGATGGTCACAGGTAGAGAGTGCTGTAACGGCCGCCTCCACCGGAATTCCACTCGTCATGACAAAGTCAGCTCTATTTCTCACCTCAGCAAAAATGTTTCCTGCACTGCATTCCCAACAGCAATAGAAAAATGCATGTACTGGTCACTTTACATCATTACACGAACGATAAACACAGTTAATGAAGATGAGAGATGGGCTGCCATCTCTGAATCTCTCACCAATTGAAAACGTCTGGTCAATGGTGGCCGAGCAACTGGCTCGTCACAATATCCCAGTAACTACTCCTGACGAATTGTGGTATCGTGTTCAAGCTGCATGGGCATCTGTACCTGTACACGCCAACCAAGCTCTGTTTGACTGAATGCCCAGGCGTATCAAGACCGTTATTATGGCCAGGGGTAGTTGTTCTGGGTACTGATTTCTCACGATCTATGCACCCAAATTGCGTGAAAATGTAATCATATGTCAGTTATAGTACAATATATTTAATATTCGTAGAATATATGACTTCAACTGCTATTGGGCAAAGCTGAAAATGTGCACTCTTACGGGAATTAGTTAAACTACGAGTTTGAGTACTATGGGCAGGGCGAAGCTGGGAATTTGTATCTGACGGGAGGCGTGCATGGGTAGTCCTTGCAGGTGCGGTGATCACTGTGTCCCCAGTGGTGTAGGGGTCAGCGCAACTGCCTAGAAAGCAGGAGACCCGGGTTCGAATCCCGGCTGGGTGCACATTTTCAGCTTTGTCCAATAGCAGATGAAGTCATATATTCTACGAATATTAAATAATAACAGCTGCAGGATCAGAATGTGACGTCTATTCTTTCCGAACAGACGCCACATGTATATATACAATATATTTGTCCAATGAATACCCATTTATCATCTGCATTTCAACTTGGTGTAGCAATTTCAATGGCCAGTAGTGAATAAAAGAAAGAATAAAATAGTACAAGTACTGAGGTCGTTATAGATGCACAATCAGAAATAAAAAGTAGTACATCCACTTAGAGTTTTCCAATTCACAAAAGATTCACAGGCAGCAGTGCAGGCGCCGAATCTGGCATCCATTCGATCACACAGAAAGCGATACAGACTTCGGATGCATTATTCCACGCCTCTTAAACCGTTTCACATGGTTCTTCAAGAGTTGTGGGTTGATGTGTCATTGCCGCGTTGGAGTAGCCAAGCGGTCTAAAGCACCTCGCTGTGCAGCGCGCGGTTGTTCGCCGTGGAGGTTCGAGTCCTCCCTGGGGCATGGGTGTGTGTGTGTTTGTCCGTAGGTTAGTTTACCTAGGTTTATGTAGTTTGTAAGCTACGGACCGATGACCACGCAGTTTGGTTGGATAGATTTACAAACATATAACATTTTCTTATGTGTCATTTGTCTTAATGTCATAATCCACACGTGCTCAACTAGAGACCCTGATATCGTGCTGATCAGGAAAGTTGCTTCATGTCTTGCAGAGCACGAAGTGTTTCACGCGCAGTGTGTAGTCGAGCATTATTGTGATGGATGGACACATTATGTTCTTGTTGTAAGAATGGTAAAAAATGGGCCTCTAAAACTAGGATTCTTTAAATACTGTGTAAATGTTATGTTTCATGCAATTATACATTGCATTGTCGTACTGTGTTATGTATGACGTTACTATAATTTCGCACAACTGTCGGTCGTGTATTGTCGGGAGTCTTCGGCGCTGGTCAGGAGTAAGAGCGCAAGATGCGACACCACCACCTACAGACAAGGCCTCACAACAGACCGTGCTCCGTCACACTGACCAAACCGCGGCCGCCAGCTGAATGGCTGGCCGCTGGGGCACGCCCACTGCATCGTAGCGGACAGCCAGTAAGCTGTATTTGACGGGAGGCGTGCTGGGGTAATTCCGTGCAGGTGTAACTCTCTGTCCCGCCAGTGGTGTAGGTGTCACCGCAACGCAACTGCCTCGAAAGCAGGAGACTCGGGTTCTAATCCCGGCTGGGTACACATTTTCAACTTCACCCATTCGCAGTTAATGTCATACATTCCGTGAATATGAAATCAGTGATTGTCTGTTCCATACAATTTCTTAAAAATATTTCGTCAGACGTTCTCCGTTGTATTATAAACCATAGATATAATTTATGAATCAGTTGTAAAATAAGATATCGGTTCACAAACTCGAACACACCGTTTCAACATCACATAAACTGATGATGAGTCCCTAAAACTGTATAAATTCTTGAATAAATCCTATAATAAACTTCAAAAATAGAATTCAGCATAATATTTAAAATTTAGGATGTGTTAATGGCTGAAATGACTCTCTTCAGCATCTGTGACTCGACTTCTTTATATTGATTTTGGTTCAGTGGTCATTCGTCGTGGATGAAAAGGCTCTGAATTTTACTTGACTTGCCTGTATGGAATGTGGGTTAGTAGGCCTGATAATCTTTTGTGTTTTTTTTTTTTTTTTTTTTTTTTTTTTTTTTTTTTTTTTTTTTTTTTTTGCGGTAGTTCATTTATGTCGAAGCCAGTTACAAAAGAAATAGTTTATGCTTGATTTTATCATGGGGTTGACCTTGCACATTAGATTTTAGGTAAAGTTCCTTTCTCTACGTAGCTGATAAATAATTATTCTTCCACATAATTTAACGATCTATTGAAAATCAAAGGTATTATCTATGCGACGAAAGGTTCTAATTTCTTACTGACCATTTTTAAAACAATTTCAAATCTCACTCCTTTCTATATTCTTCAAAACAACACAGTTTACAATAAATACACTTGGACAAAAATTCAAACTGAACTCATAGAAAGCTAAACTTAAAGAAAGAGAGTAACCCAACTGCAAGTATTTTTATACTAATATTCTGACCAAATATTGCCTTAATTGAAGGTGTTTTGACTATGGCCTCTATTACTGTGAATTACATAGATGGTAACTGTTTTGTTTATATTTTAGAAAAATACGTAATTTCTGCCTGCTAAAAATAATGAAATATTTAAAAATACGTATGGCAATCCTAATGCTAAGACCGCGATGTAGTGTTACACAACGTGACACTGAAGTAAAATTTTCAGTTTTTATTTCCCTTCACACGAATCAGTATAATATACACAGTCTTAGAAAATTCTTGTAGAGACTCAAGATAGAAAATGAAACTATTTGTGATATACATAAGTAGCAAAACTTTTGTAATGATACTAATCGTTTGGTTTCTTCCTGTTTATTCGATCTGAAGATCAAAAGCAAATTCAGAACGATCTAAATAACATATCACTGTGGTGCAAACATTGGCAATTGACTCTAAATAATGCGAAGTGTGAAGTCGTCCACATGAGTACGAAAGGAAATCCGTTAAACTTTGTTTACAAGATAAATCAATGAAACGTGAAGTCCGTAAACTTCACATATATAGGAATTACTATTACTTCAGACAAACTGGAAAGAACACGCAGATAATGTCGCGGAAACGGCGGAACCAGAGACTGAGTTTTATTGGCAGAACCCTTAAAAGATGCAACAGAACTACTAAAGAGACTGCATACACTACGCTGGTCCGTCCTGTTTTGGAGTATTACTGCCCAATGTGGGATCCTTATCAGGTGGATTTGACGGAGGAAATCGAAACAGTTCAAAGAAAGGCAGCTCGTTTTGTATAACGCTTTGTATAGCGACACGGAAATGCTACAGGACCTGGGATGGGAGTCATTACAACGGCGCTTATCGCTAAGGCGTGGTCTAGTTACGAAACTCCAATCCCCAACATTCTCCTCCGAACGCGAAAATATATTTTTGACTCCCACTTACACAGGTAGAAATGATCATCAGAATAATATACGACAAATCAGAGCTCTAACCGAAAGATTCAGGTGGAATGGGAGATGAAAAGTATAAAAGTGGTTCGATGAACCCTCTGCCAGGCACTTAAATGTGATTTGCAGAGTATCCCATGTCGATGCAGATGTAGATGTAGATATTGGCGGCTGCGTCACTTAACAAGATCTTCTACAGCTGCGCAGCTGTCTGCCCGAGACAGCCAACTATATCATCTGGGACCGGCAGAAGTGTTGTTTTCGTGGGTTGCACCGTTCTCACGGCTCCTGAAACATAAGAAAACAACAGATGTCGTTTTCAGAATAATGCAACAGGAATGATTAACATTAAAAATTATGAACAACACCATAAATTAGCATGATTTTAGCTGCAAAACTAAGCCGATATAAGGCAGTAACAGGGATAATATTTCGTCACACTACATAACGCGACAGGAACAGTGGCAAAGAAGACACGACAGCGGTACACAATGCGCCCTCCGCCAGCGACCCTGCGGAGTAGACTTACACATAATAGTTCGCGATCGGGGGCGCCAACTATAGTTCGCGGCTCTGCCGCGTACTGGTTCGTTCTTTTAGTTCGTCCGCTCCCAGTGAAGGCTGAGCGGCGTGGTCTGTGCATGCAGGTGGAGGGAGACGTTCCCCCACCTAGCTGCTTCATGCGCTTGCTACGTCAGCCGCTAACGATATCTGGATAATTTCTCGGATATAAGTTTAGAGTTATCTCTGTATCTTGGCATTATGGAATTTATTAGATATTTCAGAGTGCAGCATAACTCCAAATAGAAATTTTGTAGCGGTGAACTATGTAATCTAGCAGGTAGACGCTCTCACCAGAAGAAGGCAAACACGTGATTTTTAATTCTGCTGCGCGCCCTCTCGCTATTGCCCATCGGTCTTCGAAAAAGAATCCAACGAACTAAGAAGTGAGACACATTTGGCATAATAGTTCGCGAACGGTAACGCATTTTTAGTTCGCGACCGATCGCGCATATTTTAGTTCGCGACCGTTTGCTCTCCTTTTAGTTCGCGGGTGGCTCTTTGTAGCTCGTCCGCCCTTTTTGGCTTTTGCTACCGCTACTAAAAGAGCTCTTTCTTTTGTTATGACAGCTTTTTAATATAATGATCAGTGTTGGCCAAGCGTGTGCTATTACCCGTATTTTTGGGCAATGAGACTACAGCTGAGCTGCATCTCAGCTCGAAATGACGGTAACTGGCAGAAGGGAATGACGCGATTTTGCGCGCTCTGGCGTTCTCTCGCTGTTCCCCGTAAGTCTTCGGAAAAGGAGCGGACGAACTAAGAGGCGAGGGAGCTGCGAACTAGTTCGCCTGTGGGGGAGCTATCCCGAACTAGTTCGTGTAGTTCGCCTGTGGGGGAGCTACCCCGAACTAGTTCGCGTAGTTCGCCTGTGGAGGAGCTATCCCGAACTAGTTGGCGAACTACCCAAGACTACTGCGGAATGCAGTGCGCTGAGACGCAGGTGGGCGGCGGCGGCCGGCAGCCGGCAGCGGCGATCGGAGGCGAAAGTGCTGGGCCGTTCTCGGCCGTGCGCGTCCCCCGTGGCTAATCTGCGGCGGGCCATCGCGGTCGCGGAGCGGCGTGGGCGCCACCCGGCCACCCGGCCACCTGGCTGCTGCGCGGCTGCTGGGCGGGGCGGCTTTCACCGCGGCCGCGCTCGCCACCCGCCGCCCGCCGCCTGCCGCCTGCTCGCGAACGCGTCCATCACGGCCCCGCCCGCCGCCGAGACGGCCGACAGCCAGCCACGTGACGACACCCACCGGGCGCCGCGCTGAGCCGACTGACCTGCTCCACACCGCCACCTTCACCGTCACACCACCGTCATTTATCGGTTAGTGAAGTCAACAGAGTATCAAAAGCTACTGAAAAGCGACATAGACAAAATTTCTACATGGTGCAAAAATTGGCAATTGACTCTAAACAAAGAAAAGTGTGAAGTAATACACATGACCACTAAAAGAAATCCGCTGAACTTCAATTACGCGATAAATCAGTCAAACCTTAGGGTCGTAGATTCTACCAAATACCTAGGAGTTACAATTACGAACAACTTAGACTGGAGAGAACACATATAAAATATTGTGGGGAAGGCGAACCAAGGTTACGTTTCATTGGCAAGACGCTTCGAAGATGCACCAGGTGGGACTGACGGAATATGTTGAGAAGCTTCAGAGAAGGGCAGCTCGCTTTGTTTTATCACGTTACCTGCTCCACACCGTCACCTTCCCCGTCAAACCACCTTCATTTATCGGTTAGTGAAGTCAACAGAGTATCCAAAAGCAACTGCAAAGCGACATAGACAAAATGTCTACATGGTGCGAAATTTGGCAATTGACAGTAAAGAAAAGTGTGAAGTAATACACATGACCACCAAGAGAAATCCGCTGAACTTCAATTACGCGATAAATCAGTCAAACCTTGACGTCGTAAATTCTACCAAATACCTAGGATTTACAATTACGAACAACTTAGACTGGAGAGAACACATAGAAAATATTGTGGGGGAAGGCCAATCAAAGGTTACGTTTCATTGGCAGAACGCTTCGAAGATGCACCAGCTCCACCAAAGAGACTGCCTACATCACACTTGTGCGTCCTCTCCTGGAATACTGTTGCCCCTTGTGGGACCCTCATCAGGTGAGACTGACTGAAGATATTGAGAAGGTTCAGAGAAGGGCAGCTCGCTTTGTTTTATCACACCGCCACCTTCCCCGTCACACCACCATTATTTATCGGTTACTGAAGTCAACAGAGTATCAAAAGCAACTGCAAAGCGACATAGACAAAATTTCTACATGGTGCAAAAATTGTCAATTGACAGTAAAGAAAAGTGTGAAGTAATACACATGACCACCAAGAGAAATCCGCTGAACTTCAATTACGCGATAAATCAGTCAAACCTTGACGTCGTAAATTCTACCAAAAACCTAGGATTTACAATTACGAACAACTTAGACTGGAGAGAACACATATAAAATATTGTGGGGAAGGCGAACCAAAGGTTACGTTTCATTGGCAGGACGCTTCGAAGGTCCACCAGCTCCACCAAAGAGACTGCCTACATCACACTTGTGCTTCCTCTGCTGGAGTACTGTAGCCCAGTGTGGGACCCCCAGCAGGTGGGACAGACGGAAGATATTGAGAAGGTTCAGAGAAGGGCAGCTCCTTTTGTTTTATCACGTTACGGGGGAGGGGGTGAGGAGCGTCACGGAAATGTTGCAGGAATTGGGATGAAAATCATCAAAAAATACACGTTATTCACTGCGGCGTGATCTGTTTGCTATGTTTCAATCACCGACTTTTACTTCTGAATGTGAAAATATTTTGCTAGCACCCACCAACTTAGGGAACCATGACCATCCCAATAAAAAAGAGAAATCAGATCGAAAACGGAATGTTTTACGTTTTCTTTCTTCCCGCGCGCTATTAGAAGTGGAACGGTAGAGAAAAGTTATGAAAGTGGTTAATGAACCCTCTGCAGAGTATCTAAGTAGATGTAGATGTAAATTTAATACTTGGAAACCCGGGAACGCTTTGCGGAAGTCAAGGTGTATGGACTTTTTACTGTATAACTGTGCAATTAATGCACTTAAATTTTGATAGAGGCTGCTTGTCGTCACGGCTTCACACCTGGTGAAGTGTCATTGCCTAAAGCATCTTACACATCCAAGTGTTTATGTCATACGGTAAATAAATAAAGCCGTTTCCGCAATATTTGCGGTGCAAGTGTTAGGTTATTCACCCTGTATACCTTAATCCCCTCTCTTCTTCTCTATGTCTATTCTGCCCCCCCCCTCCCTTCCTTCGTCCACCTCCTCCGCCCCCTACCATCACATCACTCTCTCTTATCAAAAATGTTTGTTAAGCTTTGAAAGACGACCGTCTGTCGTCTTCCACAAATATTTTATAAAATTGTAATTTATTTGATGTCGCTAGATTAGCATCTTGTTAAAACTAGAACCCCATTCTTTTCAAGGCATAAGGAATAGCATATTATTTCATGTTTTAAAATATTTGTTTCTCAAATGTTAGTTAATATTGCTAGGATTTTGTTAATTATTTATCATTGTCCTTGTAAGAATGAGTACTTGTTTTATTTTTAAGTGGTTGTGCGAGGATCTAATGGCTGTCTGTATGTGGGTGGTAATAGCTCGCTTTGCATGGTTCTTTCTGGCTCAGATTCGGTAGTTAGTTGTTAACAACCCCTGCTGCTGATGCGACAAAAAAGGCTTCTACACACTTTGGTTACAAGCTAGTCGACAAGCCTTCTCCAGGGCGAGTCTCACGATCCTCTCTCCCCACCAACGCTGTTTCCTTGGATTTTCCAGCTTCTGGTAGCTTTTCTGCGGCTCCTGGCCGCTCGATGCTCACTTAGTGCTCGTATCGTGGAGAGGTAAGATTGGTTCTTGGTTCTGCTCTTGTGCCCACAGAGATGGTAGAAACTCGTTGTCTAGCATGTTTAACTTAGACACTTGAACTTAGATTCATTTTGTGGAATATTCCTTCCGATTGTGCGCGAAAATGTGTTCTAGTTTTTTCAATCGAGTGCGAACGAGTGAGTGTTGTTTGTAAACCCTCCCCCAGTAGCGTTAAGTTCTGTGTAAATTATATAAAATTGAATGCTGGGCATCGTCTGTGTAAGATAGGTTAACTTAAGTACATTATCTCAGTTGGATGCGTTTTTATTGTATTAACAAAATTGGTTCCCCGTTTTGTTTGCGTTTGACCTGAATAAACAAGTTGAATTCAGTATAATTTTGACTTGCCAATAAATTGTAGTTATCGAGCGCCTTCCCCCTTTCAATTTAATATTATTTTTCACCAGTGCTGACAACAAGCACAGATGCAATTTTTTATGTTTAAGTTCCGTTGCGCCATAAATGTTTCCTTAGCAAACTTTATGAAATAACTTTAATTGTGGTGGTTTGCTTATTAATGTCTGTGTGTAATTTCGTGTGAGCTGCTACGTATATTTGCCACTGTGTCGTTAACTTCCTGTTGTTGAGTAATTTGAACCAAGTCAGTTCTCAATTAGCGCCAGGGAACAATGTTTTTACAGCAGGGAGTAGCCTGTAGTTCACACAGGTCTTTCGCTAATTTTACTGCAAAAATTAAGCTTTTTTATAACAGTAAAATCTTATCTGGTTGCCTCCTCCCAGAATTAAGCTCTTATTACGTACAGTGGTCTACTTTTAGCTTATGCGACTAAACTGCGGACTCATCAGTCCCCAAACTACCTTATACTAAAGCAGCACAAACATCTATGCCCGAAGGCGTATTCTAGCCCCCATCGGGTAGTAGTTTCGCGCATCAGAACATAGCGCCTCAATGCGCTTGGCCACTACACCGCGATAGCCTCTTATACCACACCATATTCCATCGTCTCTGCGTATATATCATACATATCCCTTTTTAAATACATTTCATCCCCAAAAACAAATTTCCTGTTTTATGTTAAAAATGACTTGGAAAAGAAAAACAAAATTGCTTATTTCTACAGCACATCTTAGCATTTTTTCTCGCTTGTCCACTGTTGGTCGAGCAACAAAATTGCTTATTTCTACAGCACATCTTAGCATTTTTTCTCGCTTGTCCACTGTTGGTCGAGCTGATCGCCCACTGTCGGTCGAGCTAATTGTTACTTGTTTAAGAGAGTAATTCGGGCGTCCGATCCTTGATTGTCGTGAGTGCATTCGTGCTCCCCCGATAATCAATTTTTAGTTTGGGGCAACGTCCCACAGATAAATTAAATTGGTTTCAATTCCCCGCTTCCGACCAAGGTTTTCGGGAGGTTCAAATGTTCAAATGCTTGTAAATCTATCAGACCAAACTGCGTGGTCATCAGTCCGTAGCTTACAAACTACTTAAACCTAGGTAAACTAACATAAGGAAAACACACACACCCATGCTCCAGGGAGGACTCTAACCTCCACGGCGAGCAACCGCGCGCTCCGCAGCGAGACGCTTTAGACCGCTCGGCTACTCCGCCGCGGCACATGGAGGTATGAATACTACGGAGGGGCTTCAAAGAAACAACGTTTCGTGTTAAATGTCTGGCTGTTTTAACCTTGTGTGCATAACGCCATCTGTCTTTTTTGTAACCTCTTCGGCATATTTGTTCCCTCCGTTACACTGCATTTGGTCGTTAGAGGAGTGGCAAATGAATAATCAGATTTTTGGAGAATCAAAATGATCCAAGCTGCAAGCGTACTTTCAGTTTATCTCATATTTTCCGGTAGATTTTTCCAAAATTGTCGTTC
This sequence comes from Locusta migratoria, assembly GCA_026315105.1. NCBI lineage: Eukaryota > Metazoa > Arthropoda > Insecta > Orthoptera > Acrididae > Locusta > Locusta migratoria. The sequence goes on along the minus strand of CM048745.1, from coordinate 549,641,469 downwards.
ATATAGAACTACGAACAGAACAAAGAAAAGATCAGCTGAACCGGTGAAGCCATACTCAAATGATGCGCTTCCATACATGCGGCAATTCATTTTTATTAACATAGATTTTCTGGAACATTGTTCCCATGGAAAATAAATAGCGATCAAAAGATTTCTGAACAATATAATAATTGCAGTAGTGTAGGCCGCAATATATCTAATTTATTATGATGACCTGCTGGCGCGTCTCTTGAGGAGCAACGCTTCATTGTTGATGAGGATGATCTTTATTGACCGAAACCGGTCATCCCAAAAATAAAATATATATCATTCTGAGATCTAGACTGATGGAATTATTGTACACCACGTTTAGTTGTAGGGGTTTTAAGCCGAAAGTATGGATACGCGTGCTCAATTTGCAGAAGTTGAAGACGTCCAATTAAAGGAACTGCAAGAAACGCTACAGAAGGGTTTCGCAACCAATACGCGAGCCCCATCGATGAAAAAGTATTACGGCCACGCAACACCCCCGGATCATGCAGTCGCTTGCGTCGGGGCATCGAGTTTTCGTTCCGACATAGATGTATATGCTGCCCTGTGTATAAGTACTTTGTAACCCATGACTTTAGCGGTTTCTTTGGTATTACAAACATATGATTTCAACATTCCACTCTTGGAAACTATTTTCATGATTTGCGTTTAAGCATCATTACCACTGCATATATATATATATATATATATATATATATATATATATATATTCAATTTAGCAGTGCTGTTAAAAAGGCTTTCTATAATCTTTACTGAAACTACCGCTCATTAATTTCAGTACACCCTTGTATTTTAATTTTACAATACAAATCAAACGTTATTTCTCACAAAATATAATTATATTAACTTACACATATATAATACAATCATTATATTTTACTTTCATCAAAGTATCTTCCCTGGAATTTAATGACTGCCTCACATGCGGTCAATGAGTTTTTATAGCTATCGGGAATCTATATGATTCCACACATCTATAACAATATTGCAGAGAAGTTCCTTGCTGGATATATTAACTTCTCTTATACGTCTGTCCACTTCATCCCACACCATTTCAATGGGATTACAGTCGGAACTTTTGGACGGCCATTACATATCTTTCAGTACTTTCTGTTTGTTTTTCCTTTGATGCAATGTAGTTCCTACAGTATGCCGACCGATGTTTTGGGTCATTATCTTGTTGTAAGATGAACCTTTTACCAATTAAGCGCAATCCATTAGGTATCGCATGATTTTGAAGTATGCGGTGGTACTGCTTCTGTTCCACACATCCTTCTATTTTCACAATGACGCCAACTCTGTCTCCGGCAAAACATCCCTAAACCATAACAGAACCTCCACCGTGTTTAACTGTAGGTAACACACAATGCTGGTCTACCCTTTCTCCTACAAATCGGCGAACAAATGTTCCCCTTCTGGTTGCAAAAATCTTCAACGTCGATTCGTCCACTCTTCCAATGTCAAATTAGTATGTTTTCTAGCCCATTAATATTTCTTCTGTTTATGTTTGGGTCTTAGAAGGGGTTTTCTTGCTGTGACACAACCTTTCAAGCCGGATTCAGTTAGTCTCCTTTTTACTGTTGCAACAGATATTGTTGTCGCGTTCATTTATATAAATTCTGCACGAATTTGGGACGCTATTTTGAATTTATTTCTTTTACTTGTAATTCTGATATATTTATCATGACTTTTAGTTGTTTTTCGAGGTCGTCCTGATCGTGGTATGGCGGTATTGCTACTTGTTGTCTTCTGATAGGGAATGGTGTATTGCACTTCCCCTATAGACACACTACACTGTTTCGCAATTTGGCGAATAGATAAACCTGCGTGGCTAAGTGCTACAACTGCAGCACGTTTTTCTATGGACATCTCCACTCGTGGAGCCATACTAGTGATATCTTCGCTTCAACTGACATGCAGCAACCAGATGTTATGTATCGTAGCAGTGCTTGGCGTTCGCTGCGGACACCACATCACTACAGGGAACAACACAGGTGCACAAATGCGACATCCCTCGGCAAATAGGTAAAGAAACGTATCAGATAGCTACATAACGTTTATGTACACAACATTGTTTGTTGGATACTATTGTATCTCGATGACCACAAACAATAATCATGACATGTAGACAACTATTGTACTATTCCTTTGCTTCCTCAACGGTACTCAAGGTATTAGATACTATCTACGGAGAATTAGATGCTAATTATTGGGTGTATTGAAATTTATGAGCGATAGTCTATATTTACATAAAGTGTCACGATGTTTGCCCACGATGAACTCTGAATCTACTCCACTGATAGTAATGAATTATTTAACATTATGTGTGTGGTTTGGTCCAAATTAAAAGATGGAGTACTTTTTATCTCGATTAATGACCTCAATATATTTCATTGCTAAGTAAAAGTTGTAATCTAGCTTGGGTAGTTCCTACTTCTCTTCTGGGTTTGCGGTAAAGCGCTCGACAACAAAGCAAAAGGCCATGGATTCGAAACTTGTTCGGATCGACAATATTTTTCACTCTGGGCCTTCGCCTTCGCCTTCGCCTTGCAATGCTCTAAAGACACGCCAGTAACGAAACACCGTACGGTGCTTGACGGAGTGTTCCTTGAAGTGAACGTAGACTCTGTTTCACCGATCGTTATGCAAGTTGACAGATGCAGTTAAGTGGTCTTCGACATAGGGAGAAGAAGATGTACACGAGCCGCGCGGTAGTAGCCGAGCGATCTGGTGCGCCACGTTGCGCATCACGCGGCCTGCCTCGTCGGAGGTTCGAATCTTCCTCGTGCTTGGATGTTTGTCTACTCTTTAGTATAAGTTAGTTTATAAGTAGATTGTAAGTTTAGGAACTGATGACCCCGCAGTTAAGACCCATCTGAAAAGAGAAAAAAAATGGACACAAAGGAAGGTGGGCCAAGAGAGGGGGTGGAGACAGACAAATAGAAGTGCCGGGAGACAGGGTGGAGATGGGCCATGAGGACAGAAAATGGGGAGAGGGAAATGATGGGTAGCTGAGAGGAGCAGATGAAAAGAGGCTAGAGCAACGTGAAACGAGAGATGGGGAAAGACGAGATGGTCCAGTGAAGATTGTAATAACATAGCTTAATAAATAATATTGTAAATTACATATCACACACGAAAGAGACAGGGGGCTGTACAAAGTGGGAGTAGGAGGAGATGGTAGTGGAGAAGGAGAATGAGGTAGAGAGAGAGAGGAGGATATGGAGAAATTGCAAATACAGCTGTTGTGGCATGGTATGGAATTATATGTAGCTGGAAATGGTGCGATACCACGTGTGACTATGGCAGACGGTTGGGAGTCACTTTCACACCCCTAGATGGCCTGGCAACATTTACTACACCTTTCCATAATTTAATTATTTTCTCAGTTTGTGTTTAATGCAATTTTTGCTTACGTTTGATAATGATGACAGATTTCATTGAAACTAGTTACGTTTTGTAAATTAAAATTTAATTTGTGTGACGTGGCGTAACCACTATATATGTGGAATATAATAAATATATGGAGAAATAGAGGGGATAAAGGAGGAAATGGATTAAAAATTATTGAAATAGAATGAGGAAGGGGAGTTGGAGAGAATGGGGAGGAGTGGATGGGACGAGAGAAGGGGAGAGGGACACGAATAGAGAGACGGTATGAGAACTAGCAGAGAGAGAGGAGGACAGATGGACTGACAGAAAATTGGAATAAACAAATATGCGCGCAACGCCGGGTACTATGGATGGCTTCAATATGAAATACATTCACTTTTGTTACACCTATGTTTTTATTTCTTGGATCCCCTAGTACACAGACATGCACTGAACCAGTTTTTTATTGTTCAAATTTTTCCTCTTGTGATGTTGGTCCCCGAGCAGGACTGTACTTCTCAATCGAGGCGTTGAATACAAACAGAATTAATCAAATACTCTAGTGGCGTTGAAAGTATGTATTTAAGCATTAAAATAAATATCGGGCCCACAGCAAACTTTCAAGAATAGTAAACATTATTCTTATATTCTGTGGTGTCGCAAAAGTACAAAGTGCGCGCCACTTACTTTCGCCGCGCGCCGTCATGCACGCACGGCGCGGCGTTCTTACGACGACAGCCACGAGCGCCCTCTGCTGCAACCCCGCTCGTGGCCACCACTGAAAGACACCAGCCACTTCGGACTGAGATAGCAACGAGTTAGGACCTTCGTAATCCGATAGGCACGAGTGAAGACTTTGCTATTGTACAGGCACTAGGCAGGCCTCTAACAACTATGTATCAACATTCTGCAGTACTATGTAAAAGTTAAGTATTGTTACATTCTGTGCAATATATCTCTTTCTAATTTACTCGAGTGTTTATAGTTTCTGGCTGCTCCCCTCCGTACCTGCACCAGCGTGTCGGTCTCATTCCACTCGGCCACCGACACCTATGACGAGGCTGGGACACCAAAAGTGGCGACGAAGTTGGGACACAAAAGTGGCGACGAGGATGGGATAGAACCTTGGACCAGCCCGCTTACAGCAGCCAGACAGCAGCAGTCGGAGCACGCAAAAATTGCTCCCGCCCACCCACCCTTATTATAAGATTTTTGGGGGAACATATTCTGTTACGAATTTTGTGGACTTTTTTGTTGCAGAGCGTCCTCTTTCATATTGCATTTGTGTTTTGGTTATAAGTTCTTGTATACGCGGCGCCTAATCGGTCAGCATGGCCACTACCCCGAACCCAAACTTAATGGAAATTATTCAGTTACAGACGGCGCAAATAACGCAACTCCTACAGGCTGTGTCCCAGCTCACAGCGCAAGCAGCCAACCAACAACAACAACAGCCGTCGCATCAGCAGCCCACACCTGCCGCCGCACCGCTTCTGACGTTCCGCCAGTACAACGAACGTGAGGAAGAATGGAGCGACTATTTCGCACAGTTTCAAGAACTCGTCGCGGCTCATCAAATTACAGGTCAGACTGTTAAGCATCTTTTATTGTCTGTGGTGGGCCCCAAAACCTTCGTATTACTGCAGAAACTATTCCCGCAAGCATCTCCTCGTGATGTAGACTTTGAACAAATAGTAGAGGCCCTAAATGCTCATTATGAGAGAAAAGTTCTTGTAGCCGCTGCACGGTACCGATTTTTCAGACTTAAAAAATTACCGCAGCAGTCACACCAAGAGTGGATTACGGAATTGAAGGGCTTAACCCGCCAATGTAAATTTACTTGCTCTTGTGGACTTTCGTATAGTGACGTGATGTTGAGGGATGCGATTACGCAGAATATTCAGGACCCCAGAATTAGAGCAGCAATTCTGAAACAGTCTGACCCCTCATTAGACAGTGTACTGCAGCTTATAGAAGCGCATGATACTTTTGACTTAGCAGATGTAGAAATGCAAAGCCACAGTGTTAATTCAGTGCGCCGCAACAGACGCTTTCCTAGCCGTAGTTCTCAGTATAGCACTAGTGATTCTTATTTTTCTACCGGCCGTGCTGAACAGACAGTGAACAGTAGCCAGTGTAAAAGTGCGACACAAAGGTCGCCCCGTCGTGTTAGAAACAGTGATTTGAATAACGGGCGCCAACGCTCATTTCAGAAAAATGTACGTAAATCTTGCCCCCAGTGTGTGTCTCGCCACAAGCGTGCTCATTGCCCTAGTCGCAACGCAACCTGTTATCAATGTGGCAAATCAGGACATGTACAGTCTGTGTGTATGCAAATTAAAAACTCAAAGAACAGTAACGTTAGAAACAGTGCTTCGCAAAGTGCGAGAACAGTTCATTCTGTAAATGTTATACGGGCTGTGGAATTGAACAGTGCTTTCCTTGGATCTCAATTTCAAGAAAGTAGTTCTGCGCCTATGGCAAAACTATATAGTGCACCACGTAGCAAGCGCCAACGAGCGCGTAAAACAGTGCAACGGAAAAGGGTTCGGGACAAGCAAAATGACTATGAACAGTGCATTCCTGTAGTGAAAATAGTGCCTTCTGCAACTGCTCCTTGTAATAGTGCCCAGTACTTTGTAGCTAGTAACAGTAGAATTGGTGTAGCTACTCAAAGTAATTTTAGTGCAGTAGCCTCGCATTGCGCGGACGCCGATCCGGCGGTAGTGTCATCTAGTGATAGTGTTGTTAATCCGCTGCGTGCCGAGTCTGCGCCGCTTACTTCACTACGCGGCCCGCGCAAGCGCAGTAAACAAACCGTAGCAGACGTTGCCCACATTCGCGCACCAGTCGAGCGCCGCAAGCAAAAACTTTTTGTGAATCTTTCCATTGACAATAAGACTGTGCAATTTCAGCTCGACACTGGTTCCGCTGTTACCTTAATTAATAAAGATACTTATGAACTTCTGGGTTCGCCAAAATTGTCGCCGTCACAGCAAGTTTTAACAGCATATACAGGACAAACTATTCCCGTGCTAGGAACGTGTAGCCTGCCTGCCTCTTTTCAAGGTGTAACGAAAACTGTTGCTTTTGTAGTTCTACAGGCCAAATCTACGCAGAACATTTTTGGACTCGATGCATTCGACTTGTTTGGTTTATCAATTCAAAGAGATGTGCTTCAAATTTCGTCAATAGTGCCTCAGGATAAAATCAATGCATTGTGTGACAAATATAGTGACTTGTTTTCGCCGGAACTAGGTTGTGCAAAAGACTTCGTGGCACATGTAACTTTAAAAGAATCTGCAGTTCCAAAATTTCGTAAAGCTAGACCAGTGCCTATCGCATTGCGTGATACAGTTGCCGAAGAACTTAAACGTTGGCAAGATAGTGGGGTGATTTCTCCTGTTTCTGCGAGTCAGTGGGCCTCGCCTATAGTAATTATACCCAAGCCGTCAGGAAAACTTCGTCTCTGTGCGGACTTCAAATCAACAGTGAACAGTCAAACAATTGTCGACACTTATCCCCTGCCCAGACCTGAGGAACTGATGGACAAATTAGGACAGTCTCGCTTCTTTTCCAAGATTGATTTAGCAGAGGCATACTTACAGATTCCACTTGATGACGAGTCAAAAAAATTTTTCGTCATTAATACTCACATGGGCCTTTTTCAATTTCAACGCCTACCCTTTGGCAGTTCTTCCGCTCCCGCTATTTTTTAGCGCTTTTTGGAACAGCTGACAGTTTCTGTACCATGTTGTTCGAACTATTTAGATGATATTTTGGTATCCGGACGTACAGTTGAAGAACATTTAGCAAACCTGGAGTGCCTTTTCAAAGTTTTGACTGCAGCAGGTCTACGTTGCAATAAAGCAAAGTGTTCGTTTTTTCAAACTGAAATAGAGTACCTAGGCCATGTGATTAATGCCCAAGGAATTCATCCCTTACAGTCACATCTTCGAGCAATCAAAGACTTGCCTCCTCCTAAGAATGTGCACGAATTGCAAGCAGTAATGGGGAAGCTGAACTATTATTTCAGATTTATTCCCAATGCCTCTCAGATTGCAGCTCCACTGCATCACTTACGTAGGAAGAATGTTCATTTGTATGGTCTAAAGATTGTCAGGTTGCCTTTAACAAATTAAAGTCTGCACTACTCAGTGATGCATGTTTGATTCCCTTTGACCCACAGAAGCCTGTAGTGTTGGCAGTTGACGCCTCGTCGTACGGTCTGGGTGTTGTTCTGTCGCATCGTATTGGATGTCACGATCGTCCTATTGCCTTTGCATCCAAGCTACTGACGCCAACGCAACAGAATTACAGTCAGATAGAAAAGGAGGCCTTAGCAATCATTTACGGCGTCACAAAGTTTCATCATTATCTCTATGGCAGAAAATTCTATTTGTTGACGGACCACAAGCCTCTCACGTCGTTGTTCTCACCCACAAAGCCAATTCCGCCACGTACGGCACAAAAGCTTCAGAGATGGTCCTTGATATTGTCTAATTATCAGTATGAGATTTTGTACCGACCTACCACTAAACACGCCAACGCGGACACACTTTCCCGACTTCCGGTTGGCCAGGATGTGTCGTTTGATTCTTCGGAAATGGCATGTTGTCAGATAGACTCCAGAGATGCTACCGCTGTCGCAGATTTCCCTTTGAACTCTCGTCGGGTCGCACAGGAAACAGCTGCGGATGCAGACTTAAGTGTGGTAGCACGTTTTGTTCGCTTTGGTTGGCCTGCCAGAGCCAAAAACATTGATCGGCCTCTGGTTCGACGTTATTTTGCACAACGTCATGCAATATCTTTAAGTCAGGGTGTACTGTTGTTGCATACCGACAACGACCAAGCAAGAGTGATTGTTCCTCGTTCCCTGCAACGAGAAGTGTTACGCCTCCTGCATCAAGGACATTGGGGTATTGTTAGGACAAAGCAATTGGCCAGACGTCATTGTACCTGGGTTGGTATGGACGCTCAGATAGAGGACATGACGTCACAGTGTACTGTTTGTGCGGAGCATCAGGCGGCTCCACCGCAACGTTTCTCAGACTGGCCACGCCCCAAGGGACCATGGCAACGTTTACATATTGACTTTGCCGGACCTTTCTGGAATACGCGCTGGTTAATTGTTGTAGACGCTTTCAGCAAGTTTCCTTTTGTGATTGCCATGAACTCAACGACAGCTTCTAGTACAATCAGTGCCTTAACATCAGTGTTTTGCATCGAAGGCTTGCCTGAAACTATCGTCAGTGACAATGGACCTCAGTTTGTTAGTGCGGAATTTCAACAGTTTTGTCGTGTGAATGGCATTCAGCATATCACCACCGCACCTTTTCACCCTCAGTCCAATGGTGAAGCAGAACGTTTCGTTCGAACATTCAAGTCTCACATGGAGAAGATGAAAGGTCAGCACTCCAGGCAGCAAGCTCTTCAAATTTTCCTGTCTACGTATCGGTGCATGCCACGTGACGGCCCGTCTCCTGCCGAGCTGCTACACGGCCGCCGTCACCGCACTCTCCTTCACCTGCTGCAGCCTCCCACGCACCGAGTCGGTTCGTATGGCGCTACGCGTTTTCAGGTTTCCACGCCGGTGCTGTACAGGGTGTTTGCTGGAAACAAGAAGACATGGTTGCCGGGCACCATTCAGCGCGTGCTTGGTCGCAATATGTTTATTGTACGTTCTTCCACAGGGTCGGAGCTGCGGCGCCACGCAAACCGATTGCGCCTGCACAGACCGCGCGATCCTGTCTCCGGTTTCTTGATTCCAGACCCAGTTCTGCGCCAGGGAGCACAACCACATCGTTCGTCCCCGGACTACGAGATCCCTATGGACGTCGACGTACATCCGACGCAGTCGTCGCCGCCGCTGTCGCCGCCGCAGATGACAGCGTCACCGAGAGGGACTCCGGGACCGTGCGGGCCCCCCCAGCTTGGGCCACGCACCTCAGAAGAAGATGACCTGCTCCCTCTGGGCGGGGGCGGGCGCCCTTCCCCAGGTTTCGGCGGGTTCCCTGGAGGATCGCAAGGCGGATGCCGGGGCGCGGACGGCGTCTCGATCCCGGCCTCAGCTACGACGCCCGTCCCACCAGTAACGCCCCCGCTCAGGCCCTCCTCCCAGTGCCGTCGCCGTGGCCCTCAGCCCTACGCCACGACGGCGCGGCGGTTTGGGGGGGAGGGGTGTGGTGTCGCACAAGTACAAAGTGCGCGCCACTTACTTTCGCCGCGCGCCGTCATGCACGCACGGCGCGGCGTTCTTACGACGACAGCCACGAGCGCCCTCTGCTGCAACCCCGCTCGTGGCCACCACTGAAAGACACCAGCCACTTCGGACTGAGATAGCAACGAGTTAGGACCTTCGTAATCCGATAGGCACGAGTGAAGACTTTGCTATTGTACAGGCACTAGGCAGGCCTCTAACAACTATGTATCAACATTCTGCAGTACTATGTAAAAGTTAAGTATTGTTACATTCTGTGCAATATATCTCTTTCTAATTTACTCGAGTGTTTATAGTTTCTGGCTGCTCCCCTCCGTACCTGCACCAGCGTGTCGGTCTCATTCCACTCGGCCACCGACACCTATGACGAGGCTGGGACACCAAAAGTGGCGACGAAGTTGGGACACAAAATATTCAGGAAAGGACATTAAGGAAAATGCAGTAATAACAAAGAAGTTCGTTTGCTAAATCAACCGCACAAAATTTACTCAAATTTAACGAATCAGTATTGAAAACATCCTTTTGGAAAAACAGTCATGAATTCAAGAAGAAAAGTCCTACGTCGGCAATATATTAGCAATAACACAAATAGTTAAAAAATGAAAGACTTCAATAACGTGCATGTATTATTAAGGGATCACCAGAAAGCATTTGACATTTAAAAAAGAGATAAACTTTGCGAAATACATAGAATTAAAAACCATCCCTTAACATTTAACTCATGTGAAAATAAATGTTTAAAAAACCTTCACTATATGCTATATATCCAAAGAACATAAACTAATTCCAAATTAGACATGAAGTCACTGATGAGGTATCCGCCTATTTTCAGTTTCGTAATTAAACAATGCTATAAGGGACGCTTTTAAAAACATTTATTGACGCGTTTCGACATTGTCATCGTCAGAATCTAATACATGGGGTAAAGTTTCGTATAATTGTACCACGTCATGAGTCTGCTGAACTGTTATTGACGCATTTCGACAATGTCATCGTCAAAATCTAAAACATGGGGTAAAGTTTCGTATAATTGTACCACGTCATGGGTCTGCTGAACTATTGTACGAAACTTTACCCTATGTTTTAGATTCTACTATTCTACTGTTTCGGCAGTTACTGCCATCAACAGGAAATCAACAATAAGTTTTATATTATGTCTTGTTCATTTAGATCACAGTAAACCATAGTTTTGGCAACAGATATTTCGTCTTTTGGGTCGCTGCTGTGCTCTCACAACGAATTTCCTGGTGATGGCAGCAGCTGCCGAAACCGGTAGAATATAACAATTAAAAAGAGTAATATTTTCTAAATACATCGCGGCTGTGCCACCTAAAAACAACATTATATATATTCCGAAGTGTTTTGCGCGCCATTAGTTTTCTCGACAGTGTTACCTCTTCCTTCAGCACGATGTGATTTTAGTGCAAAAATGACAGTGTCAGTCGTGCATGCTTGTCCCATAAGTATAGCAAAAAGACGCGAACGCTCCATTAACGACATTGGGAAATAGTACGCACTGAACAGCTAGCCGGTCGACACTGCTATTGGCGGACATGGAAACGCTTTTCGATTGCGAGAGTCTTGGACAGAAATTTTTTTCTCAGATTCCCGTATTCCGAATACCCGGCGGCCGGCCCACTAGCGTCCTGGTGCCACTTCGTCACCAACCCACGAAGCTGGAGGCCTCGCCGCCTCCTACGCCACCACCTCCATCGTAGGGCGCCACAGCAGCTCGATTTTCCAGCGCCGCCGGCATCATCATCATCTTCATCGACGTCACCGACTCCGGAAGTGGCCGATGTATCCCTTGAAGCGCAGGACGGAAGTAGGGTTTTCCGGGTCCTCAAGTCCAGCTTTCTGTCCCCCCCCCCCCCCTCAGATCATCATAGCCATTAGAATGTTTCCTATCCGACAACGGCGCGGCATATTGGGGGTAGGGGACGGTACACTCCTGATGTATCGACTGTACACCGACCAGCGCAGCAACGAGAGAACGAAGCTTAGCAGGCACCGCCGCACAAGCCAATTATAATAAGACGCACTGCAACGCCTACGGCCTCTTCAGAGAGCAGCGCCCTCTACATCGCTGGCTTAACAAGCTGCAAGTTGCTGGCTGGGAAGGGAAAGACCACCGGACCCACGAGCAGCAACCCCGAGAATCCAGCCAATTTGTTACTTTGCAGTCGTACTATTACCCTGCTTCAAGACTCGAAGCAAGTTATTTGATTTTGTTCTGAGAAATTAATTCTGTTAATCTGAATGGCTCTTCTAGTACTGCTTCCACATACCCATACTTATCTGTGCCGACTGCTGTTATATCATGCTCATTCGGATCAAACAATTAGCAGAACAATTGGCAGAACAATCTATTATTATTTTTAATCACAGGCTGCCTCTGTCAACTATACGAACATATCACTGTGCTCTCTTCGAGTCAGTATTATGCTTTGCAGCTACTACCTATGTTCAAAGACTGAGCCTAGTAACCAACTAAACAATTGTGAGACGTAGGCAGGGAAGTTTTTTATTACAACTGACAGGTGCATTCAAATCAACACCGATAGAAACGCTATGCGTCCTTCTCGGTATCTGTCCAGTTGACATCACAATAAGGTATAGAGCTGCAGCGTACTGGCTTAAAATGAGGAATCTAGACAAAGTGCACGAAATAACGGGCACACATATCGTAACAAAACGCCAACTGAGAACATGGTGATCGTACACATGGCAACAGGAATGGGAGGCTTGTGACATAGGACGTAGACTATATACACTGCTGTCAGATATTAGAAGAAGGATGAAGCATATGGACCCCAGCCGCGATATGGTTCACTTCCTTACAGGACATGGTCTATATCCCCTCACCTATTCCGAATGGGACAGGGCGACACCAACACTTGCACCTGAGGACACCCCGAAGGCTTCCCTGAACACATCGTCTTCCTTCGCGAACGATACTAAAAGGGGCACGAACAGAAAGGGACACAACTCAACACATTCGCAGACAAGATATCCAATGCGACCTATGAAGAATACAAAAGGACATGGTTCTACAGGAGGCGTGTCCGTATACCCCGCAGAGTGGACAGGTATAGTTGGGAGCAAACAGACCAGGAAGAAAACGATGAAACTTACACAAATGAAGGAAATGACACCGATGAGACTCAAGATTGACAGGGGAGCAATCTCCCATTGTCATCATCCCAAACCAGACGTTCTTTAAGAAAGAAAAAAAAAAACAATATAAAAAGAGACAAATATCACCAAAACCATGGATACTGTGCTGGGCGATCGGTGGCTTGAAGGAAACATTCCAAGGTAACTAGCCATAAGGACAGAAAACCCCCTTATTTTTAGATATCTTTCTTTCCTTTACATTGTTTTAGCCCATAATTACAATTAACAAATTTCAGAATACATTGAATTTCGACATGTGTATAACAACCATGTAACTAATCATGTTATTTATGTTCTCCACTACATCTAATTTATTGTAAAATGCACGAATTGTTATATTATAATTGTAGCAACAAATGTAAGCAGTTGTGTATATATAATTTTGTCATTGTTTTTATATTTTCTTCTTATCTCTATCTATTTCAAATACTTAAAATATGTAACATCAATAAACTAGTGTATAATATAACATGTTAACTACAAATGTACATCCTGCTTTATGTTAAAAGGTAGCAGGATTATAAATGAGAAATCAATAAATAAAGTATATGCTTACAATCAGTCATTGTAATGAAATAAGTGAAAATCGGTTGCTGCATGTATGTAATAGCATTACTTGATTCATTCCAGATACCTGACCTTTTTGTTGATGTGTTCGTATTTCTCTTCCATTAACCACGATCGCTGAGGTTGCTTGTGTGCCTCAGGGATACAGATAGACATACCATAGGTTAACCATAGCAAAAGAGACCAGGCAAACGTGTGGCTCCTGAAGGGTGTCAGCAGCCTTTCCAGTAGATGCAAGGACACCAGTATGGATGATTGACTGAGCTGGCCTTGGAACGTCAGCTAACATGGCTTCCCTATGCAGCTACTGATAACGGATGAAATTAAGGGTACTCTCTACCTTAAGAATATCTGTTAATGGTGTCTCCTTGGCCAAAATATTCCGAACAAGTTTATTCCCATATATATTCGGAATGTAAGTCACGGCACGCAATAAACTACTCGTGAACAATCACGAGAATCAGTTCGATTCTGAGAGACGTGCGATTAGTAACTACTACATAATACAGTCGCTTGATTGCAGTGACACCTCAGATTACCTCAACAGAAATAAGAATATTATCTGTCATCACAGCTTCAGCTGGAGACTTAAATTATAACGAGTACTTTACTTGCATTGATAATGGAAAATCACTTGCCGAAATCTAGAATTGCAGAATAAAGCTGTTTCTTACAAAAATAACGACTGATTGCTGCAAATCACCCATTCGGATATAACAGTAAAAAATGTAGGTTGTACGATTCACGTTACAGAAAATGTCTTGCCATCTATTTTATATTTAGAGCCTATATTTGAGAAATTAGTGTTTGACGTAGGACGGCTTACATGGAGGAGGACTCACACTGTCATTTTCTACTCCAGAGAGTAAGTACTAACGAATGACATGGATCAGCTGAGAGACATTTTCATTGCAACGTACTGGAAAGTTCTTCAACTTATATTTTTGCCTTATGTCGGTGGTTTTCAATCCAGATCACTATTTTTTTATGAAAAGATAACGGATTAGTTATGTTATTGCCAAGTTGCGATAATAGACATGTATTTGGTGCTTTAGCAACTGTTTTGTCCATTTAAAATAGGGGTATACCGCATTTTGTAGACAACTAAAATTAATTAGCCTATTGAAAACTTAAAATTTTTCAATTCGCATGTGCATGTGTTTTCCACTGATGCAAAACGTGACGTAAGAGTCTTTGCTAATAAAAATTGCCATCGTTGTGTGAAGTAAGAATGTGAGAATTTGGAGATTAATGTATCAGGTAATATCGCCGTTGTAGACTCATCAAATAAAGCAACAGTCGACGACCTGTGAAATTAAGTTTCTTATTCTTTATACAGGCAGCTGTTTGTAAGCAGCTACATAACATATTGGACTGTAAAGAGTCGGTGAGTCCAAGATTTAAAATAAGAAATGAAAGCCATGACTCAGTGGGCTGTTGTACTTCCTCGATGCCAGGTTGGATGCCGCTTTAGCTGGTGCCGACCGCTTCATTTCAGGCTGTTATGGCACTGGTCGGGTCGTGCAGTGCGCACTGAATTCTGAGGAACTAAAAAACGAGAATCACAGTACAGCGATACCACACACCTGATTCTTCGTCAGTATAAAGTTTTGTAGCGAATGCGGACTGTTTGCAAAGCACTTAAGATTACTGCCTTGTTTTCTTTATAATACTCATGACACCCCCTTTTTATATGCCTCAGATAAATGGGCAGTGAGTCAGGGTTAATTCCTCTGCTAAGAACGCATCGTTGGGAAAGCAGATGCAACCGGTTTTGGAGCGCTGTCTTCGTATCGAGGGGCGTAGAAGCGCATCCTGATATTTTAATTTCCAATTTGATTGCTTCTCCTGCTCTGTAAAACGAGTCCTCTCACGTTAAGAGCGAGTACCCACCATAGGAAACAATTCTCAATTCCGAGAAGGTTATTGCTTTGCAAGTTCTTCAGTAACAAAGAGTTACATCTCGAAATGATTTCGTTACGAACCACTTTCCTCTTAATCGATATATGACGTGTGACTATAACGGCGATTCAATTTCTTGACTGACTTAAATGATGATACCGTTTCTCTTCTTCAGAAATTACTTTTTCCAATTGTTATTCTACGTTCTGTAACTTCATAACATCATAATTTATTTTACTGCCCAAGTAACAGAATTCATATACTAATTGTATTGTGTAGGTTCCTAATCCAATTTCTTTAGCATCGCCTATTTAATTTGACTTCTCTCCGTATCTCTTCTTACGCTCTTATTAATGTTCAACTGATAGTCAACTTCCAAGACACTGTACATTCCGTCTAACTGATGTTCTAACGTAGGTTGATTTTATCCATCTTATACATGGACGCTGGAGCTTCTGCCGTATATATAGCAATGAATAAGATGAATAATAACAACATCAGATTTTTGTTTAATTTTTTTTATTTACTGGCAACCAGTTTCTATGGACCAAGCCATCATCATCAGGCCCTTATAATCGGGTAAACTGCTTTTTGCTGCATTAAAAAACACTGTTGATCCTACTTATTGTTGTGATGTATGACTGTGTTACATACAAATTGCGCGGCCTCCCGAGTCGGGGGTTCGAATCCTCTCTCGAGCGTGGATGTGTGTGTTGCCCTTAGGTTAGTTTAACTTAGTTTAAGTGTTTTGTAAGTCTAGGAACTGATGACCAACGTGGTTTGGTCTCATAAAATTACAAACATTTGAACATTTGATAGTGCGACACCAGTCATTAGGTTGTTTTTTAATGCAGCAAAATGCAGTTTACCCTATTATAATAGCGTGATGATGATAGCTTGGTCCATCGAAACTGGTTGCCAGTAAATAACAAAATGAAAATACAGCTGACTGTGTTAATATTCATTGTATTCTTTGATATTCTAATCTTCGTGGTTATTTCTGATGGAATTACAGTGACATCACCAGACCTAAAAATTCTTATTACCTCTCTCTATGAAACATCCCTTGCAAATTCCTCCCAGCTTTCCTTCAAAGTTTGCTCAATGTACAGTTTGGCGAAAGCCTACAACGCGTGTGATTTCCGTAAATCTCTCCGAGTAAATGTTGGGTTGATTCCTTTCAAAGGGCACGACCGATTTCCTTTCCAATCCATGACGAAAACTATCCCAGTGTGTGTTCCGTCTCTAATGACCAAGAATGAACATGATGTTGACGGAACGTTCAACCCTTACCTTCCTTTCATGCTTTCCTTTAATGCCTTTCATGCCATCCTTTCATGCCTGTCGACTATCTGGTTAGTGTATAAGTTGTACATAGCTTAACGTTTTCTATATTTCACTCCTACTTCGCGGTGGAGTAGCCGAGCGGTCTAAAGCGTGTCGCTGTGGAGCGCGGTTTCTCGCCGTGGAGGTTCGAGTCCTCCCTGGGGCATGGGTGTGTTTGTTTGTCCTTAGATTAGTTTACCTAGGTTTAAGTAGTTTGTAACCTACGGACTGATGACCACGCAGTTTGGTCCGATAGATTTACAAACATTTTTTATTTCACTCCTACAACCTTCAGAATTTTAAAGAGTTTATGCATGCCTACATTGTCAAAAGCTTTCTCCAAAAGGTATAAACGTTTACCTTTTTTTCAACTTGCTTTCAAAGACAACCCACCTGGTCCGTTATTTCGCCAGCTACTAAATTTCTCTTATATCCAAACTGATATTCTGCTATGTCGCTTTTTACCTGTTTTATTACTAATCTGAAACCATAACTTATTAAACCGAAACTTTTGTAATATCCGCAACTGTGTTGCTATGTAGCAGCCATGGAAGCGGTGTGAGTCAGATTTTGCAGGAAAATTTAGGTGGCAGGTACCAGGTCAGAAACTTTTTCAAGCCCAGCGCATGTCTTAGCCAGGCGGTAGAGGATTTTGGTTCCCTGTGCAAAGATTTCACTAAACACGATGATGTGATAGTGGGTGGAGTGGGAAACAGTATCGATAGGGATGAGGGCTCCAGTATTGAGTGTGAGCTGATGAAAATAGCCTCTGAAACGACCCACGTAAATATTGGTCTGATGCCTGCTTTCGTGCGACACGAATTTCTCGAACTTATATTTTGCCTCTAACCACTCCTTCATAGAAAACTTGCACTTAGTGTTAACCTAATTTTTAGCCATGTACATACTGCGTTGTCTGCTTCATTTTACGCGCACTCGGGCTTCGCTGCGCGATTCCTCATATGCTAGCATTAAAAAAATGTGTGTCAGAAAAATTCGTTCAGCGCATATTTCCGGCAGTAAATGGACGTAGAAGATTGAGATCGGTGTGCGTCCCATTTTTCAGTGTGTTACAGAAATACACTACTACTTCTATGGGATGTGAGAGGTGTCTTGAGGAAAAAGTGAGCATAGAAACCCATGCCCAGAAACGTTGAAGTTGCTGGAGGGGATGTCTAGGGGCAGGAGCTGGTGCCTGTAACTTGGACTCTCCGTAGCGTCGTTGAATGGCGTTTCTGGGCATGGGTTCCATGCTCATTTTGTTCCTCAAGACGCCTAATATATCCCTTACACGTTTGTTGGTGTAATTATGAAAAACACTGATGTATGGAACACACAGCCATCTCAGTCTCGCTGCGGAGCGCGCGCTGTGCTCGCCGTGGAGGTTCGAGTCCTCCCTGGGGCATGGGTGTGTGTGTTTGTCCGTAGGTTACTTCAATTAGGTTTAAGTAATTTGTTTCAAATGTTCAAATGTTTGTTAAGCTTAATGGACTTAACTACGGGGTTATCAGTCCCTAAACTTACAAACTACTTATGAACTAGCTACAACTAAGGACGGCAGAAATATCCATGCCCGAGGGGGGATTCGAACCCCCGACCGTAGTGGCCGTGCAGACCGTGACTGAAGCGCCTCAGTCCCCTCGGCCTAAGTAGTTTGAAAGCTACGGGCTGATGACCACGCAGTATGGTCCGTTAGTTCTAGAAACATTTGAACATTTTTTTGAACATCTCAGGCTTTGACGTCCATTTACTGGCGGAAATATGCGCAGAATGAAATTTTGGGTGAGACATTTTTCTTTTATTGTTAAAATTCTTACCTCCTGTGTTAGTACTAGCCTTTGCCTATGAACCTATTCGTTCCTCTGTCCTCGTCACTATTTCATCTCTTAAAACTGGGCACTCTTCCCCATGTTAGTAATTTTTGAGAACATTTCTCTTATGGAGCAACAGAGGTCTCAAATTTATTAGTCTTTAATAATAAACGGTCACGAAATGCAGTAAATATTTTGATTTTGAGACAGATTTCTATTTTAGAGCATCTTCAGCCCAACAAATATTACAGATATAGACGGAGTTATGAATCTAAGATATAAGAAATAAACAATAAAAGTAGAATAAACGGCTAATTATATCTTACGTCAGTGGCGGTGAAAATCGGTGGAGCAGCCAATGTGCTAGTACGAAGTGAGTACTTATTACTGTAGTTAATCGTTGGCTTGGCTTCCTTTGAAACTTGGAAAAATCTTATATTCTGTCAGTTTATCAACCTTACGTCTCCTTACTAATCTACCTTTTTTACAGTTCCTTCAGTTTTAATCTGCAGTTCATGACCATATGTCATGGTCATAGTGTACATCTGTGCCTGGGTTTATCTTACAGTTTAACACTGTGTGTGGACGACTACATACAGCAGATGACAAGCATAAAAAGGAAGGTAGATTAGGGTGTAACGTCTCGTCTACAGCGAGGTCATTAGTGGCGGATCACAAGACCAGATATTTTCCGTGAAGGATGGAAAAGAAAATTAGCTCCCCTTTCAAAGGAATTATCCCAGTTTTCTGGAGTGAGAGAAATCCCGAAACCTGCATGGGCATAGGCGGGTTTGAGACCCCGCGCCGTCCTTCAGAATGCCATTCAAGTGTGCCGAGCACTGCACTAGCTCGTTAGCAACCGACAAGAGTTCTTTCAGTCAGGATGATGAACTCATCAGAGTGGCGCTTCGGATATCACAGCCACAGCTCTGAGGTAAGTGGAGCATATCACGGGATGGTGCAAGGCGTCCTTGCTGGTGCGTTACACAGAAAAGTGTGAGCACGGTAGGCGCCTCGGATCACTTGCTATATCAATGGAGACGGAGCTTGGGTAAACCTTAAATGTTTTTAAACGCAGGGTATACAATTAATTTCAAACATTGTGAGACATGATGAGAACTGGGTACACCATAACTACTCCAAAAACAACTGAATCATTGGAGTTTTGCCATAAAAAATAACCGACAAGAAAACAAGATCATGCCATTAGTAGTTAGAAGGTCGATTTACCTTCCTGTGTCTTACTCACTGACATAGAATGGGCTACAGATGGCGCACTAGTATTTTTTGCACACCGAACTGTTCCTGTACCAGGCGGAGTCGTATACGAGGCGAGGTTATGCAAGTGCGTCGTCGTAAGCTGACGCCGTTCGAATGAGGTATGGCGGTCGATGCCCGAATGATGGGAGTTTCGATTTCGGCAGTGGCGGATGAATTCGGCTTAGACTTTCAACTTCACTGTTTGATCGATAGAAGTCGCTGAAGTGCCGTCAAGTAAAAAGACTTGCATTAGGCGGCCGAACAATCCAACGGGGATCTCCCTGCCAAAAATATCATACGATAATTTCATTTCATTTCGCTGTTTGGTTGGCGAACTGTGAAATTGTCTCTGTATTTGAACAAGAGTGTGTCACTGCTCATGTGTGATGGCACTGTTAATGAATGAATTTTCCTATAAAATTAAGTTAATTTCCTGTCTGTGAAATCCACACAAAAAGGAAGTAGCATGTTTTTCTCCCTCTAATAGATTACACGCATCTGACATTAACCCCTGTATGATTACGAATGTGTTATTGTTTCACAAGCAACGGACAACAACCGTGAATGAAAGCAACACTGTTAAGGACAAATCAGAAATTAAACACGTGATCTCATTTAGTTTTAAAAGAACACAACTGAATCAGCCTGTAAATATTAATATTAAATAATCTAACAATATGATCTTTTATAAATACAACACAACTCTCTACGTATGAATTTCACTTTGTCTACCTGTGTGTTACTTATAATTCTCATTAACTACACATCATAATATCGTCAAAATTATACCTTCATTAATATACTTTTCAATCTGTATGTCAGTGACTTGCTTCGCAAGACGGCGTTTACACTCAACCCAAAGATTTTGGCGTTATTAAAAATTTAATATATTTTTGGAAACATGTTTCAGCTCTAATAAGCTAAAATGAACATCTTTCCCAAGATGTGACGAGTGAATCGTCAGGCGTGCCCCAGGGGAGTGTGATAGGACCGCTATTATTTTCTATCTATATAAATGATCTGATGGACAGAGTAAGTTGTAATTTGCGGCTGTTTGCTGATGATGCTGTGGTGTATGGGAGGGTGTCGTCTGTAACTGACTGCAATAGCATACAGATGACTTAGACGAAATTTCTAGTTGGTGCGAAGAATGGCAGCTAGCTCTCAATGTAGAAAAATGTAAGGTGATGCGCATGAGTAGAAAAAACAATCCCATAATGTTCGAATACAGCATTAGTAGTGAGCCTCTTGATGCTGTCGCGTCGTTCAAATATCTAGGCGTAACATTGCAGAGCGATATGAAATGGAACGAGCATGTAAGGACAGTTGTGAGTAAGGCGGACAGCCGACTTCGGTTTATTGGGAGAATTTTGGGAAGATGTACTTCACCTGTAAAGGAGACGGCGTATAAGACGCTTGTACGACCACGTCTTGAGTATTGCTCAAGTGTTTGGGACCCGCAGCAGATCAATTTAAAGGAAGACATAGAGGCGGTTCAGAGACGAGCAGCTAGATTTGTTACCGGTAGGTTCGACCAATGCGCGAGTGTCACGGAAATGCTCCGGCAATTCAATTGGGGATTGCTGGAAGAAAGACGACGTTCTTTTCGTGAATTTCTGTTGCGTAAATTTAGAGGGCCGGAATTTGAAGCTGAGTGTAGTACGATCTTGCTGCCGCCTACTTACATTTCGCGGCTAGAAATTAGGGCTCGTACGGAGGCATAGAGGCATTCTTTTTTTCCTCGTTCAATTTGGGAGTGGAATAGGAAAGGGAGTGCCTAGTAGTGGTACAGTGTACCCTCCGCCACGCACCTTACGGTGAATTGCGGAGTATGTATGTAGATGTAGATGTAATCGTTGGATTGGCTTCCTTTGAAACTTTGAAAAATCTTAGATTCTATCAGTTTATCAACCTTACGTCTCCTTACTTATCTACCTTTTTACAGTTCCTTCAGTTTTAATCTGCAGTTCATGACCATAAGTCATGGTCATAGTGTACATCTGTGCCTGGGTTTATCTTACAGTTTAACACTGCGTGTGGACGACTACATACAGCAGATTACAAGCATAAAAAGGAAGGTTTAGGGTGTAACGTCTCGTCTACAGCGAGGACATTAGTGACGGATCACAAGCCCAGATATTTTCCGTGAAGGATGGGGAAGGAAATTAGCTGCTCTTTCAAAGAAAATATCCCAGTTTTCTGGAGTGAGAGAAATCCTGAAACCAACATGGGGATAGGCGGGCTTGAGACCCCGCGCCGTCCTTCAGAATGCCAGTCAAGTGTGCCGACCACTGCGCTAGCTTGTTAGCAACCTACAAGAGTCCTTTCAATCGGGATGATGAACTCATCAGACTGGTGCGTCGGATATCACAGCCACAGCTCGGACGTAAGTGTGGCATATCACGGGATGGTGCAAGGCGTCCTTGCTGGTGCGTTACACAGAAAAGTGTGAGCACGGGGGCGCCTCTGTATCAGTTGCTATATCAATGGAGACGGAGCTTGGGTAAACCTTAAACGTTATACAGTTACTTTCAAACATTGTGAGACATGATGAGAACTGGGTACACCATTTCTACTCCAAAAACAACTGAGCATCCTTGGAGTTTTGCCATTAAAAAAAAAAAAAAAAAACACTGGATCATGCCATTAGTGGTTAGAAGGTCGATTAGACCTTCCTGTGTCTTACTCACTGACATAGAATGGGTTACAGGTGACGCAGGAGTATTTTTTGCACACCGAACTGTTCCTGTGCCAGGCGGAGTCGTATACGAGGCGAGGTTATGCAAGTGCGTTGAGTAACGTCCAACGTCGACGTAAGCTGACGCCGCTCGAATGAGGTATGGCGGTCGATGCCCGAATGATGGGAGTTTCGATTTCGGCAGTGGCGGATGAATTCGGCTTAGACTTTCAACTTCGCTGTTTGATCGACATGCAAGTCACTGAAGTGGCGTCAAGTAAAAAGTCTTGCATTAGGCGGCCGAACAGTGCAACGCGGAATCTCCCTGCCAAAAATGTAATACGATAATTTCATGTCATTTCGCTGTTTGGTTGGCGAATTGTGAAATTGTGCCTGAATTTGAACAAGAGTGTGTCACTGCTCATGTGATGGCACTGTTACTGAATGAATTTTCCTAAAAAATTAAGTTAATGTCCTTTCTGTGAAATCCAAATAAAAATGTAAGTCGTATTTTTTTCTCTACTAGATTAAACTCATCTGACTTTAAGCCCTGTATGGTTACGAAAGTATTATTGTTTCACAAGCAATGGACAACACCGTGAATGAAAGCAACACTGTTAATGACAAATCAGTAATTAAACGCGTGATACTATGTATTTTTAAACAAACACAACTGAATCTGCCTGTAAATATTAATAGTAAACAACCTAACAATATGATCTTTCATAAATACAACACAACTCTCTACGAATGAATTTCAATTTGCCTATATGTGTGTCATTTATAATTCTCATTAACTACACATGATATCGTCAAAATTATACCTTCTTTACTATACTTTTCAATCTGTAAGTCAGTAACTTGCTTTGCCAGACGACGTTGAAAGACGGCTGTCTGCCGTCTTCCCTAGGTTTTTTACTTTGTAATTTATCTGAGTTCACTAGACGGGCAGTGTCTGCAGCTCAGAGACATCTAATGGCAAGATCTGATGCTTATGTAAGCGACACGGGAAGATCGGTGGAGCCATACGTATTACATCTAATACCCCAATTGATAATGCGGTCAGAATTAATATTACAGAAGTGTTACTTTTCCGCACGAACTCGTATTTTCGGTACATTTTCACTGCGTAGTTTGAAGAGAGGTACGAGGCTTTGCACAGATTTCAGTTTTCACGATCTTGCTGCTGACAATATGTTACAAGAAGTCGTAAGCGATATCGCTTATAAAAACGCGAAACCATCTTAATTTGCAAAGAAATGAGTATAACTACTTACTTTGAATTGAAGTTCACCGTGAAAGTGAAATATGGGTAGATGAAATACCATAAAAGCAAATGATCACTGACTCACTCATTCTCTCACTGAAAACGAAATCTCGAGAACTACTGCATCTGTGAAGCTGAAATATTCCAGACATTTAGTTTATACTTAGAAGACGTGAGATAAGAAAATACTTTGCTATAAGGCCGAACGGAAGTGCATGGCGGAGGAAACTTCACCTACAGATTGTCGAAATCTACAGTTTCATTCCGATCTTCATGAAAGTTTTGCGATCTTTACATTCAAAACCTGAGAAAGATCACCTCCTACTTAAAGTTTCGTACGGTACATGCCGGAGAGTATCTTGCAATGATCCCAAGTACCACGTTATCCAGGTCACATCATTTGTTTTTATGTATGTAAGAAATAAGAGATTACACGTTACCAGCAAGTGTTTTCTCTTTTTAAATTCCCACCAACAATCAAAACCCGATGGTTTGTAGGTCTAGCTTCAAAATTGTCTTAACAGAAAGGCAGGTAAGAAGAAATAACTTCATATAAAACGGCATTCGCGAAAAACTGCTGTATCATGCGACAATGTTGCACATCATCTCCTAAACTGCTAGAGCGATTTCAACGAAATTTGGTGTACTTTATTCCTTGCCGTACTTAAGAAAGTGTCCACTCACGCAAATGGTTTGTTTGTAATGCACACAAATTTACTGTTTTATTCCAACCTTGAAATTTTGTACACGACCTTGAAATCAACAGGCAGGTCCCCATTTACATAAAACTTTGTACGGTGCATCGTGTAGGGTATTTTAGCTACTGACGTCGATGAAGTCTATAGTTTTATTCTGATCTTGATGAAAAATTGCACAATTGATCTTCGGAAAAAGAGAAAGGGCACTATCAATATAACAGTTCGTACGGTGCTTGGCAGAGAGGGTTTCAGAACAGATTTCGACATGACTCTTCTGTTTCATTCTCACTTCGATGAAATTTTACACACTTGACCTTCAAAGCAAGGACATCACTATCAGATTTTGTAAGTTGCAGGGTGGAGCGTACTATAAATTCAAATTCAAATGTTCAAATGATTGTTAAGCTTAAGGGACTTAACTGCGGGGTCATCAGTCCCTAAACTTACAAACTACTTATGAACTACCTTATACTAAAGACGACAGAAACATCCATGTCCGAAGGGGGATTCGAAACCCCGACCGTAGCGGCCGTCCAGACTGTGACTGGCGCGTCGCACACCGCTCGGCCACTGCAGCCGGCCGCACTGAAGTATGATTTTTAACACAAACTATATTTTTTAAATGGAAACCTGTTATTACTTTTAGCATACCTGAAAATAGAAAGAAATCGTTAATCAATGATGTTTCTTACAGTGAAAAATTTGAATCCAGATTTATTGTTGTTGTTGTTTATAGGGGACCAAACTACAATGTCATCAGTCTCCTGTTCCAAGCAGTGATGTAACATGTGAGAGAAAGAAACACTGAGAGAACAAGGATTAGAAAATTCCTTGAGTATAAAACGAAGACAAACTCTTCACTTATACACAGAGGAGTGCACAAAAGGGATAAAAGTACAATTTCACAGCAGAAAGCAATGGCTGGCTAGGATAAAAGCGGATGAGCGAGCCATGCTGTACACACTAAAAAAAACCACCTCAACCAAAGAGGTAGAGGCTATCAAGTAATTTAAAAACAGTGTAAAAATGAGGGTCTTTGAATCAGGCAGATGCGCCTTCCATTAAATGGAAGGGTAGAAACCAGATGCGCGAATAAAATTTAAAACAGTAGTAGCCAAGGAGGCATTGTCACCTAAACCTGATGGCAGAGAATCTGGTAGGCTAAAGGACTGCCGCAAAGCGGCTCAAAACGGACAACAGTATGTGGACCACAGTCAGCTGGGCGCCACAACGGCAAACTGGTGGGCCCTCTCGACGCAAGAGGTGGCCGTGTGTTTGTAAGAAAATTGCCTGTTTGAGGTCGTCCAATAATCTCAAAATTTAGAATGCGTAATAATATACTCTAGTAATAATAATTTCGTTATTGAATGTTGCAGCAAATCACAACTAATGGGTCGCAACAACACTTTCGCAGTGAAAGTTAAAATTTTGAATAAAAAAAATTATTTAACTTGAAACAGTCACTGTGGTAATTAATTAAGCTTGGCCCTATCTGACTTAGCATTGACTACAGCCTCCAACTAGCACCTCTTACGATTCACGAACAGCACAACATCACTAATAAATGTGTCAGAATTCATGTAGTGGTGATGGCGTGTTCGTATTATAATCAAAATTGTAATAGCAGATAGACTCTGATTGCAATGATAATAGCTCAGTACAGTGAAACTCCGTGGTGTAATGAGATTCACAAATACTACAGTCAAAGTTCTCAATAATTTTGATATTATTGTTTAAAGCATTCAAGTTCCTTATAAAACTTTAAGTGATTTTTTTTTTTTAATTGGTTCCAGGGCCTGGATAGCGTACGCGTGTAACTGGCTGAGCAGAGTTGGGCATTTAACGTATTTCATAAAAAAATTACTTCCGTCAAGTCTGGTTAATCAACTATAATACTTTGACTACTGTTAGCCTGGTTACTTTCTACATAAATGAAACCAACTTTACTATACTTGCAAACTCTCTTGCACTCTCTTACACTTTAATTACTAGTCTCTGTGGTTGTAACGCGTTTAGCAATTCTTTAACTCGTCTAGCAATTTCTTTAAAACTGATCGTAATTACTTTGAAAATGATTGAACTTGTTAGTCAATGTACAGGCTTGCATAATGAACATAATCTAATAATGGTGATAATGGGGTGACTACAACTACTTACAAAATTAAGACTGGTTTCAAAATAAGTCATGTATAATTGAACCAAAATTCAGATTGGGTTGACACTACATTTACATGCATACAAAATAAAATTTTACAAAAGTACTCATCTGCTTTCGTCGTCTTCGTCGTGAAGTCCATACAAGACAGATATGATTACAATAGGTACTCTCACTGCTGGTTCAAATTATTTTTATCGACAACTCTTTGTTCAGCTCGTCTGGCTGAAATCTCCATGCATTGATATCACCTCGATACACCTTCTAATTTCCGTGATTACAACAACGATCACTCTCGGTGACAATAGACTTGATAACCAAACAATTACATTTCTTGCACACATGAAAAAAGATTACACTGATCACTTTCGAGTATAAATAAACTTGTTTCGCACTTCCTTCAATACATTAAACAGTACGTCTTTCAGGCTTATTGCAATTGCATAACTGCGCCTACCGTGCCTCTGCACCATCAACAAAACATTTATGTGTTTACTATAGCGAGTCCGCTCCGCGACTGCTTCAGCAGCGCGACACTCACAGCTACTACTTCTGTGCCAAAGACAGTCTTTACAACAGGTTCAACGTTTTCTCTGGCGCATTGCTAACTTACAGCATAAGAATGTCCGTGCATTCATGCGGGTTTACACATACAGTACATGTTTACACTAAATGATTCAATATAGAAAATGACGTTACATAAGAAATGAAAAATACATGAAATAAACAAATTTAAGATAATATATACATTACGATACATCAAACTGTAAGATACAGCAACAGGTGTACTCTTACATGTTAACTACGTATGGCCAATGCGTAGTCGGCAGAGTACAACGGACTCCCTACGAGAGGCTCGCAGGGAGGACCTCCACATTGCCGTAGAAGGCTTAACAGCACGGAGCTTATTTGGTGCGTTCAATTTAGCCCACTCTGTATTCCAAAGGCTTAATTCCTTCCGATTGAGCACCGCCCGCAGATCCCTCTCCTGGAGACCGATTTACAGCATGGTTGAGGTAGTAGCCTCCTTCGTCAGTTGGTCAACACGTTCATTTCCTGTTATTCCAACGTAGCCGAGTCCAAAGGAAGACCACAGTGCGACCAGATGTACCTAGTCTGTATACAGCTTCCTGAATGGACCGTACCAAAGGATGTCTTGGGAAACACTGGTTAAGGGCTTGCAAAGCACTCAGGGAGTCAGTACAGATAACCTCAGACTCCCCAGGGAGGGCTCTGAGATGTTCAAGAGCCCGCCAAATGGTGACAAGTTCCGCTGTAAACACACTACTGCCACAGGGCAATGAACGTTTTTCTATATGCCGGCCGTGGGTATAGGCATACCCAACATGGCCATCGACTAGGGAGCCATCGGTGTATATAAATTCAGCGCCATGGTACGAATCTAGAAGGGCCTGGAACTGTTGACGCAGAGTCGTTGGTGCAACAGAGGCTTTGAAGTCTCGGGACAAGTCCAACCGAAGCTGGAGGCGAGGAATGACCCAAGTAGGAGTACGATAACGGTACTGGAAGGTGAGAGGAATAGGAAGGGGCTCTAGAGAAGAAAGAAGGGAACGAACACGAACCGCAATAGGGAGGCCCGACCGCGGCCGTCGTCGTGGGGAAGGGAGTGCGAGAGCTGGGAAGAGGAGCCTGCGATTTGGGTGGTGAGGTACGGCATGAATACGGGCAACGTTAGAAGCCATTAGCTGTTGCCTTCTGAATCGCAGGGGGGGAACCCCAGCCTCAGCAAGAAGGCCTGTCACAGGACTGGTACGGAAGGCCCGTGTTGCTAAACGGATGCCACTGTGATGTACCGGATCCAAGGTCTGCAGTACAGTTGGAGCTGCAGAAGCATACACAAGGCAGCCATAATCCAGGCGTGACTGTGTAAGTGCTTTATACAATTGCAGTAGAGTGGGGCGAGCAGCTCCCCAACCTGTGTGTCTGAGGCAGCGGAGGATGTTTAAGTGTCTCCAGCATTTTTGTTTTAGTTGGCGAAGATGCGGTATCCAGGTCAGCAGGGCATCGAAAAGCATGCCTAGGAAGCGGTGTGTCTCCTCAACGCGAAGGGGTTCATCATTCAAATATAGCTCAGGGTCCGGATTAGCTACCCGACGGCGACAGAAGTACATGACGCGGGCTTTCTGCGCTGAAATCCAGATTTATTATAACCTAAAGTTTAAGCTTGAAACGTCAGACCTCCATTCGCGTGCTGCAATATACAAGATCCATGATCAGCATCAATAGGGGTATGTTTACGAAGACTACAATGTTTGGGTTAGGCTGTAATGCAGTGATTTTGTTTGTTCTAGTCGTCTCGGTGTCTGCATGTTGTGCTTGCTGTTATTGTTATTCTTAATTATTCTACGCACTCAGAATAACCGAAGTACTCTGAGTCGCCAGACGTCTTTGATAGTGTACTTTACAGTACAACTAAGAACAGATGTAAGCACAGTAGTAATGTGAGAAGATAAATCATTTTAAGCAGGACGAAAGTACCACAGTGTGTACAGTATTATAAGAACTTTGAAAACAGTTTATCGTAACTCTGGAAAGGCTCTCATGATATTCATCTATGGCGTCATTGTTGACCATTTCATAGGTCCCCCCTTCATTGAAGGCACACAAGCTGCTGTAAAAACACATAAAGTTTCTACGAAATGACCTGCCTATTTTTCCGGAAAATGTCCCGCTGGAAACGCAGACGTATGTAGTAACAATATTATAGTGACCCTGCACATTCTGCAATTAAAAGTAGGCTGAGCCTTGATAGAAACATCGACGGGCGTTTCATAGTACGTGGCGGACGCATAAATTAGCAAGCAAACAAAAAACAAATTCGTAAGTATGACTAAATTCTGATGTTAATGTAAATTTTCGTCGGGGAAAAGACAAATGAAAATATTAGCTTTTGGACGAAGTGTGCTGTTGAAATATCTTCTGTACCTACGTTACATCACTGTTCTTTTGGTATCTTTAATTAATTCTGTTCTCTCCGATACATACGACTGTACTGGTAAAGGAGTTAATCAAACTTACAATAACTCTAGATGTAATTGTTGTTGTTGTTGTTGTCTTCAGTCCGGAGACTGGTTAGATGCAGCTCTCCACAATACCCTATCCTGAGCAAGCCTCTTCAACTCCACATAAGAACGGCAACCTACATCTGTCTGAATCTGCTTACTGTATCCATCTCTTGGTCTTCCTCTGCGGTTTGTACCCCACATACTTCCCTCCAACGCTAAATTCACAATTTTTTGATGTCTAAGAATGTGTCATACCAATCGATCCCTTGTTTTAGTCAAGGTATGCCAGAAATTCCTTTTCTCCCCAATTCTGTTCAGTAACTCCTCATTAGTTACGCGATCCACCCACCTAACATCAACATTCTTCTGTAGCACCACATTTCAAAAGCCTCTGTCCGCACTGTTTATCGTCCATGTTTCACTCCCATACAAGACAACACTCTACACAAATGCCTTCAGAAAGAACTTCCTTAGGCTCAAATCAGTATTCAATGTTAACAAATTTCGAGTTTGTTTATGTTCTAGGCGGCGATACAATTACGATATTGTAGAAACATATAAAAAAGCCAAGATCGCTGATCATCATTTTTTATATATGACGGCCGGTTTCGCTGAACTATGTCAGCATCTTCTTGTCCAATAAAAGGCTATAATCTTGTAATGTCTATCAGTTGCTGACATAATTCAGCGAAAACGGTCGTCATAAATAAAAATTTATGGTCAGCGATCTTGGCTTCTTTATATCTTTTAAGAAATTTCTCTTTTTCAAGAACGCTTTTCTACCCATTGCTATTCTGCATTTTATATCCTCTGTACTACGATCATCGTTTGTTAGTTTACTGCCCAAGTAACAAAACTCATCTACCTCCTTTATTGTTCCGTTTCCCAATCTAATTCCTTCACCATCGCCTGATTTTCTTAGACTGCTGTCCATTACCCTAGTTTTGCTCTTGTTAATCTTCATATTTTATGCACCTTTCAGCACACTGTCCATTCAGTTCAACTGCTCTTCCACGTACTTTGCTGTCGCTG
Source organism: Locusta migratoria (assembly GCA_026315105.1). Taxonomy (NCBI): domain Eukaryota; kingdom Metazoa; phylum Arthropoda; class Insecta; order Orthoptera; family Acrididae; genus Locusta; species Locusta migratoria. The sequence goes on along the minus strand of CM048745.1, from coordinate 549,610,949 downwards.
GCAGAATTACTATGTTGTCGGAAAAACGCAATGCTTTTAATTTTTCACGCTGAACTTTAATTCCTTCTCCAAATTTCTCCTTGCTTTCCTTTGTAGCTTCCTCAGTGTATCCCTTTCATGCCCTTCAACTCTGACAACCTCAGTTTCGATTTGTACAATTTGTAAATAACCTTACACTCCCTATATTTTACCCCTGCTTGCTTCAGAACTTGAAAGAGTTTATTCCAATCAACATTGCCAAGAGCCTTCTCTAAATCTACAAAAGCTGCAATTAACGTATTGCAATGTTACGAACGACATTAAGTATTTTTTGTCTATATCAGTAATGCTGAAATTAATAGAGGTTCCCATTAAAAGAAATCAAAGGCTTGTGTTAAAACTCAAACTTCCGTGCATTTTTAATAGTATGTATTAACCAATTACACCAGCCCCACTCCTCACTTTCGGCCTTTGGAATTAGATATTCAGTATTTGTCAGAGTTTACGAAATATTTTCGATGGTTAGGTAATGCGACTCAACCTCTATATATACAGGGTGTTTCACTAAGTGTGTTTGCCTCTGTAACTTACAAAATAATAGGCGACGGGAAATTTTAATGCGGTAGCTGAACACAAGAAATATTACACTTTCTGCGGAGCTATGGACATAGTTTATTGTATCATTTTCCAAAGAGTTACACCAGGATGATATAATTTTTTAAATGGAACAATAGTTTTTTCTATCGTGTATGGGATTCGTTGAAACCAGCAGCGTCCAAATCAATTTAAACTACATTCCTATCACTGTTAGTTCGGGAGCTACAACCCTTCAAACTTCCGGGGGCAGAGGCTGGTATATCGTAGCTGATTGGCCGAGTGGCTATCCCCTGGGGCACGGCCCACTGTCTCATGACCACCAGCCAGTCAGCTACGCTGTCGTAGCCTCCGCCCCCTAAACTTTGAAGGGTTGTAGTTCCCAAACTAACAGTGATACGGATGTAATTAAAATTGATTTGGACGCAGCTGGTTTCAACGAATCCAATGCACGAAAGAAAATAACTATTGTTCCATTAACAAATTATATCTTTGTGGTGTAACTCTTTGCAAAATGATACAATAAACTATGTTCATAGCTCCGCAGAAAGTGTAACATTTCTTGTGTTGACCTACCGCATTAAAATTTGCCTTCACCTATTATTTTATAACTTACAGAGGCAAACACACTTAGTGTGTGTATAGGGAGAGAGAGAGAGAGACAGGCGCAAAGAGCGAGGTGAGTGATGCGGGAGCAGCTGGCGCGGTCAGTTGAGGACGCCGGGCTCTGGAGACTGGGAAGGACCGCGGGCTGCGGGCTGGACGCGTCGTCCTTGGCTGAGACGAGTCGAGATGACCCAGATCCGTGGCGTGGCATTCTGCGGCCAGCCGCCGCCACACTCCCTGGGCGTGTCCGCAGCGCCGCCGCAGGCACAGGATAGCGTGCATGCAGCGAGGAAACGCTGCCGCGGTCTGTGCACCGAAATTTACTGCGCATGCGCGTAGTCTATCTTACCGAGACCGAACAAAGTGCTGTGTTTGTTTAATTTGCTAATTAAATCTGCTGAATTGCCTAAAAATATATATATAAAAAACATACATTAAATAACTGAACACTTGAGAATGAAACTTTCACTCTGCAGCGGAGTGTGCGCTGATATGAAACTTCCTGGCAGATTAAAACTGTGTGCCGGAACCGGGACTCGAACCTGGGACCTTTGCCTTTCGCGGGCAAGCGCACTACCGACTGTGCTATCCCAGTTTCAACTGAACACTTGTTATTATGGACTTGTTTCACAAAATTTTATTTTGAAGTACTAGGTTTCGGGTTACGAGCCCATTTTCAAGTACTTTACTGATTTCAAAGTTGTTACACCAGTGAAGACAAACCATTATGATACTCTACACGTCTCATTTTATCGATTTTAACATTGGAAGACAATACTTTTACCTTACAATTTAGGAACTATTACACTTAATCGCCCCAAATTTGCGATTGGATAGGGGATTTCTTGTCAGAGAGGACACTGTTCGTAGTAATCGATGGTAAGGCATCGACTAAAACAGAGGTGATATCGGTCGTTCCACAGGGTAGTGTTATTGCTCCTCTGCTGTTCCTTATTTACATAAACGATTTAGGTGAAAAATCTAAGAATCTCTCTTGCGTTGTTTGCCGTCATTTACCGTCTAGTAAAATCATCTGAAGATCAAAACCAAATGCAGAACGATCTAAATAAGATGTCACTATGGTGTAAAAATTGGCAATTAAATAATGAGAAGTGTGAAGTCGTCCACATGAGTACGAAAAGAAATCCGTTAAACTTTGTTTACAATATAAAGAAATCAAAAGTGAAGGCCGTAAACTCCACAAAATACCTAGAAATTACTATTACTTCAGACTTAAATTGGAAAGAACACGTAGATAACATCGTGGGAAAGGCGAACCAGAGACTGCGTTTTATTGGCAGAACCCTTAAAGCATGCAACAGAACTACAAAAGAAACTGCATACAATACGCTTGTCCGTCCATTTCTGAAGTATTGCAGCCCAGTGTGGGATCCCAATCAGGTGGGTTTAACGGAGGGCATCGAAAGAGTCAAGAGAAGGGCAGCTGGTTTCGTATTGTCACGATACAGGGGAGACAGCGTTACAGAAATGATAAAGGATCTTGGATGGGAATCATTACAACAACGGTGCTTATCGCTGCGGCGTGGGCTACTTGCGAAACTCCAATCGCCAACATTCTCCTCCGAATGCGAAAATATAATATTGACTCCGACTTACATAGGTATAAATGATCATGAGAATAAAATACGAGAAATCAGAGCTCGAACAGAGAGATTCAGGTTTTCTTTCTTCCCGCGCGCTATTCGAGAATGGAATGGGAGATAAATAGTATAATGGTGGTCCCATGAACGCTGTACCATGCACTTAAATGTGATTTGCAGAGTATCCCATGTAGATGTAGATGCATTACCTTATTCAAATAAGCTTAATTATCTATTGTACTAATACTGTGCTTAATGATGTTATCTATTAGTGAAATTACTGATCATTTATGTACCTCGAAAAACTGAACAATTTATAGTACAAGACCTTGCTTCTTGTCTATTGTTAGTGATACTGTTATTATCTACTCATAGTCTAAAAGAGGTGAATAATTGAATTCTCTCTGTTAATTCAGTATCAGATTTGTGAATGTGCGCATCTGGTTTTTAAACTCCAAAATTTCTAGTCCTGTTATATAGGACAGACAGGTCGGTCAAGTTGTACCAGGCTTAGGGAACACCACAGGAGCTGGAGATTAAGAATACCCGATTTTGCCTTTGCCCAACACTGCTTAGAACAGGGGCACAAATACGCCATAAATGTAAAAGTCTTACACGTTGAAGGTAAAGGCGCAAAACTGACGCAAATAGAAATTTTGGAGATTACAAAATAGATGGGTACAGTCCCAAATTTGATACTGAATGAACAGACAGAATTCAATTATTCACTTCTTTTAGACTTCTACATAGTAGATGGTAACAAGGTCTTGTACTATAAACTGTACAATTTTTTGAGGCACAGTAATGATCAGTAATTTCACTAACAGAAAATATCATGAAACACAATATTAGTTCAATAGATAATTACGGTTATTCTAATATGGTAATGCAACTGTAATAGTTCCTAAATTGCAAGGTAAAATTATTTTCTTCCAATGTTTAAATCGATAAACAGAGACGTGTAGTATCGTAATGGTTGGTCTTCACTTGTGTAACAGCTGGAATCAGTAAAGTACAGGAAAATGAGCTCATAACCCGAAACATAGGTCGTAAAAGTAAAGTTTTGTGAAACAAGGCAATAACAAGTGTTCAGTTATTTAATTTGAAATGTTTCACCAAGAACCGACAGTAGACTCAATCAATAAGATTAAAAAAACAGATTGTTTTGTGTAAGGTACTGTAAAATTTAGATTTAGTAGTATACAAATAAAATAAAGTGTAGCAGCACCACTATGCTAGCGGTTCAAGAACCTTTACATAAAAATGGAATAGAGATATAAAAAATCATTTCAGTTATCTGCATTCCTCATGAAGAAAGAACTGAACACGTTGTAGGACAATAACCTAGGCATTCTGAATTTGAGTTCAAGGATGCAGCATGCACCAGTACCCATAACAAACGTAAACACGTCCTCCTGCAGTGATGAATTACTGTATTCGTTATGGCATTCTGTCCACTAGATCAGCAAGGGAGTGTTGCTTCAGATTATCCTACTCCTCAAAGGGTATTCGATCTCCCAGATCGATGGTGGGCCGTGTAATGTTTCTGGCTTACAGCCATGATATTCAGATTTGAGAATCGCTTCCGCAGAGCAGGTTCGAACCAGTAGCCGACAGATGGTACTGGTAGTGTGAGAAGCTTAACAGGTGGTACCAGTAGGCCCGGTTTCCGTGGGAACGAATGCAGAAAAGATCCCCGAGATGTCTGTTCCTCTCGCTGATTGGCTGATGTATAAGGCGGTCGCTTGCCAAAACGCGATAGTATTTCAATTAATACTTAATAAACTAATTGTAGAGCACAAAGTATAAGGAACACCTCAATGTTTAGCTATGTCATAATAAAATAAAATTTATAAAAATTAATTGAAAATGAGAACAAAATACTAACAAAAAGGCAGAGGACCCGCTTCGGCCACATTTTGGCGCAAACCAGAGCGACGAGAGGCCTACACGGATCGCGTTGCAGAATGTAGTTCAGATCGGGTTTCCAGACTGTGAACATGTACGACTCCAGATTCGGTGCTCAGGCAGAGAACATGTAGCACTACAGTTCTGAAATATTGTATGATCACAGCAGCTTAAAGGTGTATTTAATAGTTATGAACTTCACTGCAGACACAAGGAAAAAATAGATCATTATGAGAAGTTTTCTAATTTTCTGCCGTTATGACTAATAAATCAGCTGGCATCCCATATTTAGTTCATCACTTAATAGAGAAACAGATCTCAACTATCCGCCATAATTTCAGCCTCAAGAGCAAGAACCAACGACCTGCGCGCCCTTTTCTCGTTGGGACAGTTATCGAATAACACAACAGGTTGGTGAAATATCTCTTTGAATTGATGCATGCTACTCAGAGCGGTAGCAGCGACTAGGCAAGGAAAAGGAAGGAAGGAAGCTTAGGGTTTAATATCCCGTCGACAGCGTGGTCATTAGAGACGGAGCTTACGACTGGATTGTCGGGGAAGGATGTGGGAAGAAATCGGCCGTGCACTTTGAAATGAACCATCCCGGCATTTGCCTGGAGTGATTTAGGAAAATCACGGAAAACCTAAATCTAGATGGCCGGTGGAGGATTTGAACCACCGTCCTCGCGAATGTGAGTCTAGTGTCTTATCACTGCGCCACCTCGCTCGGTAACAGCTAGGCGTCTCACTTGTCCCGTAATCCTGTTACAACGGAAAACGGTTTCACAGTGTCCATAATGAAATGAAAGAGGTTAAGTTAAAAGAAAACGAAGAAGAGAATAGGAAGGAATGTTCAATCTATGGTGAAAGTAGGGAAAGGACCAACAGCTAGCTCTCGAAATCCTTGTATAAAATCAAAGTTCAACCAACCCCTACCTATTTTTCTTTTACCCGCCGTAGCAGCCTCGTACAAAAACAACTCTTTTCCAATGTATCCTAGGCATGTTCGATAGGGTTCATACCTGGAGAATATGCTGGTCATTCTTATCATGCGACGCCGTTAACATGAAGGGACGCATTTGCAAGCCGAGCACGATGAGTGAGAAATCTGTTGTCCATTAAGTAGCATTCTTCACCCAAATGCTACCAACATCTTTGTAACACACTTCGGAGAATGTCATCACGTATTGTATAGACGATTGATTACCTTCTATGACCACCAATTGGTTACAGTGGCCCCACATAATGACACCGAAAAACATAAATGATCAAATACTTTGTTGTAATCCCTGTGTTTTAAGAGGTTCAGACTGGCTAGGCTGCTTCCTCAGCCGTCGTCACGATTGTCTGGTTGAAGGCAGAGTCTCTTCGCTGAATAGCATTTGATAGCAATTCTGACAATTATTTCAGCATTTTCTCCGAAAGCCCAGAGAGATTTTTATCATATGTTAAATATACACAAACAATGCCCTCACTACGTGATAGTAATAGCGATCCTGCCGATGACAGCGCTACTAATGCAGAGGTACTAAACATAGCTTTTAGAAACTCATTCACCAAAGAAGACGAAACAAATATTCCACATTTCGAATTAGGAACAGAGGCTGTAATGAGTAACGTAGAAGTAGATATCATCGAAGTAGTGAAACAACTAAAGTCACTTAACAAGAACAAGTCTTCTGGGCCGGACTGTATACCCATTGGATTTCCATCTATGCTGTATTGTTACGATACAGGGGAGACAACGTTACGGAAATGATACAGGATCTGGGATGGGAATCATTACAACAACGGCGCTTATCGCTGCGTCGCTCCAATCGCACACATTCTCCACCAAATGCGAAAATATATTGTTCACTCCCACTTACATAGGTAAAAATGATCATCACATTACAATGCGAGAAATCAGATCTCGAACGGAGAGATTCGGGTGTTTCTTCCCGGGCACTATTCGAGAATGGAATGGGAGATAAATAGTTTAACGGTGGTTCGATGAGCCCTTTGGCAGGCACTTAAATATGATTTGCAGAGTATTCCATGTAGATGGCCCAGATGTACAGTGTTGCATGGTGTCAAAGCTGGATATCACTATGAACGTGAGGAGTGAAGTTCTGTGTTATGCAGCCTGTTACGGACAATATGAGCCGAAAATACGAATATCTTTATACAGCACGGTGGCGTTTCTCTCAAGGTTAGTCCAAACTGAAATCGGTAAGCAGCGGTCATCATCAGCTGCGGTAGTTCTTGCGCGGCCACAACGAATCAAGTCACCGACAGTTCCTGTATCTCTGTACCTCCTACACGTCCAAATAACATTAATTTGGTTCACTCAGAGACGCCTGAACCTTCCTTTGACGAGAGTCCCTCCTAACACAAAGTAACAATGCGAATACTTTGGAATTATTCTAGGCATGGCAGAACTATAGTCAACACAAGCAGTGTATTTTTTTCCTGGTGTTACGACTGAAATTGATCGGCCTTCTTACCCACTACGTCTCATTGTCACTGCTCGTGGTGATGGTTTATATTTCTGTGCGGATTGAGTGGCATCTATAGACAACCCAATGAACTGACATCTTGACGCAATATACTTATTTAACGTCAGTGTTCATGGATCTTGGAACAAATATGACGCAACGCTTCATTAGAGTCAGTATTGGCAGACGTACAGACATCTATGCTGTTCAATTTGGCGGTTTGGCTGCTCATCAGTATAGAGACTAGAACCTTCGATCATTTGTTATGCCCTACGCTGGTGCCATAGTAGATGGGTTCATTCTGCAAAGCCGAATATTGCACTCACGGAAAAATGGCCGGCCGCGGCGGAGCGGTCGAGCGAATTGAGGCGCTATACTACGATGCGCGAGGCCGTTCCCCGTCGGGGGTTCGAATCCCCCCTGGGTCATGGGTGTTTGTGACGTCTTTAGCATAAGGTAGTTCATAAGTAGTTTGTATGTTTAGGGACTGATGACCCCCGCAGTTAAGACCCTTAAGCTTAACAAACATTTGAACACTTTTGAAAAATGGCCAAATATCGCTACAGAGCTGATTGATAACCTCACACTGTCCATGCCACGAAGGTATGCAACTATACTAGATTTCCTAGTTGATCACCCACCAAATTTAGGTCAACGACAGTGTCATTCGCTCTATTAAATGAGATTTAAACTTCAAGCAAAGGGTTACCAAAATATTATACTGTAACACAAATAATTACAATTGTAACTAATATCTGAATAAAATACGTATGTTACCATACGCACATCGCGTATAGTATCTCACTTGATCCCCTAATTGTTTTGAGCATTGTGTTTTTCACTTAAAGTTTTCTGTAATCTGTAATCAATTGTAAAGAAAAAGACTTTTAGAAAAATGAAAACTTTTTCGGATTCAGTAATTTTGATCAATTACGATCTGTAAGTTTAATATTTGGCTAATGTTTGCCTATATCCTTCCTCTGTAACGTTTCGAGGGTATGGCGGCCTGTGCCATCAGCAACGTGCTTGGCATCATTTCAATCAACACGGTGACAACAAACTTGGAAATAAGGCCCAAGCATTTAGGAAGGAACACATTAAAATATCGTTCGGAAGGCGAATCAAGGCTATGTTTCTATGGCAGAACACTTAGAAGATGCAACAGTTCTACTAGACAAACCGCCTATGCTACGCTTGTTCATTTTGAAATGTTACCACGCATTACGGGATCCTCGTCTGGTGGGACTAAGGGAGGACGTAGAAAGAAGTTCAGAGGAGTGCAGCTTGATTTGCATTAGCGTGATACAGGAAATGACTTGATGTGGAAATTATTCGTTGCGACATTTAGTTGCGAGATTTCCATTGTGGATCGCTACGCGAAATGTAAGTAGGCGACAGGAAGATCGTACAACACTCAGCTTCAAATTCCGGACCTCTAAATTTCCTGAACAGAAATTCAAGAGAAGAACGTCGTCTTTCCTCCAGAGATCCCCAGCCAGACACCCATTATACAGCTTTAAGTTATATGCCTCCTTTAATAATATCACAAAAATTCTAGGGTGGTTGTCTTGAACGGATCACAACATCCCGTTCCCTTTATCAATATGTACTTGTAATAATTATATAGAAATCATATGTGATAGAATACAATTTTAAAAAATCTATTGAATTTGAAATATCGAAACATTTCAACCGTTTTGTGGCATTAAAATAAACGTCGAAGTAGAAAATTTGTGCTCCGACAAGGATTTGAACCCGGATTCCCAGCTTCGGGCCAGTGGTCGCCTTAACCAATTAGGCTGCCCAGGCACCCCTCCCTTCCAAACAAAGTTCTCCACTTCTTACCCCCTGCCCATTGATTCCTCTTGCTCGCAGCCTATACTGTAGGCCTATTCCCGCAAAGGATCGAGCATTTGAATGCGACAGCATTGAAATTGTCAATTGCTTGTAGGTGGCATATTTTACTATTATTGATATGGCGTCTATTCTTTTCGGACATATCGGAAAGAATAGACTCCATATCAATAATTGTAAAACTGATTTAACTGTAGCGAAAGTTGTAAAACGGATCGGTGGGGTGGAGGGGGGGCGGGGGGGGGGGGGGGGGGGGGGAACGCCCCGGGCCTCTCTTCTTAAGGTACTTCCAAAAACCTCAAAAAAACATTTTTATTTTATTGTTATTACTTTTTGGCGCCCTTGGCCTTTGGTTCTGGGCCTCCAAATCTCGAAAGTTATTTTTATGTATTTATTTATTGTTAGACTGTCCCGTGCCTCTCGTCCTGCGGACCTCCAAATCTCAAAAGCTACTTTTGTTTTTTATAGTAATACGTGTATTTCCAAGTGGACGGGGGCCTCATTTTGTTTTGCCGCCGTTCTGGGTCTCCGACAGCCTTACTTGGCCACTGCTGAAAGAGATCACCATTTAGCTTTTGGCAGTTTATGTTCCTGATCAGCAAGTAGCTGAAAACGCGTATCCAAGGTGGACTGCTGAAATTTAGCCATCACGTCCGAAATGTTCGACAGAAATAGACATGACGGCTTCCCACACAAAGTAATATTCCACCAATGACAATGACAATTTCAATGCGGACGCATTCAAACGCTGGATCCATGGCGGGAATCCAGCATAGGCTGCGAGCAAGAGGAATCAGTAGGCAGGAGGTTAGAAGTCGATAAATTTTAGTTGGCAGTGAAGTTTGTCGGCGCGGTGGCTCAACACGTTTGGTGGGAGGGCTGGATGTTTTCTTAATAAAAATAATAATAATAAAGAAAATGAGTACAGAACTGCCCAATCAACAACGATTAAAAAAATTAAGGTGACCGATGGCCCGAAGCGGGAAATTCAGTTTCGAGTCCTGATCCAGCAGAAATTTTTAACTTCCCCGTTGAATCTTTTCATCGTCTTGAAGCGGTCGAAACGTTTCAATGTTTTGAAATCATAAAATTACGGCCATTAATGTCAGCAGATGGCGTTTGTTATTTCGGACATATCCGGAAGAACAGACACCATATCAATAATTGTAAAAAAAATTAATAAATAAAAAATTTAAAAAAATTAAATAATATTCTGGTCCTCTGCAAAGTAAAGTAAACAGAATATGACTCTGCGGAAGATGTCAGTTTCTTACAAAACTTCAGCCTTCACATAGTGTTTTTTTCGACATGTGACATTACACATAAAGGGCAAGCTGATTGTTTCCATGTGAAAAGCAAATTTTTGAAAACTGTTGGGTTCCCCAGCCGGTCGGCTAACAGTTTGGACCTAGTGAATGGAATACAGATCGCTAGGAAAACCATAATCTGCTCGGAAACAGTACCCGGCGGTCTTGGACTAGCGAGGGCGGCTATCCCAAATTGTAGTTGAAATACAATATAGCCACACACAGTATTCTAAAAATCCATTTAAAATCAGGGAGTGATCATACGGCAAATATAATTACATAAACGGATTCAGGAGACTTGGCAGAATCAAATTCCGTAATTACAATTTAAATATCCCTTACAGTTAAAAAGCCGGTCCTTTCAGTACTATAATAATAGTATTATAAGACTTATAATTACAATTATTGATACGTATGTTTATCAATAACAGCTTAAGAAGCAAATGGGCAGCATTACACCACGCTACCTATCTTAAAAGACGCACCACGTTATTTCCGTAATCTTTCAATAAACTTTCTTTGACTCACTTAATCTGCTTTTCATTGAGGTAGTAATATATATGTGTTAGAACATAGATTCTACCGCAGAAACACCAAACATTAACCCAGCAAAGCGCATTACATTTATATATGTATTTTATTATATTTAATAGTATTTTAGTAACGTTCGTTTTATGTTGTAGACTGTCTCTTAAATATTTCATGGCCAACTAAAAATAGTAGATATGCAGTAGATAATTTATACATAAACAATTATATGTATTTGTGGGCAAGAAATGAATATATTTGCATAAAAAGCCATGATAAATTAAATATTAATTGCGTAACTATATTTCGACGGTGGCAGTATATTTGAAGAGTGAGACGTCATGCTTGATAGCTACCTGAGCAAAGAGCTTCAATCTCAACCGTTTTAGTATTGTTAAATATATATTTGTTTGTTAAATGTAAACAATAATTTCAGGGAGATGGTCAAAGCATTTAATTCTGTGATATTGAAATGTATAATGTTTTGGATGGGAAATTGTATTTTGAAGATGAGGCGTTAGGATGAGCGGAAGGATACAATTTTCGGAGCAGGTAGAGCACGTTTTCGAACTCTTGGGAGAGGACTCATAACTTGGACAAGGTGGTGAAAGGTTGTGTCTTTGTAGTCTGAAGCCGCGTTACGAACTTTTGATTTGAAGAGATAGGCATGTGTGGACTTAGAAAATTTACGGGACTGTGACTGAAGAACTTAGTCTCTGGTTGAAAGATGGTAAATTGTGGACGGTAGTAGGGCTGTGAAACTGTGATAATTCAGCAATCGTGTACACGTGTGATGACAAACTGTTTTTTATAACACAGGTTGGTCACTGTGATCTTCTGTTGCCCTGAGGAAATTCCTTCTATATTTCGGGCGATAGATGGCTGGCTGAATGTTGCCGAGGAGGTAGCTCTCATACAACTCGACCCTCGCTCTTTCTGTAGACTGCAGCTTCTCTACGCACAGCAGGAGGTGCGGTGTCAGCAATGTGGTACAGCTTGTCGGTTGTAGTAGGTTTCAAGCATCCAGTGACTAGGCTACAGGTCTCGTTTAGAGCAACGACGACCTCTTTAGCGTGGGTTGAACTGTACCAGACGCTGCTCGCACATTCGCCTAGTGAGAAGCAACTGTTTGTGCTGTGGTTATCACTACCTCTAGCTTTGCGCACCAAGAAGAATTTATAATTTTCCGGAGAATGTTATTTCTACCGCTTACTTTCGTTCAATTCAATTCAGTGTGACTTGGAGAGTATTCATGTAGATTAGTAAAGCTGCAATTTGGAACACAAATTGACATCTAGTTTCTATCGTGCAACTTGTCAATTTATATGAGCTCATGTGCAAAAATAACAGTAGAAAGAAATCTTTCCAGAATGAAACTTTCACTCTGCACCGGAGCTGGAGTTTTCGTTGATATGAAACTTCCTGGCAAATTAAAATTGTGTGCCGGAGCTTAATTTTTTTATAAGCAGGAAGTAAACACCATAAACAATTTAAAACAAAATATTCTTTGTTTGATACGAAACTAACGCAGTGAGGCGTCGAAATCAGTTCGCACAGATTGAACTGCTCTTCAACCTCTCTACAATGATAATTGTGGGTGGCGTATTAGCTTACTCCTACTTTTTCAGAAACCATGTTCATTCCATTATCAAAGAATTGTTGTAAATTTTCTGTCTTTCGTAGCTTCCAGAGTGCTATTAGCAAACAAGCATGGAGACTGATCAGGTTGTCTTATCCGCGTTTTGTGATGACATAATTGACATAATAATAATTTTGTGTGGCACATTGGCCTGGTGCAAGTCTTTCAATTGGACGCCACTTCGGGGACTTGCGTGTCTCTAGCCTACCTCAGTTATCCAAGCGTGGAAAAGAGACCTACAGCTTAACGTGGAATCCGAACCACGTGTCGTAATTTGCCAAGAGCCATATCAACGTGTAGTTCTTTACAGGAGGGTAGAAAATTTTATCCGGTTTTATTAGTATAGGTTGTCGACCCATTTGATAACTGTGCAAGTATTTCAGGGAGCCATTTCCAGTTTTCTAAATGTCTACAGCAGGTGAAGCGGTCTATTTAATGTGTCGATGAGTCCACACTTAATACATTTATCGGTTTGTTTGAACCCTCTCTGATGCAGTCTTACATTACTGGCCACTGTGTTATTCACCACTCGATACCATGTGGATTCTACTTCCTTGTGAGTGGTTGAAGATTGATATTCTTCCATACATTTTTGCAGTGGGAAGAAGGAAACTTGGTTTCAATGTTGTTTGCTTTATTGTTTCTACGCCAGTGCTGCATGAAAGGTTTTTAATATCGGGTGAGTTAACGTGTATTCACAGATATAGCTCAGTTCGAAGTAGTACTGTCGCACATGCTTCAGATGGTAGTTGATCATACTGATGTCGATCGGTGGGCTCGCACTCTTCGGGCATACTATTTGGAACAGTTTTGCAGTCAGAGTTTGTCGATTGTCAGATGTTGTTCGTAATGTTCGCTTGACAAACAGGGCTGTGGCCTTCCGTTTGACGTCAGTTAGGCCCAGGCCACCTTCCAGTCTCGTTACCACTGAGCTATCCCGACACGACTCACGGTCCGTCCTCAAAAAAGTAAAGTGAGCGGACCGTGAGTCCTGTCGGGATAGCTCAGTGGTAGAGCGCTTGTCCGCGAAAGGCAATGTTTCCAGTTCCGAGATCCGGGTGCGGCACACAATTTTAATCTGCCAGGAAATTTCAGTAGAAATGTTGTTTTTGTGTATCTCTATTCCGTTATTGCTTCAAGGATCATGAACTGCTATTGACGTGTTGATGTAATTAAATTAGATTAATACTTGTTCCGTAGATGATATATTTCGTAATGATGTGGAATTTGTCATTGTCTACACTTGACAATCAATATTTTCTTTTTTTTAATTTTTTTAAGTTTTATCCAAAAATTCATATATTTACTTACTTTCTGGACGCGCCTCGTATATTAAGAACAGCAAAGGATCCAAGACCGAACCTTGTGGGAGACCATTTTTGATAACTTCCCAGTTAGAGGAGGAAATGCATGCTGTAAACCATCAGCTGTTTATTATTTTTCAATATTCTACCGGTTTCGGTTATAAACCATCTTCACGGAAGAGAACTACACAGACTGATCAAACAGGTGCATTATATGCCTCTTTATGCATACTGGCATGCATGTCACACAATAAAAATAAATAAGACGTCACTAAGCGTCAAGTCTTAATTAAAAACATAAAATCAATGCCAGGCTGTGTGATGGTGAACCAAGGTCTATTGTAAGAGAACATAACACAACTATTTTTTTACTTATGTGTTCAGTAGTCCATCACACAGCCTGGCATTGATTTTATGTTTTTCATTAAGACTTGACGCTTAGTGACGTCTTATTTCTTTTTATTGTGTGACATGCATGCCAGTATGCATAAGGAGGCATATAATGCACCTGTTTTTATCAGTCTGTGTAGTTATATTCCGTGAAGATGGTTTACAACCGAAACCGGTAGAAGATTGAAAAATAATAAACAGCGGATGCTTTACAGTACGCATTTCCTCAAATATCTTACGATTGTTGAACCACATGTCAATAAAAATTTGAACATTATGCCTACCCAGTTAGAGGAATTACTTGTTTCATCTTCATCGTGTGAACTGCTTATTTCAACTTTCTGCACTCTTCATGTTAAGTATGATTTAAACCATTTGTGCACTCTCTTACTCATACCACAATACTTAATCTTATCTAGAAGAATCCCATGATTTACACAATCTTTTTATGCCTATTTTATGTATGAAGGGGCTGCCTGTGTTGGATGTGTGCTAGTTTGAATTCTGAATGTTCCTTACGTGGAAACCAGTGTGCGGCTGTGTAAAGGCTAGTCTACACGACGACACTAGGTTGCGACACTTGTTGCATGAAATCAGTTGCACGCAACTGGTTTCGTGTATGTCTGTAGACACACCGTCAATACCATACACTTCAGTTTCGTCGTTTTGTAAGTGCCTTACTCGCCGAAGAATGAAAGTTTTGGTAGCTGCAACAGTTTTGGCGGAGCTATTGCTTCTCCCTGAGAAGTCGCTGCATAAGACTAAACATAAAGAGGTTAACAAACGTGTTTAGGGTTCGTGTGGAATTAAAATAAGACGTCAGCTCGGTTGCTCAGCGACCTTGCTGCAAGAAATTGTGGTTGAAGACCCTAGAAGTTCTTTTAATCAACTTAGAATGTCAAAAACAAATGTTCAAATGTTTGTAGAACTTAACTACGGGGTCATCAGTCCCTAAGCTTACAAACTAGTTATGAACTAGCTAAGACTAAAGACGGCACATATATCCATGCCCGAGGGGGGACTCGAACTCCCGACCGTAGTGGCCGTGCAGACCGTGACTGGAGCGCCCCTCAGCCCCTCAGCCCCTCAGCCTTAGAATGTCACCAGAGCAGTTCACGTTCCTTTTAAACAGAATTATAATGCAATATAGAAACAAGATGCTGTTGAGCGTGAAGCATTGTTACCAGAACTGAAATTAATTTCATTGCATTACGTTTCTTGTCGTGTAGATATTCGTCTCTACAGTACCTGTACCGTGTTCCCAAATCCACAATTGCCATAGTTCGTTTGTATAGGTATTTAGAATTGAATGTATTTTAGACTGCAGTTCACTAACCGTCACCCCATCAATATTTAATTCACGAATAATTACTTGAAGAGCACCAACACGTCGCTGCTTATTCCTAAGATCGTTGAAATCGCACAAACACCAATGCATCGTATAAATGCTCAAAAACCGAATTATTTCTGTATTGCTTATAACCTAACCTAATAACACGCGCAATCAGTTTCGCCAAAGTTGGAAGGTGCCGAATCTGTTTAGTTTCGCCAGCGAGTTGCGCGAACGCCTGCCGGGCATGCGCACTGGCCATTAGCGCAGTTTCATGAAACCTAGTGTCGTCGTGTAAACTAGGGATGGGAAAAACCGACCGGTTAAAACCGATACCGGTATTTTAGTTTTGAACAACCGGTTTTGTCGTTATTTATTTGGTGTTGGTTGTAACCGGTTTATTTTAGTTATTGCCAAGAACCGGGTAAAATAACCGATACGACTACTTCCTGTAGTAGTGGTTCAAAATGTGTTTTTTGTAAATAATTTTAAAAAATTAAAACTAGTAGACACTAATATTTAGGGCTATTCCTAAAATTTCCACTGCTGTGAAATATTAGGTCATCGCAGAAACTAAGAAAAGCGATCAGTGACACTTTAAGAACAATCCCGGCAGTCAGAAACGCGCAACTTAAGAACTGGTGCAGCTGTTGAGGCATCGATGCACCTGTTGCCGTGTGGCGTGGCCTATTAGACAACGCGCGTGCACCGGCAGTGTACGAGACTTGCCTCCTTCTGGTCATGCGTCAGTTCTTTGCTGCCGTCGCCAGAGATCGGTTGTGTCTTAAATGTCACCATCCCGAGTGTGGAAGTACTTCACAAAGTACGGGAGGAGCGAGATACAATGCTCCATTTGCTTTAAAAAGCTGGAAACGGGTGGAGGTTCTAGAAACATGCTATGTCATTTAAAGGGAAAGCATCGAAAATGTTCCTTGGAAAATAAGCTAAATTCGATTCATATTATGTAAGTGATATACTCTAAGCTTGCAATACTAATTTTTAATGTATTATCTTATTGTTATGCTAACAAGTTTTATTAATGTGATTCCTTGAAAGCGAGGGGCTTAATAACCGATATGGGTTTAGGTAACATTGACCATGTGGTGCGTCACGAGGTAGCCGTGCGGTCTGAGGCTCCATGTCACGGACTGTGCGGCTGCTCCAGTCGGAAGTTAGAGTCCTCCCTCCTCCGTCGGTCATGGATGTATATGTTGTCCTTGGCGTAAGTTAAAGTTAGAAACTATTTAATCTAAGTCTAGGGACCGATGACCTAAGCATTTAGGTCTTATAAGAACTCACACCCATTTGAACATTCTTTGATCATGTGGTACATAGCTTTTCTAGTTTGCGTTCATTTACACTGACAACAATCATACTGTTAGTCGGAACTGTGACTTTAATTTTCGAAATACTTCTGCAGCACTGATTGAAGTTTATTTGTCTGCACGGCCACTACGGTCGGGGGTTCGAATCCCCCCTCGGGCACGGATATTTGTGCCGTCCTAGTTCGTAAGTAGTTCATAAGTAGTTTGTAAGTTTAGGGACTGATGACCCCGTAGTTAAGTCCCATAGACTATACAAACATTTGAAACATTTTGAAGTTTATTTACTGACTGTAATTTATATATGTTGTGTGCATAACGAGATATTCGTATGCGTTGGCGCACAAAGTCCAACTTACGGAGTGGTTGGCTCAATAATCGCAACTGCCGGATGGAAATACTAGGCCAGTAAATCTGTAAGCTTCGTATATCGTCTTCTACGGACTCCTGGCTGGGCTTACACACACTCAAGAAGGCGTAGTATTGGGAGGGGATCTTGCAAAATATGGAAAGACTAGTGATTTGTCGTATAACGTAAATTTACCTAAATTTTGTAAGTTTCGGTTTCGGCCGAAACTAGAAGAACCGACGATTACGGTTTCTGTTTCGGCCGCAAAATATGTTTCGTTCTAACTCTATTGGAAATAACATTAATAAAAACCTAAAACCGGTTATTTAAAAATCTGTTATCTTGAGCAATTTTTAAGGTGCGGTTAAACTGGAGATGAAAAGAACCGGTATAACCAAAAACCGGTTGTTTCAGCAACAACCGCCATCCCCAGTGTAAACTAGCCTTGTGTCAGCGGGGCTCGTTCGGCGTTGAGCCCTGCGGGAGTGTCGGCGCGTAGGCGCATCTCAGCAGGTGGACGGAGGCCACGGCGCCGCCGCAGTACAGCGCAACGCTACTACGCGTTGCTAATGTCACTGCAGCCTCTGGTCACCTTGCTTTCGCTTTCTAGCCAACTGCACGTCCCCTCCCTAAACTATCCTGTACCCCCTCTTCACCCTCTGACTATATCTATATCTCCCTCTGACTACTTCTTCCACGCGTGATCCCGTTTCGGAGACTGCTTCTTGTGTGCGACAGCGATGGCCGAAATAGAGATGAAATGGAGCACCTGGTCGGCGAGAGAGGTTCGCGGCCGCCAATTTACGCCAACAGACAGCACTATCAGATGCCGCGCGGCGTCCGCGCCTCTGCTACATTTCTAAATTGCCCGCCGCAGGACGCCAAACGAGGGCGTAGCGGGCGTCGTAACAAGAAACAGCAGTGGAGGCGGCAGGCGGCTACCGCGGAGCCGGTTTCCTCAAACGAGACTCGCTAAATGCGCTATCGATCTCGACGTGTACCGCTCACTTAGCGAGGCGTATTTAGAGCGCTAACTCTTTCTTAAGCAAAGCTAACGCCGCCGCACACGCCTGTTTTCTCCATAATTCGACTGCTACTCACTCACCAGTATGTCTTTCTCCGTACAAGTCTCTCCTGAAAGGCGACGGAGGCAATGCTCATATCTGCAGGACACTGTACGTAGTAAATGGATGTCCAGACTTGCTGTACCTGTTTCTCTCAACCTTTTCCTGATCAGAGACCTGTCACTTTTGTTCCCTTTTTTAGGTACCACAAGTTTCAAGAACATTGACATATGTCATTCTACAAAAAATAATCATTATTATTAACATTTCAACATTCAAAAATACTGTTCATCGGTTGTACAGTTAGAGGTAGATTATTACAATATTCTTCTCGGGTTTCCTGCCGGATCAAAACGTCATCTGGACACAATATTTCGGCGGTCCACCTGGACGCCATCCTCAGGTGACAGTGCTAGTACACCGACTCGGCGAGACAGGTGGACCGCCGAAATATTGTGTCCAGATGACGTTTTGATCCGGCAGGAAACCCGAGAGGAATATTATGAATCATTACGCCGGGAAAGCCTACGTAGTCACATAGAGGTAGATTACTTCACCAGGTCTCGGCTTCAAGTATGGAAGCCTTCATCAGAAGTAAAATAAAGATAAAAATAAAAATAATAATAAAACGTTATGTGAACAGACAGTGGATTTTGAGCGGCACAGCTCACGTTCGAGTTAGATGTGTACAGGACAGTGATTTCCTGTCATAACAAGGTATGAAAAATATTTGACTATTTTGAAGAAGTGCAAAAAGATAAATGTGTCAGTGGACAGACTTAGCCTATCTCTTGCAGGAAGAAAGGAAATTAGAAAGGTTCTTCCAAACTTTGGGAAGGACACTCAATCATAGAAGTCCACAGAGGAATCACCTCCAGCTGTCAGAGTATCAAAGTCAGGAAGACCTATAAGAGTTTCAACTCGATTCTTAGACTGAGTTATTTCTGTGAAAAATAAATGAAGTCACATTACGCATTGTAAATATTTTTAATTGTGTTATATCTTTATCATTTTCATACCATTTGCACTTGTGTTTTTGTAATATATATTTTGTTATTCCAATATGATATTTTTTGTTTTTAAATAATGTAATGTCATACTTCGCCACCCTGTATTATTTCATAACTTTGTTACTGGTGGGGGAGTAGTCTACATGACAGTGATATAACCGTTTAAATAACTTAACACGATATCTCTGATTTCTGTGTGTGTTCAGTTATTTTGTATATAACAAAAAGAGTGTTCGTAGAAAAGCCAAATAAAAATTGTAATAAATATTCTCCAGCGTATATTTCATAATTTTAGTAAATATATCCGTCACGTCAGTAATAGATACCACACCTATAGTGCTGGCCACACGCGCGACCCTAGCGGCGCGTTTAGTTACATGAAATATAAGTTCTGCTTTTTAAAGCTTGTCACATGTAATTTACATTTGTAACCTAAACGTGAGCTCTGTTGTTCAAAAACCACTGTCTTTTCATTTCATGTAACAATTTTTATTATTTTTTATTTATTTACTTATTTTTTACTTCTGAAGAAGGCTTTCATAATTGACGCCTTGGTAAAGTCATCAACCTCTAGCTTTGCAACCGATGAGCTGTATTTTTGAGTGTTAATCTTTCACAAACGGTTGCTGTATCAAGAGCCATGTTTAAAGCAGTAATTAACATTTCACTAAATACGTAAGTAACAGACATTAACAATAATGTCGCAAATGAAACGGTGTAATAAAGGAACCGTGTGTTGTAAACTATATGAATCCGAAGCGAAAATGCCACCACGAAAATCATGCAGGGGAACTGCAGAGAGGCTGGTCCACACGGTCGAAGGCCTGACTAAGGTCTAACGAAGCCAAGACTGGTTCGTAGAAGGCAGGTGCTATCACGTCTCAATAACGGCAGACAGGGACGTCTTAACGATCAAACCGGTTGCAATTTGAATACTTTGGGATAACGTAGTGCGACATCTAGGGACGAAAAAATTCTAGCCGGCCGTGGTGGCCAAGCAGTCTGCGGCGCGCCAGTCACGGTCTGCAGGGTCACTACGGTCGGGGGTTCGAATCCCCCTTCGGGCATTGTTATTTGTGCCGTCCTTAGTATTAGCTAGTTAATAAGTAGTTTGTAAGTTTAGGGACTGATGACCCTGTAGTTAAGACCCATAAGCTCTACAAACATTTGAACATTGTTGAAAAAATTCTACGCTGTGCCCTCAGCAGGCAACGTGATGCTCGCCGTTTTCTTCCGACATCCGAGGTCCGATATCGAATTCCGCGAGCAATGAAAACCCATTAACAGTGACGTGCACTATGAGACAAGTCCATCAAGAGCAAACGGCAGAGGCTGCTCACGGAGTGCTTCTGCTGCATGAAAATGTACGTCCCCGTGTCTCCAGGGTCACACAACGTGTACTGGCCAAGTGCGAGCAGTTTGAGCATTCGCCCTACAATCCGGACATGCTGGCATGAAAAAAAAAAAAAAATCAAAGGAAAACGTTTCATCTCGGAAGACTAGCTGAAGGACACAGCCTTGGAAAATAATGGTGGCACTAAATCTGCCTTAGCAACAATGGCCTTAAAATCAAAACTACGTGTCTTTAGAAAAATAAATTATTTAAATGTACACTGAACAAGAGGTTCCTAAATATCTGAGAAGGATGTAGAAGTTTTTGAATAGATTTAAGTAAAACGATCATTCCAAGTCACATTATTATACATAATGTAGTTCTTGAAGCCTCGAGTGACGAGTCTGGTTCAAGCTATGCTCAGTATTAATAATGATATCCTCTTTCTCTTCCTCTATTGCAATAATTAAACTTTCCGTTTTCTATCTGTACATGCTAAGAGTCTTTTCAGTCTTGTATGACAGAACCAGAGTCTTTGAATGGGCGGACGTACGATGTTGGTACAAAAGCTGACATTTGCTTGTTAACAATTGAGTTGAACACCTAAATCTGAGCAGTCTCTACGCTAATGTTGGATCAGCTGATAGACTGATATTGTTAAAAGTAGAGATGTTGCGAGATATGGCTCTCAGGTGGTTCATGTTAGAAGTTTTCAGTCTTTATAGAATGATATTTTCTCTCTGCAGCCAATTGTGCGCAGATATGAAAATTTCTGACAGAATAAAAACGTGTACTGGATCTTCCCATGTTTGATTCATGTTACCGGCAAACAGTATTCGTCTACTAGGAAATTTCAGGTGTCAATCTATGTTAGCTGTGGTTTAGTCTACCGTCTACTACTACTAGCCAGACATCTACTAAGAGGGCAGCGCGTTAATCCTATCCGTTGTTCTCCTGGTACATATTTGTTTATGTTTTGTATACATTTCTTTTCCTGTGTTGTGGGTTTAAACAATTATATATAGTTCACGTGTAGTGTCAGTCTGAATAAGTGTAAAATGCGTACGTTCAAGTCATTTTCTTAAAAATTCTAAGTCACATTATTATACATAATGTAGTTCTTGAAGCCTCGAGTGGCGAGTCTGGTTCAAGCTATGCTCAGTATTAATAATGATATCCTCTTTCTCTTCCTCTATTGCAATAATTAAACTTTCCGTTTTCTATCTGTACATGCTAAGAGTCTTTTCAGTCTTGTATGACAGAACCAGAGTCTTTGAATGGGCGGACGTACGATGTTGGTACAAAAGCTGACATTTGCTTGTTAACAATTGAGTTGAACACCTAAATCTGAGCAGTCTCTACGCTAATGTTGGATCAGCTGATAGACTGATATTGTTAAAAGTAGAGATGTTGCGAGATATGGCTCTCAGGTGGTTCATGTTAGAAGTTTTCAGTCTTTATAGAATGATATTTTCTCTCTGCAGCCAATTGTGCGCAGATATGAAAATTTCTGACAGAATAAAAACGTGTGCTGGATCTTCCCATGTTTGATTCATGTTACCGGCAAACAGTATTCGTCTACTAGGAAATTTCAGGTGTCAATCTATGTTAGCTGTGGTTTAGTCTACCGTCTACTACTACTAGCCAGACATCTACTAAGAGGGCAGCGCGTTAATCCTATCCGTTGTTCTCCTGGTACATATTTGTTTATGTTTTGTATACATTTCTTTTCCTGTGTTGTGGGTTTAAACAATTATATATAGTTCACGTGTAGTGTCAGTCTGAATAAGTGTAAAATGCGTACGTTCAAGTCATTTTCTTAAAAAGGCGAATTATTCTCATTTGCATGCTGACGTATAATGCTATGCGATATGTCTTTCGTGTCACCCTGTAAAGTTCTTTTGTAAACTTGTACCGACTGCAAGGTCGTCGTCACATGTCGCGGCGGCTTTGAATCCCCGCGCGCGCTGGAGTGTGGCGCGACGAGCAGAACTCAGCTGCCGCCCTCTGTGGACTGACAACGCCAAGAGCGGCAGCGTGCAGCGAGCTCTGGCGGTCTTTGGAGGGGGGCGGATGCGGATGGAAGACGCGGGCCCCTAAACTACGTCGTGGTCCTGGACGGTGTTGTCGTGGTGGCAAAAGAACTTGGTCGTGTCACTGAGTGTAGTTAGTTACATATCATTTATTCTACTTTTGAAACGTGTCCATAGGAAATGTATATTGCTGAATTTGTAAGAAAATGTATAATATTGTGCCTCCTGTTTTGTGTCGTGTAACTTGCTTGCAAGAAAATGAATAATATTGCTTCTACTGTGTGTATCGATATGTGTACATAAATCTGTGAAATTTCATCTTTGGCAAAGATTATGTATCACATAGCATTGTAGCTTCTGCAGAGAGACAGAGTGTGTGAGACCTGTGGTTCAGCTCGCTTAGAGAACAGTTGTGTATATGGCTCTGATGTAGAGCAGAGGCTGCTGTGTCAGAAAGTTGATTTGATTGTATTTGGAATATGTATTATATTTCTTGTGCGCCTCGGTTGCACAGTGGTAGAGTGCCAGACTACAAATCTAAAGGTCGCGGGTTCGATCCCCGCCAGGTCCTAGGATTTTTATCCGTCTCTTTCCACTTCTTTCACCTCTGGCAGTAATGCTCATGTGAAAAATACCGAGTAGCACCCACGTCAAACTGTAGGTCCCCCTATAACTGGCTGGGTAAGTCAATTCGAAGGTCGGAGGAAGGCAACGGCAAACCACCTCCAAACAGGACCATGCCTAGTAAAGCACTGTTGTGTTCAAACCAATCTTCGGATTGTTGACTGCTTTACCTTTATTGTATTTCTTATTATTGTGAAAACGTTGTACCACCACTGGAATGAAGGTAACTGCATTTTATGTAATTATGAAAACGTTGTAACATTTAGGTAATGTAATGCTGATTATTAATAATAAGTAACAAATTTGACCTTTCTTTCCTGTTTCATTTACGTAGTTAGAAGATTAACCTACTTCCTTCGTTTGATAATTATTTGTGGATTTAAAGTGTAGTATTGATTTTGGTAATCTTGTTGAACAGATTTCGTTATTGGTACCGTAGTAAATGCTTGTTATGCAACACTGCAGTTAATTGAGTATGATGCTGAATTTTCATAATCGGTACTGATTTGCATAAAATTCTTCTAGACGAACATTAAGAAAGTGGTTTGCGTTTTTAATATCTTTCTCGCAAACAATTTTTTTGCGTGTAGTCAGTGTGTGTTTCATGCAGATTACGTGTCACAGTTGTTTGTCAAAAGATGCGTTGCACACATAATCAGTTTAATGCACTGTTTTTCATTTAACAGTGTATAAATTATTATCAGGGCCATAATTAAACTAAATTAGTGTGTTAATGAACAATGTACGTGTGCAGTTAAATTTTGATGATCTGATAACTTAGTGTTCTTAACTGTTAAACATCAATGTATGACAACCATTTGGACTACAACTAACACCATATCAGGTTTTGAATGAGTAACTTTAACATAAACTACTTTGTTGTCTGATTAAACGATAGATTCAACTTCAGACAACACACATACAACTTTTAGTTTGAGTTACAGCCGGCAGTTAGACTTGCGGACAGGTGCCTGCATAAGCTGCACGTTTTATGTTGTTCTCTCGAAGTGCATACTAGTCCGAGATAGTTCCGAGTGTTGTACAGCCGCGGTGGAGTAGCCGAGAGGTCTAAGGCTCCTCGTTGCGGAGCGCGCGGTTGCTCGCCGTCGGAGGTTCGAGTCCTACCTGGGGCACGGGTGTGTATATGTGTTGTCCTTAGGTTAGTTCACCTTACTTTAAGTAGTTTGTAAGCTATGGACTGATGACCACGCAGTGCGGTCCGATATATTTACAAACATTTGAACACTTATGGTGTTATACACTAGTGTGACCTTATTGGTAACATACAAACAATACCCTCACTACTTGATAGTAATGGCGATCCTGTCGATGACAGGGCTACTAAAGCAGAGTTACTAAACAAAGCTTTTAGAAACTCATTCACCAAAGAAGACGAAACCAATATTCCAGATTTCGAATTACGAACAGAGACCGTAATGAGTAACGTAGAAGACGATACCATCGAAGTAGTGAAGCCTCTAAAATCACTTAACAAGTCTTCTGATCCGGACTGTATACCCATTAGATTTCGATCTCCGATAGCTCCTTAATTAACAGCAATATACAACCGCTCTCTCACAGAAAGATCTGTACCAAAAGATTGGAAAGTTGCACTGGTCACACCTATAATCAACAAACGCGGTAGGAGTAACCCACTAAACTACAGGCCTATTTCACTGACGTCAATATGGAGCAGGATTTTGGAACATATCCTGTAGAGAATGATCTATTGACCCAAGGTCAACACGGATTTAGAAAAAATCGTTCATGCGAAACACAACTAGCTCTTTACTGACACGAAATTATGGGCGCTATCAACAAGGGTTGGCAAATCGTTTCGGTATTTCTTGATTTCCAGAAGGTTTATGACACCGTACCTCACAAACGGCTTTTAATCAAATTGCGTGGTTATGGCATATCGTCCCAAATTTGCGACTGGATACGGTATTTCCTTTCAGAGAGGACACAGTTCGTAGTAACCAATGGTAAGGAATCGACTAAAACAGAGTTGATATCTGGCGTTCCACAGGTTAGTGTTATTTCTCCTCTGCTGTTCCTTGTTTACATAAACGATTTGGGAGAAAGTCTAAGCAGCTCTCTTGGTTGTTTGCAAATGACGCCGTCATTTACCGTCTAATAAAATCATCTGAAGATCAAAACCAACTGCAGAACTATCTGAATATGATATCACTATGGTGTAAAAATTGGCGATTGGCTCTAAATATTGAGAAGTGTAAAGTCCACATGAGTACGAAAAAATCCTTTAAAAGTTGTTTACAAGATAAATCAATCGAAAGTAAAGGCCGTAAACTCGACAAAATACTTAGGAATTACTATTACTTCAGACTTAAACTGAAAAAAAAAAAAAAAAAAAAAAAAAAAACACACACACGTAGATAATGTCGTAGGTAAGGCGAACCCGAGACTGCGTTTTACTGACAAAACGCTTAAAAAATGCAAAAGAACCACTAAAGAGACTGCATACACTCCGCTTGTCCGACCATTTTTGGAGTATTGCTGCCCAGTGTGGGATTCTTATCAGGTGGGTTTGACGGAGGACATCGAAAGAGTCCAAAGAAGGGCAGCTCGTTTCGTATAGTCACGATACAGGAGAGACAGCGTTACGATAATGATACAGGATCTGGGATGGGAAACATTATAACAGAGGTGCTTATCGCTGCGGCGTGGGCTACTACGAAACTCCAATTGCCAACATTATTCTCCGAATGCGAAAATATATTGTTGACTCCCACTTACATAGGTAGAAATGATCATCAGAATAACATACGAGAAATCAGAGCTCGAACGGAGAGATTTAGGTGTTCTTTCTTCCCGCGCGCTATTCGAGAATGGAATGGGAGATAAATAGTATAACGGTGGTTCGATGAACCCTCTGCCAGGCATCTAAATGTGATTTGCAAAGTATTTCCATGCAGATGTAGATGTTCAGAAAATTGGTTTCGTGTTCCATTTAAGCTGCATTTGTTCTACATCCATATTCTGAAATCCATCGTAAGGTGCGTGGCGGAGAGTACACTGTACCACTACTAGGCATTTCCTTTCCTGTTCCACTCCAAAGTAGAATGAGGAAAAAAAGAATGCCTATATGCCTCCGTACGAGCCCTAATTTCTCTTATATTGTCTTTGTGATCACTACGCAAAATGGAAGTATGTGGCCGGAAGATAGTACAACACTCAGCTTCAAATTACGGCCCTCTCAATTTCCTCAACAGAAATTCAGGAGAAGAACCCCGTCTTTCCTCCAGTGAACCCCAAATGAGTTGCCGGAGCATTTCCGTGACACTCGCGCATTGGTCGAACCTATCAGTAACATACTTAGCTGCTCGCCTCTGAACTGCTTCTATGTCTTCCCTTAATCTGAGGTGGGTCCCAAACACTTGAGCAATATTCAAGACGTGGTCGTACAAGCGTTTTATACGCGGTCTCCGTTACAGATGAAGTACATTCGCCTTATCCACAACTGTCCAAACATGTTCGTTCCATTTCATATAGCTCTGCATGTTACGCCTAGATATTTGAACGACGCGACTGTATCGAGAAGCTAACTACTAATGCTGTATTCGAAAATAATGGGATTGTTTTTCCTACTCATGCGCTTCACCTTACATTTTTCTACATTGTGAGCTACCTTCCATTCTTCGCACCTACTAGAAATTTTGTCTATTTCATCCTGTATGCTACTACAGCCAATTAAAGACGACACTCTCCCATACACCACTGCATCGTCAACAACAGCCGCAAATTACAACTTACTCTGTCAATCAGAACATCTATATAGATACAAAATAATAACGCTCCTGGGGCACGCCTGACGATACACTCGTCTCTGATGAACACTCGAGAACAAAGTACTGCGTTCTACTACTTTGGAAGTCTTCCAGCCAGTCACAAATTTGTGAATCTATTCCATAAACTCGTATTGTTATCATTAAGTGTTTGCATTTTCGTAAAGTCAATGGAATGAGATGTAGTAAAGTTCTAACAGAAAAGAGTGTACCAGTTAAGATGATTATGTTGCTAGCGGGTTACTTTTACTTTTAAGGATTCTGTGAGTGTCTAATGAAGTTCTAATCTATCGCTTTACCTTGAAGTAGACGGTTTCTTTGGCAACCAATAGAGTTCCCTTTAATAATGTCCACGCCTTGTTATCTAAAGTTATCTGTGTGATTTATGGAACTTAAATCAATTATTCTCACGTGTGTTGCAAAGGCCTCTTTGAGCAGTTATTTAATTCAAATTTGCTGCAACATTTTATTGAGTGTTAATACCTATTCTTTTAAATAATCATTTACGTTACCTTGATGGAAGGTTATTTCTTTAGGAATTTTGAACCATCATATTAAAATGTGTGTGTGGAGCATAGAAGCTGTAATAAAGATTATGTTCAGAAGTGATGTATTAGTCCTACCTCCTGCTCCCAGTCTTACCACCCAAAGTTCTCTTACAGACTGTTATTCTATATCTTTTTTCTGTCGGCATCAGCTGTGAGTCGTAAAAATTATCGTAGCAATTTGGTGATAGCAGAGCCCATCTCATATGTTTTAGTTCTTAGGAATGATTATTTCTGTCTCCTTACATGTTACAATAATATTTTCAAGCCTTCTATCATGCAGTACCAACTGCCGATTGTTTTGAATATCGATTGAGTGTAACGTACTATAAAATAGATTTATGGCATACCACTTGTGAAGTATTTGAATTTGCATGCAAAAAGTGTTGACTTAAAAAAAAAAAAAAAACTCTTGAGGTTACACTAGACGTGTCTTTCTGACTGCTTAATAGTTCCTCAACTGCTCATTAATTACATAACATTCTGTATTTTAAACCACCACAACTTTTCTTTCTTTTGTGTGTCACCATGACAATTACTCACGTGCCGGAGTTTAATGTGGTGTTGATTGTGAAAGTTATGTTCGACAGTTGCGAAATTTACGATCAAGCTACATGAGATGTATGTCCTTCATTAATCTGTTTCCTGGAGGTTTTCACTACTTTCCACTATGCGTGGGATGTGCCAATAAAATCATTCGTTTGTAATTATTATGTCACCTTTACGACAGCTCGAAATACGCTAAACGCACACACTTACCTTGAGAATTAAATCTAACAGTGCTTGGTCACAAATAGTGGATAAATTCGTGTCTCAGTACGACGTTTATTTAAGACATTTACTAAAAAATAACGTTTGATAGTACACACTGTAGTACTAAATTTGGTTCTGTGCTTATTTTCTATTTGTCAAGTGAATGCTCCTAACTTTCGATTTTTATAGATGTTGTTGTTCGTTAGTGTATGAGTGTTTCGTGTGTTTCTGTGTTATGATTGTTGATGTTAAATAATTCGAGCTGAAATGAAGTACAATATCTCCGTGTTTTCTCTTAAATTTTATCAAATAAACTACATAATTCTTTCAATTCGTAGTCAAATAACACCTACGTGAAGATCTTGTTTCACCTCTTTCTCTCAGATATTGTAACACTAGGCTTCAAATCTCTAGCCGCGGTGGAGTAGCCGAGCGGTCTAAAGCACCTCGCTGCGGAGCGCGCGGTTGCTCGCCGTGGAGGTTCGAGTCCTCCCGGGGGCATAGGTGTGTGTGTTTGTCCGTAGGTTAGTTTACCTAGGTTTAAATAGTTTGTAAGCTACGGACTGATGACCACGCAGTTTGGTCCGATAGATTTACAGACATTTGAACATTTTCAAATCTCTATCAGTACATCGACCACTAAAAAGGTACCGTTCTACTTTCTTCGTTGATATGAAATGGAACTTGTGTATGTATCTCGATAGGTTTAGACTTATCTCCTGTTGATCTAACTATTCAACAGTTTTGTAATGCGTTCGTTGGTAGACGTGTGCTGCTGATTATTTTGCTGCTTACTGTTTGTGACGTCACCTTCACAGACGCACTTGTATCTAGTATTACTGTTGCCGGCCGCAGTGACCGAGCGGTCTGCGGCGTGCCAGTCACGGTCTGCGCGGCCGCTGCGGTCGGGGGTTCGAATCCCCCCCCTCGGGCATGACTGTTTGAGCAGTCTTTAGTATAAGCTAATTCATAAAATATAGTTTCTAAGTTTAGAGATCGATGGCCCCGTAGTTAAGTCCCATAACCTCTACAAATAAATAAATAATACTGCTATTGTTATTGTTATGGCCGCCGTTCGTGGCTCGGTTGAATTCCTGTATTAGGTCTATGGAATGCAGTATAGTAAAGAACTGCTGTAGATCGTCTTCCGCTGCGTACACCACTTTCTGTCTCTTTGAGTACACGCCGTACGTCCGAGTTCGAAACCAGTTCGTCGCGAAATCGGGTTTATGTTGAAGTAGTGCTCAAAATACTTCTTGAGGTTACCTTGCTTTTCCTTGAAGGTTCTGGGTTGAAAACCTCCTTTCTCAAACGCTCTTGTAGCAACGTTAGCCCGTTCAATTCATAATCATTATACAAATACGCGAAGACGAAAAGTGAAGTACTGTAAATGCGGTACAAAGTCGCGATAGAGGCGACCATACTTAGAATAACTGGTACTGCTGCAGGTACGCTGAATAGGTCGAAAACATTTTCAATAGAAAATATTTTTTATTGACTCGTTTCGGAGATTTCATCATCCGACTGGTATCTGTTGGTGACTTCAGCCACTCTGACACATGTTACCTTTACGTAGATGTTATAAGCTGTTTCTGTCATGTGTAGAAAATTGAAGTATCGATTTTTAATATTCAAATGTTGAAATGTTTCTAAGTCTAACGGACTTATCTGATGCGGGTATCAATCTATAGGCTTACAAACTATTTAAACTATCTTAAACTTATGTTAAGGACAATACACAGACACACCTATGCCCAGTGGACTCGAACCTCAGAACGGCGAGCAATCGCGTGCTCTACAGTAAGGCGCCTTAGAGCGCTCGGTCACTCCACGGCGGCTTTTTAATATACAACGACACAAATGAAACTCACACGATTCGAAAGCGGGTTTGCCATAGATGTACAGACCCGTTAAGTGTGGTTAAAGGAAGTGAATCTTTTATTATCTAAAGGGGATGAAGACGATAAGCCGCCAAGGTTACTGGTCTAGTACCACAGTCACTTGGCGGTAGAGTGGTCGAAGCCACGAGGTCGACCAAGTTCTCAGCAGTGAAAAATGTTATTTCTTGGCGTCGCTGTTTCGCGTATTATCCTGAAAGCTTTGTAGCCATCTGCTGCCGCTACCGAAGAATTCTAGTAAGTTCCTACTTTTTAATTCGTTTTGAATACCTGCGATTTCCTGTTTCCCTTCATAAGACGTAGGTCCACAATGTAAGTTCCTTTTTTTATATAAAATAAACGTGTACAGATACAGAAAAATATTTATTGTACAAAAATCTAGAACGAAATACTTTTCTACGTAGCTTCCGGAATTTTGTGAGCACTTGTGATAGCGTGGCACAGTGTGCCTCCATCCCACTGACTGCCGTTTTGTTTCAGCGGTACCCGAGTTCTATCCTCCGTAACTATCCGAAGAAGAAAACCATCGCCTTCTTAATTGTAGCGTGTCAGAAACTTAATTCCACTGACAAATATTCAAAAGTTTGTAAATCTATCGGACAACTACTTGATTATAAGTCCGTAGATTACAAACTACTTAAACAAAGGTAAACTAACCTAAGGAAAACACAAACACCCAATACCCGACGGCGAACGACCACCCTTACCGCAGCACGGCGCCCCAGTACGCACGGCTAATCCGCCGCGGCCTATCCGTTGTTTTCTGTGCTGTTCGCTAAGAATTTTAGGTACCCAACTTGAGGAAAGTTTTCGAAATTTCAGTTTTTCAGTAACAATTTCATGGAGTTTTGATCGTGAGATTTCCGGAACTTCCTTAGCAAGGGCACTAAGTGTAAACGTACGATTGTGTTTTAATATTATCTTCAGTTGTGTGAACTAGTTCGTCAGTAACTACAAACGAGCGTCCAATTCGTTCTCCATCGTGCACTTGGTCACGTCATACACTGAACAGTCTGACCCTTTGTCTCACCATTGTGTCACTCAAAGCATTTTGTCCGTAAGCGTCGCACATTTGCCGATGAATTTCTTTCGGTTTAACTTTCTTTGCTTTTAGAAAACGAATCACAGATCTGATTTCACACGCGGCGGCTTTTTCAATTACGGCTGACATTATAAAGAAGCACTACAAAGCACACGTCGGCAGCATCGATCTCTGAAAATGGCGTACGTGTCATCCCCTTGAGTCAGAGTAATTGCCCCGCATGCTCGTGGGAACTGCGATCGTAGCGCTGCCACGGATGTAAATAGAAACTGAAGTTACTTTGTGGACGAACCTCGTATTTGAAAACCATTTTTTGTTTTTGGTTATGCCTAGAAGGAGAAAGCTAACTGAGCTGAGTGAAAGACACAGGACTAGACAGACAGAATTCTTGCGTAGTGGAAGAGTGGGAATGAGGACAATCATAATGTTAAAGGATTCTTTTAAAATTAAATTAAATTTTAGTTTCGTTACTTGGTAAACACAATTAGCGCAGTTTCCACCGGAGAAAATGAAACAATAAAAAACAACTTGACACTGAAATCGCCTTGCTACAGGACAAGACAAAAAAGAAAACAAATAGCTAAGCAAATGAGGATGCTGTTAACTTGTTCGGTCCATAATCGGAAACAGAGTATTTAGAGAGTTAATATGGATCTTTTTCGCAGGAGAGGAAACAACTGAGGCCAAGAAGGAGCTAAACGAGTGCTAAAGTGGAAACATGTTTAATTTGATTGCACAGAAGCTTTATTTATACCGCGAGAACGTACTCGTTACAAGTTCATGGCTGCTACAGTGTCAGTACCACGATATACTACAATGGCGGCAGCATCCACACTTGAGTGGTTTGTCGACCCATACCTTCCAAGAATAGCGAGCAACTGACGTCGAGAACGCCTCTCTCGTTGGTTTTCACCTCGGACGTTGAACTGCAGTAAGCTGCATCCAAATACATTACAGACTTGTAGCGAACCTCTTCGGTGAAACAGTTATAACTGGTAAGGGCCTGATGGCATGGTTTCACGCTTCTTGGGTTGCTGGTCCTGGAATGGTGGCCCAGTAGTTTCGCCGACAAGACACCGTGTCCAAGGATTTAAAATAACTATTGGAACAGCCTTTATGCCTGTTCGCCATATTGCCACTTTATAAGAATAATTATTAATTATAATTAATGAGAGACCAGGAAAAATACTCCGCCCCTACGAGACGACGGTCCTCTGCTTGCCGGGGATGTTAGCTAAATGTAGTACAATTGCCGATTAATTTTTTTGGCTTTTTCCATTTTAATGCAGCCGTAGCTTGTGACATATCATTCGAGTCGTAATTTTATGTACTATTCGTATCCATAATCAGAAAGTTAACAAATATTTAATTATTGTAAACTGCCTTTGTCATAAATAATGGACAGGGTGTCACAGTCCCACCTTTGTGTTCGGCTGGGAAATGTCTCAGCTCCAGGGTATATTTGACAAACCAGTCAAGAGCCAAAAATGAAAATAAATAAATAAATAAAAATGACGTAATAGCCTATATATTTGTTTGCGAGGGTAAGTGTACATTTTCATAGACAAAACAGCCAGAAACCTCTGGATGTTGTGGTGTGGCATTATCATCGCATTTAAATCAGAAACCAGTTAAACGATTCTGCATGTCTGGTTTTTGCAGTCAACTGTTGAGACATTTTAAATGAAGTACTGTTTCTGTTGCTTCTGGTGGACTGATTCAAGAATATTTAGATAGTCACTGATCAAACGCTTCGAGAATGTGGAATTAATTGGAGTCTCTTTTGTACTATTTCCAGGTTTCTGGCAACTCTGTCTAGATAGTATCTGAGCGAAACAGATGAAACAGTTTTATTTGTAAGTGCAATGCAAAATGTTATTTAAACATTAACATTGTCGACAAAAATGACAGTAAAAGAAGCCAATGTGCCTATATTCGTAGTTTAGTTTAGTGAAGTTAAATGTAAACGGGAAAAATTAGCTCCAGGGCATGACTTAGGCAAACAAAGTTGTATTTCTACTGAAGATCTTTATGTTCAATAGTAAATGCCTTTGATTTATTACTAAAAGGTATGTTTGCAAGGAAATCCGTGCCCCGTTTAGCGAGACCACCATTTTCGTGAGGAGCATAAGGGGTTGTCATGACTGTTGGTTCATATGAGTTTCCAGCGGTTCTTTCATTCAATTACTAGCGAAATCCAGTCACGGTCACGTGGTATCAGTATCTTGCTTAGTAGAACGATTTAACTGCTTGATACGACCTATTTTTCCAATTTAGTAGAGCTCACAAATGGAAGCCTACTAGGGCGGAGTAGCTGATCATTTCATGTACTTAAATACCTTGTACTAGTAGCAATGTAAACTATAAACTCCGTCAGACAGGCCTCAGGGGGCCCACTGGGTACTGACCGACCGCCGTGTCATCCTCTGCCCGAAGGCGTCACCGGACGCGTTATGGAGGGGGACGTGGTCAGCGCCCCGCACTCCCGGCCGTTACGTCAGTCTTGGTGACCGGAGCCGCTACTTCTCAGTCAAGTAGCTCCTCAGTTGGCCTCACAAGGGCTGATTGCACCCCGCTTGCCATCAGCACTCGGCAGACCCGGACGGTAACGCATCCAAGTGCTAGCCAATCCCAACAGAACTGAACTTCCGTGATCTAACGGGAACCGATGCATCCACTGTGACTCGGCCGTTGGCTCAAGTCACATTTAAAATATTGTCATTCAAAATAGTGGTTTCACTATAAATACCAAAATAACGCCGTATTATGCCATATAACTACTTCGTTCCATGTGTTTATTGCAGGAACCAATTAACTGATCCTCGTTCTGGTTCGTTTACAACAACAATGGTCCCGAAAATACGTTTACTTCAATACAATCATGTGTACTATGTGATCAAACGTATCCGGACGCCTTGTGCTGCCACCTACTTTCAGGTACTCCATATGATCTGAGTAATCATTAGT
The DNA here is from genome assembly GCA_026315105.1 of Locusta migratoria. NCBI lineage: Eukaryota > Metazoa > Arthropoda > Insecta > Orthoptera > Acrididae > Locusta > Locusta migratoria. The sequence continues at coordinate 549,576,686 of CM048745.1, read as the reverse complement.
CATTGTGAGAGAGCAGAATGGGGCGATCCGCGGAACTCAATGATTTCGAACGTGGTCAGGTGATTGGGTTGGATGATGATGATGATTGGGGATGTAGGGCACTCAACATCGAGGTCATCAGCACAGGTGATTGGGTGTCACTTGTGTCAGAAATCTCCTCATACTCCTACACATCGTTAGGTCCACTGTTTATGATCATGAACTGGAAACGTGAAAGGACACGTACAACATGAAAGCGTCCAAGCCATCATCATCTGTTGACTGACAGAGATCGCCGACAGTTGGTAGTACAGTGTAATAGGCAGGGATGTATCGAGACAATCATGCATTATACGAGGCTTGGACAGTTGCGAAACGTCTTAAACATCAAACCGGTTGAAATTTGAACATGCCACTTAGCGATATCGCAGTGCGCAATCTACGGACGTGAAGTATGCGTTGCCACCTCCCCCTAAATAATTCAAGCATGTGCCCTCAAATAGGAAGGTGACGCTCACTGTAGTTTTCGACATCCGAGGTCCGATACTCATCGAATTCCTCGAGCACAGAAAGACCATTAACAGTGTCCTTTACTGTGGGACACTCTGTAGCCTGTACAAGTCCATCAAGAGCAAACGACCTGGGCTGCTTACGGAGGGCGTGATTCTGCTCCATAATAACGCGGGTTCACACATCTGCAGGGACGCACAAAGTGTACTGGCCAAGTTCAATTGGAAATAGCTTGAGCATCCGCCCTAAAAGCCGGATATGTCGCACTGTGACACATCTGTTTAGCCCGCCAAGATAAAAACATCTTTAAGGGAAACATTTCAACTCGGATGACGAACTGAAGGACACTGTGGGGAACTGGCTCTTGTCACAGCCACAGGTATTCTGATACTGTAATTACATTCGCATAAAGATTTCAGTTGTACCCACAGTGTCGTTTCGCACTGTACCTTTCCATTTGAAGATTCCTCTATATGAAAGTGAACTGCAAATGGTTTGCTCCACAAAGCCGAAGGCCTGAGTACAGTGAAACGAAGCCAAGGCTAGTTGGTAGTGGGCACGTGCTATCACGTTTCGATAGCGGCAAACAGCCGTAATTACTAAGGGTGTTCAAATGAAAAAAGTACCAAGCGTCTTAACAACCAAACCGGTTGAAACTTGATTATGCAGCTTTGGGATAACGTAGTGCGACATCTAGCGACGCAAAGCATGCGTCGTCACCTCCCAATAAAAATTCAAGGCTGTGTTCTCAGCAGACAAGGTGAAGCTCACCTACTTTTTGGACATCCGAGGTCCGGTTTCTAATTCGGCGAGTACGGAAAGATTATCAACAGTGACCTGTACTGTCAGACACTCCGTAGCCTGCGCAAGTTCATCAGAGCAAACTGCCTGAGCTTCTCTCGGATGGATTGGTACTGCTCCATGATAAAGCACGTCCGCACGTCTCCAGGGTCACACAAAGTGTACTGGCCAAGTGGAAAGAGCTTGAGCATTCGCCCTACAAGCCGGATATGTGGCTCTGTGATTGCCATATGTTTGGTCCGCCAAAATAAAAACATCTCAGAGGGAAACGCTTCAAATCGGATGACGAACAGAAGGACTGGCGCTTGTCACAGCCACAGGAATGATGGAAAAGGGAATTCTTTGGCTCGTTAAACAGTGGTGTATTTGTGCCCAGGCTTTTGATGATTACCCACGTATCATTTGAACACTTCTCGTGCATATGAAAAACGAGAAAACCGTGTTGAATATAGGCTAGGTACAGGTGCTGCAGCAAGAGGAGCTCGGACACAATGTGGTCTTCTCTGTGTAATATCTAATAATAGCTTTCTGTATACTTTTAAACAAAGTTTCTTGATAAGATTACCGGTCATCGTTTGGTCTTGAGGCGATCAATTCGTTTTATAGTTTCCAAATGATAAGCCAAGATCGAAAACTAACAATTTATTAAGTGACGACCGGTTTCGGTGCACTGTGTTACCATCATCTGGTCATATATATATTATAATCTGGTTATCTTGTTAAAAAAATTGGGTATAAAATAAGAATTGCACTTAGTCATAGTCATCTAATTTAACAAATGGAAATAAAATAATAAGTGCATAATAGCACTTAGTCATCAATGACTAAGTGCAATGTTGCACTTCTTATTTTATACCCAGTTTTTTAACAAGCTGACCAGATTATAATATACGTATTTATGACCAGATGATGGTAACACAGTGCACCGAAACCGGCCGTCACTTAATAAATTGTTAGTTTTCGATCTTGGCTTATCATTTGGAAACTATAAAAGTTTCTTGATCTGGATTGAAGTTTTATCGTTTGAGGTTACAGGTCAGTTTATCATTCCTGCCGCGTAAGTGTCGTGCTGTAGAACCGCCAGAGCCACGACAGGGCACGGCATTCCACGAGTCGTCGACCCGGCGGCAGAACGCGGCAGAGCATCACCGCTGCGGCGGCGTCCGCTTGTTAGGCGGCAGGAGACGGCGGGTAATTAGCGCTGGCCATTGCCGCCTTGATTAAGGCCCGTCCCGCGACAGGACTGCGCATGCGCCGCCGCGGGCCACCGCCGCAGCTGCCCACGCAATCCACCGCGCCGCGCTAGTCGTCCGGACACCGGCCGCACTGGAATGCGCGGCGCTGCGGTCGCCTCGACTACCCGCCACTAGTCCGCCACGGAGAGCATCTGCCTCGTATCCGAAGATCCACTGCTCGCCATTTAGTTTGCAAATTGTTCTTCAAAAAATGTAACGCCAAGATCGCAAATTAATAATTTATTTAATGACGACCGGTTTCCGACGTCTGTGCAAGCATCATCTATATATATACAGGGTATTTCACTAAGTGTGTTTTCCTCTGTAACTTATAAAATAATAGGTGACGGGAAATTTTAATGCGGTAGGTCAACATAAAAAATGTTACACTTTCTGCGGAGCTATGAACATAGTTTGTTGTATCGTTTTCCAAAGAGTTACACCACAAAGATATAATTTTTTAAATGGAACAATAGTTTTTTCTATCGTGCATTTGATTCGTTGAAACCAGCTGCGTCCAAATCAATTTAAACTACATTCCTATCACTGTTAGTTTGGGAGCTATAACCCTTCAAAATTCCGGGGGCGGATGCTGCGATAGCGTAGCTAACTGGCCGAGTGGCTATTCCCTGGGGCACGGCCCACTGTCTCATGACCACCAGCCAGTCAGCTACGCTGTCGTAGCCTCCACCCCCTAAACTTTGAAGGGTTGTAGCTCCCAAACTAACAGTGATAGGAATGTAGTTTAAATTGAATTGGACGCAGCTATGTTGCACTTATTATTTTATCGAAATTTTGTAAATAAGATGACCATGACTAACAAGGAAATTACATGGGCTCGAACAAACATATCTGTATGAACGTTTGGTTACAGCATCTCTACGTACACCTCAATGTCCTGGTGGGTATCGTTTTTCTGCAAAGCTCTGCAACTATGCTCAAGATAGCACTGTAGAAGTAATTGTAGACGCCATACGTAATGCAGATATCTTAACTACAACTTATGTAATAATCATCGTACTTGTTCTCTAGCGAATTGTCATCAAAAGCCGTGATGATAGTTGCAACTTTAACCTTCTTCCCGAAAGACTGTTAGTATTCACTGCCGCCGGCCGTGGTGGCCGAGGAGACTGAGGCGCTCCAGTCTGCACGGCCACTACGGTCTGGGGTTCGAATCCCCCCTCGGGCATCGATATTTGTGCCGTCTTTAGTATAAGGTAGTTGATAGGTACTTTGTAAGTTTAGGGACTGATGACCCCGCAGTTGTCCCATAAGCTTAGCAAACATTTGTACATTTGAATTTTATTCACTGCCACTGCTTCTATCGCCTCTTCCCGCACTTACTGTAGCACTACCGCTTGTTGTTAGTCATTATCGTCCCCATTATCATTATTATGAGTTTGTAACAACAGTATATAACTTATTCTCATATTTCTGTACCATAACAGATACGAGAAAGCATGCAAACGATTCATCTTCTACACTTATACCATCTTCACGAAGAAGGGTTCTTCGTAACTTCACCTCAACTAATCGCAACACATTAACAGGATTGATTAGCAATCGCCGCCCCATCTGACGCTTCACCACACAAATAACATCACAAAACGCAACTTTGGAGGCACACTGCACAGTCCCTACTGGCGAACCGACAGGTCAAAGTTCAATGCGGCATGGCACACGCAGAGGCCTCTAACGGACGACTGCAGAGTTTTGCAGATGCGGGAGTATCACTACTGCAATAAAGGATCTTTACAGTATCTCTCATACGATCTTGGTGTATATGTGTTAGTTCGAGAACCAGTACTTTCCTTGTAAGTGCCATGTTGCACTTATTATTTCATACCCACGTTTTTAAATAAGATGACCAGCCCCATGAACCACAGACATTGCCGAGGTGGGTGGCTTGCGTGCCTCAACGATGCGGATAGCCGTACCTTAGGTTCAACCACAGCGGAGGGGTATCTGTGGAGAGGCCAGACAAACGTGTGGTTCCTGAAGAGGGGCAGCCGCCTTTTCAGTAATTACAGGTGCGCTCCGCAGCGAGGTACTTTAGACTGCTCGGCTACTCCACCGCGGCACAAAGACAGACACAAAACCAACACCGACCACAGTAGTGCAAGTTTATATGCTAAGTAGCACGGTCGATGATGAGGATATCGAAGTAATGTATGAGGAGATAAAATAAATCATTCAGAAAGTTAAGGGAGACGAAAACTTGATTGTGATGGGGAACTGAAATTCAGTAGTAGGAAAGGGAAGAGAAGGAAATGTAGTAGGTGAATATGAAATGGGAGAAAGGAATAAAGAAGAGATCGCTTGGTAGAATTTCGTGCAGAGCACAATTTAATGATCACCAACTCTTGATTTAAGAATCACGAAAGAAGGTTGTATACATGCGAGAGACCAGGAGACACCGGGAGATACCAGATAGATTTTATAATGGTAAGACATGAAAGAAGGCTAAGGAGGAGTGGCTAGAGGACGCAGAACCGTAGAAGATTGTATAACTAGGGGAAAGATAGATACCGCCTACAGGAAAATACAAGAGATATTTGGAGACAAGAAAAGAAGCTATATGAAAATTAAGAACTCAGACGAAAAACCAGTACTAAGCAAAGAGGGGAAAGCTGAACTGTGGAAGGAAATATAGAGGGCCTATACAAAGAAACTTGATGACAGTATTCAAGATATGGAAGACGAAGTAGAGGAAGATGAGATAGGAGATACGGTACTGCGAGAAGAATTTGACAGAGCGCTGACAGATTTGAGTCGAAACAATGTCCCTGGAGTAGATAATATTCCGTCTGAACTGCTGATATCGTTAGGAGAGCCAGTCACGAAGAAATTGTTGCACCTGGTATGAAAGATGTATCAGACAGAAAGTAAGTGCAGACACATGTGAAAATTACATAACTATGTTTAATAAGTTATGGTTGCAAAAATACTAACACGAATTATTTACAGACAAATGGAAAAATCTTGTGGAATCCAATTTCGGGGAAGATCAGTTCGGATTTAGGAGAAATGTAAGAACACGGCAGGCAGATCTTCAATCTGCTCTCTCACGATGTCTAATGACTACTGAGATCGCTGATATTGCGTAGACCCACCTGGCAGCAGGTTGCAGTATAATGCACCTAATATGCAAACCGAGTGTTTTTGCGGGTATCTCATACTGTATTTTAATATTGTCGCGCGCTATAGTCACGTGGTCTAAGGAGTTCTGTTACGGACTGGGCAGCCGCCCCCATCTGAGGTTTGATTCCTCCCTTGGGAACAGGTATGTGTGTTGTCCTCAGTGTCAGTTAGTTTACGTAGTTTGTAAGGCTAGGGACTGATGACCATAGCAATTTGCTCCAATAAGTTTACAAACATTTGAACATTTATTTCATTAATAGAATTATTATTTTTCTGACAAAATACCTTTACATTTTGAACCACAGGAGCTAAAAATGGCTTCACGAGAGATGACCAGAGACAAAACATAGGGCTGGAAGATTTAGAGAAACAGAAATGCATGCAAACGGCCGTAACGCCACTCAACAAATTTGGTTAAACGTGGTTTCTGAAACAAAGTAGGCAGCAGATGCGAATTGGTGATGTCCAGGACTTGGAACATCTTGGTGTTCCACATGCACCGCGGGGTGTACACTTGGACCTACGGTTTGAGATTAAAGAAGCATTGGAAGTAGCCCGATATGCAGCAGAAAAGCTTTAAAACTAATTTTCCGGACATGTATAAGTGAAGTATACTGAGAGGAATTTGACAGACTACTGAAAGAATTTAGTCGAAACAAGTCCCCTGAAGTAGATTCATTCCCTCTGAATTGTTGATATCATTGGAAGAGTTAGTCATGAAGAAAATGTTCTGACTCGTGGGCGAGCATGTGTTACACTTTAAGAAGAATATGATAATTCCAAATAGAGGAAACGCCGACAAGTGTGCTAATAAATCATGGCTGCAAAATGCTGAGACGAATAATTTACAGACGAATGGAAAAACTGGTATGGAGGAATAAGATTTAGGATTTAGCTATACTGCCACTAAGATTTACATTTAGAAAGGAAAGGTAAATCTACATTTTTTGCCTTTGTACACTGAGAGAGAGATTTCTTGTTGTCTGAAATTCACTCTTTCAAAATTTGAAGATAGAAATATAGGTATCGAAACATTATATACGAATTTGCAAAAGCCAGGAAGCAATTTTAAGACTCATAGGGCATGAAAGATACCCATTAATTGGGAAGGAAGAACGACATCGTTATATTCTTTCCCCAAAGTTATTCAATATGTACATTAAGAAAGCTATGGAAGAAAGTTGGGAGTAATCTGGAGAAGGAATTCTAGACCATAAAATAAGGACACTGCGGTTTTCCAGTGACACTGTACTATCGTCACAGAAAGCAAAGGTCGTGGAAGAGCACTTGAACGGAATGCGTAGTGTTTTGAAATAAGTGGAACTGTGCATCGACTAATTGTAATATAATTATGTAGTCACATAGCCTCGAACGCTATTAAAAGATTACAAAATTCTTTATGACCAATTTCAAAAGTATAAAGACTAGTAATTTAAGACCACTTTCGGCAATGCTATGTTGCCATTATCAAATACAGATGATCTCATACATCATTGATGAGATGAATATTAACAAGAAAAAAGTGTGTGTAGTGAATGTATCGTACGAAAACGAGGGTATGCTGAAGGAATTCTATAAGTTAAAGAGACAGTAAAAGCTGTAGATTAGATTTGTTGTAAAATACAACGAAAGTAAATATAAAATGCAGAATGGCTGTGGAAAGAAAAGAATTTGCGGACAAGAGGTATTAATTTAAATGATAGGAAGTATTCTTTGAAAGCATTTATCTGGAGTGTACCATTGTACTGGTGTGAAACGTGGACGATAAGGAGTTAAGAAAACTAGATGTTGGAATCTTCCGAAATCTAGTGTTACAGCAGAATTCTAATGACGAAATTAGATTAGGTATATCGCATAACTAATTGGGGAACCAGGGAGACATGAAATTTTTGGCATATTTTAAAAGAAGGCTTGGTGGGAAATATCAAGGAATCGCCATTTTAGTATTGGAGCGAAGTGTGTGGGGTAAAAATGGCAGAGGGAGAGAGAATAAAATAAGCAGGATGCCGGTAGCGTTATTATTCAAAGAAGTAAGGCTTTCGCAGGATGGGTAGCGTGGAAAGCTCCATCAAACCAGTGTTTGGATTGAAAATCACAAGGCAAGCGTGTGTAAGAAAAGTTCTATTGGTTGGAAAGTGCAATAACAATAGAGAGAAGAAAATTCTTTTAATGAAAACATTTTGGTAAGGGCTTTACAGTGATTGTTATTTGAAATTGATTGAAACACAACGTATGACTGTTACCAGTCACTTTGTTTTATTGTACCCACAACGCATTTCGAGGGGTTTAAAACACCATATTCAGGTGGAAGGCCATTAAACTGAGTACATGTAGGTTAGGTTGACCTGTTGTACTGTCTACAAGAAAAAATGCACAACATTCAAGTGGCCACAGGTCCGTTGCATTGTCTTTATCTCACTTACACGTGACTAATCACACATACCATGTTTTTTATTTCTAAATAATTTCTAAATTATAAACAAAGATGGTGGCTGTGACTTGTTACTTGTAAGTGAGAGTGAAAGTGAAAGTACAGGGAGAAGAAATATAAACATTGCAGTTTGCCGATGACATAGTAATTCTGTCAGAGATCGCAAAAGATCTGGAAGAGCAACTGAATGGTATGGACAGTGTCTTGACAGGAAGATATAAGATGAACATTAACAAGAGTAAAACAAAGGTAATAGAATGCAATGTCAGAAAATCTGGTGATGCTGAAGGAATTAGATTAGGTAATGAGACAGTAAAAGTAGCAGGTGAATTTTGTTATTTGGGGAGCAAGATAACTTCTGATGACCGAAGTAAAGCAGATATAAAATGCAGAATGGCTATGGGAAGAAAATCGTTTCTAAAGAAACGAAACTTGATGACATACAATATTAATTTAAATGTTAGGAAGTCCTTTCTGAAAGCATTTGTCTGGAGTGTAGCATTGTATTGTATTGAAACGTGCACGATAAGAAGTTCAGATAAAAAGATGATAGAAGCTTTTGAAATGTGGTGCTACAGACGAATGATGAAAATTAGATGAGTAGATCACGTAACTAATGAGGAGGTGCTTAACCGAAGCGGGGAGAAAAGGAGTTTCTGGCATTTTCTGACTAAGAGATGGGATATATTGGTTGGACACATTCTGAGACATCAAGGAATTCCCAATTTAGCATTAGAAGGAAGTGTGTGGTGTAAAAATCGTAGAGGGAGACCGAGGGACGAATATAGTAATCAGATTCAAAAGGGTGTAGGTTGCCAAACGTATTATCAGATGAAGAGACTTGAATAGGACAGGGTAGCGCGGAGAGCTGCATCAAACCAGTCTGCGGACTGAAGACCACAACAACAGCAACAACAAGTGAGATTAAGACAATGCTAGGGACCTGTGGCCACTGGAGTATGGTGCAATTTCTCTTGTACTCAGTTTAATGGCGTTCAGCCTTATGATGGGGATTTAAACCCTCGAAACTCGTTGTGGGTACAATAAAACAAAGTGACTGGTAATAGTAATGCCTTGTTGTGACTGCGTAGGCTTTCCCGGCGTAATGCTACATAATATTCTTCTCGGGTTTACTTGTGTTTCAATCAAGAAAATTTTTACTGTCACTAACGCTTAAAGAACCATTCTCGCCTACGACACACGTATCGTCTATTGTATTATAGACCAAAACAAAGTATCAGTTTACGTCCAATAGGGCTGCCGTGGTTTCCCGTGCAGACGGTGGGCGCATCGCTATCTCCCGCGTCCCGCCGTACCTGTCGCGACACAAGTATCACGACCGGCCGACGAGTGATTTATGTTTCTGTGGCGAGCAGTAATGCCACGTGACAGCGCATCAGATAATGGGGCTAAGTGTTTCGCATGGCTAAACCGGATGATCGCTGCACAAGGCGGCCGATGCAATCTGGCCGGGTGGGCGTCGCCGGAATGCAGTTTGTTACCGCGCCGCGGCGGCCCGGACCGGTGGCCTTTGCAAACAGCCGCTTCCGCGCGGGGTCACCGAGTGCCGTCGGTCATCTCGGCTGTCGCGACCGCGGCGTGGCAGGCGGCGCCAATGCCTGACAGCTGCTTCTCTGACACTCCGTCCCTTTCGCTGAGGTACCGTATCCCTTCAGTCCTGAACGGCATTAGGCACATTCTTCATCTACATCTACATTGAAACTCCTCAAGGCACCTCACGGTGTATGGTAGAAGTTACTTTGTGTATCCTTGTCACTTCCTCCTGTTCCACTCCATGTAGTTCGCGGGAAAAATGATTGCCTGTATGCCTTTGTGTGGTCCTAATGTCTCTGATATTATACTTGTGGTTGCTTCGCGAGATATACGTACGAGGTGGAAATATATTTTGAAGTTTTCCCAACATATTGATTAGTCCAGGCTTGAAGCCGGATCGTGTTGGCGTCTTCCAACGATATTTCGGCTGACAAACATGCAGCCATTTTCAGGTGAGCACGAGACTGAAGATTACTTTTTCTTTTCTTTTTTTTTTTTTTCCTTTATTGAATTTTAATGCCCTGTTACAGGCAGGCTGACAGCAGCCTATGATGCTGCTCTACAGCCGAACGAATGAAAACAATAGATAAACAGAATATAAAATTAACAAGGTGATAAAACGGCGCTTTTACAAGTACAAGATGAGAAAATGGGAGAATGTTAAAAGAACATGACAGTGGATAGACATACATGGTTGTTAAAACAAGACATTGCCACGGTGGCTAAAAACCACTCACTGCGGACGACTAGACATAACGTGACGGCGACAGTGAGGTAAGAAACACAGAATACTGGTTTCGCAAGGTCACGTGCGCAACGTCAAAAAAAAAGAAAAAAAAAAGAAAAAAATAAAAATAAAAATTTAAAAAAATTAAAAAATTAAAAATAAATAAAAATTAAAAGAATCACTATACACACGAAGCACTGAACACTGTTAAAACACTAGCACTGTACTGGCCCTCCAGGGGGGGAGGAGGATGGGGAAAGCGCGGGGGAAGGGGAAAGGAGGTATGGGGAGGGGTGAAGGGGGGGAACCGGAAGGACCCACCTGGGAGGCGGAGAAAGGGGGGAGTGAGCCAAGCGGAGGGGGGGGGGGAGTGGGAGGGGAGGGGGAGGGAGGAGGGGGCGATAATCTACAGGGAGAGATCAAATTTGGAAGGAGGGATAGATGTCGGGACGGTTGTGGAGAACGTCGTCTGGGAGAGGTAGGTGGCGGAAGCCACCCTCGGCGAGGACGTAGAGGGTGTGAAGGTGAAGGGAGGTAGGGAGGAATGTGGCGGTAAAGGCGTGGCAGGGGCCCGGGATACAGGAGGAGATACTAGTGGGTGACGGGACTCTACGTTTCGGTGAATGTACTTCAGGCGGATGTGTTGAAGGAATTGGGCCATATATGGGAATGGGATGAGGTCGTAAATAATCCGCGAGGGGGAGGGGAGGCGGGTGCGGTAGGCGAGGCGAAGGGCGTGGCGTTCGAGTATTTTGAGGGATTCATAATAGGACGGGCGGAGCGGAGATCCAGGCTGGATGGAAGCAGCAAAGAAGGAAGGGGCGCATGAGGGAACGGTAGGTATACAGGATGGTGGAAGGATTGAGCCCATGTCCGGCCGGAGAGGCATTTCAAGAGGTTAAGACGGGAGAGGGCTTTCTGATGGACGGTTTGAGGTGAGGGTTACAGAGATTACTGGTGTGCGTCGTTCTATATATATCGCAGATTGGCGCGGCTGCGCCTGCGCAGTGAGGAGGTACTAGCGCACCCCCTGTCGAATTTGGCGCTCTCAGCGGTAGAAGCGGGCCGCGTCTGCGTAATGGTGTACTTACATTCGCGCCATCTGTCGTAATGCGCCTTCGTGCATATTAAGCGCGGTGGTCGAAGGAAATCACTGTTTGACAGAGGTTGCACTCAAAAATGTTCAAATGTCTGTAAATCTATCGGACCAAACTAGGTGGTCATCAGTCCGTAGCTTACAAACTACTTAAACCTAGGTAAACTAACCTAAGGACAAACACACACACCCATGCCCCAGGGAGGACTCGAACCTCCACGGTGCTTTAGACCGCTCGGCTACTCCACCGCTGACGAGGTTGCACTAGATGTAGACCTATGTCTCTGTGAAGCAATTAAAGAAATTACAGGGTCCTATGCTTTATGCATTTGAAAGCCGCCATCCAGATTAATCAGGTCTTCTGTCAAACCGTATTTCAGCGCACTCCTTAATAATCGAATCCCAAAAGGATCTTGTCGTTGTCAAATTTTTGTTACAGAATAATCCCGTGAACAGTTGGTGCGCTAGTACCTCCTCACTGCGCAGGCGCCGCCGCGCCAATCTTCGGTATATATATAGAACGACGCAGTCTCGTGCTCACCTGAAGATGGCTGCATGTTTGTCAGCCGAAATATCGTTGTAAGACGTCAACTGGCAAGCCTAAATATGATGGACCAAGGAAATATATTGGTTGAATCTTCATGAAACATTTTGGTTTTAGAAATTTGACAAAAGCTCGTACTACGATACAGAACGCCTCTCTTACAGCTTCTGCCACTGGAGTTTCTTAGTCATCTCTGTGACGATTTCACACCTACTAAATGAGACCGTAATGAAGCGTCCTGCTCTCCGTTGGATCCTCTCTATGTCCTCTATCACATCCCGCATTTATGAGTAATACCTAAACGACGGCCGAACAGGAGTTTTGTAACCTCTTTCTTTGTTGGCAGACTGCACTTCCTGAGGATTCTTTCAATGAATCTCACATGGAGACCACATGTGTATCGAATTTAGGTTCTTTGTTTTTTGTTTTATATATATATATATATATATATATATATATATATATATTTACGGTACGTGAAGCTCAGAACTCAAATAACAATTAGCCAAAGCCATTCGATGCAACTCTCAAAATAACTCCAGGAAATCGAAATTCAAGTTTTGCAAGTACATGTAAGTACCACTAATTAAAACACTTGTCCCGGCTGCGGTGGCCGAGGGGACTGACGCGCTCCAGTCACGGTCTGCACGGCCAATACGGTCGGGGGTTCGAACCCCCCTCGGGCATGGATGTTTTTGGCGTCCTTAGTATTAGCTAGTTCGTAGGTAGTTTGTAAGTTTAGGGACTGATGACCCCGTAGTTAAGTCCCATAAGCTATACAAACATTTGAACATTTAAAACACTTGCAGCATCTGTCGGTGTGGGTCAGGTGGTAGCATTCTGGCCTTACAACACGGTTCGAATCCAGCCGAGAGAGATTTTTTTTAAATGGTGTTAGAATACTTGCACAATTTAATATCTAATGGTAATTTTTACGATAAGGTAGCTATTTTTTTTTATTCTTAATTTTCTATCTTTTATAATATGTTGTTAATAATGATGGTGTCAGTAAAAAAAAGAAAGAAAGAAACAAAAAGTTACTTTATTTACAATATTGGCCTCACTATTGTACTTCAGTATGCGCAGATCCAAGTCGCTGTTTTTGAAAAGTCGTCTCCGTAATCACTCTATTGATGTGAGGTCAGAACGCTACCACCTATTTTGGTTCTTCACTTAGATCGTTGCTTTGCAGTCGTTTGTTTATGTTCGTTGTGTACTTGGTTAAACGTTTTTACTACAGAGGGCGCTGAGCCCTCTGGCAGGGCGCGCTGAGCCGCGGCGCCTGCCTACCTGAGCTCAAAACACGTTCAAAAGTTCGTTCAGCTTATGGGACTTAAATGCGTGGTCATCAGTCACTAACTTACAAACTACTTTTGAACTACCTTATACTGAAGACGTCACGAACATCCATGCCCGAGGGAGGATTCGAACCCCCGACGGGGAATGGCCTCGCTCATCGGAGCATAGCGGCTCAATGCGCTCGGCCAATCCGCCGCGTCTACCTGAGCTCCACCGACAAATGCCTCAATAGTTTTAATTATTGTTACTTACATGTACTTGCGACATTTAAAAGTCAATTTTCTTGAGTTGCATCGAATATCTTTGGCTGATTGTTATTTAAGTTCTGAACTTAACTTACCAGTACCATAAATGTAATGAATATCTAAAATCCGCGACCCACGTGGTGTTCTTTTTAGTCTCGCTTCTGCCTTACCCATGACTGATTATGTACGGTCGTTCCATTTCAGATCACCCCTTATTTCTAATCCCAGATATTTTCTGTCAGTAACTGCTTTCGGTTTGTGTTCTGCTATTGCATAGTTATATAATAAAGGGTCTTCATTTATATGTAAACTCAGTAATTTACACTTACTTATGTTGAGGCTCAATTACTATTCCCTACACCATGCTTTAATACACTGCAGATCATCTGCATTTCAGTACACTTTTCCAATGTTGCGACTTCTCAGTAAAACCACATTCAAATTCGAATGTTATATATGAGGATACTAATACGAGGGTTGAAATTAAATAGTGCCAACACTGCTGTGGAGACACTATTCAATAGAATCTACTATTGTCACTGGTAGCACACGTTGTTGACACACCTACCTTACCTCCGAGGAAATGGAATAGCCAATCCCACAATCGCACAATCGAGGGAAACACAATCACTTACGAGCGAGTAGTACAACGTAACGGTATTATTATGTTTATCCTAACGCATTACGTTCCTCCACGACAGATTGTCAATGAACAGTGTTAGTAATCGTTTGGGGAACATGACCTGCGACCATCTTTGCGAAAGAAGCAGCAACACTTTCTCCGCAACCCACCCATCATTTTGCACGACAATGCGCGGACGCGTGAAACCGGTGGAGCGCCAGAGGACGCTAGTACAACAGTATTAGAGTTTAGAGGTTTCTTCAAATGAATACAAGTTTCCGTGGTGTAGGTGCTAGGTCGGCAAGAGTTGGATCAGCAGGTGACGTCTCCTTCGGCCGTGTTAGCTCGCCCTCTTACCGCGTTTTCTATGGGCTGAATGTTGTAGCATTCGGACGGATTTGCCCACACCGCGATGTCTGAGCGTTGAAGCAGAGACTGCCAGTAGAAGTCCTCTACTCTCCAATCGTCTACGCAGTTGCTTGTGGGTCCAGGCATGGAACCACTGGAGTCGGATGCCGTGGTGACAGTTGAACCCTGGATACTGGTGGCACAGTTAGCACCAGAGTGCTAGCTCGTCGGCAGTATCATTGGCCTTTAGGATACTAACCCATGAAGGTTGTCTTACTGAACCCATCATTATGGAGGAACCGGGACTGCGGCTGGTCAAGAGTATGTAGGAATTGAGATACCAACAGCCGTTAGCTTAATAGAAACATTTATTCTTTCACTACCAGATGGCATAATGGAATGCCGAAACTGGTAGTGAAAGAATAAATGTTTCTATTAAGCTAACGGCTGTTGGTATCCCACTTCCTACACCCAATAAAAAGTTGGACTCAGGGAGCAACCATATTCAGCCTAGTGAAGACAGCAGAGAGCCGTTCACATCTCACTCGATGATGGTCAGTTCGAAGCGTACTAGTTGAGTCCGGACTCAATGTCCTAGTTGTACTAGTGTGTACTGCTTTATCTGAGAAATAAGCTGGATACATAATCACTGGATCGACGACTACTCTCCTATCTTCGATTCCAAGGAGCAAGTTACTGCAATTCTAAACGTATACGACGGTTCGTAATGACCAGATGTGTCCTACGTGTGTTGCAGTGTTCACTCAATGAGCTTTTTAACCGCTGACGTATCCCCGGTCTTACTCACTCTTGAGACAGAGTTATTTGTAGTTATGAAACGTTTACTAGGTTGACAAATTTACATGTCTCTCTTCTCATCGTCCGTCGCAGTCTGTAGGCTTTCAAGTCGCCGGTGCAGCGTCTGCTGTCGCCACGAACGACTAGCGTCGCATTTCCGATGGAGCCGATGACCTGTTTCTGCCTAGTTTGGATGGAGATTGCTTGAGCAATCTGAGATTTTAACAAGTTTCTCTGTCACAATTTTTTTGCTGCAACAGTATTTTGTTAGATTAGATTAGTACTTGTTCCATAAATCATGAATACGTCACTTCGTAATGATATGGAACGTGTCAGGTTAATGAAAGGTGTCTTTACAAATTATTACTTTGTACTAAATATTACATGACAATTAAAAATAATTAATTTTTTTCAAATTTACTAATTTATATCTAAAAATTCATCTATTGTGTAGAAGGAGTTGCCATGCAGAAATTCTTTTAATTTATTTTTAAATGCTTGTTGGCTATCTGTCAGGCTTCTGATGCTGTTTGGTAGGTGACCAAAGACTTTTGTGGCACCATAATCCACCCCGTTCTGTGCCAAAGCTAGATTTAACCTTTAATAGTGAAGATCATTCTTTCTCGTAGTGTTGTAGTTATGTACACTGCTATTGCTTTTTAATTCGGTGGGATCGATAATAACAAATTTCATAACTGAATATATATATATATATACTGAGAAGCAACTGAGAAAATCTATAGCTCTTTAAATAAGTGTCAGCAGGACGATCTTGGATGGGCTCCGGCAATTATTCTGATCACACGCTTTTGTGCAATGAATAATTTTTTACTCAACGATGAATTACCCCAGAAACTGATGACATAGGAAAGCAGAGAAACAAAATAGGCATAGTAAGAAAAAATTCACTGAGACGTATATCACCAAAATTTGCAATTACCTTAATAGCATAAGTTGCTGAACTCAAACGTTTCAACAGATCTCCAATCTGTTTTTCCCAGTTCAACCCCTCATCAATGCTTACACCCAAAAATTTTGAATATTGTACCTTTGCTACAGATTTCTGATCAAAGTCTATATTTATTGATTGTGTCATTCCATTTACTGTGTGGAACTGCATGTGCTGTGTTTTATCAAAATTTAATGACAGTCCATTGCTAAGAACCACTTAATGATTTTCTGAAAGACGTCGTTTACAATTTCATCAATTAGGTTCAGTCTGTCAGGTGTGATAACTATACTTGTATCATCAGCAAAAAGAACCAGCTTTGCATCTTCATGAATATAGAATGGCATGTCATTAATATATATTAAGAACAGCAAAGGGCCCAAGACCGAACGTTGTGGCACCCCATTTTTGATTTGTTCCCCAGTTTGAGGACTCAGCTTTCTTCTTCTTCTTCTTCTTCTTCTTTTCTTTTCTTTTCTTTTTTTTTTTTTTTTTCCTCCATTGGTGAAAGTATATATAGCATTTTCTGTTGAAAAGCCTTTCTGAAAACCAAACTGACATTTTGTTAGAACTTTACTTTTAACTATGTCTGAAACTACTCTAGAATACATTACTTTTCAAGTATTTTGATAAGGCTGTCAGAGGTGAAATTGGGCGGTAGTTGTTGACATCAGTCCTTTATATTATTTTAAATAAGGCGCCAGCCAGTTTCATGATGGTTGTTTTAATTTCCGACTGGTTTGAGGCAATTATTGATCCTCTTAAGGTGTATAATCGTGTCGTATATGTTCGATCCATCATGTTCAGATCGAACATATAGGACGCAATTATACACCTGAAAAGTGCAATAATTGTCCGAACCTGGTGGAAATAAAAACTACCACCCTGCAGCTGGTTGCTGCCTTATTTAAATTAATGTTATAAAGAAAGACATTGTGCTACGAATAACTTAATTGTCATATGAACAGGTAAAACAATACGTTACGTAAACGCAAAGTCATTAAAAAACGAGACAATAGTCAGATTACCCCTGTTGGTTTCTAGATGTTTATGTCCAAATGTTTAAACAACGTGATTACTGCAGTAGATGCCAAATTTAGTTCTTGTGATCCACCAGGAAAACAGCTATTCGGTCATTTATTAAGGCAGTGGTCCATGGCTCGTCTTTGTGCTTCGCATTCACAACCTGGAGACTCCAAAGTAACCAACTTGTGCAGGACACCTCCACAGCATTCGTGACCAACCCATAATATGATTAAATGGCTACGTATATGTCGTGGGAGACCCACACCTTGGGGTCCTCTGATATATCCAGGAATGAGCAGATTTTATTACCACATGATGACTCAGCGTCCTTCATCGCCACATGATGACTCAGCGTCCTTTATCAACACACGATGACTCAGCGTCCTTCCATTTTTCCTTCACAATCTGCCCTTCGCACAGTTCATAATCCACGCAAAGTGGACGGCGTGTGCCGCGACGGAGCGCCCGAGCGCATTGAGGAGCTATGCTACGATGCGCGAGGCCGTTCCCCTTCAGGAGTTAGAATCCCCCCTCGGGTATGGATGTTTGTCCCGTCTTTAGTATAAGCTAGTTCATAAGTAGTTTGTAAGTTTAGGGACTGATGACCCCGCGGTTAAGTCCCATAAGCTTTACAAACATTTGAACATTTGATTTTGGACGGCGTGATTTAAGGTGTCCAGCGGAAAGGGATTTAACCGACTCGTGGATTGGGAGACTGTGTTTTATGCTTTTTTCCATTTCCTGTTTGCTAATTCACTCTTAAATCTAAAGTGCGGTAAGTCTGTTAGAATTGGCAACCATACAATAGTAGTAGATTTAATATTTTCAGTTACAACCCTTTTTCATTGAGAAAGTTCATTTTGTGGGTACTGTAACTCTTGTACCTCACTAGTGCACAGTACTCCGCCACTGAGTAACACAGTGCTAAAGCAGCAGTTCCATGAGTTTCCCATCAGCTCTCCATGTCTGTCTTGCTAGCTTATATATGGTATTGTTTTGGATCTTAACTTTTTAGGAAGTTTGTGTTAAACTTTAGAGTTATACTCACAGTCACAGATAAACAGGAAAATCGTCATGTTTCAGTTACTCCGCACGAAAAAGAATATCAGTTCACTTTTGAGCCTCTCGGCTATTGAGGTTTCAGGATTATACTGTAGATTATATTTTTATAGAAGTCACACATGAGCTCGAGGTCCTGTGTTAAATTATATCCACAGATACACTCAGATAAACAGGATAATCGTCATGATTCAGTCACTCGCCACCAAAAAAGAACATCAGTTTACTTTTGAGTCTCACTGCTGTTGAGTGTTAAGGATTATACATTTCTTATAGAAGTTACACATGAGCTCGAGGTCCTGTGTTAAATTATTGCTCCATCATCCAGTGATCGATTCTGAGTAGAAAGTGCCATATCATCAGCATAAATAAATTTTAATGATGAAGTGGTGGGTACGCCATTTAAGTGGACATTGAAGACTGATTCCTGCGACAGACCATTCTTCAATGTCAAAGGGCGGCTTGTCGTATATTTGACATAAACTACCATCCTTCTACTTCTCACATGTCGTGGATAGGTGAGGTAATCCTTCTACATAGTACAACCAGTTTGCAAATCAACCTTTTTTATCACACTGTGTCATATGTTGGCGTAAGATCAACTAAAGCATAACAGGCTTTCACCCATTTCTGGAAACCTGTCTCAAGATACGATGAAAGGGTAAGAACGTGTTCTGTACAGCTAGCTGCACTAAAAGCAGCTTGTTCTTTTGCAATAATATTCTCAATACTAGGGGAGTTTCGGTAATGTAATATGCGTTTTCACAACTTATACAGCGTGCTAAGCAATGCATCAGCCTGTTATATACTGTATACGGAATCTACTCTTTCTGGCAGCATGTTGTAATTTTATTTTATTTATTTATTTACTTAATTTGAGACTTCATAGGTTGTCACAGACATATGATCAGGAAGCTTAGGGAGAATCATGTTCTTTTGGCAATCCTCATTATTTTCTCATTTTCTGTTTCACTGCAAAGTTGGTTGTAAAAGGCGCCTGCTTTCAATTTATGCATGGTAAGCTTTGCCTTCACTTCGTTCTTTACTTGAAATTTCGAGTCTGTTTTATTATCTATTTGGACTGTATGCAAAAGGAGCAAACATCTGTGGCAAGCGATACAAATCCAATATTATAAACATTATCGAAAATATTTCGAAAGTATTAATAGTTCACATGCAAATTTTCAAATTTTTGTCCGATTTTTCAGTGTACATTTTATATAGTTTGGAAGTTGAAAAGTCGCTTCTTAAATACTGCCTACAGTAATATTTCTCAATTGACTAGTGATTCAATGAACTCTTTCGCAGATCTCCTTCTATGAACGTAAAAGCGAGATCTTGCGTCACCACCTCTCATGTCCTTGGCTGTAACACCAGTTATTAGGAACTGTTTACACGGATTCTGAACACGATCTCGTCCTACCCGAAGTGTTTCAAGAAATACTTTCTTAAAGACTCCAAGTCTCTCGAGACGGCCGCGGCGGAGCGGCCGAGCGCATTGAGGCGCTATGCTCCTATGCGCGAGACGTTCCCCTTCGGGGGTTCGAATCTCCCCTCGGGTATGGATGTTTGTGTCGTCTTTAGTATAAGATAGTACATAAGTAGTTTGTAATTTTAGGGACTGATGACCTCGCAGTTAAGTCCCTTAAGCATGACAAACATTTGAACATTTTTCTCCTAAGTCGACCATTGTTTACCATTGGAATGAGGTATGCAGTAGTTAACTGCCTATTCGTTATTCCTTCCTATGGTCTTATACGCCTTACTGACTCGACGGTTGTATGCTTATGAATTAACTCATTCTGCATCTGCCCGTCAGTTGTATCATACAATTTTTGATTTATTCTTTTCACATCTTGCATCGAAAGTTGTCCACATTTGTAGCATCCTTCTCCTTTGTACTTACATGATGGCATTGTTGGAAATCCCTTGCTAGAATACTTGGAAAGATAAATGCATTGAACATATACTTTACACATGTAGTTGGCAACATAAATGTTATTTAAAAAATCGAGAAGAAATATGAAAAAACGAAGATAAGCAGTAACTTTCCCCATTTTCGTTTCCCCATTTTTTGCCCACTGTTCCTTCGTTTGCCGCTTTTTCGCAATTTCCCTCCCTGGGCTGGTATAATAGTGTTGCTGGGCATTGCTGCAACTTCACTAGCCATAATTGTATGCAGCTTACTGCTTCAAAAGTGAACATACAAGAAGTTACGTTGAACTCAACATCCAAATATTACTCTAATAATAGCGCTTCGCGCTCAAATCCAACGTGACAGGTATACGAATATGGGGGAAAAAAATAAAAATAATAAAAAGAACACAGGAAGCTAAACACAATAAAGACACATTTTCCTCACAATATGTGAATGTTTGCAATGTATTCTGAATACCACTTAGCAAGTATACAGAAATAACGGGTTTTGGAAATGCATATTTTTCAAAGCATTAAATATGCATTGGATATAACAGTTTTTGGTCCTGTATTGCTGTCGTTTAACGACTTCTGGAACTGCAGCCGCTGGCCGCGGTGGTCGAGGGGACTGCGGAGCGTCAGTCACTTTCTGCACGGCCACTACGGTCGGGATTTCGAATCACCCTCGGGAATGGATATTTGTGTCGTCCTTAGTGTTAGCTAGTTCATAAGTAGTTTGTAAGTTTAGGGTCTGATGACCCCGTAGTTAAGTCCCATAAGCTATACAAACATTAGAACATTTGAATTTGAACTGCAGCCATCATGGATATAACGTGGTCTGGAACTGCAGGCAAACTTTGGCTACTTTTATAACAGAAATAACAGCTCTAGGAACTTGATTTCTTTTCTAGATGTGCAGCTCGAAGCGCACTTGAAAATGTTTGTAAAGCTTATGGGACTTAACTACGGGTTCACCAGTCCCTAAACTTACAAACTACTTATGAAGCGCACTCTTCAGACTTGTAAATAATAATAATAATAATAAATGGAGGTAACAGGTTTTGGAAATGGGCGACTCATGTATTATATGAATGTTAATATATTATGCATGGCTGTTGATCAGCGACTGTACTATATCTATTAGATATTAAAAAAAATACAGTACTCAGTCGTAAGTTTCAAGTGAATATGTCACCTAGGTTTCATTGTCACAAAGGACGCCTTTTTCAGGCAATATAAAGGGTTAAGTAGCTTGTCAAGAGTAGCGGCGGCTACATGACTGTGCTGCTGTTCTGAATTTTGGTATGACTAACTGTCCACGGTAGATATGTTACTGTAATTTCAATTTCCTTTATATTTGGGATGTAATTTTTATCCCTTCATCTCATATTGAAGAAGGTGTCTTTTGTGACATTGAAACCTGCGTAACATATTCAATTGAAACTTACGACTGAAGACTGTAGTTTTTTAAAATATCTAATTTGTATGAATGTATATAAATTGTATAATGTGTAGACGTTGTAACACGCAAAAAGTTTAAATCATTTATTAAAGCAAAATGTATCTGTAAACCTTCCTGTATCACGCGGGAGTGGCTGTGCGCTCTAAGACGATTTGCTGCGGTGTGCGCATCTGCTCGCCGTCAGAGGTTCGAGTCCTTCCTCTGTCATGGGAGTATGTGTTGTCCTTAGCATAAGTTAGTTTATGTAGTTCTTAAGTCTATGTACTGATGACCACTGCAGTTTAGTATCATAGCTTTAAAATATTTGAATATTTTCACAATTAAATGTTGTTTAAAGATTTCACATTAATCTGTCAAGAACTTTCGTAGATAAGCGGTTACAAACCAAGGAATATTTATATTTTAAAAAAGTTTCTCAGTTCTTACATACATATTACACATACACCAGACGGGGTTCTATTAGGTACATAACAATGCGTGCAAAAGATAATTAATCATTGTGACAAACTTTCAACGCATTTTGGGAAGAACTTTTGGAGATCAGAGATCTTCAACAAACGGAAATTTACATTACATTTACTTGTATAGAAAAACTTGATGTTCCTAGCAGCAAAACCTCCGAATGTTCCAGACGAAATGCTTTGAAATATTGATGTAACGTTACTGTGGAACTCGCACATGTTCCATAAGTTGTTTTTTTTTTTTTTTTAATTTTTTTTTTTTTTTTTTTTTTTTTTTTTAAAGATATATGAATTTATATAGATTTAGTAACTGGAGAAAATTTGTACAAAATATCGCAAGAGGTTACATATATATATGGATTATATATCCTATTGTAAATAGATGGTTATCTAAGAACCTTCCTGTATTAGAATGCAATATCCTGTCGTAATTTCAAAGGAATTGGTTAAACACTTTCGGAAATAACGTTTTTGCACACAAAAAATACATTTTTGTAATACAGATGATGCTCGTACTGGTTTACTCTTGGCAGCACTGTACACATTTCTAAAATGTGTTAGCCACACAAGCAGATGTTATTGTTAACAAAAATACACCTCCTTTAGGTTGTCACGCCAAGATCGCTGATAAAATATATTTATTTTCTTTGACCAGTTTCAATTATTTAAATCATCATCTTTAGAATGGTTCAAGAGGTCTTCATTTAGGAGCACATGTAAAAAATAAAAAGGTTATCGTCGATATATTAAATGAATATACAAGCATGGTCAACACGAGAAACGTTTTATTTGACATGTGCTCCTAAGTGGAGACCATGTAAAACATTCTGAAGATGATTTAAATCACTGAAACTGGTTAAACCTTAAAAAGAAGTATATGCCTAAGAGACACGAATCAATTTTTATTTTGTTGGTTTGACAATACTGTTTGCGCTATATGCTGGAGTGCCTCTGAAACTTCATACAATAACATTGTTAGTGCTGTGTTGTGATTGATTGTTGACAGTGACGTAAGTGAAGTAATTGTTGTTTTTTCGAGTACCGCACTGCCTGTGAGGCACATATTTCCAGCAACGCAAGCTTCGTTGCGTGTCTGTTAGACACGTACGTCCAAATACGATACTTTTTAATACAACTACATGCAGCTAATAAATATTACTACAGTGAACAGCTACATTCTCTACTTCTGCTTTTAAAAACAGTGTATGTATCACAGATACAGATTCATCAAGAAACTGTCTATATGCCCATTGAGACAACAGAACAAGCTACTTATCTCCAATTTGAGAGGAAATTTGAGGAATTCAAAATCTCCTTGAAAAATAGAAGTAGCAACAAGATGAAGCGTGACAAACTAGAAAGAAAGAGGAAATGTAGACTTTGTCCTTACCAGAAAAACAAGAAAACTGCATAAAAATATATGAACTTTGCTAGACCAGTATGAGGGAATGTTTCAGAAAAATGCGATTTCAGTGTTTAATCAGTTAATTAGCAAAAGTGTTTAAGAATTTAAACTTTATCCCTATACTTTCTTCTGTGTTTTTATAGAGCTTCTAGGGATGAGTATTCATGAAGTAGATACGTGAACTTTTACTTGATATTGATGTTCAGTAATTTATTGTTCAATTATTTAATTGTGCTAACAGATTTATGCACTAATTTGCGAGAAAAGCAACACATTTTTTGTTTTTCATAACCATGTCCTCCAGGCATATATTTGCTATTAAGTAATAAAACCATTCTTCCTCTTAGGGGTTAAGGAAAATAAATATATTGGGTGATCAAAAAGTCAATATAAATATGAAAACTTAATAAATCACGGAATAATGTACATAGAGAGGTAAAAATTGACACACATGTTTGGAATGACATGGAGTTTTATTAGAAGAAGAAAGAAAAAGTTCAAAATGCCCGACAGATGGCGCTGGACAGCAAAACGCGCTTGAGAATGTGGGCTAACGAAAATTCTAGAACTATCGTGGAAACTCCATTGCACGACGAGAAAGTCACGGTATGGGTTGGATTTACCACATTTACCGTTATCGGGACTTTTTTCTTCGAGGAACTACGTGATTCTGGTTTTGAAACTGCTACCGAGACGGGCGAAAGGTACGCTGATGTGTTACAGAATCGCGTCATCCCCAGCCTGACTGATAAACACGTGCTGAAACGTACGATTTTTATGCAGTAGGACGCTCCACCCCTATATTACTAGACACGTGAAAGATTTCTTGCGCGCGTTGTTCGGTGATGATCGTGTGCTCAGCCGCCAGTTTCATCATGCTTGGCCTACCAGGTCCCCAAACCTGAGTCCGTGCGATTATTGGCTATGGGGTTCCCTGAAGTAGTAATTGTATCGTGATCGACCGACATCACTAGGGATGCTAAAAGACAACATCCGACGCCAATGCCTTATCATAACTCCGGACATGCGTTACTGTGCCGTTCACAACGTTACTCCTCGACTACAGCTATTGTTGAGGAATAATGGTGAACATATTGAGCATTTCCTGTAAAGAACATCATCTTTGCTTTGACTTAATTTGTTATGCTAATTATTGCTTTTCTGATCTGATGAAGCGCCATCTGTCGGACATTTTTTAACCTTTTTTCTTGGTTCCAATAAAACCCCATGTCAATCCAAGCATGTGTGTCAATTTTTACCTCTCTATCTACATTATTAAGTTTTGAAATTTACACTGACTTTTTGATCACCCGGTACTTTATCGGCGATTTTGGCGTAACAAAGTAGAGAAGGTATACTTTTATTAACAATTAAACAGATAGCTCTCCATTGGCGTAACATGCCAGGTAACCATAAGACGTTGCACCAACCGGAAGACAGCTCGGCGACTGCCTGAATGAAACGTAACGGCTACCGCGCGGCTGCCAAGTCGGTCCTCCCCGTATTAGGCGTCGCGCGTGTCGCGCCGGTGACTCAGGCGCTCCGGAGGCCGCGAGTCCTTGGGAAGGTCCCCCGGAGAAGGCGCGCGCGTGTCCTCATATCGGCCGTCATCGCAGCCGCGCGCGTCAACCGCTTCGTTTTTCGCTCCTCGGAATGAGCGATGGATCGAGGCGGGCGCCGCGCCGAGTCAAGGAGGACCGGTGAGCCGGAACTGCGCATGCGCGCTGCCCCGCCCCACCCACCGCCTAATACTCGCCCAGCTGCGCCCGCATCATTCGCACAAATTTGTCATCCCGCTCGTCTCGCGTCCTTTCGGTCGGGCCGGAACTGGAATCTGATATCTTTGCAAACAGTGAACAAGACACAGAACGTCTGAGCCTTTATCTCTGACGCCAGTCAATTGTTGAATTTTGGAACGTTTTATGATAGCGTATTACTGGAGTTCAAAAATCAGGGGATCGTTCAAAGAGCCGCAGGGCTGCTACCACGCATGCGCAGTACGGAAATTCGTGTTCAAAGAGCAATCCTGCAGCAGGCTGCAGGCTACCGGCTGTTCAAGGAAGCTACCAGCTACAGGGTCCTGCAGCTTCCTGGCTGCATGAGCTAGTAATGTATTTAGCCAGGAGGGTCCCGTTTGTTTGAATAACTGAAGTATACCATACCATAGTTGGTAGCGGTATTTTATCCTAATATTCCATATTTATATTATATATGCATCTTATGGCGCTTCTGCCAAGTCACATTGATTATCATTTGCATTACTAGGGTCTTCTAACAAACTAAATTAATTAATTACTGAAGCTTAATGTTAAACAATAATGCAAACATATATTAACACTGCGCTAATTGTTATTTCTTTACGATCTTGTGTATTATTTTGTCTTGATAGGAAATATTATTATTACATTTGTCATCATTTTGTGTATCTTTACGTAAAGCAAGATTCATTTATGTTTCAGCCACAAATTGTTTTATATTTAAATATTGTAACTTCTGTGCTCTATAAGGTTCTAGAAATTGTTCTAAGTATTAATACACGCAAATTGGCGCGAACGGGAGGAGTAATGAGTCCGTCTTAAAGTAGTAATCAGTCAGTACTTAGCATTGTTGTCAGTCAGTCTAAGTGTAGTCATGCAGTCTTACTTGTGTATTACTTATGTGCTTCGTCAAGAATGGATAAATAAATCTATGTAAAAAATTAAACGTGTCATATTAGTAGTTTCAACAAGACTCCCAATAATCCGACGTCTTATTATTTTGTGATGTTTTATTAGCTGGTGAGCTATGAGATCTACGAAACCACTGAACAACCGACAGATGAAGGTGATGTATGGAAAAATAATGGTTTTAGAATAATAGTATTATTATTATTATTATTATTATTATTATTATTATTATTATTATATAAAAAAACTATTATAAGCTGCAGGGAAAATTTCCTCCTGCAGCCTGACTGACGTCATCGGTACCGCGCACGCGCGGTAGTGCCTGCTTTGCTGCTGCAGGAAGCTGCAGCCTTGCAGTTCCTTGAACGAATCTCAGGTCTTTAGGAATCAACTTGGGTTGCGAAAACAGCAATCCTGTGAAACTCAGCTCGCTCTGTGCGTTCACTATACCAGGGAAGCACAAAATACCGGTGCCTACCTAGACTTTCTTAAAGCGTCTTATACATGCATGCATCCTGATGAAACTAAATGACGAAAGTACGAAATATTAGGTGAACTGTGGGATTTGACTGAAGAGTTTCTACCAAAGCAGAATGCAACTTGTCATTCTCAACTGAGCGAATTCTTCCAAGGTTCCGAAAGAAATTCCTGGCGAGACCTGAGGGAGACGCAGAAGCATTATTGTTTCGGTGTCTACATGTACATTTAGATAAATACTCGGCGAGACATACTGAAGTGCAAGTCAGAGGGATCATCGAGCCGCTTTTGTGGTTTTTCTCTATATTTCCATTTTTAATACCACACGGGAAAAAGGAACATCTAAATCTTTCTGTTTTCGATCTGGTTTTTATTATTTTCTTATGTCTCCCTATGTAGGTGGCTGCTAAAAAAATTGTTCCCATTTGGCAGAGAGAGTTGGAGAAATAAATTTCGCGAACAGCGGACGCCGCAAGGAATGACGTCTTTCTTTTAACGACTTCCATCCCATCCCTTGCATCATTTCCGTGATACTCTAACAAAATGTTCAAATGTTTGTAGAGCTTATGGGACTTAACTACTGGGACATCAGTCCCTAAATCTACAAACTACTCATGAACTAGCTAACACTAACGGCGGCAGAGATATCCATGCCCAAGGGGGGATTCGAATCCCTGACGGTAGTGGCCGTGCAGATTATGACTGGAGCGCCGCAGACCACTCGGGCACCGCGGCCGGCGATACTCTCTCCCCTATTTCGGGATAATATAAAACGAGCTGCCCTTCTCTGAACTTTCTCTAAATCGTCCGTCAGTCCCATCTGCTGCGGATCCCACAATGCGTAGCAATACTCCAAAATAGGACGCGCAGAAGTAGTGTAGGCAGATTCATTATTTGAAATGTTGTATCTTCTTAGTGTGCTGCAACTGATATATGGACTTTGGCTCACTTCTCCTCCCCCCCCCCCCCCCCTCTCACTCTCTCTCACTCCTTGCGCGCGCGCGCGCGCGCGTGTGTGTCCTTGTTTATAATGAAATTGATTCACATCAGACTCGATCTCCTCATTCAATCGGTAAACCACAGTCGCGAGTAAACGAAGCTAACAGACAATTGTAGCCTATGAGAATTTGTCTCTGGCTGAGAGCAGGGTAGTTTCTGCAGCTGCGGTATCCCCCCATGTGGCACATGCGTCTGCCTAGTGCTGAAACGAAAAAAAATCTAAATGAAATAAAAGAAGAAAAAACATAACGTAAGTCAACGAAGAGTATATGTAAACCAGCATGTACGAAAATATCCACTGAAGATGCAAATTAAGGTAAAAAGCGGAATCTGCTAAAGGTTCAAACGTTGAGCTGCGTGACCATTTCCAACCTCCTCCCCGTAAACACAGTGCATGTCTGCCCTTTCCGTCAAGAACATATAGTGGATTAATAGGATGCCCCACGCGCATAACAATAAGGTCTTTTGCGTCTTTACAAAAGTAATAGGCGACCCCGTCCTATTGCCGGCCGTGGTGGTCGAGGGGACTGAGGCGCGCCAGTCACGGTCTGTACGGTCGGGAGTTCGAATCCCCTCTAGGGCATGGATATTTGTGCAGTCCTTAGTGTTAGGTAGTTCATAAGTAGTTTGTAAGTTTAGGAACTGATGACTCCGTAGTTAAGTCCCATAAGCTATACGAACATTTGAACATTTTTTCATCCCGACCAAGATTAGCGCTCCATTTCCTGTCCTCTCCACATAGCAAAAAACACAAGAGTGTCCCCGTTTGACGACAAACTGGCGCAGGGCGAATCGGACTCTGTAGAGTACCAGATGCTGCCTTCTATACCAAACCTTGAAAGAAGCATGTCAACCGCCAAAAGCTATGCGTTCATACTCCAGTAATTGGCGTAAAACCGTAGTGTTGTCGCACTTTATCTGCAACTACGCCAACAACAGCGTTTGCAATTACAGGTCATAAACCTTCATCCCAACGTCTCTCTTTTTCCTTGTTGTCACAAATACACTGATGGACATTAAAATTGCTACACCACGACGATGACGTGCTACAGACGCAAAATTTAACCGACAGGAGGAAGATGCTGTGATACGGAAATGATTAGCTTTCCAGAGCATTCACACAAGGCGCTGGTGACACCTACAACGTGCTGACGTGGTGACATAAGGAAAGTTTCCAACCGATTTCTCATACACAACAGAAGTTGACCGGCGTTGCCTGGTGAAATGTTGTTGTGATGCCTCGTGTAAGGAGGAGAAATGCGTATCATCACGTTTCCGACTTTGATAATGGTCGGATTGTAGCCTATCGCGATTGCCGTTTATCATATCGCGACATTGCTGCTCGCGTTCGTCGCGATCAAAAATGATCAAATGTTCAACCGTTTGTAGAACTTATGGGACTTAACTAAGGGGTCATCAGTCCCTAAGCTTACAAACTACTTATGAACTACCTAAGACTAAGGACGGTACAAATATCCATGCCCGAGGGGGGTTCGAACCCCCGACCGTAGTGGCCGTGCAGACCGTGACTGGAGAGCCTCAGTCTCCTCGGCCACCGCGGCCGGCTCGTCGCGATCCAATGACTGTTAGCAGAATGTGGAATCGGTGGGTTCAGGAGGGCAATACCGAACGCCGTGTTGGATCCCAACGGCCTCGTATCACAAGCAGTCAAGATGACAGGTATCTTATTCGCAAGGCTGTAACGGATCGTGCAGCGGCGTCTCGATCCATGAGTCAACAAATGAAGACGTTAGCAGGACAACAACCATCTGCTCGAATAGTTGGAAGTTTGCAGCAGCATGGACTGACTGACTATCAGCTCGGAGACCATGGTTGCGGTTACACTTGACACTGCATCACAGACAGGAGAGCCTGCGATGGTGTACGCAACGACGAACGTGGGTGCACGAATGGCAAAACGTCATTTTTTCGCATGAATCCAGGTTCTGTTTACAGCATCCGTGTTTGACGACATCGCGGTGAACGCACATTGGAAGCGTGAATTAGTCATCGCCATACTGGCGTATCACCCGGCGTGATGGTATGGGTTGCCATTGGTTACATGTCCCGGTCACATCTTGTTCGCATCGACGGCACTTTGAACAGTGCCGGTTACATTTCAGATGTGTTACGATCAGTGTCTCTACCCTTCATTCGATCCCTGCGAAACCCTACATTTCAGCAGGATACTACACGACCGCATGTTGCAGGTCCTGTATGGGCCTTTCTGCATACGTAAAAGGTTCGACTGCTGCCCTGGCCCTCCAGATCTCTCACCAATTGAAAACGTCTGCTCAATGGTGGCCGAGCAACTGGCTCGTCAGAATACGCCAGTCACCACTTTTGATGAACTGTGGTATGTTGAAACTGCATGGGTATCTGTACCTGTACACGCCATCCAAGCTCTGTTTGACACAATGCCCAGGCGTATAAAGGCCGTTATTACCGACAGAGGTGGTTGTTCTGGGTACTGATTTCTCAGGATCTATGCACCCAAAAAGTTGCGTGAATATGTAATCACATGTCAGTTCTAGTACAAAATATTTGTCCAATGAATGCCCGTTTATCATCTGCATTTCTTCTTGGTGTAGCAGTTCTAATGGCCAGTTGTGTACACTGAAAACTTTGTCCTGCTGTCCTGCTACAGTGACAACTCGGGTGGCATGCTGTATGCCTACCATCTTGGCGGAGCGCGACGCTATTCAACGATGCCTTGCGCCGTACTCTAAGGGATGCGGACAGGGGTTGCTATGTGAAATATGCTTGTTATGACCAACTCTATCAGATCTCGCGTTTTCTACATATATTCCAGATATAATCTTCATAAAAGGCGTAGTTAGTAGCTAACGTAAGAGGTTATAAGAGTCTATCGCGAAGTCGATGTAGAATACAAAAGAATCGCGACTGTAGAAAATTGTAACTAAATGCAGGAAGTTCTTCGGCGCATCGACTATCAAGGATTCGCATACTCCAGCAACCGACACTGCAAAAAAGAGGCGTCCTTCATCCTGAAGTGGGCTGCTGACAGGATTCTGAGAGAGTAGGTTTCTAGAAGTGTGAAAAACTAAATTGAGGGCCTCAGCGTAAAGGTGGGGATAAATTCGTATTAGAGTCCAGACGGAGGCCTGTTTCCATCGCGTTTGTCACGATCCAACATCTACTGGATCAGGAAAAGGAGAAACGACAGTGATACACATAGTAAGCCTACCTTATACCACATTCGGTAATGTGGTATGCGAAATATAGAAGTACTTTGTGATTAATATGTTCAAAAGTCAGTTTAAACGTTCCGCACAGTGTTAGCTACAACTGATGAAGGTAATTTATTTATCAAAATATTTTACAGGCCTTCAAAAAATTCATCTTTACCTCCGCATCTCGGACCAACAGTATGACTGAACTGAAGAAATTGTAGAAAACATAACGCAGCGTTTATTTCTTAGTGGATATTGATCGTCATGCATATACTAATGAAGCTTTATGGGGGCATTACTTTCAAATGTTCAGATATTTGTAAACCTATGGGATCAAACTCCTGTGGCCATCGGTCGCTAGACTTAGAAACTACTTAGTTAGACTTGTACCAATGACAACAAATACACCCATGCTGCGGACGACTCGAACCTAAATATATGTGTAACAACGTCGTAATGCACGTGAGAAATCACACGACGCTTCTAGTGCATTAGGCAGTTGTATGAAAAGTTGTTGCGAAACTACAAAATCGTAGAAAAACGCAAGAACATCTGTGAAGAATCGATGCTTGCTGTTGGTATTGTCAGTTGTCCTTCATCGTTAACAAATGTAACCAATGATTCTTCGGGAACTGGATGGGACTATGCTCAACGCCACCTAGATACAAGGCCTGTTCGCTGCCTGCCAAGAGCTAACTATTTGTCTTATGTAGTGTTGTGCTGAGTTAGGGAATACATGGACGTCGTACATAGTGTTTCGGAATTTTCTTAACGTTTTCTATTTGATTCGCAGAGAAATTTGTGTTGGTATAAGATATTTATGAACTATTAGTAACATATCTTACTAAATTAGAATCGCAGGATTCATATTAGGCTTTTGTGTCATACCAGCAAACATCTGTACGGAGAATCACATAAATAACATAAAGAACATTCTGAAATACGCGCAGGTATTCTCAAACTCATCACAACGCTACATAATACAAGTAGTCTGCTTGTGTTATGACTACTCCTGGTAGACAGCGCACAGACCTTGTATCTAGGTGGCGTTGGTATGGTGCGGAAGTCGAAATCGAAAAATTCAAGAGTGTTGTGAATGTCAGAACCGGAGAAACCGTTGAAGATTGTTATCGATAACCGAGAACTGAACAACGTGATGTAGTTCAGATGCATGGGAGAGTATTTTTGATATGTGTACATGTTAAGGTGGCACATATAAAAATATTTGCAGTTGCACATGTCACACCTTGTTTATGCTTGCAGATGGCGCTACTGGCTTCGATATTGTGCGCCTGAAATACTAATCATGTGCACCTCTAGTCACCGCAATCGCATGCTACAAATTTCACTTGGTTTCGGTGCATCCTTTCAGGGTGTTGCAAAGCAGGTTATGTTGTTCGGTTGTAAAAGACGTTCACCTCGCTAACAAAATGCGAGGGCTATCAGCGAGATACGAGATTTGAAGTACTTGTTCCTGCATTGTGTAAACAAGACATGAATTCATTTTCGCCGCGGTGGAGTGGCCGAGCGGTCTAAGGCGCCTTTGCAGTGGAGCGCGCGGTTCCTCGGCGTCGGAGGTTCGAGTCCTCCCTCGGCCATTAATGTGTGTGTGTGTGTGTGTGTTCTCCTGATCATAAGTTAGTTTAAGGGGACCTGGGCGTGAAAACGACTGAAATGTCGAAAATAAAATTCCTCCAACTGAAAGGCAAATTTATCTCGTTTTCTACAATGTATGATATATTTACTTTTAAATAGTTACGATATTCTTAAACATTCTTTGAAGAAATGTCTGGATACTGGCCCGCTGATGCTTCAGGAAAATAATATAAAAAAAAGAAAAAAAAACCATGCCTCCGACAGTCATGGAAAAAATAAAGCAAATATATAGGGCCCTTGCTGATAAGATAAGTACTTAGCAAATGATTAGATGGCCGAACACAAAATCCTAAAGACAATTTCAACATCTGCGTATGGCAACGAGTACCGAAAACTGCGTTTGTGGGATGGATAGTACTCAAAATATGTTATGGATGGTGTTATCCGTTTCAATGATTGTCAGGGCGAAAGTAATGGATAAATTAGACAAACAAGCTGGAATTAATGTGAGATGTGCTCTGACTGTCATAGATCGTCGTCAGTGACTAGTTGAAGCTGAAGGGGCTGCGGAAGCCATCACTAAAGAGTCCAGAGTAAGGAAAAAGGCTTGTGAAAAAGTCTGCAGAGGACAAAGAAGCAGCTGACCAACAAGATTATGCCACTGGAATGCTGAAAGACGGATACGTGAGTCAAAAACCCTGTGAACACTCTTTCGCGTTTTCTCGAAACTACATTCTCAGAACTTTAGGAACATATCTTCACAATGCTTTCAGCTATGCCGTCAAAACTTCTCCCAATTGAAGAACGGGACAGTATCATTGTATTATGCCTAATACATTGCAGAAATGATCCATATTTGTCATTTTGTATATAATTTTAGCGGTAATTTTTAGACATAATAGTAATGAAGTGTATTAAGGGTTTTTCTGTTTTCTCAGATATACTCCAAACTACAAAACAAGTTGCATAATGTGTTCCTACGAAGGTTGACAGCAGCCTACCACAGTCTAAATCGTATTAGAACGACGATACACCAATAACTGATTCCACAATGTGAACGTGTAGTATAAAAACATCTATTAACCAAAATATTGTAATTCTTAAACTATAACAGATATTTCAATAATTTCTCATTACAGCTTGAATTAATGTCATTTAATATTGGTACGAAATCGCAGTTTCCTCCGCATTGTAGATCAAGTTTAAAGTGAACCGAAGGCAAGGTATGAAAATGCAGCCTGTTCACTTCCCCCCGTAAGTAGTTTGTAAGCCTAAGGACTGATGACCGCAGCAGTTAAATCCCTTGTATTTACAAACATTTGAACATTTGAATTAATTTGCAAAATATTTAGTACCATTCGCAATCTGCTGGCAGATGCAAACTGGAGCCCCCAACGAAACTCGATATTGGGTCCTTCTAGTGTCCAGGCAGGACAAAAGCACGCGGCTTCAAACTCTACCTCCGCTGAAGTTTGCCCTTTTTATATTTCAATTCTAGCAATCTTGGAAGAAAATGCACTGTGGAGAAATAACTTGCTTTCATCCTAGACGTTGGAAGGTTCCGATTATAGACCCAATACGATATACAGTAGCTCGAAGTTTCAAATCCATGCACACTCGCATACAGATTAAAACTCAGCCTCTAACCAATACCGTATTTCCGTAATTTGCGTACAAAGTACGTCATTGATTTTATTTTGTAGTATTATAAAGTCCAATTGTTTCTTGTGCATGGGTACAGTGATAGTAGGCAATGATGACTTGCGGGTATCAGTGAAAGCACAACTTTATAAGGTTGCAGATGTGATCATAAAGGCAAAAGTCTCGAAATTACGCGCTCAGTTAATTCGCAGAAGATGACCTTGGGATCATGCGTGACTGTCCGTAATAAACAGAGTAAAACTGGTCGAGAATGAATGAGGCCACAAAATGCTCCCGACGGGACACACTCAAGGGTGGCAGTGGATACTGCATACGAAAAAGGAAAACGGGCAATTTCACTTCATGCTCTAAACTGCAGTTTGGCACGATAACTGTTCGTCGTTTTTTGAAGCATTATACGCATTTTCTTCGATGTATGTAGCATTAACGCGCACATGAAATGCTAATTCGTCTCATTATGACATGCTCTAGTACGGTATATGAAAAGCTGAAATACTGACCAATGTCGGAAAGTGATCCTGCTTAATGTCTGAGATCGGAAAGGAAATATCGTAGTAAGTCGAGCATACACTCGATTTACGTAGATAGTCATCATCCGTTCCACGGCGAAGTAGCCGTGCGCACTGAGGCACAATGTTGCGGTGCGCGCGGCCGTTCGCCGTCGGAGGTTCGAGTTCTCCCTAGGGCATGGGTGTGTGTGTTTCCGTAGATTAGTTTAA
Organism: Locusta migratoria; assembly: GCA_026315105.1. Taxonomy (NCBI): domain Eukaryota; kingdom Metazoa; phylum Arthropoda; class Insecta; order Orthoptera; family Acrididae; genus Locusta; species Locusta migratoria. The sequence continues at coordinate 549,541,764 of CM048745.1, read as the reverse complement.
CTTAGTTTAAGTAATAATCAAGCAGTTAAGTCTCATAGATTTACAAACATTTAAACATTTTCATCATGCGATAATAGAACTTGAGACGCAGTGGAATCATTGTTCGGTAAAATTTTACGACCTGCCTCGTCGGTCCCGGAAGACAATGTTGGCACCAATGGTCAGTTTGTCATGAGTTACAGTGTAAATGTTATTGCTGCTCGTTTCACTCGAAGTATAATTAATACTGTTACTGCTGTATGGTTGACAGGTTATTGCATGTACCCTTGTCCGTTCAGTAAACTGACTATCCTCGTAAATTAAAGATTACAGTTTTGGGTAAAAAATTACAACTAATCTCAATGGCTGCCTACATCTGCCTCGCGAGTAGTCATCTGAGTTGATCATTGATGCCATCATTATCTGCCGGGACCGACGAGGCTAGTCGTAAAATTTAACCCATTGTTCTTTAAGACATTTTGCGTTCTCCGACGCAGCAAAATAACGCAATTCACAAACTCTGTGACTAATGTGATCACCTGTCGATACAATTATGAAGGTACACTCAACTATATGTGTGTATACTCTCTGTAAAGCTTCCTGCGACTAAAATTTGTAGTGTAGAAATTATAAATTGTGAAGTCATACCGAAAGCGGTAGTTTTAGTCCATTAACAGCAGAACGTTACTGTTTATGTGCTCATATCACATGAACTACGTGTCGTACAATTTAGAAGGTACATTCAACTACATGTGTGTATACTGTCTGTAAAATTTTCTGGGGTTACAATTTGTAATGTACAAATTACAAATTGTAACGTCATACCGAGTGCCGTAGTTTTACTCCATAAACAGCGGAAAAGTAGTGAGCGAGAAACTTTTTCCGTTTCTTCATTTTGCTTTGGTTGTCAGCGAGAGAGAGTTTCATAAAGGTTTGAAATCATGTTTAAATTTTGTTGCAAGTCGCTAATTGCCGTCTTTCTCATACAGTGTATTTCTAAAGTCTCATCGCATTATATGGCAGTTTTTGCGACTCCTATTGTTTATGACGTCATATCATCTGACCCATTTGTCGTATATGATTGTTAACAATGCAGAAATTGTTACCTTATGGTAAGGAACGTGTGTACCTAATTTTGTTGAAATGGTTCCAGTGGTTTAAGAGAAAATGAGGAGCATTGTCGCTAAATTCAGCTATTTTTCGCACATCTCACTGTTTATGACGTTATACATCGTGAACTATTTAACGTACGTGATAGCAACACTTACGGCGACCGTCCTCGTGGATTTAAACGTACGTGTACAAAATGTCATAGAGATTGCAATAAAGCTGTAGATTTGTGTGCATCACGTACAGACAAGCACACAAACGTACGGACACTCTCATTTCATAAGAAAGGTAATTACGAATAAACAAAAATACATGCATTTTTCTGATAAATTACTATTAGTTATTAAAATGGAGTAAGTATTCGAAAACATCGAAAAAAATATATCTGTTACAGCGACATTCGAACCGCCGGCTGTATGGTTGCCAGGCCAAAACGGCACCATATTTTTTTCCTGCTCTGTTCCTTGCGGTCGCTATTCGTGTTTGTTCGTTTTGTTCGATGTATTCTTCGCTCAGCTTATTTATTATAGAGGGCATTCAGCCGTCTGATCGGGCGCGCTGAGCCACGACACCCGGCACCAAACAAGCTACAGTATATGGTGCAACTCTTTTAATTATTGCTACTTCCATGTAGGTATACTTGCAAATCGATAGTGTCGAAAAATTTTGAGAGTTGCGTTTAATGGCTTTGGATGATTGTTATTTGAGTTCTGAACTTCACGTACCACAAACATAAAAGGTCTAAAATCCGATACCTATGTGACCTCCTTGTTACATCTGCTTCCTAAAAGTTATGAGAATACATTTTAAAAAAATGTGTTGACTATTTTTACTGAACGAAACGCTTCTCTCTCTCTCTCTCTCTCTCTCTCTCTCTCTCTCTCTCTCTCTCTCTCTCTCTCTCTCTCTCTCTCTTTCCGGAACTCTTTCTTCAGGAAGTTGGCGGTCCACGAGGCTAACTTTAGACCTGATGTAAAGCATCTTCTACAAACAATTACATCATCTCCTAATATCATTCATTCAAGTTTTCTTTCGTCTTCCAGCTGAACTATTGACTTTTCTTTTTCCTACAATGATTAGCTGTAATAGTTGGCATCTTCTACCTTTTTCAACGTTTCCTCGATAGCGTGTTTATCTTGTTTTGTAGTATACTAGCTGTAAACCCGGCGTTGCCCAGGTGTTTATCCTTCAGTCTCGTAGTCCACATCCCCCCACCCCCCTCTCTCTCTCTGCATCCACCTCTTTATCTCCCATCTCTCTGTTCGTTTCCACCTTTCCCTCTCTCGGTAAGGTTTTCTGCAAGGTACCCTCTGTCATGTACCATACAAACATTTATGCACCCAGTGATCTTCGTTTTGGTTTAAAGGTCATGTGTGCATAAATTCATAAAAGTTGGAGCAAAACTATGCATTTTATAAAATTCCGGTAAGTACCCTCCACCATGCAGCGGACGAAATTGTATACAGGCAGTGACATTTTATTATTATTATTATTATTATTATTATTATTTTAAAGGTATAGTGTGCAAAATTTCATCAATATCGTTACAAAATTATAGATGTCTATGTAATAGAAACGCAGGGTCACATTGAAAAACGTACGTTGTTGTTCTCAAATACGCCAGTTTTATTTCAAAAATCCATTATTCTGAGAATAACGAAAAAAGAATTTAACTGCCGTCATGATAAACGTGAGTCCAGTGATGTAAACATTATATCACCTCTCTCGGCGCTGCAATGTTGAATCAAATGTATGTGAAGCTACGGGACCAAACCGCTGAGTTCCTCAGTCCCTAGACTAACAAACTACTTAAACGAACTTACACCAAGGAATCTAAGGACATTCCCGAGGTAGGATTCGAACCTCCGACGCAAGAGGCGGTGCGATCTATAACGTGGCACCCCAGACCGCACGGGAATTTACCACGCTGTACTGCAATATTAAGGTCAGTTTTACACCAGAAGCGCTTCGAATCTTATTGATAAAACATCCTCTGTGGTTCTGTAATATGAATACATAGATTTGGACAGATGTCTTCTGTATAATTTACAAATAATACAAAATCTTCAGCACATTACGTATTTCTAAAGTTGATATGTAATTTACCTGCTGTTATAATGTTTACGTCCTTGTGCTTTTACCTTCTTGTTTGTCGAGACTGATGTCGATTCGATCTATGATGTAGGCGTATAATTATACGTATCGGCGAACATGACAGATAGCATTTTCTCTAATTTATTCTCTCTCTCTCACACACACACACACAGACACACACACACACACACACACACACACACACACACACACACACACACACGTACCAAGATTTATGATTTCATTAATCACACATTACATGAACAAAAAATGAACAAATACTTTGCTGGGTGAGGTATGTGAAAAATAAAAAATAATAAGGTGACGTGTAAACAACATCGCATTAGAAGTGTTATTTATATACATGCGAATGCAACGGATATAAAATCGACATCAGCGTCAGGAAATCAGAAAGTAAAGAGCCTAGGGCGCACCAGTCACGGTCTGCACGGCCACTACGGTCGGGGGTTCGAATCCCCCCTCGGGCATGGATATTTGTGCCGTCCTAGTTCGTAAGTAGTTCATAAGTAGTTTGTAAGTTTAGGGACTGATAACCCCTTAGTTAAGTCCCATAGACTATACAAACATTTGAACATTTGGTTTTGAAAGAGCCTTATCAAGAAAGGATTAACATTAAGATCGCAATTAAACTACATATGAACTTTATAAAAACGTAATGATCAAAAGTGTTCAAATGGTTATAAAGCTTATGAGACTTAACTGCGGGGTCATCAGTCCCTAAACTTACAAACTACTTATGAACTAGTTTATACTGAAGACGGCACAAACATCCATGCCCGAGGGGGGATTCGAACCCCCGACTGGAAACGGCCTCGCGCATCATAGCATAGCGCCTCAATGCAGTCGGCCGCTCCGCCGCGGCAAAAACGTAATGTACCGTAAACCTCTGTACTGTTTCTAATTTATGTAGAAAAAAAAAAGATGTACATAGCCACAGTTCATTCCTTGTAAATAACAAGTGAAACGCCTTTGGTATAAAATTGTGCTGAATTTCAGTTAGCATAACAGAAAAACGGACTGTAACAAATTTTATTAGCTGCTGCGGAAGGGCAGCATAACGAACGTTACTCCATTTCTATGTGTAAAACAAGTGACTGCAGTAGCAGTTGACGGTCAAATTACTGACGAGTACCATTAAAATTAAGAATGACAGTACTGTTAGACGGTGGTGGGATGCATTTCGCCGCGGAGGAGTAGCCGAGCGGTCTAAAGCGTCTCGCTGCGGAGCGCGCGGTTTCTCGCTGTGAAGGTTCGCGTCCTCCCTGGGGCATGTGTGTGTGTGTTGTCCTTAGGTTAGTTTACCTAGGTTTAAGAGTTTGTAAGCTACGTACTGATGACCACGTAGTTTGGTCCGATAGATTTACAAACATTTGAACATTTAAAAAAAATTTTTTTTATCCATTTCGGGACGACGCGCTAATGTCCATGACGCAGAACGAAATGGCCGACTGCCTGTTATGAGTTATGAACACGGTACGAATGTGGCTGAAGTGGTGAGACCGTTACGCCGTTTGACATTTCTGAAGTCTCAACAGAAGATGAGCTTCGTTTGGTGGCCACACTTACAAGCGGCAGAGTTTTTCGCATAAAGATTTTCCAAGCATGAGAAGTGGTGTGAGATTGAATTTTTATGGATGTTTCAAAATATTTGAATAGGTGTAATGTTTGTTAGTGAAATAGAAGAAACAAGGATACATAATGTTTTGGACAGGAATAGCAACATCCTTATCGAATCGCCGTAGTAGATTTGGTAGGGTTTATTACAAAATTATAATGACACAATGAAACAGTACACAGTCTTAGCAAATGTTTTGGCATAGTAGGCACAGATGGAGCAGTTGAGGTATTTGACCACCACTCTCCCCTTGCGCCAGGTGCACTGTTTCAGAGAGGTGGTTTTGCTAATTATTTGTGTAATAGGCAACATCCTTTTGAGCTGACGCTGTTCGAAGAGGGGTCTGGTAACTGGCATGTGGCGGATGAGAGTTTCGATTTCGGCAGTGATGCAGGAATTCCGCTCCACTTTTTCAAACATGTCGAGAGTGTAACGTGAATGTTTAATTGATAACGCCACAGATCACGAGAGACGTCGTTTGATATGGATCGTCAACAGTGATAGAATGGCACCAGTGCAAAAAATCACGACTCAATTCAGAACATGACGTGCTAGAAACGAGCTCTGTCCCCCTGGACATGTTCTGGAAGAGACTTTGAATGGTCAGCGGTATGTTTAACTGCTTAGAGATCGTCTAAACACACTGCCGACCCAATCACTGCGCTTTCCAACACTTCGACGTTTTTTTGCTGTGTTTTAAGATGAATACGTCCAACCACTTAACGCCTACGACGACCAGTATGGTTTTACGAACATGCAGGGGCTGATATGGTTACCGCGTAGAGTAGATCTGAATTCCGTACGGCATGTCTACATATATAAAAATTAGTAACTGTGTGTTTGTCTCACTAAAACTCGGAATCACCCAACTGAATTTTTAAATATATTTCTGTGTTTTTTATTTTGTCTTATTGCTCGTTCTAATACAGAGATGGTTTGCAAAAAAAAGGGAGAACCCAAAAGAACTGCTGAAAAATCACATAGAATAGAAATTGGTAATTTTGGGTGGGCGTCAGCACTTCCGACTATATTCGAATTTCATTCGCTGCCTTACCGTTCATGCGACAGTGATAAAATTTTACACGTCCTTCAAAATTACAGTAACGGCACTGTCTACGTAATAATTTGTACGGTGCACGGAAGGAACTTTAGAACAGAGTTAGACAAGGTTCCGTAGTTTTATCCAGAACTTTATGAAACTTTAAAAATACAAACATATTTTTGTACATACGACTTGCTGCTGTGCGGAGGGCAACCAACTGCTGTCTTCGACACGTTTGACTGTTCACCATGAAATTTGTGAAATATACATACGAGGGTGGGTTAGTAAATAAGTCGCGAACTGATGTAGAAAGTTCAGTACTGCGTTTACAAGCCTGAAAATTGCTTTACTTTTCAGCAGACTCCACCTGGAAATTTAAACACTCGTCCCATTGTTGGAGAAGGCTTTGAAAGCCTGGAAACTGGAATTTTTTTGGCAGTGTTTGCATTCTATAAGTGACGCTTTTGTTGTGTAAATTTATTTGGTTCCTTAAACTACTGCAACCCCTCCTACACAGCGCGTAGTACTGGTGTGTCTACCGGAGTTTGCGACTTATTTACTGAGAGCCTCGTAATTTTTGTTACACAGGAAGTGAGGATATTGTCAAATAGTGGAGAAGGTAAAGAGAGAGAATGGACGGTTCGTAGAGGGTGAAGGGAGGAGGGGGAGTTCTTGAAGGAAAGAAGGGAGAGGTGGAGGGGAAGGATGAAGGATGAAGCGGAGGTTGGCAGACAGAGGACGCAGGAGACAGATTGAGACAAGAGGAGTATGTGAACTACCCGGAACAACATTGGCCTTCCACCTGGCTAATACAGAGGCAAACTGGGAGGCAAAGAGATAATAAGCATAGAGTTGGGGGAAAGTGATGTTGAAAATTTTCAAATGTTTCAAACGCAAGGGTCCGTACTGTGAGGTCATCGGTCCCTATACTTAAAAACTACGTAACTTTACTCATGTTTAACATCAATCTAGATCGCAGGAGGATATTTTAATTGACGGTTTTCGACCATAACATAGGTCATCTTAAAAAAAAAAAAAAAAAAAAAAAAAAAAAAAAAAAAAAAAAAATTCAAATGTTTGTACAGCTTATGGGACTTAACTACGTGGTCATCAATCCCTAAACTTACAAACTACTTATGAACTAGCTAACACTAAGGACGGCACAAATATCCATGCCCGAGTGGGGGATTCGAACCCCCGACCGTAGTGGCCTTGCAGATCGTAACTGAAGTGCCTCAGTCCCCTCGGCCACCGCGGCCGGCTAGGTCATCTTAACAAAAATAGCCCATGGAGCTAGCTGTTACCAACGTGCAGCCACAGTGTGCAGTAACAGCAGCCCTATGGTAGTCCGTACCAGCCATATGGGCTCTATAGATTTTTCTGAAGAGGATAAAATTGAAACCATTCGAATAAAATAACCTCCTGCGATATCGATTCTTTTTCACATAAATATCTCTGTAAATGATCACTTTTGCCTTCTTTGACAAAGCTGTCCAAGTTAATACTTAAACTAACTGATGCTAAAGACAACACACACAGGCATACACAAACACACACACTAATGTCCGAGGAAGGATTTATTTTATTTATTTTGCGTTCGATATGCCAGATGCCTTAAGGCACTATAGACATTCAAAATGGGAAAGTAAATTAACATACAAATGTAACAAAACTTTATTCATTATAAATTTAGTTACACATATTACATTGCATATCAACCTATAGTACATACATGTGCTAATCTTTCAAAATAATTAACATTTATACGGAAACACGTGCGCCTCGGTTGCTCAGTGGCGCCGGGCGCCGTGGCTCAGCGCGCCCGGTCAGAGGGCTGAACGCCCTCTGTAATAAAAAAGCTGAGCCAAGAACAAACCGAACAAAAACGAACAAACTTGATCAACGTCCGCAACGAACAGAGCTACAGATAGAGCAAAAAAAAAAAAAAAAAAAAAAAAAAATTGGTAGAGTGCCAGACTACAAATCCAAAGGTCGCGGGTTCGATTCCCGCCAGGTCCTAGGATTTTTATCTGTCACTTTCCACTTCTTTCACCTCTGGAGTATTGCTCATGTGAAATATACCGAGTAGCACCGTGGTTAGGAACCCACGTTAAACTGTAGGTCCCCCTATAACTGGCTGGGTAAGTCAGTTCGAAGGTCGGAGGAAGGCAACGGCATACCACCTCCAAACAGGACCATGCCTAGTAAAGCACTGTTGTGTTCAAACCAATCTTCGGATTGTTGACTGCTTTACCTTTTTTACGGAAACACTTAAATTACGAAGCCAAGAAATGGCAGTGTCTGTGAATCTATGCAGATCCTCCAGCGAACCATCCCGAGGACCATGAATTTGACACTCAGTTATGTGCTGCATCGTCTGTATTTCGTCACAGTCACAGTAAGGATCGTTCACGCAGCCCCACACGGCACCGTTGCACCGTCCAACACCAGTTCTTCGAGGGAGGTTGAAGCCAGGAACACAATCAGACGGGACTGATGACCCCGTAGTTAAGTCCCACAAGATTTACAAACATTTGAACATTTTTGAACACAATCATACGGCTTCTTAATGAGATGTTCGTTGTTAACATGTTCTTGTTGCCATAGGTTTTTCCATTCTGTTAAGATGTTCCCATTATTCGAGGAGTGGTTCCAGAAGGGATTTCTTAAGTTTAATCGTGTCGGGCCATGTAGATCAGCGTGTATTGGAAATGTAGTGACGGCAGAAATTTTTTGCGTTTTTTCTTTCGATTGCATGTTTTCTGTGGATTGACGGAGGTTCAATAGTCATTTAGAGCCATGCTGTTGGGTAGGTCTTCCCGTTCCAGTTATTGTTCGCTAGGTGTCATTTAGACGAACACCTACTTTGTTGACTTGCATACTGTTGCCCCATACAGGCGCGTAGTATTCTGCAAGACTGTAGACTAGAGCCATGGAGGAAGTGCGAAGTGTAGCTTTGCTTCCCCAGGTAGAGCCTGCGAGTTTCTGGATGATATTGACTCTGCCTCTGAGTTTCTGGCTGACATAATGCGGGTGTTCTTTGAACGTCAGGCTGCGGTCCAGTTCAACACCCAGTTTCATGTCTTATATTCTAGCCTGCTATATTTAAGCATAGATTCCTTTCTGATTGTTTGTGGTCCAGGTGCATCACTGTGCTTACTGTTTTTGATGCATTAAGGTTCAGATGGATACCAACATTCGATAGGCAAAGATATTAAGGAAAGGAGCGTAGGACGTATATCCATTTCCCATTGTTGGGTTCGTTAGTCAGGGATAGAATGGAACGCAGGCCCCATGTCGTGGATGCTGTATCTAGGAAGAGACCAAAGTTGTATGCCGCTCTGCAAACGATTTCGTGTTACAGTTATTGAGTTGGTTTGTGTTCTTTCCGGACATGTCAGAAAAGAACAGACACCATATCAATAATTGTAACACCAAATCGTTTTTAGAGAACAGACACCATCAGTAGCGAATAAAGGGGGGAGGCAGAGGGGACGGACTACCCCGGGTCACTCGTCTTGGGGGAGAGGGGCTGCAAATGCCTTCAAAGCAAGTGTTTGTTTGTTTGTTTGTTTTTTTGTTGTTTTTTTTTCATGTTACTTTTTTTGTAATATATATTTCTGCAAATGGACGGGGGGCCTCATTCTGTTTTGCCGCCGCCACGCCACGCACGTAGTTACAGAGCCCCCGGGGGGGGAATCCAGTACAGGCTTCGAGGAAGAGGAATCATTGGACAGTTGAGAATTTAGGTTGGGAGGAAAGCGTGCCTGATTGGGCTAATTGGTTAAGGCAAAACGGGAAATCCGGGATCGAATCCCGATCTATATAAGTAATTATAAATATGCCCACACAATGCCTAACTGGTTAAGGTGACCGATGGCCCGAATCGGGAAATCCGAGTACGATTCCCGGTCCAGCACAAATTCACACCTTTGTCACTGAATTCATTTCAACCACCCGAAAAAGGCCGAAGTGTTTTAATATTTCGATTTGGTGTTGGTTCCGCCGAGAGATAATTAGCAGCCGCTGTGTTTCAGATCAATCCGCAGGGGCAGAGCGTGCCACTCTGGATATTGGGTAACTACCAGGCGACAATTGCGACGTTACTGTACACCCATTGGGAGGGCTATGGACAGAATGTGTGCCGGCCGCGATGGCCGAGGGGACTGAGGCGCTTCAGTCACGGTCTGGCGGCGACTACGGTCGGGGGTTCGAATCCCCCCTCGGGCATGGATATTTGTGCCGTCCTTAGGATAAGATAGTTGATAAGTAGTTTGTAAGTTTAGAGACTGATGACCCCGTAGTTAAGTCCCATAAGCTGTACAAACATTTGAACATTTGACAGAATGTGTTGCTCGTTGTCGGGCAGCGGGCAGCGCCGTTCGTCGCCGGCGGCGGGTGTCTGCGGCCAGGGCGTGGCCGCGGAGCTTCCCGCCTGACCTCGATCCGCGGCTGCGAGGCGAGGCGAGGCGCGGCGCGGCGCGGCAGGCGGCGGCGCACTTTCACGGAGCGGCAGAAACACGCCCTGGCCTGGGATCACCGGCGCAAGGTCGCTCTCCCGCGCGCGCCGCCGCGGCCGCATCGCCGGCCGCTTCCTGCGCAACGTATCGCACCGCCCCCCGGCCACTCGTTACGTAAGCCGCGCCACGCCGCTCTGGAATAACTCGCCGTGGTCCGGCCCTGCCCTGCCCACACTCACCAGGTGTCACCGCGGCGCAGGACAAGTGCCCGCAGCCACGACCGGGGCGGTCCGCGTCACGCGGCTACTTTTAACTGGCTCTGTCATCACTGCGGTCGGGACAGAACGCCTGCTCAGTTGCACACTTAGTCCGGAATGTATACGATGGACGAAATTCGTCCAAATTAAGGAAATCGTATACAGGGTGTCCCAGATACCTTGGCCACCCAAAATATCTCTGAAACAATAACAGCTATTGGAAAACGACTTTCACCGGTATCAATGTACGGCTGGGGCCCATGAATGTACATATTTGGAAACATTCTAAAACGAAAGCAAATGTGTTTTTTTACACAAACATCTCTTTTTTTTAATGGACACCCTACATTTTTTCTTCAGCATTCCATAGCATGACAAATCACATGGCGATGATTGCATCGCAATATTCCAATTACATCCCGAGATATTGCGACGAGAAGTTGACGCTTGAAAAACCCGAAATACGCTGCCAGCGCACGTCCTGAGTCTCAGGCGTGAACCCCATGCTGCCCGTAATCGCGATGTGATTGACATGCGTAATCGCACTTCCATACTTATCAAGAGGTCCGAAACGAATAATACGGTCTGCTGCCATCAACTCTCATAAGCACATAATGGTTTCCTTCTTGCACGTTTTATGTGTCTATGTACACAATATGAACCAGTACCGGTCGGTATACACCAGTCAGGGTGTCGTACTTATCCTGCACACCCAAAATAATGTTTATCGAATGCGTTAAATGACCCATTGTGCCTTTCGTGCACTCTTTCATCCAGGGCCTAGCTCTACCTAGACACGGGTCCAACGTAGTTCCCACTGCAGCCACAGTTACCACATTTCCTTGTTTGCAATTTGCGACCCGTGCAAACTCCTGTACTCCCCCATCCTCCGAGCATCCCATTTGTTCAAATCAAATGTTCAAATGTTTGTTAAGCTTATGGGACTTAACTACGGGGTTATCACTCCCTAAACTTACAAACTACTTATCAACTAGCTTATCCTAAGGACGGCACAAATATCCATGCCCGAGGGGGGATTCGAACCCCCGACCGTAGTGGCCGTGCAGACCGTGACTGAAGCGCCTCAGTCCCCTCAGCCACCGCGGCCGGCTCCCATTTGTTGTTGCTTTGGCGTGCAGTATACCGCTTGTCAGTCTAGTCGTGCATCAGAGTAATCTAGTAACGGCACGGAGGTAGTACACATTGTGAATAAACGTCGTGTTGCGGAACTTATACTGTATTATGTACACACATGAAGATATGGTAGAAATGCTGCTTGTTTGTTTATAGTGCTGTTAGAGAACATTATGATTATTACGTTAATATGTCTGTTTCCTACCCTACTGTACATAGCTGTACTGTACCGTGTTGTAGGCGGGCGAAATTCTGTTCAGGCAGAACGACTGTACAGAAGACGATTCCCTGACAAGCCATCGCCTTCGCGCCGGATGTTTCGTCGTCTCACATCTCGTCTACGTGGAAGGGGAAGCTTAACTCGGAGACCTAGACATCGTCCTTGAACACGCACAGATGAACGTGCTGAAGTTGCTGTGCTCGCTACCGTAGCTGTGAATCGTCACATCAGCACACATCAAATTGAACGTGAAGTTGGTGTGTCGAAATCAAGTGCACAGCGTATTCTTCAACGTCATAAATTTCATCCTTACCATGTTCATTTACTCCAGGATCTTCATGGAAATGTCTTCAGCAACAGGGTAAAATTTTGTCGGTGGGCTCAGCAAAAACTTCTGAATAATCCAATTTTTTTCGCAGATGTTCTCTTTACCAACGAGGCATCATTCTCCAACAAAGGAATTATCAATATGAGGAATATGCATTATTGGTCCGCAGACACGTACATGGAAGGTGAATGTTTGGTGTGGGATTATTGGAGAGGCCATTATCGGACCTTTCTTTGTAAATGGCGTCCAAAATGGCAGACAGTACTCCAGATTTATACGACACAATCTTCCTGTTCTCTTGGACACCGTACCTCTGAACAGGAGAATGGTCATGTGGTATCAGCATGACGGATGCCCTGCACATAACGACTTAAGAGCACGACGACTTCTGAACCGTAAGTTCCCTGGTAGGTGTATTGGACGTGGTGGCCCAGTTAGGTGGCCTGCCCGACCTCCGTACCTTACACCGCTGGATTTATTTCTTTGGGGAGCACTGAAGGATGCTGTTTACCAACATGAACCAACAACACCAGCGCACATGAAGCAACGTATTATCGATTGTTGTACAGGCATCAAAGAGGAATTAGTAGCACGAAATAGGGCATCCTTCATCCGCAGAGTGACCCTATGTATGCAAGTCAATGGTTATCACTTTGAGCATGATATGTGAACGCTATCTTTAAAAATGTTCAAATGTTTGTAAAGCCTATGGGACCCAACTACGGGGTCATCAGTCCCCAAACTTACAAACTACTTATAACTACTTACGAACTAGGACGGCACAATTATCCATGCCCGAGGGGGGGGCTTCGAACCCCCGACCGTAGTGGCCGTTCAGACCGTGACTGAAGCGCCTCAGTCCCCTCGGCCACCGCGGCCGGCGCTATCTTTAGTATGTAGTGCTGGTATCACAGTGCAAGTTTCTACAAAGGGCCATTTTACCCAGTGACGTTCAGAAACATTTGTTTGAAACAATTTGTCATGTAACGCATTTGCTAAACATGACATTGATAATTATGTGATAATAAAACTAATTGGTTAAACATGTCTACATTCATCTTCTATGTCTTACCTGAACTTCCCAAATCAAAACATTTTTACCTAAACAACGGTAAAACCTTTAGTCCACTTGCTCGTTTCACTAAAACCATCAACATAAATTTTACTATTATGAGTGAATGATTCACTGTCACTTGCGCTAGATCTACAGTAAAGTTTTAACGTTGAACGGCATTACCTTTTTAGTAACGGATTAACGATAACCGAAGTTACAGAACCGCATCACCCCTAGCCTAGGGAATAAATACCTGCTGGAATGTACGACTTTAATGCAGAATCGCAGCAGACCGTATTATTAGTTTCGGACCTCTTGATAAGTATGGAAGTGCGAATACGCATGTCAATCAAATCGCGATTACGGGCAGCATGGGGTTTACATCTGAGCCTCAGGACGTGCGCTAGCAGCGCATTTCGGCTTTTTCAAGCGTCAGTTCGCGTCGCAATATCTCGTGATGTAATTGGAATATTGCGATGCAATCAACGCCATTGTGTATGTGATTTGTCATGCGATGGATTGCTGAAGAAAAAATATAGGGTTTCCATTTAAGAAAACATAAGTTTGTGTTAAAAAACACATTTGCTTTCGTTTTAGAATGTTTCCAAATACGTACGTTCATGGGCCCCAGCCGTACATTGATACCGGTGAAAATCGTTTTCCAATAGCTGTTATTGTTCCAGAGATATTTTGGGTGGACACGATAGCTGGGACACCCTGTATATTGTAAGCGGTGTCGAAAAATCTGATGAATTTCCCATTGAAAAGGGTGTAAAGCAAGGTTACTCTATATATCCCAAACTATTTTCAGCAGTCTTAGAAAAAGCTATGACTGAATTGGGAAGAAAAGGGAATTCAAGTTCTTGGAAAATGACTTTAAACATTGAGGTTCGCAGATGATATTATTTGCAAATGACATGGGAACTTACATATGTAAGCTATGAATTGGGGTAAAAATGAACATTGACAAGATCAATGGGTGGACACCTGACGTATATTGGTTGGTAGTACACAATTGCAAAGTGTTTCAGAATATGTCTATCTGGGACAACTGATAAATATGAAAGGTGTTCTAAAACCAGAAATACAACTAGAAACTGAATTGGGCTGGCAAGCGTATGGGAGACAATCTTCAGTTTTGAAACCTAAGATGTCGCTTGAGCTGAAGAAAACAACTTTTGATCAGTGTATACCGCCAGTAATGACTTATGCCTATGAAACCTGGATTTTAATTGAGTTCATTGTTAGGAAACTAACATTAGCCCAAAGAGGAATGCAAACATTAATGCTGGGTAAAACACACACACACACACACACACACACACACACACACACACACAAAGTGAGAGAGAGCAATCGAGATAAGACGACCAAAAAGGTCAGGACATTATGGAAAGGGTGACTACACTGACATGGCAGTTGGCTGGTCGTACTGCTAGAGTAAAAGATAACAAGTCCTAGAGTGGAGCCCAATTTACCAGAAAAGACCTAGAGGAAGACCACCAGACAGATGGGACAGACACTTAAGGAAGACAGTAGGACACAGTTGGCGACGGGAAGCTCAAGATCGGAAGAAATGGAAGAACCCACTGGAACCCTTTGTTACACCCGACTCAAAGAGGCCACATCACCAAGTGATAGAACTGCCTGATGATGAAACTCCGAGGTGACGTAAATAATGGGTTGCCTTCTAATATCGTATCTGTCCTTTTCTATGCGCTGCGAAGTGGTGTAGTTTGACTTGACAACGACTTATAATGTCAGAAAGAGACGTTAACTCTGGAATGGTCTTGTAGTATCTCACAGGTACGTAATCCCTGAATTGGCTACCCGCACGTCAGCGGACGTAAACATTGTATTGCTAATTTTCATGTCAAAAATGTACAGTTGCCACTGCTGTGATACTTACATCTTTCTCCCTCGTTCTGTTTACTTATTCACTGCAACATCTGAGGCCAATTAAAACCAGCGGTGAAATATTGAGCCTGTCTCTCACTGTTACAAGGCGACCACTAATGTTCCTCTTAGTGACACCACAATTTCAGTGTTAAACAGAGACGAGAGAAAATCTGATAAAACCAACTGGTGGTTGGACAGCCCTCAGTCGCAGAGAGAAAATGTGCTTTACCCAGGTTTCGGCTAGCTACGAAGAATGCCTTCACCATAAATGTGTAAAAATTACCTATAACATAAATTGGATAATTATTCAAAAGAGAACCAGTTTACCTAAAATAAAATATAAGTACTAGTTTGATGTATACTGAAGTTGTTTTACAAGTCTCATGATAAAATTACATGCAAGCAATTAAGCTTAGGTCATATTTGTTCTAAAATAAAATAGCAGGCTAGGCATTAACGGCTGCTCACATGCGTGAAAAAAAGGTAGCAGACTTGCGTCCCCGAGATAAAATTGCGGGCAAATGGGCGTTACCTCAGTGAAAATTATGTTATAGGAAATTTTAGCAAT
Source organism: Locusta migratoria (assembly GCA_026315105.1). Lineage (NCBI taxonomy): Eukaryota > Metazoa > Arthropoda > Insecta > Orthoptera > Acrididae > Locusta > Locusta migratoria. Next base: position 549,525,983 of record CM048745.1, on the reverse strand, counting down.
TTCTGATGAAGACAATCTTAGTACTTACGAAACCTAGATAAGACATGTTTTATCTCTGCGGCTGGGAGCACTCTTACTATCAAGTGAAATCACAAACGGTCGCTAAAGACACTCAGATATGTTAAAAAAATCTTATTCAATCTTCGTCGAAAAAAATAAAAAATCAAAAAAAATCGCACAATCAGTTCTCGTACACTTGCGATCTAATGAAGGAAAATACATACATGTGGCGTCTGTTCCGAAAGAACAGACGTCACTTCTGATCCTGCAGTTGTGAATCTTTCATATTCACATAATATATGCCATCAACGGGCAATGATACTTCCGTTAGTGGGGAGGGGTGGGCCAGTATGGGGTCATTACTCTTACGGGAATTACTTACAAAAAAACTACGAGTTTGAGTACGTGGGTAGGGCGAAGCTGGGAATTTGTGTCTGGCGGGAGCGTGCTTAGGTATACCTTGCAGGTGCGGTGATCACTGTGTCCCCAGAGGTGTAGTGGTCAGCGCAACTGCCCAGAAAGCCGGGCGCCGTAGCTCAACGCGCCCGGTCAGGGGGCTGTATGCCCTCTGTAATAAAAACAGCTGAGCCAACCATTCACCGAACAACCACGAACAAACTGAACGAACGACCCGAACCATAGATCTACCAGATGAAAAAAAATTAAATAAGAAAAAAATAAAATTAAAAATTAAAAAAAAAAAAAAAAAGAGAAAGGAGAACACCCGGTTTCGAATCTCGGCTGGGTACACATTTTCAGCTTTGCCCATTAGCAGTTGATGTAATATATTCTGTGAATATGGAACGAAAATATTCAGTCAAATTAAATTTGTGAATCAGGATAAAAGAGTCTAACGAAGCATAGCTGTTAAAGGTAAGAAGTAAGAAACAAAGCATCTGATTCCAACATTCAACATGTTCCGTAGGGCCAAGAGCTCTACTCCGTCTCCATGTGACTCTAGTCGTAAAGTGGAAGTTCTTTTCTGTAATTCCTGGTTTTAATTTAATGAAATACATTAAATTAAATTTTTGGTTGTTATTTAATAATCGGTCATACTTTCTCCATTGGAAATGATTAACGCTAATAGATTTTATTTTTAGCTTTTTTGCCCTCGCTGAATTGCAAGAGTGAAAAAGAATTATCAGAGTGATTTCAAAGTTTATGTTTGATCTCATTGCCACAATATCTAAGCAAACAGCGACCCTGAGATTCGTGACCGATTTTTCTAAACCTTGTAAAAAATCATTTCAGTGAATAAAAAGGAAAATTGGAATTCGTTACAATCGCGTAATTATGTTCTCGCACCAGCCTTCACGAAGACGACGTCATTTGAAACAACAGGAGTCCAGGTGATTCAGGAACTTAAAAAAAAAATTAACATCAACTGTCTGTTTTGTCTCATCCTTCACAGTTTGCAACACTTATGTTGTACTTTACAATTTTCACCTACAGTCTATTATCGTTACATTGTAACACGATGTTTCAAAATTACAGTTTGACTAATTTGAGCTGTTCTCTTTATAAGTAATTTCGCCAAAGAGATTTTGTTGCTTGTCCATGTGCACAATAACCACAACTGGGGAAGTGATAATTCAGACTCAACAATGTAGCGAAGAAAGAGCCAACTGCTTGTATCATGCTATTCTTCTGTAACGTCTGCACTGCCGTTTGGAGCGCTAGCGTCGCTTCTGTGACCTTGTTGATAGTACCGCTATGATTGACTCTTTCTCCAGTAGGGTCTCTACTGTCGATCCAAGTGCCAGGAATAAGTTTTTTCATTAGGCTGTGATATTAGTATATAAATAGATATTAAACAGGGGATTTTTACGGATGTAGTATCGAATATAAATTCTAACCAGGCGAAGCCAAGGTGTGTCGCTAGAATATCCATGGGATCTGTCTCCACCCCCCCCCCCCCCTTTTTCTACATCATTTACTCTGTTGACATGCCACAACCCCAGCCTCCCATCCATCTCTTTCGGTATGCTGGCGACACCGCCTTCCTAGCCCTCACCCCCTCCCTTGAAAGTTCTCAGCACCTCCTACAGTCTCACCTCTCCCAATTCTCCACTTGATGTAGCCAGTAGCTCCGTCAACCCCACCAAATCCCAGGCAATCATTATCCGGCGCACCATCCGATCCTTCCGTCACTGTGACCTGTACTGCTCACTCGATGACCGTCCGTCCTCCCAAGCTCCAACCTCAAATACCTTGGCCTCACCCTGGATCGCTCCCCTTCCTGGAACCCTCACCTTCAAACAGTTCCTCAAAAAGCCCTCTCCCATCTCAGCCTCCTCAATCTCCTTTCCGGCTGGACATGTGAACGCCTCCACAATCCTGTACACCTATCGTTCGTTGATGAGGCTTGTCCTTTGCAGTTTCCGTCCCGCTTGGATATCCACTTCCCCCACCTATTATAAATCCCTCCAAATCCTAGACGCCATACCCTCTGCCTCATTTATTATACCCACCTCTATTCCCCCACGCGCATCCTCTATGATCTCTTTCCTTTCTTACACCTAAAGTTCATCGAGTGTATCCGTAATCTCTACGCCACCTGCAGAATCGAATCTATTCACCCTGTTATCTCTCCCCTCCTGCTGAAATCTGGGTCTCTGCCACACTGGTACCAGCATGTCCGTCCCTCCCTACACCTTCATACTCTCCACATCCTCCCCAAGGTAACTTTCGCTACCTGCCTCTTCCGGATGACGCTCTCCGTCCTGATATTTACTCGTCCTATCAACCCTAATCCCTCTCCTCCCCATATATTTTTGTCCACCCTCCACTCCCACTTCCCTCCTTCCCTACCGAACGTTGAACTCCCTTCCCCTCCCTCAGAGTTTTTACGTTTTCCTTCCCCACTCCCCCCCCCCCCCACCCTTCCCCTTCCCTTTCCACCCCACTCCCCCTGCAGGTTCTCAGTGCTTTGCTTTTTAATAGTGTTTCTAACAGTGCTCTGTGCTAGTGTTATGCCAGTGTCAAGCGGTGAGCGAGATTTTAAGACCTTAGAAAAAATTGGACATAAGTTTGTAAAGCTTATGGGACTTAACTGCGTGGTTATCAGTCCCTAAACTTACAAACTACTTATCCTTTTATTAAAGACAGCACAAACATCCATGCCCAAGGAGGAATTCAAAACCCCCGACGGGGAACGACCTTGCGCATCGCAGTATAGCATCTCAATGCGCTCGGCCGCTCCGCCGCGTCGGACTTCAGCAACCGCCGCATAGCAGAACAATGTGCTGCCATGTTTTTTAATTCTCTCTGTTATCATCACCATTCACTATGCAAAATCTGTGTTGCTTTTTTTTTAGCCATCGTGTCATGTTTAATACTATGTGTCTTTTAAAGCCTTCATTTCATTGTTTTTAATTTGCCAATTTTATCTTATTTTTATTGTTAAATTCGCCACTTTATCTCTTGTTTTAAACCACCATTGCCGCCTGTCAAACACATATGTACACTGGGCTGAAAAGCAGCGTACGAGGCCGCTGCCAGCATGCCCCAGGGGGCATGAAAATACAATAAAGAAAAAAAAAATCCAATTAGCGTACAACAACCAACCTGCCTGGTAGCAGGCATCGCCCTAACGTTCTCGTCTACTTACAGGTTGCTTTTGTCGCCGACGCCTGCTGTGGGTGCTTCCTCGATTGCCTGCCGCCGCCGCTGCCGACCCGACCGTACGCCACGCTGCATCGCTGTGTGCGACCGCCGCCTGGTATCCCCGCAGCAGGCTGCAGCAGCTGGGACACCCCGCCTAGCTCAGAGGAGTCGCCACGCTCAATATACTGTAGGGTCTCGATTATCCGATCTTCAGTTTTTTGTTTACAAGTGAGTTTGTTTACTTTCCATCGAGAATGTCGGCAGCCTTTAGTGAATGGCTTTAATCGTTACCTAACCTTGAATCGAGATACTTCTTCTAAATTGTTCTGTGAAACTGAAACGAGAAAAAAATATGTTTAAATAGTGAAGCTAAATGCATTGAACTTCGTGGAGACATTTTTCTACATTGATTGTTACCGTAATTTGAAATTGTATCTACTCTGTACAACTTCCTTAACACTGACTTTTTTCCCCCAGATTAACATGAATTCACATGCGCTATGGTATTACTAAAAGGAGATTATCTGACACATTCATGCAATTTTAGCTACTTTTGTTGCCACCATTTTTCAAATTAAACTCTCTACAACTCCTGTTTAAAACATTGCGTAATTGAGGGGATTTTTTTTTTTTTTTTTTTTTTTTTTTTTTTTTTTTTTTTTTTTTTTTTTTGAGGAGAAGCCAGTAAATTACAAATTTTCCCAAATAATTTCTTTGCTAATATGGAATATTTCAAAAACTACTCTAAATACACGTTTGGGACGTGTTTTGTTAGATTCACAAGATCAATAACTATGAAATCAATTGTAATCATGTTTTAATTTTAACTTTTACAGTTTTGCGATGGGTTCACATTAGCGAGGATGCTAAATTTCAGGCAAAATCTTTTATTACCCGTAACAACGAAACGAAACAGTTGGCATCCAATGTTTATGTGAACTGTTTGTTTAGTTTGACTTGTAGAATAACATACTAAAATGTTTACATTTCTTCTCAAATCGAACTGTAATTTCTTTGTTTGAGTGGCCATGATGTGGGTATTTGCTTTTATAATTATAATGTGTAGTGTTTGTACGTCTATGCAACTACAAATAAAAATGCGGTTTTCGCACCACACTCGTTTCGTATTAATTTCAGTAAAACATCTTCACTGGTCTGTAGTCATAGAAAGCTACAGTTCGTTTGGTTTCTTGGATCGAAAACGTTATGTTAGCAAGTCATATATGATAGGAAACTTAAAATTTTGAACTTAGCTGCTATTTTCAGCGACAGTTACAACGTCAAAGGATAAAAATGCAGCCCTCGGTCGCAAAAATAAAATTCTTTAACTTGGTTTCGGCAATAACTATGATTGTCTTCATCAGAAATTATAAATTAAAACAAGTCACACAATAAAAGTTACAACTCAGCTGTACAGCTTACGTTACAAAATTTAAAAAAAATATTGAAAGAGCTAGCCACTATGGGCTGCACACATGCAAGGAAGGCATCAGACTGGCCTGCGCTAAGTGGAGTTGTGAACAGGTAGACGTTACCTCAGTAGTTCCATCTAGTAGCCGCAATTACAATTAGGCTACAGATTAAAGTATTGAGAAAACAATTGCTACAAGAAGCTTTGTTTAACGTGATAGATGGCTAAGGTGTCATTTTGGCAATACAATATTAGTTGAGAGAATTAATAAGTAACAAACTTGTAATAAGTAAAACTGTTAAGAATTGGCTTTCGGAAAGAAGAAATATTTCGGAAACTGCACGAAGTACAACATCAAAGACCGAGTAACGGCTTAATACCGCTAATAAGCTTCTATTACGGATTTGTAACTGTTCATTTAGAACAAGCCCGCCATTGCTAGAAAGATGTTTAAATATTTGCAACTCCTCGATCACGTCTAATCTGTGCCCTTTCTTTTCGGTGTGCAAAATGTTCAGGTCATGAATGACTTTAGGTGAGTGATCTGTAATAAGAATATGGTCACCCAAAAGACGAATTCTGGAGGCTAGTGCCATTCTTTCTCAAAACATGTCTTTTAAGCCTGATTTTAAAAGCTCGTCCCGTTTCACCTATTTAGTAGGAAAAGCAAGTATCACAAATAATGTTGTAAACGTCAGAATTATCTAAGGGGAAGAGGTTGATTTTAAATTGTGAATGAAATTTTTCTGCAAATTATTATTGGTTGAGAAGGCAACGTTTCACTTATAATTATTACGAAGAAATCGTTGAATCTGATAGGAGATTGGCCCCTGAAATGGAATGGAGAAATATTACTTTCTTTGGTCGTAACTGCTTTTTAAGGATGTTGTTAACGATGTCAGGATCGAAATAGATTGGATTGAAACCTTAGCAGTTAATAACGATTACTTTTTACAGTAGCCTAGTTGTAATTGCGGCTACTGGAAGGTATAATGAGGTAACGTCTACCTGTTCACAACTTCACTTCGCACACGCAAGTCTGATGCCTACATGCAGGAATGCAGACATAGTGGCTAGCTCTTTCTATTTTTTTCTTTTAATTTTGCGACGTCAGTTTTACAGCTGAGTTGTAACTTTTATTATGTGACTCGTTTTAATTTATAATTTCTGATGAAGGCACTCATAGTTATTGGCGAAACCAGGTTAAAGAATTTGACTTTTGCGATCGAGGATTGAATTTTTATCCTTTGATATATAGTAGTGCTACTGTTTCGTTACTTACCCACGAAACCGGCATTCTGTGATGTAAGGCGAAATGCTAGACTAAAATTTCCGTAAGTAACGAAACAGTAGTCTCACTTTAAATCTTTTTCTACCAAACTGTTTTAGATTTAAAAAAAATATTAATAAAAAAAAAGGCGAAACGCGTCTGGTGAGAAAAATCTCATTTTTATTTGTAGTTGCATAGGCGGGCAAACACGACTGATCATAATTACAGTAATTTCCGGTGTTAGGATCGTAGATCTCAAAGAGACGATGTCAACGGCGTTTCACATATCAAAATCCAATCAGTATTTTCGGATAAAAGGCCCAAGATTTATCTGTTTCGAACATCAAGCAAATTGCTGTCTCATGCGGAAATATGTGATTTTATATCCAAATAAGGAAATGAGTCACGTGGGATCAGGAGGAAACAACGTTGTACCGCCGCGATGCCCTGGTATAAAAGGACCAGAGAGGGTAAGGAGTTTTTATTTTGTCTAGTTTACGTGTGATGAGTTCTGGGTTGTTTGGAAAAAAATATTCCTTCATAGACCAACAGAAAGTACCAAGAGAAATTAGTACATATGTAATTTCTCTTGGTTTGTAGACGACATTATTTTCCAAACTACCCAGAACTCGTCACACGTGAACTAGGCAGAACACAAGGCCGTCACCCTCTCTGCTCCTTTTATAACGGCTTCGCGACGGGCCAACGCTGTTCCCTCCTTATCCGACGTGACTCATTTCCTTATTTGGGTGTGAAATCACCTTCCGTATGAGAAAGACATTGGCTTGATCTTGAAAACAGGTAAGTCCTGAACCTAGGGCTCTAGATATTGTCATGGCTCCGAAACTAGTTATCGGATTTCGATGGGTGAAACACCGTTGAATTCGTCTCTTTGAGATCTATGAGACAAGCAGCAGCAGTAATTATAGATCCACTTTAAAAAATAAAAAAAGTAAATAAAAAAATAAGTTGATATCGATATCCATGTGAGTAAGACAAGAGACTAAACGTTTAGTGGGAACTATCTTACAATTCATCTGGGTGATAACAGAATTACTATATCTGAAACTGTTCCTGAAATATTTCAGGTGAACAGCTTAGTTCACACACCATACATATCTGTTCTTTCGGATTCAGCTTCAATTTCCACCTGGACATAAATTTTCATATTTCCCTATTGATTTATTTTGTTGCCCACGGGCAGCTGGATTCGTAGCCTCCGTTCTGTATTCAACGATAAATACTGAGTGAATTAGAAAACTGTAAGAAGATCTGTTACTTTTTATTTTCGATGGTGTATAAATTTACACAAAGAGATAAGTCAGATAGCATATTAACCATTTAAACTTAAAGTGAAAAACTCCGACAATTTACGATATACTGGTTTACAGTCTGAGAAGGAGACCAGATGGGTATTGGATTTTATAATTTTTTCACATTTATGGTACGTGAAGTTCTGAACACAAATAACAAGCAGCCAAAGCCATTCGATGGAACTATTAACAAATTCTCGAGAAAATCGACTTTGAACTTTTGCAAAGTACATGTATGACTAATTAAAACAGTTTTAGAGTTTGTCGGTGTAGCTCAGGTGGTACCGTTCTGGCCTTACAATAGAGTCAGCGGTTCGAATCCCACTGTCACAGATTTGTTGTTGTTTTTTTCGTTGTGTTCAGCTACTTACACAATTTTAATGTCTACTGGTAATTTTTACGACATATGCAAGTATTTTTGTTTATTACTAATTTTCTATATTTTATGAAAGGTTGTTAATAATGATGGGCCGCAGCGGAATAGCCGCGCTTACTGGAGCGCCGTGTTGCGGTGAGCGGGGCCGTCTGCCGTCGGGGACTCGAATCCCCCCTCGGGCATGAATGTTTGTGTCGTCTTTAGAATAAGGTAGTTCATAAATAGTTTGTAAGTTTAGGGACTGATGACCCCGCATTTAAGTCCCATAAGCCTTACAAACATTTGAACATTTGAATAATGATGGTTTTAATCAAAAAGACATAAGTTACGTTTTTTACTGTATTGACTTCACCATAAGTTGAGGACGATTGTCTTTGATTGTTTCGTTTGTGAAGAGCTACGTTACTGTTTTTGGAAAATTGGGTCCATAGCTACTGATGACTTTCCAAGCAGGTAACATACTCAACCATTGCCGCGTTGGAGTAGCGAAGCCTCCGGCGTCGGAGATTCGAATCCTCTTTCGGGCATGGATGTTTGTGCTGTCTTTAGTATAAGTTAGTTCATAAGAAGTTTGTAAGATTAGGGACTGATGACTCCGCCGTTAAGTGTCATAAGCTTGATAAACATTTGAAAAATTTTTACTCAACCATTGCTTTAGGCGACGATAAAGTGTTCAGTTCGTCTACATGCACATAAAAAGTGATGCATCACGTGAAATTAGAGATCTCAAAATGTTTTAAATTAGAAGACAACAACAACAAAAAATGTGTCAACGCGGCATTCGAACCATAGATCTTATAGTTGTGAGGCCGGAGCCATTCGCCTGAGCTAAACCGACACATGCTGCGACTGCTTTAATTATTGGTGCTTACAGGTACTTACAAAACTTCAAAGTCGAATTTCTCGAGAATTTTTGAGAGTTGAATCGAATAGCTTCGGCTGATTGTTATTTAAGTTCTAAACTTCTCGTATCGTAAATATGAAAAAAATATTCTAATATCCGATACCCCTGTGGTCACCTTGTTAGAGGCGGAGGGTACCAGGAGAGTACGCATCGTATAGGTCCTCAGATACATCTACATGTAGATACTTACTCCGCAATCCACCGTAATGTGCGTGGCGGAGGATACACTGTACCACTACTAGGCATTTCCTTTCCTATTCCACTCCCAAATAGAACGAAGAAAAAAAAAATGCCTATATGTGTCAGTACGAGCCCTAATTTCTCTTTGTGATCTTTATGCGAAACGTAAGTAGGCGGCAGCAAGATCGTACTACACTCAGCTTCAAATTCCGGCCCTCTAAATTTCCTCAACATAAATTCACGAAAAGAAAGACATCTTTCCTCCAGCGATCCCCAGTTGAGTTGCCGGAGCATTTTCGTGACACTCGCGCATTGGTAGAACAGTAAAAATCCTAGCTGCTCGCCTCTGAACTGTTTCTATGTCTTCCTTTAAACTGATCTGCTGCGAGTCCCAAACACTTGAGAAATACTAAAGACGTGGTCGTAAAAGCGTTTTATACGCGGTCTCCTTTACAGATAAGTACATCTTCCCAACATTCTTCCAGTAAACCGAAGGTGGCTGTCCGCCTTATCCCAACTGTCCAAACATGTTGGTTCCATTTCATATCGATCTGCAGTGTTACGTCTAGATATGTGAACGACACGACTGAATCAAGAAGCTCACTACTAATGCTGTATTCGAACATTATGGGATTGTTTTTCCTACTCATGCGCATCACCTTACATTTTTCTACATTGAGAGCTAGTTGCCATTCTTCGCACAAACTAGAAATTTTGTCTAAGTCATCCTGAATGCTATTACAGTCAGTTAAAGACGACACCCTCCCATACACCACAGTGTCATCAGCAAACAGGCGCAAATTACAACTTAGTCTGTCCATCAGATCATTTATATAGATAGAAAATAATAGCGTCCTATTATTAAACGGTATCAACTGGCCGGCCGCGGTGGCCGAGGGGACTGAGTCGCTCCAGTCACGGTATGCAAGGCCGCTACGGTCGGGGGTTCGAATCCTCCTCGGACATGGATATTTGTGCCGTCCTTAGTATTAGCTAGTTCATAAGTAGTTTGTAAGTTTAGGGACTGATGACCCCGTAGTTAAGTCCCATAAGCTATACAAACATTTGATGTTTGGTATCGGCTGCAGATGCAGTGTGAGGCCTCAATGGTCAGCGGTTGCGGCCCGCGTTGTGTTGTGTCGGGACAAGGCGAGCCGCTTCGTGACCGCTGCGGGCCCTTGGCCGGGCCCTGCACTCCTTGCCCTCCCTGGCCTGCCCTATCTCTCTGACGCTCTTTTCGCAACACTCACTCTTCCCTGCCCCATCAAATAAACATTGTTTTCGTCGACTTTCTTCGGCTCTCTCTGGATGTCAGCCATTGCAATTTATATGATGTTCAGCAGTTTGTAATCCTAAGGGACCAAACAGGCCGGCACGGCCACTACGGTCGGGCATGGATATTTGTGCCGTCCTTAGTCTTAGCTAGTTCATAAGTAGTTTGTAAGTTTAGGGACTAATGACCCCGTAGCTAAGTCCCATAAGCTATATAAACATTTTAACATGTGGACCAAACAGTTAAGTTCATCCGTCCCTAGACTTACAAAGTACTTAAAGTAACTTATCCTGAGCATAATCATCTTTTGATGCTGCTGTTCTTCTTCCTTCCGTGCTTGCTTGGATAAATGGTTTGGATTTTCCGCCGTATGCAAGACACCTGATTTTTAATTGTTCCCAAACATGTTTCAGCACATTTTGTGCTATCGTCAGTGGGATGGTTTATTTTTGTTCTGAAATTATAGTTACTGTACAACAAAATCAAATGTTTGTTAAGCTTATGGGACTTAACTACGGGGTCATCAGTCCCTAAACTTACAAACTACTTATGAACTACTTACGAACTAGGACGGCACAAATATCCATGCCCGAGGGGGATTCGAACCCCCGACCGTAGTGGCCGTGCTGACCGTGACTGGAGCGCCTCAGTCACCTCGGCCACCGCGGCCGGCTACTGTACAACAGTTTTTCAGTTACTTCTAAAATGTTTTTTGTAGGTTCATTCGTTTTTAATATTTTTTTCCTTCACTAAACTAAACTAGTTATATGGTCAGATAACCTAAGTAAACAAAATTAAAAACGAATGAACCTACAAAAAACATTTTAGCAGTAACTGAAAAACTATTGTACAGTAACTATAATTTCACAACAAAAATAAACCTTCCCACTGATGTCAGCACAAAATGTGCTGAAACATGTTTGGGAACAATTAAAAATCAGGTGTCGTGCATACGGCGGAAAATCCAAACCATTTATCCTGAGAACATTATTTTTTTCCATAATTTTTCATTAACAATACAGAGTGACCCACCACGTTGAAACTCTATGGTGGGTCGTATACTATCTGTGTTAGTAGCACTGGTAACGATTGCTGGTTTCTTAGCCGTCGTGGAAACAGGAAGTATTGGCTTCGTGTGTTCTACGTCGTTGGCCGTCCACAGCCACGTGGAGGCGCGACAGTTCGTCGCAACTGCACCTAGCTTGCTCTGTGAGTTAAAGTTTCTACCAAATATAGTTTACATTGTTTTGCTTGAGATAAACATTTGAAATAAAGATGAAATTGAAAATAATAAGTGTTTGATTACAGAGCTGTGTTACAACAACATTATTCCTAAATTCTACAGAGATAAATTTTTGTAAGTATACAATTAATTAAAAATAGTTTTTAAAAAAGAATTACATGTAACTTATAACAAGAGATCGTACAGATCAGTAATAGCATAAAGATGTAATCAATTCTTATTTTTTTACGGTGAATCACATCAGTATAAAAATAATCTGAAAAGAGAGTCAACGTCTTCGAGTTGACCTGTGATCAGGTACAATATCATAGTTGCAGTAGTGATTAACAAGGAATGATTACATAGAGAACGAATTGATTTAAATTGTACAGAAATATTTTTCAAGACAATGGTATAGCAAAATTGCAGTGGAATCCTGTTACATAAAGTAGGTATAGCTAATACAGAGTTGGTTTCAATAGACTATTAACATCTTATAGTTAATTTTTAGTCAATGTTTGTTTACATGATTTTTGTATTGAAACCGTATATACATGTATAACACAGGATTATGTCTGAGACGATAAGATTATAATCATGCAATAAAAGACTATAAAATAGGCCCCTAGAGAAATTTTGAAAACACATTAAGAATATAAAACAGGCGAAGTGAAGATTTACATAACAGTCAGCTGTATATAAAAAGGGGTGTTTAGGAATCTTAGTCTGTTGATAATCTAAAACTGTCAGTCATACAATTGTAATGGGCGATACTTGATACAATCAGGTAAAATATAGTAGTTACATGATTTTTTTAACAAAAAATAATTACATAGAAAACAGATTTGCAATCATATTATATTTAGATGCTTTTTCGGCCTGAGAACAACAGACTCACACACATGCCCGAGGGAGGACTAGCAACTGCGACGGGAGCAGCCAGGCAATCCGTAACAAGGAGCCCCAGAGCGGCCACCCCCGTGCTCGATTCATCTCGGTAATCAGTACTGCGAAGTCGAATACTGCAGGAACGTGGAAATGACTAAATAACACAATACGATGACTGTCCCCAAAATTCCGGAACTATAAAAAATCAATCAATCAATCAATCAATAAAAAAATTCTACCCTTAACTTTTTCTTATTTTGCATGGACTCCTTCCAAACAGCCTCCTGAACAAGTGATATACCGCTCGCAACGCCTTTTCCACTTAACTGTGCTGACATGGTAGCTTCTTGCTAGATTGCGCAAAATTCGACTGCGAATTTCCTTTTACTTTGTCCGTCTTTGCTTTCAAGGGTGTACCTGTACCCATTAAAAAGTTGAGAGTGGTTATTTGAAGCCGGCCGCAGTGGCAGAGTGGCCTGGGCGCGCCAGTCACAGTCTGCATGGCCGCAACGGTCGGGGGTTCGAATCTCCCCTCGGACATGGATGTTTGCGTCGTCTTTATTATAAGGTAGTTCATAAGTAAAGTTTAGGGAGTGATGACCCCGCAGTTAAGTCCCTTAAGCTTGACACACATTTGAACATTTGAATTTCGTTATTCGAAAAAACAAGAAATCACTTTTCCGATTTTGACGCTGTAAAAACTGTTGACGGTATATGAGACCACCCTACATCGATTTATCAACTTGTTTTTTTTACAAGTTTTCCATCGCTTCTGAATGTCGAAAATGTCTCATTTTTATTCTACATAACTTTTTAGTTTCATAACGCTTCTCACTCTATTTTGAAGAAAGTATACGGTTTAATGATCTGATTTTTTGACATGTGGTAGTATAGCATCTTAGCTTTCTAAAAAAAACGTTAACCTTTTCTTAATTACTTTTAAATGACTATCTGTATCAAGTATGCGTACCCTAATTCATTCAGAAATTTCGATAGCGGGTAGCTTACTGTTCGATGCCTTTTAGACTATAAGTTTACATTACAGCGAGTGAAATAGAAAATTTTGAAACGGCTGTCGCAATGAACCTTTCTCGTTTAACGAGTAATTGCGTACGAATATCCATCTCATCATCACTCTCTACCTGTTCACCTCCTTTCCCCGTCTCTACATCAATTTCCTCCGTCTTCTCTGTCTGCTCTTAGAATTACACGTAACATTGAGCCATGTTTAGTTTTACGATCAAAATCTTATATCCCCGAAAGTTCTTGACTGAATGTTTTGAAATTTTAACATAACATTCTAATGGAATATGCTCATTTTTATCTACATAATTTTTCAGCATATCTAGTTTCTGAATTTTTATAATTTTATAATGAGCAAATGTTGATACTAAAATTCATAAAAGTAAAATAGGTTTTATACAATATATTCAAGAAATATGCATCTAGCAATTTTTCTGTGTTAAAGTACAACGTTGTGTCAAAATTTCACAGCAATTGGTCACAATCCTCGTTATCATTAACACAAATCTTCTATGTTGTTTTTATGTTCTGTTACTTGAGGTCACTTACAGCATAGTAACTAGGTGATTAACTTTCGTACATCATAATAGGTCTAAATTAAGGGATATTGTTATAAACATTACTGCATTTTACAAATCACTCTGTTAAACATATATCACAATTTACTTGTTGCATAACAGTCACAGAAACTTTTTCAGTTAGTTCAGTTTTTTTAATTTTTAGGATCATTGCAAGATTCATGTAAAATATTGACCAGTTTAAATAGTTTGTGAGCCTAAGGACTGATGACCAGAGTAGTTAAGTCGTATAGATATACAGACATAAGGTACACTAAGAACAACAAATTTGCCCGAGGGAAGACTCGAACCTCCGGCGGCTATTCCGCGTGGCTGCAACAACAGAAAGAAAAAAGAAGATCTGTGGAAAAGTGACTGTCACTCTTCAGGAGACATATTCTGGTTTACTAAGGGTCGAAAAGAGATGAAGGCTTTCAGGCTGCATTATACCCTTGTATAGCATGGTCCAGAAGAAGCAGCCACTGCCGAGGGGAAGCTGAATTACCTTGTATTGGAGGGTATGGAAAGGAGAATTTATGACGTGATACAGCGATCATAGAATTTAAGATCATACAATTAACCATACACCTATAAAATTTGAACTAATTTCTTTCCAGAATACCATAAAACCCTTGCAAAACTAGGAGAAAGTAACCGGATAAACCGCACGTAGGTCGCAGAGCATTCAGGAATCAGTGACACTGAACAACTGAAACCCTGTTCTAGATAAGTCACGACTCCATTTACTGTACCTGAATCTGACCTAAACAGCAGTAAGATGGTGGATCAAGAAGTTGCATGTAGTCCTGCACTGCTCATGTTCAAAAACAGTAACGTTGCAAGATAATGGACGGAATCCATGCTTTGAAATACCAGAAATTAAATTCATTGTAATACTTACGACTGTACGTTGGAACGCATGTAGAGGAAGAAGCCATTAATTATGTGCTGCGGTGGATGTAATTACAAAACAAGTAACCTTAGAAAGCAAAGGATTGGGTTGTAACAGACACACAATATTAGTCTCACTCAATTCCGGAGAAACTGTGTCCAATAAGGAACTATGAAGTGTTCAGTTACGGTTGTAGGGTACTGTTTTACTTCAAAACAATCAAAAGGTTTGATATTGCTGAAGAAACTCACTTTTGGTGTGATCAACATAGGATAACTTCAGTTTAGATCTAGATTCATTGCTTCAATGAAGTGAAATTTAAACAAAACATGATGGGGAGTAATATAAGTAGAAGGGTAAATTCGTGATAAGAATTGACCGATCTTTGTGATTCCTTCGGATAAATTAAAAAAATTCCTACTAGGAACAAAACAGGAACGTAAACAAACGCTAAATGTCCAACGGCGCAGATATTCTATCAAAACCTGTTGAGCGGAGTTGTTAATCTACTCATCACAGTAACGTTCACTACGACCATGAGTGTCCGTGGTTAATTTATGGAAGGGGACTCTAAATTATGAAATTGTTATGCTTTTAAACAACTGATTCATGAATCATATGAACTAAATCTGGCCACAGTTACAAATACAGAAAATCTACACATTCAGTGTCTGTACGAAGGCAGCTTCCTTTTTTACCTAAAAATACACTCTTTTCAATAATGTATGAGAAGAAGGTATTTCAGATTATTATTAGATTATTCATCTTAGTTTGTAGTATTACATGTTTTGTATGTATGTATAAAATATTTTCGGTTGATGAACTGCTGTAATACCTTCAATTCGAAAGAAAAGTTATATATCTGCTCAGGCAGTAGTACCACTGGAATGTACAGCAATAGAAAATTTCCAGAATACACAAAACTAAAAACAAAATCTTGCTGATTACAAACGAAAATGGCTCATGAGAGAAGAGAAAAATAATTATGCAAAGTTCATGACTGGTGTAACATTATGCTTCCAAACCATCAAACTACTAACAGATGAAATACGTTATTTCTCTTTCTTCCGTATTTAATATTGTCAACAATAATTTTATATGAAACTGCCTGTGTGCGAAACCGGGATTCGAACCTGGGACCTTTCGCGGGCAAGCGCTCTACATTCTGAGCTATCCCAGCACGCTTCACGGTCCGTCCTCACAACTTTACTTCTGCCATACCTAGCTTCCTACTTTCCAAACTTCACAGAAGTTCTCCTACCTTGCAGGACTAGCACTCCTGGAAGAAAGGTTCGCAGAAGAACTTCTCTGAAGTTTGGATAGTAGGAAGCTAGGTATGGCAGCAGTAAAATTGCGAGGACGGACCCTGAACGGTGCTGGGATAGCTCAGACGATATGGCACTTTTCAACGAGAGGCAAAGGTCCCAGGTTCGAACATCGGTTCCGGCACACAATTTTACTCTGCTAGGAAGTTTCATATCGGCGCAGAGTGAGTGTTTTAGTATGGAATAATTTTTTCCCTGTTATATCCCACGACCAGTGTTCGACATGATCCCGGGAAAACCTTGTTAAATCTACAATTTCTGATCTTCTTTTTAGAAGAGCTACATAAGATAATTCCCATAAATGTTTCAACAGTGTTGAAAAGTGCCCGATCTCGCCCTAGCCCTTGCGAACGCAAGTGGTTACGTCTAACTGTATCTCTGGAAATGAAGTTTTTTGCAGGTGTGAAACTAGAACGCGCATTACGAAAACCTGTAGGAGAGAGATCAGAACAACAATCCAGGTCTTATTATAATTTTAAGACGAGAGTTCTTACGTAATTTCAGACAGTTACGTGAATAGTAGGTAGGAACGGGCTTCAGCATAACACTCAATATTGGGATAATAGGAGTAGCTATTTGGTAATGGGAAAGTGAATGGAGAAGTTACAGGGAAGACAGAGATAAGTAACAGAACAGACAATATTATATTTATTACATATAATCAGTTATGTGCATCTTTAACTTATCACAATCGTCACCACAACCACAACCACCAGCCATTATTAACGTCCAGCCGTTGAGGGTGTTCGTTTCTGCCAAACTGTATTATTTCATTTAATTATTCACAAGCGAGCATCTATACTGTAAATGTCAACTAGGTTCTACACGTTTCATGTGACGAGTTTTGGTTCGGAATTTGTTCAAAACCATTCTCCTAGGGAATCATTCAGCAATGCAATCAACGTCATGCAAATGAAATGTCATTATACGAAATCTTTCTTCCCACAAGACTAGTTCACCTTGTACTTCTATTCCCGCCTTTAAATGTCCAAAACGTAGAGAGGGTCGTGGGAAAAGGTTAACGGTCCGATGTAATGGGGAGATTGTCTGTGAGGATGAAGCTCATCGCCGTGAGCGTCGTTTCTTTAAAGTTTGTTCCGACGGTCGTGAAGGATCGAAATGAATCTTAAAAAGCGACGCCTGACACACTTACAAACATGTCACACA
Source organism: Locusta migratoria (assembly GCA_026315105.1). Classification (NCBI taxonomy): domain Eukaryota; kingdom Metazoa; phylum Arthropoda; class Insecta; order Orthoptera; family Acrididae; genus Locusta; species Locusta migratoria. Next base: position 549,508,576 of record CM048745.1, on the reverse strand, counting down.
CGTATGTGACATGTCGGCACAGCACTAAATTGTACTTATAATTAAATCGTAGTTTGAAGCGAATAGTGTTTGGTAAAATGTAATCACTTCGTAATAAGCTGTTCCTTCTGACATCCAATGCCAAGTATTTTGAAATGGCTTGACAGGTATTTTCGCTTCGACGTTCGAAAAGAAAGATGGAAGTCATTCTTTTTTTTAAACCGGTTTTGGTTTTATGACATTCTACTCCTCCTTCTCTACTTCTAATCTTTTTGCCATAATTATCTTAAAAATACGAAACGTCAGTTGCTTAACAAGGCGGAGATGAACGATCATCTACAGTGTGGCAGACATGTTGGAAAGAGTGTGCGTCTTTCTTTAGTTCGCCGACTATGCGCCTGCTGCAATTTACGAAGTAACCCAATTCTAGTACATTTCTATAGTCAGTTACTCTTTATGAACCGTAAAGTGCGTCCTTTTTGCATGTTTTTTGACAGTTATTCTTCGGTACGTCCGTAAAATTATGATCCAGTTTTAGCCGGTCACAGACAAGCAACGAAACAAAATAGAAATGTGAAACCTCCGACAAATCAAAGAGAAAGCTAACGAAGTTTTCATCACTGTTCAATGCAGTTCAATGTACCTTCCATTGGTCACTCTACACAGATTCAAACGGTGTTCTAGATCATTCCCTTTTAGATCGTTGAAGGGCGACAGGTGTAACAGATTGAATGTAGTCTATGATTTATCTCCTGTACATAGCCTGTGTCATCGATATGAACAATGTACACACGTTCTCCATATAATCCCACAATAAAAATTGTAAGGGCGTGAAGACCAGGGATCGTGGATGCCATACCTCAAATCCATCACTTAATGCTGTATGCAGAAAATCTAGTGTGAAGAAGCGTCGTCTTGTTGGAAGATGACAAAATAAATACTGACGGGGGGGGGGGGGGGCGAGTCCTACCTCTATCATGGGTGTTTGTTATTATTATTATTATTTATTTGACATGCCCCATTACATAGCAATATTACATGTTTGAAGGTTTCATTCAGGCGGTTACATCTGGTACTTTGCCAAACACAAACATAGCACATAAGACGGGAAGATTTACAAAATAATGCATTTTGGCTATACAAGATTTATCACTTTACATAAAGAAACCAAATGAGTTTTACACCGAGGGAAATCTTATTGAATTACATAATTTGTATAAGTCTGTAGTGAATTTATGTATCAAAAATTTACTGACGGGCCGTCCTCCTCCTTTGTCTGCTATTATTTTCCTGAACTGGTCCCTCTCTTTCAGTAAGTTGCCGCAGCCAAGAAGCAGGTGGTTAATAGTTTGGATATCTCTGTTACAAGTGCACGTTCCGTCTTCAATTATTCTGAAACGTTGATAATAGACTTTCAATTTCTCATGAGCTGTAAATCTCGGATATTTTGGGAATTTAATCATTAAATGTTGTCGGATCGTTGGAAAATACGGTTTAGTTCTTTCCCCGTTTTTTTGTTTTTTTGTCACCCAACCTCCGTTTTGTTCCTAGACTCCTCTCGAAGTTTCTTATTCACCGCACTTGTAGAGTGTCGATTGTCGTGATCGAGCCGCTATTTTAGCTAGATTGTCAGCTAGTTCATTTTCCCATATGCCTCGATGTGCTTTGACCCATTCGAACTGCACCTACCAGTTGTATGTCTGCAACGTTCTGACCTTACATCGTATTTTCTTCAAACAAGTAGTAGTGGTTCTTCGGATTTCGTAACGAATCCAAAGTAATCCAGATATCGGCGTGAATTACTGCAACTCCATTAATATTAGAGAGATTCGTTATTAACTCAAGGGAATTTGGAATGGCAAATTGTTCCGATTGATTGTTTGAGCATTCATTAGACAGTTTAAGCTGTATCTGGTAAATGAGCTTCTTATTAACAAATGATGTGCGTTGTTCGTACGATATGTTATTTTAAGTAGTTACTACGACTAGGGACTGTTGATCATATCACTTTGGCCCAATAGGTTTACAAACGTGATTTCTTAATTTTTCCCTGCGAATAATAACTTCGAAAAACTTACGAGTATGCAGCCGGGTATCAAACTCGACGACGGTCGAAACTTCAGCAGGAGACCACCCTGACATTTTGTGTGTGTTTGCTTACTCGGTGTTTGTTGTCTTTCTTGTTTACTCAATGAGAACTGAGGTTTTAAAGAGCGTTGCACATTGCTTCCTCACAGCAGTTTCGCCTTGAAAATGGCAGGGTGGTCTCCTGTCAAAATATCGGCCTTCGTCGGTTTTGATACCTCGCTGCATACCCGTACGTTTTTCGAAGGTTTACAAACATTTGAACATTTTACAAATACAGGCCGAGAATGGTATCATGCTTAGAATAACAACTTATCATTGAAAACACAGTGATCTGTTTTATGCCCATGGAATTCTATAACAAGTAACATTTTACTAAAGAGAAAAAGTAACAATGTATCAATACCAAAAAAGGATAATTATAGATAATTCACTGACATCAGAGTATCATTTCAATCAACAGTGCACATGCCTCACTACTTAAATGATTATAAAAGCGCAAATCACACGTGTCCTTTACTCTTGATGGTGCTTATGTTAGATCTCAAAGACCAGAAGCGTGATTTTTATTGTTGTTTTTATTTATTCACTATGAATTGCTATTAGGAAGATTTAGTGTGGTTCCGATCGTGTTAGGTCAAAACTGCCTTTTGTTAGTTTATTTAGCAGTCCTTTTTTGTGACAATTTTCACGACGAACGTTCTCACAAATAAGAACAACGGCGGTATTAGATGGTAGCTCTAGACCAGTGATTGGTAACAGCAACTCGTGAGCCGCTTGCTACTCTTACCCAGTACGGCCCCTGTGACGAAGAGACACCGACTACGGCTCTTTCCCAACTTCATGGCCACAATTAGGTAGAAAACTTGCGTTGTAGAGGCACTTATGCAATGTGTTGGCTCTTTTTGCATTTCATTTATTTTAAATGTCTATTCGACGTAGGCAATGAAAGGGAAAAATCCTGTATGCTCAGTTCACAACCTACATCATCGAAAAGCGCTTGAAAGTCTATATCAGTGATTCCCAAAGTGTCTATATAGACCCCCAGGAGTCTATTCTAACCTGCAAAAGGATCCATGTCACCGGAAAAATAATTATTGGGACTATTCGTTTTAAATGAAGGTCAACAATACTTGTTCACATTTAGGAAGGTTGCAAACAAAATTCAGAATTGTTCTCACAACACTGGCTGTTGAAAGGTTTATGTCTGACAAGAGTTTTATCACTTTTTTACACTATTTTACAGTTTTTGGATGCCAAAGATCCAATTTTAAAAGAAAATTTAATGAAGTGGAAAACAGAAATTGCGTATCTACCAGATGCGTATGCTAAATTTAATGAAGTTAACTTGCAGTTACAAGGCGACGGTCTAAATTAGATGAAAATGAAGTCCATCATTTTAGCGTTTTTTCGCAGATGAAATTAATGAAGCAAAACATTGGGCGGCGCAAATTTTCGCAGTTTCCCAATTTGTCACAGGAAAATTGTGAGGATGATTTTGTTTCAACCTACGTACAACATTTAAATATCCTTCACACATACTTTGAGAAGAGGTTTAAGTGGCCGCGGTGGAGTAGCCGAGCGGTCTAAGGCGCCTCGCTGCGGAGCGCACTGTTTCTCGCCGTCGGAGGTTCGAGTTCTCCCTGGAGCATGGGTGTGTGTGTTGTCCTTAGGTTAGTTTTGTGGTGTCGCACAAGTCAAAAGTGCGCGCCACCTACTTTCGCCGCGCGCCGCCATGCACGCACGGCGCGGCGTTCTTACGACGTCAGTCACGAGCGCCCTCTGAGACCACTCTGCTCGTGGCCACCAGTGAACGACATCGTTCACTTGGGACTGAGATAGCAACCAGTTAGGACCTTCGGAATCAGATAGGCACCAGTGAAGACTTGGCTATCGTACAGGCACTAGGCAGGCCTCTAACAACTATGTATTAGCATTCCGCAGTACTGATCTCTGTAAAAGTTAAGTATTGTATAAATTCTGTTCAATATATATCTCGTTTTAATTTGCTCTAGTGTTTCTAGTTTCTGGCTGCTCCCCTCCGTACCTGCACCAGCGTGCTATCTTTATTCCTGTGTCGGTCTCATTCCACTCGGCCACCGACACCTACGACGGAAACGAGACACAAAAGCGGCGACGAGGCTCGGAACCAAAAGTGGCGACGAGGAGTGATAGAACCTTGGACCAGCCCGCTTGCAGCATCCAGACAGCAGTAGTCGGAGCACGCAGAAATTGCTCCCGCCCACCCTCCCTTATTATAAGAATTTTGGGGGAAGATATTTTGTTCCGTGTTTTGTGGACTTTTTTGTTGCAGAGCGTCCTCTTTCATATTGCATTTGTGTTTTGTTATAAGTTACTTGTATGCGTGGCGCCTAATCAGTCAGCATGGCCACTACCCCGAACCCAAACTTAATGGAAATTATTCAGTTATAGACCGCGCAAATCACACAACTCCTGCAAGCAGTGGCCCAGCTCACAGCGCAAGCAGCTAACCAACAACAACAGCCGCCGCTTCAGCAGCCCATACCTGCCGCCGCAACGCTTCCTACGTTTCGCCAGTACAACGAACGTGAGGAAGAATGGAGCGACTATTTCGCACAGTTTCAAGAACTCGTCGCGGCTCATCAACTTACAGGTCAGACTGTTAAGTATCTTTTATTGTCTGTGGTGGGCCCCAAAACTTTTGTGTTACTGCAGAAACTTTTCCCGCAAGCATCTCCTCGTGATGTAGACTTTGAACAAATAGTAGAGGCACTAAATGCTCATTATGAGAGAAAAGTTCTCGTAGCTGCGGCGCGGTACCGATTTTTCAGACTTAAAAAATTACCTGAGCAGTCACACTAGGAATGGATTACGGAGTTGAAGGGCTTAACCCGCAAATGTAAATTTACTTGCTCTTGTGGACTTTCGTATAGTGACGTTATGTTGAGAAATGCGATTACGCAGAACATTCAGGACCCCAAAATTAGGGCAGCAATTCTAAAACAGTCAGACCCTTCATTAGACAGTGTACTGCAGCTTATAGAAGCGCATGATACTTTTGACTTAGCAGATGTAGAAATGAAAAGCCACGGTGTAAATTCAGTGCGCCGTAACGGACGCTTTCCTAGCCGTAGTTCTCAGTATAGCACTAGTGATTCTTTAAATTCTACCGGCCGTGCTGAACAGACAGTGAACAGTAGCCAGTGTAAAAGTGCGACACAAAGGTCGCCCCGTCGTGTTAGAAACAGTGATTTGAATAAAGGGCGCCAACGCTCATTTCAGAAAAATGTTCGTAAATCTTGCCCCCAGTGTGTGTCTCGCCACAAGCGTGCTCATTGCCCTAGTCGCAACGCAACCTGTTATCAATGTGGCAAATCGGGACATGTGGAGTCTGTGTGTATGCAAATTAAAAACTCAAAGAACAGTAACGTTGGAAACAGTGCTTCGCAAAGTGCGGGAGCAGTGCATGCTGTCCATGTCATAGACGCTGTGGAATTGAACAGTGCTTTGCTTACCTCTCAATTCAAGAAAATTCTTCTGCACCTATTGCAAAATTATGTAGTGAGCCACGCCGCAAGCGCCGACGAGCGCGTAAATCTGTGCAACGGAAACGGGTTCGGGACAAGCAAAATGATTCAGTGCAGTGCAATCCTGTAGTGAACCTAGTGCCTTCTGCAACTTATTATTGTAAAAGTGCCCAGTACTGTGTAGCTAGTGACAGTAGACATCAAGTAGCTACTCAACAGTGTAGTGCAGTAGTTAGTAAATCTGGAGTAGCTTCGCATGCTTGCGCGGACGCCGATCCGGCGGTAGTGCCATTTAGTGACAGCGATATTAATCTATGTGCCGAGTCTGCGCCGCTTCCTTCACTACGCAGCCCGCGCAAGCGCATCAAACAAGGCGTAGCAGACGTTGCCCACATTCGCGCACCTGTCGAGCGCCACAAGCAAAAATTTTTGTGACTCTTTGCATAGAAAATAAGACTGTGAAATTTCAGCTTGACACTGGTTCCGCTGTCACATTATTAAATAAAGACACTTATGAACTTCTGGGTGCGCCAAAATTGTCGCCGTCACAACAAGTGCTAACAGCATATACAGGTCAAAATATTCCCGTGCTAGGAACGTGTAGTCTGCCCGCTTCTTTTCAAGGTGTTAAGAAAACTGTCTCTTTTGTAGTTCTTCAGGCCAAATCTACACAGAACATTTTTGGACTAGATGCATTTCACTTGTTTGGTTTATCAGTTCAAAGAGATGTACTTCAAATTTCGTCAGTAGTGCCTCAGGACAAAATCAATGCATTGTGTGAAAAATATAGTGACTTGTTTTCGTCGGAATTAGGTTGTGCAAAAGACTTCGTGGCACATGTAACTTTAAAGGAATCTGCAGTTCCAAAATTTCGTAAAGCTAGACCAGTGCCTATCGCAATGCGTGACACAGTTGCCGAAGAACTTAAACGTTGTCAAGATAGTGGGGTGATTTCTCCTGTTTCTGCGAGTCAGTGGGCCTCGCCTATAGTAATTATACCCAAGCCGTCAGGAAAACTTCGTCTCTGTGCGGACTTCAAATCAACAGTGAACAGTCAAAAAATTGTAGACACTTATCCCCTGCCCAGAACTGACGAACTAATGGACAAATTAGGACAGTCTCGCTTCTTTTCCAAGATTGATTTAGCAGAGGCATACTTACAGATTCCGCTTGATGACGAGTCAAAAAAGTTTTTCGCCATTAATACTCACATGGGCCTTTTTCAATTTCAACGCCTACCCTTTGGCAGTTCTTCCGCCCCCGCTATTTTTCAGCGTTTCTTGGAACAGCTGACAGTTTCTGTACCGTGTTGCTCGAACTATTTAGATGATATTGTGCTATCCGGCCGTACAGTTGAAGAACATTTAGCAAACCTGGAGTGCCTTTTCAAAGTGTTGACTGCAGCAGGTCTACGTTGTAATAAAGCAAAGTGTTCGTTTTTTCAAACTGAAATAGAGTACCTAGGCCATGTGATTAATGCCCAAGGAATCCATCCCTTACAGTCACATCTTGGAGCAATCAAAGACTTGCCTCCTCCTAAGAATGTACACGAATTGCAAGCAGTAATGGGAAAGCTTAATTATTGTTTCAGATTTATTCCCAATGCCTCTCAGATTGCAGCTCCACTGCATCACTTATGTAGGAAGAATGTTCCTTTTGTAAGGTCTAAAGATTGCCAGGTTGCCTTTGACAAATTAAAGTCTGCACTACTCAGTGATGCATGTTTGATTCCCTTTGACCCACAGAAGCCTGTAGTGTTAGCAGTTGATGCCTCGTCGTACGGTGTTGGTGCAGTATTGTCGCATCGTATTGGATGTCAAGATCGTCCTATTGCCTTTGCGTCCAAGCTACTGACGCCAACGCAACAGAATTACAGCCAGATAGAAAAGGAGGCCTTAGCAATCATTTACGGCGTCACAAAGTTTCATCATTATCTCTATGACAGAAAATTCTATTTGTTGACTGACCACAAGCCCCTCACGTCGTTGTTCTCACCCACAAAGCCAATTCCCCCACGAACGGCACAAAAGCTTCAGAGATGGTCCTTGATATTGTCTAATTATCAGTATGAGATTTTGTACCGACCTACCACTAAACACGCCAACGCGGACACACTTTCCCGACTTCCGGTTGGCCAGGATGTGTCGTTTGATTCTTCAGAAATGGCATGTTGTCAGATAGACTCCAGAGATGCTTCCGCTGTCGCAGATTTCCCTTTGAACTCTCGTCGGGTTGCACAGGAAACAGCTGCGGATGCAGACCTAAGTGTGGTGGCACGTTTTGTTCGCTCAGGGTGGCCTGCCAGAGCCAAAGACATTGATCGGCCTCTGGTTCGACGTTATTTTGCACAACGTCATGCATTATCTTTAAGTCAGGGTGTTCTGTTGTTACATACGGACAACGACCAAACAAGAGTGATTGTTCCTCGTTCCCTGCAACGTGAAGTGTTACGCCTCCTGCATCAAAGACATTGGGGTAGTGTTAGGACAAAGCAACTGGCCAGACGTCATTGTACCTGGGTTGGTATGGACGCTCAGATAGAGAGCATGACGTCACAGTGTACTGTTTGTGCGGAGCATCAGGCGGCTCCTCCGCAACGTTTCTCAGACTGGCCACGCCCCAAGGGACCATGGCGACGTTTACACATTGACTTTGCCAGACCTTTCTGGAATACGGAATAATCGTTGTAGACGCTTTCAGCAAGTTTCCTTTTGTGATTGCCATGAACTCAACGACAGCTTCTAGTACAATCAGTGCCTTAACATCAGTGTTTTGCATCGAAGGCTTGCCTGAAACTATAGTCAGTGACAATGGACCTCAGTTTCTTAGTGCGGAATTTCAACAGTTTTGTCGTGTGAATGGCATTCAGCATATCACCACCGCACCGTTTCACCCTCAGTCCAATGGGGAAGCAGAACGTTTCGTTCGAACATTCAAGTCTCACATGGAAAAGATGAAAGGTCAGCACTCCAGGCAGCAAGCTCTTCAAATTTTCCTGTCTACGTATCGCTGCATGCTACGTGACGGCCCGTCTCCTGCCGAGCTGCTACACGGCCGCCGTCACCGCACTCTCCTTCACCTGCTGCAGCCTCCCACGCACCGAGTCGGTTCGTATGGCGCTACGCGTTTTCAGGTTTCCGCGCCGGTGCTGTACAGGGTGTTTGGTGGCAACAAGAACACATGGTTGCCGGGCACCATTCAGCGCGTGCTCGGTCGCAATATGTATGTTGTACGTTCTTTCACAGGGTCGGAGCTGCGGCGCCACGCAAACCAATTGCGCTTGCACAGGCCGCGCGATCCTGTCTCCGGTTTCTTGATTCCAGACCCAGTTCACCGCCAGGGAGCACAGCCACATCGTTCGTCCCCGGACAACGAGATCCCTATGGACGTCGACGCACCTCCGACGCAGTCGTCGCCGCCGCTGTCGCCGCCGCAGATGACAGCGTCACCGAGAGGAACTCCGGGACCGTGCGCCCCCGCTCCCCCCAGCTTGGGCCACGCACCTCAGAAGAAGATGACCTGCTCCCTCTGGGCGGGGGTGTGCGCCCTTCCCCAGGTTTCGGCGGGTTTCCTGGAGGATCGCAAGGCGGATGCCGGGGCGCGGACGGCGTCTCGATCCCAGCCTCAGCTACGACGCCCGTCCCACCAGTAACGCCCCCGCTCAGGCCCTCCTCCCAGTGCCGTGGCCCTCAGCCCTACGCCACGACGGCGCGGCGGTTTGGGGGGGAGGGGTGTGGTGTCGCACAAGTCCAAAGTGCGCGCCACGTACTTTCGCTGCGCGCCGCCATGCACGCACGGCGCGGCGTTCTTACGACGTCAGTCACGAGCGCCCTCTGAGACTGCTCGTGGCCACCAGTGAACGACATCGTTCACTTGGGACTGAGATAGCAACCAGTAAGGACCTTCGGAATCAGATAGGCACCAGTGAAGACTTGGTTATCGTACAGGCACTAGGCAGGCCTCTAACAACTATGTATCAGCATTCCGCAGTACTGATCTCTGTAAAAGTTAAGTATTGTATAAATTCTGTTCAATATATATCTCGTTCTAATTTACTCTAGTGTTTCTAGTTTCTGGCTGCTCCCGTCCGTACCTGCACCAGCGTGCTATCTTTATTCCTGTGTCGGTCTCATTCCACTCGGCCACCGACACCTACGACGGAAACGAGACACAAAAGCGGCGACGAGGCTGGGACCCAAAAAGTTTACCTTATTTTACGTAGTTTGTAAGCTACGGACTGATGACCACGCAGTTTGTTCCGATAATTTAAGAAAAAAGTTTTGAGTATATTTCGTCTATGGAAATACCGCAGTGGATTATCAATTGATATCGTGATGTGGAAGAGACTGATTTCGCACTTCAAATAGAAATCATTGGAATAAGCACTAATGAAGAACTTAATGTTCAGTTTAGAAATGGATATCAGCAATTCTGTTACTTACCCTTTATTATGGACTATCGCAAGAAAGTTTTTGTTAGCTTTCCCAACTTCAAACCTGGTAGGAAGATGTTTCAGCACTGTTGCAAATCTTCTTACAAAAAGAAGAAACAGACTGGAAATCATTGAAAGAGGAGATTTAAGGTTAAACCTAACAAAACCGAAACAAAATATTGACAATTTACTAAAAAAAATCGTCAGCCACAGCCCTCCCATTAAGAAACTGTATGTATCAGTTTTGTTAAATATACATTTGTGTAATTTAAATCAATGAATGTATAATACTAAAAATTTTTCTTTTCCTCATTTCTTGTTATTCACTCCACCCTCTTACAGTTACATTTATCACAGTTAGTAATACCATATCAGACGCGAAAACACATTTAAAGTAAGGAATTCGTAAAAAATTAAGCACACAAATGGCAGGGAGTGCACATACGACAGAAAACGTTCAACGAGACAAAAAAAATTGGGAACCCCTGGTCTATATTAAGACCGATCCTCAAAGCTTGGGAACGACTGTTAATTGCGAGGGAATGGGTATTGTTGGTGTTGTCCCACAGTTTGGGCACAGGGAAACACGAAACACGCTATTCAAGGGAGCAAGTTATCAGTGTGTTCAGTGGCTTGAGCCACGCTAGTCGGAAAAAAGCCAGTGTTAAGTCATTTGCACCTTTCAACTATATCCGAATCCCACAGGTATTTCTGATATTAATTTAATAAGCTATATTATAACTTTGTCAAAGTGAAAAATGACTGATATTTCAGATGCTACGTGTAGGTACATCCTCACATTATTTTAAAATGTATTATGTATAATAACGTTGTTCTTATCTCTAGACATCGACCAATCTGGGATTAATTGCGGCTATATTGGACACATTAAAGTTATTTAACATGTTATCAGTTGAGGAAAGACATTTAAGAGATTAAGATTACCTGACATCGTCTGGTCTGGAAGCGATGAATTCGTTTTATAGTTTCCAAATGATAAGCCAAGATCGCAAACTAACAATTTATTAAGTGACGACCGGTTTCGGTGCACTGTGTCACCATCATCTGGTCATATATATATTATGACCAGATGATGGTGACACAGTGCACCGAAATCGGTCGTCACTTAATAAATTGTTAGTTTGCGATCTTGGCTTATCATTTGGAAACTATAAAACATTTAAGAGAATCCGGAGAGCTGGCTTTCTGTGCGATATTGAAATGAATTGAAGCTCAATGCCCGAAGTTAAAACAACAGTATAAAGGCGAGCCTAGTCAAACTTTCCCAAGAAATGCAAGATCACTGTTCGAATTAAATATGTATTGTGATGTACCGTTTTTTTCTATTTCATCTGTCAATAAATAGGATTAGGGTAAGGTGGCACAACTGCGATCATTTCGGACAAATGTTATTGTAACTGGAAATATATTGAGAAAAGAAAGGATTTTAGCTATGGCTGTTGTTCTTGGATGTTTAATAAAAATGTAGCACATATATTAGATAATTACATATGTTGGTATGAACACATCAAAAGGTTACAGAATTGAGAAAAATCGATCGAAAATGTTGCACACCAGGTACAATTGTGATCACTTCCTGGTACAATTTTGATCACTGGCATCGTCCACATAAAAAGCACTTTTTTCCATCGGACACCAACGCACACTTCGTGGTACCCAACACTGCAATTTTGGCAGCGAATGCAGCCACCCTCAACTAGAAAATTTATAAGAGCGCGTTGGACTAAGTAGCTTCACATACCTCTTAACAGGAAAAAATTTGTATGTAGCAGAAAGTGTTGTATTCTTCGAAAAGTCAGTAGGAGCTGTAGAAACCTGCTACGATTACAGCGCCACGCAGAAGCAAGTGCTACCTACACTGCGACACTGACAAATGTCGCGAAACCTTATGTTGATCGGAACTGTACCTATATCGAATTTGTACAACCTTATGTTATCAATCGAGATCTCTATACTTATTTGCTATTAACCGACTTATTAAGGCTTATTTATAGAAAAAAAATTGGGGCTTTTTTTACATTATTAACATAAAAGGTTGAGGGACTTAACTGCGGGGTCATCAGTCCCTAAACTTACGAACTACTTATGAACTGCCTTATGCTAAAGACGACACAAACATCCATTCCCGAGGGGGGATTCGAAACCCCTACGAGGGGATGCTACGCATCGTAGCATAGCGCCTCAATGCGCTAGTCCGCTCCGGCGCGGCATTTGGGACTTTGAGAAAAACGTTAAGCAATGTAATAATGAGCCGCGCTAGATCGCCACGTTACGGATCGCGCGGCCTCCAGCGTCTGAGGTTCGAATCCTCCCTCGGGCATGGATGTGTGTGTTGTCCTTTGGTTAATTTTACTTAGTTCAAGTAGTTTGTAAGTATAGGGACTGATGACCAACGTAGTTTGGTCCCATAAGATTACAAAATTTTTTTGAATATAATAATGTAATTTGTCTTTTTTGTCAAACGATTTCCGACCTCTGACCTGGCGCTATAGTATTTTAGTGTGAATGGCATATGAGGCTCAATAACATTACGAGAATCAGCTAACCATGGCCGCAACGAAACGAGAATAGCAGACTGATGACATCTGCAGTTTTGTCCCCGTAAAATATCCAAACAACAACAACAAACGAGAATAATGGGCAAGGGACACTACGATATCAGTGTAAGATGCGTCCAGGATAGCTCCTAGAACGATGATATCCACCGTGTCCAGGTCGCTTAGACGATAGTGCCCGTACTGGGCACAAATTTCCAACTGCCTCATTGAATATAATTCAGTGCCCACAAAAAGCAACTAAAAAAAGGGTCTAGCATTCTATATTGTACTATACCATTTTAATGTGATATCAGTAACAAGATAGCGCAAATTCCTATGCTACAAGTTTGGAAGAAAAAAGGAACTTTTAAATGCCTACAAGGCATAAATATCGACGCGAAAAAATAAACATTACTACACGTCGTGCAATGGCAACGTCTTCATCTCCTAGCTATTTCAACAGTGTCGCTCGATCTACATTGAGACCACTCCCTTACACTAATACGCGGAGGATATTTTCTGCTCAGCGGAGCAGAGCTGCGACGTGATGGGGTAGAGAGAGAGAGAGAGAGAGAGAGAGAGAGAGATCAGAGAGAAAGTTTCGATTTTCAACAGGTTAAATGCAGTATGCGTCTGACGGCCGAGCCGGTGACCTTTCCAGAAGACAAAAATCAATCACCGCAAGGCAGAGTGAGCAGGAATCGGCGGAGAAAGCGTCGGCGGCCGACCGGGGAGCAGGCGTCTTCTGCGTTGCGAGCAGCTCTCCTGACGAGAACAGCGGGCGCGCATGCCGAAACTCGCCCACCGTCCAGAGTGGCCATTGCGGTTGGTGACAGCACGGGGTCACTTTCTGGTCAAAATGTGATTCGAATTGACGTTTCGCCCGCCATAGCACTGAAAGGTTTCCATTCTTGAGAATGACATACAGCTCTCCCGATTTTCTTGTAGGTAATTTAAAGTACATAGTCTACTCAGCTAACAGGACAAAGAATGAACCTCTAGCTTTCGGTGAGGAAGCGCTTCCACGAAGTCATCCTGTAAATCGAATTCGAAATAAGTCACTCGAAGGGCATCTGTCCGCCAACTCCACCAAATTGCGATGTTGCTGTTGGCGTTTTACCGGATCCTCCATCATGTCTCACATGTTTTCGGTTGGGTTCAAATCGTGTGATGTTTATACTCACCAAGATGTAAAAGGGCAGGTTTTGAGCCAGTCATCCAAAAGCGCTTGAAGGACTATATTCAGACCGATCCTCAGTGTCTGGCAGCGACTGTTAATTGCGAGCGAATTGGTATTGTTGGTGTTCCACCACTGTTTGTCCACAGGGAACGCACATACGACACATGCTAGTCTAGTAGCAAGTTACATGTGTTCAGTGGCTTGAGCCAGTCGATCGACGAAAATATCTGTAGGTGTATTAAGTCATTTGCATCTTTTAACTATATGCGAATGTCACAGGTATTTCTACTATTAATTTAATAAGCTACATAACTTTGTCAACGTGGAAAGTGACCTATATTTCACGTCCTACATGTAGGTATATCCGCACATTATTTGAAAATAAATCATGTACAATAACAGGATATTTCCGTTGCTGTCGTATATTATCTCTTGACGCCGACCAATCTGGCATTATTAAATACATATTGTGAATTTCCATATTAAGGAACCCAGCTGCTGTTCAGCAACGCGACAATGGGCGCCTAGTGTACGGTGCCGTTTCGTCCGATGCTCTACTCTTGTGTGTGTGTGTGTGTGTGTGTGTGTTCTTAGCATAAGATAAAGTCAACCGGTTCTGTTATGCACACTCCTTGCTTCAAATCAGTAAGTATGAATGTCTGCAGATGCGCTGACGCATCTTTCAATCTAAACCACATTCCCTATATCATAGGGATGTCAAATTCTAGTGATATGGAAGTATAGTAAGCAACAGTTTTATTCTGATTTGTATTTCACAATGTTTTAGACAATAGGCTTGCTATGACGCATATTTCAGGCATAACGATTATGAATTTCTAATTTATGTCACATGGTCTGTAGGTATACATGTATTTCTGAAGACGTGTTTATATCCGTCGAAACCTTGGTCAAAAGTTTATTAAACAATTGTTATTGCAACTGGTTGGCTTTTATTAATTTGCTATAAGGTAAAGTAGTTTGTACGTCTAAGGACCGATGACAGCGGTTTCATCCATTAGGTTTACAAATATTTAAATCTGTATATTTGTTGTCGTTTACAAAAATTACAGCAACAATAGCATAGTCACCATGAAGATGTTCGCAATGTTCTTCCGTTAACATATTGGGATGGTCCTACATTCACTACATGAAGTAATACCTGTCCGATTTGGAATCGTTTTTAAATTACACGCCATGAAAAGTTTTTCGCTTGTTTTTCGATCACAATTAATGGCCACTTGTGTTAAACAACCGCTCTTAGACATGTTGAACTGTCCGCTGAGAAACGACCACAAATTCTGTAATTTCGCACACTTTATTTAAAATTTACAGGTTAAAAGGCCATGGTCGGTGAGTTTAACGTTCCCCTACAGTCTCGTCTTTCGGCTGCAGAAGGTATCGCCGGAGTTAATGTTTACGTTGCTTGATCATCTTCACACACTGTTTGGACATTGACACAGTCTAAGGAAATTGCCAGTTTTTCCCCCTCAGTCACGTCCTTACACGTTTACCTACAGTGTTCTCTTGGCACATAGTTGGTCCCACTGAATCTACTACTTTATGATCACATATAGGGCGTACCCGCTGCCTTAGCGCATGACTCCATACCTGCCTTATTTGTTAAAGCTTAATAGTTTGTCAGCACGTGCGCATTGCGAACACTAATGTTTTTCCCGGTAAGCTTACCTACAACAGCACGAATTATTACTGATACGCAGCAAGAGAAGCTATGGGAATGGAAGTCAGCCCTGGGGTACTACAGAATCTACACGTTTCGTGACTACTTCTTCCATCAAGAAATTACTCGATAACGACTGTTTATGTGGAATCCAGGTAACTATAACATTACATTACGTGAGAAATTCAGCTCTTACTTTTTCATAAGAAAACCTTGATGAAATTTAGTAGTGCTAAAATGGTATCACACTCCATCTCGTCAGTCATTTAAGAGTCTATGCTGACAGTGTAAATGCAATTAAAAAAGAGAAAGGGTGATGGTGAACTCTAAGTAAGGCAGGGAGGAAGATTACGGTTTAGTGTTACGTCGATGTCGTGGTCGGACTGTTGTGAACCCGAATAACCTGCGAGGTCAAAGAGTGAAGCTACCTGTGTAGCCAATATACAGAGGGCTCGACATCAAATTCAGGTTATAAGCTAGAACTACGTAAGAAATGCTGACGAGCAGGATGCATCACAGCAGATAACAAACGAAATAAGAAAATACAAAGAATTAAATACGTTCTATATTACATTCTGGGAAATATTGAAAGCAACTCTTATGTACTCGTGTAATTTGGTTGTTACAAACGGTAGTGTGTTAGATAACTGGCATTGAATTATCAGAAATTATGTCTGTCAAGTCCCACTTTCATTTTTCTCGCTTGTATTTCTTGATAAACTTTTCATAATGTGTGGTGGTAGTTCGATGGGAGAGAACATAAAAGATGTGATGATATTTATTTTGCGCAATAAATAGTTCGCACTCCTCATTCGTTTCTTTTCTAGAATGAAAAAAAAAAAAAAGTTCAAATGTTTGTAAATCTACCGGACTCAACTGCGTGGTTATTAGTTCGTAGCTTACAAGCTACTTAAACTAAGGTAAACTAAGCTAAGGACAACACAAATACCCATGCCCAGGGGAGACATGAATCCCCTACGGCGAACAGCCGCGCGCGCAGCAACATGGCTAATCCGCCGCGGCTTTCTCAAGAATAATCTCGGCAGGTAAGTATATTTGGTGTACGTAGTTCTAATCTGCCGAAATTGAAAGTAGCGTAATTAAGGGACCAAACTGCCAGGAATATCATCCGCCGTTTTACACACTACTTTACACTAACATTAAATAACTTATACCTAACAACGATATACATACTAATACCCAAGGACGGACTCGAACCTCCGGTGGGAGCGAATGCACAATGCATGGCATGGCTGTCCTAGATCTGGTGGCACCAATCTGTCGGCGAGTGACACTGAACCTCTCCTGTGGCTTCTCGTAGTGCATTGCCTAAAATTCTACAGTGAGAGCTGAAAAGACCCGATTTTCGAATAAAAGTGTTCTGGTGAATTTATTTCTTTTTCTGTCCTTAATATTATTGATAGGACTGACTCAGCATACAGGGTAGTCGAACGACATTCGTTGGAATTAAAAGCAATACCGTCCACTTGATTTCAATGATAGCACGGGCAGATAAGTGTGAACACTGTCTCACAATCAGATAACGGCTCACGCATCCAAATTACTGGCGAGAGTAATATAGAGAAATAAGGAGTAGAAACCTGAGGATCTGCTGGATGACGATCAGTTTGAAAAGGATCTGTCGGCTTATAAAGAAGGTTCGGCAATGTAAACTGGTGCAAATGTTCATAACTCTGAGAAAAATAGAAGTAATCTACAGTAAATGCCGGATATTATACATAAGTACAAAATGTGTGACAGAATAAGTGTGAGTGTGTGTGTGTGTGTGTGTGTGTGTGTGTGTGTGTGTGGCGAAGTAGCAATGACGCGGAAATGAATGAAAGGTTCGAGAGTAGTATCAAAATTCAGTGATAATACTCGCTGATGACAGTGCTATCCACAGTGAAACTGATGAACAATTACAAAATAATATAAATTGGGTGAATAGTCTACTAAGTAGAAAATATGATCTGAGAATAATACGTAAAATAATGTAGGTAAGCCGGCCGCGGTGGCCGAGGGGACTGCGGCGCGCCAGTCACGGTCTGCACGGCCTCTACGGTCGGGGGTTCGAATCCCTCCTCGAGCATGGATTATTGTGCCGTCCTTATTGTTAGATGGTTCATAAATAAGTTTGTAATTTTAGGGACTGATGACCCAGTTGTTAAGTCCCATAAGCTATACAAACATTTGAACATTTCAATTTTGATGAAGGTAATGGCAAGTAGCAGAAATGAAAGTAACGATAATCTTAACATCAATATCGGTAGTCATGAAGTAGAGGACGTTAAGAAATTCTGTTAATTTTAAAGTAAAATAACCTACTGCTCACGATGCAAGGACATAAAAAGGAGACTGATACAGACTACGAGGGCCTTCATGACTATGAGGAGTCTATTGGTATCAATTGGTCTTGAGGTGTGACATATATTTCTGAGAATGTAGGTTTAGAGCAAATCATTATGTGGTAGTGAAAATGGACACTTTGTGAACTGGAACATAAGAGATTCGAAGCATTTGATATGTGGTGTTGCAATTCAATGTAGTCAAATAGGTGAGATAAGTTAATGAAGGTTGGAGTTCTTTGTAGAATCGCTGAAGGAGGAGTATTGGAAATTATGCACCGGTAATAACCTCAACGGTAGTGGAGAAGTGAACAGTTGAGGGTAAAACTGTAAGACAAAGTTTGGAATACATCAAGCAGATAATTGGGGGGCTGAATGTACAAGTGCTATTCAGGTATGAGGATGGTGGTAATGGAGAGGAATTTCTGTGGGCCCCGTGAAACCAGTCAAAATAATGGTTATTCAAAGAAAGTCAGCAAATAATGTTGGATCCTGTCCCACAGAAAATGTCCTGCTTTATCGTGTGTGTTGTCCTTAACCGAAGTTAGTTTCAGTAGTTTGCAAGACTAGGGATTAATAGCCATAGCAGTTAAGTCCATTAGACTTACGAGCATTTGTACATTGAACTAAGTCTTGGTCTGTGTGCTGATATGCTAAGTATGGAAGTTTTTCGGAACAGGTTTTGATATATTTTGTGTTTGGGTTAGTGATTTTGTTAGGTAATCACCACATAAATTATTCCGATAAGTGTTAGGGAGTGTTTTAAATTTCCAATCCTGGAGTTTAAGTTATTCCTATCGACACAGATGACTGTATTTGAGGTCTCCACTTAGTAGTACCAGTACAGAGCATCTGCTGTCGTCACTGAATCTTCTGTACATAGTAACCGATACGCATTTGCAAATATTGATAAACGAGGGGAAGGAAGAAGGAATAGGAAGTATAATAGGTACGCGTTTGTCTAGAAGCAGTGCTTGCTCCATTAATTGTGTTTGTATAGTCTATTGATTATATTGAATATACCGATATATACTGCATTGATCTTAATTTGTATAATTTTATTAATATTATTATTTCGAATTATAAGTCTCGCTCATAAACAAGGCAAATTTTTCAACATTTCTGTCTGAGTTCTGACTGTAGTAACTATCTTGTAATCCTGAAGGGATTGCGCTTTTCGATCGTCATATTAGAATTGTTTCTTCACTACTGGAGTAGGTAGGTTTTTTTTTTTTTTTTTTTTTTTTTTTTTTTAACTTTTAACTCGTGACGTGTGGACAGAGTGAATGTTCAACATATATGATGCTTATTAATGAGAGGAAGAAATATTTCCATGGAGAATGAACACGTGTAGCTAATGATTATTAAATATCACAGAAATAAAGATATTCATCAAATTAAGTAGGAAAGGTTTAACATCAACTGAAGCTCATTTGTTTTCGTCGCATGATTACGTAGTGTTTGATCAACTTTTATTCATTCCTCTTAGTATTGGGCGGGTGCCCATTTTGACTTTAATCTAAGATTATTCTTTCATTATGTATATATTCTTAAGTCTCACGACACTACCTCTGAAATTATTCGCTTTGGCGTTTACATATAACCTTGTTTAAGGTTTACTTCTGTATATGAGGGAAGATATGTACTTTATTGTTGGGTCATGTGTAGTATGCGTGCTATCGTACTTTGTTGTAAAATCATTCTTAACGAGAGTTGGTCTTCAAATGTCACCATCACTATGTATCCAAGCATGCTCTAAATGTTTCCTCGAAAGCAGCGGATTTAAAGGCAATTCTTAACATATTTTAATAATTATGTATATCAGCGTATATTTATTTGGTCACTGTTCAATCGAGTCGTAATACTGGGATGTAACCTTTGCCATATTCAGTATCAGTATCTTCATAAAGATTGAAAATTCTCAGACGGTCTATACGGCGTACACGGTGAATAGGATGATATGACAGTTACATTAATTACTTGGATCCTCGTTTCAATGATACTCGACCACTTGAGTTACTACTCGTTCTTAATAATAGGCAGTCATCCAGGTGTAATTACCTGATGTAGAGTGAGCTCAGACTGTAATAATAAGCCCGCATTTCATTTCTCTTGACACTTTCCAAAGAGAGCAAGAAGCATGCACTTGGCGACCTCTGCAAAAACAGAAATCTTGCAGGGTGTCTAGCATAGGAAACAGACTGTTCTCATCTGCCTTCACCAATTTTGGCTGAAGAGTCTGCTTACGTTATACGAGAAAAGGAATGGTATATCAGCTGGGCGAAAATAATAGGATCCTTGCACTACTAGTCTCGTAAAGGGTGATGCATACTAAGTTACTACCCTTAGAGCTGATGCTGATATTAGACACTGCATCAGTATTCTGAAGAATTTCAGGTTTCCATACATAGTTTAAGGCGAATGCTAGGACGATTCCTTTGAAAGGTTACTACATATTTGGCCGTATATCCCCCATTCAAAGACTGTTCCAAGATCTCTAATCATTCCGTCGTTTAATATTTTCCATCCGCCTTCGTATTTGTGTCGCGAACTATTCTCAAGAAGCGTGATTGCGAACGAGATGAAAACACTGTCAGTCAAACGAGAATGCAAAGAAAAACTTCACCGTGGCTCTGAAGGGGAACATAACAGAGCAATAACAAACAGAACAAAGATCCGGCTAGTTGAAACACTCGTTTTTTCTTTCTCTTTTTATGGTTGCGAAACATGGACACTAAAGGCCAGAGACAAACAGCGCATTGATGAGTTTGAGCTTTGGTGCTGGCGTAGGATTCTCGCATAAAATGGGCGGAAAGAAGTACAAATGTGTCCATTATTGAACAACTCGATATATCCAGACGACTTTCTTTTCGAGTCACAGAAAAAATTCAACAGTTTTAGGCCACATTGTGAGAAGACATGGAGAAAATCTATAGAAAATAATCTAGCAAGGAAAGATCGAGGGTACGAGCCCAAGTGGAACAGCAGCGAGTAGATTCATAGATCAAATCAAGAAGAATTCCGGTGTACTAGTCTTGAGCATTATAGTTCGCGGCCGAGAGCACTCACTTTGGTTCGCAGCTCTCTCGCGAACTAGTTCGCTCTTTTAGTTCGTCCACTCCCACTGAAGGCTGAGTGGTGTGCTCTGCGCATGCAAGCGGAGGGAGAAGTTCCCCCACCTAGCCGCTTCATGCGCTTGCTGCGAGAGCAGCTACGATATCACGCAAACCAAAAGAAACAGTTTGTGGATAATTTCTCGCGTTTAATTTTGAGTTATCTTTATTTCTTGGCATTGTGAAATTTATTTGTCAGATACTGCAGAGTGCAGAATACTTTAAAACAGATGTAACTAGCTGGCAGACGCTCACCTCGATATGGCTCTCATGTGCATAAGGTAAGCACGTGATTAATAAATCTGGTGCGCGCCCTCTCGTTATTGCCCATCGGTCTTTGCAAGAGGATCCAACGAACTAAGGAGCGGGGTACGACCGGTAGCGTATATTTTAGTTCGCGACCGGTCATGCATATTTTAGTTCGCAGATCCCATTCCCGAGACATATCGTTACTCATTAGCTCGTTTTGGCTTTTGGTACCGCTGCTGTAAGTGCTCTTTCTTTTGTTATGGTAACTTTGTTTATAATGATCAGTGTTGCACAAGCGTGTACTATTACCCGTATTTTTGGGCAACGAGATATCAAACAGGCAAACAAACCAGTTATTTATTTATTAGGTCATTGAAGAATCAATTGCTATTAAATATTCTAAATGCGTTTATTTTGAAAAATAAAAATACTTTTTTTATAAATAACTGACTACCTCGAAAGAACGGTAGTTGGCAGAAGGGAATCACTTGATTCTGCATACTCACGCGTCCTCTAGCTGTTCCCCTTCAGTCTTTGGAAAACAAGCGAACGGACTAAGAGGGGAGGGATCTGGAAACTAATTCGCGTATTCCGCCTGTGGGAGCGCTCTTCGGAACTAGTTCGTTCGTTAACTACACAAGACTAAGGTCTACCACTTCAGCAGCCACTACGAGAAGCTGCTATCCGTCCGGGATGAAGAGGCTTGCTTCTTGAGATAACTACGATCAGCAAAGAGCACTACGACTTATGATAAAGTCATGGACTCGTCTAATCTGGTGGCAAGGCAGTGCCCCCGTCAAGTCGATTGCACGGTCGTACCATCCTTTTCTCGAAATAGTTCACGGCACTTTGGAGCCACCTGTATCTCCGTTGTGAATAAATCTACAAGCCTGTTTGCCAAGAGTATCTACTATAAACAGCTATATTTTCAAATTATCCTTTTAGCTTACGAAATATTAGCAGTCGGAAATCACTAATTATGTCAGCGATCATCAAAATTGTAAGGTACTTCTAGCAGACACATAGAAGTCAGATTTTGTACTTAGTGTATAGCCTGTACTGGAAAGGCTGGCCGCGGTGGCCGTGCGGTCTGCTGCCCGTCAGTCACAGTCTGCACGGCCACTACGGTCGGAAGTTCGAATCCCTCCTCGGGCATGGATATTTGTGCCGTCGTTAGTATTAGCTTGTTCATAAGTAGTTTGTAAGTTTAGGGACTGATGACCCCATATTTAAGTCCAATAAGCTCTACAAACATTTGAAAATTTTTGTAATGGAAAGAAAAATTCAAACATCTGTAGATATTAATTTCATTATCGAACATATTTTCGCTTGACGGAAGAATATTTGCTATTTTGGCGCCAAGGGATTGGCTTGCTAACGGTCTTCTAATAAAGCGATGGCCGGCCGCGGTGGCCGAGGGGACTAAGGCGCTCCAGTCATGGTCTGCACGGCCACTACGGTCGGGGGTTCTAATCCCCCCTCGGGCATGGATATTTGTGCCGTACTAGTTCGTAAGTAGTTCATAAGTAGTTTGTAAGTTTAGGGACTAATGACCCCGTAGTTAAGTCCCATAGACCATAAAAAATAATAATAATAAATAAAAAATAAAGCGATGAGTTCACGTTCGGGATATCGCGGGTTCGATTCCTGGTGCCGCAGCTTTATTCTTTACTATTCGTTTTAACATAGCCGCCACATTTCCACTAAGTCAAGAGTCGTCAGAAATGACATGTGGCACCTGATTGGAAAATGAGGAATAACTGGTAAGATTGTAAGAGTACACCTATCGCTGTACCTTACAGTTTGATTTAAAGTAATGTATATTTGTCTTAAATTTGTTTATTTCATGTATTTTTCATTTCTTGTATGCTAGATATATTTCTTATGTAACGTCATTTTCTATATTGAATCACTTAGTGTAAACCCGCATGAATGCAAGGACATTCTTATGTTGTAAGTTAGCAATGCGCCAGAGACAATGTTGAACCTGTAGTAAGGACTGTCTTTGGAACAGAAGTAGTAGCTGTGAGTGTCGCGCTGCTAAATGCAGTCGCGGTGCGGGCTCGCCAAAGTAAAGACATAAATGCAGTCGCGGTGCGGACTCGCCAAAGTAAAGACATAAATGCAGTCGCGGAGCGGACTCGCTATAGTAAACACATAAATGTTTTGTTGATAGTGCAGAGGCACGGTAGGCGCAGTGTGGCGCGAGTTTAATGCAATTGCAATAAGCCTGAGAGGCGTACTGTTTAATGTATTGAAGAAATAGCGAAATAAGTTTATTTATACTCGATCAGTGTAATCTTTTTTCATGTGTGCAAGAAAAGTAATTGTTTGGTATCAAGTCTATTGTCACCGAGTATGATCGTTGTTGTAGTAAGAGTATCTATTGTAATCATATCTGTCTTGTATGGACTTCACGACGAAGACGACGAAAGCAGATGAGTACTTTTGTAACATTTTATTTTGTATGCATGTAAATGTAGTGTCAACCCAATCAGAACTTTGATTCAATTATACATGACTTATTTTGAAACCAGTCTTAATTTTGTAAGTAGTTGTAGTCACCCCATTATCACCATTATTAGATTATGTTGATTATGCAAGCCTGTACATTGACCAACAAGACCAATCATTTTTCAAAGTAATTACGATCAGTTTTAAAGAAATTGCTAGATGAGTTAAAGAATTGCTAAACGTGTTACAACCACAGAGACTAGTAATTAAAGTGCGAGAGAGTTTGCAAGTAAAGTAAAGTTGATTTCATTTATGTAGAAAGTAACCAGACTTGACTGAAGTAATTTTTTTATGAAATACGTTAAATGCCAAACTTTGCTCAGCTAGTTACACGCGTACGCTACCCAGGCCCTGGAAACAATTAAAAAAATAGTTCACGTAAAGTTTTATAAGAAACTTGAATGCTTTAAAGAATATTATCAAAATTATTGAGAAGTTTAACTGTAGTATTTGTGAAGCTCATTGCACCACGGAGTTTCACTGTACTGAGCTATTATCATTGTAATTAGAGTCTATCTGCTATTACAATTTTGATTATAACACGAACACGCCATCACCACTACATGAATTCTGACACATTTGTTAGTGAAGTTGTGCTGTTCGTGAATCGTAAGAGGTGCTAGTTGGAGGCCTGAAATCAGATAGGGCCAAGCTTAATTAATTACTACAGTGACTGTTTTAAGTTAATTAACATCATTTTTTTATTTATTCAAAATTCTAACTTACAATGCGAAAGTGTTGTTGCGACCCATTAGTTGTGATTTGCTACAACATTCAATAACAAAATTATTATTACTAGAGCATATCATTACGCATTCTGAATTTTGAGATTATTTGACGACCTCCAACAGGCAATCTTCTTACAAGATGTAGTTTAAATTTCTGCAAATGGAAACAATACCAATGGCACTTAGGTTCTAGCTTGATTTCAACTACAAATGAGAAAAATGTTGCTCGTAATTTTGAAAATTCCGTCACGTGATGCGGGGCAAAAACGTTAGATGAAGAACTTGGTTTCAAACCCCAACACGGCAGAGATAGGGAGATGCCATTGATATGGGAGATGCGCAGTCTGTATTATCTGTGGTCTGTGCTACAGAGTAAAAACTGTCTAGAGTGAGTATTGCGTCCTGTCTTCTCTATGAGGTTTTGCTGGTTCTGCTCATATTAAGCTGGGATTGTCACGTGATA
The DNA here is from genome assembly GCA_026315105.1 of Locusta migratoria. Classification (NCBI taxonomy): domain Eukaryota; kingdom Metazoa; phylum Arthropoda; class Insecta; order Orthoptera; family Acrididae; genus Locusta; species Locusta migratoria. The sequence goes on along the minus strand of CM048745.1, from coordinate 549,483,743 downwards.
TCATTATATAAATACGCGAATTTGAAAGTTGCAGTAACGATTTTCTACGCTAATTTAATTATGAGGCCAATGAAACTTACACAGTTCGAAAGATTGTTTGCTGTAGATGTCTGCAATACAATGATCTTGAGTGTACATAGCCGTTAAGAGTGAAAAAACTAACGATATACTTTCAAAATACTAAATATCTCGGATCACGATTTAAATTCTCCATCTCTAATAAAAAGTGAACGTCAAAAAATGAAGTGCTACCAACTACTGCCGTAGGAATGATAGATATTAGAAGAACATCGATGGTAACAACAAGAAATCGGTGTACGATGAACATCGAAAGGAAAACATCGACGTCCGAGAATATCAATGTTTTTGGTGCCAAAACAGACAATCCTCGGCAGAACCACTGACACACATTACTAGACTGTAACTACGTAATACAGTATTGCTGGCCTTCCTGTAACTTTAAACAACGAATCAACAATTACTTGTGTGCGGATATTACAGTCATAAACTGATAGAATTTCGCTACATTTAGAGTTTTGACGTTGCTGCCAACTTCAACACACTACTCCACCACTGGTGTAAGGAAAATTATATCCTATACCAGACAAAGATATAGTATACAAAACAGAATATACATGCCAATACAACACTAATTGGTGATATTTGTATAGTGATCCGCCACAAGTTACAGTACTGTACGTGATTAAAGGATTGAAAAACAACAATATAATCGACTTTCCAGACTACCCAAATACTGTTACATCAAACCAATCCAATGAGGCAGGTAATGGTTTTTAAGAAAATCCTTGGCTGATGTACAAAAATATTTGTAGAAAAGGGCTACGTACATAAAGAAAACAGACCAGATATCCCATGAGAAACATATAATGTACAAAAATGACAGTCTCGCAAAGAATTCCTTCCACCATAAAGAGTCGTGAGATCTCATGGGAAACCAATTCGGTTATTTTAGTGTTCATGGAAGCACCTACTCAACATCTTGTCATAATTTTTTATCTAATTAGTTATCTACCAACATCGGTAGTTACTATATCATAATTATACATCTTTATTTCTATGATAAATATAATGATTTGGCAATCACACCGTAATATAATGACATAAGAATAAACATAATGATCTGGAAATTACGCATTATTATAATGACATAACAATAATTTATATTCGATTATGTGAACAAACGTAATCACATCCGAATGAAGAACACTCTCATGTGCATAAAGCTCCTTAAATATTAGTTAATTTTTTCATGGGAAACCAAGTCGGTTATTTTAGTTAGACGTTATAGAACTTATCTAATTAGGATTATACTAACATTTATAGCAACTATATTGGTATATAGAACTCTATTTCTCTAGCACATGTAATGACTGCGCAATCGCACCAAAATATAATGACATCATAATAGCTACATATAATGATCGGGCACTACCCATCATTATCAAACGTAATCATGTAGAAATGAAATACCTCACATTTACATAAAATATTTTAAATATCAGTTTACGTTGCTATGTGATTGCCAAGCCATTGTATTTATTATAGAAATAAAGATGTATAATTGTAATATAGTCACTACCGATGCTGGGAAATAACTAATTGGATAAAAAAATTATTACAAGGGGTTGAGTAGGTGGTTCCATAGACACTAAAATAACCGACTTGGTTTGTCATAAGATCAAAAAATCAAAATGTTCAAATGTTTGTAGAACTTATGGTACTTAACTACTGGGTCATCAGGCCCTAAGCTTACAAACTACTTATGAACTAGCTAAGACTAAGGACGGCACAAATATCCATGCCCGAGGGGGGAGTAGAACCCCTGACCGTAGTGGCCGTGCAGACCGTGACTGGAGCGCCTCAGTCACCTCGGCCACCCGCCATAAGATCTCACGACATTTCATGATGGAAGGAATTTTTCACGAGACTTGCATTTTTGAACATTTTATATTTTTCATAGGATATACCTTACTGGGACATATACACCTAGTCATTTATAGTTTCATTTTCTTAATATTACTGTTGGAATAGATATGCTGATTCAGTATTTATTGGTGTGAATGAAACTACTAATTTTTGATAAAACAGTTACGTAGCTCTCTAAAGCGCCTAGCTGCGGAGCCTGCGGTTGCTCGCCGTCGGAGTTTCGAGTCCACTCTCGGACATGGGTATATGTATTATCCTCAGCATAAATAAGGAATGCAGTACTATATGCTTCTGAGGCGATAAAAAATATAAATAAATCGTGTAGAACAACTGGAGAAAGAAGAAGTAAAATTTCTGGGGGAAATACTGTAACCAGTAAAGGGTGTTGTGAGATGGATGTGAAGACTTTGGGGAGAGGTGTACCAAAACATCAGAACAATATGAAGAGAAATCTGACACAGGAGAGCAAGTTTTGCATCACGTGTAATTAGAATTAATATAAACAATATAACGAAATGAGTATGGGAAAAAATAAGGACAAGAAAAGTGATGAAATAAACGAAGTAGGTCGTTCAGCTAGAGGAAGGATTCTTTAGAATTGGGAGTCAAGGTAGAATAAAAGGAAAACTGAAGAAGTAAGTAATGACCGACTAAAATGCCAGAGACTGAGGACAGGAAAGAAAACAGGAAAATGATAGAAAATCGCCACTGGAGCAGACCAGAGAGGAGGATACTGAAGATTTCTGAATAAGAGCGAGAGAGGAGGGAAAGGATGAATTTGTTGAAGGACGCTTATGGAATAGGTTCACAGATTTGTGACTGGCTGGAAGACTTCCTAAGTAATAGGACGCAGTACGTTGTTCGCAATGGATAGTGTTCCACAGAGACGAGTGTATCGTCAGGCGTGCCCCAGGTGAGTGTGATAGGAACGCTATTATTTTCTATCTATATAAATGATCTTATGGACAGAGTAACTTGTAATTTGCGCCTGTTTACTGGTGATGCTGTGGTGTATGGGAGGGTGTCGTCTTTAACTGACTGAAATAGCATACAGGATGACTTAGAAAAAATATCTAGTTGGTGCTAAGAATGGCATGTATGCTTCCAGGAGTTGAACGTGGATTATTTGCAGCATGAATATGAGCTGTGACAATTTACTGAGTAGTCAAACAATACGAATAGTTATCACTGTCACGTGATAGTACCATTAATTGCTCAGTTGTGGTCCTGTCATCGGTAAGAGCTGAGCGGTAATTAGAATCCAAATTTCCACGTTGACGTGGCCGAGCGCTCTATAGTGCCTAGCTACGGAGCCTGCGGTTGTTCGCCGTCGGAGTTTAGAGTCCTCCCTCGGACATGGGTATATGTATTGTCCTCAGCATAAATGAGGAATGCAGTATTATATGCTTCTGAGACTATGAAAATATAAATAAATCGTGTACAACAACTGGACAAAGTTGTTGTTATGGTCTTCAGTCCGGAGACTGGTTTGATGCAGCTCTCCATCCTACATTATCCTCAGCTAGCCTTTTTATCTCGTCATAAGAACGGCAACCCACATACATTTGAATCTGCTTACTATATGCGTCTCATGGTGTCCCTCTGCGATTTTTACCCCATACACTTTCCTCCAGTGCTAAATTTACGATTCCTTGATGTGTAAGAATGTGTCCTACCAAGCGATCCATTCTTTTAGTCAAGGTATACCAGAAATTCCTTTCCTCGCCTGTTCAGTACCTCTTCATTAGTTATGCGATCTACCCACCTAATCTTCAGCATTATTCTGTATTAGTACATTTCAAAAGCCTCTATTCTCTTCCTGTCCGCATACTGGAGCAAGAAGAGGTAAAATTTCTGGGGAAAATAGTGGCCCCAAAGAAGGGTGTTGTGAGATGGACGTGAAGACTTAGGCGAGAGGTCTACCAAAACATCAGAACAATATCAGAAGAAATCAGAGTCAGGAGAGCAAAGTTTGCAGCACGTGTAACTAGAATTAATATAGTATAACGAAATGAGTATGGGAAACAATAAGGACAACAAAAGTGATGAAATAAATAAAGTAGGTCGTTAAGCTTCAGAAGGATTCTTTGAAATTGGGAATCAAGGTAGAATCAAAGAAAAACTGGAGAAGTAAGTAAACACTGACTAAAATGGCAGAGACTGAGGTCAGAGGAGGATACAGGAAAGTGATAGAACTCACCAGTAAAGCAGACCAGAGAGGAGGATGCTGAAGATTTCAGAAGAAGAGAGAGAGAGAGGAGAGAAATGATGAAGAGTTTCTCGAAGGACGCGGTGCCACACTGCAGACTGCTAACGAAGATACGAGCTTATGTAATATGTAGATATCGATGGTGAAGGAAAAGAGAAAGGTGCAATCCATCACAGGGTTCTGGTGGAGCTAGGGGAAAGCAATATAGTAAACCTATTGTGGGTCCCTTGCCACTCGGGGATCAGTGGCAACGAACACACCGACAGATTAGCCAGGATGGGGGCAGAGGCTCCATTTATTGGACCGGAACCTGTCCTGACAATCACCAAGGCAATGATTAAATTGGAGCTACGTAACTGGCCCAGAAGACAGCACGTAGAATATTGGACCAAAGTCCATCAACAAAAACATGGCAAGGTAATGATGCCAAAGCCTTGTTTTAAAAGAAGCTCTGCAATCCTGGGTCTGAACAGGAGAGAGATTAGACTCATGGTTGGATTGCTGACAGGCCATGGGAATTTCAAAAAACACCTACACACAATGGGAATAACAGAAGAGGACCCTAAATGTAGGATCTGTGATGACGGTGATGAAACTGCATCACATCTGATCTTCGAATGCATTGCATTGGAGAGTAAAAGGCACAGAACATTTGGGACAACCAGACCCGAAGAAATTGTGTCTAATGAAGAACTGGTAAAGAGACTCCTTGCACTGTTCAAGGGCATTGGTTGGCTTTACTAGACGTTCAGGGAGCACATTAAACTTAGTTTCGGTGCGGGCAGTGGCGGGTTGGACCAAGACTGTTTTGGCTTCCCTGAAAAAATCAAATCAAATGACTATGGGAAACAATAAGGACAACAAAAGTGATGAAATAAATCAAGTAGGTCGTTAAGCTTCAGAAGGATTCTTTGAAATTGGGAATCAAGGTAGAATCAAAGAAAAACTGAAGAAGTAAGTAAACACTGACTAAAATGCCAGAGACTGAGGGCAGAGGAGAATACAGGAAAATGATAGAAAACGACCAATGGACCAGACCAGCGAGGAGGATACTGAAGATATCTGAAGAAGAGAGAAAGGATGAAGAGTTTCTCGGGGGAGAATAAGAGAAAGGCGCGATTCGTGCAGGGCTACACTTCAGTATTAACCAGTGAAACCCCTTAGTAACTGTCGCACTACTTGTAGATATGGTTTGATGATTCACTGGTCCGCTCTTGAGAGGAAGCAACCAGACGACATCGAGACGGTGTTGCGGAATGGTGTAGTGTTGTCACGGTGAGCCCGCGGGCCGCACAGGCGGCAGCCTTGCGCAACCCAGCAGCGCCGGCGGCGGCGGCGGTCATCCGACGAGGCTCTCTCTGGGCACCGGCAGCATTTTTACAGCCGCGCGGTGGTTGGGCAACGCGGGGACTGCGCTGTGGCGCTGCGGCGGTGTGCGTCGCCCGCGGGCGCGCGCGCTCGGCCCGAGTCGCCGCCGCTCTTCCTGCCGCCGCCGCAGCCGCTCCAGTTGGCAACGACCGGCCGACGCCCACCAGACGGGATTCCGGTTGCGCAACTTGCGGTCAGGATAGCGGCAGGACGAGGCACAGGCGCAGGCGGAGCAGCGAGGAGAAGAGAGGAGAGGACAGCCGGCCGGCCCGCGAGATGTTGTCAGCGCGGAAAGGGAAAATTAGGAGCGGGGGGCGAGGGGGGCGCGGGCGAGCGGCCACGCCTGGGGCGGGGCGGCCTGCGCCTCTGGAAACTGTAACACCGGCTGCAGCTGGCGCTGGCGCTGGAAGCTGGAGCTGTAGGCTGGGCGCTGCCCTGCCGCAACGGCGAGGCGGCCGCCGCAGACGCGACCACCGTGGCCGGCTGACACTGCGCAGGAACTGGAGAGTCGCCTAATCTACACAACCACGGCGACTGCAACTAAAGCTAAACTTTCAAAACGCCGTAAAGCTAACACCACTGTTCAGAATGATCTCAAATTGCAAAAAAAATGTTCAAATTTATAGCTTATGGGACTTAACTACGGGGTCATCAGTCCCTAAACTTACAAACTACTTATGAACTACTTACGAACTAGGACGGCACAAATATCCATGCCCGAGAGGGGATTCCAACCCCCGGCCGTAGTGGTCGTGCAGACCGTGACTGGAGCGCCTCAGTCCCCTCGGCCACCGCGGCCGGCTCTCAAATTGCAACGGAATATTATCGGAGAAGGGGGAAAGTCGTCTAATGGAGAGTCGTCTAATCTACATACACACGGTAATTAAAATTGAACCTAAGCTTTCAAAACGCCGTAAAACTAACACCAATGTTCAAAATGATCTCAAACTGATCGGAATATTATCGGAGTAGGGGGAAAAAGTAAGGCAGAAGAAAATGAAATAGTGTAAAGCGCCCAACGTGGCCAGCTGCCTCTTTGCAGGAAATGGGGAGTCCTCTAATGTACATACTCACTATGATTACAATTAAAGCTGAACTTTCAAGAAGCCGTAAAACTAGCACCAGTATTCTGAATGATTTCAAACTGATCGGAATATTATCGGAATATGGGGAAAACGTAAGGCAGAAGAAAACTCAATAGTATAAAACGCCCAACTTGGCCGGCTTCTACTTCGCAGGAAATGAAGAGTCGTCTAATCTACATACACACGCTGATTACAATTAAAGGTAAACTTTCAAAACGTCGTAAAACTAGCACCACTGTTCAGAATGATTTCAAACTGATCGGAATATTATCGGAGAAGGGGGTAAACGTAAGGCAGAAGAGAATTAAATACTGTGACGCACCCAACGTCGCCGGCTGCCACTTCGCAGGAACTGGAGTCTAATCTTCAAACACACGGCGACTGCAATTAAGGCTAAACTTTCAAAACGCCGTAAAACTAACACCACTGTTCAGAATGATCTCAAATTTCAGCGGAATATTATCCGATAAGGGGGAAAACGTAAGGCAGAAGAAAACTAAATAGTATGAAGCGCCTAACGTGGCCGGCTGCCACTTCTCGGGAAATGGAGAGTCGTCTAATCTACATATACACGGTGATTACAATTAAAGCTAAACTTTCAAAATGCCTTTCAGCGTTCAGTCTGGAGCATAGTACCTCTAATAAAATTCCTCCATGATCCCCTATTCAATGATAACATTGATGCCTCTTATGTTATGCCTTGTACTTATCATTCTGCACCGACCTCGACTCCTCTTACTCTCCGCTGCCGAGCTCATGAGTCTCTTAGGTAACCTTGCTTATCCCATGCTTGTAACATGACCCCACCACCTCAGTCTGTTCGTTCTGACTTCATCTATGGTGTTCATTCCCAGTTTTTCTTTGATTTCCTCATTATGGACACCCTCCTGCCATTGTTCCTATCTATTAGTACCTGCAATCATTCTTCCTACTTTCATATCTGTAACCTCTACCTTATGAATAAGGTAACCTGTATCCACCCAACTTTTACTCCCATACAACAAAGTTGGTCGAAAGATAGAGCGGTGCGCTGCTAACTTAGTCTTGATACTTACTTCCTTCTTGCAGAAGAGAGTAGATCTTAGCTGAGCACTCAATGCATTAGCTTTGCTGCATGTCGATATACATTGTTAATAAATAAACCAGGTTTGCTTCTCATCTGTTAGAAATAAGGGCTTAAATACTAAGTGCGTACTCTTTCCCGACTTTCCCCTACATGGCACCGTATGTGTCACAATATGTAAATGAAGACACCAGTCATGCGTACCATCCATTAAAGTTAGTATAAGCTCGCTGGGTACACGGCTTTTCCTCATTTCGCGTCTGAGACGTTCGTTACGACTATCGTAATGCCATGACTGTCTCAGTGCAGGTTCGCTGTTTTACAAGAATAATGACTGTGCACTAGTCACTCTGCAGAACTTCCGGACACTGAAGGGTTCGAATAAAAGCGTTGCTCCGATGATTGCCGTAGGTCTGCAGAAAATGTTTCGAAAATTCGAAAAGATGGTTTCCATTGGTGTGCAACCTGCTAGAGGGAGGAAACGAATTGATTCGTTTCGGCGTCAGTGGAAGAAGTGGCCACAGCAAAGTAGGAGGTGGAGAGTGGTTGTGTGCAAACCTGTAGAGCACGTAGAACTGCCCGAACAATGGAAAAACTTGTCATTACGGTGTGTAAAATCCTACGAAAAACCGTCTTTGCTATCCATTATACATGTGCACGAATTGCTTACTGTTGACTTGTACCGAGCGCGGTGGCGCAGTGGTAACACACTGGATTCGTATTCTGGAGGAAGATGGTTCAAATCCACCTCCGGCCATCCAGATTTAGATTTTCCGTGATTTCCCAAAATCTCTCCAGGCAAATGCCGGGATGGTTCCTTTTAAAGGGCACGGCCGATTTCCTTCCCCATCCTTACCCAAGCAATCGGAGCGTAAGCTCCGCCTCTAATGACCACGATGTCGACGCGGCGTTAAACACGAATGTTCCTTCCTTCCCGTTGATCTGCTAGCAAGGGAGACTTTTGCTTTAGAATTTCTTGCTCGCATTGGAGTGGACGATGAATGGCCGCGAATGATTTTGTAGACAAACGAAGCCCACTACCATCTGACAGGATATATTAGTACAAAAAAAATATCCAAACACAAATCAACCAGTTCCGCTTGATGCTCAGATCACTGCGGGTTTACAGCATCATTTTTATAGTGCCAGGTGCTTCCGGTCCTGTTACCTGCACCGTCACTGCTAGCCGCTGTGAGTGGCTTTTACGCAACCACCTAATTCCAGCTCTTCAACAGCATGGATATATGGACGGAATGACGCACTTCCGCACATTGCAAATCAAGAAGCTGTTGAAGCGCCATTGTTATGGTTATCATTTTCCTACAGCCTGGCTGTGCCTTCTGGCTGTGGGGCTATCTGATAGATGTGTTCAGCGTTACGTCTTCGAACTTAGCTGCAGTGAAGGCATCTGAACATAAACCCGGAAACATTTCGATCAGTTGTGAAACATGCTGTTTCTCGATTTTAACTTGTTGCAGAAAACGGTGGACGGCATATTACTCACGTATCACGCCTGTTACAAGGAAATTAAAAATCTGATTTTATTTTGATTCATGCTTTTTATGTCGTTTTTGGGCTCAGGACATCTAAAAACCGATGTGATTGACGCCTTTTATGTAGTGTTTGGACTCAGTACTATTAAAGTCCGATGTTATTTATGCTTTTTATGCGGTTTTTGGGCCTCAGGACAATAAAAACCAATTTATCCCATCCAATGTGATATCGCCATGTCGTAACTAACACCTATACACCTATGCACACAGAGTAGTACAGTTTGTTTGACGTCTACCGTACATCTTAGACATTGTTGTATGATTGAGTTGTCTTTTGCCGCCGCATGGGAGTAGCCGAGCGGTCTGGAGCGCCACATTACGGATCGCGTGGCTCCCCGCGTCGGAGGTTCCAATCCTCCCTCGGGCTTGGATGTGTGTGTTGTCCTTAGTTTAGTTTAACTAGTTTAATACTAGGAACGGATGGCCAACGTAGTTTGGTCCCATAGAGTTACAAACATTTGTACATTTTCCTCATTTGCAGTCGACCTCCATTTAATTATGATGCTTATAGCGCCAATATTAATCAGTTTTCACTCTATTTGGTTTTCTTCCGCCATATGTTTTCCCCCCATTTCCAACTACATTCCGTGGCAATCAGACGACATTCTGACCAGAGGATTTATTTGTAACATCGTTAGGAAAATTTCATTTTAATTGCAATTACCCTGTACAACAATATTCCGCAAATCGCTTCAATGTGTGTGGCGGAAGTTGCTTTTTGTACCATCCTCATTTGCTCCTCTTAATCAAGTCGCGTATGATCGTGGAAGAAACGATTCGCGTTATGCCTTCCTGTGAGCTCTAATCTCTCTGATTTTATACTCGTGGTCGATTCTCGAATATACGTATAAGGAAACAATGTATCAGTTGACTCCTAGAAAACTGTGCGCTCTAGGAACTTTGTCAGAAGCCCGCACCGCGACATAGGATGTCTCTCTTGCCACTGCATTTCACTGATCATCTCTGTGACACTTTCGCGCTTACTGAGCCCATAACGAAACGTGCTGATCTGCAATGGGTCATCTCCCAAATCTACTGAGATCTACTGGTACAGATCCCTCACTGCTCATTAATATTCAGTCGTCTGATGGACGAATGTTTTGATACGTAAGGCAGGTGACCGAAATAATTCCATACAAACCTTTGCCGATTTTTTAAAGGCGCCTTTTGACTGAAGAGATAATAAAATAGTTTAAAATTGTAGTTAATATATTGTCAATACGAAAGTCCATTGTTCCAATACAGTGTAAATTTGATTTGTAGTGACTATTTCAACTATTATTTAGCTATTTTTTTTTTATTTATTTATTTATTTTTTTTTTTTTTTGTAAATTGGTCTTATTCATGTCAGGTATCATAAACAAAGCCAATACAATAAAAAACCTGTTTTAGTTTTTCTTTCGGATAGAACAAAATAATATGGCGGAAACAGAAAGTTCTATTTATTTTACAGATATTTTAAAGTTCAAACAATAATAATTTGTAATAATGTAAAAAGGACAACATTGATATCATTTGAATTATTTACGTGGAACCATTGATAAATTTACTTCAATTCAGCTCAGTATAGTAATAGGCTTACATTTAGAAATTGTGACATAGTTCAACAGAATGAAGGAAAGGATAAAATTTGTAAATCACTTCCCTAATAGGCGAACCTATAGTGTAAAACCCAGTTCTTTCTATTCATCTATGAGCTCGGAAAGCGATGCCGTACTTCTTGACTTTCGAGAGGATTTTGATTTCATTCCGCGCTATCGCCTAATGAATATTACACGATAGTAGGGAATATCAGACCAACTGTGTGATTGGATTGACGAGATCCTTGCGAATAGAACACAAAATTTCATTGTCAATGAAAAATAGTCTTCTGGCGTACCCCATGGAAGTTATTTTTCACAATATACAGTTAAAGGATTATACGTATCGTTGGAGGATCCATGAGGTTTTCCGCTGATAATACGTTTGTAATACATTACAAATCAAGGTCCGTCATGATACGCCTTATGAAGCGAAAGGCGTCAAATGCCAGGGATCCCCTAGGAAGTAGTTTTATGCAACCCTGCTGTGCGCAGTCCTACGTACCTGGGAACGTGCTTGTCACTATATCGCTGTAGTGTCCTTATATATACATGTTATAAAACACCGATTCCGGAATCGCTTAGCTTGGGGGTCATGCTGCTCGATTCCTATTTGACCTGAGGTCATCTTCTGTAAAACATTTTAGGCTTACCACTGACCAAAGCCAGTTTTTATGGTCACTAAGAAAGTATTAGTGTAGCTATTTACATTATAGAACCAAAGTATGAAAGATGAGCCGGAAAAGGCGTCCAGACAAATTATGCGAGTAAATTTGTTCCATTTCCAAAATATATGAACTGAGCTGCAATTAATTCTCAGCTAATGCTACCGTTTTCGGGTTTAACGTATCTATTCGGTTATAAATAGAAGTTTACGCGCAGGTTCTTCATCCTAAACTTGTACGAATCGTTATGAAATTTTGAAAGAAGCTAGATGATTTCCGAAATTCATATCATTTTTTATCCAAGGACAAGCCTTAGACTAAAGTAGAATTAAAAGTTGATAGTATTATTTCAGTTAATTATTGTCTCATTGTATATATCTTGTTTCCACTAAAATTTTCAAGAAGTACAGTAAAATAATCGTAAAGACAACTTCTAATCAATTGTATGTGCATGTACGTATCCGGAAATGGACACGCCTTCACACTTGGACATGGCGGGACCTATGGATTTTTCACAGATTTTATTTTATGCTAATGGTAAGCCTATATAGTACTGATGTATTTAAACTGAGATGTGTTTAGGTTTAAAAAACGCAGTGTGTGTGTATACACCAACATAAAAATACAAAACGTGCACAAAAAGTTAAAATCTGATTCTAATCCATGTATGAGAAACGAATTATCAAAAGATGCTTCATAAATAAAAAGCTAGATGCGTTTGGTATGAAAAAACTGTCATAATCGCAGTTAGCATAAGACGAGAAACCTGTTACGGTTAATTTTAGCAACTACTGCGGAAGATGATCACACAACCAAAGAATAGCATGAACGCTCTGTTAGGCATTTCAAAGTGGCCTCTACAAAAAATTTTACAGGATTCACCTCAACCTACATAAAACTGTAGAAAATATAAAGTTCAACAACCTTGGCAGATCAAATAATGTTACACCTAAAAACATTCAAGTGGAAATTAAACACAGTTCTGCCCACAGTAAAGGAAACAAGTAGCTCAAAAATGTGGCCAAATAACTACATTAAGTCGGTTTACACCCAAAAATAAACCTTAAATACGTAATTATGTGAAGTACATAACAAAGGTCTCAATAATACTGTTGCTTTTCCCAACTTGTTGGCAAGGTGTAAAGTCCAACAAATAAAGTGGTAGAACAGACTAAAAATACCTACCAGAAAAAGTTCGCAAAGTTAAAATCTAAGCAATTTCCTTACACACGTACAAAATACAGCTCGTTCCAGGAGAAACATCACTTCCATCCGAGACTGATAAACCTTACTGACACTATGCTACAACAAATGAAATAAAATTGTTAGAGAGAGGTCTGAAACATAACCTCCGAACTAACGCAGATGAGAAAGATATAAAAGAACCTTATAATTGAATCAGAAAATATCCTCTTACTGGAAACAGAAGAGGAATAAATGAAGTAAGCACTGGTCTTACAAGAGAGCTAGTAATTAATTTAATCAAAAACATAATACCATGTACGAAACAGAACAGAGGAATCCCGATTAATACAGATCCCATAACAATGAACTGACTCAAAAAGAAACTACAAGAAAACAACGGCATAATTATCAGGTTTAATAAGGGATACATAGTAATTTTTATTGATAAAGACCAATATATTAGTAAGACTCCAGAGCTGGTCACAAAAACACTAAAATCAAAAGTACTTAACACATGCTAAACGAAGTTGAGAAACACTCTGAAAGGCATTGAATATACACTAGAACACAACAATAAAAGAAAATTATTACAGAAAAAGCGCAGTACTTCTTTCCACCAAAGCCAACCAAAGCCAAATAACAATGATCTTCCTGTATTCTAAACTATAGGTGTTTTCCCATTTACCACTTCCTAGACACACATTAGAAATAATAGGTAGGAATTACTGATTAGGTAATAGAACCATAACATATATCACAAAATTAGAACATAATTTAAAGGACATACAAGTCCCAGGCTCTGCCATCGTATCTGTTTTGATGTGATAATATGTATACTAATATCCCAGTTTCATAATATATATATATATATATATTATCCAAAAAGTCTACAGACACACAGCATCCTTCCATTGAATACAACACAGAAATAAAAAATTAAAAAATCGGGATGTAATAGCAGAACAACACTTCTTTCAGTTCAGCAATGAATTTTATTTACAAAATAAAAGAATTTTGTATCAAAATAACGTTCAGATGTTCTTACTGCTGTCTTATTGAAATCTGAGAGCCGGCCGAGGTGGCCGCGGGGACTGAGGCCATCCAGTCACGGTCTGCACGGCCACTACGGTCCGGGGTTCGAATCCCCCCTCGGGCATAGATATTTGTGCCGTCCTTAGTATTAGTTAGTTCATAAGTAGTTTGTAAGTTTAGGGACTGATGACCCCGTAGTTAAGTCGCATAAACTATACAAACATTTGAACATTTCTGAAATCTGAAAAATAGGTGTTGTCAGTCTAATGCACTGAGTTGATTACTCACTCTACACACAGTTAAATGTACTGAAAACATTTGGTACGTACACAATTGTAAACTAACACGTATTTAGAAATAAACTGTTTGTTACCAACAAAAAAATAAAACTATGTAGATAATACAGTGCTTCCTGTTTTTTTGTATCCCCACAGCGGTATGCCGGTCGGTGACGTCATCAGATCACTGCGTAAGAATGCGCAGATGCATGAACTACGTTGTCGATGTTGCAGTGTGTGTGTGTGTGTGTGTGTGTTAAATAAAGCAAACCATCAAGTCTTCTGCGTCTGGAGCTGCTTATGACGTCCGTCGGCACGAGCCTGCTGTGTTGCCCAGCGGTCGTATCAACGGTCGTACTGTTACGTATCAACAGTTTGGCTTTTGACGCTAGTTTAAGCTTCAGAAATCACAGCGTCTCCACAACTGTAAGACAAAATGATAAGCAAAGTTCCAATTATTATTAAACCTATTATTATTGTTACTATTATCATTATTATTATTAGAGAAGAGTGGGGTAATGGAATGCAGGTTGTAATCGTTCTTGGCAAGATTTTATTTAAAGTTGTTAGTGCCAGTATCAAGTAATAGGTTCCGACACAGCTTGCCGATATGTATAATAATACACCAGAGCTCACACTTTGGCAGTTTTTGTTTGGCTACTCAGTGAGGCAAAGTGTTTTTCCGCTGTTGTTTGTAATACAAAGCCATAGTACAAGTCACAGATAATCGCTTGTTTTGCCACATCAGAAAACAAATTAGTGATAACCTAGTGTCGAAGTCGTATCACTTACATGTGTATTAAAGAGTATATCGACGGTGTTGTTTTCGTAATTGAAATAAGTGGTAAAGGTGATAAGGTAGGATTTCATAGCAGTTAGATAATTTGAAGAAACGCATACTGTAAACCATCAGCTGTTTATTATATTTCAAACTTCTACCGGTTTCGGTTATAAACCATCTTCATGGAAGACTATTAAATAAAAATACAGAAACAGAATTGTACACAAGCTGAAGTAAAATACATAATATAACTCAGTAGTTTCATACAGTAAATACTTACGAACTAGACAGACTGATTAAACAGGTGCATTATATGCCTCCTTATACATACTGGCATGCATGTCAGACAATAAAAATAAATAAGACGTCACTAGGCATCAAGTCTTGATTAAAAACATAAAAACAATGCCAGGCTGTGTGATGGTGAACCAAGGTCTATTACAAGTGAACCTAACACAACTACTGAACTCATCAGTCAATGAGATAAAATTAGCGATAATCAAAGTATACATGGTGTGAAAATGATATATCTTAGGCAACCATCATAGGTTATATCTTTGACAAGGTGTCATGGCGACATGTTACAGAAAGCAATATGTAAACTTTACGAAAATAACAGGATGGATTATGAAAACAATAAAAATGTCTACAAACAACAATTATCTGTCAATGTATAAAAGTAAGTGTACAGAGTATACATCAAAGACCTAATGTATACTGCCGACTCGTAATTCGTCTTTCCTAGTGATTGACAACTCCGGATCGCTGAAACATATCAGGTGTGGAAACAGAGGATGGCCTTCCCGACCGCTGTAAATTTTGGAATACCGACGAATCACCCTCTGATGGCTTCACCCTCTGTTCCCAGAAGCTTGCTGATTCCTGTTGACAGCAGTTGATCCACAGGCTTTGCATAAACGTTTGTGAATATTCGCGACGGCTTCTTTTTCTGTACAGAAAAGCTTTATTACAGCACGTTGCTTGTAACGTGCATCGCTTACAGATGCCGTACTGAAACTGCCCTGCAGCTACAGTATCTCTCGCAAGTGCCAGAAATTTTGGGCGCGCACACATGAAACTTCATACAATTCATACGTAACGTTTCGCATTCACAACACTGATGGCGGCTGAGAAAATAAAGGAGCTGCAATACTTTCTAGCCAAGCGACTTACTACGGTAGGCAATGGCTACTAAAAGTAACACTTCCAATATGAATGTTAGTACGATTATTGACTCATAACTGTCCTGGCATAAAAGGCGAAAGGATGTATTTTACGATCTTTTTAACACACCTAATACGACTTTACTGGGTAATACAATAAGGACTGGGCATGCTTCGTGGAACGAAGTCCATGCCAGCTAGTACATCGGAGATGTTATGTGACGTCGGCACTTTAATAAAAATTTACAGTTTTCAACTTAAACAAGACTTCCTTTCCTTTTCTGCCCTTAATGGTATTACCACGACCTACGTGCGCTTGTCGCTATTTGTCCTAGCAATACAGAACACTTGAGGGTCGTAGTTGTATTACATCGCGTCAACAATATAAGGCACAAACTCTTTTTGTGAAGTTTTTCACTAACCTGATGTTTTCTCAGGTGTTTCCCATCGCAGATCGATGATACTCAGCTCTCAGATCCGTCTATAGAAGTGGGACTGCAAAGCTAAACAGAGGTTCTGTGGGCCCTGATATAAACTGGTAATGCAATACAGTTTTTAAGGAATGCCAGCTACTTTAATTATGTTCTAGTACAGCAGCAAACTAGAAACCACTGCACAGGTACGCAACATATATATATATATATATATATATATATATATATATATATATATATATATATATATATATATATGTCATTCACAAAACTTACACACACTACAATTATTATATTATTTATCGTGTCAGAAGTACCAAGAGAGATTCAGTTTATCTAAATTGAAAAATATACGTATTCATACGTGTAAGTCAAACCACATACAACAAAATGCATACACAGGTAAAAGCAAAAGTGTAACATAATCAGTATTTAGATAATGCACATTGTTTAAGTCAGTTGTGACCAGTATTTGGCTACACTGACTGCGTTGCTGTGAGCAAGGGCCAGATCCAGATCTGTACAGTAGTCTGGACAGACGACACTTCAGTAGATGGCTTGTGGTTTGTTTTTCTCCACATGCACACGATGTGTCTTCTTCTAGTGCAATGCCCCGTTTCTTCAGGTTGTCCTTCGAGCTCGAGACGCCGGAGCAAAGTATGTATAAGGACTTCTAGGTGCATCATCCTTCTTTGTAAGCAAGCGGCAGACTTTCTTCTATTTTGAGTCGTTCCGGATGGACAAGAACAAAGTACAATAACATTCTAGTTACGTAAAATGTGTTGTTGTTGTGGTCTTCAGTACGGAGACTGGATTGATGCAGCTCTCCACAATACCCTATCCTGAGCAAGCCTCTTCATCTCCACATAAGAACGGCAACCCACATCTGTCTGAATCTGCTTACTGTATCCATCTATTGGTCTTCCTGTGCGGGTTATACGCCCCCCCCCCCCCCCACACACACACACACACACTTCCCTCCAACGCTAAATTCAAAATTCTTCGATGTCTTAGAATGTATCCTACCAATCTATCCCTTCTTTTAGTCAAGGTATGCCAAAAATTTCTTTTCTTCCCAATTCTATTCAGTACCTCCTCATTAGTTACGCGATCCACCCACCTAATCTTCGGCATTCTTCTGTAGCACCATATTTCAAAAGCCTCAGTCCTTTTCCTTTCCGCACAGTTTATCGTCCATGTTTCACTCCCATAAAAGACAACACTCCATACAAATGCCTTCAGAAAGGACTTCCTTAGGCTTAAATCAATATTCGATTTTAAAAAATTTCTCTTTTTCAAGAACGCTTTTCTACCCATTGCCATTCTGCATTTTATATCCTCCGTAATGCGACCATCATTTGTTATTTTACTGCCCAAGTAACAAAACTCATCTACCTCCTTTATTGCTTCGTTACCTAATATAATTCCCTCAGTATCACCTGATTTTCTTAGACTGCACTCAATTACCCTAGTTTTGCTCTTGTTGATGTTCATCTTATATGCACCCTTCAGCACACTGTCCATTCCGTTCAATTGCTCTTCCAGGTCCTTTGCTGTATCTGACAGAATTACTATGTCGTCGGCAAAACGCAATGTTTTCAATTCTTCACCCTGAACTTTAATTCCTTCTCCAAACTTCTACTTGCTTTCCTTTATAGCTTGCTCAATGTACAAATTGAATAACATTGGAGAAAGGCTACAACCCTGTCTTACTCCCTTTCCAACCACTGCATCCCTTTCATGACCTTCAACTCTGACAACCGCTGTCTGGTTTCTGTACAATTTGTAAATAACCTTACGCTCCCTATATTTTACTCCTACTTGCTTCAGAACTTGAAAGAGTTTGAAAGATGTGTTATGGAACAATTAAGGCACGCTACTCGGATGTTGATGTTGATAGAGCGGCCAAACCTTACCCCGTACTTCGATACTAACGTCTCAGTAGTCTGAACAGGAGTGAGCTTACTTGCCACAAGCAAGTAGATTCTATGCGCATGTTTGGCGGAAAAGAATGTTCTCGAGGAGCGTTCACTCATTTAGGTATTTTTGTGTTAATAAAGTTAATACTTTACAAAACTATGAGAATGCGGAACGTAGGCTGTTATTGAGAGATTTTACAACCTGTACATAAATTACGATTTGTAAACTATTAATTTAGAATGTCGGGGGACTGCAGTCACTCACTATCATGAAGGTAACCAATCACATCTCATCTTTCTTTAAACTGGCGCACTTTTCCACGGAAGAAAAGTAATACTACAACCCCTTCTCACCGTCAGCCTTATCACACCACTGTTGACGTCATGGGAAGCTAAGAGAACTCTCCAGCTATATCGCGCCTAACAAGGAATCAAAATTGAGGCTGCCAAAGAGAGAACTATCACACTTCTCGCGCTTGGCATTAGATTGCAGCACAGGCTACTATTCGTAAATTCAGTTATCGCTAGCATGATATTAAAGCTGTTAACAATCTATCTGTATATTCCAACAGGAGCTGAGTTTTCAATAAAATCGTAATCACTGATATTCTACACAAGGACTATAACTATTGTTGATTTTGTTAGTTATCGACGCATCTTGATGTAGCATAAATTGGGCAGTTTCAGCGGAGAAAATGAGAAATATTTGAAAAATGGTTATGTTTATTAATTACGTCGAACTGCAGATCGAAGAATTTATTTACACAGTTTTAATAAGAAAATAATGAAGTTGCGCAAACTCTCAGGTCCTACTCCACACAACGTCTCATTTTGGCATTAAAAGGAAGAATAGTTATAATGATCGTACACACTAAGAGTTTCAGAGAAATACTGATCACTGATTCGTTTGCTTAATATTCCCTAAAATTTACCTCAAAATGTTTATTTGTAGCAATGATAACGGAGTGGAGTGGGCGCCAACGTTGTAACGATTGTTTTTAGTAACAAATCTGAGATTAAGATCAAGTATTAGTCAAATTGGTACTTGAAATTACAGATCCTAAAAGTTCAGTTAAAGCTTCTACTAAAACACTGTTACTTCACAGATCGTTAAATAATGTTTTCCCTCGTGGTTGGATAAAATAATTTTATAGCACAATAAATATTGCAGCATCTATTGTAGCTATTTAGATTTAATGTAGTACTCTTGATTTCATATTACCACTGTTTCCCAGTTCAGAAAACACTTCTAGCACTTTAATAAATGAAGCAGTCAAGATCGCATATATTATTTTATTTATTGTAATATGATAACCGGTTTCGATCTATATGTACCATCAACAGATGATGTGAGGAGCTGGCTCTGGTCTTGTAGAACAACACTACTTCAGTTATTGAAGTAATCAAAGATTGTTAGATCCCTGCTATTTTTCTTAAGAACAATGTTCCATAAAACATTAAACTTCTTGTACTGTCTAAAATTGATTTAAATTCCTGCTTTCAAAATGTCACAGTCGAGAATATCCTGTCATTAATTTAAGTTTCGCTCATAAATACGAACAGTGTCGGATTGTACTTTTATTCAGACTCAGAGATTCATGAAGACTCCAGTTAGCAAAGAATAATCTTATATGCAGATAAATTTGAATGTACCGATATACATATTTTTATCAAAAAATACAGGAAAATAACTTTAACACTGTTTAGTAGCTCCTTTCAATAAACGAAATCAATTACAGCATGTTCGCAGTAAAATAAAAATTTTAGTCATAATCTCGATTGGAATGCAAAGCTAGCCCAGAACAGAATTGTTGTGGGAGTCATAATGATAATGAGAATGAATGAAACAATATTACTGATGTACTATTTGTAGTGTATTCTAAACCAACTACTGTAGCATATTCAGTTCATTTTGACCTTAATCTATTAATTATTTTGCTTCTTACAGAAAATTGTTGAAATATTACACTTTTAATATCGGAATTCATCCCATTATATGGCAATAAATAAGAATTATTTAATATTCTTGTCACAAGTGTGGTGCGATGTCACAGGAATAAAATCAGTATTATCAATAGCGAGTAGGTAACCGGTTTTAATCGAGTTATTGAAATTTTCACTGAGTAGACCAAATAAACTTCGGTTTTTTATCAACTGTTAATAAAACGAAATGACTTTAAATCCGCTGCTGCAAGAGGACTCGAAGGTAGTCAACCTTGGTGCATGTCGCTCTACATTCAACGATTCAATTACGCTTAGCTGAACAGGTGTAATAAATAAGAATTTTGTGTCCAAGGTTTTCCGGAAACCAAAACGTGTTTAGATCAACATTCTAATCTGCTCTTTATTATCTTTTCCAGAACATTGAGACTGCACTTTACCAGCAGCTGCTCAGGGACGTATTTGGGGCCACCTACATTTTTCAATAAAATCAATAAGAACCAGCTTCTGTCTGGGATGCAAATTCTATTAGGGTAAAGACGGGAGAGATGACGTACATTTTCAAAATCCGACATGCAAACTATCGTACTTCGCTTTTAGTAAAACTAACACACATGTCGTCTATGAGATACATATTTCTTATTCTGTCAGAGCAACTTTTAAATATAATATTTGATCAGAAAATAATCTTTATATGGGGGCGAATGTCGCTTGCCAAAAACAATCAAATCAAACTTTTTTTTTATGTGAGAACCTTCATATAGGTACTTATAAATATAAACATATTGTGCAATTAAGAAAAACTGATTAACAATATGGGTATTTGACATCTTATTTATATATATAACAAGGACAAGGCACGAAGTTGGAATCAAACTTCGTACATCTGTAGTAGGCCATGAACGCAACATAATACGAAAATACTTACATTAATTTCTCTGAAAATTCAGAGAAAATTGCATCGGAAGTTTTAATCGTCAGTGGTGTAGTTTAGGTATCTGTTTGAAGGTGCCATGCATTTGAGTTCATGATAGTAACCCGGGGCGGTAGCTCAGCGCTTTCAGTAGGGGGGGGGGGGGGGCTAGTCGTCCTTACTAACAAAAGATTGTGTCTAGAACTCAAACATCAGCGTAGAACCATCACTACCCACGTCGGCAAAGGACAGACCGTCCCCTAAGAAAACGTGGTAAGCATCCGAGCTTTCTAAGACGTACTATTCGATTCCCACTTAATTATTAATCAATATATTTTTCTGCACTTATTTAATTTTCTATGATATTTGCTGCGGTAATATAATATTAAAAATCAGTAAATTTCATATGCCATTGGTCTATTTAACTATTTTTAATTAAATTTTCAAAGACGAGGTACAGGCGTAGAGAGTAGTAGTCAAACATCGATCAATAGTATGTGAATTACGTTATTCAGTAGCACGATAAGTCAAACAAAGAAAAGACTGGATGAAATGTGGAACAAATAGAACAGTTGTAAACTTGATGAAATCTGCATACCTGCGAAGTATACAAAAATGAAAGAACCGCGAAAAATGAATGCTAAACAAGTAGGGAAAGATAACGAAGAGTACCGAAGAAAACAAATATGTTTGGAACCCATACATAGAAAACTTATAGGATTCTGCAGCCGATCATGAAGGATTGGTAGTAGAGCACGAACAAGGATGTGAAGAAAATTGTTGGGGACCGGTAATAGAAAAATGGGAAGTGGAGGAGGTGATCCAGAATCTCAAGGAAAGAAAATCAGTGGGTTGTGATCAAATACTAGCTGAAGCACTGAAGGTCTTAGGAAATGGGGATATAAACAGAATTATAAATCTGATCAACGGAATATATATGACGAATCTGGCCTGAAGATCTTTTAAGACCATGAACGTTTCCTTACCAAAGAAATGAAATGCCAGATAGTGTAAAGATTATAGGACACTTAGTTAGACGCTGCGTTACCAGATCTGTGGCCAGACTAGTATAGAGAATAATAGACAGGAAAATAGAGGAGAATATAGAAGAAAATTAATTTGGATTTAGAAAAGGAAGAAGGACCAGGGATGCAATTGGGTGTCTGGGGATGTTGGAAAAATGATTTTCGAAAGCCAAGAGAGAAATATATGTCTGTTTTTTCTAATGGGAAAAAATTGCCAGAATTGGTTAGTGTATGTTGTTGAAGATTCTGAACGATACTTGTATTGACAGAAAGGATATAAGGCTGAAAAAACCAACAAAAATGCTGGATTGAATAGATGAAGATGAAAATGAGGAGGTGATTATTGGAAGAGGTGAGAGGCATGGTTGTTTTATGTCACCAGCAGTTTTCATTACATATTCTGAAAAGCCAGGCCTTGGGGAAAAGCAAATGGTCTTGCGGAGGTAGGACGAATAATAAAATCTTTAGAGTAAGCAAATGATATGACTGTACAAACAGAAACAGAAGAACTCCAGATAATTGTGGAGAATATTGTGAGGCTGGAAATATAATCCGGAATGAAGCTGAACATTGATAAGCCAAAGGTAATGCAAATCCAAAAAGTAATCAACACACTTAATCAAAATCGTAGCATACTACAATAGGTTCAATTATTCTAGCGTTTGGGAAGCTTGATAACTTCCAATGGATACTGCATAGAAGTAGTGACACGAAGATTCTCCGTGAGAAAGAAAGCGTCTGGGAGAGTGAAAGATTTGCTGACAGCCAGTAGCATCCCGTTTAATGAGTGGAAGAGGTAATTCTGAAATGTGGCTATGGTGAAGGATGGAGAAAATGAAACGGTCCAACATAATTTGTACTGTATTACCTACTTGGCCCATTTTTAAATTCGAACAATTATACAAGTAAATTCCAGAGGTTATAGAAATAAATTTGTTTATATTTCGATTAAGAATGTTGAAAACCGTTAATGAGCTTTGTTTTTCCGGTGCAACATGAATGCACGTTTGCTGTGGTATAAAAAAAAGCAGATTATCTGACACATTCATACAGATTCAGGTAACTTGACTAGCTCATTTTCCAAAATAAAATTTTTTGCAACTTCTGTGGAAAACTTTGTACAGTCAACTGGAATTATAAACAAATGGGCCAAGTTTTACCTTGTTTATCTATAATTTCTGGAAAACTAATGTAGATACAAGTCTGGGACATGTTTTATTAGATTCACCAGATCAATAACAGCAAAATAATTGGAAATCGTGCTTTACTGTAACGTCGTACAGTTTTGCGATGGCTTCATAACAGCATGATTGCTAAATTTCATCAAAATCTTTTATTAACCGTAATTCCGTGACTAAACATTTGCGAACCTATGTTTTAATTAACTTTTTTTTCTTAAGTTTTACTTGTAGAATAACGTATTAAAATATTTTCATAGCCGGCCGCGTTGGCCGCGGTCGGTAGTTCGAATCCCCCCTCGGGCACGGATATTTGTGCCGTCCTTAGTATTAGCTAGTTCATAAGTAGTTTGTAAGTTTAGGGACTGATGACCCCGTAGTTGAGTCCTATAAGCTCTACGAACATTTGAACATTTTTTCATATCTTCGTGAATACCCTATATAACGAAAATATGCGGCAAATGCAACTTAAATAGTGGCAACACTGCTGTGGAGACATTACGCAAGGAAATCTACTATTGTCGCGAACAGGACACGTTGTTGACGTACCTACCTTACCTTCCATCAAATGCATTCGCCCGTCCTATGTCACCGGCGGTCTAACGTAACGGAGCCACTACGTTTTAGAAACAGGAACAACGGAGTTGGATCAAGGTCTTCAAGAGGGGTGCGGAATTGCCGTACAGAACAGTGGCACGACAGTGCGTGGGCCCATCAGTCGATGGGACTGGGAAGTACTGTACCATCCACCATAATCCCCATACTTGAGTCCTTGTTACTTTGATTTGATTCCGAAGGTGAAGGAACCACTTCGTGGCATTCACTTCAGAACTGTTACAGGGATTCGACGGGTAGTAAACCGCTCCATTCGCACGCTCTGCTAACGGTATACTCCGCTTTCCATCTCGCTGGCAACGGGTTCTACATAACGCTGGTGACTACTTTGAAGGACAGGTGCAAAGATGTAACACTTTTGAATGGGTTGTGAATAAATAGTTGTCACTATTTAATGGGGTAGGACATCAAGCAGGCCGTTTTGAATCAGGAGAAGCACGACAGTAGATTTTAATTTCCACTGTCAATAATTAAAAAAAATCATATACCTTTGACTGTACGACAGGAAAGGATTCAGGATTCACACTCATAGCAGTGGGAGTTCTAAAATATAACAAAATAATTTTTATTTACATGTAAAATTTCATAATTTTTCATATACTATTGGCTGCATTTGTTGCTATAGGAACACTTTTCTTCATAAGTAAAAACGATTCTTCTATGAATTTTACACTACACACAAAACATATTTACAGGTGTATGAAACTCTAGAATTTTCCAACTATATTGAATAAAGTGGCAAAAATTAGGTTTGTTAACTATAAAATTTCATTTTCTGTTCAACATAAAATTTAAACTGTAACAGCTCATTCATTTTTTCATAAATGAAATAAATTGAAGAGTTTCATACACCTGTAAGTATGCTTTGTAAAAGACGCGTCCAAGAATTTCTGTTACTTACGAAGAAAAGTGTACCTATAGCAACAAACGCAGCCAATATTAAGTGAAGAAATGATCATAATTTACATGAAAATAAAATTATTTTGTTATGATTTAGAACTCCCACTGCAATGAGTGTGAATGTTGAATCCTTCCCGGTCATGCTGAGAAGGTTTTATGAATTTATTTCTAAAAGGATAGTGGAAATTAAAATGTGCTGTCGTGCCTCTCCTGTTTGAAGGCGGTCCGCATGACGTCCTAACCCCCTAAGTCCAGACGTCGTATTTGTTTTCCAATTTTGAAATTTATATAAATTACACATGTCATGAATTACAAAATTAGGGTAATAGAAACGCGCAAGTGACACACCCAAATGTTGCGTTTAAATCTCAAAGCAATCGGTCTAGAAGTTTAGCTGATATAAAATTTTGTACATAACACTGAAAATGGCTGTAGAGTTGTAAGAGGAGGTAGAAGAAGGATACGAAATTGACATAAAGAAGGTAAGGCGGAAAAGAATAGAAACAGGGGTAGCGGAGCGGGGAGTGGACAGGGAGAAAGTGAAGATGGAAATGCCCAAAAGAGGGAAATGGACGATAGAATTGATAAAAAAGAAAAGACGGAGGAGATGGGGAGTGTAGAATAGGACATGGTGGTAGAATGTGGAAATATGTGAGAGGCAGAGTAGAGGAGCACACTGATGAGGGGGTGAACGTGCAGGAATAATATCACATTCTCAATAACAGAACATTTTTTAAAAATTACAGCTATTACAAATGTGCGATTCTCCTTTCTTTCTTTTTTATTTAACCTGTAACAATCCACAACAAATTCCAGGCGGCGTACAGCTGATGTAATAATACAGTTGTTCCTCCCTATAAGTTACTTTCAATAGCCTATTATCACAGTCTATCAGATACAGTCGCGAAACTCAATAGGAAAGAAATTGCAGCTGATGCGATACTAGCGCTCCAAGCGGCCAGTAGCGAATAACAGTAGAATGGCATGATACAAACTAAGAAGTTGCTGTTTTTAATGCTGTTACTTTCATATTTCCTAGTCACTCAACGTTATTGTGAACTATCTGATGCAAATATGAAAACCTTTTTCAAGTAATATCACTGCTTCTGTTGATGGTAGTCTATAATAACAAATTTTCAGTGCAGTGTAATTCATACAGTTTCCAATACCCCGAGTCATATTCATATCGTCCAAAACATTTTAAAAACCGAAATGAAGTGCAACCTGATGTGCTGAAGTACCTAAAAGGAACTGATTATGACTATGTTCGCATGGCCGGCCGCGGTGGCCGAGGGGACTGAGGCGCTCCATTCACGGTCTGCAGGGCCACTACGGTCGGGGGTTCGAATCCCCTCTCTGGCATGGACATTTGTGCCGTCCTTAGTTGTAGGTAGTTCATAAGTAGTTTGTAAGTTTAGGAACTGATGACCCCGTAGTTAAGTCCCATAAGCTTTACAAACATTTCAACATTTTATGTTCGCGTGCTCGGTACGTACTGATATGTTGCACGAGTTTTGTTTTGGCGGATTTGGGGCATTGTAATGTTTTCAAAAGTACACACACGATTTTTTCATTGTAGGGGACTAAATTCTACATCACCGTATGAACCATTTTTTCATCTTGTCCTTGCTTCTGTGTCTTTCGTGTACGTATCAATTTTTTTAGCTACTTGGCAGTTATCAAACTCAATAGACTTCATATAGATTGTGACGTGGTAATATCAACAATTTATATATGGACATGAAACTTCCTGGCAGATTAAAATTGTGTGCCGGAACCGGAACTCGAAACTGTGACCTTTGCGGGCAAGCGCTCTACCGATTGAGCTATCCCGACACGACTCAAGATGCCGCCTAACAACTTTACTTCCGCCAGTACCTCGCCTCCTACTTTCCAAACTTCACAGAAGCTCTCCTGCGAAACATGCAACACTAGCACTCCTGGAAGAAAGGACGTGGTGGAGAAATGGCTTAGCCACAGCCTAAGGGATGTTTCCAGAATGAAACTTTCGCTCTGCAGCGGAGTGTGCGCTGATATGAAACTTCCTGGCAGATTAAAATTGTGTGCCGGAACCGGTACTCGAACCTGGGACCTTTGCCTTTCGCGGGCAAGCGCTCTACCGACTGAGCTATCCCGACACGACTCACGATGCCGCCTTACAACTTTAACTTCCGCCAGTACCTCGCCTCCTACTTTTCAGCTCTCCTGCGAAACAGGCAAGACTAGCACTCCTGGAAGAAAGGATATGGTGGATACATGGCTTAGCCACTGCCCAGGTAACTGCTACTCGAAGCATTGAGACATTACTTTCATACAGCAGTAATATTATGAAATAGTGGTAAAGTATTTGCGATTTTCATTATGAGCAGTTTGGACGTGAATGAACTGTAAAAGATTTACTACTAAAAGTTTAACTAACCACCATAAACGAACACTTGTTATTCGTAACATTATTTTGTTACTTCTGAGCAACCTTTGCAAATGAGAGATTTCCGAATTATATTTTTCATAGTTTCTACAATTTATAGCGCCACAAAAGCTGTTAAATACGAAGGAATTATGAATGTGCTGCTTTACTCCAAATACACATTCATTACACAGGTCGACAAATTTTGATTTTTTGTCTGGGGTTTGCATGAAAATATGAATTCCTGACTAAATTGACCCTGCTGATCACAAATCTGCAGCCTGCTTCTCTGTAGCACGTCAGGTTTTTGCACCACCACTATCATCATCATATTCTCCATTGTCTAACTCTGCGCCCAATGAAATTGGAAATTGGAAAGCAATTACGGGACAATGGAAACGAAATGGAACAGTAAAGTGGTTAAAAAAGAAATGGAAGAAAGGTATATGAATTATAAGAAGTAAATATTATGGAGGGCACTTACCAGGTAGAGGTATTACTTCCGTTTTCGTTTGCCCGTGAATGAAAGCTTGATATCTTTCCTCTTGTGTGTCACTTCTCCTTCACGTGTGAGGCACCAATAGTAGTCAGCCATGATGTTTATTCCCCAGCGACCTTGGTAACGATGTTCCTTAGTTTTAAGTTCCTGATGAAATCGTTCACCATGTTCCTCTGATGTGTCAGCCAAATTTTCTTGAAAACTCTCTAAGGGTGACATTAAGAAAATGTAGTTTTAGTGAGACCTTGCATCCTAACTGTTTAAAGGACTGTGGAATGTCTTTCACTATTTCCTTGTAATCAGGCTGCTTATTCAGGCCAAGGAAACGATGCACAATATTTTTTTAAACTTCTCCAAGCTTGAACTGTCAAAGTGCTCATCAGACATAAACTTCCTTATATCTGGTCCAACAAATATCCCTTCTTTCAACTTCGTAGCCGATAGATTTGGGAATTGGCTACACAGGTATTGGAAACAGTTTCCTGTTTTGTCCAGTGCTTCATGAGTCCTAATTTGACGTCCAGTGGAGGCAATAATATATGATCTGGATTAACCAAATGTTCATTCACTATGTTCTTTGATCCCACTGTCAGATTTTGCCTCTTAGGCCACTCTCTCCTACTCCAATGCTCATGATAAGATCTACTATCCCATTCACACATATAGCAAGGCATCTTAGTGTACCCTGCTTGCTGAGCAAGAAGAATGCCAATCACTTTAAAGTCACCACACACAAGCCACTGGTGTTCTTCGTACTTCACATTTTGTAGAAGTATTTTCATGGAATTGTATGTCTCTTTTAAATGTACTGAATACGCAATTCGAATTGATCCTAGGTTATTTCCAATATGTAGCAACACTACTTCCAAACTTCGCTTTGAAGAATCTATAAACAATCTCCATTCCTTACTCTCATACTTCTGAGCTCCCATTTTCATCACTAATCCGGCGATGTCTTTGCAGAACACCATCTTCAACAAAAAATTCCCTGAAATCTTTATCACGATTTTTGTACAATGAATATGATGTACCGTGTGCAAGTAAGTTATTTTCACTGAGACGTGATCCCAGTAGTTGTGGTGCATCTTTTGAGAGTCCTAAGTCTTTCACCAAATTGTCAAGTTCTGTTTGAGTAAGAGGTTTTCGGCTACTATCGATACCACACTGAATCCACTGATGTTGGTGGAGAGGGGATTGGTAGCACTGGGCCATTAGGAACAGGTCTAATTGCCGAATCTAAGTTTGGATGCGATATGTTTTTCATGTTTCTTCTGTTGTATCCCGTTACATTCGTCATACAGAAGTAACAGTCATCAACATGATTATTATGTTCACGCCATACCATAGGAATAGCGAAGTTCAAGCAGTTGATTTTACCTTCACTCCATTTCCTTAACTACTCCTCACTTGTATGGCACACAATGTGTGGAGCAAATGACTTGTCCTGATAGCGGAGCTTCATGCCGAAATATGCAAATTATGACTTCTGCAGAAAATTTTGTTATTTTTCGACGTCTTGCACGTTTCACATAATTTCCACAGATATAACGAAATGTATTTGGGCTATTCACACACTGCCTTCCTGACATTTTTAATACACCTTCAGTGAAATACCACCACTCACAAGAAAGCGCGAAAGCACCTTCTTGTAGCTGTAGCACTCGCTCACTGATTTCTGCGGCGATAATGGAACGTCAGCTCCAAATTCATTACCCCCTCTGCCTCACCTTCACACAAAAAATGCACCGTTGCCACATTTCCGTAGTTGTGGACACTGCATGACATAGATTTCGCAGCCAATGGTAGGTTTGGAGGGGGGGGGGGGGGGGGTAGCTGTGCAGAAAACACTGAGGGTGATGTAAAAAAAACTGTTATGATTTTCATATTCAGGGATGGAAATTTAGTAAAGAACACCACTAACTTTCAAAACCCCAGAATCCATGTCGACCTGTGTTATTCAATTGTTTCGCAGTGTGTTTATACGACCCAGCCGCTGAGCAGCGCTGCAGTCGCGAAGTTGCAGAAATTCACTGCACTTTTCGTGACTGGTATGTTAAATTCTGCTATTATCTGAGAAACACATCTTCGAATTCGCAGCTGGCTGACCGTCGCCTTCTAGACATTGGTTCCTGGTGATGACACCGCTGTGACTCACGGCCTTCTCGTGACGCGCACGCGCACGCGCCCGCGACCTGTGGGGCGGGCTGAGGGCTGAGCCGATGAACCGTGAACGCCGGGCTGGGCGCTCTCTTCCGCCGACGTGACCGCGGCGCACTGTTTCCTGCTGTCGCCGCGGGCGCCTCTCCGCCGCAGAGTCGCTGGGGCCACCGCCTCCCTCTGGTGCGCACTCCTCAAGACGCCGCCGCCGCTCCCTGCCGCAACTGCTGCACACTAGACTTGCGCATAATAGTTCGCGATCGGGAGCGCCCACTTTAGTTCGCGGCTCTGCTGCGAACTAGTTCGTTCTTTTAGTTCGTCCGCTCCCAGCGACGGCTGAGCAGCATGGTCTGCGCATGCAGGTGGAGGGAGAAGTTCCCCCACCTAGCTGCATCATGTGCTTGCTCCCATCACAATTAAGTTTTCCTCTCCCTTAACTGTCTGGATAATTTCCTTTAGGTCCTCATATATTTCTTGGATCTCCTCGTCATCGGCAGAGCTAGTTGGTGTATAAACCTGTACTACTGTTGTCGATGTTGGCTTCGTATCTATCTTGACAAGGATAATGCGATGACTGTGCTGCTCATAGTAGTTTACCCGCAATCCTATTTATTTATTCATTATCAGTCCTACTCCTGTGATACCCCAAACTGATTTTGTATTTATAATCCTGTACTCACCTGACCAATAATCCTGTTCATCCTGCCACCGAACCTACACTAATCCCCACTATATCTAACTTCAACCTATTCATATCCCTTTTTACATTTTCTAAGTTTCCTACCCGATTAAGGGATCTAACATTCCACGC
Source organism: Locusta migratoria (assembly GCA_026315105.1). Taxonomy (NCBI): domain Eukaryota; kingdom Metazoa; phylum Arthropoda; class Insecta; order Orthoptera; family Acrididae; genus Locusta; species Locusta migratoria. The sequence goes on along the minus strand of CM048745.1, from coordinate 549,453,035 downwards.
TCCGATCCGTAGAATGCCAGTACTGTCTTTCCTGATGACAACATCCTCCTGAGTCGTTCCCGCCCGGAGATCCGAATGGGGAACTATTTTACCTCCGTAATATTTTACCCCAGAGGATGCCATCATTATATGTTCATACAGTAGAGCTGCATGTCCTCGGGAAAAGTAACGACTGTAGTTTCCCCTTGCTTTCAGCCTTTCGCAGTAACTATGTGGCAAAGCCACATTAGCTGATGTTACAAGACCAGCTCAGTCAATTATCCAGACTGTTGCCCCTGTAACTACTGAAAAGGCTGCTGCCCCTCTTCAGAAACCACACGTTTGTCTGGCCTCTCCACAGATACCCCTCCGCTGTGGTTGCACCTACGGTACGGCTATCTGCATCGTTGAGGCACGCAAGCCACCCCACCTCGGCAATGTCTGTGGTTCATGGGCGATCGCGCATATTTTAGTTTGCGACTCGCATATTGTAGTTCGCGACTGGTAGCTCACCTTTTAGTTCGCAGCTCGGCCGCGAAGTAAGTTGTTCTTTTTAGTTCGTCCGCTCATTCTGGCTGTTGCTACCGCTACTAAAACAGCTTTTTCTATTGTTATGACAGCTTTTTTAATACAATAGTGTTGTCCAAGCGTGTGTTATTACCCGTATTTTTGGGCAATTAGACATCAAATACTTAAACAAATGAACCAGTTATTTACACGAATTGGTGATACATTGGTATTCATTTAGTTTTCATACAGAGTACTCGTAGTATTTTATTTTTAAAATGAATTTCTCTGTTTATTTAATAGGTCATTGAAGGAACATTACCTACAAAATATGCTAAATGCGTGTATTTTCGTGATTAAAAATGCACTTTTATAATTTTAATTTTTATAAGGTTTCGGAAGTGATCAACAGAAAAGATTACTACTATGGTACAGGTCAAGTATTATGTCGCCAAAGAATCTACCTATAACATTAACTAATAAAACTTTTCTAATTTGTTGCTTAACAATTAGACACACAAAAATAATCATGAACCCTGAGTGAGATCGTTTTATTTTTTTGTGCTTAATATCACCATTCTTTAAATATTCATCATTCTTCTAATTATCATGTTACATATCACAAAAATTTATATATTATTATGTAAAAATATTAATTTTGAAACTTTGTTCGTTGGGGACTTTGTGGAAACAGGTGCTGAGGGAAGTCATTAGTCAACCACCACCACCCCCACCCTCTCACCAAGTTCCCACGTGCAGAAACGCATTTTTGTCTTCGGTGCTGGGTGAGTCCAATCTTTTGTTTCGGAGGGGCGCCCATCTCAGTTGAATCGAATGTTAAGCCAGTCCGGTCAACCTCACACTTATTACAGAAATTGATTTTGTATTAACAAATGAAATAGAGGAAATTTTTGATCTTCACACTAGCGACATTGATGACATTGGGTTTCGACCTTTACATTCTGACGACAGGCAGTAAACTACAGTTTTGTAGCTAGTTAATTTCATACGGGTTTGTTATTTTATAGTGTTAGTGTCGCTTGTACGACGTTATCAACATTCAACCCGCCAAGAGTATCATGCAGGCGAGAGAAAATGGTTGATGCATAATTTCTCACATATAAATGCAAACGATGTTAAGTTTTGAGTTCTCTTTACTTCTGTATGTAGACACTGCTGAATACCTTCGAAAAGAAAATTTGTGGCAGTGAATTATGAAACTACAGCTGAGCTGCATCTCAGCTCGAAACGACGGTAACTGGCAGAAGGGAATCACGCGATTCTGCGCGCTCTCGCGTCCTCTCGGTGTTCCCCGGCAGTCTTCGGAAAAGGAGTGGACGAACTAAGAGGCGAGGGATCTGCGAACTAGTTCGCGTAGTTCGCCTGTGGGAGCGCTCTTCCGAACTACTTCGTTCGCGAACTATACAAGACTACTGCATACCGCCGGCCCGCCGCCGCTGCTACCGTGCGTCGCCGGTTGTTGTTCCCCAGAAGCAGTTGTGGATGGCTCTCTTCCGCAGGACGTGGGCTTTCCTACACCGTCCGGTGCGAAAAATAACTGTTACTTCTGCTGAGATATTCTCTTCCTGCAACAAACCACGTTTCCGTTTCCGTTACCTTTGATACACCGAGTTCCTCATCATGCGACTTTTTTTTTTTTTTTTTTTTTTTTTTTTTTTTTTTTTTAGTCTATGGGACTTAACTACGGGGTCATCAGTCCCTAAACTTACAAACTACTTATGAACTACTTACGAACTAGGACGTCACAAATATCCATGCCCGAGGGGGGATTCGAACCCCCGACCGTAGTGGCCGTGCAGACCGTGACTGGAGCGCCTTAGTCCCCTCGGCCACCGCGGCCGGCCCATGCGACTTACTGTTGCTCACCGTGTCCGTCAGATTTCTTACTTACGGTGTGACTTTACAGTGTTCTATGTCGATATAGTAGAAGTTTAAAATGAAAGTGCAAAATATTGACACCCAACTGTAGACTTTTATGTAAGTCGGTAAATTTCAACTCTCATATTTCCACCCCTTATCGTTATCAACCCTTTACCACCATAGTGCACAATGGGAGACACACCTACTTCCACATACAAACAGGATTCGTTTGAGATGTGTAGGTTTGCCTGCACTGTAAAATATAGGCACAAAAACCACTAATTTTTTTATGTATTAAGATAAATCCAACATCAATGGTATATACTTTTGTGTCCCATCCTCGTCGCCACTTTTGAATCCAATCCTCGTCGCCACTTTTGTGTCTCGTTGCCGCCGATTGTCCTAGGTGTCGGTGGCCGAGTAGATAGAGATGGACACAGGGAAATAGGAAGCACGCCTGTGCTGGTACAGAGTCTGAGGTGACCAGCCAGTGGGACAGTAGAAACTAGAAACACTAAGCAAGAATAGTACAATATATATATTTCGTAGAGATAGTACAATACTTAGCTTTGTTAACTGAAGACTGGTGGAATGCAGATACATAGTTTAACTAGGTAGAGGCTTGCCTACTGATGAGTCCTAGTGCCTGTCCTATAGCCAAGTGACCGATGCAGTTCAGTGGTGCCACGAGCGGGGTTGCAGCAGAGGGCGCTCGTGGCCGACATCGTAAGAACGCCGCGCCGTGCTTGCATGGCGGCGCGGCGAAATTACTTGGCGCACACTTCAGACTTGTGCGACACCACATATACGTATACCGAAATCGCATGCAGTGCATTTGCACATGCTTATGTACAATGTCCGCTGGAAACATAAATGTCTCACTGATCATACGTAGATGGACTCTCTTCAACTGTGTATATTATCATCATTTCTAAGATATTACCAGCCATGTTTCTGCTAGTAAAAAATCTGGAGCAAGAAATATGTTTCTATGGCTTGCACATGTTTTATACTAAGTTGCTTGTATCCGTTTTCTACAAGTTCAAATGTTTGTTAAGCTTATGGAACTTAACTACGGGGTCATCAGTCCCTAAACTTATACAAACTACTTATGAACTACTTACGAACTAGGACGCACAAATATCCGTGCCCGAGGGGGGATTCGAACCCCCGACCGTAGTGGCCGTGCAGACTGTGACTGAAGCGCCTCAGTCCCCTCGGCCACCGCGGCCGGCTTTTCTACAAGTCACTAAGTGCAGCTATTTATTTCATTGTTTCAGTTTTAGGTTTACAGTGGTTTTGCAGAAAGTGTCTCGTTAAGATATCTGTACAATTTCAGCCAACGGTTTCATATTTTATGCGAATATGTGTTGACATACTTTGTAATTTTTCATTTAATTTTAGTTTGTGCGTTAATTATTTGATTTAGTGTACCACGAATAATTTTATTTTTTAGTTTAGAATTTAGCGGAGAAATGCCATATCTGGCGAAGGGAGAATTGTTTCGTAACTCTTCAAATAATGTCCAATAAACTTTTTGTTAAGTGCAAAACATCTGTAAACTTAGAAATTTCCAGACTCCTGAAGAACCTCAACTATACATGAAGTACATAAGGACAGAGTGGCTGTAAATGATAGAAGTATCCCCCATTCCTTCTATCCCATATAAAAATGAGTCAGCCTTCTATACCGCTCACGAGAATACAAAAGTGGTGAATAACATGCAGATTTCACGCCAAACCCCTCTTCCTCAGGGAATATTTAAGTTCTCAAATGAGATGTTAGAAAATGTATAATATAATGTAGTCTTGGCCATCCTATATTAAAAGAAATCTTACTCAGTAAAATATGTATTTCTCTTCCAAATTTTAAATGTAAAAATCATGGACCTGAAAAGTACAGTGATAAATATCTGCTAATTTTGAAGGAAAAATATAGGGTTTAACGTCCCGTCAACAGCATGGTGTTTAAAGACGGCGAAAAATCTCGCACTGTCTTTGTTGTGAATGAGGAAGTAATCGGTCGTACCTTGCAAGGAAATTACTCAGGTATTTTGAAAACTATGAGATAAAAATTAGGATCACACATGATGATGGACTTATTCATTTCCTTTTGTGTTCTGAGTTTGAAAATAAAATAAAATGTCAATAAAATTAAAACCAGAATTTTGTCAAATTAGAAAGAACGTATGTTAGATCAGATGCTTAGCGTTTGCATACGACCTGGCGTATTATTGTCAATATTTTAAAACACATTATAAGAAAAAAAATAGTGTAAAAACAGAAATAGCAAAATATTCCTTATAAAATAGATGAAACTGAGAGTCTACAAAACAGTCAATTAACTACAGCCTCTATATGAGACTGAACAATCATTGCAACCTAAGAGAAATTCCAAAGCAAAAACGAAAATATTTCACGATACATTAAATCAAAGAACTAACTCAAAAACTAAAACTAAATGAAAAATTACAAAGTATGTGAAGATATATTCGCATAAAATACGAAAACTTTGGCTGAAATTGTACGAATATATTAATGAGACACCTTCTGCAAAACCACTGTAAACCTAAAACTGAAACAATAAAATAAATCGGTTGGCTACTAGCCAACAGGTCACATGCTAAACTAAGGTGACGGAAAACCTAATCATTCCTTCAGAACATACTGATGAGCATTGAATATCCACTTCCGACATTTATTTTTTCAAAGTTCTGTTTTATTATCTTTATTTGCAGACGCTTTGTTTCACATAAGCTGCAGTAATTCCGTCACAGAGAAGCCCTTAGATAGTCCTCTTTTCACTGTTAAACGTTTTCACATTGCCAATAATGGATTGCCTTTCCATGCTTATCTAATGAGAAACACGTTGTTAGATAACGGCCATACTTCAGTCTCAAGGAAAATTTTTATATTTTTTTCATATATTTTTATTAAAACAGCATTTCACACAGGTATCTTGAATGAACATTGTTACAGTAGTTATTTGTTAATTTTCATCCAGAGAGAGAGTTTCCTATGTCGAGCCAGCTGGACACTGGGACTCAAAGTTACTATTGATGATATATGGTCATTCAAGAAAGAAGATAAGTTTTATATTCTTTATTCATCATTAAAAGCCTTACTTACAGAGAGCTACATATAATGATATCCATTTATTTTTGTTTGTCATTGGGCAGAGAGGTAAATTTCACCATCTTTGAGTCGCTCATTTACGCCTGAAGTAACTGGCCTGACAAATAAATGTGAACTTCTAAAGTTAATAGTTTCCAAATGATAAGCCAAGATCGCAAACTAACAATTTATTAAGTGACGACCGGTTTTGGTGCACTGTGTCACCATCATCTGGTCATATATATATTATAATTTGGTCATCTTGTTAAAAAATTGGGTACAAAATAAGAAGTGCAACATTGCACTTAGGCACTATACATATAAAAAAACTTAAGTTAAAAACATGATAACTTACAAAATACTCAAAGTTAACTTCTAAATGAGAATTAGGAACAAATTTTATATCCAATGTACAGTTAAATGTCATACACATCACTAAGCAATGAGAAGCACAGATATCAGAGATATTAGTCAGTAATCAACTAGAGTAACAGCAACCATCTTTCCAGGCGGCTGGACTTCGTTATTTACTCATTGAAATAATGAGAACATCCCGTCTTAGTTTGCTAAACAGATTGTACAACCCCCCCCCCCCCAGGGGGCTCACGGTTCTGTTGTGAATACGTGCGTTGCAAGCACGGGGCCCCTAGACAATGCAGTTTTCCTTCCTTCTTTACTTTATGGACTGCATTACGTTTCCCCCTCCCATCATTTCCTATCCTCACTACTTCCCCACCCCACCGGGGGACTGGTAATCATAGCAATTTAGTCCCCCTCTCCCAACCAAACAACCCAACCCCACCCTAAAAGTAATATAATTTTCTGAACTATTAACAACAACGACAATGATAAATAATAATGGAAAACTGAGTATGAAATTGGTACTTAAGTTTCCATCTTGAAGCCACTGCAGAGGAATTGCCAGAAACAGCGGCCAAGACGCACCGAGCAGCACCACTCACTGCAGCCAACAGCATAAACTAAATAACACCAAGAAAAATATTCTGGATGCAACTTAACCCTTTTATGCATAACTTTTTATTTAAATCTGTAAAAATATTTTTATTAATATGTAGTGGGTATATACTGAGAAAAATATTGAAATCTTCATTTAAATTATTATGCACTACTAGCAACAAACCGCTAATAGCTGTTCCATGATGTAACATATGCAGTAAATGTTGCTATTGTGTCGCTGATCTTTTTATAAAGTAACTCATAATACAACGGTAGTATGTAATTGAGTACTTTAACATGGAAAAAGAGGTATACTAAAGTAAACAAATGCACATGTTGTGAATTTACAGATACAGGGAGAAGCTGATTGTTTCCATGTGAAAGGCGGGTTTTGCCAGGATGTTGGGTTCCCCAGCTGGTCGGCGAACAGTTTGGACCTAGCGAATGGGATGCAGGTAGTCAGGGTTTCCCTAATGCGTTCGGAAACAGGAAGCGACTGTCTTCGATGAGCGAGGGCGGCTAAACCAGATTGCAACTGAAAAACAATATAGCCACACGCATTATTATAAAAATCCATATGAAATCAGTAAATGATCATACGGCAAATGTAGTTATATGAATGGATTCAGGAGACTTGGGAGATCAAACGCTGTAATTACAATTTCATTATCCCCTAGAGATAAAAAGCTGACAAATTTCAGTACTATAATAATAAAATTATAAGACTTATATTTAAGGATATTGATAAATACTGTTCATCAGTAACAGCTTAAGAAGCAAGTGGGCAGCATTGCACCACACTACCTATCTTAAAAGACGTACCACGTTATTTCCGTATTATATTTTATAAACTTTGTTTTTCCCTTCTGTTCTGCTTTTCGTTGAGGTGATAATATTCTTGTGTCAGAACATAGATTCCACCACAGAAACACAAAACATGAATCCAGCAAAGTACATTACTTTTATATATGTCTTTTATTACATTTAATATTATTCTTAGTAACGTTTGTTTTGTATGTTGTAGACTGCCACTTAAGTATTTCATGGCCGACTAAAAATAGTAGATAAGCAGCAGATAATTTTTATATAAACAATTATAAGTATTTGTCGACAAGAATTGAATATATTTGTTTAAAAAATCCATGCTAAATTCAATATTAATTGTGTAACTGTATTTCGATGGCGGCAGTATATTTGAACAGTGAGATGCCATGCTTAATGGCTACCTAAGCAAAGAGCTTCAGTCTCAACTGTTTTTAGTATTGTTAAATATATATTTGTTTGTTAAATATAAACAACATTTGTAGGGAGGTGGAAAAAGCATTTAATTCTGTGATATTCAAATGTATAATATTTTGGAAGGGATGCGCGGAAGGATTCAATTTTTGGAGCAGGGAGAGCATGCTTTCGAATGCTCGTGACATGGACGTGGTGGTGAAAGGTTGTGACGCTGGGCGGTCTGAAGCCGCGACACGAACTTGTGATCTGAAGAGAGGACTTAGAAAATTTATGGGACTGTGACTGCAGAACAGTCTCTGGTGAAAAGTGGTAAACTATGCACGGTTGTAGCGCTGTGGAACTGTGAGAAATCAGCAATCGTGCACACGTGTGATGACAAACTGTGTTTTATAATAAAAACTGTAATCGCAGATTAATTTGGAACTTTACTAACTTACGAGTGATAATTTGGAACCTTTGCTCTCGAGTGCGTGTGATACTCTTAGTGCCTCTCATGAACAATAACTGGGAAAATATTCAGTTATTTACCGATGTATAAAGTAGCACCACCTCCGCATTTTCATGTCCAGAAAAAGAAATAAACTATTTATACAGAATTACTTCGTGAGTGAATCACTCCTTTATCTTTGAATTCAGTTTGTTAATATATATTTGAAAAGTTCAGCCCAACCAGTTGCAGAATTTGATAAAATTTCTTGATCTAGATTTCGGTACCTTCTAAGGGTGCCTTCATCAGAAGAATAAAAATTGAAACATAAAACGTGTCATTACGAGTGGTGTGCTCAAGTCCAAACTTAAAAAATTATGCAACATGCTAGAAAAAGGCTAGCAAGTCAAAAATAAAATAAAGGCGCTCGCCTGTGTTAGGCTTACAGTGCTACTCAACAGCCGACCGAACGCCGTCAAATCATCCATTTTGTTTGTTATTCAAAGGTTTAATTTATGTTTGTTTAGACATATTTTCACGTCATCATATGCAGATTGATAGACTGGCTAAACTATGGATTAATTATTGATCATGTTTAAGCAGATTGGGTAGCTCTTTAGGGCATGGAAGCTGACATACATAACTCACCCCTATGAACAGAGACAACGAGCCATAAACCTTTTACTACACTGAGTTATGTATTGCCCAATTCTTATTGCTGAGTACCGATAGGAACGTTGCAGCTAAGTTCAAATGTTCAAATGTTTGTAAATCTATCGGACCAACCTGCGTGGCCATCAGTCCGCAGCTTACAAACTACTTAAACTAAGGTAAACTAACCTAAGGACAATACACACAGCCATGCCCCAGGGAGGACTCGAACCTCCACGGCGAGCAACCGCGCGCTTCGCAGCGAGACGCTTTAGACCGCTCGGCTACTCCACCGCGGCGTTGCAGCTAAGTGTTCAAGATATTCAGCAACACTCTGCGACTTCTAATTTCTGGGACGTGCTTCCTGCATATGTAACACTATGTGTACAATGAGCATCAAATGAATTTGTGGGAAAATGTTGACCAGTTTAAAAGATAATGAATTTAATAGGTATGTAGCTGATCAGTTATACCATGCATTAAACGGTTATCTGTTCAGCGTATTGGACATGTAGTTACATTATGGAAAAAACTGTTACTTCTCTTAACCCATTCAGACCTGAAGGGTCCTTCTGCAGGAAGGAAATTATTATTATTATTATTATTATTATTATTATTTTCTGTTTTCCTCTTAAGGTTGTTTTTAATGATTTTAGAAGCAAGATTTACGCTGTTGTATGCATCCATTTACATACTACAAAATCGCTGAAAAGCAAGGCTTCTTTTTATGGACTAAAATAATTAATTTTTAGCACTAACTTTTGTACTAAATAAACTGACCATTCAGTAGTTGCCATGCAAAATAATTACTACTACTTTTCAGTTGTACAGTGGAATACAAGTATCCAATAACTTTCATGTTCTTTGGAGTTCACAAGCTGCTGCGCAGTGCAACACTGACTACTTGGTATTTTTATAGGGATCTTCCGCTGTTGACAGTAAGTGTGCACGATGAAAAGGTTGAACACGCATTGCCATATATATGTTGTTTCAATTGAGAAAAAATGTTTCTGATCTATCTCAGACACTGTAAAAGTTGTTGTTTTTGTTGTTATGGTCTTCAGTCCGGAGACTGGTTTGATGCAGCTCTCCACCCTACTCTATCCTAAGCAAGCCTTTTCATCTCCTCATAAGAACGGCAACCCACATCCACTTGAATCTGCTTAGTATACGCGTCTCTTGGTCTCCCTATTGATTTTTACCCCACACACTTCCCTCCAATGCTAAATTTACGATTCCTCGATGTCTAAGAATGTGTCCTACCAAGCGATCCCTTCTTTTAGTCAGGGTATGCCAAAATTCCTTTTCTCACCAATTCTGTTCAGTACCTCTTCATTAGTTATGCGATCTACCCACCTAATTTTCAGCATTCTTCTGTAACACCACATTTCAAAAGCCTCTATTCTCTTCCTGTCCGCACTGCTTATCGTCCATGTTTCACTCCGTACAAGGCCTTCAGAAACACTTAAATTAATATTCGATGTTAGCAAATTTCTCTTTTCCAAAAATGCTTCTCTTCCCATTACCATTCTGCATTTTATATCCTCTGTACTGCGACCATCGCATGTTATTTTCCTACCCAATTAACAAAATCGTTCTATCACCTTCATTGTTTCGTTACCTAATCTAATCCTTTCAGCATCGGCTGATTCTCTAAGACCGTCTTCCATTATTTTTGTTTTGCTCTAGTTAATTTTCATTTTATACGCTCTCTTCAACACACTGTCCATTTCATTCAACTGCTCTGCTTTCCTGATGACAACATCCTCCTGAGTAGTCCCCGCCCGGAGATCCGAATGGGGGACTATTTTACCTCCGGAATATTTTACCCGAAAGGATGCCATCATCATATTTTCATACAGTAGAGCTGCATGTCCTCGGGAAATGTAACGGCTGTAGTTTCTCGTTGGTCACAGCCGTTCGCAGTAACTGTGTGGAAAAGCCACATTAGCTGATGTTACAAGGCCAGCTCAGTCAATCACCCAGACTGTTGCCCCTGTAAATACTGAAAAGGCTGCTGCCCCCTTCAGTAACCACACGTTTGTCTGGCCTCTCCACAGATACCCCTCCGCTGTGGTTGCACCTACGGTACGGCTACCTGCATCGTTGAGGCACGCAAGCCACCCCACCTCGGCAATGTCTGTGGTTCATGGGGGTGGCTGTAAAAGTTATGTACACAATTGTAGCCAGAGGGTCTGAAAGGGTTAAACAAAAATAGAGAAGTAGCGTGCAGACCGCTGAACGTCGGGACCAAATAGGAGGGTCATTTCTTTCCATAAAGCAGTCTTCCACCCCACCAAGTATTTCCTAAGAAGGAAACAAAAAATCCACTCCTCTACAGTGAGATGTACTTCGTACCATCGCTGGGAATAGTTCCACTCGTTGACGTCAGCCTGCGCACGGTAGCCGCGAACATGTGGCACTCGTGTCGGAGCTGTGTCTGCGGACAAGCATGCCTGCCTCCGCTACAAGCTGTTTCCGTCAGACGAGAATTCCCTCGAGGTGTTGCATTCCAGGCGAGCTCGCGAACACGAGGGGGTGATGTAGGGCGCGGAAGATACGTCGCTTATCTCATCTGGCTATGACCGCCGCATAATCGTAAATCTAGCCGGAGAGCTCCTCCACATCTCACGCGGAAAATTGGCCGCGCGAGCGTGGAAAGCGGATTAATTCGGGCGTCGGGAATCCGCGGAAAGCGCGAGACGGGTTTTCGGCGAAAACACCGGGCGTCGCCGGTAACTCAGGCGCCGCGGCTGTAAAAGTTAAACGTCGCATCGGTGGCGGCGGCGGCCATATTTCTGCAGGTGTTAGCCTAAATCAGGAGCTACCGGCACCCCGCGACCGCTTTTAATGCGCCCGATTGTTTTATGTATGCAAAACAAACCGCTCGTTCCGAATACATTAATATTTTACGGTTGCCTAATGCTTGCGGGAAGCGGAGGAAGAGATTATAGCGACATCGGGCGCCGGCCGCGGCTATTGCTGCGGAGTTTTATTTGTCTCATAAGGCGTCGAGGGCGTAATTTATGTGACGATGAAAGCCTCGGAGTATAATTAAGAAACTGCGGGTCCAACGAGCGCGGGCCACCGCGATGTGAATGGAATTTTAGTGGCTGTAAAACGCGCGCCGCTCGTAGGCGGCGTTGGGAGAGGGCCGTCGCCTCTTTGTGGCACTCGACGGCTTCTTTTACCCGCCCCGAGATAAAGACCGGTGGCGGTTTGCGAGGACACGTTTTCGGCGATCATAAAAATGTAGATTCGCGAGGAGACCACATGGGTATCGGAATTTTATGCAACGTGAAGTTCAGAACTTAAATAAGAATCAGTCAATACCATTCGACGCAGTTCTCATAATTTGCGAGAAAATCGATTTTGAAGTTTTGCGAATACACATATGCAGCATTATTTAAATCAGTTGCAGCATTTGTTCGTGTAGCTCCGAACGAGAGACTGAGTATTATACGCAAGGCTAATTCCAATTTATGTACCACCACCTGTGGACCTGTAGATAGGTTACTTCACAGGTTTACCTGCTCGGGCTACAGTGACGTGTGGACAAGAGTGAAGCAGCAGGTGGCGTTCCTCCAAAGAACTGACGGTAGATTCGTCACCACAAAAGAATTACTTATACCGGATAAGACACACTTCCTACGAAAAAAAAAGAAATAAAAAAAAGACAATAATGAGGATATACGGACATTTTGTGCACTTCGTAATTCATCGAAGATTCCAGAACAACGCTGAGGATTATAGTAGCTATATGACAACGGAGTATTACAAACAATTAAAGAATAAAAATCACAAGAAGGATTTCGGTAACATGTTGCAAATAGTGTTCCGAAAGGAAGGTATAGGATAAAATACGTTACGCAAGAGAAATACAGCCAGTTGAAATCCAAGAGATAAGTATTGTTTTAACACTTACATAATGGAATAGAAGAATCAATATAAAAAAAAAAAAAAAAAAAAAAAAAAAAAGTGGCAGCGTTCTGATCTTACAACCGTTGGTCGATGGTTCGAATCCTGCCGTTACCATTTTTTTCATCGTGTTCGAATACTTACACAGTTCTAACATCTAATGGTAATTTTTACGTGAGATGCACCGTTTTTTGTTTCTTCGTAATTTTCGATGTTGTATAAAAGGTCCTTAACACTGGCATATCTACAGGGGGAGAGGGTGCGTCGGTCTGCAGCCCCCTTCCCCAGACCTTCCTGCAGCCTCCCCCCAACCCAGACCTTGCTGCTAGAGAGGTAGAGGGGGGGAGGGGAGGGTCGAAAAAAAAAAAAAAAAAAAGAAAGATCAATCCTTCCAATATGAGTAACGGCACAGAGTAACATATACAGAGAAGCAGCCCCCCCTCCCCCCCTCTAAACCACTGTCCGACGCTCCCCTCGTAGTTCCGTAAGATTCTAGCAGGTGTCAGGCGGTTCCTTGGCTTAGTACCTGTAGACCACACTAGAGGCACTTCTGAGGGTGCCTCTCGCACGTCAGAGGGTAGCGTGGAGGGGAGGCTGAGGAGAGAGCTCGTGCCGCCTGCCACGAGGCCACTGTGTCCGGCTTGCTGGCGTTTGAGGAGAGTTGGTGGTGGGGTCAGCCGCTACCTGCCGCCTGCTCTGGCCATTTTAAGGGGCTGCTTCTGACCGCAGCGCCATCATGGGACATCTTATGGAACTGCTTCAGCACCCCCCCCCACCCCGCACCCCTGAGCGTGGGACCGGGCCCTTACAGAGGTTTCCCGTCTGTATATATTTGTCTGTGGTAATGGCGCAACCCCTCCCCTTCTTTATTTTTTTTTTCTTTTAAGAAATCACGTCAGCTCCGTGATAGACCTCAGACCCTACCAGACCATGATCCTGGATAAGCCAATGGTCGTTAATGATGATGGTTTCAATCAAAACAGCATGTTTCTTTTATTTTTTTATTTTTTTTACAGTTGACGACGGTAGTTTTTCATTGTTCAGTTTGTGAAGAGCTGCGACACTATTTTTTGGAAACTCGCTTTCTAAGCGGCTAACCTTCTTAACTACCTTTTTACGTGACGACAAAGTGTTCATCTAGAACAAAAACAAAAACTGACACAACACATGGGATTAGAGAGCCCAACAAGTTTTATATAACTGAATTTGAAAAGAGAGACCATTTCTGTCACAGCAGGTTGTCTTTCATTTTTGTATTTAGTATTTTTCTTCTATCGTATGGGTAGTTCTAGTTCTTGGGGTCGTTGATAATGTTTGCTCGATGCAGTTCGACGCGTTCTTGGCTCAGCTTTTTTTCCGAGGGGGGGGGGGGGAGGGTCAGCCATCTAACCGGGAGGGCTGTGCCACGGTATCAGCTGTGCTACACCGACAGATGCCGCAACTTCTTACGTGTACTTGCAAAACTTCAATGTCGGTTTTCTCGAGAATTTCTGAGAGTTGCGTCGAATGGCTTATTGGAGTTCTAATCTTCACGTACCATGAAAATCATAAAATTCTAAAATCTGATAACCATGTGGTCTCCTTGTCAGATCTACACGGCAGTATGAAAGAGCATCTGCTACATAAATGGGTAAGAAAAATATGTCTACCACTGTAGTCAAAGACTATAATAATGATCAATGAGTCAATATTGTTTTTAAAATGGTTGAAATTGGCTGCTAGGTTAAGATGTTTTTTATTTTATTTTCACAGCAGATTGTTTCAGCGTACACTATTGACATTTTTAAGCGACTCCGGGGATATAAATATTTTTACAAAGCATCTACTAGACTGGCTGAACATGAGAGGAGTTGGAGACTAAAACAGAGAGATTCCACCTTTGCAGAACATGCCTTCAATGAATGTCATGCTTTTGACATTAAATGTGATGTTTTCCACCAATCGAATAAAGGCAGAAAGCTAACATTTATTGAAATATTCTCTCTCTCAAAGACAAATCCTAATTTTCAATGAGCAAACCCAATTTCAGTTTTGACCCTTATTAAAGTAACAGCTGCTATGTCTAATCCCGCAATCATGGTTGTTGAAATTGTGTAATGTGTCTAACCTCCATACCTTCTGTTACTCTCACCATTCTCGTGAAAACCAATGAAATTTAATATAGATTATATAATTTAACATGCTCTTTTGTTCCGTATTCACAAATTCTAAATATATATAATTGTCCCCACCAACATTTCATTGTTTATGTCTTCCTCATTCACCTGATCCCCCTCCTACTTTTGTTCCTACCTATAAGTTAATTTAATATACAGTGGTACTTACTGGTACCCTCACTGGGCCATATGTTTGTTTTGGCTTATTTATTGAAATTTAATTTATTGTTATTTCTTAGTTACTGTTCTACTTTAACTGGTTGACAGTCTCTGTTTCTTATAAAATACTTAAAAGTTGCGTAGTCTATGACTGGTCACATATCTTTGTAAAATCATTGTACTATAAACACAGTAGCTGGTGTAATGTGGAGAATCTGCAGTATTAATTTGTCTGAAGATAGCGCAAGAAGCCAAAAGCTAGTTTACAAAGGAACAAATATATTGCGTACCATAGTTATTTAAGTATCTACGTATTTAAAATTAGAGAGCTTATTCTGTATGTATAACAAATAAGTTACGTCTAGATTAAATGACGTACACACATCATCGACATAAACTGTCAAAATCTTTTTTGTATTATAAATTGATGTTATTAAATTGTAATTGACAGTTTTGGCAGTTCTCACTTTTCGATTATATATGATTACAAATGATATTTCGATGGGAACAAAGATGGTATTTATATTATTGTTCGTTGTTGTTGCGATCTATCCACGATTCTAGGTCGTCGATTGATCAGAATGTTCTGTGAACTTCGTCTGGGCCCTAAGACATGTTCTTGCCTAAAGAAGTTATATGACATTAAATAAACGAAATCGGTGACGTTGCATCAAACCCAACGAAACCAACTTGTTTATTATGTCAAACAACATCTCACAGAGGCTGAATACATGCTGTGTGTGGTTTTTAAGGGCCAGTGGTGCCTAAGCCGACCAGAAATCCGATGATAAGGTTTTTTTTTTTTTTTTTTTTTTTTTTTTTTTTTTTTTTTTTTTTTTTCAGAATTATATAAGGGCACGACGAAATATTTCTTCGCAACGAATGACTATCTGGGCTCAGTCACGATTAGTGTCCATAGTTCTTTCACGGAGGCACACAATGTTACTCTAAGCTGGTCGAGGTGTTGTAGCGACTACCCTCTCACCTCAGCTCATCCTGCCAGTGACGAGTTTCCCACCACGAAACAGCAGCCTCTGACCCACACTTGTTCCACACCCTCAGCTCGGCAGTGACAATGAAGTCAGCAAACTCTTTCCATAGCTCCATTTTTCCCCTCGCTTAGGCAAAGATTAGTGTCACACCGGACAGTCTAAACGCACGCATCCCCTCTCCCTTTTCAACATCACAGAAAACACAGCTGCCTGTCGCCTCTGCTTGTCCACCTGTCGACGCATCAGTGTGTAGTTTGGCGCCAGCCGCCTTTTGTCCAAAATCCAAATTTAAGAATATTTGGTAGCTGCGTGGTCTAAGGCATCGTGCTACGGTCTGGCGGGGTGTGGGGGGGGGGGAGACGCTCCCGTCGGAGGTTTGACTCCTCCGTCGGGAATGGTTGTAGTGTTTGTTTCGTGCAGTAGCACGTGGGGGCTCGAAGCATCTAGTTACAATAGTACGTTCTAATAGATAACAAATCGAACTAATGTTTGATCTAATCACCCAGCGCAGTAGCAGTGTATTACCTTTTTGCAAGAGCTTTTCATGTGTATGCTCGCACGGTTTTGTGGAGGTAGTGTAATTTTTGTTGGAGGAACCGATAACCGCTGCAGTTTGCTTCGTTAAAACTTAAACTAATCCGATCTTTAACGGCCTTATGCTTTCTGTAACAGTACTGTACGAGTACTGCTTTAGTTGGGCCAGTACGGGGCGGTACGGCGTACCGTCTAAAATTCAAACTCGCTATTAGCGTAACGGCTAATATTCTTTCTTAAATATGTAAGAAATAGACCAATTGTAAATTATCGAATGGATTTCGGAAAGAAAGTTGGAAAGTTTTAGGTTCGTCCGAGTTGCGATCATAACCGTCGAAGCGTTCAAATTGCACTTTTGCACAATTTAAATGTAATCTGACTGGCGGTCAAATATTCAAATTAGCCAATGGAGAGCTCCGCCTAGTCTCAACCGTGACAGAGGGAATGCTTCTTATCGACTCCAAAGTGTTTAATAACCTTGCTCCAAAGAAATAATCCACTACATACGCAAAGTCTTTTGTATGCAATATCGTTGCCTATTCGTTGAAGAAAGCAAGTGCGAAATTCCGGCAATTCTTTTAAAAATCTAAGGGACAGTACATCGCAACATTTTGACTTAATTTTCTTTGATTGAATCATGAAACAATGCACGACACGTTTTGAGAACGACTCACTGTCAAGATAAAATATATACCGTAAATATTATGTTTACTTAACCGTCTTTTTCTCACTGTTGTGAGTCTAAGATTATAGAATAGTGTGTCGCAGCACTAATAGGAACTAAAATAGAGCCGCAGTGGAGTAGCCAAGCGGTGCCGGGCGCCGTGTTTCAGCGTGCCCGATCAGAGGGCTCAACGCCCTCTGCAATAAAAAAGCTGAGCCAAAAACACATCGAACAAACATGATCAGCGTCCGCAATGAACAGAACTATCCATAGATCAAGAAAAAGCGTTCTAAAGCGTCTCGCTGCGGAGCGCGCGGTTGCTCGCCGTGGAGGTTCGAGTCTTTCCTGGGTCATGGGTATGTGTGTTTGTCCTTAGGTTAGTTTACCTAGGTTTAAGTAGTTTGTAAGCTACGGACTGATGACCACGCAGCTTGGTCCGATAGATTTACAAACATTTGTACATTTGAACTAAAATAGAAGTTATTTTAATCTCTTTGACCAATGCTTCTCTAACCGCCTGGATGTGTACATTTCAACTGTTTGTAACGCTGCCAGTTTCGCTTCTTACGGCGGTAAACGCTTGGTTCCGTCTTTAAAAGTCCCACGCCGTTCCATTGTCCTAATTTTCTAATGGTTCACGTGTTACATAAGTTTGCTTTTAATTCCCTGCAGCAACACGCACTCTTATTATCTTCTGGAACGCCACTCCTGATTAGTTATGATATGTTGTTCAAAGTCGATGGATGGTATCCTCATCTACACTAAAGCCTCGAATATAATAAAAATGAGTTTCAAATATGTGAATTATAGCTATATATTGACATGCCTGACTCTTGATTTTCTGAAAATGTCCATTTGACTCATTTCATGTGGAATGCGCAGAGTACCGCAATTTTCTTTTATTATTATTATTATTATTATTATTTTTAATTTATCGGACCAAACTGGCTGGTCATCAGTCCGTAACTTACAAACTACTTAAACCTAGGTAAACTAACCTAAGGACAACACACACATCCATGCCCCAGGGAGGACTCGAACCTCCACGGCGAGCAACCGCGCGCTCCGCAGCGAGACGCTTTAGACCGCTCGGCTATTCCAACGCGGCGCCTAAAATATTTTTCCAACTAAATCACTGTACACTTGTCCGCCCAGACTGAAGTGATTCATAAGCAAGCTTCAGACAAGCTTTCGTGCAATCATTTCTCACACAGAGAAAGAAGACAACCAGTTTGTTGGGCGTAAAGTGAGTACC
Organism: Locusta migratoria; assembly: GCA_026315105.1. NCBI lineage: Eukaryota > Metazoa > Arthropoda > Insecta > Orthoptera > Acrididae > Locusta > Locusta migratoria. The sequence continues at coordinate 549,434,603 of CM048745.1, read as the reverse complement.
TCGGGTAGCAAAGCAAGCCGGGATTAGTTGTCCCTGGCGGCATTTGGAGTGCCAAAATGAACTCAGCCTGAGATGCGAGGCGGCCGCTCTCCTGCGACCGTGGCCCACAGCGGCTTGGCTGGTCGGCTTTCTGCGGCTCGTTTTCATCCAGAGTGGCCGCCTGCCGCCTGCCGCCTGCGACGGGACGGGACGGGAGAGGCGGCCGTCGCCCGCCTGACGGCTACGGGTCAGGGCAGACGACGTCAGCAGGTAGCAGAGCAGCCTAACCAGGCCGACAATAATTAGCCACCACCTGACACGCTGCCCGTCGCCGTGCCCCGTTTCGTTCTGCACTAGGGGAAGAGACAGGCAGTGGTAGTCAGACGGGTTGGTTGTCGCAAAGTTTACAACTCGGCCTCAAATTGACAAAATTGCTACAAAAACCAGATAATCCCATTTCTGGTCAAAAATGAGACATTATCGGCATGAGATGTAACATCGTAAAGTGCATCTTTTGGTGTAACAACCAGACTTTCACAAACTTATCTGAATGAGACATGCATGGTTGCTAACAGCCACTACACATGAGCTTTTCAAACTTTCAGAGTATAAAGTATTCCAGTACAGTTAAGCTCATAAAAACATATTTAAAGCCAGCCAGGATCAACACATGACTCTTATGTCAGAGTTTGCACCACTAAAGAAGGGAATAAAAGGTGAAATTGCCTCCAAGAAAAATCAAATGTTTCAAATGTTTGTTAATCTTATGGGACTTAACTACGGGGTCATCAGTCCCCAAACTTACAAACTACATATCACCTACCTTATATTAGGACGGCACAAATATCCACGCCGGAGAGGGGATTCGAACCCCCGACCGTAGTGGCCGTGCACACCGAGAGTGGAGCGCTTCAGTCCCCTCGGCCACCGCGGCCGGCTATTGCCTTCCCAGAGGAATATTGCGTGGTGGTCCTTTACCTCTTAAAAGGCACAAATATGATGATGTCATGAAATTGGTTAGAAAGTACGATCCTACTGCAGATATGGGTTCAAAAAAAAAAAAAAAAAAGAAGTTCAAATGTTTGTAAATCTATCGGACCAGACTGCGTGGTCATCAGCCCGTAGCTTACAAACTACTTAAACCTAGGTAAACTAACCCAAGGACAAACACTCACGCCCATGCCCCAGGGAGGACTCGAACCTCAACGGCGTCCATATCTCCACCCCTCGCTCGAGCAAAGGTTTATGCCACATCGGACAGGCCCAACGTTCTCCCTTTTCAGCATCCCAGTAAACGCAACTGCCTCTCGGCACACAAACCAAAATTTAGAGCCGGCCGCCTTCGGCCCAAAGCCAAAATTTTCGATTATTTGAATACAGAGGAGTGATTGTTAAGCTCCTAACTTTACATTTTGATAGCTGCATTCCACTTACTTATTTGTTGTTTTTAGTTTCTCAATGACGATAAATATATATATATATATATATATATATATATATATATATATATATATATATATATATATATATATATATATAAATCCAGAGATTCTCTAACATAGTCTTTAACCTGTCTATAATGCAATGTTTCCCATGAAGCCAACACAATTGATTACATGTACTTATATTCCTCCAGAAAAAGTAGCCTACGGGATGGATAATGTAGGAAGAAGCATTATCAGCAAGAATTCTATTCGCGCACTAAAGCCTCTGCAGTTAACGCAAATAAAGCAGAAACAGATTACTTAGTAAATAAAAATGTTGAGAAATCTGCCGATACTAGGATCATGGTGAAATGTTGAGAATAATATACTACTTTTGCAGTATATCAAGTTATTTCCTTCACTGTTTCTCTTTAATTATGAATGTGAGCAAAAATCTTTTGGTAAGAGGAAAGCCTTAGCTATTAAATGTGCCTTTGCGTGTATGTGCGAGCGTGTGTGGCTGTGTGTGTGTGTTTGTATAAAATTTATGCTGATCAGAAGATCTAATATCTTCGTTGGCTTTCTGCGAAATTTTGTAAATGTCTGCATGGGGCTGTGGTGACACATTTTATTGAAACTAAATGCTTCATTCGCAATTAGTTTATGTTTAGCCTGTTGGTTACAGTTTTCTGTAAAAAGTATCATCCAATTCTTTGGAAGCGGGCATGTTGTCTCTATGCCATATGTTGCCTGAGAATTGTACTGTTCTGTTAGTCCAGTTGTCGGGAGGTCAAATAAAAATAATTAGCGACTCGACCATAGACTACAGCACATATTCTTATGATCGTAGGCCCTACTGCTCGCTGTTTCATCTCACAACTCTAGAATATGCAATATTTTAGTAAGTAATGTAGGTGTTTGAAGCTACTCAGGTTCGAACCGTAGTTCGGCAACTGTCGTGGTGATGGTTAACTTTCGTACAAAGTATTTCGTCGACTAGGTTTACAATTGTGTAATTTACACATTAAATATTTTGGTCTATTTCAGAGACTACATAACAAATAATTCAGAAAGATTCCTACCCTTTGTCTGGTTCCCAGCAGCGGAATTGAGCAGAATCCGCCACTGCTCGGAATATATTTCGAGAAATAAAACAACGACTATAGACGAGCTCTTTTCCACGCACTCGCCTACATAGGAAGACATGATCATCATAATAAAATAAAAGGAATCAGATCGAAAACAAAACTATTCAGTTGTTTCCAATGAGGTTTTAGAGGATGGAACTATAGAGACATATCATAAAAGTGGTTCGATGAACCCTGTGCCATGCTCTTCAATGTGACTTGCAAAGTATCCATGGACATGTAGATGCAGATTGTCGTAATATTGTATTTGTATCCATTGCCTCGGCTGATATTCAGTTTGGTATTTTTTATAATGTAGATAAGAAATTCCAGTCTTTTGCAACTGACGTTTATTAGTCTTGAATACAATTTAAGTTTCAAAAGACGGGAGTTCCTTATCGTTATGATAAAACATACAGATTCCTCACTTTTTAGTGAGTATTCATAACGCTGGTCCTGATAGTCAGTTGGAATTTCATGACTTTCACTGATGTCGTGTACTCCGGAAGAGGTTTCTCACTGTACAAGATATTGAAATATGAAACTGGTAGTCAAATAAAAACCATACGATTGTATTACAGTCTAATAATTGACATGCGAAGCCTTATGTGAAGAAATGGCGTATAATAACGTGGAATCTAAGGTATATCGATTTAATTTTCTCTAGGTGACATTTTGTTTTCGTTCGATGATACCTCTGTATACTATCAGATTGGTCTTCAAGGCTACACTTCCTCAAATACTATGCACATGTTATATGCGTCGTTAATAGTCATTGTAGTTTCGTATTATAATATTTAAAATGTAATTTTACGTCAAAACAGGTTCAAACGCCAGCCTCCGATAAAGTGATTATATTGGCGATGGAGAGAATAGGTGATGTGATCGCATTACGTCCACATGGTGACACACAGGCCTTCAGTGGTCGCTGTAACCTCTTCGGCAACTCACTTGTCCGCCCCTGCTGTACCGTGTCTCTCCAACCTAAGTTTGGTAGCACCGGGCACGAGTCCTCTGCATCTATTTTGGGTCGCACTTTAGTGTATCCTAATCAGGTGTACTCTTCGGTGTTTGGACATGAAATTTTGAACACTACTTCTGAGGGCTAGAACAATTATTTTTTGTAGATCGTCCGGCGCAACAACTCAGGTTACTGACAAGAGAAAATTACAACAAGATTCCTAGGATACAGAAAAAAGGGACCTGTGGTATCTCGGAAAAAATTCTGATATCTCCCAAAGAACAACAAATGAATAAATAAATGAAAGTCTGTTCCCAAGTTAAAAGGGTGCATGACAGAAAATATACGAGGGTTGAAACTTAAATAGTGGTAACTACTTATTCACAACAGATACAAAAACGTTAGTTGTTTTCACCTGTTATTGTCCTTCAAAGCAGTCACCAGCGTTGCGTAGAACCCGTTGCCAGCGATATGGAAGACGTAGTATACCGTTAGTATACACAGTCTGTTCTGTTGATGGTGGGATTGGAGTTGGCGTAATGCCGTCGAATTCTAGAATAGTCCTGAATCGAATGCCACGAAGTGATTTCTTCATCTTCAGAATCAAATTAAAGTCAAAAGAAGTCTGGGGAGTATAGTGGACGACACAGTACTTCCCAGTACCATCGACCGAACATAGGTGCCACAGCTTGCGCTGTATGCGCCCGCCCATTGTCTTATGGAATGATGACTGGGTTGCGCAGAAAGTGTTGCTGCTTTTTTCGCAAAGCTTGTCACAGGTGAACGGTAATACTGTGCATTGGCGGTCTACCGTGGAGGAACGTAATGCGTTAGGATCACACCATCACAGGCGTACACTAGAATCACCATAACTTTCACCGTATTGGAGCACTTTCGACTTTTCCGGCGACCCATAATGACGGAATTCGCTGGATTGGCGAATCGGTTTAAGCTCCTACGGTGTGCACCATCTCTCATCCACTGTGACGATACGGCATAAGAAAGTCTCTCCGTCGTGCTCATAGTGCCGCAAGTACGTCTTATCAGCGTCGTAACATAGCATTTTTGTAATTCCGTCAGTTCATACTGAACCTATCGTGATGTAACTTTCCGATTGCCCAGGCGTTCCTCCAGGATGCGAAGCACAGTCGTATGCGCTAATTCGGTTTCGTGGGCGAGCTCACGAATCGTCTGGCGTCGATCACTGTCCACTAACGCGGTAACAGTATGCACTTCTTCTTCAGAGACGCTAGGACGACCTGCCCGATGTGTGTCTGCCACAGTTTGCCGACCTTCATTGAAGACTTTTAAGCAACCTGCGACTGTTCTGTACCGGAATGCCGATTCCCCGCACGCCTCTTGAAGACCTTGATGACACTGTCGTGCTGCACGACCTCTGGCACATTCAATCTTGATCCAACTCCGTTGTTCCCGTTTCGAAAGCAAGTGACACCGTTACGTTAGACCGCTCTCTCACAAGTGACTGTGTTTTCGTCTATTGTGCGAACGCCACTGATGTGGGGCGGGCGAGTGCATTTGCTCCGACGTAAGTAGGTATGTCAACAGCGTGTGCAATCAGCGACAATAGTAGATTCTATTTAATAGTGTCTCCACAGCAGTGTTGCCACTATTTTAGTTCCAACCCTCGTATTGTAATACACTTGTACGCCGTTTGACCGGTCACCATGACAGCACATTCATGTATATTTATATGCAGAAGGTTTTCATAAATCGCAAACCACAAACCACTATACGGTACCTTCCAGTAATCTTCGAGATCGTTCACTATTTTACCATGAACGATGATGGATGTACAGGGTATAGCACCTATCAGAACAAATAGTTCTGGAGGTGACACAGAACAGTACATCAGATGTTTTGTCATTTTGACTCTTTTAAATATAGCTAATAAAATGTTTTCAGGTTAAGGTGTTCCTCGACATTTGCATAGGGCCAGAACGACAATGTTCTTCTTGATGGGCGGTAATGGCGAAAGACGCGTAGTTAGACAGCGGGCTGTTAGAGGTAGGAACGCGAGGAAACAATGTATGACCAGTCGCCTTTCTGTTGTGAAGCACGTATCACAAAACAGGAAACATTAGGGTCCAAAGTTTGTTATGTGCGCTGACTATTCGATTTGGAGAAAAAAGAATCAACACACTGTACGTACTAAGGTACTGAATTTAAAGATATCTGCACTCGTACATGTTACATCCATTGTGTAATTTATTTATACACAGGAGGAGGAGGATTTTATGTTACAAAGGTAGAGGAAGAGATGGCCACAGGAGGAGGAAATAGACAGACAGGTATCGGGGTGAGGGGGGGGGCAGTGATGATGGGAGCAGATTGATAGTGGGTGGGAAATGACAGCTGTTAATGTATTTGTCTGTTCCGTTTCACAACTAAGCCGACTGGAGTAAAACATATAAATAATAGACGAAAGCGTTAAGGAAAATCGATTCCCTACAGGGTGAAATGGCTAAAGAATCCAATATTTTCTAGCCTTCAGACGTAGTGTTGAAAGTTTCGTGTCGAAACACCGAAGAGTGCACCTGATTAGGAGACACTGGAGTGCCCGGTGCTGCTAACTTAGGATGTTCAAATGTTCAAATGTTTATAGAGCTTAAGGGGCTTATCTGCGGGGTCATCAGTCCCTAAACTTACAAACTACTTATGAACTACTTACAACTAAGGACGGCACAAATATCCATGCCCGTGGAAGGGGGGGGGGCACTTAGGGCGGAGAGGCACCCTACAGCAGGGGCGGGCAAGTGAGTTGTCGAAGAGATTCCAGCGACCACTGCAGGCCTGTCTGTCACCATGTGGACATAATGCGAGCACAGCTCCTATTCTCTGCATCGCAAAAATAATCGAAATTTGCCGGTAATAAATTATCGGAGGCTCGCGTTTGAATCTGTAATGGCGTTAAATTATATTTTAAATATTATAATACGAAATTACAATGAGTATTAACGACGCATATAACTTGTGCATAGTATTTGAGGAATTGTTCCCTTAAAGATATATATATATATATATATATATATATATATATATATATATATATATATATATATATATCCTCATTAGAGACTGATTATGCCTTTCAGCGTTCAGTCTGGAGCATAGTACCTCTAATAAAATTACTCCATGATCCCCTATTCAATGCTAACATTGATGCCTCGACTGATGTTATGCCTTTCACTTCAAAATCATTCTGCACCGAATCTTTCTTCTTGGTCTACCTCGACTTCTCTTACCCTCCACTGACGCGCTCAAGAGTCTCTTAGATAACCTTGCTACTCCCATGCGTGTAACATGACCCCACCATTTCAGTCTGTTCGCTCTGCTTTATCTATCGTGTTCATTCATTACAACGGCAGGGGTATATATATTACTACGGAAGGGGTATTGAACTAAAGTTAATGCAATGCCCATTACTTGAATCTAGGGCCCTGTTATTTCCATGTGTAGAATTGGTGTCAGCTTTATAAATGTATTGCTCTATTTTGTATAGTTAGCAAAAAGTATATATGACTGTAGATATGGATGATGTGTATATTTCGTTTGAAAATAAAAGTATTTTATTTCTATAACGTAGCGGTATATTTCGCCATCTTACATGCTAACTTTAAGCACTTAATAATGTATTTATCTGTATTCCTTTGGATCGGTTTATGTGGATTTAATGTGAGTACGAAGAGAGAGCGAGAGAGAGAGAGTTAATGTGTTGACTAGGTCACTGAGAAATCTGCTTCATGCTGACAGATATTTAACAAAATGTTCAAATGTTTGTATAGCTTATGGGACTTAACTACGGGGTCATCAGTCCCTAAACTTATAAACTACTTATGATCTAGCTAACACTAAGGACGGCACAAACATCCATGCTCGAGGGGGGATTCGAGCCCCTGACCGTAGTGACCGTGCAGACCGTGACTGACGTGCCTCAGTCCCCTCGGCCACCGCGGCCGCCCAGCAACATGTAAAATTATTGAATTTGCATGTGGTAGCTTTTTGGTGGTGGGAAGTCAGAACGCACTGTCGGAATGCACATCGTCCGGTCGGTGTAAATGTAAAGGTACTGGAGGGGTGGGTCTCGTGGAACGAGCGGATCAAGGTCACAAGTAACTGTGAAACGTGTCCATAAAAAATTATTTTTATAAGAAAATGTCTAATATTGTGCCTCCTGTTTTGTATCGAGTAACTTGCTTGCAAGAAAATGTATAATATCGCTTCTACTGTATGTATCGATATGTGTAAAGTTTCATCTCTGGCAAAGATCATGATCTTTGCCAGAGATGAAACTTTACACATATCGATACATACAGTAGAAGCGATATTATACATTTTCTTGCAAGCAAGTTACTCGATACAAAACAGGAGGCACAATATTAGACATTTTCTTATAAAAATAATTTTTTATGGACACGTTTCAACTGACCTGCCGAGATCGTATGCCACTTCGCGCCTAAATACCAGGAGACGATTCGATTGGCGGATGATTTCAAATGTCAAACGATCGAATGTTTACAGAATGTTCCAGACGATTCTAGAAGCTTCTTTCTGGCGGGTGGTAGGAAGTGGTGGGGGCGAGACATTCCAAACTGCAGCCGTGACTGGCTCTGACGTGAACGGCACGAGAGACATGTGGCCTGCCACAAAGTGTATTTGCGCTCCTAGTGAGAGGACTCAGGTGAGGGGTAGCTGGCAGTGTGTCTGGTGACTGGCCTCAAACTTATTTCGAATAGCTGATTACACTGCGAGAAGTGTTCAGATTTGTCTCCATGTTATCAAGGGAAAAAATATTTGCTTCATTTCATTGTACTTGCACAGTAAGGATATTATATTCTGTGTAGTCAGTACAGTGCCTCACAGTTAAATGTCCTCTCTCAAATGATGACATCTCCTTGTATAGTATGGGAGGCATTCTTGTTCTCTTCTCGCTGGTCTATAACAGATACCGTGACATATGTGTGTTTTTTTTTTTTTTTAAGTATTCAATGCACCTAATCAACTGTGAGGCGCGGATGTTGCCGTCCGTGAGGCTTTGCGCTTACGCAAGGTAAGGTGCGGGAGCTCTAGCTATATTGTCTTGCGTCCGGGCCAATTCACACTTTTCTTTCAGAGTCCGAGTAGCATAGCAGAGATAAGAGCGACTTATTGACCCATAGTCAACACGGATTCAGAAAGTATCGTTCTTGTCAAATTCGGCTAGCTCTTTACTCACATGATATGATTACTGCTATCGACAAGGGATGTCAAGTAGATTCCGTTTTTCTAGCGTTGCGGAATAGTACTGTCACAGTAGGTCAAAAGTGGCTTCCAATCAAACTGCATGCCTAAGGAATATACTGTAGAAAGATATAAAAAAGCCAAGATCGCTGATCATCAATTTTTATTTACGACAACCGGTTTCGCTGAACTATGTCGGCATCATCTGGTCAAATAAAATATTTTAAAACTATTGCTATTGCCACACACTGTGATAATTATGTTTCTACAATATTATAATTGGAGCGCCTCCTAGAACGTAAACCAACTTAAGGAAAATACAGTTGGCGGTAAGCCATCGAGCAGAATAGAAGTGAAATCTGCCGTTCCTAGGGAAAATTTTTCTCGCGCCCCTACTATCCTTATTTTTATAAATTGTCCGCGAATGATGCTGTCATTTATCGGTTAGTAAAGTCACCAGGAGATAAAAAGGAACTGCAAAATGATTTAGATAAGATATATGCACAGTACAAAAATTGGCAATAGACCCTTTATAATTAGAAGTGTGAAGTCATCCATAAAAAAAATAATAAAAAAAATTTTAAAAAAACAGTCGACAATCAGAAGATTGGTTAGAACACCACAGTCCTTTTCTAGGCATGGTCCTGTTTGGAGGTCGTATGCCTTTGTCTTCCTCCGACCTTTGAACTGACTTACCCAGCCAGTTATAGGGGAACCTACAGTTTAACTGGGTATTTTTCACATCAGCAACACTGCCAGAGGTGAAAGAAGTCAAAAGTGACAGATAAAAATCCTAGAACTTGGTGGGGATCGAACGTCATCCATATGAGCATTAAAAGAAATATTCTTAAATTCACATACACGAAAAATCGGCCAAATCTGCAGGCCTAAAACTAAACACCTAGAAATAACAATTACGAACAACTCAAATTGGAAAGAACACAAAGAAAATATTGTAGTGAAGGCGATCCAAAGGTTGCGTTTCATTGGCAGACGACTTAAAAGATGCAACAGTTCTACTAAAGAAACTTCCTACATTACACTTGTGCACCCTGTTTTGGAGTACTGCTGTGCATTGTGAGATTCACACCCAGGGAGAGTGAAGGCCGATTTAGAGAAAGTTCAGAGAAGGTCAGCTCGTTTTGTATTATCCCGATATCGGGCAGAGAGTGTCACGGAAATGATGCACGAGTTGGGGTAGAAATAATTAAATCAAAGGCGTTATTTGTTGCGGCGAGATCCATTTGCAAAATTTCTTTCACCAACTATATTTTACGAATGCGAACATATTTTGTTGGCACCCACCTACATAGGGAGACATGAACACCATAATAAAATAAGAAAACTGAGATTGAAAACAGACAGGTTGAAGTGTTCCTCTTTCCCGTGAGCGATTAGAATGGAACTCCAGCGCTTTCATGGAACCTCCGTTATGTTCAAATGTTTGTAGAACTTATGGGATTTAACTACGGGGTCATCAGTCCCTAAGCTTACAAACTACTTATGAACTAGCTAAGACTAAGAACGGCACAAATATCCATGCCCGAGGGGGGATTCGAACCCCCGACCGTAGTGGCCGTGCAGACCGTGACTGGAGCGACTCAGTCTCCTGGGCCACCGCGGCCGGCGATCCTCCGTTATGACCTTCAATGTAACTTGCAAAGTAATTATGTAGATGTAGATGTAGTGATGGTGGCTACAATGTGGAGGAAACGCCATGTTACAACTCTGTAGCTCACATTAGTTCCTCGTATGGTAAAAATACTTGGAAGAAGCAGTGCCGGCCGCGGTGGCCGAGGGGACTAAGGCTCTCCAGTCACGGTCTGCACGGCCACTACGTTCGGGGGTTCGAATCCCCCCTCGGGCATGGATATTTGTGCCGTCCTAGTTCGTAAGTAGTTCATAAGTAGTTTGTAAGTTTAGGGACTGATGGATGACCCCGTAGTTAAGTCCCATAGACTATACAAACATTTGGAAGAAGCAGATAAAATGATCCGATACCATAATAAACGTGGTTTAAATATACAATACTTTTTTGGACAGTGAACTACATGCACATTTCAGTAAAAAAAATTAAAAATACTTCTGGATTCCATTCTTTATTCTTTTAAAAAAATTAAGAGAAAGAATTGAGATTATTACTTTTCCATTTTTTAATTTAAAATTGCGGAGGATTAGTGCCTTGCATGAATGTATGATAAATGTCTTAATGCAAACCCATTCCGCGTAATGAGAAATAACACTTCAACGTGGTGATGCAGCTAGAACTTCGTTCGTCAATCCTGAAATAAAGTTCATTTATGAGTGCCGTAAATTATTACCAAATTTTCTGCAACACCTAAGTTTGACGTCTACCACACAAGCTCTTATGCATACTCATTGGCGGCAAAAATTCTTGTTGAACGAACATATCCCGGCTAGCTTAATTTTATTTCACAAACAGAATAAATATTGCAGGGCCGTTATTTCGCTTAGCTAAAGTTATGAACTGAAATTAAACACAAAAGTCTAATTATTTCGCCCTCCAACAATTAAGCATCGCTTGTACGATGCTGACATGGTCGTTTCTTGAAAAACAATTCTGTAAATTTACATTATTGCATAATTTCGCTAAGGCGCCTCGCTGCGGAGCGCGCGGTTGCTCGTCGTCGGAGGTTCGAGTCCTCCCTGTGGCATGGGTGTGTGTGTTTGTCCTTAGGTTACTTTACCTTAGTGTAAGTAGTTTGCAAGCTACGGACTGATGACCACGCAGTTCAGTCCGATAGATTTACAAACATTTTGATAATTTCGTACTTTTTGGTAAAGGAGTTATCAAGAAATAATTTACGCAGAAGCAAGAATTTTAACTTTAAATAAGCAAATTCATTAATCTGAAAATCACTACAACTTACATATTCAAACAGTGACGAGACTAAGTCTTTAGGAGGCCCTGGGCGGCGGCAAAACAAATTGAGGCCTCCCCCCCCCCCCCGTCAAATTGGAAATACACGAATTACTGTAGATAAGTAATTTTTGAGAGTTTCAGTCCCCTACGTACCCCCCCCCACCCGCCCCCCCACCCCACCCTAGGATGAGAGGCACGGAAAATTCTAAAAGAAAAGCTTTAGAGTCATTCCAAAGTTTGTATATCTATCGGACCACACTGCGTGGTCATCAGTAAGTAGCTTACAAACTACTTAAACCTATGTAAACTAACCTAAGGACAACACACACACACCGATGCCCCAGGAAGGCCTCGAACTTCCGACGGCGAGCAACCGCACGCTCCGCAGCGAGACGCCTTTGACCACTCGGCTGCTCAACCGGGGTCCCAGAATGAGATGCCATGGGAGCTAAAATAGTAATAATAAAAAATAAATAAGAAGACGAGAGGCCCGGGGCGGTCCGCCCGTTCAGCACCCCCTCCCCCCCAATAGTGCGCCTCACCACTGCATGTATTCTAATGGAGAGCAACAAGAAGAGTGAGTACGCCGCTGTTTATCAAAAGAATCCCAATAAAGGACGTTAGTGGTGATGAAATTCAGCTTTTCTTTCGTCAGTACCTACCTACAATGTCAACTACTTTTTTTTCTCTAGTACACAATATTGAGGACATCTAAAGTTGAGTCTGCAAGACTCACCGCTACCAGTAGCACCTCTGAGGATGTCCAGCGCAGCTCTGGACGAAACGTCAGGAGCAGATACGTTTCTTCGATCACGACCACATAAACCGGAAGATTCAACAGCAATTATTTCAGCCGGTCGTGAAAGCCTTCACTGCATCATCTAAAAATAACTTTCCTCAAAAATTTTCTAAATGTTGTTACTTTGTTTTCTGATGTCCTAAATTTATTAAAGTCTTTCTCTTGAATGAATGATCAAATTTTTCTTAATTTTCCCATGATTTGTGTGTTCCCTGCGCGTGTAGATCACTCCAACTGATTCCCGCCCGATCCGGGCGATTTCTTCGTGACGTACAAGAGAAACAACAAAGAAAAATAATGGGTTGGCGCTGGTCTGAATTCGCCACCGGGAAGTGAGTGCGTGCCGTTGCTGGTTACGCAAGCTGCTCGGCGCGAGGTGAGACGGGCACGCGCGCAGCAGCGGCAGATGTGGGGAGGCGAAGGGAGGCGCGGCGCGGCGCGGCGCGGCGCGTGGCCGCAGCAGCCGCAGCTACAGCAACAGCTTTCTCCCGACCGCCGGCGGACGCCGTGTGTGTCTGTGTGTGAGTGCAACCACGCCCTGGCCGGCCGCGCAGACCCCGCCACCCCTCCGGGCTACTTCCACTCCGCTGCCAGCCGACGTCCATTCAGCTCTGCTTGCCGCTTCACTTTTCACGCTAACCATGAAGCGGATTTATTTCATGAAAATCGATTAGTATTGTTATCACTATTCAGAAACTGAGGGGTTTCGGGAATGTTACCCACCTTCAGTCTTCAGGTTCATTGAAAAATTAAATCAAATAACATGTGTTTCAAGAGACGTATTTTGTCTCGATATGTCAAAGATATTGGATAGAAAGAAAAAGCGTTGAAACTCTCCGTTGTTGCTACACGATGCAGTGACGTCACCACCATAATCTAAACTAACAAGTTCACAGTGTTTTGTCTATTTTCGAGGAATACATAACAAATTAATGAAAATAATTATAAATTATTGTACAGAAACCTATTTTGTCTCAATATATATCATAGAAATCAAACCAAAGGAGAGGCAACGAATTAAAATTTGTAGCATGGCCGGGATTCGAACCTGGGACATTCTGCTTACTAGGAAGACGCTTCACCACTAAGCCACAATGACTTAACCTTTTCAGTCCCACATTATGAAATGGGTTTTGGAAAAACTAAAATTCAATGTTTTCCGTACTAATACAATGCATTAAACATCAAGATATGTTTTAGATTTTTTTTCTAACTATTGTTATTTATTGTCATGTATTTCATGCACAACACATACGTTTGTATCGCGGTGTTTTATTACTTCTACGTTATTTTGTTGATAGTTAACACTGCCACAGCATCAAAGAGATGACAATTCACTGTTAGAATAACATAAAAGGAGCCACACTCACATTCTCATCGAAGTACAGACGGCAACGCAACACAACCTCCAAGAGGGTCAGATTAATGCCTCACAAGTGGCTACATGCCGTACCAAGCGTCAAAAATGTCATACTAGAAGCATATCGTTCATCAACAAACATTCAACTTTAAGGTTTGATGCACAAAATACGATATAAATCAACAGTTAATACGTTAAACGTCAAACAATGAATTAAAATTTGTGATGCGGCCGGGAATCAAACCCAGACCTCCATACTAACTAGGCAGATGTCTTACCCTTAGACCACCACACCATTAACGACCAAGGCGCCTTGGAATAGTCTAACTACGATTTCCCTCCATGTCACAAACCTTAATTCAGCTACTGTGTTCCATAGATAATTGTCACTACTTCCAAGGCTCTCAATGCAGAGGAATAGCACCTCGGCAATGGACATAGTGGAACATTCATCCTAAGATGATATAAACAGAAATTTAAATGTAAATGGAGAAACCCTGAGACGGTTTTTCATCTCGAGTATGTCCAAGACCTTGGACATGTTCGAGACGAAAGACCATCTCAGATTTTCTCAATTTATGTTTAAGGTAATACATTGTTGTCCAGGAACAACAGTGGGAATGAAAGTGTTAAAGAATATGGCGACCTAACGGACTGTCTTAAGGTATGTCTCCATCCACAACACAATACTTGTTAGAGTCCACACAGGAAACGATGAGCAGAGCCGAGTTTTCGTCTGAAGCGCTGGGCGGGTTCATTCCTTCCTTCGTTCGGAACGGGAGGCCGCGTCAGTCCACTTCGGCCTGCCGGCCAGTGAGCTGGCCACTTCTCTTTCCCTCCCTCTCTCGCTCACTGCTCGGCCGCTACCCCCACCACTACCGCCCTCCCCATGCTTGCCTAGCTGTCTGCACATTTATTGGCCAATTTATCCTGCGTGCACACTACGTAGGGGAACATGAGGCAGAATTGAAATATTTTGTGGAGGAAGACTTAAGACAGTCCATGTAGTCGCCGTATTCATTAGGTCATGGTGGCTTAGTCTCACAGCACCTGCCTAGTAAGCAGGAAGTCTCAATTTCGAATCCCGATCATACAACAAACTTCAATTCAATGCCCCTCCTCCAGTTTGATACCTATGATTATAAATAAAATAACTTATTTTATGTCATTCCACGCATGAACCAATGAGCAACAAGAGTGGCGCATGTTACCAGCTAAGCTGAGCTACTGTTAACAACTGTGGCACAGGTACTCAAAAGTTACTGTTTATGGGGTAGTGTGAACTAAGCAGGCAAGAGACGCCTGATCTACAAACAAATTATACAAACAAAATCCAAAATGTAGTGGCCATTAGTTCATAGTTCATAGACGTACAAACTTCTTTAACTTAAGCTAAATGCAACATACAAGCCCATGCCCGAGGAAGTACTCGAACCTCCGTCAGGAAGTAGGCGCGCACTCCATATCAAGGCGTCTTAGAGCACACAGCCACTCCGGCAGGTCATCTACTGCTGTGGAGACACTACGCAAAGGAATCTGATAGCACACGTTATTGACATATCTACCTTACCTCCCAGCAAATGGATTCGCCTGTGCTACGTCACCGGCGTGCGCACAATCGGAGAAAAACAGTCACTTGTGAGCGAGTTGTCTAACTTAACGGTGTCACGATGTACGAGTGTGACGGTTTTTATCCTTACGTCAATGCACAGTATTACTCTTCGTTTTTGAAGCATTACAGGCGACCAGCTTTGCGAAAGTAGTGGCAACACTTTTTGCGAAAACTACCCATAATTTTGCACGACAAAGCGCGGGAGCATATAAGGCAACCTATAGCTGCTCTGTTCGGTCGATGGGATTGGGAAGTACTGTATCATCCACCATACTCCTCGGACTTAAGTCCTTGTGACTTTGATTAGATTCCGAAGATGAAGAAACCACTTCGTGGCATTCGCTTCGGAACTGTTCCGGAATTCGACAGGCAGTAGACCTCTCCATTCACACCATCAACAGACCAAGCTCTGCTAACGTCTCTACACAAGCAGGTTCTACACAACGCTGGTGACTACTTTTACGGACAGTAACAGATGCAAACACGTAACCCTTTTGTATCGGTTATGAATAAATAGTTCGAAACCGCGTACAAATAGATTCACCGTAAAAATCTAGCTGTCTATGTACAATGACTTCGCAAATGTCATGGCATAGTGAAGCAAAGGTGACGCAAGTGCCCGACGGATACGATTTTAGAATTTTATACAGAGATTTTGAACTTGAAACGTTCAACCACGTCGAGGTATACGTTCCAATGAGAGCATCATCTCCACAATGTATGAACTACCTGTCGTTCAGCCACCCTCGATGACCCTAACAAGCGACATCTGAGACGGATCGACCATAATGATAAAAGGGCAACGGTGCAACAAATCAGGGCTCAGATAAATACAGGATATTATTTATTAATTTTATGTATCGTTTAGCAAGAACATGATACATTTTGGAGCACAACAGTTTAGTCTTACACACTTATGTATCATGCGTTTACATACACTTTACTTCTACATTAGGTATATATTTAACAAATATGCATAAATTCCTAATTTCATAATAATCATTTGGATCTAGAAGCCCTTGTTTGTCTGCGTTGGATTTTCAAATATTTAGTTGCTTCTGTATATGGATCTGCCTTGAGCAAAACACTAGATTTTTGTTTTTGAATGCCCATAGATGTTTCGCTACAGTTGTAACATAATTCATTAGCAAATAAATGAAAAATACACAGAGATGCCATCATATAAAATTAAGTAGCATACCAAATATTTCGACAATGAGAGTTTTGTGTATAAATGCCATATGGTTGGAGATAACAAAGTGTAAACGAAGAGCTACGGGGATGATGTAAGAAACACGTAAAACAAGATATATATATATATATATATATATATACAATATGTAAATACATGAAATGCTTGTGGGGTTTTATACTAACCGCGGCGTGTTAGTCGTCCGCGCTGGGGCCACGTACTGCGGTTCGCACGGCCGATCGCCGTCGGAGCTTCGAGACCCCCCCCCGGCATGTTCTAAAAATGTTTAAATGTTTGTAATTCTGATGGGAACAAACTACGTTGGTCATCAGGCCCTAGATTTACAAACTACTTATGAACTAGCTAACACTAAGGACAAGACAGACATCCATGCCTGAGGGGGTATTCGAACCCTCGACGCGAGAGGCCGCGCGTTCCATAACGTGGCGCTCCAGACCGCTCGGCTATTCCCGCGCGGCCTCCGGGTATGGATGTTTGTGTCTTCTTAGGTTAGTTAACCTTAGTTTAAGTAGTTTGTATGCTACGGAATAATGACCACGTAGTTGAGTCCGATAGATTTACAAACATTTGAACATTTTTATTATCCTACTAGAAAAAATGCAAGCAAAATAATAACGTATGGAAGGAAATTGATGACAACAATTAAACCTGTGGTGCATAACGTCCACTGAAGTGGAATGCTGGCATTGGTCATATTTCTGTACATCTTCTCTCTGTTACTTTTCCTGAAGATATGCAGCTCTACTGTATCAATATATGAAGATGGCGTGCTCACGGGTAAAATATTCGGGGGGTAAAATAGTCCCCCATACGGAACTCCGGGCGGGGGCTACTCAGGAGGACGTCGACATCAGGAAAGATAACACTGGCATTCTACGAATCAGAGCGTGGAATTTTAGATCCCTTAATCGGGCAGGGACGATAGAAAATTTAAATAGGGAAAGGGATAGATTGAAGCTAAATATGATAAGGATTAGTGATGTACGGCGGATGTACAGGATTATAAATACAAAATCAGTTGGGCTTTCACACGTGTAGCTCTAATAGTCAATAAGAAAACAGGGATCCGGTTAAACTACTACGAGCAGCGCAGTAAGTGTATATATCGTAGTAAAGATAGATACGTAGCCAACACCGACCACAGCAGTACAAGTTCATATGCCCACTAGCTCTGCCGATAATGAGGAGATCGAAGAACCGTATGAAGAGGTTCTTGTTGCTGTTGTGGTCCTCAGTCAGGAGACTGGATTGAAGCAGCTCTTCGCTATCCTGAGCAAGCCTCTTCATCTCCTCCTAAGAACGGCAATCAACATCTATTTGAATCTGCTTACTGTATTCATCTCTTCGTCTCCCTCTGCGATTTGTACCCCACATACTTCCCTCCAAAGCTAAATTCATGATTCCTTGATGTCTGCGGACATTCCGCAGTATACCCGAAATTTAATATAGGAGCCATTTCGCTGGGAAAGTACTACATTTCACACATAACAATATGTCGTCTCTGGAGGGTAAACTAGCTAGGACGTCTCCTAGTTGGTGTTTTTATTGATGGCTGATGTATCATGTAGTAATATTCACTACAAACAGCATAACCAGTTTCTAGAATTTCCTACATTATTAGTTGATGTTACACACAAGATGGCAGCCCACATGTCCTGTGTCTTTAATGAAGTCTTTTCCATTTGATTATGCATCCCCATACCGTGCTTACTGAACATTTTTCCCCCTTAGGGATGTTTCGCGCCCCAAGGAAACAGAGCCCTGAACCTCTACACAATACTCCGCCCTCTTTGGCAGAACGAGGTTGACGCCTTATTTCGAATGTCCGACTCTATGTCCTGGTTCAGAATTTAACCAATGGCTCGGTTTGAAGTCGGAAGCGAGCAAATTTTCATTACCAATCAAATGTTCAAATGTTTGGAAATCTGTCGGACTCAACGCCTAGGTTATTAGTCCGTAGCGTACAAACTACTTAAAATAAGGTAAACTAACCTAACTATATCGTAAACATCCATGCCCGAGGGGTCTCGAACAGACGACAGCGAACGGTCACACGTACCGCAGCACGGCACCCTATTGCGCACGACTACTCCTCCGCGGTTTCATCATCAATCAAAGACACTTACCAAAACTAGGGTAACAACACGAGTGTTCCTCAATTTTAAAAAAATCTGGTTTCAAGAGGAAAAAGGTCTGGTTTCAAAGGGATATATACACGCAAAGGTTTGTAAATGCTCCAAGGTGCAATCGTTTCAACTACATAAACGAAGATTCAAAGAAGAATACTGCATAACCCTTGGTCGTGTCAAAGTAGTAAACTTTTTAATCCCCCGTGATACATCTTAACGAAAATTCTGAACGGCCAAGAAACTTATTAAATCTTCGGATAAATATCTCGCGAATTGAACGCGAGGTGACGAAGGAGGGATTCTAGCTTAGAGATGTGGCGACAGGTCCTATCAGCAATTGGATAAGGAAGGTTTAACATTTCAAGCATCTAATACCAAACAACGTGCGGTGGCTTTGTCAATTTTGGTTTAGAAGGATAATGGCGACGCCCTGCCCGTGCCAGTAAAAATGATCTGCATCTCTGCCTATAGGCGTGGTCGCGTCCTGCAGGTGTTAGCTCGTTATAAAAACGCAACGTAAGCGACCCCTGGTTAGAGTAGCAGGTTGCCTCGTTAAAGCTAGCACGTCCAGTTGACGTCAAAAGAAGCTCCACGCCAAGCTTCCCTAGTGGCGCGTAAACGGTATAAACACGTCGACACCGGCCTGTCACCGGCGGCACGCATAAAACTGCAGTAAAACGTGTCTGGCCGTTGCTAGGCGGTCTGTCAGCCGGAATGCAGGCGAGTCGCGACGGTCTCCCCGACAATTGAATTACTCTTCACCTCATCTGCCAGGTAATTCTCTCCCTTCTCGGCGCCATAGGCTGCCGCAAAGCGCGTTTACTGCTGGGATGGGCAGTAAAGCTACTGAAATACGGCCAGAGGCGCGATACCTTACAGCTCGTTACGGGCGTAAGGGAGGAGGTGCGAAACGCGGATTCCACACGCGAGCTAAATCCTGCGATACGCCGGGCAGCCGGTGGCCGGCCGGCTACCGCCGACGCCTTCCGGACAACGTGAGCCATCTGGCGTGCACTGGCAGAACTGGAGCAGCCTGGGGTGACGTCGTCCGGCGGCGATGTATTTCAGGTAGCGGACGCACTGGGTCAGCAGGCTGAGTCGACGGCGGCGACCTCACTCTCGGCCCTGTAGGCATGCTTGAGGAACTAGAACAACACGCGTGTTGGGTGACACGGTAATCTTTGAAAGACTGTCAGACGCTTCTGTTGTGGTCTTCAGCTCTCCACGCTACCCTGTCCTGTGCAAGTCTCTTCATCTGACAAGGGAACATCATCAACTCGACCTCATATTTTCTTGAGAAAGAAATACACGAGCATGATATTAACAACAGAAATAGATATGACGTGAAAATTTGGGCCGTTATTCAGATACTACGCAGTTACGGCCTTCTCAAAGTACAGCTTCTAATATTCGCACGCTCGGGTTAGTTCTCACTCGGCCCGGTTCACTGCGGCCGCTTAATGCCCGAACGTGAACCTCTGTACAATGAAGGGACAACAGTGAGTCCCCGAAAGATGAAATGTGAAGAGCTAGGGAAGTAGAGGAGGAAATAATATTACAAAATGAAACATATCTACTGTAACTATTTCAAGCGGTGGCCGAGGGGACTGAGGCGCGTCAGTCACGGTCTGCACAGCCACTATGGTCGGGGGTTCTAATCCCCCCTTGGGCATCGATATTTGTGCCGTCATTAGTATTAGCCAGTTTGTAAGTAATGAAATAAAAGGTTTCCGCTTGGTAGGCGATGCGAGATGTTTCTTTTATTAAACTTCAAAACATATCGATTTCGTCCCTATGACGGGACATCATCAGTGCAGAATTGTAAGTCATGATGACCTATGTGCTCTGCTTAAAACATTTTTATCAGTCATGTCATAAAAAAAGCATTTAAAAGGTCTTGCCGGTACAAGTCACAAGAATAAAATCGGGTGCTACCTGATTTTATTCTTGTGACTTGTACCGGCAAGACCTTTTAAATTCATTTTTATGACATGACTGATAAAAACGTTTTAAGAAGATCACATAGGTCATCATGACTTGCAATTCTGCACTGATGATGTCCCATCATAGGGACGAAATCGATATGTTTTGAAGTTTAATAAAAGAAACATCTCGCATTGCCTACCAAGCGGAAACCTTTTATTTCATTATAATTCTGTGGTGGGCTGGCACAAAATGGAATCTAGTTACAAGTTTCTAAGTTTAGGGACTGATGACCCCGTAGTTAAGTCCCATAAGCTCTACAAACATTTGAACATTTTTGAAATTTTTCTAATTTACTCCACTTCAATAGTGGCAGCTTTACATAGAAAAAATGATGTGCATAAAAATACTTGTTGAAAAACCGTCTGCCGCTGTGGAGTAGCCGAGCGATCTATAGGGTCTCACTGCGGAGCTCGCGGTTGCTCGCCGTGGAGGTTCGAGTCCTCCCTGGGGCATGGGTGATTTAAAAAAAAAAAAAAAAAAAAAAAAAAAAAAAAAAAAAAAAAACTTTTTATTCGTTTCCACTGCAGTTGTGACGCGCTGTATAAAACGCAAACAGCTCGTTTCATATATTCTCTTACGGAGACGGGCAAAGTGGTATTCGACGATTTAAAATCATCAAAGCAGCTTTCATCATCACTGACGACCTCAATTCCACGCCCAAGCTCCGTTGAAGCAATGAAAGTGCTCAACGAATCTGACGGTGAGGAAATGGCAACGGCGTTATCGTAGACGTCTTCTTCTTGTAAATCTGCACCGAACGTCAGCCCGTTATTTTCTTCTATATCCCGCACGTCTTCATCAGTGCAACTGTCTATGATATCTGCAACGCAGTTGAAAGCTATAAGGAAAAGCATGAAAATGGCGCCACGTATTTTCTTTTGCCGTGCATAGCACGTCTAAAAACTGCAAATGATTGTGTCTACCGGTGACGACTTTAAAGACGTCTAATTCTTTGACATTTAATCGTTACAGATTAGTCATCGTTCCATACTGCTCCTCAAGATGTCACACGACAGCCTGCGGCCTAATTTACATCGCGAACACAAACCTCTTACTAGACTCTGCTCACAGTACTAGACGTTCGGGCATTAAGCGGCCGCAGTGAAGCGGGCCGAGTGAGGAACAATCCGAGCACGCGAATATTTAAAAGCTATACTTCGAGGAGGCGGTAACTCCGTAGTATCTGAATAATGGTCCAAATTTTCACTTGATATCGATTTCTGGGGTTGATATCTGGCTCATGTATTTTTCTCTTAAGAAAATATGAGGTCGAGTTGATGATGTTCCCTTGTGAGAATAAGTTCGGCAACCTACATTCTTCTGAATCTGCTTACTGTATTCCTCCCTTGGTCTCCCTCTAAGATTTTTACATTTCCTTTTAATGCTAACTTAGTTGACGATTCGTTGATGTCTCAGAATGTGTTCCACCAACCTACCCTTCTCTTAAGATATGCCAGAAACTCCTTTTCTTCCCAATTCGGTACGCACCTCGTCATTTGTTACGTGATCTACCCATCTAATTTTCATAATTCTTCTGTAGCACCATATTTCAAACTTTTCTATCATCTTTTTGTCTAAACTCCTGATTGTTCACGTTTCACACCCACACAATGCTGCACTACAAACAAATGCTTTCAGAAGGAGGCTTCTATTATACGATAATTTAGTTTCAAAGTTGGGAAAGAAAATGTTATACAGGGTAAGTCACCTAAAACTGGCACCGTATGTGGGTACTGAAACGAGATTTTCGGCAAATGATAAAACGATAACATGACGCAGTTTCGTATGTGATAAAGAATCCTAACACTTGTTTCGATCCATATATTTAAGCAATAATATTATTGACTGTTAAGGGTGGACGTTGACGAAAAACATACACTATTTCAAAATTGCACCAAATACACAGTTTTGGAGATATAGAAATGACATTTTGTACCTCGCGTTTCATGAAAGTAACACATTTATGTATATAATCCTTTGATCATATATATTCAACTTCTTTCAACGAAATTTGAAGTTTTATTTAAAAAAAATAATGTATGTTCCTATTTCTTAGAAAGTTTTCAAGAGTTTTCTACAAAAATTTCTCTGTTTCATATCTTTATATGTTGTAAGCTTCTGTCATGAGGATTTCGGAATTGGTCAAACATGAGAATTTTCATATTCTTTAAATTATAATTCCACAAGCACAATTTTAAATTCATGCAAAGTTCCGATCACTTTGCCCCATATCTCAGCTTGCAATCAGAATTTCAAAATTTTCTCTTGAGACTACGTTTATTAGGTTTACAAGAATATGTGTACAAAATTTCATTGTTCTGGCATTCACAGAATCCGAGGAAAAGATACATAAACATTAAAAAACAATCTTTCAGGAAACACAATTTAAAGTTCAAGGTTTTTTCCTTATGCCACTTGTTTAGAAGGCACCACATTTGTACTCTGGGTTGTCGTTCCATTCAAAGCTTCTCTTCTGGTTTCTTGTTGTCTGTCTTCTTTCCTTTACCGGATCTTCAACTAACTTTTCAGCTGCAAGGACGCGCTGTAAATCTATTTTTCTCAGGATGCCATGAGTAATATTTCCTATCTTGAAGCCCATTGTTTCTAATACCTTCATCCTCCCGACGTTCCCATAATTAAATACAAGAATTGCATCATTAGTTGCAATTATGACAACTTTAGCAGTGCAAATATAGATTTAGGGCATCGTATATAGTGTGTGTGTGTGTGTGAATTTAGAGACTTATTTGGATTGGATACACTTATACACTTTTTGAGAAGTGTAGGATCGGTCATAAACCGAGATTCATCACTGTAGTATGCACCATTCACATCACTAATTTTTCGCTTGGAGCTGCTAGGAGACGAGTTCGTATTTTCAGCAGATTTTCTCACTTCGGACGTAGTCTCATTGCTGCTTTGTCGTTGTTTCATACGTCTTCTGTTCACTAACTTATTCAAACGCAGTTTATCCATTTTTTTATACATTCTTTGTGATCGTGGAATAACTGATTGAAGAAAGAATCGCAGACTTGTATAAATCTTCGTCAGTATCACAAGGCAAAAAAAGGAATTGCTTCGTAATAAACGATGCCGCTAGTTTGTTATTGCTTATAAGATAGAGAACAGAAACAAAGATGATCTATAAAACCCAAGAGTTGTTCACGGAACTGGTATCGAAGTTCTGCTTCAAAGCGTGGGCGTGGCAGGCAGACCGCGTCACACTTTCAATTAATTTGCAGGCACTTCGGATGCGATTTCAACATTGAAATTTTGGAAACTTATTGTCCTTGAGTTGTACTAATAAAAAATAAATTTAAAATTTACATTTTTGGTCATTTTTATCAACGTCCCCTCTTAAAGATCACAAGCCACAGTCGCTATTGCCTAATGTTTTAGTTATTTGTCACTTGCTGGTCCCCGGCGCGTTGCTGACGCAGACGAATTAATTGTGCCAATAACTTTTGCAATTTGAATGTGTTAGCATCGAAATCAGTAGACACAATACAACGCTGATCTGTTTCTTTGTGTTACATTCAAACGTCTCACTGCTTCAATGGCTTTTCAAATACATTTACTGGTGCGACACGGGCGTCTCCTACTGTAAGTTGACTGCACTAAGTCCATAACATTCACCTAAGAGCAAGAAGTAAGTTGACGAAGTTTTATCGCAACCAAACTAAAGTTATGGCAGCGCATAAAATACGAACTAAACAAGAAGAATATTTGTCTCTGTTCGCCTGCTCCTTTCCCCGTCTCTTTCTGCCTCTTTCTCTGTCCACTTCCTCCTCCCCCTCCCTCCGTTCATCTCCTTTTACCTGACATCATCTCCCTTCCCTCATTTTCTTCCTCTCTCTCTGTCTCTCTCTCTCTCTCTCTGTCCGTCAACTCTTTACGCTCTCTCTGACCGTCTGCTCCCTCCCCTTTCTATCCCTCTCCTCCTCTCTTCCTGTCACTCCAATAAATGAAAATATATATTTATGCACCATGTTTCATGGTGACTGGTCAAACGGTGTCAAAGTAGCAAGGTTTTCTCATGCTATATCCACTGGCTTGCAGATTATAAAAATCTGCTTCGTGAAAACATACATGTGCTGAATTTAATGGTGACCAATCAAGCAATTTGGATGTTTGTTATAACTTTACCTTTTCGCATGCACCTACGGAGGCTTACGAAAGGTAGCCCATGTATTAATGCATGCATTAATACATCCGTCCATCCCTTTCAGCATGAAGGAGTAGCAAACATATTAACACATTGTAAGGTATTCTCTGTCACGCACCATAGGGTGGCTTACGAAAAGAGCCCATGTGTTTTCCAGGGTATAAGCTATCTGTGTTCCAAATTTCATTCATATCCATCCAGCCATTTCAGCGTGAAGGCGTAAGAAACGAATTAAAAAATAGTAAAGCACCCTCCGCCATGCATTACATGAAGTTAATTTCAGTCTGCCTATATTCCTCGTGCCAGTGAAAACAACGAGTTAACAGAGTTTTATCGCGATAGGATGAACGTTATGGCTGTAGATAAAATACGAACTAAAACAATCATTAATTTTAATATATTAGATTGTTAGTTTCAACGATCTCCGTCATTTTCAAATGAAATTGTACTTCATAAATCTAATTTTGGAAGGTGCACAATGAAAACTACAAATTAATTACAAAAAACGTGTATTTTGAAGCTGTGTCAAACTCTTAGTGGCAACTATTGATGGCTGCATTACCTCATAAACATCTTATTTGTAATACATTCAATGCATTTTACAGTATTTTTTACCTTCTCCCAACTGTAGAAGATAGGGGAAATGGCTGTAGCTTTGTTGTATCAGGATGAAAACAGAGATAATCAGCAAGGAGTCAAATAATTATGGAAATATGTCCAGCAATTAAAACGAAGAAATAAAACAATATAGCTTCACTGCTACGTCGTCATGTAATTGCTTCCATAAATCTCCATATTTAGTTCTTCCTAAATTGATAAGAACTCCAACAAATACTGTAAAATGCATTAGATGCATTAGAAATATTACAGTCGGGTGTACAGTCACCAGTGTTTATATTATCACTACGAATTTGTTACAGTGTCAAAAATGAATTACTGTGTAATTTTTATTACCTTCCAACTTTGTGTACAGGAAAAAAACATTTCTTTTTTAAACTGGCGGCAGAGACATTTGAAACTATTAATCGCATATAAAATTTAAAAGATTGGCAATAGCGATTGTGGTTCTTGACCTCATTTGTGTGCAGTCTCAAACAATTTTTTAGCAGTCGCACTTCTCAACCGCGAAAGTTATAAGTTGTAAAATAGTATCGTCGTTTTCAATAGAACCGGCTAAACTGCAGAGTCTGTTGCCGAGGCGCTGAAAATGTTGGCGACACTACATAATATCTATTATACACCACAGCAGTCAGCCATAGGGCAGGTATAGCATGTTTTATTTTATGATCTGTGCGAAACAGTAATCATTTTAACTGAAAGTTAGGTTAGGTACAGGTTAAACAATAAGTTTTTTTAAGTATGTGAGGGCGCGTAGTGCCCAATCTCCGGTTTAGAAACACTCTCAAATTATTGTTTTACCATAGTCGCTCGTGGCACAGTTGCCAACATAAGCGCCATGCTAATAACATGGGCAACAAACACTGCAGTTTTACCATACAACCTTATACTTTTATAACTACATGCAGAAGCTCTTTGATACAAATTACAGCGGTATAGTACTTGTTAAAATTGACGTTGAAACGTTTCCCAAGCAATTTTCAGAAATATACTACAATTGGAAAGCAGTGCTATTGCCTTATGAACGCCAGCAGAGCTATCCGAGTATTGGTGTTTTAACTTCAGTAAACATACGCTCCTCTCATGAAAAAGATCGATGTGGAACATTTTTCCTAGTCAATGAAAGAACAGTAGTTTCTTTTACATCTTGAATAGGGCTGTTTATCATTACAAAATATGAACGAATGCCGTTTATTTTTGCAGTTTTCAATTTCCTTAATTCAGTAAACCAGTATTAAAATGTACCATTCATGTATCATCCACATTTGGTCTTGAGAGGCCCATATTTCTGTAAAAGAATGTTAAATACCGAGGAGAAACCGGACGATAAGCCCCCAGGGCTGAAATGCATCGTGCATTAATATGTCGCGATTTTAGTGACTGAAGGTGAGTAGTTTATTTTGTTTTACAAACTGTATTTTTCCACGAAAACCTGATAGCGTAAGAACATTAGAAACATTTTTTCTAGACAATAACTGCTGCTCCAGACGGTTGCATATACCACCGTTCAACATAGCAAAATTTTAGCTAATACTCTACGTATGTAGTTACAGCTTTCATCTTACTAGTGTAGGTCTCTTGAGTAACTACGGAACCTGTCGTTGCAGCTATGCTGACGACATTTACACACAAACAGCCGATTCCGGCCCATTACTTTCCAATTTTAAAATTGTACTCGATTTTTCTTTCGTAAGTTTTCATCTTCAATATTAACAAGTGCTGTTGTTGTGAGTTTCAGTCAAAATACTGGTTTGACTGAGCTCTCCACTACCCTGTCTTGTGTAAGTCTCTTTATCTCTGAATAAGAACGGCAACTTACATTCCTTTGCTCCTACTTACTATATTCATTTCTCAGTCTCCCTGCAAATTTAATGCCCTAAACTTCCAATGATAATATGATGATTCCTTAATGTCTTACGAATGCGTCCTACCAACGGATGATTACCAAATATTTGTTTTCTACCAATTCTGTTCAGAACCTCCGTATTCCACTATCTTCAACATTCATCAACAGCACCACATCACAAAACTTGTTACTTTTTCTGTCTGAACCTCTTGTTCCTAACATTTCATTCCCATTCAGGGCTACAATCCAAAGTGCTTCAAAATAAACCTCTTAAAAATTACATTAATATTCAATGTAAACCAATTCCTCTCCTTAAGAACTGGTTTTCTTCCCATATTCATTTTGCATTCTATACCTTCTCTACCTCGTTCATTACTAGTACACAAAAAATGTCATCTTCAACTTTTATTGTATAGTTTCCTAATTTCTTCAACATTTCCTGATTCTTATTGACTGCATACCTTTACCCTTTCTTTGCTCTTGCTAGTATTCGTCTGATATACTCCTTGCAATATACAGTCCATTCCACCAAAGTACTTTGACAGATGCTATAAAGAAATCGTCAAACCTCAAAATTCTTGTTTCTTCTCCCTGAACTTAAATTCCTTCTCAAATTTTGTCCTGGCTTTCATTCACAGCTTGCTCAACGTACAGACTGAATAACAGTGGGAAAAGCCTAAACCGCTGTTTTCTTTCCATCCCATCTAATAATTGTTGTCTGGCTTATTGTAAATGTTGTATAAAACGTTCCTTTCCCTATATTTTACTCTCTTCTACCTTCAGAATTTCAAAGAATGTGTTCGAGTCAACATTGTCAAAAGATTTCTACAAATCTACAAAAGCTTCAAACGTAGATTTGTTTTTCCTTAACCTGAGATCAGTGGTATTGCCTCATGTGTTCCTACATTTCTCCTATATCCAATTTGATCTACCCCGGGTTCAAATAGTTTAATTCATCTGTGAATAAATCGCATTGGCACTTTGAAATCATGAATTATTAAACTGATAGGTCTGTAACATTCACACTTGCCTGCAGTTGCTTTCTTTAACATAGAAATTATTATACTCTTCTTTAAGTCTGAGGGTATTTACCCAGTCTCATACATCTTATACACAACGTGGATCATGTTCTTGACTAGTTCTCCCTATGATATCAGTAGTTCACAAGGAATATCATTTACTCCAACGGCATTGCTTGGACTGAAATATTTCAGTGCTCTGCCAAATTCTTCTCTTAGTGTTATATATCGAATCGCCTCTTCATCTACTTTGTCTTCCATTTCTACGATTCTGCTTTCAAGTTCTTTCCCTGGTATGGTCCCTCTGTATCACTAGAATTGTCTCTTTCCACTGCTGTTTAATGCAGTTATGAAAAGTATACCATTTTATTAAAGAACCATATCTAGATCGAAACAAATGTGTTCATTGCCATGGTGTAGTACTAGGAGCCGTAAGGGCAGCGAAAGAAACAATGAAGGGTCGCGCGGGAGAGCCGATCGGTCTGAAGCACCTAGTTACGGATCGTGCGGCCTCCAACGTCGGAGGTTCCAGCCCTCCGTCTGGCAAGGACGTGTGTCATGTCCATAGGTTACCTTAACTTGGTTTAAGTAGTTTGCAAGTCTATGGCCCATACAATTACTAATATTTCAACATTTGATTAGAACCAATAACGAAAATTGTTGGGTAATGTACAGATTTAGCATTCAGAAAAACAGATACATTAAAAATGAAAAATATAAACACGAATAGTGCTAAAGGAATTCCGCAGTTAAATTCAGAGAAAGCAACCAACAGGTGGAGTACAACTAAAACCTGTATACAGGGAGATACAGTGTCTGATAGCATGTTAAAAAATAAAAAATAAAATCCATTAGGGGAAAATAGTGAATTAAGAAGTTTTGGAAGTCAATTGACGAGACAAAGGTAATAGAAAACATTGTTTCGGACTTTTTAAAAGTACCAAACTAAATCCGAGCGTAACGTTTGTTCAGTTTCGTATGCAACACTCGTGATATCACAGATACAGCATCAGACTTTTAATGGAAACATCATGCACGCTATCAAACTTAAAAGGTGAAATAATTCCTTACATTAGGAACGGTAGCTATAAGTAGTGTATATTTTTTAAATTTTTGGACAGTAAAATGGCTAGAGTAGAGAAAAGATATAAAATGCAAAATGACAATATGAATAGAAGCATTCCTCTTGAACAGAAATTTCTTGATGTCAAATATTAATCTGAATGTGTTTTCTAAACATATTTACCGGAAGTGAGGAATGAAACGTAGACAATAAGCAGATTTTAGAAAGCAGGACGGAAGCTTTTTAGCTGTAGTACTACACAAAACTTCTGTATATTAGAACGTAACTAATTAGCCCGTACTGACCGTAATTGGAGAAAAGAAATTTGTGGCATATAATGAATGGAAGAAGGTTTCGATTGACAGAACACATTCTGAGACACGAAGTAATAAGTTATATGAATGTAGTATTACAGGGGAGGAGACCATGAGAAGAGTACAGTATGAAGATCCAAATGGATGTGGATTGCCGTTGTTATTCATGACATTTGAACAGGACAAAGTATCGTGGAGAGTTGCATAAAGCCAGTCTTCTTAATGATGACCACAAGGACAATAACGTAGGAACGACTGATGATCTAGTTGTATGGACTTTTTAATTATCAAACTAGCACAATATCTGCTAAAATAATACACAAAAGAATGGCAAAGGAAACTGAGGACATTTTGATATCTGATCAGTTACTCCTCCCACTAATGATTCCAAAACGATGTTATCCTACCCTTCGGACTTACCTCAGGTCTGTTGAAGCTCTGTTAAATTCTGACCCTAATACTCGATCTCCTACGTCTTCAAGTACAATTTATATTTATTATTTTATCACATTATAAGACAGATTCTTGCATTTGCAGAGTGGCGCAGGAATAGCCAAGCAGTCCTAGGTGTCATGTTACAAGGAAAAGTACAGATTTCACTCGATTTTACTGTGATATTACATTATATGTTCAATATGATCACTACCAAGTTCGGTGCACAAAATGCATCTGACCAGTAAATTCGCTAAAGGCTGTTCCCCATGCCGCAGTCATAATCCGAGTGGACAGTGGCGTCGCAATCAAGGTTCTACAAGTTGCTCAACAGGAAAAAGTCCAAAGTGGTTCAGTCCGGGTACCTAGGTAGGCAGGTATGTGATCCAGTTGGACTAAATTACCTGTCTCCGTAGTGAACGTTCATATGGCCTTCTAAAGGAGGTACCTGATCATTATGTAGTCTAGGTCCTTGTCTCCATGCCCTTATACATCTCCTCTTCTTGAGATCTAACAGTGTATGCGATATTGCTACCATAAACATACATCGCAAAACTCACTCAACTCTCTCATTTCCACAACCAGTCTTCTATTTTCGAGCAGTTCTCTTATCCCTTCTACAACTGTCATGTCATTACCTCTGTGTTTATTAGATGATCACCTCTTTTTACAATATATGACATAGCTCCGTTCAGTAACTGTAAACAGTCCTCCAGATTTGTGCATTCAATTAATGATTTAACAACTAGAAATTTCAGATAAAGTCTACAGGAGTTAGACTGGTATGTTTATAAGAAAACTGATGCTAATTTAAAATAATTTATTTAATGATACATTTGTAAGAGTGTTTGAAAACTATTATTTATATCTGATCTTTTTGAACATGCCCGATAAGAACAGACACCATATAATAATTGTAAGTTTGTTCCCAATTGACAATTTAATGCGGACGCATTAATATGCTCATCCCTTGCAGGAATACAGTACAGGCTGCGGAAAAGTGGAACGAAATGGGCAGGGGGCACTACAATCGTAATTTGCTACATGTTCCGAGTTTGGGTTGGAAGGGAGCGTGCCAGGATAGCGTAATTGGTAAAGGCGACCGCTGGCCTGTCGCGGGAAATCCGGGTTCGAATCCCGCTCCAGCTCAAATTTCCAACTTTGCCACTGAATGTACTTCAATGCCCTGAAACTGTTAAAATTTTTAAATATTTCGAATTCGTGTTTGAAAACTGTTTCTCTAAAAACTGACTTACATATAATTAAAAAAAAGTGGCTTACTAAAGGGATAAAATTATCTTGTACCGGAATAGGCAACAGTATCTTACAATAATAAATATGGCCAAGATCGCTAATTATTTTACTTTAATTACATCAAGTGACCAATTTCAACTGCCATCATTGCACCTGCAAATACATGTAAACATTCCACAAAACCTCTTATAGAAACACCAGAGAGATATGCCCATCATAATACTTATTAAACTTGCCAATCCACTCGAATACTAATGTCAGTTTCATCAGATGATTATCGAATTTAAATATATCAGCACTAAGCATGTCCCTGGCATGTCAACATGAAAATGAAAATAACTAATTAGATT
This sequence comes from Locusta migratoria, assembly GCA_026315105.1. Lineage (NCBI taxonomy): Eukaryota > Metazoa > Arthropoda > Insecta > Orthoptera > Acrididae > Locusta > Locusta migratoria. The sequence continues at coordinate 549,402,830 of CM048745.1, read as the reverse complement.
AACATGTGTTGTTTGTAGGTTAAAAAACACGAGTGACATGAGTCAATACCAGTGTAGCCAGGAACCAGGTGAGGCTCATGGTCGTAACATTTGAATACTAACATAGTGTCGTCTTTGCATTAAGCTCTTGGTCTATACAATAGGATCACTGCAATGTTGTCGTAATAGTGTCAGACTCGTTATTTTTGATCAACCTACACAAACAACATGTTAATAGAATTTTATCACTGTTTAAAATGACGTTCAGTTGTCTGTATTTTCATTTTGACATGCCAGGGATGATACTGACGAAATGTTTTAATTTTAAAATGATGTGTATTCACGTCGACTAGCAAGTTTAATATATATTGCGATGGTTAGGTGAATGTTATATTTCTACAGGACGTTTAGCGCAATGTTTAAACGTACAAAGAGCTTTAAAAAAGCTTTGCACACATATCTCCAGTTGTCTTCATCTTTTGCAGAAGGAGAATAAAAACATAGTTGGAACATACAAGGAACATTTAGCCTACTCAATGTAGCCTCCGTCAGCTGTGATGAATGTGGCCCAACATCTTTCTATGGTGTAAATATACTTTGGTAGAATTCTAAGGATTGACTTTTACACCATCGCTTGACACAAGAAATAAGGTCTTTCTCACTATCAAATGTTTTACCGCTTAGGTGGGCCTTCAGACGACCAAAAAGATAAAAGTCAGACGGAGACAAGTCCGGACTAGGGAGGATGAGGAAAAATTTTCCTGATTTTCTCCTGCATCGTAGGGACTGTATGGGTTTTGGCATTTTGATGGTGTAGTCTGATGAGCTGACCCAGAAGCTGTTGTCTTTGGGTCTTGATGTCACGTTGCAGGTCGTCCAAAGACAAACTGTAACAGTCCTGGTTAATGGTGGTGCCAGGATCCAAAAAGTCAATGAAGACGACACCGCGCTGATCCCAGAAGAATTTGGCCATCACCTTTTGGCCTGCTGTTCGTGATAGTCTTCGTTTCTTCTTTCGAGGGCAACCCGGATGACGCTACTCAGTGGATTGGGTTTTGCTCTCATGTTCGAACAAACAAGCACGTTTCATCCTGGGTAATAACGTCGTCAAACACTGTTACCACACTTCAGTAAAAGTCTCGACGCCACGCGTGAGTAGCCGAGTGGTCTGGAGCGCTACGTTACGGAATGCGCGGCCTCCCGTGTCGGTGTTTCGAATCCCCCTCGGGCATGCACGTGTGTGTTGTCCTTGGTCCCATAAGAACTACAAACATTTGAACTTCTTATTGTTCCTTGACAGCCTCGCACACGATTTTCCTCGTCGTTTTCTTTTCCCTTGATCAATGGTCTCTTCATTCACACCACTCACTGCCGTCGATGGCCTACCGCATCGTGTATTGTCCAGCTGACACAAATCACCTTCTTTAAACCTGCGATTTGCGGCGCACGAGTCACAGTCTGCACGGCCGCTACGGTCGGGGGTTCGAATGTTGCGATACGATAAACCACAATCGCGATAGGCTACAATCCGACCTTTTCCAAAGTCAGAAACCTAATGGTACGCAATACTCGTCCGTACACTAGGCATCGCAACAACGTTTCACCAGGCAACGACGCTCAACTGTTGTTTATGTGAAATCGGTTGGAAGCTTTCATCATGTTAGCACGTTTTAGGTGTCACCACTGGCGCCAACTTGTGTGAATGCTCTGAGAAGCTAATAATTTGCATCCTGTAGGTTAAATGTTGCGTTTTTAGCACGTTCTGTTCGTGGTTTAGCAATTTTAATGGCCAGGAGTGTATTGTGTTGGTAACTCATTGTCTTCCCCTCTTTTTACCTGCCCCTTTCCAGCCCCTCTTTCCCCAATCCCGGAGATCCATTTGAGACACTTTTCCAGTATGATTTGCCATTTGAGAGATCATCATGACACTTCTTTCAATTACATGTCATATGTACTCGGGATGCACAATGTGCATCTGTCTGCATTAGTCCATTGCTCCCTGCAGCTTCTTCCATGTTTGTGGTATAATTTCTCTTCACAAAGGATAAAAAGGTCTTGAACTGTTCACTTCTACGTCCTCTACAATGAATACTTTTATAGATCAAGTTTGACTTATAATGTCCGAAGTGCTGGGTCAGCATTGCTGACGATTGTTATTCAATATTTAAGCAATTGCGTTGTTAGAACTTGGGACAGAACGATTTTGAGATGGATTCTACCCATACTCCAGGGGTGCAATAAACAGTAACTAGCAAGAAACTTTTCTATGATTGAAATGCGTTAACTATGTGTTTCGAAACTAATAATAAATATGTTTGAACGAGCTAATATACAAAACTCCTATGCTGATTTCCATGAAAGTTTGACAATAAATGTAGCGTAGCTTCCGAAACATATGGGCTTTATTTTTATCGTAATCATATAACGATAAAAGGATATGATGATGAAACGTTTCATGTAAAAGAATTGTCTCTGTTATTTCACTGTCTGAAAAAGCTGACCTTGAAATCTAATAGACGAATTTTCATGGTGGTTTAGGCAGGGAGCTTGGACGGAACACGAGGGTTGAATTTTATTAAATCCGAATGACGAGGAAAAATATAGGAATTTTGGGAGTGTTCAACTTAATAGTTCGGTATTTATTTTAGTGACACGATCATTAAGATGTAACACACGAAAGAACCAATAGATGACGCTATTATTTCTTAGGATACCAGAAAGCACTGTTAGATATTATTATTGTTTTATCTCAGAAGTATTTTCGGAAGTTTACATCGGCTAGACTTAATTATCTTTGCGAATACAAACTTTCATTGAATTTGTTTGGCTATTATGCGGATGAAGCTGCTTTCGAATTGTATATTAAAAACTAGTGATTTGTTTGAATACTTGACTTCTTAACTACGAAAATCGTTTAAATTAACCCAAGTGTAGTAAGGAATCCCATGAAAGCGTCAATAGAAGCGTTGGGAAGCATATGCGTATAGTTAGTAGACTTAGGAGATTCACAATTTTGTAAAGAGCAGATAACTGAACAAGAAATGAAGAATGTTTGAAGTTAAACAAACATTACATTTATTTTCGCGATGTGAGTGCTTATCGTACGAGGCAGGTATGGGAGTTTGCAAATGATGAGTTTGGTAGATTGACTGTTTCGCGGACAAGCGACTTACATTTCGAAATAGTAATCGTCGCAAGATGGAAGATAATGAAGTTTACGTTCGAACTACAGGACATGGTACTTGTGAATATGTAAATTTTCATGCGGGCAGCTTTGGAAACCGGTAAGGAAAGAATTAAATACCATATTTCCAGACACTTTCGACAGACAGGCAGTAGCTTCAAAACGTAATTGTCGTAGCCTGACGGTTAGAAAGAACAAATATCCTATCGAATCTCGTAACAACGGAAAATTAAATGTCTGTGCAGTCGTGTTTTCAATTACAGCTTACAGTTTCGAATGTTACTTATAAATTTATGTAGTGCTTCTCATTACATAGACTTGCACAGAACTTTCAGTGACGCATACATCGAAATTAGCTGAAAATCAAGCTACATTCTAGCAGTAAATGTACTCGTTTGCAGTCGCACCTGAATTCTGCATTGATAGCGCATCGAACACAATAAAATCGAAAGTTCCGCGAAGTTGTGTTGCATGCACCGTCGGAGTTGACAGGCCGGAACAATTGGTGAGTTAAAATGCCACCGGCTTACCGGTCGCTCGGCAAATTAGCACTCGGTATATGGAGCCAGATGTTTACTATGACTTGCAAATGAAGTACATTTCAATTACCTGGTACGGGTGGCACCCTCCCAACTAGTTACGGCGCAAGGTGAGCTGTTCGCTTCCGTCCCACGGCTGCCGATCGTATCTGGAGCCCGGCTTTTCAGCTGACTTTCTCGAGAACGGTGCCAGTGACAATGCGATTCGCGGCAGTCGCGGGGACCGGCCAGTCATGATGCGAGGTGCGGGCGCAGCCAACAGCAGGCAGTTTGTGCCGAGGAGACGGCGTGCGCGGCTGCGGCTGCTATGCGGCTGCCTGGGTGGTCCCCACACTACGAGCGCAGGTCGCCTGCCACCGAGATCTGCACACCGTGCTGCCATGTCTTCCGATGTGACGACGTGAGAAAGTGTAAAAAGATATAAAAAAGCCAAGATCGCTGATCATCAATTTTTATTTACGACGACCTGTTTCGCTGGACTATGTCAGCATCATCTGGCCAAATAAAATATTTTACAAGGCCATAATCTTGTAATGTCAATCAATTGTTATATAACAATTTACAGTCATTAAAGTAAAAAATAATTATCACAGTGAGTTTGCTATTGTCACTCACTGTGATAATTATGTTTTATTATAATGACATAGTGCACCTATGCACTGTAAATTGTGATATAACAACGGATTGACATTACAAGATTATGGACTTGTAAAATATTTTATTTGACCAGATGATGCTGACATAGTTCAGCGAAACCGGTCGTCTTAAATAAAAATTGATGATCAGCGATCTTGGCTTTTTTATATCTTTTTACAATATCATAACTGGATCGCCTACTAGATCGTAAACCAACTCAACGTGAGAAATTATACCCCCCCCCCCCCCCAAAAAAAAAACAAAAAAAAAATTCAAAAGGGATATTCACCTCGTGTCTACGTTGTTGTTGTTGTCGTCTTCAGTCCGCAGACTGGTTTGTTGCAGCTCTCCACGCTACCCTGTCCTTTGCAAGTCTCTTCATCTGAGAACACGTTCGGCAACCTACATCCTTTTGAATCTGCTTACGCCGGCCGCGGTGGCCGAGGGGACTGAGGCGCTTCAGTCACGGTCTGCACGGCCACTACGGTCGGGGGTTCGAATCCCCCTCGGGCATGGATGTTTGTTCCGTCCTTAGTGTTAGCTAGTTCGTAAGTAGTTTGTAAGTTTAGGGACTGATGACCCCATATTTAAGTCCCATAAGGCAAAAAAAAAGTAATCTTCTTACTATATTCGTCCCTCGGTCTTCCTCTACGATTTTTACCTCACACGCTTCATTCTAATGCTAAGTTGACAATTCCTTGATGTCTCAGAATCTGTCCAACCAATCCCTTCTCTTAATATATGCCAGAAACTCCATTTCTCCCCGATTCGGTTAAGCACCTCCTCATTAGTTACGTGATCTACCCATCTAATTTTCATCATTCGTCTATAGCACCACATTTCAAAAGCTTCTGTTTGTCTGAACTCCTTATCGTCCACGATTCACTCCCATACAATGCTACAGTCCAGACAAATGCTTTCAGAAAGGACTTCCTAACATTTAAATTAATATTGGATGTTGACAAGTTTCGCTTCTTTAGAAACGCTTTTCTTCCCATAGCCATCGTGAATTTTACATCTTCTTTACTTCGGCCATCAGAAGTTATCTTGCTACCCAAATAACAAAATGCATCTACAACTTTTATTGCCTCACTAGCTTAAACCCGCGGCGCCGCTCGCGTGTTGGTTGATTATGATAGATAATCTACCTTTCAGTAGTGTGCTATGAGACTGGTTTTGAAGGATGAAATCAAATACATATCTTGTTTGGAAACAAACATTGTAGCATGCATAGACCACAGAATTATGGTCTGTGGCATCACGTTTCGCTGTATGTAATCTGCTTGCTATAGAGTCGCAAACGTCATCGCTGGCCTTCAGTCCGATTTTTTAAAAAAATATTTGACTACTTTCAACCACCATATCTTCCACCCCCTTATATCTATCGGCATGGAACTGTTATGGTGTACAAGGGGAGACTTCGGACAACAATTACACACAGACCATTCGTTTGCGTTTTGTAGCTTTCGCTGCAGAGCGAAATATTAACACACACACACACAAACAGACCTCCCCCCCCACCCGCCCACACACACGTAGAATTTTATATACACCGATAACTTTCCATCCTAATATACTCCACCCTTTTATCGTTATCAACCCTCAAGCAACAATACAACCAATAAAACCACTTTCAAAGAGTAATTATTGTTCCGTATTTCGCGTTATATTCTTCAAATTACTAAATATCAGATCGCTATAAAAACCGTGCCTAAAACCTTCCCCAGGTACAAATTAGTAACTGTACAAATATTGAAGTCTCTGCGTCTTGTCGTTCGGACGTGATAAGCGTACGCCAGACAGACATTCACAATAATACATATATAGATAAATAGCTATCCGATCGCCATAAAACTGTGCCTAAACCCTTCCCCGGGTAGACATTAGTAAGTGTAAAAATGTTTAGCTCTTTATGTCTTGCGGTTCAGACGTGATAGACGACAGACACCGAACAGACATTCACATTTATAGATATAGAAGAAGAAGATTACCTAATCTAGTACCTTGAGCATCGCCTGATTTTCTGACATTACATTCCATTACCTTCGTTTTACTCTTGTTAATGTTCATCTTATATCTTCCTTTCAGGACGCTGTCCATCCCATTCAATTGCTCTTCCAGATCTTTTGCGGTCTCTGACAGAATTACTATGTCATCGGCAAACCGCAATGTTTTTATTTCTTCTCCCTGCACTTTAATGCCGTCTCCAATTTCTCCTTCCATTCCTTCACTGCCTGCTCAATGTACGGATTGATCAATATAGGGGAAAGGCTCCAGCGCTTAATCCCTTCCCAACCTCTGGGTAAAGGTCGTTTACTCGTACAAGGGCTAAGCATCTCCAACTGAGTAATATAATGACTGAAGCAGTCAAATCGCATATGATATGTATGTGTAACATACACTCGTAGCCTATCTCCCCTCCCCACCCATTCTCCCTCTCCATCAAACTCTCTCGTCACTCTGTTCATCACCACATCCGTATCTCTCCGCCCATTAATTCGACTCTCCACCCTCTATTCTACCTCTTAATCTCCCCTCGCCCATTGATTTATGTTGTACCTTCATAATTCATTAAGGGGAGTATGAATGGCCTATCCCATTAATGATCAATTTCTTCATGATCCATGTCTCATAAACTGTGTGTCGACCTGTGACAAAATTTCTAACGTACTTTAGGGGTATGTGTGTATATTGTCTGTAACATTTCTCGCGAATGAAGTTAATAGTGTACGAGTAATAAATTGTAACATCATGCCAAATCCCGTGATTTTACTGCATGAACGCCGAAAAAGTAGTAAGCGACAAACTGTTTCCTTTCATAATTTTTCTGGGGTTGTCAGCAAGGAATAGTTTCCTAAGGTTTGAAATTATGTTTAAAGTTAGTTTCAGGTCGCTAAATGCTCTCCTTCTCAAATAGTGGACTGATGACGGGGAAGTTTTAATTATTTATGATGTTATATCTCCTTAACTATCGGCCCTATCGCAAAACACTTTCTTAGCTGACGTCTACTAGCTATAAACTACATTACTGCCAAATTTCATCTTCATAGCTGAAGTAGTTTTTGAGATTTCGTGTTTAGTCAGTGAGTGAGTGAATGTCTTTTCGCTTTTACATATATAGAGATGAGAACCGGTTTCGATTTACATGCATCATCATCATCAGATCAGTTGTAAATAGGAACAAATATGTGCTGTACATAATAAGATAATAATACGACAAACTACAGTAATAAAATTGAAACTGGTATACCCTTGGTGAGGAACTGGCTCATCTCTTATAGAGCAACATTCAAATGTTCAAATGTTTGTATAGTCTATGGGACTTAACTACGGGGTCATCAGTCCCTAAACTTACAAACTACTTATGAACTACTTACGAACTAGGACGGCACAAATATCCATGCCCGCGGGGGGATTCGAACCCCCGACTGTAGTGGCCGTGCAGACCGTGACTGGAGCGCCTTAGTTCCCGCGGCCACCGCGGCCGGCGAGCGACAGTCCTTACCATACCTTGGTTGCATAAACTTTTATATCGGAGGACATGCATCAATTTTAGGCAGCCGCCAATTGCAACCGATGGGTATGAATATGGGTCATCTTGGTTCAAAACATGTATTCTTTGTTTAATACAGGGTATTAAAAAAAGAACAGAGATCACACATTTATTGTTTCCGAACTATACGACTTAGAAACATGATTCCAACGTTAATGGGTTAAGAAAAGTTTACAGTTTAAACAACCCGGATAGAAGTTCCAATCACTGCCACATTGGCGCTGTTGTTTGTTGTTGATTGGCTCTAGTGAAATGGCGTCGACACCACAGGGAACTCATCTTGTGTGCTACTATTGGCAAAACTAGCGTCCTTTGCTGTAGTTCAGCGAGCATTTCGCCTTCAATTTAAAAAACAATCGCCGCGTCATAAGCAAATTTACGAGTAGCATCGAAAATTCGTAGAAGACGGTTGCATCTTCGTTCACGCAGATCGATATCGAGCGCATTCGCACACTTTACGAAAGGAACCCAAAGAAATCCACATCACGAGCAAGCAAAGAACTTAACATTCCTCAACAAACTGTATGGCGAATTCTGCATCGTCTGCACGTGAAGCCATACAAAGTACAGTTATTGCAAGCATTGCATTCCGACGATCAGAACAAAAGGTACGAATTTTACATTAGCATGTTACATGATATGGAAGAAGACAGTTTTGCTCAACGATTAATCGTTTCCAATGAATCCACTTTTCATCTTTCTGGTAAATTTAATCGCCATAACGTTATATTTTGGGCAACTGAAAATCCTAGGGCAGGTATTCAACATAAAAGAGATTCCCCAAAGATGAACGTCATCTGTGCGATATCTGTAATCAAAGGTTAAGGGCCTTTCTTCACGGAGAAAATTGTGACAGGAATAACCTGTATAGACATGCTTTGAAAATGGTTATTTCCTCAACTTGAAAAAGATTCAGATGACCTCATCTTCATTCAGGATGGTGCCCCTATTCATTTATCTAAACACGTTCGACGTTACTTGATCAACACCACTCCAGGACGTTGGATTGGAAGAGGAGGAGCAGAAGATCAGCTTTATCGCCGGTGACCTCCCAGGTCTCCAGATCTCACTCCGTGTGACTTTTATATTTGGGGTTATGCAAAATATCGTGTTTTTATCCCTTCTATGCCTGACACTCTTGAAGGTCTACGACATCGAATTGTTGAAACTGCGAATTCGGTAACTAGAGACCAGTTTATTCGTGTGAGGCAACCGTTTTGACATTTGTCGTGTTACACAGGGTGCTCATATTAAATGCATAGCATAATTATTAATAATAAATTGTAAACGTTTCTCTTTCCATTAATGTTGGAATCATGTTTCTATCTTTTGTAGTTTGAAAGAAATAAATGTTTTTTTTTTTTTCTTTTTGAATAAGCCTGTATTTGGAACTTTAGATTTTATATTGACAGTAAAAGCAACTGATATATATTATAGGATGAAAATATGTTGTAAAAATGAATAACATACATAACTGTACATAACCAGTGACAAGGCTTCTTTTAACAGTGGACTCCCCTCTATGGGGCTTTAGAGACCACATAGCAATGCAAGACGCCAACTTCAATCTCCTTGGGGATGGTGTATAACTGCCGCAAAGATGACCGATAAGACGCTAGTCTTGGTAGCCATAAATATAAAGTATATTCTCATGATTCTGTATGCGTCAGGAGTCTCATATAAATTTTTTTAAAGAATTGACCGCCATTTGACTGTTTTATGTTTACTATCACAACCAGGTTTCATCCTTAGGCCATATTCAAATGCTGTGTATAACTTTTTAAAAACATTATTAAAATTAATATAAAGTAATATGAAATGCAAATATAAGGCAGATTACAGTGGCATAAGTTAGTTATTTACATAAAAGTTGTCAGACATTTTTCGTTATGTCGTGGTCTTGATGATAAAACCAAAAAAACATTTTTACATATATTCTATATCTCTATGACTGTATTCTGATAGAATGACTTACAACTATGTAGGCTGTAAGTAACCTAAATATAATAATCCATCTATTCACTGAAAACAACAACACTGTACTTATTCCCAAAGATAATCCATCTATCCAGCAATATATTCCCAGAGATACCACTCCAAATACGAATATGATGGCATATCTTTGCAATTGTCTTTGTTATAGTCTTTTATATAGCCTCTGTTCTCATCAACCAGTTGCCTTTGTGATCTTACGGCAAACTCAAACCTCTGTTATTATTTTAAAGCAAGGTACGGGGACAAATGTGTTACCCATTTTATGCTTCTGACATCGTCTCAACTCGAAGTGTTTTTATGGCTTTTATTCTTGTGACCACAACATAAGGAAAACTGTCTGACAACTTTTATGTAAGTACGTAACTTATCCCATTGTAATTTGCCTTATATTTGTATTTCATATTACTTTTTAAAATGATATGCACAGTACTTGAAAATGACATTAGGCTGAAACCTGGATGTGACAATAAACATAAAATTATCAGAGAAATGACGGTCAGTTCTTCAAAAAAAGGTATATTTTATTTGTCGGCCAAAGATGTTATGATGTCTCCTTGGCTATATATACGCTAACCAGTAACCATGATGACGGTTTATCACCGTTTGAAAACTTCACTTGCAACTCGATGTTTGAAATTATCATTCTTGTTAATGAGTGCTTTTCATAACGTGGCATCGTATTGAGTCGCTACTTTTATTTAGTCACGTTCAAATGGCGGAGTCATTGTTTACAGGAAATGTAGTATATACTAAAGAGCAGGCACAGGAAAATTACTTGTAGCAGATGGTGTTACAAATGACGAAAAGGAACTTGATATGCAATTGTAGAAAGTGAAACAAAGGTATTTGTTCTTTAATTAAAAAGAGGAGAGTAAAGAAGAAAATTCATTAAAGAAGCGTTAAAATTACTGATAATTAGTAATAAATGACCTGGCCCATTTAAAAGGGAACTGCCATCTATGGGGATTACCAGTAACCATCAGAATACTAAACTGGTTATTAGGCCCTAGATTTTTTCCGATTGGCTGCCAAAGAAATAAATATGCGATCTATTGGTTCTCTGATGAACTATTAAACTAGCAAAGCCAACTCACGGTTGTTTAGAGTACTACGTCGTAATGATAGTGTCACTGAAGTAAACATCCGAACTACTATGCTGGGGAGACTTCAAACGTTCAAATGTTTGTTAATCTACGGGAGTTATCAAATGTAATTATCAGTCCCTAGGGTTACGAACTACCCAAAACAAAATAAAGACATCATTTACATCCATGCCTGCGGAAGGACTCGACCCTCTGATGGCGAGCCATCCAGCGCTTCGCAGCATGGCGCCTTAGAGCGCTTCGGCACTCCACGGCGGCCTGAGAAGTCTCTTAAAATTTTTGAAATGCCTTTTTTCTCATGATGGCTATTAATTAAAGTAAATATCTATGTTCTCCCAAGCTACTTGGCAAAACCTCATGAAAACTTGTCTATAATTTGGTACCACTTCAGGATACTATATAAACGCCATAATAATTCAAACGTTTGGTCAAATCAATGGCCTTGGTGGAATGGGCACGAGCACGAAGGAGCCATGCTGCAGAGCACGCGGTTGATCGCCGTCGGAGGTTTGAGTCCTCCTTCTGGAATGGGTGTGTATGTTTTGTTCTTAGGTTAGTTTAAGTTAGTTCCAGTAGTTTGTAAGCCTAGGGACCTCAGTAGTTAAGTCCCAGTGATTTACAAACATTTAAATTTGCAAATGTCCCAATCGAGGGAGAAATCGAACCTCCGACGAGAGCGGCCTCACAATCCCTGTTATGGCTCCTAGAACCGTTCGGCCAGTCTCACGTTTGTCACACCACCATCTTTTTGCCTACAGGAATTTTTTTGCCGTTTCTTGGTTCAGCCTTTTTCGACGACATCCGTGACCACAACATAGGTCGTGAGGTGCTCCGTATCCAGCAATTCCATGTGGCGAAAGATGAGAAACGCTTCATGACATGTCCAGGCATCATACACAAACCAAGAAAAGTTTTGCATCACCCACGAAACAAACGTCCTGTGGTATCCTGTCCTACGGGGAATCTTCCGGTTTCTTGACAAACAAAACCCAACAACTTATCTCTTTTGTAATCAAACAGAATCTAAATTAAATTGTAGTATGCCTATTGTGTAGTAATTTATTTCAACAACGATTTACATGATCATTTCAACACTACTGATCGGAAACTTCCTGGCAGATTAAATTTGTGTGCAGGAACCGGGACTCGAACCTGGAACCATTGCCTTTCGCGGACAAGCGCTTTACCGATTAAGCTATCCCGACACGACCTATGATGTCGCCTCACAACTTCACTTTCGCTTGTACTTCGCCTCCTACTTCCCAATCTTCACAGAAGCTCTCCTGCGAAACTTGCAAGACTAGCACTCCCGGAAGGATGGATATGGTGGAGCGCACACTCCACTGCAGAGTGAAAGTTTCCTTCTGGAAACATCGCTTAGGCTGTGGCTAAGCCACGTCTCCACCATATCCTTTTTTCCATGAGTGCTAGTCTTGCAGGGATCTCAGGAGAGCTTCTTTGAAGTTTGGAAAGTAGGAGGCGAGGTACTGGCGGAAGTAAAGTTGGGAGGCGGCATCATGAGTCGTGTCGGGATAGCTCAGTCGGTAGAGTGCTTGCCCGCGAAATGTAAAGGTCCCAGGTTCGAGTCCCGGTTCCGGCACACAATTTTAATTGAAAGGAAGTTTCATATCAGCGGACACTCTGCTGCAGATTTAAAGTTTCATCCTGACTACTGATCAATTTCAATCCAATTTTCAGAGACCATACTACTTATTTCCCATAAATTTTCAGCTTGGTCACGGCGTGTTGGCATAGCTATTTTCAGTTTCTCTCATGCATATTCAACTGTATTTTTACTGGGGGAACATACCCAATCCTATCCTATTGGCACGATTTATGAAGTAGTTGAGGATGCCTGCACGAGGGGCTAGGAAATTGTCATTCGTACACGAATTCTTCCCGGAAGTGCTAACGGTTCAACGAATGATTTGAAGATATTACCTGTGTACTGTGGAACATTGAACTCTCCCTTGATCGCACACTAATGGCGTCCGGTCCCCACAGGACACTCGCCCAGAACATCATTAATTCGTCACCCTGCTGTATTCGATGGGCGGTATGCTTCTGTCGTGCTGCTGCATTAAAGGCTCCCTGAACCTACACCATTTCGGCCGTTATGTGTTATCAATATTCATCTGTGAAGCGAACTTTGCACGCATTTTTCACAGTTCAATCTAGTGATTTTTTACCTCGACCTGTTCCGTAAGGCATGGTGTATGGGTCTAAGGGCCATCTATAACACAGAGAGATGTTGTGGAGCCTGTTACGTGCAGTTTGCTATTTATAATGGTACTAGCCTACGCTTTCAGGCTGGAGGTTTTCATGTATTTGCAGAGTGGTTGGCTCACCCTTTTGTATCTCTGTGGTCGGTCAGTCACGTAGCCTTATTGGACACGATGTAAAGAGCATCTATAGAAAATGTGGCCACGGTGAAGTAGCCAAGCGGTCTAAGGACTGCGGAGAGCGCGGTTGCTCGCCGTCGGAGGTTCGAGTCCTCCCTGGGGCATGGATATGTGTGTGTCCTTAGGTTAGTTTACCTTAGTGTGTTTGTAAGCTACGGACTGCTGGCCACGCAGTTTGGTCCGATTGATTTACAAACACATTTAGAAAATGTGAATAGAATTTTCAAAAATAAATAAATAAATTTCATCCCCCATTTTCGTATTTGATGTTAAAACCTTGTTTGTACTTGTACACATGTTTCTGCAAATAACAATGCTTATTGATTTCATTAGTCAGTTTCATTTTTTGTAAGAGTTAGCTTTTAGTCACTTGCCATCGTTACCATAAAATTTGCGTAAGTTTCTAGTTTTAAATTTCGCATTTTGAATAGCTGCGACGAAGGAAAGAGGAAAAGAGAAAGGAAGTAGGAGATATAGAGAGGAGGGAGGAGAGGATGAAAGAAAAGAAGCAGATGGATAGGTAACACACAGTGAGAACAGGAAGAGGAGACGGAGGAGGAGCCAAAGATAGGGAATAGGTAAAGAAAGAGTGTGATATGGGCCGGAAGATATGGTGGGGAGTAGATGGATAGAATGGAGGATCCAATTTGAAATTGTACGTCGCACCTTCTAGAGCCAGTACACCATCTGATTTTATTTAATGAAGAAAAGGAGCGACCAAAAGCTTTGGTAAATTCACTGCCTTTAAAGCGAATAATTCTCTTAGAAAATATCTTCTTTTTAATATGCGTTAATTAGACTTAACTACGGCAACGGTAAGTAGGGAATTAATTTTTTGTTTTTTTTTCTCTCTATTTATTTCTCTCTGAGTAACGGCGAAGGTTGACCGAGTTCAGATACTACTTGGAGATCTAGCCACAACGACATAGTTCTACCTTGATTCCACTGACATTATAGGATAGCGAATTTTCGTAGACAATTTCCTCACCGGTCATCTCGCACCATTCGTCTTGGATTGGTCTTTTTAGTACCCTAAGAATCCTACAATTATGATGTGAGTGTTCGGAACGCAGAGCCCATGACATATGGAGTGAAAATATCTTTACTTTCCCAAAAATAGCAGCTGAAAGTTCGCGATTTGACATCTGATGACGTTTCTGGGCTTATTGTCAGTGTAGACTCGTTGTTTGGACTGTTGCTGAATCTCATTCATTCTGTTCGGAGCTGAATGAATGTCAAGGCTAACCTCAGTTTTAGAGGTATGTAAACGTCAGACATTCTGACACTCACAATACACAAAACATATAGTAACCTATTTTCTCTTTAAAATATTAAAGGAGGTTTCTTTGAAATCTGTTGTATATTTAAGAAAGCTCAGAAAATGTGAAGCGCATGCACGATGAAGACAACACGTTGCACATCGGTACATCGGTTTCATCTGAACGGATTCCCAGAGCACTCCCTTCATAAACATCTGTGTTCCCCGTCTTGTCCTTCCTGCACAACTGTCGTGCACCAGCATGAGTTCCAGCCGTATGAATAGCTCTAAATATTGTAGGATTACAAATCATTGTACGCTGAGATGATCTGCTAGCATCGTATCGAAACTTTTTTCGTCGAAGACGTGCAGAAACTCGTCAGGCCATGGACTCAACATGGCGTTGAATACTGTGCCATGATGTCTCAATTGCCATCCATAATCGCGGAAGAATTGCCGATACGGAATTTTGTACACATTCTGACCTCTCATAAATGTTCCAAGGCATTCATGTCATATGACTGGCCGAAGAAATTTCTACAATTGTGCAGAATGTTCTTCAACCCCATCGTAGTTATTTACTGCCCTGTGACATGGGGCCGGCCGCGGTGGCCGAGGTGACTGAGGCGCTTCAGTCGCGGTCAGCACGACCACTACGGTAGGGGGTTCGAATCCCCCCTCGGGCATGGATATTTGTGCCGTCCTAGTTCGTAAGTAGTTCATAAGTAGTTTGTAAGTTTAGGGACTGATGACCCCGTAGTTAAGTCCCTTACGCCTAACAAACATTTGTGACATGGGTAGTGTCATCCATAAAACTTAAAACGTGGTTTGGGGACATGAAGTCCATGAATGGCTGCAAATACGTCCTAGTAGTCGAACATAATTAATTCCAATCAATTATCGGTTCAGTCTGCCAGGAGATCCCAGTCTATTTCATGAAAAATCAGACCACACGGTTATGGCACCACCACCATGTCGCAGAGTGTCTTTTTGACAACTTTGCTCCATGATTTCGTAGGTATGCGCCACATTCGAATCGTGTCATCTACTCTTACCGACTGAAATCGGGAATCACCTGATCATGGCATTGTTTTCTAATCTAGAGTCCAACCGATTTTGTCAGGAGTCAGGAGAGGCTCTGCTGTTAGAAAAGGCACTCGAGTCGGTTGTCTGCTGCCAAAGCTCACTGACGCTAAATTGCGCCGCACTACCCGATTACTACAGTTACTTCATGTATTGCTGCTTTTTCTGTTAGTAGCCGTCGGCTACTGCGTTGTCTATAATGGGAGGTAATACTAGGAATTGTATATTCCGGGCACTCTCTTGATACTACGGTTCCCAGAATATAGATTTCCCTAACGATATCAAAAATGTGTCTCCTGATTTTATTCGAGCTGCCATAATTACGACGGAAACCAATTTACATGAATAACGAGAGTGCAACTGACGCTTAGGTACGCAGTATTATCGTCATTTGCATTCGTGCATCTCGTTACCCCTTGACTTTTGCCATCTTAATGAAATATTCCAAGTGCCACATAAATCGCGGAAGAGGAAAGCGTGCATGATGAAATTAATTGGTAGCGCTGTCGATAACCTGGCTACGCCGCAATATTTTTAATTACAGTTTGCATTTCAGGTAGAATATGACTTCAATAATGCGTGTCGAACATGTCCGTTATCAATTTTGTATCTGTTTTGTGATAACATCCACACGTATGCAGATATAGAGATTTTGAAAAAACTGATTTTTATACAAACCTATGCAGACATGATGAACATGTCCTAATTCTGGGGTAATTTAACATTAAGTAAAAAAGTATTCATTGCACAAAAGAGTGTAATGAGAAAAATTGCTGGAGCCCACACCAGATCATTCTGCAGACATTTATTTAGGAATCTTCGTTGTACACTCATGAAATTTGTGATTAACAATCTGACCCAATACAAAAGTAATAGCAGTGTGCATAGCTACAACACTAGAATAAAGGGTGATATTCACTATTCAAGGTTAAATCTTTGGCACAGAAAGGGGTGAATTATGCTGCCACAAAAGTCTTCGCTCACTAAGTAGCATCAAAAGTCTGACAGATAGCCAACTAGTATTTAAAAAGGAATTAAAGGAATTTTGTAAGTCAACTCCTTCTATATTTTAGATGAGTTTTTAGATAAAACTGAAAATAAAACAAATTAAAATTAAAACTAAAAATAAAAATAAGAAACTATTAAAATATTGATTTTCATATATAGACACCATTTACTAAACTGAAACGTTCCACATCATTACCAAATGTCGTATATATGATCCATGGAACAAGTATTAATCTAATCTGACGTTCTTGGCATGAACGTCGTCGGTAGGCGTGGAAGCGCATCCTGCAAGAGAGTCATCTCTAACGTCCAGCCATTCCTAAACCGCCTGATCAATTCAGAAAACCGAGTACGGATTAAACGCCTTTCACCGTTGTTTCCCTGCATCATTTAGTGTGTAAACGACTGTCTGAGTTTCACACAAAACGTAATGCAGATGCGTAGCTGCTCAAAATCTCGTAAATCTCAAAGTGTGCAAGATAAGGTACGACTCAATACACATCTAAACAATAAATTAACAGGCGTACAATGACAAATCTTTCGGCAATTACACACATATCATTGGCGTGTACAGGGGTGCAAACCGCGTTTCGTGCAACACTCCTTTGGAGCGAATGTACAAAATATTTTGTTCTTTTTAACGGATTTCGTGTACGTTTGTTAAATAATCACTTCCACTACCACCATTACAAAGATGAATGAACCACACACACCTGAACAAGTGTTTCTTCACTTTGTTTCAAAGGGATCCTGAACACAGAGATTGAATGTGTATATTGCATCAAGAGCAAGTGTCACTCATTCCGTATAAACGTGAAATGAATCACACATGAACAGTACCAATACGACAGAGTCGGTAAAACTGCCCATTAGTTCCGGTCATAGCACCAGAAAGACAGTATACAACTTGTGTTGATGTAGTTCTGCCATGACTAGAGAGTCAATTCCGGTGTTTCATCGTATTCGTATAGTTACTTGGTGGCAAGAGGGACTGTCATCAAGGTAAGACACCTGACGTCTCAAAGTGAACCAAAGCGATATTGCTCGGTCGTGTAGGAGGTACAGATATGCAGGAACTGTCGATCACATGCATCGCTCTGGCCGCTCAGACGCTACCACAGCACATGAAGACCGCTACTTCTGGATTTCATCTCGGCGGAGGAGAAAGAAAAATCCTACCAAGTTCAATAATGTTTTCCACACAGTCACACGACGTCTTGTTTCGACGCAAACTACACGTATTAGAATGCATGCTGCATGACATGAAACATCGTTTCCGACATCCGTGGCGAGGTCCAACTTTGACATCTTTATTATTATTATTATATGCTCAAAAGAAAATATAAGTATCAACTACTTCACTGCAGGAACACTCCAACTCTGTGTTGGGTTATGAAAAATACTATACAGAAAATTTTTAAAATATTGCCAGTATTTTGGATTGCGGACAACCGTGCAACGTCGTTCGTTCATGAAGGTTCGTTTCTACCTCCATCTACAAAGAAGTAGTGAATTGCACGTCCACAAATCCACTACACAGCGTTCGTTTGTCGGTAATGTCTCGAGTCTGGAAAGAGGAGCAGACTAGAGCGTCTCGCTGTGGAGCGCGCGGTTGCTTGCCGTGGAGGTTCGAGTTCTCCCTGGGTCATGGGTGTGCATGTGTTGTCCTTAGGTTAGTTTACCTAGGTTTGAGTAGTTTGCAAGCTACGGACTGATGACCACGTAGTTTGGTCCGATAGATTTACAAACATTTGAACATTTGAATTTGAGAGGAGCGGATGTGGAAGTATGTGATGAGGGGACATATGGTTAATCAAAGCCAGCATCTGTCGCCTTTTGCCGATCCGCATACCAGGCAATGGTCCTCCATGTCCATTACATCGCAGGCCACACACATTGGTGTGTCTGCGCGGTGAATTCTGTGAAGTTTTGACTGCCATCCTTGGTTCCCATTGACCATATTTGTTTATGCACATGTAGACTGGACGACAGTAGCAAGATAAGGCGCACCCACTGTTCGCCAAACGACACTCCAGTTTACGTCGGGGTGCTTCCCTTCAATGACATTTGATGCCCTGTTCGTCGTAAGAAATCCGTAGATCGCCTACGTACACATGAAGCGTGTCGCCAATGTTTTCAATGTGGACACAGTTCAGTTCGAGTAAAAAGAGACGGAAGTAAAAGAATGACGCCGGAAAGCATGATAGGCGCAGAGAGAAAGTGCGGTGCACGGGTCTCCAACAGGCTGGTGAGGCATGTGGGACTACGGCGGTACAGCACCATGTGAGAGCTGAGGATAAGGGCTGTCCGCCTCTGTCTCTTGGAAGGGTCAGTAGATAACATTCATAATGACATAGCTGGCGGAATGGGTAAGGTTTGTGCCACGTGAAGGATACGTGACGCCAAATGTGTATGAACATATTGTGTTCGCTGTAGAATGTCGAGTGCCCGACGGCGATGATCGAGAAGACCAGCGCGTAACTGCGTTAGTAGTCGTTGGCAGTTGAGGGCAATCGTTCGCAGCATTTCCTCGGTAAAGTCGATTCCTAAGCATCAGATGGCTGTAGTTACTAGCAAAGGAGCTGCGCTGTCTGCAGGAAGTCCCACACATATAGACATGGCACCAGCATGCAGCGCGGTACAAATAGGCCCAACAGCATGCTGAATGGACTCGTCAATATTGACGACAAAAATTATTCACCGTTGAGACTCGCATCTTTCTTCAGTCAGACAATCTTCGGCGTTCTTGGAAGCAGGTTGGTCCTCCGAGTGCAGTAAGGTGGTGGTCCCTGACGTTTTTGGGTGGCATTATTTGGCCACCATATGGAATCGGTGATCGTGGAAGGTAGTAAAAAGGCTGTAAGGTACAGGAATGACATCTTCCGACAGCATTTTCATGGGGGCTCCGGTGAATGTGTTCCTCCATGATAACGATATTCCAAGATTATAACGGTCAGCATGTCCAACTGAACCCTATCTTATATGCTAATGATACTTTTAAAAGCTTTTCGGACGAGATAACCCACCAACCAATAGCCGTTGAGGAGTGGGACAATCTGGACCAACAGTCCCTAACTGATTCAGTGGACAGTATGCCACATACAGGCAGGCATCACTGTAAGAGAACGTCATCCATGGCCCTAAAGGTACGAACTAAGAAAGTCTAAGTTGTTTTTGTACAACATGTCAGTGTCTGTTATCATTAGCAATAAATTGACCTGAAAAGTTGTTTTTCTATGTTCCTATCCTATTTTCATGTAGCCTTTTTATCTGTCAATTTCTTTCGGATATCACAAAGACCAGAACAGGGGTCTGTGTGTGTATGTGTGAGTGTGTGTGTGTGTGTGTGTGTGTGTGTGTGAGAGAGAGAGAGAGAGAGAGAGAGAGATTTCAGACTTTTTGTTGCAGGGTGGCCTTCGGACTATGGAAGAAGTAGCAGAGGATCTGGTCTGGACCTGTATTTATAGCGATTATATTTTGTTCTTAACTTGTGAATCCACGTTACGTATGACTGCTTCACCGGCCACTCCGTACTCATTCAGGAAATCCCGTGGGCGTCAGCCGTAACTTTCTCCTGCTAGTCTGCAACGAAATAAAGAATGGAAGGCGGCGTGTGCCATTTCATTAACAGAGCTTTCACGTGTAAAAATTATGGTCGCTTCGTGTGTGATGAATAAATGTGTTTCATGAACGTTTTGTTCTCGTACACGAACTATTAAATTCGCAGTGGTGACACATTCAACTCTCTCTCTCTCTCTCTCTCACTCTCTCTCTCTCTCTCTCTCTCTCTCTCTCCCTGTCTTTTCCTCCTTCTGCTCCCGACTATCTATCTACTTAAATATGTATCTATTTCTCTCCATTACAGAACCTGCTTCTGATTCATTATTTTTCCTTGCTGGGGAATCCCATTCGTGTAAAATATTTTAAATTAAATATCCATCACTTGACTGTCGTTTATTTTTGCAAAACTACCATGATTTCTCTCTTGTAGCCATTTTAAGTTTCATGATTTCGCTGTTGTACCAATTGTTAAGTTTCACATAAAAGTTTAAATATGTCTGATACGCCTGAACTGCATGACATCGTAACATCAGCATACAATTTGTTTTATGAAACAAGCTACAATAATTAGCAGAATTTGAAATAATTGTGGTTTCCAAGAGGAACAGTATATATTTTAAAAGGTGCTAGTATTAACGAATTATAACTTTTATTGCATCCTCAAATCTTTAAAGGACCGAAACATGATATAAAAGCAAAATCTATACAGTGGAATACCCCTCCTTCGTTTAAGCCCACCCATGATCGGTGATGTTCGATGCAGCAGTTGAATGTTTTGTCAGGTTTTGGTAATATTTATATAAAGACAACTGCTTTTTAAAACTCTATGTATTTTGATGTGACTATGACATGCAGTTCATACAATTTTAAACTTTTATGTGGCAACTGAAAATAGCTTCACGGCAGAAGTCATGACTGTGTAGTAATAAATTAACTATAACAGACAAACGGCGATTACTTAATTTAAAATTACTTCTAATTGAGTGATCTATATCACTCTCAGTTCAAGTTATTCCCGTTGTTTGTAGCTGCAATGCCTCGGTCGTGAATGATAATTTTCTAAGACATTTCTTTTCTCGCAAATTTCCATATTTGTAGTACAGAGTCAGCACGTATTTGTATAAGATCTAGATAAGGAGAAAGAAAAGGCGAATGGAGAAGCTAAACCCAAATACATGTGCACGCCTTGATTCAGGGTTACATGAAAGATGTTCAAATGTTTGTAAATCTATCGGACTAAACTGCGTGGCCATCAGTCCGTAGCTTACAAACTACATTAAGGTAGGTAAACTAACCTGAGGACAAACACACACACCCATGCCCCAGGGAGGACTCGATCGTCCACGGCGAGCAACCGCGCGCTCCGCAGCGACACGCTTTAGACCGCTCGGCTACTCCACCGCGGTCATGAAAGATGTAAATATGTTTTAGGAAGTCACTATTTCAGTTAAAAAGCGACACACACACACACACACACACACACACACACACACACACACACACACACACATATCCACTAGCATTAGTTCCTGAAGTTGCCCAGGTACTTTTTTATATCAAACTTCTGTGGAACAATCTCCCCTCCTCTCTGTCGTTTGCCTTCATCGCTTCTCTCTCTGTTCATTTCCTCCTCCCCAAATCTTCACCCATCCTCTCTCTCTCTCTCTCCCTCTCTCTCTTTTCCATTTCATTCTTTCCAATCCATTTTCTGATTTACCTCCTCTTTATCCATATCCTCTCCTCACACTATCGACCTCCACCTAATTCTGCTCCTTACAGTAGATGTTCAAAATGATGTCCCTGTATGGAAAGAGCGGCCTGACATCTTTTTAACACATTTGCGTACACTCGACGAATTCGGCTGCCGAAATCTGGGAAATGACTAGTCGAATCTTTTTCACGAAACAATAAATTCTGACAGGTTTCTTTTTCAAGAACTTGCACCCAACGAAAAGCTATACGTTTATTTCATGCAGTATAATGCAAGACCATACATTGCCAATGCTTCTATGGCAGCAATACGAAGTGATTTTATGATAGGATAGTTGTCTGGCCTCCTCGTTCTCCAGATCTAAATCCCTGTGACTTATCTTTGGGGAACGTTAAAAAACAAGGTGTATGCAAGCAGTCCCCATACACTCGAAGAGTTGTAAGACAGGATTCGTCTAGTCATTTCCCAGATTTCGGCAGCCGAAATTCGTCGGGTGTTCGCAAATGTGTTCAAGAGATGTCAGGCCGCTTTTTCCATAGAGGGACATCATTTTGAACATCTACTGTATGTAAAGGTAAACTTAGGTTACTCAGATGACAATATTTTTATGACTTAGTGTATGGGCCCACGGGAGCTGCCGTGGCCGGCGGATGCGGTGACGGCGGCCGGGAGCCGTACCGCGCGATCCACGGACGCCTGGCAGGCGTCTTTCGTGAGACACCCTGTAGAAATGTCTAGCCGATAGGGCGTACTGGGCTGTGTACTAGCGGCCAGTCAGCTACGCGATCGCGGCCTACTCTGCGTGACGTCACATAGAGCGCTGCGGCCTTTTATTTCGGCGTTGTCGGTACGAGCGCCGGGCAGTGCGGCGGAGGCACCCCTCAGTCCCTGCAGGAGTACCGCCGCTCGTCCCACGCGCCGCCGTGCTCCCGCGGCTCGCCAGAAGCGCTGTCGGCGGCCACTGCGGCCAGCCTGCTGGTAATTTACTGGCAGCCGGCTGGCCAGAGAAACTCATTAAGCGGCGGGAATAACTCGGCCGCCGACAGCCCCCTCCCACCCCCTCCACCTCCCTCCCTCCTAATGACTGCACAGTGGCGGCGCGTGGGCGACCAGGCGGTTCCGCGGCGCAGGAATTTCGGAGCTCGGCGCGCAAACCCATGCGACACTAAATCTCGGAATTAATTAGCGGAAACCTCGGCCGCTGTCTCACGTCGCTTTCCATCGAATTTGTAAGCTCGTTCGGAGCACACGCCTCTGCCCCACTGTAACAACACCTGCACCTTTTCTTACTTTTCTTGCATTTGTATACTACAACATTAGTCAGTCGTGCCCCAAACGAACGTGTTTTCTCGGTAATTTATCTTTCGCCTCATCCTGCCTCCCCCCTATTTGAACTACCTTTTTCCGATACGGACTTATCTTCCTAACATCTACATCCACAAGGAGTGAACAAAATACACTCCAGGAAAATGAAAAAAGAACACCATGAATTCGTCGATCCAGCAGAGGGAAATTTTATTGACACGTTCTTGAGATGAATGCAACACACGATCACATAGGCCAGACGCATGTGAGTACAGTCACCACAGCGTGCACAATGTCGACGTTAGTACCGTTTATACCCTCCTTTTGCAGCAATGCAAGCTGTAATTCTTCCAAGGACACTATCTTAGAGGTGCCGAATGTGGTCCTGTGGAAGGCTCGCCATGCAATTTCGATCTGGCGCTTCAGTTGGGCCACATTCCGTGCCGCTCTAGCACACCGCCCAACATTATGTTTCATGCGTTCCCAAACATGCTCAATGGGTGACAGGTGTGGGGATGGTACTGGTCAGGGTAGTTGATGTACAACTTGAGAAACAAGTCAAGTAGACGTGTATGTGGACGTGTATTGTCCTCAAGGAAACGCATATGGCTTTGTTGGTGCATGAGTGATAGTAAGACGGGGTGTACCGTGCACTGCGCAATGTTCTCTAGACGATCACTAGAGGAAAACGGCCATTCCAAAATCGTTTTTCACGGTAGACACTTATGAAGTGACGAATGGACATGTCTTCAGTGATGAGTCGCTACTGCCTTGGTGCCATTGATGGTCGTACGCCTGTGTGGTGTCGTGCAGGGGAGCGCGAACATCTTAAGTGTAGGCCACAGAGGTAAAAAGAGATCAAAACCTGGCATCATGGTGTGGGTACCCATATCCTACACCAACCATTCTCCTCTGGTGAGCGTACGGTCCAGTGAAACCATCATTCAAGCCGTTCTGTCACCGTTCGTGCACCAACAAGGCGATACACTCTTCCAATAGGACAATCCACGTCGACACGTATCCCGTAGAAACCAACGTACTCCTCTAGATATATGTCAACGGCCCTGACCATCATTAATCCCAGATCTTTCCCCCAATTGAGAATGTTTGGCACTGGATGGAACGTCAATTTGGGCGATCTGCACGAGCGGCACGAAATCCGCCCCTCCTGAGATACCAGGTCTACATGGGAAAATTACAGTTTGTTATATAAGGAACTCATGGTGCGATCTATGATTGTTTAATAATGATTATGCAGCCAAAATCGCATTTTTCATTTATTATGTTACCGGTTTCGGCGCCGAGTACGCCGAAACCGGTAACATAATAAATGAAAAATGCGATCTTGGCTGCATAATCATTATTAATTACAGTTTGTATTAATGCAAAAATAGGTTGTACACGGTACTAGCGTCGACATTGCTCATGCACTGGTGGTTCATCTCACGTACGTATGTATGGCTCTGCATGTGTGATCGTGTGTTGTATACATCCTCTAGAATGCGTGAATAAAATTTCCTTCTGCTTGGTCGACGAACTCATGGTGTTTTTCATTTTCCAGAAGTGTAATATGGATAACATACAGAACTGTACATGCCTCAAAGTAGCTCTTATCGTTATTAAGAATTCTTCTGGAATTCTTATTTGACATAATTTCTAGTGGTACAATCCAAATAATTGTAAACATTTACCTAATGCAGGTGTGCACAAAACAATACGAACACCATCCAGTATACTACGAGAGGTGTTCCAATAATAAGGCACGAAACAACACTGTAGGTATAATTGCTTTATTAACTGCCGTCAGGAGCCCAGCCTCGGCTTGTATACATTTATATACTTTTGACGACGTTATAGCGTTAAATAATTGAAATAAATCGCAATTAATTGTGTCTCGATACCTCATGGTCTGTTCACCCTGATGCGTGAATACAGTATTGTGGCTGCGAGCATTACAGAATAAATAGGCTGTGGTAATAGGAATGAGACAGCGTGGCGAATGGAGATTTGGGTGTGACTGGAGACGTGCAGGAAAGAGTCCTCTGCAGTCGGGCTGGTCACTGTGTCCTCGGTGGCGGAGTGGTCAACGCCTCTGCCTAGTAAGCAGGAGATACCGGATTCGAATTCTGGCCGTGCACAAATTTTTATTCGCCGCACTTTGGTATTCCATCTAAACCTCGTACAGTGAAGCCATAACTGATCGCAAATTACGATTTATTTCATTCACTAAACGCTGTAACGTCGTCAAAAGCATATAAACAGATGGAAGTCACAGGCCGACGTTCCGGCTAGAGGGTGGATGCTCAAAGCTGTTAACCCCTTAATTGATCAGATACATACATTTTTTTCATTATCTCTCAAAATGATCAACATTTTACCACAAATTCATTTGTAGCTGTTTGTATACATAGTGTTACACATGCAAGTAGCTTGTCCTAGAAATCATAAATTGCAGAGTGCTACTGAATCAGTTCGTAGAAGTAGTCAACCACATACTACTGCTGCATTATAAGTTACTTTCTGGAAAGATTAGAGGCATAATAGTGATATTTACTGAATCTGGTACATAATGGAAACAGTATATAACTGACCAGCTACGAACTTTTTGTTGTTAGTTTTGTATCCCATCCTTGTCGCCACTTTTGTATCCCATCCTCGTCGCCGCTTTTGTGTCTCGCCGGCCGCGGTGGCCGAGGATACTAAGGCGCTTTAGTCACGATCTGCACGGCCACTACGGTCCGGGGTGGATATTTGTGCCGTCTTTAGTCTTAGTTAGTTCATAAGTAGTTTGTAAGTTTAGGGAATGATAACCCCGTAGTTGAGTCCCATAGACTATACAAACATTTTGAACATTTTTTTTCTTTGTGTCTCGTTTCCGCCGGTTTTCCCGGGTGTCGGTGGCTGAGTAGAGAGAGACCCACACAGGAGGTACGGAGGTGACCAGCCAGTGGGACAGCAGAAACTAGAAACACTATACTAAATTAGAACAAGATATATATTTCATAGAAATGGTACAATACTGAACTTGGAGAGGAGCAGACTAGTATAATGTTGATACATAGTTCAGATAGAGGCCTGCCTACTGATGATTCCTAGTGTCTATTCGATAGCCAAGTCTTAACTGGTGCCTAACTGATTCCCAAGTGGCCGATGCAGCAGTCGTGACCACGAGCGGAGTTGAAGCAGAGGGCGCTCGTGGCTGACGTCGTAAGAACGCCGCGCCGTGCGTGCATGGCGGCGCGCGGCGAAAGTACGTGGCGCGCACTTCATACTTGTGCGACACCACAGTTAGTAGTGCATGGTAATTTTAAGGAAGTTCCTTCTTTTTCTTCCATATATTTCTCAGTATTTAATCACTATGCATTAATCGTGGTAGTTTTTATAGCTTCAAATAAAGAATTACGCGTTAAAGGGTTAACATAGTGGATGAACGTCAGAGTGCTACCAAGGCGGTGTATTCGATTATCGGTGTGATCGATATTTGTAATTATAAAACTTTTCTGTGTGGAATGTTATGATTTTTTAGATTACATTATGATCTGCAAAGTAATTAATCCTCATTGTTATTAATTAATTATTTGTAATAAAATTTACTGCATTATTACTTGCTGTCACTGCCCTCATCTGACACAGTCTCCTCACTCAAGTGGATAGTTTTAGTACTCGAAGCACCTGAAACATACTGTATGTTGTGTTTATAGCAAGCACATTTTTAAATAGAATGTCCTCGTACTGGCAATGTTTTCTTCTGACTGTCAAACGAAAGCATGCTTCGTTGCGGTTTACGAATACAGGTCCGACTGTTAACAAATTACCAGCAGACCAAGAATATTTTAACAATGGTTCCATTCGATAGTGACAGCAAATTGTTGTGCAAGTGGTGCAGCAACTGTTTCTTGATAACGTAGTCACGGTTGTAAGTTTTATTACCGCGTTTCGGCCTTTGTGTTATATATACAAGGGATGTGGTCAACTACCTACCATCAGGCAATTCTGCCACGAAAGGGGAATAACATGTTAAATTATTAGGAGACTATACTGTCTTCAAGCTGTAAAATAGTAGCATCTTTAGGCGGTGTAAGCACAGTGTATTAATTCATTGAATATATTAACATACAAAACTCAGAAGTTATTGATGTTCAAATACAATGTCATTGCAACTGTCACAAAAAAAGGCGTCAGCGGGTGAAGGTTGCCGCGGCGGAACAGCCGTTTGCACTGAAGCGCCTTGCTACGGCGCGCGCGGTCGTTCCACGTCGGAGGTTCGAGTCCTCCATCGGTCATAGAAGTTGTGCTGTCTTTAGTATAAATCAGTTCATAACTAGTTTGTAAGTTTAGGGACTGATGACCCCCGCAGTAAAGGCCCATAAGCTTTACAAACATTTGAACTTTTTTTCTTAAGGTTAAAGCGGAGGCAGCTCTTCGGCTTAGATGCACACCACTCTCGAACTCTTACGGGAATCGGAAAAATGTCGCGAATAGTGAGAATATTGAACGAGGGGGACACCGTCAGTACTGAGTGGATAAGTTGAGCATTGGTGGCTGACGGGAAAGTGAGCAAGGGTAGTCCGCGTACTTATGGTGATCACCATGTCCTAGTGGCATACATCTACACCTACATCCATACTCCGCAAGCCACCCGACGGTGTGTGGCGGAGGGTACCTTGAGTACCACTATCGGTTCTCCCTCCTATTCCAGTCACGTATTGTCGGTATGCCTCTGAGTGAGCTCTAATCTCTCTGACTTTATCTTCATGATCTCTCCGCGAGATATACATAGGAGCAAGCAATATACTGCTAGAATCCTCTGTAAAGGTATGTTCTCGATACTTCGCCAAAAGCCCGTACCGAGCGACAGAGCGTCTCTCCTGCAGAGTCTTCCATCTCCGTAACGCTTTCTCGATTACCAAATGATCCTGTAACGAAGCGTGCTGCTCTCCGTTGGATCTTCTCCACTTCCTCTATCAATCCCACCTGATACGGATCACACACCGGTGAGCAGTATTCAAGCTGTGGGTGAACAAGTGTACTGTAACCTACTTCCTTCGTTTCCGGACTGCATTTCCTTAGTATTCTTCCAATGGCATCTGCTTTACCAACGATTGATTTTATATGGTCATTCCATTTTAAATCACTTCTAAATCCTACTCCTAGATAATTTATGGAATTAACTGCTTCCATTACCTGATCTGATATAGTGTAGCTAAATGATACAGGATCTTTCTTTCTATGTATCGAAGTACATTACACTTGTCTACACTGAGATTCTGTTGCCATTCCCTACACCATGCGCCAATTCGATGCAGATCCTCCTGCATTTCAATACAATTTTTCCATTATTACAACCTCTCTATATACTACAGTACCATCCGCAAAATGCTTCAGTGAACTTCCAGATGTTATCCGCAAGGTCATTTATATATATCGTGAACAGAAACGGACCCACAACACTCCCCTGTGGAACCCCCGAAAAACTCTTACTTCGGAAGACTTCTCTCCATTGAGAATGACATGCTGCATTCTGTTATCTAGGAACTCCTCAATCCAATCATACAATTGGTCAGACAGAGCATATGCTTTACTCTGTTCATTAAACGTGTGTGGAAAACTGTATCAAACGCCTTGCGGCTGTCAAGAAACACAGCATCTACCTGAAAACCCGTGTCTATGGCCCTCTGAGACTCGGGGACGAATAGCGCGACTTGGGTTTCACACGATCGCCTTTTTCGAAACCCATGCTGATCCCTACAGAGCAGATTTCTAGTCTCCAGAAATGTCATTATACTCAAACATAAAGCATGTTCCAAAATTCTGCAACTGACCGACGTTAGTGATATAGGCCTATAGTTCTGCACATCTCTTCGACGTCCTTTCTTAAAAACGGGGATGACCTGCGCCATTTTCCAATCTTTCGGAACACTACGCTCTTCTAGAGACCTACGGTACACCACTGCAAGAAGTGAAGCAAGTTCCTTCCCGTACTCTGTGTAAAAACGAACTGGTATCCCAACTGGTCCTGCGGCCTTTCCTCTTTTGAGCGATTTTATTTTTCTATCCCTCTGTCAATTATTTCGATACCTGCCATTTTACAATTTGTGCGGCAATGTAGAGAAGGAACTACATTGCAATCTTCCTCTGTGAAACAGCTTTGGAAAAAGTCATTTAGTAATTCAGCCTTTAGAGTATCGTCCTCTCTTTCAATGCCATTTTCGTCACAGAGTGTCTGGCGATTTTGTTTTGATCCACCTATCGCTTTAAGATATTTCTTAGGATTTTCAGTCAAGTCAGTACACAGAACTTTACTTTCGTACTCCTTGAACGCCTCTCGCATTTCAACAACGATTTACATGACCTCCTTCACCCCGGATGGCATGCCTTCCACTAGTTCATTTAAACACTGATGATCTATTTCATTCCAATTGTCAGTGACAATACTACTTTACTCCCATATATTTCCAGATTGGTCAGGGCGTGTTGGCATAGCTATTTTCAATTTACCCCATGCATATTCTACTGTATTTTTATTTGGGGAACATGTTGGCCAATCCAATCCAATCGGCACGATTCATGGAGTCGATGAGGATGCCTGCACGAGGGACTAGGAATTTGTCATCCGTAAACGAATTCTTCCAGGAAATGCTGACGTTTCAACGAATTGTTTGAATATACGAGGCGCGTCCAGAAAGTAATTTCCGTTTTTTTAATAAAATGAAATTGTACACAGACTCAGGAAGAAATTTTTATTGCACAAAATTCTAAAACTCTTTAACTACTTTTCCACATAACTGCCGAAATTTTGCAGGCATTTGTCACAGCGTGGCATCAGGTTTTGTATACCTTCTTCATAGAAATCTGCCGCCTGTGTCTTCAACCAGTTGGAAACAGTTTCTTTCAGCTCGTCGTCATTGGTGAAGTGATGACCGCCAAGGAAAGACTTGAGATCCTGGATCTTGTCATCGGTCGCGTGAACCAGTTCTTCTGTCACCAAAGGTGGACGCCCACTTAGTTCTTCATCGTGCACATCACTACGCCCGCCATTGAACTGTCGGACTCATCTTCTCACCATCTAATCACTCATCGCACTTGGTCCGTAAACATCGCAAATTTGCCGATAAATTTCACTTGGTTTCACTTTCCTCGCTTTCAGAAACCGAATCACCGACCCGATTTCACAAGCGGCGGGATTTTCAATCAACGCCGACATTTCAAACAACCACAAAAAAGCGTACGTAACTGACAGCGATCTCCAAATGGCGCACGTTCTTCTCCTTGATACACATCGTCTACAGCGCGTGTGCGGAACTGCAATCGCAGCGCTGCAGCGGAGATAAATTGAAACGGAACTTACTTTCTGGACGTGCCTCGTATTACCCGTGTACTGTGGAACATTGAACTCGCCCCTGGTGGCGCACCAATGGGTCCGGTCCCCACAGAAAACTCGCCGCCACGGAGGAGAAGCCGAGCGGTGTAAGGCACCTTGCTGCGGAGCGCGCGGTTGCTCGCCGTCGGAGGTTCGAGTTCTCCCTAGGTCATGGGTGTGTATGTGTTGTCCATAGGTTATTTTTAGTTAAGTAGTTTGCGAGCTACGGACTAATGACCACGCAGTTCGGTCCGATAGATTTACAAACATTTGAACATTTGGACACTCGCCCAGAACATCATTAATTCGTCACCCTGCTGTATTCGATAAGCGGTATGCTTCTGTCGTGCTGCATTAAAGGTACCCTGAACCTACATCATTTTGGTCGTTATGTGTTCTGATCCACCTACCGCTTTGACATAGTTGTCAGTGGTACTGCTCAGCAAGTAGGAGATTCGGCTTCGAATCCCGGTCCCGCCCAAATCGTCGACGAACTCCATCGATATTCCAGAATGAACTGGCGGAAATAAAGTTGTGAGGCGGCATCGTGAGTCTTGTCGGGATAGCACAGTCGATAGTGCGCTTGCCCGCGAAAGGCAAAGGTCCCAGCTTCGAGTCCCGGTTCTGGCACACAATTTTAATCTGCCAGGAAGTTTCATATCAGCGCACACTCCACTGCAGAGTGAAAGGTTCGTTCTGGAAACATCCCTTAGGCTGTGGCTAGGCCATGTCTCCACCATATCCTTTCTTCCAAGAGTGCTAGTCTTGCATGGTTCGCAGGAGAGCTTCTGTGAATTTGGAAAGTAGGAGGCGAGGTACTGGCGGAAGTAAAGTTGTGAGGTGGCATCGTGAGTCGTGTCGGGATAGCACAGTCGGTAGTGCGCTTGCCCGCGAAAGGCACAGGTCCCAGGTTCGAGTACCGGTTCCCGTACACAATTTTAATCTGCCAGGAAGTTTCATATCAGCGCACACTCCGCCGCAGAGTGAAAGTTTCATTCGGAAACATCCCTTAGGCTGTGGCTAGGCCATGTCTCCACCACATCCTTTCTTCCAGGAGTTATTGCATGGTTCGCAGGAGAGCATCTGTGAAGTTTGGAAAGTAGGAGGCGAGGTACTGGCGCAAGTAAAGTTGTAGGGCGGCATCGTTAGTCGTGTAGGGATAGCACAGTCGGTATTGAGCTTGCCCGCGAAAGACAAAGGTGCCAGGTTCGAGTGCAGGCTCCGGCACACAATTTTAATCTGTCGGGAAGTTTCATATCAGCGCACAAATGTTCAAATGTTTGTAAAGTCTATGGGACTTAACTACGGAGTCATCAGTCCCTAAACTTACAAATTACTTATGAACTAGCTAATCCCAAGGATGACACAAATATCCATGCCCGAGGGGGTATACGAACCCCCGACCGTAGTGACCGTGCAGACCGTGACTGGAGCGCCTCAGTCCCCTCGGCCACCGCGGCCGCCATCAGCGCACACTCCGCTGCAGAGTGAAAGTTTCATCCTGACTACGGATCTATTTCATTCCAATTTTCAGTGACATTACTACTTAACTCCTATAAATTTCCAGGTTGGTCACGGCGTGTTGGCATGCTGGTTTCAATTTATCCCTTCATATTCAACTGTATTTTTTATTGGGGGAACATGGAACAGGGACTAGGAATTTGTCATCCGTAAACGCATTCTTCCCGGAAATCCAGACGTTTCAACGAATGGTTTGAAGATATTACCCGAGTACTGTGGAACATTGAACTCGCCCCTGGTGACGCACCAATGGGTCCGGTCCCCACAGGTCACTCGCCGCCGCGGAGGAGTAGCCGAGCGGTCTAAGGCACCTCGCTGAGGAGCGCGCGGTTGCTCGCCTTCGGAGGTTCGAGTCCTCCCTAGGGCATGGGTGTGTATGTGTTGTCCATAGGTTAGTTTTAGTTAAGTAGTTTGTGATGACCACGCAGTTTGGTCCGATAGATTTACAAACATTTGAACATTTGGACACTCGCCCAGAACATCATTAATTCGTCACCATGCTGTATTCGATGGGCGGTATGCTTCTGTCGTGCTGCATTAAAGGTTTCCTGTACCTACATCACTTCGGTCGTTTTGTGTTTTGATCCACCTACCCCTCTGACATAGTTCTCAGTGGTACTGCTCAGCAAGTAGGAGATTCGGGTTCGAATCCCGGTCCCGCCCAAATTGTCGACTAACTCCATCGATATTCCAGAATGAACTGGCGGAAGTAAAGTTGTGAGGCGGCATCGTGAGTCGTGTCGAGATAGCACAGTCGGTAGTGCGCTTGCCCGCGAAAGGCAAAGGTTCCAGGTTCGAGTCCCGCTTCCGGCACACAATATCTGCCAGGAAGTTTGAAAGTTTGATATCAGCCCACACTCTGCTGCAGAGTGAATGTTTCATTCTGGAAACATCCCTTGGGCTGTGGCTAAGACATGGGTCGCAGGACAGCTTCTGTGAAGTTTGGAAAGTAGGAGGCGAGGTACTGGCGGAAGTTGTTAGGCGGCATAGTGAGTCGGTAGTGTGCTTGCCCGCGAAAGGCAAAGGTCCCAGGTTCCAGTCCCAGTTCCGGCACACAATTTTAATCTGCCAGGAAGTTTCATATCAGCCCACACTCTGCTGTAGAGCGAAAGTTTCATTCTGGAAACATCCCTTAGGCTGTGGCTAAGCCATGTCTCCACCATATCCTTTCTTCCAGGAGTGCTAGTCTTGCATGGTTCGCAGGAGAGCTTCTGTGAAGTTTGGAAAGTAGGAGGCGAGGTACTGGCGAGGTACGGACGTTCACAGGGTAGTGTTATTGGTCCTCTGCTGTTCCTTATTTACATAAACGATTTAGGGGAAAATCTAAGTAGCTCTCTTAGCTTATTTGCAGATGATGCAGTCATTTATCGTCTAGTAAAATCATCTGAAGAGCAAAACCAACTGCAGAACGATCTGAATAAGATATCAGTATAGTGTAAAAATTGGCGATTGACTGTAAATAATGAGAAGTGCGAAGTCGTCCACATGAGTACGAAAAGAAATCCGTTAAACTTTGTTTACATGATAAATCAATCAAATGTGAATGCCGTAAACTCCACAAAGTACCTAGGAATTATTATTACTTCAGGCTTAAATTGGAAAGAACACGTAGATAATATCGTGGGAAAGACGAACCAGAGACTGCGTTTTATTGGAAGAACCCTTAAATGATGCAACAGAACTACAAAAGAAATTGCATGCACTACGCTTGTCCGTCCATTTTTTGGAGTATTGCAGCCCAGTGTGGGATCCTTATCAGGTGGGTTTGACGGAGGACATCGAAAGAGTCCAAAGAAGGGCAGCTCATTTCGTATTGTCACGATACAGGGGAGATAGTATAACGGAAATGATACAGGATCTGGGGTAAGAATCATTACAACAACGGCGCTGATCGCTGCTGCGTGGGCTACTTGCGAAACTCCAATCGCCAACATTCTCCTCCGAATGCGAAAGTATATTGTTGACTCCCACTTACATAGAAATGATCATCAGAATAAAATACGAGAAATCAGAGCTCGAACGGAGAGATTCAGGTGTTCTTTCTTCCCTCGCGCTATTCGAGAATGGAATGGGAGATAAATAGTATAATTGTGGTTCGATTAACCATCTGCCGGGCACTTAAATGTGATTCGCAGAGTATTCCATTTAGATGTAGATGTAGATGTAAAGTTGTGAGGCGGCATCGTGAGTCGTGTCGGGATAGCACAGTTGGTAGTGCGCTTGCCTGCGAACGGCAAAGGTCCCAGGTTCGAGTCCCGGTTCCGGCATACAATTTTAATCTGCCAGGAAGTTTCCATCGATATTACTGTGCGCCTCTGGCAGCTGATGGCTGTACCTCCTCCGCCGCCGCCTCCGTGCGCCTTCGCGGCTGTCCCTCGCGCAGCTGCGGGCCTGTTTACGAGCCACCTGCTCCGCTCCGCTGTGCCCCGCCCGGCCGCGCCCACCGCCCGATCGTTGCGGGCTGACGTACGGGTCGCGCTCTGCTGCCACTGCTGCTGCCGTTGCCGTCGCTACTGCTGCACCCCACACAGGACAGCGAGGCGAGACTAGGCGGGGCGGCTGGCTCCTGATTTAGCCCCGCTGCCGCGACACAAGTCACAGTCCTTCATCCAGGTCCCGCTAGGCGTACACAGCCGGGCTCAATTTATACGCAACGGCACGCACTTTCATTTAAACTACTCGTATTTCGCGTCAGGGTGAGGTCTGCTGGGCCACCGCGCAAACACGTCCACTGCTTGCAAAGTGTTATGCAAATCGAGTTCTCTCTTAAGGGTAACCTCATTACTGCAAGCTGTGGTAAGTGGTGGTTATGAACTATGACCCAGGGAGTCTCCTTTGCAAACAATCCCATTCCAATCTACAAGTATTTATGTAGATAACACAAATTCTAATTTCATTCCTGAGAGCGTGCAAAAAATTAACACAACATACAGACTGAAAAATTAAAGGCAAGGTACTGGAGTTCAGAGCAGCAACAACCAGATTCTAAATGAGAAAGAAAAGAATTTAAGTACTAAACAGAAATGACGCGTTTTTCTCGAACCGAAAATTAGAAAGTATGAAACTTAAACTGCTTGTTATGTTTGCAGATGACAAGTTTGTAAATAAATGTTCAAATGTTTGTAAAGCTTATGGGACTTAACTACGGTGTCATCAGTCACTAAACTTACAAACTACTTATGAACTACTTACGAACTAGGACGGCACAAATAGCCATGCCCGGGGGGGATTCGAACCCCCGACCGTAGTGGTCGTGCAGACCGTGACTGAAGCGCCTCAGTCTCCTCGGCCACCACGGCCGGCAACTTTGTAAATAGTATTACGAAAACAACAAATAAGTAGGCTACTTAACGAGTGTAATGTAGCTTAATGTAAAACCTATGTAAAAACGTGTGATACTCGTATATCTAGGCTTAATTTTCACCAAACTTAAATAGTTATGTCGTCGGATAACCTAAGCAAAATTAAAAAGGAATGAACCTACAAAAACATTTTATAAGTACCTGAGTGTTGTACAGGAACTATAATTTTTCAGAACAAAATAAACCATCCCACTGATGATAGCACAAAATGTGCTGAAACATGTTTGGAAAAAATTAAAAAATCAGGTGTCTTGTATACGGCGGGAAATCCTCACCATTTGACTTGGAAGTAAATTTTCCTACTACTATGCGTCGCTTAACTGTTTTCCAGCTAATCTTTACATACATGGTGAATCACCTAACAACTGCACCGCAAATATTGCGGAGACGGAAAGTGCGGTTTTCATAGAATGGAATGGTAGTTAGGGGCTCTTATTGTTATCCAATAAACAGATTGTAAAAATACCTAGAAAGTCTCATTTTTATGCAAACATACAATTTTTCAAACGTAACAATGGTTCTTTTACTATGCACTGGAACTTTTAACGCCAGCTGCGTGCAATTAATTTTGAATGACATTTTTTATCACGTTTAGTTTGGCAGCTTCCCATTCATTTTGTTTGGGGCGGAGGCTACGATAGCGTTTCTGACTGGCTGGTGGGCATGAGATAGTGGGCCGTGCCCCAGGGGCTAGCCACTCGGCCAGTCAGCTAAGCTATCGCCATTTTACACTTCTCGAATTAGTACTTTGCTTTACAGCAAGTAGCAGGCCGCACCGTCTGATGCTAGCCACCAACGTTACGGCGGTAAGGCGCGGACCGAGGAGCGCACTACTTAGGCTATCGAGAGTTTTTCGGACCACCTCAGTGGGGGCACTGTGTGTGGTGCAGGGCATCCTCCCGATCGATATAACCACCAAATATCGGGCTGCGATTTACTGGTTAAGTAAGGGCAGACTAGACCTGGTGAATTTAGTAACTGGTTCGGCTCTGGAAGAAAAAAAAAAGGGTGGAGAGATCCATTCGTTCTTCCCCGACATAGCGGAGACTAAGAATGAAACATGTCGATTCCAGCCGCGGCATGGTTCACTTCTTGACAGGACACGGCACTTACCCTGCGCACTTATACCGCGTCAGTGTAACACCATACTTGTAGATGTGGGGGAGAGGGAATCTCATGAACACGTTGTTCTAGTCTGCGGGACCTACAATCACCTCAGAGACACATCACCAGCACTACATCCTCACTCAGAACAACAAATATACGAGGCCGTAAGACAAGAAGGCCAATGGACAACACTCAATATACAAACAGATAAAATCTCGCACGCGAAATATGACGAATACAAATCAAATAGACCACAGAGAAGACAACAACGTGTGCAGCGAGCGAACACAGCGAAATCGAGAACAGGGGCAATAACACGGACCCCAACACAGACACCAACAGGGACACGGACGCGGACAGTGATCATCATTTAATAGTCAATAATAAGTGTAACTATAGAAGTACGGACAAATATGAAATTGTCGCTTTTTGTCACTGGCAAAACAGCACTATAAACCTGAAAACCTGTTTTAGATAATACTAACGATATTTGAGGGTTGATGACTTGATGGGAATGCCAAGTCCTCGAACCTCGTTAAAATGGCAGACATCTCGAAAGACGAGCTCCGCAAGGAAATTGCCGCAATCCTTAAGGATGCTGATCTTACGTCGACCGAGAAAGGTCCGTCAGCAGATTGAAGAGAAGCTGGATGTCGATCTTTCAGACAGAAAAAAGGAAGTGGACGACTTAGTAATGGAGTGTCTTAAAGAGAAACAAGATGGAAAAAAGAAAAACAGTAAGGATGAGGATGAAGAGGAGGAGGAGGAAGAAGAGGAAGAAGAAGAGGATAAGCAATTTGCCATTTGTGGTGATGAATTGATGAAGATTTTCGGTGTCAAGCGCTTCCGGATGTTTGGCATGATAAAGTATCTGAAGAACCATTTTGTCGACTAAAATTATATGTGCAGATTATCATTTTATTTTAATGAGAAGAAATTAATACAGTTTCCAATGTGAAATAAGACTTGCCCTTTTCTGCATTAGCACTTGCCAGTTGAATTGAAGAAACTGAGTGGAAATAAAAATGTGCTCATTTTCATTTTGTAACAGAAGTTGTTAATACACAACTGGGATGACATAATTTAGTAGTTCATATTCATTTGCCTTAACAGAAGTTAAGACAGTGGCAAGTGATATACATAATTTAATAGTGACAGAATATGCCACGTGGTTTTACATTTATTTCAGTACAAAATTATTTCTTCATTAATGACTTGGATTTGTAACAACTGTAATTTTAAAACAATTGTGGATACGTGTGTCCTTTTCAAATACAAAGTAGATCTGTAAACTGACATAATCTTTTTACTCTTTCTGTGTATTTGTATGTGTGAAAGTAATTATAAGAATTAAAAGGCCATAAACTCGTTAAAAAAAACCCTCAAGCATAACAGTGTCGGACGCCATCTTCTCCATCTTTCTCTCTCCTGTCATCTCCTTCTATTAAATGTAAATTATTCTTTCACTGCCCTTATTCTTTACTTCTTCATCTTAAATGGATATGTATTATTCAATTAATTTTTCTAATTATTATTTATAGTTTTATTTCATAAGTTAGTTAAGCTGTATATTGTTAAATTTAACTAGATATAACAAGAAATTAACCAGTGTAGAAAATCAATTACCTGTGCAAAATACGGCCTGTTTTACCATCTAGATAACAGGTCATTGTAAAAGAAAGCAAAATGAATAAAATAAAATAAAATAAAATAAGCTATCGCAGCCTCCGCCCCCGAAACTTTAAACGGTTGTAGCTGCCAAAGTATACGTGATAAAAATGTCGTTCAAAATTCTTTGTACACAGCTGGTGTCAAAAACTCCAGTACATGATATAAACAACCATTGTTCCAATTAATAACTGTATGTTTGCATAAAAAATAAACTTTCCAAGTAATATTACAATCTGTTTGTTGGCTAAAATTTCGAGTCCCTGACTACCAATTCATTCTGTGAAAGCTGCACATCAATCGCACTTTCCGTTTCCGCAATATTTGCGGTGCAAGTGTTAGGTGATTCACCCTGTATGAAAATGGACCGCTGTTTCTCGCGGTCACTCGAGAACGGCTAGACCGATTTGGCACAACTTTTTCTGTTTTCTTAATTATCAGGACATTAAATATCAACAAATAATACAATTCCTTGAGACAACATTGTCTCGTTATACCAAAAGTTTAAACATAAGGTGAGACATTGAATTAAAATTTGTGCTGTGGCCTGGATTCGAACCCGGGGCCTCCTACTTACTAGATAGGCTCTTTAGACCACTTTTTTGCCGCTTTTTAAGGTTTCTTTTCTTCTTTTGTTTCTCTCTTTATTTCTCTATCTCTGCCACTTCCGGTGCTGGTTCCTAACTCCCATAATACCCTTAGTAATTATGTACAAACCTAAAAAAATAAGCTAGTGCCACCATCACTTTTACCCCAACCTAAAGTAAACAAAAGTACGCAAACTCTTTAGGCGTGATCGTATAAAACAAATAATAATAATAAATGAAAAATAAAAAAAATTAAAAAAAAATCACCTCCGCCATCGGCGCGTAAGATATTTGTATATTTACAATGGGGAAAAGGGAGAAATGAATATTGGCTAATGTACACTCTTTATTAGTGTATATAGTTCTGCATTTTTATATAGAAACTAATGCCGTTCCACATCCGACCAACGACCTTAAGGCTCTAGCAGCAGGCTTGTTAGACTCGTCAGACACATCTTCATGTGAAAGCTTACAAATAAGGCCAGTGCTCTGTTCGGAACGTGAAAAAGTCCTAAACCACCTCTGTTCCACAGTAGTGTGAGGGAGTCGTAACGAATCTTAAAGAGCATGCCGGTACTGACAAAAAACCCCATAGCCGCCAGCATGCTGCGAGCCATAAATGGCGGGATCGGGAGTATCTGCGTAACATGGGGGATGCGGGACTGCATATAGACTTTAGCATATCGCGCCCGTTGCTAAATATCTAGTGTTCTAATAGGGTTGTCACCTATCCTTGCCCTAATGTGTTGCAATAGGTGCCTACTGTTGAGGGCAATTGTCTGCAGCAGGTCAGTTGTAAAATCACTGCCAAACAGCGTATTGTGTCTGTTACTCTCAATGGGGCCACCCACCTGTCGTGCGTGCGATTTTTGTACATTCA
The DNA here is from genome assembly GCA_026315105.1 of Locusta migratoria. Taxonomy (NCBI): domain Eukaryota; kingdom Metazoa; phylum Arthropoda; class Insecta; order Orthoptera; family Acrididae; genus Locusta; species Locusta migratoria. The sequence continues at coordinate 549,363,028 of CM048745.1, read as the reverse complement.
TTTCACTGTCCGATGCTGCGCCGTAGGTCGCCACCCACGCGAAGGCTGCGCGGACATCGTCTTCACCACGAAGAAAGAGGACTAGATCGTCGGCATAGGCAGTGCAGCGAAAAGTGCGTCCACCGAGTGTCATCCCTGACAGGCGTTGTCGAAAGCCACAGAGCAACGGTTCCAAAACGAAGGCGTACAATATCGCTGATAGGGGCACACTTGTCGCACCGATCGCTGGATGAGGATCGGTGACGTGAGGCGTCCCTTGTACAGTACTCTTGATGTCGCACCGTGAGGAAAATGCACCAATAACTCTACGATGGTATCGGGGTAACCCATATGTTGCATTACCGTCTTTAAAATCCTGTCAAAAGCTCGGCTGAAGTCGAGGCAGGCCGAACGTCGAGGCATTTTATGTGCCTTGGCAAGTGCAATCGCAATACCAGCAGAGGGCAGTACGAATGTTATGACTGGCACCTAAAGATGCCTGAGCATGTGAAACAACATATCTGACCGTGTGCTTGAGTCGTGCTGCCAACAGTCGAGTGAAAATCTTCATGTCGTTATTTAGTAAGGTCAAGGGGCGGTAGACGCTGATGTTGGTCCCACCTCGTGGTTTGTGTGTAGGTATGATCAGCCCTTCGCAAAATGTCTCAGGGATCTGCACCGTGGGGGACATGAGATTACGGCATATTTCCGTCCAGACTGGCACCAGCAGTTGTTCCCTGTAGAACACCAGAGGGTGGCAGGCAGGGCCTGGCGACTTATTGGCGGGTCCCATCCGTATCCCATCAGTGACTTCCTCCTCTGTTCTATCGGCTATCAGTTCAGTGGCCGCAGCTTGCGGAATCTTGCCGTACGCGATCTGGGATACCGCATCGATTACTTCTGGGGAGTGGCGGAGCTCTGAGTACTGCTGCGTATAGTGAGCGTGAAGGACATGTCCTATATCACGCTGGGTATCGTATCGTCCTCTCTCATCTGTAGTCAGCACATGTATCAAGGGACGCCGTCGTTCTGCGATGATATGGTATATGGAGGAACTCTCTTGAGCCACTTTGTCTTGAGTACGCGCTGACGATCGCTCCTTCAAGATGTTGGCGTATGTCTGATGATTTGGGCTTTGGCGTGATTCACCATCGTCTGCCTCGCAGGTGAATATGGCATTGTCGTACATTCCCTTAAAATATTGAAGTACAAATCCGTCGTATGTCGCCTCCAAGCCGCTACGTCTCCCCCATAGCCTACCAAGATCTTCCGCAGGGCAGGCTTAGCGCAGAGTAACACCAAGAAAGGGCAGACTGGTAGGCGCCGAGTCGGCGTATGCATTTGTTCCGTGTGTACGAGATGCCGACATTCTGGAGAGGCGAGATTGGTCACATTCAGCTTCCATGGACAACGGCTGTGCTACACCTTCTGACGTCTAAGGGTAAGGTCGCAGATATAGGCTTAGAGCTCAGAAAACGCTGCAGGCCATACTTCGGCTTCTGTCGTCCACCTGACAATGGAACGCGAGATGTAAATCCTATCAAAGCGGCTGGACGAAGGGCTGGTATAATGCGTAAAGCCATGCCGGTGGCCATGACCATGTTCCGATGAGTCCACCAACTGACGATTTTGGACAATTGCTTCATGTTTCATACACGGTAATTGATCCTTAGGGGCTTGAATACAGTTGAAATCCCCTACCAGTATCAAGGTGTTCTGTTGTCCAACAAAGAGGGATGTGATCGCTTCTGAGAAGAGGGTGGATCGTTCACGACGTCGTTCCGATCCCGACGGCGTATAAATGTTGATGATTCGAACTCCTTGGACAGTGATAGCTATCCCTCTGGCGTCGGGAAGATACTCGACATCTTCAGCAAGAATACCTTTCACGGAGCACGATCGCCACTCCACTGGCAGTGGCAGATGCATGTGAGTTGCAAGTCGTGTATCCGTCGTGAAGACTTCTACATGCACATCTTGAAGGAGGGCAATGTCGATGTTCAAATCAAATGTTCAAATGTTTGTATAGCTTATGGGACTTAACTACAGGGTCATCAGTCCCTAAAATTACAAACTACTTATGAACTAACTTATACTAAGGACGGCACAAATATCCATGCCCGATGGGGGATTAGAACCCCCGACGTAGTGGCCGTGCAGACCGTGACTGGAGCCTCTCAGCCCCCTCGGCCCCTCGAGGTCTTCCGCTTCATCCTCGATATCTTCTGCCCAAGCGTCAGACATGAAACTTTGTAGTTGTGGAGGGGACGTTTCATCGTGAACCTCATGGTGGTGTTCAGTAGCAGATGAAGGTGACTCGGAGACAGAAGAAGGTATTGTTGTCGCTGCTGTATCGCGACTTGCCAGACGGGCAGTGATGCCACCGGACACCTGAGATCCAGAGTAAGTTGCCTCATCCGATGTCGGTTCCTCGTCCTTATCTTGCGTCTGATCATCAGAAGGCGAATGGCGGCACTATTTGCGTTTCCGCGGGAGCGCTGTTTGCAGACGTGTTGTTCCGTGTCGGAGGGCGTTTAGCATTCATCTGACGCCGTCCCATTAGTTATGAAGGCCGACGTCAGCACAACTGCAGTTTCGACATCCACCTTCTCAAAAGTAGCAGTCTGGTGGTGTGGTAGGTCGCTGCATGCAGGATTTCCGGCCGGGTGTAAGAACGACGACTGTACGTTGTCCGTCGTCTTGTCGTCTGCTTTTTGGTCTTTGGCAAGAACGTCCGCTGATGTGCCGTCCATCTCCTCCACCGGAGACACCTCGCTATTCGTTAGTGTTGTATGATCGGACGTAGGCGTAGTTATCTGTTTGTCATCGATTCCTTAGCGCGCTACCGCATTCAGCGAGGGTTTATTAACGCACGTCGGCAAAGGATGCTGAAGAGCCTAATCATACGTCACTGGAAGAGTCGTAGGTGCAGACGGAAGCTGTTTATTCCCAGGGGTCAACTGTGTGATCCTGCGCTGCATTCACTGGAAACATAGATGTCCTTGTCCACGACCTGAACACGTCTTCTGCTGGCCGTCATAAATTATTATTGCACCGCATCCACAGAGGGTCGGATAAGATGGAACATGTTCATTCAGTTCAGTGCGTACCTACCGCACTCCATTGAGCACGGGGTATGTGGTAAACTGTGCCCATTTTTCAGCTTCGTGACTGATCACATGCGAAGCGCAGAAATCACCGTTTCTTCTGGCACCTCAAAAGGACGTTCAAACCCCGTTATCGTACATAGACCCGTGTGTTCAATCGTCACTTCACATGTATGTCCATCCGAGTGACGGAACCAGTCCACTTCTGGTCGTGTTCAGAATTCTCTCACAGACAGCATCGTTGATGAGCTTTAAGTACACCACACTGCTCACTATTGAAAAGTGAATACCTACAATTTCGCTACAGGCAACTTTCACTTCGTCTCTAATAAACTGTTCGATGTCAAGTGCCTTCGACCGTGGATATGCTTTCAAAAAACTGATCTTCAAGGTCGAATGTCTCCAGGATTGAGCCATGCTCACTATTGAAAAGTGAATACCTACAATTTCGCTACAGGCAACTTTCACTTCGTCTCTAATAAACTGTTCGATGTCAAGTGCCTTCGACCGTGGATATGCTTTCAAAAAACTGATCTTCAAGGTCGAATGTCTCCAGGATTGAGCCATGCTTGCTCTATCGAGGAAGTTGCGCGGAGACGACTGAGTTACGTAAACAACCTCAGGCGCGAGACACAGCGGCGGGACGTAAACACGCCGTCTGCACCGCTGTGCTGCCTGACGCAGACTGTATAAATATTTATATCACCTTGGCCTGAGGAACATGGCGGGATTGTTCCCATTATCGTTCTTTGCTGGGATGCTATTCCAATATATGAGTGCCCTGGCAATTTGATACGCATTTCACAGGGAACATGATGCAGAATTAAAGTATATGGTGTGGAGGGAGACGTGTTTTAAGACAGTCCGTGTTGTTGTTTTGGCTGCAACGCTGTGATAGCTGAGTGGTCTGGACCGGGTGCCGTGTCTCAGCGCGCCCGGTCAGAGGACTGAACGGCCTCTGTAATAAATAAGCTGAGCCAAAAGCATATCGAACAACAAAGATAGATAATGTTTGTTAAGCTTATGGGACTTAACTACGGGGTCATCAGTCCCTAAACTTATAAACTACTTATGAACTACTTACGAACTAGGACGGCACAAATATCCATGCCCGAGGGGGGGATTCGAACCCCAGACCGTAGTGGCCGTGCTGACCGTGACTGGAGCGCCTCAGTCCCCTTGGCCACCGCGGCCGGCCAAACAACAAAGAACAAACACGATCAGCGACCGCAACAAACCAAACAACCCATGGAGTAAAAATGAAAAAAAAAGTCTTAAGCGCCTACCTAGTAAGTAGGAGGTTCGAATCCAGGCCACAGCACAAATTCAATGCCTCTCCTTATGTTTTTATGTAATAAAATTTTTGATACATCTACCAGAAAATCGGAATATTGAAAAACAACAGAACGTGCGCTTGCGCTTATCAATGTGGGTATTCGTTGTGTACAGATCTATAGTTTTATTCCAATTTTGACGAAATTTTCATACTTGACCTTCAAAACAAGAGTATGTTAACTAGATCAAATTTTCTATGGTACATGTCGCAGGGTATCTTGCAAAACTTTGACTCTCTGATCAGCACGAAAGCTTTCAATGATTGGACGGAAAGGGGGGGGGGGGGAGGGATGAACCAAGGGAGCCGCAGGAAGGAGGGGGCAGGGGAGAGAAAGGAGGAATTGAAGAGAAACATGGGACGGGAACAGAACGATTAACGGAGGGGAGGGAAGATTTATTACAAGGGTATAGAATCAATAAATATTCGAGGAACGCCGGGTTTTCAGCTAGTTTACGATAACATGCGTACAATTTAACACGTACTAAGCTGTTTATTTACATATATTTACTTTATTTCCTTCAAGGTAGCAAGGAGGACGAGCCTGATTACTAAGAAGTATTCTGTGGTCGTTGGAATGGTGTAAGAGTACACCTGTCGATGTATCTTACAGTTTGATTTAACGTAATGTATATATTGTCTTAAATTTGTTTATTTCATGTATTTCTCATTTCTTGTATGCTAGATATATTTCTTATGTAACGTCATTTTCAATATTGAATCATTTAGTGTAAACATGTACTATATGTGTAAAACCGCATGAATGCAAGGACATTCTTATGCTGTAAGTTAGCAATGCGCCAGAGAAAATGTTGAACCGGTTATAAAGACTGTCTTTGGCACAGAAGTAGTAGCTGTGAGTGTCGTGAAGCAGTCGCGGAGCTGACTCGCTATAGTAAACACATAAATGTTTTGTTGATGGTGCAGAGGCACGGTATGCGTAGTGTAGCGCGAGTTTTATGCAACTGCAATAAGCCTGAGAGGCGTACTGTTTAATGTATTGAACGAAGTGCGAAATAAGTTTATTTATACTCGAAAGTGATCAGAGTAATGTTTTTTCATGTGTGCAAGAAAAGTAATTGTTTGGTATCAAGTCTATTGTCACCGAGTGTGATCGTTGTTGTAGTAAGAGTACCTATTGTAATCATATCTGTCTTGTATGGACTTCACGACGAAGACGACGAAAGCAGATGAGTACTTTTGTAACATTTTATTTTGTATGCATGTAAATGTAGTGTCAACCCAATGAGAACTTTGGTTCAATTATACATGACTTATTTTGAAACCAGTCTTAATTTTGTAAGTAGTTGTAGTCACCCCATTATCACCATTATTAGATTATGTTGATTATCCAAGCCTGTACATTGACCAATAAGTTCAATCATTTTGCAAAGTAATTACGATCAGTTTTAAAGAAATTACTAGACGAGTTAAAGAATTGCTAAACGTGTTACAACCACAGAGACTAGTAATTAAAGTGCAAGAGAGTGCAAGAGAGTTTGCAAGTAAAGTAAAGTTGGTTTCATTTATGTAGAAAGTAACCAGGCTAACAGTAGTCAAAGTATTATAGTTGATTAACCATACTTGACTGAAGTAATATTTTTATGAAATACGTTAAATGCCAAACTCTGCTCAGCCAGTTACACGCTTACGCTACCCAGGCCCTGGAACCAATTAAAAAAAATAGTTCACGTAACGTTTTATAAGAAACTTGAATGCTTTAAAGAATATTATCAAAATTATTGAGAACTTTGACTGTTTTATTTGTGAAGCTCATTGCACCACGGAGTTTCACTGTACTGAGCTATTATCATTGCAAACAGAGTCTATCTGCTATTACAATTTTGATTATAACACGAACAAGCCATCAGCACTACATGAATTCTGACACATTTATTAGTGAAGTTGTGCTATTCGTGAATCGTAAGAGGTGCTAGTTGGAGGATGTAGTTAATGCTAAGTCAGATAGGGCCAAGCTTAATTAATTACCACAGTGACTGTTTCAAGTTAATTAATATCTTTTTTTATTCAAAATTTTAACTTTCACTGCCAAAGTGTTGTTGCGACCCATTAGTTGTGATTTGCTGCAACATTCAATAACGAAATTATTATTACTAGAGTATATTATTATGCATTCTAAATTTTGAGATTGTTTGACGACCTCCAACAGGCCATTTTCTTACAATGGAATGGGAGGTCCTTCTCCATGCTCTGCGAGCTTACCTGACTCGAATCACGTCGGTTATTTCCAGTGGAGATATTTAACATAACTCTCGTATGAAACCACAGTGGACACGGAAATGGGATGAGTTACCAGAATGTTATCTGGTTGTAATTAAAAGCACAAGGATATTTGTTAGTTTGCTTTAGAGTCTTGTTCGCCGATATCATGCTTGACGTTCATGGCCATCAGCTTCAGCAAATTCTGTAAGATACAGGGTAAATGGTACGTTCAGTCTCAGTGATGGTATTTGCAGTTGACTGGAAGTAATGTAAATGTCGGGCAATTATCGTATTCCTATTATCAGTTAAAGTGCAGTTTATTCGTGCGTGAGTGGTGCTTGACGTTGTCAATGGTGCGATGAATGACGGGGTGAAGGCAGCCAATGAGAAGTCGTCTTCGGGCGGCCAATAAGATTGTGTGTTTAATGTCTGGTGAATTTGGCGTTTCTACCATAGATACTAACAGACGGGATAAACAGCAGAGCAGCTATACACATGCCGTGGTTCAAACATAGCAAATATTAGCCGGATATAATAAACCGTAGTTTTCAAGAAATGCCGATATTTTAAACTAATAATACTTTTAGTCGAAATTGTTACCTCCCTTCCCAAAATATCTGTGTATTCTAGTCAAATCACTGTGGAAACGTTGAGGCCAAAATTCACAAAAGTGCCATATATATATATATATATATATATATATATATATATATATATATATATATAGGTTATGAGTAATATATTAAACAAATAGGTTTCTAAGAACCTTCCTGTGTTACAGTGCAATGTTGTGACAAATTTGGAACTCAATCGGTGTAGAACTTTTTTAAATTTTTCGAACACACAAACCAAGACAACATTTTTATATATAGAGATTTTATCTTTATATTTGGCATTTTCTTTTAAAAATGCTGTTTCATACGAATTCAAAAATATGTCTGCCATCTGGCCCACCAATGTGCACCCCATTGCTAAGCCGTCCTCCTGTTGATAGATTTTGCCATTGAATTTAAAATAATTGAACGATAGGGCACACCTTAAAAATCTTATGAAATCATGCATTTCGATCCTAGATATTTTCCTTGCTGACGTAATTTTTTTTCCATTATGTCTATTTTTTATCCACATGTCCGTCCCACACATCTCGCGAGATTGTTTAATAAAGAGGGTGTAAAAATAGCCTTTAGAATTGACAACAGCTTAGAACGGAGGTTGAGTTGTTATTGGTTTTGTATTTAAGGAGGGCAAAACTGCAAAGATCATCAGTCCCCCATGTTATCACACAGCGACACAAGAAAAGTGTCAATGCAGAAAAAAGACCAAGAGTAAAATTAGCAATTGGAGGAGAATGCCACTCAATCAGTAAAATATCAACAAATTCGACAAGAAACAATACAAAATCACGTAGAAACACTGAACAATATTAAGAAATGAAATGACATAGCCGATTGTGGTAGACCGACCATGAAATTAGAAGGAGGAAGGGTCAATCATGCGTCAACACAAGGAAGCCTCCAATCGGAGGACAGAAGACAAGAGGAACATACACAACGGACTGAAGCAAAAGGTTTATACAGAGTGGTAAAAGCCACAGTCACGAAAAAAACGTAAAATTGAATCAGCCATTGTGGCGTCGTCACTTAAAACATCAGATAAAACTGCAGGAAAATTAAAAACCATTCGCAGGGCGGCTAAAATACGACAATACAGCAAGATGTGAGCTACCATCAAGCGGGTCCTCACGACGGAGGAGATGGCCATTTGTGAGCCAAGTGTGGCCAATGCGGAGCGGGCACAGGACTACAGTCCTGGGAGGAAGCCCACATGGAAGAATGCCACATAGCTGTAGTCTCCTTCATAGCCCTGAGTTTGTAGAGCGTGGTCTGACTACGCCACACAGTAGCCCACAGCTCCCAGACTCAACTTCACAGCACAGACTGCAGATCAGAATCCGGGAGGCCAATCTCTAAAACGGAAGTCTGTTGTCCGGGAAGCAGACGTGGAGACAAAAGAAAGACAACACATCGACCACACTGATCAAGGGCCAAAAGAGTCTCGTGGATAGCCGTCACCAAAGGAGTATGTGGGTGACAGTGGTCCAGAGCGCGAAGTCTGCTCAGAGAGTCCCTGCAGAGAAGGAAAGACTAACCTGAGCAGGAACGCATACGCTCGAGAGTCACTAGCTCCGCAGTATAAATTCTGCAGCCATCCAGCAGAGTCTGCTGCTCAACGTGGTTGGCATGAACACAATGCCAACACGAACATTGACCGACGAACCGTCCGTATAGTCTATGTCATATCCAGTATACTCGGCAACGACAGCAAAAACCTGACGGCAAAGTGTCCCTGGAGGAAATGAGTACATGGGTCTATGGGCACTGTCCAGCCTAGTACGCGGCCTTGGCATGCACCAACAATGTGCATGTGCACGGGCTCGATATGGAGATGGAAGAGCGAACGACTCTAGTTCCAACAGAAGGGACTGGACGAGGAAGGCGATCGTGTGTCCTGAACGGGGTCGCCGTTGTTGAGGACGGACGACCACGTCAGAGACAAGCAGACGTTATTTCGGATGGCCTGGCGAGCTATGAACATGGGTTGCATGGCTCGCAGTTGTTGGCGAAGGATCCGCAAAGGTGGGACTCCGTTCTCCACAAGTAAACTGTCCACGGGGCTGGTACGAAAGGTCCCCGTTGGAATGCGAACCCCACAGTGGTGGATGGAGTCCAGGAGACGTAATGCCGAAGACGACGCAGACCCACAAGCAAGGCACCCATAATCTAAACGGCACTGCACCAAAGCTGTAAGCAGCCGCAACAAGGTGGAGCGGTCAGCATCCCAGGTATTGTGATCCAGGCTGCGAAGAGCGTTGTGATGGCGCTAGCACTTCCGTTTCAGCTGCTTAACATGAGGGAGCCACGTCAGCCGGGAATCGAAGAGCTGTCCCAGGAATTGGTGGGTTTCCGCTAGAGAAAATAGTTGACCGTATTGATACTGTTTTGGGTGGGGGTGGACAGAAATGCATGATCCGTGTTTCTGCGGCAGAAAACTGGAAGCCGTGTTGCAGGGCTCATAGCTGCACCTGGCGGATGGCCGCTTAGCGTTCAGCAACACTCATAGTAGTGGAGAACGAGTTGCAGAAATCATCCACATACAGGGAAGAATATTGTATGATTGTATGACAATGCACCGATGCTGCATATACCGGCTGATCAAAAAGTCAGTATAAATTTGAAAACTCAATAAATAACGGAATAATGTTGATAGAGAGGTAAAAATTGACACACATGCTTGAAATGAGCCGGCCGGGGTGACCGAGGGGACTGAGGCGCTCCAGTCACGGTCTGCACGGCCACTACGGTCGGGGGTTCGAATCCCCCCCTCGCGCATGCGTATTTGTGCCGTCCTTAGTATTAACTAGTTTGTAAGTTAAGGTACTGATGACCCCGTAGTTAAGTCCCATAGACTTTTTAAAACAGAAGAAAGAGGAAGCTTGAAATGACTATCAAAGTTAAAAAAACTGGCGGAGTACAAACGTTAATGAGAGTTGCAGCAGATGACAATCTCTCACTACTAAAATCCTTCAAGGTCATAGGTTTTACCCTCGATTAATCTGGTGTTGAATGTTTCGGTAACAGTGTCTGCGCCGGCGCTGTAATACAGTTGTTTAAACAAGATTGGCATTCAAGTGGCCGGCCGCGGTGGCCGAGGGGACTGCGGCGCGTCAGTCACGGTCTGCACGCCCACTACGGTCGGGGGTTCCAATCCCCCTCGGGCATGGATATTTGTGCCGTCCTTAGTGTTAGCTAGTTTATAAGTAGTTTGTAAGTTTAGAGACTGATGACCCCGTAGTTAATTCCCATAAGCTTAACAAGTGAATCTGCCGATCGGAAATGATAGTGCCTCAGGACATGCTTTAGAGTGCTGTTCGCGACATTATTCCTCGACTACAGCTATTGTTGAGGAATAATGGTGAATATATTGAGTATTTCCTGTAAAGAACATCACTTCTCATTCGTCTTAATTTGTTATGCTAATTATTGCTTTTCTGATCAGATGACGCGCCATCTGACGGACATTTTTTTAACTTTTTTTCTCTTTTTGTTCTAATAAAACCCTATGTCATTCCAAGCACGAGTGTCAATTTTTACCTGTCTATCTACATTATTCCGTGATTTATTCAGTTTTCAAATTTATACTGACTTTTTGATCTCCCGGTATTTTAAGGTGGATGTTGCCTAATGACTGATTCATTTTAAATTTTAGGTTATCCTAGAAAGGATAATTGTTTCGTGTGTTCGCATCTTAATATTTAAGTTGTATTTTACTTTCTTTCCTTGTTTCTTGCAGGACTTGAGAATGGGATAACGTTGGTCCCGAAACATGTAGTTCTGCAGTTTTATATAACTGACAATTGGAGCAAGAATTGATTACATTAATTAAGAAAGTATTGGTCAGTAACTGCTTACCACTATTAATATTTGATTTTATGATTTACGTTAAAAGCAGCCTCCTCAAAATATTTATGTGGAGCAGTGATGTAAAACGGACGTACTGTTAACGTGTTTGTACGTTCATGTCGGTTTGTGCCTGCTTTTTCTATAGTCTTTTTATTATTCTTTCTACATGTTGGCAACTATGTACGTGTTTGCATAAGAGACTGTTATTAACTTCTTTGTGCATCGTGATAGTAATAAGATACGTTTCGCTGTTTGAACTGGCACTTATAGCCGAAGTAACGGCAGTATTTTTGTTGGCACGAGCTATAACAGAGTCTTAAGGTGTACACCGTTGTAGGTATTGTAGACGATTAATGGTGTTGTGACAGCTAATTTTATAGCGACTGCAACTGAACGGTGTTCTCGTTTCTATTACTACTATTTTTAAACAGTTTTCTGATTATCGAGTGCATGCACGAGTACTTGCCGTAACTTTTGTTTGCTACCTATATGCTGGTGCAATAGATTGTTGGCTTGTGAAAATGCACGTAAAGTACATTCTGCTGAATCAGTGTAGGACTTTAACAATCAGTTCATCTGATTTAACTGTATATATTTTTCTTCATCACTGTTGTATGTAAATACGGATATACCTCTGTGCCAGTTGTACGTAAATTCATAATAGCCAAAACTGGTGAGTAGCGAAAAGTATCAATTACAGTCGAAAACATAAAACATTGCCATTTTACAAATGTTGTACGATGGTCGCACCTGCTCGAAGGAAAACACAATTCCTCCTGATTCGCGAAAAGCTTACACGTGGCACATCATAAGTAAATCAGAGATTCTTAGACGCGTTCACAGGCTCACTTATGTTGTCATAATTGCTGCGGATGTTGAGCAACAGCGCAAGCATAAAGGAGCATTTGCACGCAGCTGTCTGCGGCGTTCCATTACTCGTTTTACGGCAGTTACTAAAGACGTTGCTGCGCACAAAAGGCACTTAGCCGAGCCGTAAAAGTGAATGCATCAGAAAACACTCTTGTTATCTTACGTCAGTGAACGACGCCTTTCATCCGTGCTCCAATGTACCAACGGTCACACCGACGGCTGACAAATGACTACGTCTCACTCATGTATCTTTATGCAGTTCAAAAATTTACTACATTACCCAGTTGTAGCGAGTATCATTAAAAAAGAAGTAAACAAAAGCGTATATATACGTGAAATTACACTAACTGATTTGTGATGGCGTCCTTGTGACATTTGTATCAATACTCTCTCTGACCGGGATGAAATTGTGCTGTTATCTTTCGCTACATTCTACAAAAAGAGGCTTTCTGCTGAGATTTGTGCTTCATTGTAGCACTATGCATATTTTGTTTATCACAATCCAATAACCTGTTACATTTTGTCTGAGTAATAATCGTTTGCTTTTGAAGTGCTGCCAACGTTGAAGTTTTTAAAAGTGTTGTTGTTGTTGTTGTGTATTGATTTCTAATGTAAAGTGAAGCCGCTGCGGAGCGGCCGAGCGCATTGAGGCGCTATGCTACGATGCGCAAGGCCGTTCCCCGTCGAGGGTTCGAATCCACCTTGGGCATGGATGTTTGTGCTGTCTTTAACATAAGTTAGTTCAAAAGTGGTTTGTAAGTTTAGGGACTTATAACCCCGCAGTGAACTCCTTTAAGCTTAACAAACATTTGAACATTTTTGTAAAGAGAAATTAAATGACGCGGTAAGCATGAAATTGCTAATCTGTGGGATGAATAGTAGAGAGTGGGGGAGACAAAAATGACACATCAGTAGGATTAAGAAAGTAATCAGTGATGTATAGAATTAGATGAAGGATAAAGGTAAGTGGGAAGAGATGAAGTGAAAAATAGCGGATGGCAAGTTGAGTTAGAGAGGCAGAAACTGACCGGTTTCAAATATTTATTTGGTTTTAATATTACTGTGTATTAATGCTTTGAGTGTATAGAGGTTTTATTTGAAATAAAAAAGTCTGTTCTTAATGATTTATTTTTAATTCTAAATAGTACGTACGATTAATATTTTGTTTGTTATAAACATTAACAAAATCGCAGATTTTCCTCGCCTCAAAAATCAGAGATTCCTTTGCATGCTGAAATAATTACTGCTCAATTTTTACTTATCAACGACAACCTCCATTCCTCAGTTTACAGATTCTTATAAGTGTTACTGAAAGCTGTTCACAAGTTTAAATCGCGGAGCAACCTTAATTTGCGAACTTGAATAGTGGGTAAGTGTAAAATCTACAATCATTTACAGTTAGTTGGCGAATATTTTCTGACAATATATCGGAGATACTAATCTATTACAGTTGTGCCATCTGAGATACGTGAATATGACATAAGGGCTGAAGTAAAGCATCTATCACTCATTCTATAAAAAGAATTAGTGTGTTTGATATCCGAGGATCCGAGGATCCAAAATATCATCAACCTGAACTGCTCTCAGGAATCTCCACATTTTTTTTAATAATTTATCCTCTCAGGAATATCCACCACGCCTCCAATGACAAATGTTCTTTCCATATCACTGTCTACAAAAGGATGTTGTTCCAAAGCTGACATATTTATTCCATTTGATGTCACTTTAAATTCACAACACTGGTAGTTAAAGAAATATTTAGTGACCAGATACGGCTGCAAATAATCGCACAGTTTCATGGTTACATGTTGCATATAGTGTTGCATAAACGACAACCTGTATCCGACCATCCTTTTTCAACGCACACTACATACAGTGGATTACATTATACCCTACCTTATCACTAAACCATATCTTCTTTTGTTTTGCTACCCACTTGGCTAATGGTATCAGGCATGACATAATTTCTAATTTATAACATGGAGATCTACACTTATCAGCTTATTATAGCAATGTCTTTTGGAGAATACGTATTGATTTCTTATAAAAAATTGCCATGTCGCTGTACCTCAAATAATTAAGCAAACTTTTGCATCTTTTGCCAAGTCAGATAGATCGTTTCAGTTCGCAAGCAGCATTGTGCTAATGTCGAACATCTCATTTCTTTACCATGTCATTCTTGAATCTAGCATTATACCTGGTGTAGTTTCGTCTGTTTTATCGGGTTCGATTGTTTTTCTAAATCATGATTGCTCAGAGACTGACTCATCAAATATCTAAATGATTACTGTAATTAATCACAATACTTTTTTTCATATTAGATTTCAGTCAGTATGTGTACATAGCACAATGTTTAAACATTACTATTGTGTGCACAAATACAAGCTTCTATGAGCACATACTCCCCCACTGACCCTTCACTATGATGGTTGTGTCCGCAATCTGTGAACTCGCCATCTTGAACTGTCAACGTGGAAGTAAGTGTACAGCTAAGAAAATGCAATGTGTGTACGTACATTTCACACTCTGAAAATGATCACAAAGTGACTGTTACATAGAATCTAAATAAGAAGTAAGTGACTCTTTGTTGTAATCTTCTACATATTCGTCAATTTCTATAAAACCCTTGAAACTACGATCTACTCTTCCTTACAAACGTTGACAGCTTTCCGTTATTGAAATCCAGTGTAACATATTGATCTGTGGGAAATCACAAATCTGACTATCTTTTGGAATTCTCTATTTTTCCCATCATAGGTAAGCTCACCCCTTTATTTTATTCTTCCTTCCTATGACAATCAACTAAATTAATAGTTCGAATGTTTCGATTATTCATGAACTAATTATATGTTACGGGTCATACTGCACTGACTTCACTACCACAGTCAACTAAAATATATTGTGTATTTCAGTGTCAATCCCAGAAATGGCATTCACTGCATATGATTTTCTTTTCGTGTAATGTATCTTAACTTACACCAATTTGGTTATCAAAATTTATGGGTACTGACCTGTCTTTCATAAAATTGTGTTATTGTAGATGTATTACATTTTTCTTATTCTTGAAGTACTTTCAAAAGTTCCCTGTGATTATACCTTTCTAGTGATCGGTTGGATGATACATTGTTGTTATCACTAAATTACTGACAGGCATTTCTCCATTATTTTCCTGTGTGACTCGACCCCCTGAATATCCTCCATTTTCCTTATTCCTGAGTTCGCCTGTCACAGGCAGCTTCCATTCACGTGCGGTAGACTCCTATAACCCAGGAATAAAAAAGCTGTTGCCACGAAATGATAACTGCCTCAATTCTTTTAATAACTGTGTCGGAAAAGTAGCTCAAAAATTGCATTATCTGTTGCCAATTAAGTTGGCTTTTTTCCTCTCTTTTCATGCGGGTGAATCTTCACAAAATGTCTTAACATTCCGAGGAAAAACCTTACGATTAAAATTTTGTAAATAGATCTAGCCGCTACAAAAAGCGGACTTGAATTAATCAACTCGCGCATCATATCCGTCATTTTCCCTGTGTGTTAATGCTGAAAAGGCCGCCCTTCTTTGTAGTTTTTCGATACCGTTGACTAATCTTGTACGGTAAGCACCCGAACTGATTGAAATTACTCAATCTAAGAGTTCGGTGAAAAGAGTTGAGCTGGGTGGTTAAACTACAAGTGACGAGTAAATTGTCAGAATTAATATTCCTTTTATTTATTTATGTTTGTATCATTGTTAAAGGATGTTGTGTGGAGAATATTCTCTCGCGTTTTAACATATTAATTGTCACAGTTATGTCTGTGAAAATATATATACTTTTCAAAATGAAATTCCAAGATCGCACATTAATAATTTTTTCACCGGTTTCGGTGAACTGTGTCACCATCATCTAGTCACATACATAATTTACAAGCTGTTCATCTTGTTAAAAATGCATATCAAATAATAAGTGCAGCATATACCCATTTTTTATCAAGCTGACCAGCTTGTAAAATATATGAGTAACCAGATGATGGTGACACAGTTCACCGAAACCGGTCGTTGAATAAATTATTAAGGTGCGATCTAGGCATTTCATTTTGAAAACTATAAAAAGATGAGATCGCCTCCAAACCCGATTATGTCAGGTAATATACATATATAATGAAAATGTAACATAGTGCTCATTTTTCATCCACTTGCATTGTTCTCGAGTAGGCCTACAGAGTTTTTGTCACTTTCACGTTGTATTATCACGTTCAGAAAAACAGAATTACTTTGTCCTCGATTCAGGTGTAAATTAACAATTCATCAAATTGGTCTTAGATAATTTGAAACATATTTGTACGGTTCACGGCTAATTTCGTGTCTGAGACATGTGGCGATTATGATGATGTTTGCCTTGCACGCTCGTTCAATTTCGAACGTGAAGTATTGGTTCTACAAAACAGTACGCACTACCTCATCTGCACCTCGGTCGATAGCACTAAGGCCAACACATACACATTTAGTGAAACATTTCCTTCACGGTACACAAAATCTAAGCCCCGGTGGAGTGGCCGAGCACTCTAAGGCGCCTGTCTGCGGAACGCGTGGTTGCTCATCGTCGGAGGTTTGAGTCCTCCCTCGTGTGCGTTGTTCTTAGCAAAAGTTAGTGTAAGTTGTTTGTAGCACTAGGGACTGTTAGCCGCACCAGTTAAGTTCCTCAGATTTACAAACATTTGAACACTTCTGAATGCAAAATCTAAGAACTAGAAAAATTTTCTGTATGCCGAATTGTTCAGAACAGTTAAGATTTTTCAACACAAGCATACATAATCAGTACTGTGGAAACAAGGACATTAAAGAATCTGTTCGAAAGTAAACTGATTAAAACCGGGTAACGTAGTAGAAAAAAAAAAAAAAGATATGACAAAATCTGCAGCCCTGAATTAAGAGCCGGCCGCGGTGGCCGAGGTGACTGAGGTGCTCCAGTCACGGTCAGCACGGCCACTATGGTCGGGGGTTCGAATCCCCCTTCGGGCATGGATATTTGTGCCGTCCTAGTTCGTAAGTAGTTCATAAGTAGTTTGTAAGTTTAGGGACTGCTGACCCCGTAGTTAAGTCCCATAAGCTTAACAAACATTTGAATATTTTTGAATTAAAAACTGCCCATTATTGAATCTGGCTAATTTGGTGAAATTTAGACACTACTATCTTTAATGTACTCGGGTTAACAGCGACGCAATTGGAATTTCAGTTAACATGACCGATCTATTTGTCAGTGAGAGTTTCATGAGATATTCTTGGTCCAATATTTTCAGTCAGTATTTATACCTTCTACCAATTTTAGACAGGGGTACAATCTCATTGATTATTTAATGTACAGTCTTTTACTTTTACCAGTCATACACAGTTACAGATCTTCATCTTATTCACGCCACTTTACTGAAATGGATCAAGATATTTATTATTTATGTCTCTGAACATGGCTTTATTATTTGATGTAAAAGCTTAAGTCGGGAACTGGGGACGACAGAAGCTTCCATAGGGGAGAAAGTGTCAACCGTTTGTATCATGCCATTCTTCTGTTGGGCAGTGCTGATGCCTGCAGAATTAGCGTCGCTTCCGTGACTTTTCTTGTTACATAGTAGTGACAGCGTCGCTAAAGTTGGCTCTTTCGACGCTAGGGGCGCTACTTTCGTTCCAAGTTCCAGACTTCTACGTATACGTTAGACTGTGATATTAGTGTATATACCGGGTGATCAAAGAGTCAGTATGAATTTGAAAACTTAATAAATCAGACAGAGAGATAAAAATTGAACACATGCTTGGAATGACATGGGGTTTTATTAGAACAAAAGAAAAAAAAAGTATTGCTAGGCGCGTGAAAGAGCTCTTGCACGCGTCGTTTCGTGATGTTCGTATGCGCAACCACCACATTCGTCACGCTTGGCCTGGCAGGTCCCCAGACCTCAGTCCGTGCGATTTTTGGTTTTGGGGTTACCTGAAATCGCAGGAGTATCGTGATCGACCGACTTATCTAGTGATGCTGTCTAACAACATCCGACGCCAATGCCTCACCATAACTCCGGACATGCTTTACAGTGCTGTTCACAACATTATTCCTCCATTACAGCTGTTGTTGAGGAATGATGGTGAACATAGTCAGCATTTCCTGTAAATAACATCATCTTTGCCTTGTCTTAATTTGTTATGCTAATTATTGACTTTTCTGATCAGATGAAGCGCCATCTATCAGACCTTTTTCCCTAACAAAACCCCATGTCATGTGTGTCAATTTTTGTAAAATGTAAACTTTCACGGCCGGAATAGTCGAAATTACTAAAAATTTCCGGGCTGTTATGCCGTGGTCTAGTATATTTATTATTAAAACCCAACGATTCGTCCCCGACTGCGGAGGACATTCTCAAGGGGGATCGTGGCACTTTTGGATGTCCGATGCACACCTTGGCTTGCTACTGATTGAAGCCAAATTCCGTTTACGAGGGCTCGCGCGCAGTGGTGTGACGTCAGATGTTTTTGACATGCGCGCGCAATTCGTCGTTGCCGATTGCCTCCGTCCGTTAATGTCGTCCCATGGTGGAAGACTGTTACATTTCTTCTTCAAAACCGGAATCCAGATATCATTTAGTTTCACGCCCTCCTCCATCCTACTGAAATTATTGGGGGTGTTTTACAATCTCTATAGCCTCTCTGTACAGTCTTTCGTGGTATCCATTAGTGGCTGCTAAAACCTGAGTCTTATCAAATTGAATAAGGTGGTCCCCTGGTTGAAAAACATGTTCTGCAACATGTCCTCCGCAGTCGGGGACGAAACGTTGGGTTTTAATAATAAATCCACTAGACCACGGCATAACAGCCCGGAAATCTTTAGTAATTTCGGGTCAATTTTTAAATGTAGCCGGCCGCGATGGCCGAGGGGACTGAGGCGCTTCAGTCACGGTCTGCACGGCCACTACGGTCGGGGGTTCGAATCACTCCTCGGGTATGGATATTTGTGCCGTCCTTAGTTGTAGGTAGTTCATAAGTAGTTTGTAAGTTTAGGGACTGATGACCCCGTAGTTAAGTCCCTTAAGCTTAACAAACATTTGAACATTTATAAATGTAAATGCAAATGTTTGTTAAGCTTATGGGACTTAACTACGTGGTCATCAGTCCCTAAACTTACAAACTACTTATGATCTAGCTAACACTAAGGACGGCACAAATATCCATGCCCGAGGGGGGATTCGAACCCCCGACCGTAGTGGCCGTGCAGACCGTGAGTGCAGCGCCTCAGTCCCCTCGGCCACCGCGGCCGGCGTCAATTCCTACCTCTCTATCTATATTATTCCGTGATTTATTACGTTTTCAAATTTATACTGACTTTTTGATCACCCAGTATATGGATTACACATCTGAGGCCTGAATAAGTATTGTATTCATTGTTTTGTATCCCATCCTCGGCGCCACTTTTGTGTCTCGTCAGCCGGTTGTCGTAGGTGTCGGTGGCCAAGTAGAAAGAGACCGACACAGGAATGAAGGATGCACGCGTGTGCAGGTACGGAAGTGACCAGCCAGTGAGACAACAGGACTAGAAACACCAGAGTAAATTAGAACGAGATATATATTTCATAGAGACTTAGTAATACTTAACTTTTACATAGTTCTTGACTGCAGAATGCTGATACATAGATTATATAGAGGCCTGCCTACTGATGAGTCCTAGTGCCTATCCGATAGCCAAGTCTTAACTGGTGCCTATGTGATTCCCAAGTGTTAACTGGTTCCTATCTCAGTCCCAAGTGAACGATGCAGTCCCGTGGTGGCCACGAGCGGAGTTGCAGCAGAGGGAGCTCGTGGCTGACGTCGTAAGAACGCCGCGCCGTGCGTGCATGGCGGCGCGCGGCGTAAGTACGTGGCGCGCACTTCATACTTTGCGACACCACACATTGTGTTAAACCATTTAACGTAGAACATAGCAAGCAATAGAATTTTATAGACAAAGAATGTAAATTCCACCCGTGTGAAGGTCATTCTCGACCCTTTTTATTTTATCTGTACTCTGTACCTCTACAAAGACAGTATTACTCTTCTCGGTAATACTCTGGTGTTATCGCTTTGCAGAAAGCTACAACACGTTGGTCACTGCGCTTCTTGTGAGAGTCTCTGGAGAGACTATTGCAGAGCTGCTACATCTTCCGCAAAAAGCATGGGATGAATGGCTGTAGGAGTGTTTCCTGTCACGACCGCAACCGCAAGCCGGGCCCCCGCGTCCGCCGTGTGGCTGCGGCGCGTCGTACCGCCTGGGCAGTAATTGTGGCCGCGGCGCGCTGCGTGTTGCGGTTTCCGCCTGACGAGGGAAGATGCTGCCGCAGTAGGCCTGGGGGCCAGTCTGCTGCCCACGACCTCCGACCCCACAGCCGCCACTTGCGAGGAGATTGGTGACGCTCTGCACCGAAAAACTGTCAGACATTTCCGGTGTGGTATTCGACCACTTCGTGTTGATACAAAGTTCACCGTAACCACTGGATGGAAACGTGTTGTCCGTTAATGACTTGTAAGAGTACAGTATCTAACTAAATAACATTGCTGTTTTACGGAATTTCAACGATATTTCATGTAACTAAATAACATTGCTGTTTTACGGAATTTCAACGATATTTCATCTCTTAGAATCGTTCGCAGGAGTCGAAAGTGTAACAGGTACTAATATGATATTTTCTATGATCATTTTGTTGTTGTTGTTGTGTATACTGGCGGAATTAGCATGTTAGGATGTTGTTGGCAATATTACAGCGCAAAATTGTGACAGAGAAACTTGTTAAAATCTTAGATTGCTCAATCGATCGCCAGCTAAGCTAGGCGGAAGCAGATAGCAGATCATGCCTCTGTAAAAGCGACACCATTCGTTCGTAGCGACAGCAGCCGTTGCGTCGGTGAGTTGAAATCCTACACTCAGAAGACTGTTGTCTTCGTCAGACAACCAGCAGATAGAGATAGGAGGGGGGTATTCATCAGCTTGTAAACATTTCGTAACTACACAATATTCTATCTATTCAGTTATTTGGTAAGACACTGGACTCGCATTCGGAATGACGGTGGTTCAAATCCACCTCCGGCCACCCAGATTTAGGTTTTCCGTGATTTTTCTAAAACACTCTAGGCACATGCCGGGATGGTTCCGTTCCATTTCCAATTTCCTCCCTTAATCCTTCCCCAAAAATCAGAGCGTATGCTCCGTCCCTAATGACCACGCTGTCGAGGAGACGTTAAACCCTAAGATCCCTTTCCTTCCTATTCAGTTATTGCCAAAGTAACAACGGAAGTTTCGATGATCGCACCACAAGGAATCAGCACAGGAGCTGAGTCGGTGAATTTGTGTTCAGTTCTACATTATTCTACGTTTACTACATCGTTTTTCTAATGTAGCACACTGATTTGTTCCCTAAAGTCTAGCCTTTTCTTCTAGTGAACCTTAACGAATCAATGAGATACATTAAAACCCCCAAATTTACAATAAATTTTACTTATCCTCCTGAACTTGTGTGAAACATTTGAACAAAATAACGCATAAATGCAGTGCAGTTGTGCCATGCAGTTACGGTTGCTAGGTGTAGGATAGAAACCTACAAATACTAAACTGACAAATAAAATGTACACTTCAACGAAGTGTCGCTTTCTACTTTGCTCAAAAAGTTTATGATTAAACTGAATGTACACTCACTTCATAAATTTCATTACTGTTTTACAGAAGAGCCACGAATATTCTAATCCAGAAGGGGTCACAATTTTTATACAATACCCCATTCGTATTAGAAGTGATCCGTTGTATGCGAATGAAATAATTTTGGCCTTAAACACTCCCACCGCAAGTTACACACATCTGAAAGTTGCTTAACGTCTTTGAGTTCCTATTTACTGGCAGTTGGATTTAAACGAGACTCCGGTCTCCAAACAAGCCTTGCGTTAAGCACTACCTTTATCAATAATTTATTATTAAATTTGTTAATTAGCAAACAATAAAATTTCAAACCTCACATTCTTTTAAATACTAATTATTATATTAAATCGCCACCCTTATGAAACACAGATATTTGCGAGGTGGGGTGGCTTGAGTGCTTCAAGGATGCAGATAGCCGTAACGTAGGTGAAATCACAGTGGAGGGGTATCGGGGTATCTGTGGAGAGGCAAGACAAACGTGTTGTTCCTCACGAGGGTCAGCGGCCTTTTCAGTAGTTACAGGGGCAACAGTCTGGATAATTGGCTGAAATGACCTTGTTCAAATGTTTGTTAAGCTTATGGGACTTAACTACGGGGTTATCAGTCCCTAAACTTACAAACTACTTATCAACCAGATTTTCCTAAGGACGGCACAAATATCCATGCCCGAGGGGGATTCGAACTCCCGACCGTAGTGGCCGTGCAGACCGTGACTGAAGCGCCTCAGTCCCCTCGGCCACCGCGGCCGGCAAATGGCCTTGTATCATTAGCTAAAAGGGCTTTGCCACACAGTTACTGCGAACGGCTGGAATAAAGTGGAAACTACAGCCGTTCCTTTTCCCGAGGACATATAGCTTTTCTGTATGAACATATGTTGATGGCATCCTCTCCGGTAAAATATTCCGGAGGTAAAATAGTCCCCCATTCGGATATCCGGGCGGGGGCTATCAGGAAGATTTGGTCATCAGGAAAGACAACACTGGCATTGTACGGATCGGAGCGTGGAATGTTAGATCCGTTAATCGGATACGGAGCTTAGGAAATTTAAAAAAAGAAATGAATAGGTTGAAGTTGGATATAGTGGGGATTAGTGAAGTTCAGTGGAAAGGGGAACAGGATTTCTGGTCATGAGAGTACAGGATTATACAAAATCAGTTGGTGGTATTACAGAAGTAGGTCTAAAATGAATAAAAAAATAGGAATGCCGGTAAACTACTTTGAGCAGCGCAGTGATCGCATTATCGAGGTCGAGGTAGATACGAAGCCTATGCCAACTTCATATTCCAACTAACTCTGCCGATGATGAGGTAACGGAAATTATTCATACAGTTAAGTGCGAGGAAAACTTATTTTTTATGGGAGACTGGAATTCGGTAGTAAGAAAAGGAAGGGAAGGAAAAATGGTAGGTTAATATGGACTGGGCAAAAAAAGAATGAAACAGGAAGCAGCCTGGTAGAATTTTGCACTGAACGTAAATGTAATCATCAAGAATCATGAAAGAGGTTTGTATACGTGGAAGAGACCAGAAGACACCGGAAGGTACGAGATCGATTTTATAATGCTATGACATAGATTTCGGCACCAAGTTTTAAACTGTAAAACATACCCATGGACAGATATAAACTCTGACCATATCCAAATGGTCATGAACTATAGTCTGAAACAGAAAAACTGCAGAAAGATTGGGAAATAAGTAGTGGGACCAGGATAAATTGAAGGAACCCAAAGTTCTTGAGAGTTTCAGAGTGAGCTTTAGGCCACAATTGACAGGAACGGGGTGAAATAAAGCAGTATAAGAGGAATGGGTAGCTTTAAGAGATGAAAGGGTAAAGGCGGCAGGGGACAAAGTATGTACAAAAGGCAAGATCTACAAAAAATTCATGGATTTCACAGGAAATATATAATTTGAGGGGAAAAATGCAGTAAATGAAACAGGCAAAATGGAGTACAGGCGACTAAGAAAAGAGATTGATAGGAAGTGAAAAATAGCTAAACGTGAGTGCTACAAGGCAAATGCATGTCTGTAGAAGAATGTATAAATAGGGGGGAAATAGATACCACCTACAGGAAAATAAAAGAGACAAGAAAAATATCATAAATGAATATAAAGAACTCGGATGGAAAACCAGTTCTCAGCAAAGTAGGGAAAGCTGAAAGGTGGAAAGAGTATATAGAGGGGCTCTATATAGGAAATGAACTGAGAGACAATATTTTAGGAAGGGAAGAGGAAATAGATGAAGTTAAAATAGATGAAACTATACTGAGAGAACAATTTGACAGGGCACTTAAAGACCTAAGACGAAAAAAGGCTCCTGGAGCGGACGACATTCCCTCAGAGTCTCTGGAAGAACCAACCATGAAAAAACTATGTCACCTGGTGTGTAAGATGTAGGACACAGCGGAAATACTCTCAGACTTTAGGAAAAATGTAATAATCCCCATTCCAAAGAAAGCATGCGCAGACAGGTATGAAAATTTCAGAACTATCACTTTAATAAGTCACGGTTACAAAATTTTAACACGAATTATTTTCAGAAGGATGGAAAAGCTGTTAGAAGCCTACCGCGGGGAAGATCAGTTTGGATTCAGGAGAAGTGTAGGAACACGGAAGGCAATACTCACTTTACGCCTTCTGTTAGAAGATAGATTAAGGAAAGGCAAAGCTACATTCCTACCTTTTTTATATTTGGAGAAAGTCTTTGTTTAATGATGATTGAAATAAACTGTTTCAAATTATGAAAGCAGGAGTAAAATATACGGAACGGAAGGTTATTTACAATTTGTACAAAAACAAGATAGCAGTTATCAGAGTTGAAGGGAATAAAACGGAGGCAGAGCAGAGTTTTGGAAGGGAGTAAGAGTTGTAGCTTTTCTACAATGTTATTCAATTTGTACCTTGAGCAAGCTAAAAAGGAAAGCGAGGAGAAATTTGGAGATGGAATTAAAGTTCATGGTGAAGAAATAAAACATTGCGTTTTGCCGATGACACTGCAATTCTGTCAGAGACAGCAAAAGACCTAGAAGAGGAATTGAACGGAATGGACAGTGTGTTGAAAGGTGCATATAACATGAACATTAACAAGAGCACAAGAAGGGTAATGGAGTGTAGTCTAAGAAATTCAGGCGATGCTGAATGATTAGATTTGGTAACGAAACACTAAAGTGTGGGAGATGAGTTTTGTTACTTGCGCAATAAAATAACATATGATGATCGTAGTACAAAGGATATAAAATGCAAAATGAAAATGGGAAGAAAAGCGTTTTTTAAAAAGAGAAATTTGTTAACATCGAATATTAATTTAAGGTTACGGAAGTCCTTTCTGAAGGAATTCGTGTGGAGTGTTGCTTTGTATGAGAATGAAACATGGACGATAAACAGTGTGGACAGGAAAAGGGCCGGCCGCGGTGGCCGAGGGGACTGAGGCGTTTCAGTCACGGTCTGCACGGCCACTACGGTCGGGGGTTCGAATCCCCCCTCGGGCATGGATATTTGTACCGTCCTACTCGTAAGTAGTTCATAAGTAGTTTGTAAGTTTAGGGACTGATGACCCCGTAGTTAAGTCCCATAAGCTGTACAAACATTTGAACATTTGAACAGGAAAAGGATAGAGGCTTTTGAAATGTTGTGTTATAGAAGATAGCTGAAGCTTAGATGGGTGGATTGCATAACTAATGCGGATGTACTGAATTGACGAGAAAAGGAATTTCTGACATTTCTAGACTAAAAGAATGGATCGATTAGTTGGGCCCATTCATAGACATGAAGGAATCGTGAATTTAGCGTTGGAGGGAAGTCTGTTGGGTAAAAATCGCAGAGGGAGATCAAGAGATGAATACAGTAATCAGATTGAAATCGATGTAGGAGGCCGTTCTTATGAGGAGATGAAGAGGCTTGCTCAGGATGGAGTAGGTTGGAGAGCTGCATCAAACCAGTTTCCGGACTGCAGACCACAACAACAACAACAAATGTGTATCAAGGAAAATATTTACTACGAAATAAAACACGTAATTGTCGTAATAATATTAATTCGCAAAAAAATGTGAGAAGAATTAGGTCTAAATCACGAGAGAGAAATTTAATGAAAATTCAATTATTATTTGCCCTCAGCCATGTAAGTGCACTCTCTGAGTTAGAAAGAAAAAGGTAAAAACAAGATTAACATGCAGCTGACTTTAACTAACAGATCAAGGTATGAGATTAGACATTGAATATTAAGTTTAATTTTAATATTAATTTTCAATGTTAACAGTAACGACTTTTTTTTAATTGAGTCTCATAGTTTAACCACGCAATGAGATAACCTTCTTCGTTTTAAGTTGAATGAACTACGACACCCTTCACTTGCTCGACAAAATTGGAATATATCTTATCTAGTGACGGACAATTGTATGTCACACAGCAATCGTACTGAAAACAGACTTAATAAGATGTCCGTCAGACTTGTAGACACAGCAGTAGTCGGCAATCGAATATGTAGAAGAAGTAGTTTTCTGAGGCGCGACGGCAATCTGGGAACAAAATCTCCCACTCTCCAGTGTATACGGCAGAAGACGGCAGCCAATCGTGGTCCTTGCGGTTTCCAACAGATTATATTTTTCAAGTTACAAGACAGACGTTGTGCCAATTATAAAATTGTTATTTGCAGTTTTTCGAGGAGGTGCACTAACCCGAATCGCCCCTGAGGCAAGGGGAACAGGAGGGTCTTTCACTTAAAGACTCCCAGCAGATTGTCTAACCTGTGTACGCCAACAGCCAATTCTGCGAAATCAGCTCTCACTTTCGCTCGTACGCTTTGTGGTACGCGCTGCAAGCCAGGCGCAGTAATCGCTGTCTAACATACGGAAGTATACAGAATGAACCTGAGGAGCATTCGAACAGTAGCGTCATGACGGTGTGGATCTGATGTACTAGCAGTCTACACATGTGCTACAGTAGCTGGTGCAGTAATGCGGAGTAATACACGCTCTTGGTATCATCGAAGTGTTTTCAAAATGCAAGTGATTTAATTTTGTTCAATAAACTTATATCTAGATGACGATTCGCATGTTCACCTCAAAATATGGAATTTTGTTCAAATGTTTGGATAGCTTATGGGACTTAACTACGGGGTCATCAGTCCCTAAACTTACAAACTACTTATGAACTAGCTAACACTAAGGACGGCACAAATATCCATGCCCTAGGGGGGATTAGAACCCCCGACCGTAGTAGCCGTGCATACCGTGACTGACGCGCCGAAATCCCCTCGGCCACCGCGGCCGGCTGGAATTTTGTCTTCACCCTGTATGCTGGAAAGTAATCTGCAAACAACTACCTTAGGGAGGCATTAGTAGTAAAGAAAAGAAGATTTAACATCCAGTCGACTACGGTGGTATTATAGACGAGGCGGAAATTCGTATTAGAGAAGGAAAGGTACGGACAGAGAGACCACATCATTTCACAAGAACGATCTCTGCTTTCACTTAATGTTAATAATCTTTGGAAATCACGGTAAACCTAAACTTGGACCCTCTGAGCGATGTGATCTAAACGTTATCCAGTCTAATTTTATTGACCCGCTATAGAAGGGGAATGGACAGAGAGCAACTTATTTCCGAAAAAGTAAGATCTACAGGGTGAGTCATAAACGAGGCCGGCCGCGGTGGCCGAGGGGACTGAGGCGCTCCAGTCACGGTCTGCACGGCCACTATGGTCGGGGGTTCGAATCCCCCCTCGGGCATTGATATTTGTGCCGTCCTAGTTCGTAAGTAGTTCATAAGTAGTTTGTAAGTTTAGGGGCTGATGACCCCGTAGTTAAGTCCCATAAGCTTAACAAACATTTGAACATTATTTAATAAATGAGGAAAAATATTTCCTGCAACATGTAAGACACTGGGCTGCAAACATAAATTCGTTTTCCGCATGTGAATGGTAAATTGAATGGTAAAAATCTGGAAATATGAAGTGGAGTTTGGTGCGCATACATTGACCAAGGAGACAGGTCGGCAACAGGACACAATTCCTTTTCCTATGCCAACTAGCCACGATACATAATACCGGTCAGCGAAAACGGTACGAGATAGTGTGAGCCCTTTCATTGCTGTCCGTGTCACACAGACCGTCGTTTGATGCCGCATGCCTCGCCTTCCTGTGAGTGGCTAGACAACCTAAGACACTCGCTCGTTGTGCCCTGTTGCCTTTTTTGTCAATCTGTCCCATCGGCCAATGTCGGCGTACAGTAATACCAAAAAGTTCACTTAATATTTCCAGATTTTAACCATTCAATTGCATTGCCATTTATTGACATAGGAACATGCGGAAAACGAATTTATGTTTGTACCTCATTGAGTAACAATTTGTACGAAATATGTTTCCTCATTTATGACTCACCCTGTATATATAGAGATGATAGCGTTGTCTCCAGAAGCAGAACTGAAGCTTGGCCCAAAGAAAGACAACCTAATGTATCATAGTCATGTACTAGCCTTTACTGATAATCTCACCTTATTGGCCAATAGCATGGAGGAGGCTACTCATCAACTTCTGAGCCTCTACAATGGTGCACTAAAAACCGGCTTGAAGATCAACATACAGAAGACTATCACCAATATAAAGCAGGCGTCTTCTACAATTCTACTAGGAAACAATATCTGTAAAGTTTCTGCAGTCAAGTACTTGGGAGAATGTTTTTAGCAAGCGAGAGCTAAACCTTAGCCTTACACGCCAGGTGCACCAAATTAGAGAGGGCCTATCAGCCGTGTAATAACATCTATAACCAAGTACCTATCCAAGAACATGAACGTGAATCACTAAAACTCGGTAGTAAGACCCTCAGCACTCCATGCCTCTGAGTGCGTCTTGATGAATCGAAGGGCTGATCAGCAAACTAGAACTTAAAGAAAGGAAGATACTGAGTAGACTAATAGGACTCATAAGACGGGGTACAATAACGAACTCTATAAACATCAGGAAGACGTATCACACGAATGAGGAAAAGGCGACTGACCGTTATGGGCACATGACTTGCCTGATTCACTCCAGGCTCATCAAGAGGGTTCTCACAGTGACAAGCAAGAGAAAGGCGTCCGAATCCAAGTGGTTGACCTACGTTATATCAGTCTTAGAGGAACTGCAGGTCCCACCACAGAAAACCGAGAACTGAATACCGAGAGGCCAACCTACAGCGAGTCGTCCCACTGTCTCTCCCGAGCAAGAAGTGTACAGCCACCACCATACATAAATGGATTTTAGTCCCTTGCAACTCCTCACAACAATAACAACAACCTAAATGGAAGGGTGAGAGGAAGCAGGCTCACAGAAGATGTACTGGGCAAAGAAAAAATAGAAGCTCTCAGCTGAGTGTTAAGACGAGCCTCGTGGTCCCTAGTACGCCGAAACGAACAGAAAAAAAGATGATAGTGTCATTCGTCCATTTATAAAGAGTTTTAATAAAAGGCAAATATGGCACAATTTTCTCACTTTACACGGGAAAGCAGTGTAATTTTCTACTATATTAGTGTCCTAAGATTAGCAGTAATATTCCAATCTTGTAATGTAATATCATTTAATTAACTCCAACATTTCGACATCTCTGGTATGTTTCATATGTTTCAAATTAAAGTAAAAATTGTGAAAGGGAATTAGTTTTCGACAGCACGAAATGTGTAAAACCTGTCTCCAGAAACCTCATTGAAAGCCAGTCCTCTGATACGAAACAATAATCTCGCAAGAATACAGAATTTGTATGCTTGGCATAGGAATCTTTCCAGTTAGTGCGGTGATGCACGATGGGTAGGCAGGCACGAACTGGAACGGAATGGCTGCTGACGGCAGGCCGGACAGAAGAGGGGCAAAGCGGGCAATCACGCTGTTAGGCGGCGTGCCTCACACGTGTCATTAGCGCGCCTGGTCCGCGGTGGTCGCGGTCAGGCAGCAGCGATGGACGCCGGCAGAAAGCCGCCTCACCGGGCCAAGTCGTCTCCTGGATGCGCATAGTCGCGCTCTCTGTGTACAGTACAACCGGTTTGCTGATGACTATTATTCTTACATATTCGCACAATACATGACATCAACTGCGAATGGGGAAAGCTAAAAATGTGTACCCAGACGCGATTTGAAACTAGGTCTTCCGTTTTCTACACCACGGGGACACAGTGATCACCCGACCTGCAAGGACTACCTAAGCACGCCTCTCTCCAGTTACAAACTTCCAACTTTACCCTGCCCTGCCTAGAATGCGGGAGACCTGGGTTCGAATCCCGGCTGGGTACTAGACATGCGCATAATAGTTCACGATTGGGAGCGCTCACAGTTCGTCCTTTTAGTTCGTCCGCTCCCAGTGACGGCTGAGCGGCGTGGTCTGCACATGCAGGTTGAGGGAGAAATTCCCCCACCTAGCTCCTCCATATGCTTTCTGCTTGGGCCGCTAACGATATCACGCAAACCAAAAGAGTTCGTGGATAATTTCTCGCGTTTAAGTTTAATCTCTATATCTTGGCATTATGAAATGTATTAGTCAGATATTGCATAGTGCAGAATACTTCAAAACAGAAATTTTTGTAATCTAGCACACTTACCTCGAAATGGCTCTCATCAGCAGAAGGCAAACACGTGATTTTTAATTCTGCTGCGCGCCCTCTCGCTGTTGCCCGTAGTTCTTCGGAAAAGAATCCAACGAACTAAGAAGCGAGATAGGTTTGGCATAATAGTTCGCAACCGGTAACGCATGTTTTAGTTCGCGACCGATTGCACATATTTAAGTTCACGACCAATTGCACATATTTTAGTTCGCGACTGATCGCGCAAATTTTAGTTCGCGACCGGTAGCTCTCCTTCTTGGTCGCAGTTCGGCCACGAAGTAGGTCGCTCTTTTTAGTTCGTCCGCTCTTTTTGGGTTTTGCTACCGCTACTAAAAGAGCTTTTTCTTTTGGTTATGACAGCTTTTTTATATAATGATCAGTATTGCCCAACCGTGTGCTATTACTCGTATTTTTGGGCAATGTCTATGAAACTACAGCTGAGCTGCATCTCAGCTCGAAATGACGGCAACTGGCAGAAGGGAATCACGCGATTCTGCGCGCTCTCGCGTCCTCTCGCTGTTCCCCGTCAGTCTTCGCAAAAGGAGCGGACGAACTAAGAGGCGAGGGATCTGCGAACTAGTTCGCGTAGTCGCCTTTGGGAGCGCTCTTCCAAACTAGTTCGTTCGCGATCTACACAAGACTACTAGATACACATTTTCAAATAAGTCCACTCGCAGTTGATGTAATATATTCTGCGAATATGAAAGAATAACAAATGCAGGATCAGAAGTGACGTCTGCTCTTTCGAAACAGACACCACATGTTTATATATTATATTCCTTATTCCATTGATCATTACACGACATTTCGTAATAATTTGCAACGTTTGTGTCTAATAAAATGTTTCCTTAAGAGACAGACAATCTTCTGTATAAGTTTCTTGACTATAATGATGCAAAAGTCGTGGTAGAAGTAATTAAAAGAAAGGCACTATTCATAGCGCCGAGATCTATTTGCGTAATTACTTTCGCCTTATATTCCGAATAGGAGGAGATCGTAGTGGTAGAGTTGGAAGAGGCGGACGTGGAAGAGGCACAGGAGGATATGGAAGCCAAGGCTGGGACGGATATGATCAAGAACGACATGGAGGATATGGTGGGAATGATTATTATGGAAGTGGATGCGGAAATTATGGAGGATTTGATTACACACCTGATTGTGACTGTGGAAACTATGACAGTGCAGGTGGTGGTTACAGTGGTGGAAAGCAGATGTTGGAGCCGCCTGACATAGAGAAGCCAGCCTATTAAATCACTCGCTCGCACTTGTGTGTCTTGTGTTTGTCCTGTATGTGTCATCATCTTCATTTTACGTCATTCCATGAGATGCTCTGCAACTGAGCAGTGAAAACATGTGTCAGAGTGAATGGACTCGTGTGTATAAGTCCAGTTCTTTAGTAAAGACACAAGATGTGTTAATGCATTTCATTTGAACTTTGTACGAAAATCAAATGTTTGTATAGCTTAAGGGACTTAACTAAATGTTCAAATGTTTGTTAAGCTTATGGGACTTAACACTCCGTCGGGCGCACCTCCAGATGAAACAATATCAGGCGCACCCGGCCTGAGAGGCCACCCACATATTTTGTGGACTAGCTCCGCCATGTTAAATCAAATTCAAAATGGGTGTTGGCTAGTCTTGAAGAGGATCTAAAGGAAGGAATTACAGCAAACGTAAAGCATAGTAATGGATTTATTGAACACAATACACCTTAAACTAAAGGGACCAATTTCCCACAAAGAGCATTAAAAATTGGTCGAACAGACATCCATAAAAGTAATGAAGTTATTTTTAACGGACATTAGGCAATCTATTCCGACATGGAATCATCTTTTCTCGCCACATTTGCAGCCAAAAACGGATGCTATAGCTCCCAAATCAACAGCTGAAACATAGGTATGGCACAGAACGTATACGTCGCTCAAGCAAATTGGTTGATGACAAGCTGAACATTCGTGATTCTTCATCCTCCTAACTCTTATTTCAGGCACGCATGGTCGACCTTTTAGCCATTTAGGAGGTAATGTGGGAGAACTTTCCCGTTCCTTGTGGTGTAAAAATTTTTTCTGTCGAGTTTGCAGCCGAATCGACGTTCCACATATATTCATAGCATACACAGGCTAAATTGTCCAGTTAGAAGTTGATGATATTAGGTTTTGCAATTGGTGGCGTCATTTGTAGCAATATTTTTTACACTGGATGTTGTGTAATAATGATGTGACTCTTCACACTATGAATAGTAGAAGGTATCTACTTAGACTACTTTGTCGTCTTATCGATTCCAAAATAAAAACTCCTCACATATTTCCTTCTTTTCTTCATATTCCCGAGCTGTTCCCCAAACTTCCCGCTCAGTTGCTGAGTCCTCCTTGCCTTCTCCTACCTCATCCTCATCCTCTCTCATCGACTAAATCTTCGTGCGCGGCTGGATCTTCAGCAGTTTCGTCCTCGAGGAGGCGCATTATTTCCACAAGATCATTGGCTTAGAGGCATAATATACTTTTCTGGACATTTCAGCAGAAAATATGGATGTGACAACGTAGGAAAAGAAAGGAAAACTAAAATTAGAACTCGATCAGGCGCACTCAGTCTGATGGGCCAGGGTCGTCAAAGTCTTCTTTTTTCCCGAAGGTAACGGTGAAAATCACAGAGGACAAACTTATTTTGATTGAAACTAAGTAATAAAATAAAAATAATTTGAAAAATCTCACCTTAAAAACTATAACGCAATCGGGCGCAGGCGGCCTGTAAGGCCCAAGGAGTTCCCCGTGATCCGCGAGGAAATCGATGGCAGCCTGAGGATCGGCGCTGTGTGAGGTTCCCAAAGTTACGCGAGTAAACGGAGAAGCGGGCCGCTGGGCCACCACTGTTAAGCACGGGTATCAAAAAAGTGTTTTGCTGGCCTGTGAGGCCGATTGCGCCCGACGGAGGGTTAACTACGGGGTAATCAGTCCCTAAACTTACAAACTACTTATAAACTAGCTAATATACATGCCCGAGGGGGGGGGGATTCGACCCCGGACCATAGTGGCCGAGCAGAACCTGACTGGCACGCCACAGACCGCTCGGCCACCGCGGCCGGCGAAATTTCATAATAATATCCTTCTGTTTTCGATGTCATCGCCATTTAGAATTGGACAAATTTTAATTCATTATGAGGAAGACGTTTCATGTTATCCTGTCATTTGATAGGTCTAATTCAGAGCAACTGTCTGAATAAACAGAATTTATGTAGAAAATAAATTTAGAAAAAAAGCGAACATTAGAGGGGTGTTGGAAATGAAAAGAAACGAAACGGCACTGTGCGTATAATTGAAGTAATTATTCAAACATTATGACCAGAGGCCTCCAATTGTTTAACGAGATGAAGGAATCCCCTTTCCCAAAATTGCTGTGGCTGTTACAAGTGCCAGTCCTCTACTGTGTCCTTCAGTTCGTCGTCCGAGATGAAGCGCGGACCAAACACATGGAAGTCACAGGGCGACATGTCCGGGTTGTAGGGCGGATGCTCAAGCTGCTCCCACATGAACTTCGCCAGTACACGTCGTGAGAGCCTGGAGACGTTTGGACGTACGTTATCGTGGAGCAGAATCACTCCTTCAGCAGTCCAGGCAGTTCGCTTGCTGGACTTACGTAGGTTTCGTTAACTCTTACAGTACACGTCACTGTTTCCGTGCTCGAGGAATTCGGTATCGGAGCTCGGACGAAAACGATGATGGGCTTCACCTTAGCTGCTGAGGGCAAAGTCTTAAACTTTTTAGGCGCAGGTGGCGACGCACGCTTCGCGTCCCCTAGATGTCGCAAACATTATCCCAAAGCGGCATATCCAGATTTCAACCGGTTTGGTTGTTAAGACGTTTCGTACCTTTTTATTTGATCACGTCACGTATTTTGTTACCTTTCACCTACATAGGGATCCACATAATGAGATACCTTGAACTGGAACGGCCGATTCAAATTTCTATTCATCATAGTTTTAACAACTTGTAAAAATGTAAAGCATGCTTCTCACGACCTCGATGCTGACCGTTCCGATACAATCTAAGATTAATTGAAATATCAATTCATCCTCCCCCCCCCACTCCGCCCCAAAGAAAAGTCTTGAATAGCAGTTCCTTGTGCATGGTAAAACTAATAGTTCCAAACTTGATAAGGACTTCCGTAAAATGTCATCGAAATTTGGTTGTTGAAAATCTGACAATTGTTTCCATAAATCAGTTGTAAAAATATCGATTAAAAAGAAAACTTGAATACACTTTTTTCAGCCTAAAAATACAAATGTATAAAGCCTTAAATATACTCTGTAACAAACCAGAAATTAACTTCATCACAGTAATTAAATAATGGTATCTCTTAATGGCTGAAATAAATCTCTTCAGTACTCTGACACTTGAAGTAAAATATCGAGTTTTGTTTCACTTGACAGGAGTCAATATAACAGATGTATACAAATGCATATAAACATGCGCATTCTCTTAGAAACTGATCACAGTGAAATTGTCTGTAACATACGTAATTAGAAAAACTTAATTTAGAATAAAACCATACATTTTCTTTTATTTATTTGATTATGACGATTGGCAACGGCATCACTTACCAAGACATTCCTTGAGCCCGTGGCTTTCGACCCACGCAGTTTGATAGTCAGTTATATGACCTCTGGTCTCGGCTGAGAAATTGCTATTTTCGTGTGTTGCGGCGTAGTCGCCGCACATGAAACATAAGAAAACAATCAGATAGTTTTGAAAATCCCATGAAAAAAATCACCAACATTAAAAATTAATAACAGCATTTATAAACATATTTTATCGGCGAAAATAGCAGGATAAGCTTTCGTCCGTCTACAACGTCAGATCAGAAACGGAAAAATTTATGTTCCGTTTTTCCCATGCACTATTAGAGAATGCAACGGTACAGAAATATGGTGGTGAACCCTGTCAGGCATTTAAATTTAACTTGCCGAGTAAATATGTAGATGCACACTGCTATTTCTTTTGAACTGAGTTGGGTTATTAATAAGAAAATGTCTTAAGTGATTCTATGTACTGTGAAGTTACTGTAAAGATCCCTAGATCCTAAAATAATTGTATATTGAACGATCGTGGAAGCGTCAAAGTTATTATTATAATTACACGAATTTGTGGCGTGAATAGTATTTTCCTCAAAGATGAATTACCGCAAAATGTGATTCCTTAAGTAGTGAATGAAAATACGCATAGTAAGCTAAGTTAACGATTTTTTAACCAAAATTTTAAATAATCCTAGTAGCATCAGTAGTTGAACTCAAACGTTTCAGACCATCATCAGTGCTTTATCTTTCAATCAATTTTAAAAATGTTTATATGTTGCAACCTGCGGGACCAGACTGCTGTGGTCATCATTCCCTCGTCTTACAAACCACTTAAACTCTTATACTAATGACAGCAGACACACGCGTTCCCGAGAGATGTCTGTAACCTCCAACACCAGCGGCAGCGACATGCCTAAAGTAGTGGCCCAAACAGCACAGCCATTCCTGCTAGGCCAATAAACCCGCGAGAACTCGTGCCTTTCAAAGTTACGCCATCGATCGCGTGTATCGCATTTTTCTGACAGTCAAAGAACAGATGGAAATGTAGAATGAAACTTTCACTCTGCTGCGGAGTGTGCGATGATGTGAAACTTCCTGGCAGTTAAAATTGTGTGCCTGAACCGGGACTCGAACCTGGGACCTATTTCATTTGGCGGGCAAGCGCTATACCGACTGAGCTATCCCGACACGACTCACGATGTCGCCTCACACCTTTACTTCCGCCAGTACCTCGCTTCCTACTTTCCAAACAAATGTTTCGGATCTCCGCCATATTTGTTTAAACGAGGACTCAGAGGCAGTTCAGTGGCGGGCGAGGTGGTTTTTAACTGGTAGATTCGATCAATGCGCAAGTGTTACCAAATGCTTCGGCAACTGGGAGTCGCTGGAGGGGAGGCGACGTTCTTTTCGAGAAGGTCTGTTGAAGAAATTTAGAGGGAGGGAATTTGAGGCGGACTGTAGAACGATTCCACTGCCGCCAACCTACATTTAGATTAAAGATCACAAGGAGAAGATTAGAGAGATTAGGGTTCGTATGGATGCGTACAAGTATACGTTTTTGCCTCGTTCTATATGGGAGTGGAAGTGAAAAGCAAATAACTGATAGTGGTACTGAGTACCCTTCACCACCCACCTTTGGTTGGATTGCGGAGTATGTACGCAGATGGAGAAACGATATGACTGTAAAAAATATGTATTGGAAAAACATTTTGAGGCAGTATGTTTTGGTATGTAACACAGTTAAAACTTCTGGACTAAGACGCCGTGATCGATGTTTAAAATGGCTTCCTGACTCTTCATCTTAGACTGTAGTTTTATGCATTGACCACGGCGTCTCACATCGGAAGTGTTAACCGAGTGAAACTCCGGCCATGAAAACCTACATCGTATAATAATACAACTAAATGGTTGTGACTTTAAACAATTCTCAAACATTTACAGGTAGCATCATTTCCATTATACAAACTCTTCCTCCATTTCTAGGTAAGAGATAGGCCGTGACCGACAAGGTATGACTTAACCGTTCACAAGTTAGGTAACTAGTTTTAACGTTAACTGATGTCGCAGGATGGAGGCGATCTGCATAAATTAATTATTTTCAAACGTGAAACGCCAAGATCGCTATATGATTAGTTAATTGACTGACGACCGGTTTCAATGGGCTGTGCCATAATTATTTGGTCGTAAAAAATTCTACAATGTCGTCCTCTTACGTTAATTAAATAAAGCGGGCTAAACAGAACATGCAACATAGCACTTAGTCAAAATATAAAATACGTAAGTTGTAAGGGAGCCTTAAAGCAGCTGAAGACGTAACTTACGTATTTTACATTTTTACTAAGTGCTATGTTGCAGGTCCTGTTTAACCTCCATTTTTAAATTACATGTGACCACACTGTAGCATTTTATACGATGATGGCATAGCCCATTGAAACCTTTCGACAGTAAGTTAAATAAACATATAGCGATCTGGGCGTTTTACTTTTGAAGATAATGCACAAGTTTTAAACATACATGGAATTTTAATCACTTTAAAAAACTATAATAATGATAATAATAATATGGTTTTCTGTTCCACAGGACCTAATTGATGAGTGAGACTCCATGGACATAGAACAAGTGAATACATGAAGCTTAACACAAGAATGGTAATAGAAAATTTTTAAGTAGTCCTATGCGCACGACAATCTTAAGATAAAGTGAAAAGAATCAATAAAGAAAAAAAAATGAATTAGCTTAATTGTTTAACTTTTCTAGGAGTTCCCCGATAGAATAAAAGGAGTGAGCCATGAGGTGACTCTTCAATTTAGATTTGAAAGCGTGTGGGTTAGTGCTAAGATTCTTTAGTTCTTGTGGCAGCTTATTGAAAATGAATGCTGCAGAATACTGTACAACTTTCTGTACAAGTGTCAAGGTGGTCTGATGCAAATGTAGATTCGACTTTTGTCTAGGATTCACCGAGTGAAAACTACTAACTCGTGGAAAAAAGCTAATATTAGTAACAACAGACGACTTAGTCCATTCCTTAAAGAGGGTGAATAGATTCAACTACTTAGTGAGAAAATTGCTGATCCGACATGGAAATCAGATGCAAAATAGAGAAGGCCCCAGTGCATTTATGAAACTTAACAAAGAGTTTACAAGCACTGACTTTAACCTGAATCTCAGAATTATGTTTGTAATGAATAATGTGTGGTCAGTGGTTTTGTATGGCGTGGGACGTTCGGCTTTGAATGTGAACACTATGAACATGTTGGAACAATTCGAAATGTGATTATATCTAAGGACTCTACAAATTCCATGGACAGGAAGGAAAACAAATAAAGAGATATAGAGAAAGGCGAAAAAGAGACCGCGAAATGTTAGCCACAATCTCAAGTAAGTAAACATCATACATAGATAATGGGATACGAATTGAAAGGTGTCATGTTCTCAAACTGATAATCGAGGGGAAGATTGAGGGCAACGTCAGACAGTGACAGGATATACCGTGGACCTGATCCATGCTGGATGAGATAGAGAAGACTTGCAAACATCCACGAGTGAGTTTGCAGCAGAAAAAGAAGAAGAAGAAAAAGAATAAGAAGAACTGAAAAACTACACCGAGCGAGGTGGCGCAGTGGAAACACACTCGACTTTCATTCT
The DNA here is from genome assembly GCA_026315105.1 of Locusta migratoria. NCBI lineage: Eukaryota > Metazoa > Arthropoda > Insecta > Orthoptera > Acrididae > Locusta > Locusta migratoria. The sequence continues at coordinate 549,324,601 of CM048745.1, read as the reverse complement.
GGGGAACGGTTGTTCAAACACGCCTCCGGCCATCCTGATTTAGGTTTGCCGTGATTTAACCAGACAAATGACGAAATCGTTCCCATCCCTGACATAAACAATCTGAGCATGTGCTCCGACTTTATGACCACTCTCTCAACGCGACATTTATTCTTCCTTGCTTATTCACTTCTATATTTTATGAAAATGTATAGAGAATTATTGTCATCAAAATTAACTAGTTTTGCCTCATCGTGAATATAGAATGGCAAGTCAATACATATTGTCAACGAAGAGCACTTGCTTTGCATGTAGAGTATATCAAAGGAAACGTCAATGTTAATAGTAAGCACAACTTTGCCGGTGAAGGGTATAGGTTTGGATTTTCTGTGGAAGGTGATTACGCATGCTTCCATTACCCGAAACAACATTCGCGACCGCAGATGTCTCATTACATTATTCTAAAGCGACATATGTAAATTTAACCATGGTGGTAGTAGAAGTACATTTCCATTTTAACGCCCCTTTATGAAGCTATTTATGATTAATTTTATGATTTCTTACCTCTTCGCATGACTTACTATTGCACAGTAGCTCCCTCGTGGTCCACATGTGTCGAAATCCCCCCTACCTGGTCGCTTTCCCGCTAAGCATCTGACGGAGTATGAACATAATGATATATGGGCTGTATTTCATTTGCTTCTGCGTCTGAAGCCAATAATTTTCTCAGACGGGAGCATCAACCAGTAACGATTTATTGCCTTGGATATTAATATTCCTCATATGCCAGTTTGCAAGCCACTGCGTGCGCATCCTCGGATGAAGTTATTAATAGGTATGCTGTCGTTCAAAGTCTAAAGGCGTACTCAGTAGCTGAACAGCGCTACTGCAATTTGTTTCACGGCTGCCCGCCAAAAGAGAGTGTACATCACGCGTCGCTCGTCCTGTTCAACAGTATCTCAAACAGATTTTGTGACGATCCAGTAAACTCTGTTCAAAGTCATAAACGTTAGATCCTCCAACCTAATATTCATACGTCTTAGTTACGATGTAGGCCTAGTCTCATCCATAATCGATTTAGGCGTTTATGGGCACGCACCAGATTTCTTTTTTTATTTACTCTACTATACAACTTACTCATCATTCTTAGGCTCCCCTAACGGTGGAATTTTTTATATCCGAAGATAACGTATTTTATGTGTTATGCTGTCAAGAATAAACTACAGGAATTGACTGAAACCATAAATCGACTGTATCACATCGTTGTCTCGAATGAAATAAACGACAGTTTCTACTTTTCAAGCTATTTCTTCATTTTATACAACACATGATTTCTGTGGTGATATCACTCAAAATCATCATTAAAACAAATTCTTTGAGTACAAGATAAAAGTTACAATGTAACGCAAAAAACGGTTGTAATCACGACCCGACAGAATACTCCTACGATTCTAACGCAAAAGGAGAGTTAATTTTTCTCTCTAAAATTTTGTGTGCGCTGCCATTTAACAAGTGTCCGAGAGCGCGTGAAGTACCAATTCCAACTCCGTAGCGTAGAATTTCAAACTTAATAACAGCACCCGAGGAATCTTCAGATGCTACATTAAAACAATCTACAAAGTAGGGAGTGAGAAAGTTGTAAACAAACTTCCTGCAAAAGTTCAAACAGGGCTTCTGAATCAGAAGAAACTGACCCAGAGCGGACAAACGTAATTCAAATTCGCTTCCATTTACATTCAAATTAATGAAGACGTATGTTTCAGTAAGCTAACAAAACGTGATAAAAATTGATCCATCCCATGGCAATCACTAATCCATTGCAAGGCACACGAACGGGCCTGAGGGAGGGGCGTTTGTTCCAGGTCATTCAGAACCAATTCGTCATTTTTTTTCACGAAAAACCGCATCGGGTTGTGCGGCATGTAGACATTGTGCCGCGGCGGAGTGGCCGAGCGCATTGAGGCGCTATGCTCCGATGTACGAGGCCATTCCCCGTCGGGGTTTCGAATCCCCCTAGGACTTGAATGTTTGTGCTGTCTTTATTATAAGTTAGTTTGTAAGTTATCTCCCATGAACTTAACCATTTGAACATTTGTACACATTGTAAGCCGAGAGTAAGGAAATTTTTCCTCAGCAGACTGGTGTGTGTTGGCGACGAGAGGCTGAGGAGGACAGAGTCAAGCACATGGCAGCGTCTATGTGTATCGGACCAGAAAAAATTTCCTTCTCCGCAGGTGGATCATCTGAATCATGACAAGGGTGAAATAATAGGCCCAGAAAACGACAAAATAGAAACAATATTCGACGGTAGCAATTGCGAAGGTATTGTAACGGGAGCGGATTCAGAAGCTGCAAATAGTAAGATTGCAGAGAGGAGGGTGAGGGTTTGCCACACTGAAGACTGCTAACGAAGATAAGAGCACATGGAATAGGTTCACAGGTATGTGACACGCTGGATGACTTCGTAAGTAATAGAATTCAGTACGTTGTTCTCTACGGCGAGTGTATCGTCAGGCGTGCCCTAGGGGATTGTGATAGGACAGAGTAACTTGTAATTTGCTGGCTGTTTGTTGATATTCCTGTGGTGTATAAGAGGTTGTCGTCTTTGATTGTAATAGCATACAGGATGAATTAGACAAAATTTCTAGTTGGTATGAAGAATGACAGCTAGCTCTCAATGTAGAAATATTAAAGTTTATGCGCATGAGTAGGAAAGTCAATCACGTAAAGTTCGAATACAGCATAAATAGTGACTTTCTTGATGTAGTCGCTTCGTTCAAATATCTAGGCGCAACACTGCAGAGCGATATTAAATGGAACGGGCATGTAAGGAGAGTTGTGAGTAAAGGGGAACAGCCGATTTCGGTTTATTGGGACAATTTTGGAAGATGTACTTCATGTGTAGAGCAGACCGCGTATAAAAGGTTTGTACGACCACTTCTTGAGTATTGCTGAAGCGTTTGGGACCCGCAGCAGATCAGTTTAATGTTCAAATGTTTGTATAGTCTATGGGACTTAACTACGGGGTCATCAGTCCCTAAACTTACAAACTACTTATGAACTACTTACGAACAAGGACGACACAAATATCCATGCCCGAGGGGGGATTCGAACTCCCGACCGTATCAGTTTAATGGAAGACACTGAAGCAGTTCAGAGGCGAACAGCTAGGTTTGTTACTGGTAGGTTCGACCAATGCGCGCGTCACGGAAATGCTCCGGCAACTCAATTGGGGATCACTGGAGGAAAGACGACGTTCTTTTCGTGAATTTCTGTCGAGGAAATTTAGAGGACCGGAATTTGAAGGTTAGTGTAGAACGATCTTCCTGCCGCTACTTACATTTCGCGTAATGATCACAAAGACAAGAGAAGTTATATGGCTCGTACGGGGGGATATAGACATTTTTCCTAGTTCTATTTTCGAGTGGAAAAGGAAAGGAAATGATTAGTAGTGGTCTGTACCACTACTAGCCATTTCCTTTCCTTTTCTACTCGAAAATAGAACAAGGAAAAAATGTCTATATGCCCCCGTACGAGCCATAACTTCTCTTGTCTCTGCCTCGCATCTTATGATGAATTGCGGAGTATATATGTGAATGTTGATGTAGATGTAGGGGTGGGAACCGATATTACGTACGAAGCGGGGGAAGGAAGGCTTTGGCAATGGTCCTTGGGAAACCAACGTAATTCACACCAGCTGCAGAAAAAACTGTTCTGTGGAGCTTCTGTTCTTTCATTCAGTGAGGGAGACGAAAGAGACTCAAGCCAAAAGGAAAACTAAAATGATAAAATTATAATATTATTTGTAAGTACTTTATTGAAATAAATATTAATGTTGGAACAGTTATTCTACAGTAAAATATTGGTTGCTTAATGTACTTATACCAAAATTTCCTCAATTACTGAACTTCATTAGTTTGAAGATATTTCTACAGTTTATTGAAACGCAACACTCAAATCGTAGCGTACCGCCGAATGACTTGAGAAAAGTTATTTGTTCCGGAATGAAAATTCATAATTGTTTATATATGCTAGTAAGTAATAAAATCACCTTGCCGTAAGTCGAGGAAAAGGTCGCCATCCAATGAATTTTAGTAATAGATGCTGCTGCGTTAAACCTTCGGAGGTATCACCTGACGAGTTTACCACCAAGATACAGCCAACTGAGATCTTTATACATTCACAGTAGCATATAAACTTACATTATGTAAATTTTAGTTGTGATGAAATGGAAATATATCTTTTGTTTCCTGATGAAACAGCTAGCTGACATAAAATTTACCATGTAATTGTCACTGACTTCTTATTCCTCCAAGATTTTGTGTACACTATAATTTGACAAACTGTGAGTTGTGAGGAAATAAGCCGCGGCGGATTAGCCGTGCGTGCTGGGGCACCATGCTGCGGCGCGCGCGACCGTTCGTCGTCGGGGGTTCGAGTCCCTCCTCGTGAATGGGTGATTGTGTTGTCTTTAGGTTAGTTTACTTTAGTTTAAGTAGTTTGTAAGCTACGGACTAATAACCACGCAGTTGAATCCGATAGATTTACAAACATTTGAACATTTTTGGGGAAATGACTAAATACACGTTTCCTTTCCTGCATGCATGGGAGCCAGCCGCGGTGGCCGAGGTGACTGAGGCGCTCCAGTCACGGCCAGCACGGCCCCTACGGTCGGGGGTTCGAATCCCAGCTCGGGAATGGATATTTGTGCCGTCCTAGTTCCTAAGTAGTTGATAAGTAGTTTGTAAGTTTAGGGACTGATGACCCCGTAGTTAAGTCCCATAGACTATACAAACATTTGAACAACATGCATGGGAGACTACCGCTGCCCGCTCCACCCACGGAGTAGCAGCTAACGTTCACGAGGCTACACTTGTCTATGACAAACACCTTGTAACACCCATGTGTGAGAATGGCATTATCACCAATAGATACAAATTTGATGATGGAATCTCCGCAACGCGTCATTAAAGAATGATTTCTTTGAAAATGTTTTGCGACTTTTTCAACATACCCGCAGTACTACCAATTACTTCTCACAAGACTATCTAATGCATTTGAATAAATACCGTTGGAGAAGAAATAAATGACCAAGCTTTTCCTGGCTCCTGGAATATAGATGGCTGCCGTGCTAGACCATTCTACCAGTACCTTCTGCTGTGTACAGTAATCTAAAACCCACTTTAGATATGGAAACACCACTTTTGTGTTTAATTCGAGGGAATAAGAGGACGTTAGGAGGATTGAGATTCGGCGAGTATGGTGGATGTTAAAGCTGCACCAGCACCCTTTTAACCAGGAGCTGTTTTATGATATTGCCTGTGTGAGCACGAATTTTATCGCGCAACTTGAACATCCACCACAGTCGCAGGATCTCAATCCTCCAGACATCTTCTTGTTTCCTCGACTCACATATGCTTTGAAAGGAAAGGGATTTAAAGATATTCATGACACCCAAAGAAAGGTGACGAGGCTTTTGAACACCATCCTAAATTAAAAATTCGTGCAAATTTTTCGGTACATATATCGCAAGTTTCAGTGGTTATGGGAGGTGACTATTTCGAAGGACGTAAGGTATTTGAAGTTCATAGTTCGTCTACGTCAATGTTACAGGAGTATTCACCGAACTTTATTGTCACAGGTTGTATATCTCTCAACTTTCGTGACGATCAGTAATCATCGTAAGGTTTTTTGTAAGGCAACCTCTGTCATGGCAGCTTGAAGTTTACAAAAGCTTTCTTCACTACATTTTCAAAATGTTTGAATGTTTACAATCCTAAGACACGAAACTGCTGAGGTCATCGATGAACTATCAGTTATTCTAAGAATACCGAGTAGCACAGTGGTTCGGAACCCACGTTAAACTGTAGGGCCCCCTATAACTTGCTGGCTAAGTCAGTTGGAAGGTCGGAGGAAGGCAACGGCATACCACTTCCTAACAGGACCATGCCTAGTAAAGCACTGTGGTATTCAAACCAATCTTCGGATTGTTGACTGCTTTACCTTATCAAATTTAAGGAAAAAAACCCTCTCAAACACTGTCATTTATTTACTTTTGAAACATGAGCATGTGAGTGTCAAAAGCTGTATGAAGTTACCTACGCAAGATTTTTAACATTTGAGTGTATCTAACACATTAGCTGTGAATATTTGTATGTTTTATGATATATTTGCTATATTGTAATTTGGGGCCTGTTACTCATTTCATCGTTAGCTTCAATAATGTATAACAATCAAAGGAGGTTGTTGCATTCTGAGTAGCGAGTAGTTGTAAAATTTGTCCCACCTTTGCAAATATGATCACCTTAACAGGCATTTCTTAGAAGAAAAAAATAGTAGAAGTCAAAGGAATACATATATGCCAGTTTGCCTACCAAAATTACCGTTTCTGGAACACTCTTTCACATAATATACATTAATTGTAAATACTTATTGGTGTGATGTCTTACGAAAGAACAGACATCACCCGAATATATAAGTAGCATTCGCAAGCAACGATGACGTTCTGGGTTCCAGTCTTCATCTCCAATGTGACAAAATCTTTGGACGTCGTTTGGAAGTCCTTGATGGTGAATATTGACGAATATGGTCGAGGAACGCTACTTTCGTAGCGTGGGGCTTGTGAGAATTTTGAGCGCACTGGAGAAGCGCTCCGGATAGACGAGATGTTAAGGCGATTGCCAGCCCGAAATTTGTAATCGATTACTACACATTAATTTAATGTACAACTTTGAACATGGCTGGTTAAGAGCAAACGTAATCCAATTATTTTTAACAATTTTATATAATAGCCAACCGGTTGCGTAGTTTTAAGTTACTTGACCTCGGTTTTGTTGTCACTAAGGACAACTTCCTCAGAAGAATATAAAACAGTTACAAGAAACACATGAGGTCAAAAGAATTGCGGTGGCAGTATTTTTCATTGTTGACATTTGAGGAATCGCGCTGCGAAGCCCGAGTGCGCGAATTTAGATTCACCCTGTATATACGAGGCGCGTTCAGAAAGTACGTTCCGTTTGTTTATATAAAACGAACGGGGGACAGTATGACAAGTGGGACAGTATGCCAAGTGCTTACCAAATTTCGGCAGTTATGTGGAAAAGTAGTTTAAGAGTTGTAGAATTTTGTGCAATAAAAAATTCTTATGCATCTGTGTACAATTTCATTTTATTACCAAACGGAACTTACTTTCTGGACGCGCCTCGTATAAAGCATTAGACAGCGCCATGCAACAAGATTCGTTTACACCATAAGGAAACTGATACGAATATGGGGACATGTGAGAAGCAGCTCCGGCCTGTGGACACACAGTTACTGCGTCGGCCACAGCGATCGAACTTCCCATACACAGACGTCTAGGTTGCTCACGTTTACAAAGTTGTTGTTGTTGTGGTCTTCAGTCCGGAGGCTGGTTTGATGCAGCTCTCCACAATACCCTATCCTGAGCAAGACTTTTCATCTCCACATAAGAACAGTAACCTACATCTGTCTGAATCTGCTTACTATACCATCTATTGGTCTTCCTCTGCGATTTTTACCCCACACACTTCCCTCCAAAGCTAAATTCACAATTCCTTGATGTCTAAGAATGTGTCCCACCAATCTGTCCCTTCTTTTAGTCAAGGTATGCCAGAAATTTCTTTTCTTCCCAATTCTGTTCAGTACCTCCTCATTAGTTACGCGATCCACCCACCTAATCTTCAGCATTCTTCTGTAGCACCATATTTCAAAAGCCTCAATCCTCTTCCTGTCCGCACTGTTTATCGTCCACGTTTCACTCCCATACAAGGCAACACTGCATACAAATGCATTCAGAAAGGACTTCCTTAGGCTTAAATCAATATTTGATGTTAACAAATTTCTCTATTATAAAAACGCTTTTCTACCCATTGCAATTCTGCATTTTATATCCTCTGTACTGCGACCATCATTTGTTACTTTACTGCCCAAGTACCTCCTTTATTGCTTCCTTACCTAATCTAATTCCTTCAGCATCACCTGATTTTCTTAGACTTCACTCCATTACCCTAGTTTTGCTCTTGTTAATGTTCATCTTATATGCACCTTTTAGCACACTGTCCATTCCGTACAATTGCTCTTCCAAGTCCTTTGCTGTATCTGAAAGAATTACTATGTCGTCGGCAAAACGTAATGTTTTTAATTCTTCCCCCTGAACTTTAATTCCTTCACCAAATTTCTCCTTGCTTTCCTTTATATCTTGCTCAATGTACAAATTGAATAACATTGGAGAAAGGCTACAACCCTGTCTTCCTCCCTTTCCAACCACTGCATCCCTTTCCTGCCAATCAACTCTGACAACCGCTGTCTGGGTTTTGTACAAGTTGTAAATAACCTTACGATCCCTATATTTTACTCCTGCTGATTTCAGAATTTGAGTGTATTCCAATCAACATTGTCAAAAGCCTTCTCCAAATCTACAAAAGCTAGAAATGTAGGTTTGCCCTTTCTTAATCTATCTTCTAGGATAAACCGTAAAGTGAGTATTGCCTCCCGTGTTCCTACATTTCTCCTGAACCCAAACTGATCTTCCCCGAGGTCGGCTTCTACCAGCCTTTCCATCCTAAGTATCAGGTAAAAATCCCAGATTAAACAGGAGTATCTCTGATATGTGAATGTATTCTTTCCCGGCGTATACAGCTGATGAAATCTTCTCAAGCTTACACCCGGGTAGCTGCAATAAAAATCCGCTACGTTTCTGTGAGAGTCATTGTCATCACTTAGCCAGAAGATGATGAGAATGACTCTCATCGAAACGTCGCGAAATTTTATCGCAGCTTCCGGATGGAAGCCCCAGAAGATTTCATCATCACTATCTCTGATGGTAAATTACCCTGACTCTGAACAGGTTGTGGATTCAGTGGTTTTCACAGCGGGGACTGCCACGCGCCGCATGTCCCGATCGGTCCAGCAGGGCCTCGTGGCCACTCCCAGCTGCCCGCCTGGCTTACGTATTGACAGCGGCGACGCCATTCCGGTGGCGCGCGGTGAAAGGCAGACGAATGTAAGCAGACCCGCGGCTGTTACGCGAGAAGCGTAATGATCAATTGTCCGTCACCGGCCGGCTTCTGCAAGTCAGCCGCAGAATGTGCCGGTCACGGGGTGGGAGCGCGCTCACCCTGCAGCGGCCCCTCCCATCACACTGGCTCTGCTGATTAAACCATTGACGACGCACAGTGCTGTTTTGAATACCCGGACTAGCAACGCTGTACTTAATGCTGGTGTATAATTAAGTGACCGGTCAGCTCTGTTGATTGTAACGAGGTGTTTGCCGTCTGACGCATACGCACCAGTACCGAGTAGCGATGGCGGTAACCGCTGAAATAGTCGGTTTTGGTTATAGAGGTCTTTCTGTTTAACCGTACTGTAAAAACCGCTAAAGTTAGCCATTTTTAAAAACTTTCCAGTTTTTATGCTTTTATTTCCAGTAATAAATGTAGAAACCTAAAGTTGAATAGTTTTAAGATTTAGACGTTTGGATTATACTTTTCTTCAAGATATGTAGAATAGAAATAGCTGGAGAAATACTGAAACAGAAATTTGTCCAAATGCTTTGGTGAGCCGAGTGTACAGCCGTAATATATTTCATAAAATGCATTTTTAAAATCATCGGCCGTTTATTAAAAACCTTATATATCAACCAGTTTCGGTCAATAGACCATCTTCGTGGATAAAGAGGTGTTACAACTGAAAACCGAAAAAAATTTTATTGATGCATTTTACCATTCAGTTTTACCACCTTTTTATCCATGAAGATGGTGTATTGACCGAAACTAGTTGATATATAAGGTTCTTAATAAACAGCCAATGGTTTTAAAAATGCATTTTATGAGAAATTTGTCCGTCTACTGTTCGTTGCTTTTATGGAAAAGTACTGTGGGGTTTAATATAACAACAACAACAAATTTACAATTTTCTACTACTGATTCCGATTTTTGGCTGAAAAATCATGTTGCGGTCAAGGATCACTTCACTGCTTGGGCACTGTGAATTGTCACTACTTTAGGTTGTTATCAATTTTTCACCCTGAAGCAACCGCAAAATTAAGGACTCGGTTATTATTCACAGCCTATAGATCATCAGTAAGCTCACATAACACCGAATCAAATTTACATCTGTTCCAACGAACATTGTGGGCGCATTCTCCTTAAATAATACTCCAATTTTGTAGGTTTTCCACCAATTTTAGACGTTTTATGCAAATGGGGCAAGCAAGGTAACAGGCGCACTGATGCTACAACAACAGTTGTACCAATTGTTACGCCATGCCCTTAGTGCTTGTTTTTGGACTCGGGGCTGTTTTTGTATTATCATTGATCGCACTTCCTAGTTTCTACGAGAACCTAATATTTCACAGCAGGGGAAATTTTAGGAATAAATGTGACTAGAACTTTTTTCCACCCCCATGAACCACAGTCATTACCAAGGTGGGGTAGCTTGCGTGCCTCAACAATACAAATTTCCGTATGGTATGTACAACCACAATGGAGGAGTATCTGTGGAGAGGCCAGACAAACGTGTAGTTCCTGAAGAGGGGCAGCAGCGTTTTCAGTACTTACAGGAGCAACAGTCTGGATGATTGACTGAGCTGGCCTTGTAACATCAGCTAATGTGGCTTTGCTACACAGCTAATGCGAACGGCTGAAAGAAAATGGGAAACTACAGCCGTTACTTTTCCCGAGGACATGCAGCTCTACTATATGAATATATGATGATAGCATCCTCTCGGGTAAAATCCCCCATTCGGATCTTCGAACGGGGACTACTCATGAGGATGTGATCATCAGGAAACACAACACTGGCATTCTACACATCGGAGCGTGGAATGTTAGATCCCTTATTCGGGAAGAAAATTTTAAAAGGGAAATGGATAGGCTGAAGTTGGATATAGTGGGGATTAGTGAAGACGGACAGGATTTCTGGTCCAGCGAGTACAGGATTATAAATAAAAAATGGGGGTATTACAATAGTAGGTCTGATAAAGAATAATAAATTAGGAAAGCGGGTAAACTACTATGGGCAGCGCATTATTCAGACAATTAAGGGAGAGGAAAACTTCATTGTGATGGGAGACTGGAATTCGGTGGTAAAAAAAGGAAAAGGACAAAAAGTAGGTTAATATGGACTGGGCAAAAGGAATTTTGCACGGAACATAATTTAATGATAAAAATCACCTAGTCTAAGAAACATGTAAAAAGGTTGTGTATGTGGAAGAGACCAGAACACACGGGGAGACACCAGATAGGTTTTATAATGGCAAGACATAGTTTCGGAACCATGTTTTAAATTGGAAGACATACCCAGAGGCAGATATAGACTCTGGCCATAACTTGTTGGTCATGAACTGAGGGCTGAAACTGGAAAAAATGCAAAAAGGTAGGAAAATAAGGATATGGGACCTGAATAAAGAAACCTGAAGTTCTTGAGAAGTTTAAGCAACAATTGACAGAAATTGGGGAAACTAAAACAGTTGAAGAGGATTGGGTAGCATTGAGATATGAAATAGTGACGACAGTAGAGGACAAAGTAGGTAGAAAGGCCAGAGTACAAAATATCCTTGGATATCACAGGAAATACTAAAATGATAAAATACAAAAATGCAGTAAATGAAACAGGCAAAATGGAGTACAGACGACTAAGAAATGAGATTGACAGGAAGTGTAAAATAGCTAAGCAGGAGGGGCTAAAATGCAAGTCTGTAGAAGAATGTATAACTAGAGGAAAAATAGATACCGCCTACAGGAAAATAAAAGAAATATTTTGAGATAAGAAAAGTAACTGTATGAATATAAAGAACACAAATGGAAAACCAGTTCTCAGCAAAGAAGGAAAAGCTGAAAGGTGGAAGGAGTATACAGAGACGCTCTACAAAGGAAATGAAATTAGACACAATATTGTGAGACGGAAAGATGATGTAGATGAAGATGAAATAGGACAAACTATACTGGGAGAAGGTATTTGACAGAGCACTAAACTAAGTCGAAATAAGGCCAGTAGGAGTGCACGACATTCCCTCACAAGTACTGAAGTCTCTGGAAGAGCCAGCCACGACAAAACTATTCCATCTGGTTCGTAAGATGTATGAGACAGGGGTAATACCATCAGTCTTGAAGAAAAATGTAATAATCCCCGTTCCAAAGAAAGCATGTGTGAAAATTACAGAACCATCAGTTTAATAACTCATGTTAGCAAAATTTTAAGACGAATTGTTTACAGAACGATGGAAGAGCTGGAAGAAGCCAAACTTGGGGAAAACCAGTTTGGATTCAGTAGAATCCTCACGTTTCGGCTTTTTATTTTCCTAGAAAATAGATTAAGGAAATGCCAACCTACATTTATAGCTTTTGTAGGTTTGGAGAAAGCTTTTGACAATGTTGATTGGAATACACTCTTCCACATTCTGAAATCAGCAGGAGTAAAATATAGGGAACGGCAGATTATTTACAACTTGTACAAAATCCAGACAGCAGTTATCAGAGTTGAAGGGCATGAAAGGTATGCAGCGTTTGGGAAGGGAGTAAGACAGGGATGTAGCCTTTCTCCAATGTTATTCAATTTGTACATTGAGCTAGATATAAAGGAAAGCAAGAAGATATTTGGAGAAGGAATTAAAGTTCTTGTCAAAGAAATAGAAACATTGCATTTCGCTGATGACATTGTAATTCTGTCAGAGATAGCGAAGGACCTAGAGGAGCAATCGAACGGAATGGACAGTGGGTTGAAAGGAGCATATAAGATGAACATTAACATGAGCAAGACAAGGGTAATGGAATGCAGTTTTAGAAAATCAGGCGATGCTGAAGGAATTAAATTAGGTAACGAATCAATAAAGGTGGTAAATGAGTTTTGTTACTTGGGCCTCGAAGTATCACACAATGGTCGCAGTACAGAGGATATAAAATGCTGAATGGCAATGGGAAGATAAGCGTTTTTGAAAAAGAGAAATTTGTTAACATCGAATATTAATTTAAGTGTGAGGAAAGCTTTTCTGAAGGCTGTGTGGAGTGCTGCCTTGTATGGGAGTAAAACATGGATAATAAACAGTGCAGACAGGAAGAGGATAGAGGCTATTAAAATGCGGTGTTGCAGAAGAATGCTGAAGATTAGGTGGGTGGATCACGTAACTAATGAGGAGGTACTGAACAGAATTGGGGAGAAAAGGAATTTCTGGCATACCTTGACTAAAAGAAAGAATCGATCTGTAGGAAATATTCTTAGACATCATGGAATTGTGAATTTATCATTTAAGGAAAGTGTGTATGGGGTAAAATTCGCAGAGGAAATCCAAGAGATGAATATAGTAAGCAAATTCAAATGGATGTAGGATTTCGAGAATATGAAGAGGCTTGCTCAGGATAGAGTAGGGCGGAGAGCTGCATCACTGAAGACCACAACAACAACAACAGATTTTTTTATTATTTAAGAACAAGAAAACATTGAGAACCACTACTACAGAATGTAGTTATACCGATGTCAACCGGTTATTGGCAATAAGTAAAAAAAAAAAAAAATCAAGAAACACCAAATAAATAACGAAAGTTAGTCGTTATTCCGAACGAAAATAGAGGTATCGGTTTTAACCGGTTGGTTTTTTCCTATCACTAACACCGAGGAGGCAAGGAAGGATAGCTAAGTGCTCGTACACCGGTTTCTCTCACTTTGTTTATGACGTATGAGTTTAGGCCGACATAAACGGCTGCAAAAACTGCATCATAAACTGCCGCTGCAAGTAATAAGAAACGGTATTTTAACTACAAACATGTTGAGCCGTCCGGCTCCTGTTTCTTCGTTTGAGCCTATCCTTCATTTAAGTACCTCGATCTCTCTGTGCGTGCACCGCTCGTGGCGCTGTTTGATCTATCGTGCGTCGACCGTTTTCTGAGTGGTGTTTTCCTCGGCGCGTGTGGCGCTACGGTGGCGCGCCGAGGCAGTTCGAGAGAGTATCAGTTTGATACGATGCACGGCATCGCCAGGGTAGAGTTGTTTTGTATTATAGGGCCGGTCGTGGCCGGACTCGACGTGTGCATTGAAGTTGTTCTGGGTGGAACCATGCATGTCCGTGGGGAACCATGCATGCCGTGACCTGAAGACGTTGGTCCGGAGAGGCTCTTCTGTCAAGTTATAACAGCACTTAGGCGTGGGCTGTTTACCTCGTCTCCCGGCTATGTGGTCGCGTTCCTAGCGGCCGTGCGACACCCCTCTCCAAGCGTCGAAGCTGTCAACAACTGCTAGAGTACTCCGCACTCAGCCCCGGCTGCACCTCGCGTCTTTCCACCCGCTTTTCATCTGGGATGTATGAAATGTTTCCAAAATGTTCAAATGTCTGTAAATCTATCGGACCAAACTGCGTGGTCATCAGTCCGTGGCTTACAAACTACTTAAACCTAGATAAACTAATCTACGGACAAACACTCACACACACACACACCCATGCCCCAGGGAGGATTCGAACCTCCACGACGAGCAACCGCGAGCTCCGCAGCGAGGTGCTTTAGACCGCTCGGCTACTCCACCGCGGCCTGAAATGTTTCCGTGCGTTGGTTGACACTCTCCTCCTACACCATGCCAGGGTGCCTGCACTTGTCTTCTAGTAAGAAATAAATAAGTTACGTGACTGATAAACCCTGCTCCGCAAATTTGTGTGTGTGAATTGGTCAGGATCGGTGGTCATTCCCCAGGTGCCTGCACTTGTCTTCTAGTAAGAAATAAATAAGTTACGTGACTGATAAACCCTGCTCCGCAAATTTGTGTGTGTGAATTGGTCAGGATCGGTGGTCATTCCCCAGGTGCCTGCACTTGTCTTCTAGTAAGAAATAAATAAGTTACGTGACTGATAAACCCTGCTCCGCAAATTTGTGTGTGTGAATTGGTCAGGATCGGTGGTCATTCCCCAGGTGCCTGCACTTGTCTTCTAGTAAGAAATAAATAAGTTACGTGACTGATAAACCCTGCTCCGCAAATTTGTGTGTGTGAATTGGTCAGGATCGGTGGTCATTCCCCAGGGGCCGTCGATGTCTGTGTCTATGTCGGTAGTTGTTTATTCATGTATTATATCGCACTTTTAGTTCGGTTCAATTGAATTATTCTTTTTCCTTTGCTCTGAGTAGCAAGTATTCTATATACATTAACTTGGTTAACGTAACTGGGGAATTTATCTGGTTTGTGCCCCTCTGCTAGCTCGCATCTGAACGGGAGGTAGTTTTATAGCTTTTTTTTTCCTTTATCTTCTCCTTGCAGAAATTGTTTCCTCCGTGAGGTATCGCGACTCCGCGGTTGTCTTTTCACGTTCTATCCGTTTGTGTGAGCCACTTCGTGTCAGGCTGTAGTTCTGGTTCCTGTTTTCAGTCAGCTCATCTGTTTTACCTGTGTGGGTGTATTAAATTAACGAGTAGCCAGCTCCCCACCTCAGTGTGACCTTCCTGTAACTAAACTGAATTGCTGGCATTTAAATTGCAGGGCTTATTTGTAAATTTTATTGTGTGTTGTTTAATTGCCCTTCTGCCTCTTGATATCATCGAGCGGGTCTCCTCGGACTTATTAAAAATTTGAGTTCGTCTTTACTGTGTTTTGCTAATTGTACCTTTACAGGGCTGCGTTCCCTTAAATTTTGGACCTCGTCTTAGTGTGATTTGCCTGTAACTAAGCTGAACTGCTTTCATTTAAATTGCAGGGCTCATTTGTAAATTTCATTGTGTGTTGTTCAATTGGCCTTCAGCCTATTGATATCACTGAGCGCAGTTTCCTGCTACCGGCCTCTATTAGTTAAACTCAGGCTTTTACTTAAATTTTTGAACTAGTCGTTCGTGTGTTGCGGTAATTGTAATTTTAAAGCGCTGTGTTCACTTGAATTATGGAGCCCCACTTTAGTGAGGTTTTGCTAATTAAGCTGAGCTGTTTTCATTTAAATGGCAGGAGTCACTTGTAAATCATCTTGTATTTACAAGACTTGCTTTTCATTTAAAATTTTCCATTTTCGCTTAAATTGCTGGCCTCATTGTGTTTTTTATTTTATTTTAAACAGTTGCCTTTACTAAATTTGGAGCCTTATTATCTTATCAAAAAAATTGCTTCTCTCAACTTGGTCTTCTGCCTTGCATCACTTATCTGAACTATCTGATTGTAACATCATTATCTTAATTAAAACAAATGGGACCAGAACTGACTATGCTTGGTTAACTTCAACTACCCACCGCTCCCACAACCATCCCTCTCACATGTGACATTCTACGAAAAATCATAGCTAAAACTAAGAGATGTACGTATTATTTCTGCGCGCGCACTAATCAAGAATTTAATTATATCTCTAAATACAAGCGGGTTCTGTGTGAACGTACAGACAGACTTTATGCATCACCATCCACTGCCACCCACTGGTACAGTGGGTTAACTGTTAGAGCTCTTCCTGAATCGGTAAAAGTCGGGAGGCTTCGGCCTGCAGTTTTGTTTTGAAGCAGCAGCCAACATTACTGACTGAAGGTGCTGTGTGAGGCAAGCATGGTTGTCTGCTTTGTTACTGATTGCATACCAGTATTGCGGGTGTTCTGTATTGTGCAACTCTTAACTAAGCTGCAGTTGGGATCGTTATCATGCTTACGTGTACGATTCTTTGTTTCATTTATGATCAACATTTAAAGCGATGCGCATGACTTGCACTTTCGCGGAAGCATGCTGCATAGTTTGTGGTGTCAACACTGCAGGACTGCTGCTCCCCAGATCTCTGCTATTACAGTTTGTTGTCGTGGTGGTAAACACCATTGTTCAAATTTTTGTAAACCTACTGGAACAAACTGCTGTGATGATCAGTCTACTTAAACTAAATTATACTAAGGACAAAACACCGACATATCCACACCCATGCCCGTGGGTGGAGTCGAACCTCCGGCGGGAAACGCCGCCCTGCCTGTAGCATGACAGCTTAAATCACGCGGCCTTTCCACGTGGCTGACATCCCTCGCTCTCATGCTGTTATTAAGAGAGCTTGTTCGCGGTGTGTTGCAGCGGGTGAGTAAATCGAGCAAACAACTGCGAATAATGGACCAATAAATACTCTTGGAAAGCTAATTATTCTGTGACTTATGAACTTGGCCGTACATGTAAAACTGCTTTTATTTTTTCATTCGTCCCATGTCATATAATGTCTGTGCGGTTTCTTGTTTCAGAGTTTAATAATGACGCGTAACATCAAATAAATATGATTTTAATTATCTCTGCACGTTTTCGTCAACGCGAGTAAGGCGGAAATTTATTGATATTTTTCTTTCATTTTTCGATCCCGAGGTACTCGCTTTGGGTTATAGGTAGCCTAAATCAGTTGTGATACAAATTTTCTGTGTCACGAATATTTGTGCAAAAATGAAAATGCATTTAATTTTGCTGTTAAGAATGGTAGTAGCCAGCTTGAGGCTGGTAAAAACTTGGACAGAGGTCGAAGCCCGAGGACTGGCCACGATGATTCCCCCCTGCTAAGCTTCTCCTTTCTAAGTTCATAGGTTGTTTGTTTCTTTGTTTTTCCGTCTTTTATTTTTAATATAATCGAATGTGCGTGTAGGGAGGCCTCGTAGTACCGTAACGTGGGGTGATTTGGAACTACTGGGGTGAAACGGAACACTGTGTCCATTTCAAGAAATCATCTTTGCTGCGGAGAGATACTTTGGTGTAACTAATGAAAACCACCCCCCCACCCCCCATAGTCACCAGAGATACTGTGATTCTTCAGTTTCTCCCGGGAGAAACTGAAGAATCACATCAGTCCGTCAGTTCACCTGATGATGGCGACATGTATGATCGCCGAAATATTGTGCCCGTTGGACACTATAGACCGGCAGTACACCCGTGGATATTTTGACCAGAGATACTAGTTGTTACAGTAATACAAAAATTGTGTGTAAGAAAGAGGTATACGACTCATAAAAAATATTTATATTGAAGTGTAAAATTTCCTGTAATATGAAAGTCCGAAAACATACTATTGCACAGCTACACTCTCAAGGAAGATAAACAATAATAATCCTTTGAAAATAGGAGGACAAACCGTCTTGGCAGTAGAAGAAGAGAGGGCTTTAATCAGTGGTTTATTTAAAAATGCAGAAAGGGGTCAGCCAATTACAAGTGAGGTTACGGATATTGTGAAGTGATACTTGGACCGAAGTGGAAGAATGGAAAAAAAGTCTGATGGCAACAGGCCTGGATATGAGTGAGTGAAAAATATGCTCTCACATAACAATGATCCTACAGAAAATGTAAAGAGAGATAGGGTGCAAGTTAACAGAGAATATAGAAAACTATTTCAGAAATTAGGAGCAGACAGTGAGTGGTGTTCCACCCAGTAAACAGCATTAATTAATATTAAACAGAAGTAATATAAAGGCATCCTCCACAACAAAGTTCTGTTAGATGTGCTTACTGTATTCCAAATAACCCCTACACATCTTTTAAATGCAATTATTTATCAAAAGAGTCAGTGTTTCAAAACACCCCAATTCCTGGGGTGATTTGGAACACAATTTAGGTTAAAATATAAAGAAGGGTTTGCAACACAATGATTTAAGAATAACTAGAGATACTGTATTTAAATTTTCATATTTGTAGTGCAATATTTAGACTGGTTTTCAGTAAAAACTACATTTTCTGTTCCATTTCACCCCAAGTTACGGTGTAGGTGAGAAATGTGAAATCTGTGAGTGAGTTGGAGTGCGATACTTGAGTGAGCGTGAAATGCAATGCCACAACAATCCGAAGTTGTGGCATGGAGAGCCATATGATGGTGGAAGTGGGACAGTCGCAAAGGCAGGTGGCTGCAAGTATTGGAATGTCCCAGTGTGTACTTTTCAGGACCAGGACGCGATTTCAGACAACATAAAACGTTGAAAGATGTCATGGCCAAGGTCGTCCACGAGTAACATCAGCTAGAGATAACCGTTACCTATAGTCAACAGGCCGTCGAATGCAACCCACCTTCCAGAGAGCAATATGACGCGCAAAATCAGCAAAGTCCGAAATCGCTTTTGGTATGTAGCCTCTGCCCTTTAAAACCACGACACTGTTTACTCCACAGAGACTGGGTGGAGGAACATTAGGATTGGAGTCGTAACGAATGCCGCCGGGTTCTGTTCACATGTAAGTCATGATTTTGTGTTCCGCCGGACAATAGTCGTCCCCTTTCTGGAACTACGCTGCTTATGTGCGCGAAACATCACCATGTCATGGTAGTGGGAAAATGGTGACGGCAGAATTTAGTATTGGTGGACATACGGACCTCTATGTCGTTCAGAATGGCACTTTGACTACTCAAAGGTATAGAGGCATCCCTCGACGTTTTGTTGTGCCCTCCGCTGGTACTATAACAAATGGGTTCCTTCTGGTGGACAATAACCCTCGTCCCCACAGAGCTGCATTGGTGGACAACATGCTTGAAGCTGAGGGAATTCAACGAATGGAATGGCCAACTTGTTCACTAGACTTAAACCCGACTGAGCATGTCTGGGATAAAATTATCAGGCACATTGTAGCCAGATCAGCACCTCCCACAACGGTTGTAGAACAGAATATTACAATCGTGGAAGAATGGCCATTAGACCCTCAAGAGCTGACTGAGAACCTCATACTGTCCATGCCACGCAGGTGCGCAATTGTTCTGGCCATCCGAGGTGATCACACACCATATTACAGGGTAACGATGATATTTTCACTATTATTTTGGTGTCTCGCTCCAAGTAAACGCCATGTAAGTATTGGAGTGGTTGTATGGTCCTCCTGTCAGAAACTTTAGTATGATGTGCAGAGTAGTTATGACGACATAATTTTATTCGTTAAATTTGGTTACAGAACACAGCTGTTTACGTAATATTATTATAGTAAATAAATACGGCAACCAGCCATAAGATTTTTATAAATCAATGTATTTCAAATGATCAAATGTTTGTATAGCTTATGGGACTTTACTACGGGGTCATCAGTCCCTAAACTTACAAACTACTTATAAACTACCTTATACTAAAGACGACACAAATATCCATGGCCGAGAGGGGTTTCGAACCCCCAACGGTAGTGGCCGTGCAGACCGTGACTGGAGCGCCTCGGGCCCCTCGGCCACCGCGACCGGCTCATTTTGTTTCACCGTTACTGGTTACGAGCCTGAACCCATCATCAGATGGTAGTGTTGATTTCAGGTTTACATTGGTTTCTACTGTAAACTAAAATTTTAGTGTACCTCACAAATCAACACGGAGCGATAAAAATACACATATCTCTCTCCTGTAATAATGAATACAGAAGACCTTTCTATGCAGACACCAATGTAAACATGTAATTAACACTGTCGTCGGATGATGGTCTCAGGCCCGAAACTAGTAACGGTGAAATACATCTACACCTACATACATACTCCGCAATTCAACGTAAGGTGCGTGGCGGAGGGTACACTGTACCACTACAAGGCATTTACTTTCCTGTTCCACTCCCAAATTGAACGAGGAAAAAAAGAATGCCTTTATGCCTCCGTACGAGCCCTAATTTCTCTTATCTTGTCTTTGTGATCTTTACGCGAAATGTAAGTAGGCAGCAGCAAGATCGTACTACACTCCGCTTCAAATTCCGGCCCTCTAAATTTACTTAACAGATATTCACGAAAAGAACGTCGGCTTTCTTCCGGCCATCCCCAATTGAGTTGCCGGAGCATTTCCGTGACACTCGCGCATTGGTCGAACCTACCGGTAACAAATCTAGCTGCTCGTCTCTGAACCGCCTCTATGTCTTCCTTTAAACTGATCTGCTGCGGGTCCCAAACACTTGAGCATTGAGCAATACTCAAGACGTGATCGTACAAGCGTTTTATACGCGGTCTCCTTTACAAGTGAAGTACATCTTCCCAAAATTCTCTCAATAAACCGAAGTCGGCTGTCTGCCTTACTCACAACTGTCCTTATATGCTCGTTCCATTTCATATCGCTCTGCAATGTTACGCCTAGATATTTGAACGACGCGAAAGCATCAAGAAGCTCACTACTAATGCTGTATTCGAACATTATGGGATTGTTTTTTCGTACTCATGCCCATCACCTTACATTTCTCTACATTGAGAGGTAGCTGCCATTCTTCGCACCAACTACAAATTTTGTCTAAGTCATCCTGTATGCTATTACAGTCAGTTAAAGACGACACCCTCTCATACACCACAGCATCATCACTAAACAGCCGCAAATTACAACTTACTCTGTCCATCAGATCATTTATATAGATAGAAAAAAATAGCGGTCCTATCACACTCCCCTGGGGCACGCCTGACGATACACTCGTCTCTGATGAACACTCGCCGTCGAGAACAACGTACTGCGTTCTATTACTTAGGAAGTCTTCCAGCCAGTCACAAATCTGTGAACTTATTCCATAAGCTCGTATCTTCGTTAACAGTCTGCAGTGTGGCACCGCGTCGAACGCCGTTTTGAAGTCGGGAAACACACAATCCGCCTGTTGCCCTTCATCCATGGCTCGCAAGATGTCATGTGAGAAAAGGACAAGCTTTGTTTCACATGAACGATGTTTACTAAACCCGTGCTGATTCATAGAAAGAAGCTTTTCCGTTTCAAGGAAATTTACTATATTCTAACTGAGAATATGCTCCAAAATACTACATGAAACTGATGTCAACGATATTGGCCTGTAATTGTGTGGGTCTGTTCTCTTTCCTTTCTTATAAACGGGAATCACCTGCGCTATTTTTACAATCACTAGGAACTTTGCGCTGAATTAAATATTCGCGATAAATGCAAGCTACGTAGGGGGCCGACGCCGCAGAATAGCCTTTGTAAAACCTAACTGGTATTCCATCCGGACCAGCAGACTTTTTGGTATTTAGCTCTCTCAGCTGCTTCTCTACACCGGAAATACCTATTTCTATTGTTGACTCCTACATTCATTGAGAGAAACGGTCATCAACACAAAATAATATAGATTAGAGCTCGAGCGGTTAGGGATTCTCTCTTCCCGCGTGCTATTCGAGAGTGGTATGGTATATAAATAGCATGTAAGTGGTTGTATAGTTCCCCCTGTCAGAAACTTCAGTGACGACATTATTTTATTCGTTATTTTTGGTTATAGAACACCGCAGCTGTTTTCATAATATTATTGTAGTAAATAAATATGACAACCAGCCACAAGATTTTTATAAATAAATTTTTTTCACCGTTACTAGTTACGAGCCTGAACCCATCATCAGACGGTAGTTCAGGTTTACATTAGTCTCTACTTTAAACTACAATTTTAGTGTGCCTCACAGATTAACATGGAGCGATTCAAATACACATCTATCTCCTGTAGTAATGTAAACAGAAGACCTTTCTATGAAGACACTAATGTAAACCTGAAATCAACACTACCGTTGGATGATGGGCTCAGGCCTGAAACTAGTAACGGTGAAATAAATTGATTTACAAAGACCTAGTTGCTGCTTGCGATATTTATTTACTTTAATAATACCTCTGAAGATTTGGATGAAATACCATATGGTTTCAGCGGAGAAAACGTTTCCGAACTCTGCTACATCTACATCTACATACATACTCCGCAATCCACCGTAAGGTGCGTGGCGGAGGGTACACGTACCACTGCTAGGCATTTCCTTTCCTATTCCACTCCCAGATAGAACGAGGAAAAAAATACTGCCTATATGCCTCCGTACGAGCCCTAATTTCTCTTATCTTGTCTTTGTGATCTTTACGCGAAATGTAAGTAGGCGGCAGCAAGATCGTACTACACTCAGCTTCAAATTCCGGCCCTCTAAATTTCATCAACAGAAATTCACGAAAGGAACGTCGTTTTTCCTCCAGCGATACCCAATTGAATTGCCGGAGCATTTCCGTGACACTTCCGCATTGGTCGAACCTAACAGTACCAAACCTAGCTGCTCGCCTCTGAATTGCCTCTATGTCTTCCTGTTTTCTTAATATTATTGTAGTAAATAAATATGACAACCAGCCACAAGATTTTTATAAAGAAATTGATTTTCCCGTTACTAGTTACGAGCCTGAACCCATCATCAGACGGTAGTTCAGGTTTACATTAGTCTCTACTTTAAACTCAGTGATTTACAAAAATCTTGTGGCTGCTTGCGGTATTTAAAAATTGTAATGCTGCTTTCTTATGAAAATGGGTGTTGCGTATTAAAGTTAAGGTTTGGGACCGCAAATGAAATTTTACCAGGTAGTGAAATATTTTTAAACGAGATTACTAACCAATGTTGGCAAGGAAGGGACAATTTAAACAAAATTATTGGATTCCGCCATTAAATGGTAGAGGTCGTATTTTCGGTGGCAAATACAACACCAGAAAGCAACATTACAGAAGAAGTCGACAGAATCTAAATTTTACCTTATTGAGAGCTGGTGCAAACATTTCGGTCATGTTCTGTAGTGATTCTAGCTGAGATGACTGGAATATTACTTCGATAAATTGATGCAGGGATTGTGCGTTTCGGTTACTATTGTTCTATGACCGTGTTGAAAATTAATCATGATAGTCGCCAAAAATTGCAAAATTATCGGACTTCATAAACATTACGAAGATTTTTCTGCAGGCGTTAAAATGTAATAAACCAATCATAGACACGGAATAAATAAAAGTTACACAGAGAATGTTCTAGTACAATCGCGAAACAAATCGCAACAATACCCGAGCATCACTTTATGAAGCACTGGATCTGCTGAAAATAAATAACTTTAAAATTAGTGAGAATGGGGAAGGGATTGTAAGTAAGTAAGATATTTCAAATTAACTGTGGGGGTTTATTGAAATTAATTAAAAAAAAAACTAAGCTCACACTTACATGAATTACACGAAACCCTGAAACACGTCCTAGCACATGAAGGAGAAGAAAATAAGTGACAAACAGTTCCGCTCTCTCCCTTGAGCTTGTTGCAAAAAATTGAACGTGACAAATGTCATATGTTTATCGATACGCTGGCAGAGAGAGGGCAGAAGTCAGCGACAAGCATCGCACAAGTTATAAAAAAAAAAAAAAAAATCATTAATGTATTACTACAAAATGTTCAAATGTTTGTAGAGTCTATGGGACTTAACTACGGGGTCATCAGTCCCTAAACTTACAAACTACTTATGAACTACTTACAACTAAGGACGGCACAAATATCCATGCCACGAGGGGGGATTCGAACCCCCGACCGTAGTGGTCGTGCAGACCGTGACTGGAGCGCCTCAGTCCCCTCGGCCACCGCGGCCGGCCTTGCGGTATTTATTTACTTTAATAATACCTACGAAGATTTGGATGAAGTACCATATGGTTTCAGCGGAGAAAACCTTTCCGAACACTGCTATTGGGGTACAGTGTGTAAAAAGTAGTTGATGACTACCAGGCGAACTGAACTGGGGGGTCAAATCTCGCCACTCCGCAGCCGACGGCCGATAGGCGGCGTGTGTGGCGCTGAGATCAGTGTTCCCGATTTCGGGCGCAAGAGTGAGTGCGCCGTGCATTGGAGGCGACGCGGAGAGCTCGTGACCTCACGACGGCCAGAGAAAAGCTCGTTAAGCGGCCGGTAGGGCTCCATTTGTCGGCGTCCGCTACTGATTGCCGCCGCGCAGGCAGGAAAAACTATTAGTCAGTAGGCCGGCCGATGGCCCATCTATCAGCGCCAATCACACCGTAATGGAAAGGCGCGCGCGGCCAGTGGGAGAGCGCCGCCGCTTTTGTACGTGGGCCGCGCGTCTAATTGCTAATTCGGCTGTCCTTTCACTCGCCAGGGGTAAACAATTTATCAGGTAAACTGCCCCGGCTCGGGTGACCGCTGAGCATCGTTTGTCAGCACTCAAATTCCTCGGAGCTGTGTTCATCACCCACCGCTCATCGGCGTTGGCAGGGCTTTCGCAAGACTGACGGGTAACTGTTACATAGGCAGCTTAAAGGAGCGCCTTTTTTCTCACTTTCAGTAATATCGAGTGAGGTGGCGCAGTGGTAACATTCTGGACTCGCATTCCGGAAGAAAGTGGTTCAAATCCACCTCCGGTCTGTAAGATACCGCCCTATAGAAATACTGGTAATTAATAGCATTTGATAATTAAACAGTATGAAGTTCACTGCAAACGTTGACCATGCCAATGCACTAAATGTTACACAATTTTAATCTTATCAATTATGATAGCAAGGTATGTACTCAGTTGAGTGACAACGTTTATAGTTAGGCCAAAGGTAGAAATTCTCCACGTTGAGATTTGCTGTGTGCTTGTAGCTGACGGGAGGCCAGCGAGCAGACCGACGTTGGTGGCTTGTTCCAGCTTAGGATTTTCCAGTTTTCGTTCCCGGTGAGGGGAGAGGGACAATAGGGAGGGCCAGGTGCAGTGCAGTGCACAGCGTGAAATAAGATATTCTAATACTACTTGCATTTGAAGTAATACGATGCAGTTAGGAACCTTTAAGGCCCTCATTACAAAATAGCCTGTTGACAAATAAACAATACATCAGCTGATATAGTCACATCTGCCATAATATGTTTAATTGACAATGAAAAGTAATAAATTACCAATGAATACAAGACAGTTACACAACTAGCATGGCAATATTTGTTCATAAAATAATATATTAACTATTTCTCATTTTATTTTCAATTAATCTTGTGTATTTTATGTTGAAGTATTCAGTTAAATCACTTATCTGTGATATAAGAAATTGCACGATTATGATAAATAGTACAAAGGATGTTTATACCAATATAAAAATGTAAGAAGATATTTGTTTAATGTGTAGTGTAATTATTTTGATTTTAAGTAAAGTTTTAGAAATGTATTGGCTGAGCACTGTACGTTGGAAGTCGGTTAGAACTGCTCACATGGGGAAGCTGATGACGTAGGGAAAAAACCCCGGTAGTTGGACTTTTGGCGCGTGCGCACGCGCGGGCAGAAAGTGACGAGACAGGAGCAAGTGGTGTAGCTGGCCGGGCGGCGTCGCTCGGCATCAGTCAGCTTGTAGATCTCCAGGTGGCGACTTTAGATTTTTATGTGGCAATTGCCAAGTGTGGTTGCTCGTCGTAAACTGCATCAAGTTGTATCGAGTGCTACTGTGTGTTGTGAATATTTAGCTGGTGGAACAAGGTGTGCATCGAACTAAATTAAAGTGACTGTGTTTTGTTAATGTAAAACGTGTCGTCGCATAGCATAGGCATGAACATAAACGGTGTTTGAGACAGGCACATGGTGTGACAACAATTTGCGACAAATATTCATTTTGTCTGGGGGCTCATGAGCTATAACTTTATTTGATAAATGTGTCGGCGTACAGACGTATCAGCCACAGGGTTCTAATATTGTGTAATAAACAACATAAAGTGAACTTTCACGTGTTTTCAAAAATAGTAGTTAGTACACCCTTTTCTCTCATGAACTTGACTTTATTATGAATTGTTTTGTTAATCATATGCAGGAAAGGAAAGCTGTGAACGTGTGATATTATCCCCTAGAAAACGAGTCAAACAATCGCAATCACAGTTCCAGTGTTTTTGCATGTTTAGGAATTTGGTTCGCAGTTGGTGGTTGTGAGTTTTAAAAATTAAACTTTTCCTATTTTAAACTCTCACCCTGACCTTCACTCTTGCAGGTCATCCAGACTTAGGTTTTACCTGATGTCTATAAATTACTCCAGGCAGATGCCAGGATAATTCGTGTTATAACGCACGGCCGATTTCATTCCCCATCATTCGCCCAAAACTCTGATTATGAGCTACAAAAGCAACTGCAAAGCGATTTAGACAAAATTTCTGCAAAATTTTCTGCTTTCTGCGAAAATTGGCCATTGACACTAAATACAGAAAAGTGTGAAGTAATACACATGAACACTAAAAGAAATCCGCTGAACTTCAATTACGCGATAAATCAGTCAAATCTAAAGGTCGTAGATGCTACCAAATACCTAGGAGTTACAATTACGAACAACTTTGACTGGAGAGAACACATAGAAAATATTGTGGGGAAGGCGAACCAAAGGTTACGTTTCTTCGGCAGAACGCTTCGAAGATACACCAGCTCCACCAAAGAGACTGCCTACATAACACTTGTGCGTCCTCTCCTGGAGTACTGTTGCCCCTTGTGGGACCCTCACCAGGTGGGACTGACGGAAGACATTGAGAAGGTTCAGAGAAGGACAGCTCGTTTTGTACTATCACGTTACGTGGGGGGGGGGGGGGGGCGTCACGAAAATGTTGCACGAATTGGGGTGGAAATCATTACAGGAAAGACGTTATTCATTTCGGCGTGATCTGTTTGCGAAGTTTCAATCACCGACTTTTAGTTATGAATGTGAAAATATTTTGCTAGCACCCACCTACTTAGGGAGACACATCCATCCCAATAAAATAAGAGAAATTAGATCGAAAACGGAACAACTTAGGTGTTTTTTCTTCCCGCGCGCTATTAGAGAATGGAACGGCAGAGAAAAGTTATGAAGGTGGTTAATGAAGCCTCTGCCAGGCACCTGGATGTGATTTGCAGAGTATCTATGTAGATGTAGATATACATGTAGATGTAGATGATCGTAAATTCCCCTTACAAACTTCTAGGACGTAACACAACATTTGAATAAGAACCCACCTCGTTTCCGTTCCACGACATTCAGTTCAGATGATTATTTCATCCACTCCTATTTGAGGCATGTAATTAGGCGTGACCCAGTACAGTTGTTGCAATCAATTTCAAAAAATACTATATTTTTAATTATTTATTCTTTTTTAATTTTTGTAGCAATTATTTTCTCAATACTGTTTCTCTGTGTACAGTAGCCTAGTTGTAATTGCGGGTACTATATAGCACAACTTCACCTTATCACACGCCAGTCTGATGGCTCAGTGCAGCCCATAGTGGCTAGCTCTTTCTAAAAATTTCTTTTTAAATTTTGTGACGAAAGCTTTACAGCTGAGTCGTTTCTTTTATGTGACTTCTTTTAATTTATAATTTCTTATGAAGGCAATCCTAGTTATTGCCAAAACCCGCTTAAATAATTTTAATTTTGCGATAGAGAGCTGCATTTTTTTCCTCTGAGAATACTGAATCGTCCCGTTATTACTTACGCATTTTCATTACAATTTACACCTTATGGTTTACATTATTGCCGGCCGCGGTGGCCGAGGTGACTGAGGCGCTCCAGTCACGGTCAGCACGGCCACTACGGTCGGGGGTTCGAATCCCCCCTCGGGCATGGATATTTGTGCCGTCCTAGTTCGTAAGTAGTTCATAAATAGTTTGTAAGTTTAGGGACTGATGACCCCGTAGTTAAGTCCCATAAGCTTAACAAACATTTGAACATTTGAACATTTTTACATTATTCGACAAGAACAAGAAACCAGTATCTACGTCACCAGCCGCAACGTACTGATACATTACAACAGCGGCTCCGTTTGGCGACCACCA
Source organism: Locusta migratoria (assembly GCA_026315105.1). Taxonomy (NCBI): domain Eukaryota; kingdom Metazoa; phylum Arthropoda; class Insecta; order Orthoptera; family Acrididae; genus Locusta; species Locusta migratoria. The sequence continues at coordinate 549,296,203 of CM048745.1, read as the reverse complement.
ATGTCGTTATACACGTTGTACGGCCGGCCGCGGTGGCCGAGGGAACTGCGGCGCGCCAGTCACGGTCTGCACGGCCACTACGGTCGGGGGCTCGAATCCCCGCTCGGGCATGGATATTTGTGCCGTCCTTATTATTTAGCTAGTTCATAAGTAGTTTGTAAGTTTAGGGACTGATGACATCGTAGTTAAGTCCCTTAAGCTCTACCAACATTCAACACGTTGTACCTCCGAAGTTCTGGTATTCTCTCTCCATCTCACCTGGTGTCTCTTCAGTGAGCAGCGGCAAAAGATGTTAAATCCAGCGAACATGGAGGCCGCGCGGTTGGACCACCATGGCCTCTCCATATTTCACCAAATCCTATGTTGAAATGTCTCCGGAAAGCCAGTGAAAAGTGAGGTGGTGCACCATCATGCTGAAACCACATGATTTTGATGAACATTCAATGGCACATCATCCAAGAATGTTTGACGTACCGCTAGTACACGTCATCGTGTCCACCCTGTTGCATACCAGGACAGGGAACTGAGACGTTTCTCTGTCCCTAGACAGACGTTAACGAGTTACACATCTGAAATGAAACTGTCGTAAAACGGAAATGTTACGTTTTCGAACATGAGTTTCTATTCAAAATGTTATAATGATCACGCTCTCGACGGGACGTTAAACACTAAGTTTCCCCTAGCGCTTCGATATCTCACGCTACTTATGCCATTTGTCGTGGAATAACGGCGTTGCACTGGGGCTGTGACGTGTCGAGTTGGCTTTACGCAGTCACAGACCCGTCAATGAAAACTCGGTATTCTGTGAAGAACAGCGAGGTGCTCGGACGACCAAACCGGATCGCATTACACCACGTGAGTAACGCTGGTCTGTGCCGAACACACGGGATGTCTGTCGAGAGTGGATTGGAGCTCCTTTACTTCGACCGGTGGGCGGACTATTCGTCGCTGCTGTTCTTGTTCTTCCCGACCATGCATCCCATGTCAGCTGGGGCTGGTTTCATCTTGGGTCTTAAAAAATTTTGTGACTTCCGTTTATTTTGGCTCTACCACGTGTAAACTACCGTTTTGAATACGGCATCTAAGCAGGTAAAAAAAAAAAAAAAAAAAAAAAAAAAAAAAAAAAAAAAAAAAAAAGTAAATAAATAAAAAAAAGTAGAGCATCAACTTGATTCCACAGGTCTCCCGAATACTGATGAATTTGTATATTGAGTCAATAACACAGTTCCTTAGATACTCCATAGAGAATTTTCCAGAGATCTCGGAGTGAACCAAAGGGAAGTTGTTCAGATGTGGAGCGAGTAGAGAGATATGGCAACTGTTTTCTACTTGCCTTGCTTTGGCCACCCAAACACTACAACAGCAACTGATGAACTGAAACTGTACGGAATAGGCTGAATGACATGCAACGTCACTTCTACATCTACATGAATACTCTGCAAGTCAAATTGAAGTCCATGACAGAGGGTTCATTGAACCACTTTTGATATTTCTCTAAAGTTCCATTCTCTAATAGCTCGCGGGAAAAAGGGACGCCTAAAACTATATGTTTTCCATCTGATTTCTGTTATTCTATTATAATAATCATGTCTCCCTACGTAGGTGGATGCTAGCAATATATGATAGCATTCAGAAGAGAAAGTTGGTGAAAGAAATTTTACAAACAGATCTCGCCGCAGCAAATAATGCCTTTCTTGTAATCATTTCCACCCCAACTCGTACATCATTTCCGTGACACTCTCTCTCCTATATCGCGATAATAGAAAACAAGCTGCCCCACTCTGAATTTTCTCTAAATCGTCCGTCGCTTCCACCTGACGTAGATGAGACAAAGCGCAGCAATATCCCAAAACAGGAGGCACAAGTTTAGTATAGGCATCTTTAGGAAACCTGTTGCATCTTCTAAGTTCTCTGCTTCCCTACAGTATTTTCTAAGTGTCATTTCCAATTTACGTTGTCCGTAATTGTTACTCCTTGGTATTTAGTACAGTTGACGGCTTATGGGTTTGACTTGTTTATCGTGTAACTGAAGTTTAACTGATTTCTTTTAGTGGTCATATTGATGACCTCACACTTATTATAGGCCAACTGCCAATTTTTGCACCATGCAGAAATCTTATCTAATTCATTTTGCAGTTGCTTTTGATTTCCTGGTGACTTTACTAACTGAAAAGAGACAATATCATCCGCGAACAGTCTAAGAGAGCAAGTTACATTGTCTCTTAAATTGTTTATAAACATAAGAAACAGTAGGGGTCCTATAACACTTCTTTGTGGAACGCTAGATATCACTTCTATCTTACTCCATAATTTACCGTCAATTACAACGTACCGTGTCCTTTGTGACAGAAAATCACGAGTCCAATCGCACAACTATGGCGATATACCATAAGCATTCAATTTAATTAGAAGACGCTTGTGAGGTGCAGTGTCAAAAGCCTTCCGGAAACGTAGAAATACACAATCTATTTGACATCCCTTGTCGATAGCACTCATCATAACATGTGAGTATAGAGCTAGCTGTCTTTCACAGGAACGATACTTTCTGAATCGTGTTAACTATGAATTAATAGGTCGTTCTCTTCGAGGTAGTTAATGATATTTGAGGAAAGTACGAGGCGCGTCCAGAAAGTAAGTTCCGTTTGGTTATATAAAACGAGCGGATACAGATACAGAAAAAATATTGATTGTACTAAAATCTACAACTGTTAAACTATTTTTCTACGTAGCTTCCGAAATTTTGTAGGCAATTGTCATAGCATGGCACAAGGTTTTGTGTGCCTTTTTCATAGAATGTTGCCGCATGTGTATTCAACAATGTGGTAACATGTTCTTTCAGCGCGTCATCTTCATTGAAGTGTTGTCCACCAAGGACAGATTTTATGTGTAAGAAGAAGATTACTGTCAAGATTTTTTTCGCGATAATGCCTGACCTCACACACCGAATGGACCAAACAATTCTTACGGAAATTTCAATGGGATCTCCATACAGCTCGGACCTCTCTCCTAGCGACTTTTATCTCTTCTTACACCTAAAATCTGTCCTTGGTGGTGAACACTTCAACGATGATAAAGAGCTGTTACCACATGGTTGAATACACAGGCGGCAGGATGCATGCAAAAACTTGTGGCACGCTATGACAAGTGCCTACAAAATTTCGGCAGTTATGTGGAAAAGTAGTTTCAGAGTTGTGAATTTTGTGCAATAAATTTCTTCTGTATCTGTGTACAATTTCATTTTATTACCAAACGTAACTTACTTTCTGGACGCGACTCGTATATGTTCTAAAATCCTACTGCAAACCGACGTCAACGATACAGGCAGTAATTTTGTGGGTCACTCCTATCGCCCTTCTGGAATATTGGTTGACCTGTGCCACTTTCCACGCTTTGGGTAAGGAACGTCCGGTAAACGAGCGTTTGTATATAATAACTAGGTATGGGACTATTGCATCAGCTTACTCTTAAAGGAACCTAATTTGTATACAGTCGGGACCTGGAAACTTACTTTTGTTAAGTTCTTTTAATATTCCAGGGGTATCTACCTTTAAATTAGGCATGCTGGAAGCTGTTATTGATACGAATTCTGCAGTATTTGCTTCGTCTTCTCTAGTAAAGGAATTTCGGATAACTGTGTTAAGAAATTCTGCTTTAGCAGGTAATGAGCAGCATCATCATTTCTATCGCGTAATGAAGGTATTTATTGTGAGACGCCGCTAGTATACTTTGCATATTATTAGAATTTCTTAGGATTCTCTACAAAATTACGTGACAGGGTTTCGTTGTGGTAACTATTGTCAGCTTCGGGTATTTAAGTTCTATGTAAATTTCTAATTTATGTAAAAGATTGTCAGTCTTGGAGATTTTTTGCACGTTTAAATTTGGCATGTTTTTTCTTAGTTTTTGTAATAGTGATCTAACCTGTTTAGTGTACCACGAGGGGGTGTGGGTCAGCCCCTCTTTTGTTAATTTGTTTGGTATGAATCTGTCAATGGTTGTCGATATATATTTTTCTCTTAATTTTGGTGAATTTGATATGTACAATATTGTCTCGTTACGACAAATCTGTGTTCACTAACCAAAACGTTTGTTAAGCTTAAGAGACGTAACTGCGAGGTCATCAGTCCCTAAACTTACAAGCTACTTATGAACTACCTTATATTAAATATGGGACAAACATCCATGTCCGAGTAGGGATTCGAACTACCGACGAGTAACGGCCTCGCGCCTCAGTGCGCTTGGCCACTCCGCCGCGGCGTTCACCAACCGCTATGTCTGTTGTGATGCTCTATATTAGCTCCGGATTATTTATTGCTAGGAGGTCTAGTATGTTTTCACAACCATTTACTATTCTAGTGGGTTTATCAATCGAATCGGGGAGAAAAGGAGTTTCTGGCATATCCTGACTAAGAGAGGGGATAGATTGTTTGGACACATTCTGAGACATCAAGCGTATAGGGTAAAAATTATAGAGGGAGACCTAGGGACGAATATAGTAAGAAGATTCAAAAGGATGTAGGTTTCCGAACGTATTCTCAGATGAAAAGACTTGCACATGATAGGATAGCGTGGAGAGCTGCAGCAAACCAGTCTACGGACTGACGACCACAACAACAACATCAACTAATTGCTCGAGATAAGTTTTGGAGCATGCGTTCAGTACAATATCTACCTCCTTGCCTAGGTCTCGCTTTGACACCTAGACACAATGCAGCGCGGTGCAGATGGGCCTAAGAATTGCTGAATGGACCCGTCAGACCTGGCATCAAGTGCTTGACGAACCTTCAACCAGACAATCGTCGAAGACTTTTTGGTGGCAGCGTGGTCAGGCTGAACTTCTTGCACACCAGCGAGCGCATGCAGGTGGAAGTTCCCTGATATTTAGGGGTTGCGTTATGTGGCGACACTGTACCCCACTGGTGATCATAGAAGGCAATCAAATAGCCATACCGTACAGGGGGTGTGATCATCCGACATATATTGCATAAACTTCGGCAGCATTTCGGTGAGGGATTCGTCTGGATGGATAACGATTGTAGGGCACCTTGTGCACATCTTCTGAATGCTCTCTTTCACAAGGCTAGAATTTTCTCCAGGCATGAAACTTATCGAACATGGAACATGCTTGGGATACCTGGGATACAGTGAAAAGTTTTTTTTTTTTTTTTTTTTTTCCTTAACTTTATTTTCATTTTTTTTCATTCATCTACGTTCCATTTTTGTGTAAAGGATCAAGAACTCTTAAAATTTTGGTGTTGAAATAGGTTTTTGATGAGTTTCTTCTACGTGTGGTGCCCAATAACCCTTATTTGCGTTTGGTGACAATCGCATTTGGGACCGTGGTTAACGCGAGTTAGTCTGTCCCAACTGCGTACCTAGTTTCTTTACCTAGTTGGACGTTTGATGCATCCACATCAATTTTGTATCGTGTATAGTATTTAATTACTCTGCGCATTGTCTCTTTTAAGTGTGATCCGTCCCGCGTGGCAGTTGCTGGTTTATTTTCATATTGTGATGTGATTTTCAATCACGAACAGTACTGCATCGGTGAATTACTAGTGAGGTACTTCGGCGTTATACTGCACCTACTATATCAACCCATTAACTTGTTGATTTCCATTCTGTCTTATGTACCAGTGTACAGTTTGAACGTCATGGTGTCTCTAGTTTACGTCGTTATTTTATCTTTATTTTATTGAAATCTGTTGTATATCAGACTTAGCTAGTGGGCAGTGGCACCCCCGTGTTTGTGCAGTTTTAATTAGATATCAGTGTGGAATATGTGGGACTGTTTTCCTCTGCAGAAAAATTATTCCGAATGAGAGACCACATTCTCAATATTTAAAACAACTGAATGACGTTTCGGCCACTTGCAATAGTTGCCAAAATGTCAGTAAGTTTCTAAATGATTGAAAATGAGGTCTCAGACCTACAAAAATTTTATTGATTGTGAAAACTGCCGTAGAAGCCTATGCTTAAACGTTATCCATTTATTTTAAATTTCAAGTGGAAATGTTAATTATTTTCTTCGGGTAAAATTTCCGGGCTGATGGGCCGTGGTCCAGATGTAAAACTTCCTCCCGACGGTTCGTCTCCAACTACGGGAGACATCTTCCAGGGTCTTTTCTTCTTTTTTTCTTTTTTTTTCTTTTTCTTTTTTTTTTTTTTTTTTAGCTTATGGGACTTAACTACGGGGTCATCAGTCCCTAAACTTACAAACTACTTATCAACTAGCTTATCCTAAGGACGGCACAAATATCCATGCCCGAGAGGGGATTCGAACCCCCGACCGTAGTGGCCGTGCAGACCGTGACTGGAGCGCGTCAGTCTCCTCGGCCACCGCGGCCGGCTTCCAGGATCTTGCCGGCTACTGTCACTATGGGGATAATGATCAGTATCTTCAAAGAACCATTTGAAAACACGCGTTTTCTGAATTCCTCTTAAGTTATTATATAGTCAATGACAAATCAGGTGCCCCTTCCTTCCCAAGGAAAGCGGTGTATATCCTTATGTTTAAAAAATGAGTTAGTGATAGCTAAGTCGATACTGGCACAGAAATCCAAGAGCTGTTTACCGTTTCTCTTGGCTTTCGTATCCTCTCCAAAGTTGCCCATAGCCTTTTCATACCATTCTGTTCGATTTCCTATTTTGGCATTGAAGTCAGCCATGAACAAAGCACTGTCCTTGTCCTTCACTCTAACAACTACAGCAGTGAGTGCGTTGTAAAATCTGACCATCTCATCTTGACCTGTCCCTTCACAGGGCGAATATACTGACACAATCCTAATTGTCTTGCTGGAGATGGCCACATCTATCCAAGTCCGTCGTTCATTTACATACATTATTGCAGTTATGCTGGATTCGATTGTTTTCCTTATGTAGAACCGTAGACCCCAGTGTGATCTTCCTACTTTGACTCCTGACAGGTAGACCTTGTATGCTCTGAATTTGGAGGAAAATATAAAAATATTTTGAAAGACGGATTACATCCCTCTTCCTGGATAATATCACTCCAAATAAAGTCATTTCAAAACAACCATTGTACTTTTGAGTGTTCGCTAGAAAAACGTTGTGATTTTGGTGTTTCACCACGAAGCAATGAATGCAATGATTGTGCTGGAGGAGTCAATAATGGCAATTGTACTTTGCCATGAAGACAGCACAATCCATGAATTTCTCCAGCGAGCTTACATGCACTACAATGCTCACAATCAATGTTCATTGGACCGTTGCGAACGAAAGGTTGAGAGCTGCAATCAATTGTGCAGTCATGTAGAAAAACTGCTCGAATTACATCAACACTTGACGCATCTCTTCTTGAGCATCGAAGATTGGCTCGTTGCTGATCTGTGCGATAAGCTCATCAAATTCTTACTGTCAACCGAGCCGTTTCACGGGCTGTTTCTCTTTGCTCTTGTGTCTGAAAACTAAGAAGTCGGGCCACACAAACGCAACGCTCTCCTAAATTTTCTTGAGTGTATTCATTCGCAATGTTTCGAATTCTTTTTGCATTACGGTTGTGTTGGGAAATATTAGATCTCCTTTAAGAAAATTATTTTTTAATAGAAGTCGCACAACAAACCGCTCCGTAACTTTTATATACTTGCTTCAAAACAAATCATAGGCAAGTTCATATAAAAGCAAAAACAATGTTTATAGTTAAAAGGCATTTTACACCACTGGAGATCGATCAACAGTTTATATAAAACACTTCATTCAGCCAAGATCGCAAAAAAATTATTTTCTTTCCTTAACCGGTTTCGGTGACCTCAGTCACCATATTCATCTTCACCATGGTGAAATAATAGAGCTTACAGAATTATTGGACCTCTCCCTTAGTTTCAATTATTTTCAATTTAATGGTTAAATATATCGCCAATCTGATGGACTCTCAATGGGTAACAGTCTAGCTGGTATCCTTGCAGAGATGTCAACCATTTAGAAAATCACTTTTTTCTTAACTCATAAAAATTTAGCAGACAAAATCGTTTACTACAAAAGATACGTTGACGACATTCTCTTAATGCTTGAAGGTACAGAAGCTGATGTGTTACGATATCAAGATGAAATGAACAAGATGCATAAAAAATGAAATTCACTCTTGAAATTGAACAAAGTAATTCTATTAATTTCTTAGACCTTAAAATCAGTAAAGAAAATGGCAAGTATACTTTAGGCATATATAGGAAACCGTCTGCATCTGAAATAACTATACATGCTACCTCTTGTCACCCACAAAGATATAAAAGATCTTTTTTTCATTTCTGTGATACATCGGCTTCTTAAAATCCCACTCAAGCAACCTGAAATCAATATTGAACTGAACATCCTCAAACAAATAGCCCTATCTAATGGAAGACATAGTAGATAAAAGTTACAGAAATTTAAAAAAGATAATGGCACATAAAACTAACAACAGTAATAAAACAGTTAAAACATCCAATAAAACTCAATATGTTGCTATGATTTATAAAGGTAAAATATCAGACAAAATAGAATACAATTTTTAAAAAATCTAACATTAAAATAGGCTTCAAAACTTCTAATACCCTCAAGTTATGGTTACAGCATCACATTAATGATACAAATAAAGATATTTTTGTTGCATCAGGAGTGTATAAGCTCAACTGTAGCAACAGTGATCACTTCTATATAGGGCAGACTGGAAGAACTTTTAAAACTAGGTTCCGAGAGCATACATATGCTAATAATAAAACAGCTTTCAGAACTCATCTGAAAAATAACAAACAATTAAGAGCATTGAGGATAATATGAAAATTTTACATAGAGCCAATAAAGGAAGAAAAACTATATATATACTGCGGTGACAAGAAAGCACCAGATAAAATTTTATATGGTCAATTAGAATGTAACCAGAAAAACTTCTTCACTACTTTTTATAACATCCTATCTTAAACTACTTGCTATATATCCAGCTCTTATTCACTTGGCAAATGAGACCTTACATCATCCAATAGTGTCAAAGATTGCCTCTTTATCAAAATATTAGTTTCTATATTCCTTCATTTCTGTTCTATCCTTTGTGTTGTGATCAGTTTTCTCACCTGTTTCCGAGTCATACACACATGCTATATTAGTTCAATTTTTAGTAAATGACTCTTCCTAACATTAAGGATTGATTACACACATTACTCCTCTGATTTTTAATTCCATTTTATGTCATTATTAGCCTCTCAAATTTTTACGTATGTAATTCCCGCCCCCTTTTTTCATTCATTATTTACATTTTGCTACCCTGCTGAAAAAATCATTATGGATTCTTTTACATGTAACATGAGTTGTACTTTACACTTTACACCTCATAGTCTTAATGTCATGCTGTAGTCATCGAAGTTAAAGTTTTTACTCTCTTATTTTATATATTATTATCATCTATTTTAAGGTTTTTACTCATTTGTTTTATATAAATAGTTTCACTCTTCACAGGAGTATATAATATGTATATGGTTCACCCTTTACTGTTAATGTAGACTTTGTGTCACTTATTTAACTGAAGGGGAAAATTTTAAAATCTTGAAATAACTTGGGACATAGGACCCTATACTTAACTTTAACTACAGTTGTATGTCATTTTTATTTTTTAATGATCTTGGTTTTTAATCTGTAGATATAACTTTTGTCCTTCTGTTCTATGTAGACATTAAGCTATTTATGCAACGACTGACTTCCTTTCTCATAATATGAGAATTATTATCTTAACTTATATATATAAAGGTATTTCACAACTCCATTTTAGGACGCTTTTCTGTGTTTGGAACTGTGTACATAATACTGTATCTATATTTATAGTTATGTATCTCTACTCTATGTAGACATTAGGCTACTTGCACAGTGACTTAGTGGTCTTATCATAATATGAAAAACTTTATCTCTTCGTCACTTTATCTCTTCGTAACTTCACAGTACTATGTTTCTTTGAAGTAGAATTTGCATCCATATTGTTTTGTTTTGACACCACTGCCACCTAGTGGCAACGTGTAGCAACTCTTTTGTGTAATGTTTTCCTGTTCAGTCTCCTGTTTGCTTGGGACAAGACCACGTTTTATTCATTATGACGAACCACCCTGGGATGAAAAACTTTAACAAGATGTTTACGTGTGTTAGAAGGTTATGTTTCTATTTTTACATATGACGCTAAGGTAATGTACATGTTTTGTTAACTGTCATCTTATTTGTATACCACAATAACTTTGCAGTTTGTAGACATTGTATAACTTTTTGCAATGATTGTACTGGACTTTCTGAAGATGGTAACTGAGGTCACCGAAACCGGTTAAGGGACGAAAATAATTTTTAGCGATCTTGGCTGAATGAAGTGTTTTATAAAAACAATGCTGTTTACGTTATTATCTGTGACATAGCTCATGATACCTAAATATGTGATGGTAAACGAATGGTGGAATATCAGTGCCTCTCATGCTAAAATCTTCAGGAAGAGTAAGTTTTAGAGCAAATTGAAATCCTTTCAAACAATACATCTTTCAGTCTATCGTCTCTTCTCTGTCACTGAAAACTGTCATATATCTACCAAATTGCATTCGGTGAAACGGTGTTGCTGTGTGCTGTAAAGTACCCTCCGAAATTAACGACACGGAATTTTATGCAGTGACCTTCCTCTCGTTTTGAAGGTCAAATGTGCAACATTTTATCATGATCGGCATAGAACTTTAGATTTTATCTACCCAGTAATCTTCCTCTTGATTTGAAGTTCAGGTGGGAAAAATTTCACTAAAACCGGAACAAAATTGTAGATTTGTATGCAATATACACAAACACACGATCAATCTCTATCTATATGTAGAATATCTTTTCTGAATTTTTTCGATATTTTAATAGTTACTATGCTGTCCGGGACAGAGACGAATCCAACAAATCTCAGATCAATAAAATCGCTCCAACCATTCTTGAGTTATAAATGGAGTAACTAATACGACTTCCTTTCATATATACACGTGTCCTCATAAACCTTCTGAAAATTATGATATAACTCATCGAAAACGCTAAAGAGTAATAAATATATTTGATCTTGTTGTAACAACCTAAAGTAGGTGAATTTTATCAAGATTTAAACAGATCAAAATTTGCGAGATTGCCTAGAGTTGTGTCTTTCTCTGATATTTTTCAGTCACAGTTCATCCAGAGTCGTTATAAAGGAGTGAACTGTACACACTAACTCCCCCCCCCCCCCCCAGAAAAAAGGCAAACTAACTCTTTTAACACTAGGCGAATGGCCTGTGGTGCAAGACGAATTCTGATCCTACGTAATTGCTGGTATGTTAATGGTTGCGGAATACTCTTGCACGGCGGAGGCAATGTATTTCTGTCAGTTATCGAACCTTAAGTTTGACACAACAGGGTCAACTTTTCGTTTCGAAGCGTAAGCTACACTCCAAGGTGCTATTTTCCTTTATGTAGGGAATGTAGCCCACTAACCATTTCGGAACAATTCGTATATATTCATATACGCTCAACCGCTGATATTCAATGCGAATGTTTAGACTGTGGGAACTATGAGAAGATATGTTTATAGAAGAGTTGCACATTTCCCGCTACACATAAAATGATATGTACTGTATGAGATTTTACATCACCAGTTCGTTTTTGTGATCTCTCCAAGGCTTTTGCTTGTGTAAATCATGGAATTCTTCTAGAAAACCTAAAGTATTACGGTATGAATCGGACAGTGTACAAATGGTTTAAATCACACTTAACAGGAAGAGTGCAGAAAGTTTACATTAGTAGTTCTCATAATATGCAGAATGCAGCGGATTCCTCAAATTGGGGAGCAATCAAAAATGGGTAGCCACAATGTTCGGTCCTGGCCACTTTGCTGTTCTTAATACATATTAATAACATGCCATCCTATATTCATGAAGAGGAAAATCTGGTTCTTTTTGCTGACGATACAAGTATAGTTATCACACCTCACAGACAAGAACTACCTGATGAAATTGTAAACGACGTCTTTCAGAAAATCATTAAGTGGATTTCAGCAAAATAACTATCATTAAATTTTGATAAAACGCAGTACATACAGTTCCATACAGTAAATGTAATGACACCCTCAATAAATATAGACTTTGGTCAGAGACCTGCAGCAAAGGTAGATTATTCATAATTTTTAGGTGTAAGCATTGATGAGGGGTTGAACTGGAAAAAAAAAACACATTGAAGATTCGTTGAAACGTTTGAGTTCAGCAACTTATGCTATTAGGGTAATTACAAATTTTGGTGATATACGTCTCAGCTTACTATGCCTAGTTTCATTCTCTGCTTTCGTATGGCATCATTCTCTGGGGTAATTCATCATTGAGTAAACAAGTATTCATTGTAGAAAAGCGTGTGATCAGAATAATTGCCGAAGCCCGTCCAAGATCATCCTGTAGACTCTTATTTAAAGACCTAGGGATCTTCACAGTAGCTTCTCAGTATGTATATTCACTTATGAAATTTGTTATTCACAATAAATTAAAAACTACAACACTAGGAGAAAGAATGATCTTCACTATTCAAGGTTAAATCTAACTTTGGAACAGAAAGGGTTGAATTATGCTGCCACAAAAGTCTTTGGTCACCTACCAAACAGCATTAAAAGCCTGACCGAGAGCCAACAAGCATTCAAAAATAAATTAAAATAATTTCTGCATGACAACTCCTTCTACACTATAGATGAATATTTGATATAAATTAGTAAAATTCGAAAAAAAAAAAAAAAAAAAAAAAAAAAAAAAAAAAAAAAAGATTGTCATGTAATATTTCGTACAAAGTAATAATTTGTAAAGACACCTTTCACTACACATTCCACATCATTGCGAAGTACTAATCTAATCTTACACCGGGTCTTGGCTGAAATTACGTGTAACTGCTTGGTGGAAAGACAGAACCTGAGGATAGTGGCGTATATAAAACGGTGGGAGGGGGGGGGAGGGGGAGCAGAGGCCCTACCCCCTAATCCTTAACAAAATAGTGAATATGGAGGAAAAAGTTTTGCACGATTTTATTTTTTTATTTTTTTTTATTTTTTTTTTATTTATTTTTTTTTTATTTTTTTATTTTTTTTTGTCAGTTTTTAGTCTTCCTCCCTCCTCCGTACGGAAATAAATCCTATATTCGCCACTTCCTCAGGATCTCAAAATTACAAATTGCAGGACTGTTTTTCGTTGTATCAGACATAGGTCGGATTTTCTCATGTGCCTCTCTCTCCTCTGCTACACTGTTCAACAATGAAAGTAGCTACACAAGGCAGCGTCTGAAACATGTGTGACTGACAGTACTTTGCAGGTTGACACGTGTTCCATTAAAAAAAAAACACTAGATTCTGCTACTCAGCACGCCATTATGTGGCCTTTACACTCCTAAGGGCACTTTTTTCCTCTGGAAAATGGAAGATGATGCATTGGCTAGCTTACAGCAAGTCAGCTCGCTGCAGACGAAGAGTATTGTCGTAGTTCTTCGGTAACAGTGATCCAGCGTGAAGCCAGCACAATGGGCGACACTGCGCAGACCTTTTCCGTGATGTGAATGAGACGGCGGTCGTACCGTTACGCCGCACAGGGTCCGTGATGTTGTATGGGAGACGTATTTCCTGGAGACCAGCCGTTCTCTGACGGCCGTACTGACAAGCTGCTATTGATTTCTTTGATGCAGATGACGAACTCTGCCACTCTCCACTACGTTTCATAGCTCTTCGCCGAAATATTATCTAACACTGTTTAACTAGAAATATCATTTGCAGCCTCACTCCAGTTCCTTAGTATTCTACAAACAAAACAATTCTGCAGTCTGCTTATGCTACAGATGAGCTGTTGTGAATTCTCCAAACAAGTACAGGGTATTGTGGCTACTTACAAGCAATATGACGCATTTATTTATTTGAAACTTCTCCTGAGAATCTTCGAGTTACAGGGTGTACCTGAAATTAATGTAGAAAGAGGGCTGGTAGAGAGGAGTAATATAAATCAACTGCTGTTCGTTAGTCTCGCTAAAACTGGAGAACGGCTGAACCGATTTGGCTAATTTTAGTCCTTAAATATTCGTGTAAGTCCAGGGAAGGTTTAAACGCTGATAAAATATGAAAAAAAATTGTCCGGAAAAAGAGGAAGATCGGGAAAAACTGTAACAGCTTTTTCCAGTGAGCTGTCAATACCGTTCGTCCAGTTGCGATAAAATTTTGTACATTTCATTTTGAAAGCAAGAGGAAGGCTCGCATCAAATAAAAATTTGGAAAAGTCGCCTGGAAAGTAGGAAAATTTAGGAAAAAGCGAAACCGATTTTTTTCTATGATTAAAAATCATTTGCGACATGGTTGTAAGAGCATCACTTGAGTTTGCCTTGACAGGACAAGGGTTGTATGAAACAATTTTTTTGAAAATTTGAGAAAAACTGACATTGCGCTTTTCAATGTGTTTTTGATTGAATTCAGCACTGTAATAGATTCAGTGGTTTATGTAATGATATATAGCCAAATCGGTTTAACCGTTCTCAAGTTTTTGTGAGACTAACGGACAGTAATTCATTTTTATCTTTGACAGTTGATATACTGGTTCAGATCGTATAAACTGAACTTTACTCCTTCAAAGTATATTTCTGAATGCACCCAACACAACAACGAAGATATTATTTTACATGTTTTAAATCTAAATTTTCCTCACCGTTTAATCCTTCCCTGAACTTCCACGACTGTAACATGAACATTATCCTGGACATGTGTGAGTGATTTGCCCACTCTTTCAGCCCACTATCGAGCCGATACATAGACTATCTGATGATGCCTTTATAAAGCTACTGGTTCCAAAATACATATGATTTAAATTAATATGGTTTATTTTAAGAGGTAAGTGATGTTCGCCGGGTCATCTTGTACATAATATTTTGACGACGAACCGATGTTCGAAAATGTCATCTAGTGACAAAGGCACCCAATTTTATACTGTGAAACAAATATATACTGCAATCTCTTTGCTTTCCTCCGTTTTTCGAGGAGGTAATATGGAAGAAAAATCTAGTAAGAATGGACTCTAAAATGCATATTTTAAGAGCCACGAGCACTTCATCAGTAGAAGTGACGTGTTCACAGTAACGAAGATTAAGACGTGCTCAAAGTTCTTAAGCATTTTAGAGCCCATGTATACTGTGCCGTTTTTCTTGTTTTGGCCCATATTATTTCAAATATTTATTCAATGCAATTAATGACGCTGTTGTTAAAATACACAGGCCACAGTTGATGAGGCGGTTAGAAGTTCATGGACGCGTTTCGAGTTCTATCATCCTTAGGATCAAAACCTGGGATAAAACTTCATACTTGAGCGTATGGAGTCATGGCCCTTTTGAGTAATAACTCAAGAGTTTGGCTTGATGGCCCGATAGAGATATTATTCAACAGCGCCGTGACGCCATATGCGTAAGTATGAAGTTTTATCCCATATCTGGATTCTGACGATGAAGAAATTCGAAACGCGTCAATGAACATGTAGCCGCGTCAGCAACTGTGGCCTGTATATTTTTAACAGCAGCGTCATTAATAACACTGAATAAATACTTGGAATTCATCATAATGGACTATTAAATAAATATTTGAAACTCATCATTATGAGCGCACATCTTCTGAACGACTTTGTGTCACGTCTGAAATCCGTATTGTCTCTTCCCACAGTACGGAAAGCAAAGATCTTGTAATACATGGAATTTGTTTCACAGTGCCAAAGACAAAGTACATGAAATCACTGGGCGACATTTACGGCCGCGCGGGAGTAGCCGCGTGGTCTAAGGCATCATGCCACGGACTGGGCGGTCGCTCTCGCCGGAGGGCATAGGTGTGTTTGTTAGTGTAAGTTAGTTCATGCAGTTTATAAGCAGTTTGTAACAGTTTGCTCCACTAGATTTACAAACATTTGAACCTTTTTTGACATTTCCGGACATGAGTTCCTTACCGAAATTTATGTACTGACTTCTCGCTCGTAGCTCTCCTATTTTCTTCTTCATTTAAAGTACAACCTGTGTACAATATAATACGACAGTTTGATTGATATAAAATCTCTCGACATGAATGACTGATACACTTTCCCAATTATAGACACAATACAGTCTGTATGTTTCAGGAATCCTGCAGTGTTAGCTTCTCTTCTTCGGGGAAAAAGCGACGCGATTTTCGTAGGAATGCCATGAATTTTATCACCTCAGTGTACTCGTGAAACTATGATAAATCAAACGCACTTGGATACATGGGAGGTACCGTCGGAAATGTGGGTTCAAGCCGACTTCAATGCCGTAGCCTGCTCCGCTAGGTTCCTCGGCTGAGGATTTTCGGCACAAAGAGACTAATAGTACAGAACCCACAGATTCTCGTTTTGTGAAATGTTGACTAAACAGTTCATGCAAATGCTAGTCTATTTCTTTCTTAAAATTACATGGATAGATGCTGTCATTTTCAAATGTTTAAATTGTATTAAAGTAAGACAAAAAAACATTCAAGCCAATACTACAGTCTTTTTCTTTGTTAAAATTACATGGCTAGATTCGACAGACTATGCTGTCATTTTCAAATGTTTAAATTGTATCAAAGTAAAACAAAATAAATAAATAAAAGGAAAAAGAAGAAGTATATATCCATATAGTTTACGTATTTTATTACCAATGAACAAACGTGGACAATCGTTTTCGAAAGAAAATCAATACTTAATTTACCCAGAAATATGTGATGCCTTTTTTCTGTCGTCATTTTCCGTATTCAGTAGAACCTTCTTATACTAACTGCTTCTTGAACTAAACCTCAACTGAATAATGGGCATATTCCTGGGTAAATCACGGTTTGCTTTTCCTACAAATGTTAAAGTTTGTACCCCATTAGCCACTGATAACATTTGAGTATATACTCAAAGACGTTTTTCAGTTACCTGTTTCCACTTCAATACACTATAAGTATTTAAAAATGACAGCATAGTCTTTCGAACATGGTTATGCATATTTTAATAAGGAAATCACTGAGGAATTTGCTTCAGTTGTGAAATTAATGTTTCATGAACTATTTCCAGTCACCCTACTTAATGACAAAATATCTATTTACAGCATTTTTTCGTTTGAAATGTTACATGGATTGCCAAGACGGCCTTGTTGAGACTATTTTATTTCAGTGCATGACAAGTTTCATCAGAACTTTCTGCCATCCTCAGGAGCTTCCATTTAATCGTTATCAAGATGGGACTGAGTACAGTCCCACCTCGACGATGATGAAGTGAGAGCTCGCAGCAAGTTCTGCAGAAACTGGTCACTCATTGAAATAAAAGAGTTTCAACAAAGCGGTCTTTGGAATCCATATAACAAACCAGATCGCCCAAAAATGTGTGGACTACTCTCGTTTGAGCTTTAATACGGATGTCTGGTGGCTAGGAGTACAGTAAACCCATCCTAGTCCTATTCGAACCGCGCATGTACACGTTTCATTGGCCTGCTGTTGGTTGTCAACGTGTCATGGAATAATAAACTGCACGTATGGCTGGACTTCTTTCCATGGACAGACGCATCCATTGCGCTTTCCAGGTTGCCGATATTGCCAAAGGAAAGCCGCGAAATCATTCCTCTGACCATTAAGCTTTCTCCTTACTCATGGACCACTCTGACGATTCTTGAAGTATGTCTCTTTCAGGCGTTTGACGCCGCGTAACCAATGTCCATTATACGATGAATTAAATAACGGTATTCTTCTGAAACGACTACCTTCCGCCACACTTGACATTCATTTGAGCTATAGGTGCGGAGATTGCCTCTGAACAGTTGTCAGCATTGGTGCAAGAATGAGGTGCCTTCTACACGTGAACACTTGCAAGTCTTATCACCAATACACGTTTCCGTAGCCGCGGTACACATTTTGTAAACTGGCCTATTTGGATAATGTTTCTGTACGCGTAGCCGGGAAGTAAATAAGATCGTTTCCACATTATGAGAACGACTGCGCAGATATCGGAGTTTTACCGGTAGGCTTTATAATAGTGTAGGAATCTGCAATCTATGGATGAATTCAATATCTCCTCCTTAAAAAAAATGAAACAAAAAATCTTGATTCAACCAAAATCACTATGAATTCGAGATATTGAAATATTTCAACTGTTTCGGGACGTTGAAATATATTCAACGACGAAATTGAAAATTTGTGATGGACCGGGATTCGTACCCGGATATCCCGCTTCGGGCCAGCGTTCGCCTTAAGCAGTTAGGCTATCCAGGCAAGCTTCCGTTTTAACCCAAATTTTCAACTTCTAGCCCCCGCCCAGAATTTGGGTTGGAATGGGTAGCGTAACTGGTTTAGGCGACTGCTGGCCCGAAGCAGAAATCTGGGTTCTATGTCCGATCCAGTATAAATTTGCAGCTTCACCGTTGATTTATTTCAAGGCCTCGACGCAGTGGTAACACAATGGACTCGCATTCGGTAGGACGGTGGTTCAAATCCACCTCCGGCCATCCTGTTTTAGGTTTTCCTTGATTTTCCTAAATCGCTCCAGGTAAAGTGCACGGCCGATTTCCTTACACTTCCTTACCCAAATACTCCGAGCTTAAGCTCCGTCTCTAATGACCACGCAGTCTACGGGACGTTAAAATCCAAGTTTCCTTCCTTCCAACGCCTCGAAACGGTCGAAATATTTTCAATACTTCGGATTCGTAAATTACGACCGTTAATGTGAACAAATGGCTTCTGTCATTACGGACATGTCCGAAAGAACAGACACTATATCAATAATTGTAAATTGTAAAGAGATATTGAGAGAGTAAAAGGCAGGGGTTTTACGAGTGAGCTAGATACTCAATATGCAGAAATATAACGCTGCTTTGCATTGTACCGTCCGATACGCACTGCGAGGTGACTTGCAGAGTTAGGACGTTGATTTTTATTCGATAATATTTGCAACATCGTCTACCAACAGATAGTCTAGTGACAGAGCGGCCACAGTGCCATCTGTGTATATCCTGCAATGAGAAATATTCACAGCAAATAGGCTCGTGGAGATCTCCACTTAAGAAATAAACACGCACAATGCGACGGAGACGTGCTACCTACAGTGAGGTAGAAATTGGACAAACTGTAAGACACCCGAGTAACGAGAGGGTCCTTTTGGAGAATCGCCACCGATGTTGAATGTGCTATGTCAGTTGTACAACTATGCTGGTCGAAATGGTCTCGTGAACGTTGTCGCACCCGTACACGAGGTTCGGGACGTCAAAGTAGCACGTACTATACACCAATATCAACGTATCTGAGCCTTGATCTACACTAGTTGCCAAATAATGAGGAACAAAGTTAGGGCAAGTGGACACTTTCATGTACTTTTTCACAGGATGGCAACATAGTGGAAGAAGTGGAATCAGTAGTGCACAGCTCTCTCTTTCAAACAACTTTGTTGCATGGGAGTAATAGCTGCGTGGATACAGGTTACCTTACTAAGAAGATTGAGGTTACATACATGAATGTACCAAGGATGATTGCAGCTGTGAATAGATGGGAACAATGGTAGAGAAAACTGAATCAGATAATTGGGTCATGTTACACGAATGGAACTAGCAACGTTACCTAAGAGAGAGAGAGAGAGGTATCGATGTAGACCAAGACGAAAGTACTTACAAGGAGACCACATGGGTATCAGATTTTATAATTTTTTTATATTTACGGTATGTGAAGTTCAGAACCTAAATAACAGTCAGCCAAAGGCATTCGACGTAAGTCTAAAAATTCTCGAGAAAATCGGCTTTCAAGTTTTGCAAGTAAGCGTAACTACCAATCACTTAATGACTCAGTGTATCTGTCGGTGCAGCTCATCTGGTTGCGTTCTCGCTTTTTAACAATAGGGTCGGTGGTTCTAAACTTGTTCGTACAATATTTTTTATTTTTTTAGTTGTGTTCGAATACTTAAACAATTTTAATAAATAATGGTAATTTTTTACGAAATGTGCACATATTTGTTTATTCGTAACATAAACATTGCATAAGGTTGTTAATAATGATGTTTTAAATTAAACAAACAGAAGGTTTTTTTTTTTTTTTTTTTTTTTTTTTTTTTTTACTATACTGACTTCAGTGTTCGTTGACGACGGTTGGCTTTGATTGTTTGATTGTATAGTTTGTGAAGAGCTAAGACACTGCGGAAAGTTATCTCCATAGCTACTAATGGCTTTCCAAGCAGCTAACCAACTCAAAAATCATTTTACGTAACGACAAGGTTATCAGGTCGTCTACATACATATGAACAAAAACTGACAAAAAACGTGGAATTACATATCCCAAAATTTTTAATATAACTGAATTCGAAAACGAAGGAAAAATAACCTGTAACAGTGGGATTCAAACCACCGATTCTGTGGTTATGAGGCTAGAACGCTACGACCTTAGCTACAGCGACATTTGCTAGAACTATTTTCATTATTGGTACTTACGTGTACTTTGCAAAACTACAAAGTCGATTTTCTCGATAATTTTTGAGAGTTGCGTCGAATGGCTTTGGGTGATTGATATTTAAGTTCCGAACATCACGTAACATAAAAATAAAGAAATTCTAAAATCCGATACCAATGTGGTCCCCGTGTTAGAATCGGTCAAGAATGATTTTGAAGAAAAATGCTTAACATCAGACGAGGCATGAATGGTACCAATGAATCACACGGCCCCCACAAGCGGCCGACTGCGAACAGCGGGCAAATTGAAAAGCGCCTCGGCGGCCATTATGGTGGCAAACTTAGGCGTGAAATTTAAATGTGCGTAAGACTCTTTTGATTAGCTTTTTATTATTATTATTATTCGAGTTAAGTCGCGAAAATATGTCTCATTTAAATGTATTACTACAAACAACAACTTTTTCGTCTTCCTAACCAAGTTTTTTAGCGTTCTAAGTGCAGAATATGAAGGGACGCCGTTTTTTGGCACTTTCTCAGTATATTCTACGATGATGAAACTTTTGTACAAACATTAATTTCGGAAGAGTATGTCGACACTTTACGTCTTTGTTTGAGCACCTGCTGTATTATCCATTATTTTACACCGTCAGAAAATTAAATAGAGCTGCCTGAAATATCCAATCTTAAAAACGACTACAAAAACGAAATATCCCATAAGATACCAAACTGTAAATAGCTTCTTCTCATATCCCTGTCATTCATGAATTTCTAACAAATGAGGAGAAAATTACGAAATTCTGTTTATATAGTACATAACACCACTCCCATGAACCACAGACATTGTTGAGGTGGGATGGCTTGCGTGCCTCAACGATACAGAAAGCCGTACCGTAGGTGCAACCACAGCGGAGGGGTATCTGTGGAGAGGCCAGACAAACGTGTGGTTCCTGAAGAAGGGCAGCAGCCTTTTCAGTAGTTACAGGGGCAACAGTCCGGATGATTGACTGAGCTGGCCTTGTAACATCAGCTAATGTGGCTTTGTTACACAGCTACTGCGAACGGCTGAAAGCAAGGGAAAACTACAGCCGTTACCTTTCCCGAGGACATGCAGCTCTACTTTATGAACATATGATGATGGCATCCTCTCGGGTAAAATATTCCGGAGGTAAAATAGTCCCCCATTCGGATCTCCGGGCGGGGACTACTCAGGAGGATGTTATCAACAGGAAAGACAATACTGGCATTCTACGGGTCGGAGCGTGGAATATTAGATCCCTTAATCGAGTAGGAAAATTAGAAAATTTAAAAAGGGAAATGGATAGGTTGAAGTTAGATATAGTGGGGATTAGTGAAGTTCGGTGGCAGGATGAACAGGATTTCTGGTCAGGTGAGTACAGGATTATAAATACAAAATCAATTGGGGGTATCACAGGAGTAGGATTGATAATGAATAAGAAAATAGGAATACGGGTAAACTACAATGACCAGCACAGTGATCGCATTATCATTGTCAAGATAGATACGAAGCCAACACCGACAACAGTAGTACAGGTCTATATGCCAATTAGCTAAGCCGATGATGAAATCGAAGAAATATATGAGGAGCTAAAGTAAATTATTCAGACAATTAAGGGAGAGGAAAACTTAATTGTTATGGGAGACTGGAATTCGGTAGTAGGATAAGGACGGGAAGGGAGGATAGTAGCTGAATATGGTCTGGGCAAAAGGATTGAAAGAGGAAGCCGCCTGGTAGAATTTTGCACGGAACATAATTTAGTTATAACAAACACCTGGTTCAATAATCAAAAAAGAAGGTTGTATACGTGGAAGAGACCAGGAGACACGGGAAGATACCAGATAGATTTTATAATGGTGAGACATAGATTTCAGAACCAGGTTTTACATACCCAGGGGCAGATATAGACTCTGACCATAACTTGTTGGTTATGAACTGTAGGCTGAAACTAAAGAAACTACAAAAAGATAGGAAAACAAGGAGATGGGACCTGGATAAATTGAAGGAACCTGAAGTTCTTAAGAATTTCAGAGGGAGCTTTAGGCAACAATTGACAAAAACAGGGGAAAAGAAAACAGTAGAGGAGGAATGGGTAAAATTGAGAGATGAAATAGTGAAGGTAGCAGAGGACAAAATAGGTAGGAAGGAAAGACCTACAAAAAATCCTTGGATATCACAGGAGATACTAAATTTAATCGATGGAAGGAGAAAATATAAAAATGCAGTAAATGAAACAGGCAAAATGGAGTACAGACAACTAAGAAATGAGATTGACAGAAAGTGCAAAATGGCTAAGCAGGAGTGGCTAGAAGGCAAATGGAAGGATGTAGAAGAATGTATAAGTAGGGGAAAAGTAGATACAGCCTACAGGAAAGTAAAAGAAACATTTGGAGATAAGAAAAACAGCTCTATGAATGTCAAGGACACTGATGGAAAACCAGTTCTCAGCAAAGAAGGGAAAGCTGAAAGGTGGAAAGAGTATATACAGGGGCTCTACAAAAGAAATGAACTTCGAGACAATATTGTAGGAAGGGAAGAGGATGTAGATGAACATGAAATAGGAGACACTGTACTGAGAGAAGAATTTGACAGAGCCATGAAAGACCTAAGTCGAAACAAGGCCCCTGGAGTAGATGATATTTCCTCAGAGCTACTGAAGTCTCTGGGAGAACTAGCCATGACAATATTGTTTCACCTGGTGCGTAAGATGTATGAGACAGGTGAAATACCCTCAGACTTTAAGAAAAATGTTATAATCCCCATCCCTAAGAAAGGTACAGACAGGTGTGAAAACTACAGAACCATCAGTTTAATAAGTCATGGTTGCAAAATATTAACGCGAATTATATACAGAAGGATGGAAAAGCTGGTAGAAGCCGACCTCGGGGAAGATCAGTTTGGGTTCAGGAGAAATGTAGGAACACGGGAGGCAATACTCACTTTACGGCTTATCCTAGAAGATAGATTAAGAAAAGGCAAACCTACATTTCTAGCTTTCGTAGATTTGGAGAAGCCTTTTGACAATGTTGATTGGAATAAATTCTTTCAAGTTCTGAAGCAAGCAGGAGTAAAATATAGGGAAAGTAAGGTTATTTACAACTTGTACAAAAACTAGACAGCGGTTGTCAGAGTTGAAGGACATGAAAGGCATGCAGTGGTTGGAAAGGGAGTAAGACAGGGTTGTAGCCTTTCTCCAATGTTATTCAATTTGTACATTGAGAAAGCTATAAAGGAAAGCAAGGAGAAATTTGGTGAAGGAATTAAAGTTCAGGGGGAAGAATTAAAAACATTGCGTTTTGCCGACGACATAGTAATTCTGCAAGATACAACAAAGGACCTGTAAGAGCTATTGAACGGAATGGACAGTGTGCTGAAAGGTATATATAAGATGAACATTAACAAGAGCAAAACTAGGATAATGGAGTGCAGTGTAAGAAAATCAGGTGATGCTAAAGGAATTAGATTGGGAAAGAAACGATAAAGGAGGTAGATGAGTTTTGTTATTTGGGCAGTAAAATAACAAATGATGGTCGCTGTACAGAGGATATAAAATGCAGAATGGCAATGGGTAGAAAAGCGTTCTTGAAAAAGAGAAATTTGTTAACATCGAATATTGATTTAAACCTAAAGAAGTCCTTTCTGAAGGCATTTGTATGGAGTGTTGCCTTGTATGGGAGTGCGACATGGACGATAAACAGTGCGGACAGGAAGAGGATTGAGGTTTTTGAAATATGGTGCGACAGAAGAATGCTGAAGATTAGGTGGGTGGAGTGCGTAACTAATGAGGAGGTACTGAACAGAATTGACTAAAAGAAGGGATAGATTGGTAGGAAACATTCTTAGACATCAAGGAATTGTGAATTTAGCGTTGGAGGGAAGTGTATGGGGAAAAAATTGCAAGGGAAGACCAAGAGATGGATACAGTAAGCAGATTCAGACAGATGTAGGTTGTCGCTCTTATGTGGAGATGAAGAGGTTTGCTCAGGATAGGGTATTGTGGAGAGCTGCATCAAACCAGTTTCCGGACTGATGACCACAACAACAACAGTACATAACAATATCTACCATCATGAAATAATTTTTTTTATCAATTTGCTAGGTGCATGGAAAAATACAGTGATTTCCACTGAAATGGAGACTGTGCGCTTGAGCCCTCCAGTTTCCTTTCTGTGAGTTTTTCCGTTTTCTATGGAAAAATTCGAACAAAGTTGGAGGTAAAAAAAAAAAAAAAATCAAATGTTTGTAAATCTATCGGACCAAACTGCTTGGTCATCAGTCCGTAGCTTACAAACTACTTAAACCTAGACCTAGGTAAACTAACCTACGGACAAACACACACACCCATGCCCCTGGGAGGACTCGAACCTACACGGCGAGCAACTGCGCGCTCAGCAGCGACGCGCCTTAGACCGTTCGGCTACTCCACCGCGGCTAAAGTTGGAGGTAGAGGCTCCTTGCATTCAGTGCAGATTTCATTTGCCTCTTCTATATGAAACTAGTGAAATGCGTTTCGATACCGCTCGCTGCCACTTCACTTTTGCCATCTTGACACACTACTGTATTCGGGTGAAAAATCGACGCTTCTCAGCTCATCTGGCGACACCTACTGCGCAACACCTAGTCGTAGGACCACCTGGAGTGGACTCCATGTACTACGATTTCAAAAAGCACCGCAGAAGCAAAGAAGTGCATACAGTAACAGTCGTCCACCTCAGTGGACGCTATGCGCCACAGGGTTATTAATACAGCAGCCAGCCACTATCAGATTCTTTTAAGAACACGAAGTAGCCATATTTTTTTCTTAATTAAGTGCACGTAACATTAGCATTAGGGCATCTAACACGAGTATTAGCATTTATAATGCTGTATGCCAAATATCACATGATAGCGTGAACTTCGCAAAAGTCCACTATTGTCATAGGGTTCAACTTCACAATGTGCATCCAGTATGTGCATTCATTCGTATATGTATCTATACACAGTTCTGCAAACCCCATTCAGTTGTTATACCTATACGTAAATCAGATGACCTTTAAATTCTTTGTTACAAGCAAGCCGCGGTGGAATAGCCGAGCGGTCAAAGGCGCCTCGCCGCGGAGCGCGCGGTTGCTCGCCGTCGGAGGTCGAGTCCTCCCCGGGGCATGGGTTTGTGTGTTTGTCCTTAGGTTAGTTTACATTAGTGTAAGTAGTTTGTAACCTATGGACTGATAACCACTCGGTCTGGTCCGAAATATTTACAAACATTTGAACATTTGAGCTAATAGTAATTTCACGAACAAAAATTCTAACTTCAGTGAGGTAACTGATCTCGTGGCCCCAAATAGTCATTTCGCACATCATAAAATGAAACTTTTTTGAACTTCCTGTCGACCAATACTGCCTAAAGTTCGGTTTTAAGAGCTACCAGTATTGAAAAACCCTGTTAATTATTTCATTCAAAATTCGATATTGCCTTGACTGACAGCTGTTAAGCGAGTAGTATCGCTACTTGTATTCCTGAGAAATATAAATGCAAAGACAGTATTTGTTCTTTTTCTTCTTCTCTTAAATCGATTTGTGCAGTTACTCTCTGGACAGCTTTTCACCATCGTGCTTTTTGTACACTGCAATAGTCAAAAAGTACATACGTGACTACGAATTAGGTATATTAATGCAGTATCTATATAATGCACGATATATCTCGTAACAACACTGGTTTTTATCTGACGCTTTCCACTCTCATGACGGCCGGCCGAAGGTTCAAATTATCCCGCGTCAGCAGCGTCGTTAGTGAGTCTTGTTATTTTTTACAAGGTCTTTGCAATGGATAGAGGATTATTGTGAAATTTCATTAGGGACAGTGTGCTCTACACTGAACGCTTAAAGCCAGTTGTTGTTATGGTCTTCGGAGACTGGTTTGATGCAGCTCTCCACCCTACTTTATCCTGAGCAAGCCTTTTCATCTCCTCGTAAGAACGGCAACCTACATCCATTTGAATCTGCTTACTATATGCGTCTCTTGGTCTCCCTCTGCGATTTTTACCCCACACACTTCCCTCCAATGCTAAATTTACGATTCCTCGATGTCTAAGAATGTGTCCTACCAAGAGATCCCTTCTTTTGGTCAGGGTATGCCAAATATTCATTTTCTCACCAATTCTGTTCAGTACCTCTTCATTAGTTATGCTGTCTACCCACCTAATCTTCAGCATTCTTCTGTAGCACCACATATCGAAAGTCTCTATTCTCTTCCTGTCCGCACAGTTTATCGTTCATGTTTCACTCCCGTACAAGGTAACACCCCACACAAATGCCTTCAGAAAAGACTTCCTTACACTTAAATTAATATTCGATGTTAGGAAACTTCTTTTTCTCAAAAATGCTTATCTTCCCATTGCCATTCTTCATTTTACATCCTCTGTACTACGACCGTCATATTTTATTTTACTACAGTAACAAAACTCAGCCGCGGTAGAGTAGCCGAGCGGTCTAAAGCGTCTCGCCGTGGAGGATGGGGCGTGGGTGTGTGTTGTTGTTAGGTTAGTTTACCTTAGTTTAAGTAGTTTGTAAGCTACAGACTGATGACCACATAGTTTGGTCCGATAGATTTAGAAACAAACAACAACAAAATTCATCTACCACCTTTATTATTTCGTTACCTAATCTAAACCCTTCAGTATCGTCTGATTTTCTAAGATGCATTCCTCTTTCTTTGTTTTGCTCTTGTTAATTTTTTTACGCTCTCTTCAACACACTGTCAATTGCATTCAACTACTCTTTCAGGTCCTTTGCTGCCTTTGACAGCATTACAATGTCATCAGCAAAACGCTTTGTTTTTCTTTCTTCACCCTGAACTTTAATCCCAATTCCAAATTTTTCCTTGCTTTCCTTCACCGCCTGCTCGATTTACAAATTGAATAACATCGGAGAAAGGCTACAACCCTGTGTTACTCCCTACCCCACTAATGCTTCCCTTTCATGCCCTTCGAGTCTAATAACTGCGGTCTTGGCTTTTGTACAAGTTGTAAATAATTGGTTGTATTTTACGTCGGGCCCGGTGGTCTTGGGATAAAGTTCGCGATTGGAAAGCGAAGGGTCGCGAGTTCGAAATCCGGTCAGACTTCGGATTTTATTATTATTATTATCTTTGAAGATCGGCCGTGACACCAATTTAAGCACCTTACTCTATCCAACCAGTAGATACAATTTTGAGTTTTGTAAACAGTGGCAGTAGCACGAGAACAGGAGTAAAGGCAATGTTGACAGGTCAAGAAGGCATCTATATGGTGAGCGAAATGAAGGGATGTAGGGGAGGAAGGAGGCAAAAAAAAAAAAAATAAATAAATAAAATAAAATAAAAATAAAACAAAAAAGGTGGTCTTGGGATAAAGTGCGCGATTGGAAAGCGAAGGGTCAAGGGTCGCGAGTTCTAAATCCGGTCAGACTCCGTTTTTTTTTTGTTTTTTTTTTTTTTTTTTAGTCTGCACTTTCACCCATCCTTCACTTCTCAACGATGTGAAGAGTCGCCAGAAACGACACGTGGTTCGGATTCCACGTTAAGCCGTAGGTCCCCTTCCCCTTTCCCCGGTTGGATAACTGGGGTAGGTTAGGGACACGGAACTCGCCGAAATAGCGTCCAATTGAAAGACTTGCACGGCCACTACGGTCGGGGGTTCGATTCCCCCCTCGGGCATGGATATTTGTGCCGTCCTAGTTCGTAAGTAGTTCCTGAGTAGTTTGTAAGTTTAGGGACTGATGACCCCGTAGTTAAGTCCCATAAGCTTAACAAACATTTGAACATTTTTTTTTTTTTTTAAGACTTGCACCAGGCCAATGAGCCACACGAAATTATTATTACCCCTGATGACTACAGAATTTGGAAGAGTGTATTGCAGTCAACAATATGAAAAGAAAGCCAGTACCAATCTATAATTAATACGATGATGTTGGTAATGATGATGACGTGCACCGGTTTCGATTACTAATTTTTATATCCTGCAATGTATGTGGACGGAGAGCGTCATTGATGAGTTGGTGTAGACAGTTTCGCAGCTGGTGTTGGAAGATGTCGAGCACTGGGTATCCACGCGATACTGGGCGCACTCGCATTGTGTACTCGCGTGCCTCGCGCGGTCGCGAGCCCCTTTGTGGCGGCGTCGCTGACAGCAGGCGTGTTTTGCGGCGGGCTGGCATTCCGCCCTCTGTATAAGGCAGCACGGGCCGAGACGGCCGAAACGCGAGACGCGAGCTGGGCACTTAGCAGCGGCGCGATCGTAAACTGCGCCCGCCCTCCTGCCGAAATGGGCCGCCGCTGCCTCTCCTCTCCTCTGCGTCTGCCGCGGCTGCTGCCACTGTGGCCGCCACCGTAAAAACGCACCGGCGCGGCGGGCACCGCGCCGGCAAGCCTGATGAGCGGGACTCGCCTTTGGCAGGGGTATCCTGTCTGGATGAGGGGTCCACGGCTGCTACCGAGGCTGTCAAATGTTCAAATGTTTGTTAAACTTAAGGGACTTAACTACGGGGTCATCAGTTCCTAAACTTACAAACTACTTATCAACTACCTACAACTAAGGACGGCACAAATATCCATGCCCGAGGGGGGATTCGAACCCTCGACCGCAGTGGCCGTGCAGACCGTGACTGGCGCGCCTCAGTCCCCTCGGCCACCGCGGCCGGCGTCAATTTAGTTGCTTTACGTAAAGAAGGCAACATTCACACAGGGTTTTAACCGAGAGATCGTTGTTTTGGGCACAAAACATGGCTTCTCTGGATTCAACCAATATCTGAAGCGCCTCAGTCCCCTCGGCCACCGCGGCCGGCACCGAGGCTGTCGCTCTGCCTTTTTTTGGCCCTCTTTAGGTTACCGTAGTAACACTAAAAGTGGGCCTTTGCGACCGTCTTTTGACAGCTCGAAATTTAACTGAAAATAACGACTTAACTATTCATCTGACACGAAAATAGATTAAACGAATTTGTAGAGAAGAAAATTCTCTAAAACTTTGCTCTCTTATGGATTTGGCCCATTTTAGGTTACGGTAGTAACATTAAAAGTGGACCTTTGCGATCGTCTTTCGACAGCTCGAAATTTAAGTGAAAATAACGGCTTAACCATTCATCTGACACGAAAATTGAATAATCGAATTTCTAGAGGAGAAACTCTCTACAACTTTGCTCTCTTATGTTTTTTTCATATCTCGTATCATTTCAGAGATATTTGCAAAAATAACGGCGATTTTGGGATGTATGTCTGTCTGTCTGTCCGTAAGGTGTTCCCTGTTTTTAAGACGAACCTTTCAACCGATCAGCACCAAATTTTACAGACATAATTGTAGGCCGTCAGATACCAGAACCTCCATTTTTCAAATTTTTAGACCAAAAAATACGGTAATAATACCAGAAAAGCCGTTTGTAATAGAACTGTAATTGCAAACGAACAGTTCATCTGACACGAAAGTTGAATAACCTAATAGGCAGAGGAGAAAATTCTCTACAACTTCGCTCTATTATGTTTTTTTCATATCTTGCATCGTTGCCGAGATATTTGCAAAAATAACGGCGATTTGACGATGTCTGTCTGGCTGTAAGGTTTTTCCACTTTTTAGGTCGAACCGCTCAACCGATCGGCACCAAATTTTACAGACATAATTGTTGGCTACCAGAGACCAGAACCTCGCGTGTTGAAATATTTCGGACAATAAATACGTTAGTAATACCAAAAAAGCAGTTTGTAATGTAATTTTAATTGCAAATAAACCGTTCATCTTACGCGAAAATTGAATAAACAAATTTGTAGAGGAGAAAATCCTCTAAAATTTTCTTCCCTTATGGTTTTTTTTTTCATATCGTGTATCGTTTGAGAGATATTTGCACAAATAATGGAGTTTTGACACCCTCAATTGAATTAACGAAAACCAGCCGATCGCGGATGTCACGTGACATTCCTCGCCCAGAACTCTATGTGACATACGCCATCTTGATTTGCGTATTTGATGATTTTCTTATTGTAACTTACACGTTGTCATTTCAAAGAAATGGCGCACTGTACAATTAAGAAAAACACGCCGTTCTTCGTACGATAAATGATAATCTAGTGTCTACAAATTCCATATTAGTATCAGACAGACATTAATAGTATGAAATTAAAGAACACAAGTTCTAGCTCTCCTCCAAACGTAGTAGGCAATGCATTGGACTGTAACGCTGAAGCTCAGTAGTTTGAAACCCACAACCACTTAATTTTTTTCCCCTAAAAGGATTTCAGATACTCTTATTAATTAATTTTTTATTATTTAGATTATTATTTTTGTCCAAAATGTTTGCAAAAACTTATATAACTACAAATTTAAAGTGGGCCGTAAAAGACGTCAGTGCGATTTTTTTCATATCTCGTAGCGTTTCAGAGATATTTGCAAAAATAACGGCGATTTTGGGATGTGTGTCTGTCTGTCCGTCTGTCTGTCTGTCCGTAACGTGTTACCTGTTTTTAAGACGAACTGTTCAACCGATCAGCACCAAATTTTACAGACATGATTGTAGGCCTCCAGAGACCAGAACCTTCCTTTTTCAAATTTATCGGACAAAAAATACTGTAGTAATACCAAAAAAAGCCTTTTGTAATTTCAAACGAACCGTTCATCTCACACAAAAATTGAATAACCTAATTGATAGAGGAGAAAATTCTCTACACTTAGCTCCCTTACATTTTTTTCATATCTCTTATCGTTTGAGACATATTTGCAAAATGAACGGAGATTTGAAACCCTCCATTGAATTAACGAAAACCAGCCGTTCGCAGATGTAACGTGACAATTCTCGCCCAGAACTCTCTCTGGCATCTTGCGTTGCGTATTTGATGATTTTCTTATTGTAACTTACACGTTGTCATTTCAAAGCAATGGTGCGCTGAAGAATTAACAAAAACACATAGTTCTTCGCATGATAATCTAGTGTCTACAAATGCCACATTAGCAGCAGTTAACAACAGCCATCAATAGTATGAGATTAAAGGACTCATTTCCTGATTGATAGCCGTAGCGTAGTGGGTGAAAGGTTAGACTATGACGGTGCAGTTCGGTGGTTCGAAACTCGCCACTAACATAATTTTTTCCCTAAAAGGGTTTCAGACACTGTTATTAATTATTTTTTTATTATTTACATTATTATTTTTGGCCCAAAATATTTGCATAATCTTATAAAAATACAAATCTAATGTGGGCCGTAGAACACGTCAGTGCGATTTTTTAACAGGAATGGATTCCCTCCACGCTCACAGTAGCATGGTGACCATCTCAATACGTCTGCTGTCACCTTTGCATGAAATAATCTCTATATAAAAGCGAAAGGACACTCATCCACTCACTAACCCTCGCATGGTATCAGCTCTAGAAAAAACGTATTGTAAGCCACGGGTCTTTTTTGACCCCAAAGTGATTCAACCGACTTTATGGAGATAAAATTTCAAATATGTCCATAAAAAGTAAATATAATTTTAGAAACATATCCTCAAAGTTGATGTTACAACTTCACAATATCTTAACATGATTGAGCCGTGTTGCAAGATCGATACCTCGTGACTAACTTTCAAGTATCTCCGGTGCTACGACAGAGGTCCTCTAAATATTAATCTGTGGTATAACACTTTATTCAAAATGATCCTTGTAAGATTTATTGATTACCCTTTTACTTAAATATTTATAAAGCTGTTTGCATTGCTTGGCCAGCTTTAGACTACAGGTTTTTACTATTTATCTGTATACCACATATTAACATTTAGAATCAGAAACTATACATAACAGTTTGAACACTGATATCGTGCCTGTAAGTTATGACTATTAACAGTATCTTCCGACAGGCTCAGAACCCCGGTCGGCACGTTGAACAAAAAACAGGCACACGCAAGATGCATCCAAGCCGCGCAAGCACACAGCTAGACATACTAATTGACTAATACACAACAAAAACTCTTTAAGGCAAAAGAAAAGACTGCATACCAACCGTCCTTTTATCTTATAAGGTAAAAGAAAAGGGCACAGTAAGAGAAAATTAAAGTTTTAACAAATTATCACCAATACTAAAGGGTAGTTTGCAAACGAAACAAGCTACTTAAAGTTGCAACGGGTACAATAGCCCGAACGTAAGTTTTATCAACAGCGACACATCGATTGGCAATAAAATACAAAAAGGAAACAAATTGTATCCAAGAGGGTGTGGAATATGCGCAGTTTCACGTATTACATTCTTTGAAACCTGCTTGCCCACATCAGGTGCTAGTGTGTTTATATTATTTGTACAATTATAGACACAAAGGTAGATCCAATAGTTACCCGAATACCATTATCATCTACTTCAGTCACACATATCCACATCATCTCCGACCTGCACACCTTCCTCTATCGTATCTCCTTCAGCACCACTATCATCCTCGTTTCCAAAAATTGATTCATTATCGCTGTTACTCTTCTGTAAATCAGCCAAACCCTGTTCGAGACTGTAGCCCCTTGCAAAACGTATATCACCATCCATTACGAATAAAATATAACACTACGTCTTCTTTGCACAAAACTCAACTCCAAACTGAGAATTTGTCGTAAAAGTGCACGTAAATTTATTTTCTAGTCACTATTTGCAAAAATGTACAAATGAATGTCGGTGTATAAGGTACATTGTTGCCAAAATTTATTTTCGTAATAAAACTTATATAACGCACTGAAATTTACTATTGTATATATTGGGTACAAGGTGTATAAGGTACATTGTTGCCAAAATTTATTTTCGTAATAAAACTTATATAACGCACTGAAATTTACTATTGTATATATTGGGTATTTTCTGACCCCACTTCAAAAATTTCAAATTATTGTACTGCAAAATGAAATTTAACCGTAAATATTTTAGTCACTTATAATAAAAAATCCGAGAATAGCATATATGGTGGATGAGTTGTCTATACCTACATTAAAACTGTATATTTATAGTTAAATGAGCCTTGGGGTCTAAATAGACCCCAGGCATCATGCAAGGGCTAACCACGAAATCTCGAAAACTACTTCACCGATGAAGCTGAAATTTGGAAGGAGTGTAGTTATTGGAAGAGTACGTTTGATAAGAAAGGATTTTACGATAGGGGCGCTAGTTCATGAGATTTGACGTCATAAACAATGAAGTGCGCGAAAAGCTGCTGCATTAAGCGACAATGCTGCTCATTTTCTTCCTGAACCACTGAACAGAATTTAACCAAATTTGTTACATATTTTCCTTGCGCGAAATAACAATTTCTGTAGGAGTAAGAACCACATACGACAAGATATAAGGTCATAAACAATAGGAGTTGCAAGAAACTTCAACATAATGCGACGATGCTTCATAAATACACTGTATGAGAATAACAGTACCTAGTGACTTGCAACAAACTTAAAACATAATTTCAAACCTTTATTAAACATTTTCTCCCTGACAACCACATCAAAACAATGAAATGAAAAAAGTTTATCGCTTACTACTTTTCCGCTGTTCCTGTAGAAAAACTAAGGAATTCGGTATGACGTTGCAGTTTTTAATTTCTACACCACGAATAGTAGTCGGAGGAAATTTTACAGATAGTGTATTAACATACAGATGAGTGTACGTTAGAAACTGTATCACAATACCATACGTAGTTCGTAAGATATAAGGACAATGGCAATAATGTTCTTGGAAACCCTCCCCATCACGCATCAGGTTTTAATCCATTACTTCTTTACAACTAACTCTCTTCGTAACAGATTTCACCGACATACAGCTCTTATGTAACTGCAAAATTATGAAATTGTACAACATATAATTCAATAAATATGAGATCATATACACTGCCATCGGTATAAACTTGTCATAGGCAACAAGTATGACAGTTTAAGGAAATTCATGTAAGGATGGCAGTAGTGTTGACAACTTTGAGATCTGAAGCGCACACGGATGCAGGTGATAGCAATAGACTTCTATAGAGTTACAAGGAAAGGAAGCGAACGAAACAGAGTATATCCAACGAATACCCATCACTTACGACAGATCTGATTTTAAGACCTGCAGTTTCCAGTGAGACCTTTATTTTATACTACTATTAATAGATCACAGGACAATCTATTCAGTACAGTGGAGTGCATTTGACGAGCCAATGTTTCTCACACAGACAACTTTACGTCACATGCTCAGGGGTGGCCTCACCAAAGAAATTATTCATATTAGATCTTGGACAAACAACAACAAATATTGTTTATAGTACAGTTGCGAATTAAATGAAAGTATGAATGTTAAATATCATTTGTATTTTGATCACTGTCTTTCTTTGTTTGGATACTGCATTTATAATTTTGGACGTTATGCAAGACAGCCTTATTTCTTGTATATTCTCTGATAAATATGTTATTAGAAAAAAGGAGATGGTCGCAGAGAGAAGGGATAGGAGAAGTATTAACTCAAGGCTTCAATGAATAAATAAATACCCAGGCAACGTCAGATTTGCAGCTAGTATTTTTAACATCGGAGTCACAGGAGCGGAAACTGCGAAGTGTGCCGTAGTGGGCGTAGGATTACCCATTAATACGCTCCATCAGGTGAGACAAAGTGGTCGATAGCGACAAGTGTCAAGTGTCAAGGGAAAAAACCTATGAGACTGTCGGGGACGGGCAGTAAGAGCAGTAGCGGAGTTTTGCTATCTACGACGGATCATGCAACGGTTTAGTTATGTAAGGTATTGGGTATCGTGCAATCTTGGTACCATTTTCATTGCGTGTTTGTAATAAGTTTTGTACGGAAATTCGTTGGGGGTGATCTAATTCACTACGTACAGTTTTCTAGCAAATATCGCGTAGGCCTGGTGTGCCAGGAAATGTACATGCATAATATACATCACCATCTGTTATTCTAAAGCTATTACAAATTTCACTAAAATTATATATGTAAAGGCCATGGAAGCTTAGCAGCATGGGTTGTAAAAATTACTTAAAGGTGTTAATTTATTAATGACAAATACATGGGGGTATGCCAATATATAATAACACCCTGTACGGATGTCGTTATAAAGAAATTAATATATTAAAACATTTAAATAATAGGTCTCTTATAACCCATGCTGCTAGCCTACATGGCGGGAGCCTACGCATAGTTGATGTTTCATGGTATTAAAAAAATTCGTATATAGTGCATTTTATTGGTAATTTTACCATTGACCTTCTACATATATAATTTTAGTGAAATTTTTAATAGCTTTAGAATAACAGATGGTGATGTATATTACTCATGTAAAGTACCTGGCACACCAGGCTTACTCAAATTATTCATACGAGGAATATTACACGCTGACTTATGCAAAAAAAATTTGTAAGTACGACATGATTTGTAACATATGTATTAAAAGTAATAGAAAAATTACTAACCTTAGGTCATTAACTATGTGCGAAACCCAAGACTATGTTCTATTAGGGACTCAGCTGTAGATCTCAGTCCTTTATGTACCTTTCACTTAGTGACTCTTGTGCAACCGGTGTGGACATGTATATTATAGATCTAATGTCTTCAACTTCAGCATCAATGCTTATATTTCACATTTGTATAACAAAATACAACTGTACCATGGAAGTTGTAATGAGAGGATGTAGCTGAAGCCTTATGTGACGTTGTGAGATATAGAAGGTATGTACCCATAGGTTTTTATTTTATTATATTTTTATTCTTTTTTTTTTCTTTTGTATATAGAGAAAAAGATTATTTTTATGATTAAATGCAAACGTAGGCTTCCGCGGCAGTTGTCACTATCAATAAAATTCTTCTGGGTATGATACCGCGTCGACATTTTGTAAACTTTGCCGACGTTTCGGCCACTGTTGCAGGCGGCCTTCATCAGGGTCTGTGTCTTTGCCTGCTTGTATGTGCCCCCCCCCCCCCCCCCAAGTGAGTTTCCGGTCCAGTCAGACACCGAAGTATTTGACAGAAACGTAATGGACGTGTGTGTAATGTTACTGCTCTGCAGGTTTGGTATTTCTACATTGTTTTGGCCTTCAGACACAGACCCTGATGAAGGCCGCCTGCAACAGTGGCCGAAACGTCGGCAAAGTTTACAAAATGACGACGCGGTATCATACCTAGAAGAATTTTATTGATATTATTATGATGTTCAGTAAATAAGCTCTTTTGTACAACTTTTATCTATCAAAAGATGACGTCTCAGTAACGTCGAAACCGGTCATCCTAATAGAGAAAAAAAAAAAAAAAAAACGCTATCTTGGCTGTAAATCTGAACAATGTCATAAGTTTGTGAGTCCAGTTTGATGAATCGCGCCACTACAGTTGGCACTGGGATGTCACCTGGGCCTCTATCAGTGGCTGCTGGCTGAAAGAAACCAGATTGACGGCGGTATCACCCTCTGCATGTGTGGGTTGCGTGTGGGATTGGTTTCAATGTCGTACTTGTTCGTGTGCCCTGCTGTCGGCAGTTAGTCGGCTGTATGAGCTCATCTGCCATAGCCAGTCAGTTTTCTGAGGTGCAGGGGTTCGACGATAACGGTTTTTTGTTTGTGTTACTTAATCTTACCGTATCTTCTTACCTATTCGTGAGAAATAGTGTTTTAGGTCGGTTGTGCTTGCACCTATGGTTATGATCGTTGTTGCCCACATTAAAGATGAAGGGGATGTTCGAGTTCTTGAGTTTTTGTATAATCGTGCGGCGTGTTTTTTTAATACCTCCGTGAGAGTATCAAGGCGATATTGACAGAGGAGGTTCGCCGTGCTCATGTATCTTGGGGTTTCGCTTATGATACGTAGCACGTTGTTCTGTATGAGCTGCAAGCGGCGCAGCCTTGTCGGTTAAGTACAATCCCAGCACGGAGCAACGTGCGTCATCAGAGGCCTCACAAGTGTCGTGTACACGTTCCTCGACATTCGCCTATTGAGTTTGCTTTGCCTGTTGACCCCTGGATAGAGGTGTTTGAGCCTCGCGTTTGCCTGCTTGTGTGTGCCCCCCCCCCCCCCAAGTGAGTTTCCGGTCCAGTCAGACACCGAAGTATTTGACAGAAACGTAATGGACGTGTGTGTAATGTTACTGCTCTGCAGGTTTGGTATTTCTACATTGTTTCGGCCTTCTAGTGGAAAGAATCGCCCCGTGCGAGTGCAGAATTAGAGCGTTTTTCAGGAACTTTCATTATTATTTTAAATGTAAAAGAAATTGTGAACAACGTCGGGTCATCTGGGCGTTAAAGTGTTGTGTACAGCTGTTTATTTCATTTTTATATTCGACTAGCGAACACGGCAAGGTTCCTCATTTGCTAATACGAGGGTTGTTTAACTGGAAAGCTATGAAACGTCTTAACAACCAATGCGGTTAAGATTTAGATATACCGATTTGGCATAAAGTAGTGCGACATCTAGGAACGCGAAGCATTCGAGGCTATGTCCTCAGCAGGCGAGTTTATGCTCACCATATTTTTCAACGTTCGTAGTCCGATATCCATCGAATTCCTCGAGCACGGAGAAACCATTTACAGTAACGTGTACTGTGCGAAACTTCCTATCCTACGCAAGTCCATCAAGAGCAAGCTCCATGACAATGCACGTTCGCACAAACGTCTTCAGAGTTATACAAAGTGTACTGGCGAAGTTCATGTGGGAGCAGCTTGAGCATCCGCCCTACAGTCCGGACATGTCGCCCTGTGACTTCCATCTGTTTGGTCCCCAAAACATCTCAAAGGGATCCGCTTCTACTCGGGCACATTAGACGACTAGGTTGATTTTGTCCATCTCATGCATGGACGCCGGAGTTTCAGTCGTATATATAGCAATGAATACAGAGAACACCATCAGCTATATTGTCGCGTTGAAATGGAAGCAGGTTGTCAACCGAACACAGCACTAATACTGAAAGCTGGTTTATTGCGAACGTAAGATACACGCAGCACTAACTGCCTCTCGGGCAGAGTGCTCTGCCATTTAGACAGAATGTACCAGAAATCAGAACAACAGTTAACATAAGAAACAAGTAGAATTTACAAATGAACATAAGAACGATTTATAACATTCTGGAATTGTTCAATACAAAGAATTTTTTGCTGGTGGACGGGATTGAACCGGCGACCTTCAGCATCGCAGTCGGTGACGCTATGTCCTGCGCCACGCCGGCAGTCGGTTTACGTGGGGTCTCGCGGCAAGATTTTCATTTTGTTATTTACTGGCAACCAGTTTCGATGGACCAAGCCATCATCATGCTCTTAGAATAGGGTAAACTGCATTGTGCTGCACTAAAAAACAACAAAATGGCTGGTGGGTTTGAGTTCTGATTTGGAGGCTTGCATGAGAAAGAACAGCGCTAAGAACTGAATCAAATCAGTCTCTGGATTAAGATCCTCACAGCAACATATGATAAATGAATATAATGAATATTTATGTCATGGCTCACATTCGGACCCAGACCTCATACTGACTAGTTAAATCCACTATTAGCACTGTGGCTACCATATCTCTACAAACTAACCTTGTACGTCTATCTCCTCTATAAAATGGATTTACATAATACGGAGGAGACACACTTGAGGATCCCGGCCTCGCTTCAAATTTAAGTTGAGTTGTTTTATTATTTTTTATTTATTTATTTATTTTTCATCCGCTATCTCTACGTACGAAACTTTGTCCACAAACCGAAGAATCCTTTGTCAATTTTATAAATTATTTCATATTCACAGATATATGAAATCAACTGCGAATGGGCAAAGCTGAAAATGTGTACCCAGCTGGGATTCGAACCCGGGTATCCTTCTTGCTAGGCAGTTGCGCTGACCACTACATCACTGGGGACATAGTGATTACCGCACCTGCAAGGACTACCTAAGCACGCCTCCCGTCAGACATAAATTCACGGCTTTACCCTGCCCACAGTACTCAAACACGTGGTCTAGTGGTCAGCGCAACTGCCTAGAGAGCAGGAGACTCTGGTTCGAATCCCTGTTGGGTACACATTTTCAGCTTCGCCCCTTCGCAGTTGACGTCTTTATTATGTGAATATGAAAGAATAACAACTGCAGGGTCAGCATTGCCCATTCGCAGTTGACGTCATTATTCTGTGAATATGAAAGAATAACAACTGCGGGATCAGAAGTAACGTCTGTTATAGACGCGTGGCGGCGTTGAACTCTTTTTTCTCATCTTCAGATTATCATATCTTCAACTGCGGAAGCTGCATTAATCATGATTAAAATCGCCTAAAATGATGGCACGAGCCCAGTAATCTCATTCGTCAGTCTCGTTCAAACACATTACACTGCGAAAGCAGAATTGGTCATGAATAAAATCAATTTAAATAATGGTAATGAAGAGCGTAATTGCATACATCAGTAGGCTGTCATTGGCAAAGCGATGGACTAAAAGGAGAGGTAAACAGGCTATTACATAACATGTGGTACATCACAATTTTCTTCTAAGTTTCATATATATATATATATTAATTGTGCATGGTCTTCGAAAAAGTCATCTGCACTACAGATCCACTGCTCCAAGCCGGTTCTGTTTGTTGTTTGTTTGTAAATCTATCGGACCAAACTGCGTGGTCATCAGTCCGTAGCTTACAAACTACTTAAACCTAGGTAAACTAACCTAAGGACAAACACACACACACCCATGCCCCAGGGAGGACTCGAACCTCCACGGCGAGCAAACGCGCGCTCCGCAGTGAGACCCTTTAGACCGCTCCAAGCCGGTTCTGCTTCTGGAAGCATTTTTGGTACGCCTCTCTCTCTATGTTGCGCATTTTCTTTCATCTCAGTTATGGTTGTGAAGCTTCATTATTTCAGCGGGGTTTTAACTATGGATATACAAAACGTCTCAGGGAACAGGTCGGAAATGCGGTCGTTCTTCTCAGATTACGAGGCGTTGATCTTCTGGTCGTGTCTCATGAGTCTTGGGACGGACTTGACGTCAACACGATGCACTAGATGATGAGTTTCAGGATTTCATGACGTGATCCAACTGAAAACTTATATTTTTCTCCAATCTTTCGTACAGTCGGTTTTCGACTGGCAAGTACAGTTACGTTGACGTTCTTAAGATGAGCGTCAATAGAAGTAGAAAGGTTATCTCTAACATTCCGGCCATTTCTAAACCGTATGGCCAAGTATGGCATCATTGTATCCGGAAAGCTTTTCTCAAGTTCCAAACAACAACATTTAATGCATGTTTTTAATCTTCTCGGGTTTGCAGCCGGATACTAAAGTCAACTTGACACAATATTTCAGCGGCGCAACTGCCCGCCATCATCAGGTGAGCGTGCTGGTACAGCAGTTTCGGCTAGATTGTGTCAAATTGACTTTAGTATCCGGCTGCAAACTCGAGAAGATTACAAACAGTTATTACGCCGGGGAAACCTTTGTAGTCAACATTTATTGCAGATTAACATATATACAATAATGAAACTTCCGGCAGTTACTCATTCAACAAAGAAGTGTGCATAGATGCCAACCGCATTAGCCCCAACACTACATTGAGGCGAAATGTTCAGGAATATTTTGAAGCCGGCCGCGATGGCCGAGGGGAATGCGGCGCGCCAGTCACGGTCTGCAAGGTCACTACGGTCGGGGGTTCGAATCCCCCTTTGGGCATGGATATTTGTGCCGTCCTTAGTATTAGCTAGTTCATAAGTGGTTTGTAAGTTTAGGGACTGATGACCCCTTATTTAAGTTCCATAAGCTCTAAAAACGTTTGAACTTTTGAATTTTTTGAATAGAGGTCGTGTCTTACGAATGAAAGAAACGGTCCGTTATAGGCTGCATCAGAGATACTTTTATCGCACAAATAAGGAAGTCTATAATACAACCTCAATAGTTCACGTTTTCTTCAGTAAAATTTTAATTCAGTCCTTCGGTCTGTATTGAGTATCATAGGTAGTGTTGATTATAAATGTCTTAGGATCGAAGAATTACAGGATACGCATACCACCCAATTCTTAAGTAGAGGCACGACGTTCCCCTTTTTATCGCTGCTCTAGCGCTATTCCATTATTGACCAGCCTCGGCAATATAAAAGTTAAAAGTGAAACATCAAGACGGGGTGAGACGAAAAAAGTTTTGGGGTGTGATACGATCTAGGGTCGTTCGCACCAGAATGCCAGAAAGGGGGTAATGGATAGCCCATCAGCTTCATAAGCAGCAGACTGAATTATTCCATAATGGATGTGAAGTCACGGTTGTATACTTATTTTGTGAAGTAGGCTCAACCACAGACATCGTGTAAAAAACACTAAAGTATGACACGTTTCAAAGGTCAAGCCCTCATCATCAGATAAACTATACAAGAATCTCAAAACCTGAGATTTTTATTGTCACAGGTTTTAAGATTCTTGAATAGTTTATCTGATGATAAGGGCTTGACCCTTGAAACGCGTCCTACTTTAGTGCTTTTTACACAATCTCTGTTGTTGAGCCTACTTGACAAAATAATAAAATAAATAAGCTGCAGACTGCTTCAAACCCTTGCCTTAGTACAACTTTTAATACACAGCATGTCTAAATTTATTTTCGTAGAGCCTGGTAATACTGGAATAGAGCCTGCCGCGTTCTCCGCCCTGCTGATCTGCTTCTGGTACCAAGTTCTACAAGGTACCAATATTGACTATGGATCCGCCATTTTGGGGTTAGGACAGATGACGATGTTCTAGTCGCATTCGGAAGTTATTATTATTCTGCAGCCAGTTGGTATATCGTTTGAATCAGAAATTATATTTTTAAGTTTAGAAATAAAATGGTGACAATGCGAAAGATCACTATTGCTCAGTCATTCCAGGTGTTACGTCTCTCTTCTTAGTTCTTGAAGGACTGGCGTATCGACGACTAATGTATAGACTGGTAGAAATTTACTTATAACAGCGATTTGTGTGTGATGCAAGGAGGTTGGCAGCAGATCATGTAGCGAGTGGTGTTATAAACGTCACTTGCCTATTACAGTCTCTGAATTTCTTTTTGTCACTGTTCGCGCTGTTTCTCAGATGCGGAATGCTCATAAATTTTACTTCAGTGCCAACCAGAGTTTGCTGCATACTTTGGCTACAAATACACACGATATCTCTTCCTGGCCTCTATGCTCTGCCGTATAAACACATTTATTACGCAGTTAGTAGAATATACTGTAAAAACTGAGTATGGAATTTGTGTGGAAAGAGAATAGTGCGGCTAGCTCACAGTTCTCGAATAAGTTACGAAGTCATTTATTATAATGAGCGTCGTAACTACAATAGTCATAGATATTGTTGACTGGTAGTTCCATAGATACTATTTGCGTTGCCTTTAACGTCT
This sequence comes from Locusta migratoria, assembly GCA_026315105.1. Taxonomy (NCBI): domain Eukaryota; kingdom Metazoa; phylum Arthropoda; class Insecta; order Orthoptera; family Acrididae; genus Locusta; species Locusta migratoria. The sequence continues at coordinate 549,253,510 of CM048745.1, read as the reverse complement.
CGTAATAATTTCCACCTTCACACTAAAACTGTTGTCAATAAAATCACTTTTTCCAAAACATTTAAATGAGGCAGGTAAGTACTGCAAAATGTAATACTCCTCACACTTTCAGGAGATTTACTATTACTGACATTTCAAAAAAACACATCCCTGGAAATATTAAACCTGCAGCACGAAGGAGTCTATCTACTGAATAAAATGCAGGATGCATTTAACTCTGTTAATTACACTGGTATGATTACATTCGCAACAGACAATGGCTGAAAAAAGCGAATTATCGCTAGTACAATACGTCATAATTTACAGAATCTAAATGGGCCCCTCATACGATCAATACTATTGTCAATATATTGACAATTCGTGAATCTATTGCCGTATTGTCAATACTGTAAATATTGACAGAGCAGTATTGATAAGCCCAAAAATATTTTTCCGGTTTGACAATATTCGTTGTTCAAATGTTCACAGTGTTTCGTGAAACAGCCTCAGGGCTCTAGAATCTATCACATAACTACCGTTTTTCAGTGTTTACATTTGCCGTTTCTATCTCATTACGCTTTGAATGAAATTGCAATGGGCAGGAAGCATGAATAAAAAAAAATTAATGGTACAGTTTATCGAATGTTATAGGAGCTATCCATTTCTCTAAACACAGTTGATTGCATAGCTAAAACCTTAATGGTTACAGCAATTACTTGAAATTTATCACCTGCAGTATCCGGAACGAAAAATAAAGATCGTTTAAAATAAAATAAGTTATGTAATTTTCTCGTATGTTTCAATGAGAATTTTACTAATCGTGTTAGCGGACACAACTGCACTGAACTTAAAACATTTCGCGTTGCCCGTGGCACAGCACTATGACTTTGATCATACAATTGTATATGTATGTGTTCACCCATCTATCTACGAAGCCTCGTGATTGGAATTATTTACTTTTCCAATTTAATTTCACTTAATAAAATACATTCTAATCTAACGTTTGTCCGACAAGGATCCAGTATCTTGAAATTTCTTCCATTTACGTAATGTCGAATCATTCGAAACGCAGACAGCAGGAAAATTTCATATTAATGGAAGTCGGTATTCCATCCAAGATTCTGTCAATCGCAAGAAAAAACAAGCAAGAATTGAGACTTCACAGAGTGGTCAGAAGAAAACATATGCAGCCTTATATTACAAAAATACGTTGGGCCAAAGCTGAAGTTCTCCTCACAATGGTGGCTGTATCTTTAGTACTTTAACAGACATAGAATTTCTGCAGGCATCGCTGTTCCACATACAAGAGTGTGACAGACATTGCGTATGAACATGGATTCTTCAGTCACTTTGTGGTAGAACCATTCCATATTTACGGTAGGAAACAAGCAATTTGTTCTTCTTCTTCTAATTTGTGTTTATTTAGGAACTAGTTTTCGGCTTACTAGGCTGTCTTCAAGTAAATATTTAACAGGCGTCGACAAAAACTCTAGTGGTTATGTTGCAATCATGTTAAACAAAGATGTAACGAAATAAAACTAAATTAAAAAATAAGCCTAAATCTAGCTCGTAAATAAACATAAATTAGTAGAACAACAAGAGACTGTATGTTTTAACCATAAATATGAACGGGTTCCATCCGTATCGCTTACAACTCATTGAACACGATTGAGCAGGAGATAATGACACACGATGAGAATATTGTCTTTTCCAAACCAAAAATCTCCAAATATTCCATTTTTTCCTCTTTACTGAAAAGTCACTTTCAGTCGTGACGGCATCAACAACACTCCTAATTCACATAAGTAATCTGAAGAAAACCCAGCTTTTTCAAGATCCTCTTTATATGTGTGATGTGGTTGCGTAGATATCAATAATTGATTGGGACTGTTGTGTCACCGCATCGTTTTTCACGGCCCCATTATTAATTTCTTCTCGAAAATGAGCTTCCACAATTATTGGAAGAGATTCCTTTGGCTACAAGAATGTGTGTATTCTTCCAGCAAAACGGGAGTCTTTTACGCCTTTTAAATGTAAAATTTACCGAAAGATGAATCTGTAGATTCCCTAGACAATACTACTTTTGGTTTTTGCTGTGGGGACAATTGTAGTACGGTCTGCAAAGAAAAATTAAACATAAGAGCCGATTTTATCCCATTATTAATAGCAGAGACCTCATGAAATAACGCAAAGGCGACGTTAGTAGAGATACATATGGTGTTATTAAAAGGAGCCAAAAGTGCATTAAGTTGGTGATGGAATTTTTGAAAATCAGCTTTAGATGTTCTCATTTCAGTTTGCTTTGTTTGGGCCACATAGTAACAGCTGTATATCTGTATTCAACAAAAAAACTGGACACATGCTGTGTGGCATATTCGGCTATATTATCACCTCCTAAATATTCAATATTCTTCCTGAAACATGCCACACAATTAGGAACCTGCTTTGTCATATATGTGCAAAAAATCTCGTACGTAGCCGCGTGGTAAAAGGAAGTAGATATTTTCATATCAGGTGCTATGGTAAAATACCGCACAGAAGTAACAACGTTTCGTGAAATCGAGTTCTAGGAACATTCATGTTTCAGTGGTTGATTTACAGAAACACACGGATACTGGGCTGCAAAAATACTTTGTTCTATCGTGCAGTGGAATCGTCGACACCAGCTGTGTATAAATCAGTTTAAATCATATTCCTATCACGTTTAGTGTGAAAGCTACAACTCTTCAAAGTTTCAGGGCCAGATACCACACGCTGTACATAATACATGGCTGCGGAATATTGATTTAATGAGTGCCCACGTTCTTGGATGCCTAACGCAATTCGCCTTTTAAAGGAGATGAGGACAGGTTGTAACATCGTTGGCGTCGCGGAGAGAAATGCTTCCTCGAAGCACCATTTCATATCATGAGTGAATGTGGGCTCAGTGACATAAATACGTTTCTTTAAACATCTCCACAAAAAGAAATCTACTGGTGTTAAACTGCGCGAACGTGCTGGACATGCACGAGACCACGGCTCTCCAGCCAGATTCAAGGAAGCTGTTGCTCAGTTCTTCGACAACAGCAAGTGCAGAATCTTCTGGAGTAGCCGCGTGGTCGAAGGCGTCGTGTTTCGAACTGCGTGGTATTTACCGGCAATGGTTCGAGTCCTCTCTCGGGCATGGGTGTGCGTGATGTCTTTAGTGCACGCTAGTCTAGAGACTGAGGATCACAGTTGTTTGGGCCTATTGAATTACAAACATTGAGACAGTCGTGCTTCATCCACATATGGACTGTGACGTCTATAAACACATGTTAGAGGAGAGCAGGCGCACACCGTCTATAAAAGAACGACTCCCAAATTGAAATGTAGCCAAAACTGTTTTCTTGCTGTCCTTTATTTTCCTACTACCGGTTTCGATTAACTTAGTCGTCATCTTCAGACCAGCATTCTCTACAAATATTCATCACTTGCTTGTACATATTTGAAGTAACGTTACATTTTATGTGCAAACATTGCACACAGTCATAAAAGTAGATATTTTTAATATAATTTCCATGTTTTAGCACGGGCTGGCAGTCATATCGATGGCTTGCGAAAGTGGCGTTGACGTCAGTTAATTACACATTTTTACTTGTTAAAAAGACGAGAGATTACTGTGTGATTGTAATTTAAAATAAAAACCTACTCTACTTTCAGCAATATTTCAATCGCAGGAATGTATGGTCTGAATCCTAGCAATCAGTAAGCTGTACGCTATCCCAATTTTTCAATGCCAGATTTGAAAATCAAGCGCACGTGCAACATAAATGATGTATTTTCAGATAATATTGCCAACTATGAAAAGGAAAATGAAATCATGCTTACTTTATCCAAGGTCGATTGAAAACCGTTGAAGTAACAAAGACTCAGGAAACGAAAACATCAGATATCTTTCTCTTTTCATTATTATTATTACTATTATTATTAACAGGAAGTAAAATTATTAAGAAAAATATTATGTAATGTACTCCGGTAGACCTTCAAATATTTTTACAGGAAGTAAATCCCTTAATTAGATTGACAAACAGGCATTTCGAGCCTGACATTCTCCAACGAATATGAGAAAATTCGAATGTAATTGCTCTCAGTATGCTAAGGGACTACATGACAATTAAAGTTTCCAAATGATACGCAAAGATCGCAAACTACCAATTTATTAAGGTACGACCGGTTTCGGTGCACTATATCACCATCATCTGGTCATATATATATATACTATAATCTGGTCATCTTGTTAAAAAATTTGGATATAAAATAAGAAGTGCAACATTGCACTTAGTCACTACATAAAATAATACTTAAGTTACAAACATGACAGCTGTCATATTTTTTTAGATAGTGACTAAGTGCAATGTTGCACTTCTTATTTTATATCCAAATTTTTTAACAAGATGACGAGATTTTATATATATATATATATATATATATATATATATATATATATATATGTGTGTGTGTGTGTGTGTGTGTGTGTGTGACCAGATGATGGTGTCATAGTGCACCGAAACCGAATGTCACTTAATAAATAGGTAGTTTGCGATCTTGGCGTATCATTTGGAAACTTTAAAACGAATTGATCGCCTCCACACCAGACGATGTCAGATGATCGTAACATTGACAATGTAGCCGTGTCCCTATATAACAAAGTTCATATTAGACACTCTTTCCAACATTGATTTATTCCTTTTTTTCTGCATAAGTTTCGGCAGTTCAAGTTTTCAATACTACTAGGTAGTTACGGTTACTCGAAACTTTTCTGTACGTTTTATGTGACTATCCTTTCTTCTTGTTTTATTGTGTGTAGTTAGATGACAGACTTTGCATATTCATTATGAAACGTAATCTACCTTATATTATGTAGCTTCTCAGAGGTTTTGATGTAACAGTTTTTGTCAAATCCGAACGGCAAATGCGTCTGGGTGGATTATATGCATCGATTGCAGTCTGTTGAGCTTTAATACGAATGAAATGGTGGCTAGGTAGAAACGAAATATAACCTTAAGGAGAATCGCACTTGCGATCTGTGGGACGAGGACCCTGCACCTTACCGCGAGACTATCACCAACACGTTGTTTACATGTCCAAGTAGCAGATATTCTTTCTACAAGCCAAAATGTGTTCGAAACCGGTGTTGATATTTATGGATGTTTGAATTTTTCAATTCCTTACAGGCTAAACAGTATCTAAATACGAAATTTGACGTTTTTATGTCTCTCCTAGAAGTACCTTAGAATTTTGATGCTCGGTGAGAGAGACAGTGAGTGATAGAGAGAAGTAGTGACTTCGACAGCGAACATTTCTAAAATGTAGAGTGTAGAATAGTATCATTTTAAGATGTAGTAGGCTTCTAGCTTATCCACAACGAAGAAACAGGGACGGTCGAAACTGCCGTGAACGGCTTCGAGAAACGAGGGCATGGCTGTGCGCTCGAATTGGCCCCAAGATCTCTTAATTCATCGCAGACGTACGCATTTATGTATGCCTCAAACAGTCAAATGACCATTTGGTGCGGATACAGAAACAATCCCATCCCTTGCGGGAATATAGATTAAGCTGCGAACAAGTGGAACAATCGACATCCCGGCAGGACGAAAAGCGTGTTTGCATGGTAAATCTCTCAAATAGCTAGCCGCCATCTGCAATAAAATATTTTAAAAATGGTACAAAATGTCAAGAACATCATATAAGTCATATGATACAGCGACCGCTACAGCTTGTTAGTGTCACGGAAGTCATCGACCAATTCAGTGGTTCAGAGGCAAACACGGCGCTCTTGAGCAAGGCGTGGGCTACTGGGAATTTCCGAGAGCGTAAATGTCTGTAACAGTGAACTACAGTGTCGCTTCCTCCTGTTTTGTGAAATGACGATGAAGAAAAATTAAGAGAGATCAGTGCTCACACCGAAACATACGTCATTTGGACAGGTAAAGAAAGAAGAGAGGTCTGCATCTGGAGCTCAAGCTCGTTCGAAATTTAGTTCCGTGGCAGTTTGACAATTGTCAATGTTAAGATTACCTGACATCGTCTGGTGTGGAGGCGATCAATTCGTTTTAAAGTTTCCAAATGATACGCCAAGATCGCAAACTACCTATTTATTAAGTGTCATTCGGTTTCGGTGCACTATGACACCATCATCTGGTCACACACACACACACACACACACACACACATATATATATATATATATATATATATATATATATATATATATATTATAAAACGTACAGAAAAGTTTCGAGTAACCGTAACTACCTAGTAGTATTGAAAACTTGAACTGCCGAAACTTATGCAGAAAAAAAGGAATAAGTCAATGTTGGAAAGAGTGTCTAATATGAACTTTGTTATATAGGGACACGGCTACGCCCCTTCCAAGTCGAGGACACAGCCGTAACATCCTCGAAGCCATTCAGGCACTTTCTATCCCCCCCTCCCTTATACGTTATAGTTTACGAAATATTGATAGTCTAAAATTGTTGGTTCTGTCATTCACTCACTGATCATCAAAATTCTATGGTATTTCCACCATACGCAGAAATTTTGTATTTAGTTTTTGTTTAGGTTGTAATGGACGAAAAAGTTGAAACATCCCTAAATAGCTATCCCGGTTTCGTACGTTCATAACAAAATTCTGAGCAATGCACTGATGGACATTTGTTCGTTACTGTTCACATGGAAAACATGCGTTACATGCATACTGGACTTGACAATCGAATAGCTTCGTAAACAAATATTTAAAATGCTCTGTGCATATGTGAGTGTATTTCATTCTTATACGGTTACGTTTGGTTACCCATAATGGAATATAAATTGTCGATATGAAAGCATTATATTTATTCTTAAGTCATTATGTTAAGATGAGACTGCTAAGTCATTATGTTTATTATAGAAATAAAGATGCATTATATTGCAATAATCCATATAAATGTTGGTGATAAACAATTAGATAAAATAACTATAACAAAACGCTGAATAAGTGATTCTACAAACACCAACTAAAATAACAAACTTATTTTCCGAAGAAAACTCATAACTCATAACGATGGAAGCAATTCGTCGCGAGACTTGCATTTTTGTATATTTTATGTTTTTGATGGGAAATACCTACTTCGGTAGAGAAAGTAAACTTTGGACACGCTTTCTTCTACATCTACATAAATACTCTACAAGTCACATTTCGATCTTATTTCCTTTACTTTGATGATTATGTCTTCCTAAGTAGATGGGTGCTAAAAATTATGTTCGCATTCGGAAGAGAAAGTCGATGACACAAATTTCGCAAATAGATCTCGTCGCAGCGAATAACGCCTTTCTTTTAAGTATCTCCACCCCAACTCATGCATCATTTCCGTGGCACCCTCTCTATATCACGATAATAAAAACGAGCTGTCTTTCTCCAAATCATCTGTTAGTCCCATTTGGGGGGGAGGGGGAGAGGGGCTGGGGAATACCACAATGCGCAGCAATAGTCAAAAATAGGACGCATAAGTGTGGTGTCCACTCACATGAACCACAGACATTGCCGAGGTGGGGTGGCTTGCGTGCCTCAACGATACAGATAGCCGTACCGTAGGTGCAACCACAGCGGAGGGGTATCTGTGGAGAGGCCAGACAAACGTGTGGTTCCTGAAGAGGGGCAGCAGCCTTTTCAGTAGTTACAGGGGCAACAGTCTGGATGATTGACTGAGATGGCCTTGTAACATCAGCTAATGTGGCTTTGCCACACAGTTACTGCGAACGGCTGAAAGCAAGGTGAAACTACAGCCGTTATTTCTCCCGAGGACATGCAGCTCTACTGTATGAACATATGATGATGGAATCCTCTCGGGTAAAATATTCCGGAGGTAAAATAGTCCCCCATTCGGATCTCCGGGCAGGGACTACTCAGGAGGATGTGATCAACAGGAAAGACAATACTGGCATTCTACGGGTCGGAGCGTGGAATGTTAGATCCCTTAATCGAGTAGGAAAATTAGAAAATTTAAAAAGGGAAATGGATAGGTTGAAGTTAGATATAGTGGGGATTAGTGAAGTTTGGTGGCAGGATGACCAGGATTTCTGGTCAGGTGAGTACAGGATTATAAATACAAAATCAATTGGGGATATCACAGGAGTAGGATTGATAATGAATAAGAAAATGGGAATGCGGGTAAACTACTATGACCAGCACAGTGATCGCATTATCATTGTCAAGATAGATACGAAGCCAACACCGACAACAGTAGTACAGGTTTATATGCCAACTAGCGCTGCCGATGACGAGGAAATCGAAAAAAATATATGAGGAGCTAAAGGAAATTATTCAGACAATTAAGGGAGAGAAAAACTTAATTGTTATGGGAGACTGGAATTCGGTAGTAGGACAAGGAAGGGAAGGGAAGATAGTAGGTGAATATGGTCTGGGCAAAAGGAATGAAAGAGGAAGCCGCCTGGTAGAATTTTGCACAGAACATAATTTAGTTATAACAAACACCTGGTTCAAGAATCACAAAAGAAGGTTGTATACTTGGAAGAGACCAGGAGACACCGGGAGATACCAGATAGATTTTATAATGGTAAGACATAGATTTCGGAACCAGGTATTACAGTGTAAGATATACCCAGGGGCAGACTCTGACCATAACTTATTGGTTATGAACTGTAGGCTGAAATTGAAGAAACTACAAAAAGGTAGAAAAATAAGATGGGGCCTGGATAAATTGAAGGAACCTGGGGTTATTAAGAATTTCAGAGGGAGCTTTAGGCAACAATTGACAGAAGCAGGGGAAAATAAAAAAGAAGAGGAGGAATGGGTAAAATTGAGAGATAAAATAGTGAAGGTAGCAGAGGACAAAATAGGTAGGAAGGCAAGACCTACAAAAAATCGATGTATATCATAGGAGATACTAAATTTGATCGATGAAAGGAGAAAATATAAAAATGCAGTAAATGAAACAGGCAAAATGGAGTACAGACGACTAAGAAATGAGATTGACAGGAAGTGCAAAATGGCTAAGCAGGAGTGGCTAGAAGGCAAATGCAAGGATGTAGAAGAATGTATAAATAGGGGAAAAATAGATAGAGCCTACAGAAAAATAAAAGAAACATTTGGAGATAAGAAAAACAGGTCTATGAATATCAAGGACACTGATGGAAAACCAGTTCTCAGTAAAGAAGGGAAAGCTGAAAGGTGGAAAGAGCATATAGAGGGGCTCTACAAAGGAAATGAACTTCGAGACAATATTGTAGGAAGGGAAGAGGATGTAGATGAAGGTGAAATAGGAGATACTATACTGAGAGAAGAATTTGAAAGAGCACTGAAAGACCTAAGTCGAAAAAGGCCCCTGGAGTAGATGATATTCCCTCAGAGCTACTGAAGTCTCTGGGAGAACCAGCCATGACAAACCTGTTTCACCTGGTGTGTAAGATGTATGAGACAGGCGAAGTACCCTCAGACTTTAAGGAAAATGTTATAATCCCCATTCCAAAGAAAGAAAGCGCAGACAGGTGTGAAAACTACAGAACCATCAGTTTAATAAGAAATGGTAGCAAAATATTAACACGAATTATATACAGAAGGATGGAAAAGCTGGTAGAAGCCGACGTCGGGGAAGATCAGTTTGGGTTCAGGAGAAATGTAGGAACACGGGAGGCAATACTCACTTTACGGCTTATCCTAGAAGGTAGATTAAGAAAAGGCAAACCTACATTTCTAGCTTTTGTAGATTTGGAGAAGGCTTTTGACAATGTTGATTGGAATAAACTCATTCAAGTTCTGAAGCAAGCAGGAGTAAAATATAGGGAGCGTAAGGTTATTTACAACTTGTACAAAAACCAGACAGCGATTGTCAGAGTTGAAGGGCATGAAAGAGATGCAGTGGTTGGAAAGGGAGTAAGACAGGGTTGTAGTCTTTCTCCATTGTTATTTAATTTGTACATTGAGCAAGCTATAAAGGAAAACAAGGAGAAATTTCGAGAAGGAATTAAAGTTCAGGGTGAAGAATTAAAAACATTGCGTTTTGCTGACGACATAGTAATTCTGTCAGAGACAGCAAAGGACCTGGAAGAGCAGTTGAATGGAATGAACAGTGTGCTGAAAGGTGTATATAAGATGAACATGAACAAGAGTAAAACAAGGGTAATGGAGTGCAGTCTAAGATAATCAGGTGATGCGGAAGGAATTAGATAAGGTAACGAAACAATAAAGGAGGTTGATGAGTTTTGTTACTTGCGCAGTAAAATAACAAATGATGGTCGCAGTACAGAGGATATAAAATGCAGAATGGCAATGGGTAGAAAAGCGTTCTTGAAAAAGAGAAATTTGTTAACCTCGAATATTGATTTAAGTCTAAGGAAGTCGTTTCTGAAGGCATTTGTATGGAGTGTTGCCTTGTATGGGAGTGAGATATGGACGATTAACAGTGCTGACAGGAAGAGGATTGAGGCTTTTGAAATATGGTGCTACAGAAGAATGCTGAAGATTAGGTGGGTGGATCGCGTAACTAATGAGGAGGTACTGAACAGAATTGGGGAGAAAAGAAATTTCTGGCATACCTTGACTAAAAGAAGGGATAGTTTGGTAGGACACATTCTTAGACATCAAGGAATTGTGAATTTAGCGTTGGAGGGATATGTGTGGGGTAAAAATCGCAGAGGAAGACCAAGAGATGGATACAGTAAGCTGATACAGACAGATGTAGGTTGCCGTTCTTATGTGGAGATGAAGAGGCTTGCTCAGGATAGGGTATTGTGGAGAGTAGCATCAAACCAGTCTTCGGACTGAAGACCAAAACAACAACAACAACAAGTGTGATGTGGGCAGTTTCTTTAGTAGAACCGTTGCATCTTCTAAGTGTTCTACCAACGTAAGTTAGTCTTTGGTTCGCTTTCTCTACAATATTATCAATATGTTCTTTCCAATTTTAGTTGTTCGTAATTTTTACTCCTAGGTATTTAGTTGAATTTTAACGGATTTCTTTTAGTGGTCATATGGATGACTTCACACTACTCACTATTGTCAATTGCATCTTTTTTGCATATGCTGATATCTAATTTATATTTCAGTTGCTTTTGATCGTCTGATGATTTTACTAACCGATAAATGACAGCATCATCTGCGAACACTCTACGAGAGTAACTCAGATTTTCTCCTAAACCGCTTATAAAAATAAACAGTACGGGCCCTGTAACAATTCCCTGGGGAAAGCCAGATATCACTTTTACTCGATGACTTTCAGTTCATTGCAATGTACTGTACTCTTTTTGTCAAGAAATCACGTATTCAATCGCACAATTTTTGGCGATATTTGGTACGCATGCAATTTTAGTATAAGACGCTTGTAAGGTACATTGTCAAAAACCTTCCGGAAATCTAGAAATACGGAATCTGTATGACGTCCCTTGTTGATAGCTCTCATTACATCACGTGAGAAATGGCATAAAATATCGGCCGATTTTATCGTCGTAAAAATCATTGTGTGTGCACCACGCTAGTACGTTTTTCGCCCGTAAAGCCCGTTTTACACGAGCTACTTTGTGGTGAAAACTGACTACTAGAAGTGCGTGCAGCTTTCGTGCCTGTGTGTAAATCAGGAGCCATCCTCATCGCGAGAGTGTCTATGACGTCAGTGATCTATAGACTGTGCCGAGTATGGAGTTTTAAGTTTTCGAGTGTACTGCAGAATGTGCATGCGTGAAGTAAGTGACAGTAGTGGTGTCTTCTAATATCGGAAGTTAACCTGTTCTAGTCGAGCGCATTCATATTACAGAAATGGTTCCGCATCTTCTTTTGTTTGCTGTGTATTTTCATCGCGTCGAAAATGTTGCGCCAGAGTGTTCTTTTTATTTTTATTATTTTTTTTAGTAGTTCCTACAAAAGAGACGAAATATTTTCAACCAGAAAAATATTTTCCTTTTACCGGAAAAAGGTCTAACTATGTGTAAATACGATCGTAAATGTATAAACGTGTTTCAACGAAATTTATTTCAACAGTGAAAGAGTCAGGATTAATTGACGAGAAAATTAATTTCGATGTTATTTTGACGGTTACCAACAAAAGAAAATGTAAAAACTAAAGTAGACAATAACATTTTACCGTATTTTCAATATTGTTTGGTGTGTTTGCCAGAATAAATTTTCTTAATCAAATAAACGTGCAAGTTTTGAAATGTTTGGAGGACACTTTCCCTGTTATTTAAGTTCTCATTGTGTACCGAATTTACTACATGACATTTGATGAGATCATAAACTACGAATTACTCTTTTGTCATTAATAATCTTGTAACTGGTCAAGCTTTATTAACGAAGATGAAGCAAGAAGGGTTGTTGCCTATCGCCTTTCCTCTCAGACTGGAAGTTACACTCACCTGCTGATCTGCTGTCCTTGGTCCTTGGACTTTTTCTTTTGGAAGGTGTCGCCTTATTTAAGATTCGTGAATTTAAAAGAGGACAGTAGGACAGTTACAGAACAGATATGCAGAATTATGGTGAAATATTTATTCATAAAGATACGACGAATTTGAGGTAGCCCTGCTGCATGTTTAATATTATTTCACAAATAAGACTATTTTTCCTTGCTGTAGGTCAAGGAATGAGTAACAATAGTCAAGAAATAAGCTCTTTTATACAGATACATTTGCAGTCCCTATAGAGAGCGGAGAGTGGTTGAATCAGAGAGAATGTTGCTAGCCATGAAGTTGTAATACTAAAATCAGAGCAGGGGCCAAGCGGCCTATCTCACCTCACTATAAACTGAATGGTAAGTGTGCCTGTTACATCCACTCGCCCATGACTGTAACAGACGCGGACGGTCCTCAGTCACACTTTCCTAATACGGCGGTAACTTCCGCCCTTGACTGTCCGCGAGGTGGATACTTCGAAGCTCTGCAACGGAATGGCATTGCATGGCTGTTCGCCGGGCACGGCACCGCAGTGTGCTTCCACTGCTCTAAAGTAGTCCCTGCAGCCAACCTTACAGGTAGGGGAGACAAACTGTTGCGGAAGCTTAGCCCTTGCGGGCGGCACTGTGTCTCGGACACTCAGGTTGGGACACCTGTTTAGAGCGCGGGACAAATCTGTTATGCCTCCGCCTAGGAGGCACTTCCATTTGCTTTTAAATTTAACGGCTACAGGAAATTCTCCATTTTGATTGATTTCTAGATTAACCAAACGGGTAATGTAGAAATTACTCTGTCCCTTCCATTCGATTGTCCTCTAAGTAAGCAATCATTCTGTGATGCTCCTTGGTTTGGTAAAAATTAATAAATCCTCCTAAATTAATTGATTTAATTTTGCTACTTTGTAATTAAGGACCCGCCTCCTCTGTTGTTGGTATCTGGGTGTTCGTAATTTTACTGGCAACTCGAATCCGTGGTCGAAATAAAATATTTAATTTTATTTTGCACTGATTTCTTTCTTATAGCACATCCGTTGTGGCCGTGCATTGAGTGCCCTCAAAAAGTCTGAGCGTCACAAGCTCAGTTTTCATTTTCCTGCCCCTGCGGAAAAAAGTGCCCCCATAACCTCACTTCTTCATTCAGATGCGAAACCACACAGCAGACAGCTCTTCATTTTTGGTGTTTGCGTCTAAACGGAAGTGACTACTTGAGACAGGCGAGACGCAATACGGAAATCACACGCCAGGGGCTGTGCATTAGACACACTCCTCTTGAGAAGTCAACTGACAAGGAGAGGACGCCTACTCGTCATCGCCGAATTCCTCCTAATTTATGGTACATGTAAGGCGTGATGAGACACGAAAGTGTCCCAAGTGGGAACCCCAGATGGCCAAGCGTTTAGAAAATAAAAGGAACTTTGATACGGATCTGTCACCATATGCATCGTATCCATTGCCCCCTGCGACGGATTGTTTAGGAAGCGGTGTTTGGCTCAGCGGTAAAAGATCGGATTCGTATTGAGATGGGTTCGATTCCACCAGCGGAAAATATTTTTCTTCTCCTTGGCAATGCTTACACCTACATATTGTTCCCGAAGGATCGTGAGAACAAGATTAGATTAATTACAACACGCACGGAGGCATTTAAACAATTGTTCTTCCCACGCTCAATACGTAAATGGATTGGGGAAAAAACCGTAATAACTGGTACAGCGGTACAGTGGGACGTTCCCTCTACAAATGTTTCAAATGATATCTATCGGACCAAACTGCGTGGTCATCGGTCCGTAGCTTACAAACTACTTAAATTAAGGAAACTTACCTAAGGACAACACACACACACACACACACACACACACACACACACATGCCTCCGACGGCGAGCAACCGCGCTCTCCGCAGCGAGGCGCTTTAGGTTTCAGTGTCACAAAGGACACCTTCTTCAGACAATAGGAAGTAAAAAGGTTAAAATTACATTTCAACTCAAAGAAATTAAAAATACGATGTGTGCCGTAGGCAGATTGTCATACCATTAAGATGGAACAGCAGCAAACAGTCATTAGGGGCTGCATCCAGTCGCTGTGATGGTTGAGAAGAAACTGAGGTTTGCAGAGTTTTTATGTAGATGTAGACGTCACAATTAACCGCAAAATCGTATAGGTAATTTTATTAATTTATATAAGCAAATAAAGAAAGGGCATTGGATGAAATTCGGAACTACGAACATTTAAAAATGGATTGTAGTTAACGCGTACTTGGGGACGACGTGTATGTAGCTCGATACTTTCATTTTTACTTCAGTTACACGTACGGGGATGATATTCATCGAACAAACAGGGAAGCAAAAATTTTGACCGCATCTTGCTCACGATATGAACGCCGCCCTTTTACAGTTACATGGTTATTTTTAATTTCTGCATAGAAAAATAAACTTGATTGACATTATGAAAACAAAACAAAATTATTTGCTTCCGGGCGGAATCGAGCACGAGCACCTTTCAATTAAAATCTGATCTCTGACCGCTGAGACAAACATCGCATTCTAAACGGTCTCTCTCAGGGGCAGTTGATAAAGTGCATATAGTGATAGATCGTTATCAAAATTCCTCTTATTTCCTAAACGCTTGGATGTAATGGGTGATCAAAAGTCAGTATAAATTTGAAAAATTAATAAATCGCAGAATAATGTATATAGGTAAAAATTGACACACCTGCTTGGAATGACATTGGATTTAATAAGAACAAAAAAAATGCTAGACGCCTGAAAGATCTCTTGCGCGCGTCGTTTGGTGATGATCGTGTGCGCAGCTGCCACTTTCGTCATGCTTGGCCTCCCAGGTCACCAGACCTCAGTCCGTGCGATTATTGGCTTCGGCGTTACCTGAAGTCGCAAGTGTATCGTTATCGACCGCAATTTGTAGGGATGCTAAATGACAACATCTGAAACCAATGCCTCACCATAACTCCGGACATGCTCTACAGTGCTGTTCACAACATTATTCCTCGACTACAGCTGTTGTTGAGGAATGATGGTGAACATATTGAGCATTTCCTGTAAAGAACATCTTTGCTTTGTCTTAATTTGTTATGTTAATTATTATTATTTTTTTATTTTTTTTTTATTTATTTTTTTTTTTTTTAATAAAACCCATGTTATGGCTTGTGTGTTAATTTTTACCTCTCTATTTACACTATTCCGTGATTTATTATGTTTTCAAATTTATACTGACTTTTTGACCACCCGGTACTTTCATAACTCACCACGCCATACATGTAACGTAAATTTGGATGAATTCCTCTCCTTATAAGACAAGAAAGTTCATCGATGTCCGTAGCCGGAGTGCACGCAGGGAAACTGTGACTCGCGGAAGTTGAAGGCGCCGCACGTTTCCGACCCCGGCGCGTTTTCCTCGCTCTGCTGGACGCCAACTTTTCACGATGGGCAGACAGCGAAGCGGCGTCTGACGAAACGATGGCGTGCGCCGCGGGCAGAAGAGAGGAGAGGAGAGGAGCAGCGTGGCGCCGGGCAGAGGGCCGAAATGTCGCGCGTGGCCGCGGGCAGCCGTTAGCGGCGAGCCGCCGATGCGCCGCCAGATAGCGGGCCACGCCCGCAGGAAAGCAGCGCCCGTACCACCTGGCGGCGGCGCGCATAATTAAAAGCGAACCTCCACCAGCCATGCCGGCCGGGGCCAAGCCCAGGTGGTCGCCAAGTACAACTGTCACAGGTAGCAGATACAAAAGTTTTGGATGGGCCTGGCAGAGGTACCTCTGGGTGAGCATGACCCAGTTGAGGATCGCCTTTATCATGATACAAACTAAAAGTAACGTCCTTGCCGCGGGGTTGAGGGGGGGATTGAGGAGAGGGGTTGTTGGTTGAGTCACTCTGAAGCCGTTACTGGCTGTGATGTTCGTAAAAGCTGTCACATTCGTTCCCCTAAGGCCCGTTGCACACTTACACGGATGGTTCGCGCTAAGCACTCCACGCGCGGTTAGCAACCCCGCGTCAGTGGTCTACACAGGAGGATACGCGCGGTTTTGTACAGTAGAGGTAAGGCAGACTTCTGTGCACTGTGCTCTGTGATACAAACGTTGTATTTGATTGCAGTGTAAATATGAGCTCGCTACAAATGTAAGTCATTTCAGCCTATTTGGTATACAAGAAGTACACATGCGAGAGAAAGTTTTGTTAAAGGAGCGTACGTGACGATGTATTCCGACATGCACAACGACGAAAACTTCATACTTATTTCCGTATGTCCATTCGATTTTTTGACGAGCTTGTCGATATATCTCGAGACAGCATGACAGTCGAAAATCTCAAAAGGTTAACTATTACTTCGACAGAACGCGTATCAGTAACTTTAAGGTAAGAATATGAAAAGTGGACGGACAACGACACATTTTATTACTACAGTTTACTACAATACATTCGTCTAGTAGTAGTTAAGTTTACATTTGTATTGTATTACAAAAGAATTCATTGATTTTTTTTATAAAAGAGACAATAAAATACAAGGAAAATATAAGTGATCTGCCTCGTTCAAATCTTGTCACGCCTTCAAACGCATTTCACGGTTCTTGAGGTCCCCATGCGGTGCGGTGCGGAAGGGCTCCGAGGACGTCCCTGTCCCTGCCGCGTGCAGTCCATCTGCACAACTGTGTGGCGCCTCATTCAAATACGTGGCCACGAATGCGGAAACCGGAACGCGGGCCATTCGTCTGAGTGTGCAACAGCCCTAACTGTCGTTCTGTCAACAGATGAGATTAAGAAATATGCTGTTGGAAGTCCCTTTTCCGTGCAAAACGCAACATATAGAAGTGCTACGCACTGCCCATCTGGATGGTATCAATATCAGTACACATACATGAAAAGATAGTAGGTATTATTAATTAATTTAGACTATATTGTCTAAGGAGAGAAACAGCGATCTATTTGATATGATTAATATTACAAAAACAGTCTTGATCGCAAAAATTAGCAGTTTTTATTTACCGGTATCGATCTGATATAGGTCATCTTCGGAATAAAATGTAGCCCATGTGGCCAGTGTTGCACCCGCTGCGCTGGGCTGTGCAGACTGTTCTTCTGCCAGCAGGTAACAGTTACCTGCTGGCAGCAGAGCTGCCAGGAAAGCCCAGCCCAGCCGAGTCCAGCACTGGCCAAATGGGCTACATTTTATTCCGAAGATGACATCAGGTCGAAACCGGTAAATAAAAAATTGTTAATTTTTGCAATCAAGACTGTTTTTTGTAATATTAATAGTAGGTATTAGTTTCTCCAGCCTTCTTTCCCATTGCTACCCACTCATGGTTGCAGTAGTAGATAGCATTTGGTCTGCATTTCTAAGTAAGATGCGTTGATGTTGGTGTGGGTTATGACGTCATAAAAAAATCGATTTGGTGTCTTAACCATGCATCGAAGTCTCTGAAGAAATTATGCACACTTTAGTACGGTACATGGTAGAGACTACTTAATACTTCGAGACCGTTTGACTAGACGCCATGAGAGTTGCCCCACGTGTGTATTTTTTCATGGAGAAGTATTTTATACACCGCACGCCACGGTATGATACACACACCGTTTGACCTATCACCATGAAATATGTCATGTGTATGTTTGTGATTTGTATAGCCCTTTTCCTATAACCACCTACTTATGGATGGCTGTATTGATAGACACACCTTGGTCTGCGTTTGTAAATAAGGAAGATTGGCCTTGGTGCATGAAAGTGGGTGGACGTTGGTAGAAAAATTGTCTGTTGTAATGTGTCCCCTACCATTCATCATACAATGGCTTGCGGTGTATAGAAACATTCTCCATGAAAACATACTTTACGCACAAATAGTAACTGTCATGCTGACCAGTCAAAGATTGTCGAAGTGTATAGCATAATACCACCTGCCATGCACGATATTAAGTGTTCGATGGAGACTTCGATGTATGGTGAAGACACGAACACGATTGTTTCACTCCTCATGATGGCATTACGCCCACCCACTTGTGGCGTTACGAAACTCCCTTATTTACAAATGAAGACCAAGAGCTCTCCACAACTACCACCCATGGGTGGGTTGCCGTAGGTAATTATGGCGTAAACGCTCGATAAAATAATATTTATGTTGTATATTATATAAGGAACACATTATTGGGGTTATCTAGAATTGTTTAATTCGAGGTTTTCAGCCAAGATCGCTTTGTTCTTTTAATTACATGACCGGTTTCGGCGTGCTAGACGCCATCTTCAGACCTGTCGTAAATTTTAACATAACTTCACTGCTATTGTCACAATTTTTAACATAGCAAATTGGTATACATCCACAATGATAGCAGTGAAGTCATGTAAAAAATTACGACAGGTCTGAAGATGGCGTCTAACATGCCGAAACCGGTCATGTAATTAAAAGAAGAAAGCGATCTTGGCTGAAAACCTCTTAGTAGTTTAATAAATCAATTAAATATGCACACATTATACATAATATACATGAAATATTATAATAATCTCCTTCTTCATGACTTATTTCCCCGATATGAGAACAAAAATTGACACTATTCACGCTCAGAAGACGGACCGTCAAGCGTGCCGGGATAACTCAGACGGTACAGCGTTTGCCCGCGAAAGGCAAAGGTCCTAGGTTAGAATCCCGGTTCCGACACATAATTTTAATCTGCCATTAAGTTTCATATCAGAGCACACACCGCGGCAAAGACAACATTTCAATCTGGATTCATCGAAGACATTTTCAACTGCTGCAGATGAAAACATCAGGAAACCGAACTACTGTTTCCACTGAAGAATAAAGGAACTTGAGCAAATGTCTGTGAACTGAGATCGCAAGATCCACTGACAATTTATAGAAATGTGACAATCTCACATCATAGACCTTTTACGAATGTGGAGGAATGCATACAAAGGTGCATTAAAGCAGCAACATTTATGTTTGTTGTCAAATTTAGTAGTTTTCTTCTGAGACTTTTCTTTACGTCTAGGGAAGGGTGTTGTCGCTTACTTCATCCGAGAGCATATGTTGTTTCGTTGTCGGTGTTTCAATGTAGTGTGTCTTTTTGAATCAACATATGTGCACTAGCAATCAATATAAGTATTTTTACTGTGTACTATTTCTATCACGAGTTACGTGTTCCGTAGTGCCTTGAAGCTTTCTAGAGAATACTTTTAATTCTTGAGGAAGATTACGGCTAAACCCCCTGTCGACATCGTGGGAATTATAGACGGGGCACGCGCTCCAAGTGGTTTTAGTTAAGGTCGGCGAAGAAAATCGGCTGCGTCAATTGAAAGGTACCGTCACGACGCTTGTCCCGAACTATTTTGGGAAATAATGGAAAACATAAGTAAGGTTTAAACCGTCGTTGCGGCGGAGTGGCCAAGCGCATTGAGGCGCTACGCTACGATGCGCGAGACCGCTCTTCGCCGAGGTTTCGAATCCCGCTTCTGGCATGGATGTTTGTGTTGTCTTTAGTGGTAGGTAGTTCATAAGTTTAGGGACTGATAACCCCGCAGTTAAGTCCCATAAACTTTTCAAACATTTGAACTGTCCTCCTCCAGAATGCGAGTCCAGTAAGTTACCGTTGCGCCACCGTTGCGTTACTTATGAACGGTTACTTTAGACCTTGACAGTAGTGCACTATTATCTACGTTAAACGGATGGGTTTGTATTATGTAAATCGTGATATCTGTAATTATTGTAGGTTTCTTTAAGGTCTTAACAATTTGATTGTGTCATTATACGATGTATGATTTCACGGCTGGAATTTCATTCAGTTAAAACTTCCTATATAAGAGGTCGTCGTCGATATATGAAACCGCAGTTGGAGATAAAGAGTCAGGATACAATTCTATTCGTCGACCACGGCGTCTTAGCCGAGAAGTTATAACTAAATTGTGTCGGTTTTAAACACCTCCCCTGATTGTGTGGTGGTGTTCCATTTTGATTTATTCTTTAACCTGAAGTGTTTCTGCACCATTAACGTTATCTATCTGTGTGTTAATTATTTTATTATTTTTATCAATGATCAATGCCCCATGTTTATGTATGTTTTCCTCATATTTATATATGATTCCACCCGTGTAATTGAACTTTAGTGTTCATGTGAATGAGGAAGGTTGCTTTTAATATTGGCTGACTGCCGCGCAATGGCCATGTTGTTAGTGTGGTACCAACCTAATCTTGGACGAAAGAGGAGACCACTCTAGGAGCGGTTGTAGGAATGTCTTGGCCAGGTAGCAGGGGTTGGTAAACACTATTGTCAGAACGCACTCTATGTCGCTTTTAGCGCGCTCTATATCCGGTGTATGGCGGGACGAGGTTTTACCCTTGGCCTTAGAGCTTCACTCTTGCTGCAGCCATGGAAGTAAGTACTTCGTCGGATCATACTGATGGGAAGGCATGGTGTTAGTACTTTTACTTTCTTTGTGATAAGGCAGTCTTGGTTTTTCAGTGATAGTTTTATTGAGTATTTCTTTCGCTATGCAAGTCAAAGTGTTTCCTGATTTACAGAAGTAATGTAAGTCAGTGTAAATTTATTATCTACATTTTCGTTCCGGTGATGAATTTGTGTCCGGTTTTGCTCAAGGTAGAATACACGTGTGCGGTCTTCAGCCTTTGTGTAAATTTTGTGTGTTTTTCCTTGCTGTTTTTAACTAACGCTTTCACGTCGCGTCTGTATCCACGAGTATGCTAAATATTTCTTAGATTTTCTTGTTTGATTCTTTCCTGTCTTGTATGACCGATTGTTCCACATACTTTCGTAACGGTCGTTACTTCGGCCTTCAGCCATGGTTTTATTAATGCTAGCTTTCTTCAAAACGAATTCTCGTATGTGCTTTACTCGATTATTCTAAATTAATTTCTGTTTGTAAATGCTATGAAATTCGGCTTGGTCACACACCACGCGGTACTTAATAGTGAGCCGCTGCCTTCCCGAAAATGAGATCGTTTAGTATGATTAAATTTGTGATTGAGGTACCCGCCATCTCGTCAAGACTCCGCCGACGGTTCGTTTTGCTGCTGCTTTCAAGTGTTTCAGCTTTGTAATATACCGCCAAGTATTATGCGTGTGTCTGTGAATGAATGAATGAATGTGCTTTCAGCTACCCATTGGGTGTTTGCAAATTTCCTCCCTCGTTACCTCAATATTCACAAAGGGCAAAAACAATTTTACTACAGGCAGTAATTATCTGAATTAATTCGATTTTGTGCAAGGTATGAGCTTAATTTGGTCTCCCCTTTTCATTGCTTGTTCATTTTTATGAATAGATTATGATTTTAAAGTATCAAACCTCTGCTTTATGATTTCATGCTCCCCATCCCATGGTTAATTATCTAATCATTATTTTTGACAATGATTTTATGTTTGTTAAAACATAGGCTGCTCCTTTAAGGAGTGAGGAGTTAGACGAATTTCCGTTGCGCTGTTACTGTGACCACACATAAAGTAATTTAGAGCAGCAGTGAGCGTTTTAAATTACATTTTCAGATCTCATTTTCCCGAGATGTTTTTTATTTTAACAATCAGTCTACTTTCAATTGGCTTACCGCTGCCAGGATTCGTCCTTCTAGCGTCTCCTGATTTCATTTTAAATTTTGTTTCTTTCTCTAGATGCCCTCCCGTCTTTTGAATGTGTGTGTGTGTGTGTGTGTGTGTGTGTGTGTGTGTGTGTGTGTGTGTGTGCGTGTGCATGAGTAGAAACCGCAAGCGCTAGTGTACTTCCAGTGTGTTCTTAGTGCGCATTGCCAGTGAATTTGTTTTCTCTTTCACCATTGATCATTTTTGTATGTGCTTTTTTGAGGGAAATAATTGTCGAGTTTACACAGTGTGAAACGTCGGTTCAATTACGACTGTGCTCTGTGCGAAAACAATTTTGCGTGTGAAACTCTTACAGAGGCACCGTATGTTCTGACCACATGGGTGGCCAGGCACTTGTCGTTTGGTATCGCACTGTGGATATTTTTAACGTGCCTGTGAATATTTTAAGGTGATTTAAAAATGGATAGTATTTCAGTTTCAGCAATAACACGTAGGCAAACCGCTCTTAAGGGACAGGAAAAGGAAAAACGTGATAGGTCGCAGGAATTAGATTCGGTGGCGGCGAAAATCAGCACGTTGGTTTAAATGACGCTGCTCCTTTGAAAAGTGTATACAACGGGCAGTCGATGGGATTATGAGAATAACACGGCAGGTACCTGCGCTATCTGACGTGCTCACCGCAAATGATCGCGCAGATTAACGTCCAGCTTCACGAAATAAGAGTAACTGAAAGAGTTTACCAATCAAATAAAAGAACAGTCAAAACATGTCACCGAACAAATGAAAGATCAGTCGCGAATGATTGATGAGCGACTTGACAAAATGAAAGAACAGGTCGCGAATGAAGAAGAGCGGGTATTAAAAGACATGAGCAACTGGCTGAGGGAGTTAGTAGGAACAGCGTGGAGATAGAAACCGTAAAATCTCGCGTCGAGACTATAGAGACATGGGTCGGCAGTCTCACAGAACTCGTTGAAACCATAGTTTCGTGTGTCTACGGCGTGCTCACGCAGCTGAACACTGTACGTGCACACATGGAAAAACACGTGTAAACGGTTGAAACCACTATTGGTGCGACATCTGGCCACATCGATGTTATGACCGCCTCGGTTACTACTGTGCAGAAATGCTAGATGATGTAGTGCAAAGGATTGCATGTGTAGAGTTGAACCCGGCGCAGCCACTAAACGGGAATTGCAACCACGCTGACGAACCACGCGTTTGCGTGGCTCGGCAGGAAGAGGTGACCGCGTGCAATAACGGCCGCGCGGCCCGCGGCGCTTGACGCAGCCGCGATGGGAGCGCAAGCCGTGATTCAGATTCTGCTTCTGAGGACGAGGTTGAGCCTCCCCGGGCAAGTTCGAGCCGGGCTCAAAACAGGACCGCCCGTTGTAATCGGAACCCAGGACCGGGCTTCGATTACAACCACTTCCTGACCGTACGCAAATGTGAAGTATTCCGGAACGCGCCCATCCGCAGGCGTGGGTAGACCAGTTTGACTTCTCACTTCCACCTAACCGAACCGAAGCGCATAAAAATCAAGATCCTGCGAGGACATCTGGAAGGCTAACCCGCGACGCGAATGAGGTCGTTCCCAAGGTATGGCGAAAGCTATGAGAGCTACCGCCAATACTTTTCAGCTTCGTACTGGTCAGAGAATCAGAAGGAATATACAAATGATGCAGCCCTTCGGACAGTCGAACTTTGCCAGTCCGGCCGAGTATCACGGAAATCCTGCGGCAACTCAATTGGGGATCGCTGGAGGAAAGACGACGTTCTTTTCGTGAATTTCTGTTGAAGAAATTCAGAGGGCCGCAATTTGAAGCTGAGTGTAGTACTATGTTGCTGTCGCTTACTTACATTTCGTGTGGTGATCACAAAGACAAATAAGAGAAATTAGGACTCGTACGGAGGCATATAAGCAGTCTTTTTTTCCTCGTTCTATTTGGAGTGGAATAGGAAAGGAAATGCCTAGTTGTGGTACAGTGTACCCTCCGCCACCTTGCGGTGAATTGCGGAGTGTGTATGTAGATGTAGTTTTTTCAGGACATGTTAAATAAGAGCTATTATTTTACCAACCCCTATCCGGTGCCTGAACTCATTAGAACTTTTCCCGGCGTATTTGATAATGAAAATATCCACGGGTGTACTGTCGGTCTATAGTGTTCAACGGGCACAATATTTCGGCGATCATACATGTCGCATCATCAGGTGAACTGACGGACTGAGCTCCTGGGAACGCGCCAGCACGGAGATCCGCACGCTACGGCTGCTCGAAGGGAACTGGGTTCTGCTGCTCACTCCTTTGCTTCCCTCTCTGTGAGGGAGAATGTTCGGGAGTTTGTAGCCTGTTGGCTTTTACTCCTCTTTGTGCGTTTTGTTGTGTGTGTGTGTCTTTTACTGTGTATTAATTGTCTGTGGATGGTGTTGGAGTTTCTGTTTGAGTGTCTAGTGCTTGCCCTGGGTGGACATGATGTTGGGTTTTTTGGGAAGGAGTGGGAATGAGGATGGGTGTCTGGGATTTTCCTCTTTGATCTAGGGATCAAAGATGGTCATAGGACGTTTGTGCTTATCGCGGGACATATCATACCGACCTAAGGAGCGGATAAGTTCGTTTCCAGATCTGGAGGAACTCTCATAGAAAGCTCCTGCCAGATCTTGGAAACGATCTTTCAGGAGGGGAATTCCAGCAGCAACGTGCAGGTCGATGGTGGGAAAGCCATACGGTAGGTGCAGGGCTCTTCTGAGGCAACGGTTTTGGAGTGTTTGGAGTCTATCCAGGTGTTTCCTGGCTGCGTACGCCCAGGCAGGGCAGGAGTACTCCATTTGGGGACGGATTAGGGATAGGTATGCGTTGATTCCGACGGAGGGGGATAAGGAGCTATTGACGTTAAGGATGGGGTAGAGATCGGACATTCTGGCGCAGACTTTCCTGTATACCTCGTCCACATGGGTTTTCCATGTGAGACGTTGGTCCAGGGTTACGCCCAAATATTTGGCAGTTCTGCGCCAGGGGAGTTGGGAGCCTTGGAGGTGAAGGAGAGGAGGTGGGTTTTGAGGAGCACCACGTTTTCCGATCTTTTTGGTGATCAGCA
Source organism: Locusta migratoria (assembly GCA_026315105.1). NCBI lineage: Eukaryota > Metazoa > Arthropoda > Insecta > Orthoptera > Acrididae > Locusta > Locusta migratoria. Next base: position 549,228,497 of record CM048745.1, on the reverse strand, counting down.
TAGCCTGAGTCTTTTCAGCGTTGATGGTGATTCGCCAGCGACGGGACCATGTGTCTGTGTCATCTAGTGCCCTTTGTAGCCTACGTATGACCAGACCCTTGTTCGCATTTCTTGTGAAAAAGGCTGTGTCGTCAGCGTATTGAGCTGTGTGCACCAGGGGGACAGTCGGGATATCTGCAGTGTACAGGCTGTACAAAACAGGGCCCAGTACCGATCCCTGTGGCACTCCAGCACGAATACGCCTTTTGGTGGAGGTGGAAGTTTCTACTTTGACAGAGAAAGTCCTATTCGTGAGATAGCTGTGGATAATCTTTACTATACTTCCGGGGAATCCCTGTGTGTATAATTTGTAAATTAACCCCTTGTGCCATACTGAATCAAAGGCTTTTGCCACGTCCAGTAGCACTATCCCGCAGTAGCAATTTCGATTGAAGGCTGATGTAGCAGCTTCAACTACTCTCATGATCTGTTGGGGGGCAGAATGTTTCTCCCGGAAACCGAACTGGAAATCCGGTAGGATGTGTTCTCTGGAGATGTGATCCTGTATGGGTACTAGCAGGTGGCGCTCATAGATCTTGCTGAGAGTTGGCAGGAGGCTAATTGGCCTGTAATGCTGCGGAAATAAGGGGTCTTTCCCTGGTTTGTGTATCGCGACCACTTCCGCATGCTTCCAGCAAGCTGGAAACACACGGGTACGAGTAATCTCGTTGAAGACGTCCGCGAGTAGTGTAATTGCCGATGGCGGGAGGTTTTTTACTAACTGATTGCTGATCTTATCGTGACCGGGCGCCTTTTTGTTTGGAAGGTGTTTGATTATTTTTGCCACGTCTTCAGGGGCAAAAATTGGTGGTTCATCCTCTGGGTCGTCCTCAGCGTTGAGGAAGACACGCAGCTGACGTCTTACTGTAATTTCATGCTCGTCATCCTCGTCTTGGGGATCTGCTGCCTCAAACTGCTTCTCAAATGAGTCGGCAAGGGCGTTGGCCTTGTCAGCATGGCTGTAGACCAGACCCCGCTCACCGTGCAGAGGAGGCAACCTAGCGCGTCTTTTTGTGAACTGCCTTGTGGCATTCCAAAGAGTTTGGTCCTGTATGTTGAGGGTTCTGAGGCGGTTTTGCCATTGCTGGTTTCTATGCTCATTGAGCGCGACCTTCAGTTCCCTCTGTAATCTGTTGAGCAGCCTCCTGGTGGCTGGATCTCTGGTTATTTTCCAGTCTTTGGCCACTCGGTTCTTGTGCCGAGTTTGCGCTAACAGGTGTTCTGGGAGTTGTATTTGCGGTGGGGGGCCGTCCCTCATGGGAGGGGTGGCGTCCTCCGCCGCTTGCAGAATTGTCCCTGTGAGGTCGTGTAGCGCTTGTTCCACGGTATCTGCGGTGATAGGCGGAGCGCGAGCAATATCCGATGCGACAGTTTCTCGGTATTGCTCCCAGTTGGTACGCTTGTATGACGTCTGGTACTGTGGGAGTGCTACCCATTCACCCACATCGACCTCAAAGATGACGGGGTTGTGATCGGAGGACATTCTGTTAATTGTCCTTGCAGTCACAAATCCCGTGATCCTCCTAGTTAATGCTATGTCTATCACGTCGGGCCTACCTCCATTTTTTGGAAAGTGTGTGGGCTCGACTGGACCCCATGTCTCAAAATGGTGGGTGCGCGCTAGTTGTTGCAGTTTGGCGCCTTCTGGACAGGTTATCCTGGAATTCCAGTCAGGGTGTTTGGCATTGAAGTCGCCTCCTATTAGGAGTTTTCCTTCTATTTGCCCTAGTGCTAATATATCTCCCTCATCTAGATGTTCACCTGGGGATCGGTATATTGCAACAACTGTTAGGGGTCCGGTGGCTGTTTTTACTTCTACTGCCACTGCTTCGATTTTGTTGGTAGCTGGGACGTAAACTTGGTGGTGTGGGATCCCTCTTTTTATGTAGATGGCCACCCCGCCGCCTGCGGTTGGCCTGTCCCTACGGTAACAAGTGTAGTTGGGAACTGTCGCTTTTACTCCCGTTTTAAGGTGGGTTTCACCCATCATACATATGTCGATTGAGAACTCCTTCATGAGTTCTCTGAACTCGACCACTTGATTGACAATGCCGTCTGCATTAAAGGCGCACATTGTCAGGCCTTGGATGTGTGGGCGTCTATCCATGATGAGGTTGTGGAGCTACTGATGTAGTCGCAGAGGGAAGCGACTGCTGAACTGCTGGGTTCTAGCCCGATAGCGGGCCATTTAAATACCCTCGGCCCGCGGAGCGACCCCCTCCGCGGTCCGCGCCCCGCGCCGCGGCCGCGCAGTGGAACCGATTGCGACGGCGTCTGAGATGACGTCGGTGTGAGGGCTCTGTCCGCCGTGGTCGTCACTTCGTTACGTTTGCTAGATTTACCCTTAATTAAACCAATCGCTGGTTCCCAAGCTTTGCTAAGATTATAGCCACAGTTACGGTTTATAACTTTCCACACTGACATTGAATCTGGTACACGCCGGAAAGTCATATATTGGACAGACGATGCATACCGTCGAGGATCGATGCGTTGAACACCAGAGGCACACACGATTGATGTATCCGAGCATTTCGACGGTCGCTGAACATTGTCGGAGAATCATGTGATGGAGTATGAACGCACTAGGATTCTGGTACAGACGTCGAGATACTGGGACTGCGTCGTTAGAGAGGCCATTTAAATTCGCACAAGTGACGACCTCATAAACCGTGACTGTGGCTATAATCTTAGCAAAGCTTGGCAACCAGCGATTGGGTTAATTAAGAGTAAACCTAGCAAACGTAACGAAGTGACGACCACGACGGACAGAGCCCTCACACCGACGTCATCTCAGACGCCGTCGCAATCGGTTCCACTGCGCGGCCGCGGCGCAGGGCGCGGACCGCGGAGGGATCGCTCCACGGGCCGAGGGTATTTAAATGGCCCGCTACCGGGCTAGAACCCAGTTCCCTTCGAGCAGCCGTAGCGTGCGGATCTCCGTGCCGACACGTTTCCAGGAGCTCAGTCCGTCAGTTCACCTGATGATGGCGACATGTATGATCGCCGAAATATTGTGCCCGTTGGACACTATAGACCGGCAGTACACCCGTGGATATTTTGATCATTAGAATTTGTTTGGGTAAGCTGCCGCGACGTCTGCGCAACGCTCTCTTAGCAGGGAGATGCAAAGACGACACGGAGCAGCTTCAGGCCCTCCTACACGATCTGGATTTTGATTATGACCCCCTCAGAACGACTTTCCAGTCAAACAGGATAAGGGGAATAATAATCAAAATCAGGCACCGGAGAAAGAGCAAAATAATGGTTCAGATCGGAAATCCTGGGGGAACGGCCAGCGAACCCAGCTAAACGGCTAATGGTGCAAATTAAAATGAAAACGGATACAAAGGTGAATCCCGCGGAAATAAAAAGCGCAAGTGGGGCAACGGCAATCACTGGCACGCCGATAATAAAGAACCGCGGGAGGAAAATTCCAAGCGCATTCACTAGGAACGGCCGGACACGCCGCCACAGGGTGTCGAAGTGCATTCGCCTGACCAAAAGCATAACAAAAAATCCCGACGCGCAACCCGGACCCTCGACGTCAAAACAATGACGTACTTACTAGGTTCCTCCCTGTTCGCGGTATGACAACGAACAGGAGACGGAACACGTCAGACGGAAAAAGGTTTGACGAGGTACCGGAAATCCTCTTAAAAGAAGGGTTCCGTATGTACTTATTTTTCTTGTGTACTTTCTGTATGTTCCCTGTTCCATGTTTTTATTGTGTATTTTGTGTGTATTTCGACTGCTTTTCGGCGTTAAAGAACGCGCCGACAACATGTCGCATAGAAGATGCATTTACAATTGTATATTTAATATCTGTTCTCCACTGTTTTCCAGCATTAAAGGAAGCGCCGACAACGTGTCGAAGAAAAATACACATTTACAATTGTGTATTTTGAATATGTTTTCCACTGATTCTTTGGCGTTAAAGAACGCGCCAAGGTGTCGCATAGAAGATGCATTTTATAGTGTATTTTTGTATGTGTTTCTTCCACCATGTTTCGGCGTTAAACAACGCTCCGAGAATGTGTCGCGTAGAAAACGCATTTGTAATATTTGTTATCCTGTTATGAGTATATGCAGCACTGGGTGAGATAATTTGTGCTCTGAACAATCAGCTGACGCGTGAGGCAGGCTGATTCGTTATGCGCACTTAAATGCTGTGGTACCGTCAGTAATGTCGGCTCCACTAAACAGAAGTTTGATTGCTACTTTACCGTGGAGCGCCTTTGTAATGGGCAAATTCAGTTTAATTTACAGTCGTTCGTGAGTGTTATTCTGCTACTGCACTATATATGTGATCTATGTGCAATTAGTGTCGAAACAAAGTGTAATATCTTAAGGTGTACCTTTATTTTCAGCTGTGCTACGTAAATTTGACGTTTTATGTTGTATTGATGTCCAGTACCGTCAGTGAACGAATGGGAAAGGCATGTTCCTCCAGAGCAAGGAGGACGGTAATTAGTATTGCCACAGGCAGTAGGTGTGCACCCTGTGTCCTCGAAATTGCCAACGTGTTGCCTTTTTTAAGTTGCCGTAACGGTGCTGCCTCCCGGTCAGAAAGGGTTTAGCGCTTGGTGAAGCGAGAAGGTGTTTCGGAACATGTTGTTTATAATTGGGACAAGGGTTTGTAATACCAAATGGGTGACGTATCTAATTCATCAATTAATTAATAAAACCGTAACGCAAGCTTTAACATGACGAACTTAACTGTGTGCATCCCTAACGGAATTTTCCCCAATGTTTTTTTTTTTTCTGCTGGAAACTGTGTTTTCCACAATGTAATAGATAAAGACGTATTGAAGAAACTACCTTACCAGACGAGACGAGAAAAAGTTCGCAGCCCAGTGTGCAATGTCGAGCCCATGATTACTGCGACCACAGCGTGGGATGAAAGCCCGAATTTGGAAAACTACCCGTGGTACAGATTAGGAATATGTACTCCATAATCACTTTCTTTTGTAAATTTTAGCTGGAACCTAGGTAACGTGTTTAAGTTTTATAATACTTTTATGATAACCCTTGAACTATCGCATCTAATAATAACTAGTGAGTGTTTATGCTTTTCAGTCGATTTGTAGTTTATATGTCTGACTTAAACAACTGTGTTTTATTTTCTTGATTGTTACAGGTGTTTATGTATTGTTTTAGTGTTTCTTTGATTATAGGATTAGGATGTTAATTTATCCATTGCACTGTTTTTATACCACGCTTATTTTCTAACTTTTATGTATTTTGACATTTTGAATAGAGGACGTTTTCCGGAATCGAGGGACCGCTGGGACAGCCATCGCATTCTCACACTGCTGCTCCAATTGGATAGTAAACGAGCGTAGTGCCACTAATTATAATAAATTGTCTGCGGGTACTCGCCGGAGAGACAAGAACAATCCAGTGATCTGCAAGGGGTCGGGAACTAAACTGTAGGCAGTAGTTGGGCCCAGCATATAGTTTGGTAGATTACAGTAGCGCGGGCTTAGGCTGATGGCAGGTCAATTTAATTTGATATTATGAATAGGTATTTCAGCGCCACGCCAATTTGTGTCTGATATCTGCTCATTACCAACGGTTTTCTTTTCTTGTGTTTTTTTTCCCCGCTCTGCTTAGAGCAGCAGTGAGCGTTTTAACTTACATTTCCAGATTATTTTTAATAACAGGCTACTTTCAAGTTCTCCATGGGTTTTGTTTCTAAGTGTCTTTGTCACTTATTTTTCCAGTACATCTTTTTACACTGATATTACTTACTGGCTATTGGTATGCAGTAGATGACAGGAATACCTCCTAATACCTTGTCGGACGTCTTTTAGACCGTCGAAGTGCAACTATTGGATGTGGCCTGAAGTCGCCAAGGAGGTCCCTTATAGGAGTACTGAGCCATGATACCACTATAAGCGTCCATAATGGTGAGAAAAGCAGCGTAGAAATAGGAAGGGGAGTCAGACAAGGATGTTGTCTATCACCAAGTCGGTTTAATCTGTATGATGCATGGCTGACGAGAGAAGCGTTGAAAGGATGCGGAAACTTGAGGATAAAAGGGCACCTCATCAACACTATCAAGTATGCAGACGATCCGGTATGTTCGCCAAAAATCAACACATGACGCATCGGCTGGTGAAAACTGGTAGCCGGCCGCGGTGGCCGAGGGGACTGAGCCGCTCCAGTCACGGTCTGCACGGTCACTACGGTCGGGGGTTCCAATCCCCCCTCAGGCATGGATATTTGTGCCGTCCTTAGGATTAGCTAGTTCATAAGTAGTTTGTAAGTTTAGGGACTGATGATCCCGTAGTTAAGTCCCATAAGCTGTACAAACATTTGAACTTTTTTTTTTTTTTTTTTTTTTTTTTTTTTGAAAACTGGTAGCAAATATGGCAATAAAATCAACGAAGACATGGACCTGCCACTAGGCACAATACTTCATAAACATTAAATGGCTAAAGTGTTGTCGGTGCAGAACTTTATGCATGAACATACCTGTCGAATACGACGTGCCCAGTAAATGATCCAGCAGAGTGACATGTGGGTGGCCCAATTGTTCTCTAGAAATTTCCAGAATTTTCTTCAAGTCTCTGACAGGACGCATTCTCTTTCATAATAATTAGTCGTTGTTTGGTTATACGACATCCGTTCCAGACAACATCAGACCATTATGGAGGCACCACCAGCTTGCTTTGTTGACAGTTTGTATCTGTAGCCTCGTGGGGTCTTAGAAACAACACTAGATCCCTACCATCGTTCATACCAAATAAGATCGGAACTGATATAACCAAGCCCAATCGTCAATCGAACCGGTATGGTCACGAGCTCCGGTGAGTAATTGCAGGCAATGTCGCCTTGTTAGCAAAGGCAGTCTAGTCAACCGCCATAACTCATGAGACCTCATTGCGCCAAACACATTTCTGCTGTTACGTCCCGCAGAATGCTTTCTTGTTAGCACCGACAACTCCACACAAACGCGCTGCATTCAGTTACGAAGTGCATGGCCTCGTTTAGTGAGTGGTTCTTGATGGTGTTACCTGACACTGGGACTGTCTTTGCGGTATGTATTTCAAAATATTGAATTACGTAACGATTTCTGTGACAGAATGTCCCGTGCGTTTAACTCCAACTATTCAGCACTTAACGTCTATTAATTCCCGTCTTGGGACCATAATCACTTCGGATACCATTTCATTTGAATCGTCGGAACTCAAATGACAGATCTGACAACGTACCGCCCTTTTATACATTGTGTGCGACATACTGCGGATATTCTATGTGTTTATTACTACCGATGACTTTTGTCGGCGTAGTTTACGTTTGTCCATAGTTAATGTCTGGAAGCTTACTAAGTCATCAATCAAGAAATAATCCTCATCAACTTCATGTATTAGAAAAAAAAAAAATAAAAAACTAAAACGTCCATATACAAAAAAGCCACAACCGCAAAAGCACATGAATTATATTTTCATAACTGGTTTCGGCGAACTGTGCCGCCAATACCGAAAGATATGATAGAGCTTCCATCTTTTCTTTCTTTTGCTGTTCAGCGACCAATTATTATGAGCTCGTGACGATTTCACTTACTTATAGTTACTTAAAAGGCTTATTACAGTGTCCCTGTAAATCATGTGACTATATGTGTCTCTAGCCTTTCCATCTTTTGATGCAGCCTTGTCATGATTTTTGTTAACGTTGTAAAACCGCCTAACGTACTTTCCACTGCACGTTTCGGTGTGTCTTAACCACACGATGTGGTCATGTCGGCTAGTAAAGAAGAAAAGGAGATAATCTTGCCGTACAAGTTAGACAATAACAGGATCAAAAAAAAATAAATAAAAAAAGAAGAGGAAAGAATGAAAAAAGAATTAGGTTGCTGGCTCACATTGTTCTTATCGTTGAAACGAAAGTGGTCTAGATTCCTAGACGATTGCGGTCTAAATGACACTTTAATGCTATTGCTAATTATATTCTATTGTGGTGCGTGCCTGCTGGCTTCGTACTTATTCAGTAAAGTGACTATTATTCATTAATATCTGAAAATTTATAGCGTGCCTGTATGCTACTGATTTCGTAGATGTAGTTTGAATCTCAGCATCAATAACACTGTTCCTTTACTGTTAAATTTAAACATTAGTTCCTTTCGACCACATTCCAAGAGTAAAATATAGGTTAGTAACCGCTTTAGTGAAAACCTGAAGGAGAAGAAAATTAAATCACATTTCAAATCATGCATAAAGTCTGTAAAGCCTTAGTGACTATAGGAACACTTACTACAGAGTACGTTGAATTCGACTACAAATCATTCGGGCATTGGACGAGGAAAACTGCTGAAGATAATTTCAGTTAACAGGCATGGTAATCGGCGATAACCGAAAGATACGTAAAAATAAAAATAGCTTTTGAAGCTGATACTATACTATTCATGCAAATCATGATAACGAACATAACGAAATTTAATAAAAAGAAAGTGATAGATATTTAAAGAGGAAGTTCTGATATTTCGTACACAAGATGCAACGACATAATGTGTTTGGATATTTACCATACATTATTATATATCGTGTGGGCCTCTGAGGCCTATGGTGTGGCCCGGACGTAGGAGCCTGGTGGTGTGGCCCACAGGGTTAAGTAAAACTGAGCCTTGTGGAAATCCATAATGTTCGAATACAGCATTAGTAGAGAGCTTCTTGATGCAGTCGCGTAGTTCAAATACCTAGGCATAACACTGCAGAGCGATATGAAATGGAACGAGTATGTAACGACAGTTGTGAGTAAGGCGAATTTTGGCAATTTGTACTTCATCTGTAAACGATACCGCGTGTAAAACTCTTGTACGACCACGTTTTGAGTATTTCTCAAGTGTTCGGGACCCGTAGCAGATCAGTTTAAAGGAAGACGTGGAAGCAGTTCAGAGGCGAGAAGCTAGGTTCGTTACCAATGCGCGAATGTCACCACAATGCTCCTGGAACTCAAATGGGGATCGCTGCAGGAAAGACGACGTTTTCGAGAAATTCTGTTGAGGGCCGGAATTTAAACGTGAGTGTAGAACGATATACCTGCCGCGTACTTAAATTTCGCCTAAAGATCATAAAGGAAGAGAAGAAAAATTAGCCGGCCGCGGTGGCCGAGGGGACTGAGGCGCTTCAGTCACGGTCCGCACGGCCACTGCGGTCGGGGGTTCCAATCCCCACTCGGGCATGGATATTTGTGCCGTCCTTAGTCTTAGTTAGTTCATAAGTAGTTTGTAAGTTTAGGGACTGATAACCCCGTAGTTAAGTCCCATAGACTTTACAAACATTTGAACATTTTTAAGAAAAATTAGGGCTCGTACAGAGGCATATAGACGTTGTTTTCTCCCTCGTTCTATACGGGGGTGGAATAGGAAAGGAAATGTCTAGTGGCGGTACAGTGTACCCTCCGTCACGCACTTTACGGTGGACTGCGGCGTATATGTAGAACTTCCAGCACATCTCTGTTCACGAAAGTTGCAGTGATTCTAGTTGATTTTGTCGGGGGATGTGAATCCGATAATTCATGTTATGAGTAGTGACCCTGCTCATAAACCCTTGAAATAAGGACACAGGAAACAGGCTACCTACGGGAAAGCGCCAGGCTGGTGGTCCGAGATTAAGTGGCGAGCGGTCGGCCGTCGCGGACGACGTGTCCGGTCCGGTCCGGCTCACGGGCCCCACGCAGCCACAGCCGCAGCCGCAGCCGGCACTTAGGGCGTGCTCCCCTGGGGACGCTATGAATAAAACAGATGAAGACAAAAGCGCGCCGGGGTCGCGGGTCAGGCCGCGCGCGTGCGCGCTGGCGCCGGGCCGCGGCGACGACACGACAAATGGCCGGCCTAATACAAGCAAATGCTCGCTATCAGTATCAATCACGACTCGTGCGCCGACTGGCGCTCCGGCCGTCCCAATACAGCGTGACTCACAAGTCGAGACCATCTTCCCGACTGTTGAACAAGAGCAACTACTTGTATTTCCAACAATGGCTGGGGTCGGGGCACTGTAGACTTATACCACAGTCTAACATATACATTCACGACACTCCCATGGACTTTTGTTATACACTCCGACAGCAACGTTTCACATGCCTCTATGCTTTACTACTGAAAATAATGCGAGTCTGTTGCAAACAATTCAACCCAGAATGGCTCGTAGAAACATTGACTGCTTTAGAAGTCATGTGAATATATAATTTAGTTGATTACGGTGAATTCTCGGTGATAAAAGTTGGCTTTGTTGTCTTAGGTCGATTTCTTTGTGCTGCAAAAATATTGGAGGTCCAGGTTTTTATCGGCGTTTGTACTATTGACTCGTGGATAACTTTTTTAGAAAAACTTGTATTCATTGAGACACTTCACTAAACAAAGAAAAACTATACAATAAACAAGCTTGAAACACCACAATACCACAAAAACAAAACGATGCCACTAGTCACCGTCCATGCCTCATCCAAAAGTGGCTGCATCGCACCAAAAGGAACTCCAAAGATCTTGCCTTCCAAAAGATACTGCACATCGATATATCGATTTGGGTTCAAATTCGACAGATTGTGTACGGACTTTCATAATATTAATAATTATTGAATTAAAGATGAGTGACATTATATAATATTAATATAAATTAAGTTACACAAATTTATATACAGGTCATGAAATATTGTGCGCTCCAAGCGGCCGGCAAGCTACGTTTCTGAATATGATATTTGATGAGAGCGAATAGTATCGTTTATATTCATTTTCACACTTTTTTTTTACATTAGGAGATGTATGTAGTGCATTTTAAATCTTTATATACAGGGTGTCCCAGCTATCTTCCTCACCCAACATATCTCTGGAACAACAACAGTTGTTGTAAAACGACTTTCACCGGTATCAATGTAAGGCTGGGGCTCATGAATGAACATATTTTGTAACATTCTAAAACGAAAGCATATGTATTTTTTGACACAAACTTATGTTTTTTTTTTTTTTTTTTTTTTTTTTTTTTTTTTTTTTTTTTTTTTTTTTTTTTTTTTAATTGGACACACTATATTATTTCTTCAGAAATCTATGACATGACAAATCACATAAACAATGGCGTTGATTTCATCGCAATAAGTCAGTTACATCCCTAGATATTGCGAAGCGAACTTAACGCTCGGAATACGCGAATCGCGCGGCTATCGCACGTCCTGAGCAACATGGGGTTCTCGCCTGACATTCTGGACGTGCGCTATCCCCGTGGTTTGCGTATTTCAAGCGTCAAGTTCGCTTCGAAACATTTAGGGATGTAACTGAGGTATTGCGCTTACTAAATGAGCCTTTAACAAAGAGTGCTGCTGTCCGTTGGTTCTTCTCTACGTCTTCTATTAACTCTACCCGGTACAGATCCAACACTGATGAGCAACACGTAAGCTCTGGCCGAACGAGAGTTTAGTAACCTACTTTCTTTCTTGATTCTTGCAATGAATCTCAGTCTGTATTTATATGGTCGCCCTTACGTCTATCCTACATATTTTATGGGTGTAACTGCTTCCACTGTTTGTCTTGCTACTGCCTAGCTATGAAGGATCTTTCAAGTCCGTGCGGAGAGCATTGAGGCGCTTTGCTCCGGTGCACGAGGCTGTTCTCCGTCGGCGGTTCGAATCTTCCCTCGGGCATGGATGTTTGTGCTGTCTTTACTATAAGTTGGTGCATAAGTAGTTTGTAAGTTTAGGTACTGATGACCCCTTTGTTAAGTTCCATAAGCTTAACGAACATTTTAACATTTTACAAGTCGGTTGTGCATTCCGACGGACTTGGGGAATTCCAGCAGGAAAATGCGACACCCCACAAGTGCAAAATTGCTACAGCGTGGCCCTAGGAACACTCCTCTAAACACCGCCGCTAGCCACCGAACTCCCCAGACATGGACATTATTGTGAAAACCTCGTATGCCTTGCAAGGTGCTGTTCAGCTATCTGTACCCCCTCGCCGCCTCGTACCCTGATGGAGTCACGGGCATCTCTGAAGACTACTCGGTGTCAATTCCCTCCTGCACTACGTCAGTCATCAGTCGAGACCATGCCGCGCTGCGGGTCTTCTGCATGCTCGCTGCAGCTCCATACAATATTAGACATGTGTTCCAGTTTCTTTAGCTCCTGACTATATACTTGTTTCTTGGACATCACTGTGCTATACTGGTAACAGATTTAGATATCTCAACTAAGTATTGTTTTCTGTAAACCATTATGAACACAGAATTTGGCTCTTGAAATGGATTATGGAGCTTAAAGTGTCTTGCATTTCTGATCGCGGTGAACAAGAAAATGTTGAGTTAATGATGAGGTAACTGCAAAGGCACGCAAAGGACTCTTTTTCGATAAGCGATAAAAAGAGATAGTATTTCAAATCGAAATTTATGAAGAATATAGTGACGTTAACACGAAACGCAAGCTATTGCGGATTACATGTGCGAGAACAGTGTTTGGGGTATCGAATATTAGTATTGCCTATGGTGAAAAATCGACCAATTGTGTTTACAACGTAATGAAACTCATTTTTTTTTCATGCAACCGGAAATTTTTAGTATCAGGTTCTTAGTTCCTACCAGTCATGAATTGTAGGCTGAAACTGAAAAAACTTCAGAAAGGTAGGAAAATAAGGAGATAGGACCTGGATAAACTGAAGGAACCTGAAGTTCTTGACAATTTCAGAGGGAGCTTTAGGCAACAATTGACAGAAACGAGAGAAAATAAAACAGTAGAGGAGTAATGGGTAGTATTGAGAGATGAAATAGTGAAAGCACCAGAGGACAAAATAGGTAGGAAGGCAAGACCTACAAAAAAATCCTTGGATATCACATGACATACTAAATTTAATCGATGAAAGGAGAAAACTGCAGGAAATGAAACATGCAAAATGGAGTACAGACGACTAAAGAATGTAGAAGAATGTGTAATTAGGGGAAAATACGTACAGTCTACAGGAAAATAATAGAGATATTTGGAGATAAGAAAGACAGCTCTATGAATATCAAGAACACAGTTCTCAGCAAAGAAGGGAAAACTGAAAGGTGGAAAGAGTATATAGAGAGGCTCTACGAAGGAAATGAACTTAGAGGCAATATTGTAGGAAGGGGAGAACATGTAGATGAGGATGAGGATGAGGATGAGGATGAGGATGAGGATGAGGATGAAATAGGAGATACTATACTGAGAAATGAATTTGACAGAGCACTGAAAGACCTAAGTCGAAACAAGGCCCCTGGAGTAGATGACATTCCCACAGAGCTACTGAAGTCTCTGGGAGAACCAGCCATGACAAAACTGTTTCACCTGGTGTGTAAGATGTATGGGACAGGCGAGGTACCCTCAGTCTTTAAGAAAAATGTAATAATACCCATTCCAAAGAAAGCAGACGCAGACAGGTGTGAAAACTACAGAACCATCAGTTTAATAAGTCATGGTTGCAAAAAAAATTACACGAATTATTTACTGAAACATGGAGAAGCTGGTAGAAGCCGACCTCGGAGAAGATCAGTTTGGGTTCAGGAGAAATGTAGGAACACGGGAGGCAATACTCACTTTACGGCTTATCCTAGAAGATAAAGGAAAGACAAACCTACATTTCTAGCTTTTGTAGATTTGGAGCAGGCTTTTGACAATGTTGATTGGAATAAACTCTTTCAAGTTCTGAAGCAAGCAGGAGTAAAATATAGGGAGCGTAAGGTTATTTACAACTTGTGCAAAAACCAGACAGCAGTTGTCTGAGTTGAAGGGAGTAAGACAGGGTTGTAGTCTTTCTCCAATGTTATTGAATTTGTACATTGAGCAAGCTATAAAGGAAAGCAAGGAGAAATTTGGAGAAGGAGTTAAATTTCAGGGTGAAGAATTAAAAACATTGCGTTCTGCCGACGACATAGTAATTCTGTCATAGACACCAAAGGACCTGGAAGAGCAGTTGAACGGAATGGCCAGTTTGCTGAAACGTGCATATAAGATGAACATTAATAAGAACAAAACTAGGGTAATGGAGGGCAGTCATAGAAAATCAGGTGATGTTGAAGGAATTAGATTAGGTAACGAAACAATAAAGGAGGTAGATGAATTTTGTTACTTGGGCAGTAAAATAACAAATGATGGTCGCAGTACAGAGGATATAAAATGCAGAATGGCAATGGGCAGAAAAGCGTTCTTGAAAAAGAGAAATTTGTTAACGTCGAATATTGATTTTAGCCTAAGGAAGTCCTTCGTGAAGGCTTTTGTGTGGAATGTTGCCTTGCATAGGACAGGAAGCCGATCGAGGCTTTTGAAATGTGGTGCTACAGAAGAATGCTGAAGATTAGGTGGGTGGATCAGAAATGATTTGGGGAGAAAAGAAATTTCCGGCATACCTTGACTAAAAGAAGGGATCGATTGTTAGGACACATTGTTAGACATCAAGGAATTGTGAATTTAGTGTTTGAGGGAAGTGTGGGGGTAAAAACCGCATAGGAAGACCTTAGTTGGATGCAATAAGCATATTCAGACAGATGTAGGTTGCCGTTCTTGTGTGGAGCTGAAGAGGCTTGCTCAGGAGAGAGTATTGTGGAGAGCTCATGAAACCAGTCTCCGGACTGAAGACCGCAATAACAACAACACAGACACCTTGAGGGTTTCTCAAAATAGAGATGTATAATGAATGCAGGTTATCATTCAGCATGCGTACGTATACGTGTTACCTGTCAGTCGTATCTAGACGTATCAGGGGTGCCATATAAATGATTGATTCGTTCCTCACAGGGAAGAAATTCCCAGTTAGCTGCAGCAATCATGTGAGTTCATCTAGGGAAGCTGTGGCAGGAGTCCCACAGGGAGATCTAGATCTCATAATATGCGTGTTATACACACATGTGCAAAGACTATTAAGATGATACAGCGGTTTTTAAAAGTAGTAGCAATCTAAATTTCATCATTAGGAAGCTGCAGCAACACCTGGATGAGATCTCGCAGTGGTACAGCGAATGGAAGATCCACAAAAATCTGGTATAGTCATGTTCACTTCCAAACTGCGAAAGCCAGACTGAGATTTTCCGTTACTGGAAGGGAACTCGAATGGAGTGATTCGTCCATATACCTCGGTCTTGAAATAGACAAGCGTCTAACGTTCGGAAAGCAAGTAAACAGGTCAAGGGGAAAACGTTACGGTGCATATACACAGCTGTACCCGCAACTAAAACGCGGGAAACTGACCACAGAAAATAAACTGAGAATATATAGGCATACTGTCCTTCCGGCCATGCTCTGTGGCTCTGAAGTCTATTCGAGAGCTGCAGAAACGGAAGAAACTATAGGGACAACAGAACAGAATCCTCCGAGTTATCGCGGATGCTGATCGCTACATGCCCAACACATACTCGTACATTAAGGACTTGTTAGGCGAACAATCATTCACCATGTACATCAATATAAAATCGATAGCTTCAACTTCGGCCCACCATCTCATTCATCCGTTAGGTAATCAATACCCCGACGCTTCAACCAAAAGACCAAGCTCCACACGCCGACGCTTTAACCAAAAGACTAGTCTACATACTCCAGAGAATTTAGGGAATAATAGATTGCAGACATACAGCCTTACATACAAACACTACATAGTGTAGCATGTTTTACTGAGATGTGACTGACACCACAATTGTCAAAGATGGCATTCTCTTGTGGAACATGGGCTCACTCGACTCATAGGGAGAGGGATGCGGAATAACACAAGACTCCAAGTTTAGTCATTTATTTAACATAAGTTTTACACAATTCTGAGGAGTTGAAACCACTTATTCTTGCAGTTGCACAAGTGACATGCTAAACAGAACTCTGTACTTGAACGAAACGGTCTGGCTTTCTCAAAAGAACATTTACATTGAGAGAATGAAAGACCTACTGTTGGACACCGTTGCAGTGCGAGCTTCGGCTACAGAAAGCACTGAGTGAAGATGCTGACGCAGCGGAAGCCGGCGTTGGCTGACTGCGCGGAAGTGCTGCTCGACATGCGCTGTGCTGATAGGCCTAAGGGCCCTGTGGAGGCAGGACCGAGCCGCTCTGTCCGGGATGGCGTGTGACGGCTACGGGCGGCGAACTCGCGTACTCTACCGAGCGATAGCAGAAGGCTGAGCCCCACCCGGGAGATGAAGGTAGCGCTCACCGACTGGGTCCCAGGTAAGCTGCCATTGTCGCCGCTGCTACGCTTCCATCCTCCGCGGCGCCAAGTCGGGCGTTTTATGGGAGCTGACTGGCTCCCGTCGGCCCCTGGTCTTCTGGTGTCGAAGACACGACCCCCCAATGCCCGCTGCGGCGCTCCGGCGCTTCTGGCAGTTTGGTCCGAACTCTTGTCCGTCCTTCGATGATTCTGCCGACCTGTGCTTAGAGGGGTCCATTTATAGCCGAAAAGTTGCTACTAGAACGTTCTGGTTGCTTCGGTGACCTGCTTACGTTAGCGTAAGACACGTTAGTAAGATGATAAAGTCACGCTCTAACGTAGCATGTGTTGTTGCAAGAGTTCCCCTTTCCTACGCGCACGTGCCTCAGACGAATAACACTCCGGCCACCACTGTTTACGACTGATTTTCGTAACCGCTGCTGCTGCTAACCCACTTTCTGTCTGCTATAAACTTCACTTGTCCATTCAAGTACAATTCCCATAGTTATTTTATTATTAAATATTATATCCTCACTCTATTGATTTATTTTACACTTTTCATTAGTACACTCTGCAATAGCTAAATCGTGAAAGCTATATTCAGCACATCATCAGCCATACTAGAAGTGAAGCGGGCAAAGCCCAGTGGTGCTTCATGGGCCACTATTGTATATACTCTCACCGATGGTCCCATATCACTACAACTACGCACGCCCCCACGCCATTGCATAACCTCCATCAGCTTGAATATTCCCCCGCTGACATGCAGGGTCCATGAGTACATGAGGGTTTTCTCCATACCTGTACCCGTCCATCCACTGGATACAATTGGAAACGACACTCGTCAGTCCAGGCATCAACAGTCGAATGTCGGTTTTGACGGACACAGGAGAAGCGTAAAACTTTGTGTCGTGCATTCTT
Source organism: Locusta migratoria (assembly GCA_026315105.1). Taxonomy (NCBI): domain Eukaryota; kingdom Metazoa; phylum Arthropoda; class Insecta; order Orthoptera; family Acrididae; genus Locusta; species Locusta migratoria. The sequence continues at coordinate 549,211,411 of CM048745.1, read as the reverse complement.
CAAGGGCACACGAGTGAACCATCTGCTTGGAAATCCATTTCGTTCGTGTTTCGTGGAATGGTTCCCACTCTGAAACTTATATATGGCTCAGCACTGAAATGCGCGGCAATTTGCGAGAGGGCTATACTTAAATTTAAGAATGCCATTGAACTATCTTTGGTCCCATCCTTGCAAAATCTTTCTCCGCCCGCAGCGGTGACGGACGTTTCACGTTTTACGGAGTCCCAATATTCACGATGCACTTCTGAAAGCCGGCCGCGGTGGCCGAGGCGACTGAGGCGCTCCAGTCACGGTCTGCACGGCCACTACGGTCGGGGGTTCGAATCCCCCCTCTGGCATGGATATTTGTGCAGTCCTTAGTCTTTGTTAGTTCATAAGTAGTTTGTAAGTTTAGGGACTGATGACTCCGTAGTTAAGTCCCATAAGCTAAACAAACATTTAAAACATTTTTTAAAACAGCACTTCTGAAATAGTCGTACGGGAAAAATCCCCTCGGCATCGCTACCTCGGAGATGCAGTGTCCAACCCTCGGGTGCCGACTATAACACCACGTTCAAACTGACTTAAATCGTGATAAATATAATTCATCTTTGGCAGAGCTATTAAATATTATGTAAAATATAAACATTTCTATATGTATTTCATACCACGTCAAGCTGCAGAAAACAGAGCAGCAAAAACCTGGAGAATTGGAAAATTCTCTTGAATACATACAGCCCGAGGTTATGTATGAAACAAGAACTTCGTAGAAATAAATCAAATTTCTATATGTTTTTTCGACATGCATTATTCTAAACAATATGTGAAATATTCGTATAAGTAATTCTTACAAGCACGCAGATGCTTGAGAATGACTAACTGCTGAAACCACTGTCGAAATAAATGATAAACCCAAAGCAGTGATACTCTACCTTATCGACAACGTGATCGACAGAGAGCCAATCACACCCTTCTCGCATGGTGATACTGACGTGTTATAAAATATACATAATTAATATTATTTGACATATACATTTATCATTACCTTCACTAGTAAATTGCGTGTCGTGCGAAGTCGGAGCGGGTCGCTAGTATTTAGGAATTCAAACAAGGTGTTCTAGTTCACTTGATTTGTTTTGTAACAGAGGAAGTTAACGACGCGCATAGCCAATTATCAGGTCAGCTTGAATGCTTACCTTCGCTGAGTTTGTCATGGTTTGTTTTTCTATCCAACACAGCAAGATCCTTGCGACCAGTGGCCGTGAGGTTCTATCCGATCCATCATCTGACAAATGTCCACCTCTGCAGACGTGTTACTGCAAGGCCAGTAACTGCCGTAGATCCGTTATGGTGAAAGAACACGATCATTTTAGCAGTATTGCCTATTCATACCGCGCCGGCCGCAGTGGCCGAGCGGTCTGCGGCGCGCCAGTCAGACGCTACGGTCGGGGGTTCGAATCCCCCCTCGAGCATGGATGTTTGTGTCGCATTTAAGTCCTTTAAGCTATACAAACATTTTTTTATTCATACCGCAGCTTAAGCTACAAATGGAAATTTAAAAATCAAATGGTTCTTTTGACAAAAATGTTCATAGAATTGTATAATAATTGCTAAGAAATTTAGAATTCACCCAGTTATGTGAGTCAGGAATACATTCCACACATTTGAATCATTTCCTACATTACTCAATCATGTCTTGCAGTGATATTCACGAAAGTATTTATTGTCTTTCGACAAGCAAAAATAAATATTACATGTTCAACATATTTTTCAACTTTAAATGTCGTGTCCTCTTCCTGTTGGTACCTGAGGATTGAGCCTCACCGTAGCTACGGAGGTACTTACAGTTTTGGCAGAATAACGTTAAATTACTTCTGTAGATCTTTCACATTATGAAACCCATTTTGCTTCTAAATTTAAAATAAAGGACAATTAAGACACACTTACGGACAGTTGCTCCAGAGCCACCATCTTGAAAATTAACACACGGTATCTAGGACGAGTAACAATATCGATCAGTTTAGAATTGTATTCTTTGCAGCGATTGCTACACAGTCGTCTGACTCAGGACCAACTATGTAACACGACGTTACAGTGCAAAGAAAACTCAACCACGGAATTATGTAAGGTAGGTCTGGAAAAGAAAGGAATGTTTCTCTGCAATAGAAGAAACTTCTTGTTCAATGAATCGTCACAGAGAAAGAAAAAATTGTCTACTGGTACAGATTTGTAGATAACATTCTTTATGGTAGATGAATCGGCACAGAGAATACAACAGCTACACACAGACATAAACAGTATATACAGCAACATTCGATTCACAATGTAAAAAGAAACAAACCTGCAGACACACTTCTTGGACATAACTATAAAAAGAGACAACAATAAGCACACATGAAATCTTCAGAAAACCAACAGCAACAGATACAATCGTACATGACATATCTAATCATCCCCATAACGAAAAACTAGCATTTCTACAGCACATGTTACATAGACTAAACAGCATCCCAATAAGCAAAGAAAACTGTTAGAGAGAATTAAGAACAATACAACTTACACAGTGGCTAAAAATGGTTATAACTGTGAAACAGTAGAAAGTGCCAACCAAAAAAATAAAATACAACTAATGAGATATACAAAGAAACAACCGCTCAAAAACCTCACAAACACAGAAAAGGCAACACACGAAACAGCAAAAATGGCACATGCTATCATACAACACAAATCAACTCACAAAATAGCAAACATACTGAAAAACAAGGTTTACAAATGCCTATAGAACAAGAAACAGATTTCTGTCACATCTACAAACAACTGATAAAAAAGAAAAATATGGAGGAACAGGTATATGTACCAGCTAGACTTCCAAGAATATAAATCAGTATAGCTGGGAATGAATATGAAAACCATATATAAAAGTCATATAAGAAACTGGAAGTGAGAAAATAGTCATTTCACCTCTGCAGAACACATGATAGAACACGGATATGAACCATCTAATATGTAACAAGATATGAAAATCATCAGAATCAATAATGGAGACAGAAAACTCCTGGCAATGAATGAGAATGTGATTAGCAACTGACTGATGAAGTGGCTACAAAAAGTATGAAACAGTAGTGAAACATGAAATGCCCTCCTCCTTTCTTTCTCTCCCCCACCCCACCCCGCCCCACTCTCACACTAGCAAATAAATAAAAAAAAACAAATAATATAAAAAATACAAAAAACAAAACATTAAAGCTGAAAAAATATTTCTACACTTATACCCACCCACACCACATCTACACAGAGATCAACACTGCCAAAAACAGCTGATCCACTCAGGAACACGAACAACGGACAAGCGAAAAGCGATAGTTGGCAACACTACACGTGGTAAATAAATCTTCACAAGACGAGTACACAGTGAAGCGATGGTATAAATGTGTTCTTCAAGAACCATGAAGACACACATTGAGTAACACAAAAACTAGTAAGAAATATCGATAGACTAAATTAACTTCGAAAGGCTTGGGCCTATCAAAGTTGTTTCTAAGCTTGTAGGTCAAAATTTATAAAACTGTAACATAGTAAAGATTAATGATTGTTGTACTGTGAAACATAGCAAAGTAATATTTATAACTGTAACCCAATATTATAAAAAAATGTATTACAGGCCACTGATGATACTTCCCAAATGAAAAACAGAAACGCGTGTGACACAACAAACGCCTTTAATTTAGTTGCAATACACGGAAAAACAGATCACTAATTTTCTAATTTTCTAAGTAATAAAGGACGACGGAAACAAAACCAAATCTAATACTTTCATCTACTAAATCAACTCGGAAGGCCTTTCTCGAGAGGTTTCTTCGTAGATCTTTCCCGTAAATGGCTTCAAAAAATCTTACTATAAACGCACATGTTTTTTCTATCTGTGTAAATCTGTTTATTTACGACTTTTGTCAACATTATCACTGGTAAAGCTGGATTCATGCTCACCCTGAACTAAAATCGTGTCTGTAAAGAAGAAGTAGAAGTGCTAGGAACGTCGAAACAATTAACATCGACAGGCAAGCACATAGAAGCTGCTAAAATCCCAATGCGTAAATGAATGGAAATAATAATATCGCCGAGTTTCTGCCTTCAACTGTCTCACGTAACGGCTGGTACGCTATTGACGCCTAGGAGAATGCACAATTTAGTAATATGTGTAAAAGCCAAATTTTGACCCTACATGCGCGTAGTGAAACGTAACTGTTACGACCTTAAATTCTTACTGACGAAGAGTGACGTTCAAATACCTGTTATACCATTCAAATTTGGTTACTTCGAGGTTTACCTTAACCGCTTAAGACAAATACCTGACACAGCATCCATCATTCCAATGACGAAATGCATTGATGCAGGCAATTAGGTAAATATCTCATGCATAAGATCTCCCTTAATACCTCTGCTACCGAGAGTCATATACTGTACTGAGAAGAGATTTCATTTTATTCATTTATTTATTTCTGGATAAAGCTCAAATGTTCAAATGTTTGTATAGTCTATGGGACTTAACTACGGGGTCATCAGTCCCTAAACTTAGAAACTACTTATGAACTAATACTAAGGACGGCACAAATATCCATGCCCGAGGGGGGATTCAAATCCCCGACCGTAGTGGCCGTGCAGACCGTGACTGAAGCGCCTCAGTTCCCTCGGCCACCGCGGTCGGCCTCGATAAAGCCATGCTTATTACTTTTATAAAGCACAATGTACATTTATAGATTTTACATGTAATATCATACTAATTATACGTGTTTTGAGAATTTTACAATGGATATGCCGCGGTGGAGTGGTCGAGCACTCTAAGGCGCCTTGCCGCAGAGAGCACGCTTGCTCGCCGTTGGATATTCGAGTTCTCTCTCGGGTGTGTGTTGTCCTTACGATAATTTGGTTTAACCTAGTTAAGTAGTTTGTAAGCCGAGAGACTGGTAACCGCAGCAAGTCGCTTAGATCTACAAACTTTTGAACATTCGAACAAATGGATACAAGTTATTAAGTATATGTAGACCAGAAGAAAATTCAAAGAAGTAATATCGATAGTAACTGAGAGATTCAAACCAGATAAGTTAATAAATAGTTCCCATCGTACGCATGGAAGGTTGGAATAGTGTTGCAAACACTAGAAGCGTGCCAAATTTAAGAACAATGTCCAACGAGCAAAAATAAAATAAATAAATATATACGAATGGACCGAACTATCCGAAGAACTAGAGGAAAGAAGTTGTTACTGCTCTTGTGTGGTATTAAACAGGAGTTACGGGTTTGAATCCCGGACGTGGTACAAATTTCCTTCAACTCAATATCTCTGATATGTCGAGACAAAATACTATTTCTCTGAACATTGATTTATTTTTTGATTCTTAATAGTGTTTCCTTGTTTAGCATCTTTCAAGGTTCACACTTTTTTTTGTAGCTGACAGTGTCTGCAACATTTCTTTCCAAAAATGAACACCGTTTTTTTCCGAATGATTGGTGTCTTCAGTCAGCAACTCTAATTGTTAACAATAATTCGTGAACATAAGAAGACCTGATAGTTGAGCAGTTGCCATCTTGTGGCCAGGAACCAGCCACGGCAGTGCAGCACCGGCCACATGGTGTGAATATTTATTATTTCTGAAGATGACCTATATTAGGTTAAAACCGGTAAAATAAAACATTTTTTATCTCTGCTATCAAGACTGCTTTACAATAGAAATATCTTCAAGGAAGAGCGCTGTTTTTCTCTTTGGACTATATTAGCCAAATTAACTGTTTACTGTATAAATATAGTATATGAAAGTGTTGTTTTTGCTTAATTATACCGAGCAACGTGGTGAATTTTCTGACGTTCGGAAGATCTTTTAAAGTTATAGGTGCTGAAATATGCTACCGGTACTATATATTAAGGGAGCACTGTATTCACTGACTCATCCTGCAATGCCACCCCTCTCTTCCGATGCCACAATAACTTCATTTGGATGTTATAGTGTATACTGTCCTATATCGACGTAAAGTTTGGGATTTTGTGTCCATGAATTGTACAAACAAATCAATGCATACTAGGAAGATATTTACAGAACATATCAGTGATTATTACCAGTACATGAATTGTAAAGCTATAACAGACGTCTAAAATCGGACGATATCTTTTTAATTTTTTTATTTTTTTTATTTTTCGAAAATAACGATTGTTACCGTGATATCTATCAGAGAATGCAATCGCGCCATCGCACTGAGATCAATCTGAATAACGACCCGCATCTTCAAATGACCTGCATCGCACTGAGATTTTATAGTACAGTGAATATTCAAAGCCAGATGTTATCTAACGTACCAATATTTAATCTAATCTGGCATGTATGCGCTACATAGTTCATTTGAAACGCATGTATCCTTCTTGGTGTTGCATTCTTTTACAAACCAGAGCTTTCGCAAGTGTGAGATTTATGTTTTGCTGGGACACTTATTTTAATACTCGTATTTCAAAACACATCCTTCCTTTTCCAGTTTCCAGAAGGTTCGTATCGCACCCAATAAATTTCGTGTTTATACTTTAAGAACATTCTGCCTCAATTCCTTGCAAAGGATTAATATCATTCGAGCGTCTGTGTTGAAGTAAGCATTTTCAATTTTACTACTGCTGTGTACAACCCACATTTCATCGTCCTTCTAAGTCTTAGTTCTTTTATACAGGGTGCCCCAAAAAAACACCAACGAGGTTTAGTATATTGTGTGGGACGGCAAAGTGATTGGTTTTCGTGAAGGAACCCATGTCCGAAAACGCTCAGCTTGGGCGCTGGAGAACATTCAAGTCTGAGGACGAGCCTGCATTCTGCAACCCTTCAGACATCTGTATATTGCGGATGGACCTCCTGGTCCTAATAATATTCCTGCTCACGCGCACGGCTACAGTATTTTTCCACACAGCTCTTGTGTCCATTCTGCTGCGGAACTTGTGTTGTCGGCCAGTGCAGTAACGTTTTTGACAGCAGCGGAAATGAAGGAGATGTTGCTTTCATACGGCGAAGCGGATTTCAATAGAAGAGCTGCAACATGATCGTATGCAGAACGTTTTCCAAACAGACGTAACTCATATCATTCCACGTTCGCGGCTATCAAAAGACGCCTACGAGAAGATGGAAAGTTTCACGTAGATATTTTCTGCCAGAGGTCGTCCATTGTGCAGTAAAGTAGTACTCTGACAGTTGCTGAACAGTGATTTGAGTCGTCCGCATTCGACTTGAATACATCTGTTGGAGGAGATCGTGCTGAGAATGTTCGGAGCAACCAAGAAGTGGCATAGGCGCTGCACATGGATAAAAGTGCCTTGTGGCGTGTTGTCCATGATTACCAGCTCCAGACTTACCATCTGCAGAAAGTCCACGCATTACAGGAGGAGGATTACCAACGGCGGGTACAAAGGTATTTAGAACAATGAATACTCAAGCCACAATTTCCGAGTTTGATGGTATTCACGGATGAATGCACGTTTACTAGGGACAAGGTAGTACAAAATCACCAACAGGAGTTCGATATTAACATATGGGCCGGGATAATCGTTAGGCCCTAATTAGTGACAAACAGACCGACAGGAACGATCTACCTCACATTTAATCAAGATGCTTAGCTTACCCTGGTGGACGCAGTGCCGCTAAATGATAGGATGGAAATGTGGATGTAACATCCCAGAGCCCCAGGACACTTTGATGTTGTGCGGAACCACCTCAACGTCGTGTATCCCAATTGATGGATTGTTAGAGTTCAAATGTTCAAATATTTGTAAATCTATCGGACCAAACTGCGTGGTCATCAGTCCGTAGCTTACAAACTACTTAAACTAAGGTAAACTAACCTAAGGACAACACACACACTCATGCCCCAGGGACTCGAACCTCCGACGGCGAGCAACCGCGCGCTCCGCAGCGAGGCGTCTTAGACCGCTCAGCTACTCCACGCACCGATTGTTAGAGGTGGACCAGTTCTGTGGCCAGCACGGTCGCCAGATTTGACACCTCTTGAGTATTTTCTATAGAGTAGCATTAAGAGGATGGTGTATGACACTCCTGTGATGTCTGCGGTGTACCTAATGTTGGACTCAATGGAGCAACTGAAACTGTTCAAAGACAACTACACTTATGTGCTCATATGCGTGCATCACAGCATTGTTGATGCACGCTCTGCAATAACGTAGGAGGTACGTAGTTCGAAACCATTTTGTAATGTAGACAGCGCGATGTACTACTCATGTCGCGTTTATTGACGTAAAGAGGAATGTACACACACCTCAGACTTCGTGCGCAAGAAGGTTATTAGGATCAGAACGTCCATCAAAAATACATAGATGTCTGAAGGGTTGCATACCTTCAGTTTGCAGGCACCGAAACGGATCGGATAACTACAGTTTGCCGCGGCGGAGCGGCGAGCGCATTGAGGCGCTATCTACGATGCGCGAGGCCGTTCCGCGTAGGAGGGTTCGATTCCCCCCCCCCCTCGGGCATGGATGTTTCTGCCGTCTTTAGAATAAGCTAGTTCACAATTAGTTTGCAAGTTTAGGGACTGATGACACCGCAGTTAAGTCCCTTAAGTTTAATAAACATTTGAACATTTGATAACTACAGTTCGCTCTCAGACTTGAATGCTCTCCAGCACCCAAATTGAGCGTTTCCGGGTATGGGCTGCTACTTGAAAACCGACCACTTTGTCTGCCCGCTCAACATACTAAGCGTTGTGGGTGTAGTTTTGAGACACACTGTATTTAATATATATATATTTTAGTATGCTATTGCCCATGACATTCAGGAATCCATTAAGACTTTCACATATTCTCTAACTGTACTGGTCTCTTCTCCTTTTGAATCTTTCGCTTACGTCACTGACATTTCGACATGTATCAATACTTGCATCACCATTGGACATAAAGCTCTAATACGTCAATTAGCAAGCAATAAACCACTAACGCGCAGTTTATGACCTAGTCTCACACCTAGCTAGTAGACTGACAAGGGGCAGTTGTGAGGCGAGGTAGTAGAGCCGGTTCTTCCAGAGCTCTTCAGCGTACGTCTGATGTCTCTATTGGGAAGCATCCGTATTTCGGCATCTGTTAACGATGTCGTGATTCTTTGTTTTACTGCAGTTTCTTTTTTTATTTTCTACCTGAGTCTTACTGAAACCTGAAACTCGCAGTATACTACAGAGAGGTGGAAGGCTGGAATGAAATTCTCGCTTTGCCATGTAGCTTATTCTTTAATCAGATGACACAAACACCTGGCATTCCCGTAAAAGTTTTTTAATTAAAAAAACAAATTTGCTTAATATGGAAGTAAGTTAAGGATACATAACAATGGTATTTGATTTACATGAAATTAGACATATTAATGAATCTTTAGTTTTAAAAAGGAAGCGAAACACACACACACACACACACACACACACATATATATATAAATTTGGTACCAAGCAAGGACGGTAAGTTTAGAATCACAAAACACATACTGAAAGACGGCTGACTGGTTTACAGTTAGCAAGTAAAATTTAAAACAAGAAATCAGTAAGCCATTTACGCAGTAAATATTAGACTACCATAGTTTCTAGGTACGGGCATGTACAATCCCCTTTTAATTAACATGAACGTAATCAACCCTTGTTGAAAGTACGATACATTATAATTACTTGCGGAGAGACCCGAGCACCTGCTTAAGAAATGATACTACAAGAAGGATATGCCTTAAAATGACGCACAATACAAGCAAGAATTCAACGAGAAATTACAAAATTTAAAAAGCTCAAATTTGTCAAGTAGCTCATGCAAAGCAGTGCTAATCACAGACTAATACTACGTGAAGAATGACAATCGGCTGCTTGAACACGTTAATGGAATATAATAAATCCAAGGAGACAAGTGCTACTCCTTTTTATCAAATAAATCACTTTAAAATGATGCACAATGAACCCAGATCTGAATTTAAAACAAACAGAATACTCTAACTTGGTACTTATAAACAGACAAAACAATAGACACGCGTGCAATCGAATTATGGGTCCTTGAACTGAGACAAGGAATCACGTGTCTGCCACGTTCACATCGTATGACCTGGGTCAAGCTAAGAGCGAAATGGACAAAATTTGCCCGTTACGTCCCAGTCGCACTTAAAGAAATGGCGTGAGGGTGGTTCAAGTAACCGGGCCCTGGAAAAGACTAGACATATTGCTGGGACCTAGGGATATATATAGAACCTAAATTCAGGTCCACAGAGAGTCCTAGTCCAGTTAACCACAGCTCAATGTCATCTTCCTGGTGAAAAATCCTCAAAACCTCAATATGTCAGATTTTAACCAGCTCTGAAGTCAGTCATCACTGACAAAACACGTTAGTCTACAATCGTACGTTTGCGATCAGAGATGTAAATGAATATTGTTTATTGTACAATGAAAAGCCCAAGTGACTGGTACACCTGCCTAATATCGTGTAGGGTCTCCGCGACCTCACAGAAGTGCCTGAAGACATCGTGACATGGTTTCGAATAATGTCTGCAGTAGCGCTGGAGGAAACTGACACCATGCTTCCTGCAGGACTGTCGATAACTTCACAAGAATACGAAGGGATGGAGATCTCTTCAGCACGTTGCATCTCAGATATGATAAATAATAATTATTTCTTAGGAGTTCTGTGACGAGCGTAAGTGTTTAAAGTCTGAAGAGTGTTACTGAAACCACTCAGTAGCAATTCTGGACGTGTGGAACGACGTATTATGCTGGTGGAATTGCTCCAGTCAGCCTGAACGCACAATGGACATTAATGAATGCAGGTTGATCCGCCAGCACGGGTACATACATGTTCAAACACGTCCATACAGCCTGTTGCATTTATATTATCCCCAGTAAATAAAAGTTAATGGACTTCAGACTTTTTTTAGTCTATCGAGACTCTCCATTCCCACTACGCGAGATACCAGATATACAAGAAACTTTTTGGCCAAAATAGGGAATAATATTGTTGTGTTTTATAATTTTAAATGTCTATTTATGAGGCCCCATATGTGATGGCGTATTCTGTGCTATGTTCCAACTGACCCCACTTGCTCAGAATTAATGGGACTTGCGTACCAAACAGTTTAAACAAGCATTAGCCGTGCCTCGTTGTTCTGGTCGTCTGCTGGTTCAGACAGCATGGCTGCAGTTGTCTCTGACGCTAGTCAAGTTCTGCTAATTCCCGGGCAGAGGCAAATCCTTAGCAATCTTAGTGAAGGTTCCTATTCACTCCCCTTGGCCGATGTGCACGTTAAGTAGCCTAAGTGGAAAGAGCTAAACCCTTTAAAGAGGTAGCTGGAGGGTAGCGACCACGAGGGCGGCCAGGTAGTCGTTGGCTGGCCTTTGGCGAGGTAAGTTGCTTTTTGGTGTTATCTCTGTTCTGAGCACGTGGATAGACCTTGTTCCAATTCGATTGTAGGTTGAAAATGCTCTTCCCCGTCTCTAGTTCTGGCTATAACATCACCGTAATGCGTAGCGGTGAGATTTTACTTAATTTTGTTCTGGGACTGCTACTTTCATGAAGTTTGATTTGCGGACTCAGTGGTGTTTGTTAACAGAATCCTTGCACTCCCTGACTCTATAGTCCTTTCTTCCCATGTTTATACATGTTTAAATGTTTTTCCTGTTCATTTGGTCGGTAAATTTGATGTTTTTCTGGAACTTTTCGATACTTCCGGTGTCTGGCCTTTGTCCATAGAACACGTGGACAGTATGAGACAAAGCCCTCAGCTTACTCCATCACGCTAGGCGGAAGAGTTGTCAATTATAACCTTGCTTAGATGTTGTGATTTCTAGTACGTGTAACGTGGTAATTTTCCTCGAATTTTGGTACTTCTAAATTTTAACTTCCACACTCGCTGCCCCACGTGTATGAGAAATAGCGTGTTATATACCGTCGTCTACTATCAGAAATCTCTTCTTCCTATGAGTAGAATGAATCGTTACACGATATATCTCGCCTGTTTTTTTTTTTTTTTTTTTTTTTTTCGAAATTGTAATTCTTCCCTTTTCCAATGTTTTTGTGATCCCACCCCGCGCAGTAACGTAGGATTCTGTAACCTTGCTTATTAGCTATATATTATTCCTATTAGTAGAAGGAATGGTTGTACGACGTTGTTCGCGTTTTTATTTTTCTCGAAATAGTATTTTTTCACTCTGTTCAAATTCTGTGATTCGACCTCGTAGCATGCCCTACCTTTCTGCAACCTTGCTTATTAGCTAGACATGATTCCTCTGGTTGCACAACCTATCTCGCGACTTGCTTTGGGCTAAAAGTCTTTTTTTTTTTGGGGGGGGGGGGGTTGGTGGTCTAAGTTCCGACGCTGTAGAGTGCTGTTTTGACCTGAAACCTTTACTATCCACTAGTTCTCTTCTCCCTGTGCAAAACGAACACCAGAACGACCGTTTTTAAATATCATTTAGCGAATTTTCCTATTTAATCGATATTTTGAATTTCTCTGCAAACTTTACTTCGCGACTGTATCGCATGCCACTTGGTCTTCTACCACGCGCGTTTTTTTCCCCCGCTGATAAGTTACCCTGAGCCTAAGCCAGAAGGCCATACAAACTACTTATGAACTAACTTATTCTACAAATATCACAAACATCCATACTCGAGGAAGGATTCTAACCTCCGACGTGGGAAGCCGCGCGATCCGCGACGTGGCGCTCCAGACCGCTCGGCTACTCCCGCGCGGCTGCTGTTCCGTACTGCGTTCTGCTGCTGGCGTTGCTGTTTTTGGGTGTTCGGTGCTGGCAAGTACCTGCATGGCTTGGCGCATGTATGTGTGTGAGAATGTGTTTCAAATCCTCCCTTCTCCCCTCGGAAAAATAATCGTTGTTAATTACGCTAGTACTATATTTGCTGGTGGGCAGTATTAGGACCATATAATCTTATGTAAATGTGATGTCTTTTGTGTGTTTATTATATTTAAATCGGTCTTTGTTGTTTATGTCTTGGACAATAAATAATTTTGTTAAACGTTGACCTTTTGTCCTAATTTAGATTCTCCCCACACTATGTCTCTCTTGAAACCATTTATACTTTATTTAAGATCCATAGCTGGAGATGGTCAATTTTTAAGTGCAGTTCCATTAAGAAAAATAGTAAAGATACGCTTCATTCACTTGGCTATCCCAGCCAAAATTTTGTTTAAAGAACTGCGCGCTTCTTTAATTGTCACCTATAACACGAATTGTTATATTCATCTTAATTATATGAGAGAGAATAATTTAAAAAAGGAACTGTACTATTCGGAACAAATATAAGAGGATCAACAGAATCATTACAAAATAATCCACCTGCAGAACAACAACTGTTTGTAAATCTTATGGGACTTAACTACGGGGTCATCAGTCCCTAAACTTACAGACTACTTATGAACTACTTACGAACTAGGACGGCACAAATATCCATGCCCGAGGGGGGATTCAAACCCCCGACCGTAGTGGCCGTGCAGACCGTGACTGAAGCGCCTCAGTCCCCTCAGCCACCGCGGCCAGCCCTGCAGAACAAAGATACTCAGAACTATCAATAATTTATAGATTCTGCTATGCCAGATTAATGCACTAAATTTATGCTCTGTATCAGGGGTCCCTTATCACTCCAACTGCACATGCCCCAAAACACCTCCTTGAGCGGTCGCCTATTGGCATGAAGAGTCCATGGATTCATGAGGTTGTTTCCATACCCGTAACGGAGCTAGGTGGCGCAGTGGTACCACACTGGACTCGCATTTGGAAGGATGGCGGTTCAAATCCACCTCCGGGCATCCAGATGTAGGTTTTCCGTGATTTCGATAAATCACTCTAAGGAAGATGCCGGGATGGTTCCTTTCAAAGGGCACGGCCGATTTCCTTCCAGATCCTTATGCAAACACTCCGAGCGTAAGCTCCGTCTCTTATGACCACGCTGTCGACAGGACGTTAAAGTCCAAGCTTCCTTCCTTTCCATTCCCGTACCCGTCCATCCGCTAGATACGACTGGAAAGAAACTCGTCAGACCAGACAATCAACAGACCAAAGTTGACAGGCCCAAGCGAGGCGGCGTAATGTTTTGTGTCGTGCCGGCAGCAAGGGTAAACGATTGGCCCTGCGGCACCGAAAGCCCACGTTGATGATGTCTCATTGAATGGTTTATGCGCTGCTGCTTCCTGATGGCGCAACACTGAAATCCGCAGCGATGTCGGAGATGTCCTATCACCCTGCCGATACGATGCACTCGCGAAATGGTCGCACGGAAAAATCCCCACCTCATCGCTACCTCAAACATACTGCGTCCACATCTCGTGCGCCGATTACAATACCTCACTGAAATCGTGATAATCCGCCCTGTAGCATCGATTTAACGCCCGTGTCAGACATCTGTGTCGTCCTCTGTCTTCTCACATTCATGCCTATACCAATTTCGTTTGCTCTTCAGTGTACTTAATGACTAACATTTTGCACCCATACGAAACTTGTTGTGCACGAGGTAATGATAAAATAGAAACTATTTTTCCAAATAGGGCAGATTGCAGAGAAAAATAGGAATGGAATTCATGACAGCTACGTAAAAATATAGCTATTGTCTAGTCAAAGAGGTAATGGCATCAGCAACCTGTATTCGAGTCACAGAGTGTGCACACGAGATTACATTTTTCAGCCACCTTAAAAATGATAATCACAGTGCAGGACGAATGGAAGTGGCAATGAAAATTTCACATATAATTCCTAAAGATCTAGTAATGAACATTCTTGAAGAGATAGAAAAATATACACTCACAGCACAACACCCTGATGATATTTTAAATGAACAATCTGATTTTAAACACAAAAGTTTCATCGATAACTTTTTTGATTTCTTGGTGAAAGATAACGGATAAATACAACCTCCAACAGACCACAGACATATAAATATATCGATCACAATGATAATTAATACATTTTCAATAGTAACGATGCATATCAAAGTATGATGATAACTCCAAAAGAAATGCACGCTATTTTTTTTAATACAGTTTTCATTCTACATGTTTGAAAGTTTTACAGTATGTAGATACCACCTTCCCGCTTGTTTTCAAATTTAGTTCAACCTGTTCCAGTGAGTGGCGCCGTCACAGCATGTCCTCAAGATAGCTGCTACATTTGTTCATCAGAAACACGTGCTGACATTGAATTCCTGTGCTGTGAAAACATCCACATGAATTAATATGAATAAATAATCCCTGAGACGGATTTTCGTCTCAAATATGTCAAAGACATTATTGATAGATGTGAAGCATTGAATTAAAATTTGTGGTGCGGCCGGGAATCGAACCCGGCCGCACCACAAATTTTAATTCAATGCTTCACATCTATCAATAATGTCTTTGACATATTTGAGACGAAAATCCGTCTCAGGGATTATTTATTCATATTAATTGATATTTATATCACCATAACAGGATTGTTCCACCATGTCCATTGCTGAGGTGCTATTCCGATGCATGGAGACCCTTGGCAGTAGTGGTAATTATCTTTGGAACAAGGAAGCTGAATTAAAGTTTGTGTTGTGGAGGGAAATCGTACATAGACTATTCCAAGGCGCCTTAATCGTTAGTGGTGTGGTAGTCTAACGGTTAAGACGTCTGCCTATAAGCATGGAGGTCCGGGTTCGATTCCCGGCCGCACCACAAATTTTAATTCAATGCTTCACATCTATCAATAATGTCTTTCACATCCACATGAGGCTGAAAATGGTGTATGGAGATGCTGCTGTCGATCGCAGTACAGTTACTTGGTGGGCAAGCAGGTTACGTGATGAAAGGGGTCGCGGCAATATTGAGGATTGTCCTCGCAGCGGCAGGCATCGTACTGCACACATTCTAGAGTTAACGAATTGGTTACTGCTGACAGATGCATCACAGTGAACGAATTGTCACGCTACGTTTGGATGGGGAAGGAACTGTTTGCAGAATACTGAAAGTGTTGGCGTTAAAAACGGTTTTTGCCAAGTGGGTCCCAGGATGTGACAGTGGCTCACAAAGAAACTCGAAAAACGGTATGCAGCGAACTTTTGGAACAGTGCGGGAATGGTGGAGATGAATTTCTCGGAAGAAATGTGACAGATGATAAAACATGGCTCCATCATTTTTCACCAAAGAAGAAGAGGTAATCAATGGAGAGGCATCATACCAATTCACCCAAAAAAAAAAAAAAAGAATTGAAAACCACATCTTCTGCTGGAAAAGTTATAGCTACGGTGTTTTTCGATTCGAAGGACTCTTGCTTGTGGACATCAAGCCATGTGGAACCACCATAAATTTTGATGCATATGTGACGACACTGAAGAAACTTCAAGCTCGACTAAGTCGTGTTCGACAACATCGGCAAAAGCAGGATGTTTTGCTGTTGCACGACAACGCACGGGCACATGTCAGTCAAAAAACCATGCAAGCGATCACAAATCTCGGATGTACAACACCGAAACACCCGTCTTACAGTCCTGACCTGGCTCCATGTGACTGTCATCTCTTTGGGAAATTGAAAGACTCTCTTCGTGGAACAAGGGTTGAAGATGATGATTCCCTTGTCCACGTTGCCCAACAGTAGCTCCAACGTGTTGGTCCAGAATTTTACCGTGCGGTGATACAGGTGATGGTTCCAAGATGGCGTAAGGCAGTTGAGAAGGATGAGAATTATATGGAGAAATGAAAATATTGTCCATAAAGGATGTATGCACACACAGTAAGACTTTCAAACATGTAAAATAAAAATTTTATTTTAAAATAATAGTGGGAATTTCTTTTGGAATGACCCTCGTAATTATAAACTACTTTTAAAAATATTACACTTACCACAGATATCGAATAAACGTGACATCAGTGATGTTTATACAATCTGGATGTATAACTAGGTCTCTATGCCAGCACGTTCATGTGTTGTGCTAGTAATTTCGCGTAATGAGCCATGTTTGAATATGGCAAAAGAATTTCGATTATAAAACTTCCTGGTAGATTAAAATGGTGTGCCTGAACCGGGACTCGAACCTGAGATCTTTGCCTTTAGTGGGAAAGCACTCTACCAACTGAGCTATCCCGACACGACTCACGATGCCGCCCCACAACTTCACTTCCGCCAGTACCTCGCCTCCTACTTTACAAACTTGCCCGCGAAAGGCAAAGGTCCCAGGTTCGAGTCCCGGTTCCAGCACACAATTTTAATCTGCCAGGAAGTTTCATATCAGCGCATACTCCGCTGCAGAGTGAAGAGTTTTATTTTGGAATTTCGATTAGTTTGTATGTAAGAAGAACTGCTTTCTTAACTCTCCTTTTGAACTTTATGTCAATACACGGTGCAATAGGCTGGTATTGCAGAGGAATTTTAAACGTATTTTAATTTCTTATTGTAGTAAAATTTCGAAGCAGCCATATCTGAATTTGACAAGAAACAAAATATGAACATCTATGTCTGGCACGCTCAGACAAGTGAAGTTCAACATCCAGGTACTAGAGGTCAGTGGTAACCCACAGATCACTGACACATCAACGACAGTTGATGATAACAAAGATATTAGCAACTAAACATGTATCACCTTTGGCTAATTGTCAAAATAACAAGCTGCAAAATATTGAAACTATAGCACACTTATATATTTATATGATGTCTTTTAGAGAAATTTTCTGTACTGCGGGCCCATTGGATCGAAAGTCTTTTTGAATAGTTAAAAGATTCGATTAATGTTCATCTTCTCGGGCCAGACAAACTGGAAATCCATTTAACGGTAACCTTTCGTCGAGTTTATTCGTCTCAGCTTTTAGTTAAGTGGCAACAGCCTTCTCTCTCAAAGTGGATGCCGACCAACACACTCGTTTATTGCCGAAACTAGTCAATAAACACGGCTAAGTTACTGCCACTAAACCCCGCGACACTGCTATTGCTATCAATTCTAGGGTATTATTCGGCGGCGCGGAGCACCGGCGAGATGAACGGACCGATGCTCTCTCTCTCCGAACTCAACTGTCGCTATTCTCAGGAAACTACTCACCCGTCCTTGCGGTGCGTCCATCGGAGTTTTTTTTTTTTTTTTTTTTTTTTTTTTTTTTTTTTTTTTTTTTTTTTTTTTTTTTTTTTAACGAAGGTCGTGTTCGCAGAAACGTAAATATTTATTGATGGATAGCCTAACGACAGAGCTGTCCGTGACATTTAAGAGACCTTTTAAAGTGTAACATGGAGAACTTCCCACGCAGGAAGAAGAGGGGCAAAGCAGAGTCGCAGACGGAGCCCCTCTTGTCTCGTTAGCACGCCGCCGAGGCGCGCAAAAAAAAAATAAAGGCGAGCGGCGACGAAAACTCGTCCGACTCGCTCCGGCGCCAGATCGGACAGGATGGGCGGCCAGCGATGCGTGAAGCGCCTGCACGCCTGCCAGCCGTGTGTGTGTGTGTGTGTGTGTGTGTGTGTGAGTGTGTGTCACCGCAGCGCGCCGGCTGGTGAGAAGCTCACCCCTACCAGCCTTCGCGAAATGAAGCTCGCCTCTTGTCCTGGAACGGATCTTAGGTTGGTATTACACTATCTAAGGCCTCGGCTTAGATTTGATCAACGATCTTAAATTTTCATAGAGAGGCTAACAATGGGAACACCAAGTATGGTACCAACGGATTTTGATGGATCGCAGGTATGTTGTGAGGGAATTCCTTCAGACAATCAAGCTGAAAGGATTTATTCCAATGGGCCTTGATTTCTAAGAAAATCGAGATCAAATTCTCAGCAAATTACCACGCGTAACGTGTCTACTTATACATGGCGGTTACTGCTCAGCAAGACAGCGTGGTGTAATCGGCAAGGTGCTAGGCTGCCCTGCAGGATACCCAGGTGCAGCAGCAAAATTTTTAAAATTTGTAATTGCCAATTTTTATATTTTCAAAAAATTAAAAAATTAATTAAGCAAAGAAAAAGATATAAAGAAACAAAAACGAAAATAATGAAAAGTCAACGATTAAAAAATAACCAAGAAAATAAGAAAAAAATCCTTCCACTTCGGGTCATTTATTTTTCACTTTTCTTCATTTCTCTTCTTTTATTGTGCATCATGATATTCCTTTATACCCACTCCTATGTTACAGCTTGCGTAAACAGTCAGGATAATAGCAAATAACACAGTAGCAACCGATTATTTTACTTATTGCGCAGTGTTATTTACTCACTGTCGCCATCGTCACTATCTTTAACAAAAAAAAATGTTCAAATGTTTGTATAGCTTATGGGCCTTAAATGCGGGGTCATCAGTCCCTAAACTTACAAACTACGTATGAACTACTTATGAACTAGGACGCCACAAATATCCATGCCCGAGGGGGGATTCGAACCCCCGGCCGTAGTGGCCGTGCAGATGGTGACTGAAGCGCCTCAGTCCCCTCGGCCACCGCGGCCGGCTATCTTTAACACACGTGCAAAATTCTGGGTGACAATTGTCATAGAAGCACCGAAAACACAGAACAGTGTAGCACCACGCACATCTAATAAATGCTACCACTTTACAGGTGCAAGGTGTTTTCATCGCCGATACTGGAAAAAGAAATTGAATAAAATAATCGGCGCGCAATACATAACATATTGAGCGAATGTTACATGTTTTTATCATGAGCATTTACTGCAAACGTTTACTCAAGAATCGTTATAAAAATACATAATTATGCACCATTATCGGACAGGTGTAAAAAGTAATTGACCCATGTCGGACTTTTCTTTTCTTTTTTTTTTTTTTTTTTTTTTTTTTTTGTTCTTCAGGTACATCTATGGTTTGCCGTCTTTGGTTCAGTTCGGTCTTGTTTGTTCGTTGTATATTTGGCTCAGCTTTCTTTTTATTACAGAGGTTGTTCAGCCCTCTGACCGGCCTCTGGCAGCTTCGCAACTTGCCGATTACACCACGCTGTTTCGCTGAGCGGTAACCGCCATATATGACACGTTACGCGTGGTAATTTGCTGCGAATTTGATTTCGATTTTCTTAGAAATCAAGGTCCATTGGAACAAATCCTTTTAGGTTGATGGTCTGGAGGAATTCCCTCACAACATACCTACGACCCATCAAATTCCGTTGGTACCATACTTGGTGTTCCCCTTGTAAGACACGAGTTACAGCGCTCTTTGCGGCGACCTGTGGGAACTCGGCCGCCATATTAGCTGTGGTCAGTACACTTGAGAGGTGTCTGCCCATCGTATGTTGTTGCTGTAATTAGTATATATTTTCTGTACAATTTTTGCTTCTGCAATATGCCTGAAGTCAGTTCAGTATTTAAATCACTAATCGAAGTGTTAAAACGACAAATATTTCGAGCAAGAACATCAATTATTTTTGCTTGTTTGATCTATACTCAAACAAAGTTCTTGGTCAATGTCACATAGCTTCAGATGACCTATCTTCCAACTCCATTAAAGTAAATACCATAAAAAAGCCTCAGTTTTCTGCCTAACATCTGTGTGATTCTTCTGCTGTTGCTGCTGTGATTGATGAAAGATTATCTCATATGTTTAATAATGAAATGCAATAAAATAAACACCATCTTTAAAAATACTTTCTTTGGTTGTTGACAATGCTTGATCAAGCGTGACTAACACATAAATCATTGCCAGAATTTTTTTCACTTGTTAAATGTCTGTGTTCCTTGTAACAAATATTTACGTTTATCAGGATGGCAACAACGTAAGTTATTAACGATACATTATTTCGGCGTAGAATGCTTTTGTGGCAGCTGACCCAGGCGCATTTTAACTGCAATATTTTGTTGCCACATTCGTTTTTGTATTCAAATTTCGTCAACCAAACTTCACAACCAAACCCTTTGACAGCAATTTTACGTTTAATAAGCACCAGATAAATGTGTACTAGCAGTTGTTACAACACATTAACTACAGATACAAATCCGTGATCATCATAGTTCACATCATAACAATTACTGTTCACTGTATAAGTTTCGCAGCACTTTTAAACTATAAACTTGTATTATAATTAACACAAATATTTTCAAAGCGGCACTTTCTTTGTTGGGTCAAACCCCAGCTAATTGTTATACTTTGAACCGGAAGAGTAATACTGACAGGTTCTTGAGATTTCATTAGCGCATTTTGAGGAAATACACTATCTGGCTCATCAATTCACAGCTTTGATAAAGAACTTCATGCACATCTGTACTCCATACTCAAAATTTATTTAAAACATAGAACTATGTAGGTAAGTAAAATTCTCTAGTGGGTGTCCCATACCAGCTGTCAGCCGATACCACAAATAACACGGCGGAGGCCAATTCAATTTTCCTCAAACATGGAGGACCTATAGCCACGCTATGAAATCCAAGCTCGTTAGATCTTATTAAAGAAATCCAAGCTCGTCTTTTGTTTTCTGCAGTGAGATATGTGACCGCTAGGTTTCAATTAAAAAAATAACATGTTACTATTTTTTACACTATTGGCTTCACTATTAGTTGACGACGGAAGTGATTGTTCAGTTTGTGAAGAGATAAGATAATATTTTTAGAAAGTCATCTCCATAGGTACTAATTGATTTCCAACCAGCCAACTTACTCATTCATCGTTTTACGTTGTGACAAGGTTTTCAGATCGTCGGCATACACTACACGTGCAATTGGAGATCCCAAAATGTTTTATACATCTGAATTCGAAAACGATAAAACTCTGTGAATCCCTTTCATTAATAGTAGGTCAAGGTTTATGTTCATCTGGTTTATTTTGTTTATCAAATATTATGAGCGTTTAGGTAGATGATTGTTAATTAGTGGGATTTGAACCACCGAGGCCATAACGCCTGAGCTACATCAACAGACGCAGAAACTGTTTTAATTATTGGTACTTACGTATACATCGCAGAACTTCAAAGTCGATAATCTCGAGAATTTTTTAGAGACGCGTCGAATGGCTTTGGCTGATTGTATTTAAGTTCTGAACATCAATAAATATAAACGAATTTTGACATTCGATACCCATGTGGTCTCCTTGTTATGTTTTTGTGCCATTTATACGACTGCTGTTTTATTCGTGCCTGCGAGCGCCATGCATCGGCTTCTAGGATTAGGTTAGTGATAGTAGGTGGCGCTGATAGGGATGGAGAGCATGACGTAGGTAGTCACCTAGAAATGATAGATACTGAAACCAGTCGCACGCATTGCATTTCGTACAACTGTTACAGCGGCATGATCGGCATCTTACACTACTGGCCATTAAAAATGCTACACCAAGAAGAAATGCAGAGGATAAACGGGTATTCATTGGAAATATATTATACCAGAACTGACATGTGATTATATTTTCATGCAATTTGGATGCATAGATCCCGAGAAATCAGTACCCAGAACAACGACCTGCCGCCATAATAAAGGCGCTGGTACGCCTGGGCATTGAGTCAAACGGAGCTTCTGTGGCGTGTACAAGTACAGATGCCCATGCAGCTTCAACACAATAGCACAGTTCATCAAGTATTGAGACGAGCCAGTAGCTCGGCCACCATTGACCAGACGTTTTCAATTGGTGAAAGATCTGGAGCATGTGCTGGCCAGGGCAGCAGTCGAACATTTACCGTATTCAGCGAGTCCCGTACAGGACCTGCATTATCCTGCTGAAATGTATGGTTTTGCAGGGATCGAATTAAGGGTAGAGCCACGGGTCGTAACACATCTGAAATGTAACGGCCTCTGTTCAAAGTGCCGTCGATGCGAGCAAGAGGTGACTGACACGTGTAATCAATGGCACCCCATACCATCACGCCGCATGATACGCCAGTTAAGCGATGACGAATACACGCTTCCAATGTGCGTTCAACGCGTTGTCGTCAAACACGAATGAGACCATCATGATGCTGTAAAGAGAACCTGGATTCATCCGAAAAAATGACGTTTTACCATTCGTGCACCCTGGGTCGTCTTTGCGTAAACCATCGCAGGCGCTCCTGTCTGTGATGCAAAGTCAAGTGTAACCGCAGCCATGGTCTCGGAGCTTATAGTCCATGCTGCTGCAAATGTCGTCGAACTGTTGTTTTCTTGCAAACTTCCACGTCAGTTGACTCAGGGATCGAGACGTGGCTGCACGATCCGTTACAGCCATGCGGATTTGATGCCTGTCAACTCGACTGCTAGTGATACGAGCCAGTTGGGATCCAGCACGGCGTTTCATATTGCCCTCCTGAACCCACCGATTCCATATTCTGCTAACAGTCATTTGATTGTGACCAACGCGGGCAGCAATGTCGCGATACGATAAACCGCAATCGCGATAGGCTACAATCCGACCTCTATCAAAGTCGGAAACGTGATGGTACGCATTTCTCCTCCTTACACAAGGCATCACAACAACGTTTCACCAGGAAACGTCAGTCAACTGCTGTTTGTGTATGAGAAATCTGTTGGAAACTTTCGTCATTTCAGCACTTTGTAGGTGTCGCCACTGGCGCCAACCTTGTGTGAATGCTCTGAAAACCTAATAATTTGCATATCACAGCATCTTCTTACTGTCGGTAAAACTTCGCGTCGGTAGCACGTCATCTTCCTGGTGTAGCAATTTTAATGGCTAGGAGTGTATTACAGCTGTCTGACGTATTCACATGAGGCTCGGAGTTGCACTGATGGTAGAAGGGATCGCTCACATTTCAGTGGTACGAGGTGGTCTATCTGCGGGTCATGTTTCATTGAGCATGGTATGGGATAGGGAGGTTGGCAAAGCTCAAAATAGACAGCGTTGGAGACGAAAAATTGAGAGGCTTCCTTTACCAAGCTACAAGGGGGCAGTGTGATTTTCCAGGAGCTCTTTGCCGTGTTGAGGGGGCTATGTACGTGAAAAACGGTATTACAGTTGCGTCCATTGATATTTCTAAACAATACACTGAAAAGATAATTGTGTGTTGTGCAGATTGACTGATTGTAATGAAACTAAAAAATTTCTCCTCAAGATAGAAAGTAAAGAAAATAACTATGTGTGGTAACTTCAACATCGTGTAAATGATTGCGGGAGGAAAGGGATTCTTTGTTTCACTTGTAAATATGTAAATAGATAAAAAAATTTGTCTGAGATAATGAATCAGTTGAAATTAACTCTCTCTGTTTATGTTCTGGCAAAATGCTGCAAAAAAAAAAAAAAAAAAAAAAAAAAAAAAAAAAAAAAACCTGAAAGATAACACATTATTTGTTTCTCACCACCAAAGGCTAGACGTTGTGGCGTCAATGTAGGTCGTAGATACTCGATTCGTAATCTGCAATTGTGTGAAGTTGTAAAACTTGAATTTAATTTTACATAAGAGAAAGACCACTCCCATGAACCACAGACATTGTCGATGTGGGGTGGTTTGCGTGCCTCAACGATACAGATAGCCGTACCGTAGATGCAAACACAGCGGAGGGGTATCTGTGGAGAGGCCAGACGAACGTGTGGTTCCTGAAGAGAGGCAGCAGCCTTTTCAGTAGTTACAGGGGCAACAGTCTGGATGATTGACTGAGCTGGCCATGTAACATCAGCTAATGTGGCTTTGCCACACAGTTACTGCGAACGGCTGAAAGCAAGGGGAAACTATAGCCGTTATTTTTCCCGAGGACAAGTAGCTCTATGAACATATGATGATGGCATCCTCTGGGGTAAAATATTCCGGAGGTAAAATAGTCTCCCATTTGGATCTCCGGGCGGGGACTACTCAGGAGGATGTGATAATCAGGAAAACAATACTGGCATTCTACGGGTCGGAGCGTGGAATGTTAGATCCCTTAATCGAGTAGGAAAATTAGAAAATTTAAAAAGGGAAATGGATAGGTTGAAGTTAGATATAGTGGGGATTAGTGAAGTTCGGTGGCAGGATGAACAGGATTTCTGGTCAGGTGAGTACAGGATTATAAAAACAAAATCAATTGGGGGTATCACAGGACTAGGACTGCTAATGAATAAGAAAATAGGAATGCGGGTAAACTACTATGACCAGCACAGTGATCTCATTATCACTGTCAAGATAGATACGAAGCCAACACCGACAACAGTAGTACAGGTGTATATGCCAACAAGCTCTGCCGATAATTGAGGAAATCAAAGAAATATATGAGGAGCTAAAGGAAATTATTCAGACAATTAAGGGAGAGGAAAACATAATTGTTCAGGGAGACTGAAATTCGGTAGTAGAACAAGGAAGGGAAGGGAGGATAGTACGTGAATATGGTCTGGGCAAAAGGAATGAAAGAGGAAGCCGCCTGGTAGAATTTTGCACGGAACATAATTTAGTTACAACAAACACCTGGTTTAAGAATCACAAAAGGAGGTTGTAAACGTGGAAGATACCAGGAGACACCGGGAGATACCAAATAGATTTTATAATGGTAAGAGATAGATTTCGGAACCGGGTTTTACAGTGTAAGACATACCGAGGGGCAGATATAGACTCTGACCATAACTTGTTGGTTCTTAACTGTAGGCTGAAACTGAAGAAACTACAAAAAGGTAGGAAAATAAGGAGATGGGACATGGATAAATTGAAGGAACCTGAAGTTCGTAAGAATTTCAGAGGTAGCTTTAGGTAAAAAATGACAGAATCAGGGGAAAATAAAACAGTAGAGGAGGAATGGGTAAAACTGAGAGATGAAATAGTGAAGGTAGTAGAGGACAAATTAGGTAGGAAGGCAAGACCTACAAAAAATCCTTGGATATCACAGGAGATACTAAATTTAATCGATGAAAAGAGAAAATATAAAAATGCAGTAAATGAAACAGACAAAATGGAGTACAGACGACTAAGAAATGAAGTGCAAAATGGCTAATCAGGAGTGGCTAGAAGGTAAATGCAAGGATGTAGAAAAATGTATAAATAGGGGAAAAATAGATACAGCCTACAGGAAAATAAAAGAAACATTTGGAGATAAGAAAAACAGTTCCATGAATATCAAGGACACTGATGAAAAATCAGTTCTCAGCAAAGAAGGGAAAGCTGAAAGGTGGAAAGAGTACATACAGGGGCTCTACAAAGGAAATGAACTTCGAGACAATATTGTAGGAAGGGAAGAGAATGTAAATGAAGATGAAATAGGAGATACTATACTGAGAGAAGAATTTGAAAGAGCACTGAAAGACCTAAGTCGAAACAAGGCCCCTGGAGTATATGATATTCCCTCAGAGCTACTGAAGTTTGTGGGAGAACCAGCCATGACAAACCTGTTTCACCTGGTGTGTAAGATGTATGAGACAGGCGAAGTACCCTCAGACTTTAAGGAAAATGTTATAATCCCCATTCCAAAGAAAGAAAGCGCAGACAGGTGTGAAAACTACAGAACCATCAGTTTAATAAGCCATGGTAGCAAAATATTAACACGAATTATATACAGAAGGATGGGAAAGCTGGTAGAAACCAACCTCGGGGAAGATCAGTTTGGGTTCAGGAGAAATGTAGGAACACGGGAGGCAATACTCACTTCACGGCTTATCCTAGAAGCTAGATTAAGAAAAGGCAAAGCTACATTTCTAGCTTTTGTAGATTTGGAGAAGGCTTTTGACAATGTTGATTGGAATAAACTCTTTCAAGTTCTGAAGCAAGCAGGAGTAAAATGTAGGGAGCGTAAGGTTATTTACAACTTGTACAAAAACCAGACAGCAGTTGTCAGAGTTGAAAGGCATGAAAGGGATGCAGTGGTTGTAGTCTTTCTCCATTATTATTCAATTTGTACATTGATCAAGCTATAAAGTAAAGCAAGGAGAAATTTGGAGAAGGAATTAAAGTTCAGGGTGAAGAATTAAAAGCATTGCGTTTTGCCGACGACATAGTAATTCTGTCAGATACGGCAAAGGACCTTGAAGAGCAATTGAACGGAATGGACAGTGTGCTGGAAGGTGCATACAAGATGAACATTAATAAGAACAAAACTAGGGTAATGGAGGGCAGTCATAGAAAATCAGGTGATGCTGAAGTAATTAGATTGGGAAACGAAGCAATAAAGGAGGTTGATGAGTTTTGTTACTTGGGCAGTAAAATAACAAATGATGGTCGCAGTACAGAGGATATAAAATGCAGAATGGCAATGGGTAGAAAAGCGTTCTTGAAAAAGAGAAATTTGTTAACATCGAATATTGATTTAAGCCTAAGGAAGTCCTTTCTGAAGGCATTTGTATGGAGTGTTGCCTTGTATGGGAGTGAAACATGGAAGATAAACAGTGCGGACAGGAAGAAGATTGAGGCTTTTGAAATGTGGTGCTACAGAAGAATGCTCAAGATTAGGTTGGTGGATCGCGTAACTAATGAGGAGATACTGAACAGAATTAAGGAGAAAAGAAATTTCTGGCATACCTTGACTAAAAGAAGGGATAGATTGGTATGACCCATCATAGACATCAAGGAATAGTGAATTTAGCGTTGGAGGGAAGTGTGTGGGGTAAAAATCGCAGGGGAAGACCAAGAGATGGGTACAGAAGCAGATTCAGACAGATGTAGGTTGCCGTTCTTATGTGGAGATGAAGAGGCTTGCTCAGGATAGGGTATTGTGGAGAGCTGCATCAAACCAGTCTCCGTACTGAAGACCACAACAACAACAAGAGAAAGAGACATGGATTTGAGTATCTCTGTTTGAACGGATAATCCACTACCCAATCTGGAATTGCTAGCTGTTCTGTGTGTAATGTAACAAATATTTTACGATCAATTTAGATAAGTCTCGTGTGTATAATCTGCGGGTTGTTACTTCCAGATGAGGCAGTCCCGTGGGCTACTTTTGTACAATTGATTAAATAACTAGACAAATAACTTACTTTGAGTTGAAACATAGGTATATTGAGCGCTCGTCATATATCCAATAATTGCACATCCCAATGTGACAGTCCTCGTCCATAATTAGAATAATACAACATACCAGCAAAGAACAACCACTCCTCTTCCTACCCGTTTCATAGAGATTTTATATGTTTTGAAAAATACTTTACTTTAAATTTATGATAATTGATCAGATTTTTGTGACATATTGAGTACTGCAAACTCCCTAATTAGTGATGAATTTAATTCACAACATAACAAAATATTTTATTGATAGTTACGTGGTTAACAAATTTATAAATGTGACGCATAGTACTGACAGGTGTCTTACACACCCCTTTCAGTCCAGTACTTATCTACCTTAATATAGAAAAGTTACACTACTAAGTACATCCCTCTGTCAGCTCATTGACTATTCCGAAAAAAAAATTACAGATGTTGCTAATTTCAGACCTTTGTAAATGCCATAAGATTTTACTGAAGTTATTGAAAAGGTTATATATTCAAGGTTAATTCATCATTCCAATTTCCATTGTATGCTGTTTCATAAGTGGTTTAACAATCGAAAATGCAATATCCCATTTTCTCTGTGATACGATGCATTAAATAAAAAGTGCGAACGCAAGGTATTCTCTTTGAGTTAAGAAAAGTGTTTGTTTGAGTTGATCGAAAGTTATTTTTACTGAAGTTAAAACATTATTGTATAAGGGGAGTGTATCACACTTGGTTGACAATTGACAAAAATGCAGAATTTGTGTTTTCGACAACAAGAATCGCAAAGAAAGTGAAAAAGGAAATAAATGTCTTCTAAGCTTTGATGTAAACGAAATCCTGATTTACACATTCAAATATCAACTTCATCTCTACATTTAGAGACGTGAACTTAAACTAAGCAGAGAGAAGGTATGACTTGAATTCAATGCCAAATTTCAACTTAAACCATATTTCTTGTTCAGTATGCTCTACGAGAGCTACTTACTGCCTTTTTTGGTTGTTGTTGTTGTGGCAATCCACGTTCATTTGAATATGCTTACTCAAACGTTCAAATGTTTGTATAGCTTATGGGACTTAACTACGGTGTCATCAGTCCCTAAATTATGAACTAGCTAATCCTAAGGACTGCACAAATATCCATGCCCGAGGGGGGATTCGAACCCCCGACCGTAGTGGTCGCGCAGACCGTGACTGGAGCGCCTTAGCGGCTGGCTATGCTTACTGAATTCGTCTCTTTGTCCCCTCTGTGATTTTTACCCCACACACTTTCCTCCAGTGCTCAATTCATAATTCCTTTATGTCTAAAAGTGTATCCCACCAAACTTCCTGGCAGATTAAAATAGTGTGCCGGAACCGGGACTCGAAACTGGCACACACTCCGGTGCAGAGTGAAAAGTTTCATTCTGTATCCTGCCAATTGATCCGTTTTACTCGAGGTATGCCAGAATTTCCTTTTCTCACCACTTGCGTTAGTTCTGTGATTTACCCACGCAAATCTTAAACAATTCGTTTGTAATAACACATTTCCAAAGCTTATTTCCTCTTCTTATCTTAATTATTTATCCTCCATGTTTCATTCCCGTGCTAGTCAACACTCCACACAAAACATTCTTAACACTTAAATTAATATACGATGTTAAAAAAAATTCTGATTCATAAACTCGGTTCTTCCCATTAGCATTCTGCAATTTATGTCTTCTTTACTGTGACCATCGTACGTTATTTTACTGCCTAAGCAAGAAAACCAATCTACCATATTTACTGACTCGGTAGCCAGTCCAATTGCTTCGGCATCGCTTGATTTTCTTACATTCCGTTACACTCGTTTTGCTCTTGTCAATGTTTATCTTATACGCTCCTTTAACGGTACTGACCATTTAGTACAGTTGATCTTCTAGATTCTTTGCTGTCACTGAGTGAATTAAAATGTCATCGGCAAACCGCGAAGTTATATATCTTCACTCTGACATTTAATTCTTTCTCGAAATCACTTTGGTTTACAGAAGGAAAGCAGACAAAATTTCTAGTTGGTGCGAAGAATGGCAGCTAGCTCTCAATGATGAAAAATGTAAGGTGATGCGCATGAGTAGAAAAACAATCCCATGATGTTCGAATACAGCATTAGTAGTGAGCTTCTTATCTAGGCGTAACATTGCAGAGCGATATGAAATGGAACGAGCATGTAAGGACAGTTGTGAGTAAGGCGGACAGCCGACTTCGGTTTATTGGGAGAATATTGGGAAGATGTACTTCACGTGTAAAGTAGACCGCTTATAAAACGCTTGTACGGCCACGTCTTGAGTATTGCTCAAGTGTTTGGGACCCGCAGCAGATCAGTTTATAGGAAGACATAGAGGCGGTTCAGAGACAAGCAGCTAGATTTGTTACCGGTAGGTTCGACCAATGCGCGAGTGTCACGGAAATGCTCCGGCAACTCAATTGGGGATCGCTGGAAGAAAGACGACGTTCTTTTCGTGAATTTCTGTTAATTAAATTTAGAGGTCCGGAATTTGAAGCTGAGTACGATCTTACTGCCGCCTACTTACATTTCGCGTAAAGATCACAAAGACACAAGATAAGAGAAATTAGGGCTCGTACGGAGGCATTCTTTTTTTCCTCGTTCAATTTGGGAGTGGAATAGGAAAGGAAATGCCTAATAGTGTACAGTGTACTCTCCGGTGAATTGCGGAGTATGTATGTAGATGTAGATAATTGCCTTAGATATCAGGAACTTAGCCAACGGACTGACCGTTGACCCCCATTTGTCGTTGGCTACGTTCTTTCCATGGAAACTGAGGGGAATATTATGTGTTGGGTGAATTCAAATCGTGGTATTACTGGAATGTCAACGCGAGACGCATTATCTTTGTTGAAACAGCAGAATCTCCGATGGAACAATATGATGAGTCTGTACACTTACCATACTACGCTCCAACCTGTGCACTGATATGTTCACTGGTCCTCGTTTGTGTGTCTGTGAAACGCACGTGGAGTGAAATCAGCTGGGAAACCGTTGGCAGCTGTATCTGGGAATTGATGGCGACTGTAAACAGACATCGAAAGTGATATCGCAATTAGAGATAGCAAACGATCGTGCATAGGTGCCGGAGGCGCGGTCACGTTTACTCGATCTGATCGTTACAGCAATCGAGCACCAAACAGGTTACCTCGCGGAAAGAAGCACAGCGTTCTGGACACACTTTCCAAGCGGGGAGAGCAGAAGAAAGCCAGTCGATCACAGCTGTGAAAAGTAAGCAAGCAGATGAAGTAACGGATAACATTCTAAAGTTTCTGCAATACTGCGGGAAACACTTGTAAAGATTCCTAATATTCAGTAGGAATAACATGTTTCCTAATTCTATTATTACAGCTATTCGGCTACTTCGAAACACATTACTTCCTCAATTACGTTAACCCATAAATACGCTACCGTGTCACAATGCCGGTAGCGGTTTTCCATTCGGATTACATGCCATTACACATTTACAGCTTACAAACTGGTTTTTTTTCCATTTTGTAATCTTCTCGGGTTTGCAGCCGGATACTAAAGTCAACTTGACACAATATTTCAGCGGCGCAACTGCCCGCTATCTTCCGGTGAGCTTGCTGATAGACAATCTCGCCGGAACTGAGTTCCCAGTGCAATCGGCGGCTCCTTTAACATCGAGGAAGGCCCATACCGCGTGCGCAAGAAGTGACAGTAACTGTCCTCTGGCGAACAGGACATACAGCGCTCCGGTGGTACAGTCCAGCGAAATCGATAATCGATGATAAAGAAAATTATTATTCAGATTTCTGAAGTACCAATTGTTGTTTTTTAACATCTGATAACACAGGGTTCCAGGATTTACTAAGAAGGTAGCCTTTGTCTCTGTCAATCAAATTGTCAGATAAATGAATCTCTATGGATTCCTTTAAGACACAGTCCCAGTAACGAGATGCTGAAGCAACCATGTGAGTTTCGTTATATAACATTCTATGTCCCTCATCGAGACAATTCGCAGCTACCGCTGACTTCTCGGGCTGGAGCAAACGTGTGTGGCGTTGATGTTCAATACATCTGTCCTGAATGGTACGGATAGTCTGACCAATATACGTTTTCCCACATTGACAAGGAATCTTATATACCCCGGGTTTCCTCAGACCCAAATCATCCTTCACAGATCCTAGAAGTGCTCTCGTCTTTACTGGCGGACGAAAAACACTCTTAATGTCATACTTTTTTTAAATTCTTCCTATCTTTGACGAAATACTAACGGCAAAAGGTAGGAAAGCAACTGATTTGTGGGTCTCATTTAATAGTTCAGGTGAAGGACCAAACTGAAAAGCACAGTGGATCTGCTTATATGTGTAGCCATTCTGTTGAAACACAACTTTGAGATGATCCAGTCCTTGCGTCAAACTTTCTGCATCAGAAATGGCGAAAGCTCTTCTAGCTAATGTCCGAAGAACGCCAGTACGTTGGACCGGAGGATGACAACTCGAGACATGCAGATAGCGGTGCGTGTGCGTAGGTTTTCGATAAACACTATGTCCCAGTTTCCCATCATCTCTTCTATAAACCAGAACATCAAGAAACGGAAGCTTCCCCTCCTTCTCAACTTCCATTGTGAACCTGATGTTGGGATGCATGCAGTTAAAATGGTTCAAAAGGCGGTTGAGAGCTTCTTCCCCATGAGGTCACACCATAAAAGTATCAGCGACGTACCTCCAAAAACAAGTTGGCTTAAGAGCCGCCGTCTTCAATGCCATATCTTCGAAGTCCTCCATAAAAAGATTGGCTACTATGGGGGATAATGGACTCCCCATAGCAACACCGTCAGTTTGTTCATAATATTTGTCATTAAATAAAAAGTACGTCGATGTAAGTACATGGCGACAAAGCTCAGCTGTTTCCTTGTCCACCTTTTCACCAATCAATCGCGAGATTCTTCCAGAGGAACCCGGGTAAACAATGACACTATGTCAAAACTCACGAGCAAATCAGAAGGACTGAGGCGTAATGATTTTAAACGTTGTATAAAATCCATAGAGTTCAGAATGTGATGTTCACATTTTCCCACGTGTGGGCTAAGAACAGATGCTAAATGTTTCGCCAAGTTATAAGTAGGAGCGCCCAAATTACTTACAATCGGACGAAGAGGGACCTCTTGCCTGTGTATCTTGGGTAAACCATATAACCTGGGAGGAACAGCCGCACCAGGATGAAGTTTCTTTTGAACGTCGTCTCTTCTTCAAAAGTGAAAGCGTCATACGTTTTATCCGTTCAGTTGGATCCACTATCTTATCTCAGGGGATTTGTCCTTGCAAGCTTCCTCTTGTAATGGATTTCTTTATCCACGTTTTAGATTTAATGAGATTGTTTGATTCTCTATTCACAATTGACTGGGTGAGAAATTACCAAAGGGTAATTTCCAAGACTTGGAAGTGATTTCAGACAACAGGATCCTTTAAAAGAAGTCAAGTCCATGGTCGTCCGCAGGGAACATCAGCAAAAGATGAGCTTTATAGCCGGTTAACAGTCCGTCAGCTACAACGTTCCCTCCAGGCAGCAACAGAACGCCCAATATCAACACAAATAGTCCGAGAACGCCTTTGCTAATGTTGCCCTCTACGCCAGGCGGCCTACGCCAGGAGCCCCATTAAAACCACTTCACCCTTTACTCACCAGAAATTGGGCGGAGGAACTTTTGGAGTCGTAACTAATAGCTCCAGGTTCTGTTAACAGTTGAGTCAAGATTTTGTGTTCATCTGGAGAGAACATAGAATAATCCTGCTTATGTGCAGGAAACATCACCATACCCTGGTGGTCAGACTGGCGACTGTTCAGAGTATAGAGACGAGATCCTACGACCTTTCGTTGTACTCTAAGCTGGTGCCTCAGAGATGCATTACTTTTGGTAGACGATAACACTCGTCCTCATAGAGCTTACAGCTGAGCATTTAACGAATGGAGTGGCCAGCTTGTTCACCGGACTTCGGCCCGATTAAACATGTCTGCGATGCAGTTGGCAGACCCGTTGCAGCCAAACGAACACCTCCCACAACGGTTGCAGAGATGGATATTGCACTTATGGAAGAATGGCCAAATATCCCTAAAGAGCTGACTGATAACATCATACGCAGGTGCGCAACTGTAGTGGTCGTCCGAAGTGCTCAATCACTATATTTGAGGGCAACGAGAATGATTTTTTCACTATTATGGTAACCCCATGGTGCCTCGCTCTAAATAAACACTATGTAAACCTCAATTATAGAGATCCAAATACTGTACTGTATCAAACAAAAATTACAATTGTAATCAATATCTAATAAAATACGTTACTTTATGTATATTGTGTGTGATATATCACCTGATTTCCTAATTGTTTTGAGAAGCATAGCTTGTACAATACCTAGGATGTGATTTGCAGGAATCAGAAATCAAATTCACTTGCAATTGTTAGATGCAAATATGCGAATGAATTTCACGAACAAAATTAATAGAGGACACCCGTTTATACCTTAAGTTGGATGTCAATTACATATCTATTTCCTGGCATTCAGATATTTTAAGGGATGTTTGAAATCCATTACTTAACACTTTTGAATTGCGTTAGAAAATTAAATTTCAAGGAAGGTATGGCAAAATGGATAGAAAAATGTGCCGAAATTGTAACAAAATTCAAAGAAATTTTAAGTGAATTAGTGGGAGTTTCACTGCAATACGCTCTGCAGATGTCTGTTAGGTGGTAAGAAGTTACTGAAGGTGACTAAGAGAGGTAAGAAATGGGAATAGCTATCAGACTACATCCACTATTGGAGACAGCGTTTTAGAGAGCCTCAGGTGGAATAAATGTAAAACATTGCTTGAACCTGCTTAATCAATGGGTATTGGCATCAAAACAAGTACTCTATTCGTAAACTGGATCTATGACAATGGAGACACACCACCAGGGTTCTGAAAAAAAAAGAAAAACATCCAGGAAAACCCTATTAGCCGCGTTGGAGTGGCCGCGCATTCCAAGGCTCGTAGCCGCGGAACGCGGCGCTGGTTGCCATAGGAGGTTCGAGTCCTCTTTTGGGCATGGCTGTAATTGTTATCTTTAGGATAAGTTATTTTAAGTTGTTTATAAGCCTAGGGACTGATGACCAGTCCCATAGATTTACAAACATATGAACATTTTAAACCCCGAAGAAAGTGAAATGGGTTGCTGGTGGTATCTATGAATTCAAAATGTTCAAATGTTTGTTAAGCTTATGGGACGCAACTACGGGGTCATCAGTCCCTAAACTTACAAACTACTTACGAACTACCTTATACTAAGGACGGCACAAATATCCATGCCCGAGGGGGGATTCGATCCCCCGACCGTAGTGGCCGTGCAGACCGTGACTGGAGCGCCTCACTCCCCGCGGCCTCCGCGGCCGGCATCTATGAATTATGAGATAATTAAATACATCACATGAAATTTAATACTCATACAAGAAAGTTCAGTGATATGTTTAGCTATTATGATTCGTTATAACATCATTTAAATGACTTTTTCACTCGAAATATTTAATCAGTGGTAATGACTGAACAGAAATGACTGCTGTCAAAATCAGATTTTAAACCAACGAGAAACGTTTGAATAATTTCAGGCTGCTCGTAATCAAATGAAAATTATACGTGATGGCATCAGTTCAGTAAACTATAGTCTTCGCTATTAGTGGTTGAAACTTTACAAACGAGATAATACTAAAACAGAGACAAATTTACATTTGAGATTTTAATGAGAAACAGCATTCAAAAAGTGAATCATGAATAAACCCATGAATAAACTTACATGTCTGATTAAGAACATTGGAACATAGCTTTGGTTCGAACAAGTGAGCTCAAGAAGTACCGAACTTTACATAAGCCCACGATAAATATTTAGAAACACATAATTTTACTTATCATAAAATTCATGAAAATTCACACATTACACATCATATATATATATATATATATATATATATATATATATATATATATAAAGGAATTAAAGGTCCACAAATTATACTTGTTCTTTAACCTACATTTAACAATTAGAGAATTGACTGTTAAATTCATCTTTATAAATATTTCTAATTATACCAGTTCGGCTTCAAGAAACAAATCATTTATAAAGCATGAGCTTCCTCTTTTGCGGTAAGTGGCAGACACTTCTTACACGCATAGTCTCCAAAAGTGAAGTGCAGCAATCACGCGAGGGATCCAATAACGCCAGTTGGGAGCTGCTTTGAGCAAGTAGGTTAAACCGCTGAGCCGAAACATGAATTGAAACCACACAAGATGATAACCAAACAAAAAGCTAACAAATAAGTCTCATCACATCGCTGTTTTAGGCCTATGTTCACGAAAGTAGGAACCCTTGCGTTTTGTTTTTGTAGCCAGTGGTCTTAGCAATGCCAAACATCCTCATTACATAGCGGCACGTCGCGAAAAACCGCGTCAGTGTGAAACCACGCGAAACGTGCCGTTGTCCTAACTAGAAACTTTCGTCGTCGCTTGGCGGCCAAAGCTAAACTCTCTCTTGGTAAGCAAAACAGACTCGCTGTAAGTCGCACGCACTCATAAGCGAAAACGGTAGTTGACGACCACCAACGTACAAAGATGTAGCCTCACGCTTTCGATTGGAAATCGATAGTGTTCACAGTTCACAAGGAAAGCTCATCTGTATGAACATTTGTTTACAGGATCTCTACGTACAACTCAATGTGCTAGTGGGTGTCGTTTTTCTGCAAAGCTCTGCAACCATGCTCTAGATAGCACTGTAGATGTAATTGTATAGGCCATACGTAATGCAGATATCTTAACTATAACTTATATAATAATCATCGTACATGTTCTCTAGGGAATTGTTATCGTGACGATAGTTGCAACTTTAACTTTCTCGGAAGACTGTTGGTATTCACTGCCACTGCTTCCATCGCCTCTTCCCGCACTTACCGTAGCACTACCGCTTGCAATGAGTTGTTCGTCACTATCATCACTATTACCATTATTATGAGTTTGTAATAACAATATATAACTTATGCTCATATTTCTGTCCATAACAGATACGAGAAAGCATGCAAATTATTCATCTTCTACACTAATACCATCTTCACGAAGAAGGTTTATTCGGAACTTCATCTCAACTAATCGCAATACTTTAGCAGGATTGATTAGTAATCGCCGCCCTATCGGACGCTTCACCACACAAATAACGTCACAAAACGCAACTTCGGAGGCACACTGCACCGTCCCTACTGGCGAACCGACAGGTCAAAGTGTAATGCGGCATGGCACACGCAGAGGCCTCTAACGGACGACTGCAGAGTTTTGCAGATGCGGGAGTATCACTAGTGAATAAGGGATCTTTACATTATCTCTCATACGATTTTGGTGTATATGTGTTTGTTCGAGCCCAAGTATTTTCCTTGTCAGATGAAAAAGTCGGATAATTGAAAAACTGTTACGCTATCACCTTGCGGTTCGAGCAACCTAAAATGATGACTGCACAGCAGAAGAACTTTGAGGATAATTTACCTGACAATCATTGACTTTCCATAAAGGTAAAACTACAATATGCTGTGCTGACATTCCTCGTAATTCGCAACAGTTACGTCATTCAATCTCACTGAAATACTTTTGAAACAGCCTAGATCAGAAACTAATCACGACACCCCCGAAAAATCCAGAGAAACCCCACAATTAATTAAAATTACTAAAACTACCTAAAGGCCGAACATGCGGGATCGGCCCTCCGCAGTCTCCCTCGTACCTACAAGATCCTCCCCGTCTCATACTCACCTACTCTATCGTCGCATGGATTTATCCCACGACCAGGAGCACCAAGCACTACGTCTTGCCGTTGACATCCGCTTACCCTTTCCAACCGCTTCTTTTACCAATTAATCAGGTTCCCACATCTCCGCAAGCACACAGTACTCCTATCCTATATCTTCAGTAAACTTGATTTCCAACACCATCTCGACTCCTCAGTCCTGAAGAATCCTGGAACAGTGCTGCTCCTCTGTCAATCTGTCCCTCCTACGCAGCATCTCCACACCTCAATGTATAGTCTCAACGGAATTTCAACCACCTTCCCCTTCCTGACCCTGTACTCATCCCAGAAATATATCCCTATTTACAATTCAACCATCACTTGTACCACCTTTTACGATGATCCATACACAGACCCTGATCTCAGCGGGCTTTTCCCTCCACTTGGGCGTAACTCTTACCACTATCATTCATGAACATTATCATTGAGTTCCACAAGCTGGCAATTGTTCAAAAGTATTTTAGCTGAAGAGTGACAGGCGAGCCGCTGGCAGTCCGCCTCCCCCTTAATGGAGATGACCGTAAATCATATTTTTTAATAAAAGGTTGTGACGTTGCGACTGATAATGGTGACAAGACACGACAAAACAGAAGTAAAGTGCAAGTGCAGACTGTTTTTGGATAAGGATTTCCACAACAGACGACCGCTAGCTATCCTGAGATCGGTCCCAAGACATTGTTAATGCTAGCATACAGACACTTCAGTTTTATTATTGTTACTATCAAACCCCCCCCCCCCCTCCCCAATGCTTCGCAAACGTGTAATTTACATATCCGTAAAGTTCGGTATTTATATGTATGTTATTGCTTGCTATATTCTATTTAACAAGATCAAACACAACGCAAACCAAATTTATATATTTTTAGTGTGTCTAATCCATTTTAAACCTAATGTGACGGTGTAACGTATATGTAAATGTTTACATCTGGCACTTGGTACAATAGTAGCGCCTCTAGCGGAAAAAGGGTCAATCATAACGGCACGGAAGTGACCTAGACCTCCAAGCGGCAGCACTGCAGTTGGGAAGAATGGAATGATACAAATGGTTGGGTTTTTCTCCACTAGGGGATACTGTCGTTCTAAGTGCCAGACGCAGTTTAGGTCAACTTTAGTGCTCCAATTTTTGACAATGATATTCCATCGCTTTTCACTTTCCGTAAATATCACTTCTATGCAGACGACATCCAGCTCTACCAAAGTAGCAGACCTGAATATATAAACACTGCGATTGATCAGATGAATGAGGACCTGTCTTCATCGTAATGTGGGTGTAAAACCTGTGACTAAAATTAAATACCAAAAAGCCTGATCCCCATACCTCCTTCAATTCCATCTCTCCGAATTCTTCACCTGGTATAGCCAGCGGCTCCTCACCTCTAACTACACCAAATCCCAGGCCATCATCATAGGTCTCACTATCCCATCCTTCCGTCACCGCGACCTCTACCATATGCTCCATGACCGCCACATCCCACAAACCAAAACCCTCAAATACCCAGGACTTACCCTCGACCGCTCCCTCTCCTGGAAACCCCACCTTCAAATAGTCCATGCCGGCCGCGGTGGCCGAGGGGACTGAGACGCTCCAGTCACGGTCTGCACGGCCACTACGGTCGGGGGTTCGAATCCCCCCTCGGGCATGGATATTTGTGCCGTCCTTAGTATTAGCTAGTTCATAAGTAGTGTGTAAGTTTAGGGACTGATGACCCCGTAGTTAAGTCCCATAGACTCTACAAACATTTTTTTTTTTTTTCAAACAGTCCGTGACAATGCCCTCTCCCGTCTCAACCTCCTCAAACTCCTTCCCAGCCGGACTTAGGGCTTCAAACCTTCCACCATCCTCTTCACCTACCATTTCACCATGCGTCATATCTTATGCTGCTTCCACACCACTTGGGTTTCTGCTCCCCCTGCTCACAACTAATCCCTCCAGATCCTTCAACGCCACACACTCCACCTTGCTTACCGCATCCGCCTCCCTTCCCCGACGCGGATCCTCAATGACATTACTCCTTTTCCACACCTGCTCAAGTTCCTCGAACACCAACCCCTCCGATATGTAACCCGCAAACTTGACTCCCAGCACCCGCTGGTATCCCATCTCTTGTTGTATCCCAGGCCTCTGCCATGTCGATGCCTTCTTATTCCTCTCTCCCTTCACCTCCACACTCTCCACATCCTCTCCGATGGGAACTTCCGACACCTCCCTCTCCCGCATGATGCCGTCCGTCCCGACATCTGCCCATCCTACCAACCACAATCCTTCCCCGTAGTTGTCCGCCCCCTCTCTCTTTCCCTCTCCCGTCCCAGTCCTCCACACGCTTGGCTTTCCTCTACCTCCCCTTGCCCGGGAGTCCTTGCGCTATCTTCCCTCATCCTCTCCCTCACCTCCTGTCCCAACCCCTCTGCACCTCCCCTCTCGTCCTCATCCCTTGTAGGAGACCTGGACCACCATCTTTTATCAGTGCATAGTCTGTGATTACAATTTCAGAGCCAAGTGCTCGTGTTCATTGTCTCCAGTTTTTAAGACTTCAGCAACCGCCGAGTAGGCGGATTATTTTAAATGTGGGCTCTTGTCATAGTCTACTGTACCCCACGAGTGTGTTTTAATCTGCATGAATTTTAATACTGCATTTATTGAGTTTTAACCAACGGGGCTATTTTAATTTCTACATCTGTGTTTTAACTGATTTCTGTATTTGACATTCTCCAATTTTATCTCCTTTCAATGTTTTCAATTCTGCTTTTATTTTTCTCCACTTGTATGAAATGGGCATGTCACAGTTGTCTGTACTGTCGGCTGAAGAGCAGCAGAAAAGAGGTCGCAAGTAATCTTAATCGTCCATCAGGAAAGAATAAATGTTCAAATGTTTGTATAGTCTATGTGACATAACTACGGGATCATCAGTCCTTAAACTTACAAACTACTTATGAACTAGCTAATACTAAGGACGGCACAAATATCCATGCCCGAGGGGGGATTCGAACCCCCGACCGTAGTGGCCGTGCAGACCGTGACTGGAGTGCCTTAGTCTCCACGGCCACCGCGACCGGCAGAAAAGAATAAGTTCCGAATTATGCTATCACTTATCTCCCATTCAACTTAACGGTATCCCAATACCATATCAGTTAAGAATCTGGGTGTCATTATCGACGAACATTTAAATTAGACAGATAATACCGCCACTGTATGCAGGAAGAGCTCCGCCTGCCTCTGAACCCTTAAAAAGTTTCGTAACATTTTTCCACAAGGTGCAAAATGCCAACTAGTTCAATCACTCGTTCTACCAAACCTTCACTATTGTGATATGATTCAGCATGGTACAAGTAGCGAAAATCCAAGACGGTTAATCAATGTATGCGTGTGAATGATATATATATCCGTAAAGATGCAACATTCGTCGATATGAGCATATTAGACCTTCATACACCCAGTTAGGGTAGGTGTGGCCAGACAAACTACGGGACTACCACACCTTGTGTCTTCTCCATTGACTGTTCAGTGAGCAAGCACCACAGTACCTCACCTCAGAA
Source organism: Locusta migratoria (assembly GCA_026315105.1). Lineage (NCBI taxonomy): Eukaryota > Metazoa > Arthropoda > Insecta > Orthoptera > Acrididae > Locusta > Locusta migratoria. The sequence continues at coordinate 549,170,295 of CM048745.1, read as the reverse complement.
TATAGCCATCTTTCGTGCCATCTTTAACTCTAGATCCCACTTATCTAGTGCCTCAGCTGTTCCAGTTCATAAAACGAAAACATTTGCAAACTCCTTCACTGTCTCTGCTTCTCGCCTATGGAAAAAGCTGCCCTGCTCTCTTCTGCTACGTTTAAGGAAAAGTTGAAACACCTCCTTATGTCACCCTCTTAAAATTCTTGCCAAAACATACGTACACAGTCAAGTTTCTCTCTGTGTGACAGTAAATTCAATGCGCTTCTCTCCGTTATTTCTCTTCCTCCTCTTTCTTTCACCACTAAGACGTTTTGGCTCGATTTACATCACCCCAACTCGCGTATTGATTTCTCTTCGTCACTTCACCGTCTGTGACGTGGCAAGTTTTCGTTTGTCATTTTTCTCACGGCCGGCGCTAGTTGCCGTACCGGCGAATATATCTCGTGGCATGTGCGCGAGGCACGGCTGTTCCGCACCCACCGAGGAACACGAAGTGTCGCGTCGACCTAGGAGGAAATGTGTGTGGGGCTGGAGCAGTCCTGTGGAGCTTGTGCCGAGATTATGCTCTCCGCTCTGTCATCAAGGCCCGTCTCCCAGTTTAGTAAGCGGTCGGCTGCTTTCCTGCGTGCTTGTTTAAAATCATTCAGTTTCAGATTTCTCTTCTGTGGCATGAGTATAATTTATCATCTTCGACTACATCTATCAAAATTTATGTGCGTTTTGCTCTTCTACGACTTGGTTGCTGCCCCCCAGGCGTAGTCGGAATTTAGGGTTTGGCCCTTTTTCCTCTCGTCGTTGTTGCTGCCGGTAACGAGTTGTAATTTGCAGTCTTCATGTTGTAAAATAAATACACAGATAAAAAAATTCTTCCCTTACTTCTGTGTGGTCTGGTCATTGTACATAAGACTGTGGTAGAGAGGCTGGCCTGTTACTGTTAGTTCCCGCCACCCGTTTGATGCGAAGCAAGGAGAAGGGCTCATTATAGTTGTCTTTTGGTTCCTCATTGATTTGTCTACCGTGGCGGGACTGCTTGTGACCTAGTTGTGTGTGAACTATTTAGGGATGTGCTGAGCGTCGATACCATTTCATGGAAGTGTAGACATCTGTTTTAAGTGATTTATGGTGTTTCTGTTTGTTACTCTGTTCTTGTAAAATTGTAATTTGAATTTTAAGGGGTTTTAAAGCTGTGGCTTTTTTGCTGTTATTGTGTAATCGCCAACTGATTGAAACAGGCTCAAATTCTGTTGTAAAATTATTCTGTTCTGGCGATCTTAGTCGTAAACACTTGGAACTGTCAGCAAGGAAGATTTAGAGTTGACTGTTATTTCTGTCGTAGCTGTAACTATTTGAATCTGTGAGTAAGGGATAGCCAGATTTTAATGTTACATTATTTGGTGTAAAGCATTTGTTACTGTATGATCACCAACCTTCACATGGAATGTTAATTGCGGGTTCAGTTCCCGACTTCCAAAATTAGTGTACATTTTTATTTTTTACGAATTACACTATATATTGTGGTGAAAACATCTGTCATTGTTAACCTGGATCCTTATTCCATTCATATTATAACTGTCTTAGGAGGTGACTATCACATTACAACCATAATCTGCTCTTCCGTTATATCTCCTTATATATTATTACACCCCTTTTTATCCCCGTTTCCCACCCTTTCCTCTTTGGTCACGGCTGCCAGCAGCCATAATTAAAACCCTTCCGTATTGTAATACTTGCCTTGTTTGTAATTTTCCAAATACGACTATAAACTGTGTATATGTCGTTTTCTTACCTTTACTGATTGAAAGTTGTACTTTTGGTATAATTAGTATAACTCCTGTAATATTGGAAATGTAAAATATTTAGAACTCCTGGTTATCTGTAAGAGAGGGCCTGAAGGCCTTAATCTTGCCGGGCTAAATAAATGAGTAAATAAATAAGCAAATAAACTTTTAGATCGCTACCAAACGACACAGGATCACCTGCTGAGGTAATCTGGAGATTTCCTCAAGATTTCATCAAAATCACTCCAGACGTCTTGCAGTCCATCGATAACATGCATACATAAATGCAAACATTGATTTTTAATTATTATTATTACGCCCATCGCTACATTACGGCCATGATATTCGGCTGAATGCAATGATCTGTTACACTTCTTCCTGTCTCCCTAGTTCAATATCTCCTACACGAATACATGAGTTCCCCATTTTAGATTCTCTACTTATCTGATTAAAGAATCAAACATTTCCCGATCTGTAGTAGGCCAACTTTGTTTTTCCTGATAATATTCTGAAAATTCTCGCCCGCAGTTCTGTATGGGGAATTACATTACATCCGGAATATTTTACTTGCATATGGAGCGGCATTCCCGGTAAAACTAACGGCTGTAATTTCTCCTTGGTTACATCTGTAATTAGTACCACGACAGAAAACCCAAGCTGGCTAATGTTTAAGGACACTGTATGAGGAAGCGATGTGGGGCAGACATGCAATCTGTGGACAGAAAATTGGTAGATTACTTGGATTTTTGCCATAAATAAAAATACATTTTCCACAATTAAAGCTGAAATATAAAAACGCAGTAGGAAGATAATTACTGGTCCGAAAGCCGTCAAATTAGAACAAAGTGTTATTGAATAAGTTGGACATACGTATTAAGGAATAAAAAAATAATGAACATTTTACCAATATTTAGTCGCCGTCGAGAACAAGGTACTGCGTTCTATTACTTAGTAAGTCTATCAGCCAGTACCCATTCGCTTTGAGGCACAAGGAAAACAAGAATTTATATTAGTTTTTGCATTTCATTTTGTTTTAGACGCTGATATATACGAGGGTTGTAACTTAAATAGTGGCAACTATTTATTCACAACCAATACACAAGCACATCGGATGTATTTCGCAGCATTGGCCGTTAATGTTTTATTTAAAAAAACACACAGATCGATTTCAATCACCTAGTGACCATCTTCAGTGTCCTTCAAACAAGCATTATGAATGCCCTGAATGTAACTGCAACGGCAAACAATTTTATCAAAATCACTAATACATCTGTGTTCATCATTGTGCGGTCGTTGAGCACCTCCAGGAAATGTAATCAAACCTCAATACAAAAGCGTTACATGTTTGCATCTCTTACTGTCCATCAAAGTAGTCACCAGCGTTGTTCTAGAACCCCATGTGATTGGTGTACGATAACCGTTACCAGAGCCTGTTCTGTTTACTGTGCGAATGGGGCGTTCTACTGCCTATCGAATCTCTGGAATAGTTCTCAAGAGAATGCCACGAAGTGTTTCCTTCATCTTCAGAATGAAATAAAAGTCACAAGGACTTACGACTGGAGGGTATCGTGGATGTTACAGCACTTCCCAGTCCCATCGACAGAGCAGCCACAGCTTACGCTGTATGCGCCCGCGCATTGTCGTGCAAAGTGATGAGTGGTTTGCGCAGCAAGTGTTGCCACTTCTTTCGCAAAGCTGATCGCAGGCGATTCTCCAAAAACTAACAGTAACACAGTACATTGACAGTCTGCCGTGATGGAACGCAATGCGTTATGATGACACCATCACAGTCGTACACAAGAGTCACCATAACTTTCACCACACTGGGGGTCTGACGCACTTTTGACTTTCGCGACGACCCATAATGACGCCATTCATTGCAATCGCGTTTCAGTTTCTGCTCGTACGTTGTTTCTGTTTCGAAAATATTGTGATAGCCTTACGATATACTGCTCACTCAATTGGCTGCGTTTCCCTCGATTGTGCGAAAGCCGTGATGTGGGGCGGGCGAGTCCATTTGCTAGGAGGTAAGGTAAGTATGTCAACAACGTGTGTTGTCAACGACAATAGTAGATTCCATTACATAGTGTCTCCACATCAGTGTTTCCGACCCTTGTATAATATATCGCTCTGCAACTTGATACTATTGCTAATGTCTTTAAACCCTATTCTTCAATTGTAACTCGTCGTTATATTCTGTTCTACGGGGTGATAATGTTATTAATGTAAAACGGTTTTATTTCAGTAAAGCGGTATTTCGCAACAACAAAAAATCATTAGAAACTTTAGATAATATCCTTTCATCCTCATTTTTATGATAGTCTTGCAAGCATTTTGCAGCATGCTGAGCAACAATGGCACTTTGCAGTCAGCACACATCCAGAAAGTGAGCACTTGCTTCTTTTTTGGTAATGCACTTTGAACAACGTCTAGCTGCAGTGCATTCTGGTTGGTGTGACTAATTCTCAAGACGCAGCCGTGAGGGAACTTCTGGTTTGTTTTTCTTCACTTATGATGGACTGTCGTTCAGCACGTCAAGCAGCATTACAGATGGAACTAATTATCATCTTGAAGGGAATTGATACACACCGGATAAAACGCGCCATCTATCCAACGAGGAGGAAAATGCGTGAGCATATGGACGCAACAGTAGTAAAATTGTGTCACCGTACAAAGCGCTCAGAAATTATTCAATAGGTATACTATGTGTACTTCGACACTCCAATGAGTTGGGGCTATGTGGAATGTCTGACCGTAAGGAAAAGACTACTGGCAACTCCTGGACTTGGGTGATTGTCTTAGAATAGCAACGCAGGATGTTTTGCATAATTTCATGCAACACACTTGCAGGCGTGTAAACATTCGGAAAATTAGCTGTGCATTTCAGCGACCGCGGTGGAGTGACCGAGGATTCTAAAGCGCCTATCTGGGAGCGCGCCGCTGCACACTGTCGGACGTTCGAGTCCTCCCTTGGGCATGGGCGTATTTGTTGTCCTTAACAATAAGTTATTTTAATCCTACGGACTGATGACCAGAATAGTTAAGTCCTATAGATTTACAAAACATTTGATTTTTATTTATTCATTTACTTAGCACTCCAGTGATGTGCACCTAACCAGTGAAAGCCTCCATCTCTGAAAAACAACGGCAACCCACATCACGTTGAACTTGCTTATTGTATACGCTTCTCGGTCTTCCTCAACGATTTTTACCCTACACACTTCCTCCATGATTTCTTGGATTGCGTCGTACCAATCACTCCCTTCCTTTAATTGAGATATTTCGGAAATTTCATTTCTCAAATGTTCAAATGTTTGTTAAGCATAAGGGACATAACTGCGGGGTCATCAGTCACTAAACTTACAAACTACTTATGAACTAGCTTGTACTAAAGACGACAGAAACATCCATGCCTGAAGGGGGCATTCGAACCCCCCACCGTAGCGGTCGTGCAGACTGTGACTGACGCGTTGCAGCCCGGTCGACCACTGCGGCCGGCTTTCATTTCCCCCCGAATCTTCGCAGTACATTTCCTGTAGCACCAAATTTTAAAGGCTTCAATCTTTATCTCTCTGAATTGTTGATCGTCCACGTTTCTCCCCCGCACAAGGCTATACTACAAATAAATGCCTTCAAAAACGACTTCCTTACTCTTAGATTACTATTCTACTGCAACAAATTTCTCTTCTTCAGAAACGATTTTTCTACCCATAGCTATCTTCTCTACTTCGACCATCAGAAGTTATTTTTCTCCCCAAATAACAGGACTCATCGACTGCTTTTATTGTCTTGTTACCTAGTGTAATTCATACAGCAGCACCTTCGCCCGATTTTGCTTGGACAACAGTCAATTATTCTTGATTTACTCTTGTTAATCTTATACCTTCTTTTCAAGAGACTATCCACTTCATTCAGTTGCTCATGCACCTTCTTTGCTGTTCTAATTACTATGTCATTGTCTTTTTCCTGTACTTAAATTTCTTTCCCAAATTTCTCCTTGCTAACCTCCACATCAAGCCAAAACAACACATTCAATGACGTTTTGGAAAGGCTGCAGTTCTGTTTTACTTCCTTCCCAACCACTGTGCCTCTTTCATGCCGATAATTTAAGTGTGGAACTTCTGCTGAATTTCTGTATCCTCAAATACTTTCTCTAATTCATCCTTGCTTCTGACTTCGGCATGTATACCTGAAATGTCGTTGCGTTGATTTTCAGTCGAGTCGTACGAGAACAACCACGTCATTGAGCAGTTTACTTCTCTGCCCTTCTTTCCCTGGTGTAGGACATCTTACTCCCTTAATACCATTTTCTGGTGCTGTTGTAATCATAAATTATTGTGACCACAAATTCGTATCTTCTTCTAATTTCAGTACTTCTGTGTGTGCTTGAACCCATGTACATCTGGTCCCTAACATCAGTGCTTTTGGCGTAGATTAGAAGAGGATTGGCGGCGTGAAATGCAAGTGACGCTGTCAATAACCAGAGTGCCAGGTGTTTGTGACGCACCTGGTGCTGCATAGAGCGCAACGCCGTATAATGATTTACACTTCAATAAACTTCTTGATGTCAGTGATACTGTGGAGTCACTTATTTACCCCAGCCCCCACATTAGTAAGTTCTACATCGTTTGGGTGAGCTATTCTAATAATACGATATGGACCATCTCATAACCGCAAACTAATTTTCCACCTGCTCCCCGTTCCTTTTTTTCTCGTTGGCTAGTTCTCTCTTTTGATTACTGTAAAACTCCCGGTTACTGCCGTGATAATTGCCTCAATTCACACCGCACTGATGCGCGGGTCTTCCGCTTCTAGACCGCCTGCAGCTGCGTAGCTTTTGCCTGTTCTCGTCACAGCTGCCATTCTCTTCGCTCTGATTCGCCTGGTTAGCTCTAGCATTACCGTAACGGCGTTGTCCTCATCTATTTCTTCTCCACTCTCTTGCCTACATCCTGACAATACGAATGGAATCACAGTAATTTAGATGTCACAGTTTCACAGTCGCAATTTTACAGAAACTGACAGCGAGTTCAGTCGCAGTTCAGAAGCGCAGTAGCAACTAAGAGGAGCAAGTCCCAACTAAGAGTAGCAAGAAGCAGTTTACTCTCTGAACTCTGTTGGACGAACCTTGTACTACCATCTTTTCATTGGGGAGGCTATAGAATCTGACTGCGATTTCAGCGACAAATCACGTTTAAGCGTCGCAAGTAGCAACTAAGAGTCGCAGTTAAGACCACGCCAGCTGCCATCTGGTGTCCGAAATTGGCCCTTCTACCTTTCTGCCGTCTGTGTCGTGTATATGTGCATTTGGCACTGATGACCTCGATGTATAGCGCCCTATATCACTAATCAATCAATAATCAATATATGTGCATTTGTGTGTGTATGTGTGTGTGTGACGTTACCAGTAGTTCAGTAAAACGTCGCAACTAAGAGTCACAAGTAGCAACTGAGAGTAGCATTTAATGTTCCACCTTGTGCTACCTGTTGGCCAACTGTCGTATTTTCGCTCGTGTGTTGGCTAGGGATATTGTCGAATTAATGAGCAATGTTTACACTTAGTGGCACTATTTTACCTGGCGACAGCACTTACATGTTTGTAGTAAAGCAAATCCTGGCATCTATGTTTGCCGGCCGCGGTTGCCGAGGGGACCGAGGCGCTTCAGTCACGGTCTGCACGGCCGCTACGGTCGGGGGTTCGAATCCCCCCTCGGGCATGGATATTTGTGCCGTCCTTAGAATTAGTTAGTTCATAAGTAGTTTGTAAGTTTAGGGACTGATGACTCCGTAGTTAAGTCCCTTAAGCTTAACAAACATTCAACATTCATCTATGTTTATAGGTTATAGATGGTGAAGGTAACGAATTTTAATGCAAAATAAATATTATGTTACGATATTGATCCCTGTTTAATATCCTTTTTCGTCATAAATCCTACAACTATTACGTGAATTCAGAATACGTTTCTTACACTGCAAATCTGGTGTCGACGAGTATTTTGGCATGCATTATACATCGTACATAAAAGTTCCAAGAGGGTGGGATCAGATGGTCAACTAAGTAATTTTACGAAATGTTTAACGGCAGGCCAACTCCATTTTCAATGTGGACTGTGTTAAGTATTGCGATATAGGCGTAAACTTGTATCTTCGAGGATTCGATAAAAATTTTACACTTGAGAAAAAAGTCTTTCGCTTAATTGAATGTTTTACTTTATCAGATTTGTTTTAGGTTTAGGAATGTTGTTTCCCGTATTTTTCCTTTTTGTACATTTCCTCCTGTGATGAAATGAGTGAAAGCAGATGAGTGGTATCGGGTCCTCAGTGTTATTAAAACTTTTGTTTACTGCAGTAGTGGGATAGCGTGCTTATGTTGACAACGACCTATGAATGATACTAGAAATCTAAATCACATAGAATGATGGAAATAATATTTTGTTTATCATAAAATAAATAATATTGTTCTTGGTCTGTGGTTGTAAGGTTTCTTATGTGTAACCTTCTACAGTCAGTAAATCAAATATTCTTATAAACTGGAGATTTAGTTGCCAACATTAGCTCACTAGGTCGGCACTTCGATAAGTAAAATAAAACGCAAGTTCTTATCAATAGATCTTTGGCACAATATGTAGTGACACCGAAATGTTTTAAAGGTAAAATAAAATTTTGAGTAGTTATTCACAGGTGGTTCGCATTTACTTATCATCTAATTCAAATTCTTAAGTGACTTATACTACACAATCTTAAAAAAAATCTGTTAATGCATTCTACAGGCAAGAACATAGCACTTTCGTTGCACTAACAAAGTTGCTGTACTTTGCCAAATGTTAAGATATTTAGGCTACAGGCCTTCTTGCGAATAACCTCAGTTTCAACCAGGCATCACACACCAAACATTGAAATAGCATTTAGACATTTGCCGAGGTGTAAATAACACGAACATTACCTGCAAATGGGGCATCAATATTTTTTATTTGTATATATTTACATTAAGTACGAGGAATCTGTTATGGATGATATATATAGCATTTGCCACACAAAAATCGCGTAAGTCACGGAAGTAGCAGAAATCGCAGAAGTAGCATTCAGAGCCACGGAAATCGCAGTTTGAGAACGGAGGGATACATGTCGAGGAATTGTAAACTGCGATTGTAAACAGTGATAAATCGCAACTAAGAATCGCAGGTATCTAATAGTAGCAGTCACAGAAATGACTGATATCGGGAAATCGCAGTTTAGCTAATACATAATACCGTAGCTGTTACACTACTTTTATCGACAATAATTAATTTTTCTGAACATATACTGGGATTTTTAAAACAATTTTCTCTTTGATGCCTGATTCTCGTAAACGGTTGGTCAGATCGAAAGAATGAAACTTCCACTCTGCAGCGGAGTGTGCGCTGATAAGAAACTTCCTGGCAGATTAAAATTGTGTGCCGGAACCAGGACTCGAACCTGGGAACTTTGCCTTTCGCGGGCAAGCGCACTACTGACTGTGCTATCCTGACACGACTCACGATGCCGCCTCACAACTTTACTTCCGCCAGTACCTCGCCTCCTACTTTCCAAACTTCACAGAAGCTCTCCTGCGAATCACGAAAGTGTAGCATTCCTGGAAGAAAGGATATGGTGGAGACATGGCTTAGCCACAGTCTAAGGGATGTTTCCAGAATGAACCAGAATGAAAAGTTTGGAAAGTAGGAGGCGAGGTACTGGCGGAAGTAAAGTTGTGAGGCGGCATCTTCAGGCGTGTCGGGATAGCACAGTAGGTAGTGCGCTTTCCCGCGAAAGGTAACGGTCCCTGGTTCGAGTCCCGGTTCCGGCACACAATTTTAATCTGCTAGGAAGTTTCGGTTGGTCAGATACTGGTTCCTTTCCCAGGAAAGCTGAGAAAATTCCTTAAAGCTGGCACAAGCACTGGTTGCAATGTTATCAACTTCAAATATCTCGTTAAGTACACTGTTTTGAGTACTTGAAGACGGACATTGATTGAGGAGTGCTTCGACAAATGCATTACAGGTTTTACATTTGGCAAGCACACTTGTTCCAAATGTGCACAGTGGTAGAATGTTTTTCTCAAACTGGTGAAAATATTCTTTACTCGAAAAATATTGATATTTACACAACTTAGAAACCTCCCACTTCGATGATTTAACAACTGTTTTTACTGTCCACTACAATGAAGAGCCGAAGAAATTGCTACACCTGCTTAATACCGTGAGGGCCCCAGTGAGCTCACAGAAGTGTCGGAACAAGACATGGTATCTACATCTACATAGGTAATCTGCAAATAACATTTATGTGCTTGGCAGAGGGTTCATTAACCATTTTCATAACCTTTCTCTACCATTCCATTCTCTAATATCGCGCGGGAAGAAAGAAAAGCTAAATCATTCCGTTTCCGATCTCTCTTATTTTAACGTGTTGGTCATGTCTTCCTATATAGGTGGGTGTTAGCAAAATATTTTCACAATCAGAAGTAAAAGTCGGTGATTGAATATTCGGAAATAGAACTCCCGGCAACGACTAACCTCGGTCTTTTAAAGATTTCCATATCAAATCGTGCAACATTTCCGTGATGCTTTCCCCCTATAACGTGACAAAACAAAACAATCTGCTCTTCTCTGAACCTTCTCAATATCTTCCGTCAGTCCCGCCTGGTGAGGGTCCCATAATGGGCAACTGTACTAAAGCAGAGGACGCACAAGTGTGATGTAGGCAGTCTCTTTGATTGAGCTGTTGCATCTTCGAAGCGTTCTGCCGATGAAACGTAACCTCCCGTCTAAGTTGTTCGTAACTGTAACCCTTAGGTATTTGGTAGAATTTATGACTGATTTATCGTTTAATTGAAGCTCGGCGGATTTCTTTTAGTGGTCATGTGTATTACATCACACTATTCATTATTTGGGGTTAATGGCCAATTTTCGCACCATGTACAAATTTTGTCTAAATCGCTTTACAGTTGCTTTTGATCCTCTGTTGACTTCACTACGTTTACGTTTTAAACGTAACACACAGAAGCTGGCCGCTTGCAATAGTGGCCGAAACGTCGGTGAAATATTTGATAAATTGACGAGGCGGTCCAATATCCGGAAGAGTTTTATCAACAATGTCAACGGCCGAGGAAGCCTTCGTTCACAAAACAGTTAAACTCCGACCAAGATTTTTATTTCCATATAATTAGATTAGGTAACGAAACAATGAAGGTGGTAGATGAGTTTTGTTACTTGGGTAGTAAAATAGCATGCGATGGTCGCAGTACAGAGGATATAAAATGCAGAATGGCAATGGGAAGTAAAGCATTTTTGAAAAAGAGAAATTTGCTAACATCGAATATTAATTTAAGTGTAAGGAAGTCTTTTCTGAAGGCATTTGTGTGGAGTGTTGCCTTGTACGGGAGTGAAACATGGACGATAAGCAGTGCGGACAGGAAGGAATAGAGGCTTTTGAAATGTGGTGCTACAGAAGAATTCTGAAGATTAGGTGGGTATGTCGCATAACTAATGAAGAGGTACTTAACAGAATTGGTGAGAAAAGGAATTTTGGGCATACCCTGACCAAAAGAAGGGATCGCTTGGTAGGACACATTCTTAGACATCGAGGAATCGTAAATTTAGCATTGGAGGGAAGTGTGTGGGGTAAAAATCGCAGAGGGAAACCAAGAGAGTCGTATAGTAAGCAGATTCAAATGGATGTGGGTTGCCGTTCTTATGAGGAGATGAAAAGGCTTGCTCAGGATAGAGTAGGGTGGAGAGCTGCATCAAACCAGTCTCCGGACTGAAGACCATTACAGCGACAACAGTTTATCGTCCTCCTACCTACGGCAGCTGAGTGAATATTCTATTCAAGATACAAATAATTTTACAACACGTGCCATTTCTCACTACCATGAGGCCAAACGACTATAGTATCGTCTACAGATCTGAAACAACACGCAAGCTTCAAGGTCGCTGCTGACTCCAAAGTACGTTCCTCGAAAACCTCCATAAACAAATCCCCAATAGGGACAACTTGTACCGTGTGTGGTACCTTCCTTGTTTGCCGTATGCAAAATGAGGTATTGAATTCGCTTGCAAATGTTCAAATGTTTGTACAGCTTATGGGACTTAACTACGGGGTCGTCAGTCCCTAAACTTACAAACTACTTATGAACTAACTAATACTAAGGACGGCACAAAAATCCATGCCCGAGGGGGGATTCGAACCCCCGACCGTAGTGGCCGAGCAGACCGTGACTGGAGCGCCTCAGTCCCCTCGGCCACCGTGGCCGGCAATTCGCTTGCACATTACTTCCTTGATTGCAGTTATGCCTTGAGAATGGCAGGCTGTGCTCCTATCGAAATATCGGTGACACGACGGAGTGGCCGAGCGCGTTGAGGCGCTATGCCCCGATGCTCGAGGCTACTCCCTGTCGGGAGTTTGAATACTCCCTCGTGCATGGATGTTTGTGTTGTCTTTAGTGTAAGGTAGTTTATAAGTATGACACTTCCTGGCAGATTAAAATTGTGTGCCGGAATCGGGACTCCAACCTGGGACCTTTGCCTTTCGCGGGCAAGCGCACTACTGACTGTGCTATCCCGACACGACTCACGATGTCGTCTCACAACTTTTCTTCCGCCAGTATCTTATACGTAGTTTGCAAATTTAGGGACTGATGACCCCGCAGTAAAGTCTCGTAAGCTTAACAAACATTTGAACTTTTTTTTTAATTACCCGTAAGTAGTTTGAAATTTCATTATGCCGGGAAAAGTTTAGGTTTCACAGTTTTCACCACTAATTTGCGGGGTACCTTAGTACACTTCCCGTCAGACGCAACTTCAGCTTTGCCACATATTACTGACGAAGCACGCCACGTTCACTTGTTAGTCGCGGTATTTCGCCGATCCGCGGAAGAGTTCGTATCTGTTCTTCTTCCGCAACGAAGAAAGGATCATTGGAAACCTTAGCCTTACTTAAAAATATTTGGTATCTGTTCCTTATGACATCTCCGAAAGAACAGACTCCCCATTTCTCTATACCTGTGAATCATTTTGTATTGTCTCAATCGCAGACAGTGGAGATACCCCGCCATCAACTTACCCTGCAAGTTTCCGCTCGCGTACTTGAGACGGGTTAAACCTTGCATCACTTCTCACCTCAGATTAAAAGTATGTTGCAACTTAACTGGGTTTACGACACCGTGACGCCTGGAAGCTTGTATTCGTAACCGCGGGGGTCTGACGCTGTAAAAGTTTGTTCTTCTAAGGTGAAAGTGTAATCATATTGCGAACGTGGTACAATCAACTGACTGCACCTTTCCGGATGCAGTTCTTTTTATGACTATCAGTCTACATACACGGCTATTATGAGACACCGGAACTTCTGATATGTAGTTAGTGTTTGTTCTTATTTTGTATCCTACATGGCATTTTGCGATATTATTACTTTGTGGTTATTACTTGGGCAGGGAATTTGTTAAGTGTCTCCCATCTTAATGCATGCTCCTAGAAGCGTATCACGTCCACAGCGGATATTTTATTACCTTCCGTGAGGCAAACATTAGCATAGCTATGAGTTGTAAAACTAGAGTGCTCCACGGGGTACGAAATAAACTCTCCGATGCAGACTGGGTGAGCTCAAGAAGGATACGCCCACATGCCATTTAAACGCACACTCCCAGTCTACTTTTCCAAATCACGTATGACGGTATGTCTGAGCTGTTTACAAATTTAGCGGATATACTGTGGACATATGTACAGGATGCATCAGCATATTGGTTACAATCGTCGAGGAGAGATAGCGTAGCTGCGTGGTGAAAAATTGCATATTAATGTGTAATCGGAAGCCCTGTCCTCCAGCGGTAGTGACGTCAAAGAAAACAAGGAACGACGGGCACGAATAGACTGAGAAAACATGTTTATCGTGTGTAGTTTCGCAGGAACCAAGAAAAAGAACAAAGAGAGGCATTGATAGGAATAAGTCGTTCAAAATTATGATCCCGAACCGTCAGTCATGCCCCACTACTCTAGAACATCAGATCTTCAAAGCGCTGGAGATGTGACATCCGGATTACGAGTAGAGTGTGGATGCTGAAGCATTCCTCTCAAAAAGAGGAGTATATTCTTACTAATGGTTTTCGGTGTAGGGGAGCCCTAATGTGGCACACAAAACTAAGGAATGTAGAAATTTTAAAAAATGTCGTCATTTGTAATAAAGAACTATTTTAATTTCAAATTTTAGTACGAAATAACTACCGAACTAATAACTATATCACTTGCTGGACAATATTCATAAATCAGAACTTCTTCAAAATGTTCAAATGTTTGTTAAGCTTATGGGACTTAACTAAGGGGTCATCAGTCCCTAAGCTTAAAATCTACTTATGAACTAGCTGAGACTAAGGACGGCACAAATATCCATGCCCGAGGGGGGATTCGAACACCCGACCGTAGTGACCGTGCAGACCGTGACTGAAGCGCCTCAGTCCCCGCGGCCACCGCGGCCGGCCAGAACTTCTTCTTCGTCATTCTACATCTAAATGCATATTCCGCATTACACCCAAAGGTGCGTGGCGGAAGATACTCTGTACCATTACTAGTTACTTTTTTGGTAAAAAAAACAGTCTTGGTTGCATAAACTTGATGTTTTATATATTTAAACATGACGCGGGCCGCCTCTTCTGGGCATCATCAGACGGGTTGGGGGGGAAAGGGAGGGAAGATTTACAAATTTGTTTAAAACACAACCAAAAATATTTAAAACCTTTCCTAAGCAAGAAATAATTACAATAGGGAGGGTGCAGTCTGAAAAAAGAGCAGGCCACATAACCACATACACGTGTTTGACGTGGGGGGATGAAAATTGAACTAATAAAATGCCGCTAAATGGCATAGCTTAATAAATAAAATTACTTAACTCTGAAGTTGAAGAGCGTCAAATTATTAAAATTCAATAAAAACTGATGTAAATGTTGCTCAGTAATGGGGGGCAACGAAGTCAATGGTAAAAATGGTAAAACGTAACTTAGTCGCACAAGCTTTGCGCGGCTAAGTTTCATTTTTCTACATTTAGCGCTAGTTGTCATTCCGCACATAACCTAGAAATATGGTCCAAGTCATCCTGCATCCTACTACAGTCATTCAATGACGACACCAACTTGTACATCAGGGCATTATCAGCCAACAGCAGCAGATTGCAACACATCTGTACGTCGGATCATTAATACAGATATAAAATAACAGAGCTCCTATCACACTTCCATGGGGCACCCCTGACGACAACCTAGTCTCTGATGACCTCTCGCCATCGAAGACAACGTACTGGGTTCCATTACTTAAGTAGTCTTCGAGCCACTCACATATTTAGCTTCCATAAGCTCGTACCTTCGTAGCACTTCGTAGTGCGATACCGTGCCAAACGCCTATCGAAAATCGAGAAATATGCAGTCTGCCTGTTGCCGTTCATCCATAGTACGCAAGATGTCACGAGAGAAAAGGGAACAATGGGTTTCGCACTATCGATGCTTCCTAAAGCCGTACTGACGAATGGACAGAAACTTTTCTCTTTAAAGGAAATTCATTATATTAGAATTGAGACTGTATTCAATAATTCTACAGCAGACTGATGTAAGTCTGCAAATTCTTGTTTCCGTTCTTTTGCCTTACTTATACACGGGAGTTTCGTGAGCCTTTCTCCAGTCGCTCGGACTTTGCACTGATCAAATAACCGCCTTAAATGCAAGCTAAGTAAGCGGCCAATGCCGTTGAGTCCCCTTTGTAAAACCGGAGCCGGCCGCGGTGGCCGAGGTGACTGAGGCGCTCCAGTCACGGTCAGCACGGCCCCTACGGTCGGGGGTTCGAATCCCCCCTCAGGCATGGATATTTGTGCCGTCCTAGTTCATAAGTAGTTCATAAGTAGTTTGTAAGTTTAGGGACTGATGACCCCGTAGTTAAGTCCCATAAGCTTAACAAACATTTGAACATTTGAACTTTGTAAAACCGGATTGGCACCCCATCTAGACCTGACCACTGTTTGTTTGCAACCCTCTCAGCTGCTTCTCTACTCCATGTCGTCCATTTTGGAGTTAGTGGGATCATCAAATGAAGGTATGTTTGCGTGGTCCTGCTGCGGGGATGATTTCTTACATGTTAAATTTAAAATTTCGGCCTTAATTTTGCAACCTTCTCTCACCACCCCAGAATGATCAATGAGTGACTTTTTCTGATCGGCTTACCTACATTACATAGGACCAATTTTTTTCGGGTTCTCGGCAAGATGTTTTGCTAATGTATGACGGTGGTAGTTAATGTATGCTTCGCGATTTTCTCTTTTTATAGACGGGCTAGTGAGTCTCTACTAATTATTGATTTGATTTGCTTGACCTGTTTTTGAACCGAGAGCACAACTGCTTTTGCTCTCTCATTATTTTTCGAATATTAGTGGTAAAATACACTTGGTCTTTCCTATCCTTAATCCACTTTGTCGGCACAAGGTCTAGCATGTTTGTAGTTATAATATCCGAAATATTTCGAGTGTGGGCTGACTATTTATCTGCTCAAGGCAGTGTTCGTAAAATTGTTCACATAATTGCTTGTCTGTACCCGCTGTAGTAAAAGCAAAGGTGCCCAGTCTATACTCGGCAGGTTGAAGTCGCCCCCCTCCCCTCCCCACGAATAAAGCATTTTCTTTTAATGACTCTAGCACTGGTGGAACCAGGTTACCGGTAAAAACGTTCAGCTATTAACTTGATTTCGCCTACAATCGTTACACGTGTCCAGATAACCTTACAGTCACTTTCGACTTCCAGTACAGAAGAAGGAATAATTTTGTTAACTGCAGTGAACACACACCCTCAGATCGTACCTGATCCCTCTTAGGGATATATATACATTCTTCTCTAAATATTCCTGATTTCACTGTCTGTAAAACGATATATGTTCATCAGAACTATCGCCCAGCTTAAAAAATAAAAAAATAATAATAAAAATTAAAAAAAAAGTACTTGGCTACTCGAGTAGCTGCTACCTTTGTGTAGTGAACCTCTGATCTGTCAAAGGGATCCCTACAATTTCCCACTCGATAATGCAGAAATGTGCAGCCATGACAGAGTCGACGAAGCCTTTGGTTGAGACCCTCTCCTCCAAGCCAAAAGACCCCGATCCACTATGGGAACAGTGCTGCATATTGAAAGCGTTGCTTGCACCCCGTGCGGGAGGCCAGCCTTCTTCACTATTTCCACCAGCTGCCCGTACGATGTGAGGATTTCCTCAGAAACCAAGCGAGAAGAGTCATTAGTGACGACATGAGCAACAACATGCAGACGCCTGCACCCCAAACATTCAATAGTCGCCGGCAAGTCCTCCTCCATATCTGGGATGAGACCATCCGGTGGCCGAGGGGACTGAGGCGCTCCAGTCACGGTCTGCACGGCCACTACGGTCGGGGGTTTGAATCCCCCCTCGGGCATGGATATTTGTGCCGTCCTAGGTCGTAAGTAGTTCATAAGTAGTTTGTAAGTTTAGGGACTGATGACCCCGTAGTTAAGTCCCATAAGCTATACAAACATTTCAACATTTGAACATTTGAATCCCCTGTGTGCCACTTGATCCCTCGCAGAATAAACGTGTGATGCCATACTGGCAGCCTCCACATTGGCGACTGTTGGTGACACCTGAGGTGCCGTATGCGACACTTCAGACTTTCCATCGTCGCAACACTTCTATGTAGCAGCCTTGAGACGGCTGACCGTGGCCAGAAGCACATTCAGCTGATCGCTAACAGCGGCCAGCTCCTCTTGCGTCCGCACACACACTATTCATTCTACTACTGCTACTGAAATACCTACAGACGGTAAACAAATAAAGCTGCTAAATACTTCAATTCACTACTACACCAGTGTTGTACTAATGACGGCTGGTAGCTGCCAGAGCTGTGATACACTGTCCCCTACTTTTCAAAACACTTAAAACGAAAGCTTTAACGAAAACTACCAACTGCGCGAGAATAAATCTCTCAAAAACGGAGGCACTAAGGGCATTTAAGAAATTGACAGGTAATGTAAATGCGCACATATTAAATTATGATACTTACAGGTTTGGACGATGTGGCCGTGGTGGCAGGCAGCAGCGGACCACTCTCTACGCCAGAACGTGAACTGTCAGCCGAGCTGAGCAGTAGTGACGTCAAAGAAAACAAGGAATAACGGGCACGAATAGCCTGAGAAAACATGTTTATCGTGTGTAGTTCAGCAGCGCTTTCTCGATGGGACTTTGGTCGCAGGTTCTATGGTTTGTCTGTGTTTTCATTGAAAGTTACGACAAACTTAGGCCATGCACACTTTTTATGGAACAAACTTCTAAGGCCCTTGTCTATTTCTAGTAAAAGTAAAAACGAGATCACATCATAGATTTTCTAATTCTAATTACATAAGATTATGGGACTTAACTACGGGGTTATCAGTCCCTAAACTTACAAACTACTTATCAACTAGCTTTTCCTAAGGACGGCACAAATATCCATGCCCGAGGGGGAATTCGAACCCCCGACCGTAGTGGCCGTGCAGACCGTGACTGAAGCGCCTCAGTCCCCTCGACCACCGCGGCCGACCACATCATAGAAACATTGCTTAACGAAAGGGGTAATCTCAAATAAATGACCAGTATTGGCTACTGAAATTTAATATCGCCCTTCATTCCAGTATGAAGACACTCGTATGAACAAGTAGAGTTGCGAAGCGATTTCTTTTCCAAACTTACTTGCGCTGCATGTAAGTCCCCATTGACTTCCTCTGTAATACGGTAAGACGCTATAATACCATGTTTACTTTGAAAATTTCATAACAGACCTGTCTGAGCATTATTAACAACAGCATTGAGGAACATTAGTAGAGCGATATATTTATATATATTTACTAGCTGAAAACCGGGCGTCTCCTGGGTATACATTTATCCCAGTATTAACTTATTCCATCTCTCCTTTGTTTTTCTGTCCAACTCCCCTTTCCTTCTTTCTCTGCCCATCTTCTCCTCTCCCTGCCTCTCTGTTCATGCCGCACTAAGGCGTCTAGTTGGGGTGTGCGCGGCCGTTCGCCGTTGGGGGTTAGAATCCTCCCTCGGGCATGGGTGTTTCTGATGTCCTTAGAATAAATTACTTTAAGTTAGTTTAAGAAGTCTGTAAGCCTAGGGACTGATGTCCAATGTATTTAAATTTCAGCATTTTTTCTTTGTTCAACTCCTGCTACTCCCCTCTATGCCCATCTCCATCTTCCCCTCTCTCTGCCCATTGCCTCCTCTTCTCTGTCCAATTCCTCCTTCACCTCCTCCGTTGCTTCCTCCATATGTTAAAAATTATATAACTCTTTTAACTTTCAAGGTGATCAGTGAAGTGGTTTCTAAGTATATTCCACGGTACCCTTTGCCATGCGCCGTATGACATCTTACGTAGATGTTTGCGTTCCTCGAAGGTTAAGTACACAAAATACCGTCAAGATCTGAATGAAACTGTAGATAATGTCGAAGTTGATAGGTAAAGTACCCTCTGCTATGCACCAGACAAAAGATTACGTAGATAGTGCCTTTCCTTTTCTTTTGAAGATTAAATGTACAAAGTTTAATCGCATTCAGATTAACGGCACGGCAGGGCATAAAATACGAACAAACATGATGAGGCAGTTTATCATGCATCTCATTGCTTATGGCGTCAGCTCTCAAAAACTATAATTAGTACAAAGAAATAATTTTGTGTTTACATCCATTGGCATAAAAGGGTACTATTTTTGACTATTTGCTAAATACTTTCGAATGGATTAAGTGACAAAGAAGTAATAAATTTAAACATCATTCATAAAGCCACACTTTTTCACGCATGTCATTGTTCAGGACGTCATATCTCCTGAAATATATGCCGTACAGTCTCATAATTCTACCTATAACCTTCACGAAATTGCAAGCAATTTGTTACCAAAGTTTTATCGCACTCGTATGTACAGTATGGCCGTTCATATAATACGAAGAAAAAGACAAACAAACAAACATTTCATTTTTCATGTATTAATACCATTTTGAGTGGTTATATTATTTCCATCATTCATTATAACTTCTGTAAATATGTATTTCTGATTATGCTTCTTTTCGCGTGACACATGAAAAACTGTTGGGGTTGCGATGCTATTCTGCCTGCAGCATCAAGATGTGGTGTTACAGTGTGGAGAGAGCGTGGTGAAGAACTGTAGAGCTGTTGGCCTATGCGTCACCACACTGATGCTGTTCTCGGCATGGTGTATTGCTCCACTACCCTGGTGCCCACTGCCAGCGCATTAAACAGCCAGAGTTACACTTCTGAAGCCTATTGTCATCCGATACCTGTGCCGTTTTTCGAGAGCCACTTTGCTATTACTGCCTTAGCCTCCCTTTAACGCCGACCTCTCGACTGTCAAAATCGCCTAATCGATAATTGCGGAACGACTGTCTAGGGATACATCACCAGCTGGCAGAACAAACCACCTTAGGCAACATGTGGATTATTGAGTGCTATAGCCCAAAACACGTGAAGAACCTCTTTGATTGAATGCGGAAACGAGCTGCAACGGATATAGTCAGCAATGCTGATTTCAATATGTTCCTCACTTCACTTAAGACTGTATTTCAATTACGCGTTCTTTTTACATCATGAAATTGAAACAATACAATTTTAAAAATATTAGCCTAAAATATGTTTTCTCTCTCTCGTATATCTCTGAACCTTGATCAGTATTCTCTTATGTCTTTTTTTTTCTGGGAACGAGAGAACGAACTGCGTTCCCCCTCATCTGTTCCTGTCTTCCGAACCGTTTAGATTTATCTGTGGCGGTTCCTGTTATCCCTGTTTTATCTATGAGAGTATAGTGTGATCGTTTGTAAAATAAACCGTAAAAAATGGGGCTAAAATTTAAAATGACGAGGATTTTTTATTTCAGTCTGCGCAATTGACAAGTGACAAAATAATTCAGCCCGGTTAAGTTGTGCAGTGGGTTTGGAGGCCATTACGGATGACGAACACTCGTGCAGTGATTGCTGCTAAATTTATTAACTTTCAAACAAAATCATTCCCATTCAAAATGACTGAGCTTTTTAGAACCTGAAATCAATTTTTTTTCCTTCGTAATATTAAATATCTGAAGTACGATAATTCTCATTTTGAGATTTACACTGTAACGTACGACTGGACACTGAGCTAAAATTGAACGCATGGTCAGCTGCATGAAACAGATCACGTAATCCGTCCAAAAACATTTCATGATGGTAATTTACCTTAGTAAATATGCATTTCATTACAGCTACAACACCAGAATGAGCTGATCTGTTAAAGGATTGATAGTAAGATACACTCTGTCTCATTTTACAATGTAACTGCTGCGAATATCTGATCAAAATAGCTTTCAAAATCATTGAAATATCGAAACTAATTCCACCGTTTGATTAGTAACTCCTATCAGTGAAATAATGTTTTACGAAATTTTAACTATCTTTAAGCCCAGCCCAGGCTTAGAAAACTTTTCCGAAATCAGAATAAAAAATGTTCAAATGTTTGTACAGCTTATGGGACTTAAATACGGGGTCATCAGTCCCTAAACTTACAAACTACTTACGAACTAGCTAATACTAAGGATGGCACAAGTATCCATGCCCGAAGGGGGATTCGAACTCGTCGGCCGCGGTGGCCGAGCAGACTAATTCGCTCCAGACATGGTCTGCACGGCCACTACGGTCGGGGGTTCGAATCCCCCCTCGGGCATGGATATTTGTGCCGTCCTAGTTCGTAAGTAGATCACAAGTAGTTTGTAAGTTTAGGGACTGATGACCCCTTAGTTAAGTCCCACAGACTATAAAAACATTTGAATTTGATTCGAACCCCCTACCGTAGAGGCCGTGCAGACCGTGACTGGAGCGCCTCAGTCCCCACGGCCGGCATCAGAATAAAAATGAACCTTGCGCTAATTTTAATCTTTATCGCAGTTCCATTATAAAATTTCCCAAATACACGACTGGGAAAAAAATTGTTGGGTAGACCGGTGAATTTCAGTTCTAATTACCATCATACAACGTATTTATAAAATAGATCAATATTTTGTAACACTGTATGCAAACGTAGAAACGTATGCAACTTTTTATGAATGTATTTATAAAGAAAACAGTCATAAAAATCAATATATTAACATCTTCCCTGTGGTGGTTTTACCCAGGGAGCTGGGCTAAGCCCGCCACGGATCTGTGATAAAGACTAAAGACAAAGAAGGGGAATATATTAAAATCTAATACACAGTTACAAACTATACTTTATTACAGTATGACGATTGAAAGGCAAAATAAATTACAATTTTAGTTTATATGAATGAAAAAATACAGTGAATTTTGAACTTCATCAGATTGTTTTAAAATTTACAAAATTCACAAATGTAGTTTTCAGCTGTTTCAGCCCCGCTACATTCTCAATGCACCCACTTCCCAAAATAAAATTTTCAAATGTTTGTAGAGTCGATGGGACTTAACTACGGGGTCATCAGTCCCTAAACTTACAAACTACTTATGAACTAGTTACAACTAAGGACGGCACAAATATCCATGCCCGAGGGGGGATTCGAACCCCCGACCGTAGTGGCCGTGCAGACCGTGACTGAAGCGCCTCAGTCCCCTCGGCCACCGCGGCCGGCTTGCCAAAATAAGTGAAACTTTAGCGCAGTTCGTCCTGGTGGCGAGATGGCGTCATAACCCCGGTCCGAGTAGAGGACGGAAACGGAGATTTGGGTACATCAAAACAAACGGACGTGTTCAACATCTCAGATTAAAATGTAGGCTAAACCAGCTAGTTTAAGTTCATTCACAGCAAATACATGTATTGTAGCATCTAAAGGTACACATCTCAGTTGCTTTGAAGTGTAAAAATAAGACTAGAGCAAAATAACTTTCTTTCACTACACAAACAAACCATTCACTCGAGACACTAGTTGCAGCAACGGGTTTCCGCTACTCAGATATCGCGGGTGGTGGCATATTCCTGGGTGGCGTCAATCCCCCGATCTAACCTAAGACTGAAAAAGAAATACACCAATAATAATAACAATATTAATAATTTTAAAAAATTAAGTACTTAAATAAAAACGTTTAAAGTTTCCATTATATACATATATTATTATGTCGCTATTCCAGTCCGATTCCACCAAAGCAAAATACACTAAAACATAATTTATTATAAAATATAGAAAAAGAAGTACATTGGTGATGTTGGCAACACTCGAATAACCCACTGTGAAGACTCAGTCAGAACAAAAACTAACCCGTATGATCTTTGAAAAATAATTACGGGCAGTGCAAAAGTGACAGTGGAGGTAGTGGAAAAAACAATGGCACAGCATGAAGAATCGGCGGTACTGCATGAAACAGACCGGCCGTCCATGATTTGAGGCTAAAACAAAACAAAATTTCCGTAAGTAACAAAATGTAAGGCCTACTTTTCATGTTCCGTTAACGAACTGTTTTCGATCTAAAACCAAAACAGACTGTATATTTCTATTATTACAGACCACTGAAGATGTTTTACTGTCATTAAAACGAAACGCCTCTGGCTTTTTATTGTAGTCGCAGAGTCGGACAAACACTGTTATTCATAATTATTATGAAAGCAACTTCGGGCATCATGACCACACAAACGAAGAATTATTCCTTTTTCTGTCTGACTTCTCTTATTTTATTTTGATCATCCTGTCTTCCTATGTAGACTGGTGCTAACAAAATATGTTTTCATTCGGAAGAGAAAGTTGGTGGAAGAGATGTCGCAAATAGATCTCGTCGAAACAAGTTACGCCTTTCTTTTAATGATTTCCACCCCAATTCTTGCATAATTTCCGTGACACTCTCTCCCCTATATCGCGATAATGAAACACGAGCTCCCCTTGTCTGTACTTCCTTTAAATCGTCTGTCAGTCCCACTTGGTGGGGATCCAACAATGCGCAAAAATGCTCCAAAATTGAACGCACAAGAGCTGCTGCATCCTCTAAGTGTTCTGCCAACTAAACTTAGTCTTTGGTTCACTTACCCTACAAAATGTTCTGTGTGTTCTTTTCAAATTAATCTGTCTGTAATTGTTACTTATAGGTATTTAGTTGAATTCACGACCTGTAATTATGATGTATTTATTGTGAAAATGAAATTTAACGGGTTTCTTTTACTGGTCATATGAATTTCATACTTCTCAGTATTAAAGAGCAATTGCCATTTTTGGCACCATGCAGATATCTTAACTAAATCATTTTGCAGTTGATTTTGATATTCTGGTGACTTTACTAACCAATAAGTGACAGCATCATCCGCGAACAGTCTAACGGAGCTAGTCACATTGTCTCCTACACCATTTATAAAAATAAGGAACTGCAGGGGCCCTAGAACACTTCCCTGAGGAAAGCCAGATATCACTCCAGTTCTATTCCATGGCTTTCCGTCAATTACAACGTACTGTGTCCTTTCTGACAGGAAGTCACGAGTTCAGTCGTACAAATGTGACGGTATTCGATAAGCACGCTTTTGATTAGAAGACGCTTGTGAGGTACAGTGTCGAAAGCCTTCCGGTAATCTACGAATACTGAATTTATTTGACATCCGTTGTCGATAGCACTCATACGTTGTAAAGTCCAGTAGTAAACCGACGTCAATGATATAGACCTGCAATTATGTGGGTCACTCCTATTGCCTTTCTTGACATTGGCGTAACCTGTGTAAGTTTCCGGTCTCTGCGTACAGAACGTTCGCTCAGAGCGAAACTTCTTAATCACCTAACCTCAAATGACATATTGTTTAGAACACAGTTTGGATTTCTGAAAGGTTCCGATATCGGGAAGACTATTTACACCTACAGTGAGAATGTTCTTAATTCATTAGATAATAAATTACAAGCAGCAGGTATTTTCTGTGATTTATCAAAGGCATTTGATTGTGTGAACCATGACATCCTTTTAAGCAAATTAGAATTCTATGGTGTCATGGGAATTGCTGCAATGTAGTTCAAGACATACCTCTCTAACAGGAAACAAAGGATGTCAGGGCAAGGGACCAGGGGACTAGTCAATTAACCCAACAGTCATCATTAGATTGGGAAGAAATTACAGGTGGTGTCCCACAAGGATCCATCTTAGGCCCATAACTTTTTCTTGCGTACATTAATGTCCTCTCATGAGTTACACTGCCAGAATCAGAGTTCGTTTTGTTTGCATACGGTACAAGTATTGCAATAAATAGCATGTCGTGCATAGTTCTAGAAAGGTCTGCTAATGATATTTTCATTAACATTAATAAATGGTTTAAAGCCAACTCATTGACATTATTGAAAACACTCACTACATGCGGTTAAGAACATGAAGAGATTCCCATCCAGGATATGCATAAAGTAAAAAGAAGAGCAGATAGATGAGGTTAATAGTATAAAATTACTGGGATTACAGCTTGATAATAAATTCAGTTGAGAGGAGCATACCACAGAACTGAAGAAACGACTTAACAGTTCTGTATTTGCACTACTAGTATTATCAGACATAGGAGATAAAAGATAAAAAAAACTTTGCTTACTTTCATTCCATAATGTCATATGGGATAATATTTTGGGATAACTCGTTAAGTAAAAGTTTTCAGAGTCCAAAAGGGTGTAATACGTATTATTTGTGGTGTAAATTCATGGACATCCAGCAAATGCCTCTTCAAAGAAATGGGTATATTAACTATTGCCTCTCACTATTTTTATTCCTTAATAAAATTTGTCATAAATAATATATCACTTTTCCCAACAAACACCTTAGTTCATATCTACAATAACAGGAACTAAAATGACCTACACAACGACTTAAAAGCACTTACTTTAGTTCAAAAAGGTATCCACTACTCAGGAACACACATTTTCAATAAAGTACCAACTACCATAAAAAAATTAGCTACAAATAAAGATCAGTTTAACAGGAGTCTAAAAGACTTTCTATTGGCCAACTCCTTCTACTCCACTGACGAATTCTTAAATAGCACAAAATGCATGTATCTGTAATCACACTATTAGCGTTATTATATTATCAGCTTGTAAAAAACTTATGTATCTCTATTATTATTATTATTATCAACTTGTAAGAAAAAAAGGGAAAAGAAAAAGAAAAGAAGAACCTGACATGTCCCACATCCACGAGGATCTCCTCAACACGGATCCTTGGGATGAACAACTATAATCTATATGATAACTACGTAGGAGGCTATTCAATCAGCATACTATGAAAGGAAACTAAATGGTATACAATGGGAACCAGTAGACTTACTTTTGTTAAGTGATTTAAGTTGCTTTAATACACCAGGGGTTGTTGTTGTTGTTGTTGTTGTTGTGGTCTTAAGTGCGTAGACTGGTTTGTTGCAGCTCTCCACGCTACCCTGTGCTGTGCAAGTCTCTTCATCTGAGAATACGTTCGGCAACCAACATCCTTTTGAATCTGTTTACTATATTCGTCCCTCGGTCGCCCTCTACGATTTTTACCCAACACGCTTCCTTCTAATGCCAAGTTGACAATTCCTTGATGTCTCAGAATGTGTCCAACCAATCTATCCCTTCTCTTAGTCAGGATATGCCAGAAACTCCTTTTCTCCCCGATTCGGTTACGCACCTCCTCATTAGTTACGTGATCTATCCATCTAATTTTCATCATTCGTCTGCAGCACCACATTTCAAAAGCTTCTATCATCTGTTTATCTGAATTCCTTATCGTCCATATTCCACTCCCATACAATGCTACACTCCAGACAAATGCTTTGAGAAATCACTTCCTAACACTTAAATTAATATTGGATGTCAGCAAAATTCGCTTCTTCAGAAACGATTTTCTTCCCATAGCCATTCTGCATTTTACATCTTCTTTACTTCGGCCATCAGAAGTTATCTTGCTACCCAAATAACAAAATTCATCTACTACTTTTATTGTCTCATTACCTAATGTAATTCCTTCAGCATCACCTGATTTTCTGACATTGCATTCAATTACCTTCGTTTTACTCTTGTTAATGTTCATCTTATATCTTCCTTCCAAGACATTGTCCATCGCATTCAATTGCTCTTCTAGATCTTTTGCAGTCTCGGACAGAATTACTGCGTCATCGGCAATCCGCAATGGTTTTATTTCTTCTCCCTGCACTTTAATGACCTCTCCAAATTTCTCCTTCCATTCCTTTACTGCCTGCTCAATGTACAGATTGAACAACATTGGGGAAAGGTTACAACCCTGTCTTACTCCCTTTCCAACCTCTGCGTCCCTTTCTTGCCCTTCAACTCTAATAACCGCTGTCTGGTTTTTGTATAGGTTGAATATAACTCTTCGCTCCCTATATTTTACCCCTGCTACCTTTAGAATTTCTATTCCAGTCGACATTGGCAAAAGCTTTCTCCAATTCGACAAACGCTAAAAACGTAGGTTTCCCTATCTTCTAAGATAAGTCGTAATGTGAGTATTGCTTCCCGTGTTCCTACATTTCTCCTAAATCCAAACTGATCTTCCCCGAGGTCGGATTCCACAAGATTCTCCATTCGTCTGTAAATAATTCGTGTTAGTATTTTGCAACCATGACTTATTAAACTGATAGTTCTGTAATTTTCACACTTGTCTGCACTTGCTTTCTTTGCAATTGGAATTACGATATTCTTCTTGAAGTCGGAGGGTTCTTCCCCTGTCTCATACATCTTGCATACCAGGTGATACAATTTTTTCACGACTGGTTCTCCTAACGATATCAGCAGTTCAGACGGAATATCATCTACTCCAGGGGCCTTGTTTCGACTCAAGTCCTTCAGCGCTCTGTCAAATTCTTCTCGCAGTGTCATATCTCCTATCTCATCTTCCTCCACTTCGTCTTCCATTTCTAGAATACTGCCTTCAAGTTTATTTCCTTTGCATATGCCCTGTATATATTCTTTCCACAGTTCAGCTTTCCCCTCTTTGCTTAGTACCGGTTCTCCATCTGAGTTCTTGATATTCCTACAACTGCTTTTCTTGTCTCCAAATATCTCTTTTATTTTTCTGTAGGCGGTATCTATCTTTCCCCTAGTTATGCATTGTTCTATGGTTCCGCATTTGTCCTCTAAGGTTATAACCTAAAGATCCGCGCTCTAGTGATGAGTTATACTTAATCGCTGACTGAAGAGAGTTTTATAACCATCTTCCTTTGTTGGTGGACCTCACATCTTGAGGATTATTCCAATAAATACCCTAACCACGAATGGTTTCATATGATAGATGCAACTCAAATCCCCCCTTAATTCTACTTCCAGATATGGATGTAGCTGCTTCCAGTGTTTCTCTTGCTACTGACTGGTTACATAATACAGGATATTTATCTCTACTTATCTAAAGCGTATTAAACGATGCACTTGAACTTCGTAAACAGTTTCTCATCACTGTGAGTGTTACAGAGCTATTCATTAGCAATATAAATGTAATGATCTATTACAGATCAGAAGATAGTACCTTTGTGTGCTGAAAAGGGTCGTAAGTGAAAATAAAGATAATGAATAGACGTCGAGGCACTGAATTCAAATTTATGGTTCGACCGGGATTAGAATCAAAGACCACCTACTTAATAGGCAATTTGTTAACGATTTTTTCTTATTTTTCAAAGTAATAAGATATCCGCTCATGGATAACGCGAATGCGCGGTATAGCCTAAGAAAGTATCGGTCCCCAACAGAAACTTCAATTCTGCCTCGAAGTTCCCCAATACAGAGTGTAAATTTTAAATTGACAATACAGAATAACTCGAAATATTAGCTTCACACGAAAAAATGTGTAGAATCCAAAGTAGATTATTTTCGTGGGCAACATCTGCTGGTGCTAAAATTAGGCCGCCACCCCAGCCTTCTGCTGGGGGCAACTTTAAAATTCAAATAGGAAACCGCATTTTTTATTTCAGAATCAGATTGAACATAAAAAAACTACGTACATTTTCTCTTAAACATTTGTTTTGATTCTTCCTAGTTGGCGCTGTAATTAAAGAAAATCCATGTTCTGATTTTCGCGTGGAAAATGGTTACGGATTCATGAAAATACTTATATACTTCTTAAATTTTGATTACAGAAAAGTAAAACTGTCCCTTTCTCGCCATAGGGTGGGGTTTGAGAGAGAGTAATTAGAGTTTTACCAGTTTTGACGCAAATATTAATTTTTTCCGGAGATTCGGATAAGTTTTGTTTGTTTCGTGGTCATGAGGCTACACAGCTTTCAATTACCAAACAAATCACCTGACTAGCTAATCAACAAACGAAACAACCAGCTTACTAAGTAAGTAAGTACTTTTTATTGATCCGTAACCATTTTCTACGAAAAAAAATGAGAAAATAAATTTCCTTGAATTGCAGCGACAACTACGAAGATTCAAAACAAATGTTTAAAATGAAATGTACGTAATTTGTTTATGTAGGATTTGATTCTACAATAAAGAAATGAGGTTGCCTTCCGTTTCGTCACCAGGGAGCTGGGGTGGAGGGCTAATTTTAGCACCAGGTGATGCCCGCCTCTAAAATAATGAACTTTGGATTCTACACATTTTTTCGTGTGAAGCCTGTTACAAAATGTTTGGAAATCAAAGTATGTTGGTCATTACTCCCTAGGCTTACAAACTACTTACATTAACTCAAAGTAGCTTGCGCTAAGGGCAACACAAATACCCATGTCCGAGGAGGACTCGAACTCCCGCAGCTTGGCGCCTTAGTGCGCACGGTTTTTCTGCCGTGGCGAATTTTTTTTTCCGAGTTATTCTGGTTTGTCAACTTAAAATTTACACCCTGTATAACTAGCAACAATGTTGCCGAGGCAGATTAGCACATAAATAGGAATGATATTGCCTTGCAGATCAGGAGGAAAACGTGCGAAGGAATACCGTGCATTCGAGTTTTCCGTAAGGCCACGGTGGCTGAATATCTTTCCAATATATTGAGACGATAAATATCTCTGGAAGTGATATTATTGTATGATAATTGTACTCGCGACGTTGGCATAACATGATTCCATTTTAAATCGTATCGTAACTGTAAAGAATCGCAGGTGTCCTGTAGACCTCCACCGAGATATATTAGGGAGGCGTAGGTGTCGTGACACAAAACTCCCAACGCCCGCCGGTGGCCCGCCTCCCCATACATAACTCGGACTTTTCTTTCCGCCGTCGGGCGAGTGAGAGGCCCCACGGAGAGCCTTTCGACCCACTAATGTTAATACGAACGCGCGCGCGCGCTCTCCGATCTGCGAAACGAGCAGCCCCCGGCCCGATTGTGGTGAGGTAGAAAGTGCTCGTAGCTCACCTTCGACTGCGACGGGAATGCACCACGGCGGCGTAAGGACGGGCAAAACCGGAGCGTTTGCGCAAGACGCCGGGAAGAGCCGGGTCGCGGGAGAGCGGCGCCTCTGTTGCGCAACCGGGGAGGACGCCGGTCGCCGCCGGTCGCCGCGGCGCATGCGCAGACGGACGCATGGCGAGCCCGATGGAGATCGCAGCCCGCTGCCCGCGGCCCGCGGCCGGCGAAAGGCCTAAAAGCCCGCGCCGGTGGCGGCGCCCGCGCGCCGCCCGCGCCTCGCGGCCGTATCGCGCGCGGCATCGCACCGCGGCCCGGCGCGTGGTTTCTCTGGCCTGCTCTCCTCTCTCGCCAGCTGTCGCCGCTCTCTTCCTGGCTCGTCGCGGGTCCCAATCAGTGGACAAGCCCGGTAGCCGGCGCCTCCTTTCGCTCGGCCGCTACCGTACCGGAGAGCCGCGGGCCGCGCAGACGCGAGAAAGGCGCGGCGAACACTGCGCCACAACTCACGCGCCCCTTACTGCGGCGATTCGGGTAGTCTCGCCGCAGCCGCCGCCGGTGGTACCGTCGACGCCGAAGATGCTGTGTCGCATTCTCTCACAAGTTGAGTGCGAATACTGGGTCCAGTAAAAATATAAATGTAATATCCTATAACAGTCCTGAAGATGGTACCTTATTGTGCCGAAACGGGCCAACAATCGAGTGCGAATACTGGGTCCAGTAAAAATATAAATCTAATATCCTATCACAGTCCTAAAGATGGTACCTTTTTGTGCCGAAAGGGCCAACAGGTCGAGTGCGAATACTGGGTCCAGTAAAAATATAAATCTAATATCTTATCACAGTCCTGAAGATGGTATCTTTTTGTGCCGAAACGGGCCAACAGGTCGAGTGCGAATACTGGGTCCAATAAAAATATAAATCTAATATCCTATCACAGTCCTGAAGATGGTATCTTTTTGTGCCGAAACGGGCCAACAGGTCGAGTGCGAATACTGGGTCCAGTAGAAATATAAATATAATATCCTATCACAGTCCAGAAGATGGTACCTTTTTGTGCCGAAAGGGCCAACAGGTCGAGTGCGAATACTGGGTCCAGTAAAAATATAAATGTAATATCCTATCACAGTCCTGAAGATGGTACCTTTTTGTGCCGAAACGGGCCAACAGGTCGAGTGTGAATACTGGGTCCAGTAAAAATATAAATGTGATATCCTATCACAGTCCTGAAGATGGTACCTTTTTGTGCCGAAACGGGCCAACAGGTCGAGTGTGAACACTGGGTCCAGTAAAAATATAAATGTAATATCGTATCACAGTCCTGAAGATGGTTTCTTTGTGTGCCGAAATGGGCCAACAATTAAACTACTTTCATTGATTATCTGAAACGTGGAGCATCCTCAAGACTGGCAGTATTTTACGAAATAATTAGAAATTTAGCTGGAACTTCTAAGTGAGCAGCTTACAATAAATTCCACAACGAAACCCTGTCACGTTATTGGGAACAGAATCCTAAGAAATTCTGGTCGTATGTAAAGTATAGCAACAGTAAAACACAATCAATACCTTCACTACGCAATGGTAACGGTGATGCTAATGACGACAGTTCTGCTAAAGCAGAATTGCTTAATACAGCCTTCCAAAATTCCTTCACGGAAGAAGACGAAGCAAATACTGCATAATTCGTATGAAGAACAGCTGCCAGCATGCGTAATTTAGAAATTGATACCCCTGGTATCTGGAGTGTAGCATTGTATGGGAGTGAAACGTGGACGATAAGGAGTTCAGATAAAAAAGATGATAGAAGCTTTAGATGGGCTTTAGATGGGTAGATCACGTAACTAATGACGAAGTGCTTAACCAAATTGGGGAGAAAAGGAGTTTCTGGCATATCCTGACTAAGAGAAGGGATAGATTGGTACGACAAATTCTGAGACATCAAGGAATTGTCAACTCAGCATTAGAAGGAAGCGTGTGGGGTTAAAAATTGTAGAGGGGACGAATATAGCAAGCAGATTCAAAACGTATTGCCGAACGTATTCTCAGATGAAGAGACTTGCACAGGAGAGGGTAGTGTGGAGAGCTGCATCAAACCAGTCTGCAGACTGAAGACCAGAACAACAACAAACTATAAAGGGTTGGTGTCAGTTTGATTATTAATGTTGTGTGATGTTTTCTGTGCTGATCAGCTGTGCAAGTTTTCATTTTACATATTGTAAACAAATAAAAATTTGCTCAGAAGTCAACATTACTAAATGAAGTAATGAAAGAGTTATTTTAACAAACTGCAGCCCCACAAGTGGCTCTAAATAATGACAAATATTTTTATCTAGATTTCCACTACAATAAGGTAGTCATCATCAGAAAGTAAAAACATCACATGAGACTTTTACAAAAGTAAGGAAAGCTCATCTTGTGTTAAGGATTAAAAAACCAACTGTTAGGCTAGCAATCTGCAGAAATAAAATGTTTAACTTAGTGGCAAGCCGCTAAGTGGCCGCCGATGTGCCAGCAGATCAAGGCGGCCAAGGGGTCAGTTGTGGCTAGTCCAGTAACACGTTACAAGTGCCTGCGTGCCACCTCGCTCTACGGGACCTGTGACTTCTCTTGGATTCCACCCAAGGCTACCGCTGCTGGTCATATTCTGAACATGAAGAGAGTGATGGATCGTAATCTTTGCAGTGAAATGTCGGCGCACTGGGGAGTGAATCATTGTCAAGCTGACTACTTAACATTTCCAGTTCTGGAGTAACAGCACCCTTCATTTCGTCGTATGCTGTGGTAAGTGACCTTGTTTTCGCATCATTCGAGGCGCCTTACCCTCCAGAGTTACTTCCGTTGATAGCAGGTTCCATATCAGCGTTGTTCAGGGAGTAGTTTCTGTTGTGTGCCGTAAAGTTGCGACCATATCTGTTTCGTACCTATTGCTTATCTTTCCTCTTGTTATTGATCTTTTAAGTGCAAACAGTGTACGCTCGTGTGACAGTCACCTGCCGTGGTCACTGGTCTAAACTTTGGCGGTTGAAATGTCCTCCTCTTGTCAGAAACTGCCCGGCGAGAGGGTGTATTTTGGCAGTCTAGTATTAAATGTCTTTTTTTCTGTAGTTCTGTACTTTGATGTGTTCCCATCATAACCGAGGCTGGCGTAAACTGCACTAGGGGCCTTTTTTAGGCTATTTTCGAGTGTCGGTTTAGACGACTGCAGTCAGACCTTCGTCTTCAGAAGTATAATTGTAGAATCTCGCTACAATCCCACGTAAATTTTACCCTATAGGACTGTTATCTGCTGATTTTTAGTGGTTGTCGCTGCTAAACTTGTTTTTATTTATTTATTTATTTATTTATTTATTTTGCTTCAAATATTGTATCCTTAGGGCAGGCGTTCTCAGAATATCATTGGAGTTGGTATGTAATAACTGGGACGGTGCCAGTTGAAAAAAATTCAATGTTATTACATGTCTTTTAGTCTGCACATGAAGGTGATACCAAAATGAGTTTTTCACGCCCCTCAGCTGACTAAAATTTGGAAAGGCATTATGTTGGTTATTCTATATTAAGTTCATAAAACAATTATTTTTAAAATTTTGTACTTGCTAGTATGGTCAGTGGCAGATTTATATAAAGGCCCACTAGGCACGGGTCTAGGAAGGCACCTTAAGGTGGCCACATTTCTTGCACTGTAGTCATTTTAACCTTTTACGTTTCAAAATAATTGCACTTAGAAACGACAAAAGGTTTTAATATTTAAAACAATTTGCTGTTTTAAATAAGCCGAAAGAACGAAATTCGGCAATACTAGCTTGGATATATACATAGTTTACTTGCGGATTGAACGGAAATTAAACATTGGGTTTCTGTCTAGGTATCATCTTCAAGTTTTTTCGAAATATTCTGAAGTAAGCAGTCAGGACGTTAATATTCCGAGAATGCCATCTACTTAACCCTAACAAGTTTTTAAACATTTATACGAAACCACATAAGCAGAATATCTAATAAAGTATGAAATGCACTACACAATATAAAAAAAAAACTTTACTTACTTAGTTACTTGTGTGGCGTAGGAGTCCAAGCTGTTCTACAACTTTCTTTCTTCCTCACTAATTCGGCGTACAAGTTGTTGAGTACTGGGAGAAATTCGACTCTAATTTCTTTCCTTCCAGTCAAAAAATCGTTTCTTCGACATCATGAAGTTTGCGTTTTCGTGATCTTTTGCAGGTGCATTCGTAGTCTATATCATTCACAATACCCAGGGATTTATTTCATGCCACGAATAGATGCAATAACTCATACAAATGATTCAAACAATTCATGCACTATTTTAGTATCAATATTTACACATAGCTATTTAAGATTTACACTATTAAATTTCTGGAGTATGTCCTTCCAAACTGTCATCATGAATACTGTTTCTGCTGAATTGATTCAATAAAGCTGAAGTCTCATGTAGCACAAATGGTTTTTCAAATTTATTATTGGCAAAATGTGTCAGGGCATTGATAATGCTCTCCCAGTTCTCATATAGACTTACACAAGCTTTCAAAATATTTCTCTATAATTGTATATTGTGCTGTGGAAATTTCATACATTGTATATTGACCTATTATCTTTCATATGTGAACGAGAAAGGTGAACCTGTTGAAAGTTTCCTTCTGTTTCTTTCTTTTTTTTTTTTTTTTTTTTTTTTTTTTTTAACTCGAGACACAAGCTTGAAAACTTAGCAAAGGCCATACAAAGTCCTGACTACAAATTCCATTGTATTATTGACTGTACAGGCCACTAGGATGACAACACAAGAAATATGTCCGGAAACTACACTGGTTTGCAGGTACGCATCAAAAGAACGAAATCCGAAAGCGCATTATGTGCCTTGTGCATTACATTATTTGAAATTAGTCAGCACTAGTGCTGAAAGCTGTAGTCGGGATGCATGTTCATTTTCCAATGTAGTGCAAAACAATTATTATTTTTTTCTCTGCTTTTACACAGCTCTGAGATAAACTTCTTAGTCTGCCTTATAATTATGTGAGAAACAGTCAACATATTTTATCTTTTAATCTTACATGATGACCTATTTAGGGAACGTGTACTCTAACAAGCTGACCATGTGTTTTACTCATTTTATATTCTGACAGTAAACCCTTTATTTTATAAGGTCTCCAAAGTGAATATGTTTTAAATCCATGCAATCGTCAAACCAGTACAGACAAATAAATAATACGATTTTAGCGACCTAAACAAGGTGTATTTTTATAAATATATACTTCTTTCTTACATGAAGCCAGGAAGCAAAGCAGTAAAAAGTGTATCATAAACTCGTTAATCAGCTAGAGAGGGAGCATATGGAAGTTATATGAAAACTGGTAGAGCGATATCAAAGCCCTCACACATATTGACAATAATACATTTCAAAAACCATTTGCGCGAAACGAGGCTTCAGCTGTACTGCATAAACTCATCAGACTAGAAACAGTATTCATGATGACAGTTTGTAAGGACATACTCCAGAGATTTAATAGTGTAAATCTTAAATTGATAACCGTAAATATTGATACTAAAATAGTGCATGAATTGTATGAATCATTTGTATGAGTTATTGCATCTATTCGTGGCATGTTGGACTATTGTGAAAATAAATCCATGGAGACTGATATATACCATGAATGCATCAATAAAAGATCAAGAAAATTCCAGCTTCAATATGACGAAGAAGTGAAGAAGTTTATCTGACTGGCGCCGAATTAATGAGGAGGAAGGAAAGCTATAGTACACAGTTGGACTTCTTCAGTTTTCAGTAATCTTACGAACAGTTCACCAGGGAATATTTTTGAACTTACAGCAAAACTCGAAGCGTCACATGTCACAGATTTAGAGCCTAACTTCCCTAATTAATGTGTAAATTTCGCGGAATTTTGAAACTGTTTGAGATTAGTGATATACCAGTCGAAAAGAGAGGTTACAGTCCGTATTTCCGAATGTTGACATTGCTCTTCGAATATTTTTTTGTATGGAACTTGCAAATTGTTCAGAAGAACGTTAGTTTTCGTCTCTTATAAAACTGAAACCTATGTTCTGCATTGTCAGAGGAGAGATTGAACGCCTTGAGCATTATTCACATCATAGCTGCCATCATAACTGATAACCGTCTGACCTATGTAGAAATCAACATTCATAGAACATATGACATCAACTGCGATTGGGCAAAGATGTAATGTGTACCCAACCGGGATTCGAACCCGGGTCTCCTGCTTTCTAGGCAGTTGCGCTGACCCCTATACCACTGGGGACACAGTGATCACCACACCTGCAAGGACTACCTAAGCACGCCTCCCGTCAGATACAAATTCCCAGCTTCGCCCTGCCCACAGTACTCAAACTCGTAGTTATGAACTAATTCCCGTAAGAGTAAGGGCTTCAAACTTTGCCCACCCCTTCCCACTAACGATAGGATCATTGCCAGTCACCGGCATATTATATATATATACATGTGGCGTCTGTTCCGAGAGAACAGACGTCACTTCTGATCCTGCAGTTGTTATTATTCAACATTCATAGAATATATGACATCAACTGTGATTGGGCAAAGCTGAAAATGTGTAATCAGGAACAGACGCCACATGTATATACCTAATATGCCGGTGACGGGCAATGATCCTATCGTTAGTGGGGAGGGGTGGGCAAAGTTTGAAGCCCTTACTCTTACGGGAATTAGTTCATAACTACGAGTTTGAGTACTGTGGGCAGTGCAAAACTGGTAATTTGTATCTGACGGGAGGCGTGCTTAGGTAGTCCTTGCAGGTGTGGTGATCACTGTGTCCCCAGTGGTGTAGGGGTCAGCGCAACTGCCTAAAAAGCAGGAGACCCGGGTTCGAATCCCGGTTGGGTACACATTTTCAGCTTTGCCCAGTCGCAGTTGATGT
Source organism: Locusta migratoria (assembly GCA_026315105.1). NCBI lineage: Eukaryota > Metazoa > Arthropoda > Insecta > Orthoptera > Acrididae > Locusta > Locusta migratoria. The sequence goes on along the minus strand of CM048745.1, from coordinate 549,133,302 downwards.
CATATATTCTATGAATGTTTAATAATAACAACTGCAGGATCAGAAGTGACGTCTGTTCTCTCGGAACAGACGCCACATATATATATCTATGTAGAAATGATCAACGATTTTTCTGCCATCAAAGCCAGACGCAAAATTTACTGATCGGGGAGGTTTCATTTTTTATTCATATTAGTTTTAAAAATGTAACATTATAATGTGATTATCTATTATAAGTTATAGCACACTCATTTGATTTACAAACAACGGATTACCTGTTCATTTTGCAATTGCCGAAGTGACCACCGTTTACGTGAAGACATGACCGAAGGCACCCAACAACTAAACAATACCTGAATGACCCAGGCTACTCGGCACTGTATAGCAAACTCATACTGTTAATGTACTAGATTACAACTGAGGGAGTATTCTTGGCGTCTGCTGAAATACACTTCGGAGAGTAAGATCAGATGAAATAGTGTTAACAAAGAACGTAGTTGTATGAGTTATTGCATCTATTCATGGCATGTACTATTGTGAAAATAAATCCACGGAGACTGATATAGACCATGAATGCACCCATAAAAGATCAAGAAAATGCAAACTTTCAAAAAGTTTATCTGACTTAAAAGGGAAAAATTAATAGTCTAAATATTTCTCCCAGTGCTCGATAACTTGTACGCCGAATTAGTGAGCAGGAAGGAAAACTATAGTACACAATTGGACTTCTACAGTTTTCAGTAACCTTATGAACAGTTCACCAGGAAAAATTTCTGAACTTACAGCAAACCACCACCTTTCAATGTCCTATAAAGTTTTGTCAGAGTGCGTGATCTCACGAGTTAAATCTCTGGGAGGAAAGATAATTGGGGAATATTAAGGTGGGTATTAACAAGGGAAGTCACCAAATGACGATACTTTTTTATTCAGCAAGTGTGTGGAAAAATGTATGCATGTATTAAGGACATACAATTTCTCTTCGTTGACTTTCAACAAATTATAGTGTCTATATGACAATATTGTTCAAGGAGTTGATCGAAATTCGTACTTTTCGCTATGTTTAGTTGACAGAAGAGAAAAAATTAAATTGAGGACTACAACCACTGGTGGCTTTTAGTGAACGCAGGACTAAGGTAAGAAGATAGTCTCTCCCAAGCATTATCCGATCCATCGCTCGGAAAGATCATTGGAGGAAAGGAGAGTTTTAAACTTCAGGGTATTCAGGTGAGGAATAATATCAACCATGTAGAATAGGCTGACGATGTAATCTTAACAGCACATACAATAGAAACTTTGAATGTGCTAAGGATGGTCCCACAAAGCACAACAAGGTAATATGAACAGGAATTGAATCCAGAAATACAGGAATTTATAGTGGACAACAAAAAGTACTACAAAAGAAAGAATTTCAATGTCTTCGACATATACTCTCAGAAAATTCATCGTAGAAATGCAAATAAAGTGAAGAATACCAGACGATAATAGATGCTTACATTCAGTAACATTTATACTTCCGGATATTGTCACAAGTACTCAAAGAATGTACTACACATTTATTCTCCCTATAGTTCTATATGACTGCCAAAGCTTGAGCACTAGGAACCAGGAATTAAAAGAGATTCGCAGTTTTTGAGAGGAGATACTTGAGTAAATTATTTGGACCACTCCATGACACCATAACAGAAAAATGGAGGAGAAGGCACCACATGGAAAAGGAATAAAATTACAGCGAATAGTGGGCAGTCTTTCTTAATACTGTTTCTTCCTAATTTTTTTTTCGGTTAGAATAAAAACTGTCTACATCGCTAAAGTTGCACTTGTTTATTATGTTGTTTCGGCATCTGCCATCTGTAATTAAGATAAAAGAAACAAGTGTTGGGTGTACAATTGAGCTCCACAGACGGTTTCAGATAGAAATTAAAAAATAAAATGTTTTCATTTGGTATTAAAATTGTTAACTCACCTAAAAACCTCTGAACTTACAACGTTAAGTTCAGTGGCAATAATAAAATCTGCCTTTATTATGGGCGTCAAATAAAATCTTGTACAAAAATTATGCCCATATACTAAAAACATTTAGCCGACATAAGACGCGAGTATGGGAGGTTGAGATAAATTTGAATTTATAATTACGCACAATTAAATACCTTGTTCTTAAAGATGGTCTTAAATTGATTACAATCATATGCTAATTTCATTAACTTTTTATGTGGTGATCATTATAATTTGAAGTACAACAATTCTTTTAAGTTATAAAGAATGGTCAGTGCGATTACTAATAAAATAAAAGTGAAAGACAACTTTTCTTTTTTCTATGTTTTTTTAACTGTAAGAGCTAACGATTTTTTCTTATCAAATTTTATATTGTACTATTAAATATTATATTTTCAGATTACATATTTATCAAATTGATAGAAAGTATCGATTATGAAAACAGTATTTCGTATTCTAAATATGCACGCATAACTAGTAAACCTGTGTCTCGGTAGCACTTAGGTAGAATGACCGACTATGAAACAAACGGTCGTGGGTTCAATAGCTGATAAGTCCTAGGATCTGAGGCACTTGACGTGGTCGAATCTACCTAACAATTCTGCAACTACTTCGGAAGTTGAATTTTCATGTGCTAACTATAACTGCTGCAGGAACGGGAGAAAGACTAATCATCGCTATCAGCGGATGCGATGACTATCGACGCTAACTACTCTGCTGAGCAAATTCTCCGTGGCGACTGCCCTGTACTAGAGAGCTATTAGAACTGGGAGACGGAGTGCAGAACGGCGTGCCTGACCTGGACACCCGATGGCGCTACTGTCGCGTTCCTGCGATGGCTAAACTACCTAGCCGTGGTCGAATAAATACACGTAGTACCAAGCCACAGAATAGGGATCATAGCCGGCCGCGGTGGCCGAGGTGACTGAGGCGCTCCAGTCACGGTCTGCACGGCCACTACGGTCGGGGGTTCGAATCCCCCCTCGGGCATGGATATTTGTGCCGTCCTTAGTCTTAGCTAGTTCATAAGTGGTTTGTAAGCTTAGGGACTGATGACCCCGTAGTTACGTCCCATAAGTTCTACAAACATTTGAACATTTAGGGATCATACAGAACGGAAAGCTGGAGGCGGCGCCTTTGATCTGTATGTTACTAAGCATTGCGCTCGACGCCATATTGAAAAGCAGTAAACGCGGAACTATAGCCACTTAGTACTTTAGCTGGAAATGGACTTTTTACGAAATGCAACTAACTTCACCGTCTTTTAAGAAAGGAAACGGCTTTTCATTATGGTCTCCTCTATTTTGCGCCCTGTTCTTGCACCTAATTGTAATCCAACGAAAAAAAAGTAGGCCTAAATTTTAATACAACTACGAAAATGTACGATGGAATCAATGATCGTTTTATTTGGTGCTTATCTCCAGAAAAATCCCAAGTAACGCGAAATTATGTTTGGGAAATTAGTTATAAACAAGAAAGTGACTTTATAATTGTCAGGTTTTATTTGACACGAATAAATTTGCACAAAATATTCAGTCAGACTTAGCAGTACAACATGATTACACAGAAGTAATGACGTCTGGGCATATATAAAACTGTTAAATTACTCATAAATGAAGGACAGGTAGCGGAAACATGAAACTACATAACAAACTTACTCTGTAAATTAAACTTGTATCCATTTCTTTAAACTTACTCTGTACTTGTCATATTGTGGCACACATTGTTTCAGTTATAGCAAAAGAAAGTGTTCATCATTGTCCTCTTAGTCTTCCTTGTCAATACGCATTCACTAGAAAATTACTCACCATTTTTACCTCAGAGATGGGTCACTTTTATTACTTTGAAATTTTTTTAAATATTGGTTTTATATTTCAAGTCTGTCTGTGAACTCCAAGAAATAGAAAATGATCACTCTGACAAAACGTTTTACTAAATATTGGAGAATATTTTTTAAGTAAATCAGCTCTCCTTGAATTCACAGTCCGTTTCTTAGCAGTGGAAATAAATATTGCCTTTAAAATATCCCTATTTGTTATATTTTACTTATGGCAGTGATTTAGTTGTGTTTCAATGTTGGAAAAGTTGTATTTGCTTTAGGAGGATAATTAATTTACTGATTGGAGAAGGGCATATAGAAAAATCTGTCAACCATAGAGCAGGAACGACATAAAATAATTATTCGCCTTCATCTATTTGATTGAGTATCCGAAGAGCATTCGTTGCCAACATTAGCACACTATGCCGTAAGTAAAATTTACCTGCCTAAGCAGCGTAGAACAAGGGGAGGAGGCAGGATGAGTGTCATCGATTTGAATGGTTCAGTTTTACTTACGGCAGTGGAGGAGTAATGTTTTAATGTTGGCAACATAATGTTCGTTTTACGAGGCAATTACTTTACCGACCAGAGAAAGGTATATACAAGAAACTGCCAACCATAGAGAAAGAACAGCAAGATTGTTCCCCTTATTCCATTTGTTTGAATATCGTAACAAGGGGAGGTCGGCAATCGGGCCCCGCCGATATGCCCAAGTTACGTGTGTAAAAGGAGGTGGGTCTCCAAATAACGTGCCTGAAATATTTCGCCTGAGTGGGCCTTAGAAAAGGAGGAAATGCTCTCTAAAGTTTTTCCGATAGCACTGTACATGTTATCCAGCACTCTGTTCATGAATAAACGGAGTAGTGTAATGGTAGACAAAAAAAAAAAAAAAAAAAAAAAAAAAAAAATAGGAAGCTCCTAGGATTGATCCCAGGGCGCCTGCTTCGCAAGTAATTTGGTTGACCATTACGCTACGCCGTTAGTCACGAACATATAGCTAAATAAGATGTACAGTACTATTGGAAAAACTTTCGAGAGCATTTTCTCCTTTCCTAAGGCCCACTCAGGCGAAATATTTCAGGCATGTTATAGGGAGACCAATCTCCTACACACGCAGTTTGGGCGAAATCGGCGGGTTCCGATTGCCGACCTCCTCTTGTAAGAGGATCGTCAGTCGTTAACATTAGCACGCTACGCCTCCGTTGCCGTCAGTAAAATTTTACCGTTTGCATCAAATTATGTGAAGGTGAGCAGGTAGATGAGCCTTAAAAATTCCTGAAATATCTCGCCTATGTGGGCAACCGGAAAAGGGAACGCATGCGCAAAATGTTGAAGTCCCGCTACTTATGCACTATTCTTTGTCTTTCATTGTATATTATTCCCTGCGACGTTTAACTTATAATTGCAAAATATAAATGTACTTCAACATTTCGATGCTGTTGAATTGCTACAGCAACAGCGAGAGTTATCGCCAAGAGAAGAAGCTTTTAATAATTATGCACACATTGCTCTCATTCGAAACTGATAACATTTAACTTTTACCACACATATAGCGACGTTCACTAACCGTTCAACATCTTTTGGGAAGGTGAAGAAGCTTATGTCCTTATTTGTATGAGAATTATTGCGGCAAATAGGTGCTGAACACCATCGGCCGCCTTTACTTATTGCTGCTCGTAATAAAAACGGAACAGCTCCAACTATTGACACACAGTTCTTTCTTTTCATTGCACTAAATACTTGTTTACTTTTATGCGATTCAGGCAGCTAAAATACACAATTAACAAACAAAGACGGCGCATCACCACGCCACAGAGTAGGGGGTGACTACGCGTTTACTGCTTTTCGAGATGGCCGATTCCGCGCATGCGCACTAAATTTTGGACGACAGACTGCAGCGGGAGTTTTCTTTCTGTATACTCCTTATTCTGTGACCAAGCTGCGATACTACATTCCTCCCCCAAATCTATGAACCTCCGTGGAATAATGCTTTCGGCGCCCGAGGGGAAGGAGCTGACGCTAACACAATTGAGGAAGTAGGGGACCTTCGATGAGGACAGATATGGCTACCCACGCTTTGCCATTATAGCCGAGGGAAGGACGGGTTTCCTCTAAAACGTCTCAAGGGCACGCCTGATATGGGTGCAGGGCGCAATCAGGATTTGGTTCTTGGGGGGGGGGGGGGGCTCATTTATAAAAAATAAAGTCTATTGAATGTTTTTTTACACTTTTTAAAATTTAACCACTTATACTACGAAAACAATTTCACAAGAAATAAAATGAGTAGGCTCGCATTAATTTGAAAGTGGAAGAGGAGCAACGTGCATCAACGTGTGCAATAATTTAGCAGTTCCTGTGTTACTAGCCAAAGAGAAAGGTGTTTACAGTTTATTTAACATGAGACTCAATGCGTAAAAATTGAATTAAAATAGCACTTCCTGGTAGATTAAAACTGTTTGCCGGAACTGGGACTCGAACCTGGGACCTTTGCCTTTCGCGGGCAAGCGCTTTACCACAGAGCTATCCCGACAAGACTCACGGACCGTCCTCACAACTTTAGTTCTGCCAGAACCTCGCCTCCTATTGTCCAAACTTCATAGAAGTTTTGCGGAACTTGCAAGATTAGCACTCCTGGGAGAAAGCATATGGTGGAGACATGGCTTAGCCACAGCCTAAGGTTATGTTTCCAGAATGAAACTGTCATTCTTTCAGGAGTGTTTGTCTTGCAAGTTTCGAAGGAGAACTTCTGTGAAGTTCGAAAAGTAGGAGGCGAGGTACTGGCAGAACTAGTGAGTACGGTTCGTGAGTCGTGTCGGGATAGCTCAGTGGTAGAGTGCTTTCCCGTGAAAAGCAAAGGTCCCAGGTTGAGGTCTGGCACACAATTTTAATCTTCCAAGAAGTTTCATATCAGCCCACACACCGCTGCAGAGTGAAAGTTTCATCCAGCACTGTTGTTGTTTATAATATTCCACTCGGTGGCACCGCTGACCTGCTAAGCAGTGGGTCGCCGCCTATAAGCAATCGGTTCGTAACTTCAGCATAGCAGTAACATTAGCGGCAGCATCAAAGCTGATCGCGGCGGCATTGTAACCGCTCACAGTAACAGCTGCGCACGTTCTCACGTTGGCGATCCTCTGTCACCTTCACTTGTGCTTGGCAAATTATAGTTTCGTTGTGATTTATTACATGTGTACTATTTCAACCCCCCCCCCGTTCATGGGGACTCATGGATCTTTCGTGGGTACGTGCGTGGCAATCATGGGGCCCCGAGCTAATGCAGTCTTTTGGAGATGCCGGGGAAGGGGGGGTGCTTGAGCAACCCCACCTAGAAGACAAGGCGTCACGACTGGACGTGCCTACGTCACACTTAAGGCTGCGGCCGTCAGCTCACTGGCTGGCCGCTGGGGCACGCCCACCACCGCGTAGCGGTCGACCAGTTAGATGCCGGCCGCGGCCTATAAGTGTGACGTAGGCACGTCCAGTTCTGACGCCTTGTCTTCTAGGTGGGGTTGGCTTTAGCCCTTCCCCTCCCCCTTCGTCCCCTGACTGCACCACTGTATGCGTGCAACCGATGTGACTGGCGAAAGTGCTGAATCGATGTTCATTTCTGCCGGACGCTCCGATAGGTGACCTCGACGGCAGCGGGGACGCTCGTGGTGATGCCCCTCCTGGTGACGCTGGCGGCTTCGCATCATTAACGCGCAACATCTGCGATGTGTTGGTGTTGGCTGCAACGGCGAGACAGCGCGGCGACCCGCATTGCAGAAGCCACCGTGCCAGTCGCCGAACCCGAGGACAACGGTAGCCGTGCCGCTAACCGTTCTATGACACGAGGACAAGAGGCGGAGTATCCTCCACGACACTGTTTTATCTGGTTCCGGCGTGTGCGCAATCAGAAACATGGTGCGGACAATGTGGCGAATAATGGGCCCTGAGGCCAGCGACGAGTGCCGTTGAACAACCTTGTGGTGAGGTGCAAACGTAAAGGGTTGCCGGGCAACGAGTCATGCTGCGGAGGGTCTGCAGATTCATTAATGTGCGAAGAGGACGTCCATGCAACAACTCTGCAGGTGACGCACTGATGGGTGGTTGCGAGCAGTATGAGGAAAGAAAAAGTGTTTTAGCCTCCTTGTGTGTGTGTCAAGCGCAAACAGCTTAGCCATTTCCGATTTAAATGTCAGAACACATCGTTCCGCCTCTCCATTCGACTGAGGACAGAGCGGGGCGGACGTTAAATGAATAATCCCGCTGGGAGCACAGAAAGATTCGATCTCAGAGGAAACACAATGAGGACCATTAACAAAAACTTCAGCAAAACGTACAATCAAAAAAAAATCTAAGTTTATTCGCACTAGCAGATGTGGTTGACTGCGTGGGAAATACAAATGTAAAAATGCTAAAAGGCATCAATGACAACCAACGCATGTCCGAAAATGCACCCGTAAAAGTCGATATGTAAATCCTGTCTTGAGGTGGGCCTCGAAGAGAGTTTTCCACTCGTCCCATCACTCGACCTTAAGCTTGAAGGGTCAAACGGTGCGGCCGCGGTGGCCGAGGTGACTGAGGCGCTCCAGTCACGGTCAGCACGGCCACTACGGTCGGGGGTTCGAATCCCCCCTCGGGCATGGATATTTGTGCCGTCCTAGTTCGTAAGTAGTTCATAAGTAGTTTGTAAGTTTAGGGACAGATGACCCCGTAGTTAAGTCCCATAGACTGTACAAACATTTGAACATTTTGAACATTTTTTGGTCAAACGGTGGGACCGTACACGTTGTCAGTGCGGGGTGTCGCTGCGTGGCCCGTGTTGACGCCGCGTTCGCCTGGGAGCGTGTTGCGGTGACAACGACGTTAACTACTTGCACCAGCTGCTGCATTTGCTGGCTCTGTAAAATCAAAAGTTCTGCAAGAGTTGTCTGCACCGGGGGATTCGCCGTTGCACATATATGAGAAGCAAAACAGGGTCAAAGGCATGCGCACACCAGGGTATGGGTTATGCAGCCATCTGCGACTACTACTACATACATAAAATAGTGGACTCTTCTATACTCGTCGCCAGTGTTGTTTAGGCCTCTCGGCGGCGGAAATTAGGCGTTCCACAAGGAATACACATAATAAATAGTTGCTAGAAAGAAGGACGTGGCGGCTGCTAGGTGGCGTTGAATATACCGCGTTCAGTAAAAATTGCACTTATTAGCTATACGGAAAACGATTTTTTTTTTTGTCCATTGGTATTTTAAAGCCACCGGAGTTGGCAGGCCGGCAGCAGCTTTATTGCTGGTCTTCAGCCGATTGTATTTACAATTTTGATAAGTTCTTTGTGAAAATCATAGGTGATAAAATTTGTTGAATTTAGCACTTAAATGGGGAGTCAAATGGAAAGGAAATGCAGCAAAGAATTTGAAGTAAAACATACTCAGAATTATAACAGCCACGATAGGCCGACGGAGTGGGCCCGTTAGTTTGGAGCGCGAAGCATGCGCGTGTTACGACAGCTTAGTGGCCGGGTTTTCTTTCTTTCTTTTTTTTCTGTAGAGTCTCCAGAATTACGCGAGCCATGAGGTCAAGGCAGAGACAGGCACCTGTCTTGTTATGATACGATAGGGCAGTAATCTGGAACTGCGGGTCCTGCTTCAGGTCTAAATCATCTTGATGGATGGCGCGACCGGCGTGTAAACTACTGCGTGCAAAAGGTAGGAGATGAGGAATTAGGTCACCTAGTCACAGCTGTGACGTCGCTTGGATATTTAAGATAGGTTTTTTGGAAGTGTTAGTTATCCCCTCGTGCCTGAACAGGCGTTCTTCTCTTAATGGCTCATAACTTGTTCTAGATAGCGGAGATGTAACTTAAAGGAGGGAGGGGGGTTGAATTTCTATTTTCCCATCTGTCCTCGTCTTATTGAGGTAGGATCCACCATTATGTTTGTAAGTTTCTTCAGAGACGGTTAATTATCCTTGTGAAACTCAACATCCATTTATTTTCCAAGTGACGTTTCGCGGGACTGAGCTACTGTTGCCCATTCTGGGGTCGAGTTTTCCCCTTGTGTGTGGTTGGCACAAGTACTAATGTTTGTAGAGCTTAAGGGACTCAATTACGGGGTCATCAGTCCCTAAACTTACAAACTACTTATGAACTAGCTTATACTAAGGACAGCACAAACATCCTTGCCCGAGGGGGCATTCGAACCCCCGACCGCAGCGGCCGTGCAGACCGTGACAGCACGCCGCAGACTGCTCGGCCACCGCGGCCGGCATGGTTGGCACAAGGATACTTCCTGCGGAGTTGCTTATTTTGCTCTTTGCTCATTGTTCGTTATTTGTTTCATTTCTGTTGAAATGTTCAAATGTTTTTAAGTCTATCAGACTAAACTGCTTGGTAATCAGTCCGTAAACTAACCTAAGGGCAACACAAACACCCATGCCCGCGGGAGGACTCGAATCCCTGACGCTGAACGGCCGCGGACACTTCAGCACGGCGCCTCAGTGCGCACGGCTGATCCGCCGCGGCTGATGTTGGTTCTCTTGTCTGCGGTTCGAGTAAGAGCATTGTCGCTCAGCTGTGGTTTAGAGGCCTCTTCCTATCTTGCTTAAGGCTTGCATCTGGCTACCTTTCGCGTGAAATTTGGGGACTCACGCTTAGGCGCAAACGCACCCTCAGGTGTTCGGGTTGACACTCCGGGATCGTGCGGTGGCCAGCCAGCTCCAACTGTCTGTTGTTTTAAGCAGCGTGAATATGCGTTATGCCCTTTGACCATATGTTGGGCTTTCAAACTGATATTTGTGTTGGCACATTTATTGAATAAGACTTTCGAACTCTGTCGTATTATTGATGTAATTTTTAGAAAGTAATTCTAAGGTGTGTGGTCCAGCATAATAATACTACTGTAAGTGTAAAGTTTGACTGCGAAGTGTAATAATTTTTGTCTCTTTTTTTCAAAGCATCCATTGCGTTGTGTTATGTAGCTTCGTAATACTTCTAAAAAATTAATAGCTTGCTGCGGACTTTAAGAAATTTTGTGTCCTCTTAACGGTATCGATTGTAATTCTAAGATATGTGATGCAGTTATAACCTATCCCTTAGAAATATGCTAACAAAGTAATTTACGTCCTCGTAAACGTATATTGGCAGATTATTAGACGAAGATACGAGCATATGGAATAGATTCACAGATTTTTGACCGGCTGGAAGACTTCCTAAGTAATAGAACGCGGTACGTTGTTCTCGACGGTGAATGTTCTTCAGAGACGAGTGTATCGTCAGGCATTCCCCAGGGGAGTGTGATAGGACGCTAATACTTTCTATCTATATAAATGATCTGATGGACAGTTTAACTTTTAATTTGCTGCTGTTTGCTGATGATGCTGTGGTGTATGGGAGGGTGTCGTTTTTAATTGACTGTAATAGCACACAGGATGACTTAGACAAAATTTCTAGTTGGTGCGAAGAATGGCAGCTACTTCTTAATGTAGAAATATATAAGTTGATGCGCGTCATTCCCATTATGTTCGAATACCGCGTTAGTAATGAGCTTCTTGATGCAGTCGCGTCGTTCAAATACCTATGCGTAACAATGCAGAGCGATATGAAATGGAACGAACATGTAAGGACAGTTGTGAGTAAAGCGGACAGCTGGCATCGGTTTATTGGGAGAATTTTGGGAAGATGTATTTCATCTGTAAAGGAGACCGCATATAAATCCCTTGTACGACCATGTCTTGAGTATTGCTCAAGTATTTGGGACCCGCAGCAGATCGGTTTAAAGGAAGACGTGGCAGCCGTTCAGAGGCGAGCAGCTACGTGTGTTAGGAAATTTAGAGGGTCGTAATTTGAAGCTGAGTGTAGTACGATCTTCCTGCCGCCTTCTTATATTTCCCGGAATGATCAAAAAGACAAGATAAGAGAAATTAGTTCTTGTACGGAGGCATATAGGCATTCTTTTTTTCCTCGTTCTATTTGGGAGTGTAATAGGAAAGGATATGCCTAGTAGTGGTACAGTGTACCCTCCGACACGCAGTTTACGGTAGATTGCGGAGTATGTGTGTAGATGTAGAATTGTTAATCATTAGAAAAAATGTAGTGAAAGCGCTGCATTCGATATGTCAAAAAATGCGGCACACGCGGCACTGTTCAAAAGAATGGAATAGATCGGTATTCATCCCGATACCAAAGAACAGATACTGTAAAGAATGTTCAGATCACCGAACAATCGCATCTATCTCGCAAGCTAGCAAAATCATGCTGAAAATCTTACAAAACGGACTTTGACAATGACTATATCGAGAGCTACCGGAAGAACAAGCTGGATTTAAAAAAGGGAGAGATACCAGAGATCAAATAACAAACATTCGGTGTATTATGACGTATACCTCAGCTTTCTTGATTTTGACAAAGCCTTTGACTGCGTCGATCACAACAAATTATGGCACGTACTCAAAAGCATGGAAGTACCTCATTCATCTGATGCGGAGCTTATACCCTGACCAAGAAGCCTCGGCGAAAACTTTGTATGGCACAACGAAATGGAAAAAAGTTCAGAAAAGAGTCCGGCAGGGCTGCATATTGCCTATGTACTTATTCAGTCTGTACACGGAGCGCGTTATGGGGAATTACAGGATAGATGAAGAGTAGATGAGTATTAAAATATATGGAGTAAATGTAAACAACCTCAGATAGGAAGATGATACGATAATGCTGACAGAAAGTGAGAGAATTAAAGACTCTCTTGCTGAAGGTAAAAAAGTGAAAGTGGAAAGGCCAGTCTCGGGCTAAATGTGAACTAAAATTATGGCAACTACACCTGTCAAGGGATATATGAGGAGAATCGCTGGAGGCAGTGTTCATGTTCAGTTATCTCGGTTCCCAGATCTCTAATGATGGCAACTGCAGCCACGAAATGAGAAAACGCTTGATGCTCTGAAGAAAGGCGATGTCAAACCTTGACAAGATTATAAGGTTCAGAGATACAAACATAGCAACAAAGATTCGTACTGTGAAGGCTATGGTCTTCCCAAATGTTCAAATGTTTGTAGAACTTATGGTACTTAACTACGGGGTTATCAGTCCCTTAGCTTACAAACTACTTATGAACTAGCTAAGACTAAGGACGGCACGGCCGAGGGGGTATTCGGACCCCCGACCGTAGTGGTCGTGCAGTCCGTGACTGGAAGGCCTCAGTCCCCTCGGCCACCGCGGCCGGCTGGTCTTCCCAGTTGTATGGATGTGAGACCTGGACGATTAGAGAAACTGAACGGCAAAGAATTGACTCATTTTAATTGTGGTGCTAGAGGATAATTCTTAGAGTTCCTTGGACGGCAAAGAGAACCAACAGATTTATATTAGAGCAAATAAAACCAGATTCTTCCCTGGAATGTCTAATATTGAAACAAACGCTGGCCTATTTTGGACACGCAATGAGAAATCATGCCTCGTTGGAAAAAAATGGTGGGAATGATCTAAGGCACTAGAACAAGAGGATGTCACAGGATAAGGTACATCGATGGCATCACAGAAGCAACGTGTCCAAACTGGAAGGTCCATGGGAGAAAGTGCAGAACAGAGGAAACTGGTTCATGGGAGTCGGAACAGACTAAACAAAAGAGAGAGAGGGAAAGAAGGAAAGGAAGGAAGCTTAGGGTTTAACGTCCCGTCGACAGCTTGGTCATTAGAGACGGAGCTAACGCTCGGATTTTTGGGTAAGGATGGAGAAGGAAATTGGCCGTGCCCTTTTGAAAGGAACCATCCCGGCATTTGCCTGAAGTGATTTATGGAAATCACCGAAAACCTGGATGGCCGGAGGTGGATATGAACCACGATCCTCCCGAATGCGAGTCCAGTGTGTTACCACTGCGCCACCTCGCTCGGTAAAGAGAGAGAGGAAGAGAGAGAGACAGAGAAAGGTGAACCATGTCGCTTGGCTCGCAATGAGACTATTTTCTCAGCCATTTTCAAAATGTCCCGTACTTTCAGTTTGAAGACCTGGCAACGCTATTTCCAAACATTCCATGGTATGTGACTGGACCATATCCTTTTAAACATCTATATAGGGTGAACACAAATGACGCAAACTGAAAACCATATGAGAGTGAAGAAAGCACTGTTTTGAAGCTGTTTCTTATTTTTCAACATCTCACTCTCCCGACTTTCAACACGCTCGCACCATGCCTTACTGCGAGGAACAGCCTCCAGTTAGGTGGAAGTGACACTTCAGATAATGCCAAGTACTAACGGCGAGGTTCCTCTCGCCACGGGACGCACCATAAACTAAGCACGGAACTGCGCGCAGGCCGCGACAGGACGGGTCGTTAGCTGTAGTACAAGCTGGCCACTAATGTCGGCCGCCTCACGTTCCAACAGCTGCACGCCGCGAGGAATCCCGACAAGTGATTTGTCTGTCACGAACTCGATCATGAGAACCAGCGAGAGGAATGCGGCCAGGTATTCCCACTAAGGCTTGTACCGAGAAGTCAAGCGGCCAACACGTATGCAATCACCGGGAAATTGCTTCCGTCAGAATTCCTGCTCCGAGAGCATTCTATTTCTCGTCGAGTGCTGGTCAGTAACTTAACATGTGTCGCGCTTGGCCGCGTGGACGTAAAATCGCAGTTCACGAGGCTTTGAATCTTTCACTGCAGTAATTTCTTAATATGTTTCACTGTTGATTTCTTGAAAGCTTACTTCAGCGATGTCCTTCTAAACTCGCGTTCATAACAAAACAGAACACCTTGAAATACTAGAGTTAGGATATGCAGATACACAGTAGATGTACATTAGTATGATCTGCAGAACGGATAAGGACTGGAATCATGTCGATCCTCGGGTTCAATAGCAATATCGATATCGTGACGCAACACCTCCTACAGGTAAAATGCGGGTCTCGCTCTCGCTATTCTCCGAAAGTAATGAAGCTGAAAGCTACTAGGCAGTCTATAGAGACATAAAACTTAACATTGGAGGGGAAGAGCTGGGAAGAAACAATAAACATCTGTATCAGTTTGATAATTATACATTTCCATTTTATTTCTAAAACACAATTTCCATCTGATTAAAAACTCTTCATTAATTAAACCAAATTAGTTAATTTTCTTGGATTAAAATAACTTCATTAACAAAGCACATAGCCGAATTTTACAGTTACTTCATTAATTGGACCAAATTGGTTAAAATCATTAGATTACAATAACCTTGAAACTTCCTGGCAGATTTAAATTGTGTGCCTGAACCGGGATTCGCACCTGGGACTTTTACAGCGCGGGCAACCGCTGTACCGTCTGAGCTATCCCGGTACGCTTCGCGGTCCATCCTAACACATTTATTGATAAAATTATTCTGGATATTGGACCGCATCGTCAATATATCAAATATTTCACTGACGTTTCGGCCACTATTGCAAGCGGCCATCTTATGGGTGTTACGTTTACTGCTGGATGAGGGAAAGTTGGTGTCTTAAATATTGAATGTTGCCAGTTATGATTGGTGGTTTCTGCTCTCTTTCATTGGTGTTTGCTTTATTTCTTCCTATTGGTGGAAATGGAAGTCCTTGATTGGTGTTTGCATTAATGTTTTCCATTGGTCGAAACTGGCGAATGAGGAGCGGTGGTAGCAATGACGTAGCACTGATGCCTAGCGCCGGCTAGAGCGTGCTGTTTGCTTTGTGTATGCGCGGCCGCTGTTGTCTGCGGGCGGGCCCCTATGGACTGCACTGCGCGCGGTGTCGTCGCGAAGCGCTGCTACTGCGGGCAGCCAAGACGCTGGAAGTCTATACCCGTCTTCTCTGTTCATATTTCCGGGTCGCTTAGCTATTTCTTTTGCTTCCCTGATTTTCCTCTTCAAAGTGAAGGGTTGTTTTGCCAGTACAATGACTTCCTGAAAACCTATCTGTTTCTCTTCCTGGTGTTCTGCTACTGCCGACTTCGTATGCTGTCCCAGCCAAATGTACCTCTCGTGCTCGGCTATCCTTGTGTTAATCGGCCGCCCAGTTTCTCCAATGTATACCTGGCCGCATTCACAGTCGATTTCATAGACTACGGCCGTGTGCAACTTATCAGTTTTGTCCTTTATTGAGCCTAGGACATCGTTGCTACGTCATTGCTACCATCGTTCCTCATTCGCCAGTTTCAACCAATGGAAATCATTAATGCAAACACCAATCAAGGTCTTCCCTTTCCACCAATAGGAAGAAATAAAGGAAGCACCAATGAAAGAGAGCAGAAACCACCAATCATATCTGGAAACATTCAATATTTAAGACACCAGCTTTCTCTCATCCAGCAGTAAACGTAACACCCAGAAGATGGCCGCTTGCAATAGTGACCGAAACGTCGGTGAAATATATGATATATTGACGATGTGGTCCAATAACCAGTAGAGTTTTCTCAACAATGACAACGGCCGCGGAAGCTTCGTTTACACTCACACATTTACTTCTGCCAGCACCTCGCCTACTACATTCTAAGCGCTACGGTAGAGCATTTGCCCGGGAAAGACAAAGGCTGTGGCTAAGCCATGTCTCGACCACATCCTTTCTTCCAGTAGTGCTAGCACGCAAGGTTCGCAGGATAACTTCTCTGAAGTTCGGAAAGTAGGAGGCGAGGTACTGCGAGAAGTTGTGAGGCGGTCCGTGAAGCGTACGGGGATAGTTCAGTAGGTAGAGCGCTTGCCCGCGAAACGCAAAGGTCCCAAATTCGCATCCCGGTTCAGGTACACAATTTTAATCTGCCAGCACGGTTCATATAAGCGCACACTCCGCTACAGAGTGAAAATTTCATTCTGGGTACAATAACCTTGTTAACAAAGTACATATTCAAATTTTCCAATTACTTCCATCAAACTAGAGTAACAATAATGAAGGATCCAGGCCGAGTGCGTCTTGAGCACAATAAAAACGCAATGAACCGTTAGTGAATCCATGTTTTTAAAAATAAAAAAGAAACAAGACACGTACACTAAATACCAATCCAGACTCAGAATTATTTTAAGGCTTGAGAAAAATGTAACAGGAAATATATTTTTGGTTAGTGATGAGTCCTCTCATAAATAGTTTACGGTATTCACATACGACTTCCAATGAACAATCGGGAAGCCATAATATTACAGTCAGCTTCTCCTGTGCAGAAGTTGTATGCTGCTACTAACCTTATTAAGGAGAGATTCACCTTATAAGATGGAAGGAATAAATAGGGAAGGTAATGTGACAGTACACCGGCAATAGGCCAGTCGTCAGGTATGTTTAGGTCCAAAAAAATTGCAGGAAGCTGAATTTTTGGTATGTTGTGAGGACATATTAGAGTAGTTTTAAACCAAGTTTGTAGCTTCGAAATCCTTTTGCGTAACTTTCAAGAGCCAAAAAACCTCGAAATTTTCGGACTTTTTTCTGGTTTTGGCTTATAACTCGTGAAGAATGGTTTTTTGACGAAAAGTCACTCACGCCTCTTTTAATGTAGATAAAATATTCTAAAATTTAAGCCCAACCGCAGCTCTGTAACTCCAATAGTTCGCGAGATATTGAACTTCAAATATTGACTTATTTCTCCGGAAAGTTCAAATTTTCGGTTTTAGTCATCTTTCGGCTAGAATATTGGCTCTAATGATCATCCCACGGTGAAAGTCATACAAAAAAGTTATAGAGCAGTTATTTAACTTTAATCTAAGTACTGAACGAAGTCCATAGGCCCAGTAGATTTCTAGTTATCGTTAAAAAAAACGAAAACTTGGAAAAATAGGAGTATTCAATAAATTGACCAAGACGAATTGCAGTCCTCTTATCCTGTGTATGTTAAAGAAAAAGGAAGAATTACTCATTGGCGATGATTATTAACGTATTGTATACAAATAGGTGCGATTATGTGTTAGTGCATACAAATATATTTGTAAAAGTAGGTGTTGCTGTAAAAAAAAAAAAAAAAAAAAAAAAAAAAAAAAAAAAAAAAAAAAAAAAACGAAAGCCTCTCCGCTTTTAGGTATTGGTCAACCATTAAGGGATTTCGTCCCCCTCACTTAGAGTGGTGACTTAACGGGTCTTCTCTCCTCCCTCCCAAACTTCGTGCCTCCGAGGCCTTCCCCACTACACCCAGTCTGCCCTTAGAAACAGCCGTATTCTGATCCGTGAAGAACTTTTCAAACAAAAATCGTCTAAATATTGGTCTTGGTGGCGTTTTAAGTACTTTCTGTTTTACAATATGTTTGAGCAACCCCCGTCGCATGTTTGTTTAGGGGTCGTCGGTAAGTGCTTGCAGAGGGAACAGTGACAGTGAAAAAACGCGGAATTTAGACGCTGTAAAATGAGTCAGAAACGTGGGCTTGAAAGGAACATGAGGTTTTTTGTGCAGTTTAAACGAAGTGACCGTACAAGACGCATGCAGGAAGAGGTACACTGTGGAAAGTAATTTGTAAGCATTTGTCCAGCGAGGACATGTTTGATTTGCTCAACCATCGTCTTCGTGTGGGGAAAGGCTGAAAAGTGCGTCGGATTCAAGGCGTCACAGCATTGGATATTATTGTTTCCTTTGTGGTGAAAAATTCTCCAACTAATATTTCGAGAAGCAGATAAAATTGCCCAAATATCTACAGGATGCACTCCATCAAAGGGAAACACTGCAAGTGAAAGATTCGATTGTGGAAAAAGCTAGACAAGCTGGTGAATGGGGACAACACATTCTTCGGCGTCTTTCATGTATAAGTGAACTTGTTGCTACTGAGGGTACGTACCACAAACATTACTACGTAAAATTGCACTGTTTGTCGCGATCTACTTGCAGGAGGTAAACAAGGCAGTCCTGAACATCCCTTCCTTATCAAAGGTATGGAGCGTATATATGCATACCCTGTAGACACAAGACAGGAAAACCAATTTTCCATAACTGACTTGTTTGCAGAGACCTTCACATGTGATTACAAACCAGCAGTTGCAAGTGTTCAAGTTCATCTAAAAAAGCGATATGGAGGAAAAATTATTTTTGCGCAGGTTGGTCCGTATCACAGGCCAGTCTTGATGTTCACAGACATTGGACAAAACATTCTTTATGAAAAGTGGTACAATCAAAGACTTAGCGATCCTGCTAAAGAGCGGCTTAGAGTTGTCAAAGCTGCAGCAGAGATTACCCTGCAAGACATTCGTTCCTAAACATTTGACACTGCTCAATATCCCCCGTCAGATGCTTTTTTAAAAGACGCAGAGGGATCCTTCTCTTGAACAGTGGAAAAAGAAGTGCATAGGATTTGCTCATGCAATGGCTGCAACGAGGCCCAAATCTTTCCTTTCCTCAATTCAAATAAGCTTTGGAACCTATTTGTATAGAACATTTGAATCAAAGCACCGTGTTGAACTTTGCCACTGTATGGGAATTTCTTGTACATATACGGAGGCTATGCATTTTGAATGTTCCGGTATCCTCCGTGGAGAAGTGGCCCAACAAGTCGATGAAGGAGCTTTTATGCATTTTGTCTTCGACAATGCAGATGTGAACGTTAACATAATTGATGGAGAAAATACGTTCCCTGAAATGGGCAGTACAATGATCATGACCCCTCACTCATCCGTTCACCCAGACATAAACAAACCACGTTAGAAGTCTATATGTGCCGAGTCTATCAGGTTCACACACTGCCACACACATTAAACATTCTTCTATTAGAAAGAAATTTGGCTTGTCAGCCATTTCAATTAACGAAGTGAAAATCGCTGAAGTCATTTTGCCAAAATCCCCAGAGCTGCTGTGGTTGTTTGGAAAAGCAACTAACATGCCAGGCATCCCAGGATGGAATGGATTCATGGAGCAAGTGACAGAAGATCTTCCTTACAAACGTTCAAAGATTGTATATCTCCCTTTTATCCATGCTCCCCCAACCGACTACGAGACTGTTTTAACATCACTTTTAGAAGCCAGTTAAAGAACAAGCATTTACGGTCAGGAAACATGTTTTGTGACCTACGATCAACCACTGTACTTGAAAGCCCGAGACATTGTGAAGAGCCACCAGCATCCTCAGCTTGTCAACATAGGAGTGAGACTTAGAGGTTTTCACCACCTCATGTTATTCATGGGGGTCGTCGGTGCCATAATTGCAGGAAGTGACTCAAGGAACTTCTCTGTTCAATATTTGCGGAAAAAAAGTGTTGCAAAAACCCTTTTTATATACGATGCGTTAATAATCATCTGAATAATTCTTCCTTTTTCTTTACATACACAGGATAAGAGGACTGCAATTCGTCTGGGTCAATTTCTTGACTACTCCTATTTTTCCAAGTTTTCGTTTTTTTAACGATAACTACAAATCTATTGGGCCTATGGACTTCGTTCAGTACTTGTATTAAAGTTAAATAACTGCTCTATAACTTTTTTGTATGACTTTCCCCGTGGGATGATCATTAGAGCCAATATTCTAGCCGAAAGATGACTAAAACAGAAAATTTGAACTTTCTGGAGAAATAAGTCAATATTTGAAGTCCAATATCTCGCGAACTATTGGGCCTACAGAGCTGCGGTTGGGCTTAAATTTTAGAATATTTTATCTACATTAAAAGAGATGCGAGTGACTTTTCGTCAAAAAACCATCCTTCACGAGTTATAAGCCAAAACCAGAAAAAAGTCCGAAAATTTCGAGGTTTTTTGGCTTTTGGAAGTTACGCAAAAGGATTTCGAAGCTGCAAACTTGGTTTAAAACTATTCTAATATGTCCTAACAACATACCAAAAATTCAGCTTCCTGCAATTTTTTTGGACCTAAGGCCATTTTTTTGTCTACGACGACTGGCCTACAAGTAATGTGGTAATGCTCGCTAGACACAAGATAGCGGGCAGCAATTAACTACGGCACGGAAACTCAAAACGCAGAGTCAAATTAAAAGAACGTATAATACCGCCAGCAAAATAATATATAGTCAATAAGAATTACCGATTAGTCTCCCCCGAATCGACATCCGACATGACCGTTAACTCATAGGGTCCAATTGACAAACCAGGTTCCGAATCAAATTCAAAAATGTTCCAGAATGTACAATATATTCAACCAGAATTACTACTTAGTTCACCAGCACAGTTTCAAATGGCAGATTGTAAATATCTCGTCCGTCACAATACGTTCAAAACACGACAGTTAGCCACCACAAAACGACATCGAGCACAACCTTGAAGTCCGTAGCAACAACAGACACAGAATCGCGACATACAAATGGTGACTCACTTAACGCCTCTAACAACACATCAGGCAAACAATCCTCTTCAAACAACACCAATGGCATAATTTACTCGTCTTAGGGAGCAATCTTATTTTATAAATGGACGGATAGATGCCAAGATCGCCCTTTTTTTGTTTTATTTATTCATAGAGTTCGAAACCGGTCGTTGTGAATAAATAAAATAAAAAATGGCGATCTTGACATCTATCCTTCCATTTTACACCAATGGCTCTAAATAACCAATAACAACACAATAATAAAACACATCAATAGTATAGAAACAAGAGTGTTTATGGAAGGGAGAGAAGTGTTTCACTGGAAAGCTTCTTCCTCCTTACGTAGTTTGGGTACGTGCAGCCGCAGCAGTCAGGCGCAACCCCGCTAATAAAAACAATCCAGCAAATGGAATAGCACAGAAGTTACTAGCCACCCAAAAAAAGTACTTACTACAATTATAACAGAAATAACCCACAAAAAACAATACTGCTCCTCCCAGATCTCCCAACGCAAACCGTAGATGAGAGTAAAAAAAAGAGACAGGAAACAAATGCATCCGTAGAATACGTCCAGGAACCGGTGTAGCTACGACAGCGTGAACGACGACAAGGCAGAAGAAACCGCTGGACCACTTAGATACCCAAAGGAGCAAACAGCAATACACATATAGCGATACACACTGCAATTACCTCTACGAAAAGCATCACGACATATTTAGGTGCGAAATCCGTGAAAGTAAATCATTACCTATCATACTAAGAGAAGCACTTTCAACCCATGAGGATGACGGTGCCAGAAGGAAAGCACCACCGCCTGAAAACTCGACACACCTTTAGAGACAACACAAGGCGTAATACTTAACTCCAGTAAGTGTGGAGATCCAGTCAGAACCCCGGGAAAGTACACCCATGCCAAGACAATGACATGCTTGCTGCACTAGCAGGCTTTAAAACAGAAGATGTTGAATCTGTCATTCCAGCGGTCCGGATTCCGATTCAGCTTCCTAATCAACAGCACGACGTGCCTTTTAAGAACTTCCACGGTTCGCGACGCATGCAATCTACAAGTCGTTCAGAAACCAGCTGAATAACTGTCTCCGTGCATAACCCCCGGCGTAAGTCGAAGGTTCCACTGCGGCCCACGTCCTTCCACGCTGCAGCACGGCACAGCACGTACTCCATCTTGCGCACCACGCCCCGTCAAAGATTCCGGCAAGCTATCGATACAGTGCAATGCCATCGATGGCGCAATCGGGAACTAGTTATCGAAACTGCAAGACAATACCTGGGTGCCAATTAAATTACTAACAAGGAAAGATACCAGGGAGCCAGCACGGCTCAGCAGCAGTATGACTGTGAAACGGCACCGTAGATACGTTTCATACATTGTAACCATTGTAACGCTGTTATAATTGTATTTAACTTACATACAGCAGCCCGAAAAGCTGCAAAACCACTTGCTTGTTAATTGTGTGGGTTACCAACTACTAGATGTGGACAGTGGTAACAGCGTTTCATTTATTTTATTTTATTATATTTGTCTGCAGTGTCACACTTTCTCTTTCTTTTCCTTGCATGAGAGAATGTGGTATGTTCGGATGGGCTATGTAATTTGAGAAGGTTAGTATGAGGAGCAGAGATGGTAAAGTAGTGGGTGAAGCGTACTTCAAACATGTACCTTAGCTCAAAGATGGCCTGTAGCATCTCAAGGTAGGGCGCTGTGGAAATAGACACAGGAATAGTTGGCGAAAGTTTTGCGAGGGTAGATTCGTGAAGTGTAGAGAACGGAGACCACCGTTTCAGCCAATTAGGTGAGAGCGTTTAAAAACGAGTCGATAGTAAGGTTGGAAGGCACACTTCGACTCTGCTTGCTGGACCAGGAAGATGAGCTTGCAATGCTGCGCGCTTTTGGCGAGTTTTGCACCACGATTAGTTCAAGGGATTTTCAACGGCTTTAGTAAAGCGATAATAGTAATTTTGTTCAAATCAAATGTTCAAATGTTTGTAGAGCTTATGGGACTCAACTACGGCGTTATCAGTCCCTAAACCTACAAACTAATTATGAACTAGCTTATACTAAAGACGGAACAACATCCATGCCAGAGGGGGATTCGAACCCCCGATCGCAGCTGCCGTGCAGACCTTGACTGGCACTCCGCAGAGCACTCGGCCACTGCGGCCGGCAGTAATTTTGTTGACTAAATGTGTGTCATTTAATAATTTTGTTTGTACTTACCAAGTGACTATATGCTTCGCGCCGGTTCGGTTTTGTGCACAGTAGATACAGTTGTGAAGCCGCTTGTGCTTGCTTTGCTTGCTCTGAATTTTCAATTACAAATAATTCATATTTCTGTGAATATCAATGGAATTCAGAATGATAATTTTCACTGTGTAGCGGAGTGTGCGCTGATATAGCATAGCTCAGTCGATAGAGCGCTTGCCCGCGAAAGGCAAAGGTCTAGCACAAAGTTGTAATCCGCCACGGAAGTTTCATATCAGCGCACACTTCGCTGCAAAGTGAAAATTATCATTCTCGAAACATCTCTTACGTTGTGACTAAGCCATGTCCCCACCGTATCCATTCTTCCAGGGGTGCTCAACCTGCAAGGTTCGCAGGAGTTCTGTGAAGTTTGGAAAGTACGAGGCGAGGCACTGGTGGAAGTGAAGCACTGAGGACGTACCGTTAAGCGTGCCGGGATAGCTCAGTCGGTAGAGCTCTTGCCCGCGAAAGTAAAAGGTCCCAGGTTCGAATCCAGGTTCCCTTGCGCATGTTAATATTTTAATCACGTAGTAATAATTCTAGACTCTGTGTAGCGTACAGTTAACTAGAATCAATTTACGTGCACTTAGCAAGGCTAGCTACCTTGAACTGAAACTACGCCAACTGCAAGAATATAAAGATAAAACCTGGCGTAGCTAGCTTTTTCCTGTTTCATGTCTAAATAAATATGTAAAAATACAGCTTGAAAGAAGCACACACAGAACAGAAGGAACACTATAGCTAACCGCGCAACTTTAGCAGACATGCAGGTTGCCTCGCAGAGCTATACAACGGCTGCGTGCAGAATAATTCACGGACGGCCGTAGAATAAGACCAGATGGGCCAGGCGCGCTATCCACACCACTCCCGGAGAAGAACGACAGTTCATCCACGTGGCATAGCACGGCACATCTGCAGCCTCCTCAGCTCTTGCACGACAGGGTTGGCCGAAATTATTATTATTTTTTTTTTTTTTTTTGTTTTTTTTTTTTTTTTTTCGTGTTTATGAGCTGATTGATGGAAAAATAATTTCAACTTCATAACTTCAGTTCGCGCAGAGGGCTTAAAAATGTTCCTAAAAACGATAAATTTATATAATTTCTGAAAGGTCATATAAAAATATATCTATGAGTATCTTCTCCTAATAGAACTCAAAAACTGCGTATCTACGTATAGGTTAACATAAAAATATTTTTCATAGTTCTAGCTTATCTCTTGAGTTTGCGCTGAAGGCGTTAACTATCGAAAGATGACAACACCTCTAAATATTCAAAACGTTATTAAAGTTCAGGGGGAAGAAATGAAAACATTGCGTTTTGCTGATGACATTGTAATTCTGTCAGAGACAGCAAAGGACCTGGAAGAGCAGTTGAATGGAATGGACAGTGTGTTGAAGAGAGCGTATAAAATGAACATTAACAAGAGCAAAACAAAAATAATGGAATGCGGTCTTAGAAAATCGGGCGATGCTGAAGGAATTAGATTAGGTAACGAAACAATGAAGGTGGTAGATGAGTTTTGTTACTTGGGTAGTAAAATAACATGTGATGGTCGCAGTACAGAGGATATAAAATGCAGAATGGCAATGGGAAGAAAAGCATTTTTGAAAAAGAGAAATTTGCTAACATCGAACATTAATTTAAGTGTAAGGAAGTCTTTTCTGAAGGCATTTGTGTGGAGTGTTGCCTTGTACGGGAGTGAAACATGGACGATAAGCAGTGCGGACAGGAAGAGAATAGAAGCTTTTGAAATGTGGTGCTACAGAAGAATGCTGAAGATTAGGTGGGAAGATCGCATAACCAATGAAGAAGTACTGAACAGAATTGGTGAGAAAAGGAATTTTTGGCATACCCTGACTAAAAGAAGGGATCGCTTGGTAGGACACATTCTTAGACATCGAGGAATCGTAAATTTAGCATTGGAGGGAAGTGTGTGGGGTAAAAATCGCAGAGGGAGACCAAGAGACGCGTATAGTAAGCAGATTCAAGTGGATGTGGGTTGCCGTTCTTATGAGGAGATGAAAAGGCTTGCTCAGGATAGAGTAGGGTGGAGAGCTGCATCAAACCAGTCTCCGGACTGAAGACCATAACAACAACACGGAAATTTACAAATACCTCATATTATTATGTATGATTAAAATATGTTACGTTTTATTTATTGTGCTATCATTATTTAAGGAGACAACATCATAACTTCGCAGCTCTTCGCCCTTCGCAAATCTGGTTAAATGACCCAGAACTCATCACGAGGAGTTGGCTGCAATTCGATTTCCACCCACGCCCTACCCAACCAACCAACCGACCAAGGAGGGCATACTAATGATATATTCATTTTTACAGTATTTTAGATAAATACATGGTCGAACGGTAAAACTCCTTCCCCCTGACGTTTCGTTGTCCATTACGGAGAACATCTTCAGAGATGAGTCGACGACTGGCTTCTAGGCTGTGGAGCTGCCGCTTACACAGAGCAGACAGAGGGCGCCACCAGAAGTCACGTGCTGCCGATTATGCAACTATCTCTGATTATCGTCACCTCTCTCGATTACAAGTAATCCATTGTCACGTGATTGATACAAAGTCGACCGCCATGTCTTGTCAAATTTTAAACCTTCTTCTTTTCTATTGAGGTTGTTTTGACGTTTGTGGATTTCAATAGCCTCTCTGTACATAGGAGTATAGAAGTCCTTGCTAGCACGCTCGAATCACCAAACTTTATTTCATAATCTCCGTTTTGAAATACATGTTTTGCTACTGCTGATTTGTCGATATGTCCCAAACGACAGTTCCTTTTGAGTTCCGTTAAGCGGGTATTGACGCCTCTTTTTGTTGTCCCTTTATGCACCATGCCACAAGTACACGGAATTTTATATACCCCTGGGGTAGCTATGGGATGTCGAACACCTTGCACTGATCTTAAAAATTCATTTATTTTCTTAGTGGGTCTGAAAATACACTACTGGCCTTTAAAATTGCTACACGAAGAAGAAATGCAGATGATAAACGGGTATTCATTGGACAAATATACTAGAACTGACATGTGATTACACTTTCATGCAATTTGGGTGCATAGATCCTGAGAAATCTGTACCCAAAACAACCACCTCTGGCCGTAATAATGGCCTTGATACGCCTGGGCATTGAGTCAAACAGAACTTGGATGGCATCAAGAGATACTACGTCAAAACTGACAGTAATCTGCCTCAATTTTCAATGAAGTGCAGAGAACTTTTAATATGACTCTCCGTTTTGCCTATGTATGGTTGTAGCAAAGGGGCAAGGTGTCTAGCTAGCTCTTGGATGGCTTCAAGAGCTTGGATTCCCATGCAGTTTCAACACGATACCACAGTTCAACAAGAGTAGTAACTCGCGTATTGTGACGAGCCAGTTGCTCGGCCACCATTGACCAGACGTTTTCAATTGGTGAGATATATGGAGATTGTGCTGGCCAGGGCAGCAGTCGAAAATTTTCCGTATCCAGAAAGGCCCGTGCAGGACATGCAACATGCGGTCGTGCATTATCCTTTTGAAATGTTAAGATTTCTCAGGCTTCGAATGAAGGGTAGAGCCACGGGTCGTAACACATCTGAAATGTAACGGCCACTGTTCGAAGTGCCCTCGATGTGACCAAGTGATGATCTATACGTGTAACCATGGCACCCCATACAATGTCGCCGGGTGATGCGACAGTATGGCGACGAAGAATACACGCTTCCAATGTGCGTTCACCGCGATGTCGCCAAACACGGATGCGACCATCGTGATACTGTAAACAGAACCTGGATTCTTCCGAAAAAATAATGTTTGGCATTTTTGCACCCACTTTCGTCGTTGCGTACACCGTCGCAGTGTGATACAGCGTCAGTGGTAACCGCAGCCATGGTCTCAGAGCTGATAGTCCATGCTGCTGCAAACGTCGTCGAACTGTTCGTGAAGATGGTTGTTGTCTTTCAAACGTCCCCATCTGTTGAATCGGGGAAGGAGACATGGCTGCACGATCCTTTACAGCCATGCGGATAAGATGCCTGTCATCTCTACAGCCAGTGATACGAGGCCGTTGGGATCCAGCACGGCGTTCCGCATTGCCCTCATGAATCCACCGATTACATATTCTGCTAACAGTCATTGGATCGCGACCAAAGCGGACAGCAATGTCGCGATACGATAAACCGCAATCGCGATAGGCTACAATGCGACCTTTATCAAAGTCGGAATCGTGATGATACGCATCTCCTCCTTACACGAGGCATCAAAACAACGTTTCGCCAGGCAACGCCGGTCAACTGCTGTTTGTGTATGAGAAATCGGTTGGAAAGTTTGCTCATGTCAGCATGTTATAGGTGTCGCTACCGGCGCTAACCTGGTGTGAATGCTCTGAAAAGCTATTCATTTGCATATCACAGCATCTTCTTCCTGTCGGTTAAATTTCGCGTCTGTAGTACGTCATCTTCGTGGAGAGTAAATTCCACCTGTAAGTTGTCCAGTACTTTGCCAATACGGTCCATGATGCTATGGATGAATGGGAGGAAAACTTTTCCAGCAGATGGTTGTTGTTGTCTCCTATTTCCGGACACATTTCCACTTGTTTGTAGTGCTCTGTCAATCTCGTTAGCACTATAAACATTTTTCTTAAAAGCTGTCAGCAAAAAATCCAGTTCTCTTGCAAATAGATTGCCTCACAGATATTGTTAGCTCTGTACACAAGTGTTTTTATGACACCTCTCTTCTGCCTAGGATGGTGATTAGTGTTCTTATGCAGGTAACTGTCAGTGTATGTATCTTTTCTGTAGACTTAGTGCCCTAAGCTCCCATCCGCCCGTTTAATTGCTGCTACATTTAAGAAATTCATTTGTCCATTACACTCATTCTCCATGGTGAATTTGATCTTTGGATTAATATTATTTAGGTGTACTCGGAAATCATTTAGATCCTCTTCACCGTGTTTCCATATCACAAAGGTTTAATCCACGTACCGATAACACCTCGAAGGGCTTTTGGTGTCCGACCGCAGCGCTTGTTGTTCAAAATAATCCATAAAAATTCGAAGTCTCTGCGGGTTTCCTGCCGGATAATAAAATCAAACTGATTCAATATTTCGACGGAACAGCTGTCCACCGTCTTTAGGAAACTGCTGCTACTGAGTCACGCAGCAGCAGTTTCCTGAAGATGGAGGACAGCTGTACCGTCGAAATATTGAATCGGTTTGATTTTATTATCCGGCAGAAAACCTGCAGAGACTTCGAAGATTTGTCACGCCTGGAAAGCCTACGACGTTACATTCAATAAATACATCAGCAATTGCGGAACTCAGAGGGATTCCCATTCAATCTGTTCATAAAATTCGCTGTTATACTGAAAATACATTGTAGATGGACAATGTGGGAACAAGGCTACTATATCAGTACAAACCAAATGTTTATATAGCTTATGGGACTTAACTACGGGGTCATCAGTCCTTAAACTTACAAACTACATATCAACTAGCTTATCCTAAGGACGGCACAAATATCCATGCCCGAGGCGGGATTCGAACCCCCGGCCGTAGTGGCCGTGCAGACCGTGACTGGAGCGCCTCAGTCCCCTCGACCACCGAGGCCGGCCTGCATCAGTAGGGAACATATATCGGGTATGTAAGAAAGAGCTTTGTCAACCGGGACCATGGTGAACAGAGATACTACGTCAAAACTGACAAGGATATCACTAGGACTGACAAAATCTGCCTCAATTTTTCCATGAATGCAGAGAATTTTTAATAATGCTCTCCGTTTTGCCTAAGTAGGGTTGTAGCAAAGAGTCAAGGTGCCTATCTAGCTCTTGAGTAGGCGCTACAACTGCGATCACTATCGGTCTCAAAGGAACATCAGGCTTATTTATCTTTGGTAGCCCATATAATCTCGGAGGCAAGCCTCCGATTTGCAAAGATACTTTTTAACTTCTATAGGAATGGCAGACTGTTTTAACAAACGATTGATAGCATTTAACGCGTTCGATGTAGAATCCTTTTTCAACTATTTATATGTGGTAGGGTCCAGGAGGTCACTAATCTTCCTGTGATATTCTTCACTATTCATCACAATGATGGCGTTCCCTTTATCAGCGGCAAGTGTGATAATATTGCTGTCTGCATTCATCTCCCGCAATGCCTTCCTTTCCCCTTGAGACAAATTGCTGGTAGGTGGCTTGGCTTTGCGTAGTATCCTGGACGTCTCCATCCTAATTTCATCAGCAGCATACGATGGTAAATGACGAATTCATGCATCTATATTAGCAATAATATCCTCCGTGTGTATTTTCGGTGGAGTAATTGCAAAATTTCCTCCTTTGGAAAGAACAGAAAATTCTTATTTGCACATTTCCTTCCCAGACACCGACCGTTACCTGCATAAGAACTCGAATCACCACCCTAGCCAGAAGAGAGGTGTCATCTGGAGACGCCATTTCCGCCTTATACTACCTGATGCCACTATCCATGGTTGGCCTATTATTAGGGGCCAAGTCTGACATCGTGTTTACTAGCCAGCAGGACACATGCTGAACTGCGCTGGCTGAAATGCTAATCATTTCGTCGTACTAATGAATACGTCATCTGAATATGCAAAACAAGTTGACGTGACTCTTAATGAAACTGCAAGTCTAATTCACAGGATGCCTGAAACCAACTCCCACTGACAAACTGCACTACTTGGCAGGCTTTGGTCACTCTGAAATACGCCTGGAAGTAGCCGCAAATGCCGAAAAAAAGAGAGTGGAAGAAAACGGGGTACACCGACTGCACGAACTTACTTCTCCAAGATCTAGACTGAAATTTCGAAAGAGCTTCCTACAGTCAACTTTTCCAATTAAAACACCCGGTAACAAAGCCTTTTTACGAACAGTGGACTGTCAAGATCGACTTCTTCCGACAGGGGTAATATCAGCACAATGCTTGCCAGCCGGACACAATTTGGACTGGATCACTTAGTAATCACTGAACAGATTACACAGTTTGGACTGGATCACTTAGTAATCACTGAACAGATTACGAGTGGTGTTGGGAAAACTGAGAGTAACCTTGCTAAATGGGGTACCTACAAGGATCAACAAGTTGTGAATGTGGAGGTACAGACTACTAAACTGTCAGTGCTCATGCTGATATGATTGTTGTAGTGATGAGTTATTTAAGGCGCAAGAAAATACAACAGTTGAGGTCCGTTTCTTGGCAAAGACAGTTTGATTTCATTATGTGTGGGTATAAAGTTCTTGTATTTCATTTGCTTTGTATGTTATACAGTGTTGTTTACCTGCCTCTGATTCGAGCAAATAAAATAAGACTACGTTACATACACAGCATCTGAAATAGAAAACTGAAGTGTAATGAATGTTTTGCCAGACGTGACTATGATTTGGATTCAACAATATCAACCACTTTACACCAAATGTGGCCGGGGTGGCGTTGAAGGCGGGGGCATTCTGTCACAGCGAGGCAAATTACTTCCGCACTATGTCTACCTAACACGAAAAAGTAACTTAGCCCTAGAGGCAATTGTTAAGGCACGATCTTAAATTATATCATCATCATCATCATTTATTGTACATAACAGGCCATTAAGACCCATGACAGAAAGCAAAAGAAATATTACAAAGATTAATTACTATATAAAGTTCACTGTCAAAATCAGTCACACAGGAAGGAGTACTGTTCCAATCACAGTCGCAGATATCTATTGCAGATGTTGAGCCACTTTCTTCTGTCCATCGCATCTTCAAGGGATGCTGTTGGTTCTACCTGCTGCAACGTTCTCATCACCCTATCTTTCCATCTAGTCCTTGGACGACCTCTTGGACGTCTTCCGATCAGCTGAGAGGTAAACGCTCGGTTAGGAATAGATTCTCCAGCTCTTATGACATGTCCCAACCACTGAAGTCGTCGCCGTCTGATGTACCTACCAACGTCTACTTTTCCAAAACGTTGGTACAGGTCCTCTTTTTGTCTCCTTTCCCATCTTCCATTTTCTATATCAAATATAGGCCCATAGATCTTTCTGAGCACTTTCCTCTCGAATGCACAAATGCGCTCTTCCAGTGTTTGTGAGGTTGCCCATGTCTCGCAACCATATAACAGAACAGGTCTTACAACTGCCATGTATAGTTTGATCTTGCTGTTTTGTGAGACCAAGCGCGACTTGAATAAATTATTGAGTCCAAAATATGCACGATTGGCATTAACAATCCTCTGTTGAATATCTTTCTCTATCTCGCTTTTACTAGATAGTATCGACCGCAGGTACTTAAATTTCTCCACTCGTTCAAAATTATGTCCGTCAATATTGATGGTGTTAGGGAAATCTTGTCGTCGTGAGATGATCATATATTTAGTTTTCTCGTCGTTGACCACTAATCCCACTTTGATTGCCTCTTTCATAAATCTAGCGGTGTCAGATGTTATCTGATCAAGTGATTCTCCCATAATCACCACGTCATCTGCAAAAGCCAAGACTGTGTCAAACCCCATGATCTCCATCTCCCTGCCATTGCCAATTTCGCGTCGTACCTTTTCCAGAGCAATGTTGAATAGCACTGGAGACAAGGGGTCTCCTTGTCTCAATCCGTTTCGAACAGTGAAAGGCTCTGACATTTTATTTGCGAACCTTACTTGGCAGCTTGATTCTATATAGCATGCTTCAACCAGTTTGATGTATTTTCGTGTGATACCTACCTCCTCCATTATCTTCCATAGTGTAGTCCGATTTATGCTGTCATACGCCTGTCGGAAGTCAATAAATATGAGGTGTACTTCTCTATCAAATTCATAGTATTTCTCCATTAGTTGTCGTAGTGTAAAGATGTGGTCAATGGTTGAGCGTCCTGTCATGAACCCACACTGGTACGGTCTTATGATCTTTTGTAGAATAGGTTTCAGACGGCCAAGTAACAGGGAGGTTAAGACTTTATAACCTATCTCAAGCAACGAGATTCCTCGATAATTGCCTACTTGAGTGACCTCTCCTTTTTTAAAAATTGGTCATACTATTGCTCTCTTCCATTCAGTCGGTATATACTCATTTGCCCAGATTTTGACAATAAGCTGTCTTAGAGTCTCCAGTAAAACGTCTCCTCCATTTCTAAACAGTTCTGCCGTAATGCCACTGCCTCCTGGAGCCTTATTGTTTTTTAGTGACTCTATAGTTGTTCTTATCTCATCAATTGAAGGTTCAGGAACTTCCTCCTCTTCTGCAGTTAACACCCACTCTTGTTCTGTGATTCCCTTTACAGCTTCTACATTTAGTAATTTTTCAAAATGTTTTCCAAAATGATTTGCTTGATCCATAGGAGGTACCACATTTCCTTCTTTATCTGTTAGAATTAAGGCCTGCTGTTTATAATTGCCTCGAGCAAAACCTGCCATCCTAAAAAAGGAGCGAGGTGATTTCTTCGATTCCTCAACTGCCACCAATAGCTTCTTCCCATGTTCTCTTTTCTTTCTTCTAATAAGCCTGTCTGTCAGACACCTCGCTTCTGAGTATATTGCTTGTGTATGTTCTGATGGGTGAATTAACCACTCTAATCTCTTCTCCATTCTATCTTTAACAGCCGCTTGGCATTCATCATCAAACCATGGTTTGTTTTTGGGTTTAGGTTGTCTTCCCAGTTCTTCCTTTGCACTCTGAGTTACTGCTTCCCTCAACTGTATCCATTTCCTTCTACATTATCTGAGGGCTCTGTTGATAAAAGCAAACCTGTTACTCTGTCTTGGTATTGCTGTCTTACTTGATCATTTGCAAGTTTGTCCTTATCATGACGACCTATTTCTTCTTTTTTCCCTTGCCATTTTGTAGAGAGTTTTAGATGTATTTTCAAAACTACTAAAGAAGTGGTCTGAATTCATATCGGCACCACGAAATGTCCGTACTTGCTCGATGCATCCACGATGTTTCTCATCCACCAATGCATGGTCAATTTGGTTTTCCGTCTTACCATCTGGTGATATCCATGTTGCTTTATGTATCTTTTTCCGTGGGAAGTAGGTACTACTGATGATCATTCTTCTAAGGTCAGCAAAATTTATCAACCTAACACCGATGTCATTGCTCACTTCGTGTATACTATTTGGACCAATTGTAGGACGATATTCCTTTTCTTGTCCAATTTGTGCATTGAAATCCCCCAGGATTATACGGATGGAATGTCGTGGTAATCTTTCTATGATGTCCTCTAAATCAGCATAAAAGTTATTCTTTATCTCATCTTCTGTATCCTCAGATGGTGCATGGCAGTTAACAATGCAGATCTTGTATGGTGATGCCTTCAGAATTATCGCACACATGCGATCATTTATTGGTATCCATTTGTTAACCGCTGGGAACACCTTGTTGTGAACAGCGAATCCCACTCCAGAGGTCCAATCTGGCCGTTCCTCATTGCTGTTAAATAATGTGTAATGTTCTTCGACCTTCATGATACCTTGGGGAATTCTTGTTTCCTGAATAGCTGATATGAGGCACTTATAGTTGCTTAGTACTGTGTCCAATTGCTTCATTCCTCCTGTCATGATTGATCTAATATTCCAAGTTCCAATTCGTAAACCAAGCATTCCCTTTATTGATCCTTTGTCTTCAACATTTTGATCAGTCCGGTATTTTCTTTTGCCTTTTTCTTTGATCCCATAATTTAAGACTGGTAGGTTATCAGCCTTCCGAGTCCGAGCTCAGTGATGGGGCTGCCATCCATGATGCTGAGCACACCAGGTTTGTTATCGAAGTGTCCTTCTCCTAGGTGAGTTGCCTTCACCATGGCTTGAAGAGTCTCACCTACCCTTTCGTCTATGCCGTTGTCCATCATATGGATCTTCCGCCTTTAGGGATGAATTCTCAACCCAAGGACATAGGGTGCCCTGATGTTTGATGCCTTCAGGTTCACAGGTTATCAGCCTATGAACCATATCTCGATGGGAGTGCTCCTCCTTATTCTGCCATCGAGCTCACAGGAGTTTTCTGTCGGGGTTCTCTCCCTTAGCCTTTGAGGGTCCCCTCTCTCTCTCTACAAGGCAGCAGCGACTGGTTTTGGTCCGCCCCGGGTATTTTATTTCCCCGGTGCCCACCATATCTGGTGAGCGTTCCCCTATCCGCCACCTGGGGAGGCACCCGATGGGGGACCAGTAACCCCTCACGGGGATCTTAAATTATATAAAACATTAAATTGTTTTTCATCATATTAGAGTGCATTGACAGCCTTCTACAAAAAAACCGATACACTTTGCAAAACCATCGTAGGTATAACAAATGCTGTTTTAGATCGTAATCATTTGTTAAAAATTTCAAAAACGAAATTTCCAACGATTGTACACAAATCCTAGGGTAGTTAAAGATATTGATATTGATTACGAAATTTGAAAATCTGCAGAAAGTTGAAATGCTAAGATATGTACTAATCACCTGTCACTAAGGACAGCTTCAGTTCATATTATGCTTCCTTAATAATGAAACTTTTGTTTATTTGTTACCATACATAATTGCGCTGTATTTAACGTTATACTTTGATTACTTGATCAAGCATATGCTTGATAGTTGGCATTTGGAAAATGTGTGAGTGACAAAAGTCTGCTGGGATACCAACTGCCTAGCTACGGCCACAGCCTAACGGCAGTCTGAACCCGAATAAAATATTGATAATGTACGTAACCAAATAAGTAAGTCCTTGTACGGTTCTCAATAAGTAAAAAACTGATTTAAGTCGTTGAATATAGGTATTGGAAGCTTTGTAAAATGAATAAAGAGTTCACTCACGGAAACAAATAATTACATTTCACTGATGTGTTTATTTTTAGCCCAGTATATATTCATTCAACGTCATAACAACCTGGCAAAATCAATTTTTGCGTTTACCGTCACGTCAACTATTATCATCGTTAGATTTTTAGCTTTATCTCGGATTTGTGGTTGTAGGAGGAAGAGGAAGCATCCATGGCCTCCTTAAGGAATAATCCTATAATGTTCGTGGAAATATCTGAGAAACCATGGAAAACCAAATTTGGTAGCCTTCCAGAAATTTCTCGAATGCGCTAACCCCCGCTCAGTACGATTAACAACAAATACGATATCGTTTCATAGTAAAAAAAAAATTATAATAAAAATAAAAAATAAAAATAAAAAAATGCGTTATATATTTCACAGAGACTTAGAAAATTGTAGAATTAAAGGAGATTAGATTCGTTCACGCCACATACTGTACCATTCAGTAGTCAAAATGTGACATAATCTTACTAGAGAATTAATTCAAGTATTCAATGCAAACGTAGGCTTCCGCGGTTGTTGTCACTATCAATAAAATTCTTCCGGGTATGAGACCGCGTCGTCATTTTATAAACTATACCGACGTTTCGGCCACTGTTGCAGACAGACCCTGATGAAGGCCGCCTGCAACAGTGGCCGAAACGTCGGTATAGTTTATAAAATGACGACGCGGTCTCATACCCGGAAGAATTTTATTGAATATGTATTCAGTTCGTGCTGGTTGTTTCCACTACAAGCTTGTTTCAGCTATTGCCATTATCTTGTGGACTTCTAGTTGACCCAGCTCATAATTGGCTTTATTTCATAAATAAAAAGACACTTTTTACTCCTTTGATGCATCAAGACTAGACATGGAGTTCCTTTCCACACTCTCGTACGTTCATCTCCCCTCTCCCATCACTCACTCCCAATCAGTTCTGTTTCTTGGGCGCTTCGTCGTAGGCGTATGGCCACCCTTTCCAAAATCGTTTGACCATCTGAAACCACTTCCTTAACAAAATAATATTATTGAATTACTACAAAGGACTGTTAAATAGTATTACATAAAGTCTGAAAAAAATAGAGTAAGCAGCTTTCATGAGTGTGATCACTCACACCACACAATATTTACGAAAATTACTGACAAATTGTACAATAAACCACCACACTAAATTAAATATACGAGAGGTAATTTATGCCACTTACATTTTCATTGTTACTGTGGATAATATGATAATGTTTATACATCCATTATAAATTTATATCAGTTGAAATAAGTCATTAAATAAATATATATAGAATTGCGACGCTTTAAAGATGATAGCTAGAATTAATAAGCTATCATCTAAACGAGAGTTTGTTGAAATTACTTGACATATTCAAAAGTTGTTTCTATTCAACTAAACTTTTCTATATTTTGATATAGCAGTCATAAAAATTGGTTATTTTTGAGATATTAAAATAATTTTTAGAATCATGAGATGTGCGTTATTATTCCGACACCGTAGATGTCTTCAATATTGACGGTAAATAGTTTTACAGATTTTTTTTCTGTATCTCTGGAAAGTGGAAATAACATATGTCCTCCTGAAACCATTACGAAATGATCGGCTAACAATCCTCACTCGTTTTGAGTACAAAGCGTCGGTCTTTCCCAAATTTCTACCTATTTGGACAAACCACAACCGTCTGCTCGGTTTGACCCGATACCTGGCCTGTCTGGTAGCAGACCTAACCGCTTTCCGCCGTCCACAGTCGACCCTTTATCTTCCACACAATATCATTACTTATACTAACTGTGCGACTTTACCTGCATTACTTCTGTAATTTCACAATACCTCCACTACCTCCTTTTGTGTCTCGTTTCCGCCGGTTGTCCTGGGTGTCGGTGGCCGAGTAGAAAGAGACCGCCACAGGAAAATAGGATGCAGGCGTGTGTGGGTACGGAGGTGACCAGCCAGGGGGACAGCAGAATCTAGAAACACTAAGTTACATTAGAAGAAATAATAAATTACTTAACTTGCAGGGCACAGACTAGTGGAATGCTGGTACATAGTTAAACTAGATAGAGGCCTGCCTACTGATAAGAGACTTTCCTAGTGCCTGTCTTAATCCCAAGTGAACGATGCAGTTCAGTGGTGGCCACGAGCGGAATTGCAGCAGAGGGCGCTCGTGGCTGACATCGTAAGAACGCCGCGCCGTGTTTGCATGGAGGCGCGCGGCGAAAGTACGTGGCGCGCACTTCAGACTTGTGCGACATCACACCTCCACTTTCTGTGTCAAATTGCTCGCCAATATGGCCATTAAGTCGCACCTTGTTCATACAATTAACATAACACACAAAAAGAAATTTTTAAATAATAGATCAAAGGTGTATTATTTTGTGGTGGTGTATGCAGCAACATTAGCCTTTTAAGCTCCTTAACTGTTAGCACTGTAACAATATATATTGTCATCGTACAGTCGTCGGATACTATGCCATTTGCAGTCCAGTCCCACAGACACTGATCCCACAACTAACGTCAGCACCAAGCCAAAAGCATGTATCAATCGACAGTTCATTTATCAACAGTGTTGGAGTGTGGAAACTGTTTAAATTACAACCGTGATGTAGTTATGAAAAATCATTTATTTCTCCGAGACCCCCCTCAAATTCGACCCTGAACGCTTTGCCGTTAATCACGCCGTAGACAAACTAAGTTCTTACTTCGTGCAGTTCTACATTCTCCTACTCATAAACAGCTTAATTAAAACTCTTAACCTCCAACGCACAAGGGCGTTCATACTTTGTATACTTCTCAATACATCCAAACAATATATGATACTACAATTGGATGTGCGTCCAACTCACACATTTCCATTATTCGGTCACACATAGGACTACCCTTATCCCATTCGTGATAAATTACTGCTTGAGCAATAAGCTGTTCTGCAGCTAAAACATCTTGAAACTTCACTTTTTTCCTCTTCCCTTCTTTTACAACTTCTAGACATTTCTCCACGCAGTTAAGAAAAGTTTTTTTATTTTCTTAAAGAGACCGTACGTAATATCTTTTACCATGCCACTTATTACAGGACATCTCATATTCAAACATTATCCACCACACTTAAAATTTTGAAGCATTTCATATCTTACTGGTTTACTTATTCCACCTACTGCAGTCGACCGTGGACAACAAAGCTTCCAGTTTACAGACGGTGGGCCCAATTCCTCCTTAATCTGTACCCAATAGGTACAGTCGTTAACCACCTCCAAACTTTCTCTCCCTTCACTAACTGAAAGACTATGTGCCTCGTCACAACGATAAAAATCGGAGTAGTCAGTTCAGTGAACAGTGAGTATCTCTGAAAAGTTAAACAACCGACGGTGGACACACGTATGTACAATGTAATTGAGTGCGAAGAAACCATGGATAACTGAAGAAATGTTTCTATTGTGCCAGAGAAGAAGGGAGCTTAAAAACATTCAGGGAATGATTAGAAAACTGCAACACCTAGCCTTTACCAATGAAATAAGTTGAAAATCCAGGAAATGCGGAATGACTGAAGGGAAATTTTGAACAAATCTAAAAGCAAGTAAACGTCGCAATGACTGATTTGGCATACAGATGTGGCAAAAAAGCATTTGGAGTATTTAGCCGGCCGCGGTGGCCGAGGGGACTGAGGCGCTCCAGTCACGGTCTGCACGGCCACTACGGTCGGGGGTTCGAATCCCCCCTCGGGTATGGTTGTTTGTGCCGTCCTTAGAATAAGCTAGTTGATAAGTAGTTTGTAAGTTTAGGAACTGATGACCCCGTAGTTAAGTCCCATAAGCTTTACAAACATTTGAAACTTTTTTTTAGTATTTAAAAGTAGGGGTGGTAAAATTAATAGTGCAATGATACTTCCATTGTGAAGCACATAAAAGAGATGGAATAGGTGGATAAAGCACAACAGATGCATCTCTGAGGGGGGAGATTCGTCTGATAACATGTCAGAACAAAAATTGTGTTCGAAACTGGAGAAACAGCAGGTCGAGTATTAGTAACGTTTATGTAGATCTCTAAAAGACTTAAGCTAGAATTTCTTCAGTCGTTGGGGAAAGAGGCAACGAAACGACTACTCAAGTTGGAGTGTAGGATTTATGAGATATGCAATCAAAATTTCGGAACAATATTATCCTCATAATTCCGGACAGCAAGGGCACATAATTCCGCAGCTACTGACGTGAACAGTATTCAGAAGAATGGGGAAGAAATTTGAGGATCTGTTAGATAACTGCCACTTTATGTCAGGAAAGGTGCAGGCACTAGTGTGCCATTTGTGACATTAGGATTGATAATGGAAGCAAGAGTGACTAATCATCAAGACACGTTCACAGAATTTGTGGACCTGAAAAATTTAAAGTCTTCTAGATGTTCAAACTTATGAATACTGAAAGGAGTATGTTGTTCACCACCAACTTCCTGAACACTTATCCAAATACAACTTACATATCCTGTAAACACCATAGCACGAACTCTGCAAGGTAACTCATGGCCTGATATTCACCATGAACAAACCTGAAGCCACTTTATTGACCCTACTATATGCCACCAAAACATTTCATACTCTTACCTTTTCTAAACTGCTGAATAAAATGGAACAGACAGTTAGCTGAAGTGACCGGAAGGGTACTAGAAAAACAGACAGCAAAATG
The DNA here is from genome assembly GCA_026315105.1 of Locusta migratoria. NCBI lineage: Eukaryota > Metazoa > Arthropoda > Insecta > Orthoptera > Acrididae > Locusta > Locusta migratoria. Next base: position 549,093,662 of record CM048745.1, on the reverse strand, counting down.
TCAACTATGGGAATCAAACACAGTTATAGAAACACGTTCTCTCTGGAATGCAACGAGGAAAAGACTCGAGCCCAATCTTATATTTGTAAGTCAATGAGTTTTGTCTTTGTGTAAATATCACCTCTATCCCGACTACTTCCAGGTCTACGTAAGTACCGGATCGTAAATGCTGCTATTTTCTCAGATGAATGATGATCTGTAACATAGGAGAATAAACTGGAGTTAAAAAAATACAAATAAGTGCCAAATCATCTTAGTCGCCTATCAGAGGTTAATATTTCATCTGACGCTGCCCTTTCCGTTCACATTGGGTGTGTTACCTTTCCACAAAAATCAGTGAAAAATGTTATAGTCTTTTTCGATGTCCATTTTAATTGTGAAGTCCTGAAAGCGCTTTACTGGATAATTGCGAGAAGCCGGGTTTGGATAACAGCCAACACTGGCGGCCCTACGTGTCGAGACTTCACTTGGCAATCCCTGTGGCTGAGACGCGGGGATGATATGATAGGCTGTGATGGAAGTCATCGCAGTTGTGTTGTCCTCCTGGTACCAGGCGAGCCGCCGCGGCTTCGTGCCATCTGCAGATCTGCGGCTCACTTGTTCCACAGTTTGGCATTCGCTAGCGGCGTGGCGCAGTCCAGACGGTCTGCTGTTGGACACCAGTGGCGTTGTGGAATCAAAGTGGTCGGCGGCAGGTTGGTGTAGGGACTGACACATTGCATACGCTCCAGCCTGCACCGGCGAACTTAAATAAGCCTCTTCCGTGCTGAAAAAGGTGGTATCCGCTTCTTAGTAGTTCGTCCCGGAACCTCCAGCTGTAGTGTCCAGGGATGCTTGGTGGCGATGATGCTGACAACAGGAGGGAAACGTGTGGCCATATTCCCATCCTGTGTAGTATACTTGCCTAAATCCCCGTATTGGACTAAGCTGTGGAGGCGTCTCCACTTGCGAGATACATCATCTCAATATCTGACAAGGAACCCCTTGAGTGGAGGATCGAAAGCTCGATCTCAAGAGTTTTATTGTGTCATCAGCTCTGACAGGAAAAATATATAAGCGATGTGCATCAGGTCAATCATCAGATCAACCATCTATGGGATACCTGTACTACACTTCACAAAATAGACACCGTCGACTTCCCAGAAATGTTCAAAAAAGATGTTCATAGAAAGGCATCTGATGATGACAGGTGCCGAAATATCTGGGTAAATATAGACAGTAGTAGCGAACTAGACGGTTTTATTCATTCACTTCTACTGTGTACATAGAATAATCTATCACATTATCTGTAGCTACATCTTAAAGAAAGTTTCGCTATGAGCTCCATGAAAGACCTTTTGCATTCTTTTGGCTGTCATCACGTTTGATCAGTTCTCATCACCCGTTACACCAGTATGGTTCTGTATGCATTCTTTGAGTGTGGATACATAACTGAACCTCTTTCTCGGTTATGAACCCCCACGGACTTCGCCTTCGATATTGTTGGTGCGAACCTTTAAGATCAGTGTGGAGCACCATTTCTCCTTCGGTGTTCATGGTGCAATACAACGGACTGTTTTTAAATCTCTTGGGTGTAGATCATGCCCATTTGTGTAGTTTAATATATACTTCCCCTAGAAAGTTGATCGCTGCACCTCCAGAGCATTCATTTCCAGTAGCCCTCCTGATTTATATGGTGAGTCATTAGTGGCTGGTATTTTTCGTGTCATGGTTGTTAACACATTTTCGAATGAGCCTTTCTGGAGACTGAACTTGCTATCTCTCACGTAAAGGGCTACTTATAATTGCTCCCGGACGTCAGAGGTAACTGTCTTTGGCTAAACTAAAATTTTCATGAGAGAATGTCTTTGATTGTTGTGTAGCATATCTGTGAAGTCGAAGAGTGTCTGTCAGAGAGAGAGTCAGTGAGTGGAGTATGAAAGTACAAGATAGCTGGATTGTGTCGAGCTTGGCGATAGCTCGGCGTGTGAAGATGTAGCTGGCAGAAATTTTTTACTGGAGAAAATGTTTCTAGATTTTTTCTGCCAATCGTGAACGTGTATTTTGTAACAGGTTAGACAATTCAAATATTTTTTTCATTTTTAATTTTTTTTTTAAGTTTAAGACTGTGTTGTAAAATTCATCTTTGCCATAAAAGAAACCCTTATTTCATACGATTCACCAATTTGCATTCTTAACTAATACTTATAAAATTTTTACAAGCTTCTAAAATATCACTCAATCAATCTCATTGCAGCAGCTTTCAAAAGTGCCAAAAGTGCTGAACCAGTTACCTTCTGTACCAACCCACATAGCCAATGTTGTAGCACCAGAAGACATTTGAAGATCTGCTCGGAACTAAACTCATTGAAAGCGAGTATCTCTGTAATAAAAATCTGACAAAGTGAGACGGCTTATGACTTGTACTTTATCCGATGTTGCAAATTTCTTGAAATTTTGACACTACTATGTTTTACGTCATTAGGTCATTCAGCTAACTTGACAATACATTTGATAGTGTTAGTTTAATTAGATACTTTTTGTAGTGAGACATTTTTGAGCCATGATTTATGTATTCTAACAAGTACAGGCAGAGATACAATCTGACGAATTAATTACACATAGAACTGGTATCTTTATGTCACACTTGATCTGATATCATAATTTTCTCAGGTTATAATGAGGATGTTTCTCCGCGTATGCAACTACAAATAAGAAGCAACTTTTATGTTACTAGACGTGTTGCGTTTTATTGATAGTAAAACATCTTCAGTGAAATGTAATGATAGACATTTACAATTCGTTTGGATATGTGGCCGCTCAAGAATAGCCGTGCGCACTAATGCGCCCAGCTGCTGTGTCAGTCCCTACAGCAACCTGCCGCCGACCACTTTGATTCCATGACGCCACTGGTGTTCAGCAGCAGACCGTCTGGACTGCGCCACGTCGCTGGCGAATGCCGAACTGTGGAGCAAGTGAGCCGCAGATCTGCAGATGGCACGACACCGCGGCGGCTCGCCTGGTACCAGGAGGACAGCCCAACGGCGATGGCTTCCATCACAGCCAATCATATCATCCTCGCGTCTCAGCCACAGGGATTGCCAAGTGAAGTAACGACACGTAGGGCCGCCAACGTCGACTGTTATCCAAACCCGGCTTCAGCAGATCGACCTGCATTTCGCGCAATTATCCAGTAAAGCGATTTCAGGACTTCAAAATTACAATGGTCATCGAAAAAGATGTCAAAATTCGTCACTAATTATTTTGTGTAAAGGTAACACACCGAAGCTGAACTGAAAGGGCAGCGGCAAATGAAATATTAACCTCTGATCGACGACTAAAATGATTTGGCACTTATTTGTATTTTTTTTTTAACTCCAGTTTATTCGCCTATGCTACCGATCATCATTCATCTGGGCAAATAGCAGCATTTATGATCCGGTACTTACGTAGACCCGGAGGTAATCGGAATAGTGGAAATAATTACACAAAGACAAAACTCATTGACTTACAAATATAATATTGGGCTCAAGTCTTTTCCTCGTTGCGTTACAGAGAGAACGTGTTTCTACGACTGTTTTTCATATCCATAGTTGACATTTTGATGTCTGTTTCTCTAGTATCCTTCCGATCACTTCAGCGAACTGTCTCTTCCATTTTATTCATCATTTTGGAAAAGTTGAGAGTATGAAATGTTTTGGTGACATCTAGTAGTGTCAATAAAGTGGCTTCAAGCTTGTTCATGGCGAATATCAGGTCATGAGTTACCTTGCAGAGTTCGTGCTATGGTGCTTACAAAAGCCGAACTGATATTTGTCATGTAAGTTGTATTTGGACAAGTGTTCAGGAATTTGGCGGTGAACAACACAGTCCTTTCAGTATGCATAATTTTCAACATGTAGAACGCAACCGTTCGCCGTCGGGGAAACGAGTCCTCCTTGGAGCATGGGTGTTTGTGTTGTCCTTATCATAAGTTACTTAATGTAAGTAGTTAAGTAGTTTGTAAGCCTAGGAACTGATGACCAACGTAGTTAAGTCTCTTAGATTTACAAAAATTTGAACATTTTTAATGTGCGGACCGAAAACAGTTCGTTAGCAAAACACGTAAAATATTGTTCGGTTATCTACGGAAATTTTTGATCCTTGTTTTCACCATACATCATGCAGTACCGATTTGTTTACTGCAGCACTGTAGATCCTTCATTTCGAACCAACATTTCTCCTAATTTCCACTGTCACTGCTACACTGTTTCTATTTATGTTTTTCTCACGTCAGGTGTATTTGTTTTGTACGGGATTGAGTAAGCACAGTGTGTTGTTGTAGTGTTGCCAACACTGCAGCTGTAATTTCCATTTTTTTTTAATTGTTGTATTGTTTACATGTTTTGCTAACAAACTGGCGATTCATCTATCAAAACAAATTGTAAATATCTATCGTTACAGTCGACTGAAGATGTTTTACTATCAATAAAACGAAACGCGTCTGGTAACAAAAAAGTCGCCTCTTATTTGTAGTTGCGTAGACGGACAAACATCCCCATTATAATTATATAACAACTACAGACGTCATGGCCACACCAATGAAGAATTTCTCTGAGGCTGGTTCAATATAGGAGACCATAATCATTCTTCAACCAGAATGAAACTTTCACTCTGCAACGGAGTGTATGAAACTTCCTGGCAGATTAAAATTGTGTGCCAGAACCGGGACTCGAATCTGGGACCTTTTCCTTACGCGGGCAAGAGCACTACCGACTGTGCTATCCCGACACGACTCACGATACCGCCTAACAACTTTACTTCCGCCAGTACCTCACCTCCTACTTTCCATACTTCACAGAAGCTCTCCTGCAAAACATGCGAGACTAGCACTCCTGGAAGAAAGGATATGGTGGAGACACATTCTGGAAACATCCTTTAGGCTGTGGCTAAGCCATGTCTCCACCATATCCTTTCTTCCAGAAGTGCTAGTCTTGCATGGTTTGCAGGGGAGCTTCTGTGAAGTTTGGAAAGTAGGAGGCGAGGTACTGGCGGAAGTAAAGTTGTGAGGCGGTATATTGAGTCGTGTCGGGATAGCACAGTCAGTAGTGCGCTTGTCCGCGTAAGTCAAAGGTCCCTGGTTTGAGCCCCGGTTCCGGCACACCATTTTAATCTGCCAGGAAGTTTCATTCTTCAACCATAGGTTTTCTAAAAGTCATTTTTCATACACAGTTTTAGATATGATCTAATCACTGTTTCCCTGCAACAACAGATCGGATGGTAAGGATTTTGTGTCACAGGTGACCTGAAATGCCACGAGGTGCAGCTCTACCAGGAAGGACTCCACTGCCAGCTGCTTGGCCCCTCTGGAGCTGCGTGCGAGCCTCGGCGGCCCTCGTGATGGCTGCAGGTGCCGCGATCGCCATCAGGCGCCGGCTCTGCTTTCTCCTCCCCGGCTGTTCTGCTTATGGAGCCTCACGCCCGAACCACCCGTGTGTGAATTAGGCCGTCTGGTCGTCTGTCAGGTCACTGGACCGATACGCGGAACTAAGTTACACGCCAGTGGTTCACGAAAGGATAAATTACGAGGGTGTCAATTATTATCCCCAAAGTAGTTATAAAATTTTATTGTAATAAAATCATTTTTCGACATAGTCTCCTTGCTTTTCAATGCACTTCGTCCATCGCTCTACAAGCTTTCGTATGCCCTCATAAAAGAAGGTTTTCGGTTGAGCTGCGAGCCAGGAATGCACCGCTTCCTTCACTGCTTCGTCCGAGTCAAATAGACGGCCCCTTAATGCCTGTTTGAGTGGACCAAACAAGTGATAGAAGGGGCAAGATCGGGACTATATGGAGGATGATCCAGTACTTCGAATTTGAGTTTCTGGAGCGTTTCATCAGTGTGGACAGCTGTGTGCGGACGGGCATTGCCGTGCAGCAACACAACACCTTCTGACAGCAATCCTCAGCGTTTGATTCGAATTGCAGGCTTTAGCCTGTCAGTAAGCATCTCACTGTAACGTACACTGTTCATTGTTATGCCCCTTTCACCATAATGTTTCAGTACAGGACCTCGTGCATCCCGAAAAGCCGTAAGCATCAGTTTTCTTGAGGACGGTTGGGTCTTGAACTTTTTCTTGCACGGCGAATTTGGATGTTTCCATTCCATACTCTGCCGTTTACTCTCCGGCTCATAATGATGGATCTATCTTTCGTCACCAGTAATGATTCTAAGACGTTGTCCCCTTCATTACCATAGCGATCCAAATGTTTTTTGCAGACGTCGAGGCGCGTTTGCTTATGCAACTGTGTGAGTTGTTTTGGGACCCATCTTGCACAAATTTTATTGTAATAAAACAAGAACATCATTTTTCGACATAGTCTGCTTGCATTAAGGGGCCGTCTATTTGACTCGGACGAAGCAGTGAAGGAAGCGGTGCATTCCTGGCTCGCAGCTCAACCGAAAACCTTCTTTTATGAGGGCACAAATTTTATTGTAATAAAACAAGAACATCATTTTTCGACATAGTTTCCTTGCTTTTCAATGCACTTCGTCCATCGCTCTACAAGCTTTCGTATGCCCTCATAAAAGAAGGTTTTCGGTTGAGCTGCGAGCCAGGAATGCACCGCTTCCTTCACTGCTTCGTCCGAGTCAAATAGACGGCCCCTTAACGCCTGTTTGAGTGGACCAAACAAGTGATAGAAGGGGCAAGATCGGGACTATATGGAGGATGATCCAGTACTTCGAATTTGAGTTTCTGGAGCGTTTCATCAGTGTGGACAGCTGTGTGCGGACGGGCATTGTCGTGCAGCAACACAACACCTTCTGACAGCAATCCTCAGCGTTTGATTCGAATTGCAGGCTTTAGCCTGTCAGTAAGCATCTCACTGTAACGTACACTGTTCATTGTTGTGCCCCTTTCACCATAATGTTTCAGTACAGGACCTCGTGCATCCCGAAAAGCCGTAAGCATCAGTTTTCTTGAGGACGGTTGGGTCTTGAACTTTTTCTTGCACGGCGAATTTGGATGTTTCCATTCCATACTCTGCCGTTTACTCTCCGGCTCATAATGATGGATCTATGTTTCGTCACCAGTAATGATTCTATCTAAGACGTTGTCCCCTTCATTACCATAGCGATCCAAATGTTTTTTTGCAGATGTCGAGGCGCGTTTGCTTATGCAACTGTGTGAGTTATTTTGGGACCCATCATGCACAAACTATACGAAACCCAAGTCTGTTGTGAATAATTTCGTAGGCAGAACCATGACTAATGTGAAGACGATGAGCCACTTCATCAATAGTTAATCGTCTGTCTAAGAGAATCATTTCACGTGATCGCTCAATGGTTTCAAAATTTGTGGCGGTAAACGGTCGTCCGGCTCCTTTATCGTGCTTAACACTCGTGCCACCATTTCGGAATTTTTCAGTTTACTCGTACACACTTCGTTGTGGCAAAACACTGCTCCAGTACTGTACTGAAAGTGTTCTATGAATATCGGCCCCTGATACACCTTTCGCCCACAAAAAACGTATCACTGGACGTTGCTCTTATTTGTTGCAAATTGACAGCGGAGCAACCATGATTAACATCAGGGCAGCGACAACGAAACTAAAGTAGCAGCTTGAAAATTGCAAAGATATAACAACAAATAAACAAAGCATGCGTCACCAACGTAAAACGTCAGTACTACCAAAACAAACAAAAATATAACTAAATTGCGGATAATAATTTTTTCTATTCACCATAGCCATATTTTCTTCAGGTCAGTGAATAATTACAAAAATATCGAACAGAAATATAGTAGCAGCATTATACACTGGGTAACATACGCTAATGGCCATTAAAATTACTACACCAAGAAGAAATGCAGCTGATAAACGAGTATTCAATGGACAAATATACTAGAACTGACATGTGATTACATTTTCACCCAATTTGGGTGCATACATCCTGAAAAATCAGTACCCAGAACCCAGTTGCTCGGCCACCATTGAAAAGACGTTTTCAATTGGTGGAGAGAAATGGAGAAAGTGCTAGCCACGGCAGCAGTCGAACATTTTCCGTAACCAGAAAGGTTCGTACAGGAACTGCAATATGCGGTTGTGAAATATCCTGCTGAAATGTAGGGTATCTCAGGGATCGAATGAAGGGTAGAGCCACGGGTCGTAACACATCTGAAATGTAACGGCCACTGTTCTAAGTGCCCTCGATGTGATCAAGAGGTGATCGATACGTGTAACCATGGCACCCCATACCATCTCGCCGGGTGATGCGACAGTATGGCGATGTCGAATACACGCTTCCAATGTGCGTTCACTGCGATGTCGCCAAACACGGATGCGACTATCATGATGCTGTAAAGAGAACCTGGATTGATCTCGTTGCCACCGGTTATCCTAGGTGTCGGAGGCCGATTAGAGAAAGACCGACTCTGGGAAATAGGATGCACGCGTGTGGGGGTACAGAGTCTGAGGTGTCCAGCCAATGGGACAGCAAAAACTAGTAACACAGAGCTAGATTAGTAAAAGATATATATATATTTAGCAGAAATAGTAAAATATTTATCTTTGTTAACTGAAGACTAGTGGAATGCAGATACATAGTTTAACTAGATAGAGGCCTTCCTACTGATGAGTCCTAGTGCCTGTCCTATAGCAAAGTGGCCGATGCAATTCAGTTGTGACCACGAGCGGGGTTGCAGCAGAGGGCGCTCCTGGCTGACGTCGTATAACGCCGCGCCCTGCTTGCATGGCGGCACGCGGCGAAAGTACGTGGCGCGCACTTCAGACTTGAGTGACACCACAGTTTTCTGTAGATTTACTTAACATATTCTCAGTTCTAATAAAGTAAATTCCCTTGAGACGGAAAAGCTTCTGTCCAAACACCAGCGCGGCCATAGGAAGCATCGATCGTGCGAAACCCAGCTTTTTCTCTCATGGCATCTTGCGTGCTAGGGATGAAGGGCAACATGCAGAATGCATATTTCTTGATTTTCGAAGACGTTCCACACGGTACTGCACTGCAGTGCTAAAGAAGATACGAGCATATGGAATAGGCGCCCTTCAATGTGAATGGTTTGAACACTAAATAAGTAGTAGAACCCAGTACGTTGTCCTCGATGGCGAGTGATCCTCGACTAAAGTATCATCACGAGTACCACAGGGAAGTGTGATAGGACCGCTATTTTTTCTTTCTACCACGTGCCCAAAAAGTATAAATTTGAAAACTTAATAAATCACGGAATAATGTAGATAGAGAGGTAAAAATTGACACACATGCTTGGAATTACATGGGGTTTTACTAGGACAAAATTTGTTTTTTCAAAAATGTCCGACAGATGGCGCTTCATTTGATCAGAAAAGCAGTAATAAGCATAGCAAAGTAAAACAAAGCAAAGCTGAAGTTCTTCACAGGAAATGTTCAACATCATTCCTCAACATTAGCTGTAGTCGAGGAATAATGTGAACAGCAGTATAAATCATGTCCTGAGTTATGGTGAGGCAATGGCGTCGGATGTTGTCTTTCAGCATCCCTAGAGATGTCGGTCGATCACGATACACGTGGGACTTCAGGTAACCCCAAAGCCGATAATCGCACGGATTGAGGTCTGGGGACCTGAGAGGCCAAGCATGACGAAAGTGGCGGCTGAGCAAATGATCATCACCAAACGACGCGCGCAAGAGATCTTTCAAGCGTCTACCAATATGGGGTGGAGCGCCTTCCTGCATAAAAAGCGTACATTCCAGCGGGTGTTTATCAGCCAGTCTGGGAATTATACGATTTTTTAACATATCGGCATACCTTTCATCCATCACAGTAGCAGTTACAAAACCAGAATCACGCAGTTCCTCGAAGAAAAAAGGGCCGATAACGGTAGATTTCCGGTAGCCCAAATTCTGCATTTGTGTGCGTTGATAGACCCTCGGAGCGTGAAATGAGCTTAGTCGGTTTACAATACGTTACTCAACCAATTGTCATCTTCCGCCATCTTTTTAAACGCCCACACCGCAAATGCGATCCGCTTCACTAAATCGCCAGGTAACAGTTCATGATGCCGATGGTTTTTGCAAGGATGGCATCGGAGGGTACGCCTAAGTGCCAACCAAATGCCGGTGCGACGTGCGACTCCACGAGCGCTGACTTCCCCGTGCATAGACGAACCCGCTACAGTCGGCATTTCTTCCTGAACTGTCTTAGCAGCATTACGTCTTGTGCTCGGTCGGTCACTACGGGCTCTATCGTCTAAACAACGCGTGGCTTCGCCACAGCTGCATTTGTCAATGTTCCTTTACCCGTTCGAATCCCCTTCCTATGGCGATAGGATCGTAACGCTGAACTAGCACATTCCCCATTCTGATAATACAGCTTCACTAAAAGCGCCTTTCATGTAACGTCAACATGCTGCGACTGCCGGTGCATCTGATTCTCTCTCACCGGTAGGCTGGCAGCAGCACCATGGGCTGCTCTTCAGCCGAGAGTAAAAATACTGATATGAGTGGAGAATTAAAATAGGAGATAAAACAACAGAGATAAAGTGACATAGACAAGGCGACAGGTTGGAGTACATGACAATAGACAGATGATTAAAACCACATATAGTTAGTTAAAAATGATGAGCCACGGTGACCTAAGAAACAATGTAGGACGACAAGAACACAGGACGGTGAGTACACGGAGACACTAGTTAAAATACACGGTGCGACACTTGTCTGGTTGCGGTGGACGCAGTTAAAAAACACACACTTCACTGGAGCACAGCACACAACACTTGACGTAGCACTGTTAAAACTGCCGGTCCAGGACCCCGAGAAGGGGGGGGGGAGGCGTGGGGGAGAGGAAAAACGGCGGTATATTTAAAACTACCCTATGCAGACAACTTTAGGTACATGAATATGGCACTCCCATCACCACAAGAAATCTATAATAAAATCTATAAAAGCTTTCTAGGGGTCTGGATGAAATATCGACATAGTTAATTAAGGCGTATTCTTGTGAGTTTATTACAATTTTGGGTTATTTGTGTAACCAGTCTATTATAACTAGGAGATATCCTGTTTGGCTGAAACATGTGGATTTTATTGAAGAAGGGGGATAAAGAGATATTATTAACTACAGACCAATTTCACTTTTGACAGGTTTCTCGAAAATTCTGGAAAAGGTGATGTACAGGCAGCCTCTCAATCACGTGACCACAAATAACGGCGCTATTTTGCAAATAAATAGCAAAATGAAATCTGGGTGGTTGCTGTTTTTTCATTTGTAAGAATCATACTGTTTTATTGGTGTTTAACATAAAGTCACATGTGCTATGGTATTAATAAAAGCAGATTATCTGACACATTCATATAGTTGTAGATCATTTTAATACCATCATTTCCCGAAATAAAATTCTCTACCACTTCTGTTGAAAACTTTGTGCAATTCTGTGGAATTTGGAAAAAAAAAAAGAAAGAAATTGGGCCAGTGGATAAAAAATGTTCAAATGTCTGTAAAGGTTATGGGACTTAAGTATGGGGTCATCACTTCCTAAACTTACAAACTACATATGAACTAGCTTATTCTAAAGACGGCACAAATATCCATGCCCGAGGGGGGGGGGGGATTCGAATCCCCGATAGCAGCGGCCGTGCAGACCGTGTGAGGCACGCCGCAGACCGCTCGGTCACTGCGGCCGGCGCGAGTAGATAATAAATTACAAATGTTTTCTAAATTGTTTCTCTTCCTCTCCGGAATTTCTGGAAAACTACGTCAAATACACGTCTGGGACACGTTTTATCAGAGTCACCAGATCGACAACGAGAAAATAAATGGAATTCGAGCCTTACTTTAGCCTCGTACATTTTTGCGATGGCTTCATATTAGCAAGGTTGCTAAATTTCAGGCAAAACATTTCATTAGCCGTAACTCCGTAAATAATTATTTTTGGGCCTATGTTTAAATGATTTTTTCTTTAGTTTTACTTGTAGAATAACATATTGAAATATTTGTATATCTTCGTGAAATACCCCGTATAAGACGAATTATTCAGTTTAAAAGTTGTATGTGTGGTGTGTGAAGTTGAATCTATCGTTTAATCAGACAACAAAAGTAGTTTATTTTAAAGTACCTCATTCAAAACCTGATCTGGTATTAGTTGTAGTCCAGATGGTTGTCATATATTGATGTTTATCAGTCAAGATCAATAAGTCATCAGATAACTTCATCAAAATTTGGTTTAATTATGGCCCTGATATTTATGTATATACTGTTAAATAAGAAACAGTGCATTAAACTGATTATGTGGGCAACGGATCTTTTAACAAAACAATTGTGATATTTAACGTGCATGAAACACACACAGCAATTATACTCAAAAAATTGACTGCGAGAAAGATATTAAAAATACAAACCACTTTCTTAATGTTTTACTACGATAATTTTATGAAGATCAATACCTGATTATCAAAATTCAGTATCATACTCAATTAACTGCAGTGTTGCATAACAATCATTTACTACGGTACCAATAACGAAACCTGTTCAACAATATTGCGAATATCAATACTTTAAATCCACAAATAACTAATTATCAAATAAAGTAAGTAGGTTAATGAAACAGGAAAGAAAGGTCAACTTTGTTACTTATTATTAATAATCACCATTACATTACCGAAATGATACAACCTTGAAATGCAATTACCTTCATTCCAGTAGTGGTATAACGTTTTCACAATGATAAGAAATACAATATATTCCAAATACAATCAAATCAACGTGCTGGCACAGCAGCCTCTGCTCTACATCGGTATAACGTTTTCACAATAATAAGAAATACAATATATTCCAAATACAATCAAATCAACTTGCTGGCACTGCAGCCTGTGCTCTACAACTGAGTCATAACACAACCGTTCTCTAAGCAAGCTGAACCAAGACCCACTCTCTATCTCTCTGCACGAGCTATGCGATACATAATCTTTGCCAAAGATTAAACTTCACAGATTTACATACACATATCGATACACACAGTATAACCAATATTATACATTTTTTTGCAAACAGGAGGCACAATATTAGACATTTTCTTACAATTTCAGCAATATACATTTTCTATTAACACGTTTCAAGTACTCGGAAACTTACTTCAGGACAGAGATAAGTACACTTTTTTGTGTCTCGTTTCCGCCGGTTTTCCTGGGTGTCGGTGGGCGAGTAAAGAGAGACCGACACAGGAAGTAGTATGCACGCTTGTGCGGGTACAGAGTCTGAGGTGACCAGCCAGTGGGACAGCAAAATACTAGAAACACTAAGCTAGATTAGAACAAGTTGTACATTTCGTAGAAATATAATACTTATCTTTTACAAAGTTCATGACTGCCAACTAAGTGTACTGCTGAGACATACGTTAACTAGGTAGAGGCCTGCCCACTGATGACAGTCCTAATCGGTGCCTGTCCTAATCCCAAGTGAGGGATGCAGTTCAGTGGTGGCCACGAGCGGAGTTGCAGCAGAGGGCGCTCGTGGTTGACGTCGTACGAAAGCCGCGCAGTGCGTGCATGGCGGCGCGCGGCGAAAGTACGTGGCCCGCACTTCAGACTTGTGGGGACACCACACACTTCATATGTCCCAACTTCCACCAGCCAGCCATTGTGTCCCCATCATCTCTAGCTACTCACAGTAATAAATATGTGCAGTCTGTTCCCAATACAGAAAGAGTAATTCCGAAAATTAATTTCCACAGTGAACGAGACGAATGACAGTGATTAGTTTTCTGAACACAGCTGTACCTACTAACAGAAGATAAAAAATATAAAATTGATATATGGGACTGTTTGAGGTTTATGATCATCGTCATAACAACTTCATTAAAAGTACATGGCCTCTGCGAGAGTTGGCGCATATTCATTGCACGTCCACTCCTGAGGAGATCAGCTGCAGACGTGGGACGTCAGAGGAACAGGGTGAGCTACGGGAGCGGATGAGCGCGAAGCGGGCTTATATTTATGAGTGAGGGCCAGCTGAATCAATCCCCGCAGTGAATCAGAAGGCGGTGACAGGTCTGCGGATTGATTCACGGTGCTCGGTCAGTCAATTAAGTGCCTAGCAGCCGAGCGGCGGCGACAGGCTGGACGGGCCACCGCCGCGCATGCGCACAAGAAGGCCGCGTCTGGCAGCTGTCAGCGGCGACGTGGCGGGCCGCGTCACTCAGCGGGCGAAGCGAAGGGACGTCCAGGCCCTCACGTCCAACTACCCTCTCACTGACACACACTCTCTTCCTCTCTCTTTTCCTCTCCCCCTCTTTCTCTTTTTGTCCACACACACACAGCAGAGGTCCACTTCTGGAGATCATGTTCGTTCGAATTCTTGGATGCACGTAGTTCAATAACACTTGTAACTATTTAATATAATTTAAGTATATTACAGTTTATTCTACCGATTCTCAGCTTTTTAATATTTCGATGTATGGGGGTTCTGCTCGCTGCAACATTATTCTCCTGGGGTGTCGTGGTAGAAATAAATAGTCGATATGTACAATTTTCACTTCTTCTTTAACCTGACTCAAACTTTTCCACCAAAACAATACAAATTCAATACATCAGAATTTAGCTGGTAGTACTTCCATTCTCAAAACACAAAGTGACATGGATTCCAGAGCACCTGACAATCGACTGAAACACGAACTCCCTCACGCAAGGCGGTGAGGCAAATATATAAAATCGGCAATAATGACGTTACATTAAGCATTGTTTATAACAATAGAATATACTGATTTACAATTAACAAACATAACAGAAAAACATTTCATGTATACAAAAATAATCACAATATAAAATGAAAACTATGCATACAATAATTTTAGATGGCGCATGTATTTTTAAGATGAAATTTCCGATCTTTCTGTTGACAACAAAGTGCGATGTTAAATAGCAATTAATTTGTTAATGAATACATCATACATGTTCCTAACATATATTGAGCTATCAATTATCTTGGAAATTCTCAAAATAGGTTCAAAATCTCAAGTGAGTCAATATATACAAAGAAATACAATATTCAAATCTTGAGTACATCATTAATTATACAATTAGCTGGTCTACACAACTTGTATATTAGCCTAACATATACACAATGCTATTTACTTTCATTTCTTTATGTTTTACAAAAGTTTTTACCCTTCGTCTGTCTATTTATTGAAATAATGTACAATGACAAAAGTATTGTTTACAGAACTGGAAAGAAACTATATGAATCTCTTAATTAATGAAATCTATCACTCGTTGTAATCACAGTATCACTAGACACTGTCCTACACTGATTCCTAGGCTGGCTATTACGTTTTTAACTTCACACGCAACATATATCACAACTGAACCACACGATTCCGGGTCCGACGCAGATGGTATCGTACGGTAACATTGAGATGAGGGGGTCAGCAGTATCGTTACACACTCCATGAGACATCAGTGTATAATCACTTAGCACGATCGATGCAATACAACTGCTTTCAATTTTCTGCATTTTCGTTCGAGTATACTACACTCGAATTGCAGATATCATCTCCTGGGTATCTACTTATCCGATTTCTGATGATCATACTGTAAAATACAAAAAGAATAAATAAATGACTGAAGATAAATAAAGTTATTTTTCTGAACAGCCATGAAAAAAAATCGCACTGACTAAAGACATCGCCCGAAATGAAAAGCTTTCTTTTTCACTATATTGGCCCACTTTAGGTTACGGTAGTAACACTAAAAGTGGGCCTTTGCGATCGTCTTTTGACAGCTTGAAATTTAAACGAAAATAACGGCTTAACCATGCATCTGGCACGATAATTGAATAACCGAGTTTGTAGAGGAGACGATTCTCTATAACTTTGCTCTCTTATGGTTTTTTTTTTTTTTTTTTTTTTTTTTTTTTTCATTTCTCGTATCGTTTTAGAGATATTTGCAAAAATTACGGCGATTTGACGATGTCTGTCTGGCTATAACATGTTCCCACTTTTTAGGTCGAACCGTTCAACTGGTCGGCACCACTTTAGATTTGTAGTTTTATAAGATTTTGCAAACATTTGGACCAAAATAATAATGCCCACTACGCCCACTACGCTACGGCTAACAGTTCGGAATTGTGTTCTTTAATCTCATACTATTGATGGCCGTTGTTAACTGATGCTAATATAGCATTTTTAGACACTAGATTATCATTTATCGTACGAAGAACGACGTGTTTTTGTTAATTCGTCAGTGCGCTATTGCTTTGAAATGAGAACGTGTAAGTTACAATAAGAAAATCATCAAATACGTAACGCAAGATGGCGTATGTCACAGAGAGTTCTGTGCGACATCTGCGAACGGCTGGTTTTCGTTAATTCAATGGAGGGTGTCAAAACTCCGTAATTTTTGCAAATATTTCTCAAACGATACGAGATATGAAAAAAAAAGGGAACAAAGTTGTAGAGAATTTTCTCCTCTACAAATTCGTTTATTCAATATTCGTGTCAGATGAACGGTTTATTTTCAATTAAAATTACATTGCAAACGGCTTTTTTGGGTATTACTAACGTATTTCTTGTCCGAAATATTTCAGAAAGCTAGGTTCTGGTCTCTTGTAGCCAACAATTATCTGTAAAGTTTGGTCCCGTTCGGTTGAACGGCTCGAGCTAAAAAGTGGGAACACATTACAGCCAGACAGACATCATCAAATGGCCGTTATTTTTGCAATTATCTCTGCAACGATGCAAGATATGAAAGAAAACATAATAGAGCGAAGTTGTAGAGAATTTTCCCCTCTACCAATTAGGCTATTCAATCTTCGTGTCAGATGAACGGTTCGTTTGCAATTACAATTATATTATAAACAGTTTTATTATTAATGGCGTATTTTTTGTCCGAAAAGTTTGAAAAAGGGAGGTTCTGGTATCTGGCGGCCTACAATTATGTCTGTAAAATTTGGTGCTGATCGGTTCAACGGTTCATCTTAAAAACATTGAACACATTACGGACAGACAGACATCCCAAAATCTCCGTTATTTTTGCAAATATCTCTGAAACGATACGAGATATGAAAAAAACATAAGAGAGCAAAGTTGTAGAGAATTCTCGCCTCTACAAACTCGGTTATTCAATTTTCGTGTCAGATGAACGGGTTAAGCCGATATTTTTATTTCAATTTCGAGCTGTCAAAAGATGATCGCAAAGGCCCACTTTTAGTGTTACTACCGTAACCTAAAGTGGGTCAATATTGTGAAAAAGAAAGCTTTTCATTTCGGGCGATGTCTTTAGTTCACAAATGTTTCCCAATCGATTTTGAGAGAAGATAACTCATAAAAAATCTGATTTTCTATATCTTATTTATTTATTTATTACATTGGGTAGTATTAAGTATTCCAAGGACAATGTCTGACGTGTGGATCACGCATTTCGATCGAATATTGCATGAACGTTCTATAATGAATATAAAGAGACACGTGTTTCGGCTTCTTACTAGGCAGTAGATTTTCAATTTTTCAATACTATACAGTGAAAGATCGTCTGAAGATGAACATTTCTTACTAATATATATGAAGACAAAATTTAATGACGTTCAAGTATAACGTTTTTGTGTTCTCATACTGTAGCTTGCGTACTCGTAAACATGAGCGACTTGTCCGAGTGCCGTCGCCGGATCAGCGATCCTGGGCTTGGACTCTCAAACCATGGATTTAGCGTCGAATCTCCACCATGGCAGTTTTGATAATATTCTCATATTTGTAATACCTTTGAGACTTCGTTATACATATTACAGTTCAACACTCTGTTCTCAAGCCGTCCACACCTATCCTGCTTATTTATTACCGATGTGGAAAAGGTAATCTACTCACAGATGTGGTCGAAGTATTCTATAGATAGTTATGATCCCAATGCTTCTTCTCTTTAATCCCATGGTGTTGACGATGTATGACGAAAAACATCCGGAAAGATGATATCGATGCTGATCAGATGACGACAGATGCCAGTTGGGGAATAATAATTTAAGTGACATTCACCAAAGATATCGTAGTGCCATAGCTACCAGAGCGCCATTTGTTTTTACGCTTTAACAGGGAATCCTTACAGCAAAACAATGTTCAGAGGTTTGTATAACTTCGGGACCAAACTGCAGTGGGCATCTCTCCTTGGATTTACAACTTTTTTAAAGTAACGTATGCTAAGGAAA
The DNA here is from genome assembly GCA_026315105.1 of Locusta migratoria. NCBI lineage: Eukaryota > Metazoa > Arthropoda > Insecta > Orthoptera > Acrididae > Locusta > Locusta migratoria. Next base: position 549,075,523 of record CM048745.1, on the reverse strand, counting down.
ACACACAAACACCCATGTCCTCGGGAGAACTCGAAACTCCGACCGGGGAACAGCCGCAAAGCGCCTTAGAGCGCTCGGCCATTCCTTAGCGGCAGTCCATACAGACGTGTGAAGCTACCGAACGTAGTACCACAGAGACGCAAAGTGCTCTCTACACCCGAGTGGCCTTCCGAGGGCGGAGAATCGTCACAAACGTTGCTGACACAATGGTGACATGAACATTGACACAACTATAGACGAGGTTCTTGAAATCCAGGCACGACAGACATTCGCAAAGATAATTATATAGTAGTTGCAGCAATGGTAAAGAGTGCAGCTGCCAAAACGCAGATAAGAGGATTTGTGTACCCAGAGGGTCTACGTGAACTTTTTTTCTTACCATTCTTGCAACAGATAGGCGATGTGTGGAATAGGATAATGCTTGCTCTCCCATACACTTCGTATGAAACACAACGTTCTCTGCAAGAGTTGCAACAACCACGGAGTTTAGAATGAAGGGAGATGACGTTACTTATAGCGAGAACAGGCATTGGGTGAAGCTAGGGAGGCCTTTTTTGTGCCTAAATCAAAGCTTCCTCGGCGAAACCTGTGTGAATATTGCATTATTTACGTAAGGCAAATAAATTGACAGTCACATCGGAGTATTTACATACATATGATGTACATTTAAACGTCTAGAACTCCTATACACACAAATCCCAATGTTTGAGGCCAACACAAATGCCGGAGTGCCCAGTTTTCTAGCTTCACTTTTTCACTGTCAGGACATCTACAGAGAGTCTAACCTCCTTGACAGCACGTTAATTGACCAGCACCATCTCTGGACTTGTCCCAAATCGAGTACGTGTGGGATATGATGGGACGATAACTGACAGCTGAGAATAGTCACCCCACAAGTACATAAACTGGTTGGGCATACGTGGAATAATGCACCTCAAGACAGTATTCGCCATCTGTATGATCGAACTGATGCCAGAACCAGCGCCTGAATTGCCATCTGTGGAGCCTAATCATGTACTAATGAAGGCGTTTCACAAGGATGTCGCTACCTCATTATCAGTTGAGTTATTAATCTAAAAATAAAATAATTTCACGTACTTCACATGGACTGTTTCAACAGTAGATATTGGGTGAAGTGAAACACTCTAAGAACATGTACTAATTTTTATTTCCAGCGTTGTATACCTTTATGGAGGAAGCTGCTATGGTGTGCAAAACTTAATGACTATCAAGTACAAAATTCGATAAAATTTGAAAGATGCAGTTCCATACTAATGTGGAGACTGGGACAACGGCTGCTTGATCAAAGTACATTAAAATATATATAAAGCAACAACCGTAACAATAATGATTTTATTATCTGGCAAGCAGTTTCAGCACCTCATTAGTGCCATCTTCATACCATCAAGACATCCGGTATTCACAGCTTCCATGCGGATGCGTGTGCGCCATCCACATACAAGACAATAGAATACTCTACTGCACAGAATACACTAATGCTGCAATTTGTTCTTTTGTATGTGGGTGGTTCTCATGCATCCACATCGAAACTGTGAATCCATTTTAATTCAGCCATATAGAGCACATTTTCTTCCTGGATGTCCGGGATGGCCTGAAGATACCACTAATGAGGTGCAGAAACTGGTTGCCAGATGATAAAATCATTATTATTATGGTTGTTGGTTCATATATCTTTTTAATCGTAATCGATGAAATTTGGATCATACAGTGTAGCACATAAGGTAAGTAAGAGAACTATGTAGTGAGAAAAACAGAAACAACCCATAGGGATAACAATTATCTTCATAGAGAATACATATAAAGTTCACCGTTATTTATGTTGGCTTCTGTACATTACAAGAACAAAACATGGACCTATAAAAAGAATGTGTGATTAAAACAGATCGCAGTGAATACACTAGAAGGAGTTGGAGCGTTCATTTCCTCCAACACCGCGGTTGAGAAGTGGGCATGCTGCAGTAATAGGTCTGGTCAAGAATACTGCAATGTAATTCTCAAAAATTTCTGCGCTTCCCTTTTATTTATTCTGCGTAGTTTCCTTCTAAATAATATGCTCTACAATTGATACACTGCTGCCAACATCATTTCTACTTGCACTTATCGCGTATTTACAATTCAGCGCAAAGTGCGTTGTGAATGGAAAAAACAGCAGGTGTCTTCCGTTTATAAGAAAGGTAAAAGAACAGACCCAAGTAATTACAGGCCATAATCGTTGACATTAGTTTCCTGTAAAATTTTGGAGCATATTCTCAGCTGCAACATAGTAAATTTTCTTGAGTCGGATAAACTTCCTTCTTTGGAGGAGCACGGGTTTAGGAAACATCGTTCATGTGAAACTCAGCTTGCCCCTCTCTCACATGACATCTTGCAAGCCATGGATGTAGGGCAACAGGTGGATTGTTTCTCGATTTCAAAAAGGCATTTGACGCGGTGCCACCCTGCAGACTGCTAACGAAGATACGAGCACATGGAATAGGTTTACATATTTGTAACTGCCTGGAAGACTTCCCAGGTAACAGAACGCAGTACGTTATTCTCGTCGGCGAGTGTTCATCAGAGACGAATGTATTGTCAGACGTGCCCCAGAGGAGTGTCGTAGGACAACTATTATTTTCTATCTATATAAATTAATTGATGGGCAGAGTAACTTGTAATTTGCAATTGTTTGCAGATAATGCTGTGGAGTATTTAAGGGTGTTCTCATTAATTGAATCTAATAGCAAACAGGATGAAGTAGACAAAACTTTCAATTTGTGTGAAGAATGGTAGTTAGCCCTAAAAGTAGAAAAATGTAACATGATGCACTTAAGTAAGAAAAACAATCCTATAATGTTCGAATACAGCGTTATCAGTGAGATACAGTCGCGTCGTTCAAATATATAGGCGAAACATTGCAGAGCGATATGAAATGGCGAACATGTAAGGAAAGTTGTGTGTAAGGCGAACAAACGACTTCGGTTTATTGGAAGAATTTCCAAAATGTACTTCATCTGTTAAGAGTGCCGCGTATAAAACGCTTGTACGTCCACGTCTTGAGTATTGTTCAAGTGCTTGGGATCTGCAGCAGATCAGTTTAAAGGAAGACATAGAAGCAGTTCAGAGGCGAGCAACTAGCTTCGTTAGTGGTAGCTTGGACCAATGAGCGAGTGTCACAGAAATGCTCCGGGAACTCAAATGGAAATCGCGAGAAAAGACGACGTTCTTTTCGTGAATTTCTGTTGAGGAAATTTAAAAGGCCGGAATTTGAAGATGAGCGTAGTACTATCTTGCTGCCGCCTATTTACATTTCGCATAAAGAACACAAGAACAAGATAACAGAAATAAGGCCCATACAGAGGCATGTAGACATTCTTCTTTCCCTCGTTCTATTTGGGAGTGAAATAGGGAATGTAGTGGTACAGTGAAACCTCCGCCACGCACTTTATAGTGGATTGCGTAATATATCTGTAGATGTAAAAAGAATATGTGATCAAAACAGACCGCAGTGAATACACTACAACAAGTTGGTGCGTTCAGTCCTTCAACAATGCGGAATAGAAGTGGACATGCTGCAGTAGTAGTAGGTGTGTTCAAGAATACCGCAAGTTTGTCTACAAAATTTTCTTTCCTTGCTTTATTATTATCATCGTTATTAGATGACCATTTTCCGTCGGTAACCTTATTAAAGATATCAATAAAATAAAAATAAAGCATTAAGGATATTGGATATTGTTTTATGTAACAAGAGCGGATAATTGATGACTGCAATTTTTTTATAGTTATACAAATACTTGTTTGACTCATAGTGAAAAACGTAGAGCGCATCCAATACTTAGTGATGCAAGAATGCATTTAGAAAAATCCCCTTGGACATTGTTCAATACTAAAATCTCTTACTAAAACGTATTACGCAGGTAGTTCGGAAAAAGCAACATCGTCTGTAGTCGATATCTGGATTGTTAGATAACTAGATATTGCGACTCGTAAAGCTACAGGAATCCTAGTAAAAGGCAGCCAACAAACGTGAGTATGGGCAGTTTACTGCCGTAAAGGCTATTACAGTATTTCCACCGGATGAGATATGTCCAGCAGTCGTAAAGAACCGTCGTGTCACGGGAGCGCGGGTCACGACAGCCATTCAATTAGTGGTTACTTTAGTGCGTACTCTCGGGCCGCATTATAGCGTTTGCTCTAGTGTATTATCTTGAAAGCCATATAAATCACTCGCTAAGGAAAGACATTAAATGTACAAGAGAGGCACGAGGAAATTTCCCATAAAAGGAATACATTTCGTTGCTTGATTGTGGAAACTGTCGCCAGCTGATTACCGATTCAAAACAATAATGCTCCTGTCTCGAGTCAGAGGCTGATATACGAGGGGGGGTTGGAAAATAAGTTACCCCTGTCGACAGAGGTCATTAAAGATAAGACATATCTTTATTTCTCTACATAACTTCAAAGTACATTCAGACATTTGTCAAGCCGCTTTATAAGCTTCAAAAAGCAGTCCAGGAAAAAATCAGAGCTTTGCATATGGACGAAGCGTTGAACGGCCTGTTTCACGTCATATTTGCTTCCAAAGCGCCTTTCGCCGAGAGTCTTCTTCAAAACCACACACCGTCGGGTGGCTTGCGGAGTATGGATGTAGATGTAGAATCAGATGGAAGCCACTTGGTGCGAAATCACGATTGTATGGCGGATAGTGTAGGCGCTTTTAGTCACGAGTTGCAATATGGTTTTGCGTTGCCATCGCCGAGTGTGGTCTCGCACTGTCACACAACAGCACTTCGGCACATCTGAGAAGGCCAGGCCGCTTTTTTTCCAAATCACCTCTTTCAATTTCGACAGTGTCAGAGTATCGCGCAGCATTCATGGTAGCATCCTCCAAAACGTCCAGCAACAAAACTTCTTGGGTGTCCAAGAAAACGGTGAGTAGCACTTTCTCTGCAGAAGGAATACTTTGAACATCTTTCGGACAGGTGCTGACGGATGTTTCCACAGCCCTTCAACGCTTCTTCAGTACGCAACGCTCTGATTTTTTTCCCTAGGCGGCTTTTTGAAGCTTATAAAGCAGTTTAACAAATGTCTCATTCTGTGTGTGTGTGTGTGTGTGTGTGTGTGTGTGTGTGTGTGTGTGTGGTTTTTTTTCGTTCATTCACAAATCTGCCCACAGTCAATAGGGGAAACATATTTTTCAACTCCCCCTCGTATATAACTGGGCTTGCCGTCATGCTCTTGGTCTGAACAAACAAACTCTTCTCAGTTGTTAGAATGAGTCAGACGTCCTCATCAGCATTCAGTTATCTATACGGTGAAGACCTATAGTAGATGTAATTTACTCTTCAGTTTAAACTTCTTTCCCGCAAGAAACAGTAGCCACTATAAGTTTGGCGTTGGTGTAATCTTTCAGAACAGCTGAAACTCCTCGAGGAACAGATTCGTAAAGTGTTTTTATTCTTTCAACCGAATGTTACCCATTTTGGTACCAAAATATCCACCAATTATTTCCACTATGTTGTAGTTATAAAATGGGCTCTCTCTCGCTAAAGGACGATCATCTCCATCTCATTGTTCGGCAGCCATCTTGTGTAATTCTAGAAAGCTCTATTGTTGACGCGGTAACTAATAATGAAAAACTTAGGAAAAATTTGCAAAATACGGAAAAGCTGAAATTGATATTCTGCAAGCAAATAATAGTAAAAGAAGGTCAAAAGCGTCTACAGAAACGGTGCAGGCCTGATCTTACCTTGTCTTTTGTCCAGATGCTGTGGTCCGTCAGTGCTTTTAATTATTTCCATTAAAATATCCGTCAACATGAATAGTCACTTTTTCTCCAACAATTATATCCAAAATGATCAATCTCACTTTCGTGGATGTAGATGCATGAAATCAGAAAGACAACTATTAATACGTTGACAATGGAGTAACACAATGATATAGCACTAAGATCTTTTTTAATAAACTAAGAGCAAATTCGGAATCTTACGGTACTTGTACCACAATGAAAGTCCTGTCGTGGTCGCCAAATCTTTTATAATGTTCCAGCCTGGCTATTAATTTTTGGGATTAACAAATTTACAGATGGAAGTGGTTTGAAGTTAGAAGCTATGAAAGATCCCAATCAGTAAATTTCGGGGAAAATTATTACATACATTTAAATGAAATGGTAAGCTAAGTAAAGGTGGAGTGTTGTGCAGGCAGAACATTACAAAAAGAACCGACGAGCAGTTACCTTTAACAATAGATCCATCGGTGGTTGAAATTTGGCTGTAAATGAAATTTTAATAATATGATAACCACTCGCCGAACAGTGGATGGCAGTTCGTCAATATTAAACTACGACTCGTGTAGCAAACAGTAAAGTAAGATAAGTGACATGATATAAATCGGATAGGAATATTACGTAAGTCAAACACATCGGACTTCTAAAAATTTACAAGAAAATCGACTGCAGGTTCTATTGCCAGTAAATGATAATATTATGGAATAAATTTTTAAACAAGACTGGCAGGCTACACGAAATATCTAAACACTATGCCATCCATTGTTGCGGTGATTCAACAAGGCTGAAAAAGACATTATGGGCGGAGGGAGGATAGGGCAAAATTATTAATAAAAATTCATAAGTGCGAATTTAAGTGAGAGGGGAGGGGGTTTATTTATAAATTTAAGATACGGGCACATCACATATATTTACCTGAATGTACATAATAGCGGCCACATAAAAATAATAAAGTACAGCTCCAGTCTGCAAGATGCTACCGCTACGAAGTACAAAGCAAGAGTGTCTTCTTTCCTACAAAAAAAATTGAAAGTGTCGTTCCTAAATTTTCTTTCTCTGACTTTCATAGGTAACTATTTTAACATGCCGAAATAATATAAAAATACAAAACTTTCTCTGATAATATCGGGGAAAGGAAAACGTGTCATTATAAGTTGACTAATTTATCTTGTAAATGACGTTAAGCGGATTTCTTTTAGTGTCCATGTGGATGACTTCACACTTGTAATTATTCAGGGACTATTGCATATTTTTGCACCATGCAGATATCTATGACACTTTGTTGCTCCTTTTGATCTTCGGGTGACTACTAACCGATAAACACCAGCATCAACCGCGAACAGTCCAAGACAGCTTCTCAGATTGTCTCCTAAATATTTTATAAGATAGGGAACTGTAAGAGCCTTAAAACACCTCTCTGGGAAACGCAAGATATTATTTCTCTCTTACTAGACGACTCTCTGTCAATTACAACGTATTGCGTTCATCCTGGCAGGAAATTACGAATCCAATCGCACAATTGTGGCGATATTCCATAAGCACGCTATTTGATTAGAATACGCTTGTGATGTACAGTGTCAGAAACCTTCCAGAAATCTAGAAATATGGAATCGATTTGAGATCCCTTGTCGATAGGACTCATCATATCATGTGAGTAAAGAGCTAGCTGTGTTTCACAAGAACGATACTTTCTGAATCCATGTTCACTATGGGTCAATAGATCGTTCTCTTTGAGGTAGTTCATAATATTTGAGGATAGTACATATTCTGAAATCATACTGCAAACCGACGACAGTGTTATAGGCCTGTAATTTTCCGGATCACTTCTATTGCCTTTCTTAATTATTGGAGATATCTTTGCAACCTTCCAGCGTTTGGATACAGATCTTTCGCAGGGCGAGCGGTTGTATGTAATAGCTCGGTATGGGGCTATTGCATCAGCATACTCTGAAAGGAATCTGCTTAGTAAACAATCTGGCAGGAAGACTGGTTTTTGTTAAGTGATTTAAGTTGCTTCAATTCTCCAGGGATATCTACTAATAATTTACGCATGCTGGTATCTGTTCTTGATTAGAATTCTGGAGTATTTGCTTCGTCATCTTTGGTGACAGAATTTCTAAAAGCTAAGTTCAGGAATTTTGCTTTAGCACAATTGTCACCAGTAACATTGCCGTTTCCATCGCGTAGTAAAGGTACTGTGTTTTGCCACTGGAATACTTTTCACACGACCAGAATTTCTTAGGATTCTCCACTAAATTACGTGACAAGGTTTCGTTGTGGGAACTATTATATTGCTTCTCGCATTGCAGTTCATGAAAAATTTTGAGTTTCTTTAAAAGTTTGCCAGTCTTGGAGATTTTGTTTAAATTTGGCATGTTTTTTTCTTTGCCTTTACAAGAGTGATCTAAACTTTTTTGAGTACCACGGTGGGTCAGCCCCCTCTTTTCTTAATTTTCTTGGTAAAAATCTCTCAATAACTATCGATATAATTTATTTGAACATGAGCCACATCTAGTCTACATACACTTTGTTAGTTTCTAAAGACTGGAGATTGTCACTAAGGAAGTGGTTTCAAGTAGAACTGAAGCACATACGTCCACACTCATAAGGTAATTCGATAGTTCAATTTCAACTGTCTCCTTAATAACACTATGCTAACACCGGTAGGTACACGACAGAATCTCCGTGTTGTTTTATTTCATAGGATGACCAGTGTCAAGAAAGTGTTATGCAGACTGCTGTATGTGACGTTTAATACACCGATCTGCCACAGTCTAGATGGTCTGAGCAATACAAGACTTGCCGTAACTGTGAGGAATAAGGTAGACACCAGTCTTAAGCAAACCAAGGTAATCCCTTTCGGATCCTAAAACGACTGTAATCTATATGTATAAATGTGAATGTCTGTTCGGTGTACGTTTATCACGTCTTAACCACAAGACATGAAGAACTAAAAAATTGTACAGTTACTAATATCTACCCGGGGAAGGCTTTAGGCACGGTTTTATGGCGATTCGATGTACGCTTATCACGGCCGATCGACAAGACGCAGAGACTTAAATATTTCTACTGTTACTAATTTATACCTGAGGAAGGTTTTAGACACGGTTTTATGGCGATCTGATAGATATTTAGTAATTTGTAGAATATAACGCGAAATGCGGAACAATAATTACTCTTTGAAAATTATATTTACTCTTTGAAAATGGTTTTATTGATTGCGTTGTTGCTTAAGGGTTAATAATGATAAACGGGTGGAGTATATTGGGATGGAATATCGGTGTATATAAAATTCTACGTGTGTGTGTTAATATTTCGCTCTGCAGCGAAAACTACAGAACGCAGACGAATGGTCAGTGTGTAATTGATGTCCGAAGTCTCCCGTTGTACACCATAGCAGTTCCATGCCGATAGCTATAAGGGGGTGGAAGATATGGTGGTTGAAAGTCGTCAAATTATAAAAAAAATTCGGACTGAAGGCCAGCGCTGACGTTTGCAACTCTATAGCAAGGAGGTTACATACAGCGAAACGTGATGCCACTAGATCTTTGGTCTATGCATGCTACAATGTCTTCAGCTCTGTAAGGATAAGCATACGAATAAGGAAATATAAGAAATATAAGAATAAATAAATAAAGCACTAAAAAAGAAATTTCTTTTAATACATCTCTTTGAAAAAAAATCTATTTGGCCTTTCGCGCATTACATCAAGTGATCGATCTGTGATATTACTAAATCATTATTTTTTATTTGAATGTTGATTAAAAATGTTTGTCTCTAAAGAAGGTATTGTATTGCATTTCAGCCTTCAAAACCAGTCTCATAGCACACTACGGAAAGATAGCTTATCTATCATAATCAACCAACACGCGAACGGAGCCGCGGGTTTAAGCTAGTTTTAGATAAATGCAAAAACTGCAACTCATATTTTCGCAAAATATATACACTATTATAGTTCTAAATCATTTTTTGAAATTAAAAAGAGAAACTTTAAGAAATGATCGCGCTTGAGATGAGCGCCGCATCTTAGATCTACTGTCACAATGTTTCTTAGTTATTTTGTAAAACCACAGTGAAGAGAGAATTTGTACTGTGGCGTTATCTGTTGAACATTTGATAAAGTTTTCTCCGAACGCAGAGCTGTGTTGCAATATTGTCAATCTGCCTAAACGATGTACTAGTATCCAAAAGAAAAGTAGAACCAGATGTGACAGAAGTAGGGTCACACTTCAATAAAGGTTGCTATCTGAGAGATGCAACAAGAACAACGGAGATCACTCCGCTATCAGCAAGGGGAACACGAAGGAGTAAAGAGATGTGAAGAAGGAAACTAAAGGCCAAACGATGCTGAGGTTTTAAGAAAAGAAGAAGATGACATGCAACCGAAATTGATGAACGTACAACCTGAAGCCTGTTAGAGAGCAGATCAATTCTTACGGCCCAGGTCGATTTGCTTTATCGACTGTTTTCATAATTATAATCATCAGGTCGCTCTTTCCCAAAAGAAATAATTTTTTTTCCAAAAATATCATTAATATAATTTTACTATAATTATTACAAAATAATTTCTCAAATATTCTATAGATCGAGTTGAAACTTTGTATTTATATTCGCAACATGCAGATATTATATGTTCAAAATTTGAGACCATTTCATTTCTTACCGCAGTATGGTAATCAACTGACATTATTAGCTTAGGAGGTGATCTCAACGTATTAATTTTTGCACTTCTTGTTAAAGAAAATTTATTTGCCTTGATTTCTTTTAGAAGCTTTCTGATGAGTAATTTCGACTAAATTTCGAATCATATAAGGACTAGTTACTGCATTGTCAAAGATATACTTGCGAAAAATAAAACTTTTCGATTTGGCATTCTCTCTAATCGCCATAACAAATCCGTCGAGTTGTCACCTTGATTCTACAACGACCTACTAGTAGCACGGCGTTTTGATTCACGATATGAACGGAACACCAACGTTCTCACAATAGAGGCTTCAGAGCAACCCTTCCTTGTGCATCTTAGGAATGCCATATAACCTAGGACGAACACCACAGTAAGAATTAAGACGCTTGATGGTCTCCTGAGAGAAATGACTTATCGTCAGGTGACTGTTACTCTTTCGCTAACTCTTTGTAGGGCCAGCACCGATGCTGCTATATGCTGAATCATTTGAACGTAAACCTGTTTATTAAACACAACTGTAGCGGTGCCCTTGTCCACGGATAAAATAAGAACGTCCAGATCAGTCTACATAAATTAGCTGCTGTTACGTTACTCCCGGATGGAGCAGATCTAGTCAACACGAGACACGCTTTCCTCCTCACCTCCTGTGCAGCTGCAGGAGGTAGTTTATAAACTAAAAAAAATCAATGATTGGCAAATGACTGGACATTGTCAGTTAACTTAATCCTTTCCGAACACAGTTAAAACATAGTGTAAAGTTTTCTGGGTGCTACCACAGGATGTCGATAAACAGAAATAGACTACGACGCTAGGAAATATTCAAACACCGGCAAATTTCTGGCAGCTACAGAACGAAATTCCAAGTCAGACTGTGGCTATGGATCACTTTTACTATAGTCGAAATTTCTGAGATCGATCCTATCCTTGACTACATGGAAACCGATGAAAGATACGTTTTTATTCTTAATATTATTTTACTGTTAAGTGTAACTAAACTTTTCCATTAAACAAAGCCCTTTCTAAATCTTTTTAGGATTCGAGGAATATCATCACACAGTCAAAATAAATTTAGAATATCCCAACCTAATCTAACAGGTGATGTTTCAAAACTTTTCTACGCTGGTGGTCATACCTGTTTTGTTGGTCAGGTAAATAATCTGAGACGAAAGTTTTTACTATCTGCACCAGTTTTGTATTAATTTGCGGACTTCAATGACAGAAAATTTTCTACTAGGAGAATATTTTAAGAGTAAAATATGACAATAATACCAGTGAAAAGATGACTCATAATTGAGGCTATCGAAATGTTTGGAAAACTATGTGCATTAATCCTAACGTTAAGTGTATTACTGAGATCTCATTTTGATATGACGGAACTGAGATATACAATAACAGAACAAAAAACTTAAAAATAAGACTAAGTGCGGAAAATGTAATAATCAACATTTGGTTGTCTGCCGTGTGGCAGGTTTAGACTGCAAAGCCCTCCATGCTTCTCTGTCTTCATTCTTTGGTACCCTCCTAGTGGCTTGCTGACGTCATCCAGCATTTGGTACCTTCTTCTGTCTCTCCCTGTCTTTCCCGGAATGCAACACTCAATTGTCTCTACCAGAAAGCAATCTCGTCTTAAACAGTGGCCTAGCCAGTTTAGTTTCCTGTTCTTTACCGTCAGCAACATCCTCCGTTCCTCTCCCCCTCTACTCTGTACTTCTTCATTTCTGACTTTATCGATTCAGCTTATTTTCTCCTTCCTACGCCATATCATTTCACAAGCTTAAATTTTCTTCTTATCTTGCTTTCTCAATGCCCATGTTTCCGCTCCATACAAGGCCACACTCCATATTATACACTTAACCAGTCTCTTCCTTAATTCTTTGATTAAACCACTGGCTAGGTGTCTTCTTTGCTTCTGAAACGCTTCTTTCGCCAGAAGCATTCTCACTTTCATGTCTTGTTGGAAATTCATATCATTCTTAGTCCAACTTCCCAAATACTTGAATGGTGTCACCTGTTCTATGACTTCTGACTCATTTTTTTATCTTTAAACCCATGATTTTGGTTATGTTTTTATTAAATTTCATGTCATATGCTGTACAGGCATCACTCAGGTCATTTAGCATTTGAGTGAGAGTATCTTAATTTTCTGCCAGGTAAAAAAAGGACTGTCGTCAGAAAATCTTATACATTCAATTTTCCGCTTACCTATCCTTATGCCTCTTGTCCCATCCAAACAGCTTCGCAGTACTTCCTCCAGATATATGTTAAATAAAATTGGCAAGAGACAAAGCCTTGTCTGACACCTCTCCCAACCTTGCTATCTTCAGAGATCCCGCTACTTATCTGTACTCCTGCCTACTGATCCCGGTACAGATTTGCAATTAATCTTTTCTCCTTCCACTTTACTCCTTTCCTTTTCAAGATGTCTAATAGCTTATCCCCCTGCACTCTATCAAATACCTTTTCGAGATGTATGAAGGCAGCATACACTTATTTACCCTTTTCAATGTATCTTTCGTCGATGGTTCTTAGGAGTCCAATTGCATCTCGCGTTCCCCTTCCCCTTGTGAAACCAAATTGTTCCTCTCCAAGTGCTTCTTCCAGCGTTCCATAAAGCCTCCTATTCAGAACTTGAAGTACTTTTGTTGCTTGCGATATTAGGCTGACTGTCCTGTGATTTTCACACTTTTTAGCATTATTGGTCTTTGGAATTGGAACTATTATACTTCCCCTTTATCATAGATGTAGTTGCAAAGAGAGGTCAACTCATTTTCGCCTGTTTCTTTTAAGCTATTCAAGATTTAGGATGGCATGTCATCTACACCACACGCTATGTCGTTTTTAAGTTATCCCAGTGCCTTATTTACTTCTGAACGTATGATGGTATCTCCCTTTTCGTCTTCGTTTACTGATTCTTCCTTCTCAATCGGTTGAACGGACGGTCTTTGATCCGCTTCATGTGTTCCATCTGTCCTAAACACCACGTGTGTCGCTTAATACAGTTTCACCTTTTTCTTCTATTTCCACTTTAGTTTTGTTCTTTCTTTCCTGGAAAATGTAATACTACCACAAATTTTGAAAAACAAATCGAGTTTATGGAGGAATAACGAGAGATGTTCCATATTTTAAAAAAAATCTTTGTATTTGTGCAAGGTGGTTGTAAAGCGTTGGTGTAAGATCTAAGGGTCCAAACTACTAAAGTCATCAGTCCCTAAACTTACACATTACTTGAACTAACTTATGCTAAAGACAACACACACATATACATGCTCAAGGGAGAACTTGAACTACCCTCGGGCACGGCCTTACAATCCGTGACGAGGCATCTCAAACGCGCGGCCCGTAGACATGAATTAACACTCGCACTCTTGTATTCACTTGTAGGCTCAGAGCGATGTGAACTATCGACGCGGAGTGTATATCTATCTTTCCAACTAGCTGAGACTCTTAGCGACTTAGTACAATATGGAATGAAGCATGATGTAACAGACTTGGGGTATTCTATTTTCCATTGCACGTAGCATTTAGTTTAATTTTAATTCTCTGTTTATTAATATTGAAGGGTTACGTAAAACGTACTAAACGTAACTTTAGTGTACAGAATACAAAATCATACATAAATGGAAACAGAGCCAACTTGCGATAATTGTTAACAATAACGGAAGGTCCAGTAAGGAATGTTAATAATAGTAATATGTATAGAGAAGAACTCACCGTAAAGACGAACGTTGAGCCACCGACAGACACATATACGAGGCACGTCCAGAAAGTAAGTTCCGTTTGGTTATATAAAACGAACAGGTACAGATACAGAAAAAATATTGATTGTACAAAAATCTACAACTGTTAAACTACTTTTCTACATAGCTTCCGAAATTTTGTAGGCAATTGTCATAGCATGGCACAAGGTTTTGTGTGCTTTTTTCATAGAATTTTGCCGCCTGTGTACTCAACCATGTGATAACATGTTCTTTCAGTTCGTCATCATCGTTGAAGTGTTGTCCACCAAGGACAGATTTTTAGGTGTAAGAGGAGGATTACTGTCAAAAGATTTTTTTTTTCACGATAATGCCTGACCTCACCCACCGCAAGGACCAAACAATTCTTACGGAAATTTCAATGGGACCTGTTTGTTCATCCTCCATACAGCTCGGACCTCTCTCTCCTAGCGACTTTCATCTCTTCTTACACCTAAAATCTGTCCTTAGTGGTCAACACTTCACCGATAATAAAGAGCTGTTACCTCATGGTTGAATACACAGGTGGCAACCTTATGTGAAGGTTGCATGCAAAAACTTGTGCCACGCTATGACAAGTGCCTACAAAATTTCGGCAGTTATGTGGAAAAGTAGTTTAAGAGTTGTAGAATTTTGTGCAATAAAAATTTCTTCTGTATCTGGGTACAATTTCATTTTATTACCAAACGGAACTTACTTTCTGGACGCGCCTCGTATAAGACGCACAAACACACAATTCTAATTTTTCGGCTACGGCCTTCCTCCGACAGAACACTCATCCACACAATCACTCAGGCACACTCATCCACACACGATTGTGTTGAGAGGTCAGAGATCGCTGACGTGTGTGGATGAGTTATTGTGTGGATGAGTTCTCTTTCTGAGGAAGGCTGTGGCCGAAAATTTAGAATTGTGTGTGTGTGTGTGTTAATTGTGTCTGTCGGTGGCTCAACGTTCGTCTTTACGGTTAGTTGTTCGCTATATATTATTATTATAATTATTATTATTATGGTAATTGTTCATAGAGATGGAACAGTGCTATTCACACCCACATACCACAAATAACACACTAATCATAATGATCAAGTTGCTGGCCGTAGAGTAATGTGCACTGCATTTGGGGAAAGGGCCGGAAATAATGCTTGTATGTGAGGAGCAGAGTAGCGCGCAAGACAGCGCCTGATGGCAGTCTAAACGCAACAAGCAGTACTTTACTGTGCGCAGAACTGACAGTTCGCAGGGGACAGAGGGCTCGCAGTTATTACTACATCCATGGTCCAAATGCTTCTTTTGACAAATATTCTGAGGATAGAGCGATAGAACACAAGTGTCGCTAAAGGAAAGAATGGTGCCAGTGCCAAGAAAATTAAGAAAACCTTTGGATAAAAGGGTTGATAACCCATCACTAGTAGTAAGAGAAGAACTTTATACGAAGAAACCTACCTAGAAACACTAGAGTTGCTGTAGACACCTCTAGATCATTATTATTAAGATTCTTCAGAGAATTAAACAAGATAAATCTGTTATGCTGCACGTGTGAAATAGGGGAATTATCTTCGAAGAAGACTGTAATAATTCCAGTACCAAAGACGATAGGTATTGATGTAAGAATCTGGAATACTAACACTAGACATCTACAGAAAGATAGAGTGGTCTGGGAGGAAGTTAATTTGTGTTCTGGAGCTATAAAGGAACACACGAAGTAGTGCTCACATACGATTAATTTTCGGAACGTAAGTTTATCCACTTTTGTAACATTTTAATTTAGGATAACGCACATTTTAGTCCCCATTAGCTGCTAATAACAATTCTTTATGTGAAATCGTTTCGATCTCCATGTCATTTTCAGGTATTTGAAAGTAATTTACAGTAGTCTACACGGTGACATTAATACTGTCGCGTCCGTGGTAAAATTCGTTTCAATCTCGGTAGTAACCTGTTCTAACACCGTTAACCCTTTTCTGTTGTAATAGCTGCTTTTGACCTTTTGGTGCTTGCATGCAAAACGGCAGGCGAGGATTAACATTGTTGGCACGGTTTGCTATCGACTCCAGCTGCTACAAGCGGTGGTCACTGGAACTGTGCTCTGGATAGAAGTACCTATACTACTCTAGTGCAATATTCAGCGGACTTTGTGGAATAATAGGTTTTTTTTTTTCAAAAAATATAGTATAGACCCGCATTTAAGAAAATAAAATTTAAAATTTTATTACAGATATTACCGGCTTTAGTTGTTCAAATAAAAACAACTATAATCCTCACTAAAGGATCAGGATTTACTTAAAGGAAACCACATGGGAGGGTGGCCCATGAGAAGACGTCGTTAGTTGGATGGTTTATAGAAGTAAAGTATTTATTAACAAACATCATAAAATTTATAAATGGTTAAGATTCTTTCAACCCTTTACCATAGACTCACGGCTTGCGCCAAAATAACATTACACAGCTTGCTCCCTTCACTATCCAAAACAATGATTTATTCACGCGATTAATGAGAACGAAAAGTGTAGGTAAGAGAATTATGTTTAGCTTCGGAAATGAAAGAAATGTAATTTACAATCAATCGTATACTAAAAATCAATGATTACATTTCTTTTTAAAGCATCCTGAAGGAAACAAGTGTTACGAAATAACTAAATATGGTACACCTCTTAGCATAAAACATAATTTAGATGCTTGACTACTTACGTTTAGGAGTACTTGAAGGTGATTGACGGTAATATGCGCTTCTTCTGATCGAGTAATGGAATCCACGGGCTTTCAGATTACTCAGTAGATCCGAAATCTCTTCCTCAGTCTCGCAGTAGCCATGGATCTCTCCATTGGTACTTATTACCTCCTTTAAGTATTTCATTATTGAATGATGAAACACGACTGCATCCAGATTAGAAACGCGTTCAGCATAACGTCATATAAGACTGAGATTATCAATTTAAGGAAAACAACAGTTTGAATCACAAGCGTCAGGCGGGAAAAAAATTAAAAGTACACTGATTTTAAAGAAAACATTCCCATTAAATCACTTTGAACATGAAAATTAAGAATTTTTCCCCCAAGGTACAAGTTAACAATGTCAATCATAGGACACATTTTTTTTTTAATTGCAAGGTACACACGATTAAAAGGAACTTACCACTCAAACAAACGGACTTAAGGTTTAATGCAGGTTAACAGGAGAGGGACCTTGACTTCACGGCATTCTGCCACTCAGAACTACCTCAAAGAATACTCAGCTAAAATATCAAGAGCGTGCACGCCATGAGGTGCCAGTTGAGGACGACCTAGGCCCCGAAAGCTATCAAGAATACCGTCGAGATCGCCGGCCAACGTACGTAACTCCAATCCACGCACACGCACTCCTTTCGCCAGTAGTTACCAGTGAACACACAAACACGGTACCAGACTTGGATTCCCTAAGAAAGAATAAAGTGCATTCATAAATGAAAAATAATTAACTACAGAAACTCCTGTGCAAGGCTCAAATTTAAATTGGAAACTAAACATCAGAAACAACCAGAAACCCAGCTTCCATGTCATTTAGTTAAGGTGTCGTCTAATAACACATCTTGTTTAGACATCTAACGCAGGTGAAGGGTTTAACAGTCTCGTCAACCTGCATAAGAAAGTAAAATCACATAAACACCGGAGAAAACGGTTCCTCGGGTAGCAAAACAGAGGTGATGGCTCTTTTAAGCAACCAGATGCTAGCTTAATTAATGTCCTTGAAACATAACACAGTCACTCCAAGTATATGGGCACTGTCTGTAACTCAGTACACATACGATTGACATACCGACGGGTTGCTTAACCGAAACACCATCAGTGCACATGTTTCCACTCCCTCACGCTTCTGCCGTCCTACGCACATGTTCGTTTAAAACACGTGCACACTTCCAGTATGTGTTGACACATGCGGCAGTGGTTGCACTTAAGAGATAAGCCGTAACAACCAAATTAGGAGGCACCAACTTAGCTACTGGCAACCGGAGAAAAAAACTCACTATCGTCAAGCTGCTAAACAAACAAACCCTACACAGATTAATATACAGGTATTTAATAACCCGAACAGGGAAAGACAACTTTCAGATCTGTCGGCGGACGAACTAAGGAAACCATCACGATCCAGGGCTCCTTGTAACTGCTTTTCCAACCGGGGTGCTCACTGATGGCCATTCCATCGTCATAAAGATCGTTCAGCCGGAAAGCAGAATCATACGAACAGGACAGCGCCAACGACAACAAAACTGTCAACTACCCGTCGCTGCGCACCACTCATCCTATCCACCACGTGTCCGCTAAGCAACTCACTACCACACGAATCCTTATTTCAACACACAGAAATTGTCTCCGGCCAATGAGAACTCGATAGCTATCAGCCAATGAGATGGTGCGTCTTTCTTAACGTGATATAAAAAAATACAACAACAAAAATAAATAAACCTTCCCCTTAACCTATACCTAACTTTCCCTTTAAAAATATGATCTGTAGCGTAGCCTTAAGCAGGTTAGGTGTGAGGGTGCGTAGCGCCCGAATCTCAGGTTAAAAAACACACAGCATCTCATCGGCTTACAGCACACATAGCATCTCAATGGCTGACAGCTAGCGGGTTGGCCGGAGACAATTTCTGTACACACACTCTCACCAAAGGTTACACGGAAACCACTATCGATAGCCAAGACAACTGGCGCCAATGGCCCCGAACCCGCCAACCAGAACCCCATGGTTCAATTCAAAAATTTTCAAATGTATGTATAGCTTATGGGACTTAATTACGGGGTCATCAGTCCTTAAACTTAAAAAACTACTTATGAACTAGCTAACACTAAGGACGGCACAAATATCCATGCCCGAGGCGGGGATTCAAACCCTCGACCGTAGCCACGGTTCAACAACGATCTGCATTAGTCGTTGGTTAGTATTCTGAGGGAAATGTATTTTTATCACGGAATTCAGGGTTCTGTCCACTGGAATGAATTCAAAATCAAAACACAACAGACAACTAGCTGCATCCATCTGGCACAAATGTAACAATAGCACTGTTCCACCTGTATATAACAAATCTCGAAACAAAACTTGTCAACTGATAAAAAGTGTCATTTCTGCCGACGGTTCTTTTTATTTGA
The DNA here is from genome assembly GCA_026315105.1 of Locusta migratoria. Taxonomy (NCBI): domain Eukaryota; kingdom Metazoa; phylum Arthropoda; class Insecta; order Orthoptera; family Acrididae; genus Locusta; species Locusta migratoria. The sequence continues at coordinate 549,056,199 of CM048745.1, read as the reverse complement.
ACTTTCAATCTTATGTTAGCAACCTTTTGTAATATAAATTCATCAGCACCCGAACTTAGTTGATCAAACCAAAGATTTTAAAAAATGTTCAAATGTTTGTATAGTCTATGGACTTAACTACGGGGTCATCAGTCCCTAAACTTACAAACTACTTATGAACTACTTACGAACTAGGACGGCACAAATATCCATGCCCGAGGGGGGATTCGAACCCCCGACCGTAGTGGCCGTGCAGACCGTGACTGGAGCGCCTCAGTCTCCTCGGCCACCGCGGCCGGCAAAGATTTTAATTAAACTATGTAGTAGTTTGTACTTGCTAACCCATAGCGATAGGTGCTCATATATTTTGATTAGTAACTTTGTAAAGATGCTTCAGAGCAGTTATTAATAATAAGACATGGAAATTTTCGCTAAGGGAAATCCTAAATATAGATTTGTTGTTAAGATGTTCTGAAGATATGTTAAAATGGAAGAATTTAAAAACATGTAAGAAAAAGCCTTTGCATTTGGAAATTTAACGACAGAAAACTCAGGGCACGGCCACCTTTCAGTCTAATCAACTGCAGACAAATTTCAAGAACGAAGACAATTGACTGCTTGAAACCGAGAAGTGTTCGTAGTATTCAAACATTTCGGATGTTGGAGGATATTGAGATAAATTCAAAGTTGAAAATTTGTGCTGGACCAGGATTCGAACCCAGATTTTCAACTTTGGGCTAGCGCTCACCGTTACTATTTAGGCTAACAAGATACTTATGCAGAGTTGCCTATATTATCCTATGATTTTAGTGCCCGTGCTCGTTACTTCTTCTTGCTCGCAGCTGTGACTGAATTCTCGCAAAGGATCGGAAGTTTGTGGATCCGCACAGAAATTATCATATGCCTGTTGGAGACATGCATATGGTGTCTGTTCTTTTGGACATGTCCGACGGTACATTTATAACAGAGGCGATGTCGAAATTTTAATGTCTCATGTATCTGGTTTAAAGGAGCATCTATCCGTTATATGACAAACAACTGGCATCCGTGGCTTATCCTCTTATTTCTTCAGAATGTGGAAAAAGCAGTAGTTCAAGCGCCAACTGTATCGTAAGAAGGATAGTGGTCTATGCTACTTGCGAAGGGATGGTGAAGACATACTAGGTGCTTATTTCTGCCTGTATGCTTGAAAACAAATTAAGATCTGTTTGTAGTAGTTGACATGTAAAGTTTGGATTGTTTTGCACCTAAAAACACTGTTACATACAGTGGCAGAAGAGGGGCTTACGTGGGTAATACTGTCTGTTCAAAATATATTTTTCTTGAAATACTCTTAGTAAGAACTTTTGTAATGTGGTAAGGCCTGTGTATTCCAAAAATAAATGGTCTTTCATTCATAAAATCAAATACAGGTATATCTATAATAGTGTTAAAAGAGAGTTTGGCCAATGAGCCACTACTTTACTGTGTTAAAAAAGTAATCAGCTGCCTGAAGCATCGTAACTTGTCAGTAGCTTTCATACCACCTGTACATCATGTCATCTTCACCAGCTTGAAACCAGTAAGGGCAAAGAGCAGGAAGAGGATAAAAATGATGAAAGACCTTTGACCTTTGTAAACCTTCCCTCACAAATAACCTCGATGTCGTCGGGACATTAAACAGTAATCTTCCTTCCTTTCTTCTTTTATAAAGCTTACATGTAGCCTTCTGTAGAGCTTATGGTTCATTCAAACATCCCCAAAATCGTTCTTAAGACCTACTGATGTTCGCAGGATCTAACTCAGTTTTCTAAACTTTAATATTCAAAACGATAAAAAAAAAAAAAAAAAAAAAAAAAAAAAAAAAAAACAGCTTTCGTTTGTAAAATGTTGCTCATATAAATTTTGCCTTTGACAGTTTTCCAACTACCCTCATCCATTTTAAGAGGAAACAAACGACTAATACATCTAATTTTTCAGGTTTATATGATGTGAAAAGTTTCGTTTTTCTCCAAGTTTCTTTTCGTCACGTTTGTAAAATGTTACTCATATACATTTTGCCTTTGACAGTTTTCCAACTACCCTCATCAATTTTAATAGGAAATAAACGAGTAATATATAAAATTTTGCGTGGACTTAATATGAAAGACAATACACTATATACGAGGAGCGATCGGAAACTAAGGTTACAGTCACAATCGTCCTACAGATCCGTCTGTTATGGAGAAATTAGTACTGTGTCTGAACTGTGGTAGTAAAAATAAAGCAGCTAAATAAGTAGAAACCTTATTCAGGAGCATGATCAGTAATAATCAGAAAAATCAACTAAAGTTATCAATTGGTGAAGATCACTACTGGGAATTTATGGACGGTTGGACCAAGGATCATTTCTCAGTTTGCAAAATAAGATTTATTTAACAATATTATAACAGCAATCCACTACAACTTGACACTGTAAACCAGTTAAATAGAGTGTCAGATTTGCACAAGTAGCCTAAAATTTACAACAGACGAGACCAACAAGGGTCGCAAGGATACGTGCCAATAATAAATTAACCCCTTAACTGTCCTGCTAAATGGAGCCTGCAAAAACAAACATTGATCACAATGAAACATCAAATCATACATAGGAACTAAAACAACATGAAATATCTAAACCTTTGCTTAAGAAATGTGCTGCCGGCCGCGGTGGCCGAGGGGACTGAGGCGCTTCAGTCATGGTCTGCACGGCCACTACGGTCGGGGGTTCGAATCCCCCCTCGGGCATGGATATTTGTGCCATCCTTAGTAGGCCTATAAGGTACTTGATAAGTAGTTTCTAAGTTTAGGGACTGAGGACCCCGCTGTTAAGTCCCTTAAGCTTAACAAACATTTGAACATTTGAATAAATCTAAACAATACCAACCTAAACACGATCTGGACAGGCCACGGCAGGTAACAACAACAAACTGTATTCATAACCACTGTGGCTGTAAAATGATTAATAACACGTATATGCATGAAATGCATAGATACTTACACAACATGTCAGTTAAGACACTCTAAATAACATAACATAACATAACATAACATTTCATATCAGCGCACACTCCGCTGCAGACTGAAGTTTCATTCTGGAAACATCCCTTAGGCTGTGGCTAAGCCATGTCTCCACCATATCCTTTCTTCCAGGAGTGCTAGTCTTGCGTGTTTGCAGGAGAGCTTCTGTGAAGTTTGGAAAGTAGGAGGCGAGGTACTGGCGGAAGTAAAGTTGTGAGGCGGCATCGTGAGTCGTGTCGGGATAGCACAGTCGGTAGTGCGCTTGCCAGCGAAAAGGCAAAGGTCCCAGGAAATTTTGCAAACAGAATACACACTTAAAGCGGAATGTTCGTTAGAAATTGTATCACAGTACGACACATAGTTAATGAGATATGAGGACGTAAAGAGTACGTTCATGGAAAACCGCCCCATCAAGCATTACGTCTTAATCTATTACTTATTTTCTACTAACCATATTCGCAACAGATTTTACCGACATACAACACTTATACAAATCAATGTATTCCTGTAAAATTTTACAGTTGTACGAAATATCTATACTAATAATAAATCTGTAAATGTAGGCGTGTAGCTGTTCGCTTCAATCTTCAAAACTTCTGGACGAATTTTCATGCAGTTTTCACAGGAAATATGACCGAAGGTTGGTTCAAGATCTAGGCTTGATTTCATAAAACTAGAATCACGAAGTGTTTTCATAGACCGTCGTGTCTGTCTGTACATCTATTAGAAACCACTTCTCCAAAACTACTTCACGAATTCGCATGGGGTTTTACAGCTAACTTCAGCGTACCTTGGGACAACATATAGACTTAGTTTTATAAAAATCGGATCACTGAAGAAAGAACATCGCAATTTAATGTTTTTCATCGACAACCGTCATGTTTATCTTTTCTTTTCTCTCAAAAACTAATAGACGAATTTTCAGGTGTTTCTCACAGGAAAAATGAGGGTATCTTGCGGTTACAGAAACGCTTCATTTCACAAAATCGGATCAGAAAAAGTAAAAAGTCACAATTTAAACATTTATCTGAAAGCAATCGCATGTGTCTGTTTGTAGAGAGTAGTTTCCAAAAGTACAAAATTACATTCATAGGGGTATCACAGACAAAATAGAGACTATCCTGGGGCAACGTATAGGCTTCATTTCATCAAAATCAGATCAAGACAGTAAATGATATCATAATTTGAAGTTTTAACTGTATTTCATGCTTGGATAGAATTGCGTAGTGTAGCAAAAACTAATAGATAGCGCTGCAGGTGCTCGTGTGAAGTTCGGGGCAGTGATCGGATTATTACCCTTTGAAAATACTACTTACTCTTTGACTTTTCAAATTTATCGTATTTCTGAATATCGTTTTCATGGTTGCTATGTTCTACGAAATATGATTCAACGCAATGAATATAAAACTGAGATAACCCTCGCCGTGTTTAATCCATATATTTACATACTGATATAACAGTCTAACATATAGCTGCAACTGCTATGGAAATTTAAATCTCACGCTTGGAGCGACAATAGCGCATCTAAAGGAAAGAGGGCCAACCGTAAGAATAATAATTGTTTTCAGTGATATTTCTATTTCATTAAGGAAATACTTATTATATTTCAGTTTTCCATGCCTCGGCCTACTGTCAAGAGATATGAATGATCATGAAATAAATGTTTTAAATGGCGAATATAACTGATGTATCATATAAGCTGCATCATATTCATGAAGATATGCCTATTTCTAACACGTTTCGCAAACGTATTAAAAAATACTGACACATTTTCATAGTTTTCACAGGAAATTTGAGCTAAGATTGGGGCAACATATAGGCATGATTTCATCAAAATCAGATTACGGAAAAAAGATATATCACAATCTTAAGTGTTTTTAGTAACTGTCTGTTCCTCTATTACAGATACCTAATCTCCTAAACTACTTCACGGATTTGCATGGAGCAACTTCGTTTAATAAAAGTGGAATGGGGGAAATTGTTTTAGGTGTAGGTTATGCTTGAATCGTAGGGCTGGGCGTTCGAACATGGTCGGGATTTCCCGATACAGCAGAGAACTCGATACAGTATCGAACTGTTCGAACATTCAGGAAATAAATGACTGGCCCTCCGCATCTGCCAACGATACGCGGGAAATTTTAAAGTTAGCGGGCTATCGCTTTGCTCAGTATTAATTTCATATCAAGTACAAGTATATGTAAAATAACAGACGGGCAACACTATTAAAAAAAAACATATATTTTGTTTAAAACAGTGTAGACGTATGTGTCTGGTGTCACTGTAAGATAAACAAAATATCTGCTACTAGAACAGAACTACTGCACCTCATTACTGATAGCTAAGATTCAAAGGAAATAAATGTGAATCCTTCATAAGAAGAAATTACATTTAATGTGATTATAAGAGATAGTTTGCAAATGAACATTCCATTCCCTGTTAATACGGTACAGTAACATAAAAATGTTACCACCCTTTAATCGCCTTGAAAACAAGATTAAAAGAGATGAAACAGGGAAAACATTAGAAATTTAATACCTAATAACGGAAATAAAATAAACTGACTGCGATGAATAAACGGTGCACGAGCTGCTGTGTACGTAGTATAAACAGGCGTCGCTAGATCGCAGCACTAGAATTTTAAATCGCGATTGCAATAGTTTACTTATAGCCTATGTTCGCTGCTGTTTGTACTTATGACCTGCATCCTAGAACCTATTATAGTCGAAATTTCACACTTATCAATCCCTATACTACATTAATGACACCCTATCTTCGTTATAAATCGTATACTGCACAGCACAGAAAAGATTTATGAATATCATCGTTGTAAATCGTAGAGATAGTACCTCGTGACATTGCTAGATAGCGTCGTGAACGAATGTTCGAACAGTTCCCGAGATTTCCCGAACTGTGACGTAAATTGTTCGGACAGTTCGAGTCATGTTCAAACCCAGCTCTAGCTTGAAGTATGGATTGCGTAGTACAGCAAACAAGCGATAGAGGCGCTGTAGTGCACCAAAGAACTAATAAACACCGCTGCTGCATAATAAGTATGGAGTAGTACAACAAGGAAGCGAACGTTTGTGACAGAATTAAGTAATCTTATGTCTACGAATACCAACAAACATTGAACATAGTGTTACTGATTTCGCTTTGTGTATTAAATACTTAACGACATTTCTTTGCTTATTGTGGCACGTTTCACATTTTGCATCAAAAACTTTATGACGAGACATCGTTTCGGACAATGACTTTTAGTTACATTTGACGTCTTTATGAAGATACATCGTTTCGGTCAATGACTTTTACTTACATATGACGTCTTTATGAAGATACATCGTTTCGGTCAATGACATTTACTTACATTTGACATCTTGGCTAGGACAACTGAGTTGCTTGACAGAGCGATCCAACAAGAATTCTATTTTTACTGACTGAGATCCGCAACCCTAAAATACCACAAGTCCTCCTTAACAACCGTTGCCAAGCACGGGCATATATGCTAGTATGTATATACACCCTACTAGAAGTAACCAGAATTTCAAGGCAATAAGTCAGAAGACACTAGTCAGTGACTAAGGGGGCACACAAGCCACAAGCTCCAGGTGTCTAAATGTTGTTACCGTACACATACATGCCAGACCACAATCACCACTATTCTTACGAACCAGTTTCCACTGTCAAAATATGGAAATCACAATCACTAGCACTCAGTGAAAGCATGACTGCACATTAACAGACCAGGTTGGTCTCTCTCTCTCTCTCTCTCTCTCTCTCTCTCTCTCTCTCTCTCTCTCTCTTTTGCAGGCCTGTTATTCCAACTAACAGCACTGAAATCAGGGGTCTAGAGATCCCGACGACGCGGCCAGTGATTGCACATACGCGACCTGCCAAATAATACCACGACGAATACGGCCTAGTCAGCGGCAAGCACGCCGTGAGCCGCTGCAACCGCGTACTCTCCTCCTCAAAGCGAACTGTCCTTCCTCCACCTCTCGCGAGACATCGAGCTCAGACAAACGGCGGCTGATATCGACAACTCGAACCGCAACTGTTCAGTGCCGTACTTCGATAAACGCGATTGGTAATCGTGCAGAGTTTTACACACCCGCCACCTACACCTACGTAAAACAAAAAAGGTGATTCGTTTGGGAAGTTGACCCCGCGAAGAAACCCACTCAGTCCATTCCGTGGGGTTAACACATGTCTGCATCTGAAATTCACCGGAAGCTGGTATTTAGGAAGAGACTGTAATGTTTGCTCAGCATGTAGCAGAATGTTGTCGAGTAGACGTCAAGGACGAGGGTCACAGTGGGGTGCCCGATCCAGCAAGTCAGCAACAGATTAAGTGGAGGAACTGTTTCAGAGAAACGGATGGATCACTTTGCACTGTATGGTAGTAGAACTGGGAACGTCGTTGTACATGACTTCCAGCAGTACCGATATTTTTGTTCCAGAAGTGTTCCACAAAATCTGACCAAGCTCTGCAATGAGAAGAGCCTGAGTACAAGTCTGCACTGGACTGGTTTTTACAGCGCATGGTCACTGCCGGAGAAAAACTTGCATCCCCAGTAGTAAACGGTCGTCAGTGGAATTGAAATACCCCTCCTATCCTAAAGCGAAAAAAAATTTCGAGCTTGTTCGGCGACACAGGAAACAACTTGATTATCTAACCAATTTTTATAAAGGACAGTACGCTTTGCACAGAAGAAACGTTTTGTCATTGCTGACCGGTTACGGACTTATTTTCCTCGATTTTCAAGACGACGTATAAAAACAGAACGCAAGTTGCTAAACACGATACCAAATTACCGAATAGCTGAAAAAATGCTTTTTTATTTTCTCTCTCTCTCTCTCATCCAGGAAAGTATATACAAAGATCGTCGAACAACTGACGTTGGGGATCAAAATTAATCGGCAGAAGATCGACATACTGCGTTACGTAGATGGTATTGATGTGGTCACGGAGACAAAAGAGGATCTAGAGAAAGTCCAGTACGGAATGACAATAAAAAAAGACTGAAGTTATGGTATGTAGAACTTGAAACGTACTGTGAACATTTAAGATCAAGAATTGGGAGAGAAGAGCTAAACGTGTCAGAGGAATTTATGTATTTAAGAATCAAATCACAAGGTTTGGCAGAAGCCAGAAAAAAATCAGTGCAGAATACAGCAGCCCGATATTACATTTAATTTGAGAAAGGCAGTAACATCAACCTGAAAAAAAAGGAAACGTATCATGAAAGATATTTTTAGAGTGTGGCTCTATACGCATATGAAACTTTGACAGTGGGGAAAAAAGAAGATAGCTAGAGGCCCTGTAGCTCTGCTATTACAAAAGTACGATTATAATCAACTGGAGAGACAGTGGAACAAATAAAGAGGTGCTTAGAACAGTACAGCAAGTCAGATCTATGTGTAGGCACATCTACACGAGACGAACTAGTAGGCCAATTTTAGGGCACAACAACATCATTGGAACAATAGCAGATGCAGGAATCACTGGGAACGACTTAGGATGTCCTACATGTAACAACATATCGTGAACGATGAAAGATGTAATACACACGGGAAAATGAAGAGGACGGCAAGCAGAAGAGCAAAATGGCGCTCTGCTCTAAAACAACTTGAGAAAGGCAGTAACATCAATCTGAAAAAAAAAGGAAACGTATCATGAAAGATATTTTTAGAGTGTGGCTCTATACGCATATGAAACTTTGACAGTGGGGAAAAAAGAAGATAGCTAGAGGCCCTGTAGCTCTGGTATTACAAAAGTACGATTATGATCAACTGGAGAGACAGTGGAACAAATAAAGAGGTGCTTAGAACAGTACAGCAAGTCAGATCTATGTGTAGGCACATCTATACGAGACGAACTAGTAGGCCAATTTTAGGGCACAACAACATCATTGGAACAATAGCAGATGCAGGAATCACTGGGAACGACTTAGGATGTCCTACATGTAATAACATATCGTGAACGATGAAAGATGTAATACACACGGGAAAATGAGGAGGACGGCAAGCAGAAGAGCAAAATGGCGCTCTGCTCTAAAACAACTTCAGGATTTGTCACTAAAGAAGAAGAACAAGAAAAAGGATCCCCAGCACATGAAAGGCGAGGTACATTTTTTTTTTTTTTTTTTTTTTTTTTTGCAACCCTAACGAACTACAGGACATGGTATAGGTGAAACATATTTTCTATAAATACATCAGTATATTAGAAATAAGTAAGTGATTTAAGTCAGGTGAGATGTGAAAGCAAACTTCATTACTACTACCACCATAAGCCGCATGTCATTATAGCATTGAAATAAGTGAAAATACAAGTAGAGGAAAATCTTAAGAATGTGAAAGACATCTAAATAAAAGAAGATTACAAATCGTCAAAGTTGTCAATATAATGTGTTTCAGTTCAGAGCACAAGTCAAAATTATCAAACAAAAAGTGAATCAAAGTCACTGAATTTATTACATGACATTGTTGCAACGTACATAAAAATTCAAAACCAAAAGCTTGATTACACAGTCAGTTCAAAATGAACAGAGTCACACAGTGGCCAACAATGGATATTTAATTTCTTAAAATTATCGTTCTTTATTTTTAATAAAACTCGTAGATCAGCTTTGAAATGCATGGCTTCAGGGATAGCTACCCACTCATCTTCTACCATGCTGCTATAGAAACACACACTAGAAACAACTACATGTTCTCTTCACTTTTATTTCGCTTTGACGTTTCTAATTGTAACACGTGTCAGCCTGAGACTACGCTCATTTCTCACAGAATTATATAGAGAGTGAGAAATGTGTGTAGTCTGAGCCTGACACGTGTTACAATCATAAATGTAAAGTGAAACGAAAGTGAAGAGAACCTGTAGTTGTTCCTAGTGTATCTTTTTCCCTGTTGTTTTTACGAGTAAAAAAACGCTAAGAGTAATTACTCACGGGTATTCTAAGACTTGAAATGCCCCACCGTAAACTGAAAACTCTCACCGCTTCCGTCTTTTACGAAGCACGGTATAACAGTGATATGGGAGATTCCAACAATTACCACGTGTTGTCAGTCGCTAAGTACATGGGGCATATTTACAATCGGTGATATCGCTTAAATACATGGTCCTGAGACATGGTCTGGTCGAAAAATTATCTCTGTTACTGAATTAAAATAAATTGAAAAGTGTCATCGTAAATTAAAATTATAGTATATTTCATATAAACTGAACATTCGTGCAAATACAATGAAGAGCGGGAAAAAAAGAAAAAAAAACAGATTTAGGTATGTAAATGTAGATACAGAGAGGACGGCGCTGCGATCCAGTCGGCAACTCATATATAAGAAAACAAGTGTCTGGCGAATGCGTTAGAACGGTTACTGCCGCTTCAGTGGCAGGTTATCATGATTTAATTGAGTTTGAACGTGGTGTGATAGTCGGAGCACGAAAGATAGGATCCAGCATCTCCGAGGTGCAGCTTTTCCCGTACCACCATTTCACGAGTGCACCGTGAATAATCGGGAATCTAGAAATAATGGAATATCCGACAGAGCTGCTGCCAGAGAAAGATACTACAAGAACAGGAAGAACGACGACTGAAGAGAATCGTTCAAAGTGACAGAAGTGCAGCCCTTCCGCAAACTGCTGTGGATTTCAGTGCTGGGCCATCAACGAAACATCACTGATATGGGCTTTCGAAGCCGAAGGCCTACTCGTGTACCCTTGCTGATTGCACGATACAAAACTTTACGCTTAGCCTTGACCGTTGATGACTGGAAACATGTGGTCTGATCTGATTAATCTAATATGCAATGGTGACGACCGGATGAACGAGCACGGGTATGGAGAGAGAGAGAACCTCATGAACCCATGGATCCTGCATGTCAACAGGTTCAAGCTAGTGGACGCTTTGTGATGCTGTGGGACATGTGCAGTTGGAGTGATATGGGACACCCGAGCCGTCTAGATACGACTCTAACAGGTGCCACGCATGTACGGATTCTGGCTGATCACTTGTACCATTCATATCTATTGTGCATTCAGACTGACTTGGGTAATTGCAGCAGGACAATGCGACACGATAATAAATACACAGGGCGGCTCCAGGACACTCTGCTGAGTTTAAACACCTCCGCTGATCACCAAAATCCCCAGACACGAAGATTATTCAGCATATAGGGGTGCCTTGCAACGTCCTGATCAAAATAGAGCTCCATCCCCTCGTACTGTTACGTATTTATGGACAGTCCTGCAGGATGGGCGGTGTCAGATTTTTCCAACTCCACGTCACACATTAGCTGAGTCCATTTCGTGTACCGACACTTCTGTGTCCTCTAGAGGCCCCTAAACGGTATTAGGTAGTTTCTTTGGATCTTCAATGTACATGTTTTAGAATTAGTGTATAAAAGACAGTCTAGAGCGAAAAAAAAATCGAGTAGTTTCGGTCTTAGTTTAGACCATCTTCAGGAAATTAAGCTCCACACCATCAATGGAGCTTAATTTCCTGAAGATGGTCTAAACTAAGACCGAAACTACTCGGAAAAAATTGTTGCACTCTAGACTGTTCTTTATATATAAATTTAAATATGAGTGCTGTTCCCTATAAGTGAAAGAAAAATGATTCCAAAAATATGTTTTAGTATTAGATATGCTTCACCAGGTTTCAGTGCCTGCAAATGGTCACAAAATTATCCATGTGTGCTCTCCTGTCACCAGCAAATTACCATTTACAGTACAGCGAAATCCCTTCCTCTGTCCTGAATTTCTATCCGGTACAGTTTCCCGTATCCTGCATTTTTATTTTCACTCTGTTAACTCTAACCAGGTGTTCCCATATTGAGCAACCTCTGGCGGTGGTATGTTGCGGACCAAATTCCCCCGTTCCCGTGACCTTTAATCGCAAAGGCGATTTGCTTCCTTATTGCAGTTCTACCTACGTTCTTCTGATAAACCAGGAAAGGAAAAAAAAAGAATGACGAATCTATCCGACAGTTATTTAAATTGCTCATCGTAAAAGCCAGGGTCGTGTATTATCGAGAGCTGATTAATCAAGCCCGTTACAGCACAGTACAGTAGCGTTCGGTTCATCTCCAAACGTCAGCTTAGCCATACATTTGGGCGGAAATTGATGCTTTGCAACCGGGTTTCCGAAGTATGTGATGAGTACACTCAGTCTTCACGCGTGGATAATGCTCCGGACTGAAAACGAAATTTGGAAGGCGAAGGGCGGAAGCCAACGGGTGCCGTGCTATCATTCCGGCGTTAATTTCTGACACGTTGCGAGAGAGCCCGGGCTAATAATGGCCCCAGCGCGGTAGAGCGCTTCGCGCCTTCGATACGCTCTCTCGCTTAATCACGCGACCGGCGATCTGACAGCAGCTCTGTGTTTAAGAGGACTGCGCGCTGCTACGGTTTCGCCAATAGCAGCCTTCGCTGCAAGGGCGCAGAAGAATAAAAAAAAAAAAAAAAACAACAACATTGCCGTGATTTCCGAGCTTCAAATTAGTAGCTACACAGAGAAGATCTCTCAAGTGAGCAGCAGTCAGGGAAACCCCATTCTGATGGCTTGCGCTCTTGCACATCTCAAACTACGCCTTCCTTACGGCCCACTCAGAAAGTGAAACGGTGACGCGGGAAGTCAAAGGGACACAGGTGAAAGGTGTCTTTCTGGGGAATAGGTTAAGATCAATTGAGGGTCTAGTGAGAGAGGAAGCTATGCCACTCTGAAGAGAAATGGAGATAAATTGAATTTTCTAAAGCGCCGTATTAAGGCATTATTTGTACAATGAAGGGGTCACTATTTTCGTCTTAACTTATTGTTACGCAAATAATGCAAAAGTAAAAATATAAATTTTAATGTAAATAGCACATTATGACCTTGTACGCTAAAATTAATTATAGTTCCCACTTATTTCAAAACGCTGTAAAAATAACACCACCCACAGAATGCTGTCACATTGCAGCAGAATATTATTGGCGAAGGGAGAAAACGTATAGCAGAGGGAAAAAAATAGTAGCAATAAATGCTGCTATAAGCACCATAATTTAATCCTTTCATGACCGAATTATAAATCTGAAAATTGTCACCTGGAGCATAGGCAACCATCTCTGCCCCACATCCCCGCTACTCACGCAAAGCGGCCAACATCGGTATGTGACATTGCTCCTCTCACTCAAAACAAACGCAAGGGCGCATTCAAGAATTTAGAACTGCACCAGAAAGAGCAGGAGCCATGCCATTTGTTAACAGGATGGACGCAAGATGGCACGATTACAAGATGGCATGAAAATGTTGAAAATGAACTAAGCTCAATATTTCATATTTCAGTCTCTCACTAGACCCCTCGATTATTTCGCAACGTTGGCCCTCGTCTGTTGAGTCACAATGCATGTTCTCGTCAGTCTTGTCAACACCTTCAGAGCCTTAAGATTTTATCGATCCTCTGTGTCGCTACGTTACTCTGGTGTCTAAGCGTTCATTAGACACACCTTTAATCAATAACTGTGTTGTCTGCGCGGGAAGTACATTAGGTGATCAAAATTATCCGGACACGCCCAAAAACATACGTTTTACATATGAGTTGCATTGTACTGCGGCCTGCTGCCAGGTACTCCATATCAGCGAGCTCAGAAATCATTAGCGTGAGAGAGCAGAATGGGGCGAACCGTGGACTTCAGCTGATTGGCTGTCACTTGTGTCAGATGTATGTACGAGAAATTTCCACACGCTTGATGTGACAGTGAAGGGAAAACGTGAAGGGACACGTACAGCCCGAATGCGTACATATCGACCTCATCTGTTGACTGACAGAGACCACCGACAGTTGAAGAGGGTCGTACAGTGTAGTAGGTAGGCATCTACTCAGACCATTACTCAGAAATTCCAAACTGCATCAGGATCCACTCCAAGTACTGTGACAGGCGGGAGGAGAGAAGGATTTCATGGTCCAGCGGCTGCTCATAAGCCACACATAAGACAGGTCAATGCCTAACGAGCTCTCGATTGGTGCAAGGAAAGTAAACGCCGTATGACTGAATAGTGGAAAAAGTTTTGTGGAGTGATGAATCACGGTACACAATGTGGCGACCCATTTCATGGTGCGGGTATGGCGAATGTCTGGTGAACGTCATTTGCTAGCGTGTGTAGTACCAACAGTAAAGTTCAGTCGCGGTGGTGTTGTGTGGTCGTGTTTTTCATGGAGGGGGTTTGCACCCCTTGTTGTGTTGTATGGCACTATCGCAGCACAGGCCTACATTGATGTTTTAAGCACCTCCTTGCTTCCCACCGTTACCGCAGCCACTTAGGAGACTTCACAAGAGCTCAGCTGCAGCAGAACCTTGCATCAACCGGGTTGATTCTTTATGACGAACCTAGCAAAGTTAACGGTACTGAGATATACCATTTACTAACATTACCAAACCTGGCATGATCTGTCGCAAATAGCATACCGCTATTGCCCTTAAAACCTACCCCACTGTCGCAGAGGTTTTTTCCCTTGGCTCTTGCCTTGGCACTTTTTTTCCTCTTCCATTACATACCTTTACCCTTCGTATACCTTTCGAACAATTCTATCTCCAGATGCACCGTATTAATGAGTGATCGTGCCCACACGTAAGGATAACATCGCGGTTCACACATCCCGTGATACACCTTAGCAAACTAACCAAATTACGGAGGTGACAGTAGAACTTTTGTGATGGTCACCACTTTGGTGTGGGCGTGGAGGGGCCCCATCCTTGCTGCTCCTTGCTTCCCACCTTTGAAGAGCAATTCATCGATGGCGTTGCATCTTTCAATACGGTCTGTGGTAGGTTACACGACAATAACATCTCTGAAATGCATTGGCCTGCACAGAATCCTGACATGACTCATACACAACACTTTTTGGGATGTTTTGTAACGCCAATTTCGTGCCAGACCTCACCGACCTAAACCAGTGCATCAGCGCAGCACACTATAAAGAATTTGCTGTCACCCCCAAGAAACCTTCCATCACATGATTGAATGTATCCCTGCGAGAATGGAAGCAGTCATCAAGGCTAAGGGTGGGCCAACATAATACTGAAGAGTCCCCAGAATTCTAGCTGTTTCTCCCCCCCCCCCCCCTCCCCATAAGGGACCAACTTGATGAAGTTATCGGTCCCTAGACTTACACACTACTTAAACTAACTTATGCTAAGGTCAACACACACATCCTTTCCCGAAGGAGGACTCGAACTTCCGTCCGTGACATAGCGTTTCAGACCTTGCGGCCAGCGCAACTGTAGCTGTGATGCGACATGCTGCACAGTAGGAATATTTGTCAAGGTGTGTCAGAACCTTGTTCGCCGATGTTACACTCGCCCTCACTTATTGGCCCTTAGTTTCAGAACATTCTGTGAGATACATTGCAGATGGTACTTTCATTGTGCAGAGATGGTATATTCGGTGAACTGTAACTAATATAAAACAAATTACACTGTCATGTAATTGCGTACCTATTACCTCTTCAATCTGGCTTATCCGACCCCAACTGTTCAGTGCAGCATAGTCTATTAAATCTACTACAGAAAAACCCTGTAAGAAATGCAAACTGAATGCTAGGCATCTGGCAGTGTTTTCTCTATTTACGATAGTGCAGAACCAACTAGCATTATAACTCATCAAGACTTATCCATAAATAAAAGCCAATACATTTCACATCACGTATACAAAAAAAAAAAAAAAAAAAAAAAAAAAAAAAAAAAAAAAAAAAAAAAAAAAAAAACCACCGAAGTCCTTATCAAAAGGTGTCTTATGCATTAGTCATTACAAACCATCAAAGCATATTTTGTAACTGGTGTCTAGTAACTGTGTACTAGACAAAACAACTGGATTTCACAACGAAACCCTATCACGTAATTTGGTAGAGAATCGTAAGAAATTCTGGTCGTATGAGAAGTATACTAGCGGTAAAACATAATCAGTACCTTCACTACGCAGTAGTAATGGTGATGCTATTGATAACAGTTCTGCTAAAGCAGATTTGCTTAACACAGCTTTCGGAAATTCCTTCACGAAAAAAGACGAAGAAAATACTCCATAATTCGTATCAAGAACCCTGGTGTATTAAATCAACTTGAATCACTTAAAGGGTACGAAAATGACCACAATTGTGAAAAAATTCATTTACTACATGGTACTGAAATGTCAGTTACCAAATATTACGTTCCAATTCCGCTTATAAATGCGAAAGAAAATAACAATACATAATAGCTTGCACAGAGCCACGCCCTCTTCCTTGTTCTTTTGTTCTTCATTCTCTCGCATTATCTATTTATGTGCTATTTTATTTTTAATTTTGTACACTCAGAATGCAGGGAATGTTTGTATACTACATCCAGAAGGCTTTGGAATAACAAATCTGCCAAGAAATGTGTTCATGGCAAAACCAACAATCCTAATGCGTCTCTGAAGGACGCATGCATACAGAGTGAATATTTAATTAATTCACGTACGTCAAGATATATAATGAAGGAAGTAGAATTTCTATGTGCCAATTATTGATAAAGGAGGGGAAGAAAGAAAGGAATGACAGTGGCTGCATTAGGGCATTGAAATGACGCAATAGCGACAAGTGAAAATCTTTGTAAGTTGTCTTATAGTCTTAGGAGGTTGCATGTTTGTTTCTATATTGGTTGATGTGTAGTTTCCTTTCCTGTCGTCTTCTGCAAATTTTGGATGGTACCGTTTCACCATCGTCATTTATGATCTATATATCTTACTTGAAATGTTTTGTTGACCTCCTCCAAATATCGGAGCAACACAGCTATTACAGAAGAGATGTTCAAAGCTAATTTTAGTATGTATGCCAATGTCAACCCCTTACGAGAAACATAGTTGTTAACACAAGGGATGTCAAAGCTAATTTTTTATGTAAGTGTCAAAGGCTTCAGGAAAACAAACAAACGCATGCACACAGAATGACTCTCTCTCTCTCTTCTTCTTCTTCTTCTTCTTCTTCTTCTCTCTCTCTCTCTCTCTCTCTCTCTCTCTCTCTCTCTCTCTCTCTCTCTCT
Organism: Locusta migratoria; assembly: GCA_026315105.1. Taxonomy (NCBI): domain Eukaryota; kingdom Metazoa; phylum Arthropoda; class Insecta; order Orthoptera; family Acrididae; genus Locusta; species Locusta migratoria. Next base: position 549,039,171 of record CM048745.1, on the reverse strand, counting down.
CTCTCTCTCTTTCACACACACACACACACACACAAAACACACACACACACACACACACACACACATAGAGAGAGAGAGAGAGAGAGAGAGAGAGAGAGAGAGAGAATTAGCATCAACAATGGTATTAATTTCAATTCTAATTATCCATATAATATATGCTATAAAATGAGACAAAAAATATCCCATCAATAATAATTATGTCAAGAATAATAATAAAAACGGGAGCAGCTCCATTTCACTTCTGATTACCAGACGTAATATCGTCAACAAGATGAATCCACGGCTTAATCCTAATAACATGAAAAAAAAATCGCAGAGAGCAGATGCTGCCACAAATACAGATAAGTGATGATCATATCTTGCACCATGCATCATAGAAAGAAACTGCGCGACCTATATCTGTCTCCAACGCTATATTTTCCAGTGTGAGGTGCTACGTTATAAAAATCTTACAGCTATTTGTAAGAGAACATTAAGCAAGAGACAAGAAGGGGAAAAATGAATATTCATTGTAATTTATTACTTATTACATTAACCTCTGACTATGCTATTAATGAAAGCTAAAAACGTTGAAACTCAAAGAATACTTTTATTACAGACCTAAAAGACAAAACATAACCTACATCACTCTTTAAAGTAACACGTCTTAAATGACTAGTAGGAAGTGGCCAAGATTTCAGAATTCCGCGGTCCATAGCGCGCTTGGATCTTGTCTCGTCAGAGTAACGCTCCCTGGCGGCTGCTGGGGCGACCTCAGGCCTGCAGCGGTAGCAGACGCGAGGCCCAGTAGCACGGAACTGGCGGCGGCGTGGGCGGCCTCTAGAGATAGGCGCTCCTGCCGACCCGCTGGAGCGTGGAGTCACGTGCTGTGACAGGTTGCCACTGCGCCCTCATTTGAAGCTGCGTACTACCCAGTACTCTCGTATGTAGCAAAAGTGCTTATTTTTCCCACTCTCTGATACCACGTATACCTGTCAATCATAGACCCATAAGCTTGTAATCGACACTGTCCAAGACCTTCGAGAGAATCATTCTACAAAGGATCACAACTCCACTACAAGTACACGATGTAATAAGACCTAATCAATACGCTTGTCAACCTCATCTATTCTCCGAACTGCAACTATTACGAGTTAAGGAGTTTCCGGCTAACAATAGGAAATATTACACAGCCGCAGCGTTTTTTAGACATCGAGACGGCATACGACAAGGTATGGAGAGCTAAATTAATTGTTAAAATTCATAATCTTATATTACTCCCACTTCACCTGAACTGTTACAAATGACCGGCCACGGTGGCCGAGGGGACTGAGGCGCTCCAGTCACGGTCTGCACGGACACTACGGTCGGGGGTTCGAATCCCCCCTCGGGCATTGATATTTGTGGCGTCCTTAGGATTAGCTAGCTCATAAGTAGTTTGTAAGTTTAGGGACTGATGACCCCGTAGTTAAGTCCCATAAGATTTACAAACATTTGAACATTTGTTACAAATGTACAAATGTTTTTAGAGCTTATGTTACTCAACTACGGGGTCATCAGTCCTTAAACTTACAAACTACTTATGAACTAGCTTATACTAAAGACGGCACAAACTTCCATGCCTGAGGGGGAATTCGAACCCCCGACCGCAGCGGCCGTGTAGACAGTGACTGGCACGCCGCAGACCGCTCGGCCACTGCGGCCGGCCTGAACTGTTAGATAATTTCCTAACACACTATTCGTTATCAACAAATAATACAATTCCTTGAGACAACATTGTCTCGTTATACCAAAGGTATTAAACATAAGGACAGGCATTGAATTAAAATTTATGTTGTGGCCGGGATTCGAACCCGGGACCTCCTACTTACTAGGTGTGGAGGGAGACGTGCTTTAAGACAGTCGGTGTAGTTCCTTTGGCTACAACGCTTTGTTAGCTGAGTGGTCGTCTCGCGCGTGAGCGGTTGTTTACTTCTCGTAGTCCTCGCGACTGTTACTTCATATAGAAATAGAATGGCTCATTCGTACCGACAGTCTACAATCAAGATCAGCTTTAATAATGAATTTTCACGACCGAAAGCATTCGAAGTGGAAAGATTCATCCGTGAAGAGATTAAAATTGATCCACGAGAGATGATTGGAATACACTTCTCCATTATAAGTAGTGTGGTCTACGTAAAACTGATCAATGACATGGTATGTGACAAGATTGTGCGAGAGAACAAAGACGGACTAAAATTCAAACATTCTGATGGAAATGTCGGAGAAGTGACAATTGATCATGCAGGGCTGGGATTAAGAACCGTCCGAGTTTTGGAACTACCTTTCGAGGTACCGGCTGACAAAAGTGCTGCAACCCTATGGTAGAGTGCTAAGCCATATACCAGAAAAATGGGCAACCTTTACGACGTACCCTGTTCTTAACGGCGTACGACAAATACGGATCGAACTGACAAAACACGTGCCGTCTTATCTCACGATTGGAGGCTGCAGAGCAATAGTAATCTACGATGGCCAACCAAAAACATGTTCATGCTGTGGTAAGAAAGGTCACGTCCGTTCAGAATGTCTTCAACGGAGAATTGTTCAGGTACCAACAGGAGAACCTGTACCAACATCTACGGCCACGACCCTCCCTCTCACATATGCAGAGGTGTTCACGAAGAACGTTCACTCAAACAATGACATCACCCAACAACTAGAACATTCTGCCGAAGGTTCAGTGGCAGCGAACGAAGACACCTTCAAGGAAGAGTTAGCGTTTCTCCCCACAGAGATGCCGCGAACGATCTCTCCACCAGAGAGACTAGAACAGAACATGGACGTCGACAGTAGGGTAGTGCCAACAGCCGCCTTCGTCCCCGTCAGCAAAGAGGACAGCGATGCACAACCAAATTCGGATACGGAAGCCCATATCCGTAAGCAACTATCTCCAAAACGACACAAGAAACGGCGACTCACCCCGTCAGACGACTGCTTACAACGTACGACCGGAGACAGTGAACAAGTTGAGGGGGGAGGTGACCACGCAGAGGTTACCGTGACCTCTCATCAAGAAGGTCAACATCCCGATAAAAAGAAAAGCCACGAGCGACCTGCAGCTCACTACCAGTCTGCTACTGTGGAAAAGACGACACAACAGGAAGGGGTGGAGAAGACTAAGATGACGAACTGTTCACAAGGCGATTGGTCAGAGGACACTGGAGATGACCCGATGACGGCCGCAACAGGCAACGGGGCAGCGGCGGCGCCCCTGCAAAGTTAGACACGCAGTTAACGCCAGCGGATATGACGAGGCCCCACGACATGTCAGTACAACATCAGATGACATAAACTCCCATGGGCGACACACACAAGGCGGAACGAAGACAGGCATACCGACAAGCCTCCATAAGGTCGCGCATTAAAATGTCCTTACTCAAGGGGATGCTGATCGCGACGGGCATCGATATAGTCCTACTTCAGGAGGTGTACGTTCAAGATTTTCCGATCATCTACGGGTACGACGCCTACATCTCACATGCCTCCGAAACAGGCAGCGGCGTGGCAATACTTCTTAGAGAAGGCATAGAAGCTGAGGATGTTCTACACCTACCTTCAGCAAGGGGATCAGCGTTGACGGTGCTTGGTGTCAGACTCATCAACATTTACGCACCATCCGGAACAGACAAGAGACGAGATCGTTCCCGCTTCTTTTCCGAGGAAATTGCACCGCTCTTTCAAGGACGACACGACTGTTTCATCCTCGGCGGTGACTTTAATTGTGTACTTGCCCCGAAAGATCAAATTCCTGGATACACAACTTGCCCGGAACTAAGGACGATAGTGCGTGATATGCATTTGGTTGACATATGGGAGCATGTACATGGCCTACGTCAAGGCTTCACCCATATGACGAGTCATTCCGCTAGTCGCCTCGATCGAGTTTACGCAACAAATAATCTCAGAACTGATATCGTGGATGCAGAACTGTGGCCTGCAGCCTTCACCGACCACACGGCATTTATATGTACCATCTCTCTCAGGAGACAGCAGGTGTGGTGGAGCCGCGGTCCTTGGAAACTGAACGTCGCCCACCTTCACAACCCAGACTGTCGCAGTGCCATCGAAGATACATGGAAATCATGTCTAAGACGTCTCCAGGCGTATCCCACGACACTACGTTGGTGGCTGGATTGTGCCAAACCAGCGATACGCCGTACTTTCATTCGCTACGGTCGTGAACAGGCAGCATGGCGACGGCAAACGATGAACTTTTACTTCACTGTGCTACGTGACTGTAATAACCAGGCACCTTCTCCGGAGAGACAGACGACAGTACAACAAGCCAAGGCCAAGATTATAGCCATCATGAGAAGCCACCTCGAAGGAGTAGCAGTCAGGGCAAGGGCACTCGACCGAGTCATGGGAGAACAACCATCCATGTATCATATCATCAACGAACGTAAGCGTCGAAGAAGAGGCCTGATACTGGACACTGAAGATGGCAGACATCTAACTACGCAACAAGAAATAAGCACTGCCTTTGTCGCATACTACACTCAACTATACACAGCGATGGATTCTGACATGGCGATAGTTGACGAAGTTTCTCAGACAATCCTTGGCACCATTGACCTGGCGGCAGCAGCACAGCTGACGGAGGATATAACTGAAGAAGAAGTAGTGGAGGCTATTGGTAAGGGAGCGGTGAATAAATCGCCTGGGCCAGATGGACTCCCACTGGAATTTTATCGGGCATTCCGACGTATGATAACACCCATATGGACTAGTATTTGCCGTGAATTGATGTCTCCAGATGTGCCCTTACCACCGTCCTTCGTGGAAGGACTTATCATCCCGATACACAAGCCATCAGGTCGCTCAAGGATACAGGACTACCGACCATTGACGCTTCTGAATTGTGACTTTAAAATATTCTCCAGACTCTTAGCTTCGCGCTTCCGAAGTATATTGCGCCAAGTGATATCACTCGATCAAACGTCGCTTGGCGGAGATGCCAACATTCAGACAGCACTCGGCGAATATCGCGATCTAATCGCACTGGCCAAGACCTGCCGCCTTCGCGGAGCCCTTGCGTCGTTTGATTTTGATCGTGCCTTCGACAGAGTGAGCCACACCTATCTGGCAGCAGTCATGAGGCACATGCGATTTCCACAGCCCTTTATCAGTGTTGTGATGCGGCTATTAAATAATGCCTCCTCCAAGGTGCTCATCAACGGACGGACGACAGCACCCCTCACCATATCAAGATCGGTTATACAAGGATGTCCACTTTCGACAATTTTATACGCCATAGCCCTTGAACCACTACTCTGTGGCCTACGTCAACGATTGACATGGTTGACAATGAGAGGGTACACATTCAAATGTAAAGCGTACGCAGACGACTTGGTGCTCATGGTACGGACTGACAACGGCATGCAAGAGGCTTTAACTTGGATCAACAAATATGGAATGGCTACAGGCAGCTGCATCAATGTCGACAAGTCAATGGCCATGAGTATCGATGACGGGGTACCAGAAGAACATGTAGCGCCCTTACAACTCAAGGATACCTTGAAATGCTTAGGTGTTGTCTTTACCAACGACGTGCGTCACACAGCAGCTTACAACTACAAGAGACTTCTACAGTCAATCCGGACAGCAGTCAGAGGGAATACTATACGGTCTTTGGACATTATCCAGCGCGTCAATTATGTTAACACATACATGGCGTCACGAATTCCTCACCTTGCACAAGTCCTTCAGATGCCGACGGTGATAGCACGGCGTATATTGGCTGCGTTTGGTTGCTTCGTCAGTGCGGGACTACTCTTCAAAGTTAGATATGAAACCCTCACCCTCCCTCCCGGTAGGGGAGGTCTAGGTCTTGCACATGTTCATAATCGAGCAGTGGCACTATACATCATCACCATGTTGAAATTGTGGAGACGACATCACACATATCTGACAGGAATCTTAATAGAAGAACTAGCACCGAGGTCTCAAACAGCACCGGTGGCGGTGCAGCACATCTCACAGTCACTCCACCACATCAGTGTTTTTTTTTTATATATATATAGAATACAGTTACGTTAAGATGGCTCTGCCGGGACCAGACCGACGGCTCGCGACATCTATCGAATCTTAACGGCCACAAGAACTGGCAATGTTATTGAGAAGAAGTACCCAAATGTTGACTGGCCGGTGGTATGGCGATCGATACACCACGTTTCCTTGGATACGGAAACACGTGCCATGTGGTACCTGACAGTTAATGGTAAACACGCAACAAGATCTAGACTCCACTCTATACATTTGATGGACTCACCATTATGCCCCCAGTGCCGAGTTCTGGACGACGACGAACACCGGTTAACATGTGGCCCAGCAACAGACGTCTGGCGTTTAGGACAAAAGATAATAGCTTTCTTTCTACGAGTGGGGCCACAAGACATCAGACCACGTACCGTGTTATTCCCTGACAGGACATACTATCCACGAACTAAAACGAATGCAGTAATATGGATTCGAGCACAACTGGTGCTCTATTTATTCAGAGATACCCCGAAGAATGTATTAGACTTTTGGATCTACTTAAAAGAACAACATAGAAGGATTGTACATAATCCTAAGTATAGACAGTATTTTTCTAATTTTTTATGGAGTGCGTTTCAGGACCCGCCGCACAGCTGGAACGTCCCGGGTAGGATAAGTTAAAATATTACATCGACGAAGAATGAACGAAAGATATGAAAACGGCAACTAATCTTAATGTACGAGAAGACGTACCCGGGCGCTGGAGCGGCGAAGGAATTGGAATAACACTCTACACCGTGCTGCGTGTATGTTTATTTATGAAATGCGAGAAGGCAGTTCAGTTTCTGTAAGGGTTGTGCGCACGGTGAACAGATTTACTAATACTTTTAAAAAAATTGAAAAACATAAATTAAAAATAATAAAACTCTATAAGTGCTGCGTGTATGTTAAAAAAAAGTGGTCTAATGCACCTACCTTGTAAGTAGGAGGTTCCAGGTTCGAATCCCGGCCACAGCATAACTTTTAATTCAGTGCCTCTCCTTATGTTTAATACTATTCTTTGCAATGTTGGAAAACCAACGGTCTGGTATTTGAACTCTCCAAGAATGGATACAAGGAACTGTTTTATCCTCGACACTGTTCATATTGTATGTCACGACCCACCCACCGGCCGACACGTTACAATTGCTCAGTTTGCTGATGACGCTGTATTCATTAGCAGTAGCAGTAAACGAATGACCATCAGCTTACTGAAACTTGGACACACAAACATATGAACAAGATAAATGCCGACAAAACCAAGGCTGTAAACTTCACCTGTGAAGACCTGATCTAGGGAGATAATCAACACAAATATTCCTTGGTCGCCACAAGTTCGATACCATGGATTGCAACTAGATAATACATTAACGTTTAAAAATGTCCAAATGTTTGTAAAACTAATGGAACTTAACTGTTGGGTCACCAGTCTCTAAACTAACAAACTACTTATAAACTAAATACGGTACAAACATCCATGCCCGAGGGGGGATTCGAACCCCCGACGGGGAACGGCCTCGCGAATCGCAGCATAACGCCTCAATGCACTCGACCACTTCGCCGTGGCTCAACATTTAAGCAACACATTTTACTTCAGGAAGAAAAAAAATGTTAAATTAATACACAAACTATTTTTGCTATTGTATAGTACCCAAATGGCCACTCAGACCAAGATAAATCAACAATCCCCCCTGCCATTCAACACGAATGCTCACATCGGAGAACAGTATGTCCCACCTATATAAACATGTTACAATTAATGCAAACCAAGTGCTTCAGATTCATGCTAATGGCCTCCAAGATGGGCCAGAACGATAGGGTTAGCTGATGAGTTGCAAATGGACACTGTACAAGACTGTCTGCTCAAGCACACAAGAAAATTACTAAGAAAGAATACACGTGCACAGTAAACCCAACGCGATACCACTGTATGAGAGTTTCACGCGCAGTCATTGTAAATCCACCGTAACAGAAAGCAAAGAACCTCCAATAAGGCCGTGCGGAAGTAGCCGAGCGGTCTGGAACGTCACGTTACGGATCTCCCGGCCTCCTGCGTCGGAGGTTCTAATCCTCCCTCGGGCATAGATGTGAGTGTTGTCCTTAGGTTAGTTTACCTTAGTTTAAGTATTTTGTAAGCTTGGGACTAAGAACCAAGCTATTAAGTCCCATAGAATTACAAGCATTTGAAAATATATTGAACCTCCAATAATAGATGACCATAGAGTAGGGCAAAAGAGCGACAGTTCAAAAGTCCTGCCGACGCAGAACTATCGTTAAAATGATCAGTTGACTTGACCCTTGAAGTCCAGCCTTCAAAGAAGGCAGTACTTACGAAAAGACCTAAAAAATTTAAAAAATGTGGTACGCATACTCGTCAAATAATGGAGAAAGCGTAAAGCGTTCGATAGAATTGTTAATTTCCTTGGGTATTTTCCAGAAAGCTAGTGTCTGCGCTGGTTGGTGTGATTATTAATAACGCTTCTCTTTTCGTGTGAGAGCTACGTAAAGATTTATTTATGCATTGCTTGACTAAAAACTAGGAAAATTGTTGGACGTCAGTGAAACTGTATATGATGAAAGACCATGCGACTTTACTGAACTGGTTACAATATTGGATGAAAGGAACAAGGGGGTTAACAGCTATAACTGGTTAGATCGCGCTAAGTCAGTAGGGCGTCCCAATCCCTCCGGCCACAATGCATGCCATTATACGGTTCGAAATGATATCAAACACCCTTTGGATCTGCCCCTGAGGGACGATTCTCTACACTTGTTGCTGCTGTTCTTCTAGATACTACGGGATGGTACTACAACGGAGGTTCATTCCAATGCCATCACACACGTGATCACGGATGGAGAATTTCGAGATGTTGCTGGCCACTTGACGACCTCAGCGTGTCGTAGGCAGTCCATATACACCCGTGATGTGTGTGGGCCTCCATTGTCTTCTTGCAGCACTGTCCAATTGTGTTGTGTCATCAGGGGAAGGGCGCATAATATCGGAGACGTGTCGCTGTTCCACCAATGTCTGCCGAAGTGCGACTAGTGATGACTGAATGCATTTCCTGTGGTCCCAATACCATGATGCCAGGTTACGCCTATGTGTGTCTCCACCATATTGGCAAGATCTGTCCTCCGCCCTAACGCCGCCAAATCCAAACACGATTGTCATCGGCCGGCCGCGGTGGCCGAGGAGACTGAGGCGCTTCAGTCACGGTCTGCACGGCCACTACGGTCGGGGGTTCGAATCCCCCCTCGGGCATGAATATTTGTGCCGTCCTAGTTCGTAAGTAGTTCATAAGTAGTTTGTAAGTTTAGGGACTGATGACCCCGTAGTTAAGTTCCATAAGCTTTAGAAACATTTGATTTTTGATTGTCATCGGAGGTTATGGAGAAGGTCGATTCATGTTTCTTCACAGTCGCAACAACATGCCGGTGCCGTCACGGAATCTCTCTGGTTAGATTAGATTAATATTTATTACGTAGATAACTAAAACAAGAATTCGTAATTAGGTGGAACCTGTCAGTTTAGTCTACATCTACATCTACATGGGACACACTGTAAATCACATTTAAGTGCCTGTCAGAGCGTTCATCGAACCACATTTATCCTACTTATCTCCCTTTCCATACCCGAATATGGCGCGGGGAGAAAGAACACCTGAATCTCTCCCGAGCTCTGATTTCCCGAATTTTATGCTGATGTAAGTGGGAGTCAACAAGAGGAGAATGTTGGAGTTTGGAGTTTCGTAAGTTGCCTTCGCCATCCCAGATCCTGTATCATTTCCGTAACGCTGTCTCCCCTGTATCGTGACAATACAAAACGAGCTGGACTTCTTTGGCGTTTTTCGATATCCTCCATCAAACCCACCCGATAAGGATCCCACACTGGGCAGCGAAACTCCAAACAAGGACGGACAAGCGTAGTGTATGCAGTCTCTTTAGTAGTTCTGTTACCTCTTTTAAGGGTTCTGCCAATAAAACGCAATCTCTGGTTCGCCTTTCCCACGATATTATCTACGTGTTCTTTCTAATTTAAGTCTGAAGTAATAGTAATTCCTAGATATTTTGTACTTACGGCCTACACGTTCGCTTTATTTATCCTGTAAACAAAGTTTAACGGATTTCTTTTCGTACTCATGTGGACAACTTCAAACTTCTCATTATTTAGAGTCAATTGCCAATTTTTTCACCATAGTGATATCTTATTTAGATCGTTCTGCACTTAGTTTTGATCTGCAGATGATTTTACTAGACGGTAAATGACGGCGTCTTCTGCAAACAACCTAAGAGAGCTACTTAGATTTTCCCCCAAATCGTTTATGTAAATAAGGAACAGCAGAGGTCCAATGGCACTACCCTGTGGAACGCCCGATATCACCTCTGCCTTACCTGTCCTCTCTGACAGGAAATCCCTTATCCAGTCGCAAATTTGGGGCGATGTACCATACCCACGCAATTTGATTAAAAGCAGTTTGTGAGGTACGGTGTCAAAAGCCTTCTGGAAATCAAGAAATACGGAATCAATTTGAGAACCCTTGTCGATAGCACTCATCACTTCGTGTGAGTAAAGAGCAAGTTGTTTTAGCATGAGATAACATCACATGACATAGGTTTGTTTTTTTTTCTTACGCGTTACCGAGCTGTGTAAATCTAATCAGCAATTGGAACATCAGTATGTGCAAGAATATAGAAATGAGATGTTACTGAAATTTCCTTCTGAGTGCATCACGTCTGAGGCACACATTGTAGGATAATTTCGGAGTAAACGACATTACGGATGAATTCTTCCACAGTACGCTATACAGGCCTGCCGCTCAGTTGGTAGTGAGTATGTAACGTCACAGATTCTTACTCTTCCGCCTGTCTTTATATTAATTAAAAGTATATAAATTTCTGGGGTGTAGTTTTCAGTATACCATGAAAATATGTAGTATGTCATAACCTAACGATTGTCCCCCTCCGTAGCTCAGTGGTAGCGTCACTGACCGCCGATGCTTAAGAGCCCCGGTTCGATTCCCCACAAGCGACTGGGTGTTCTGTCTGTCCTCATCATCACTTACATCATCGACAGCAACTCGTCGAAGTGGCGTCAAAGAATGACTTGCATTAGGTGGCTGGACCCCTCTAGGGATCTCCCGGCCACGAAAAGCCATACGATCATTCCATTTCATTTACCTAACGATTTAAACAGAACTAAGGTTGTGAGTGTGACTGTCATTATAAGGGTTGTTTAAATAGGTACTGTTTCAGTTTGTGTACTTTGTTCGATTTCGCGCTATGACCAACTCTCCCGGCCGACCAGAAGAGATTCTAATACCATCATTGGGATACATAGCCACCTGATAAACGTGTTATACATTAAATTTTGACGGCAACGTTACTTTTTTTCAGATTCGTCAGATGAAGTCCAGTTCAAATACGAGTCACTTGACGGTCTTCGTGAAGAAGAGTGCGTTGGATGCGGGGAAGACTACTCGAAACCAGATATGAACTGTGATTGTATTGAGAGCATCAGTGTAAGCGTTGGTTACACGAATCCTGCACAGCGCATGTGGATGTCTGCCATCGATACGCCAATGCCGTTTTAAAAACAAAATCTTAGCTATACATAAAACTTCTTGTTTATACATTAAGCGTATATCTGAAGTGAACTAAATGAATAACTGACGGATTTCTTGTTACATTCCAGACTACTGTCCCGACTATACTACGATAATAATGAGTTTGGCGTCATTCCAAATCTAGAACCAACTGTACAATATGTGCTTCAACGCCCAAAATTATTAATAAATTTTAAACACTGTTTATAGAAATAGTTCGATAAATTATCACAGGTAGGCTTACATTTACTAATAACCGACAATCTTAGAGATTGTTTAGCCATTTAAAAATGTATGAAATTATTTGCCCAGTTTTTCCACCTAAATGCAAGTCCTTACAATTATTGACGAGTGCATACGTTATAAAGAGCGAACGCTTTCAGTTCAAAACCCGAAATTAAGTGTTTCTTCGACCGATTGTCAGTAATATTGGGGCGCCTACATACAACTTGGCGAAATACCTGGCAGCGCAACTGAAAGAAACGGTGAACTACCTTTTCTGGACGTTTTTGTACGGAAGAAAGAGGATGTCACCTTGTGTCACGCCGTGTAGATCAACGGATTTATACTTACAGGCCACTAGTTGTCACCATCCTGCACAACGGAGTGATTTGTTTAGGACGTTGGCCCACAACGTACGTGTCATATCAGACTCGGACAGCACGTCTAATGAGCTACGCCACCTCCGTACCATTTTCTTAAAGAACGGATATTCTTAATGGAAGATTCACCGTGTCTTACACCCGACGCATGTCAGACGGAGTGAGAAGCAGAAGAAACCGAAAACCAAAGAAGAATGGTCATCTTGCGGTGTTTCTTTACAAATAGGAAGATTACTGAAGAAACAGGTTAAATGTGTCTTCCGCCCGCCAACAAAACTAAGAGCTCTTCTAGGATCTGTAAAAGACGATCTTGGTCTGAGAAGGTCCGGTGTATACAAGATTCCCTGTAGCTGTGGGAAATCCTGTATCCGGCAAACGTGTCGCACCGTAGAGGACAGATGCGCTGAACATCGGCGACACACGCGTCTGTACCAGCCAGAGAAATCTGCAGTGGCTGAACGCTGTCTCAGCACAGAGCACAGTATTATTTCGTCAACGTGCTCGTAATGGGACAGTGTTATTAAAGAGGCAGTGCAAATTCGTAGCTCTTCGAATCTGCTCAACAGGGACACCGGCTACCAACTGAGCACAGTATGGGATCCTGGTCTGGATCTGTCAAAATCACGAAGACTACCGAGGGAAAAGACTGCGTGTGCAGATGAACAGGCATCGGTAGCGACCATAGTTTTAACGGTTGACCACGGCGAGATGGACACAGACCAGCATCGACACATTGTATATATCAACAGTGGGCTTTGGAGCAGTCGGCGGCGGTGCTTAGCGTGTGGACAGTTCTGCGCAAGTGTCGAAATGTTTACCTCACAGTCCAACAGGTGGCGTAGCTGCCTCTTTCGTTTATGGATGCAGTACGGAAAATCTACAATATTATTACCATCAGATATAGAATATTAAAATAAGTAAAAATTGATAATAACCTTTTTAATCTGCTAATAAAAAAGAAAAGAAAAATAAGGAATATCGCAACTATTTATCTTTTTGCGCGTACACGCATTTACATTCCCTTCTTTGTACGTTTTAAATAGGAATTCGTCGGCCGCGGCCCAGCGTTGTGTCCGTCGCACCTGAAATTCTCAGCCAGGTCTGCTGACGAAATATTGTGCAGTTATGACAATAATATCCGACGTCTCACCCGATATCCATATTTAAATAAATATTTCAGTTCGAGAAGCAGGATAAAACACGTCCGAAGTATTCCTCGCCAAATTTCCCCAGTCTTCTGAGTGATTGTGTGAGCTTTGCGTCCGTATAATTCAACCAAAGAAATTTACTAAGTCGTGCCGAAAATTCTTTTAAGCCCACAAGAGAATATTTATGGAACTTGTAGACTGTTAGTCGCGCTGCACACCGGCAGAGACCCTGGCTCTAGGAGACCCAAACACAGACTGGCTGAATCAAATTGGCGGATCCGTAGGTATAGAAATTCTCTCAACTGGATAATTTTACAAAATATTCAAATAGGACAAACAACAGTTTTATATCAGTTTGGGCAGAAATTTCGTCTGAATTCCAGTGCAGTAATTAGTTTTCTTGTACATTGAATTGTTTCTTAATAAATGCACATTCAGTTCGAAGTTCATAACTGTCATCACAAACTTCTTCAAATAATCATAACAATTAATTTATGTACCCTACATGTGTTTCTTTTATTAATAGAATATGCGTACTGCTGTCATTTTGTTTAGTTTAATAAATCCTATTCCTTAAACAACTAAATTTTGTTTAAAAACATTATTGCATAATTCGTAAATGGTAAAAGTTATAAGACTTCCGATATTCGAGTCCGATAGAGCTCAGCGAGATCTATCCATTGCCAGATTATACATTAAAACAGGATCACTAGTTAGTAAAGTTATAATTTAATGTCAGTAGACTATCATTTTGTTAAAACTTGAACCCCACTCTTTTCAAGGCTTGAGAATAGCATTTTTATTTCGTGTTAAAATATTAGTTAATATTGCTAGGTTTTTCTTATTTTGTTATGTTAATAATTTATTATTATATTAATTAATGTGGCATAAGTGTGGCTTCTCCGCTATGCCACTGTTCCTGTGAGAATGTGTACTTGTCTTACTTTTAAGTGGATGCATGAGAATCTATGGCTGTCTGAATGTGGGGAGTGATAGCTCGCTTTGCATCGTTCTCTCTGGCTCAGAGTCGATATCTACTGAGGCCAGCAAAGAGGTTTCTATACCCTTTGGTTACAGTCCTGTCGTCGAGCCTTCTCTAGGGCGAGTCTCTCCGTCCCCACCACCGCTGATATTGGATTTTCCGGCTTCGCGCGTCTGGTGGCCGCTCGGTGTGGTCATTCTATACTAGGCGTCTGGTGAAGTAAGGTTGGTTCTGCTCTTGTGTTTGTAAATGGTAGCATTTCATTGTCTAGCACAGAGGTGGGCACAAATCGGCTCAATGAGCAGCTCTCCGGCTCAGGCCGGAAAAAGAGCAGCTTTCGCGCTCGGCAGGTAGTTATCCTTGTTGCCACTAGAGGTCTCCATGCTTGCTGGCGCTCTTATCCTTATAAGATATTTGCCGGCTCGACTGCACGCACTGGACATTTTAGAGAAGAGTTTCCAGTATTATGTATATAAGTTACTTACTTATAAACATAATAACATTTTTCAGGAGATAGCCCTAGCAGTGGAATCTGTTCGTTCGAGTAGGATACTAAAGGGATTGCACTATTATCTTTACAAGTTATTTTATAACGCACTCACCCCGGTGCATTCGTGCGGCTACGTTAGCGCGTTGGCTACGCATAACGCCATCTAGTAGTAGGAACAACGTGATGGACGCCAGCTGCTCGCGGCTCTGCTTCCGCTCAGGCAGGCGGCTCCGAGAGTGCGGCTCGCTCATTGCCCACCTCTGGTCTAGCACGTTTAATTTAAACTCGTGAACTTAGAATCACTTTTTGAATATTTTCTCCGACCGTGTGCGGAAATGTTTTTCAATTCAGTGATTTCTAATAGATAAACGCGGTGTGTGTGATTCTAGTTGCAGTTTGATAACAGCCTGGTATGTTAAAACCTTTTGTGAGTATGTGGCGGTGTATGAACTCTGTGTAAATACTTTCTAGCTTTGTGAGACTCGATTTCTAATAGGTGATATGTTCATTTTTGTACTGTCAATGTAAAAATCTTCTCATCATTTCCTTCCGTGAGTGATATGTTTTCCCCTTGGTTGGTTCATAGAACAAAGCCTTCAGCTTCCACTCTTGTTTGTTCCATGCCCATCAGGCAAGTAACTACGCGGATAGCCTTCTGATTTCCACTAATATTTTGTGATCTTCTCTCCCCCTCTCCCCGCCATTTTTAATTTTGCTGTTTCTTCTCCGACTTGTAGTAAGCACTCTGTCAGTAATTCTCTCCGAGCCTTGTACAACCTCCTTCAATAGCTTCCGTATGTAATTCTAAACATTTCTATGGGTTGCGTGCTGTAATTCTTAATTTTATTTTTCCGACTTTGTAATTATTTCACTTTTACGAGTTTTGGAGACTGGACTTCATCCGTCTATGTTTATTGTTAAATAGTTTAAAAAGAAAGGGTGACATCGTGAGTGTATTTATACCACTTTATTCGTCTCAACACTCTATTTAATCTGAGGATATTGGCTTCCCAGTAGCGCGCTTAATTTGAGAGTAACTAATTTCTTTCTGTATCTTTTTCTGATTGGCGGGGTTCTGGATATCTGCCATAGTAGCCTAGCTACAGGCCTGGTTCATACCAACAGTCATCAGGGCCGGCCGCGGTGGCCGAGGAGACTTCGGCCGGGCGCCGTGGCTCAGCGCGCCCGGTCAGGGGGCTCAACGCCCTCTGTAATAAAAAAGCTGAGCCAAGAACACTTCGTACATCAACGAACAAATACGTACAGCGTCCGCAATGAACAGAACTACCGATAGAGCTACCGGTCGGTAGCTACCGAGAACTACCGGTCGGTGGTTCGAATCCCCCGTCGGGCATGGATATTTGTGCCGTCTTTAGTATAAGATAGTTCGTAAGTAGTTTGTAAGTTTAGGGACTGATGATCCCGTAGTTAAGTCCCAGAAGCTTAACAAACATTTGAACATTTTGAACAGTCACCAGGCTCTTTTACCAGTCAGGTGACAACCGCTCCTCGCTCGCTCAGGCTTGGTGCTGACAGCCACGTGCGCCCAGAAACCCACAACAGGGCTATCGCATACATACTATCGCAACCTTGTTCGGGGCGATTATTTTTAATATTACATGTTGGGGCTGTACTGTAACAAACGTCACCCCTCAAAGTATGTATCTTTATTCCTAGCTCGCCCTGTGTACGTGACAGTCTCTTCCCCGTTTCGCAATAAAAAATAAATAAATAAAGTAAAATAAAATAAATGAGATGCCTTGCTACAAGTTTTAGATGTGCTCTCAGTCACATAGCTCCCTGCAGTGCTCTAGCGGAGGACGGGGTAGGGTAGTATAGACATTCTCTTTAGTAGACTTGATGCCTCTTAAAAATATTCAGCTAATAACACGAAATCCTTGGTTCGGTTTCCCCATAACATTTTCTTCATGATAGTTTCCATTTAAACTGTTAGTGAGTGTAGATCCCAAGTTGTTGCTGTTGTTCTCGTCAGTCTGAATATTTGTTTGATGAAACTCTCCATGCAACTCTATACTGTGTAAGCCTCTTCATATACGAATAACCATTGAAATCCACAACCATTCGAACCTGCTGCCTTTACTTGTCTCGTAATCTCCCTCTGCTATTTTTATCCTCTGCAGTTCCTCCTCCTACTAAACTATTCTTTCATGTAATTAATCTATTCCTTCATTTAGTCAAGTTTTATCACAAAGTTCTTCTTATACCTTCGTTTAAATATACTCTCCATTCCGTTTATTTGCTCTTTCACGACTTCTACTGGGTCCGACTGAATTACAGTGTAATAAGAAAACCACAAAGTTTTTATTTCTTGTATCTAAACTTACATTTCCTTTCCAAATCTCTCATTGCTGTTCTTCAAAGGTTGCTCAATGTACAGATTGCATAATCTAGGGAAAAGACTTCATCCGTGACTTACGATCTTCCCAATTATTGCAACCCTTTCGTGCCCTAGGACTAAATTCTGTGTGATTTCTTTAGAATTTATACACAACTCTCTTTCCCAATATTTTATCCCTCCTAACCTCCAAATTTTGAAGAGTATATTCTACTCGCATTGTCAAAAGCTTTCGCCAAATCTACAAAACCTATAAGATAGGTTTTACTTTCCTTATCCTGTCTTCTTAGGAAAGTAGTATTGTCAGGATAGCTTCGCATGTTCCTACATTTCTCCGAAATGCACACTGATATTCCCGGTAGTCAGATTCTACCAGTTTTTCGATACTTATGTAAATAATTCGTATTAGTATTTTGCAAACAAAACATTGCACTGACAGGTCTGAAACATTCACACGTGTCTACAACGGGTTTCTTGGGAGTTTGAGTTATTGCATTACATTTCCTGATTCATACATGTTGCACACCAGAAGTTACAGTACGCCAGAGGTGCAGGAATTGATAAATGACGGATAAAAATCTTAGGATTTCCCAGGTATCGAGCTCATAACCTTTAGAATTTTTCAGAAGAAAATCTTGAATTTACGCCTTTTGTTCAGTTACTGACCTCAGTCCCCAATGAAACATCCTATAGCGAGACCTTTGCGAATACTTCTAAAGATCTTACTGATGACTACCAGCAAGGTTACGGCCGCATTCTTATATTCTGATATCACTGTTCATCAGACTAGTACTTGTTTTAAGTGGCTGTTAACGATGTAAAATAAACTTGGATTGAGCTATTACTAGAGCAATTTGCAATAAAAGTTATCAACATACAGTTGAGTTATTTAAAGAGTAGTCAGATTCCACCAAACTATTTAGTTATACAATTGCAGTTCTCGACGAAAAACAAAACTGAATGACGCGACTACTAATGCCGTTATCAGTAACTGACTTACTTATTTAGCTGTAAGTAATATTATCGTTATTTAAGTTATTGAAGGTACAGTGAGTGCTCTGCCTCATGTAATTTCATTGTAGCTTAGAGAACTATCAGTACTGTGTTGTTTTCAAATAAAGGCCTAATGTTGTCAGGATTTAATTATTTAAAATATTTTTCAGAGAATTTGTGCTCAGCTTTAGAGTATTCATCGATTGAAAGTTTATATTTGGTGTTGTTTCAAATGTCACGCAATGGCGATTTGGAATGACACCACGTTAGTTACTCAGATTTCTCTTTGATGGTAAAAGAGCGCCCATTGGTTGCTAGATTCTTGCCGTCGTTGCTACTGACGCCGAGCTGTGCGAGCTTGGTCAGGTTGTCACTTATATAGAGTGGTCCACTAAGTAGAAAGATTGTTTTATGTGTGTAAGTTGCATTTGGTGAAATGAAGTAGGTTCATTTAGAGTTAGTGCGCATAGTGGTGAATTTCGTTTCTGAAGTCAGTACCTAGTTTTCAAACAACAGTGTCATTCATTCATCAGCAGCATATCCATTATGCAGGGAAATGGCAATATTACTCCATACATAACGAAAAAATGTGTGCAGTGGGATGTCTCAGTGATGCCGGATCGGTAGATCAGCCCCCCCCCCCCCCCTATAATAGAGCAACGATTTCGGCGGCAATCGACGAACAAACATGATACCACTCTACAAAGTACCGATATATTTACAGTAAAAAGGTGGAATAAATTAACATTTTATACAATCCCCGGTTAGCAAACGATGGGGAAGGAGGAGGAGCAGGAGTAACACCTGGCCGTAGCGGCCATGCAGACTGTGACTGGCGCGCCGCAGACCGCACGGCCACTGCGGCCGGCGAGTGCAGCAGCGCATTCAAAATAACAACGTATTCATGAGCATATTTTGTGCTAAAAATTTGAGAAGCTATCAAAATTATAATCCGGAATTTTCTCATTTGCTGAGAAGAGAATAATGTTACGAATAACAAGAGTTCATTTATGGTGGTTAGAAACACTTTTAGTCATGCAATAAACTTCGACTCTCACTCGCAAATATTTTAGCACTATTCATAATAGTACTGCTGTATAAATGTAATGTCTATACTGACATTTTTGTCGGTTCTCTACTAGTTTGAAACAGTGAATGCGGAACTACAAATAATTTGTTAGTTTATAATCTGTTAGTATTAGGACGTCATATTGTTGAATAATTTGTTAGTTTATAAACTGTAAGTATTAGGACGTCATATTGTTGAACATATTCGATTTGATGCCTGCCAATAAGGTAAAAAAATCATGATTGGTACATGCAAGGCACAGACGCAAGGACGAAGTGAAAAGGGCGTTTATAAGGAGGTGTAGATGTAGTGTGCAAGTGATTTAGAAAATATTACTATGTGCCAAAACCGAAGCAAAACTCATGAATGTAAAAGTACGGACCGACCACGCGAACATAACAATAATCAGGACATTTTTTACTTGACCACAACAGGTTGCAATCAATTCTGCTCTTAAAATGCTTTTGGCCGATACGATTACGATTCATCTAATATCATCCGTATGAATTACACTGCAGTGACATTTTGTTGTAATAGACTGCCATTAACAGAAGCAGTTATATTACTTTATCCCTTTATTTGGCGCACACAGAAATCACACGAAGAAAATATATTAAGTTACTTACATTAGATGTTCAGGGTCAGGGGATCAAGTTTATATTAATTTTAAAATAACGTTTGTTGCTTGTAACTAATGTTGCCGAAAATAGCGCATGGGTGTCACAATATAAATAACCATTGTGGTGTTCCTATGAGCTTGTTATTTTTATATTTTGCACTATTTCAAGTGAAATGTGTATAAACAAGTCGGTTGGTAGAGTCTTCTACTAACTGTCGCCAATGAAAGGTATTACCTATGAGCTGAGCACAGTGTGGTTTTACACTGTGTTACAATTAATGTTGAATGCATGTTCAGCCTGCTCAGATAGACATATGGATCAATGTGACAAAAGTTGCTTATTTTCCTTGACTGGAATAATCTGACTTCTAGGTTGAACTGGACTGACCATATCTCTCTCTCTCTCTCTCTCTCTCTCTCTCTCTCTCTCTCTCTCTCTCTCTCTCTCTCTCTCTCTCAACTCAACCACAGGCTTCTGTACAATATGGTCCTATAACAGCTACTAGCCAAAATGATACATATAATATCATATGTTACAACACTCTTCTGACCATTTTCAAAATTGTAATGTATCTTACTTTTTGTCTTTACTTTGTACTTTTATAAAACATTTATTTACTGTGAAGCACTTGAAAATGATGCCATAGTGCATCGGAACTGGTTGTGCATTACATATGAAGTAATAAAAAATTTCTTTTTTCAGCAAGGAACTGTGGCTAAGAATACACTTGTATTCCCTAGTAGATGCAGTTGCAAGTGGCCCAGATACAATTTCGCAAAACTTTTGCATATAAAATCACTTTGATGACTTCCATTTTTTCTTTATAATCAGCTTACCATATATCAGAAATAATATGTTGTCGCAAAATTGAAAAAAAGTACTCCCCGGTAACTTATGTTTGCAGTGTCTGTTAACGATTCAGATTAGTGCGAAACTTTTCGAATAGACAATGAATCATCGCTAAATTGGAGAATTGAAATGTTGGTTTCAAGCGCTATTGCCCATCCAAGGTTAAAACGTGAAACCTGATGCAGAAAACCTAGCTTAATTCTCATGGAGCTTGGGAGCAACAATGCCAAATATATAGTTAATGACGTCTTCATATACTTATTAGAAAATTCACTACAACATTTAGTGATTGGAAAATATGAAAGTAACAGCATAGAGAGGTAGCAACTACTCAATTAGTATCTTGCTGTTCTTCTGCTACTCCCTACAGGCCGCGTGGAGCGCTAGCTCCATATCGACACCGTCTGAAGAGAAGCCATGTGCACTGCCGTGCCACGGCACGCAGAGTAGGTAGCGATCGCGTTCGTCCACATCTACATGGATACTCTGCAAGTCACATCATGGCAGAGGGATCATCGAACCAGTTTTACGATATTTCTCTACAGTTCCATTCTCTAACAGCTCGTGAGAAAATGGGACATCTACATCTTCCTGTTTTCCAGCTAATTTCTCTTATTTCATTATGATGATCATGCAGATAGGTGCTAACAAAATACTGTATGTTCGCATTCGGAGGAGAAAGTTGGTGAAAGAAATTTCACAAATACATTTCGTCGCATCGAATGTGCACCATTTCCGTGACACTCTCTCCCCTATATAGCGATAATACAAAACGAGCTGCCCTTCTCTGAACTTTCTCTGCATCGTTCGTTAGTCCCACCTGGTGTGGATCCGACATTGTGCAGCAATCCTCCAAAATACGACGCAGTAGTAGTAGTGTAGTGTAGACAGTTTATTTGCTAGAACTGATGCATCTTCTAAGTGTTCTGTCAATGAAACGTAGCCTTTGGTTCGCCTTACCTACAAAATTTTCTGTTTGTTCTTCCCAATTAACGTTGTTCGTAATTGTTATTCCTAGGTATTTAACTGAACTGACGGTCTCTAGATTTGACTGATTTATCCTGTAAATGAAGTTTAACGAATTTATTGTATTGGTCATACGGATGAGTTCACACTTATCATTATTAAGGGTGAATTGCCAATTTTTGGAAATTACGAATATATTAGGTAAAACAGGTTGCACCTGCTCATGATCTTCTAGTGACAGTTACATGACAGCATCATCCGCGAACAGTCTAAGAGAGCTGCTCAGACTGTCTCCTAAACCGTTTATAAAAATAAGGAAGAGTAGGTGCCCCTATGAGACTTCCCTGCGGAACGCCAGATATCACTTGTATTCAGCTCGATGACTTACCGTTCATTACAGCGTACTGTGTCCTTGACGAAAATGACGAATCCAATCGCACAATTGTGGCGATATTCCATAAGCACGCAGTTTTATTAGAAGACGCTTGTGAGGTACAGTGTCGAAAGCCTTCCGGAAGTGTAGAAATGTGGAATCTATATGGCATCCCTTATCGATAACAGTCATAACATGATGAGAGTACAGAGCTAGCTGTGTTTCACAGGAACAATACTTTCTATATCCGTGTTGACTATGTGACAATAGGTCGTTCTCTTACAGGTAGTTCGTAATATTTGAGGAAAGTATATGTTCCGAAATCCCGCCGCGGTAGAGTGGCCGAGCGTTCCAAGGCACCTAGCTGCTGAGCGCGCCTCTGCTCACCGTCCGAGGGTCTAGTCCTCCCTCGGACATGGGTGTATTTGTTGTCCTTAGCTTAACTTTGTTTGAGTATTTTCTAAGTTTAGGGACTGATAACAGGAGTAGTTACGTCCTACACATTTACATTTCTGCAAACCAGGTCAATTATATAGTTCTGTCATTATGCGGATCACTCCTATTGCTTTTATTGAATACTGAAGTAATAATAACAATTTTGTATGGCTCATTCGTCTGGTGCAAGTCTTTCAATTGGACGCCACTTCGGCGACTTGCGCGTCCCTAGCCTAACCCAGTAACCCAACCGGGGAAAGGGGACCTACAGCTTAACGTGGAATCTGAACCACGTGTCGTTTCTGGCGACTCCTCGCATCGTTGAGAGGTGAAGGATGGGTTAAAGCGCAGACTGAAAAAAAAAGAAGAAAAAAACAGGTCCGCCCGGGTTTCGAACCCGCGACCCTTCGGTTTCCAGTCGTGCGCTTAACCGCCCCCCTCTTTAATTTTAATTTTTTTTTTATTCAAGTAGTTCTATGCACTGCGGTCGTTTGTTTAGTTTATTACAGAGGGCGTTGAGCCCCCTGACCGGGCGCGCTGAGCCACGGCGCCCGGCCCCAAAGTCCAACGGGTCGACAATACTGAAGTGACCTGTCACCTGGCTTCGCGAAGTGAGGCAGTGCGCTATGCCCCATCGCCCAGCCAGTGAGCCTCGCGATCGCGACTTACTCTGCCTGACGTAGGACGTCAGCAAACAGACCTTCCTTGTTCAGATGCACTTTTTCCGCCAGAGAGTTTCTCGACTGTGTTAGACTGTGATGTCATCTAAGCCAATCCACCACACTTTCGTCCGTTGTGTACGCGATCTTACATTCGCACGAGTTCCCTCAACTCAGTGTCACTCCTAACTTCCACGATCTACACCAGGAAACGGAGAATTCATGAGTATCACTCTGTGTACAGAACTCGCACTAGTCACATCGGCGAGAGGCTATGTCACTGCCGCATCCGTTTGTCACGGCGCAGAGGCGAGCGGCGGCGGCGGTGATGGACACGCGGCCCCTATCTCGTCACTACCTGCACGGAGGCGGGGCGGGGGCCGCGGTCGCGTGCAGATGCTATCGACGTGCGACATTTGCGAGCGCGACCTCCGCCACTGCCGGCACACAATGCCACTCACGGCGACCGCGCTGTTATCGATAGTCGAGGCGAGGCGAGGCGAGGCGAAGCGAGGCGTGGCGGGCGACTCGCGAGAGCGGCCACGCCCTGCGCCCGCGCCCGCGCCTGCGCGCGCTTCGAAATGCCGCGCCGGCGGCTGCCCGCACACCAGGCCGGGCCGGATTCAGCGCTGCCGATTCACCGCACAGTGGGCCAAACAATGGAACACCGCCGCCTCATACTTGTCACGACGCTCACTGCTGTGAAAGTTGTTGCCAACTGACAGTTGCACGACAGTAGCGACCCTGGCGGTGGGCAAGCCACCAAAGGCGTGGTGTTTGTTTATAATTACTTTTTTACGTAATTAACAGAATAGTTAGTGTAATTTTTGCGTTACAAGCAAAATCAAGAGACGTCCATAATACGGTTTTGGATTTAGGAGAAATGTCGGAACACGAGAGGCAATACTCACATTACGACCTATCTTAGAAGATAGGCTAAGGAAAGGGGAAAATGTTCAAATGTTTGTAAATCTATCGGGCCAAACTGCGTGGTCATCAGTTCGTAGCTTACAAACTACTTAAACGTAGGTAAACTAACCTAAGGACAACATACACACCCATGCCACAGGGAGGACTCGAACCTCCACGGCGAGCAACCGCGCCCTCCGCAGCGAGGTGCTTTACACCGCTCGGCCACTCCACCGCGGCCAAGGAAAGGGAAAAGCTACATTTTTATCATTTGTCGATTTGGAGAAAGCTTTTCCCAGTGTGGACTGCAATGCACTCTTCCAAATTCTGAAGGTATCAGCGGTCAAATATAGGGAGCGAAGAGTTATATCCAAACTATACAAAAACCAGACGGCGGTTATTAGAGTCGAAGGGCAAGAAAGGGACGCAGAGGTTGGGAAGGGAGTAAGGCAGTGAAGAAATGGAAGGAGAAATTCGGAGAGGGCATTAAAGTGCAGGAAGAAGAAATAAAAACATTACGGTTTGCCGATGACATAGTAATTCTGTCATAGACCGCAAAAGATCTGGAAGAGCAATTGAATGGGATGAACAATGTCTTCAAAGGAAGATATAAGATGAACATTAACAAGAGTAAAACGAAGGTAATGGAATGCAATGTCAGAAAATCAGGCGATGCTGAAGGAATTAGATTAGGTAATGAGAAAATAAAAATAGTAGATGAATTTTGTTAATTGGGTAGAAAGATAACTTCTGGTGGCCGAAGTAAAGAAGATATAAAATGCAGAATGGCTATCGGAAGAATAGCGTTTCTAAAGAAGCGAAACTTGTTAACATCCATCTTAAATGTTAAGAAGACCTTTCTGAAAGCATTTGTCTAGAGTGTGGCATTGTATGGGAATGAATCGTTGACGATAATGAGTTCAGATAAAAAGACGATAGAAGCTTTTGAAATGTGGTGCTACAGACGAATAATGAACATTAGATGGGTAGATCACGTGACTAATGAAGAGGTGCTTCACCGAATTGGGGACAAAAGGAGTTTCTGGCATATCCTAAGAGAAGGGATAGATTTGTAGGACACATTCTGAGACATAAGGTAAAAATCGTAGAGAGAGACCGACGGACAAAAACAATAAGCAGATTCAAAAGGATGTAGGTTGCCGAACGTATTCTCAGATGAAGAAAATGTTCAATTGTTTGTTAAGCTTATGGGACTTAACTACGGGGTCATCAGTCCCTAAACTTACAAACTACTTATGAACTACTTACGAACTAGGACGGCACAAATATCCATGCCCGAGGGGGGATTCGAACCCCCGACCGTAGTGGCCGTGCTGACCGTGACTGGAGCGCCTCAGTCAGATGAAGAGACCGGCACAGTACAGGGTAGCGTGGACAGCTGCATCAAACTAGTCTCCGGACTGAAGACCACAACAACAACAACATAATACGGAAATTAAATTAAATACAGCCTAATTTAACTGATTCAGTGGTATATAGAGCAGCTTCGTCATAAACAAATACTTTGAATATGTGTATATTTCCAGCTTATTCCGCTGAGGGTAAGCAGAATATAAACATAACAGAAGCATATATCTCCATTACGCTCAGCTCTTCTATAACATGCAGATTTCGGCGCGTATCAATTCGTTGTGGTGTCTAATGAACCACGCATATTTTACGCGTCACTTGTCTTTCTTATACGCTCATATTCGTTTGATTGTAATTACTTTAGCTTGGAAAGTCAATGTTTTGAAGATCCTTACCGTTTATGGTTCAGCTGTAGCAAGAATTGTAGAATTGGGTCTTTCTTGGTTGGAAAACAGTTTTATTGCTGAATAAAATGCATCTTTAACAATCATCTGTTTTATTAAAATCTTCGAAATCGTCAAGTTTCGGTCAAGGACCCACATAATAGGTAAAAAGGTATTAAAACAGGTTAGTCAACAGCATTGACAGTGATAAGCTAGTATGACATTTGTATAAAATTACAAAGTGACTCCTGCTGCTTTCAGCCAGATCTATTTTATTTAATGCTGATGACTAACCTGTTTTAATACCTTTCTGTCTATGATGATGGTCCTGGACCGAAACTAGTCGATTTAAGGGTTTGATAAAACAGCTGATGGTTAAAGATACATTTTACTAATATTTTAAACACGACTGCGTCTCAGCAACGGTTATAGGATAGCAAATTAATAACAACCAATCAGTTGCAATAATAGTTGTTTAATAAACTTTTGAACACAGTTTCGACAGATGTAAATCCGTCTTCTTCAGAAATACATGTGTACCTATAGACAATGTGACATCATAAATTAAAATTCATAATCGTTATGCCTGAATTTCCGTCATACCAAGCCTGTTGTCTAAAACATTGTGAAATACAGATCAGAATAATACTGTTACTCACTATACTTGCATATCACAGGAATCTGACATCCCTATGATCTACGGAATACATTAAATACGTGACGGCTGTTAGCACTGACCTTACCAAAACTTTGAAGTTTTATTGTTTTTGCTGTTTTGTTGACAAACCTGAGAGACGTTATCTTCAGCACAGCTGTAGTGACTTATTTGGTACGTTAAATGATGTATTATTGCATTCCTACTTTCCACCCTCACCGATTTTACTTGAATTATGTTGAAGGGACATCAACGTTCCTGAGAAGAAAAGCGACGTCTATCTGCCAAATGGCAGATCTTCTGGTGTTTCGTAGCCACTTTTAATTTTAATAGAAAATGAAATTATTCAGTAGAAGCCTGTAAGCTAAAAGATAATTCTAAAAAAACTGTCCTCTAATGTACTGTTTCGTACCTTCTCAGGGATCTTAGGAAGACAAATGTGGAGCTTTTTTTTTAAGTCCTTGCACTATTTTTATGGCACTATATGCGTTTCCTAATATAAAAGTATGTTAAGATCAATGTCAACGATACTATTCGAACTCATCTAACATCGTCTTCAGAACTGTAACTTGCCGGCCGCTTGGAGCGCTGCTATCGCAGTGTATAACAAATAGTAGTGGGAGTGTCGTGACTGTATAATTATGTTAGACTGTGGTTATACCACCGTACTAGTGATGCCAGATTGGGTCATTTTTTTTTCGCTGTTTTGGGGAAATACAAGGGCTGGAACTTAAATAGTGGCAACACTGCTGTGGAGACACTATCAGAGGCGGCGCGTGCTGTGTGTTCACTGGTTCAGTGAACCCCGGAAAAAAGCTCGTAGTTAAAAAAAAGTAAATAAATAAATTGAACAAAAAGTGTTTTTTAAACTTTCATTCTTCGTTTCGTTCTATTGCATCATATTATATGCACATTTTTATCGCATGAGAAACGTTTTACGCCGCCGGAACAGTGTGGCAGCTTAATATAGGCGGCAGTGGCAGCAGCGTTGCAACACGCATACCCTCGTCAGTCCTGGTGTAGCATATATGCTACATTCATTCCTGATTTTTTTCCTCGTGAAATAACAGCTGCAGGTAGTGAACGCTGACTATATACTGTTCTCTGAGGTCGACGCAACACGATACTTGTTTGTCAAACTTTTCTGTCGCGGGAAAAGGTGGCAGGAGTAGTCAAAACTTGTGATTTATCAACAATGGCGCTATGAGACACAAAAGAGAGGTATAAATTGTGTTTTGGATATAGTTTGTGCATTTACAAAACACTGAATAGTTATAGATTACGCAAACACACAAACTGTAGCCTTATTATTAGTTTTTACTATATTTTTCTTCAGCTGTTTTACATGTTGAGTATGTGCTACATTCGACAGTTAGCATTACAAAGTGCCCTAGAGTAAAATTACTGAAAATGTTAATGTGGAAATGTTTTTCGTACAATGTACTGCAGTTAAAAATAGTTTACAGACAAAATACGTTGCTAATTGCAATTAAACTGCTGATTTTTCAATAATGAAATGTAAATATGCAGAAAACTGTGAATATTTCAGATTTCTTGATTTACGTGTTTGTCAGCGGAAGAAAGTTTGGAACTTATGAAGGCATTCGACCCATTTTACTCTGTTTTGGAAACTGAAGAGGATGAAGAAGATGATGAAACTCTCCCAGCAAGTTTAGTCAATGAACTTTGACAGAGGAAGGGGATGAGGAGACAGAAGAAATTGAATGTAATGAAACTGAAAATCTAGGAAGGGAATCATTGTGCCCACCCAGGACCAGGGATGAAACACAAAAGTGCAGGCACAAATCAGAAACATTACTGACACATAGGAAAATAGTGGCTACTGGTACAATCAAGGGGGAACCGAATATCTAAACAATTCCAGTTCAAGGAGGATATGATATGATAGGAGAGGGTACGGAAAGCAATGACCAAATAGTCAGAGGAGGTGAAAAAGTGGCATTAATAAAATGGTTTCATAACAGAGCAATAAACTTATCATTCATAAACCAAGGAATTTTACCAGTTGAGAACTGTCGGAGGTGGTTGAAGAAGGACAATGCCTACATTCACGTTCCACGACTAATTGTTGTGAAGTTATATAGTAACTGGAACATGGGAGGAGTAGACTAATTGGATAGAGTAATAGGTAAATATACAATGATAAATAGAACGAAAAATGGACAGTTAGGATCATTCACCACTTTTTTTTTATTTTTTCATAGTCAGTGCATGCTCAAATATTAGGATGGTCTAAAAGACATTTGTCATTATCAGAACATTTGATCTATTTCCAAAGAGATGATCAACTTATTACTGAAACATATGAAGTGGCAGGTGAAAATTGTAACATGAGCAATCATACTCCAATCTTTGCCGCACAAAAGTGCTAGGACCAAAAGTGCCATGTGTACGCCAGTAATGAAAATTGATCAGAAAAGTTGATCGAGATGTAGATAGATTATAGGGCTGCAAAGGATTTACTTTTGTAATGTGTGCTACATGTATAGTCAATCTTTGTTTCACTTCAGCTCGTAACTCTGTTTATGAATTTTATAGAAAATAATTGATTAATGCATTTCAATTTTGTATTAAAATCAATTTGATATTTAAGAAACAGTTCAATAACCAATGTTAT
This sequence comes from Locusta migratoria, assembly GCA_026315105.1. Taxonomy (NCBI): domain Eukaryota; kingdom Metazoa; phylum Arthropoda; class Insecta; order Orthoptera; family Acrididae; genus Locusta; species Locusta migratoria. Next base: position 549,010,031 of record CM048745.1, on the reverse strand, counting down.
GCTACATACTATAAAAAGTTACTATAATTCGAAAAAAAATTGGTGCCTGTTTGCGTTATTTGGTACCTATTGAAACTATTAAAACTGAATGAAGGGATATTTTTTCATTAAATGTGATCTCGGGTCTCAAGAGGATACGCGGCTGAGCAGAGTCTCTTCTTAACCCCTTGGAGAAAGAATATGGGCGCTCCCGCGGCAGGGAAGGGCGAAGGGAAACGCCGCTTTTAACATTGGCGTTGGAGCTGGTAGAGGCACCAGCTCCTGGCTACTGGTGCTCTGGCGGTTATGCACGAAGTGCCCCGAAGCAAGACAACGGAGCTACTGCGCACCTCGCCTTGCGCATGCGCTAATCCTCCATGAACGCAACATTCACCCTTCATTTTTGTTTTTGGCGCACTGAAGATTCCTCAAAATCACGTCATATCTGTTAAATATATTATAACTCTAAATTAAAGATGCATGAACAGTAAAAGCTTTCAAAAGAATCGATCATGAATAATAATGAAGTCACACCCACCTACGTAGGAAGAATAGCCGTGTGGTTAGCGGCATTGCGCTGCAGTGTCGAAGGTACTGGGTTCGGGACTCACTACAAGCAATTTTTATTAAACCCCAAATCTTCTTTTTAACAGATACGGGAACAATAATGACTTTTGTATTGTTGTTTGCAATGTATCTTTAGACGTTTTAGCAAATGTGTCGTGATTTTAAGGTTAAATTACTTTTATACTCTTCGTTGTAATAAATAAACTATTTGAAAAGATGTGGGGGAAAGCAGCCTTTGCGCATGCGTAAGGTTTCGAAAGGATACTGTTTACAGTGCCACGTGGCCCGAAGGTAGCTTGTCTCTTATTCGTAACAGATTCATTTTGTTACAGTCACTTAACAGTCTAATCTGTTACATCCTGTGTTTTAGTGTTCATGTGCATATTCATATGTTCTTCAGGTTTATTATCAAAGAAAAGTGAACAACGTTCGGTATCTTTTAGAAACTTTTTTTTTTTTTTTTTTTCAGTTGGAAGATTGGAAGAGAAGTGTGATATAAAGAAGCTTGGCAGGCCGACAGTCAGCTCGAGTTGAAGAAAGCGCAAACAAACCGAGATAAGAATTTCTGCAGATCTTTTAACGAAAATATATAGACTGGGGTGCTTTCGGGCGCCAAAACATCGACGCACCGAGTGGGGAGGGTGGGACGGGGGCGCACCACTATCAAGATCCGGTACTGAAAGAAGTGCACCCCAGCCATTTGAAGCACCAGCCGACACTGGACACTATGCAATGAAATTTACTATTGTCGCTGATAGCACACGTTGTTCACATAACTACCTTACCTCCGAGTCGTCACTATGGAGGGAAACACAGTCACTTGTGAGTGAGCTGTCTAACGTAATGGTATCACTATGTTATCAAGATTGCATTTGCCACAGATCGTACTTCACGACAGTGTCATCAAGGTCTTCAAGAGACGTATGGGGAACTGGCATTATTGTACAGAAGAGTGACATGTTGGGTAAAATCCTTCAACGGAGATCGGCAAACTGTGGCCGACATACGGCACAGGTCGTCCTAGTGTCTCTCAACAAGAAGTGCATACTGTTGCTGTATTAGTTAGTAGTGATGGACGCCTGACGATTCGTGAACTCGCCCATAAAACCGGATTAGCGCATACGCCTGTGCTTCGCATTCTGAAGAAACGCTTGGGCATGTGAAAAATTGCATCACCATGGGTTCCGCATGAATTGTCGGATATGCGCAAATGGATGCGATACGACGTTGCCCAGACGCACTTAGAACGCTTTGAGCGCGAAGGAGAGGCTATCGTACGCCGTATCGTAACACTGGATGAGACTTGCGCCTCATCGTATGAGGCAAAACGGAAGCGAAAATAAAACGAATAGCGTTGTTATGGGTTGCCGCGAAAGTCGAAACTGCATCAGAGCCTCAGAGTGTTGAAAGTTATAGTGATTCTCGTGTACGAATGTGATGGTGTTATCCTAACGCATTACGTGCCTCCTCGACAAATCGTCAATCCTCTACATTACTGTTCGTGTTACTATTTTGCAACCAATTAATAGTTTTGTTTCACATTTGCCTGCACTTGTTTCTTCACGTAGGAGGATATTTCCCCTGGCTCATACCTTTTGCGCACAAGGAAGAACAATTTCTTCATCACTGCCTCTCCAAAAGATTTCAGCAGTTCAGACGGAATATCATCTTCTCCAGGGGACTTGTTTAGACTCAAATCCTTCAGTGCTCTGTCAAATACTTCTTATAGTATCGTATCTCCTATCTTATCTTCCTCTAATTCATTTCCATTTCCAAAATACTGCCTACAAGTTTACTTCGTTTGTATAGGCCCACCGTATATTCATTCCACCTTTCAGCATTCCTTTCTTTGTTTAGTAGTGTTTTACCATCTAAGTTGTTGATATTCATACAGTTGCTTTTCTTGTCTCAAAATATCTCTTTTATTTTCCTGTAGGCGAAATCTATTTTTTCCATAGTTATACATTCTTCTAAGGCCTTGCATTTGTCCTCTAGCCTCTACTGCTTAGCCAGTCTGCACGTCCTATCAATCTCAATTTTCAGACCTGTACTCCCTTTTACCTGCCTCACGTGCCTTTTTTTTATATTTTCTCCTTTCATCAGATGAGTTCAGTATCAACTACGTTATCCATGAATCTCTATTAGGTCTTGTCCTTCTTCTTATGTGATCCTGTGCGGCCTTGACTATCTCTCAGAGCTAGTGATTCTTCTTCTACTGTGTTACTTTCCTCTGTTTCGGCCAATCCTTGCTTAATACACCCCTCTGAAACTCTCAACAAAGTCTGGTTCCTTTATCAAGTTTCAATCTCCTCACTTTTCTACTTTTTTTTCAATTTTCTAAGTGTTAATCTACATTCATGACCAATAAGTTATTGCAAGGGTCTATATCTGACACTGGATATTCCTTAAAGTTTCAAACCTGGTTTCTAAATCTATTCCTTACCATTATAAAGTCAATCAGGTACCTTCCAGTGTCTCCTGGTCTCTCTTACATAAACAACCTTCATTGATAATGGTTAAACCAAGTGTTTGTGAGATTAAAATGTGCTCTGCAAAAAATTTCTTACAGGCGATTTCCTCTTTCATTCCTTTTGTTCAGTCCATATTCACCTACCACATGTCGCGGGGGAGCGGCCTAGCGCATTGAGGCGCTACGCTACGATGCGCGAGACCGTTCCCCGTCGGGGCTTCGAATCGCCACCCCTCTGGCATGGATGTTTGCGTCGTCTTTAGTATAATGTAGTTCATAAGTAATTTGTAAGTTTAGGGACTGATGACCCAGCAGTTAAGTCCCGTACGCTTATCAAACATTTGAACATTTGGAACCTTATACATTTCTTTCTATTCCCCATCCTACTGCCGATTGCCAGGCCCAATCACAATCATGTTTTCGTCTCCCCTAACTGCCTGAATAATTTCGTTTATCTCTTAATACATTTTCTTGATCTTTTCATCATCAGCAGAGTTAGTTGGCATATAAACTTATACTACTGTTGTCGGTGTTGACTTCGTGCCTATCTTTGATACAATAATGCGTTCACCATGCTTTTCATACTAACTCACCTGCATTGCTATTTTCATATGCGTTATCAGACGCACTCCTGCGTTACCCCCACCTTATTTTTGTATTTATAACCGTGTACTCGTGTGACCATAAATCCTGTTCTTCCTGCCACCGAACTAGATTAATTCCCACCATATCTAATTTCAAACCTACCAATTTCTCTTTTCAAATTTTCTAACTTACCCGATTAATGGATATAACATTCCACACTCCGATCCGTAGAATGCCTGTTTTGTTTCTCTTGATGACGACATCATTCTGAGTAGTCCTCGCTGGAGATCCGAATAGGGGACTATTTTACCTCCGGCATATTTTACCCAAAACAGACGCCGTCCTCGTATATTCATACAGTAGGGCTGCATGTCCTAGGGAAAAGTGACGACTGTAGTTTCCCTCTACTTTCAGCCGTTCGCAGGAACTAAATGATAATGCCATGTTAGCTGATGTTATAAAGCCATTTCAGTCAATCGCCCAGACTGTTGACCGTCAGATACTGAAAAGGCTGCTGCCCCTCTTAAGGAATCCCAAGTTTGTCTGCCCTCTCCACAGGTACCCCTCCGCTGTGGTTCCACCTACGGTACAGCTATCTGTATCGCTGAGGCACGCAAGTGATTTCACAATGTTTGTGGTTATCAGATTGGAAGAACTCTCATATGCATCTAATATTCTCAATATTTAGAATCTATTAACAAGTTTTGTGTCCTTTAAAATGTATATATTGTTGAGATATTATCTGACCGATTCCATATTCCTAAGGGCAATTACATTTGGGATCTGCGGAAGGTACATTAACACGTCTGATGCCATTTTAAAGTTTTTATTGTCTATTTTATTCTCTGGCATGTTCTAAATCCAAGAGGATCTCCTAAGTATGGATCAACTGAAACGGAAAGAATATCTAATGTAATCTATTCTGTGGCTTGATAAATTTACATCCGTGACACGTGTTTAGCGTGAAGAAACTGGGAGTTTGTTTGGCTAAAAATGCAGATACGCCTTCAGTTACCGAAGAAACTGTAAATGCTATGCGAAACATTCTACACGAGACACCTACATAAAAGGCCGAAGAAATCAGTGCGTATATGTAGGGGACCTAGACGTCATGAGGGCTTCGAAGGAGATTTTCTTTTCTAAAACATGTTCGTGATTCTTCCTGATTATACCGAAGTATATTTTATGTATAGTATGTCATCATTAACGTGTTTAAATGTCTTTCTAAATAATATGCCGGTGTGAATGCCTAGCTGCACACCACTGTCAAACATAAAAGTCAATGAACAAAAACACATCCAGTGCCACAAACTGATATGGCAGACCTAAAGCCAATATATTGAGATGTTTCAGAGCCTAAGCTCCTGGAAAAATGTTAACATGCCAAACTATAGAATCAGAACGAAATTTTTGACAGTTGCATTTGGATCGAGAACTCTTGCAGAAAATTGTTTTTGTTGGAATGTTAGCTTTCTCGATTGGTGTGATGGATGCTGTAATGTGTTTTATTGGTGGGTAACAAGCAGATTAGAAACAATGGGCAGACTAAGAATAACAACTGGGGACTACATAAAAAAGGTCTCTTACGAGTGGACAGGCAACTTGTCAGTGAAGCTTGAAAATCTGCTGAAACCACGATGAAGGAGGCCAGAATAACATAGAAAAGAAAGAAAACTCAAGAAGATGAAAAAGACAGAATTAACAAGATTATGGAGCAGGAATATTTTGAAATTTTATCAAATGTTCAAATATTTGTAATCTATCATTGAGAAAAGACATTTGTTTAAATATATTCAAAATATCATTTGTTAATATTACTGGTTTACAGTTTCTGTAATTTCAAGAATAATTTTTACCCTTTATTTTATAAGTAAAGTGAACATAAAATTATAATTACAAGTAATTCAGTAAGTCAGAAAAACTCAATATTTACTTCACTATGTATTCCACTGCTTTCAATTTTTTTCACATACAGGTTATAATATTCACTCTGCTCGAAGTTCAATATTTATTGCGACAACTGTTTAATAATTTCGCAATTTTCAAGCACCAGCACGTGTATAATATTTTCATACAGTAATTTCACATGTTATTAAGAGTTTTAAGTGGCGAACTTTTATATAAAAGTTTTTGATTTACGTCTACCACGTTCTGGTATTCATAAATAACATCTAGCGTTATTATTGTTATAAATTTCATGAAATATATACCTATAAATAAAATTCACATTGAAGTGCATGGCAGAGGGTTCATCGAACCGCTTTTATAATATTTATCTACAATTCCATTCTCTATCAGCTCGCGGGAAAAAGGAACAACTAATCTTTCCGTTTTCGATATGATATTTCTTATTTTAGTACGAAGATCATTTATCCCTTTGTAGGTGGGTGCTAATAATGTGTGTTCGATTCGGAAGAGAAAGTTTGAGAAAGAAATTTTGCAAATAGATCTCGTCGCAACGAATAAAACCTTTCATGTAATTTCTTCCACACCAACTCGTGCATCATTTCCGTGACACTCTCTCCCCTATATCGCGATAATACAAAACGATCTGCCCTTCTCTGAACTTCCTCTAAATCTTCAGTCAGTCGCACCTGGTGTGGATCCTACAATGCGCAGAAATACCCCAAAATACGGCGCATAAGTGTAGTGAGGGCAGTTTCTTTAGTAGAACTGTTGCAGCTTCTGTTCTGCCAATGAAACGTAGTCTTTGTTTCGCCTTCCCTACAATATTCTTTTTCTTTTAATAGTCATATGGATGACTTCACACTTATCATTATTCAGGATCAATCGTCAGTTTTTGTACCTTACACATATCTGAATAATTTTGCAGTTGCTGTCGATCTTCCACTGACATCACTAACAGATAAATGATAGCATCTTACGCGAACAGACTAATAGAGCTAGTAAGATTGTCGTCAAAATCGTTAATAAAAATATCTGCATGGGATACTCGGCAAATCTCATTTAAGGTCCTGGCAGAGGATTCATCGAGACACCTTTATACTATTTATGTACCATTCCATTCTCGAACAGCGCGCGGGAAGAAAGAACTTCTGAATCTCTCCGTTCGAGCTCTGATTTCTCGTATTTTATTATGATGATCTTTTCTACCAAACTAGGGGGCAGTCAAAAATATACATTCGCATTCGGAGGAGAATGGTGGCAATTGAGTTTCCTAAGTAGACGACGCCGCAGTGATAAAAGCCGTTGTTGTAATGATTGCCATCTCAGATCCTTTCATTTCCGTGACGCTGTCCCCTCTGTATCGTAAGAATACAAAATGGGCGGCCCTTCTATGTACTCTTTCGATGTCTTCCGTCAAACCCACTTGATAAGGATCCCATACTGGGCAGCAATACTCCAAATGAGGACGGAAAAGCAGTCTCTTTAGTAGTTCTGCTGTCTCTTTCAAGTGTTCTGCCAATAAAACGCAATGCCTGGTTTGCCTTTCCAACGACATTATCTAAGTGTTCTTTCCAATTTCTGTTATAATAGTAATTCCTAGGTATTTAGTGGAGTTTACGACCTTCACATTTGATTAAACAAACAGATTGTTTTCGTTATCATGTGGACGACATCACACTTCTTACTATTTAGTGTCAATTGCCAATTTTTTTACCATACTGATATTTTATTTAGATCGTTCTGCAGTTGGTTTTCATTTTCAGATGACTTTACTAGACGGTAAATGACGACGTCATCTGCAAACAACCTACGACACCTGCTGAGATTTTCTCCAAAATCGTTTATGTAAATAAGGAACAGCAGACGACCAATAATCCTATGGAACGCCCAATATCACCTCTGTTGTAGTCGATACCTTACCATCGATTACTACGAACTGTGTACTCTCTGACAGGAAATCCCCTATCTAGTCAAAAATTTGGGACGATATTCCATAACCACGCAATTTTTTTTAGAAGCCGTTTGTAAGGTACAGTGTAAAAAGCCTTCTGGAAATCCAGAAATACGAAATAAATTTCATATTCCTTGTTGATAGCACTCTTCGTGTGAGTAAAGAGCTGGTTGTGTTTCGCATGAACGATAATTTCTAAATCCGTGTTGACCTGTTCGAGATAATTCATAACGTAAGGAACAGTAGGGGCGCTATAACACATCTCTGGAAACGCTAGATATCACTTCTGTTCTACTCGATCACGTTCCGTAAGTAACAACGCACTGTGTCCTTTCTGACATGAAATCACGAATTCAGTCGTGCAACTGTGGCGATATTCCATAAGCACGCAATTTGGTTTTAAGACGCTTGTGAGGTACAGTGTCGAAATCTTTCCAGAAATCTAGATGTACGAAATCTATTTGACATCCCTTATCTATTGCGCTCATCACATCATGTTAGTAAAGCTTTGTTTATCAAGAATATTTTCTGAATCCGTGTTGCTATGTGTTAATAGGTCGTTCTCTTCGAGGGAGTTCATAGTATTTGAGGACAGTATGTGTTCTAAGATCCAGCTGCAAACCGACGTCAATGATATAGGCCAGTAATTTTGCGGATCACTCCTATTGCCTGTCTTGAATATTAGTGTGATCTGTACAACTTTTCGGTCTTTGGGTACGGATCTTCCACTGAGCGAGTGGTTGTATACGATAACTAGGTACTGGCCTACGACGTCAGCATACTCTAAATTGAACCTCATTGGTATACAATCGGGACGGGGAGACTTAAATTTGTTAAGTGCTTTGTTTGCAAGAGTCTGCAGTAGAACACCTCTTGAAACTCCTTCCGAACATCTGGGAATCATTAAATATTTGCAGCACTATAAATGGATGTGGAGCCACTGCCATCTTTGCTTTTCTGAGACATACACAAAATTCTTAGTTGCGAAGTTAGGGCTGAATGTATATATCAATAAAAATGCATTGCCGATTGTATGAAAGCCCATCACTTGAGAATGGCTTCACCGATTTAGCTGATCCTTTTTTGTTCTGTTCATAATTATCAGGACAAGGTTTGTATGAAAGAAATTTTTTGCAAAATCTACCGGAAAACATCAGAATTTAAGAAAAATTGAAAGTACGCTTCCAGCTCGAATCATTTTCTAGATTCTCCAACAATCAGCTTCTTCATTCGCTACCCGCCCAGCGACCAAATACGCTGTAACGTAGCGAACAAATACGCCAAGGAGCTAAGAATAAAGGGAGATGGCGCTACACACACAAGGTTAAAACAGGCAGTCAGATATAACATGAAACGTTTTTTAGTAGCCCCTCTGTATTATTCTGACCACTATGGTGCTACCGGTTGTGATCATATCTTTGGAGCGTTGCAAAGACAGAATTGATGTCAGTTCGTGGTATTTTTGAGTGTTACAAAAAATTGAGTACAGTTTCATTTAATTACTTTATTTCATATGGAATTTCTATCATTATAGTATAATTATCCTGCAAGTACTTTCTTTTTAATTCAAAATCTCTCAAGAAGATATAAACATGTTATAAAAAGCATTTATTTTCTACTAGTTGTGACAAGAACATGCTAAGCTGTGCTGTAAAAATGTTCGGTTTTGTTTTACTTTTTGCCACTTACTTTTAACATAAAACATGAAAGTTGTTTTTATGCCTAAATTTATAATCATACCTGTTCGTAGAATACAACCATTAGAAGTACGGCTATTAAAGCTACTAACCTCACACATAGAGCAACTCGAAAGGTCTGTCTAATAATTCGTTTCCAATTGATTAACCCATCTATGTTGACTTCTATTCCAAAACAGGGTCCCAATTTTAATAACAATAAAAAAGATTAGGGGGTGGGAGGAGGAGATAGAGAATTCGGGAATAAAATGGAGTAAAAAAAAGGAAGGATAATATAAACGCAGAGAGGAGGGGGGGAGGAGATAGCTATGGTGTGGGATAAGAGGGAGTGGTGTGAAGGTGATGGAAAAAGATAGGGGGAAGAGGAGAGGTACAAAGGGGCAGGAGGTGATTGGGAAATAGAGTAGGGAGGGAGGGATAGACATAGAGAGAAGAAGAGAAGAGTTTAGGGTATATATCCCATACACATTAGCTACTGCGAAGCGTTGCCGGGTTTGCTAGAAAAAAATAGTATGTGCCTTTACGCGGGTTGCAGCCTTCTTCGCCCACACATCCGTGGAAGCAGTAATTCAATCAAATTCCGAAGTACTATATAATCTTAACTACTGATAAATGTCTTCGTGTGGTGTATCGTACAGGGTTGATTTCAAACATTTATTTCTTTCAAACTACAAAAGATAGAAATATGATTCTAACATTAATGGAAAGAGAAAAGTTTACAATGTATTATTAGTAACTAGGGTACGCATTCAATATGAGCATCGTGTGTTACACGATAAATGTCGTAACGGTGGCTCATTTCTTACCACAAACGAATCAGCTGGTCTCTAGTTATCGAATTCACTGCTTCAACAATTCGATGTTGATTTACGTAACCCCATAGATAAAAATCACTTGGAGTGAGATCTGGAGACATGGTAGGCCATCGGCGATAAAGTTGATCTTTTGCTACTCCACTTCCAATCCAACGTTCTGGAATGGTATTATTCAAGTGTTTAGAGAAATGAGGCGTGTTACCATCTTGTATGAAGATGAAGTTATCTGACTCACCTTCTAGTTGGGGAAATAACCTGTTTTGTACTATGTCTATATAGATTATTCCTGTCAGTTTTCTCCATGAAGAAGAAAGGCCCATAAACTTTGGTTACAGATACCGCAGAGAAGACGTTCATCTTTGGTGAATCTGTTTCATGTTAAATACAGCCGTAGGATTTTCAGTTGCCCAAATTCCAACGTTTAGCGATTAACTTTACCAGAAAGACGAAAAGTGGATTCATCGGAAAAAAATAATAATTGAGCAAAATCGTCTTCTTCCATATCATCTAACATGCTAATGCAATATACGTACCGTTTGTTGTGTTCGTCATGATGCAACGCTTGCCGCGGTGGAGTAGCCGAGCGGTCTAAAGCACCTCGCTGCGGAGCGCGCGGTTGCTCGCCGTGGAGGTTCGAGTCCTCCCTGAGGCATGGGTGTGTGTGTTTGTCCGTAGGTTAGTTTACCTAGGTTTAGGTAGTTTGTAAGCTACGGACTGATGACCACGCAGTTTAGTCCAATAGATTTACAGACATTTGAACGTGGGAACTGCAACAAACCCGTTTACGGACTAGAGACCACAACAATATGCCACATGCAAGAAGTAATTTGATGTTTAACAAGGTACATTCGCAAAGTGTCTCACCGATACCAAAATAATATTAATTGCAATGAAAATTAAGGTGTAACCAGTAATTACCACACCAATTTTACCTACCCATAAAGATAATTATATCCGTGGGTCAGTCTTATAGATAGTAGTTTAAGAAAGAACAGGACAGAAAACACAGTTACCAATACAATATAATGATATTTCATGTAAAACAGCCAAAATCGCTAATTATCTTTATTAAGACGACGGGCTTCGGCAGATTAAACAGCATCGTTTTCAGGTGCCACGTCATATCCCAAATAGCAGTTCAGGCTACCGAAACCGGTCATCTTAATATAGATAACTAGCGATCTTGACCGTTTTACATAATATATTAGTTGCACAGCTCGCCCCCCGTCCTCAGGTATGACAAACTTTAAGAAAACAACATACTGATTATTATTATTTATTTACTTATTCCGTTTAGCTGTATGTACCATTAGAAGCATGTTTATGCGTCTCGATACAGATGTCTGTTAAGCATAAATGCAACCGATAATACGTGCTCTGAATAAATGATGTATTCTTGCAGTTGAGTGTTGAGCACCAAAAGCATCACGTGCAACTGGAAATGTAGCTTTCTTCGAGGCATGCTTGATCACATTGTTGAATATGGGAGCACTGAACTGATTATAATTGAGTGCATGAAGGCTGATCATAGCTTTGCGACTGGTTAGCGAATTTCTTCCACTGACGAAAGAAGTATTCATCTTAAGGCTGAACAAGGAACGTTGTGGCAGGTGGAATGGTTGGTACCTTGACGTGTTTATCTCGAATTTCGAACAGATCCATTTGATGTAGTGAAAATAAAGCCAGTCCTAGATAACACTTAGCTCCAACATTGGGAAAGAGGCAACTCAGCTTGATTTTTACCAGGTATTATAAGCATTCCGAGGACGGTTCATGGCTCACAGAAGACAAGTGGAGAAAGAAGTATATTTTCTATGGAAATGGCTGAATTGTATACGAATGTGATATTCCAGAAACTGATTTCACTTCGACAATCGTATTACTTTTACCCATAATAAATCGGTGCGGTCTCTGTGGATGTTATAATTACATCCGGGCTGGTCGGTGTTAAGAATTTCAGCTGCTAAATAATGAGGAGGTAGTGTCTGTGAGTTCACTGCCAAATGCTGTTTCATACTTCCCCATTTCTTGTAAATCAGTACTAACATGATTTGATGACTGCTATCAACGAAGGATGTCAAATACATTACGTATTTCTAGATTTCAGGAAGGTTTTTGACACCGGATTCGTAATTACCTGTCTAAAAGGACAGTACGTTTTAACTGATGGTAAGTCGCCGAGTAGAACAGAATTGATTGCTTGCGTGCCACAGGGAAGTGTGATAGCGCCCCTACTATTCCTTATTTTTATGAACGATTTAGGAGACAATCTGAGTAGCTCTCTTAGACTGTTCGCAGATGATGCAATCATTTATCGGTTAATAAAGTCACCAGAAGATCAAAAGCAACTGAAAAATGACTGATATAAGATATCTGCATGGCGCAAAAATTGGCAGTTGACCCTGAGGTCGTCCATATGATCACTAAAGGAATTCCGTTAAACTTCGGTTACACGATAAATCATTCAAATCTGCAGGCCGTCAATTGTATTTAATACCTAGGAGTAACAATTACGAAAAACTTAAATTGAAAAGAAAATATTGTAGGGAAGTCGATCCAAAGACAACGTTTCATTTGGAGAACACTTAGAAGATGCAACAGTTCTACTAAAGAAACTGCCTACATTACAATTGTGCGCCATATTTTGGTTTATTGCTGTGATTGTGGTATCCATACTAGATGGGACTGACGGACGACTTAGACGAAGTTCAGAGAAGGACAGATGGTTTTGAATTATCGCTATATAGGGGAGAGAGTGTCACGGAAATGATGCACGAGTTGAGATGGAAATCATTAAAAGAAAGGCGTTACTCTTTGCGACGACATCTATTTGTGCAGTTTTTTTTTTTTTTTTTTTTTTTTTTTTTTTTTTTTTTTTTTCAAAATCTTTCTCTTACGATTGCGAACATATTTTGTTAACACCCACCTACATAGGTCCCCATGTAGGTCCAGCTTTGAAACCAATCAATTCAGTCGCTCTAGCCTACGTGCATACCGACCGCCTTACATTAACATCATGCAGAACCATGCCTAGTGAAAAGTAGGCTAAACACTCCTTGACCTTGAGTTCCTTACGTTTGGTTCCTGGTTGTTCGTAATACCGCAAATAACGAGACAGGAAATTCATCTCTGGACTCTTCTGAAGTGATGGATAATTGTCTTCAACGACCAGCCTTTCTGTTTTACTCGGAAGACAGTAAAAGTATCATATAGTGGTTCGACATCATTAAGTCCTCGGAAGAAATTTGCACAAATTCTTCATACTCCGGGATGTTGCTGAATGTGGTATTTTGACGGTTATTGGTCACATCGAAGGTAGTATTTGCAGCGTCTCTTTGTCATGTACTTTTCGTTATGAAGACCGTAATTCAGACTAATGTAAAACCGCAAACACCTTGTTTTCGTCAGTTCTTATTGTGCACGATACAAACAAAACTACAAAATGTGCACTTACTGTTCACTATACCACTCACACGCAAATACAATAGCCTCAGTATATGCTTTCCTAGCACGGCCAAGACGAAGTATTAAGCACTCATTTAACCTCCTGGTGAAATGTAAGAAAGGCAAAATGGTAGATGCTTGTAACACGTTTCTATGGCAACTTTCAGGGGCGATGTTGACTTCATATTACAGAAGTCCGTCAATATGTCCGAAGACACTATACCATGTATCAATTGTAGCCAGGCGCCTAAAGGTATGTAAAAATAATAATAATCTGACATTCGTCAGGCTCAATATTAAAACCGACTGTTACGAAGAACTCAGGCAATGAAACTAATGGAAAAACTTCATTGGTACTTTCAGCATTCTAATCCTAAAAGTAACTGTCTAATGTAATCATGTACATTTATGACGAGATAAATTGTATATCGCTCAGGAATTCAAACCATGCACGTTAACTTTCATGAGTAGTAGCAACGAGTTATGCCATCCAAACAGGCTTTGAGTTTCTACTTTGCATTGAGTTTTTAACTATTCAGGGCAGGGGTCCGATTTCGAGTCCTACACTATTTTAACTAATTGCACCGTAGACTGATCTCTTAATTATATTAGACAAGTCACATACGATGCGAGCCTACATTACACAGACAAGTGATGATCAGCGACTATTTTCATTTTCAGCTGCGTCACCCTACAGTCTGTTTATAGTAGGTGGTCTGGTCGTGTAGTCTATCAGTGACGTGCAAATACGTTTATGCGTGGGACTGCCGTCTGTGGGAAGGCGTGGGTCGTATTCTAATGGTTTCTGTCGGGTCCTATTGTTAGCTTCCAAGGACGAATAGCGGTCAAGGATTACGCAGTCACTTTAGTTCGCCAAGTAGAAATGCGCCCTAAGCCGTACACCTATTAATCTGATAAGTCTCCGATTAATAGGTTTGACTCGATAACATGTTAATCTATTTCAGCATGGCGATTTCAGAGTGCAGACAGGGACTGGATATCCTGTTGTCTCTATAGCGTCGATGTTTACTAAAGCTAATCGATCAGTTAAGAAAGCGAGGAAGGTATGTAAGATAGAAATATCAGATAAGCAGTTGTTAGTATCCCACTTCGACAATAAATAAATGGTCATCATCTAGTTCCGTTACGATGGATATAAAGAAATTATGAGCAAAGTTTATATGAATTGTAATTGCGCTTTGGAAACGTATGCGCCGATTAAGTGAATTAAGGACGAAGTGAATAGCCGTCATTTAATAACGGTATTGATAAGAAATCAAACGCCGTAGGTTCTAAAATTGACAAGTAAATGAAGTACGACAGAATCTGGTAGAGATTATACGTCTCCGAGAAGCGTTCAACTACCAGCGACATCCCTTAGCAAAATATCTAGCCAATAACCGGAGGCGATAATTACATCGAAGATCTTTCCAGTCACTCGTTGGTGTATCTGACGCGGCAGCAGAAGACACCAAAGGAAAACCAAAGTTTTCGTTTAAGTAACTGTTAATGATGAAGTTGCTACAAACGTATCATCGTTTGACCATCGCACAGACTCCTGAATGGAGGACATTGTAATAGGCATCGGCGGTGTAGGAAAACAAACCCAGTTCGGTTTTACTAAGACTACTCTGCGATTTTGGCCACTTCCTTACCTTGCATTTATGGCGCATCTCTAGCCAAAACAAATTTCGAAGCGACCGGAGAAAAAGCGTAGATAAATGGTGTATGTAAGAACAATATAATAACATCTCCGCAAAGTTACAGATCAATATCTTTAACATCAGTCTGTTGCAGAATTCTTGGACATATCTTCAGTTAGAACACAAGAAATAAACCACGAGTCGGAATATCTGTACGGTTTTAGAAAGCATCGCTCTTGTGAAACTCAGCTTACGCTTTTCTCACATGACATTTTGCAACCCATGGATGTAGGATAAGCAGCACATCCCAGACTTCGAAGCGACCGGAAAAAAAAGCGCAGGTAACTGATGTACACAAGAACATGATGCAGCTGCTATTGTTTTGTCTAGAACTAATATATAGGGTGAGTAAGTAACTTGGGGCTGTTTTATGATGATGCAGTGAAATACAAGACAGTGTCGTATGTCGTCGTCGAGTGAATGTATGAGGATACGAAATGATGTACACAGTATTTATGGTGGGTGTAATGAATGCTTTCAATGTACAAAAATGTAGGTTAATATAGATCACTAGAAACAAACATCCTGTAACGTTCGATTACAGCTTCAGTATGGTGCTACCTGACACAGTCATGTCGAACATGGACTGGACTGAGCATGTAAGGACAATTGTGGAGAAGGCGGATGATCAACTTCCGTTTATTGGCATAATTTTGAGATGAGGTTCATCTGTAAGGGAAACCGAGTATATAAACACTAGTAAGACCCAGTCTTGAGTAGCAATCGACTGTTTGGGATCACCACCAAGACCGTTTAAAGGACAACAGAGAAGCTATGTAATGGCGAATCGCTGATTTATTACATATAGGTTTGATTAACATTCAAGTGTTACAGAGAAGCTCTCGGAAGTGAAATGAAAATCTCTGCAGGAAAAAATACGTTATTTTTTTTAGAAACACTGTTGCGGGATTTCAGAAGGACTTCAATTTCACTGCGTAACGATACTTCCGTCGTCAATTTACATTTGGCGTAAGGATAACGAAGATGAGAGAACTTAGGATTCCTACAGTTTGTCTTTTTTCCTACCGTGGAAAATGACTGGTGATGGTTCCAATTATCCTGCGGCATATCGTCGACTTTTCACACATTTGCAGAAGCGAACACAGAGCTATAAAACACACTATTCTATCCATTCAGTGGGACACATAAGAATCCAAATCAGAGACAAAAAGTTGCATGAAAACTTCTAGTCTCATTGGTTAGAATTGTTTTAAACCAATTTCAACATCTCATTTTCTGTTGTAATATATATCACTATTAAAATTAAATTTTAGAGCCTTTTTTGTCTGCGGTAAAAAGAGTGTGTAACAACGACCTGAACGTGTTGCAATTGTGTGCAAGGTGAAGATGTCATCTTCGAACGAGACGGCGCTCTTCCAAAATTTTCGTGAGATTATGGGTACATTTCCCCTCCATAGGAAGAAACGGATTGGTGTAAGGCAGGCGTTCCCAAACTATTTTGTCACGTAGACCCCTTGCCAACTTTTTCTGCCCTTTGTACTTAATTTTCTTACAAATTCCTAACTTCGAATGTGTTTTCGCGCCTGATATGGTGCTACTAACTTTGATATCTTTAACTGTAAGAGATGGAGTGAAAAACAAGAAAAAAGAGAAAGAAATATGTTAAGTACTATAATACGTTTATTGATTTAAATGACCGAGATGTATATTTAACGACAATGATTTTTTTAGTAAATTATCTATATTTGGTTTCAGTTTTGTTAGGTTTAACCTTAAATCTCCTTTCAGTCATTTCCAGCCTGTTTCTAATAATATATTGATTGTTATTGATCAAATTAAATCCAAAATGGTTGGTAATTTAATTAAAATAGTACTGTGTAGTATTGCACTCGCGGGTTATCAAAAAAAAATTGCTTGACTGTACTTTAGTGACTTCTCAAACAATTGTGTCATGTGTAGTTGTGTGTATGGGTAGCTGTAAATGAATCGGCACTGTAACTCAAACTTCCTAATCTGACTTTATTCAATTAGTTAAGCATGACTTTGAACAAAAGCTAAATATGTAATAAAAACCAATTCTGACCCCGTGACTTCATCCATAGAATGGGCAATTTGACCTCTGGTAGGAAATAATCTTTTTCATTAAAGATTGCAATTGTTTAAACAATAGGACATCATCTTGCTGCAGAAGTGACTGATTGGCAAACAGAACTGAGTTCGGCAATTATTCCTGAATTATGGTGTTGAAAATAAAATGCCAAGATCGCACATTAATAATTCATTCAACAACGACCGGTTTCGGTGAACTGTCACCATCATCTGGTCACATGTATATTTTAAAAGCTGGTCATCTGTCATACATATAAAAGACATGCAAGAAGTAACGTAAAAACAATAAAAATAACATACATTTGCGATTAAAAGCCACTAATCCTACCTTGTTAAAAAAGGGTATAAAATAATAAGTACGACATTGCACTTAGACATATATATAAAATTCTGAATGTGTTAAGCACTTGAAGATGGGCGCAAGCCCGAAACCTGACGTGTCATAAATAAATAATACGATCTTCAATGTTAGTGGTAACACTTTTTAATTTCAACTCTATAATAAATTTCTAAAAACATACACCATGTTTTAACGTTTTCCGTGGAAAACAATGAAAACAACTAGGACCGGGAAAAGTGTAGCGTCGTATTTACTACGCAGTTCACTTGCGCATGGTACTGTTGTTTACGTCAAGTCTCAGCCTAACAGTGCTTCTTGTAGTGCAGGTACTACAGTGTTGTTGCGTAAAAAAGAATATGGTTGAAAGTAGTGAAATCACGTTGGGTATCAGTTACCTATTAGGTAAGAATGTATTTGCGTGGGTGAGTTTTCTAACATTGCTCCAGAAGGCTTATACAGTGAACGAATGAACAGAATGAGCGTATTAGCTAATCGATGTAGCGATGTGCAATCGTATTAACGTAGTCTCAGTTACAGGTAATATAATTTTATGGATAGCACAGCCGCTCCGGTTGCAGGTTCGGATCATCCCTCGGTTTGCGTGTGTGTTAACCTTAGTGTAAATTAGTTTAAGTAGCTTTAAGTCTAGGAACGGATGACCTCGGCAATTTTCTTACCTACATTTGCAATCATTTGAACAGTAGATATTTATAGATCATAAGAATCCACATGTTAAGTCAATACGAATTACTGCTTGTTAGGGAAGAATTCAGATATGTGAACTATAAATGGAAGTAAGTGATTAAAAAAAAAGAAAAAAAGCCTCCTAGTACTGAAACAGTTTTGTTTTTTGTAAGGGATAGAACAGAAATCGTTTTAGCTATTCAATAGTAGGATTCAGAGATATAGCACCACATTTTCCCTACCTCGCGTTGATCACTGCGTAGTCTGTCAAAGGAAGGAAGGAAGATTAGGGTTTAACGTCCCGTCGACACTGTAGTCATTAGAGATTGATCACAGTCTCGTGGTTCTTGTCAAGGCCGGGAAGAGGCCATGTCCTTTGAAACGCATGTTTCATCTTGCAACGTCTGCACAAGCGGCACTAAATCTGACCCTCCTCAGGCACCAGGTGAAACCTGCATGGCAGTCCATTACGTCAGAATGCATTCGGTACCTCTTTGATCGGCTACATGGGAAAAGGCGTGTAAATGCGCTGCTAGCGTCGACATTGCGCACGTTCGAGTGACTGTATTCGCGTGCGTACGGCTCGTGTCTATAAAATCGTGTGTTGTATACACCGTCAAGAACGTTCAATAAAATTTCCTTCTGCTGGGTAGACGAATTCATGGATTCTTTTTTCATTTTCCAGTAATGTATATAATTTCACAATTTTTGTTCCATTTCCTCTCCTCTGTGTGCGCATTGGTTGCACAGTGGTAGAGTGGCAGACTACAAATCCAAATGTCGCGGGTTCGATCCCCGCCAGGTCCTGGGATTTTTATCTGTTACTTTATACCTCTTTCACCTCTGGCAGTATTGCTCATGTGAAAAATACCGAGCAGCACCGTGGTTCGGAACCCACGCTAAACTGTAGGTCCCCCTGTAACTAGCTGGGTAAGTCAGTTCCAAGGTCGGAGGAAGGCAACGGCATACCACCTCCAAACAGGACCATGTCTAGTAAAGCACTGTGGTGTTCAAACCAATCTTCGGATTCTCGACTGCTTTACCTTTACCTGTCCTCCATGAATTCCTTGAATTTGTACACAGTGAGAAAAATTAGTCTGTATTACATGATTTTCAGACAGCCATGTTCGGAAATTTCATGCATTTACGCTGTAAGCAGTCCTTCATCCTTCACGCTTTGAAACAAATCTCTTCTACTACAAGCTCTTTGCTTTCCATTTTTGGGAGGAGCTATTATGGACCATAACAACAATAAAATGTCTGATGGACGTGCGTGGCTTCAGAGCTATTTGATCAGTAGAAGAGACGTATTCTCAGAAAATGAAGACGTGTTCATAGCTCTTAAAGTACGCATTTCAGAGTCCATGTTTATGACTTTTGTTGTTGTTTTTGTCCATACGACTTTCTACCAAAACGTGGAAGGCAAAGAATTTGCATGGAAAAACAATTATTTTAAGGTGTCAAAGATAACACAGGGCGCATAATGTAAATGGATGATATCCCCCCCCCCCCCGTCGCAGTTTGTAACGGGCATTCCTAAACACCCTGTATACGGATGAGTTATGATGTAATAGTATTTTAATAGTCCAACATAAACACTCGCGACACTCATTACTGTGAAAGTTGTAACCAACCGACAGTTGCAACAACACTAGCGCTCCTAGCGATAGGCAAACCGCTGAAGGAGTAATGTTCTTTTATAATTATTTTTGTACGTAATTAACGAAATAGTTACTGTAATTTTTGTGTTACGAACATTAGATAATTATTAACAGACATACTTAAACAGGAAATTAATGTAAAAGCAGCCGTATTTCACTGTTTCAGTGGCATAAAGAACAACTTTGTCATGAACA
Source organism: Locusta migratoria (assembly GCA_026315105.1). Classification (NCBI taxonomy): domain Eukaryota; kingdom Metazoa; phylum Arthropoda; class Insecta; order Orthoptera; family Acrididae; genus Locusta; species Locusta migratoria. The sequence continues at coordinate 548,989,962 of CM048745.1, read as the reverse complement.
GATGTTCGGAAAACTTCTTTTGATGTTTCACTATTATCATCCATAAAGAACATCTGCCATTTTTAAACGCCCAATATAACACAAATAATTGAAGACATTGCCTGTAAGTATCACTCTGAGATAAATAGGAACATCTTGATAACACACATCAAAGAAGTTGGTACATTGTATTTCATATATAGATTCCAATATAGCAAAAGGAATATTAGGATTTAACGCCCTATGTACATCTAGGTTATTAGAGATAAAAGAAAAAAAAAACATTATGGCTGAAAACGACTTATCAAGTAAACACATATACCTTCTACAAAGAATATTGAATGTTAAACGGGACTAACGAAAGAAACTAACTTGTTTTCAGTTGCTTGGAATACGTACTATCAAACTGACCTACAGAGCTCAAAATGCTGCCTTTCTCAGTTGAGAACAATAAAACTACTATGAAACCGGTAGTCCAGGAAACGTCTTACAGAATTGCAGCGTGAGAATAGCTGCAGAATGTCAGTGATATTTACTATATACAAACACACTTCTGAACTGAATACAAAACATTTTTGTTCGCCTATATAGTCCAATCATCATGCTGTTATACGGAACACACGCTTGATCTCTGTAGCATACGAACATCACTTTCAGAGAATTTGTTAAAAAGAATGCCACTTCTCTTGTTTAAATTTCTAAGTATTACATTTACATGTACTTTCTGATTTGCATAGTCATACAGATTAGTTACACTTCACATCACGATACTCTAGCTAGTAGCCTTGCCAATACAATACAGATCGCACAAAGACGTTTGACACGGTGTGATCTGTGAAGCAACGATTAATGGAATCTTCTTATCTTTGTGGCACTACCGCAACTGCCCTTACTCTCAGCATCCAAGGTCTTGGTGGGAAAGGTCGTAATACATTCCTACTGCCTTAATAAATGATGTTGCTACCACGAGCAGACAAAAGGAAACAGATTGCAATATAAGCGTCGAGACTGCTGTCATGTCACACAATCGTACTTAATTCAAATCCCGATGCTCTTTCTGTGTAAAGACGCTGTGTTAACCGCGTTTCCAACCTTTCGGTTCTTCGAAAGTCAATATATTCCCACTCACTTTTAATGAACCATAAACAAAGTTTCGTGCAAGAGCGATGAATAAAGCTTACTTCTGGATCTCGTGTCCGTTATTCTGAGTTTTCTCACTGAACACCATTGTCATTTGCCATCTTTAGTGATTAATAGCTAGTTCAGCTCCATCATGCCTCAAGTACAATATTTTGTTGATTTGACAGACAAAAATGTTATGGGAAATTTAATTATAGATGTAAATATTGGTCTGCGTAGTGTTAAACCAGATAATTGTCTACAGACTAGAATAGCTCGTGCTTTATGTGATATTGTTAGTAATAATCTAGCCAATGTTCAAAGCACAACAAGTATTGATAAAAAAGGAAACTGAAGTTATCATTAATAATCTCAAATAATATGATGCTTTAATGACAAAATCAGTTAAAAGTAGCTGACGGTTCTCACCAACAAACAAGTGTATGTAGCGAAAACCTTACATTATTTTTGGAAGAGATAGTATTTCCAAACCACACGAAGACCCAACTACAACTCTGTTAATAATGATTTTTTTTATGTAATCCCTATCATAAAAATAGCTGATTAACATAAACCCCCAACCTCATAAACTACGGCCCCAGTTTAAAATTCACAAAAAAAGATCTCATTCACCCTACGAACAGTGCTTGCCATGACATAGCAGAATTTCAGCACAATAGTCGCAAGCGAGAATGGCCGTGCATTATAAGGCGTTTTGAGACGGAGTGCACGACTGCACTCACTCGGAGGTTGGAGTCGTCCCTCGGACATGGGTTTGTGTGTGTGGTTGTTGTTAGCATAAGCTAGTCCAGTAGCTGATGACCATTGTAGTGTGGTCCCGAAGATTTACAATTTTTTTTGTTTGTTAACATCACATAGTTCAGGAGAAGTGACGTCATAAACAGTGAAATGCACTAAAAACTGCTGCATTCCACAACAATGTTGCGCATCTCCTCCTAAACCACTGGACTGATTTCAAATTTGGTGCACTTTTCCTTACCGTTAGGGAACGATTGCTGTAAGCATAAGACCACCTAGTTGAGGCGATATGACGTCATGAACAATGAGATAAATGATGAACCGCCAAATGTAATACATACAGATCCACAGCTTTATTCCGATCTTGATAAAATTTTGCTCATCTCAGTTTCCAAACAAGAGGAAAATCGGTAACTACTTAAAGTTTCGTATGGCGCACGGCGAAGAGTGTTCCAGTTACGGATTTCTGCAAGATATGTATTTATGTTGCGATCTTGATGACATTATGTGCACTTGACCTTCAGTAAGCTGCCGCATGATGCACGACAGAGGGTGCATACGAACCTACTACATCAGTCAATATTAGAAAATAAAATAAAACTAATAATAGAATTACCACTATCAGCAATTCTGTTACCGAGCACGAAGAAAATAAATATTTTTCAGTTCCAATTTTGTACACTGTAAAAGAATCCAACGTCTCATCAGGAATTAGTACGACTACAATTAGCATTCGCCACTAGTAACAACATAGAACACAGCGTTGTTCAAAATTTAAAACCAGTACGCTCACCATTATAAAATTCAGATATGTATAAAATCATTTGTGACCTCTCCGTCCTACTATATATGAAAAAAAAAACGAGCTTTCTCAGTTATTTATGAGGAACATGTCTTGGGTAAAAAAAGATACTAAAGCAACTTTTTTTTTCGATTAATGTTCAAATGTTTGTAGAGCTTATGGGACTTAACTACGGGGTCATCAGTCCCGAAACTTACAAACAACTTAAGAACTAGCTAATACTAAGGACGGCACAAATATCCATGCCCTAGGGGGGATTCGAACCCCCGACCGTAGTGGCCGTACAGACCGTGCCGATTAATTGCAGACCACAAACCTAAAGAAGTTCGTTACATTGTTATTCTGTATACAGAGAAAAAATAGGCTTCAGGCTCGAAGTTCTTGAAGAATTAGAAATATTTGAATATTTTTCAGTGAATGATTTTATGATTCCTAATGAACAGGGGGAAAAGGTAGAGAAATTCAATGATTTAAAACCGTTACTCAAAGATCACAAAAATTAGTTTTTTCGTCTTCTTGTTTTTGTTTCTGTAGGTTCCGAAATTATGTTTTTCCTCTTATTTCTTTATTTCAATGTAATCCTTTTTGTAATTAACATTCGCGTCATTTACATTTCTAAAAGTTCATAAGTAGAAAAGCTTTTTGTCTTATCTCTTGATTTTATTAATATTTCATTTCAAATATACATTGATAGCACCGTAACATCTCAGGCAGCTGTAGCCATGTTTTGTTACTAGATGTCGCGATTTATTTGGCGTCCACATATGGCAGTTCCCATCGTTAAAACTAATGGCACCTACATACCCTCACAGAATTATGTAAGGGATGGAATAAATTATTACAGCCAAACATAGAAAAAAAAATTAGTACCTTGCAGTTCTCTATAGATAGTGCCTGTCTAAAGTTCCTAACAATACGTCCCAAACAAAAATATAGGCCCACTTAATTACTTTTTATTTGCTGAATATGTAATAAAATTTATATCTGGTACAAACTGTCCGTGCAGTGACAGGCTGAATTAGGCGGAGGCAGATTACCATCACTCTGACTGCCACGTAATCGTGAATTATTTCATTTCATTAAAAAAAAAGAATTAAAAACTATTTAACACGTGTGAGTAGAGCCAAACATGGATATAACTTCTGTAGTCAGATTATGAAAGCATTGACACTTCCCTCGAGGAAATACTTCGCAGAACTCTTGAACAGTTTCTATCTAACGGATTTTTTCTAGTGAACTACACAGGAAATCTATCAGCTCTATTCGGGAATTAACATGAGCACTGTAAATGATACAGCAAATAGTTCCAGAAAAGAGTTGTCAGGCTGTCAGTATCATGCAAATCAAATGAGAACAGTTGCTGTATTTCTTCCATTCTTCCATTCAGCAGTCAGCACTTTTCACCATTTGCAATAGCTGTAATTCCAAAAAGACTAGGGAAATACACAATGACATTTGCAAAAATATCGCTGCCTAGGAAACATGAAATGTCGTGTCGTAGCGACTACTCCCGAGAAGTGCCGAACAAAGCCGAGACCGCTCGGCCAGTCCAGCCGTTCTGCGTGCCATTTGGTACTCCAGCCGTGTTGTACACGAAAATCCGTCGTGGTACACCCTACCTATTATTACAAACAGAAACAAAATCTCTGTAGTAGTTCCTGAGATATTTGACGAATCATGAATGAAGTATAAATTGTAATCGTAAACAATATTCTTAGGGAATGCAATCTTTATATTTTTCATTTACTTCTAATGTGGAACTTTCCTTCTTACCAAATAATATTTTAGGTTAACGGATAGTACCATAAACAGGTGCAAACATCTAACGATTTTGTATCGGTTGTGAATAAATGGTTGCCACTATTTAAATTACAACCCTCGTATTTTACATCAATTTTATATCGGTGTCGATAAAATTCACTTCGCTATGTCTGTTATATTTGGATTCATAATATTCTATTCTGGTGCAGCCATTGACAGAAGTCCTTATATCAGATAAGCTATCACACAATTCATCGATGTATGTCACTCGAAATGATCGCGTGGTCTGAGGCGTCATGCTATGAACTGGGGAGGCGTTCATGCCGGTGGTTCAAGTCCTCAGAAATGTTCAAATGTTTGTTAAGCTTGAGGGACTTAACTGCGGGGTCATCAGTCCCTAAACTTACAAACTACTTATGAACTACCTTGTAGTAAAGGCGACACAAACATCCATGCCCGAGGGGGGATTCGAACGCCCGACCGTAGCGGCCGTGCAGATCGTGACTGGCACGCCGCAGACCGCTCGGCCGCGGCCGGCTTTAAGTCCTCCCTCGGGCATGGATGTTTGTGTTGTCCTTAGTGTAAATTAGTTAGTTTGGGGGTGGAGAGAATCCCTCCTGTTACTTTCACAATATTCTTCTTCCTACATGCTACAACTATACTAAAATAATCTCAGATTATAATCTTTTTGCAGTCCTAGTCTTGTTTCTTTATGTAACCCTACTCTTTTCTGCTTTACTACACAATGTAGTAATGTTTACCATTCACCGTCCCCCCCCCCCCGCCCCCTCTTTCATTTCACTCCCACCCCTGGCCATACATTTTAATGTCTATGTGCAGTTACTCTGCTTTCCTTGGTTGTCTCCTCTTTGTGCAGGTTCGTTACCTCTATCCCCCCTCCCCCAACCCAGTCATCAACTATCTTCTACCACTCTCACACCCTCCCACCCCTTAAGTATTTAGATACATATTCCAATTGTAATTTCTGGTAACTATTCCCCTCGCCTTCCCCCTCATATTAATGATTGGTTATATTATGTCTCCAATTGATTAAACTGCACTATTCCAATAGTCACTAGCACTGTGATAGTGACTTGGTTATTCTTAGTAAATCAGTCACCTCTTACTCTTATTGTGTCTTAGAGCACCATGATCTGCTCTGTAGGATTGTGATCTTTGGTATATTTCTAGCAAGTTGAGTGTTGAATTTTTTTCAGTTGTCTGATTAGATGAACCAATTGTAACACTAGCTTAATATTATCGTAACCATACACATTTGTTTGGACATTAGTTCACACATATTAACCTGTATAATCACATCCTTAACTTAGTTGTGACATGAGAATCACTTCCCAGTTTATCCACATTAACATTTGAAGCCATATACACAATGACACTATGTTTATATTGATAGCGGCATTCTAAGCGTTATACTAGTGTGTCAGAGGCTAGTTTGGAAATGTTCCGCCTATGGGGCCACTTATCATTGTACTTGTTATACTATTGAATATTAATCTGTTAAGCGACTGATTTATCAGTCACATGCTCCTCTTTTTAGGCATTTATTGTCAAATACATCGATTATTACTGTTTTTTTTTATCCCACAGCTTTTTTACTTATTTATTTTTACCCTTTCACTATGAGGTTCATTCATAAATACTTTGTTAGCAGCTGATTATTGTTATTCCTTGCATAATCTCTGCACTTAGCGTTTAGTCTCCTGCTAGCATGTAACATATTAAGCTACAATAGTAAAATATAAGTGTAAATTTTATCCCTTTATATGAACATATCTTTTATTGCAATCTATTTATAACTGAGCCACTCATTATATTAGCTTTATAAACTGTCACACTCATGTCGAATACTTTTATATCCACACTTTTAAATTTCTGTAACCGACTTTTGTACGTTTTATATGATTTACTGCAATACCAATACACTTGTTTGCGTGTATAGAGACCAGAAGAAGGGCACTCAAGCGTCCGAAACCGGTTGTCACAAATAAATTATTACTAGCAACTGGTTGCTGCACTTTATGAATTAATAACCTGAACAGTTACTGCCATGGATAAAATACTTCATTTCTCACGTGGTTATGTAGCTAGCGATTTTAACTGATACTGCCGCGCGAAAGCAGCAGCGTGGTTTAACGCGCTTTGCCATTGATTAAACAGTCACTTCTCTTTGGAGGTTCGAATCTTTCCTCGGGCATGGATGTGTGTGTTGTTCTCAGCATCAGTTAGCTTAAGTAGTTTGTAAGCCTAGAAACAGAAGAACTCTACAGTTTGGTCCCTTAGCTTTACAAACATTTGAACATTTCATTTTATCGGATAGCTTATGTCACTAAAACAGAAGTTTACATTATTCATCCACATTTAATTAATATTACCGCTTTAGTGAGATAATTTGTTAATCGTCAGGTAACAACAACAACAAAATGTTTGCATTTGGGAGTACTATTTGATTAGAAATAGTTTATTAGTTTGGTTAGTAGGTTGAGAGAAATATATATATATATATATATATATATATATATATATATATATATATATATATATATATATATATATATTTAACTTTTTTTTTAATAATAATTCAGATCTGAAGATGTTCTGCAGTACAGATTGTAAAGATTAGTGATACACACTCACCTTTCCACTTATCTTAAAAGCTAAGTTCGGCAAACCTACATTTACCGCTTTTGCAGATTTGGATAAAACTTTTCATAACGTTTACTGAACTGCGTTATTTCAAATTCTGAAGATAGTAAGGCTAAAATATATCAAATGAAAATTTATATATGGCTTATACAAATGGGCAGCAGTTACTAGTCGGTCTCAAAAAGGACGCAGTATTTGGAAAGAGAGGGTTGTTGCCTTCGCCGGCCGCGGTGGCCGAGGAGACTGAGACGCTCCAGTCACGGTCTGCACGGCCACTACGGTCGGGGGTTCGAATCCCCCCTCGGGCATGGATATTTGTGCCGTCCTTAGTTGTAAGTAGTTCACAAGTAGTTTGTAAGTTTAGGGACTGATGACCCCGTAGTTAAGTCCCATAGACTCTACAAACATTTGAATTTGGTTGTTGCCGTTGCCAAATTTTATAAATCCTTACATCGAGCAAGCTGTGAAGCACGCAAAGAGGAATTTGGAATGGGGAAATAAATTTCAGGGAGAAGAAATGAAAATCTTGTGGTTTGCCAATAGCACTGTAATTCTATCGGATACATAGAAGAAAAGTAGTAAATGAGTTTTGTTTTATGATGGTAGAAGTAGAGAAAATATAAAATGCGGAACGGCGATGTGAAGAAAAGCTTTTCTGAAGAAGAGAAATTTTTTGACATCTAATAATAATTCCAGTGCTGGGAGGTGATTTCTGAAGGTATTTTTCTGTTGTGTAGTCTCTTACTGGAGCGAAACGTGTACGGAAATAATTTAGAAAAGAGCGGAGGATGTGCTGAGAATAAGGGAGGGGGGGGGGATGGGAGGGGGGGGGGAGTGAGTAAAGGGGAAGATGAAAATTTCTTGACTGTACAAGGAATTCGTTGGTACCATACATACGAAGACATCAATAAATCGTTAGTGTAGTAGCCTGTAGAGAGAAGATGTCAGATTTATACAACCATTAATAAAATTTATTGGTATCACTGGCAGTCAAATAGTGAAGATTTTTTAAATATCTACACAATGTCGCGGAAGATGAATCAAATTCATCGTTTTGCTAACGAGACAAAGTAGCAAAATTCCAAAGCAAGAAAAATAAATATTATTTTGTTTTTGCTTATTAAAAGAAAGTAAACCCTATCCTACAAGGCCGCGGCGGAGCGAGCGAGCGCATTGAGGCGCTATGCTGCGATGCGCGAGGTCGTTCCTCGTCGGGGGTTCGACTCTCCCATCGGGCATGGATGTTTGTTTCGTCTTTAGTATTAGCTAGTTCATAAGTAGTTTGTAAGTTTAGGGACTGATGATCCCGCAGTTAAGTCTCTTAAGCTTTAGAAACATTTGAACATATCGCTGTATTTGTGGTTCTTTATCTCACAATACATCTCTGTTTATTCTTGACAGTTTTTCATCTGCAAACCAAAACGTCTGAAATTTATGGGATTACTGATAAATTTGAAAATATCGGGATTTTTTACGAAAATATAGGACGTGAATTTTGTGTTTGGGATATTTTACTGATGCGACTGTTTATAGAATAAATTGTCTGTGTGTTTATAACAAGTTTGTATCACTTACTTTGATGTATTTGCGGTATTTTCGCGTTGTGAAGCAGCACTTTGTCATTTTCACTTCACCCAATGTTTTTGTCACGGAAACAGGACGACACCATAAAATTATCGAAAATCTTCCTGGCCAGGAAATCATCATGTCTCAACATAATCGAATCGTTATTTTGAGGGGGGGGGGTTAATGAGTGAGAACCCATTTTACAGCTATAACATCGTTTAAATAAATGGCGGATATTTTGGTACAAGAATGAATAACATTCTGTTGGAAAGACTACAAACGCATTGCGAATCTGTTCCTCTAAGAGTTTCAGCCGTTTTGAAAGTTTACACTTAAACGTGTATGTTGCGTCTGTTTTATCGTGGTGTAGGCGTTTACGTGTGACATTGCTCATTAAACATGACATCTGATAAATTGAAGCACAACACCTAACCCTGCACCGTAATTTCCATACCTGCAGATTTATTTTAATATCTAACAAGTTATTTTGAGTGAAATTTATCTTTATCATGGGCCGCCACTGTATTTTAAATAAAAAGGCAGAAAAATTAACTGACCTATCCTAACCGTCCAATGGCGACAAGCTAGGATCTCAAAATGTTATAGAATTTTTATTTATTTATTATTATTATTATTATTTTTAATGCTGTGAATCAGTATTGATAAAATAAAACTCAAGTCAATCTAGCTAACAATTTCCCTTTATTTGTACACATAAAAACATAACCAACCAAAATAAGCGAGAGGGTTTTAATGAGATAGAACAATTCCAAAATGAATGATTATATTTGACAATAAAGATCATACAGCCTACATAAGTAGTTTGTAAGTTTAGGGACTGATGACCCCGCAGTTAAGTCCCATAAGCTTTACAAACAGTTGAACAGTTGTCCTGCAGGCAACGGAAGACCCAACAGATCCCGACCAGCTGCCGTCATACTCCGTCCGAAGGCGTTAACGAATGCGGTACGGAGGGGGCGTGGTCGTTCCCCCACACTCGCGGCCGCTGTTTCCTCTACCGGAGCCGCTCCTCATATGGCGTCACAAGGGCTGAACGCCTTACCACAACTGCTCAGCAGGGTGGGATGGTTACCCATCCCAGTATTAATAAAGCCTGACAGTGCTTAACTTCAGTGATCAAGCGAGAACCGGCGTACCCACTGCGGCATGGTATTTGTGTATTTTTCTTATTAACATAACAAAACTTGTTCCTACTGGCCTAAATACATAAAATAGTTATAGAATAGCGTCATTACATATTGTTGTTGAAATAAAAGGCGTAATCCACGGTAATTTTTGTGGTTCTGAAAATATTACATGATAATTTACGCTACGAAGTGTGAAAAACTTTTGAAACAATTTTTTTCTGAAATACGACACATAATCGCACTTTCAGACCATTCCACATTTTTAAATGGTATAACCCATTTCTCTGCATCTTCGTCTCTTCTTTTTTCTACGACAGAGAACATTTATCTTACTTCTGTTCTGGTAGTGCGCATCGGTTGCACAGTGGTACAGTGCCAGACTACAAATCCAAAGGTCGCGGGTTCGATCCCAGCCAGCTCTTAGGATTTGTATCTGTCACTTTCCACTTCTTTCACCTCTGGCAGTACTGCTCATGTGGAAAATACCGAGTGAGTAGCATCGTGGTTCGGAACCCACGTTAAACTGTAGGTCCCCCTGGGTAAGTCAGTTCGAAGGTCGGAGGAAGGCAACGGCATACCACCTCCAAACAGGACCATGCCTAGTAAAGCACTGTGGTGTTCAAACCAATCTTCGGATTGTCGACTGCTTTACCTTTACCTTTTGTGGTAATGGCTGAACTGTGGTACTCTTCTTTTCATTGTACCATTCCCTGCCATCACGTTCATTTTCATAAGCGTAGGAAATGTAGTCATGGAGACATGATATATCGGTTAAGATACATCTAATAGAGTATGATATTTCGGAAGGAAAATCGGAATTTATATCACTTTTTTTTAATGCGTCATGGTCAGGGATCTTTTAAGGCACTTTTAGAGCTGCACTAGAATAAAATAAATGATAAATGAACAATACTTACCTTGCTTTCTTTAATCCATGTTACCCACTCAAAATGCATCCGTTACTGACTGTTCCGGCCACCTAGCAGTCCTGAAAATAACGAGTAGGTGCCGTGGTTGTGCTTTGGAATGTATTTAATACGTTACATTCGGCATTATTACGAAAAATTACACACAATGTGAACAAACGGCTTTTAGATGCATGTATCACATATAATACAATGGATCTCTATAGGTTACTGGAGGAAAAAAGGTGGTGGTGAAAACGCAGGGGGGGGGGGGGGACAAGAGACGAGAACAGGAAGCACGTTCAAATGGCTGACTGATACTGTTGTTATTCGGAGATCAAGGGAGAACGTCTATTTTATATTTATTTTTATTTATATTTACCCTGTTTTTCTGGTCCAATTGAGGAGCAAGTCGCCATGTCAGTACATGAAATTGCGATAGAAGACTAGGAATAGACAGTATGAAACCTATAGGAATATGAATTCTTCGACAGAATACAAAGGGTGAGGCATGAGGAAACGTTTCAGTTTCGACTTGAAAGTGAGTGGATCACTACTAACATTTCTCAACTCTTCTGTCAGCTCACTGAAAATGGACACAGCAGAAAAATGAAGGCCTTTCTGCGCAAGAGTCAAGAGATGGGATCCAAATGCAGATTCAGTTTATGCCTAGTATTAAAAGGGTGGTATCTATTAATTTTTGGAAATAAGATGACATTATTACGAGTTCGCAGCTTTTCAGTTAATACGGTACTACTCATAAATGTAATCTTACCTCTATGACTCTGGTGCAGAAAGGCGTGCAATATTCTTCTGCATCCATTGTGATAAAAACTGTAATTCTTTATTTCACGTAGAGCAAGTCCAATTTGAGGGCTTGAGAACATATTGAAACGTCTGGGCCACTCCTAGAAAACTTTTTTTTCTTCATTTAGTTCTGTCGAGTTAGACTTTCGACTGTGCAACCCATATATGCACTGCTCAAAACATTAACGGGATCAGTTCAGATATCATACACAATAGACGTGCGTTAAAGTATTTTATTCAGATATTACTTACAATTGTAATTTGTGTGTGATACAGTACCATATTTTTCTGTGTCGACTGCGGTTATATAGATTGAGGCAGCATGGGGCTACCGTAATAGTGAAAAATACATTCTTTTTGCCCTCGGACAGAACAGTTGCACAGCGGCGTGGCATGGACATTATGAGGTCATCAAACAGCTCCTGACGGTTATTTGGCCATTCTTCCACGAGCGCAACCTCCAGCACTGCAACCGTTGTGGGAGATGCTGCTCTTGCTGCAATGCGCGTGCCAAGTCCATCACAGACCTGCTCAGTCGGGTTTACGTCCGGTGAACAAACTAGCGACTCCATTTGTTCGATTCCTTCAACTTCAAGCATGCTGTACACTAGCGCAGCTATGTGAGGACGAGCGTTATCGTTCATCAGCAGGAACCCATCTTCTCTGGCACCAGCGTAGGGCACAACAAAAGGTTCTCTTTTCTATACCTCTAACAGTCAAAACCATTCTGAACGACGTAGAGGTCGTACGTCCGTCAATACTGACTCCTGTCCACACCATTCATCCACTACCATGATATGGTGATGTTTCCTGCACATAAGCGGAATTGTTCCACGTTGTCTCCAGAGGAGGGAACGGCAATTGTCCGGTTGAATATGAAATCTTCACCCATCTGTGAACCCGGCGCCATTCGCTTCGACTGAAGTCCTGATGTTCCTCCAGTATGCTAAACGATGTGGTGGTTTTAGTGGGATACAAGACACCTGCCTCCGAGCGTAGAGACCACAATTCTCAAAGGCGATTTCTATCTGTTTGTGCAGATAAGCGCGTCCTGTTGCTGCCTGGAGGGTGCGTTGCAGCTAAGTTGCGTTCAGCCTCCTGTCCCGACGGGCTGGTGACAGCAGTTATCGGTCGCCTCTCGCTGATGTTACACGTGTACGATCTTCGTATTGCCATCTTTGACCGGTTCCTGCTGTCTGAAATCGCGTCCAGGTCCTGAAAATAACACTGTGGGATCAATAGTTGCAGCCACCTCTCTCTGTGTCTGTTCCGCTTCTAACCTTCCTATGGCTCTCCATTCCATAGCTTCAGAAAAGCAGTGTTGCCAACCGTAGCGACATGTCCCTACGCTTAGGGACTTCTGACTATTTTTCCAAGCTGTAGGGACGGATTTTCAAAACGTAGGGACTTTTCTCATGGACATGCAATCCATTCCATTTTTCAGGTATATATTCATTTGTATAAGGGCTGTATGTTTGTAAAATCTCTTGGAAACACAATTAATAGTAATGAAGTAATAGATTAAAACTTGGTGCGTGATGGGACGGATTTCCATGAACGTTACTGTGTATGTGTTCATATCTAATGAACTGCGTGTCGTACTGTGAAACAATTTAGAAGGTACACTCAGCTATATGTGGGTATATCTTCTGTAAAATTTCTTGCGGCTTTAATTTGTAGTGTAGAAAATATAAATTGTTACGTTATACCGAAAGACGTAGTTTTAGTCCTTGAACTGCGGAAAAGTAGGAAGCGAGAAACTTTTTTCTTTTCATCATTTTGCTATGGTTGTCAGCGAGAAAAAGTTTAACAAATGTTTGAAATTATGTTTAAAGTTTGTTGCAAGTCGCTAAGTAATCTCTTTCTCATATAGCGTATTCATAAAGTCTCACCGCATTATGTGACAGTTTTTTGCGATTCCTATTGTTTATGACGTAATATTTTCTGAACTATGTGTCGTATGTGATTCTTAACCCTGCATCAATTGTTACCTCACGGTAAGGAATGTGTGTACCAAATTTGGTGAATTCGGTCCAGTGGTTTAGGAGAAAATAAGCAGCATTGTCTCTAAATACAGCAGTTTTTCGCGCATCTCATTGTATATAACGTCACAAGTCGTGAACTCTTTGTTGTGTGTGATTTCTACACTTACGGCGACCGTCCTTATGGATTGAAGCTTACGTGTACAAAATTTCATAAGGATTGGATGAAAACTGTGGATTTGTATGGAACTCGTACAAATATACGGACACTCTGCTTTATGTATTAGATTTTCTTTATCTCCGGCCTCTTATAAATCTGCGGGTAATTCTTTTTTTGATGAAAATTAGGGGACTGTGTCGGTTTCATTAACCAGCGGCTTTCGCCAGCAGGTCTCCAGTTGCAAGACGTCCTCGCGTTGCAGGATGCGGAAACCGGCACCGAAGACAGCTCCGTCCGTCGTCGGAGCAGCGCGCGGCCGTTCCCGGAGGAATAATAAAATCAGTCGGTCAGTCGGCCGAGCGGCGCGACCAAGGACAGCGGCCAGCAGATAGCATCCTGCGCGGCTCCTAACGGCCGCGGCCGGCGGAAAGGTCCCGCCCGACAAATGGCCCATAATCGTTCCAACGGAGCTGCCGCTGATTGGCTTCTTTCCGGCGCGCACTCAGTGAAAGGGGATCTGATTGTCTGGCAGACAATGCACGGACAGTCGCCGCAGCAACCAACCGCCTCCCAGTCCCAGCCGGCCGAATGCAAAGCGGGACCGGTTCACCTCGCGGCCGGAGGCGCAGCGAGCGCGCGCGTGCATACACATTACCATAAGGCACTGTGCGCCCGTGGCAATTAATTAGCTGAAATTAGAGGCGATTGTGCCGGCCGCGCGGCCTCGGGGGTGTAAAATAAATCTGCGGGGGCGGATCTCGCGCGCCGCATTCGGCCGTCCGATTGAGAGGCTTGGTGCTCTGCCGGTAGGTCTGGGCTAACTGTTTTCCTATTGTGGGAGAGGGCGCGACCCCAGCTGGAAGCCTGTGCCGGCCCAGACCCGTCACGCAGTGACCTCGCTCCCAGCTGTTCCATTACTGCGTCCGACCTCTCACAGCCGCGTTGTGAAACGAGGAGCTTTACAGAACAGATGAATGCTTAATTACGGGGTTGTTCGAGACGTACCGCCTAGCTATTCGCGCTTGTTATACTGTGGATCCTAGCAGTGCGAATATTGGGGTACAAGATGTTAGTCAGACTACAGTTTCCCGTCGCAGTCGAGGTCATCAGCGGCGGATAAGTGACTCAGCTAAGTGGTCAGAGAGGGAAAGGGGTCTGGTGCGTCACTGCAAAATTAATTTCGATATTGATCCTGAGAGAGCGACCTTATCAGGATTACTGGAACCGTGCTTCTCCAAGTACAAATTCAATGTCTTGCAAGGTACCTGTTGAGTGCTAGGTCCCAGGTTCAGTCTTTACAAAGACTGATTTGTAAGTTTGTGCTAGCAGTTATGACAGGAAAATATCTACTATCTTTACCATCGCTATTGTCAGATACTGTGCAAAGCTTCAGATTAAAAACTACACAACCAAGAAAAAATGTTCTAATGTTTGTTAAGGTTAAGGGACTTAACTGCGGGGTCATCAGTCCCTAAACTTACGAACTACTTCTGAACTACCTTATACTAAAGTCGACACAAACATCCATGCACGAGGGGATGATTCGAACCCCCGACGGCGGACGGCCACACGCACCGCAACACGGCGCTCCAGTACCCGCGGCTAATCCGCCGCGGCCACAGCCAAGAAGTAGGCTATGGATTTCTTCTTCTGAAGGAAATAATTCCTTTACAGAGTTACATAACAAATCCTGTGTTACAAACGTCGTATGCCATATCGATCAAGTCGTGGAATAAAATGTAAAACATCGCTTTACATTATTACAAGTCGTATTGAATCACAGTCAGAAATATAACTTTTAGCCTCTGTTGCTCAGTGGCAGCATCTCTGACCTCCCATGCAAGGGGTTGGGTTTGATTCCGGGACTGGGTGTTGTCCTAATCATCAGCGGCACACAAGTTGCCCACGCGGCATCAACTACAAAAAATAATTAAATAAAATAACTTGCACTACGGCGACCGGACAGTCCCGTCTGGGATCTCCCGACCAATATTACCAATCGGTCATTTCCATCAATCTTTTAATAATGCAATGGGTTGTTTTATATATTTTATTCCATGACTTCTGTAAATGTGTAAAGCATCGCTTTAAATTATTTAAAGCGCTATGGAAACATAATAAGACATCAAACTTTTAATAATGCAAAGAATTGTTTCAAACATTTTATTCCATGACTTGAGCGATGTTGCTCGCTAGATTTGTAAAACACATGCTATTGAAACACGTCTACTGAATGTGTGGTCGTGTTCCATTTTGTGTTATTCATTACTCTAAAGTGTTTCTTCCCCATTAATATTGTCTCTTTGTATGTCAATAATTTTATTCTTTTATTAATGATAAATGCCCCTTGTTTATATGTGTTTCCACCCGTGTGATTGAACTTGTGTGTTCGACTGAATGTGGAAGGTTGCTTTTAGTATTGACTGACTGCCGCGCAATGGTTTACAGTCGCCGCCTCGTGCTTTAGGTCTCATTTTCTTTAGTCGGGAACGCATGGCTTCGTAAGTTGTCATCACTGGCGTTTGCTGGGTAGCCAGAGACAAGCTTACCTACCAAGATGTGCGAGGTTGCCTGTTCTCAGTGTAGTACCAATATAATCATGGTCGAAAGACCTGACAAAAGAGACCTCTCTGAAGCTCTTTCGTCATTCGAGGCGAAGTGTTTGCATTCTCATTCCAATGATGATTGTGTGTCCGGTTTTGCTCAAGTTAGAATACAAGTGTGTGGCCTTCAGCCTTTGTGCAAATTTCCTTCGTGTCTTTAACTAACGTTTTCGCTTCGTGTCTGTATCCGTGAGTATGCTAGATATTTCTCAGATTTTCTGGTTTGATTTCGTCTTTCTTGTCTTGGTATGACCGATTGCACCACGTGCTTACATAACGGTCTTTACTTCGACCTTCAGCCATGCTTTCATTGATACTAGCTTTCTTCTATATGAATTCTCTCTCATGTGCTTTACTTGCATATTCTACATTAACTTATTTGTAAATTCTATGTAATTCACCATGGTCGCACTCCATGTGGTACTTAATGATAGTATGCTGTTACGTCCCTGTAGATGAGTTTGTTTGGTGCATAGTTGATTTTTAATTATTGGCTTGAAGACACCTGCCATCTCGTTAAAATGCCACCGACGCTTCGTTTCGATGCTGCGATGAAGTATTGCCACATGTTGCAAGCATTATGCATGTGTCTGAGTGAATGAATGTGCTCCCCTCTATCCACTCTGTATTTGCAAATTTCCTCCCATGTTACCCCCATATTCATAAAGGGCAGAAACAATTTCATTACGGGCAATAATTTTATGATTTAATTCAATGTTGTACAAGGTGTGTGCCTTATTGTGCTTACTTTGGTCTCCCCGCATTTATTTGCTTGTTCATTTTATTGAATGGATGATGATTTAAAGTGTCTAAACTCTGCTTTATAGTTTCATGATCCCTGTCCCATGTTTAATTATCTATTCCTTATTTTAGCATTAATTTTGTCTTCGTTGAAACGTTGGCTGCTCCCTTAGGCGTGATCAGTTAAATAAATTTCCATTGCGCAAGTACTGTGGCCACTCGTAAAGTAATTTAAAGCAGCAGTGATCGTTTTAACTTGCACTTACAGATATCAGCTGTCCGAGACCTTACATAGAAAACTAATATGTTATGGAACTGAGTAAAAAAATCATTTCCTTATGACGAAATCCATACTTGTCACTATGCTCTTCTATTGCCGCCATGGAGGAGTGGCCGAGCGCATTGAGGCGCTATGCTACGATGCATGAGGCCGTTATCTGTTTGGGGTTCAAAGCCCCCCTTGGGAATTGGTGTTTGTGTCGTCTTTAGTATAAGGTAGTTAATAAGTAGTTTGTATGTTTAGGGTCTGATGCTCCCGTAGTTAAGTCCCTTAAGCTTCACAAACATTTGAAAATATTTCTATTACTGAATATGTTTCCCCAGTCTGGTACACGTCATCTCATGCCAGACAACTAGATTCTGATCTCAGCGGAACCTTTAGGTTGAAGACAGGTTGCTTAAAAACCCACCCCAAAGACAAATTATACTACCTAGTCGGAATAGCACCACCAGGAGTAGTGGCTGCCAACAAGGAGAGAGCGACAGTGAAATATAACACTGTCTGTCAACTGCATGGACATAATCTACTATAACAACGGCTGAGCTCGCGGAAGAGCATCCTGAGGAGACGAAATCCGAGAAATCAAGGCTGGACTTATGGAAGAATTCTACGTCTCACCTCTGCGGGTTAATGCCAGAAGCTGAACTACCACCTGCACACAATGAAAACTGGCTGGTATGGAAATCTTTGAACAGATTACGATCAGGAGTTGTACTATCCAGAGACAAACAGAAGAGATGTGTCAGAAGACGTGATGTGGACAGGAGCAAACCGCGAGCCACATGCTTAAGGGCCTTACATCTTACAAGAAGAATGATCTCCGGTAAGCCACTCCGAACGCCTTGAAGGTTGAAAAGTATTGGGCACATGCAGTATAAATACACTCTTGGAAAACTAAAAAAGAACACCATGAATTTGTCGACCCAACAGACGGAAATTTTGTTGAGACATTCTTGAGGATATATACAACACACGATCACGATGAAAAAGCCATACACGCGTGAGCTTAGTCACCAGAGCGTGCGCAGTGTCGCCGCCAGTACCGTCTGTATCCTCATTTCAAGCAATGTAAGCTGTAATTGTTTGAAACAAACTATTAACTTGCACTATGAACACCAAATGAAAAATGACGCGCCACAGTGCCAAAAACGTCTCGCACCACGAAGAACAAAGGAGAACTCCTTGGGTGTTACAAACAATGTACGACAATCAGCCAGGTATCCTCTCTTAAGGATGATCATAGAATCATCTTCGTGTAACGGGGTCATGAGAGTTAATGTAATGTCATGGTAAGCAACCGAAGTGAAACATTTGGTCGTGGAGATTGTGGGAGGGCCGAACTTGGACTAGCATTTACTTTTACAGACATACGTGGTGAACGCGATCGTGGCTGTGTACGCGCGATAAGGTTGTCGTGAGTTCAAATGTCAGACCAGATCAAAGCGAGCGAGGGGCCGGATGTTACGTGACAGGTAAAAATCCGAAGGGTATGACTACTACGGGAATAGCAAGGACTTGGGCAAATTCAACAATAACAGAGAGTAATTAATTATTCCAAAACCAAGCGTGCTACTGGAAAGCTGGTACCCTGAGATTAAAAAGGATAAAGACGAATAAAGGGGTCTTAATAAATCTATGGAGTTACATTTTGCTTTTGTACCATTTAACAATAAACAAATTTGTAACAACTATAAATTTAAAAATACCAGTCTGTAACAAGAGAACCAGTGAGCCTATTTTAATGTACGTAGCGGCAGCGGCTACGTCTAGCAGAAATCCATCAGACTCTAATCTCAAGAGTGTTGTAATCTCTGCCAATTAGGAGTTATTCAGTAACAAATGTTATTGCCAAAGTTTAGTTCTTAAAGCATAGCTTTTCTTAAAGAAACGAAATAACAACAGTACACCTACAATATGTTTATTTAACAAACTCTGAAATGACAGTTATGAACTTGCAAATAAATATGCGTTTATTAGAGTAACTATTTAATGTACAAGAAAACTAATTACAGCACTGAAATACTGATCAAATTTGTGATCAAGTTGATACAAAACGTGTTTCCTTCAAGGGTTGACGCTTTGTTGGTTTGCGGCTTGATTTGCCGTGTAAAAATCCACAAAGACTTGGGAGAATTTTCGTGTCTGGTAGATAAGTTTAGAAATTTTCGTGTGAATCGGGTACAACCACGGAATTAGTAATTCTTTTGGTTGAAGGTCGCGGGCGCGAGCTTTACACAGTCTCTCAGAAGAATGGTGAATTTTACCGAGGAATATTACGGAGGAGTGTTTGTCGCGATTTTGGAACTGTGACTTAAAACTTGCGCTGATATATATATTCGGACTTTCTATATTCTCGCGAAAAGGACATTTGAACAATCAAAGCACCTATACGGTGAACTTAATTTGAATTTTTGATCTGCAAGTGCTCGCTACTTAGGACATATTCACTGAACTTTGTCAATTCTCGGCAGGACTTGGGTCTGTTTAGAGAAACTGGGCAAATAAACTCTTATACATTAATAATTAAAAAAAAGCAATCCGTAAGTGTGTTGGTTATTTGTAGCATTAATCATGCCTGTGGTGATTTGTTAAACTCTGTTTTTTTCTCAATAATTTTGGGCGCAAAAGCGAGGAATGAACAGTTGGTCCCTTAATTTCAAACAAGGGCAAACACGTACTTAAAAATCCATCAGTATCACATTACCTGAGTTAGCGTAATGTAGCCTGCAAAAAAAAAAAAAAAAAAAAAAAAAAAATCATTTACACCTTGTGTGCCAAGGGCTCGAGCTACAATTTAATTCCAGAATGAAACTTCACTCTGCAGCGGAGTGTGCGCTGATATGAAACTTCCTGGCAGATTAAAATTGTGTGCCGGAACCGGGACTCGAACCTGGGACGTTTGCCTTTCGCGGGCAAGCGCACTACCGACTGTGCTAACCCGACACGACTCACGATGCCGCCTCACAACTTTACTTCCGCCAGTACCTCGTCTCCTACTTTCCAAACTTCACAGAAGCTCTCCTGCAAACACGCAAGACTACCACTCCTGGAAGAAAGGATATGGTGGAGACATGGCTTAGCCACAGCCTAAGGGATGTTTCCAGAATGAAACTTCACTCTGCAGCGGAGTGTGCGCTGATATGAAACTTCCTGGCAGATTAAAATTGTGTGCCGGAAACGGGACTTGAACCTGGGACCTTTGCCTTTCGCGGGCAAGCGCAATACCGACTGTGCTAGTCTTGCGTGTTTGCAGGAGAGCTTCTGTGAAGTTTGGAAGTAGGAGACGAGGTACTGGCGGAAGTAGAGTTGTGAGGCGGCATCGTGAGTCGTGTCGGGATAGCACAGTCGGTAGTGCGCTTGCTGCGAAAGGCAAAGGTCCCAGGTTCGAGTCCCGGTTCCGGCACACAATTTTAATCTGCCAGGAAGTTACAATTTAATTGATTCAGAACAAGCATTGGTCTGAATCCATCCCTGCACTGAACAGCCGTAAACTCAAGTGAAGCTGAACATCAACAAACAATACAATTCATTGAGACAACATTTTCTCGTGGAAAGATATTACACATAAGGAGAGGCACTGAATTAAAATTTTATGCTCTTGCCGGGATTCGAACCCGAAACCTTCTACTTACTAGGTAGGCGCTTTACAGCACTTTTTTTTTTTTTTTTTTTTTTTTTTTTTTTTTTTTTTTTTTTTTTTTTTTTTGCTCTATGGTTAGTTTTGTTCGTTGCGGACGTTGCTCGTGTTTGTTCGTTTATGATCGGTGAATGGTTGGCTCAGCTTTTTTTTTTTTTATTACAGAGGGCGTTGAGCCCCCTGACCGGGCGCGCTGAGCCACGGCGCTCGGCATAGCACTCAGCTAACACAGCGGTGCAGCCAAAGCGACTACACGGACTGTCTTAAAGCAAGTTTCCCTTATGTTTAATACCTTTGGTATAAAGAGACAATGTTGTCTCAAGGAGTTGTATTATTTGTTGATATTTATATCACCTCGGCCTGAGGAACAAGGTGGGATTGTTCCTATTCCCGTTTTTGCTGTGGTGCTATTCCAATACAGGAGAGTCCTGGCAATTTGATACGCATTTCAGTGGGAACATGAGGCAGATAGTCAGTTTTCTTATGCTCACATTTTTCATTCCGTTTGCAAATAAGTGGTACAGTATTGTGGGTGGTATCAGTTTGTATTTTATAAGATAGGCATTGAGGAAAGTGATGGTGGCCATCTCAGACCCGCGACTGGGAGGGGGGAGGGGGTGGGAAAGGATGGGGAGTCATCGCACGCTTAAACCCTTGTAACTTCGCTCCTAATCATTCGATTTTAGATTTAGTTTTTTAAAAGAAAGGTCTAACTGCATACTACATATTATGTTGTTAGCAATTTTAGTAAATGTAGCCGTTTTGGTTAACATTAAAAAAAAACTGTCAGTCTGTGTCGCTGTCAATATATATGTAGGTTTATTAAATTATAATCCAAGTTTAATTATAAATCCTCATTTTACATTATATAGTTTTCTCACATGGTATTTTCGTTGGAAAGTATATTGAACTATCTGGCATCACTGACATATAGACTGAAAGTGGTATTTTTGGCGAGTGTACAGTACGCCACTTATTAGAGGGAAAACCTGTTTGTCGATCCTTCAGAGCCAATGTCACTACAATACATGCTCTGTTCATTCTTCTTTTAAATGAGTTGGAAGAGAGAAATCCTATATTTCAATAAAATATTCAAGTAAAACAAGAAAATATATATGTAAATGCGTGGAAAACTATAAATTCAGAACTCATTCGAATAACAAATCACGATATAGAAGAAGATATAAAAGAACTTGAACAGTAGAAACAATTAAAAGATTTTTGCTATGACAAGAGCAAAGACTATCCTACCCTGAAGATGATTCTGATTTACGTGGAGGTGGTATTTAGTCTTCTTTCGTTTATTGGAGAAATACGTAGTGCCAACTGGGAACTAAGGCTGCGTGCACTGAATGAGTTCACTAAGCATGTTTTTGCAATGTACCTTCGCAATAACAATGTACTGTGTGCAAGGCACATAGCCGAAATGGAAAGATTGCGTGAAACTGATAGTGAAACGTGGTTATAATTGAAAAATGGCGGGGATCCAAAAAAGTGTTGTCCTATTCTGTTCCTTACGAGGAGACAAAGCACTTGAGCTAGAAAAAAAAAGTTTGCGGGGGTATCGTAGGGATCACAGAAAATTCAAAAGCTCTAAATAAATTGTTCTTGACAGTTCCTGAGCTGTCGAAGATTTGTTGACGTAGTAAACAATCAGTGAAAGTTTCAATCCATCACGATGTATCACAGACATCAGCAAATTGTTACAAAAAGAATGTTCTGACTGTCGTCAAGTGTTTCAAAAACTTCATCAATCCATTTGACTGCACAAGTAATGACTCGTTTAATATTGTGACAATGACTATTGCTCCCTCTGAAGTACAACGTGACGTTTGTATAATGTCAGAATTAGATCTGGAAAGAAGTCACAACTTCGTACGTGAAAGAATTGTTAATGGTACTGTTAATATTCGGGAACTTCTTCCACAAAACAAATTGAAGCTTTCGTAACAGTGGGCAAGAAAATAAAACTGAAGCTGAACTTGGCGTAGTAGAACTTAAAGAAGACAAAAAAACCTTCAACCGCCCCATAGTTTTATGTCAATCACGTCCGGAAATTAACCTGAAGGAATGCATTGAATGTATGAATTACCTGCTAGCTCTATATTCGCAGCTCATGGAACAATGTACTATATACAAGTTAAAAGTAAGCTAATCCACCATTTAGAAAACATTGCATCTAAAAAACCAGATTCTGATTCAAAGTCAGAAGAAATTCCAACTGTGGCTAGTTCAACTCTAGTTGAAGGAAAGAAATATTCAGTCAGTTGTTGATGGAATGGCAGAGGTCCACAATTTGAAAGTAGGAAAGGAGACGAAAAAAATTTTTGATTTAACAAATCAGTTCTGCAAAACTATTTTACAAGGTATGGCGAGTTTTCTGAAATTCATGTTGTCTTTGAGACATATCTGGACAGTTCTCTGAAACATGCAATAAGATATCGAAGACAACAAGGTAGTGTTCCTGTCATGTAGAAGGTAAAATCCAACACACATATTAAAAATACTCCTTCGAAGAATCTTCTTTCTAATGTTAAAAACAATGATAGACTAACAGAGGTTTTCAGTACTGCTCTAGTGGAAAGCAGCATGGATACTGGAAAAACATTGTAGTATCCTATCGCAATCAGGCTCTTGCTACCAATCGATGTGTCGAAGCTCTAGTAACAACACAAGAAGAGGCAGATACAAAAATAATACATGTATTCTTCGCAAGTGTGAATGGAGCACTAACTCTAAAAACATTTTCTTCTGATACTGATATCCTAGTGCTAGCGACGAATTTCTACCGTCAACTCCCAAAGGATACGTAGTCTGTTGTCGCAGGAGCTAAGACACGTGAGATTTCTGTTCGTATGGTATATCAAGCGTTAGGTCACAAGCGAGCTGATTCTTTGATTGGATTGCACTGTCTCTCAGTGACTGATACCACCGGATCATTTTATGGTAAAACGAAAACAAGTTTCTTTAATACATTTACGGAATCTAATGAGACAGTTCTTGGCGCTTTGCCATCACTGGGAAAAGAGGATTTTAATGAAGAAAGGATCTGAATTCTGGAAGTTATAAATGCTCTGCACACTTAAGAAACCCGAAGATGATATCCCAGAAAGAACTGCGATTGTGGTTTTCTACCAAAAACCAAATCGATGGATTATGGAATGCCTCCAACTCCAGATACTCTGCATCCGGCCATAAAAAGAGCTCATCTTCAAGCCCTAATATGACGGAAATCACATTTGCCAATGCTGAACTTCCTGCATTTACTAAGTGGGGTTGGACAGTTAATGAGAAAGGAAAATACGAGCCAGATGTGTGTGATACTCCTTGTGGACCTCTCAATCGTCAAATGTTCATGTGGTCCATCATAATGTGCTCTGCCGTGCAAATGCGCCCTAAATAATTTCCTAGCACAGACATGTGTTCCTGCTCTGCTGATCCACAAACGATTCTGTAAGGTGATCGAAGAAGATGATGATTATGAACTATCAAATGGATATGTGATGATTCTGATGTTAATGATGTGGAGATGAACTGCAGTTATGGTTATAAAATATGAAGACTAAAGTAAGAAAGAGAACTCGGATTGTTGAAGCGCCATGGAGACTAATTTGTGGATTCACTCCAGAAGAATAGCATCTTTTATTTTTCAACAAGTGAATATAACAATAAAACACAAGACTGGTTTTCGTATTCCGTGATAGTTAAAATATATTTCTAAAATAATAATGAACATCTACAGAAATAATACTGATTGTTTCTCTTGAATGCAATTTTATATTTTGTATACTGTTTCTTTCCTTAAGTGTTACATAAAAACTATTTTTAAAACAAAACTGTCTTCTTATTTCATGCTCCTTTTATATTTTAATTTACCTTTCTGGTATAAACAATTAACATAAACTGATTTTTTTGACAAATGTAACACTTGTTTCTTTGGAAGAATCCTTTTTTGAAATTTTAACCAAAACGGCTACATTTATGTAAAAATTGCTAATAATATAATGTGTAGTATGCTGTTACACCTTTCTTTTTCATCATCATCAACATCATCATTAGAGACTGTTTATGCCTTTCAGCGATCAGTCTGGAGCATAGTACCTCTAATAAAATTCTTCCATGATCCCCTATTCAATGCTAACATTGATGCTTCGTTTGATGTTATGCCCTTTACTTCAAAGTCATTCTGCACCGAATCTAAGTAATTTCTTCTTGGTCTACCTCGACTCCTCTTACCCTCCGCTGCCGAGCTCATGAATCTCTTAGGTAACCTTGCTTCTCCCATGGGTGTAATATGACCCTACCATCTCAGTCTGTTTGCTCTAACTGCTTCATCTATGGTGTTCATTGCCAGTTTTTCTTTGATTTCCTCATTATGGACACCCTCCAGCCATTGTTCCCATCTATTAGTGCCTGCAATCATTCTTGCTACTTTCATATCTATAACCTCTACCATATGAATAAGGTACCCTGTATCCACCCAACTTTCACTCCCATACAACAAAGTTGGTGGAAAGATAGATCGGTGCACCGCTAACTTAGTCTTGGTACTTACTTCCTTCTTGCAGAAGAGAGTAGATCTTAACTGAGCACTCACTGCATTAGCTTTGCTGCATCTCGATTCCAGTTCTTTCACTATGTTGCCAACCTGTGAGAAAGTACGTCCCAGGTACTTGAAACTGTCTACCTGTTCTAACTTTGTTCCTCCTATTTGGCACTCAATCTGTTTAAATCTCTTTCCCACTGACATTACTTTCGTTTTGGAGATGCTGATCTTCATATTATAGTCCTTGCACCTCTTATCGAGCTCTGAGATATTAGTTTGTAACCTTTCAATTGAATCGGCGATTACAACTAAGTCATCAGCATATGCGAGACTGCTTATTTTGTTTTCCCCTATTTTAATCTCGCCCTGCCAGTCTACTGTTTCTACTTTTTAAAAGAAGAAAATTAAAAACGAATGATTAGGAGCGAAGTTACAAGGGTGTAAGCGCGCGATGACTCCCCATCCTCCCCACCCCCTCCCCCTTCCCAGTCGAGGGTCTGAGATGGCCACCATCACTTTTCTCAATCCCTACCTTATAAGAAACAAAATGATACCACCCATAATACAGTACCATTAACCAGAATTCGGGACACCACAAGAAAACCCACTATTAAAGTATGTGGTGTGGAGGGACACGTGCTTTAAGACAGTCCTTGTAGTCGCATAGTTCCGCTTGAGACGCGGTGCGGTAACGAGCTGTTTACAGCTTCGCTCTGCTAGCGGTGTTTACTAGTTTGTGTTCACTGTTTGTGAGCGTTCGTGTGCGAGTTTCTACTCCTTGTGTGCCGTGCTTAGTGTAATTTATTTGCGGTTAGCCTCGCCGGGTTAATTGCAATATGTCACGTCCTGTACCCAGGTAAAATACTATAAAATTCCTGTTCGACAAGTCAACACGAGCGGTACAACCGACGTCCTTTGGTATTCATGACTTTGTGACACAACAACACAGTGACCAACGGTGCTTTCCAGTCATGTGTGCGTACAGGGTGATATATAAAACGATGCTTTATGTATTTTTCCTCATTATTTATATTTTTTTGTAATTTATTATGTATTTGTATATTTTGTTTCTGTAATATATTTGCATTGTCCTGCTAATTTCCATATATGTCAAAAATATTGTAAATGTAGTAGACACGCTGGGTTAGCAAGGGCTTTGCTATTGTATAGAATCATCTTTGAGTAGGGAGTTTTTTATCGCTGGTAGCGCAGAGGCGCACAGCGAGAAGGAGTCGTTGTTGAGAAGTGGCGGCGGACAGACGGATTCGTTTGACGTCGCGCTCAGTGGTGTACGGCAAAAGTACGTGAAGGAGAATACATGTTGGATTGGTACTAGTGGAGGAGACGGCGAAGAGGCAATATTATTTATTCATACGGCCGCAGCTCAAATAATTAATAAATGCATCAAGAAGAATGCTGTGGGCCCAAAATTGTAATTAACATTCGTCGCCAAGAATAGCCTGTGTTTGCCAATTGTTAAGCGCCAACAGTCATCAATCAGCAGCACCACGTCGCACACCAAATTCAGTAACATCTGTCCAGTTTGTCTTAGCATGTACAGCTTACCAACGTATTAGTGATGATTGTTCAATAGCGAACACTGTTATTTGTGAACCTGTGTTTAAAAATCATTACCCATAGTCATTGTCCAGACAGGTTCCTTCCTCATCCATTGTTTTTCCGAGAATATTCACAAAGTTATAGAAAACTAAAAATCAGAGTCATTAAAGACAATGTGACAGTCGTTAATAAAAAATGTGTTCAGAAAAGTATTACTAAATGTAGCTTATGCCAGTGTTGCTGATCAATAGGTTTGCTAAGTTGAACGAAACTGCTAGACTAACTTTCAGTTTCAAGAGATATTTCAATAACAGTGTAAAAGATTAATTGTTTTCCACTGCATATTATTTTGAGGTAAAGTTTGTTTTAACTTGCAAGTACTGACTAGTGAGAATAATAAGGCGGCATCGTGAGTCGTGTCGGGGTAGCTCAGTCGGTAGAGCGCTTCCCCGCGAAAAGGAAAGGTCCCAGGTTCGAGTCCCGGTTCCGGCACACAATTTTAATCTGCCAGGAAGTTTCATATCAGCGCACACTCCGCTGCAGAGTGAAAGTTTCATTCTGGAAACATCCCTTAGGCTGTGGCTAAGCCATGTCTCCACCATATCCTTTCTTCCAGGAGTGCTAGTCTTGCGTGTTTGCAAGAGAGCTTCTGTGAAGTTTGGAAAGTAGGAGGCGAGGTACTGGCGGAAGTAAAGTTGTGAGGCGGCATCGTGAGTCGTGTCGGGGTAGCTCAGTCGGTAGAGCGCTTGCCCGCAAAAGGCAAAGGTCCCAGGTTCGAGTCCCGGTTCCGGCACACAATTTTAATCTGCCAGGAAGTTTCATATCAGCGCACACTCCGCTGCAGAGTGAAAGTTTCATTCTGGAAACATCCCTTAGGCTGTGGCTAAGCCATGTCTCCACCATATCCTTTCTTCCAGGAGTGCTAGTCTTGCGTGTTTGCAAGAGAGCTTCTGTGAAGTTTGGAAAGTAGGAGGCGAGGTACTGGCGGAAGTAAAGTTGTGAGGCGGCATCGTGAGTCGTGTCGGGGTAGCTCAGTCGGTAGAGCGCTTGCCCGCGAAAGGCAAAGGTCCCAGGTTCGAGTCCCGGTTCCGGCACACAATTTTAATCTGCCAGGAAGTTTCAGAATAATAATTGTTTGCAAGTGTTTGAATGCTAATAATTCCTGGTTAAAGAAAGGGTAAAAGTTAATCAGAAGGTTAAATAGTACTTTTCTAAATATTCCGTGTTATCACGACAAGTCATTAATTAATTTTTGAGCTTGCGATTAGTACAATTAATAGTTCAGTTACAACTTGATTATTGCTAAAGCGCATGGTATACTCGCTGTAGAATAATTTCTGGTGCTTATATAAACAATTAATTATTTGAAGCTGTAAATATTAAGTATTAAGGTGAGAGTTTTGCATGATTTGCTGCATGTTGCATTTGCGCGGCTATGGCTTGCATTTCACTGTGTTAGTGAACTATTTCTCAGTAATTAGTATATTGTCAGTGTCTTTTGTACCGGATTTGATGCACATACTGTGATTCACGGCCCACCAAAAATTTACGTAATTGTTCACGTTTGTTAATTAACTTTGCTATTATTGACATCCCACCAAATTATTTGCTCGTAAATCGAGCTGGCGACCGTAAATCAATAAATTATTCACTTTTTCCAAATTAATCCCTGTGTTCCGTTTGTTCCGCAATTTTTTTTCATTTAAACATTAATAATTGTATTCCAAATTTTACCTTCCAATTTCTTTATTCCTATCGATCGTTGTTGTCCACCAAAGAGGTGCAGCAACGTTCCGGTTTTAGCCTCCGCTACAACATCGGCTTCATTACCGATAGCTTTTCCACCAAATTAAGATAATTAGGCACACGGGTAATTTTTCTAATTATCATATACTAACCGGTGGTGTAGGACGGGTAGGGTTATAACTTGCTCACCGATGTTATAGACATACCTTCCGAACAGTGTCACACTGCCGGCCGCGGTGGCCGAGCGGACTGAGGCGCTCCAGTCACGGTCTGCACAGCCACTACGGACGGGGGTTCGAATCCCCCCTCGGGCATGGATATTTGTGCCGTCCTAGTTCGTAAGTAGTTCATAAGTAGTTCATAAGTAGTTAAGTCCCATAAGCTTAACAAACATTTGAACATCGGAACAGTGTCACACTGCGTATTACCATTTGGAGGATTACTGCTTCTAAGTAAAACTACTGAATCCATTCGTCATGAAGCGTCTGCTGCTGAAGTCTGGAAGTGAGATACGATTCCTGCACCGTGATGGTCGACTAAGTACCGTACTTATTTTTAACGCTGACGTTCAGTTGACAGATGTACGAGTATTCAATCTTCCACCTGAGGTTGAGAATTGCTTTCTCAGTGAAGCTTTATCGAATTATGTGGAGGTGCGGAGTGTCCGTAATGAAATGTGGTCCCGGCAACACAGGCTCCAATGTTATAGCGGAATTCGATCTGTGGATATGCACGTCAAGGTCAGTATACCATCTCACATAATGGTTTGTGGCAACAGGGGTCGGGTTCGTATTATGGACAGGAATTAACATGTGACATCTGCAATCAAAGTGGTTATTTCCGACAGGACTGCCCACGGAAAGTGGTTATTTTGAAAAATAGTTTGCAGCAACGACACAGGTTCACATTCAGTGATGTCGTTGTGGCGGACACGGTCGTTCCCATAATACCTGATGCTGCTTCCGTAGTCACCTGCGAACCGGCTGAGCGCGAGGAGTTTCCTGTACTGCCTTCTGCAAAACAGTCTGTGCCAATTAACACTTATCGTCATATTCAAAGTAATAAACGATAATTTGATGTATATAAGTCATCTGATAATGAAACCGAATATCCAGCTTCTAAACAGAAACTTCAAACAAATGAAGTGCCTCAGCAGACAGAAAACATGGACGCTGAAGCACTTCCACAAAATGAGACTCAGCAATCGGAAAAAAGTGGCATTGGCCTTACAATCTGTCAAAACCAACGATAGTGTCATGTCAGTTGTAGACGCAGTATAGTTTACTGAAACACGAAGCGATGCGGATGTTGCCGAACATCCACGGCTCGACGAACGTCCAGCCACAGCTTCGAAACAGATGAGAGGTTGCTGAACAAAGTGAACTTCCGAAGGACATTTCTGGCTACTCAGTTTCCCCGCCATCTACCGAAAGTGCGAAAGGCTTTAGCGACTCCAGGCTATGCGCTACGCCGCAAGACGAATTCGCAACCGAATCTCAACCCCCCTACGAATCATGCAAAGGCAAGGCCATCCAAACAAGAAACAAAATTCAAAAACAAGAAGGCTGGGTCACTCCCGGAGGGTACTTCAGCTAGCACTTCTTCATGTCAGAACACCAAACCATGCCACCCGAAAGACAATGCCGAAGTGATGATGGATATGACGGGACGGATAGAGGGGAAGATACTGTTGACATTAAATGATTTGTGTGTTAAGTCATAATAATTTATCTGATATTTATGTCACAGGAATGTGTGTGACCTATACTGTCCTTTTCCGATTTTGAGAGTAACTAGTCTATCCTAATGTTGCCGTCATGTACTGTCACTGCGGTAAACATAACCACTATAAGGCCTGATATAACAATTTGCAGTCCCGACACAAGTCGTACTGTTGGATGAAGTGTTCTGTTGACAAATCTCAACATCGCCTACTCCCTCACAAACATGACGCAGGCGTATAAAATTTTGTCTCTAAACATTAACAAAATACAGACTGACTTAAAAGCAGCAGTACTCAAACAGTTTATCTACGATTCCGAAGCCGATATAGTCTGTCTACGAGAAGTTTATATTTCAGATCTGCACATCACTAGGTTTCAATTGATAGCCAATACTGCGAACAAGGGGGGTACAGACACTGCAATTCTGGCAAGAGAGGGCATCCCTGTTACCGCTATTGCAATCTTGCCGTCTGGTAGAGGCATTGGCTGCCAAATTTACGACGTCACTCTAGTCAATATCTATGCCCCGTCTGGAACATCAAAGCTGAACGCGGCAATTTCTTCAAACAAGAGATAATTTACCTTCTACGACGAAACCCCTCCCACCTAATAATTTGCGGTGATTTCAACTGCGTGCTCCACAGGAAAGATCAGTCCCCGAACTACAACTTCTGCAAAGAATTATATGATCTTGTTAAAAATATGCGGATGAAAGACGCGTGGGATTTAAAACACCCCACCACTGTAAAATTCACATACTTCACGTCGACGTCATGCAGCCGTCTTGACCGTATGTACGTCACGGAAAATATTAGTCAACAAATTCTGGACGTCGATGTAATTCCTGCAAGTTTTTCGGATCACTGTGCCCTCTTCGTAACTATGAACTTAGACAAACAGCCATGTAAACGTTTCAGGTCTCAGTGGAACCTTAATATTTCACTTTTCTCTGATAGTGACTTGGACGATTTGTTTGCTGCAACGTGGACGGATTGTCTTAACCAATGTCGACGGTACACGACCAAGATAGCCCGGTAGAACGCGGTAGCAAAGCGGAAGATGCGGCAAACTTTATAAAGCTATGGGTGACAAAAGGCACAAGACGTCAAACGAACCATTGACTTCTATGAGACGGTCCTGAGGGAACTGTATACGCAGGCAACTGAAACTAACACACAACTAACGGAGATAAAAAAGTTCAAAGCGAAGCTCATCAGCATCAAACTCCAACAACTAGAAGGTCTGAAGATAAAAGCGAAAACCACTTCTCTCAGAGCGGGCGAAGTTACGTCACTGTACCACCTCTTAAAACACCGCTCCCATTGCAAGCAAGCCTTTATTGCAGAACTTGTAACGGAGGCGGGGGACCGCCTAACTAATCAGAGGGATATTCTCCAAGCTACTCATCAGCATTTCTGTGA
Source organism: Locusta migratoria (assembly GCA_026315105.1). Taxonomy (NCBI): domain Eukaryota; kingdom Metazoa; phylum Arthropoda; class Insecta; order Orthoptera; family Acrididae; genus Locusta; species Locusta migratoria. Next base: position 548,958,052 of record CM048745.1, on the reverse strand, counting down.
TCTATATTCGCACGTAGACTCCAATAGTGATGCTGCCGACGAGAACGCTCAAATGCTATTACACACGAAGACAACCAAGCGATTGTAGAACAATTTACCACGGATGAAGTGTCAGACTTGATAACTCGCTCGCCGTAAAAAAAAATCACCTGGACCTGACGGACAACCTAAAGAATTTTATGTACGATTCTGGCCTGTGATTGGGCAAGCTTAGACAGAAGTACTCAACGAAGTCATGAGGGGGTGTGAAGTCCCAAGAGAAATGAAAGAAGGGAGGACCGTGTTAATGTCTAAAAGTAAGAATGTGAAAAACCTCGACAACTACCGCCCAATCACTTTATTAAATTTTGATTATTAAAATATTTGCCCGGGCACTAAACAGTAGATTGATGTCATTGCTGAAAAGGTTATAAAACCTCATCAAAACTGTCTTCCTGGCTGGACAATCATGACCCCCGTCTCGGAATACAGAGACATCATAGCCATAGCGTCAGTCACCAACTTAAAGTTTGCACTAGTTTTCTTGGATTTTAGTAAAGCGTTCGACCATGTACGTCATGATTACCTCGCAAAGATACACACACATTGTGGACTTGCAATAAGAGCCACTGACGTCGTACAGAATTTAATTTCTGGAATTACAACACAAGTTAGCGTCAATGGACAGCTCACACAGCCCATTGCCGTCCATAGAGGTGTTCCACAGGAAGTCCTCTTGCAATGCTATTGCCTTAGAGCCTTTGCTGTACTCCATTGAAGAACACCTGACTGGATTGACCATAGCAGGATCATCCTTCGCCGCTAAAGCGTGCGCCGACGACGTCGGAGTATTAATACGATGTCAAGACGAGATGTTGACAGTGAAGGCCACGATTGACGACTACTGCAGCGTTTCGGGGGCCAAAATTAACGAACGCAAATGCAAAATGATAAATATCCGGGGGATAGAACCACAGAATGTTTCTTGGGCAATACTCGCAGACAATCACAAGACTCTGGGAATCATAATTGATAAATGCCTACTGGCAATGTGCGCCAAAAACTGGAAGAAGGTCGCAGAAAACATGCAAGGCGCTGTGTATGAGAATAACTGGTGGTCCTTGGATCTCCTCCAACGCATTCGACTTCTGGAGCAAAGCCTACTACAGGACGCAAATGTTTTCTGTTCCCAAACTGCAGGCAAAGAATATCATGAGTGTGGCAAATGGTTTCATTTGGAAAGAGAGCATGTTTCAAGTGAAACACAGTATGATGTGCTTGCCACGACAGGCTGAGGGCCTTAACCTACCTGACATGGATAGTCGGTGCACAGCCCTGTACATAAAAAGAACCGATACACTACTAAAAAAGGAGCCTCGTAGTGTAACTAGTTGGCTTTTCCAAGCAGTACGACCCGATGACCTTCGCCCACCCACCGATGTCCGGAAAATAAATTTTAAGTTAAAATATGTCAGACACTTTTATCTAGAACTCAGTTACATTGGGGACAACTTACTAAACCAGACAGTGACATCGACCAAGAGGATCTTAGAAACATGGAATCAAACCGCGACCCGAAACCCAATTGAACTCAAACATTCCAGTGTACAATGGAAAAGAGTTTGGGATAACCTCATCTTACCGATCCATAACTCAGAAGTTACAGCCGCTTGGTACAAAATGGTTAACAATGTAATAGCCACCAACGAACGATTACACAGAATCGGAGTAAGTAAAATAAATGTGTCCGATGTGGCCTGGTGGATACTTTACGCCACATATTCACCTGTGGCGGCCACCTCAACAACGATTAGCTGTGCCACCCAGCGTCCAAAAATAACACTATAATGTGGGTGTTAGGGCACTACGTGGCATACAACGTAAACCGACACAATGAAGACGATCTACTCAGTTTTGAGTCGTATATGAAAATTGCGCGTTGGAAAATGACACAATATCCCAACGTGAAGAAGAATTTCGGAAATATGCTTGACATTATTTTCAAAAAAGAAGGAATAGGATAAATAGATACACCGGGGTCTGTGCTGTATAAAGAAAAAAAAAAAAAACGGAAAAAAATGTTCAAATGTTTGTAAATCTATCGGACCAAACTGCGTGGTCATCAGTCCGTAGCTTATAAACTACTTAAACTAAGGTAAACCAACCTAAGGACAAACACACACACACCCATAGCCCAGGGAGGACTCGAACATCCGACGGCGAGAAACCGCGCACTCCGCAGCGAGGCGCCTTAGACCGCTCGGTTACTCCACCGCAGCGAAGACAAACGGAAATCACTATTCTATTTCAACGACAGAACTACCAGATGAAAAAAGGTGAAGACTGACGAGTTATTTTATTTAGTTTCCCAAGTATTTTACTAACATAGAAGCTTCTATTAAGTTCCCCTAGTGCTCATTCACAAGGAGGTCGGAAACTTAAAAAAGGAATGAGTATAACACAATTAAGATTTTTATAGAACTTACACCTGATTTACAGTACTGCAGTAACTGAATATGCTTCAAGATAAAGACAAAACACCAATTAGTGTAGAAGATTGTATATAAGGATTATTTTCAACATTTGATTGCCATATTTTGGAGGAGAAGCAATAATTTCATTTTACATTATTCCTCCACATTATTACCTCCGCGGAAAAAAAATAAAAAAATAAAAATAAAAGATAAAAACACCTAGCAACCGGGCACTGTGGCTCAGCGCGTCCGGTAAGGGTGCTCAACGCTCTCTGTACTAAAAAAGCTGAGCCAAACATTCAACGAAAAACCACGAACGAATTGAACCAACGGCCGCAAAGCATAGATCTACCTGAAGAAAAAAAATAAAGAAAAGAGAGAAAAAAACCTAGTAAGTAAGACGTCCCGGGTTCGAGTCCCAGCAGCAGCACAAATTTCAATTCAATGCCTCTCGTTATGTTTAATGTCAGGTTAAGCCGTTTAACCTCGACGAATATTTTTTTTTTTTTTTTTCACGTACCTGTTACGCTGCCGTAACAGGCGGAGAGGTGATACTCCGACGTGGCGCGTCCCAGGTGGCGGATAGGGGGATCCTAACTGGCTTGCGAGCGGATTTGAGCGAAATAAAGTAGCTCTCGCGGACCAAACACAAACCCTCTGGAATAAAACTCCGATTGTATCTCGAGCAATCGTAGGAAAGCTCCACCACTCCAACCTTACAAAGTTTATGGATTATGAGTGGAAAATAAAACAAATACCCCAGGGAGTAAAATCTCTTGACCTCTTGTCGCAAGCAGGCATTTCGGATTCTGGGGAGCCTGTACTTTCTGCTCTTGTTTTACCAAGACGACTTAAAAAAAATTCAAGACGAAATACAGTATCGGAACACTGAACATTACCTCGCTCATCAAACCAGGAAAACCTGGGAAACCTGAGCAGCATGATATCCAAACGGAGATAAAAAAGTTCAAAGCGAAGCTCATCAGCATCAAACTCCAACAACTAGAAGGTCTGAAGATAAAAGCGAAAACCACTTCTCTCAGAGCGGGCGAAGTTACGTCACTGTACCACCTCTTAAAACACCGCTCCCATTGCAAGCAAGCCTTTATTGCAGAACTTGTAACGGAGGCGGGGGACCGCCTAACTAATCAGAGGGATATTCTCCAAGCTACTCATCAGCATTTCTGTGATCTATATTCGCACGTAGACTCCAATAGTGATGCTGCCGACGAGAACGCTCAAATGCTATTACACACGAAGACAACCAAGCGATTGTAGAACAATTTACCACGGATGAAGTGTCAGACTTGATAACTCGCTCGCCGTAAAAAAAAATCACCTGGACCTGACGGACAACCTAAAGAATTTTATGTACGATTCTGGCCTGTGATTGGGCAAGCTTATACAGAAGTACTCAACGAAGTCATGAGGGGGTGTGAAGTCCCAAGAGAAATGAAAGAAGGGAGGACCGTGTTAATGTCTAAAAGTAAGAATGTGAAAAACCTCGACAACTACCGCCCAATCACTTTATTAAATTTTGATTATTAAAATATTTGCCCGGGCACTAAACAGTAGATTGATGTCATTGCTGAAAAGGTTATAAAACCTCATCAAAACGGTCTTCCTGGCTGAACAATCATGACCCCCGTCTCGGAATACAGAGACATCATAGCCATAGCGTCAGTCGCCAACTTAAAGTTTGCACTAGTTTTCTTGGATTTTAGTAAAGCGTTCGACCATGTACGTCATGATTACCTCGCAAAGATACACACACATTGTGGACTTGCAATAAGAGCCACTGACGTCGTACAGAATTTAATTTCTGGAATTACAACACAAGTTAGCGTCAATGGACAGCTCACACAGCCCATTGCCGTCCATAGAGGTGTTCCACAGGAAGTCCTCTTGCAATGTTATTGCCTTAGAGCCTTTGCTGTACTCCATTGAAGAACACCTGACTGGATTGACCATATCAGGATCATCCTTCGCCGCTAAAGCGTGCGCCGACGACGTCGGAGTATTAATACGATGTCAAGACGAGATGTTGACAGTGAAGGCCATGATTGACGACTACTGCAGCGTTTCGGGGGCCAAAATTAACGACGCAAATGCAAAATGATAAATATCCGGGGGATAGAACCACAGAATGTTTCTTGGGCAATACTCGCAGACAATCACAAGACTCTGGGAATCATAATTGATAAATGCCTACTGGCAATGTGCGCCAAAAACTGGAAGAAGGTCGCAGAAAACATGCAAGGCGCTGTGTATGAGAATAACTGGTGGTCCTTGGATCTCCTCCAACGCATTCGACTTCTGGAGCAAAGCCTACTACAGGACGCAAATGTTTTCTGTTCCCAAACTGCAGGCAAAGAATATCATGAGTGTGGCAAATGGTTTCATTTGGAAAGAGAGCATGTTTCAAGTGAAACACAGTATGATATGCTTGCCACGACAGGCTGAGGGCCTTAACCTACCTGACATGGATAGTCGGTGCACAGCCCTGTACATAAAATGAACCGCTACACTACTAAAAAAGGAGCCTCTAGTGTAACTAGTTGGCTTTTCCAAGCAGTACGACCCGATGACCTTCGCCCACCCACCGATGTCCGGAAAATAAATTTTAAGTTAAAATATGTCAGACACTTTTATCTAGAACTCAGTTACATTGGGGACAACTTACTAAACCAGACAGTGATATCGACCAAGAAGATCTTAGAAACATGGAATCAAACCGCGACCCGAAACCCAATTGAACTCAAACATTGCAGTGTCCAATGGAAAAGAGTTTGGGATAACCTCATCTTACCGATCCATAACTCAGAAGTTACAGCCGCTTGGTACAAAATGGTTAACAATGTCATAGCCACCAACGAACGATTACAGAGAATCGGAGTAAGTAAAATAAATGTGTCCGATGTGGCCTGGTGGATACTTTACGCCACATATTCACCTGTGGCGGCCATCTCAACAACGATTAGCTGTGCCACCCACCGTCCAAAAATAACACTATAATGTGGGTGTTAGGGCACTACGTGGCATACAACGTAAACCGACACAATGAAGACGATCTACTCAGTTTTGAGTCGTATATGAAAATTGCGCGTTGGAAAATGACACAATATCCCAACGTGAAGAAGAATTTCGGAAATATGCTTGACATTATTTTCAAAAAAGAAGGAATAGGATAAATAGATACACCGGGGTCTGTGCTGTATAAAGAAAAAAAAAACGGAAAAAAATGTTCAAATGTTTGTAAATCTATCGGACCAAACTGCGTGGTCATCAGTTCGTAGCTTATAAACTACTTAAACTAAGGTAAACCAACCTAAGGACAAACACACACACACCCATAGCCCAGGGAGGACTCGAACATCCGACGGCGAGAAACCGCGCACTCCGCAGCGAGGCGCCTTAGACCGCTCGGTTACTCCACCGCAGCGAAGACAAACGGAAATCACTATTCTATTTCAACGACAGAACTACCAGATGAAAAAAGGTGAAGACTGACGAGTTATTTTATTTAGTTTCCCAAGTATTTTACTAACATAGAAGCTTCTATTAAGTTCCCCTAGTGCTCATTCACAAGGAGGTCGCAAACTTAAAAAAGGAATGAGTATAACACAATTAAGATTTTTATAGAAGAACTTACACCTGATTTACAGTACTGCAGTAACTGAATATGCTTCAAGATAAAGACATAACACCATTTGGTGTAGAAGATTGTATATAAGCATTATTTTCAACATTTGATTGCCATATTTTGGAGGAGAAGCAATAATTTCATTTTACATTATTCCTCCACATCATTAAAAAAAATAAAAATAAAAAATAAAAACACCTAGCAACCGGGCACTGTGGCTCAGCGCGTCCGGTAAGGGTGCTCAACGCTCTCTGTACTAAAAAAGCTGAGCCAAATATTCAACGAAAAACCACGAACGAATTGAACCAACGGCCGCAAAGCATAGATCTACCTGAAGAAAAAAAAATAAAGAAAATAGAGAAAAAAACCTAGTAAGTAAGACGTCCCGGGTTCGAGTCCCAGAACAGCAAAAATTTCAATTCAATGCCTCTCCTTATGTTTAATGTCAGGTTAAGCCGTTTAACCTCGACGAATATTTTTTTTCCACGTACCTGTTACGCTGCCGTAACAGGCGGAGAGGTGATACTCCGACGTGGCGCGTCCCAGGTGGCGGATAGGGGGATCCTAACTGGCTTGCCAGCGGATTTGAGCGAAATAAAGTAGCTCTCGCGGACCAAACACAAACCCTCTGGAATAACACTCCGATTGTATCTCGAGCAATCCTAGGAAAGCTCCACCACTCCAACCTTACAAAGTTTATGGATTATGAGTGGAAAATAAAACAAATACCCCAGGGAGTAAAATCTCTTGACCTCTTGTCGCAAGCAGGCATTTTGGATTCTGGGGAGCCTGCACTTTCTGCTCTTGTTTTACCAAGACGACTTAAAAAAATTCAAGACGAAATACAGTATCGGAACACTGAACATTACCTCGCTCATCAAACCAGGAAAACCTGGGAAACCTGAGCAGCATGATATCCAAATTCTGGCACTACAAGAAACCCACTACAATGATGAAAACTCTTTTGAAACAGGCAACTACCTACAGAATTTATAAAGGAAAACCAGCAGAGTATGTCTTTGGAAAATGCCCCTTATTAGTTACAGCTTTTATTGTAAAAAAAATATAACGGAGTCCGTAATAAACTTAAATTCTACGTCCAACAAGCTCTCAACAATGACGATAAAATATTGAATGCTCATGCTCCAACAAATATTGACAATAAGAAAAATCCAATCAAAGTACAGACCTAGGAGAACTAGAAGACGCGATTCAGAAGATTGCAAAGGAAAACATCATCATCCTACTCGGGAATTTTAACGCACAGCTTCGCAAGGAGAGGAAATACAAGAACATCATTGGTGAATATCCAGCACATAAAGAGGACAAATAACAATGGAACAAGACTTTTGGAACTCTGCCAAGTCTTCAACCTCAAAATTATGACTACACACTTCAAGAAACATCCGAAGAAGATGAAGACGTGGAAAGCACCAAATCAGCTCCTTGGAGAGTTCCAAATTGACCATATAGCCATTTGTAGAAGAAAATTTAAGACAATTCAAAATATTAAGGTTCAGAAAGGAGCCAAAATAGATTCGGATCACTATCTTGTTAAATCCAAAATTAAATTCATCCCAAATCCAGTAAAAAATAATAAGAAACCTACGAGAAAGAATTTTGAAACATATAATATTGATGCAGAGACTAAAAATATCTTCAAATCAAAACTGCAAGGAGAGACATGGGAGGAAATGAAGTCTCAAATAACGAAAGCAGCAGAAGAATCTCTTCCAGCTAAAATTAAAAGGAAGAATATCTGGTGGAATAACAAGTCCAATGAAGCATTGGACAACAGACAAACGCTTAGGCAAAACTTTAAATCGAATCCTACACAAATCAAAATAGATTCGGATCACTATCTTGTTAAATCCAAAATTAAATTCATCCCAAATCCAGTAAAAAATAATAAGAAACCTACGAGAAAGAATTTTGAAACATATAATATTGATGCAGAGACTAAAAATATCTTCAAATCAAAAATGCAAGGAGAGACATGGGAGGATATGAAGTCTCAAATAATGAAAGCAGCAGAAGAATCTCTTCCAGCTAAAATTAAAAGGAAGAATATCTGGTGGAATAACAAGTGCAATGAAGCATTGGACAACAGACAAACGCTTTGGCAAAAATTTAAATCGAATCCGACACAAATCAACCTGGAAAGGTTCAGAGAAGGTAGAAAAATAGCATCCCACACAATTAGAAACGAAGAGAGACTTTTCGAGAAATTATCCCTTCAACAAATACAGGCACACTTCACTCATCACAAATCAAGAGACTATTACCAATCCTTCAAAAGACGCCTGAACGGGTATTAACCACCCAGTTTAAATTTTCGTGACAAATCAGGGAAATTAGGTACAAATGACCAAGAAAACTGCAATATTTTAGCATATTACTTCAAATACCTTCTCAATTGTAAAGTGCCCCCCGAGAAACCGGAATTCAAAACTACAGAAGAAATTCCTACAGAATCATATCCACCATCTCTAGATGAAGTTTGGCAAGCTATGAAATCCCTCAAGAGCAACAAATCTTCTGGTGAAAATGGAATCACATCTGAACTGTTGAAACTAGGCGAGTTAAAAGTAACACTACACCTCGGTACAATTATTAAAGAAATTTGGCAATGTGAGAAGATCCCAGAAGATTGGAGGACGGCACTTACACATCCACTCCACAAAAAGGGTGACAGATCAGACGTGAACAATTACAGGGGAATTTCCCTTCTATCCATTCCATACAAGGTCCTTTTCAAGATATTAATAAACCTTGAATATCAAGGTGGATTTAGAAAAGGGAGGAGCTGTTCAGAGCAAATTATAAATCTTAAAATCATAAATAGAACACTTGCTGGTCAACCACACGCTACAACATTTATTGATTTTAGAAAAGCGTACGACTCAATAGACGGAGAAAGCCTCATTAGAACTCTGAAGGAATTCGGAATTGATAGAAAAACTAGAGATATTGTTAAGCAAACATTGGCAGATACAAAGTCCAAGGTGAAATTTTCGAGGCAAAATTTCAGACCCTTTCAAAATCCAAACAGGTGTGAGACAAGGAGATGGGCTCTCCCCAATCTTATTCAACATCACTCTAGAAAAGATAATAAGGGAGACACTGGCGGAAAGTGAAGGGAATTTCTTTTGGAGGATCAGCCAAAGGGCTTACGATACATGCACTAGCTTTTGCAGACGATATTGCGCTACTGTCCACGAATATATCAGGTGCAGTTAAACAAATAGAAATCTTAGCAAAGAATGCAGCTAAATTTGGTTTACAGATATCACAAGAAAAAACTAAATTCATGTCTAACAAATTTAAGGAAGTCAACAAATTGCACACAATTATTGGATGCATCGAAAGGGTCAAACACTTTAACTATTTGGGAGAAACAATAACGGATACTGAAATAGAAAAAGAAGCTGTCAAACTTCGAGTAGCTAAACTCAATAGGACGCAAATTTTAACAATGAAGCTGTACAACAAAAAATGCTTATCTCAAAATGCGAAGTTATTATACTACAAGACAGTGACAAGAAAAGAAGTACAATGTGCAGCAGAAACACTCTCCCTCAAGAACAAAGGACTAGTAGATTTGCTCGAGAGGAAGGAAAGGGTAATTCTGAGGAAACTTCTTGGTGGACACAAAAAAATTGGCGAAACATGGGTAAAGATGAGCAATGAGAAAGTCTATCAATTTATCAAACCAGTTACAACGGAAATGACAAAGAGAAGGCTTATGTTCTTCGGTCATCTGGTGTGAATGGATGACAGCAGATTAACGAAGAAAATCTTCAATTTAATTCAACAGAGGAAAACACCGAACTGTTGGTTGCAAGGAATAAAGAAAGACCTCGTGGAACTTGGACTCACAGAAATGAACGCGATGAGTAGGGACAGTTACAGAAAGGCAGTAACTGAATTCGAGGTCTTTCAGGAGGCCCCAAGAAAGAAGACCAACAGGAAACTGACAGCTGAACATCTGGCAAAAATGGCAGCAGACAGAATAGCAGCCCTAGAGAAGAGAAAGAAGAAACTGAATATGAAATAAAATTTGTAACGCGGTCCTTAGTTGGCCAATTCGTGCAAATAAAAATAAATAAATAATAATATTCAGGGTTTCAGTGCACATTCGTTTCCTGTAGAAAATATTAAGCAAACAGTTGAGTCTTCGCTGAGGCAATTAATTTGAGATTTTCGGGCTCTCAAATTAAATAACTGCATATCATTACTTATATTAGAGAAAATCTCACAAGTCAAGCTATCGAACTGAGTGACCAGGCAAAATACAAAACTAAACATCTCAAAAATGAAGCGTTGCACTGAAAAAAAAATCAAGTAAAAAATTAATAAAAGTTAATATCAGTAGGAGAGAGACCCGTATGTGCCACAAATGGTCAATAAAGTAGATTTAAATCAACAGTACCAGCAGTCTGAACATTAAAATTTAATTTAAATGTAAAATAATTGTACCAACCGAAGTTATGGGAGTCCCATTTGAAAATAGAAAGTTAACCCCAAATACGGAGAAGGATCCTTAGAATGTGGTTAGGTGAAACACAATGTCTCCTTTACTAATGGTAACTTTAAGCTTAGAACGATGCATCGTTTCCGGCATATTTAGGTCTAGGCGTTTAATTTGTTACCGTTCCTAGAAAAGTTATGAAATATCTACGTATTTTAGAAATGGTGAAATAGACAAATTATAAAAATTACAATAAAATAACATTTTAAATCTAGACTTTTATATATTTAATGAAAGGTAAAACATGTAATTATGAGCAATATTTGTTTTCGTAAATTAGCTTTCCTGATGTAAATGTGTTTTAATAGTATTTTAACAACTTAGTGGGTAATCTACCCGCATGAACTACAGACATTGCCGAGGTGGGGATCCCTGCGTGCCTCGACGATACAGATAGCCGTACCTTCGGTGCAACCCTAGTGGGAAGGAGGGGGGGGGGGGGACACTGTGGAGAGGCCAGACAAACGTGTGGTTCCTGAAGAGGGGTAGCAATAGCAGGAACAACAGTCTGGATCACTGTCTCAGCTGGCCTTGTAACATCAGATAATGTCACTATGCCATACTTACTGCGAACAGTTAAAACAAGTGGACCTACAGCCGTAACTTTTCCAAAGAACATGCAGCTCTACCGACTGAATATATGATGATGTCATCTTCTCGGGTAAAATATTCCGGAGGTAAAATAGTCCCCAATTCGGATCTCCGGCCGGAGACTACTCAGGAGAATGTCAAAAACGTTCAAATGTTTGTAGAGCTTATGGGACTTAACTACGGGATCATCAGCCCCTAAACTTACAAACTACTTACGATCTAGCTAATACTAAATACGGCACAAATATCCATGCCCGAGATGGGGCTTCGAACCCCCGACCGTAGTGGCCGTGCAAACGGACTGACGCGCCACAGATCGCTAGGCCACCGCGGCCGGCAGGAAAATGTCGTCATCACGAAAGACAACACTGGCATTCTATGGATCGGAACGTGGAATATTAAATCTATTAATCGGGTAGGTAAGTTAGACAATTAAAAGAGGAAATGGTTAGTTTGACATTAGATATAGTGCGGATTAGTGATGTTTGGTGGAAAGATGAACAGGAGTTCTGGTTAGGTAATAACAGGGTTATAAATACAAATTCAGTTTGTATCATTTGCGAGCTACAAACAGTATATAATAAATTAACAAATTGTAAAATAATAATGTTCACAAATTTTTGCAATAACATATAATACATGAAACATTATGTACAAAATAGTATGCTCCACTTCATATCTCATTCTTCCAGAAGTCTACATTTGCCATTGCTGTACCGCTGCAGATCATCAAGTCTTGGGCTGTGCACGCTCTCTGGTGATTTACTTCCGGACATTCCAGCAAGTGGTCCATGGTTTGTATGTTCCCGCACGAACACAAAACACTTTCACTGACTCCCCACTTGTGCAAATTCTTGTTGCATCTACCCATTCCGACCGCAGTCTGTTCAGAGTCTTCCATCTCTGCAAGTCAAGTTCTGCGCCTGGTGGCAGCGCCTCTTCAGCATAGTTGGTAAGTCCTTGTTGCTCCTACCACAATTTTATTCTGGTAGTTCTTGGTGGGTCTGCGAGTGGTCAAAATAGATAGATACGAAGCTAACATCGACCACAATAGTTCAATTTTATATGCCAACTACCTCTGCCGATGACAAAGATTTCGAAGAAAGGTATGAGAAGGTAAAGGAAATAATTCCGACGATTTGGGGACAGGAAAACATAAATGAGAGGGGAGGGGAACTGAAATTTGGTAATAGGAAAGGAAAGTGAAGGAAAAATAGTACGTGAATATGAACAGGCGAAAATTCTTGCCGGCCGTGGTGGCCGAGGGGACTGAGGCGCTCCAGTCACGGTCTGCACGGCCACTACGGTCGGGGGTTCGAATCCCTCCTCGGGCATGGATATTTGTGCCGTCCTTAGTATTAGCTAGTTTGTAAGTAGTTTGTAAGTTTAGGGACTGATGACCCCGTAGTTAAGTCCCATAAAAAAATGAATGAAAGAGGAAACCGCCTGGTACATTTTTATCATTGTAAAATTTACAAACGCTGAGACTGTTTTGCGTCTCTCAAATGTCAAATACATTAAAGTTAAAGGTGAAGCATTGAATTGAAATTTATGATGCGACCAGGTATCGAACCCGGAGCTCCATGCTCACTAGGCAGACGTCTTAACCACTTTTATATTTTTTTTTCTCCTCTCTCCATGGGTTCTTCAGTTCGTTGCGTTCGCTGATCGTCTTTCTTCGTTGCTGTTCGATGTGTTTTTGGCTCAGTTTTTTATTTATTTATTTATTTATTATTACAGAGGGCGTTCAGTCTGCTGACCGGGCGCGCTGAGTCACGACATCCGTCTTTGATGAAAAGAGGAGATATAAAAATTTTGTAAATGAACTGGGTACAATGGCGTACAGAGGCCTAAGAAATGAGATTGACAGAAAGCGCAAAATGGCTAAGCAGGCGTGGCTAGAGGGCAAATGTCTGTAGACGATTATATAACTAGGGGAGAAATAGATACTAGCTACAGGAAAAGAAAGAGACATTTGGAGGCAAGAAGCAGCTGTATGGATATCAAAAACTCAGATGGAAAACGAGTTATGAGAAAAGAAGGAAAAGCTGAAAGTTAATATATAGCGGGGCTCTACAAAGAAAATTAACTTCCAGAAGGTATTATAGGAAGGGAAGAAGTAGTAGATAAAGATGGAGTTACTATATTGAGAGATCAATTTGATAAAGCACTGAAAGACCTAAGTCGAAATAAGACCACTAGAGCAGACGACATTATCTCACAGTTACTGAAGTTACTGGGAGAGGTAGCCATGAAAAAAAATATTTAATTTGATGTGTAATATGTATGAGTCAGGTGAAACACCCTTAGACATTAAGAAAAATTCAAAATTGATCATTCCAAGGAAAGTAGTCTTTAACAGGTCTGAAAATTACAGAACAATCAGTTTAATATGTCATGGTTGCAAAATGTTTACACGAATAGTTTACAGAAGAATGGAGAAATCGACCTCGGAGAAGTTCAGTTTGAATTTAGGAGAAATGTTTGAACACGGGAGCCCATAATCACGTTACGACTTATCTTAGGAGATTGAGTAAGAGAAGGCAAACGTACCTTTCTAGCTTTTGTAGATTTAGAGAAGGTTTTTGACAATATTGACTGAAAAGCAATCTTTCAAATTCTGAAGTCAGCAGGGGTAAAATATAGGGATCGGAAGGTTATTTACAACGTCTACAAAGACCAGACAGGAGTTATTAGAGTTGAAGGGCATGAAAGGGAAGGATTGGTAGAGGAGGGAGTAGCGTTTAGCTAATTTTATTCAATTTGTACATTGAACAATGTGTGAAGGAAAGCAAGGACAAATTTGAAGAACAAATTGAAGTTCAGTGTGCGTTTTGCTGATGATATTGTAATTTTGTCAGAGACAGCAAAGGACCTGGAAGAACAATTAAACGAATGGATAGTCTGTTCAAAGGGCGTATAATATGAACATTAACAAGAGCAAAACTGGGTAATCGAATGGAATTTAAGAGAAACAGTCAATGATGAAGGACTTATATTGGATAACGAAACAAGTAAAAATGGTAGATGAGTTCCGTTACTTGGGCAATAAAATAACATACGATGGTCGCAGTATAGACGACATAAAATGCTGAATGGCAATGGAAAAGAAAAAGTTGTTTTGAAAAATAGAAATTCGCTAACATCGGATATTAATTTAAGTATTGCGCTGTCTTTTCTGAAGGAATTTGCGTGGAATGTTGCCATGTACGGGAGTGAATCATGGACGTTAAATAGTTCAGAGAGGAAGAGAACAAAGACTTTTTAAATTTGGTGCTGCAACAAAATGATGCTAAAGATTACGTGGGTAGTTAGCGTAATTAATGAGTAGGTACTGAACAGAATTGGGGAGAAAAATGTTTTATGGTATACCTTGACTATAGTAGGGATCAATTGGTAGGACATATTCTTGGACATCAAGGAATTGTGAATTTAGCATTGGAGGGAAGTGTATGGAGTAAAAATACTGAAGGAGGCCAATAGAGGAATCAGGAAGCAAATACAGATGAATGTGAGATGACGTTCTTATGAGGAGATAAAGAGAATTGCTCAGGATACTGTAGTGTGGAGAGCTACATCAAACCAGCCTCCGGACTGAAGACCACAAAAACAACAGTATGTAATAAACAATGTACTATCACAGATTAGTTAGCACTCATCAAATACTGTAGAACGTAAGACCCCAAAAAGTTAAACAGGATAACTGATATGACTTGGGACAGGTTCGGTTCGACTGGACGAAAGCCGTAATCACACCAATATGCGAGCATGGAAAGCAGCAGCAGTCTAACATAAATACCTTTAAAAGCCTTTTCTAGATTCTTAAAACGTAGATACAAAATCCCTTTTTCATTCATAGCACTTCTCCATTATCTGCCGTAAGCTGAATATCTTGGCCCGACAGGCTTTAAGAGGCTAAAGCCACACTGATTTTCATCCAACGTGTCTTCAAGAAAGTAGTTTCAAATTCTACATGCAGGGTGTTCAGAAGAAATGGTAAATATTTTAGGAGATGACAGTTCAGACCAATTGCAATAAAAATGCCATACAACAGGTGTCCAATTGATATTCAGTCTTTAACGTCGGCTTAAAAGCAGAAAAGTGGTTAACTAAATAAAATAAACTTGTAGAAGCTACAAAAACCTGTACTTTTAATTCAGTAGGATGTTCTACCAAGAACCGACGGAAGAATGAGTAAAAATATCTTCATTTGCCTTTGCTTTATCGTTCTTTGGGTTAAACACGAAAAGCCATATCTATGTAATCAATAAAATTTGTACACTTGTCGTATGGCATTTTGTATTGCGTTTCGCCTACTAGCAACTTCTAAAAATTTTACTATTCATCGTGAAACGTACCCTATTTCGAACTGTACTTCTCTTATGACTTATCTTTATTTACTGCTGCAAGCAGAATAGACATGAAATTTTAAATGACTGTTTATTTAGGCCTACCAGCAAACATCTGAGACTCTGCCATTTATTTTTGCAGAAGCACTTCCTGAATCCTTGCTCAAACCCGGTACACTGTTCACTCACAGATTACAGTAGAGGTAACTCTTCTTCACGACCAACTTCCATTTCATCGAAAGTGACTCTTTGCACAACTTCACTTCAACCAACAGGTATGAAAGTGCTAAAAATCATGTCTGATGGGTCATGTACCTGTAAGAGTATATGAATTACCTTTCGTTTCAACTTTTCCTTAAATGTTGCCGGAATTATTTTAAATAGCTAATGAAAGTGTCAAATAAACTGCATTTCATACTCCGCATAATTAATTTGGTATCAAATATGTTGCCTGTGCAATTCGCAAAATGCCGGGTTTCATTTTCCTTGTAACACACATATCACAGAGCCTTTATGTTCTTTGTTTTTAATGTTAGACGAATATATTAATTATGGTTGCATGAATTGGACCTATAACGTGAGGTTTACGATAGTGCAATGGTATTGTGTTAAATTGGTGAACAGCTTCAGGCACACATTCAATATTCAACTGTGTCACTTTAGGGTAAATTCCACCCCCCCCCCCCCACTTCACCCCCCCCACCCTACGGCGCACTCTATCACCCTGCCTTTGCCTATAGTTAGTAAAAGTAACACGTCACGTTTTACTCGTGTCACATTCACGTTATGGTGTCAATTTCAAGGAATAAATTAATGACTGCAAATTATCAAGCTAGTGCTACGAAAACATTTGAAGATGGCAACATAATAACTTGAGTAATCTCAATAGTTAATTTTGTTCATAACTAAATAAACCAATACCACGAAAACTGTTCACGATCGAATTGAGGATAAACCAAAGAAAAATGCTAAACAAAACTATTTCCTCTACAGTTGACCAATGAAGATGATTTGAAATAAAGCGTAACGCTTCTGGTCCGAATTAGTCTAATTTTTATAGTTGTAAATTGTATAACTGCAACTGCGGAAAAGGAGGCCAACAAACAAAGAAGAAACTTGTAACAAGCTAGGTGGGCTGCTGCATCAAACGTAACTATATTACCATAAGACTACTTCTGTTTTAATTAGACAACACGGTCGTCAGTAGGGTCAGAAATAAACAATTCACTGACTTCCATTGGTGTCAAAGAAACGAATTCTGTCACAGCGAGTGACAAAATATGAAGCTGCATGCACGAAATCTAATGAGGCAAACAATGTGCTGTTTAAAGATGAAGGTGCAATATGTGGCTCTAGGCCTGACGACAGTCGCAGTCGATGTCGTCATCGCCTTTGAAACGCAAAGGGACCTACGCCTCTCGGCCGCCATCGAAGACGAGACCTTTGACCCGCTGACACAGTCACCATCCACTACCAAGGACGCTATGAACTTCGTTCCACCCACTCGACCATAACACATAAACGTTACAATTATGACTTTGCTACTCTGAAACAATTTCTCTGAATCTTTGATATTGCACTTAGATGACATATCACTACTGCAGGCTGATGTTAATAGGTAACTGAATGTTAATTTCATTAGTTTTTCCTACCCGTTTAGGAAAATTCACCACTAGAGACGGGGAAATATGTAAATAACAGCATTAAAAATAGCAGGTTCTCCGTTTGTATCAGACCACTCTTCTGTTACCATAGTGCTACCCCTTGGAGCGCTAGCGTCACTTACGTGCTTTGATCAAGGCCCGACAATCCCGTAAGTGGCCTAAAAATTGAAAGGCAGCCATTATGTTTCCAGAATGAAATATTCACTCTGCAGTGGAGTGTGCTCTGGTGTGAAACTTCCTGGCAGATTAAAATTGTGTGCCAGAAGCGGGATTCGAGCCTGGGACCTTTGCCTTTCGCGGACAAGCGATCTACCGTCTACAATTTTAATCTCCCAGGACGTCCGAAAGAACAGTCGCCACAAAAATTGTTCAAATGTTTGTAAATCTATGGGACTTAACTGCTTTGGTTATTAGTCTCTAGGCTTACGAACTACTTAAACTAATCTAAGGACAACACACACACACACACACACACACACACACACACACATGCCCAAGGGAGGACTTGATCCTCTGACGGGCCGGCCGCGGTGGCCGAGGGGACTGAGGCGTTCCAGTCACGGTCTGCACGGCCTCTACGGTCGGGGGTTCGAATCCCCCCTCGGCCATGGATATTTGTGCCGTCCTTAGTCTTAGCTAGTTCGTAAGTAGTTTGTAAGCTTAGGGGCTTATGACCCCGTAGTTAAGTCCCATAAGTTCTACAAACATTTGAATATTCAACATTTTGAATCTCTGCCGGCGACAACGGCGCATTCCGCAGCGTGGCGCCTTAGACCGCTCGGCTACTCCACAGCGGCAGACGTCATTGCCGATGACTATGATCCTTTCTTCAGTGCGGAGGCACTCCTGTCTCTTACTATTACGGGAATCAATTTAAATAACTACGAGTTTGAGTAATAATGGGCAGGGTAAAGTTGAGAATTAGCAGGCGTGGTGCTCGCTGTGTCCCCAGTAGTGTAGGGGTGAGCGCAACTGCCTATAAAGCAGGAGACCCGGCTTCGAGTCCCGACTGGGTACACATCTGCACCTTTACCCATTCACTGTTAATGTCATGCATTCCGTGAATATGAACATACAACATCTGCAGGATCACAAGTGACGTCTGTTCTGCCAGGGAGTTTCAGCCATTATGTTGGTAAACTACGCGCCATTCCTTATAACACATATCTCTTTAAGCTATGTCGTAACCAACAAGTATGTAATTTTCGAAATATGCCACACACGTCAAAATCAGTTCACCATACACACCTCTTACCACTACAATGGCGCCCAGCGACAATTTCAAACTGTCCCACGCATGCGGCGTCCTTAATATGTCCAGTTCCTTAAGAGGTCTTTAGCTCTCATAGTGTCGCTATGGTTGGCTCTTCCTCCGCTAGAGACGCTACTATCGTTCCAAGTGCCAGACGTAAACTTTCTTTATACGTTATATTGTAATATTGGTATCTAAGTATGGTTTAAACACGCTGACCTTTTTTCCACAGTTGCAGATATTTACTTGTATAGACCTACTATGCAACCGAAATAAGACAAGTTCTTTTGCCATACGTCTTGCGTCTTTATTTGAAGACATCTTCACATACGTGATTATGATTTACAATATTTCGTTTTTATACGTTTTTAGTAGTTTGGGTTATAAAAATTTCTGGTTCTTTACCTAAGTATGACTAATGATATTTTGCTGTTATTACTTACAATTTTCGTAGGTGTTGGTCTGTGTGTGTTGTATGTTAAGTCAGGTTGCTGTGTTTATTTCTTCCTTTACTTCATTTGGATTTTTCATTCCAGAAGTAGGCACATGCCATTTTTTAAATTCGTGTTTATGTTCAATGTAGGTTGCCGACTGTTGAATGTGACTTTGTCCGATTTTTATTTTATGTCAGTGTGTGTGTTTCCGATGCTGTTGTGGAAAATACTTCACCAGAAATATCACATAACACAGAAGAACCCACAAGCACCGACACTTCGCAGCCAACCAAAGATACATAAAGAGCAGATCCCTCTAATGTCAGTTATAAATTTTAAAAACTCCCCAATATATCACGTAGCCAAATGCCTCCAAAAAATAATCTCAAAACACTACAAAATAGAAAATGACCAGACAGTGAAAAACACAGACGATCTAATGGAACATATACAGAACACACTGATACAACACAGCATCGTTGGTCTCATTTGACATTGAAAACTTGTACACACCCATCCCCATCAAAGAGACAATAGAAATCACACAACAAAATCTGACAGCTCTCAGCAACCTCACTATAGACACAATATCAGAAATAACAAGCTGCCTCAAACTAACTGCCGAACAAAATTAGTTCCAGTGGGAGAACGAATATTACCTGCAGGGTGAAGGAATACCTACGGGTCCCCCAATGTCAGGAAACTTAGCTAACATTTTCATCAGTCACTTAGAAAACCAGATACTTGAAAATGTGGAGATAGATGGAATATTCAAAATTATATATTGGCACAGAAATGTGGATGACATATGTGTCATAGAGGAGCCAATTTATATACTAGATGAAGTTGACTCTGAAATAAACAAAACCTACAGAAACGTAAAATTCGAAGTTGAATAAGAAAATGACTACAAAATAAATTTCCTTGATACAACAATAGAAAAAGGCAAACATTCTTTCAACATTAATCGAAACCAACAGCTACAGAAATGATTTATATGTTCTATATCCAATCATCCCCAAAACGAGAAACTTGCGGCATTTAGATCTCTGTTATATAGACTAAACGAAATATCCCTAAACAAGAAAAAAACTATCAAGAAACAATGGACATTGTAACGGAACAAAATATTTCCGGTTCGTTACGGAGTTCTCCAACGATTTCGTTTCAATTTATTACGAAAATGTTACATTACTGTTTTTTTTTTCGGGAATTGTTCATTAAAATATAACTGTACGTAACTTTTGTAAAATTATAATGTATTTGTTTGATGTGTGTACTAGATTTTACATCAAGGAACCGCCAAAGTATCTCCAGAAGAGAGCGCATAGATATATTTTAACTGCATATGATCCGCTCAAGATAATTCAAGTATGCTAAAAAAGACAATATTAAAAAAGGATACTTCGAATAGAAACGGAATATTAATGATTATTGTACGGTGAAAGATGAAGATCTCCCAGTGATTCATTGATTCCTAAGACGGTTTATAGTTAGTAACTTGTGAGAGAGTTGCTTGTGAGTTACAGAACTGACTTCTATTATAGGCAGAATAACGTGTTTATGTTTGAGTAAGCTTAAAGCTATCACGAAACAGGAAAGGGTTTCACCAGAGTGATTAGGTTTCTGTGGATAGTAGTGACAGGAGCACTACTGATAATAGTGTAACCTGACCTGAGTTTGTTTTTTAACGGAACATGGTAGTGACAGTTGGTGGGAAGTGTTAGTTGGTTATAAAATGGTAATTGACGTTAATGCTGTTTAGCAGTATTAAGTAACTCACCTACGGAGCATATCTATTGAGAACTGGTTCGTGGTGTGGTTGGTACTACTGAGTGGAGTTGACGACGTAATTTGAACAGAGCAGTCTTATTGTGTTATTTTATGAAACTTGCGGGAGTTCACTGAGTCACGCGTTGGTCGTGAGCTTTATTGTAATGATTTGACTGGCTCTGGTTGCAAATTGTGTGCTGTTGGGTTCCGTGAGTTACACAAAAATAAAATAGGCCAACTTATCTCCCGATACGTAACTGAAAAGCTTGACTGCGACGGATAGAATGTTAAGAATTTAGGGTTTGGAACCAATAAAACAATTTGGAGATATCACAAGTAACCATTTACTAGCTTAGAGTGACTTAGGTTTGGTGGAGAAAGTTATCATTAATACTTTAGAGTTTTTCGATGCCAACACTTGAAGTAGGCTCCAAGATTGCTTTCAGATTAATTAAATATAAATACGGAGCTGTAAGTGGGGGTGGCACCATAGGATTTTTTTGAACCTACTTAAAAAGTTAGAGGAGACATTTGGTTAGCAGTCAAAGCTGAAAATGTGTACCCAGCCGGGATTCGAACCCGGGTCTCCTGCTTTCTAGGCAGTTGCGCTGACCCCTACACCACTGGGGACACAGTGATCACCGCACCTGCAAGGACTACCCATGCATGCCTCCCGTCAGATACAAATTCCCAGCTTCGCCCTGCCCATAGTACTCAAACTCGTAGTTTAACTAATTCCCGTAAGAGTAAGGGCTTCAAACTTGCCCACCCCTCCCCACTAACCATAGGATCATTGCTCGTCACCGGCATATTATATATATACATGTGGCGTCTGTTCAGAAAGAACAGACGTCACATTCTGATCCTGCAGCTGTTATTATTTAATATTCATAGAATATATGACTTCAACTGCTATTGGGCAAAGCTGAAAATGTGTACCCAGCCGGGATTCGAACCCGGGTCTCCTGCTTTCTAGGCAGTTGCGCTGACCCCTACACCACTGGGGACACATGGATCACCGCACCTGCAAGGACTACCCATGCACGCCTCCCGTCAGATACAAATTCTGAACAGACGCCACATGTATATATATAATATGCCGGTGACGGGCAATGATCCTATCGTTAGTGGGGAGGGGTGGGCAAGTTTGAAGCCCTTACTCTTACGGGAATTAGTTAAACTACGAGTTTGAGTACTATGGGCAGGGCGAAGCTGGGAATTTGTATCTGACGGGAGGCGTGCATGGGTAGTCCTTGCAGGTGCGGTGATCCCTGTGTCCCCAGTGGTGTAGGGGTCAGCGCAACTGCCTAGGAAGCAGGAGACCCGGGTTCGAATCCCGGCTGGGTACACATTTTCAGCTTTGCCCAATCGCAGTTGAAGTCATATATTCTATGAATATTAAATAATAACAGCGGCAGGATCAGAATGTGACGTCTGTTCTTTCTGAACAGACGCCACATGTATATATAAAACATTACTAAGCCTGGAGGCATGATAAAAAATTAAAGTAATTTAGTTGATTTATTTATTATCTTGCTTATAAGAGAGTTTTTATTTTGAAAAAGGAAGAGAATAGTTATAAATCATAACTATTATCGTAATCTAAAAAATATCTAATAAGCCAAAAATTAATATCTTTGGTCAAGGGAACAATAAAAATTAATATACCTTTTGTTTTTTGGGGATAAATATAATGCAGAGTCAACCACGTCTATAAGAGTAGTTAAATGAAAAAATGTTAGCTTCACATAAAGGAAATATTGAATTTTAGTAAAGGAATCTGTTAGGACATACGAATGTTATCGCTGACGAATAAAATTTTTAATTCGGAGTGTCTCTGCTAACATTCGGAACTGTCGTCAAAAAGGTGAGAGAAAGTAATATTATTTTAGGTTGGATTTTTTTTTTTTTAAAGGAAGCTTAATGAGAAGTCTATTTCAATGAAATGTTTAGATAGAGATAATATCTTGGATTAATGGTTGGTAATTTATACGTACAAAGGTAAAAGGAAGTATCGTTCCATTTATTGATATGTATATATATTCAGTGAATTTGAAGGGAAATCTTATTTTTTATTTTGTATGGTGCAGTTAAGTACTATGATTTTACGTATAATAGTAAAATAGAATTACAGATAGTTATTTTGTAATCGTTGATTACAGACTGCGCTTACGTAGGTGACTAAATTTTACTTACGGCGTCGCCCGCGAATGCGTTGTAGTGTCTACGTATTTAATTGGCGCTATACTGGAGTACAAGCTAAAGATGTATATTCATCCTGAAGGGTATTTAACTTGCTCTGGAACCTGATTAGGATTTTATCTAAAGCTATTCATAGTCAGATGCGTTAAATATATTACGTTAATACCGTATTTTGTTACACTTGCGATCTTTTCTTGCGCAATAGGCGACCAAAGGGCTAAAAATAGGAACATTTCAGAGCGTTGCAGTGTCTACGTATTTAATTGGCGCTATACTGGAGTACAAGCTAAAGATGTATATTCATCCTGAAGGGTATTTAACTTGCTCTGGAACCTGATTAGGATTTTATCTATAGCTATTCATAGTCAGATGCGTTAAATATATTACGTTAATACCGTATTTTGTTACACTTGCGATCTTTTCTTGCGCAATAGGCGACCAAAGGGCTAAAAATAGGAACATTTCAGAATATTCAACTAAGTTAGACTAGACGGGGTGTTACAACATGCAAACAAGTAGTACGGAAACTTATTAGAAAATTAAAATATAAATGCGAATCAAACACAACAGTTCAAATACAACCAGGAAACAGCAAAATACGCAACGCCCAAACACACGCATACATCTACGGTGTGATAATGTTCATGTGTCCATTACAACCAGCATCGTTGCACAATTGACACAGCACGTCCACCGTGTGTACGAATTCTCCTAAAGGACCATCCCGCCACAATATGGCACCTTTCAAACTAAGTCATTTGATTGTAGGAAGGACAAGAGTGTCTCCGTCGCATGCCGGCAGTGTTCCACTAGTTGGTATGACACTGAGCTTTATTGCAGTAAACATTCCCTATTAAGAAGGTACCCAGAAATACCGCTCTGAAATCTATGTCAGCACGTTGTTAGCGGTCGCCGTTGAAACTATTATGCCGGCCGCGGTGGCCGAAGGGACTGAGGCGCTTCAGTCACACTCTGCACGGCCACTACGGTCGGGGGTTCGAATCCCCCCTCGGGCATGGATATTTGTGCCGTCCTTAGGATTAGCTAGTTCATAAGTAGATTGCAAGTTTAGGGACTGATGACCCCGTAGTTAAGTCCCATAAGCTATACAAACATTTGAACTTTGTTTTTTTTTTTTTTTTTTTTTTTTTTTTTTTTTTTTTTTTTTTTTTTTTTTTTTAACTATTATCAGTACGTCGACTGCCCCCAGGTGGCATGTGCCTTAGACGAAATAGACTTTGCAGGTCTACTAGTTTGTTTCCGGCATTCTGTAAATAGAAATCGTTGCGTTCAAATTAGATCCGCAGCCTTAATGTCGTAGAGAGAAAATATCCTCTTTTTTTATGGGATTTCACTACGGGGTCATCAGTCCCTACACTTACAAACTACTTATCAACTATCTTATCCTAAGGACGGCACAAATACCAATGCCCGAAGAAGGATTCGAATCCCCGACCGTAGTGGCCGTGCAGACCGCGTGACTGGAGCGCCTCAGTCCCCTCGGCCACCGCGGCCGGCGAGAATATATTTTCCCGCGAGCTTGTTTCCCCACCTGGGAACATGTTTTCGCAACCTTAACGCCACGAGGTCTTGCCGCCCCGCTGTCTAAAAACCGCAAGTATTTTGTTACCCCCTGCCCGGTTAAGCTGGCCACAGCAACTACCTTTCTCTCAAGCGGGGCCCGCCAGTGTACAGTCTCCGCATAGATAAAACCGAGGAGAGACGCTCTCCGTGCTCCATTGCTCTGCGGACCCGAGACTGTAACACTTTGTTAGACATCTTACGATGACAGTGCGAAACTTTCTGCCATCTCTGCTTGATATGTAGGGGCTTCCATCACCTTGGCACCAGGCCGGTGTAAATTCAGACAAGTAGCAGCCAGGTGACGTCGATGAAGTACGCGCTTGCCTGCTTCGGCCGATATTACTGCGCGGATACGCAGCTTGCGCGTGAGTTGGCAGCAGTAAGCATTCACCGATGCTGCAGTGGTAATAACTGCCACGCTGCACTCCAGTACCTCTCATCCTCTAGTTCTCGTTTCACTTAATGTACAGGTTGAGTCAAGAGGGAAAGGGCATGAGGATAATTTTCTCCTGAAAGTATGCCCTTTTAATAACCGTAGACGACATGCAGCTGTTTGAGAAGAACAAAATTCATTCACATGCCCATCTCCAAGTGCGTTCACACGCTGCGTGGTATTGTCACACGTACTTCACTGCGCTTAATGATGCCACTATCTTACTGAAACTTATGCCGTTGTGGCGTTGTGCCACGGTATGACAAGTGCCTATAAAATTTCGGAAGCTACGTAGAAAAGTAGTTTGACAGTTGTAGATTTTTGTACAATAAAGATATTTTCCGTAACGGAACTTACCTCGTATTTTTGTCAGTGTTCTTCCCTCAACGACTTTAATTTTCACATTATAGGTTTCCTTGAAACTTCAAAGAACTGGTGGCACAGTATTTTAGTATGAATACTCAATCATGTGGAATCTCTACAATGAATTTTCGTATTTATTTCCTGTAAGCTATCACAGCTGACAATTACAGTTCTTGTAAAGCATTTGGGTACTATCGCGATATGTAAGTCATACTTAACAAATGAGATTTTCCGTTAATAAATCACAGTTCAGCGATCTGGAAAGTTCGCCGCGCGGGAGTTGCCGAGGGGTCTGGAGCGCCACATTGTGGATCAAAAAATCAAATGTTCAAATGTTTTTTAAGCTTATGGGACTTAACTACGGGGTCATCAGTCCCTAAACTTACAAACTACTTACGAACTACCTTATACTAAGGACGGCACAAATAACCATGCCCGAGGGGGGATTCGAACCCCCGACCGTAGTGGCCGTGCAGACCGTGACTGACGCGCCTCAGTCCCCGCGGCCACCGCGGCCGGCCATTGTGGATCGCGCGGCCTCCCGCGTCGGAGGTTCGAATACTCCACATGTTCACTTGTTTGTAAATCTATCGGATCAAACTGCGTCGTTATCAGTCCGTAGCTTACAAACTACTTAAACCTAGGTAAACTAACCTAAGGACAACACACACACACACACACACACACACACACACATGCCCCAGGGAGGACTCGAACCTCCGACGGCGAGCAACCGCGCGCTCCACAGCGAGGCGCTTTAGACCACTCGGCTCCACCGCGGCTCGAATACTCCCTCGGATATGGATATCTGTGTTGTCTTTAGTATAAGTTAGTTAGGGACTGATGACCCCGTAGGTAAGTCCCATAAGAATCACGAACATTTGAACATTTATATGGGGAGTTCACAAAAGTACATTACATCACATATGTACTGAGAAATGACAGGAATTTAAATTTATTAAATTTAACAGGTCAAGAACTACCCAGTGTTTCAAACTAAAAACATATTTTCATCGCTCCGCAAGATGGCGAGCTGGCTTCAAACGACGGCTAAGCTTTGGATAGTAGCGGCATCTCCCATTATTTAACCCTGGCCGAGGGGACTGAGGCGCTCCAGTCACGGTCTGCACGGCCACTACGGTCGGGGATTCGAATCCCCCCTCGGGCATGGATATTTGTGCCGTCCTTAGTATAAGGTAGTTCATAAGTAGTTTGTAAGTTTAGGGACTGATGACCCCGTAGTTAAGTGCCATAAGCTTAACAAACATTTGAACATTATTTAACCTCCTTGGTTGTATCGGTCGCTGTGACGTCATTTGTTTATCACCGAGCTCTTCCGGTCTAATATCACTGGATTATTGTTTGTTTTTTTACCCAAGAGGAAGTCTTCAAGTGCAAAGTAAACACAAAGGAGGAAAGTCTTATTTTAATTACTTGTATTCAAATAAAGGGCGGCAAGCATGTCCAAAAGAGCAGATATCTACAGGTGCTGCGAAATGCTTTGCAGTTGACAGTTCATTTCTTGAACATCTTTTGGGAGTAAATAGATACAATTGAGAAAAAACATTAAATTATACGTTTTTAACACTATTATCTGATTTTGTCTTATTTCTTAATTTCGTTTTAGACCTAAAGAACCAAATAACTCAGATCATCGGTTCCTAAATTTACTCACTGCCTAAACATATTTAAGGCGGAACACGGCCTTCTGGCGAACTGTGCGGAGGTGAGGGTGAAATGCAACACTTTCTACTGTCCAACTAAAATATTTTTTCAAAGCATAGGAGAATTTCTGTTAGCGGGAACGTATCTTTTGCAAAGCCATGTCGTCCTGAATTCTAGCTGTTTTAAAGTTCCTTGCAAAATTTACTTTGAAATAGCGTTTCAGGCTCCAAAATAGTCAAAGAATATTGTACTTTCAATATTATTACCTTGAAGTTTGACAACCAAAATTAATGGTCTTGTTAAAAATCTCAATCCAAGTCAGTTTACAACTCTGTAGTACAACTTATAAAACAGACTTCTGCCAACTCATAACAACTAGAACCTTCCATGCTAGTAACAATTTAGGCTCGGCACTGAACAGCACTTAACAGAACTCATCAGAACTACCTGCACTGCCTGTGCACCAGCTTATATATACTGTGACAAATGACAGTCTATTTCATGTGATCATTTAGAACATGTAAACTTATGATTGTATCCATTATTAATTTAAATAAAAATTGTTTAATACAACAATGAATTACAATAGCATTCTGATTAATTACATTGTTAAAGTTTTAGCATGTTATGTTAGCAACAAATAATATTACTATATATTTTCTTTTATGGTGAATACTAAGTTTATCACAAAGAAAAAACAATTTCATTTAATTTACAAGGTTAATATAATGTAAGTACATTATTTTGCATTGAAAAATAATTCAGTTCATTTATATTTATATTTATATTTAACTGGCATGTATTTCCTTGAAGATCTTTGCCCCATATGTCAAGTAAACAACATGGCATTCTCAGCTGTGAACTGTCAAAATACGTGAATGTTAATACGTTTTGATGTTATAAATAAAAAGAGATCGTGATGTATAGCTTTAAATGCAGATTTTGAGGTAAGTTTACGAAAATTTTGAGACCAAAAAGGAAACAAAAAATTTGTCATGTATATATCATTGAGATGTTAGATATTTAACAGTTGTGTCTTATGTGAGGAATATATATCATATACACGACTAAGGGTAAAACATTTCGTGATTGCTCCCTTCCATCGTCACAAGGGGTCCAGGTAAGAGATCTGTCAAGGGTGAGGCCAAGGTACTTAAGGGTAGGAGTGTGGTGGATAGGACGACAGTGGAGGGTGTGATATTCCTGGCCTGTGGCCACTTC
This sequence comes from Locusta migratoria, assembly GCA_026315105.1. NCBI lineage: Eukaryota > Metazoa > Arthropoda > Insecta > Orthoptera > Acrididae > Locusta > Locusta migratoria. The sequence goes on along the minus strand of CM048745.1, from coordinate 548,929,894 downwards.
ATATTTCTGGCCGCTGGCCGTTTCTTTGCTGACAGCGTACGTGTCTTAAACGCGGAAGAAAGACAGAAGTGCAGCATATGTTGAAATGTGGGGTGGGGAGCAATAGCATATGGCACAGTAGGTGCTGGTTCCCGTGGGAAAGCCCGCCTATGTTACTGGTGCTCTCCTCGCATTGGCTGCTGCATTTCACGTCACGTGATTTCTTTTGAAATTAGTTTTGTTTATTATATACTAAATATTAATTATTCAGAGCTGAGAATTTGTAATAAATATCTCTCAAGGGCGGCTAGATTTTGACAGTTTAAAAAGTTTAAGGTGCCTTCTCTTATTATAACAAGAGAAGAGCGATTTTGCAGAAGGCTCGCGACGGCCCTGTTTTGGCGCGAAATAGAGCGTCAGGTGCCCTCTCGCAACGCGCCGCAGTTTCAGTCTCGAGCTGACCACTATACGCGCCGGACCGCGCCGGTCATGAGTAAAGATTTGTGTAATAGTGATAACAGTCGAGGTTTCAACATGAGCTATGGGCAGCATAGGCCGTATCATATTAACAATAGTTGCTCATATTTTATAATTTATTTAATAAATGGCATCCCTGACAATTAAAAATCTCGCGAGTCGCTTCTTATGCTTCCATCATACAGAACTTATTTTAGCCTCACTTGTATACTGTAGAAGAACCAACGACCTGTGTGCTGTCTTCTGCGCTGGGGACACAACTATAGAAGACAACAGGTTAGTCAGAACTCTATGCTTTCCATAACGACATGGACAGCAACTACGGCACCTCGTGCGTACTGTAGGGCGGTACAAACGCACACTGCTACGCAACAGCATCCGCAAGGATGTGGAGGTTTTAGGGGACTTGTGGGAGGAAGCAGTACTAACTTCTCCGACCCCATATAAAAACCCCAGGAAGGTTGTAAGGGCAAGGTAGAAGTCGTGGAGTCGGAAGGAAGTGGTGGTACGAGCTGTGATAACTGCCTGTGATTTATCGGGATTGACAGAAAGGAGCCACCGGTTGCGCCATGCAGCGAACTCAGGTAGGTGGAGCAAACGCTGGGATAGGACGAGGGAGGGGGCAAGGGCCAGGAAGGCGGTGTCGTCAGCATATTGAAGGAGATGGACGGGAGGCTGGGGTTGGGTCGTATCAGCGGAGTAGTTCAGGTAGAGGAGGGGGGGAGAGAACGGAGCCTTGCGGTACCCGGGAAATGGAGTTGCAGACAGTGACGTAAGAGGGGCGGTGAAAACGCAAGAAGCAATGAGGTGGACTTAATTAATAGGAAGGGCATAGAACTGGACGCTCCAGCACGCGCTTCGTGATTATAAACGCGCGGACCGCGCTACTGCGCATGCGGTCACAGATACAGCAATGCGCCAAAGACGTTACTCGCCCCCCATCAAAAACAGCATCACTTTTGGGTTCTACCAAGTCCAACCTTGGGAAGGCCGAGGTTTACAAAATCCCCTGTAAATCTGGCCTTTCGTACATAGGACAGACGACACCTACAGTTCAGGAAAGATCCACGGAACACCAAAGGTATACCCGTCTCTTACAACCTAATAAATCGGCAGTGACAGAGCACTGTATTGATACCGGACACTCCATGATGTACGAAAAGGTCAAAATCTTAGCCTCCACTTCATCTTTCTAGCACTCAGTGGTGAAAGAAGCAATTGAAATTCGCTTGAGGACGAATTTAATTAATAGAGACAGTTCTTCGGCTAAAATAAATCTTGGAACTCGGCACTTTGTTTAATAAATTTACAAAGACGTCGCCACAGCACAAGATAGTAACACATCGATTTCTCCGCGATAATCGACCGCCGGCTGTGGTGGCCAAGCGGTCAGCGGCGCGCCAGTGGCGGTCTGCATGGCTACTACGGTCGGGGGTACGAATCCCTCCTCGGGCATGGATATTTGTGCCGTGCATAGTCTTAACTAGTTCATAAGTAGTTTGTAAGTTTAGGGACTGATGACCCCGTAGTTAAGTCCCATAAGCTCTACAAACATTTGAACATGTTTTTTGATAAGACCATGCAGCGACAGACAAAATTTACACACACGTGTACTTCCTTGCCGCCGAGTAACGTCTTTGGCGCCTTGTTGTATCTATGGCCGCATGCGAAGTAGCGCGGTCCGCGCATTTTTAAGCACGAAGCGCGTGCTAGAGCGTCAGTCTTCAACTCTCTCTGAAGATGGCTGGACGGTACTCAGCCGAAATATTAGAAGAAGTCAACTTTATGGGGCTGCAAGCCCGAAACGGCTTTGACCAGTATCAATATCATTTTTATCAATGCAAACAACTGAAACGTTTCACCTTTCTTCTGTCTGACCTGTTACCATTCCCAAATAACGATATAATACTGAAGAATGGATCAGATTATTGTGCCATATGCCCAAAATTGTGGCAATAAACCGACGTCATAGGTATCTACAGACGACCATATGTGATTGCTCCTCTTCATATCGTTTCGCAGCGTTACGTGACTGTGGCAGCGAGATACTCCATGATGTACGAAAAGGTCAAAATCTTAACCTCCATCTTTCTAGCACTCGGTGCTGAAAGAAGCAATTGAAATTCGCTTGAGGGTGAATTTAATTAATAGAGACAGTGGCTTCGGCTAAAATAAACCTTGGAACTCGGCACTTTCTTTAATAAATTTACAAAGACACCTCCACAGCGCAGATAGTAACAAATCGATTTCTCCGCGATAATCGACCATGCAGCCACAGACAAAATTTACACACACGTGTACTTCCTTGCCGCCGAGTAAAGTCTTTGGCCGCATGCGAAGTAACGCGGTCCGCGCGTTTTTAAGCACGAAGGGCGTGCTAGAGCGTCAGTCTTCAACTCTCTCTGAAGATGGCTGGACGGTACTCGGCCGAAATTTTAGAAGAAGTCAACTTTATGCGGCTGCAAGCCCGAAACAGCTTTGTATAGTATCAATATCATTTTTATCAATACAAACAATTGAAACTTTTCACCTTTCTTCTGTCTAACGTGGTACCAATCCCAAATAACCATATAATACTGAAGAATGGATCGGATAAGTGTGCTATATGCCCAAAATTGTAGCAATAAACCGACGTCGACCAGTAGGTATCTACAGACGGCCATATGTGATTGCTCCATATCGTTTCGCAGCGTTACGCGTACATATCTAATCCACGTGACTGTGTCAACGAGAATCTCGCTAATGTACTGTTATTACAGCCACGGTGTTACACCCATGCCCTGCTGTGGAGCGCTTGGTTACTCGCCGTCACTCTTTCCGTTACATCATTTATATAGAACAGCAAAGAAAATTAAATTATTTTTGCGAACATGGTCTCACTCAGAAAATGGAATGAAAGGACATTTAGGGGAAGAAAGATGTTTTGTTAGAAAATTAATATGTATTTTAAACGCAGTGGATTCAGTAAATCTTTTTGTTTCTCTGTTTCTTGCGTGAACATAGATCAGACTGGTTTCAGACTTTGGAACACGCGACATATAATTGTCCTTGAGGAAAGTAATCATTCTTTCTTTCCATTTCATCCATTTATTCCCAACCCCGATCAGCGCAAATCACCCAAGTGGCGCCACAAGACTACACCAGGCAGACCGAAGAACATGCAAATTGGGGTCTAACGGCTAAAAATGGCAAACGATCGTCATCATCAACTATGTCCATCTCCTCCTCCCCTCCATTTACCTCCTGCCTCGCTCTACCCCCTCCCTCCACCTTCACCTCACATTATCTATCCGACTTCTCTTTTCTTGCCCCCTTACCGCCGTATCATAATTTCCTATTCCCTCATCATCTTTCTCTCAATCAAATGTCTAAATCTTTCAAATCTAACGGACCAAAACCCAGAAGTCATCTGTCCCTAGACTTACAAACTAATTTAAACTAACTTAAATCACACCTCCGATGGGTACAGTCACTTTCCTCTTGCCCTCGTGGTAGCTTCGCAAACGTAGATATTAAAAATTCGAAGCTAACTTTAAATATTGTGATACATGTAGAGAATGGCCAGAAAGTTACTCTTACAGAAAAAGACACAAATTAACAAAATTTCAAATAGACTTCGTCACTACTATTTTATGATTCCTATCTCTGAAAAGGTAATGGACCTAGCAGTTGTGGCACTGTAGCTAATCGATATGCGCCTGTTACCGAAACCACTTGAATATCAACGTCCCTAGAAAGCGATTTCAATAAACGAGCCGGCCACAGTGGCCGAGCGGTCTGCGTCGCGCCAGTCACAGTCTGCACGGCCGCTACGGTCTGGGTTTCGAATCCCCCCTCGGGTATGGACGTTTGTGTCGTCTTTAGTGTAAGGTAATTCATAGTTAGTTTGTAAGTTTAGGGATTGACGACCCCGCAGTTAAGTCCCTTAAGCTTAACAAACATTTCAATAAACGATTTTACTTTAGTGCCAAATTTTAACCGAAATATCTGATCCGCATGCATGGCAGAAGATTTTAGCAATTTGATTTTCTATGTTCACTTATTATGACAGTTAAAGATTTTAATGCGTAACAAGAAAGGTAAAATAAAAGGTTTAGATATGAAAGCATCTAATTATATTTTTTTTTTTTTTTTTTTTTTTTTTTCTTTATCTTACGTAACTCCTGCGATCATCAGCTAAGGACAACACACACACACACAGTGCCCTAGGGAGGACTCTAACCTCCGACCGTGAGCAACAGCACTCTCCGTAGCAATGCGCCTTAAAGCGCTCGGCCACTCCACAAAGGCCTACTCCTTCCACCACTCTTAACGCTAATGTACACAAACGATATTTGTTTTGTGCGCATACATGGCAACGCGGTAGTTTCGAAAAAAATTCAAATGTGTCTAAATCTATAGGAATTAACTACTCTGGTCACCAGTCCCTAGGTTTTCAATAATTTATGCTAAGGACAACAAATACACCCATTCCCGAGGGAGAACTCGAAACTCCGACGGCGAGCAGCGGCGTGCTCCGCAGCTATGCGCCTTGGACGCTAAGCAACTCCATCGCGGCACAAGATTCGAATTATGTAGATTGCACTGGTCACCTGGTCTAAAATAATATTAAAAATAAATACTTTAATTTTCGTGTTCACGTATTTATAAAACTACAGAATGTAATAGCGATACCTGATTAACACTCGTCGTCTAATAAAATGTGCTCCAGATATTTTCCAGGAATTCAAATATCTGGCAAACTATCGCGTGTATTCCTAACTTCGTTAGCAATCCGAAGCGAGGCACTTTGTCAAACAGTTTCTGAACTAGAGAGTTTACATGTTGCCCTCCATCCACATAAGCATAATACCGTCTGAGTAAAGGCCAAGGTGAGTTTCGAACTAGCGACACTTTCTAAATCCGTCCTGGAGTGGGTACCGCAAGTTTTCTCGTCTTAAGTAAACTCAGTATATTCATATCAAAATATGGTGAATTATTATGTATCCAATCTATGTTTAAGATATTCTCCATTAATTTTGCGTTCCTTTCCTATGTTCTTTTATGCATACGATTGCAGTCCGCCTCGCGTGGGAATGGACACGCGGTTTAAGCAGTCTTGCCGTGGATTACGAGGCCCCTCCCCGTTGGATGTTTGATTCCGCCCTCGGGCATGGGTGTATATATTGTTCTTATAAGCTTCTCCCACTCCATTTTGTGGTTGGTTCAGCAACCAGTGTGAAGGATGATATAAATAAAGTTTTGGTTGTGGCTTTTTATACTTTAATGGTGCGTTTCGCCCGCAGTAGGCATCCTCAGATGATCAACAAAGAAAAAATTTAATGAGAAAACTCTACTCGTCGCAATTCGTGAATACATATATTACCCGATGGAGGAATTTAATGCTACAACTTAAATTTACTGCCGCGGTGGAGTAGCCGAGCGGTCTAAAACGTCTCGCTGCGGAGCGCGCGGTTGCTCGCCGTGGAGGTTCGAGTCCTCCCTGGGGCATGGGTGTGTGTGTTGTCCTTAGGTTAGTTTACCTAGGTTTAAGTAGTTTGTAAGCTACGGACTGATGACCACGCAGTTTGGTCCGATAGATTTACAACCATTTGAACATTTGAACTTAAATTTACTAGTCCTGGCACGGGCAGTTCGTGAATTGTGGTATGGCCGCCGAATGATCACATCACGAGTGCTTGGATTATCGGCTATTAAATGTTATGGTTATCGATAGCATCCTATAATGGAAAACACGAGGAACGAAGAAGTGTGACGGAAGAACCCCATAGAAACTATCATCTGAGAAGACAGCACTGCTAAGAAGCGAAATATGTAAAATAGAGCCGCGCGGGAGTAGACGAGTGGTCTGGAGAGGCACATTGCGGATCGCGCGGGCTCCCGCGTCGGAGATTCTAATCCTCCCTCTGGCATGGATGTTTGTGTTGTCTTTAGTATAAGTTAGTTCATAAATAGTTTGTAAGTTTATGGTCTGATGGCCCCTCATTTAAGTGCCATAAGCTTTACAAACATTTTTTTGTAAAATCGATGACGTAATTTACCTTCATCCGCTTGCCAAGCACTGCATGCTTCGCGCTAGATGGGATCACATGAATGCGGAGAAACAAGATTGTCATAACTCAAGTGCAAACAGCTGATAATCACGCACTCATGACGTGTTCGCTTGATGGCCATATCACAATTCACGAACAGCCCCTGTCCGGACTAGAAAATGGTAGCATTAAATTCCTACATCGAGTAGCGTATGCTCGCACGAATTAAGAATTGATGGGTGCTATCGACAAGGGTTCGCAAATCGACTAAAACATAGGTGATATGGGTCTTTCCACAGGGCAGTGTTATTGGTCCTCCTTATTCACATAAACAATCTAAGTGGCTCTCTTACATTGTTTGCAAATGACGCAGTAATTTACCGTCTAGTAAAATCATCTGAAGATCAAAACCAACTGCAGAACGATCTGAATAAGATATCACTATGGTGTAAAAATTGTCAATTGACTCTAAGTAATGAGAAGTGTGAAGTCGTCCACATGAGCACGAAAAGAAATCCGTTAAACTTTGTTTACAAGATAAATCAATCAAAAGTGAAGGCCGTAAACTCCACAAAATACCTAGGAATTACTTTACTTCAGACGTAAACTGGAAAGAACACGTAGATAATGTCGCTGGAAAGGGGAACCAGAGACTGCGTTTTATTGGCAGAACTCTTAAAAGATGCAACAGAACTACAAAAGAAACTGCATACACTACGCTTGTCCGTCCAGTTTTGGAGTATTGCTGCCCAGTGTGGGATCCTTATCAGGTGGGTTTGACGGAGGACATCGAAAGAGTCCAAAGAAGAGCAGCTCGTTTCGTATTGTCACGATGCAGGAGAGACAGCGTTACGGAAATGATACAGGATCTGGGATGGGAATCATTACAACGACGCTTATCGTTGCGGCGTGGGCTACTTATGAAACTCCAATCGCCAACGTTCTCCTCCGAATGCGAAAGTATATTGTTGACTCCCACTTACATAGGTAGGCCTGATCATCAGAATAAAATACGAGAAATCAGAGCTCAAACGGAGAGATTCAGGTTTCTTTCTTCCCGCGCGATATTCGAGAATGGAATGGGAGATAAATAGTATACGGTGGTCCGATGAACCCTCTGCCAGGCACTTAAATATGATTTGCAGAGTATCCCATGTAGATGTAGATGTAGACCAGCACAGTTTCCTCATTAACTCATTTTTCTTTGTGGATTATCAGAGGGTGACTTCAGTAGGCGAAACGCGTCATTATAAAAGTGCGCACTCAAAGCTTTTTTATTTACATCATGTTGTTCTTAGTATAAGTTAAATGCACGCTCAGTAAGCCACAGAATTGAGATTCAGACCGTATCTGGCAACTTCAATTGCTTCTCCACGCCAGCAGAATCTATTACTATCTTTATAAAATATCTATTACCATGATACACCTTTAAAAAATGGAAATAAAGGGAACGAGTAACACTCCGTACACAGAATGTTTTGCGGAAGTAAGAAACGACTCTCAAGGTAATTCAAGGCAGTCCACGTACGACGTGGCCTAGATTGCGCAAGCGCATTTGAATGCGGTTCCTCTCACGGGCTGGATACTTTCCGCGTTATTCACGTAACGGACCTCTGGGGTGCCTTTTGTTGTGCAGATAATTATTCATTCCGCGATTAAACGTCGGCCGCAGAAATACGAGCAAAGGACAAGGCGTGTCCGCCTGCGCGCGGTCGCCGAGGCCAAGGCCGGGTTTTCCCGACAGTCGACTGTCGCGCACGTGACTCCGCGCCGACCGAAGCCAAGCGAGACGAAGCGAGCCGCGCCGGCTACGGCTGCGAGGGCAAACACGGCACACGGCGTGACGCCGCGCGAGCCACGCCCACGGCCGCGCGCATGCGCACTAGGGGCAGCTACCTGCTGCTGCGGGGGGCGTGCGTTTAGCGGCGCTCTCATACTACAGATCAGGGATGGCGGTTATTGCTGAAACAACCGGTTTTCGGTTGTACCGGTTCTTTTCATCTCCAGTTTAACCGCACTATAAAAATTGCTCAAGATAACCGGTTTTTTAAATAACCGATTCTCGGTTTTTTATTGCTTCATTTCCAATAGAATTCGACCGAAACATAATTTGCGGCCGAAACAGAAACCGTAATCGACTTGTCGGTTCTTCTAGTTTCGGCCGAAACCGAAACTTACGAAGTTTAGTTAAGGTTTCGGTATATTTACGTTATACGACAAATCACTATTCTTTCCATTTTTGCAAGACCCGCTCCCAATACTACGCCTTCTTGAGCCTGTGTAAGCCTAGGCAGGAGGCCGTAGAGGACGATATACGAAGCACACAGATTTACTGGCCTAGTATTTCCAGCCGACAGCTGCGAATATTGAGCCAACCACTCCGTAAGTAGGACTTGTGAGCCAGCGCATACGAGTATGTGTATATATATATATATATATATATATATATATATATATATGATGTTGTCAGTGTAAATTTACGCAAGTTGAACTAGAAAAGCTCTGTATTACATGATCAAAGAATGTTCAATTGCCGGCCGCGGTGTCCGAGGGGACTGAGGCGCTCCAGTCACGGTCCGCACGGCCACTACGGTCGGGGGTTCGAATCCCCCCTCGGGCATGGATATTTGTGCCGTCCTTAGTGGTAGCTAGTTCATAAGTAGTTTGTAAGTTTAGGGACTGATGACCCCGTAGTTAAGTCCCATAAGCTGTACAAACATTTGAACATTTTGAATGTTCAATTGGGTGTGAGTTGTTATGAGACCTAGCTGCATAGTTCATCGGTCCCTCGACTTAAAAACTACTTAATCTAACTTACGCTAAGGACAACGTACACACCCAGGACCGAGGGAGGATTCGAATCTCCGACTGAAGCAGTCGCACAGTCCGTAACATGGAGCATTGTAACTCACTGCTACCGTACTTGGTGAAGTACTTCCACACTCGGGATGGTGCCATTTAATACACAACCGATGTCTGGCAACGACAGCAAGGAACTGCCGCATGATTAGACGGAGGCAAGTCTCGTACACTGCTGGTGCACGTGCGTCGTCTAATAGGCCACGCCACACGGCAACAGGTGCATCGATGCCTCAGTAGCTGCTCCAGTTCTCAAGTTCTAATGCCACGAGTTTGTTGAGCGTTTCTGACTGCCGGGATTGTTCTTAGATTATCACTGATCGCTTTTCTTAGATACTGCGATGACCTAATATGTCACAGCAGTGCAGATTTTAATTTTAGGAATAGCCCTAAATGTTAGGGTCTATTAGTTTTAATTTTTTAAAATTATTTACAAAAAACACATTTTGAACCACTACTACAGGAAGCAGTCGTACTGGTTCTTTCCCCAGTTCTTGGCAATAACTAAAAAAAAAAAAAAAAACTGCTACAACCGACACCAAATAAATACCGAAAAAACAGGTTATTCAAAACTGAAGTACCGGTTAAACCGCTACTGGTATTTTAGTTTTGAATAACCGGTTGTTTTCGGTATTTATTTGGTATTGGTTGTAACCGTTTTTTTTTTTTTTGTTATTGCCAAGAACCGGGTAAAAATACCGGTACGACTACTTCCTGTAGTTGTGGTTCAGATGTGTTTTTTGTAAATAATTAAAAAAAATTCAAACTAGTAGACCCTAATATTTAAGGCTATTCCTTAAATTTCCACTGCTGTGAAATATTAGGTCATTGCAGATACTAAGAAAAGCGATCAGTGATAATTTAAGGACAATTCCGGCTGTCAGAAACGCGCAACAAACGCATAAGAACTTAAGAACTGGTGCAGGTATTGAGGCATCGATGCACCTGTTGCCGCGTGCACCAGCAGTGTACAAGACTTGCCTCCGTCTGGTCATACGGCAGTTCCTTGCTGTCGTCGCCAGAAATCGGTTGTGTCTTAAATCGCACCATCCCGAGCCGTGGTGGCCAAGCGGTCTGCGGCGCGACAGTCACGGTCTGCACGGCCACTACGGTCGGGAGTTCTAATCCCCCCTGGGACATGGATATTTGTGCCGTCCTTAGTAGTAGCTATTTCGTAAGTAGTTTGTAAGTTTAGGGACTGATGACCCCTTAGTTAAGTCTCATAAGTTCTACAAACATTTGAATTTGATTTTGCTTACACACACTCAAGAAGGCGTAGTATTGGGAGGGGATCTTGCAAAATATGGAAAGACTAGTGATTTGTCGTATAACGTAAATTTACCTAAATTTTAACTAAATTTCGTCGGTTTCGGTTACGGCCGAAACTAGAAGAACCGAAAATTCGATTACGGTTTCTGTTTCGGCCGCAAATTATGTTTAGGTCGAACTCTACTGGAAATAATAGCAATAAAAAACCGAAAACCGGTTATTTAAAAACCTATTATCTTGAACAGTTTTTACAGTGCGGTTAAACTGTAGTGAAAAGAACCGGTATAACCGAAAACTGGTTGATTCAGCGATAACCGCCATCCCTATTTCATACCTGACGTAAGGCCGTCGGTCCGGGGTTTTTAATTGTACTTGCTTGACATCATTCAAGGCAAGGGGGCGATCTAAATTGTTATTTGTTATGAAATAAATGTGCCAAGATCGCTGTTCAATACTTTATTGGAGACTAGATTAAACCCGCGGCTCCGCTCGCGTGTTGGTTATGATGGATAAGCTATCTTTCAGTAGTGTGCTATGAGACTGGTATTGAAGGATGAAATGAAATACTATACCTTCTTTAGAAACAAACATTTTTGATAAATATTATCAGGAAAGTAAGTAGTGTAGATCAAATTACACGTAAAAAATCACTCGTTTCGAAGAATCCTATCACGAAATTCAACAATAACGATAGAAATAATATCACAGATCGATCACTTGATGTAATGAGCGAAACTTCAAATCGATTTTTTTAAAAGAAATTTTTTTACTGCTTTATTTTTTTATTCTTATATTTCCTTATTCGTATGCAGCGTTACGGCGTGCAACATGCAGCAAACATCTATATTCACGTATTTGTGATTATGTGGTCATAATTTTGGGCTGCAACGTGGGAGATCCGTATTACAAACTGTATCGTGCTGTATATCCTTTTTTTCCCCCACTAAATTCTGAACAGTCCGTCCAGGTATTGACGTCTCTGTCCTACGAAAAGAGAACAGGTGGCAATTAAAACTCCAGACTGACTGCCCAAGTATGCAAGCGGTGCTAAGGCTGGTATTACACTATCTAATTATTTGTCAAAGAATTGGACAAAGAAAAATTGGACGTAGTGTAATGGGAACATCGTCCAATATTTCATCCAATCTAAGGCCTCGGCCTAGATTTGATAAAAAAAATCGCTCGTTTTCTGTTTCCTGCAGTGAGAAATGTGACCGCTTAGAGCGCTAGTAGTATACAGCTTCCTTTATTTTATTTGGAGGTTAAATATCTGATATTACTTGGACATAACGTTCGTATTCGTAAACATGGCTAGTAGTGGAATGTTTGTGTAGTGTTTTGTAGCAACAACAAAATTTAAAAAAAAAATCAGATGGGGCTTTGTATAACAGGTGACAAGGCCAATTCACACTGTCCGTCACGTCAATTCGCGTAGCCCCAATACCCTGCGGCAAAAGTGAGGTTGAGTTACAATCTGTGATGTAAAAAAGTCATTATATACTATCGGAATTGAAGAAGTAATACCCCTAAATCTTAATACGACCGAAGCAGATTTTAGAATGTATGATTTTGGTAACGTGATGTGCTAAGTTCTGGGAAATGAAACAACTTTCAAAACATCGACATCTGTTTGCAAGCTAATCTATGTACATGTAAATACGTCAGCCAATTTTTGTAAGGAAATAAATAGAGCCTATTTACTTTATCAGCAATGTTTCCCTCCTTACATTGTTAATAACGTCATAAACAATTTAGATTATCCTCTTTGTCAGTACTCACATTTTTCCATTTAAAACGTTATTTAATGAAACTTGTTTTATCAACTTAACAATCTTATTCGTATACACTGTTTGAGTCAGCCTTTTTGTTACTCTATTGCAAACTGTGAAGGATGAAGAGCGACAAAATAATTAGCAGTGAACGGCCTGGCTGTTCTGCCGACGGCATAAAAAAGGAAAATCCTCCCGGTCCCGTAACAAATTTTATTTATCTCGCTCTGACACCCACGGTTTCATCCAAGTGCGTTTCCTTTTCTTTTTTTTCTCCTTCTCTTCTAAATGCAGACACAACGCAACTGTAGTATAAAAAATAGCTGAGCATTACACCGCCATTTTGAAGCAAATTTGACAAAATATTGGATGATAGTGTAATACCCCCTTTTGCGTTTCATCCAATTTCTTTGTCAAAAAATATGACCAATATTTCATCCAATTTTTTCGTCCAATTCTTTGTCCAATAATTTGATAGTGTAATACCGGCCAAAGCTGCCGCGGTGGAGTAGCCGAGCGGTATAAAGCGTCTCGCTGTGGAGCGCGCGCGGTTGCTCACCGTGGAGGTTTGAGTCCTCCCTGGGGCATGGGTGTGTGTGTTATCCTTAGTTTAGTTTACTTGGTTTAAGTAGTTTGTAAGCTACGGACTGATGACCACGCAGTTTGTTCCGATAGAATTAGAAACATTTTTTGGTGCTGAGCGCACTTGCTCTGCGACAGCAGGTAGCTGCCCCATAGAACGCCTGTGCGCTTGTCGAGGGTGTGCTTTCCAGCAGTGCTAATAATGCTTCTTCTTCAAACAATGTCGTACGCACGGTACGTCGACGGCCGCGTCCGTCAGGCCTTCGCACCTTCACCACAAAATATATACATCGAATTTCGCAATAGGCCTTAAACTCACCTGTGCCATTACGACAACGTGCCAGTGGAAAACTTACCTCAAGTGAACTTGTATCTTATGGATGGCAGTAAATATGCGAGGATCTGGCAATCGACAGTTCGGAAACCGGTGAACGTACAAACATTGAGCGACGTGAGCATTTCCATCCGTAAGCACAGTGCATGTATGCCCTTTCCGTCAAAGAAAAGCGCTCCATTTCCTGTCCGCTCCACACACACTAAAGAGGAGTGTTCCCGTGTGATGACTAGCAGACGCAAGAAGAAAGGGACAGCAGTGTGCACAGGTGCTGCCGTCTATGCAAAACCTACCAAAGAGGCATGTGAATGCATAAAAGCAACGCGTTCACTTCCGAATGAATGGCGGAAAACCGCCTTGAATATCCGCAACAGGGCGTTTGCAAATAACGGTCACATACCATATATACTGTACATAAAAATGGATGTGTATATGTATGTATGCTCCCGATGCACTCCAAGGCTGCTGAATCAGTTTTGATGAAATCTTCAGAAAACCTTCAGATTAGCCAAGCGGGTGATCCTGTGAAGTTTGGTAGCGACCGGGTCAATATATTAACTGATTTGAAGAATATAACGCGAAATATCTGCCAGATGCCCCCAGTGCAAAGCAGTAAGTAGTGTTCAACTTTTCTGCCTTTTCATTACCGGTAAATTTCTTAAATTCCGTTAGTGCTTCTGTTTATAAGACATTTTTCTACATCTAAATACACAGAGTGTTATATGAGACAACATGTTTCTGACATGTAAAACCGCTGCGGTGGAGGGCTGCACGCTCTATTTCGCCTTGCTGCGGAGTGTGCGAGTGCTCGCCGTCGGAGGTTCGACTCCTTCCTCGGGCATGGGTGTCTATGTTATCTTTAGAAGTTATTTTAAGTAGTTTGTAACCCTAGGAACGTATAAACGGAACAATTAAGTCTCTTAGATTTAAAAACTTTTGCTGCACTGTGTTAGTCATTTATTGTGATTATGTAGAGTTTCCTGGCGTATTAATTGTTGATATTCATGCCGAGAAACCAACGAGACTCAGCAGCATCCATATCACCTGAAGATGATGACCAGGTGATCTGCAGAAATATTGTGTCTAGATGACACTACGATCCGACTGGAAATCCGACATGAATATCAACATCAATAATTTATTATTAACATTATAATCAATGTTGCAGTTATTATATTATTATTCTTATTACTTCCACACGATTGGGGCAGTTGTTTCTTTACTCTTATGTTCAGATTGCTTCTGTTTATTCTCTGAAACTACGAATGTACTCTACAGGTTTGCTTCTTTCAAATAAACGAAGCAAAACCTAATAGCCGATAAGACACTCCTATAAAATCCGAACAGTCTCTTTATTTGTCAGGATCACGTTGTTCCGTATAACAATGGCCAACTCATTGCAGTGAAATAAATAAACAAAAGCTATTATCTGGGCTCGAACCCAGAGAGATGGGAAAGGTCTACTGTGGTTCAGGGACCGAGTTACGAAACAGTCATGAAAGCAAAGAGAGCTTCACTGCAAATATGAACCTAGTCAAAGTCTTGCTGACAGGCAAAAATTAAATGGTACCACAAATAGTGAAAATCTGCCAAATTGCGAGCCGTTCAACGACTTCGAGAGCAATGTTTTATGTACAGACTTCACAGAAGAACCTAAGGAATTTTGGTCCTAAGTCGAATTGGTAAAAGGATCGAAACCAGATATACAGACACTCTGTGACGATAGTGTTGCTGAAACAGAGGATGACACACAAAAGGCGGAAATATTAAATGTCTTTTTCCTAAGCCGGTTAGTGCAATATTTCTCTGTTCCTTCTCTAGGCCATCGCAGCCGGATACAAAATTAGGATACAAAACAATTAAAATCGCCCAAAGAGGAAAGGCCGCTAGACAGGATGGTATATCAATTCCATTTTACACCGACTATGCGAAGGAACTAGTCCCCGCTCTAGCAGCAGTGTTCTAAAGATCTGTAGAGGACCGAAGCGTACCTACGGATCGGAAAAAATCGCAGGTCATTACAGTTTACAAGAAGGGTCGTTCATCAGATGTGCAAAACTGTAGGCCTCTATCTCCGACATCGGCCAGTGGCAGAAATTTGGAACACATTTAACGTTCGAGTATTATTTCATTTCTGGAGACCGGAAATTTCCTTTGTAGGAATCAACGTGGTTTCCGAAAGCAACGATCATGTGAAACGCAACTCGTGCTATTCATCAACGAGATCCAGAGGGCAGTAGATACAGGATCCCATGTAGATGTCTTGTTTCTTGACTTCCATAAGGCTTTCCATGCCCTTCCACACCGTGGCTTGATGAACAAAGTGCGAGCATACGGAATATCTGTGCAAATGTGTTACAGGATTGAGGGTGTTTGTAGCTAACAGAACTTACCATGTCGTTCACAACGGAGAGAAGTCTTCACACGTTAAAGTTATCTCACGCCTGTCCCTGCGGACTGGTATAGGACCGTTGATTTTCACAGTGTATAGTAGATAACATCGGAAGTTCATTGAGGCTTTTTGTGGATGATGCTGTAATTTTTCGACAAGCAGCAACACTGGGAAAGGTTAACGAAATGCAGGTTGATCTGTAGTTTATCGAGGCATGGTGCAGGAAATGGCAATTAAGGCTCAACATAAAGAAGTGTGAAGTGCTACGTTAACATAGAAAGAAAGATCCTTTATTATATAAGTACGCGATATCAGTTCAAACATTGGAAGCATATACTTCCATAAAATATCTGGGGATACACATAAGAGTCGATTTGAAATGGAACGACCATATAAAAAAATTCGTGGATGACGCAGATGCCAGGCAGACTTTTATTGGAAGAATCCTCAGGAACAGTATTGCGTCAAAAAAGGTAGAAATTTTCAAAAGTTTCGTTCGGTCATCGCTTGAGTATTACTCATCAGTGTGCGATCCGTACCAGGTAGAGCTAATAGAAGGACAGATTCAACAGAGAGGAGCAGGCTTCGCTAAGGGCGAAAGCGTCACAGAGGTGGTAGGAAACTCCAGTGGCAGACGCTGCAAGAGAGACGTTCTGTATCGCGGTACGGGCCTCTGTCAATGTTTTGAGAATGCACGTTTCATCAAGAGTCCACCAATATATTGCTTTCTATTAGTTATATCTCGCGAATTGACGTCAGTGATGATTGGAGAAAATGTTCAAATGTTTGTAAATCTATAGGACCAAACTGCGTGGTCATCAGTCCGTAGCTTACAAACTACTTAAACCTAGGTAAACTAATCTACGGACAAACACAAACACCCATGCCCCAGGGAGGACTCGAACCTCCACGGCGAGCAGCCGCGCGCTCCGCAGCGAGGCGCTTTAGACCGCTCGGCTACTCCACCGCGGCGATGATTGGAGACACTAGGCCCACACTGAAGCATAAAGGAAATCATTTTTCCCGCGCATCATACGCGACTGGAATAGGAAGATGTGCAAATGGTACGCCAAGTATCCTCCGCCGAGAGATTGCTTGTGGAGTGTAGCTGTAGATAAAAAAGCTACTTTTACCCTTTGATTGTTCAACTTTACACATATATTGGTTGCTATGTTTTACGCAATATGATTCAACACAATGAATACCGTGCTATACAATCCTCAGCGTGTTTAATGCATATCTATATACCGGTGCTAATACGCACTTACTTTGAACGACAGCAGCGCCCTAGCGGAGGAAGAGCAAACCGTAGCTGCGCTATCAAAGCCAGGACTGCTTTTGTATGGCATCATATTCTGGAGTAATTCATCACTGAGTAAAAAAGTATTCATTGCACAAAAACGTGTAATCAGAATAATTGCTGGAGTCCACCCACGACCATCCTGCAGACATTTATTTAAGGATTTAGTTATCCACGCAGTAACTCCACAATATATATATATATATATATATATATATATATATATATATATATATATATATATATATATATATATATATATATATATATATATTCACTTATGAAATTTGTTGTTAATAACAGCAGTGTGCACAGCTACAATACCAGGAGAAAGGATGATCTTCTCTTTGTAGGGCTAAATCTGAGTTTGGCACAGAAAGGGGTAAATTATGCTCCCACAAAAGTCTTTTCTCACCTACCAAGTAGCATCAGAAGCCTGACAGATAGCCAACTAGCATTTAAAAAGATAAGAATTTCTGAATGACAACTCCTTCCACTGCCTGACAGATAGCCAACTAGCATTTAAAAATAAAAGAATTTCTGAATGACAACTCCTTCCACTCATTGGATGAGTTTTTAGATATAAATTAGTAAATCTAAGAAAAAGAAATTGTGTCATGTAATATTTTGTGTAATTTAACGTCTTGTACAGGCACAATTCATTAACCTGACACGTTTCACACAATTACGAAGAGTCGTATTCATGGACCAAGTATTTAATCTAATCTAATCTAAGAAATGTTGCAACTAGACTTACCGAGGACGTTGCAGGCGCGGAATTGTGGTTGTAGATATCGTGTTTGATGAACTGTATTTTGGTTTGTACGGCATATTTCGAACAATCAATATTCGTTGGCACATACCTGCAGTATTTGTTAGTCACAGATATGCTATCGACACGTTCCTGTATTGTGTGTTGATGAGTTGTGCAGCGTTTAATTGCACGCATAAATTCGATAATGGACCGCTTTGTACCGTTCACAGGTTTATATGATTGCATTTAGATGTTTAATAGTAGGCACTAAGTCATAGCACTTACATTTTCGGAAGAAACCATCACTGAGTTACATTCCTTTTTTTAGTGCAGATGAGGCTCAAAACGTGCTGCTCAATACGCTTCACAACAAAAATTTGGAGTACTAAACATTAAAGTGCTAAAATGCGTGTTCATGCTACCCCAATAAGCTGCAGTTACTTGTGAATAATCAGTTACAGTTAATTACTTGTCGTGCGTCAAAAATCGTTACAAGGCGACTGGGCACATATTTATCCAGTATTATGTTTTAGACGTAGCTTAAAGTAAGATGTGTTCTAAGGAATGGCGTGTAGTTTGCCACCATAATGGCTGCCCTTCAAGTTGTAGACCACTTACTGGATTGTAGGGTCCTGATCAAATCACAGGCTTACACAGTCACGTAAGTGACGCTAGCGCTCCAAGCGGACACTACAGGAACAGAAGGATAGGCTGATACAAACGGAGAACCTGCTATTTTTAATGCCGTTATTTCCATATTCCCCAGACTCTAATGGTGAATTTTGCAATACGAATAGGAAAATCTAATTTAAGTAATATTTCTTTTGCTGGTAATATCATCCTACAGTAATAAAATATCATTACAGGGCAAAGTCGTAAGTGTATAGTAGAAAAACGTTTAAGACTGCAAATGAATCGAAATCGGACGTTTTTAACTTCAGAAAGAAATGATCATGCTCATTTTCAAATGCTTGCTCGTATTTCAATCGTCAATAATCCGACTGTATTTTTGAACCACCCAGAATGTCACCGCACGTATTATCATTGAAGGTTGCTACATCGGTGATGCTCGTTCACAACTTAACTGCACGAAAGTTTTGCAATGGAAACGGATTAATCAGCAAAAAATTCAGAACATATTTAACCAAGGCAACAATCATCGATGGCAGATTCGAAGGCGCCAACTGAAAAACTTGCACCAGGCCACTGAGCCACACGAAATTATTATTATTTGTCTTAAATACATGTACACAGAGATTTAATTGCTAGAACATTCTCACATGTTCTTCCCCGTCCATCCACCAGAAATCATCTTAGCTCCGTCTCACACAGGTCTCTGATCCCATCGGGTACCGACCCGCTGCCGTCTCCTCCTCTGTTGGAAGGCATCAGCGGATGCAGTATTGAGGGGGATGTGGACAGTGGCCCGCACTCCGGGCCATTGTGTTATTTTTTCAGACCGGGGCCGCTACTTCTCAATCAAGTAGCTCCTCAGTTGGCCTCACAAGGGCTGAGTGCTCTCCGCAAAACAACAGCGCTCGGTAGTAGACCTGCGCCTAATAGTTTGCGATCGGGAGCGCTCACTTTAATTCGCGGCTCTGTGGCGAACTAGTTCGTTCTTTTAGTTCGTCCGCTCCCAGTGACGGCTGAGCGGCGTGGTCTGCGCATGCTGGTGGAGGAAGACGTTCCCACACCCACTGAACTATGTAATCTAGCAGACAGACGCTCACCTCGAAATGGCTCTCATCAGCAGAAGGCAAAAACGTGATTTTTAATTCTGCTGCGCGCTCTCTCGCTATTGCCCATCGGTCTTCGGAAAAAAATCCAACGAACTAAGGAACGAGATGCGTTTGGCATAATAGTTCGCGACCGGTAACGAATGTTTTAGTTGGCGACCTACCGCAGATATTTTAGTTTGCGACCGATCGCGCATATCTCAGTTTGCGTTCGGTAGCTCTCCTTTTAGTTCGCAGCTCGGCCGCGAAGCAGGTCGCTCTTTTTAGTTCGTCCACTCTTTTTGGCTTTTGCTACCGCTACTAAATGAGCTCTTTCTTTTGTTATGACACCTATTTTATATAATGATCAGTGTTGACCAAGCGTGTGCTATTACTCGTATTTTTTGGGCAATTAGACATCAAATACTTAGGCAAATAAACCAGTTATTTACACGAATAGGTGATACAATGATATTCAACTACTGTGCATACAGAGTACTCGTAATATATTAATTTATAGTGGATTTCTTTATATATTTAATAGGTCATTGAAGGAACATTACATATAAATCAAGCACTGCTGCGCGCTCTCGCTTCCTATCGCTGTTCCCCGTCAGTCTTCGGAAAAGGAGCGGACGAACTAAGAGGCGAGGGATTTGCGAACTAGTTCGCGTATTTCGCATGTGGGAGCGCTCTTCCGAACTAGTTCGTTCGCGAACTACACAAGACTACTCGGTAGACCCGGATGGTTGCTCATCCAAATGTTAGTCAAGCCCGAAAGTGCTTAACTTCGGTGACCTAACGGGAACTGGTGTATCCACTGCGGCACAGTCATTGGGTAGACGTTATGTGGCTACTGTAAGGCTGGGGGATCGCAACTGTTAAAAAAATGTTGAACCATCATTGCTAAGAACTATTTTGAAATCTAAAGTTATGATTATCGATATAAAAGTCCTCGCTCGGGCTTGGGCGTGTGTGTTTTCCTTAGTGTACTTCCCTCTTTAACAAAAAAAAAAAAAAAAAAAAAAAAATCAAATGTTTGTAAATCTATCGGACCAAACTACGTAGTCATCAATATCAATCCGTAGCTTACAAACTACTTAAATCTAGATAAACTAACGTAAGGACAACACACACACCCATGCCCCAGGGAGGACTCGAACCTCCACTGCGAGCAACCGCGCGCTCCGCAGCGAGACGCTTTAGACCGCTCGGCTACTCCACCGCGGCTCTTTAACAACTGTTGGGAAGCACGAGCATATAAGCAAGTTTTCAATAAGCTGCCACAAGAATTCAAAAGCATTGTTTTAATCCACGCACTTTCAAGTCCAAACTGAAGAATTACTTCCCGACTTACTATATTTATTGTGTTGATGAACTACTGGAAAAATTTAAAAATTAAACTAATTTATGTGTTACGTTGTTGATTTTTTTTTTACTTATGTTTAGGCCTGTTGTGCGAGAACGATTGCTATTGAAAGGAGTACGTAATATAATTTTCACTTAATTTACCTCTCATTCAGCCTTGAGTATCTTTTGTTATAGAAACTTAAGCTGTTATTCTGTAGAAAACAAATTTATGTAATGTTTTGTATAAATTTATTAATCGTTATAATATGCTGAAGTCATTTGCATATCTCTGCTGTGAACCAAAGACTATGCTGTATCTTTGGAGTATGTCTTGCACTGGCAGTTGTTTCGTTAAAAAAGTCGTTGTGTGAGTGTCGTAAAGTTCAGCCGATGAGTAATAGGAGTAGTTGTGTGACTGTCGTAGAGTACAGTCGATGAGTAGAAGTCGGTGTCGAACTCTCGAGTTAGTCTGCCGGAAAGTTTAAGGCTTAAGCCGTTTTCAAGAGTCTCAGCCAAGTCTGCAGATTGTAATTTTTGTAAGGAAGCTGATGTTTATGAATACTGTCTCAAATAAGGTAAAACTTAAACATTTCTGTTGTTATGAATGGTAGCTTGTACTTTAAGTATTGTTGTTGATGTTTGTCTTTTGCTAATGAATACTGATAAGTGCAACTTGCATTTATCATTCAACCCAGAGTCATTTTACCTGTCCCTCTTTCCTTTCACCAATTTGAAAACAAATTTGTAATCCGATCTGATCATTGAGATCATTGTTTCTTGTGATAGTACTGCATAATTACAGTATTATTAAATTTATAAGTGTTAATTAGAACAGTTCATTGTAGGCATTTTGACATGATCAGTTGGTCCATTAATGAGAGCAGGAAGAAGTTTGTTCATCAGTTCAGTGAAGTAAATAGATATTTTCTCAGTGTTAATGAAAGTTCAGATTATTAGAACACTTAACGTTATTAACAGTTAAGTGATTTGTCTGGTGATAAATAGTTAGATCACGTAATGAGAAAAGAAATATTTGC
Organism: Locusta migratoria; assembly: GCA_026315105.1. Classification (NCBI taxonomy): domain Eukaryota; kingdom Metazoa; phylum Arthropoda; class Insecta; order Orthoptera; family Acrididae; genus Locusta; species Locusta migratoria. Next base: position 548,908,045 of record CM048745.1, on the reverse strand, counting down.
AGTGTGTGATATTTTGAATACATTAGCAGATTTGTAGGACTTTTGTATCATTGATTCAGTATGGTAATTGTTGTACAGATAGGCACATTATCAAGTGCAGTGATTTTGTCATCCTATTAATCCTAAATGTCTTTATTTGAAATCATATTCATTCAAGAGACAAACATATTACAGTAGTTGCACGTTGGTTTGTTAGTTCCCGCAGTCGAATTGTAATTGGCAATGAGGGGTGGTGCAAATAGATGGAAGAGGTAGGGTTGGTGCCGAAGACAATTATTGCTTGCGATTACAAAATCTTTATTCAAAGACAATAAACAGACTTAAAAGCTGTCACAGAATTGACTAAAGGGAATATAATTAGGGAGGAGTTTAGAATCACACTAAACAAATTACAATTATATAAGTAGCTCTCAAACAACAAATTAGGGCTCACAATATAGTAAATTACAATTAAGGCTATTAACAATAAAGAGCCCTCAGATAACGTCCCATAAATACAACACAACAATTTGATGACAAACTCTTTTTACTCGAATATAACTAAACAATTTCAAATAAAACAATTCATAGTAATTTTAAGAGAAAGTGAAGTTGCAATTGCCCTGATGACATGAGTGAGTTAGCTTGGACAAGGAGCCAAGAAAAACATAACTTGATCGGTAATGCGTAACTTCGTATTTACCATGCAATTAATGACTTGAGTCGGTAATAACAACTCCAAAATAGACTACACTTGTAATTAACTTTCAGGAAGCGTGAAGCGCTAGCTGATGGGGTATGTCACCATTACAAGAAACTAATCAACAACAAGACTATTAACAATAACGGGCACTAGACACTGCCTCATAAATATAACAGGTAAAACAGCTAAAACTTGTATAAGGGCTAGTTCATTAATGAATATTACAGGACAATCGTAAAACGGTTGCCGTAAGCTTCGGGGGACATCTCAGATAAACCATTCCAAGTACTCAAGGAGAGTAAGTTGCAATAACCAGGTGACGCAAGCAAGTTAACTTATACAAACAGTGAAAGACCGGTAAAGAGTTTGCCTAATAATGTACAATGCAGCTTGCTAATTGGCACAAGAATGGCAGCAATAGGTAAACTTAACGCTGTTTAGTGACCACAGCTAAAGAGGAAGGGAAGGAAAGGAGTGATGTATAATTAAAATTAAACTGAACAGTACATACTGCGAAATTATACATCTGTGCTCTGACACCATCAGTATGTCCACTAAACCAAATCATTCCTCGAATAACACAGATGGGTGCTTAAATGTAGCTCTGTGCGCTGATAATACTAGTTCACGTAAACATGTTACCTTCATGTAGTACACGTTCTACATACACAACCCAGCCGGCCGCGGTGGCCGAGGGGACTGAGGCGCTCTAGTCACGGTCTGCACGGCGACTACGGTCGGGGGTTCGAATCCCCCCTCGGGCATGGATATTTGTGCCGTCCTTAGTCTTAGCTAGTTCATAAGTAGTTTTTACGCTTAGGGACTAATGACCCTGTAGTTAAGTCCCATAAGTTCTACAAACATTTTCATACACAACCCAGAACACACACAGCAAATCACCAGCGGGGGAAAGGGAACGAAACAGAATACTTGGCATGAAAGATAAAACCGAACCATTCACGGCTGCAGGGAAACAGGAGAGGAATGCACACCAAAACGTAAAGCCATCGGTGCCACAGGTCGGCAGCAAATACCAGCTGGGTCTTCCGGCGATGAACACTAGTGGGGTGTCATCACAATATACTCTATAGGACAGAGGTGGGCACAAATCGGCTCAATGAGCAGCGCTCCGGCTCAGGCCGGAAAAAGAGCAGCGTTCGCGCTCGGCCGGTAGTTATCCTAGTTGCCGCTAGAGGTCTGCATGCTTGCTGGCGCACGTAGTTCGCTCTTATCTTTATAAGATACTAGCTGAAACCCGCGGTTCCGCTCGCCTGTTGGTTGGTTATGATGGATAATGCGCGAACCGTCAAATCGACTTTTTTTTTTTTTAAAGAGATGTATTAAAAGAAATTTCTTTTTTACTGCTTTATTTATTTATTCTTATATTTCCTTATTCGTATGCTTATCCTTACAGAGAAAGAGCTGAAGACATTGTAGCACGCATAGACCAAAGATATGGTCTGTGGCATCACGTTTCGCTGTATGTAACCTCCTTGCTATAGAGTCGCAAACGTCATCGCTGGCCTTCAGTCCGAATTTTTTTTATAATTTGACGACTTTCAACCACCATATCTTCCACCCCCTTAGAGCTATCGGCATGAAACTGCTATGGTGTACAACGGGAGACTTCGGACAATTACACACAGAGCATTCGTTTGCGTTCTGTAGTTTTCGCTGCAGAGCGAAATATTAACACACATACACACGTAGAATTTTATATACACCGATAACTTTCCATCCCAATATACTCCACCCTTTTCTCATTATCAACCCTCAAGCAACAATGCAACAAATACAACAATTTTGAAAGAGTAAATATAATTTTCAAAGAGTAATTATTGTTTCGCATTTTGCGTTATATTCTTCAAATTACTAAATAGCTATCAGATCGATATAAAACCATGCCTAGGACCTTCCTCAGATATAAATTATTAACTGTACAAATATTTAAGTCACTGCGTCTTGTCGTTCGGACGTGATAAGCGTACACCGAACAGGCATTCATATTAATATATATATATATATATATATATATATATATATATATATATATATATATATATATATATATATATATAGAAAAATAGCTATCCGATCGCCATAAAACCGTGCCTAAAGACTTCCCCGGGTAGACATTGGTTACTGTACAAATTTATAGCTCTTTATGTCTTGTGGTTCAGACGTGATAAACGTACACCGAACAGACATTCACATTTATAGATATAGATTTGCCGGCTCGACTGCACGCGCTGGATATTTTAGAGAAGAGTTTCCAGTATTATGTTTATGAGTTACTTACTTATAAACATAATAGCATTTTTCAGGAGATACCGCTAGCGGTGGAATCTTTTCATTCGAGTTGGAAACTAAAGACTTTGCACTATTATAAGTTATTTTATAATGCACTCAGCCAGGTGCCTTTCTGCGGCTACGTTAGTGCGTTGGGTGCGCATAACGCCATCTAGTCTTTTCAGCAGAAACTACGTGGTGGACGCCAGCTGCTCGCGGCTCTGCTCCTGCTCAGGCAGGCGGCTCCGAGAGCGCGGCTCGCTCATTGTCCACCTCTGCCATAGGACAATATTAAGAAGGCAGCCGCCATACTCGGAGTGATACCAGAATAGGCGCGCCGCGATGACACGTCGGCTGTTTTCAGGGCGAGCTCCCCGTGGTAACTCGCGTCGGCCCACGCAGAATGATAGTCAATCTGGTCGACGGTAGCTAAGTGCCCTCACAGGCGGTGACTCCACTCGCCTTCCGAGTCGCCGATACGGCTGCAGACCTCCTCGTTGTTTACCTCCGGCTAAGACCACCACCACCTAGAGAGAAGGCCGCGGCGCTCTCGTGTGACGTCAGGCAGAGTAGGTTGCGCGCGCATAGCTGACTGGCTCACTGCTTCGGCTTAGTGCCACCCCCCCCCCCCCCCCCAGGGGATACCCAGTCAGCTCTGAGCGCGCAACCTACTCTGCCTGACGTAACATGAGAGCGCCGCGGCCTTCTCTCTAGGTGGTGTTGCTAGGACCGCCACCTCGGCCCAGTACAACATCAACTGCCCAGTCGACTCCGCAGGCGTCCTCGATATAGCCCGCCGGAACGCGGCACTAGCGCCGGCAGCGAGACAACAAACAAACGAAATTAGCAACACCACCCGCGGTGCAGTAACTAAGAGAAATCGATACGCGCATAACCGGTACTGGTGCCAGTAGCCAACCGTAAACGAGCCGACTCGGCTCAGGCAACTAGAATATGCTGCACACTAAAAAATATGAACATTTCATTTGCTCACATTAAATTAATGTGTAGACAAATTACGAGTTTAATTACAGTTGATTTATTAACTACTTTTCAATTTAAAGTGTTATCCGTTGCGCATCAAACAAAACCACATACACGGAAGCTGACTGCATTCCCTGTTAGTTGTAATTTATTCTAACTGGGCAAAGGAAAATACTAAGACTCACTGCTTATTCTACATCTACATGGGATACTCTGCAAATCACATTTAAGTGCCTGGCTGAGGGTTCATCGAACCACCGTCATACTATTGTATCTCCCATTCCATTCTCGAATAGCGCGCGGGAAGAACGAACACCTGAATCTCTCCGTTCGGGCTCTGATTTCTCGTATTTAATTCTGATGATCATTTCTACCTATGTAGGTGGGAGTCAACAATATATTTTCGCATTCGGAGGAGAATGTTGGCGATTGTAGTTTCGTAAGTAGCCCACACCGCAGCGATAAGCGTCGTTGTTGTAATGGTTCCCATCCCAGATCCTGTATCATTTCCGTAACGCTGTCTCCCCTGTATCGTGACAACACGAAACGGGCTGCCCTTCTTTGGACTCATTCGATGTCCTCCGTCAAACCCACCTGATTAGGATCCCACACTGGGAGCAATACTCCAAAAATGGACGGACAAGCGTAGTGTATGCAGTATCTTTTGTAGTTCTGTTGCATCTTTTAAGGGTTCTGCCAATAAAACGCAGTCTCTGGTTCGCCTTTCCCATGACATAACCTATGTGATCTTTCCAATTTAAGTCTGAAGTAATAGTAATTCCTAGGTATTTTGTGGAGTTTACGGCCTTCACTTTTGATTGATTTATCTTGTAAACTAAGTTAAACGGATTTCTTTTCGTACTCATGTGGACGACTTCAAGTTATTTTATAGTCAAAGCCACAACAAAAAATTTATTTGTGAATGTTTTTGGGCACTGTCTCTTAACACAAACATTGACACGATTCTTCCAACACACACACACACACACACACACACACACACACACACACTACTTTTATCAACCACACACACACCACTTGTACTATACGTTTCACTTAATCAATGACTACTCTTCTGTTACATATATTGACTCGTTGCATGACCTTGGAAACTTGCTCCTCTTTTTGGTCCTGAGAATATGAGATAAATAAATAAATAAAGTGCTCCGCTAACTGCTTCCCGAACAAAGCCGGTTTCTACCATTTCCTTCACGAAAACATTAATTGTGTCTGACTCTCAAAGTGTCCTTCAAACCCTACAACACCGGAGATGGAACAAAAAAACCAACAGCTATATTTTGGATGTGATTTCGGCATATATTCGCTGTACAAATACAGGACGGACAGTTAATTTACTGTGGGTGCCTTCTCACGCTGGTATCTGCAATAATGAGGAAGTTGATTCATTGGCTAAACAAACGGCATCCTTAGGCACTGTCTTGGACTTACAATACCATGCACAGACTTCTTATCTGCGGTCAAGGAATACGCCAAACAACAGTGGCAACAGATGTGGAACGTTTCCCAAGAAACGAAAGACGCTTCCTACGCTGTGCTGCAACCTCAGATTTCTACGCAGCCGTGGTTTATGAAGGCTCATCTGGACCGATCCGCGATTGCTACCATTATTCGTCTTCGCTTCAATCACGCCTCTTATCCAAAACACCTACATCGGATCAACGTCTACGATTCGGCGGCATGTGAGTGTGATCCTGAAACGGAAGCTGATGTCAACCACATCCTGTTCAGGTGCCTCAAATTTGACCGAGAACGTTTGAACTTCCTGCAGACATTGGTGAAGATGGGATATCCCCTTCCCCAGTCAGCTTCTTCCCTTTTGTGTACAAAAGACGCTCGTGTATGTAAAATCATAATTAAGTTTATTAAGATCACTGTACACAATCTATAAGCATCAAGTGTGTTGGTAATATAAGGTTTTGCTTGTGAATATGTGAAAATGTTCCAACAGTATTTAAATTGTAATGTAATGCAGTTTTCGCTTTGTTTCCACTTTTCATTTTGCAAAATGTACTTCTGTTTTGTCTGTTTATTTAAATATATGTACATTTCCACTGTGTGTTGTAGATGGCCGCATTGAGTTAACACTCAGAAGGCCAAATAAATAAAAAAAAAAGCCGGTGCGGATTGTTAAAAATGTTCAAATGTTTCTACAGCTTATTGGACTTAACTGCGGGGTCATCAGTCCCTAAACTTACAAACTACTTATAAACTACCTTATACTAAAGACAGCACAAACATCCAAGTCCGGAGGGGGATTCGAACCCCCGACGGGGAACGGCCTTGCGCATCGTAGCATAGCGCCTCAATGCCTAGGCCGCACCACCGCCGCGTGGATTATTAGTCACTGAAAAAATAGCACACAAATCAGACCATATGGTAACTACCTGCAGTCGAGCAATATACTGCAAAAAATGTCCCTTTGTTTCCTGATGGCAGTTTAATACTTGCTACAACTGACGATAACTTCTCAGAACGACTTGCAGGAACTCCAATAAATTTTGAATTATATACGACCTCGATGCCTGTTTTGTCAGGAGTATATTTTCCACTTGATCAAAAGTGGAAAAACATCTTTCACTAATGAAACACGTGCTATAAATGTGACAGAAAGATATGTAATGGAATTTTAATGGAGCTCTAATTCAAAATGTCGTTTCGTAACAATACACTAGACAGTTATCTTATTACTTTATCGAAGAACTTCCATTTCAAAATTATTGCCCCGACGATTGCTTGTCATTCTCTCTGTGAATTCCTACATTTAGAAAAATACTTTTCTTACATCCGTTAACTGCAATCTTTGTGGGCCTGTTCATAAAGTAAAATGAACTGCTTCTGGAGCTGGCTGAAGTTTTAATCGCTTTTTATATTTATAGGCAAGTCTGTGGCTTATTTCGGTAATGAATTTCCTGTGTGGAGCATCCATGAATTAGTCGTCTGCTTCTTGAATTTAGGAGTTCCTCCAGGATGAAAACATAAATCTGATGCCATTTAGCAACGTAAGGGGCCATATTATAGTACCCGAAAAAACGAATCCCTTGAGAACAATGGATAGCTCCGTCGATCTCAGCAGCGCTACTTAAATCACACTGCGTCACCATAAACCTGTACAGTGACGTGACGTGACGTGACGTTTGCGTATAAAACTACTGATGGGCACAAATTAGAGAATCACTATATTAATTAGTTCCATTCTGCAGGTAATATTCACTATAACGTTAAGCAGTGATATGAATCATTTATATAGCTGTTAGACACAGTTAATTAGAATTTCTCGTGGAGAAATGTTGGCCGCCGGAAAAAAAAAAGTTACTCCATACTTGAAGAATTCTTTTGCGGTGTAAAATGATTTACAGTTTCCACTTATTTCTGCCGTCTGCCAGGCAATTTGTTTTCTCCGAGAATTTTTATAGCTGCATAATTCATTCGTACTGTGCTAAACAGCATTTCAACTCAGCGGGAATTATTTTTCTTTGTTTTGCCGTCTTCTCGATTGTTATACGTAACGTGGTATTAGCTGTATGTAAATTTTAGGGTATGCAAAACTTATAACACTCAACGGATCTTAACAAAGCGTTTAATTTTATAACTGTCTTTCAGCGAAGTCTATCAGATGATTGCAATAAAATGTAAGAAGCTTCAAAATACACACAGGACATAAACTTCAAAGTATGTAGCTGCAACAAAATGTACAATTGCTCCAAACACTTAGGGGATCATGTGAAATATCATACACAATATACGTATGGAACGTACATTATTCATAAATTTTATTCAGATATTTGTGTGTGATACAATACGATATATTGCTGTCTCCACTCTTTACCTGAAATTTACATGGTCTTTACTTAGAGCGAGGCACCATAGAGCTACCATTCATTATCAGCTGCACACATGCGTGGCATGGACAGCATGCGGTTATTCCTCTTGAGGGATATTTGGCAATTCTTCCATGAGTGCAATATCCAGCTCCGCAAACGTTGTGGGAGGTGCTGTTGTGTCTGCCAAGTGCATCTCAGAATGCACTCCCGGGTTTAGCTCCGGTGAACGAGTTGGCTACTCCATTCGGGAGTAGCGTCATCGCCCTCCACCAGGAACCCATCTCCTATGCCACCAGCGTAAGACAAAAAAAAAAAAAAAAAAAAAAAAAAAAAAAAAAAAAAAAAAAAAAAAGGGGGGGGGGGGGGTCTGTTAAGCCGCCGGCTGATGCGCAACAGACGCCGCCTTCAAAGTGAAACCGGCTTGTGATTAGAAGTGACTTATAGTATTTTGATTTCTGTCTGCGCGTTTTAGTTTCAATTTGTTAATTTATACTGTGCTCTAGTGCATATTACATTCAAATTCGTGTTTTAAGAAACAATCTACTTTTGAGTCCATCGCGACAGTAGTTTTTGTTTTCTCGGTACTGAAATCATGAATAGCGACTGTGACTGCTGTGTGCGGATGCAGTCTGAGCTGGTGACACTTCGCTCCGAGCTTCAAGCTGTATTAACCTCGGTTGCACAGCTGGAGGCTGCGATCGAGGGACGTCGATGTTGTTGGCCGGTAGTGGGGACCGAACGGACTCCTATCGTCTCCACTGATCGGCCTGCGGTACTGCCAGCAATGGAGGAGGCATCTCACCTGTGGTCGCGTGGGAGGTTGCTCCAGTCCATGGCAGGAGGCACAAGACATTCCGGGGGACCGATCGTGAGCCCCCCCACCCCGGTTCGTCTTGCGAAAGGTTTGAGGCGCCATTTGTTCAGGACAACGTTCCTGAGATGGATGGTGCCGCTCATCTTGAAGTCACCATGCAGCCTGCTACATCCGGGCTTTCACAGAGGGTGGGTTTGCTCGTAGTTGGGAGCTTCAAAGTTAGGCAGGTAATTGAGCCCCTTAGAGACATGGCTGCCAATGAGGGGAAGAAGGCCAATGGGCACTCCTTGTGTATACCACGTGCCATGAAGGCCAACTGCAGGTGGTGACTCATGTCGATACCAATGATGTGTGTCGCTTTGGATCTGAAGAGATTCTTTAAGGTTTTGAGCGGCTATCTGAAGTGGTATAGACTGCCAGTCTTGCTTGCAAGATGAAAGCAGAGCTCACCATCTGCAGCATAGTTGACAGGACCGACTGTGGACCTCCAGTATGGTGTCAAGTGGAGGGTCTGAATCAGAGGCTCAGACGGTTCTGTGACCGTGTAGGCTGCAGATTTCTTGACTTGCGCCATCGGTCCACTATACACAGGAACCGGCTACACGGGTAGCGGGGGCTGTGTAGCGTGGACTGGGCGGTATTTTAGGTAAGAGGGCTTTAGGGAGAAACTAAACGTACTGTACCAAAGGGTTCATGTCGATCATAGGAGAAATATAGATCTAGGAACTATCGGTATAACAGTTGTAAATTGTCGTAGCAGTGTCGGAAAACTACTAGAACAACAAGCGTTAATAGAAAGCACAGAAACGCATATCCTTATAGGTAACAAAAGATTTTGCGAAAGATCTAACTGCAGAAAGGATAGATTAAACAAAATAGGTGCAGGAATGTTTGTCACCATCAAAAGTAGTCTATCGTGTAGTGAAGTTTAAGTAGATAGTTGCTGTGATTTATTATGGGTAGAGGTTGTACACGAAAATCGTAAAAAATTAATAACTGGTTCCTTTTACCGGCCTCCCGACCCTGACGATGCAATAGCAGAAAGGTTCAAAGAAAACGTGAGTCAAACTGCAAATACGTACCCGACTCACTCAATAATAGTAGGCGGTGATTTTAATTTACCTTCAATTTCTCGGGAAAATTATATTTTAAAATCAGGAGGTACGAATAAAACATCGTGCGAAGTTGTACTCAAAGCATTCTCTGAGAATTACATCTAACAATTAGCTCATGAGCCAACTAGAATTTTAAACGGATGTCAAAACACACTTGATCTCCTAGCAACAAATAATCCTGTTCTCATAACGAACATCAAAACCGATACAGGCATTAGTGAACACAGAGCTGTCGTAGCGAGATTGAATATCGAAAGTCTCAAAGTTACCAAAGATAGACGAAAAGTATATTTATTCAGGATAGGAGACAGGAATAAGATACATTGCTTCATGAAAGACAGTTCCAATCGTTTCAAACACTAAAGTAAGTGTAGACCACATGTGGATTAAATTCAAAGAAATGGTATCTACAGCAATTGACAGTTTTATACCAGATTAATTTTAAAAAAGGTGATCCCCCTTGATACACAAAATAGTTCAGGACGTCGGCCGCGATGGCCGAGGGGACTGACGCGCTTCAGTCACGGTCTGCACGGCCACTACGGTCGGGGGTTCGAATCCCCCCTCGGACATGGATATTTGTGCCGTCCTAGTTCGTAAGTAGTTTGTAAGTTTAGGGACTGATGACCCCGTAGTTAAGTCCCATAAGATTTACAAACATTTGAACATTATTTCAGGACAATGTTGCAAAACCAACGGAAATGGCATGCTAAATTTAAACGAAAACAACATCCCCAGGATTGGTGATCCTACACAGAAGCTCGAAATTTAACGAGGACTTCAATGAGAGATGCCTAACAATACTTTTCACATGGAAACTCTTTCTCTAAATTTGACTGAAAACCCAAAGAGATTTTTGTCATATGTTAAATATGCTAGGGAAAAAATACAAACAATACCCTCACTACGTGTTAGTAATGGCAATCCTGCCGATGACAGCGGTACTAAAGCAGAGTTACTAAATACAGCTTTTCGAAACTCATTCACCAAAGAAGATACTAATATTCCAGATTTCTAATTACAAACAGAGTCCTCACTGAGTAACTTTGAAGTAGATATCCTCGTAGTAGTGCAGCAACTTAAATCAACAAGAACAAGTCTTCTGGACCGGACGGTATACCCATGAGATAGAAATCTGCTTATGCTGAAGCGGTAGCTCATTACTTTACTCCCGCTCGCTCAAAGAAGGATCTGTACCGCCGCGGTGGAGTAGCCGAGCGGTCTAAAGCATCTCGCTGCAGAGAGCGCGGTTGCTCGCCTTGGAGGTTCGAGTCCTTCCTGGGTCATGGGTGTGTTTGTTTGTCCTTAGGTTAGTTTACCTAGGTTTAAGTAGTTTGTAAGCTACGGACTGATGACCACGCAGTTTGCTCCGAAAGAATTACAAACATTTGAACATTTGAAGGATCTGTACCAAAAGGTTAGAAAGTTGCATAGGTTACACCTATATTCAAGAAAGGTAGTAGAAGCAACACACTAAACTCCAGACCTGTATCACTGACGTAAATTTGCAGCAGGGTTTTGGATCATATCCAGTATTCAAATGTTATGAATTATCTCGAACAGAGCAAAGGTCAACACGGATTTCGAAAATATCGTTTATGTGAAACACAACTAGATCTTTACTCACACAAAGTGATGAGTGCTATCGACAAGGGATCTCACATTGATTTCTTATTTCTTGACTTCCAGTAGGCTTTTGACACCGCACCCCATAAACGGCTTTTAATCAAATTGCGTGGTTATGGTATATCACTTAAAATTTGCGACTGGTTGGGGGATTTCCTATCAGAGAGGACACAGTTCGTAGTAATCGAAGATAACGCATCGACTAAAACAGAGATGATATTGGGCGTACCTTAGGGTATTGTTATTGTCCTCTTCTTACATAAAAGATTTCGGAGAACGTCTAAGCAGCAGTCTTAGGATGTTTGCAGATGACGACGTCATTTACCGAATAGTAAAATCATCTGAAAATGAAAAGCAACTGCAGAACGATCCAAATAAAATATCACTATGGTGCAAAAATGTCAAGCGACTCTAAGTAATGAGAGGTGTGAAGTCGTCCAGATGAGTACGAAAAGAAATCCGTTAAACTTTGTTTACAATATAAATCAATCGAAAGTGAAGGCCGTAAACTCCACTAAATACCTTGAAATTACTATTCTATCAGACTTGAACTGGAAAGAACACGTAGATAATGTCGTGGGAAAGGTGAACCAGAGACTGTTTTATTGGCAGAACCCTTAAAAGATGCAACAGAACTATTAAAGAAACTGCATACATTACGACTGTCCGTCCTTTTTTGAAGTATTGCTTCCCAGTGTGGGATCCTTATCAGCTTGGTTTGACAGAGCCTATCGAAGAGCCCAAGGAAGGACAGGTCGTTTCATATTGTGACGATACAGGGGAGACAAAATGTTCAAATGTTTGTAGGACTTATGGGACTTAACTACGGGGTCATCAGTCCCTAAGCTTACAAACTACTTATGAAGTAGCTAAAACTAAGGACGGCACAAATATCCATGCCCCAGGGGGGATTCGAACCCCCGACCGTAGTGGCCGTGCAGACCGTGACTGGAGCGCCTCAGTCCCCTCGGCCACCGCGGCCGGCAGGGGAGACAGCGTTACGGAATTGATACAGGATCTGGGATGGGAGTCATTACAACAACGGCGCTTATCGCTGCAGCGTGGGCTACTTACGAAACTCCAATCGCAAAAATTCTCTCTGAATGCGAAAATATATTGTTGACTCCCACTTACATAGGTAGAAAAGATCATCAGAATAAAATACGAGAAATTAGAGTTCGAATGGAGAGATTAAGGTGTTCTCTCTTCCCGCGTGCTATTTGAGAATGGAATGGGAGATAAAATAGTATAACGGTGTTCGACGAACCCTCTTCCAGGCACTTAAATGTGATTTGCGGAGTATACCATGTAGAATGTAGTGTGCAGAAGGATCTCGTCTCTTTACCTCTGAGCAATCAAAGCGCCACACTGAACGGCATAGAGGTCCGTACATCCACCAATACAGACTCCTGTCCACTCCAGTCGTGCACCACCATGATGTGGTGATATTTCCTGCACATAAGCAAATATAAAACATCGTCCGAACTAGTTCTGAATGCTTTTTCTGAGAACTACTTCGAACAGTTAGTTCATGAACCCACTAGAATAGTACGTGGTTGCGAAAATACTCTTGATCTCCTAGCAACAAATAACCCCGAGATAGTAAAGAGCATCAAAACAGATACAGGGATTAGCGAACATCGAGTTGTAGTAGCGAGACTGAATATCGAAATTCCCAAATGCACCAAAAATAAACGAAAAATATATCTATTCAATAAAGCAGATAAAAATTCGCTTCACGCTTTCCTGAGTGATAGTCTCCAGTCCTTCAAAACTAAAAATGCGAGTGTAGATCAGTTGTGGCTTACATTCAAAGACATAATATCAGTAGCAATCGAGAGATTTATACCAAATAAATTAATAAAAGAGGGGGCTGACCCCTTGTGGTACACAAAACAGGTCAGATCACTGTTGCAGAAACAAAGGAAAACGCATGCAAAATTTAAAAAGACACAGAATCCGCAAGACTGGCAATCTTTTACTGAAACTCGCAACCTATCGCGGATTTCAATGCGAGAATCTTATAGTTGTTTCCACAACGAAATCCTGTCTCGTAATCTTGCAGAAAATCCAAAGAAATTCTGGTCGTATGTGAAGTACACTAGCGGCAAAACACAAACAATACCTTCACTACGCGATAGCAATGGTAATACTACCGACGACAGTACTGCTAAGGCAGAATTACTAAACACAGCTTTCCGAAATTCTTTCACCAAAGAAGACGAAGTAAACACTCCAGTATTCAATCCAAGAACAGCTGCCAGCATGCGAAACTTAGAAGTAGATGTTCCTGGAGTAGTAAAACAACTTAAGTCACTAAACAAAAATAAATCTTCCGGGCCAGATTGTATACCAACTAGATTCCTTTCAGAGTATGCTGATGAAATAGCTCCGTACTTAGCTATAATTTACAACCGATCACTCAGCGAAAGATCCGTACCCAAAGACTGGAAAGTTGCCCAAATTACTCCAATATTCAAGAAAGGCAATAGGAGTGATCCCCAAAATTACAGGCCTATCTCATTGACGTCGATTTGCAGTAGGATTTTGGAACATATACTTTGTTCGAATATTATGTACTACCTCGAAGAGAACGACCTATTAACCAATAGTCAGCACGGATTCAGAAAGTATCGCTCTTGCGAAACACAGCTTGCCCTTTATTCACATGAAGTGTTAAGTGCCATCGACAAGGGATCTCAAATCGATTCCATATTTCTGGATTTCAGGAAGGCTTTTGATACCGTACCCCACAAGCGGCTTCTAATGAAATTGCGTGCTTATGGAATATCTCCCCAATTGTGCGATTGGATTCACGATTTCCTATCATAAAGGACACAGTTCGTTGTAATTGACGGTAAGTCATCGAGTAAAACAGAAGTGATATCTGGCGTTCCACAGGGAAGCGTTATTGGTCCCCTACTCTTCCTCGTGTTTATAAACGATTTAGGAGATAATCGCGGATGATGCGGATGATGCTGTCGTTTATCGGTTAGTGAAGTCAACAGAGGATCAAAAGCAACTGCAAAGCGATTTAGAAATAATTTCTACTTGGTGCGAAAATTGGCAATTGACACTAAATAAAGAAAAGTGTGAAGTAATACACATGACCACTAAAAGAAATCCGCTGAACTTCAATTACGCGATAAATCAGTCAAACCTTAAGGTCGTAAATTCTACCAAATACCTAGGAGTTACAATTACGAACAACTTTGACTGGAGAGAACACATAGAAAATATTGTGGGGAAGGCGAACCAAAGGTTACGTTTCATTGGCAGAACGCTTAGACGATGCACCAGCTCCACCAAAGAGACTGCCTACATCACACTTGTGCGTCCTCTCTTGGAGTACTGTTGCCCCTTGTGGGACCCTCACCAGGTGGGACTGACGGAAGATATTGAGAAGGTTCAGAGAAGGGCAGCTCGTTTTGTTTTATCACGTTACGGGTGGGGGGGGGGGGGGAAAGCGTCACGGAAATGTTGCACGAATTGGGGTGGAAATCATTAAAAGAAAGACGTTATTCATTGCGGCGTGATCTGTTTGCGAAGTTTCAATCACCGACTTTTAGTTCTGAATGTGAAAATATTTTGCTAGCACCCACCTACTTAGGGAGACATGACGATCCCAATAAAATAAGAGAAATCAGATCGAAAACGGAACGATTTAGGTGTTCTTTCTTCCCGCGCGCTATTAGAGAATGGAACGGTAGAGAAAAGTTATGAAGGTGGTTAATGAACCCTCTGCCAGGCACTTAAATGTGATTTGCAGAGTATCGATGTAGATGTAGATGTAAGCGGGTTTATTTCGGCTTCCACGTCCGCTTGAGATGAGGAAACGACGATTGTACGCTTGGACACTTAATCTTCACTCATCTATGAACAGAACTCGGCGCCATTCATTACGACTACGTTCCTGGAGTTCTTCGCCCAGTTTCGGCGGTACAAACGGTGTCGTGGTTTTAATGGAACACATAACATAGCCCTCCGATCGTAGAGACCACAGTCCCGAAGGCGATTTCGGACTGTTTGTGTTGGTATTGCGCGTCCTGTTGCTGCCTGGAGTGTGCGTTGCAGCTGATAAGTTTCCAGTCTCGACGGGCAGCTAACTTGAGTTAACAGTCATCTCTTACGGGTCTTACCCGCGGACGACCTTGGCCTTGCCTCCTTTTAATGGTTTCTGTTGTCTCAAACCGTGCCCATGTCCTGGAAATTGCACTTTGGGACATTCCCAAAGCTGCAACGACCTGCCTCTTTGTCTGTACCGCCTCCAATGTTCCTATGGCTCTCCATGCATAGGCGGATCCAATTTGAGGGGGGGCGGTTGGGGGGAAATCGATCGCGATCCACACCCCCCCCCCCCGGCTGCTCTTTTTATTTATTTAATTTTGCTTACCCATTTGTCTGTATCAACCACTGAAACCCAGATCCTGATGGCCAGCAGTCGAACTCGGGACCCCCAGGATGCGAAACTTGCATGGTACCCCTGCACTAATACCGCTCGGTTATAATTGGAAGAAAAACTACTGACTCTTCAAAACTGTGAGGCTGTTGTTTGATTGGGCGTGGGGTAAAAAGAGGTGGCCGGTGCTAGAGTCTTTCTAGTGAGGCAGAGTTTAGCTGACGTTGAGAATTCTTTCACCGCCTCCCGCCCCCCTCACCAGCAGGTCGTCCTGAATCCGCCCCTGTCTCTTTTGCTTCGGATAAGTCACGTTGCTGTTGCATTTCACTGCCTGCTCATCACACTATCTAAGCCCAACTGCTTGTGTAATTCGTTTGATAGAGGAAACAGAAGTCAACACCAACCTCAACTTCAACAACTTTCTGCTATTACCACTATCTAGGTTAGCGCATTGTTCTTCTCTCCACTCCGTAAAACCGACGAAAGACGTTGAACCATTTTAGTTCACACTGCCAAAGACAATACTTCAGGATTTAGGTATGTCAACTGATCACCTAATTGTTTTTATCTATCGAACCAAACTGCGTGGTTATCAGTCCGTAGCTTACATACTACTTAAACTAAGTTAAACTATTCTACGGACAAACACACACACCCTTGCCCCAGGTAGGACTCGAATCCCCGACGGCGAGCAACAGCGCGCTCCGCAGCGAGGCGCCTTAGACCGCTCGGCTACTCCACAGCGGCACCAAATTGTTTTGACCAGCATATAATTACATTTCACTAATCGCTAATGCATGGACCCTTTAGAAGTGCCAAGGCGTGTTGAAACATTTTTTTTTTTTTTCATGACATATCTAACATCGTGGTCGTAAAAATGTGTAAAATGTCTGCTCAGCTGTTTACGATGTAAACACATTACAACTAACGTGTCTTGAAAGTCAACCTTTCATCTTCAACTACTGTGCGAGGACCTCTAAAGCCGTCTAGTACATAACAGAAACTAGTGAAAAATCATATACTAAGATAGCTAATTCCCTAGCAGACGAATTGACGTAGTATGTACACGGGTTGGTTACAGAGTAATGAGAAATATTATTTTTCTCTGGAATCACTTTATTGACAGAGGTACGTACGGCTACACTCCCTCAATATATTGGCCCCCGTTATTTTCAAATTTGTCAAATGTCCGTAGGACATACATCTACATCTACATGGGATACCTTGCTAATCACATTTAAGTGCCTGGCAGAGCGTTCATCGAATCACCTTTATGCTGTATATCTTCCATTCCATTCTCGAATAGCGCGCGGGAAGAAAGAACACCTGAATCTCTCCGTTCGAGCTGTGGTTTATCGTATTTTACTCTGATGATCTTTTCTACCTATGTAAGTGGGAGTCAACAATATATTTTCGCATTCGGGGAAGAATGTTGGTGTTTCGAGTTTCGTAAGTAGCCCACGCCGCAGCGATAAGCGCTGTTGTTGTAATGATTCACATCCCAGATCCTGCATTATTTCTGTGACTCTGTCTCCCCTGTATCGTGACGATACAAAACAAGCTGCCCTTGTTTGGAATCTTTTCGATGTCCTCCGTCAAACTAACCTGATAAGAATCCCACACTGGGCAGCAATAATCAAAAAAGAACGGACAAGCGTAGTGCATGTAGTTTCTTTAGTAGTTCTGTTGCATCGTTTAAGGGTTGTTCCAATAAAACGCGGTCTCTTGTTCGCATTTCCCACGACATATCTACGTGTTCTTTCCTGTTTAAGTCTGAAGTAATAGTAATTCCTAGGTATTTTGTGGAGTTTCTGGCCTTCACTTTTGATTTATTTATCTTGTAAACAAAGTTTAACGGATTTCTTTTCGTACTCATGTGGACGACTTCACACTTCTCATTATTACCAATGTTTACACCATAGTGATATCTTATTTAGATCGTTCTGCAGTTGGTTTTGATCTTCAGATGATTTTAGTAGACGGTAAATGACAGCGTCATCTGCAAACAACCTAAGAAAGCTTCTTAGATTTTCTCGAATGTTAAAATGTTTGAAAAGCTTAATGGACTTAACAGCGTGGTCATCAGTCCGTAAACTTACAAATTACTTACGAACTAGCCAACACTAAGCACAAATATCCATGACCGAGGGGGGATTCGAATCCCCGATCGTAGGCAGCTGTGCCTTGAGAATGGCAGGGTGTGCTGCCGAAATATCGGCGGTGGTCGACGATGCCACCCGGCAGCATCCTCAAAAGTTGTTTGAACAGTTGAGAATACCATTTCCAAGCGCAATCTTGTAATTTACTGCAAGTAACATCTCAGTAGAAAGAAACAACTAACAATATATCAATACGACTGGAGGAAATTATAAAAAATTAATGACGTCATTGAATCAATACATTTTCAATCTACAATACCAAATAGCCTCTACTAAAAATAATGATAAGAATGCAAAACACATATATCGTACACACCTGATAGCACCTATATATATTATCATTACACTGCGGATTTCGACGAAGTGGTCAAAATAAAGTGAAAGGGAACAATATGTATACTTCAGTTGCCTCGGTCACCCAATAAGAGCAAATATTATTGCAGTGAAGAGAATTTTAGACAGATTCAACATTTTAATGAGGCCTTGAATCTCGTATGTTTCGGATTGAAATATAAATTTAAAAAACACTGCACAATGTGATCATTTGATCGCACCTCTGATCATTATGAATTGCAGTGAAACGTGGGCATCACAGGAAAATATAAAAGGAACAAACATAAAATTCGTTAAGGCAATAGACTCACAAGCCTCTCACGGGATATAAAAAAATTTATACTGTGACTGAAATGTTTGTAAACCTAATGGAGCAAACTGCTGATTTCATCAGTCCCTAGACTTGCATACTACTTGAAGTAATTTAAAACTAGTACAACACACACACACACACACACACACACACACACATACACACACACACACACACACACACACACACACACACACCTGCCATTCCGCGAGGCAGTGATTTTTTTTTTTTTTATTTTTTTTTTTTTAATGTATGGTACATCAGGCATACAGCAAGAATCAGTGATGAAATTTGAACCGGACGTGTCAATACATTTTCCAGTTATTTAATCACATGTTACAAATGGGAGGCCCAGTAGAGGAGATGCTTCTAGTATTATCCAGAGACACAACCGAAATCGATGCTGCATTGAACGGTCCAGCCTCTCAAAGATACGTGGTGTATCTTGCAGACATCCTGCTTCCCAGACAATCCTGTCCGCTAAGTCCTACGGCAATGTAACAGTTACATAAATACACAAGGAGTTTTCGATACCCTTACAGGAAAACGTCCATTGAGAATAGATCGAGTGACAGTACTAGCCATACAAAAAGGCTACCACGACCAATTTAGCGGCCACTAAAGAATTCCTGTAGCTACACTGCGCCCGCGCGTACGTTCCGAGAATTTGCTGCAGTAAATAAAACCGTTATTTCTAAGCTACCTTTAAACGTTTCATGTTGTTATAAATATAAGTGTAGTTACATTAGTGGAAGTGTTAGCGTAGTGATAAATAAGGTAACCGGTGTAAAAAGTGTATTTTTCTTCAAATGTTCAAATGTTTGTAAATCTATCGGACCAAACTGCGTGGTCATCAGTCCGTAGCTTACAGACTACTTAATCCTAGGTAAACTAACCTAAGGACAAACACACACACCCATGCCCCAGGGAGGTCTCGAACCTCCACGGCGATCAACTGCGCGCTCCGCAGCGAGACGCTTTAGACCGCTCTGCTACACCACCGCGGCGTAATTTTCTTCTCGCGCCTGTAGCACGTATTTTTAGCCCTAATTTAACGCGTGCGAATCGTTGCAAACTGTGACTAAAACTGGTATCTGCTTACCCATTCTTCTATTTTTCACTCACTGCATATAGTAGTTAAGGTTTATAAAGTTTATCAACCACAAATAAACGTAAAACAGTGTAGATTAAAATTTCGTGACTTAGCAAAAGTGGGTTTTTATCCGTGTTTGTAGACCTAGTTTTGTTTTCGTGAGCGAGTTTGTTTTATTCAGTGCCTTTTCAGCTTATTTTATTTATACTTGTGTGAACAGTTTTTAAGTGCCTCTTCGTATAAATGTTTACGTTTTAGTAAATACATAAGTTTTTAAGATTTCTGTTTTTACCAAGGGTGACAAGTGTATGATATGCCGTAGGATCGTTAGTTCCGGAGTGTGGTGTGATAGTTGTGGTGGTTTCTTTGATTGGGACGAATGTAGTGGCGTGGAAAAGGGGGAGATTTATGAGGGTCATCAGTGGATTTGTAGGATCTGCACTAGGGATAGGAAAATAATGGAACAGGAGGGGAAAATTACACCTTTTCAAGCTGATGTAGATAAGGCAAGGGAGAATCTGAGCAGGTTAAAGAGGGAGAATGGTGAATAGCGAAGGGAAGTGGCAACAGGTAACAGGGGGAAAAGGCTTAGGACAGTTTCAGACGTCTTTGTCATTGAAACTTCCTGGCATATTAAAATGGTGTGCCGGAACCGGGACTCGAACCTGGGACCCTTGCCTTTCGGGGGCAAGCGCTCTACCGACTGAGCTATACCGACACGACTCACGATGCCGCCTCACAACTTTACTTCCGCCAGTACCTCGCTTCCTACTTTCCAAACTACACTGAAGCTTACCTGCTTGCCCGCGAAAGGCAAGGTTCCCAGGTTCGAGTCCCGGTTCCAGCACACAATTTTAATCTGCCATGTTTCATATCAGCTCACACTCCGCTGCAGAGTGAAAGTCTCATTCTGGAAACATCCCTTAGGCTGTGGCTAAGCCATGTCTCCACCATAGTCTTTCTTCCAGGAGTGCTAGTCTTGCACGGTTCGCAGGAGTGCTTCTGTGAAGTTTGGAAAGTAGGAGGCGAGGTACTGGCAGAAGTAAGGTTGTGAGGCGGCATCGTGAGTCGTGTCGGGATAGCACAGTCGGTAGTGCGCTTGCCCGCGAAAGGCAAGGGCCCCAGGTTGGAGTCCCGTTTCCGGCACACAATTTTAATCTGCCAGTAAGTTTCATATCAGCGCACACTCCGCTGCAGAGTGACAGTTTCATTCTGAATCTTTAATCTCAAAAATAGATTTGACCTGACATCTCGTGGAATCGAGTGTACTGCCGGTGATCCGCGTCTTCCAAACACGATATTTCTACACCTTAATTCGGCGTCTTCATCAGGTGTTCCCTGAGACTGATCGACAACTGGTGTTTTCTATGTGGTCCGCGCCCAATGTGCTCCAGTCTGGCGGTGGTGTCTGACGATCCATCCAGGAACTCTTCTATCAGGAGAGTGAACTTGGAGCTGGAACGGCTGCTCATGTCAGAGAGGGATACCATATGGGTTTGATCTCTGCGGATGCTATCTGCAGGTGAGACTACACTACACATGGGCTACACTCAACAGGAAGGGGAAGGAAAAACTGTCTGGATTTATTGCAAGTAACTTACGGGGGGGGGGGGGGGTAAATGGTAAAACACCAGTGGTTCAAAATGTTCAAACGTTTGTTAAGCTTACAAACTACTTACGAACTACCTTATACTAAGGACGGCACAAATATCCATGCCCGAGGGGGGATTCGAACCCCCGACCATAGTGGCCGTGCAGACCGTGACTGGAGCGTCTCAGTCCCCGCGGCCACCGTGGCCGGCTACCAGTGGTTACAAGTGTCAGAGGAATGCCTTTTATAGGATATGGAGGGGAGAAAGGAAACCAGTTTTGAGAGACCTTGGAAAACACCCTCAGTTTGAGAAAACAGATAAACTGGAGACAGATTTTAGCAAACAATTTTTAACAGAAAGTACTCAGAATCTGCCAGTAAATCTTTGTTCAAACATTAGTATGCAATATCAGTTATCAAAATGAAACTTTCACTCTGCACCGGAGTGTGCGCTGATATGAAACTTCCTGGCAGATTAAAATTGTGTGCCGGAACCTGGACTCGAACCTGGAATCTTTGCCTTCCGCGGGCAAGCGCTCTTGTCTTGCATGTTTCGCAGGAGAGCTTCTGTGAAGTTTGGAAAGTAGGAGGTGAGGTACTGGCGGAAGTAAAGTTGTGAGGCGGCATCGTGAATCGTGTCGGGATAGCTCAGTCGGTAGATCGCTTGCCCGCGAAAGGCGAAGGTCACGGTTCGAGTACCGGTTTCGGCACACAATTTTAATCTGCCAGGAAGTTTCAATATCAGTTATCATTATTACATCAGAGGATCCCATGACTCAGAAATGAACTTGATGAACTACTTATTTCTATTGATGAAATCGATTCCTCTAGCCCTATTGACATAATTTATCTCTCTGAACATCGTGTGACCCTGGTAGGCTATAGATATGTTAAATATTCCAGGATTTCATTTAGCTTCATACTTCAGTAGAGAAGATATGGAGGGAGGAGGAGTTGCCACATTTATTAAAATTTGCTATAAATTCAAGAATATTGATATAAATATATATTGTCCAGTGGCGGCTGGTGATTATGTGCTAATGTGCTGCAGCACACTGTCAATATATTACTAAAATTATACCATTTCTCTTCGAAAGCAAGCGAGAAATCATTGTAACATTACATCCTTTCTCTCGGAATGCAATCCAGGTATCACAATAAAATTATGCCAATTCCCTTCCAATGCGTAATAGAATGCTAGTAATAAGGATGAAAACGCACTTTGGAGCGCTCTCGCCGCGATAGCCGGAAACCAGCTCCGAGTGCTGAAGTGGGATTCAGCCGCGCTGGTGCGTGGGCAGATAGGTGGCGCAGTCGTCTGTTCGCTAGTGCGCATGCGCAGATGTGACGTCAGGCCTGGCGGCTCATGAGTGCTGAGACCGACTGCAGCACCAGATCAATATTTCTCTTCGCGCTGCGTGTAACGGCTGTGGAAGAATAGTATATGACGAATATTGCGGCTTACAAAGTCAAATAGCGCGCTGGCTCAGGCGTCTTGCGCGTTCTCAAACCTACTTGTGTGATGCTCGTATTCAAATACCTCTGAGTCTAAATTTTTAATTTCTGTAAATAAAATTAACATTTTTTAAACGTTATATTTACTACCTGCAGTGAATACATGCAGTTGGCAGCGCTGTTTAGATTCCGCTGAAGGTCTTACTGTCAATACAGTATTAACTGATATTTAATTAAAGGCAATCATACAAAGGTTGACTTTTTATTTTAGTATATGTTGTTTCTTGTTTATTTTTGTAGTATTGTAGCACACTGGTCAAATTTTGTATGAGCCGCCACTGATTTTGTCTAGAGCAGCATTTCGGAGTTCGTGCAACAGAAGTAGAGTTCTGTAACAGATACTATATAATAGTAACTATTTACCGAGCACCTCCAGGAAATTATAATATATTCCTAAATCATCTAGAAGCTCTATTGGATTATTTGACAGGAAAAAACAAATAAATCTTGATTGTTGATGACTTTAATACAGATATTCTTATTCAGTCTTCCAGTTAACATTTATTGCAGTCAGTAACATTGTCTTTCAATCTCACTCATAATGTAAACTTTCCAACTAGGATAACTAAATCTTCTAGGACAGCCATTGATAATATTTTATAGACAAATCAGAGGAACAGAATCATATCATAAAATTAATAATTAATGGCCTATCAGATCATGATATGCAGCTCCTTCTTCTAGGAACAGATTTTAAGTAGATTATGACGACTGCTAAATCAACATTCAGGGGAGTACTCAATCCTCTAAAAATTAAGAATTTTAGAAAACTGCTCAAAAATATGAACTGGAAAGATGTTTAAAGTGCTCATGGCTTGAATGAAAAGTATTATGTATTGCTGAATAATGTCAGTATAATGTTTGAAAACTGTTTTCCTTTAAAAGTAACTCAAATTAAACAGAAGTCTATAATAAAACCATGGATTTCACAAGGAATGAAGATTTCATATAAGACAAAAAGAAAAATGTCTCTATCAGCTAAGAGAAGTTGAATGGTCATAACTTAGCTAAATATAAGAAATACTGTAAAATATTTTAAAAAGTAATTAAGACATCTAAACAAATGCACTATGAGAAAAAGTTAGCAAAATCAGACAACAAAATAAAAGCAATATGCGATATAGTGAAAGAGGAGACTGGTAAAAACAGAAAGGGATAGAAGCAGATTGCATTAAAAGTAGATGATACATTAGTAACTGGTGGGCATAGTGTGGCAAATCTATTTTAACAGGTAATTTATGTCCGTTGCTGATAGTATGGGATTGTCAGGATTAGTAAATAATGCCCCTCAATAGATGAAACTACCATTTACAAATAACTTCAGGAACATGAATATGTCACATACTTCACCACAAGAAATAAAAGCATTCTAGTTGTTACGATAAAATATCGACAAAGTTAATTAAAGCGTGTTCCAGTGAATTTAGCGCAATTTTAAGTTATTTGTGAAACCAGTCTATTATAACTGAAACATTTCCTGATTGGTTCAAATATGCGGATATTAAACCTCTGTTCAAGAAAGGGGATAAAGAGATATCAAATTACAGTCCGATTTCACTTTTACCGGCATTCTCAAAAATTCTGCAAAAGGTAATGTACAAGCAACTTCTCAATCATCTAACCGTAAATGACATATTGTCTAGAACACCGTTTGGATTTCTGAAAGGTTTCGATATCGAGAAGGCTGTTTACACCTACAGTGAGAATGTACTTAATTCATTAGATAATAAATTACAAGCAGCAGGTATTTTCTGTGATTTATCAAAGGCATTTGACTGTGTGATCCATTGCATCCTTTTAAGTAAGTCAGAATTCTATGGTGCCATTGGAATTGCTGCAAAATGGTTCAAGTAGTACCTTACTAACAGGAAACAAAAGGTGTCAGTACAAGGGATTAGTGAATTAAGCCATCATCAGATTGGGAAGAAATTACATGTGGTGTCCCACAGAGATCCATCGTAATGCGATTTCATGTGTACATTAATGATCTCTCATCAGTTACACTGCCAGAAGCAGAGTTCGTTTTGTTTGCAGATGATACAAGTATTACAATAAATAGCATGCCGAGCACAGCTCTGGAAAAGTCTACTAATGATACTTTCCTTAACATTAATAAATGGTTTAAAGTCAACTCGTTGACATTAAACTTTGAAAAGAACATTTAAGAGGTTCCCATCCAGTATATGCATAAAGCATGAAGAGGAGCAGATAGAAGAGGTTGACAGTATAAAATTCCTGGGATTACAGCTTGATAATTAATTAAGGTGGGAGGAGCACACCACAGAACTGCAGAAACGACTTAACAAATCTGTATTTGCAATACGAGTGGTATCAGACATAGGAGACGTAAAAATAAAAAAGCTTGCATACTTTGCTTACTTTCTTTCCATAATGTCATATGGTATAATATTTTGGTGTAACTCTTCAGAGTCCAAAAGTTGTAATACGTATTATTTGTGGTGTAAATTCACGGACATCCTGCAGAAGCCTCTTCAAGAAATGGGTATATTAACTACTGCCTCTCAACATATTTATTCCTTAATGAAATTTGTCATAAATAATATATCCCTTTTCCCAAAAAATAGCTCAGTTCATACCTACAATACTAGGAACAAAAATTATCTACACAATGACTTAAAAGCACTTACTTTAGTTCAAAAAGGGGTCCCCTACTCAGGAACACTTATTTTCAATAATTTACCAACAACCATAAAAATGTAGCTACAAATAACGATCATTTTAAGAGGATCCTGAAAGACTTTCTAGTAGCCAAATCCTTCTACTCAACTGACGAATTCTTAAATGGAACAAAATGATGCATTTATCTGTATTCATACTATTAGTATTATTATATTATCAGCATGTAAAAATGTATGTACCTGTATCAGTATTATTATATTATCCTCAGCTACACCAGACCACCGCTGCGAAGTAATTTCTAAGCAATTAACCATCTTTATATATGTAATGCGAAGCCAACGTTTAGTTTGCAAAGGGTCAATAGCGACCTTGTGTGAAAGTAATTAGTGTCAATAAAATTATTCATTCTCAGCACTATCCAAACAGTGACCTATTCCGTTACCTTTAATATTCCGAGAGTGAACTTGAACGATAAAAGACCTTACGTAAACCTAATTAAAATCAGTATAGTGTCAAAAGACTTCAGTGAACGAATAACCGTTAGTACCTTTATAAAAATTCAAACAATAGTTTCCAACAATTGCAGGTCATTGACTGTGAGTATGTTGTGTAATCACTGAACAGAACAAAGTAGTGAATATTAATTTTGTATTAGGTATTCAATTCACGTGTACTAAAGAACTCACTGTAAATAATTAAAGTGAACGATTCAATTACACTGCAAAAATGTTTTATGGCAGATAAGTTGTTGATATTAAATAGAAAAATAGTTCATGTCTTAATTTTATTTCTGAAAGATAACATTTTGTTCAGTTTGTTAAAGAAAACTTAATTACATAATGTCTCAGTAAATAACTCACGTAATCAGTCAATAAGTCATTGTAGGCACAATTCAGCCTCAACTGTTTCAGTTAACATTGCTAATCAAGAAACAGTAAAGTGGCTTGGAAAGCATTATAGTGATGGTTTAATTTTACGTAAATAGTTGCATGCATTTTTTCTTATAACAACTTTCATGTTCAATGAAGAAATTTGTGCTAATTATTTCAAATGTATAAGTAACCTAAATTTATTGATTTTATATTGCTCTGTGTTTCCTGATGACTTGGTGGGTACCCTTGGTCTGCATTCTGTGAGCGTGTTTTCTCTAAATCAACCAATCGGTGGTTATTGCTATTACACAGTACATTTTAACTGAATTTGTTGCTCGTACAACGAGCTGGCGATGTGTCTATTTAACTATTCAAAATTTAATACAAATAAACAATCCCTGAGACGGATTTTCGTCTCGAATATGTCAAAGACAATAATGATAAATCTGAAGCATAGAATTAAAATTTGTGATGCAGGTGGGAATTGTACCCGGACCTCCATGCTTACTAGGCAGACGTCTTACCATTAGAATGTTCCAAGGCGCGTTAATCGTTAGTAGTGTGGTGGTCTATCGGTGCCGGGCGCCGTGGCTCAGCGCGCCCGGTCAGAGGGCTCAACGCCCTCTGTAATAAAAAAGCTGAGCCAAGAACTCATCGAACAAAAACGAACATACACGATCAGCGTCCGCAATGAATAGAACCAACCATAGAAAAAAAAAAAAAAAAAAAAAAAAAAAAAAAAAAAAAAAAAAAAAAATCGGTAAGACGTCTGCCTAATAAGCATGGAAGTCCGGGTTCGATTCCCCGCCGCATCATAAATTTTAATTATATGCTTCAGATGTATCACTATTCAAAATTATTCGCTCATTACAGTTTTGTCCCGGGCTTAGTAAACCTAAGACAACTGTTCAAAATCTATCCCACTAAACGATCGTCATTGCGGATTGGATTGCGAAGTATCGTTTGTGTGCGTGTGTGTGTAACCCCCACTACGCTATTGGTTTCACCTCCGATAGCCTTATCCGGTTAATTAATTCATTAGGCACACAGGTCATTCTAAAAGATCAATTATTCTCGATTGTCGGTAGCGTAGGCCGGTAACGTTAGATACGAACATAGGCGATCTAGGGAGAGGGGGACAAAGGGTCGTTCGCACCCCTCCCCACAGCAGATCTATTTTTTTCCTAACATGGTTGCACTGCACTGAGTCTTCAAAACTGTGAGACTTTTGTTTGGTTGAGCGTGGAGTAAAAAGGGTTGGCCGGTACTAGACTTTCTACTGAGTGCCAGAATTTAGCTGACAATGAGAATTCTTTCACTGCCCTCGCCTTCCCCCCCCCCCCCTCCAGCAGGCCGTCCTGGATATGACCCTGCATACGGACAAAACTAAAGGGATACATTGAATCGTTTTTTCTGTATTTTGGCGTAGACGGATCTTGAGTTGACAACAATTGTAATACCATCAATTACATTCTTCCGGGTATGAGACGCATCGTCATTCTATAAACCGGCCTTCATTAGGGTCTGTGTCAGACACAGACCCTGATGAAGGCCGCCTGCAACAGGGGCCGAAACGTCGGTTTATAAAATGATGACGCGGTCTCATACTCGGAAGAATTTCACTGATAGTAACAATGGCCACAGAAGCAATTCTCATGCTCAAAATTATTACAGCCTGGGCCCAGCCAGTGATTAGTCAAACTTACGTGATACTTAGGAATACATAAAGCCTTAAATATTTTATTAAAGTAAGTTCTTTGGATAATTCACTCTATTTGCAGTAAGAAGGACATCATAATTCAGTATTTAATAATCCAGCAAATTTCAGTTCAAGTAACAGTACACCACACTTAGTATTCGTTTTTACTTTTATTTGCTAGGACGCCGCAGAGGAGGCGACTACTTGTCGCATTGGTGACGTCCACCCGCCATTTCCGAAGCCCTCGGAGCTGGCGGCCTTCCAGCGCGCGCTCGCCGGCCAGTTTAGCGGCGCGTGGGCCGCGCATTGTCCCGTGCCCGCCCTAATTGTGGCAGCAGCAGCAGCAGCAGAGGCAGCAGCAGCCGCTGACGCACACGCCGCCACCACTCGTCATCCGGAGCAGCCGCATTTGTCCACAGCCGCAGCAGCAGAACGCCTTCCGTCGCGCGGCGCTCCTAATAAGCGAGACCTCCTCCTCCGTATCGTTCCCCGCCCAGTCGTCGCTGCGAATCCGGAATACCATCGCCGAGGATTCGTCACAAAGCTTGCACTTCGTGTCAGCTTACACGAGCACACAGTAATGGTGTCTAATATGTTTCTATGTTGTCGTGTATATTTTGTTCTTGTTGTTCTGGTCTTCAGTCTCAAGCAGGCTTGATGCAGCTTTCCACCCACCTCCATTCTGAGGAAGCCTCTTCATCTCCTCATAAGAACGGCAAACCTATATCTCTCTGAATCTGCTTACTGTATTCCTCTCTTCATCTCACTCTGTGATTTTTATCCCACACAATATTTAGTTGCCAAATTCGGAGGCTAGGTCCGATATATCTTATCCTGCAGGATCCATTACTCACAGGTTTGCTTCCACGTGCACGAGGCCAGGCGATCCTCTGTGGAGGCGCCAGGTGTCATTCTGAAAGCATATCAATGAATAGCAGGTATGCTGATGATGCTAGCCGTTTACTTACACGCAGTGATGAGCGCTATCGACAAAGGATCTCAGACTGATTCTGTGCCGGCCGCGGTGGCCGAGGGGTCTGAGGCGCTCTAGTCACGGTCTGCACGGCCACTACGGTCGGGGGTTCGAATCCCCCCTCGGGCATGGATATTTGTGCCGTCCTTAGTCTTAGTTAGTTCATAAGTAGTTTGTACGTTTAGGGACTGATGACCCCGTAGTTAAGTCCCATAAGCTATACAAACATTTGAAATGATTCTGTATTTCTTGATTTTAAGAAGGCTTTGGCACCGTACCTCACAAACGGCTTTTAATCAAATTCCGTGGTTGTGGAATATCCCCCTAGATTTGTGACTTGATAGGGGATTTATCGTCAGAGAAACGCATCGATTGAAACAGAGGTGATATCCGGCGTTCCACGGAGTAGTGTTATTGGTCCTCTATTGTTCCCTATCTACATATAAAGGATCTGGGAGAAAAGCTGAGCAGCTCTCTTAGATTGTTTGCAGATGACGCCATCATTTACCGTCTAGTAAAGTAATCTGAAGATCATAACCAACTGCACAACTATCTAAATAAGATATCAGTATAGTGTAAAAATTGCCAATTGACTCTACATAATGAGAAGTGTGAAGTCGTCCACATAAGTACGGAAAGTAATCCGTTAAATATGTTTACAAGTTCAATCAGTCAAATGTGAAGGCCGTAAACTAAATACCTAGGAATTACTATTACCTCAGACGACATACTGGACAGGACACGTAGATAATGTCTTACGAAAGTCGAACCAGAGACTGCGCTTTATTGGCAGAACGCTTTGAAAAAGCAATAGAACTACTACAGAGACTGCATACAGCACGTTTGTCCATCCTCATTTGGAGTATTGCTGCCCAGTGTGGGATCTTTATCAAGTAGGTTTGACGGATGCCATAGAAACAGTCCGAAGAATGGCAACCCGTTTTTTACTCTCACGATACAGGGGAGACAGCGTCACGGAAATGATACTGGATCTGAGATGGGAATCACTACAACAAGGGCGTTTATCACTGCAGCGTGTTGTACTTACGAAACTTCAATCGCGAACATTCTCTTCCGAATGCAAATATATATTGTTGGCTCCTACCTGCATAAGTAGAAGTGATCATCAAAATAAAATAAGAGAAATCAGAGCTCCAACGGACAGTTTCAGATGTTCTTTCTTCCTGCGCGCTATTCGACAATGGAATGGTAGGTGAATAGTATAAAGATGTTCCCATGAACCCTCTGCCAGGCACTTAATCGTGATTTGGAGAGTATCCCATATAGATGTAGATGTGTTTATGGCTCTAGGTATCGAAAGCAAGCAGTTTGAAGACACTGAAAACATCGTCACGACTGACCTAAACAAAATGCATGTTTCACGTACTGGAGGCTACTACCAAATCCCACTAAGACTGAGGTCAGATGTTTTCATTTGATCATCAAAATTGCGGAATATGAACTCAAGGTTAATATGAATAACAGTCAACTGCCATATCAGCCACATCCGATTACCTGGAGTCTCTCTAGACAGAACCTTATCCTTGGAAAATGTATCCAATAAAATAAGTTCATGGAACAACATCATTCAGAGGCTCTGTAGCACTAACTAGGAAGCATCAGCAGACACACTACAAACCTCTGTATTCGCCTTAGTGTACTTTGTAGCCTA
The DNA here is from genome assembly GCA_026315105.1 of Locusta migratoria. Classification (NCBI taxonomy): domain Eukaryota; kingdom Metazoa; phylum Arthropoda; class Insecta; order Orthoptera; family Acrididae; genus Locusta; species Locusta migratoria. Next base: position 548,877,434 of record CM048745.1, on the reverse strand, counting down.
GTACTGTACACCAGTGTGGTTAACCGGCAAGCATGTAAAAACGTTGGACACCCAGCTCAACGCTGCAATGAGAACCATAACTATATGCATAAAGACTATCGCACTATACTGCCTTCCAACATTTAGTCATATAGCTCCACCCTCCCTGTGAAGACAGGAAGCTCTGATGAAGGAGTATACAAAAATAATGAATAACCTCCTACTTCCTATCCATGAAGATATCCCAACTTTGGAAATAATACGACTCCGCTCTAGATATCCCCCCCCCCCCCTAAGACTGGCCAAACAACTGCCACCTTCAGCATGGATACTAACTGGCACGATATCTGGAGGGATAATGCCTCCCCTGACAACCGTGAACTGATCTGTTCATCAGAGAGAACTAAGGGCTTTGAACTTCCACGACAGCTATGGTAAAGCCTAAACAAAATCCGAAGAGAACCTGGTCTATGTGCACACAAGCTACACAAGTGGGGACATTCCCCAGCCCTAGCTGTGACTGCGGGGCACCAAATCAAACCGTACAGCACGTCGGCCAGGTCTATGAATCCATAGCCTACCAGGGTATTCGACATGAATTCTTCAACGTCATATCCCCCTTCCTAGAAGGAATCTCCAATCTGAACGTCACAATTTGATGACTCGTATAACACAAAATATCTACAGTGATGTAACTCTTTACTGTGTTGTTGTATTATATTTTATATGAATATTATCATTCACATATGAATTTACAGTGTATTTTATCATATAATTGCATAACATAATGCATGTAAACCAGGTGTGTGGCGCCATACGCTATATAAATAATAATCCCACAAAATTTACTACTATGCTAAATTCACGATTCCTTGTTGATTCAAAATGTGTGCTACCAATCGAATCCTTCTTTCAGTCAACGTATGCCAGTAATTATTCCTTTTCTCCTCGGCCGGCCGCGGTGGCCGAGGGGACTGAGGCGCACCAGTCACGGTCTGCACGGCCACTACAGTCGGGGGTTCGAATCCCCCCTCGGGCATGGATATTTGTGCCATCCTTAGTTATAAGTTGTTTGTAAGTTTAGCGACTGATGACCCCGTAGTTAAGTCCCATAGACTCTACAAACATTTGAACATTTTTTTCTCCTCAGTTCTGTTCAGTACGTCATTATTAGTCACGCGATCTATCCACCTAATCTTCAGCATTCTTCTGCAGCATCACATTTCAAAAGCTTCGATCATCTTTCTGTCTGAACTGTTTATCGTTCATGTTTCACTACGGTACAGAGCAACACTCCACACAAATGCCTAACATTTAAATTAATATTCGATGTTAACAAATTTCTCTTTTCCAGAAACGTTCTTCTTCCCATTGCCATTCTGCATTTTACATTCTCTGTACAGCGACCATCGTATGTTATTTTACTGGCAAAATAACATAACTCATCTGCAACCTTTATTGTTTCGTCATCTACTCTGATTCTTTCGGAATTGACTGATTTTCTTAGACTATATTCCATTACTCCTGTTGTTCATCTTATACGCTCCTTGCAAGACACTTTCCATTCCGTTCATTTGCTCTTCCAGATCTTTTGCTGTCTCTGACAGAATTACAATGTCTTCAGCAAAACACAAAGTTTTTTTTTTTTTTTTATTCACCTTGAACTTTAATGTGTTCTTATAATTTCTCCTTGCTTTCCTTCACAGCTTGCTCACTGTACGGATTGAATTACACTGGAGAAAGATGACAATCCTGTCTTATTCCCTTCCCAATTTATGCTTCCCTTTCATGCCTTTTCACTCTAATAACTGCCGTCTCGTTGTTGTAAAAGTTGTAAATAACTTTCCGTTCCCTATATTTTACCCCTGCTGATTTAAGAATTTGAAAGAGTGTATTTCATTCACCAATGCCAAAAGCTTTCTTCAAATCTAAGAAAGCTAGAAATGTAGGTTTACCTTCCCTTACCGTGTCTTATAAGTCATACATTTCTCCTAAATGTATATACATACCAGGTGGTCGACGCACATCGCCCTTCGTTGAAGTTAGCTAATCCCGGATGCCACAGGCGCCGATTGCTTTACCTAAGCAGAATAGTCGAGGACACTTCTCGGAAACAGAAGAGGCAGTGATAATCGGAAGATCCACACTTGAAGACAAACAGTTCACAGCTATAACAGGTCTCCTAGCTCGTCGCTAGAAAACTTACTTTCTGTATGGGGGGGGGGGGGGGGTTACTGGTTCGATTCATGGACTCAAGAAATGTTCTGTGTAGAATAATGAGGTCCCTGACAAAAACACTACTGAATCCTCATTATATAAATAACAGAACACGAAAATTGAAGTATGATCTTTATATTAATTATACATGGAGGCTAATTAAACGTATATGATTCGAAACGGGCTTTAAAATAGATGTGCACAAAACAAAAATAATACTTGTACGGAGTCGTTAAGAGAGGTTAAACGAAGTGGATGTTTTCGTATCTGAAGGGGATGTTACAAGACGATACTCCGTGAGAGGTATGGGTCTAGCAGTACAACCATCTGTCGTTAGAATTGGTCGAACTACGACGTCAACCGTGTTTTCAGTAGTGGAAATAGAAATTTCGCGGTAACGGAATAAAGTTATTTCTTGTCATCGATAAATCGCGTAATAACTACTTAAAATAAGTTAAACTAACCTAAGGACAACACAAATACTCATGCCCGACGGGGGCTCGAACCCCGACGGCGAACGGCCGCGCGCACCGCAGCACGGCGCCCCAGTGCGCACGGCTAATCCGCCGCCTCGGAAAACAGTGTCAATGTCTTTAGTAAGGTACCCTCTTGTTTTGACAGTGAAGTGTGCAAAATTTGTTCAAGATCGGAATAAAATTGTAGATTTGTATGACTTGTAAACAAAGACACAAAGGGACCCTTTTTATATACGAGAAAGATAATATTTTTTTAAAAAAAGTACTTCAGTTTTTGAGATCAGGTAGGATGCATCAAAGGACTAGCAGTGTACCCCTTTCTCTTCCAACCACTGCAGGTCCCAAGCAGTTACGCATGGTGGGTTGCCTTTCAACGGGGTAACAGCGGTATTACGATTCAGTAAATAGATAGCAAACTGAGGTAGACACGCCAGTACTGCGAGCTGTGTAGGGGTATTTCCCCTATCACTACGACATAGCCGTCTTGCGGGTTGCAGTAATTTATGGAACCAAACAAAGTTGTAGCTCAAGAAGCTACAACTATCTTCTTTTTTTTCTGGGGGTGGTTTCTATCCCCCTCATCCCCCCCTCCCACGTAGTTACGCCACTGTATATATAAATACTATTGTTTATTTGGACAATAAGGTGAGAGAAAACAGACGCTTTACGGTTTCATCCTTGCGGGATGACTTTCCCAATGTTGCTCGTAGTGTTTTGTATGGCATTGTGACCGAGCAAGATGATGACCAAGTCAAAACAGTTTCGACGCAGTGGTTAACAAGTCAGGCTGCACACTTCTATGACGAGGGTATTCAAAAACTGATACAACGTTACGACAAGTGCCTCAATATGGACGGAAATTATGTAGAACAGTAGATCAAAGTACAGGCTTTCATATAAAAATAACATTACTTAGATATCTTAGCACTTTTTTTTATTATTTCAAAACGATACTTACATTTAAAAACACGCCTCGTAATTTCCTGTGGCTCAGTGACTTGGTGCAAGGTTTTGATTGGGTGCCACTTCTTTTCCTTAATATATCACTAATATATTTCAGTTATCCAACTTGGAAAAGGGGACCTACAGTTTAACGTGAAATTCGAGCCAAGTGTCGTTCCTGACGACTCCTCACATCGTTGTGATGTGAAAAAATCCGTGATTCCAGTGGTTTCGAACCCACGACATTACTCTCCGCAACCGAGAAGTTTGGATAAAGACATTTAATTTGCAATCAAAATCCTAGTGATGTTATTAATTGAAACAAAAATGCCTTTTCTTTCAAGTTCGACGAAACACACACCGTACAAATATTCGTTAAGGTCAGTTGAGTTCATCGCAGACCAACATCGTGACACGGGATTTTTATATACATAAAGATATTTATGACACCTTTCCATTACTTGATCTCCTCCTTTCCGCTCTCTCTGTTCACCAATTCGCCCCCTCCCACTCCTCAGCCTGTCTGTTTCTTACTGCTCAGCTATCTGTCCATATCCTTCTCGCATCTCTCTTTTCATGTCCTCCTCTTTATAGACCATCACTTTATCCCCCTTCTTCTCTTCGCGTATCAACGCAAATACTCTATCCTCCTATCTCCCTACCTTCTTCTTCTTTCATCTTTATTATATATAAAGCAGAGCAGAGCGTCCGTGTTTTGTTTGTGAGTACGTGTTGCATACAGATCTACAGTTTTGTTCTACTCTTTATGAAAGTTTCACACGTAACCTTCAATCCATGAGACCGGTCGCCACAACGCTGCACATATCCTCTTAAACTACTGGACCATTTTCAACCAAATTTGGTACAGATATTCGTTACCGTGCTATAACAAACGCTGTAGGGGTAAGAATCAATTACAACACAGTGTTCAGAGATATATCGTAATAAATAATAGGAGTCGTTCGAAACTGCCACATAATTCATCAGGACTTAATTCATATACTATATGAATACAACCACTTCAAAATGAAAGGAAAAAAGTTTATCGCTTACTACTTTTTCGCTATTCATGGAGTGAAACTACGGCATTCGGTAAGATGTTAAAAATTATAATTTTTTAAGCTACAAACTGTACTGGCAAGAAAATTTACAGACAGTGTACACACATACAGGTAAATGTACCTCCAAAATTGTATCACAGAAGACACGTAGTTGATGAGATGTGAGGACATAAGCAGCAACGTTAAGGGGAAACCACCCCATCACGCATCAGGTTTTAAACTACTACTTTTTACTAGTAACTGAATACGTAAATGGTTTACCGACGTAAAGGACTTATACAACTGAATATAAAATTGCAAAATTATACATTTGACAACATATAATTCAATAAATGTGAGGTTTATATAGTGTGATGGGTAAATAACTTTCACATCATGCACCACGTTTTAATGCATTTCTTATTTACAGCTAAGACACTCCTGTATTCCACTGATCTTAAGTGAATTCCTGAATGCTGACGGTGCTGTTGACAACATTGAAGTGTGAAGCACATGCGGCTGTAGGTGAAAGCAATATACTTCTATAGAGCTTCAGGGAAAGGAAGAGAATGGACCAGTGTACATCACGTTCCACACGATATGCAAAATTTCATAAAGTTTAGTTGAGTTGTTTCGGAGTTTATCACGGGCAAACACGGTGACACGCTATGTGCATTCTGAAGAGGGAAAGAAGACATGGTCTGAGAGAGAAAGAGAGGAGTAGGTGGACAGAGAGAAGGCATGGGTAGTAGATGGGCAGAATGTAGAAAAGATTGCTTTTGTCAATGGATTTTTGTACGTTGCAAGCTCCAGAGAAGGTTATTTATGTGTGGTCTTAGGCTTTCGCGGCGAATTGACTGTTTGTTCTGTTCTCGGGTCTGCAGCCGGTTGCAGTCGTTTTGAAGCCACGATATTTCTACAGCGTTCCTTGCCGTCATCTTCAGGTGATACCTGCAGGAACGCTGTCGAAATATCGTGCTTTGAAAACGACTGTACCCGGCTGCAGACCAGAGAACAGTACGAACAATGTTATTTATATAGGAAAAAGAAGAACAAAACAGTTTGGCATGACGATAAATAATAATTTCTGAGCAAACTTACATTTCATGCAACCACAGTAGGGTACTGATTTGATGTTTTTTCTCGCGAGTCCATGTTTACAAAAATTCTTATATTTAGTTTCCCTTTCGAGTCACATCAGACTCAGCCACAGTGAAGCGTGGCCAGTTTATGTAGTACTTATTAAAGCGCCAACGCGCTGTAATAATTATAAATAGTGTATTTTTAAATGCTCCGAAAAAGGAAAAATTGTGAAAATACAGTAATTAATAGCATACGAATAAGAAGAAGTGAATGCGATAACCATCCAAATGGAGATTGAATCCAAACATGGATATTGAAAGAGATCAAATAAAATACACCAGATACTTCGATTTTGAAAGCTGAAGAAGAAATACGAGAGTGACAGGAGTATAGTCAGCACGCTGCCTGAGAGTTTTACTAATGTCTTGTGAACGCCCGACCATGTTGGCAGGACACGGAATGCCACGCTCCTCTATAGGCCATGTCCAATTTCCTCGCACGCAATCGCAGAGTAAGAGCGCGTTCCAGCGTTTCTTGCATTACCAGACGACGGAATCTGGCCCGGCAGAGAGCCCCATTTCCCGATGCAGACCGCATACTGCTCTCCCCACCCCTCCCCGTGCACAGAGCCGACTGTTTTCGGGGGGAAACTGGATCGTTTCTCTTCACTCGCAGGTGACAGAGGACTACAGATTTCAGAAGTAGTCTTCGGGTTTTTGTGATGTGCGCGCGGGAGAGCCGGGCGCAGCGGCATTTTTGTCCGAGCGTCCGAGTCTTTTCCGGCCGGCTGGCGAAATTATAAGGACGGGTCGGGGAGTGCGCTGATTTACGGCTGACGTCGGCGGCTGGCTGTGTGGGTAATATTAGGGAGGGCCCCGCCGGATTCCTGCCGATGCGCCCGCCGCTCGATTAACTCCCCGTCCCGGCGTTCTTCTCCGGCCGGGATGACACGTCCACATACACGGGAGCGTACAGGCCGCACCGCCGGCAAAACGACGAAACACTGTGCGCGCGAGTGGTGACCGTACGGCACCGGCAAAACTCGCCGGCGACGCGACGCCGGCCGCCGGCGCCTAATTGAATACTTCCCCCGGCGGGCGTAATTCGACGCAGATTGCGGCGTGCGAGGCGCGCCTATTACGGGAACAATGCGGCTCATCCCGAGCCGGAAAAACGCACCAGCCACCGCCGATGCCGCCGTAAATTACGGCTTCAAAGGCCGCGCACCGCACTGTGCCGACCCAGCGGCCAGCCTTTCGCATCGGCGCCGCTACGGGCGCTATTTTTAGAACATCCCTCTGCTTTGCATCACTTTTTCGAAATCTCTAAAAAGCTACCTTACCGTAAAGCAGGATGTGCTTTGGATGATTTTTCCGACTCAACAACTGGAGCTGTTAATAATTTACCTCTACACAGGGTGTTACAAAAAGGTACGGCCAAACTTTTAGGAAACATTCCTCACACACAAAGAAAGAAAATATGTTATGTGGGCATGTGTCCGTAAACGTTTAATTTCCATGTTAGAGCTCATTTTAGTATTTCTCTTTAAATGTAAATTGCCGGCCGCGGTGACCTAGAGAACTGAGGCGCTCCAGTCACAGTCTGCACGGCCACTACGGTCGGGGTTCGAATCCCCCCTCAGGCATGGATATTTATGCCGTCCTTATTCTTAGTTAGTTCATAAGTAGCTTGTAAGTTTAGGGACCGATGACCCCTTAGTTAACTCCCATAGACAAACAACAACAACAACAACAAATGTAAATTGGGTAATTTCCTAGACCTCGTGTACATCAAAGAAATCGGCATTGCGATCGATATATATCGAACGTTCGATATGGTGTTTACGTTCGGTGTAGCAGTCCGTATCGGAGATTCGGGCGCTACGCGCCCTCACGTAATAAGTAAAATACTTGTTTCACCTACACCCAACTTACTTTGACTTTTAAAACAGTGAACCGTAGCGTAGCATTAAGATTAGGTATAGGTTAAACAAGACTTATATATATATTCTTTTTTTCTGTTTAGTACGTGAGGGCGCGTAGCGCCCGAATCTCCGGTTCAGAAACACTAAATCGTCGATGGTAGCGAATCCATTTGTTACAAATTTCTCAGGATTAGAAAGGATGTTGTTAGGCAGGAGCCGGCCGCGGTGGCCGAGGGGATTGAGGCGCTCCAGTCACGGTCTGCACGGCCACTACGGTCGGGGGTTCCAATCCCCCCTCGGGCATGGATATTTGTACCGTCCTTAGTTGTAAGTAGTTCATAAGTAGTTTGTACGTTTAGGGACTGATGACCCCGTAGTTAAGTCCCATAGACTCTACAAACATTGAACATTTGTTAGGCAGGAACCTAAGAGTACAGCATGAATAGCACGAACGAAAAAATCATTTATTATAGAAAAAAATAGTTGTTGTTGTTGTGGTCTTCAGTCCAGAGACTGGTTTGATGCAGCTCTCCACCCTACTCTATCCTGAGCAAGCCTTTTCATCTCCTCATAAGAACGACAACCCACATCCACTTGAATCTGCTTACTATACGCGTCTCTTGGTCTCCCTCTGCGATTTTTACCCCACACACTTCCCTCCAACGATAAATTCACAATTCCTTGATGTCTAAGAATGTGTCCTACCAACCTATCCCTTCTTTTAGTCAAGGTATGCCAGAAATTTCTTTTCTCCCCAATTCGGTTCGGTACCTCCTCATTAGTTACGCGATCCACCCACCTAATCTTCAGCATTCTTCTGTAGCAACACATTTCAAAAGCCTCTATCCTCTTTCTGTCCACACTGCTTATCGTCCATGTTTCACTCCCATACAAGGCAACACTCCATACAAATGCCTTCAGAAAGGACTTCCTTAGGCTTAAATCAATATTCGATGTTAACAAATTTCTCTTTTTCAAAAACGCATTTCTACCCATTGCCATTCTGCATTTTATATCATCTGTACTGCGACCATCATTTGTTATTTTACTGCCCAAGTAACAAAACTCATCTACCTCCTTTATTGTTTCGTTACCTAATCTAATTCCTTCAGCATCACCTGATTTTCTTACACTGCACTCCATTACCCTAATACTTACATTATTCACTTAATTAATTCCATGATAGTGACATGTCTTCTCCCTTACAACTTCCAAAAGACGCACAACGAAATATCACTCAGTAAACACTACACAAGGTAAGATTCAAAATCAGAGCTTCCATCTGTCACCACATCGACCATGGCGTAAGAATCGAACATTCGATATATATCGATCGCAACGGCGTTTTCTTCGATGTATACGAGGTCTAGGAAATTACCGTAAATTGTCAAAATACTCAATTGTTTCGTTAGTATGTACTGTACTTCCTCGATTCACCGCCAGTTGGTCCAATTGAAGGAAGGTAATCTTGACTTCAGTGCTTGTGTTGACATGCGACTCATTGCTCTACAGTACTAGCATCAAGCACATCAGTACGTAGCACCAACTGGTTAGTGTCAATCATGAACGTGGTTTTGCATTCAGTGCAATGTTTACAAATGCGGAGTTGGCAGATGCCTATTTGATGTATGGACATGACCACTAAAAGTAGCTGAGCGGTCTAAAGCGTCTCGCTGTGGAGCGTGCGGTTGCTCGCCGTGGAGGTTCGAGCCCTCCCTGGGGCATGGGTGTGTGTGTTTAGTCTTAGGTTAGTTTACCTAGGTTTAAGTAGTTTGTAAGCTACGGACTGATGACCAAGCAGTTTGGTCCGATAGATTTACAGAAATTTGAACATTTTTTAAATGTAAATTTGATAATTTCCTAGACCTCGTGTACATCGAAGTAAACGGCGTTGCGATCGATATATATCGAACGTTCGATACTGTGTTTACGTTCGATGTAGTGTTCCTGTGCCCACACGTAATAAATAGAATAACTGTTTAACCTATACCCAACTTAACTTTGACTTTAAAACAGTGATCTGTAGCGTAGCATTAAGGTTAGGTATGGGCTAAACAAGACTTTTTTTCTTTAGTGCATGAGGGCGCGTAGCGCCCGAATTTCCGGTCCAGATACACTAAATCGTCAATGGTAGCGAATCCATTTGTTACATTTTTTTTTCTTTATTGTTATTTCAATTCCCCTAAGAAAAGTGGCGGGCCGGCTGCGCTCACTGGCGCTCTTCAGCCTACAGAAATAAAATTTGATAGAGGAGAAACATAAAAACACAAAGGAGATAAAATTTTGGAGATTTAAAATGGAGATAAAACAACGTACATAAAATGGAGGAAAACGATGGTGACATAAAACATTTGGAACGGCGAAGGCGGTGAATAAAAACAGTGGCAGTGGCACACACACAATTAAAATGAGCATAGGGCGGCGGCTATGGTGAGACTGTCCGCTATTATGGAGTTAAAACAAAAAACACACTCCGAGACACACAAGTTAAAACTGACGGTGTCGGCTGCGGGTTGGCCGTCCACTGTTGTAAAATAAAACAATGTAGCTAAAGCACACCACACTTGTCGAAGCACAAAGGAGGTTCCGTAGATAGTGGGGCACTGACAGCATTGAAGATGTGGTGTGAGGGGGGGGGGAGGGGACGAAAGGAGAGGGAGAGGGTGGGGAGGAGCCACAGAGCCGGTGGGGAAGTGACGGGGGGAATGATGTCCAAGGAAGCCACAGGGAAGATGGATAGGGGAGGGCGGTAAGAGGAGGATCCGGAGAGACAGCTGGCCGAATGAGTGGAGAAGGGATGGGAAGGGAGGGATAGTCGGGGCCCTCAGGGAGAAGAGGGGGAGAGGGAGCAAGGAGAAGGATCACAGCTGGTATGAAGGGTAGATGTCAGGTAGGAGGGCATCATCCGGGAGGGGAAGGATACGGAAGTTGCCACGGGAAAGGATCCGGAGGGTGGACAAGTGCAGAGCAGGGGGAATACAGTGGTGGAGGCGCGGTAATGGACCAGGTGCAGAGGAGGGGATGGACTAGAGGATTAGGCGGATCTGATTTGCGGGATATGTAACGGAAGCAGAGATGCTCGATAAAGAGAATGAGTCGGGGGAAAGGAATGAGATCATAGAGGATCCATGTGTGGGAGAGGGGATAAAGGGGGATACGGAAGGCAAGGTGGAGGGCATGGCGCTCCAGCATCTCCAGAGATTTGTAGAAGGATGGGGGAGCGGAGATCCAAGCTGGATGGGCGACACATAGGATAGGACGGATGAGGGATTTGTAGGTATAGAGGATGGTAGAAGGGTTGAGGCCCCATGATCGCCCAACAAGGACTTTGAGGAGGCGGAGGCGGGAGCGAGCTTTTTCTTGGATAGTGCGAAGATGGGGATTCTAGGAACGGGTGCGATCAATAGTGAGGCCCAGGTACTTTAGGGTAGGGATGAGGCGGATGGGACGGTTATGGGGGGTCAGATAAAAATCTCGGGGACGGGAGGAAGGGGTAGTACGACCTACGATGATCGCATGGGTTTTGGTAAGATTTATAGACAGGAGCCACTGGTTGCACCAAGTGGCAAAGAGGTCAAGGTGTTCTTCGAGCAGGCGGTTGGAACGGGCAAGGGAGGGAGCTAAGGCAAGGAAAGCGGTGTCATCAGCATATTGGAAAAGGTGTATGGGAGGGGCAGGCTTATGTATATCCGAGGTTCCATTTGTTACAAATTTCTCAGGATTATAAGGGATGTGGTCAGGCAGGAACCTAAGAGTACAGCATGAATAGCACGAACGAAACAATCATTTATTATAGACAAAATAGTACTTACATTATTCACTTAATTCAGGAATTTATTCCTTCCACGATAGTGACATGTCTTCTCCCTTACAACTTCCAAAAGACGCACAACGAAATATCACTCAGTAAACACTACACAAGATAAGATTCAAAACTAGCGCTTCCATCTGTCACCACATCGACCATGGCGTAAGAATCGAACATTCGATATATATCGATCGCAAAGGCGTTTTCTTCGATGTACACGAGGTCTAGGAAATTACCGTAAATTGTAATAATTCGTGCAGACAATTGTCAAAGTACCCAATCGTTCAGTTAGTATGTATTGTACTTCCTCGATTTACCGACAGTTGGCCCAATTGAAAGAAGGTAATGTTGACTTCAGTGCTTGTGTTGACATACGACTCATTGCTCTACAGTACTAGGATCAAGCACATCAGTACGTAGCATCAACTGGTTAGTGTTCACCACGAACGTCGCTTTGCAGTCAGTGCAATGTTTACAAATGCAGAGTTGACTGATGCCCATTTGATGTATGGGCATGACCACTAAAAGAAATCCGCTGAACTTCAATTACGCGATAAATCAGTCAAACCTTAAGGTCGTAAATTCTATCAAATACCTAGGAGTTACAGTTACGAACAACTTTGACTGGAGAGAACACATAGAAAATATTGTGGGGAAGGAGAACCAAAGGTTACGTTTCATTGGCAGAACGCTTCGAAGATGCACCAGCTCCACCAAAGAAACTGCCTACATCATACTTGTGCGTACTCTCCTGGAGTACTGTTGCCCCTTGTGGGACCCTCATCAGGTGGGACTGACGGAAGGACATTGAGAAGGTTCAGAGAAGGGCAGTTCGTTTTGTTCTATCACGTAACGGGGGGGGGGGGGAGCGTCACGAAAATGTTGCACGAATTGGGGTGGAAATTATTAAAAGAAAAACGATATTCATTGCGGCGTGATCTGTTTGCGAAGTTTCAATCACCGACTATTGCTTCTGAATGTGAAAATATTTTGCTAGCACCCACCTACTTAGGGAGACATGACCATCCCAATAAAATAAGATAAATCAGATCGAAAACGGAACGATTTAGGTGTTCTTTCTTCCCGCGCTCTATTAGAGAATGGAACGGCAGAGAAAATTTATGAAAGTTGTTAATGAACCCTCTGCCAGGCACTTAAATGTGATTTGCAGAGTATCTAGATGTAGATGTAGATGGATTAGCACGGGGCAATAGCCGTGGCGCGGTACGTTTCTGTCGAGACAGATTTCCAGAACGAAGGTGTCCCGACAGGAAGACGTTCGAAGCAATTGATCGGCGTCGTACTGAGCACGGAACATTCCAGCCTATGACTCGCGACTGGCGAAGACCTAGAACGACGAGGACACCTGTAATGGACGAGGCAATTCTTCGTGCAGATGACAATAACTCAAATGTCAGCGTTAGAGAAGTTGCTGCTGTACAAGGTAACGTTGACCACGTCACTGTATGGAGACTGCTAAGGGAGAATCAGTTGTTTCCGTACCATGTACAGTGTGTGCAGGCATTATCAGCAGCTGATTGGCCTCCACGGGTACACTTCTGCGAATGGTTCATCCGACAATGTGTCACTCCTCATTTCAATGCAAATGTTCTATTTACTGATGAGACTTCATTCCAACGTGATCAAATTGTAAATTTTCAAAATCACCGTGTTTGGGTGGACGAGAATCCGTACGCAATTGTGCAATCACGTCAACACAGATTTTCTGTGAACGTTTGGGCAGGAATTGTTGGTGATGTGATTGCGCCTCATGTTCTTCCACCTACGTTTACTGGAGCACGTTATCATGATTTCATACGGTATAGTCTACCTGTGCTGCTAGAACATGTGTCTTAACAAGTACGACACAACATGTGGTTCATGCACGATGGAGCTCCGGCACATTTCAGTCGACGTGTTTGTACGCTTGTCAACAACAGATTCGGTGACCGATGGATTGGAAGAGGCAGACCAATTCCATGGCCTCCACGCTCTCCTGACCTCAACCCTGTTGACTTTCATTTATGGGGGCATTTGAAAGCTCTTGTCTACGCAACCCCGGTACCAAATGTAGAGACTCTTCGTGCTCGTATTGTGGACGGCTGTGACACAATACGCCATTCTCCAGGGCAGCATCAGCGCATCAGGGATTCCATGCGACGGGGGTGGATGCATGGATCCTCGATAACGGAGAACATATTCCTGTAACAAAGTGTTTGAAGTCACGCTGGTACGTTCTGTTGCTGTGGGTTTCTATTCCATGAAGAGATGTAATAAAATGAGCTCTAACATGGAAATTAAGCGTTTCCGTACACATGTGCACATAACATATTTTCTTTCTTTGTGTGTGAGGAATGTTTCCTGAAAGTTTGGTCGTACCTTTTTGTAACACCCTGTATACACTGCTCAATTCAAGTGCCGCGGTGGAGTGTCCGAACTTCCAAGGCACCGCACGGTGGGTCAGAATCCCAAAATGCTGGTCACAATATAACCCTTTAACCTTAGCAGCACCTATGTATTTTAGGTTACACGGAGCACCAAGCAAGGGCATATTTTGCCCATCTTACCATAAGCTGTGAATCCTGTAAAAAGCATTTATTTTTCTGTCTTTGCCATCAGCTGATGTCTGTCAAACATATGTACATTGTGTTATCCTTATCTCAGTATTGCCGTCTTGGATTACCTGCAGAATTAGGATCGAAAGTGTTACTTTCGCAGTCTTGCGGAATTTTGTTTACATACTATTATTTACAATAATTTCAGCAGTTATTAGGTCTATTACGCTTGTAAATGGCTGGGATATACTGAAATTAGAGATGATGGATACTGATTTGTCAATAACGTACTTTCTCCATACTTCGTGGTTGTAGGGAAGACAGTAAGAATTATGTTCACATGGAGTACCAACCCAGGGCAAAATGTACACTTGGCCATAACATTTCTATATTTTATTTGCATTTTTAACATTGTAACCATAGAAATGTACAGTGAAGTTCTTTATAAGGTAAGACACAAATAGAAAAAGACTTATATACAAAGAAGAATTCTTTTTAATAAAAGAAAAATGTACGTACAACTTTTGCCCGTGCGTGGTGCTTGTAGGGTTAATGCACGATCTTTTATTTAAAGCTACAAAAATACCACGATTAATATATAGTGTGTAGAAACTGTGAAAAATATTTTAAAAAAAAAGTTCATTAAAATTATTATGCACTAAGAGCAACAAAAAGTTCATAGCTGGTCAGCTATATAGAGCTTCCATGATGTACCAGATGTAGTAAATGTCACTATTATGCCTCTCATCTTTCCAGAAAGTAACTCATAATGCAACATTAGTAATGTGATCCACTACTTTTACATGGCAAAGGAGAAATACAAATGTAAACAAACTCAGCTAACTATCGAAATGATTCAGTTGCACTTTACAGTTTATAATTTGTAGGACGAGCTACTTGCATATGTAACATTACGTATACAAGCAGCTACAAATTAATTTGTAGTAATATTTTGATAAGTTGGAGAGATAATTGGAAAAATAAGATACGTAGTTGATCAGCTACACTATGCCTTAAACGGTTAAGGACTTAGTATTTAAGGGTTAACGACGTTTCTGATTAAGAATATGACATAAAGAATGGCGGATCGAAGATGGGAGGCTCTACGTGCACTACTGTCATTTTATCAATATAAAAACCAATTTTGGGGAATTATCGAGGTTGCTGGGAAAGACTTCAAATATATAAAAAGAAAATGCATCCGAGATGGCGGTCAAAAGTTGGTAAGTCTTTTTTATTTATTTATATTTTTATTTTTTATATTTATATCAATTTACATTTATATGTTTATATTTCTATAAAAATCTGTATTTCGGAATTGTAAGAAAGCAGGCGTAGTCAGGAGTGAAAATTATAGAACCATCAGTTTAATAAGTCATTGTTGCAAAATATTAACACAAATTATTTACATAAGGATGGAAAAGCTGGTAGAAGCTGACCTCAGGGAAGATCAGCTTGGGTTCAGGAGAAATGGAGGAACACGGGATGCAATACTCACTTTACGGCTTATTTTAGAAGGTAAATTAAGGAAAGACAAACCTACATTTCTAGCTTTTGTAGATTTGGAGAAAGCTTTTGACGATGTTGATTGGAATAAACTCTTTCAAGTTCTGAAGAAAGCAGGAGTACAATATAGGGAACGGAAGGTTATTTGCAACTTATACAAAAACCAGACGGCAGATGTCAGAGTTGAAGGGCATGAAAGGGATGCAGTGGCTGGGAAGGGAGTAAGACAGGTTTGTGTAGACTTTCTCCAATGTTATTCAATTTGTAGACAAAGACAAAGATGACAATTTAGGCGACTTTAGCCATGAATTTAACAGTCGCAACAGCGTCATTGGTGCATCTTGATGGACATAGTGCACACTGGTATAAGTGGACTGTAGTCCGCTCAACTCCGCAGTCAAATGTTCAAATATTTGTATAGCTTATGGGACTTAACTACGGGGTCATCAGTCCCTAAACTTACGAACTACTTGTGAACTATCTTATACTAAAGACGACACAAACATCCATGCCCTAGGGGGGATTCGAACCCCCAACGGGGAACATCCTCTCACATCGGAGCATAGTGCCTCAATGCCCTTGGCCACTCCGCCGCGGCAATTTACGAACAATCAACGGAACGCAGGGGTGGGTGATTCATTGGTATCATTAGGTACATTTCTGAAGAATCAGGTTATTATTTTTCACTCTAATGTACAATTTCTCGAGAACAACCGGACCCACATTTTTTGCGAATATATGGCCAACTATCACAAATGGAAGGCATATAAAAATATGTGCGTATTTCAAAAGAACGTTGTGTAAAAATTTGATAGAGGTCGGTCAAGAACTTCCGGAGATTTGCGATTAGAAACATCCACATTTACAAATGTAAACGATTGTTTTTCAAAATTTGGAATCTTTAAAAATTCCTCATAAATTTCGTTGAAATATTGACACAATGTTTCCCTCATATGAGTTTTTCTGTATTCATTGCGTTTAACCATATTTCGTCGAACATAGCAACCAACAAAACCGTATTCTATATATGATACAGTTGAAAATTAAAAACGTAAATACCATTTTCACAGAGTAATTATTGTTCCGTATTTCGCGTTATACATGCTCAAAGTCTGGCACAGTATAAAACCCTCTTAAAAGACGGTTTTGTCCTTTTTTTTCACCAGTAACATACCCACAACAGCGAGAAAACATTTCATTGATGGGACAGGCAATCTTGATTATAATTCATGATAGGAATGACATACTTGAAAGATCTCCGTCAGTACCGTTTATCTGCTGGCAATAAAATTTTATACTCTAGACTTTCAAAACAAGAAAAACATTATTGTCTAAATAACATTTCGTTTAGTGCATGGTGAAGGGTACCTTACTCCAGATGTTGAAATGTTCAAATTTTTGTATAGTCTATGGGACTTAACTACGGGGTCATCAGTCCCTAAACTTACAAACTACTTATGAACTAACTAAGAATAAGGACGGCACAAATATCCATGCCCGAGGGGGGGGGCTCGAAACCCCGACCGTAGTGGCCGTGCAGACCGTGACTGAAGCGCCTCAGTCCCCTCGGCCACCGCGGCCGGCTTTACTCCAGATTTCGGCACCGTTTAAGTGATAACCATAAAATTTGGCAGATATGTTTTCTTTCACACTCAATGGAGGGCAGAGAACGGGGGAAGGTAATGAGAGAGAGACAGGGATATGGTTCCGTGGATATAAAAGACGAGGGGGCTGAGGAGGCAAAGGAGAGACAGAGAGAGGAGTAAATAAATTAATATAAAGAAGTGGATGAAGGATATTCGCGCAGAATGGAGGCAGAATACAAGTGGGTAAAGCATGGGGTAATAGAGGAGTGCGGTGAAGGTGATGGACAGAGACAGGGGTGAAGAGGAGGGATAAAACATGGAGGGGAGGAGAAGAAAGTCAAAGAGAGAGAGAGGAGGAGAGAGATAAATGGAGTGGGAGTGGGAGTAGGAGAGGAGTAAAGGGAGGGAAGGAAAAGGCGATAAAGGTGTATACCCAATTTCCATACATATTCGCATTTGCGAAGAATTGTCGAATTCACTATTCTTATTTATGGTGTTACATACGGCACATTTCAATCTGAGCATACCAATGGATTGTTGCTGTTACCAGCAAATATGAGCTTTACATTGTGTACTTTCCTGATATGTTTTAAATCTCTTGTCTTTTGATGATGTCAGTGACCAAATCTAGTTGATACTAAACGGGTTTGTAAAAGCTAAAAAACAAATGTGTTTAACTGCTATGGGCTGCCATAGTGCGGCTCTAAAGCAGCCCACAGCGGCGAATCAAATTTGTTTTTAACTCTTATAAATCTACTAGGATTTCCCTAGCATGCAGTTTTTTTATTAGTGACAAATCTAATATTACTTAACGCAATTCTAGCTCAGCTTGTTCTAATTTTATACATCTCATGTTAAAATTTTATCAATACTTCTGATGAAGACATCCTTAGCTGGTGTTGAAATCCATGTAAATATTATTTAATTACATCGCAACTTGTTGGATTACCTGTTTGCATTGCCGGCCGCGGTGGCCGAGCGTTCTGCGGCGCGCCCGTTAGTCTGCACGGCCACTACGGTCGGCGGTTCGAATCCCTCCTCGGGCATGGATATTTGTGCCGTCGTCAGTATAAGCTAGTTCTTAAGTAGTCTGTAAGTTTAGGGACTGATGACCCCGTAGTTAAGACCCATAAACTCTACAAACATTTGAACCTGTTTGCATTTACAGTAAACAAGGAAATAGGTGAAACTTCCTGGCAGATTAAAATTGTGTGCCGGAACCGGGACTCGAACCTGGGACCTTTGCCTTTCGCGGGCAAGCGCTCTACCGACTGAGCTACCCCGACACGACTCACGATGCCGCCTCACAACTTTACTTCCGCCAGTACCTCGCCTCCTACTTTCCGAACTTCACAGAAGTTCTCTAGCAAACACGCAAGACTAGCACTCCTGGAAGAAAGGATATGGTGGAGACATGGCTTAGCCACAGCCTAAGGGATGTTTCCAGAATGAAACTTTCACTCTGCAGCGGAGTGTGCGCTGATATGAAACTTCCTGGCAGATTAAAATTGTGTGCCGGAACCGGGACTCGAACCTGGGACCTTTGCCTTTCGCGGGCAAGCGCTCTACCGACTGAGCTACCCCGACACGACTCACGATGCCGCCTCACAACTTTACTTCCGCCAGTACCTCGCCTCCTACTTTCCGAACTTCACAGAAGTTCTCTTGCAAACACGCAAGACTAGCACTCCTGGAAGAAAGGATATGGTGGAGACATGGCTTAGCCACAGCCTAAGGGATGTTTCCAGAATGAAACATTCACTCTGCAGCGGAGTGTGCGCTGATATGAAACTTCCTGGCAGATTAAAATTGTGTGCCGGAACCGGGACTCGAACCTGGGACCTTTGCCTTTCGCGGGCAAGCGCTCTACCGACTGAGCTACCCCGACACGACTCACGATGCCGCCTCACAACTTTACTTCCGCCAGTACCTCGCCTCCTACTTTCCGAACTTCACAGAAGTTCTCTAGCAAACACGCAAGACTAGCACTCCTGGAAGAAAGGATATGGTGGAGACATGGCTTAGCCACAGCCTAAGGGATGTTTCTGGAAGGAAATAGGTGTTATTAAATGGCGCCAATGCCGCGTTCGCCAGCCAACGTAGTTTGCGCAATTTTAGATTGTAGCGGCCAACACTATACGAAAATGATAGGAATTAGCTGATTATTATAGACGTGTGCAAGACCGGGTGTCGAAGCCTCGTGTGATTTTAATCGCCCCACGCTCGGAAAATACATACAAATTTTACTTCGGCAACGGTCAGTAGTTGCAATAGAGAATCATCTTTTTTCCGTATTTTATGAATTACGTCGTATAAACAATGGAATCTTGTCAATTTCTTATGACTTTTGCGTAAACTTCAGGATTCCTAAACGCCTGTTAAGTCGAACGTGCCACGTTAAACATGTCATTGACCGTATAGTCTTATTTCTACCATAATTGCTGTTGTTGTATTTATTTCGTTGCATTTCTAGGTTTTCCCCTGGAATGAAAACAAGCACACGTTAGGCATATTGGCAAAAATGGTCCAAATTTAGACGATACATAGTAACCAGAGTGTATACTATCATTAGTATGTAAATTTCATTACGAAACGATCAAAACAGTAGCCTATAAAACCAAAAACATTATAAAAGCTAAGAATACTACACTGTCCGTGAACACCGAAACTGTATCAAGGACATACTGAACGCATGCCTACAGAAATTTTAAATGCTTGAAACTGAGTTTTGTGTTGGCCAAATCGCATGCAATTATGACGTGACAAGTTTCACGGCTTCTTAACCCCCTGTTGATAATTTCAGTTGCTTCTCAATACTGCTGTGCACAATAGTCGTCGTTGAAGATAAAATTTTAGTTTTGGAAATATTTCACTTAATGATTTCTTGATTGAACTGCTTGTTCACACACAAAAAAGACTTATCATATTCACTGACTGTTCCGTCGGTTCTTGACAGAATATTTGATACATTATGAATGAAAAACACAAGATAACTGTAATATATTCTGCAAATTTATTGGTTTACGAACCGATTTTCGGCTGTTACGCCATCACCAGGTAAACATTACAAGCTTAAGTTTCAAAGATCTTAACTTGCTAGATATATAACTTTCAAAGTAGACTAGTGTTTTGGTTTATAATAAGCTGCGGGAAATATTACAATTCAAGTTTTGGTGTAAATTCCTGACATTGATTAAATACGTGACAATATAATAAATTATGACGTTATCCTAAGAAACATAAAGTGAAACAATAGAAATTGGCTGAAAAAAATTCATCAAGACGTATCTTATCTTAAACAGGTCTAATGTCTAGAAACATGGAAGCGTTGTGAATTTATATTGAAATTTTTTAACTGGTTAACATAAACTTGACCAAAAAATTATCTTAAACAGGTCCAATGTCTGTAACATGGAAGTATGTGACAGAGTTGAATGAAACATCTGTAAATATATGTTAAAATTTTTTTAACTGGTTAAATTAAAACTTTGGTTACTAGTAAAATAAGACATTAAAGTTTATATCACATAATCAGCCAGAACAGCTGTTATTATACAAGAATTTTATAACTAGTAAAATAAAGTATTATAATTTATATCTGGTAAGCAGCCAAACAGATCTGATTACACAAGGCTTTTTATAACTTATGTATGGACTGTGGCTCTTCAGAATAGGTACATATGGTTTTGTCCTTGACTAGTGCAATCGATAGTTGTCTCTTTGACAAAGATTATCTACGCACTTCACGTGACCACGTAACCACAGCCATTTTGTACAGTATTTACGGCGCTCTCCGATTCGTCAGTCGGAAAGACTGTGGGCGATTAAAATCACACTCTGAAGTTGTTCAAAGGTACTCTGAACGAAACGTTAGGAGCAGAAATATTTCATGGACCATGGCCATACAACCCGGAAGATTCTCCAGCAGCTATGAAATACTGTTCGTGGGATGAAAAAGACCAAGAAGAAAAAGAAGAAGAAGGATGCATGCAATACGATGAAAAGTAAGGAAGAAACATTCCAACTGTCATGATGAACAAGACCAATTGTTCTATCAAGATCGGAAGAGACGATGAGCCTTGTTATACACACCCCGGAAATTGGAGATGGGAAAGGGTGATGATGATGTTACCGGTGACAAGTCTGAAAGATATCATTGTAGTTCTTACGATCACGGGCGAGCAGTTGGCCTGTTCGAAGCCGATACAATTTTCCCAACTGCGTATAACAGTGACATGTCGTTAAAGGAAAAGGCCACTGAAGTTGGAAATGCTTAGCGATAGCAAGCCGGTCTTAGACGGACCACAGAACCACACGAGGATCGATAAAAAGCCCTGCTGGCGAAAGCAAAACAATCTCACTCCTAGGTAGATGACTGCAAACCGCTGTCTCTTGCACAACCATTTCACGTAGACTAAATCAGATTGGTTTGTATGTTCGAAAACCCACTCAAGCAAGCTATCACCTACATACAAATCGTTGGTAGAGGGAGCATGTCGTTTGAGATGGAGGCGTTCAAACGGTGTTCAAACTTTTCTAAATCTACATCTACATACATACTCCGCAATCCACCGTAAGGTTCGTGGCGGAGGGTACACTGTACCACTACTCGGCATTTCCTTTCCTATTCCACTCCCAAATAGAACGGGGAAAAAAGGAATGCCTATACGCCTCCATACGAGCCCTGATTTCTCTTATCTTGTCCTTGTGATCACTACGCGAAATGTAAGTATGCGGCAGCAAGATCGTACTACACTCAGCTTCAAATTCTGAAAAAAAAAAGTTCAAATGTTTGTAGAGCTTATGGGACTTAACTACGGGGTCATCAGTCCCTAAACTTACAAACTACTTATGAACTAGCTACTACTAAGGAAGGCACAAATATCCATGCCCGAGTGGGGATTCGAACCACCGACCGTAGTGGCCGTGCTGAACGTGACTGGCGCGCAGCAGACAGCTCGGCCACCGCGGACGGCTTCAAATTCTGGTCCTCTAAATTTCCTCAACAGAAATTCACGAATAGAACGTAGTCTTTCCTTCACTCTGGTACCCTTCCATAGGCTTACAAACTACTTAAACTAACTTACGTTAAGGAAAACACACACACCTGAGAAAGGAGTCGAACCTCAGACGCCGAGTAGCGGCGCCCTCCGCAGCAAGGCGTCTTAAGCCAGTTTTACAATATCGACTTTCTGCTGAAAATTTACAACTCTAAGTACGTGCGCCTTTCTTGCTTGCGTGTAAATCAACCTCCAACCACATCGCGAGTGCCTCATTGACGTCAATGATCAACAGATTGTGCCGAGTGCGGATCTGTAAATTTCAGAGTATGCTGCAGAATGCTAACATCGGAAGTCAACCTGTTCTTATCAAGTTCATTCATCTCCTTAACATTTATTCTGTTGTTTGCATTGTTTTCTCACCACACCGAGAAGTTTGAAATAGGTCCTATTATACAATTTTCTACTACTGTTCTCCTACAAGCGAGAAGAAATATCTACAGAGAGATATTTATTTTTTCCAGAGAAGAAACCTGCACTATGCGTAAGTGCAAAAAACGTGTTTCAATGAAAATTATTTCAGCAGTGATAGACTCTGAATTATTAGGAGAGAATCTTTTTTTCGACTTAATTTGTCCGTTCGAAGAAAACAAGGTATGAAAACTAAAGTTAACAGTTGCTTTTTACTGCATTTTCCATATTGTTTGATGCGATTGCAAGTATAAATTTTCTTCAGGAAATAAATGTATAATTTTCAAATGTTTGGCCGACACTTTTCCTTTTTCTTTACATCCTCAATAGTGTGCAGAATATCATTTCCTGCTCGCACATAAAAAAGTGCCCTGATAACCTCACTCCAACATTTAGATGTGGAACTACACTGAAGACAGCTCTAAACTTTTGGTGCTGGCGTCTAAACGAAAACGACCACTCGATACAGGCGAGACTCGACTGCAGTAGGCCCACTCGTCTTGAGTAGTTAACTGGGACAAGGAAGTCGATCGTGTAAAAGGGGTCTTAGAGCGCTCGGCCACTCCACCGAGGCCATAAACTGTTATAGATAATTATGTTCTCCAACGAAACCCTCTCGACTCTCCAGCGATTGTCGCCACCAGTTAGTGTGGAGGCAGAGGGGAACACGTTACGCACAACAGAATATTCATGAACGTAACCGGTATGGCCTAGGCGTCATGGCGTGGGCGGCCATTATGCACAATGACCGCTGCATGTCGCGTGAGGTGGGGTACGGCGCAGCAGAAGGCAGGAAGATTATTCCGTTCCATGGCCGCCTATATAGGGACGCGGTAGATTCCGAGCCTGTTTGGGCTATGATCACCCGTACAGAAGAACTGTAGTGAGTCACACATTGCAAATTAAATAACTTAAATACACTGAAGACCTGCCAAATATCGTCTAGGGCGCCTCGCGAACGGCAGAAATCCCGCATCACGACGTGGCATGCACCAATGTCTGAAGTATTGGTGTAGGGGATTGGCAAAATGCTTCTTGTAGGGCTTTGTTTGCATACGCTTGCCTATATCACTTTCTGTGACTCTTCAGTGTTGGTTGAACGCATGAAACGTCGAATGTGTCGCTCGGACCTAAATCTGATACATTACTCTTGGTCTGGTCTTGAAAGACGTATTTGAGGAGCTTAATATCAAGGCGACCAAGTCCACCATCGGTATTTTTACAGGTAAGACAGAAAACTGAAAAGCATATTAGCAAAACACCCAAAATTGAACTTTTTTTGGTTGGATTCTTTTATGTGAAGAAATAACTATCAGTAACGAAAACGTGGTGCAAATCAATATTTAAGTCGTTTAACGGGTTATAAGCAGAAATTGGCCAGCTTTGATTGAAAATACTGCGTGTTGTTCACTTTTGAAACTAAGCCTAACTGTATCCATTTACCTCTTACGTTAGTTTTCTTTAGTTATTTATTTAATTATTTTTTCAAAAACTAGGTAACGACCTGATCTTTGTTTTAAGAATGACGTTATGGCAGTTAATCTATATTAACAAAAATGAAAATGTTCGTTTGTTCGAAACAGTTAATCTCCGAAAGTTCTTCACCGATTGCTTTGAAATTTTAACAAAAGATCGTATTATAATTAAGGAAGACTTTTAACCATCTATTTCTTTAATATCCTGTGTATAAAAAATTTGCAAAAGAATTATAGTTTTATATATTTATGGTGGTTCATGGTGTGGGTTCCTGTAGTCATGTCCTAGTTCATGAACCACGGGCAACGTATGAGTGGCCAAGTAAGTGGTCCTGACAGTTGGGATATCAGTTACTCTGGAATAAGGTTGCGCATCTCGGACATATTCTGAGTCGTGGCCACCTTTGTGGTCAGACGGCAAAGACTACCAAATCCACCGGTTAGTCCGTCAACCGTTAGGGGTAAAACCCAATGGGGCCCTGGGCAAGTAAGGCTAGCAACCTGTTTCCCAGGTACTTCAATATCATGCTGGGAACAATCAGAGCAAAATTCCTCGGACCTTTGGAGGTGATGGAGTCCCACCTCTAATTGACAGACCAGGGACTCCTCATAAACTACTTGGCAAACGATCTGGAATGAGATGGGGAGTTATTAATATCAATGGGGATTACACTGGGAAGAAGGTGGAGTTGGCTGGGGCTTCAAATAAGATGCGGTTAGATGTCTTACCTGATAGTGACGTTAGAGTAAGGGGAGAGAAAGAGGACGAAGTCGGAGAATACAAGGTCTACCTGTCAGGAGCCAAAGTAGGAAGAAAACAGTGCCATGTATAGTTTTACATCAGGAAAGCAATCGAACCCAGCATAATTGCAATAAGGTATGTAAATGAACGACTGATGTGGATAGATTTGGACATCTCCAGCAAGAAAATTAGAATTGTGGCAGTGTATTCACCCTGTGAAGGGACAGTTCAAGATGAGATGGACAGATTTCACAATGCACTTAATGATGTAGTTGTTAGAGTGAAGGACAAGGATAGTTTTTTGCTCATGGGTGACTTCAACGCCAGGACAGGAAATCAAACAGAAGGTTATGAAAAGGTTATGGGTAAGTTCGGAGAGGATATGGAGGCCAACAGGAACGGAAAACAGCTCTTCGATTTCTGTTCCAGTATGGGATTAGTTATCAATAACTCCTTCTTTAAGCACAAGGACATTCACCGCTATACTTGGGAAGGAAAAGGAACCAGATCTGTCATTGACTATATAAAAACAGACCAGGAATTCAGGAAGACAGTCAAGGACACACGTGTTTTCAGGGAGTTCTTTGATGATACTGATCATTATTTAATCTGCAGTGAAATTGGTTTTGTGAGGCCAAAAGAGCAGAAAGTCAGATCCATATGTAGAAGGTTCAAATATTCAAATGTTTGTAGAACTTATGGAACTTAACTACGGGGTCATCAGTCCCTAAGCTTACAAACTACTTATGAACTTGCTAAGACTAAGGACGGCACAAGTATCCATGCCCGAGGGGGGATTAGAAACCCCAACCGTAGTGGCCGTGCATATGTAGAAGGATAAGAGAAGCTTTAAGACAAGGAAATTAGGCACAAATACACAACAATGATTACGGAAGGGTACCAGTTAGTTGAATATAATGATTTACAGTCACTGGAAGAGGAATGGTCAAGGTACAGGGACACACAACCGGAAGCAGCTAGAGAATGTCTTGGAACAGTAGTATGTTAAGGCAGGAAGAAGCAGACAGTTCGGTGGAATGACACAGTCAAGGCAGCCTGTAAAAAGAAAAAGAAGGTATTTCAGAAATGGCTCCATACTAGAAACCAGTCAGACAGAGAAAGTTATGTTGAAGAAAGAAACAAAGCCAAACGCATAATTGAAGACTCCAAACAGAAATCATGGGAAGACCTTGGAAATAAGCTAGAAACTCTGGATCTAGCTGCGGGAAAACCATTTAGGGGCGTAATTAGCAATCTTCGAAAGAGAGGGAAGAAGGGATTAATAAGTGTTTTGGACAGGTCAGGAAAGGTACTAGTCAATCCTGTGGATGCCTTGAGCAGATGGAGGGAATATTTTGAAGAATTGCTCAATGTAGGTGAAACGTTCAATGATGTGTCAGATTTTCAGGTAGAATGGGCTAGGAATGACGATGGAAATAGGATCTCATTTGAGGAAGTGGAGAAAATGGTTAGTAGATTGCAGTGTAATAAAGCGGCTGGAGTGGATGAAATTAAGCCCGAACTCGTCAAATACAGTGGAATATCAGGTCTCAAATGGTTACACAGGATAATTGAGAAGCGTGGGAATCGGGAAAGTTCCGTCTGACTGGACGAAAGCGGTACCCACGCCAATTATCAAACATGGAAACAGAAGAGATTGTAACAACTATCGAGGTATCTCCTTAATTGGCGTTGTAGGCAAAATATTCTCAGGTATTGTTGAAAGGAGAGTGCGAGTATTAATTGAGGACAAGTTAGATGAAAATCAGTGTGGGTTTAGGCCTCTTAGAGGCTGTCAGGACCACATCTTCAGCCTACGGCAGGTAATGGAAAAGTTCTATGAGTGGAACAAGGAATTGTATCTATGTTTCATAGATCTGGAAAAGGCTTATGACCGTGTTCCTAGGAGGAAGCTACTGTCATCTCTTCAAGATTATGGTATAGGAGGCAAACTTCTGCAGGCAATTACAGGGCTTTACGTAGACTGCCAGGTAGCAGTTAGAGTAGATGGCAAATTAATCTCATGGTTCAGGGTAGTATCAGGGGTACGACAAGGCTGTTACCTGTCACCACTGTTGTTCATACTATTCATGGATCATATGTTGAAAACAGTAGACTGGCAGGGCGGGTTTAAAATAGGTGAAAACAAAATAAGCAGTCTCGCATATGAGGATGACTTAGTTGTAATGGCCGATTCATTTGAAAAGTTGAAAACTAACATTTCAGAGCTCGATCAGAGGTTCAAGGATTATGATATGAAGATCAGCATCTCCAAAACGAAAGAAATGTCTTTGGGAAAGAGATTTAAACAGATTGAGTGTCAAATAGGGGGAACACAGTTAAAACAGGTAGACAGTTTCAAGTACCTGAGATGTATTTTCCTCAGAGGATGGCAACACAGTGAAAGAACTAAAATCGCCAAGGGGACTAAGGCGCTTCAGTCACGGTCTGCACGGCCACTACGGTCGGGGGTTCGAATCCTCCCTCGGGCATGGATATTTGTGCCGTCCTTAATATAAGGTAGTTGATAAGTAGTGTGTAAGTTTAGGGACTGATGACCCCGTAGTTAAGTCCCATAAGCTTAACAAACATTTGAACATTTTTTGAACTAGAATCGAGGTGTAGCAAAGATAATGCAGTGAGTGCTCAACTAAGATATGCTGTCTTCTGCAAGAAGGAAGTAAGTACCAAGACTAAGTAGTGCACCGCTCTTTCTTTCGACCAATATCCACATGAAGTTATTCAACATGAACGTGACTCTCCCAAAGTTAAATGTCTTGCTGCGGTTTGATGGAAGATCTTCTAAACACCGGAATTCGTCTTACTGCTGAGGCAAAATCTATTGTGCGAAGAAACGTCAGCTCGGATTTTAGGTCTGATTTCCTCGCTATGTTATTCTTCTGTTGTCATTCATTTTGCTTGGATGGAAAACCAATATTAAGCAAGGAAAGAAAAGCTGAAAAGTGGAAGCAATATATAGTCGGCCTATACAAAGCCAAAAAAATAATAATAAAACACTTGAAGGCAGTGTTCCAGAAATGGAAGACGAAGTAGAGGAAGATGAGATAGGAGATACGATACTGCGAGAAGAATTTGACAAAGTACTAAAAAATTTGAGTAGAAACAAGGCCCCTGGGGTAGATGCTTTTCCGACTGAACTGCTGATATCGTTAGGAGAACAATCATGAAGAAATTGTTCCACCTGGTAAACAAGATATCTCAGATGAGGGAAAAAAGTAAGTGCAGACGAATGTGAAAATTACAGAACTATCAGTTTAATAAATCATGGTTGTAAAACACTAACGGATATTATTTACAGGCCAATGGAAAAACTGGTGGAATCCGACATTGGTGAAAATCAGTTTGGATTTAGGAGATATTTAGGAGCACGAAATTCAGAACTCACATTACAGCTTATCTTAGAAGATAGGTTAAAGAAAGGGAAACCTACATTTTTAGCATTTGTAGATCTGGAGAAAGCTTTGGACAACGTTGACTGGAATACGATCTTTCGAATTCTTACAGTAGTGGGGTAAAATACAGGGAGCGAAGAGTTCTATTTATCTTGTACAAACACCAGACAGCAGTTAGTTATTAGAGTTGAAGGGCATGAAAGAGACACAGTGGTTGGGAGGAGAGTAAGGTAGAGTTGTGGCCTTTCCGCAATGTTGTTTAGTCTGTACATTCAGCAAGCTGTGAAGGAATGTGAGGAGACATTTGGAGAAGGAATTAAAGTTCAAAGAGAAGAAATAAAAATTTGCAGTTTCTGGTGACATTGTAATTCTCTCAGAGACAGCAAAGGACCAGGAAGACCAATTAAACGGAATGGACAATGTCTTGAAAGAAAGGTATAAGATGAACAATAACAAGAGTGAAACAAGGCTAATGGAATGTAGTGTCATAAAATCAAGCGATGCTGAATGAATTAGATTAGGTAATGGGACAATAAAAGTAGTAGATAAATTTTGTTATGGGGGTAGCGACGAACTGCATGCTCCAAAATAAGTCACCTTGGAACGCTCGGCCACTCCACCGCGATACCTGATCGTTCCTCGACTTTTCCTACACCAACATCACATTCTGACCGCATATGGCCGCATTTTTCATCTGGTCTCAGGAAGCAGAACTGTAATTTTTTCATCATATCCTCCAAGTGCACCGATTACTGAATATATCGACGAAGTTTCAGCGTCATTCGATGTATACATTTAGCACTGCAGCATCCGGAACATCGTCGTTTTAATTATAACCAGTATGTATATATAAAAATTAATGTCCGTTTTTTATGCGCTGCTGTATCGTTCATCCAGTTTCGATGAAACTTTGGCATCATATTACTTGCACTTTTGCGAGTGTTATATATGTAAATATACCACGGTGTGACACATACATTTCAGGTGGTACAATGTCATGAACACTGAGATGCATGAAATACTATGCATCATTGTTCAAATTAATTACTTCTTTGCTTCTAATTATGTTATGAACAGCCTCGTGGAAGTGGCTGTGCGCTCTAAGATGCCTTGATATGGAGTGTGTACCGCTCCCCATCGGAGGTTCGAGTCCTCTCAAAGGCATGGGTGTTTCTGTTGTCCTTAAAATAAGTTAGTTTAAGTAGTTTGTAAGTGACCACTACAGTTTGGTCCGACAGATTTACAAAGGACACTTTTTTTATTAGCATCATCTTTTGCAAATAGTATCCATTTATGCCAATGAATTTACTCACAAAATTATTTCATTGTACAGCTTATAGTTTAGGAGATATGAAGTCATAAACACTGAGACTCGTGGGATACAAGTTTCTGACACTTGCACGGAGAGAGACTTGCCCGGAGAGGAAATGTGTTGACAATTGCCTGGAGCTCAGAACACTGCAGCCAACTGTCGAACTGATTCTCACTCTACAAATTATAATTTCTAGAACGAGCTACTTGCATGTGTAACACTATGTATATAAGCAGCTGCAAATGAATTTGTGGTAAAATGTTAACCAGTTTGGGAGTTATGGAAATATAAGGAATGTAGCTGATTAGGTACTCTATGCATTAAAGGGTTAAAGGACTGCAGGAGGAGTTCGGCCGAGAGATGAGGAGGTGATTAGTAGAGGAAGGGTAACACGGTGACAGGCAGACTCAGAAGTAGGAGGAGATGAAAAGAGATGGGGGAGATATGGAGATAAACACAGAGAGGGGAGATGAGGAGATGGACAGGGAGAGAAAGAAGGAAAGAGAAGGTAGACCGAGGGAGAAAAGGGAAGGGGAGATGAACTAACTTCAGACTGGAATAAATAATCATACAGGTGATGCCAAGTTTCAGCTAGTCAAGTACACTATTAAAACAGTTAGTGATTCAAATGAGATATCTTGGTTCTGAAGTACTGTAATCGGCAGAATGAACTAAAATAGCCCCTGCGGAGTGGACAAGTGCTTTGAGGGGCTTTGCAATGATGCGTAAGGACGTTCCCCGTCTGGGGTTCGAATCCCTCCTCGGGCATGGATGTTTGTGCTGTCTTTAGTATATGTTAGTTCATAAGTAGTTTGTAAGTTTAGGGACTGATGACCCCGCAATTAAGTCCCATAAGCTTTACCATTTGAACATTTTTAAACTAAAATATTTCGAGGTCTTTCTATAGGTTCTACGGAGTGCCCTCTGCCAGGAACTTAAATGTGATTTGCAGAGTATCCCGTGTAGATGTATATGTAGAGTGGAGACACCAAAATTACGACAAGCGAGAGAGTGGTAATAACAGAAATTTGCTGCAGAGGGGGCTGGTGGTGACTTGTTTACTCTACCAGCTTTACTCTAGTGTAGTGGGCAGGTACTACAGTGCAATAGCCGGCCGCGGTGGCCGAGGTGACTGAGGCGCTCCAGTCACGGTCAACACGGCCGCTACAGTCGGGGGTTCGAATCCCCCCTCGGGCATGGATATTTGTGGCGTTCTAGTTCGTAAGTAGTTCATAAGTAGTTTGTAAGTTTAGGGACTGATGACCCCGTAGTTAAGTCCCATAAGCTTAACAAACATTTGAACATTTTGAACAGTGCAATAACGACATCACTTACCCGAAGCTATGGCAGGAAGAGCCAGAAAGGTAGCTGCAAGTATTTGTGTGTCCCAAAGTGTTATTTCCAGGATCTGGACGCGATTTCAGATAACAGGAACCGTTAAAAGACAGTAAGGCCAAGGCCGTCAATGAGTAACTTCAGCAAGAAATGACCTTTCCTCTGATTAATAGCCCGTCCAGACAAGAGGCTGAATGCAACTCGGCTGCAACGCATCCTCCATGCAGCAACACGATGCGCAATATCAACACAAACAGTCTGAGAACTTCAGGAATGTGGCCTCTGCGAACGGAGGCCTGTGGTGTGTGTTCCATTAAAACCACGACATCGTATAACCCGCAGATAATGGGCTGAGAAACATCAAGATTTGAGTCGTAACGAATGGCGCCAGTTGCCGTTTACAGATGAGTCAAGACTTTTTGTCCAGCCGGACCGCCGGCCGCGGTGGCCGCGGGGACTGAGGCGCTTCAGTCACGGTCTGCACGGCCACTACGGTCGGGGGTTCGAATCCCCCCTCGGGCATGGATATTTGTGCCGTCCTAGTTCGTAAGTAGTTCATAAGTAGTTTGTAAGTTTAGGGACTGATGACCCCGTAGTTAAGTCCCATAGACTATACAAACAAACAAACATCAGCCGGACCGTCATCGTTCTCTCATCTAGTGAGTAGGGATGCAACATCGTTGATAAAAACATCGATGTTCAGACATCGATGTTCCCGCGGAAAAATACCGATGTTAAAAAAACATCGCTCTGAAAAACGATACATCGATGTTTTTCCGATGTTTCTATACGTTTAAGAAATATTAGGAAAAACACACTGAAACGAAGATGTGTTGCCAGAAAGTATCTGCCTTATATATGTTCTTTCACTGAGCTACGAATACACAGCGAAATGGCAGATTAGAATAAAAAAGATGTTGGGGATAAGGTTTCGTTACCTATTGCGCTGATTTTACTTGGGATTTACATCGATTTGTTCATTACATGCGAAATAACTTGTGTTTTGGTGACGTATTGCATTTTTCTTAGATGTCGACGTGGAGAAAATTAAACATTATGCATCTTTCAGTTATTACTGAACGATGTATTTTTAAAATGAATATTCATCAATGACTAATTATGAATGTCAGTGATTTTCAGTCTTTGCAACTACAATAAAATGCGATTTTTTCACACCAGACGCGTTTCGTTTTATTGAATGTAAAACATCATCAGTGGCCTGAAATAATAGAAATCTACAGTTTGTTTTTTGTTTAGATCGAAAACAGTTCTTAAATGGACCCTGAAAAGTAGGCCTAATGTTTGGTACTTACGGAAATTTTGTCTCCTTTTCGCTTCACATCATGGAATGCCGGTCTGTTTAGTGCAATACCGCCAGTTCTTCATGCTGTGTCGTTTTCTCACTACTTTCACTGTCACTGTTTCACTGTTTATAGTTGTTTTCCACAGATCAGAAGTGTTTGTTTTTGTTTTTACTGATTCTGCTCAGAGTGTTATTGGAGTGTTGCCAACCTCACAAATGTAGTTCTTTCTCTATGTTTTATAATAAATTATGTTTCGATGTATTTAGTTTTGATGTAAGCAGATTGGGATAGTGGCAGAATAATACATGTATATATTTAATGGGAACATTATTATTATTATTGTTATTATTATTTTATTTAATTTTTTTAATTACTATTATATTATTATAATTGTTGTTATTATTGGTGGAGGGTTTTAGTAGTAGGGAAAGATGACTGAATGGTGGTTGGATGTGGTAAGGTGTGATATGAAGTGAGATGGAGGACAAAAGTGATGGATATGAGGTGTGGTGCAGTAATATTAAACTCCTGGGTGGTGGTAATGCAAGTAGTGTGCATGTGTGTGATGTGTGTGTGTTTGGGGGGGTTGTGTTTTTTGTTTTTGATCTAAACAAAAAACAAACTGTAGATTTCTATTATTTCAGACCACTGATGATGTTTTACATTCAATAAAACGAAACGCGTCTTTGTAGTTGCAAAGACGGAAAATCACTGCCATTCATAATTATGAAAGCAACTACGGACATTATGGCCACACAAACGAAGAATTCATCAATGACGTTTATCAAATCATGTACCTTGCTGAAATCAAAATCTATGTTATACTTGGCTTGTTGGCTTTTGTCTCGGATTTTTCGTCGACTTTTGTTTGATGTTTTAACTGACGTTTTGACAGTACGATATCAGTCTGACTGGGTAACACTGTCGAAGATTCGATTCCACTGATGTTGGAGGGTGAAATTTCAGCAATGCCAGTAGTCCGTGCTGGACAAATATCAGATTGTTGTTAGTTTCATATTTCACTTACCTACTATTTCAAAAGTATGAAAACAGCGACGACAGCAGGAGCACGGAACTTGAGCTGACGCTGGCTGAGCAACTAATAAAGTAATAATGGAGTTGCCAATCAATTGTT
The DNA here is from genome assembly GCA_026315105.1 of Locusta migratoria. NCBI lineage: Eukaryota > Metazoa > Arthropoda > Insecta > Orthoptera > Acrididae > Locusta > Locusta migratoria. The sequence goes on along the minus strand of CM048745.1, from coordinate 548,844,131 downwards.
GAACGATGTCGATAGTTTTGGAATTCTGTCGCCAATGCATCGGCGATATATCGCTGTTCAAAACATCGATGTTAACATCGATGTTTTCAAAACATCGATGTGTCGTTTCCATCCCTACTGGTGAGAGCGTGGCACTCGAAACAATCCTGTTTAAGTAGAGGAAACATCACCGTATCACGGTGGTGGACGGATCTCTACATCGTTCAGAATGGAGCTTTGATTGCTCAAAGGTATAGAGACGAGATCCTTCGACTTTTTGTTGTCCTCTACACTGGTGCCGTAGGGGATGGGTTTCTTCTCGTGGACGACAAGGGTCATCATCACAGAGCCGCACTGTTGAACAACATGCTTGAAGCTGAAGGAATTGAACGAATGGAGTAACCAGCTTGCTCACCGGACTTAAGCCCGTTTGAGCATGTCTGGGATGCACTTAGCAGAACCACTGTAGCCAGACCAGCACCTCCTACAACGGATGTAAAGCTGAATATTACACTGATAAAACAATGGCCAAATATTCCTCAAGAGCTGGTTGACAACCTCATACTGCCCATTCCACGAAGGAGTGTAACTGTACTGGTCGTCTAAAGTGATCACTCTCTCTAAGTAAACGGCATATAAAGTTCAGGCAAAGAGTTGAGACAGCAGTATCACACACAGATTACATTATTGTAACCAGTATCTGAATAAAATGCGTTCCCTTACGTATCGTTTACCGTGCATTTTAATTTGTGTGGCAGAGTATTTATATAGATACAGATGTCACATCTGATCCCCTAATCGTTCTTGCTTTACAGTATTTTAGCCCTCAGTACGAAAATGGTGACATATCGCAGTCTCCAGCGTTGACACAACCACAATAATCTCGAGACGTTGTCATATAATGTGCTCCATTGGTGGCCGGTGTTTCAGATGACTAGCGGTTCACTTCTTTGAGTGTCAGATCTTGTTAGTGTCTGTGTCTCCCCCCCCCCTCCCCGCTCGGCATGAAGACAATCTTTTCCTTTCCTAAACGATCTGCAGAATGTCTTACCTCGGCTTCTTTGCGCTTTCTTCAACTTGAGCTGAGGAATCGGCCTCCCAGGCTTCTTTATTTCACACTTTTCTTCCAAGCTTACAGCTAAAAGATACTGAACGTTGTTAATTCTTCTTTGATAATAAACACCAAGAACATATGAATATGCACATGAACACAAAAACACTGATTACACTATTAAGTGACTGTAACAAAATGAATCTGTTACGATGAAGACACAAGCTACCTTCAGGGCACGTGACATTGTAAGCAGCACCCCTTCATAACCTTGCGCATGCGCAAAGTCTGCTTTCCCCCTCATATTTTCAGACAGTTTAATATTTGTTTCAACGAATAGTATAAATGTAATTTACCATCAAAATCGCTACATATTTTCAAAAACGTCCAAAGACATGTGGCAAGTATACCTGGCGTCATGTAAGAAAGCACTTCCGCGTATAGAGGCGGAGCGATAGGGGAAGCGTGGAGGGGAGGAGCTACAGAAGAGCGCCAACATTTCGAAATGTTCAATTGTTTGTAGAGCTTATGGGAGTTAACTACGGGCTCATCAGTCCCTAAACTTACAAACTACTTATGAACTAGCTTATACTAAAGACGGCAGAAACGTCCATGCCCCAGGGGGGATTCGAACCCCCGTCCGCAGCGGTCGTGCAGACCTTGACTGGCACGCCGCAGACCGCTCGTCCACCGCAGCCGGCCGCCTACAATTGTGCCTACGGGAGAATCAATGAAAAAAAAAAAAAAAAAAAAAAAAAAAAAAAAAAAAAAAAAACACCGCGCCGAGTATCATCTTAGTTTGCGCGGCCGATATAAAAGCAGTGTAGAAGGTGAGCGACAGCTCTTGCAGTTGTTTAGATGCTTCATTCTTTATGCAAGCCAAAGACCCTCTTTGATGCGAGCATATTTTATCACACGATTGCGGTTACACACGTCGATGTAACAACGAAAAATACAGAAATAATTTAACTAGCAGGCACGACAGCTCTTGCAGTTGGTCAGATTCTTTACGCAAGCGTAGTTTCACACGTCGATGCACAACAGCTGTTGGAGTTATTCACTTTGTTCAAGCAAGCGTTGTGTACTGCGCGATGGAACTGAATTTTGTAAAATATACAAGTTTTAAAAAACTAAAATAAACATGAAGAAGTCAATATCTGATTTTTTAATGTTCATGTGTTCATATATTTGTAAAGCTTATGGGACTTAACTTCGGGGTCACCAGTCCCTAAACTTACAAACTACTTATGAACTAGCTTATACTAAAGACGGCACAAACAGCCATGCCCGAAGGAGGATTCGAATCCCCGACAGGTGCGGCTTCGCGCATCGGAGCACTGCGCGTCAATGCGCTTGGCCGCTCCGCCGGGGCTTTTAAATGTTTCACAATTAATCACATCGTATGTAATAATAAACATTTTCTTACAATGAGACTAATATTTGTTATGACTATTCAAAGTTTATTATCTTCTATATGTATGTACTTGCATCTGCCTCTTATCCATTACTATCATACCTATCTGTGACTGATCAGGACAGAGTGCGAATTAAAGGTCAACTAGTCAGATTGAAATTGTGTGCCGAATCCGGGACTCGAACCTGGGACCTTTGCATTTCATGTGCTAGCGCTCTACCACTATTCCGGCACGACTCACGGTCCGTTCTCACAGCTTCAATTCTACCAGCACCTCACCTCAGCCACAGCCTAAGGGATGTTCCAGAATGAAACTTTCTCTCTGCAGCGGAGCGAGCGCCGATATGAAACTTCCTACCAGGTTAAAATTGTTGCCGAAACCGGGACTCGAACCTGGGACATTTGCCTTTCGCGGATAAGCGATCTATCACTGAGATATCCCGACAAGACTCACGGTCCGTCCTCACAACTCCAATTCTGCCAGTACCTCGCCTCCTACTAACCAAACTTCACAGAAGTCCTCCTGCGAACCTTGCAAGACTAGCACTCCTGGGTGAAAGGATATGGTGGAGACATGGCTTAGCCACAACCTAGGGGATGTTTCCAGAATGAAACTTTCACTATGCAGAGGAGTGTGCGCTGATGTGAGACTTCCTGGCAGATTAAAATTGTGTGCCGGAACCGGGACCCGAACCTGGTACCTTTGCCTTTTGCGGGCAAGCGCACTACCGACTGTGCTATCCCGACACGACTCACGATGCCGCCTCACAACTTTACTTCCGCCAGTACCTCGCCTCCTACTTTTCAAACTTCACAGGAGCTCTCCTGTGAAACATACAAGACTAGCACTCCTGGAAGAAAGGATATGGTGGAGACATGGCTTAGCCACAGCATAAGGGATGTTTCCAGAATGAAACTTTCACTCTGCAGCAGAGTGTGCGCTGATATGAAACTTCGTGGCAGATTAAAATTGTGTGCCGAAATCGGGACTCGAACCTGGGACCTTTGCCTTTCGCGGACAAACGATTTACCGCTGAGATATCCCGGCACGACTCACGGTCCGTCCTCACAACTTCAATTGTGCCAGTACCTCGCCTCCTACTTTCCAAACCTGCTACCCCACAAAAGGCGAAGGTCCCAGGTTCGAGTCCCGGTTTCGGCTCACAATTTTAATCTGCTAGGAAGTTTCACTTTTTATTTTATTTACTTATTTACTTTTTTTTTTCATGACGAGGTTTTTTTCCCTGGGGTTCACTGAACAAGCGAACACATAGGACGCGCCACCACTGATGTGTTCCGACTTTCAATTGAGATTAGGACTGAAATTATTGCGTGGCTCTCTGTTGGACTGGGTGCTGATAGCAGAAGACGAGCGTCCCTCCGCAGTGCTTTGTTTCCCTGCGCTGACTAATTACATTCGTGACTCGGCACTCGCCTGCCTCCCCTCCCCCCTCTCGCCACCTCCCCCTCCCCTCTCCCCCCCTCCCATCCCCTCCCCTCCTCTCCTCCACGACCACTGTCGCGGCAGACACTTGTGAGCTCGGGCGTCGCTTCTAAGTTATGTGGGCCCCCAAACCGCGGGAGACAAGCGAAAGAAGCCTCTGGATACGGCGGCCGGCGTTTTTGAAAACATCTCGCGTCTTATATGGGCGGCCGGCGGCGGGGTTTCTTGCGCCCATCCGTCGATTACCTCATTTTTGCGCAGTCCCGCGCAGCAGCGATTTCCCAATTTCGGGAAAAATGTGACGATCTCTTATTGTTTCGGATTTCCGTTTTACGACAGTTTAATGAACAAAGCCTGCGGAGAGAGGAAGCGAAAAAAGAGTGCAATAAATTTAGCCAAAAACGGACAAATTGCATCTGTGGACTTTTGTTGCCTCTGCGGTGGGTAGTATTCTTATACCCGCCGGAAAGCGGTATCGCTGTAATCTGGCTGCAGACTTTCTGCAATTACGAAATATACAGCTACATCTTTCTTTCTCTGACGGCAATTAAATGACTACACTTCTTTCTTTTAATCTTTTTCATTAACTAAACAGCACCATTATGGCCGCAGATACAATAAACACATATAACCCTAGCATACCAATAATTATAATAAATCAGCAACAGCCACCCATATAGAAGACATAGGCCACACATTAAATGATATTGCCAATGATCTTCATATATCACATAAAATGGAAAAGGGTTACCAAACGGAATTACATGAAGAATTAGAAATGTTCTTAAATGGGACAGCTTATGGAGACATGTTACTGAATGACAAAATGGAAAGCGACAATATTAATTTTTTGAAAAGTTTTTCGAGTGTTGATTGCTTACTTAATTAAACAAATTATCCACATTTGCCATGCCACAAATTAGATAATTAATGTTCTCAACTTTTATATTTGTTAGAAACTCATCTTAGCTTTTAAGGATCTTTCGAAAGATGCTCATCTTACCTTATTAGAACCTTTGGAAAGAATGATACACATATGAGTGAAAATGATTGTATTGGTGTTATTGTGCTATGTGTGCCAAAATATGAAAACTACCAACCAAGTGTAAGTAAACATAATACAATTATTACCAGTCATAATGAATACATAATGTACATACTGAAACAGAATTATTCTCCTCTATTGATGGATCCATAAGCTCTCTGGCACACAAAGTGAACCACACACATGTATAAATAACTGTATAATTCAACTGATCATGGCAGCATGCTGACGAAACGAGTCATGATAATTAAATATTAGTAAACAGTGACTGATGCAGTATTAATTATTTCATAAAAATATAACCCCTTAGTCTCCGAATAAATTTCTCCTACAAGAATATAATAATAATAATAATAATAATAATAATAATAATAATAATAAAAAACATGTTTGGTGCTCAGTATTTCTATGTTAGACCATTTACATTGGCAAATGTAAGAAAAGTTGTATAGAGTTGGTACAATTAGGTACGTGCCAAATTTGCGACTACAGGCATTTGAGGGAGAAAAGGCTTACAATTCTTCATGCGAGAATTTTGTATTGATTTTTCTTATATAAAAAATTATTTACATAGGTTTAGGTTACATTTGTGTTTACGTCTAAAATTAATGCATGTAATTAAGGTTACTTTACTTATGAAACTGCTTGAAACCATTTGAGTTTTTGTTTCGGAAAAGGTGAAGCTTGCATTTCGTATATATAATATCGCAAAAAAAAGTTGTAGTGTGACAACAATTCGTCAGAACTTCCGCAATAGTGAAGTGTAATAAAAGAAAATCATACTGAAACATATCAACCACTTGAATCCACTGACCGTTGTTATAAATAAAACGACTAAAACGCAGTCTCAAACATAATCTGGCGAAGATGCACGTTAGCGCCAAAGATTAATGGAAATTACCGTGCTTTCTCCATTTTACAGTATTTATTTCATGTCCCCTTAAATGTGCCTAAGTGCCTGATGAGGCTTATTTCACACAAACAGTATTTTCGATTTCACTAGCATCTGTATCTACTTTATCACCGAATTTCAACACCATTCAGATCTTAGCAAAAGAAAATATTATTTTCAAAATGAAACTTACGTATGTATTTAGCAGTATTTCACGAAAAAGCACAACCTTGGGTACTTGTTCACAACATGCACACGATTAACGAAGAGCGTTGTACAAGCACAATCAACTATCGGTAGATGGTACTGTGTGTCCAACGCACTGGACCCTTTCGTTAGAATCTGCTTCAACCGCCACTGGCGCCCGAAAACACTTTTTCTTCCAAATACAAGAGCCACAGCGATATGATGCAAATTTCCGACAATTCGCGTTAAGGAGTTAAAGATATAAAGGCCACAGTTGGTGGTGCAGCTGTACCTGTTATTAACGCGTTTCGAAAATCATCATCAGAATCTGCAAGCTTACAAACATCAGTTAGTATGGTGTTATAAAAATAACAAGAGAATGCAACTAAATACCCAGACCTGCGGTAAATCTGGCCATTTTGAACTGCAGTAAAACATAGTAGCGGATAGCATCGTCCAGGAAAATAAAAAACTCGCCAGGTGGCTCTAGTATACATAATAATGAATGTAAAAGTATTATTAAATCTCTCTTTTTTTTTTCATAATATCGAGTGACCGATGGTGCTCGGGGTTTCTTTCTTTTTTTTTTTTTTTTTTTTTTTTTTAAACATGGTAGTATTGTTATACAAATATTTTGCAGCACTACCTACGCAGGAATTGCATCCGTTAAACGAAAATAATCATAAATGTACCTAGTTCAGTCCCACAATATTTTTTTTTAATTTCCTAGATATTTCGAAGTGCTCAGGTTATCTACAAATGTAGGAACTGTTTCAGTTCGTCAGTACAGCCGATGAAAACCGTGTTCTAACATTTATTGTACAAATGCAAAACGTGATACAAAATTTTAATGCAAAACGTTAGAATGGTATCAGACGTATATAAAATAAAAATGTATAACATATGTTTAGTATCGAAAATCCTATTGTTTCAGTAATGGATCCATATATACTTCGCAATTCGCGAAATTGCCCGACGTCTGATGCTCCTGCTTTTTGCGACCTGGGTCCGAGTCCCGGTCCGGCACAAACTTTCATGTGTTGCACATCATTTGCCCATCTTACAGGAGCAGCAGACGTCGGGAAATTTCGCGATTTGCGAGGTATATATGGATGTATTTATCTCTGCTGCGGATCACCGCCAACGTCTATCACTAATTGTGGCCTTATTTTTTTAACAGCGTCCTTAATAGCACTGTTTAATAATTGAAATTCATGAATATAAGCGCCTACTTCTTGAAAGACTTTATACCCTGGAAGTATTTTAATATATCTGTTACTGCTTACAATTTACAATAAAACCGTAAGCAGGTTCAATATTTTTTGCATTAAACCAGTGGACCGCAACCTTTTGACAAGCAAGAACCTGATCAGTCAGTCGCAAAGCGAAGTTGGATGCCACTTAATGACAATCGTTTATAAATCAGTGTCTATATTCAGTACTTATACTAAAGACGACACAAGCATCCATACCAGAGAGGGGATTCAAACCTCCGACCTTAGCGGCCGTGCAGACTGTGACTGACGTGCGGCAGACCGCTCGGCCACTGCGGCCGGCTTAACGGTAGACCTTTCTTCGCCCCCCCCCCGCCCCCCCCCGCCCCCCCCCCCCACACACACACATACACAAGAGTCACAAGTAAATACATTAAAAACCTTTAATATGACTTATAATGAAAAATAATTTTTGCAAAGTACTTTTTCTGATAATTAAGGTGCTTGAAAAAGCATTCTTATAATCAAAATAAGGGCACAAGATATATTTTAAACAACAGGCAATATAAGTAATAGGCCACTACGGTCGGGGGTTCGAATCCCCCCTCGGGCATGGATATTTGTCCCGTCCTAGTTCGTAAGTAGTTCATAAGTAGTTTGTAAGTTAGGGACTGATGACCCCGTAGTTAAGTCCCATAAGATTTACAAACATTTGAACATTTTTTTTGAATAAGTAATACCCTCGGAAACATTCTCGATCAGACGTGACAGGTATATCTCGTTTATCGGGGCATGCCAATAACCGATTATGTCTCGGTATATGACTTTGAGCCGGCCGCGGTGGCCGAGGGGACTGAGGCGCTTCAGTCACGGTCTGCACGGCCACTACGGTCGGGGGTTCGAATCCCCCCTCGGGCATGGATATTTGTACCGTCCTTAGTGGTAGCTAGATCATAAGCAGTTTGTAAGTTTAGGGACTGATGACCCCGTAGTTAAGTCCTTTAAGCTTAACAAACATTTGACTTTGATTTCTTGTTGTTGGTTAGACATTTGATGGGACTAAACTACAATGGTCATCAGTCCCTTTGATTTCTTCTCATTAATAATAACGAAGGGGAACAAGGAGGTTTTAACTAAAATAAGCTGTATCTGCTTCCTGTCCCTGTTCTCCACTAGTATGTTAGGCGGTTAGGGATGACAAAGACGAGCGAGGAAAAAAAAAAAAAACAGTTCCTGCTCCTTGGATTGAAATCAATGCTACTTATGTTTGTTAAATCGCGTGTCAAATAAATCTTTCACACTTACCGAAATTTATAGAAAATGGTAGTCGTTGGGCGTGGGCGTGGTAAGAATGAAAATACGTGTGGTCAGCACTATGAACACACATTCAACTAACACGGACGGAGCCCGGGTAGCAAATGTATTGTCATCGGCATTTCGCTTTTCTTCGGTACTTCGTTGTACGGCAACGTGTCATTATGGGTCCACACCACTGTTCGTAAATTGCAGAGTGACACTCGCTTCAACTGAACACGTGCCAAAGTAGTCTCCCTTTTTTTTAAGCTTAAGGGACTTGACTGCGGGGAACTACCTTATACTAAACACGGCACAGACATCGGGGATTCGACCCTATGGAGGGGGGGGGGGTGTTTTCCTTAGATTAGTTTACCTTAGTTTAAGTATTTTGTAAGCTACGGACTGATGACCACGCAGTTTGGTCCTTAGTTTAAGTATTTTGTAAGCTACGGACTGATGACCACGCAGTTTGGTCCGATAGATTTACAAACACTTGAACTTGATTCGAACCTCCGACCGAAGCGGCGGTGCAGCCTGTGACTGGCGCGCCGTAGACCGCTCTCGGCCACTGCGGCCGACAAGTAATGTTTGTATTTAGTTATAAAAGACTTTGAGTATTTATAAATTAGCCACAGGCCGCTGTTTGTCGACCGTTGCATTAAACAATTGCACCTTTTGTCTGCTCGTGGACTACTGGAATGGTGCCAGCGTAGTAGGTGACTGCGCAATTTACATGTTTATACCTGACCTAAAGTCTATTGTGAGATGTTGTTTGTAGCGATATAATCTAGAATCTAACAGACATCGTGAATGTTTATTTATGCTCAGGTACGTGTAATATCACACTTTCTAGTATTCACTCCCCTTCTCCCCCTGCAGTCAGTGTTATTCTAAAATACCACAGTTGTACGGAGGTGTACGAATGTTGTAGCTGCATATGAATGTTAATATTTATGGTTTTCCTGTAATTGATGGAAATGACCTGTATCACTGAAACAGATTACTCAAATCAAATGTTCAAATATTTGTAAAGTTTATGCGACTTAACTGCGGGGTCATCAGTCCCTAAACTTACAAACTACTTGTGAACTAACTTATACCAAAGACGACACAAACATCCGTGCCCGAGAGAGGATTCGAACCTCCGACGCGGGAGGCCGCGCGATCCACAACGTGGCGCCCCGACCGCTCGGCTATTCCCGCACGGCGAATCAGATTACTACTTCTGTGAGTACACTTTCACAACCAAAGGGTATTTGTTATTACGGGTATAGTTGTGTATTTCTTCTGAACATCGAGTCATTCGTCGTCACATATAATTAATGCACCGGATTCATTCACGTTAAGATTTGCATTGTTACAAATATACAGTTTCATCCAGTCTTACTCGGTACATTCATTAAGAATCATTCACGTTAAGATATGTATTGTTAGAAATACACAGTTTCATCCAGTCTTACTCGGTACATCCATTAAGAATCTCTTCTGAATCATTCTGCCTATGGATACCGACGTCTGCTTCCTACGAAGAGAAACTTTCACTTGCTCGAGCCGTCGTATTCTGCAAACTTCTCCTCTCATTAACCATTATAGAAAGTCTTACTTGATAAAATACTCTATTCGTTGGCAAACTGAATATTCATCGGGTGGAGGAGGGTGGAGGGGAGGAATCGTAACATCGAAGATTATGCAACTGTCTATTGCGGGGGTGGATGAGAGCAAGAATCACATAAAACTGTACTAAGTAATTAACTGCAGATTCCCCCGCTGGCCAATGAACATGCCACCTTGTGAAATTCCAATTCCACAACGCGATTTAGTAAACAGTTTAGTTATTTTTATTTTCTTAAGATAGGTAAAATACGAAAACTTACTCCAACAATGAAAATTACCCGTCCTCACCAAACAATTCATATTAGCACCAGGGTGACCACGTATTAAAAATTACAGATGCATTACATAGTCCTCGAGGAATAATTATTTATCACATCCAGCGATTAGTCTCGATTTATAGAATTGACGTTTATATCCACAGACATATATTACTAGACTTGCAGTGCCGTACACCGTATCATTTGTGTCACTGAAGTCTCGCCGCAATATTTCTATCCTAGAAACTTGTGAGCAGTCGTGTGTGTGTAATTACAGAAAACAGTCTTAAACATACAGATAAGTTGACTTAATTACGGTTTCTTTAGAGTTTTGATATAATGGTCAATTCGTTTGTTGTATGTGGCTGTAATTTTTCAAGCTAAATTAACTTTTGGCACGTACAGAAATGAGTAGCATTGATTCGCTGTATTTATTAATCTGTTACCAATATCATTCATCTTCGGATTTTCTTTCAGTAGTATGGTCTGCCGATGATGAGATCTAAAAAATGTATGATGAGATAAAAGAAATTATTCAGACCGTTAAAGGAGAAGAAAACTGAAATATTGATAGGGGACTGGAACTCGGTTGTAGGAAATGGAAGAGAAGGAAATGTATTAAGTGAATATGGACTGAGAAGAACGGAATGAAAGAGCAGATCGCCTGGTAGAATTTTGTGCAGAGCACAATTTAATCATCACAAACACTTGGTTTAATTATCATGAAAGAAGGTTATATACGTGGAAGAGACCAGAAGACATTGGGAGGCACCAGATTGACTTTATAATGGTAAGTCCAAGTTTTAGAAACCGGGTTTTAATTTGTAAGACATATCCAGGGGCAGATATAGACTCTGACCATAACTCGTTGGTTATTAACTGTAGATTAAAACTTAAGAGATTGCAAAAAAGGCAGAATATTAAGGACATGGAGCTAGACAAATTGAAGGAAACAGAGGTGGTTGAGGATTTTAGAGGAAGCATTAGGCAAGGATTAACTGAAACGGCGCAATTAGTAGAGTACAAGAAGAATGGGTAACTCTGAGAGATAAAGAACGGAAGGCTGCAGAGGATCATGTAGGCAAAAGGACAATGCCTAATAGAAATCCTTGGATAACACAGAAGGTACTGAACTTAATAAATGAAAGGAGAAAATATAAAAACGCATCAAGTGAAGCAGGCAGAAGGAAATACAGACGTCTGAAAAATGAGGTTGACAGGAAGTGTAGACTGGACTAGTGGCTTGAGGAGAAATGCGAGACAGTAGAAGAATGTGTAACTAGAGGAAAGATAGATATCGTCTACATGAAAATAAAAGAGACATTTCCAGACAAGAAATGCATCGGTATGAATATCAAGAACTCAGATGGCAAACCAGTACTAAGCAGAAAAGGGAAAGCTGAAAGATGGAAGGAATATATAGAAGGCCTGTACAAAGGAAATGAATTTGAAGACAATATTCTAGAAGTGGAAGGCGAAGTAGAGGAAAATGAAATAGGAGATACTATAATGCAAGAAGAATTTGACAGAGCACTAAGAGATATGAGTAGAAACAAGGCCGTTGGAATAGACGATGTCCCGTCTGAACTGCTATTATTTTTAGGAGAGCAGGTCATGAACAAATTGTTCTACCTGGTATGCAAGATGTAAGAGACTGAGGACATACCCTCAGACTTCAAAAATAGTATCATGATTCGAATTCCTAAGAAAGTAAGTGCAAACAAATGTGAAAATTACAGAACTATCAGTTCAATAAGTCATGGTTGCAAAATACTAACACGAATGATTTATAGATGAATGGAAAATTGATGGAATCCGCCCTTGGGAAAGATCAATTTGGATTTAAGAGAAATGTAGGAAGACGTGAGGCAATATTCACATTACGACGTATCCCAGAAGATAGATTAAGGGACGGGAAACCTAAAGGGAAGCAGTGGTTGGGAAGGGAATAAGAAAGGGTTGTAGCCTTTCTCCAATGTAATTCAATTTGTACATTAAGCAAGCTGTGAAGGAAAGCAATGAGAAATTTGGAGAAACTGTAGAGATATCAGTTGTGACGTCTGTGCTTACTTTCGACAGAGTAAAAGCACCATAAGAAGGTTGAAATTTGCAAACGCATTGCCCTGCATGATAAAGATCTACAAATAATATTAGACTTGCATTGGGACTAGTCTGTTTTTGTTAGGATGAACAGTGAGAGTAGTATTTAAATATTTTACGCGGGTAAGCAGGGCCGTATACTGTCACTACTAATTTTCAGGGATTGATCTTAAAGGAGAAACAGATAAATAACATCCAGTCTACAATTTAAAAGATCTGTTCTCTGCAGGCAGAAAGCATAATAACGGCTTATTCCATTACAATTTAGCAGCTCACGAATTGCGTGGTAAAATTTAAAACACTTTACCAGGTTTCTACATATACTGGGGATACCTTCATCAGAAGTATTGATAAAAAGTAATACTCACATGAGACGTGTTAACTTAAAGCTCTAAGTGCTAGTGTCACATAAAATTAACATCTGATGGTCAATTATAAAATATTATTTACTAGACATACGCTATAAGGTAACAGCCCAACTAGCATTTGTCTAGTAGATAACATTTTATTATTGACCATCTGATGTTAATTATATGTGTCATACACATTTAGTGCTCTAAGGTAACACGTCACATGTGAGTAATGTAATACTTCTAATACTTTTGATGAATGCATCCCTAGTAGCTATCGAAACCTTGTAAAATGTTTACTACGCAACTTGTAGGCTGCTAAATTGCACTGCAATAAAAATTAAATGTGCTTATGACCCTCTAAATAAGGATAATTTTGTTACTTGTAGAAAGCATGAATTCTAACATATTCACATTAAATAATGTGTTACCTCTAGGAAAGAAAACTTCTGTTTCGTAGAAAAGATGAAGGCGGCAGCTTACAGAAATCGTGGACTGATCGCCATTGTTGAACAGAATATATCATTGTCATGGTTACGCCCACGTTTACAGTAAGCGTGTCAAGATTTCGGTGCAATGTGCTAGTAACAGTGACGATGCTTAAATTCGCTTAAGTACATATTTATTTAACACCTGTGAGGTCTTGCCTAAAGAAAGTGAAATAAAGGAAATTTGCTGTTACATGAGTAAAAGCACACTCGTCTTTAACAACGGACACTGTCAAACGCCCATCACATTCGTAAGCACGAAATTTACATCTGAATCCTCGAAAGCTGTGAACGTGTCAATGAAAGCATCACGTATGGTGTTTTAAAACAGTGTCAAATGTTAGTGGTGTTTCATCTAAATTTGAAAGAGCGCAAAAAATATTTGGAAAGTGTTGGAAAACGTAGTGAGAACACGATTTGGACGATCTGGCATTGAACATGAGGAGAGCTCATGTAACCCGGTTTCATGAACCATTTGCTATGAACTTGGACTGTGCAGTTGTTGTGGAAGAAGAAAATGAAAATATGACTGACCTGTTAAAAGACAAGATTAATGATCTGAAAGCTGTTACACTTGAAATTGGATATGAAGTAAAGTATCAGGAGGAACTTTTAAACCGTATGGCAGATGATTATGAGAGAACGAGTGACCTCCTGAGAAACTCAATGAACCGCATCGTTCGTCTCGCGAAAAGAAGCAGTAACCATCATATAATTTACCTGATTCTTTTATCGTTTTCAGCCTTTTTTACACTCTGGCTACTTCTAAAGATGAAATGAGGTATGTTTTCTGAAACACAGTTATGTAAATATGTTGCTAAAGAAATAAAAATATAAATGATAGTTTGGTTTGAAAACTGATACATGTGTTTCGGTTTTCTCCTGGATATGTCTGTATTGATGGTTGTGGTACTCAATGAACTTGTAGAAACTGTACTACTAATATCACAATGTTTACACATAATTGTATGGTTCTGCTTGATTTGGTGGAATCCTGGTGATGGATTAATTTAAGAAGTGTTTCATTTGCACAAGAAGAACAATTTGTAACCTACGGATGCTGATAGCCAGAGTTTGTGGTTCTATATTGGGCAAAATTCACAGAAACTCAACACATGACTATCACATTTCTTAAAGAAGCAGTGCATCTGGCATGAGAGAAGGAAATCCTTCTCAACTGTCCAAAAGAGCAGTCAACTATTTCGCACGACTTTAGTGTAATAGTCAAATAATTAATTTAATAACCAGTTTCCTATCAGCTGTCGAAATAATTACTGTTTTGGAGTACAGAAAATACTGTAGAATATTTCATGTAACACATTGTTTCGTGGTGTTGTATTGACTAACACAGCCTGGAAGACCATAGACAAATCAGTAGCAACTGTATTTACCGATATTATCGTGAAATTTCCCACAGAGTCTATATTCAGAAGGAATCATGTCCAATTTATTATTTACTTGGTGTAATACTATAACTGAACCCGTTATCTGTGGAAAGACTTAAATCAGAAAAGTAAATCCTCGTGAAATAAGGAAGAGAATAAATCTTTTCCGACCTTAGCGAGCCAAAATTCACAATCATTAATTTATTTATCGATTGATGTACAAAGATTCAATAGGAAGCTTTTGTACGAACATGAACAATACTGTGTAATTACCAAAAATCATTAAAATTTTGAACATTTTTGTGACGTATATTGTAGATAAAGTGTACTACCTAATATTGTTTTATTTTCATTTCTTTTAGAATGAATGAATGAACATATTACACATATTGCCATTTAATGAAATCCAGTTAGCTATAAAACGTAGCTACACACAGTACAAATTCCTTGTCAGCGAGTAGAGAAGGCATCTACTAAAGTCTTGGCTCTCGTTTGGTAAGTATTTTATGTTCTTCTATGAATCCTTGATTTTATCTCGTTGACATTTCATCATATGTTCGTTCATCTATCTCTATCTCCTAAGTGCTCACTTAATAAGACGAAAATCAATGGACACAGTAAGAGTAAGTGACAGTCGCTTGCAAAGCGATAACAGTTTTGTCAGCATTCACACTGTCTGTAAGTTAATAAAAATCTTATTTACAAAAATGAAGTAGTCTAATGTTTGGAGAAGCATGCACATTCAATATCTGAAACTCAATATAAGTGTTAGATTCGGAGCTTTCTTCCCTTGGCCTCCACGGTACAAACCTTGCACAGTAATATGTTCTGTCTGTAATCTGATTTAAGACCGTTAATACTGTCATTGTTTTTAAGGTGCTGTTCACGCTCTCGTAAATTTCAGTAGAGCTTTTTAGTTTCCGTTTCATGACTTGCAATGCCACTTTAATTTAACCCTGACATGATCAAAAACACACGTGTCGTTTACCGAAATGCAAATGAATCTCTTCTAATCGAATGAATACGCCGCTTGTGGAAATAGAAAAGACTATCAACTTTGTAATATCGACGGGTGAATGAATTTACGTAATTTCCCTGGAATCATAGTGACTATTTTCTGCAGGTAAGGTACGTATTAGCTCTTTCATTTGCTGACGTTACCAACTTCGTCCTTGTTCATCTGCTGTGATGCCATCTTTTTCAATGTGTTGGAGTTGTCGTTTAGCATATAACCTTTCAAACACTTTGGATAGGAATGGGAGTAGGCTATTGAGCCTGTTGCTGGTAATTTGTCAGGGATTTTTATTTGCTTCTGGAATGACTAATATTTCAGCATATTTCCATGCAGATGGGTAGATCCCGGTCTATAGTATAACGCTGAATGTACTTTTTGTCTTATGCAGACGTTGCCGACCACTGCGCCGTTCTCTGAGTGTTTACATATTTCTTTGTTTGCATATGCTGGACTCTATACCAGCTGCCAGTGGCAGCACGTACTATGTGTTCATTGCTTCAGTGAACTCCCGAAAAAAGCTCGTCGTGAAAAAAATAAAATAAAATAAAAAATACATAAAATAATAAGTGTTTTTAAACTATCATGCTTCGTTTCGTTCTTCTATCCGATTATGTTATATGCACATTCAAAGTATTTTAATCGCACGAGAGTTGTAGCGCGGCTGCGTAATTTAGGCGACAGAGGCCACAGCGTTGCAAAGCGCATGCGCGGTTGAGGTTCAAGTTGTCTTCTGAACCCCCTGGAGGCAGCATAAGGGCGCTCCTGTGGCAGGGACGGGCGAGGGGAAACGCCGCTTTTAACATTGGCGTTAGAGCTTGTAGAAACACCAGCTCCTGGCGCTACTCAAGCTCTGGCGGTTACGCACGAATGGTCGCGAAGCAAAGACAATGGAGCTACTGCACACCTCACCTTGCGCTTGCATGCACAATCCTCCATGAAGGCAACATCCGCCTTTCATATTTGTTTTTGGCGGATTGAATATTTATCAAAAACACCTCATATTTGGTAATCTAACTTAGAAGTATCAATTAAATTCACATCAACTGTCAAAGCCTTCAGAAGATGCAATCATGAATAATAATAAAGTCACTACTCCTCACCTAGCAAGAGTAGTAGTGTGGTTAGAGGCATTGCGTTGCGGTGTCAAAGGCAGTGGGCTGGAGTCTTACTGCAACAATTTTATTTTATTTTTACCGACACTTCTTTTTAAAAGATTCGGGATAGCAATGACTTTTGTATTATTACTTCCAACATACCTTTGGACTGTTTTGCGAATGTGTCGCGATTTTAAGAGTAAATGACATTTATACTCTTCGTTGTACCAAAAGAAATGCACACTATTTTTAACACAGTTTTTATTCTACATGTTTGAAAGTCTTAAAATGTGTAGATACATCTTTTATGAACAATATTTAATTTCGCCACATAATTCCCATCCGTCTCACCTGCCTTACGCTATCTTGGAACCAGTACGAGACCTGCCGCTATGAGGACAATCCTTAATATTGCAGGCCCGCTTTCACCTCGTAACCTGCTTGGCCATAGGCTAATTGTACTGCGATCGACAGCAGCATCTCCATACACCTTTTTCAACCTCTTGTGGATGTTTCCCATTGTCTCGTTTTCACAGCACAGGAATTCAATGACAGCACGTTGCCTCTGACGAACGTCAAGTGTAGCAGCCATCTTGAAGACGTGCTCTGACGGCGCCACTTACGGCAACAGGTTGACCTAAGGTTGAAAACATGCGAGAAGGATGTATCTACAAACTGTAAAACTTTCAAACATGAAGAATGAAAACTATATTAAAAAAAAAACTATTGTGCATTTCTTTTGGATGAGGGGGGCATTATCAATTTTCTGCCCCGGTTCGGAAGTATCGTAGATCTGGCACTGAAAGAAATGAACCCAGTCTTCTGAAGCTCTAGCCGCCATTGCCAGTTGCTCTGGCTCTTCAGTGTGTAAAGCCCTTTCTACACGGGAAGTGAGAGCTTACGAGATTACCCATGATGCACTGGTCACGGCCTTGGCGTACAGCGTAGACGCGTCTACTTGCACAAGATGCACGCATACGATCGCTAGTAGACAGAATAGGATGGATCCTATTCGCACGTGTATGGAAGTTCTTCACGCATGCGCAGACGACCGAATGGGAAACCCAGCTGACAAACGAAGCCAAGTCGCGGATTTGTTTGAGATGTGTACTTGTCTCCTGCTGAGAGGAACGTAGTTTTTCGACTCAGTCGTAAGTATTTTAGGAGGTGACACTATAGAGGAATTGCATTAAAATTTAATTTAATCTGTGTACAATTTTTATTGAATACAGAGATATAGCTGCTAATACAAACGTAGAGCAAATGTAAATCAAGAAATTTTCAATGATTTATCCGTCGGTTCTTGGTAGTAGAACATCACACTTACTTAAAAGTAGTATTTTGTGTATGTTCTACACGTTCATTTCCACTTAGTTACCCAGTTTTGGGCTTACTAGGACATATTTAGACTTTAAACTACGTCGAAAACCGGCTATTTAAATAAAAGTCAATACGGTGATCTACCAAGAACCGACGAAAGAATCAGTCAAAAGATCCAAATCTGTTTGTTGTACATACCAAGAGCTGTATCTCTGTACCCAATAAAAATTTGACATACGTTATATGAAATTTTAACTGCAAATCGTCTTTATTACCATCTTCTAAAATATTTGCTATTTTTGCTGAAACATGCTGTAGTTAACAGATGAAATATTTGTTTTTCGTGAGCATTATTTGAAGCTTAATCAAAGTGAAAGGTCTACGTATAAACACCTGAGCTTGTTCATCATACACATAGGCGACTCAAACCGCAGGGTCTGGAATTATGTGATCGCATTTTATAATGAGGACGTTAACACATGTGAGCGACGTAGTTACGCATGAACTGCACGAAAACAATTAAATACAGTTTCACAGTGGCAGTCTAAAACACAAATGTTTTAATCATCACATATCATACAGTTTCGAAAAGTGTTGTTAACGCGGCGATTCATTTGCTGTAAGTTGACAACAAACGAAGTAGACGCGTGAAGCACGCGACTCAAAAAATGCGTACCGTTTGAACGCTTCTTTGTAGTTCGACGGTCTATCGCAAGGGGCGCTGCAGCTGACAACGACTTCTTGTGCGTACTGCACACAGAACACCAAAAATAACAGAAGTGCAAAGACCATGTTATCACACGGAAACGTTCGACAGCAGCGCTACTAGCGGCCTGGCAGTGAACTTTCAATCCGAAAAATGTGGCGCGAAAATCCACGTGTTTACTTCTAAATACACGAATGAGAAAACGTTATATTGGTGTTAGATGACAATATTTTCCATTTATTCTTTGAGGTTGGTCCTCATAGAAAGCTTTTAGAGACCTTGCAAAGTAATATATACGAGAAATTTAAATAAAAAACCAACATTAATTGCTTGTGGTTGTTGTTTACAGTCGGCCAAACTTCGTAAATGATGTCCTGGTATTCTTTTTAACCGTAAAATTGGTTGTTTCTAAAACTCGGTACTGCGATTTTCGCCGTGTGGCGTTATCACATGGAAATAAATATGATTTTGCGCATGTTAGACTAAAAATCATCTGATATTGCATGCATATATGTAAATGATTTTTCAGTTTTCACATACGCTAAGGTACAATTATATCCACTCATGTGACCAAAAGAGGAATAGTAGCTTGTACTAATTTTACAGTCATATACACTGTCCTGCAAACAAGAATGTAGGCCTACTGTAATGTCTACAAAAACCAATTTATTTTTATATTTGTCGATTACTATTTATGCATCTTCAGTCATATGAAATGGAACTTCCGTATAGTTCAAATAAATGAAATTTATGAAACTCACAAAATGCACACAGAAGATCGCAATTAGGAAGACGTTGCTATAGAACCTCAGCACAAGACACCACCTATGAATCAAAACAAATATGGAGGACTCTAAAGCGTAAATCATCCAATAGGAAAGCTAGATGAAAAATCGCAACGCTCGCAGCGCTCTATGTGGCCTGGCAGCGAACCAAAATCGTGTTACCTGAAATCCCTATATGAGTTTCACCCCCCTGGTGTTGCACGTCTCATATAGACAGTAGAGTTGGCTACGGTTTCATGGTTTCGAAACCAGGTTTCGATACACACAAATGTTTCAATGTTTCAAAACCGGCATCTTTCACGGTTTCGAAACCATGCGGTTTCATTCCGGTCTGTTTCGGATCACATTCGCGGTCGATTGTCGATACATTGAAGCCGTTTTTTCCTGTCGGTTTCACGGTATCGTGTCGGTTTCACGGTTTCGTGTGGATTTCACGATTTCATGTAGGTTTCACGATTTCGTGTTGGTTTAACAACACCGGTATTTCAAACCACTAATACAGAAACGCGGAACAGACTAATGGTCTCGAAATGTGGTGTTTCATTTCACTGAAGCTCTACACAGATACACTATAACTTGCTAGTATATAAACCATTTAGAGAGTGTCAAATAGTAGTTGACACTCTTGAATCTGCAGCTTATGATTACTGATATCAAGATTTGTTTGCAAGAGACTGCTGTATTCCGAAATGACATAATATCTGCTTTATAAATGTAAAAGAACAATAAAACGACGTTCACTATTTGCGTTGAAAAACCAGTTAAATTCTAGGTTTATCTACCATATTAAAGACACACGAGTGAAACTACATTCTTTAAAATAAAATATTTTTATACTAACAAGGGTAGATCGCATATTTAATCTCATGTTAAAGAGTTAGTTTCTTACGAGCGAAAACGAAGTTACCTACTGTCGTCATAATTTTTCGACACTCATGTTAAAAGAATTGTGGCGGTGGTGTAACGGTCAAGACGTACAAGTGGTGAACTTGCCTCTTACTTTATTATTTTTGT
The DNA here is from genome assembly GCA_026315105.1 of Locusta migratoria. Taxonomy (NCBI): domain Eukaryota; kingdom Metazoa; phylum Arthropoda; class Insecta; order Orthoptera; family Acrididae; genus Locusta; species Locusta migratoria. Next base: position 548,823,482 of record CM048745.1, on the reverse strand, counting down.
AAATCCATAGCGTTACTTGTGATTATTTAGTGTGCCCTTTATTACCTATAATTTATTTCGCATTTATAGAAGGTAGCATTTATGACCTATCACAGTAATATGCATACCGTATTGCAGTTTGTGAGTTCCTAACGGGGTAAACTTTTACATATCATGCCGGTGGCCTCGTGTGACTATGTTGGCAACATCAACAACACGGGAGAAAATATTTATCAACATGTTCCGTACAGACCAAGATGTAAATATATACTCTATGGTTGACAGGTTCTTGTATGTACCCTTGTCCACATAGCGAAAAATATTGCCCTCCTAGAACGACGATTTCATGACAAAACATACATTGCTTCACGGTTTCATGGTTTCAAACCACAGATGGTATGGTTTCATTCATTTCGAAACCGTCAGATGTTTCACTTTTCCCATCTCTAATAGACATGGCTTAAGCTCGTGCTCCAGGTGCACACCTGCAGTAGCTGCAGGATGCGCGCGCACCATCTGCCGTACTGCGCATGTGCGCCCTTGGTCGCAAGTGGCCTGGCGGCGCGAAGGCGTGTACCGCACCCGCCCCTCGCGCGCACTCCGCCGCCATAAATATTGATGAGTACCTCTCGCCACTAATCACTGCGTCGCGATGGCACACGATAGACTGACCTCATCAGGACGCTGTTTGCCTGCGTGCCCGAGAACCAAGGTCACTCACGGCCACTTACAGTAATTGTCTTACGACCACAGTCACACCTCTGTACCTCTACTGCAAGAAACACCCACGACCGAGTGTAGGGGCAATTCAATTGTGGCAATAAAACATCCGACACTTTCTTCTATTGTACTTTCGGCAGCACCTGCAGAATTCCGAGTGTTACAGTCTTGCTGCTGCATTAACTACCCCTGGACTGGGTGATTGCAGTCGAGATATCCGTTTTGTAGCGTAGGATGTGCGTGGAGTTGGCTTAGTCCTGACGGTTTTTTGGCCCACTTTAGGTTACGGTAGTAACACTAAAAGTGGGCCTTTGCGATCGTCTATTGACAGCTCGAAATTTAAATGAAAATAACGGCTTTACATGCATCTGACACGAAAATTGAATAAACCGAATTTGTAGAGGAGAAACCTCTCTATAACTTTGCTCCTCTTGTGTTTTTTTTTCATATCTCGTCTCTTTCAGAGATATTTGCAAAAATAACGGCAATTTTGGGATGTATGTCTGCCTGTCTGTCCGTAACGTGTTCCCTGTTTTTAAGACGAACCGTTAAACCGATCAGCACCAAATTTTGCACACATAATTGTAGACCGCCAGAGACCGGAACCTCCAGTTTTCAAAGTTTTCGTACAAAAAATAAGGCAGTAATACCAAAAAAAGCCGTTTGTAATATAATTGTAATTTCAAACGAACCGTTCATCTGACACAAAATTGAATAACCTAATTGGTAGAGAACCTAATTGGTAGAGGGGAAAATTCTATACATCTTCGCTCTATTGTGTATTCTTCATATCTTGCATCGTTGTAGAGATATTTGCAAAAATAACGGTGATTTGACGATGTCTGTCTGGCTCTAACGTGTTCCCACTTTTTAGGTCGAACCGTTCAACCGATCGGCACCAAATTTTGCAGTCATAATTGTTGACTACCAGAACCACGCTTTTTTTAAATATTTCGGACAAGAAGTACGTTAGTAATACCCAAAAGAAGCCGTTTGTAAGGTAATTTTAATTGCAAATAAACCGTTCATCTGACGCGAAAATTGAATAAACGAATTTGTAGAGGAGAAAATTCTCTACAACTTCGTTCTCTTATTTCATATCTCGTATCGTTTGAGAGATATTTGCAAAAATAACAGAGTTTTGACACCCTCCACTAAATTAACGAAAACCAGCTGTTCGCAGGTGTCACGTGACATTCCTCGCCCAGAACTGTCTCTGGTATACGCCATCTTGCGTTGCGTATAAGATGATTTTCTTATTGTAACTTACCCGTTGTCATTTCAAAGCAATGGCGCACTGAAGAATTTACAAAAAGGCGTCGTTCTTCGTATGATAAATGATAAACTAGTGTCTACAAATGCCATATTAGCATCAGTTGACAACGGTCACCAATAGTACGAGAATAAGGAAATCTGTTTCTAACTGTTAGTTGTAGCGTAGTGGGCAATGTGTTGGACTGTGACGGTGAAGGTCAGTGGTTCGGAACCCGCCAGTACCTGAAATTTATTTTTCTAGAAGAATTTCAGACACTCTTATTAATTAATTTTTTATTATTTAGATTATTATTTTGGTCCAAAATATTTGCAAAAACTTATAAAACTACAAATTTAAAGTGGGCCGTGAAACACGTCAGTGCGATTTCTTTGGTGCTGTCGTCAGAGCTTATTTTACCAAAAAAGGTCATAAATACCGTCCACTAACAAATTACAATACTAAAATATGAAACACTTGTAACAACTCAGTACAAATGTTCATCATATTCTCAAAAGGAAGGAAAGGAGAATACGGCTTCATCTCTCTTTGACATCGTTGTCATTAGAGACGGAGCGCACACTCGGCTAGATTTTTTTTTTTCCAAGAATGGGGGAAGGAAACTGGCCGTCTTCTTTGAAGGGATGCATCCCGCCATTTCCCTGGAGTGATTTAGGAAAATCACGGAATACAAAAATCATGATGGACTGGCCGGGTTTGAACAGCCGTCTGTTATCACTGCGCCACCTCGCTCGGTTAAGACACTTTCTCAGTTCATCTAAATCTACATAGATACTCTGCAAACAACATTTAAGTGCCTGGCAGAGGGTTCATTAACCACTTTCACAACCTTTCTCTACCGTTCTCTAATAACGCGCGGGAAGAAAGAACACCTAAATCGTTCCATTTTCTACCTGATTTCTCTTATTTTATTGGGATGGTCATGTCTCCCTATGTAGGTGGGTGCTAGTAAAACATTTTCACATTCGGAAGTGAAAGTCGATGATTGAAACTTTGCAAATAGATCTCGCCGCAACGAATGACGTCGTTCCTTTAATAATTTCCACCTCCAATCGTGTAACATTTCCGTGACGCTTTCTCCCCTGTAACGTGATAAAACAAAACGAGCTGCTCTTCTCTGAACCTTCTCAATGTCTTCCGTCAGTCCCACCTGCAGAGGGTCCCACACTGGGCAACAGTACTCCAGGAGAGGACGCACAAGTGTGATGCAGGCAGTCTCTTTGGTGGAGTTGTTGCATCTTCGTAGCGTTCTGCCAATGAAACGAAACCTTAGTTAGCTTTCCCCAAAAGAATTTCTGTGAGTTTTCTCCAGTCTAAGTTCAAAAATCAAATGTTTGTATAGTCTATGGGACTTAACTACTGGGTCATCAGTCCCTAAACTTACAAACTACTTATGAACTACTTACGAACTAGGAGGGGGGATTCGAACCCCCGACCGTAGTGGCCGTGCAGACCGTGACTGGAGCGCCTTAGTCCCCTCGGCCACCGCGGCTGGCCCAGTCTAAGTTGTTCGTAATTGTAACTCCTGGTATTTGGTAGAATTTACGAACTTAAGGTTTGATTGATTTATTTTGTAATTGAAGTTCAGCGGATTTCTTTTAATAGTTATGTGTATTACTTCACACTTTTCATTATTTAGTGTTAATTGCCAATTTTATCAAAATCACTTTGCAGTTGCTTTTGATCCTCTGTTGACTTCACTAACCGATAAACGACAGCATCATCCGCGAACAGGCTAAGAGAGCTATTCAGATTGTCTCCTACATCGTTTATAAACATAAGGAAGAGTAGGGGACCTATAACGCTTCCCTGGGGAACGCCACATGTAGTAAAGTTCCTTCATACGGAAAAGGTACTATTCATGCGTCATCCCGTCTTCTAATAGCATCGCCTTTGGAAACTCAGCTTTCCCTTTTCTCTTATGATATCTCGTCAGCAAATCGATGAGAGGCAACAGGCGGTAGTGCAACAAGTTTCACAATGTGTCTCAAGCTCGAATCAAGATAAATCATTTATTTATGGGGTATTAAATTCTTTAATGCTAGAAACTGCTCAGGGAACTCTGTCTTTGCAGCTTACGGGAAAACGCTGAGTGTTTGAACTGCTACATCTAAGAAGCTCTAGGACGCACAGGAGAACTTATACCCAGAAGCTCCAAGGCGGTAAAAGCAAAATTTGTATTGTTTAACTATGTGTTCTGTTACAGTATTTTGTATTATCACTTTTACATCTCTCTTCATAGTGAAAAGTCAGTTTACATTCCATACTTAGCGGTGTAATAAAATGGAATAAAACTTTGAAGTGAATTCAAGAGTACAAAGAAGTTATTTATAATGTATGGTGGAATTAATACTATGAGATGATATAGTAACTGAACCTTCCTAAGAGTGAAGTACGGTATTAGGTGTTGCAGAAATACCATTACGGAAACGAACTAGCTGGTTACGTCATAAATAAAAACATTTCGATTGCTAACTTTGAATAATCAATCTCTTCATAATAAACATAAAGTGTGGTGTCTGAGCAAATTTCACGGTCGAGACATTACAAGGCAGACTGCATGTTTCTAGAATTTCGAAAGGCGTTTGACACGATGCGTTACTGCTCACTCATAACAAAGGTACGAGCATGCGGAATAGGTTTCCAGATGTGTGAATGGCTTCACGATGTCTTAAGTAATAAAACTCAGAATGTTGTCCTCGTCGGCGAGTGTTCATCAGCGACAGGAGTAACCCTGGGAAATGTGATGGGACCGTAATGGTTTTCTATATGTATAAATGATATCATAAACAAAGAGAGTGCCAATGCGCGGCTGTTATCTGATGATACTGTGAAACTGTCTCCTCATTGAAGGAACAAAGAAGGATGCATGATTACTTAGTCAAAACTGCTAGTGCATATAAGAAATGTCAGCTAGTTCTAAATGTAAAGAAATGTAAGGTGATGCGTATGAATATGGAAAACAATTCCATAATAGTGGAATAGAGAATTAGTTGTGTACTGCTTGATACAGTCGTAGTTTTAAGCATGCAGACGTAAACAGTATGACATGAGCGTCAAACAAAAGTTAAAAACTGTATGAAATAAACAGAAGCACAAGAAGTTTTTCCACTACCAGTCTGTTCAGAAAATATAAACTTGTAGAAGAAGTTATAATAACAGAGCAGAGGAGCATAGCTGGTTGGCCACGGGAATAAAAAGGATGAGCCAGCCTCTCTACAAATACTCTAAAACCTTCAGCCTATAACCATAGGCCAGATTTCATAATTTTAAAACTCTCGTCTCGTAATCATCTAAAATAGGAGGCAAACCACCATCAAGATTCACCTGCGTCCTTTTTCCAGTGTATAAAATAAACTAAATTAAAATGCGGTGTACGGCACAGGCGTCACAGAGTGGTGTCTCCGCTCAATGGAATAAAAATCCATTGGAATTCTGACAGTGCCCGATTCGGGGGTTGGTAATGGCTACTTCATCCCGCTTGCGAGTCCGGCAGCAAGATCGCCACGGACACAGAGTGGGCTTTAGCGACCTCAGTTTGTTATGCATCACAGACATTGATCCCCCCATAACTGCAGGGACCGCAGCGGCAACAAAGAAGTGAGAGACTGTGAAGCAATAGGGCACAGTATCACAGCATGTTATCTGCAGACCTCTTTGGCTGCCAGATCGTCTTCTTCATTACCCCGAAATCCCACATGTCCTGGAATCCAGTATAACGGTACCTGCTTTACCCGGCTTTGGAAAAAGGAGAGTTGTCTTGTATATTATGCAGTAACAAAGCAGCATGGAATAGGACCTACAACGATTGAAGCACATAAAAAGAATCAAAGCAAATAAGAAACCGTTCATCCCGAAGTTGACGTATCTGCTTCAGTGCCTTGACGATCGCATGAAGCTATGCTGAGTAACCAAAATAACGTCCAGAAAAGTGAATCTTGGTGACACGGCCGGGGAACCCTACGGAACACCTGATGTAGTTCCCCTGTTTAGAACCATCAGTGTACACCACTGTAAAACCCTAATGCCTATCTAAAACGATGAGAAACAATCACTGAAACGTAAAAATCTGACGTTTCCTCTTTCTTAAAAGTAGACAGATCTAAAAAAAATGGCCTTAGAAGTAGCCGACGTACAACGTTAAAATCAGTCATCCCATATCTACAAGGCACTCCCTTGTGCGAATTCCCCAAGGCCTCGTCGCCCGTTGCCGATTGTGAAATAGCCCTTCCATTGGAGGCTGAACTACGGTATGGTACGCAGGTGTCCTGAATGCGCCAGAAACCAGCCGAATCCCTTCATGTTGTACTACGTCCAATGCAGACCCATATACCGTGCACCCAAGTCAAGCTGAGATCGCACAAAGACTCCATGAAACTGGAGCAGACAAGTCCTGTCAGCTTCCCATGAAGAGTGACTAAGATATTTAACAATACTCAGTTGCTTTGAGGCACCGTCTTTTCAGATTCTTCGGATGTAGCAACCATTAAAGTTTGGTGTCAAATGTGAGGCCAAGGAACCTCACCGTGTCTTTGAAATTTATAACGTCGTGCCTCTTTCGTAGAACAGAAAAGTTTAAAATGGAACAAGAACGGTTAAAAAGAACACACGAAGACTTCCCGGTAGAAAGCGTAAAACGAGTCCTTTTCTCATTCATCCAATCGTCTAACATTCAGATGTAACTAACGTTTGACTTTGCGAAGTTGGTAGAAGAGCAAAATCCAGGGAAGTCATCAACAAAGAAAGGAAATTTGGCAGGCCATTTAACTACTGACGTAATATTGTTAATGGCTCTGGTCAAAGACAGTCTCACTTAAAAAATATACGATAGACACCGTTCTCTGCTCAAAGCGATTGGAAAGGACGTCACCCACTCGATGTCTAAAATAGCGCAAAGAAAGAAAGGACTGAATAAAATTGAAGAACTTCCACGAAAACTCTAGTCATCGAGCTGTTTGAGAATAAGATGTCCCCAAGTAGTATCTTAGGTCTTCTTAATATCTCTCAGGTACTCAGCATTAATTTTCTGAGTACGGGCTTGACGAATCCGGGCTCCTGAGCCGTGGGCTGTGTCGCGCCAACAATCCGCTACACCGTAAGCTCTGAGCGTGCTTCAACGACCATCGTTTGGCGCGACGGTGGAACGTTGTACGTTTCAGAGCCCGAGGAGCTTGGCTTAATCAGCCGGATCGCGAGGACGGTACAAATCTCTATAAAAAGCCTCAACCTCAAGGTGTGCTACGTGCCGAGGAGGTGCATGGCTGTTGAAGTTGAACAGTCGCTAGCGAGTAATCTCTGAGAAACCTGCCGCACCTCAGTTATATAAGACTTACCCAGACAAGCGGGGCTCTGCCTGGGTGGACTTTTAGATCCCTAGCTGCTTGTAGGAACACCATGAAGCGATCCCGAAACGTTGCCGGACGTACAACCGGTATCTCTAAGAGAGGAAGGCGTGATTTAATTGCTGGTACGTATGACCCGCAATCGTTCCCTTCCCTGGCCACCCTATGGGAGGAACGTAGGGCCCGTTAATAAGGTGAGGCTTATGCCCCTAAATACATGGTCTGTAGCAGGATGTATAGCGAATCCTTTCAATCGACGAAGCCATTATTTTTTGTGGAGCACCTGGAGGATAAGTATGGAGAGGTTGAGGGCATCCTAACGACGTCATCCCCAGCGCATTGACGGGCACTGCTTGCCTGTGACAATAAGACCTCACAAGAGTTTAAACATGGTCCAAGGCATTATATTAGACTTCCTGTTGCAATATGATGTCGAACAAACCTAGAGCGGTGAGGCGTTCATTTTATCTGGCGTATTTGTAGGGGACTGAAAGAGAACAGAATTTCCACTGGTGCCTTCATCTTGGCTTTCGAAGGTGATTCATTGCCTGAGGAGGTCAAGGTGATTAAGCCCTACATTCCTCCCTCTATGCATTGTTTCAAGTGTTGGAGGTTGGGCACATGTCATCCCAGTGTGATGCCGATCCAACCTGCCGGAAATGCGGACGTGAATCTCACCCCAACGTCCCATCTGCCCCTCCTCCAGTCTGCGTCAACTGCTCGCCACATTGCACAATTATGCACAAAGAGAGGAAAATCTTGGAATATAAGACCTTGGACAGGCTGTCATACTCAGCGGCTAAACGTAAGTACTTGATACTCCATCCTGTAAGCATGATCACCTCCTATGCTGCTGCTGCTTAGTCGTCGCTATGTGTGTTGCTGAACGCCAGCTCCAGGGCGCCATACGTAAGGCTCAGACATGGGCCTTCCCCCATGGATTTCATTTCTCGGCCGCCAAGACGTGCTTTATGCACTTCTGGTGGCGTCGGGCGGTCCACCCAAATCCAGATCTTTATATTAACGACCAACTACTCACTGTAGTAGAAACTCACCGTTTCTTAGGACTGGAATTTGATGATCGGCCTACGTGGAAATCACATATTCGCCAACTTAAACAGAAGTGCTGGCGGCACCTCAACGCCCTCCGGTGCCTTAGCAGAACCACTTGTGGCGCAGACCGTGGTATCCTGCTGCGTTGCTACAAAGCACTTGTTCTGTCACGTTTTGACTACGGGAGTGTAGTATATGGTTTCGCATCGCCCTCGGCACTGCAGATTCTGGATTCTATCCACCACTGCGGCGTTCGACTCGCGACAGGGGCTTTCTGAGTGAATTGGATTCTTTTCCTCTACCATCTTAGTTCAAATTCCAGTCGCGTACGCCACCATTTTGTCTACCTCGACCTCTACTTCGACTGGACTTGACACGCAGCTCCAAACGCTCCGTTCAGCCAGAAGCACTAAACTGGGCAATTCCTGTCAATTCTAGATGTGTACCAGGACTCCACAATAGTCTTCACTTATGGTTCGAGGGCAGAGATGTCTCGGCATTGCATATACGCACGCCGAACATACGGAACTGCGTTACTGCAGTGTGTTCACTGCTGAGATAGTAGCCATCTTTCGATCAAATAATTTTCTGCCCCGGGGAGTCTGCAGTGACTCCCTAAGTAGTCTACAGGCCCTCGATCAGTGCTTCTCTCGCCATCCCTTGATTAAGGCCATTCAAGAATCCCTATACGACATCGACCGTTGTGGGAGGTCGGTAGTATTTATCTGGGCACCAGGGCACGTTGGGATAGATGGAAATGAGATGGCTGACAGCTTAGCGAAAGAGGCTACCCGTAAACCAACCCTGAATATAGGTATCACAGCTCCTGACATCGATTCGATGTTACATAGTCGCGTTCTTGGTCTGTGTAGTACAGAATGGCGTACCCTTCGGACGCCCAACAAATTGCGACTAATAAAGGAGACAACCAACGTGTGGAGGTCCTCCATGCGGAATCCTCGCAGGAATTCTGTTGTCCTCTGCCGACTCCGCATTGGCCGTACTTGGCTTACGCACGGTCACATTCTCCGTCGCGAGGATCCTCGTCACTGTCGATGAAGTGCGCCTTTGACAGTCGCCCACATCTTACTCGAATGCCCAACTTTCGCCCCTCAAAAGCGTACTGTTAATCTTGCTAAATCCTGACGACTTGTTTTAGGTGACAATGCCTCTGTGGCTGGTTCTGTTTTAACTTTCATTCGTAACAGCGGATTCTACAATTCCATCTGACGTTCATTGAGAATGCTTTATCCATTTATTCTGCACCTGCTTAATATTTTTAGACAGGTTATATTAATGTGTTACAGAGTAGTTAGACGTTCTATTTTTATTTCTGTGAACACCCTGGACACTCTGGTCTTCTCTTTTAAATCTCTTCTTTCTTCCCTTTACTTGGTTCTTTGATTTCTGATATTTTCCATCTACGGTTTGATGTAGTTAACGCGTTATGTCCCATTTTAGCGATCTATTATGTCTTCTTTGTTATTGGAAAAAGGGTCTGATGACCAGAGTAGTTTGGTCCCTTTCAAACTCCAACTCAGCCATCTTCTTAATATCGAAAAATGTGCCGAAAACGTGCTGCCGCCTCCAATAAGTCCAAGTTATCAAAGGTATCGATATCTCCTGAACCCACACTGAAAGTAACTCAAGAGCTGCCTGGATTCTAACATCCAGACAAGGCGGCGGTTGACCATAAACTCTAAAGTCTTTCTCACACAGTTATTGAGGCCGATAACTTGAAACGGTAATAGGAAAGTTTTGCAATGTGACGCAACTTTATACTTGCATTGTAACCGTTGTGCCAAGTCTGTGGCCGCAGTTGTTTAGTGGCAGAGTCAGTTTGAGGTGCTTGCCATTACAGTAGTAACGAAATGACATTCGGTCAGTTTTGGTGTAAAAATTTGCGCATAGTTTAAACACGAACCAGTGCTTTTAAGAAATTACTCTTTCGCTCATTGGTGTGTGTACACTGCGTACAACTACATTAAGCTGGTACAGAGAATCACAAAGAGGAAATTTCACTCTGGAGGATGGCGAGAGGACGGGAAGCCCACGATCATCAGTTACGTAGGAAAATCTTGATGCTTCTTGGAAAACTCTAGACGGAAACAGTCAAGAGACCTGTAAGCAGATAAAGGTTACCCTAAGAATAAATGCACCAGCAATTCTTTCGATTCTGCATGATCGTTTTCAAATAATGAAACTTTGTTGTCTCCGAGTGCACTGACGGACAGCTGATGACACGAAATGTGACCTGCTGTCGGGAGATATCAAAAATAATTATAAGGGAGAATTTGAGTATGTGAATAACATCGTGGCAGGTGACGAGACTTGGCGGTACTATTATGACGAGCCGACTAAGACTCATCTCAAGATGGCGACATACCCACCGCTGTCAGAAAATGATAGGTTTTTTTTCCAAAACGGGTGGAATTGTGCAGCGTGTTGTTTACACACACAGAAGAAAGACATAGGTAAATAGTACACTGGGCAGTGCTTGCACAAACTCATACAATATTAAAGGATCCTGCGAACGAAGTCAACAATGGACACTTGGTTCCTTCATCACGACAATGCTCCAGCTCACCGCGCGAAAGCATACTCCGGATATTTGCGGGGTACAAGATTAAAATAACAGTACAGAACTTTCCCCTTGAGACTTTGCACTGTTCCCGCTTGTGAAAATAAAGTTGAAAGGAAAGTGATGAGGACCACCTGAGGGAGCATTGAAGCGCTATGCTCCGATAAGCGAGCCATTCCCCGTCGGGGGTTCGAATCCTCCCACGGGCATGGATGTTTGTGTTGTTTTTAGTATAATGTGGTTTATAAGTAGTTCGTAAGTTTAAGGACTCCTGATCCCGCATTTAAGTCCCATAAGCTTAGCAAACATTTGAACATCTCCTGAGGGCTTCGAACGAGTGTGCCTCACTTCCTACAATCCCTGCAGAATCTTGGGAGAACTGGTTAAGGGATTGGTTTCGGTGGACGTTTTGGAGCCCTTCTGGTACTTTCCACGTACCGTGTAACCTTAAAAAATTCACTAATTATTATGGAATGCTTTTCACGGAATAGTGTCATTGCAGATCAGGCCATGCTGTCGCTTATTCTAACGGCATTACAATGCTAATTCGATTCAGCAAACTATACAATGTGATTAATGATAAACAATGTTTTCGAGCGTCAAAGAGACAATTATGTGTCTGGGTAACTTAGTGAATTTAGTTGGGGGAAACTGCACGAGCCTCCCCGTAGATTGCATTCACCACTCGAACATCAAGCAGTCGGGCTTCCCTTGGAAACGACGTAGTCGGCCAATCCTGCAATCATCGGTACACCAAAAGCAAAATGCAAAAGCTCTCAGAAGAGCCCCAAGAAAGGCCTTTATCGAGACCATCCCTTGTGACAAATTCCTGCAATATTCAAATATTCAAACTTTTGTGGAGCTTATGGGACTTAACTACAGGGTCATCAGTCCCTAAACTAACAAACTACTTATGAACTATCTTATACTAAAGACGACAGAAACATCCATACTCGAGGGGGGATTCGAACCCCCGGCCCCAGCGGCCGTGCAGACCGTGACTGGCACGCCGCAGACCGCTCGGTTACTGCGGCCGGCCTGCAATATTGAAGGCTTATCTGTAAATAAAGAAATTTTATTATCTGACATGTGCAAGCGCAACAACTGTGATGTTTTATTGTTGCAAGAAACACATAGAACACTAATTAGCCACAGACAAAAAATACATGTTATGAAATTAGTTTCTTGAGAAACCACTTGAAAAGTACGTAAGTGCTATTTTTGTAAAACCTAATTTGGACATACGATCCTGTGCACTGATCTGTGAAAGAAAATGTGGAAATCCTAACTATTCAGCTACAATCCTACACAGTAACATCTGTGTACAAACCACCCAGTGAGGTTCCACTTTACGTCGCCTGATAATTTCCACAAGTAGAACATTCATGTTGAACTGGGAGATTTTAACTGCCACTTGAGGCTATAATCAAATGAATGAGGATGGCGAAAAGCTGGAGATCTGGACAGCGCAGGCTAAGCTGAAATTGATACACGATCCAAAGCTGCCTGCATCATTTAACAGCGGAAGATGGAGGCGAGGATATAATCCAGATAACATTTTTGTCTCTGAAATGGTAGCCGAATAGTGTGTAAAGCAAATCGAGGACCCAATTTCAAGATCGCAACACAGGCCAATTACTTGTTGCATCACAGCAACGATAAAACCAGAAATAACGCGCTTTGAGAGACGTTTCAATTTCAGATAAGCTCACTGTGAACTCTTCACGGAGGGCATTGACAAGGAGAGCTTGGAAATAAAACTTGAGGCATAAGCATACAAGAAATTTATAGATCTTGTCCAGAACTTCTCACGACGACACATACCTACAGGGTGCCGTACACAGTACATCGCCGGGCTCAATAATTATAGCACGGAAGCTCTGAGAAAGTATGAACTGTGCAATAGGAATCCTTTTGTCAGAAGAAACAATCCAGGCAGGTGAGGTACTGATGTGTGGTATTTCTAAAGCAAGAAAAGAAAAGTGGTGCAACCTCCTACAAAAGACTGACATAAAACTCAGCAGCAGAAAGCATGGAAACTGATCGAACATCTAAGCAACGACCCAACAGAACCAGCACCAAATTACAGTAAAGATACACTTGATCAAATAGATCACCAACTTCTTATGAATGGAAAAACCAAAAAGAAGATCAGGAATTTCAAAAAGAACAGAAATTTTAATGCAGAGAACTGTTTCCTTGTTCGCCCGTTCTTACTTTATGAGCTGCAAGATGTCATATTAGAACTTAAAAACAATAAGGCCGTTGGTCTCGACGATCTGAGATCCCAGCAAATTAAGCACTTTGGACCGGGAGCACAGTCGTGGATACTGCAGCTAATGAACAACTACATTACTGTGGACGAAAGCCAAGGTTGTTGCGCTATTAAAACCTGGAAAAGACCCATGTGAAGCAAGAAACTTTCGGCCGGTCTCCCTGCTGTGCCACCTATTTAAAGTCCTGGAACGAATGATCCTCAAGCACACATCACATTATGTGGACAAAGCCCTCATTAACGAACAAGCAGGATTTCGATCAAGAAATCATGCTGTTGCCGGATACTTAATCTCACACAATATATAGAAGACGGCTACCAGAGAGGAGAAGTAACTGGGTTTGTGTTCCTGGATCTCAGCGCCACATATGACACAATCAACCATAAGCTGCTTACCCAGAAAGTATATAATGTCACAAATGACAACATCCTAACTATGTTCATGCTATGAATGTTACAGAACAGACGTTTCTATGTAAGCTTGCAAACCAAAAACAGCTAACAGGGGACACAAAAAAATGGACTTGCACAGGGCAGTGTTGTGGTACCAATTCTTTTTAACATCTACACAAACGATCTTCCTATTAACCAACAGACGAGAATGTTCATCTATGCCATATAGGATATGACATTAACAGAATTAGCGACCCACTATGAAGATAACAATCTAAGACCGAAACCCAGTAAGTCGCAAGTGTCTGCGTTCCATCTTAGGAACAAACAAGCTGAACAGAAACTCCACGTCACGTGGCAAGGGGAGAAGCTGGACACACAAATAGTCCGTAGTACCTGGGAGTGACATTGGACAGAGCCCTTACTTTCAAGCAGCACTGTCACAACACCAAGATAAAGATCTGTGCCAGGAACGAGATACTGCGGAAATTGACATTTTCCTCGTTGGGAGCTCTGCCACATGTTCTGCGCACCACCGGACTAGCGCCCAGTATCTCAGCAGCGGAATATGCTGCGCCAGTGTGGAGAAACTCGGCGCACGCTAAACAAGTTGTTCAAATGTTTAAAATTATTATGGGACCAAACTACGTTGGTCATCAGTCCCTGGTCTTACAAACTACTCTTAATCTAAGTTAAACTAATCTAAGGACAACACATACATCTATGCCCGAGGAAGGAGGCCTCGCGATCCGTAACATGGCGCTCCAGACCGCTCGGCTACTCCGGCGCGGCTAAACAAGTTGACATCGCTGTCAATGAAACAGTACGTATCGCCACAGGATATCTCAAGCCAACTCCCACAACCAAAATTTATCTCGTCATAAGCATAGCACCACCCGCTGTTCGAAGGAAGGTCTTCGCCGAGTTAGAAATATCAAAACTAAAGAACGATCCACGGCACCCGATGCATTTGCACCGCAAACAAGGGGTCCGGTTGAAGTCCCGCAACAGTTTCATTGACACAACTAAAGAGGTCGTTACCAAGCCCAGCATAAGGCGTATATATTTGTGGAAAGAAACTGTGCCACTCTCCGTGAGGAGGGATCTGCAGGAAATGAACTTCCATTTCCAACTTGGAAAACAGTAAACCAGCTGCGCACAGGAGTAACTAGAAGCAAATCAGACCTATTGAAATGGGATATAGTGATGATAAAGGTTGTAAATGTGGGGCAGTACAGGATTTTAATCATCTATTGACTTGTACAAACATGTCAATAACATGTACTATGGACGATATTCTTAAAGTAAACTACAAAGCAACCTATGTTGCTGATTACTGGAAAGCGAGGATATAATCGGTGTAACCGGACAAGGAAGAAGAAGCGGATTTCCTTGTCAACGATGCTATTACAGCTTAACTTACGTTTGTTAATTCCACATATATTCTATCTGTTTACCTGAAGAACAGACTAGTTACGAAAAGAGAATAAAAGCTGTTTTTATATGTTTTGAGGAAAAGCATTACCTGACTTATAACTGAGACTTAATTGGTAAACAGCTGATCAGAAAATAGATTTACTCTTTTAAATGCATTGTGTCATGTATTTTTTATTTTGTTCCAGTCCATTACTGAAGTAGTTTCTAGTCGGGTGAGCAGTTTTCTTGGCCTTTTACCGCATCGTATTCGTTGCATAAGTCTTTTCTTCAGCATTCAGTCACTCGGTCGACATGAACTCCTTTCTACAAAAACCTTGTAAAGCTCTTCTAATGATCTCGCTGTCAAGTACCCGGGAAATAAGAACGTATGGTAAAATGCTCATTTCTGATGTTTCTGGAAAGGGGCCGTGTTTTGGAATTAATTGTGAAAGACATCCTAATTATTGGCACTTTCTCTTATCTGTGAAGGCAACATTTTTCTCTACACAATGCGCCTTTAATTTGTTTTGCACATTGTTTATTATTCTACTATTACTTCTTCGTTTTATTAAGAACCGTAATGTCACAAGTAATTTAGTTAATGAGTTCAAAAGTCTGCGTACAAATTGAAATTCTTTTTACTACGTAGACATTCATTATCAATTAGAGTACCCTGCGTACATCAGACCATTTACACTGCTCTGCTAGTGATTGAGACAATATGTAGTCGCAAACCTGCTTTTCCCCTGTATTCGCCGTGAATTAGTATATTTTGCCACTCTACGTTCTGGTTTTTCCCGGTGTCCGCCTCTCATTTCCGCACAACAGGTTCTCGGGAAGAATATAAATTTGTTCTTTATTTTCAAGTAAAATTTCAAGTCCATGAATAAAGTAAATAAATTGTATGTGCACATTTACGTTCTCCAGTAATTTTATCACCTATGATCCATAAATGAAACAAAGTTAGCGTAAAGCTTGCTGTGCAGTGAATTGTAGCGCTTCTCGGCTTTCAACCTTCATCATTTCATCCTGGATAGTTACTCACTTCTCCGCAGAACGCCACCTACGTCCTCAACAGTTTATTCAATCTTTTTATCTTTTTCTTGCGTTAAATGTAGCACACTATCCCTTAATTTACTATTATAAAATTAAATCTTTTTATTCTTTCCTTTCGCATGTCCCTTTCGTAATTCTCTCTTCTTTATATCGACTTACGACGCTCCTTCAAGAATTTCAGGCACGCCACTGACTTCATTTTCATGGCCTCCTGCTGTTCATGTCGGTAAATGTTGTTTGTTCTTTCGGTCACATCCTAAAGAACAGACAGTATATCTATAATCATATCTATGAACTTAAGTCTGTTTCATGATTTTTGCCTTCTAATTTTTCCAATGTATCTCCATTGGTTCGCTGTCTTTTCATTCTTCGGAATGTATTTTGTCAAATTCTTAGACGCAAATCTATGCATGTTACTAGTGTTCCAAAGGCAGGAAAATTTATTTCATTTCTTCTGTGATATTCGTACCTCTCAACGAAATCACTACTGAAAAATTAAGAATAAAAATGGCAGATATAAACAATTAGATACCCGCAACGGTGGCGATTTCCTTAGAATCCCTTAGGTTACAGTGCTGCGTAAATCTACATACATAAACCCATGTTCAGCAATAGAAAATATCTAGAAAGACTATACATAGGAAGTTCATATGAACTGTGTGGACAGTGTCATGTTGTCTAGTATGCACAGGGTCTGTTAACTTGATGGATGGATGGAGGCATAGACGCGTATGCGGTGCGAATGGACTCCCGTGGATAGCGATCCGTAATGCATTCACCTCATTCCGCAGTTCATCCATGGTGATTAGCATTGGATCACAGGGCTGCACCCATCGATTCACAAGATGCCACACATTTTTGATTGGCGATCTGGTGGCCCAGTTGGTCGTGGTCGTTCATTGTCTTTCTGAAAAATGCCGTCTGTGGCTTCAAGCAGAAAGGGATACGAATGAACTGTGACTAGTGGTTGTACCCAATAGCAACCTACACCATAGCCCTAAGTTTCCGTTGTATGTATTGTGGGAATGTCGAACCCCTGTCTGCGACGAATCAAAACACAACCATCATTTGGACCACCTGGAGAATTGACAAAGGCGTATTACACGGCGACATCATATCGTTACTACATTACACGGGCGCGGTCTTCGCGGTTCGCTCCCAGCGTTTATCCAAAACTTCTTAGCTCTCCGGACCTTCCGCGTACAAATCGGCACCTCCGATAGTTCTTTGCATATCGAGGAGAATGGGGTCCCTCTTTATTGAGCGTTCCCCTAGTTTCAATGGTTATTAGTGGCCTAGCAACAACAGTAGGATCTGTCTCATTATATACTGACGACTTCTGCATATACGAGGGTTGGAACTAAAAAAAAGGCAACACTGCTGTGGAGACACTAGGCTCTGTAATCTACTATTGTCGCTGATAGTACACGTTATTGACATACATACCTTACCTCCGAGCAAATGGGCTCGCCCGTCCCAAATCACCGACGTGCGAACAATCGAGGGAGACACAGGGACTTGTCAGCCAGTGGTCTAACGTAATCACTACGCTTTCGAAACAGGAACAACGGAGTTGCATCTAGTTTGAATTTTCCAGAGGTCGTACAGCACGACAGTGTCATCAAGGTCTTCAAGTGCGTCAGAACCCCAGTATGGTAAAAGTTATGTGATTCTCGTGTAAGACTGTGATGGTGTTATCCTAAAGCATTACGTTCCTCCACGGCAGACCGTCAATGCACAATATTACAGTTCGTTTTTGGAGCATCATCTGCCACCAGATTTGCCAAAGAAGCGGAACCACTTTCTGCTCAACGCATCCATCATTTTGCACGACAATGAGTGAGTGCATATAGCGCATTCTGTGGCTGCTCTGTTCGGTTTATGGGACTGTACCATCAGTCATATTACGCGGTCTTAAGTCCTAGTGCCTTTGATTTGATTCCGACGAGGAAGGAACCACTTCGTGGCATTCGCTTCAGAACTGATCCAGAGATTTGACAGGGATAGACCGCTCCATTCGCACCATCAACAGATCAGGCTCTGCTAAAGGTGCACTACGCCCTCCACATCACTGGAAATGGGTTCTACGCACACAGGTGACTACTTTGAAGGACAGTAAGAGGTACAAACATGTAAAGCTTTTGTATCGATTGTGAATAAATAGTTGCCACAATTTAAGTTCGAACCCTCGTATTTTAGTATATGTGTTGCTGAACGCCAGTTCCAGAGTCATAGGCTCTAGCCTATGGGTTCCACTTATTCTCCCCAAGACCTTTGTTATGCATTTATGTTGGCGTCGGACAGCCCATCCACATCCGGAACTTTATATTGGCTGAAATTTACCCAATGTAGAGGAAACTCATCGCTTCTTGGGACTGGTGTCTGACTCCCGGCTAATAAGGCCTCCTTATTTTCCCTGGTTTAAGCAGACGTCCTGGCAGTACCTTAACGCCTTCCGCTGCCTTAGGAATGCCACCTCCGTACGCAGCAGCATTGCTACAAAACCCTTCTTCTGTCACCACTGAGAGGGTAGCATATGGTTCAGCATCACCCTGAGCGTTGCAGATGCTGCACCCACCCCACCATTATGGAGTTTAGCTCGAAATAGTAGCTTTCAGAACAAGCCCTGTGGACGAGTCTCCTCGTGCAGGCTGGAACTCTCCAAGTACAAATCAGTCGCCAATAGCTGCTGGCCAACGACATTACTAACGTCAGTGGCTTGCCTAATCATCCAAACTACCGACTCCTTTTCCCAGAAACGACCCTTCAAATTCCACAATGTTGGTTGAGATCGTTGATGACGGTGCCTTTTCAGTAATTTGAAGTTGTGTCCACTCTCTCTTTTAGTTTCAATAGCATGCACCTCCATGGTGTAAACGTCGACCTCAGCTTCGATTGGAATTATCGCAGTGCTCCAAAAACTCAGTTCCCCGAGACCCTTCGCCATCAATTTCTGGCAATTTTGCTGGGTGGCTGCAGCGTCTTCATTGCAGAGCAAGTAGCCATCTTTTGCACACTCGATCTTATCCTTTCCTGCACCGGAAAGTCGTTCCCTACCTTCAGCATTTCCCTGAGAGGTCTACGACCCTTTATCGCTGCTTCCCTCGCTATCCTTTGATAATGACCATCCGGGAGTCCATATAAACCGTCGAACAACGTGCACGGTGGATTCCAGAGCACGTCGGGACAAAAGGTAACGATCTAGCTGGCAGGTTAACCAAAGACGCTACCCATGCACTTATTCTGGGTATCTATATACCAGCTCTGTCCTCCGTTCGATTTTACGCAGTCGATTTTTCTTTTTGTGTAGTAGTGGATGGCGTACCCTACAAATTCCCAACGAATTGGATCAATACAGAAGACAAGGAACTTGTGGAGGCCCTCTATGTGGACCCGAATTAGTCGTCGTCTGTGGCTCCGTATCGGCCATACTTGGCTGACACGTGATCACCTCCGTCGCGAGGACCCGTACTAGACTGCTCCAATTTATCCGTCCGGAGGCGAACTTTTAATCTCCCTGACTCATTAAACCTCGTTTTAGCTAACAATGCCTCCATTACTGATTAAGTTTTAAATTTTATTCGTGTGAGTGGAGTGTATCATTCCATCTGAAGTTCAGTTAGTGTCCATTATCTATTCTCCATTTGTCTAATACTTTTAGGTAGGGGATTTTAATGTGTAACAGTGGATGGATTTTCTAATTCTGTTTCTGCTATCATCCAGCCACGACATTCTGGTATTCTTCTCAAAGTTTTATCTCCTTTCTTCCATCTTATTCGCTTCTTTTACTTTTGACGTGTTAGATACTAAGCTTGATGTAGTTTAACACACTGTTTTATGCACATTTTAGCGACGTTTAAAGTAATCCCTGTGATTCGAAAAAGGGACTGAGAACGTTGCAGTTTGGTCTTTTTCTAAACCAAACCAACCTACCAGCAACCGTCATTTTCATGCAAACACCACCTCGATTCGTCCTAAGACACATTCTTGTCCCCAGTGACATCGTTCGAAACACCATTGCCGTCTGTTATGTTTGCACATCAGTCAAAGCTAAGTCCAAGCCTTAATAAACGGCGTCGCACTGTTTTACAAAGTGCAAGAAACTTTTATGAAATAGTATTCTTGACATAAATGATAGAATAAAAATTAACAGTCGCGCGGGAACAGCTGAGCGTTCTAGACATCTTGTCAGAGACTGCGAGTCCTCGCTCAAGTATGTGTGTGTTTGTGTGTGTTGTCCTCAGGTTAGTTTAAGTTAAGGCAATATATGCAAGCAATGCCGATAGGTCGCTGAGGTTTTAATTAATGGAACTTCTTTATTACTACTTTCGGGCGAGGCCCATCACCAGATAACCTATTTAAATAAACAATTATTTGCACAAGGGTTCTGCACAAGTAATAATAAAACACAAAACAACAAATACAAACCGTTTTATGTCGTTTACAATATAAAATGCTAACACATCAGTAACTTGTATCCTAAGGTGGCTGCTACGTAAGTATGAAAATCAAAACTCCGGGGACGAAATAAATTTGAATCTCACTATCAGGCGCGTAGAGCAAAGCGATTTTAACATTCCACAGATACAAATTTTGAAACTAATATATGATGACAGATGATATTTCTTCTTTTTTTAATGAAAATAAGTTGTCCTAAAATAACTGGAACTTCGAACATGCTGTACAATAAAATAAGCAGTTACAAGACTTAGCAATCAAAAGTTTTAAAAGTAGCTTGAATAGACTTCGTGAGTCAAGTACATAGCGGTGTTACACAACGTAAAGGTAAAGAAATAGAAAATGATTTTTATAAAAGTCAACCAACGTAAAATATGTGCTTTTAGGAAATATTAAATTTGAACCAAGAGCCATTGGGGGAGGGTGAAAGGAACACACGAGAATATCAGACCACAATAAAATCATGGAACAGATAAATCGTCTAGCGATAAAATACAGTGCAGAACCCTACGTGATGATGGGGCACGCCCGAAACTAGTAATAAAGAAGTTGCATTAATTAAAACCTCAGCGATCTATCGGCATTGCTTTAAGGAAAAATTGTCGCATACCTGATGCACGACTTCTTTTTGGAATATATAATTTAAGTTAGTTAGGTAGTTTGTAAGTCTAGGTACTGGTAACCACAGCAGTTATGTCTGGAGAATAGTGGGGATGTGAAACGAGTTGGAATCCCTTTTCCAATAATTTTGCGACCACAACTGCTGAGGTGTGTTCTAGTGCATTGTCGTGATGGAAAACTGCTGTTTCGTGGGCCAATCGAAGGCGTTTTCCTTGCAGATCGGTTTTTAAAGAGTCCAATAACAATGAATAGTAGGCACCTGTAATAGTTTTACCCTGTTCCAGATATTCGATGGGGATTATCCCTTGTGAATCCCGAAAGACCGGTCTTCGCCATTTTTGGTGCAGATTCTCCCTTGATAACCCATTGTTTAGATTGTTCTTTGGACTCAGGAGTATAGTAATGTATCCATGATTCATCCACAATGACGAAACGACGCTTAAAGGCCTGCGGATTCTTTCTCAACAGCTGCAAACCTTCCTTGCAACACTTCACACGATTCCGTTTATGGACAAGCATCAGCACTCGCGGTCCCCATCTTGCGGATAGCTCTTTCATGTAAAAATGCTTATGTAACATATTTGCACCTGTTCATTAGAGATGCCCACAGCACTAGCAACTTTTCTGTGATCCACCACCATATCCAGGATTTATCAATGATTTCTGGAGTGCCGCGGTGGAGTAGCCGAGCGGTCTAAGGCGCCTCTCTGCAGAGCACGCGGTTGCTCGCCGTCGGAGGTTCGAGTCCTCCCTGGGGCATTGGTGTGTGTGTGTGTGTGTGTGTGTGTGTGTGTGTGTGTTGTCCTTAGGTTAGTTTACCTTACTTTAAGTAGTTTGTAAGCTACGGCTAATGACCATGCAGTTTGGTCCGATAGATTTACAAACCTCCACAGGACGTCCAGAACGTTCAGCGTCACTTGTGCACATATAGCCACTCCGAAAATTTTGGAACCACTTATAAAATGTTCTAATCTAAGGTGCAGAGTCACCATAATGTTTACCAAGCTTCTCTTTAGTCTCCTGACGCATTTTGCCTTTCCTAAAGTAATTTATAATCACCACACGAAATTTTTTGTCCATTCTTTGACAATCACTAGACTTCCTTGATTCACACGAATGTCGAACACAAATAAAAAGACCAATATTGCTGAACTTTCCAAAGATGCTACTAACATGACCTCGATACGCGCCGTTCAGTGCCAACTCTCGCACTTCGTACGGACTTTTGAAACGCCCCTCTGCATTTGCTACTATCGCGATGTTATTGGTAAATCATATGCAGTGATAAGGAAATTTCTCGTGGGTTACGTTTAGTGCTTGCTCAGTAACTGAATAACGTTCGAATTCATCCTATGTGGGAGCATCTGCATAATACCACAGTCTAACATACCAGTCGCGACACTCACTGGTGTAAAAACTGTTAACGTCTGACAGCTGGGACGACACTAGCGCTCCATGCGGTGAGCAAGGGAGCTGCCTTTTAACATCATGCCTATAACACTTCATTTTCAACACTTTTCTGCGTAATTTCCGATATTAATGTTTTATTTTATTCCGATATTAATGTTTTATTTTAGACTCGATGGCATTAGTTTAATATCTGTCGAAAAGGATTGTGCTGGAATTAAAACCTGTGCAGCTACAACAGATAATGAAATGGCGAAATCTTAAACCACTCGCGCAGAAATACGCACCGATCCAAATATTTTTGCAGCTTTCCCATTGAAACTGAAATAATGAGCGTCAACATACAGACAGAGTAAGAATCGTGGCCATGTAGCTCCATAAGTAAACGGGTATGATAACTGCCGTTTAGTTGTGTGTTTTCTTTGCAGTACACATGTTAGAAAAACTACGACTTTCGTCTTTATTATCGCTCTGCGTTGGATGAGGTAGCCTCCTGGCAAGTAACAGTAGAAGTAGGTGGAAGAATTTATTTTAAAAGCTGAAAGTTTACCAGCCTTTCCTCATTACGTTTAGGTGCACAGTTAACACGAATTAACTAGATTTATTTCCGAAAAATCGGGCGAGTACTACCATTGACTCAGATGTGATTTTGCTGTTAATATCGTCTACGCTTTTTGGATATTTGCCTGTCTCCTCCCTCAGAATGTTACAGGTGGTTTTCACCTTATTTTCACATTTTCCGATTTTTTTCTGAAATTATAAAGTTTTAAAATTTTGTAGTAGCTTTTGAAGTTTGGTCTTCAGGTCTCTGTGGGAATTTAATTTTCAGGGCTAATCATGGCGGCTTGTTCGGTATTTCGAATAATGTTGGTGCAGCATTCCATACCAGTTTCTGCGTTCATGAACTGGTTTCGTTAGAAATGCAACGAACAAAATTTCGCGTTATTGTACAGGTAAACGGTTTCTTTCTTCAGCAAATCTTTTCTTATGCAATTTATGATTCATTTTCTACTCTTTAAACGATCAAATAATATAATTATACTTATATTTAAGTAATTTTCCAGACGATTCATAACGAAAACATTTCGGAAATCGAATATCACCAGCGAGTAACACGGCACAATTCACGAGATACCGCCAACTCAGTAGGGTCCATTGGTGGCAGCTTGGCGCTACGATCTCAGTGGGTAACAAAAATTCGCTCGAGTGTCGTGACTGGTATGTTACACTGTGATAATACTACATTTATTCATATCGTAAGCGCACACCATTTTCTTACAATTAATTGGAGGAAATGTAAAAACGTTATCTAATTGCAAGTTGTCGTCGCTGCTCATGACAGTAATGTCCGTCATCGCTTTCCGCTCTGGGTCTACACCACAGACATATATTACTAGACTGGCAATGCCATATACAGTATCATTGGTGTTAGTGAAGTCTCGCCGCCATATTTCTATATTATGACGTGCGAGCAGTCGCAGTCGTGTGAGTTATTACAGAAAACAATCGTAAAAATACGGATGAACTGACGTAACTATGCTGTCCTTAGAGTTTTGACTTGTAGGAAATTCTTGTTTTGTATATGGCTGAAGTTTTTTAAGCTTGAGTCAACTTCGACACATACAGTAATGAGTTGCATTGATTTGCTGTTATTATTATTAGTTTGTTACAAATTTCATTCAACTTCGGATTTTCTTTCTGTAGTATGGTCATTATAAAAGTGTACCCTTATTCTTTTGAGAGTTCTTACGAAATCTATAGTCCGCTTTGACGCACACACTGTTGAGTCGCGTTTCTTGTTTTTATTGATCTGTTTCCAGTTTCGATCAACTTCGGTTTTTCTTTTAATAGTATGACCGTTATAAATGTGTTCTTTTGTCGTGGTAAACTCATAGCTTTATTCTTGTTAGTGGTTTTCAGATAACTGCTTCTGCTTTAACCGTACATAACGGTAAAATTTTACCTATCATCCCGCCGACCTCTCATGGTTATGTTGGCAACACAACAAAATGGTAGAAAGTCTTTGCCTAGATGTTAATGTTAATGTTTAACCATCCATAACATGTTCTTCTCATAACACGATTCGAAAATGTGGAAGTGTTAGCTCAAATGCAAATCATGTTGAAACCAACTAGTAAAGCTTACAACGTCATACCGTGTCAGAAGATCATAGTAGTACCGTACGGAAACGTTTCGACGTTAGGTGAGGCAAGATGGCGGCATCAAACTTCAGTCACAGAGGCAAGTTTGCCAGTCTAGTAATGTATGTCTCTGGTCTACACGACAACAGCGAGAAATACTTTGAGCTAGAACACGGCTGTAGCTAGTAGGTGGCCCAGTTAGTTCCCACTGCCTCCGGGATCGCTCTGTGCAGTGGCGTAGCTATCATAGGGCTAGGCGGAGCAGTGCCCCGGGGCCCCAGAGCTCAAGGGGCCCCTTGGCCTACGTGACCAAAATGTTCAAATGTTTGTTAAGCTTAAGGGACTTAACTACGGGGTCATCAGTCCCTAAACTTACAAACTACTTATGAACTACCTACAACTAAGGACAGCACAAATATCCATGCCCGAGGGGGGATTCGAACCCCCGACCGTAGTGGCCTTGCAGACCGTGACTGAAGCGCCTCAGTCTCCTCGGCCACTGCGGCCGGCCATACGTGACCGACGTTCGAAAAAAGTTACCGTAGATCCTTGAACACTTTCATGTCCGCCTATTACTTCGGATAATCGAAGTTCAACTGTATATAATTAGTTGAATGAAGGTTTTCCAGCTTTGACCTTTTTGAACCCTGACCAATAAACCTCAAACGCACGAAGTGAAATCCAAAACTTATTCGCACCCAAGAATATAAACATAACAAGGTCCTTTGCTTGACCGCTAAGACGTGGACCCTGCCATCGTCAGCCTATTGTCCGTTGAAGTCAGAGAAGCTGTGCCTGCCAATCTTTGCGAAATAACAGTGAATGGTGCTGAATTACTAGCACAGTGTTTGACAGTAGACAGTGTGACCACATTTGAATATGAAGTCTCTGCAATGTATTATTAAGCTCGGTATTATTATGGTAACTCAATTGTTTGTGTAGTGAATTCCCCAAGGATGTGCTCCATAATCATAGATCCCAATGAAGTGCTGTAACCAATTGTACTCTGAAATTCGTGCAAGAAGAAGAGAAAATATGGTTACTTTGTCACAGTAGTAAATTGTGCATTCAAGATACTACCCTGTACCCCACTGCTACTATAATAAGCGAAGATGTCAACTTAGTTATTTTACTTATTATTTTTTCCTGGCCAGACATTAATAAATACTTCATGAAGCCTGGTAGGGGCACGGCTCAAACCAAAGTATTCCATCAAACAAAATCCGGCAACTTTCTTTTCTGAAATCATCCTACACGAATATTTCCCCTATTTTCCTTCTTTGATTGGGCTATCAACGAAATTAGGCTGATCGGTACGGAGCAGTGACCTAACAGCGAGGAGTTTAGCGACAGTGAGATGTCAATACTGACAACAGTCCGCCTGCTGGCACCGCGGACTTGACTGTTCCCGGTTTGCTTCGCGGCAGAGGGCCATGTTTCCATGGTTAAGTAATACTTATTCATTGTTTATTTTTTACTAGCTTATGCCTGTGACTTCATTCACCTAGTACGGAGCAACTTCGGAAACTATCCCAAGAGGTCGTTTATCTTTATGTCCTATCTAGGTCCAAATCTATCCCTCTGCAAAATTTCATTCAAATCCGCCCATTAACTTTTGCGTGAAAGCATAAAAAACAAACCAACTTTCACAATTATAATTATATTTGAGAGTACAATTAAATATTATGTGCTGCGTGACACATAATAATTTACTTAATAGTATTTAGGTTTGCCTTATTATGTCTTCCAGTAGGCGGTAAGGAACTGATGATGATGTAGTTTTGCATAGTTTTAGTTTAAAGAGGTTCCCAATGTCATTTTTGCCCCGGGGCCCTTGCTGATATAGCTACGCCACTGGCTCTGTGTAGAAACGAAGAGGTTGATGAGGCCCATTGCAGAGGAGTCGGCGACGGTGAAGAGACGCAGAATGTGGACAAGGCTTCCGATGGGTGTCCCCACAGCAGCTTGGCTCCGCGGCAGGCAGGCGGAATCTGAAGAATGGCGGCGAACAGCGCCGGCCGCACATTCTGCTGCCAGTCGCGCGCCCAGACAGCGCGCATGCGCGGTGTTCACCGCGGCTGCCACCGCCGTGTTAACGGACAGGCGGCGGACGCTGTGGCCTGCTCGAATGCTTCGACATTCCTTAACAAGACACCAAAGAAAAAAATCTCTCCCCAGAGTGTAGTTTATTTTTTTCATTTTCAGCCGTCCGCGTGGCTGAATCGATCTGTCGTCCCCACAATGAACTCGCATTCGGCAGGGCGGCGGTTCGAATCAACACATCCTAAAGGCAAGGCTGAGCGCTGTTCGGGCACGTCACATCACACATATTAGGCCGCGATCGCGTCGCTGACTGACTGGCTGCAGGGACACAACCCACTGCCTCATAGTGGCCAGCCAGTCAGCTAGCGATCGAGGTCTAATCTGTGTGATGTGACGTTCCAGGACGGCGCTCTGGCCTTCTCTTCAGGTATTGGTGTTCAAATCCACCTTAACCTATCCAGATTTGTTTTCCGTAAGAACTTATTACGCTCGTTAGCACTTTGAGTATTTTCATTTATGGGAAGTTAATTTTATATGCGATTATTATTTGGATATTTACATTTGGGAATTTCATAACATGGATATTCAGTTTTAATATTTTTGGCTATAAAGAATATTTAAATTCATGAGATGAAAAGTAAAAATGAGGGTATCAATGCATAATATGAACTGTTTCGTATATTTTCTCCTTGTGAGACGCATACAGGGTGTTACAAAAAGTTACGGCCAAACTTTCAGGAAACATTCCTCACACACAAAGAAAGAAAATATGTTATGTGGACATGTGTCCGGAAACGCTTAATTTCCATTTTAGAGCTCATTTTAGTATTTACGGATGAGGCTTCATTCCAACGTAAATTTCGTAAATTTTCACAATCAACATGTGTGGGCTGACGGGAATCCGCACGCAATTGTGCAATCACGTCATCAACACAGATTTTCTGTTAACGTTTGGGCAGGAAGTGTTGGTGATGTCTTGATTGGGCTTCATGTTCTTCCACCTACGCTCGCTGGAGCACGTTATTCATACGGCATACTCAACCTGTGCTGCTAGAACATGTGCCTTTACAAGTATGACACAACATGTGGTTCATGCACGATGGAGCTCCTGCACATTTCAGTCGACGTGTTCGTACGCTTCTCAACAATAGATTCTGTGACCGATGGATTTTTAGAAGGCGGACCAATTCCATAGCCTCCACGCTCTCCTGACCTCAACCCTCTTGATTTTCATATATGGGGGCATTTGAAAGCTCTTGTCTACGCAACCCCGGTACCAAATGTAGATACTCTTCGTGCTCATATTGTGGACGGCAGTGATACAATACGCCATTCTCCAGGGCTGCATCAGCGCATCAGGGATTCCATGCGACGGTGGATGCATGTATCCTCGCTAACGGAGGACATTTTGAACATTTCCTGTAACAAAGTGTTTGAAGTCACGCTGGTACGTTATGTTGCTGCGTGTTTCCCTTCCATAATTAATGTGATTTGAAAAGAAGCGTTTCCGGGCACATTTCAACAAAACATATTTTCTTTCTTTGTGTGTGAGGAATGTTTCCTAAAAGTTTAGCCGTACCTTTTTGTAACACCCCGTATAAGCTAAATTCCGGGATTGTTACATATTATCTATTATTGTCAAACGTTATCGAATGTTGCTGAGTGTTAACCGCAGTTATATGTTAAAGGTGCGCGTTAAATATTTGAATTAGAAAGCGATTTAAAATTTGAACGCGAGTACGGAGCGAGTAAATGAATGAAGGCCGCTCGTGTTAATTTATCGAGATTCAACATTGTGGTCGATACTGCGGACTGTGTAAAATACGCGGATAGGCTTCCTTCAGAACATTATGTGGTCGATGCGGTTAAATGAGTATTGTGAGGGTAACTATGTAATTCGAAAGGGAGTTAATTTCATTTACATATCAATCATTTATCATAAACTAATTTCAGAACATAAATCGAATTGGGCCTGACCTATGAGTGTTAATATCTTTGGTGGACATAACGTTCGATCATTTGGAAAACTGTGAAATATAATTGATTTACCGATCAGTGACGATATTGGGAAGTGATTTACGCTGTATAAACTACAACAGATAAATAATTTTAAGTTACGATAGACATTCTGCAGATTAATACGTCAAATAGTGTATGACTGTTTGGTAACGATAGAATCGCCAAGCAACGAACTGTTTCATGTTCAAATCTTTGTAAATCTATCGGACCAAACTGCGTGGTCATCAGTCCGTAGCTTACAAACTACTTAAACCTAGGTAAACTAACGTAAGGACAAACACTCACACACCCTTGCTCCAGGGAGGCCTCGAACCTTCACGGCGAGCAACCGCGCGCTCTGCAGCGAGACGCTTTAGACCGCTTGGCTACTCCACCGCGGCGAACTGTTTCATCTTTGCATATATAACAAAGTGCTGCAGACGATTTTAGATTTACTCAAAATTATAAACATTTATCAGCAATCGTGGTATTCATTGAGATTTTACTACCAGGGTGTACTCAGACTGTTTTCAGCTCTAAATACAGAGTGTGTTACAAACCCGAGAGCTAGTGTCGCCGCATTATACAAAACGCTTGGACATTAACAGTCGGGTACAAGCGGCATATGATACGGGAGGGTAAATTCTGGGCTTCACGGAACATTATTTCAGTGAGAAACGAACGACCACAGCTATACACGAAAAAAAGCTTGGAATTGCCCCGGTCGTGCTAAATTTTAATTCTGCTCCCGCCTGCTCTCGGATGACGTCAAGTCAGGGAGGTTATAAATTCTAAATCGCTGCAGACTATTCTCGACTATTCTGGAAATGCTGTAAAAATGATATTTCCCTTAATTCTGAATGAAGACTGCAGTGTTCTCTCTTCTATACGTTTGGATGTCACCACAGTACGGAGTAGTTGTTCGTCAGTGTCGTGTGCGAATGGCCGCGAGATCTCAGGCGCCATGTGACGAACTGGGCGGCCGCTTCCGTCGGAAGATTCTGATCTACTTTGGGAATGGGTGTGTATGTTGTCTTCAGAATAAGTTAATTGAAGTAGTGTGAACTTTTAGGGACCGATGAACAAGGTAGTGTGATCCCTTAGGTCTTAAAATATTTTAATAAATTCTAAGAATGTCCGTCAGCGGGTTGATGGTCAGATTCCTTGTCACTAGTTTGGCCAACGTGCTTCTGTGGAATGCTCACCCAATCTGTGGGGCCATTTAAAGCAAATCGTAGGCGCAGAGAATTCAAATGTTCAAATGTTTGCTAAGCTTATGGGACTTAACTGAGGGGTCACCAGTCCTTAAACTTACAAACTACTTATGAACTAACTTATATTAAAGACAGCACAAATATCCATGCCAGAGGGAGGGTTCGAACCCCCAACGGGGAATGGCCTCGAGCATCGGATCATAGCGTCTCAATGCGCTCGGCCACTCCGCCGCGGTAGACGCAGAGACAATAAGAAACTGACACCATTTCGAACAACGCACTGAAGAACCGCGTACCAGCATTTCTGTGGGAATACTTCTGCGAATACTTAACGACTGGATTCAGCGCCTTCAAATGTCCGTAGACCAAGAGTAACAGTATGATGAAGACATTAAATGACGTTTGTTTATGGAGAACGCAGTTAAGTGAGGAAGAGGTTCCTTTAGAAGCAGGTGTAGTTAACACACAAATCTGTAGCTAAGGTAGAATATTCAAAAATTTTATGTGTTTGTATTTATGATAGATTGAACTGGAGTAAACGCATTGAAGATCTGCAGAAACGTTTGAGTTTAGCTACATATGCTATCAGAGTCATTGCAAAACTTGGTGATATACATCTCAGTAGCTTACTATGCCTATTTTCATTCACTGTTTTCATATGGGATCATATTAGGGGCAATTCAACATTGAATAAAATAGTACTCATTGCACAAAAGCGTGCAATCAAATTGCTGGGGCCCATCACAGATCATTCTGCAGACATTTATTTATGGATCGAGGGATGTTCTTTGTATATATACCGGGTGATCGAAAAGTCAGTATAAATTTGAAAACTTAATAAATCACGGAATAATGTAGATAGAGAGGTAAAAATTGACACACATGCTTGGAATGACATGGGGTTTTATTAGAATCAAAAACATAAAACAAAAGAAGTTCAAAAAATGTACGACAGATGGTGCGTCATCTGATAAGACAGTAATAATTAGCAAAACAAATTAAGACAAAGCAAAGATGATGATCTTTGCAGGAAATGCTCAATATTTTCACCATTGTTCCTCAACAATAGCTGTACTCGAGGAATAATGTGAACAGCACAGTAAAGCATGTCCGGAGTCACGGTGAGACATTGGCATCGGATGTTGTCTTTCAGCATCCCTAGAGATGTCGACTGCAGGTAACCCCAAAGCCAATACTCGCACGGACCGAGGTCTGGGGACCTGGGAGGCCAAGTATGACGAAAGTGGCGACTGAGCATATGATCATCATCAAACAAAGCGCGCAAGAGATCTTTCACGTGTCTACCAATACTATTTTTATTCTTTTGTTCTAATAAAACCCCATGTCATTCGAAGCATGTGTGTCAATTTTTACCTCTATATCTATATTACTCCGTGATTTATTAAGTTTTCAAATTTATACTGACTTTTTGATCACTATATATATATATATAGGAGAAAAAGTTATCTTCATTATTCCATTTTGGAAATGAAAGGGGTGAGCCGGCCGCAGTGGCCGAGCGGTCTGCAGCGCGCCAGTCACAGTCTGCACGGCCACTACGGTCGGGGGTTCGAACCCCCCCCTCGGGCATGGATATTTGTGCCGTCCTTAGTGTTAGCTAGTGCGTAAGTAGTTTGTAAGGTTAGTGACTGATGATCCAGTAGTTAAGTCCCATAAGCTATACAAACATTTGAACATTTTTTTGAAACATTTGAACATTTGAAAGGGGTGAATTATGCTGCCACAAAAGTATTAGGTCACTTACCAAATAGCGTCTAAAGTCTGACAGAAGGCCAACTAGTATTTAAAAAGAAATTAAAAGAATTTATGAATGGCAACTACTTCTTCACTTTGGGTGAATTTTTAGATAAAACTTAGTAATTTTGCTAAAAAAAATAAAAAATAATTTTAAAACATCCTCAAAATATTGAGTGTCATGTACAGACACTGACACGTTCCACATAATTACGAAAGTATCGTATTTATCATCTATTGAAAAAGTATGGATCCCATCCAATCCAATCCAATAGTCCAACCTGTACCTCCAGACGAAATATCCTGTAACTTTTGAATCATAACTACTACTTCGAATCAGTTTACACGAATGAACGTGTCTGAAAATGCTGATGTTATTTGCTATATCACGCCAACCCATTTCCAATTAAAATACTGACAGAGATTCAAGACGTTCCAGTTCAAGCAGGAATCCATGTTCGGGATATGCCGTAAGAGATTGACTACCTCATCCATATGTAACGGAAGATTGAGGTTTTCCAGTTCCTGCACAGTTTTCGAAATAACGTGGTGTACGGCGACTTTCGACTCACTCTCTATAAATCCGTCACAAGATATATCTTACATTATTTGCTTTCTTAAGACTTTTTGCATGTTTTGGAAGTTGTATCTTTAATTTTTTTCTATCTTCCTGTTTATCGCACTTATTAACATTTCGGCCCATCGGAAGTGCTATTTGACACATGTAACTGTACTTGGATAGGTGTGCATGTAGCTATAACTTGGCACTGTTCTCGCATAAATGATTTGTGCAATTAATTTCTCGTTTATGCGCTGCTCTGACTTTTGCTGTCACGGTGTTCGAGCGCCAAGAATGTGACATGGTGACAAAATGCCTGCCTGGAGAAAGCGTCACCGCAAAGGTCGAAACAAGTGTATCTGTTGTTCCAACAGGAGCGCAGTTAGCCACTGAATGAGTCGTTTGCACCAGGGTGTGTCGCTGATGTAAGTTGCAGACCTCTCAAAGTGTTTATCACATCAAACGTGTGACACGAAGAATATTTTCAAGTAAAGTTGGGAAGTTGGAGGGGGGTAATCATTATCACTTCAGTGTATGAAATAGTTTTTTCGTTAACATACTGATGTAGTCATTATGTCATGAAAATTGATTTTGTCATCAAATGAACAGATTAAAAAGCCAATTACCAGCTCTTAAAAATAAATGTCGTTTCTTTCGATTTTAGTATCTCACACGATAACCTGATATACCATTACTTCTATGTTGTCACCCACCCACTATATCTAGCACCTGTACTTGTATTTTATATTTTATGTAGTTATTCTGCGTTTTTTTATAGGCATGCTGTGGATGGTTTCTTATGAATCGCTCAGAGTGGTTTCTATTCTTGTTAGATAATACAGGTTGGTTTTTCGATTTATTCTTATTTGTATTAGATTTCTACAATACTAGGTCCATTTACTTTGCGTAAAGACGCCCACTACCTTGCATAACATATACGTTCGGACTACTCGACATGAAGACCGAGGACTGATTTTGTGAACGACCATGTTCACTTATTTTCAAGTATTTTCTTACTGTGTTTCAGAGCTGACTTTTCTGGCTCTCCGGGTATTTTGCAAATACAGTATTCAGATGCTCTTGGAGACTTGATAAAAGAAATAGTTAAAATGCATTCCTATCGCCGGCCGCAGTGGCCGAGCGGTCTGCGGCGCGCCAGTCACGTTCTGTACGGCCACTACGCTCGGGGGTTCGAAACCCCCCTCGGGCATGGATGTTTGTGCCGTCTTTAGTATTAGCTAGTTCGTAAGTAGTTTGTAAGTTTACGGACAGATAACCCCGTAGTTAAGTCCCATAAGCTCTATAAACATTTGAACATTCCTAGCAAAGTTAGGTCAGTTCATAATTTTAAAATGTTTGTAAATCTGTGGATAACAACTTTGGTTATCAGTCCCTAGGCTTAAAATCTATTTAAACTAACTTGAACTCACCTAAGCCCGAGGGAGGACTGGAACCTCCGACGGGGAATAATTACACGGCGCTAGGTCAGTCCACACATACTGCAATGACCTTTATGTCATATTGTTACGGAATGCCTATAATAAAGCAATTAAAATAATCCTCAATAGATACAGTAAGAGCGCCTTTTAAACACTGGCAAAATGAAAGGACCTTTTATGTAGGCTAAAATGAACTTGTGCTTACAAAACATGAAATATGTAGGATTTTTTACCAGTTTATCAATTCCTATAACGTGCAGATATGCCGAGTTGTGCTTTGACATCATCAGCAAACACTACAGAGCTAACGTGAGGATCAGCTGAAGAGAAGCAGTGAGTAAATATGGGACATGTCCGATGTTCTATAGTCGGAAACTTTTAGAGTATATTATCGGGGAAAACGTGTATATCCGTATTGTAGACAATCAGTAGGAATGGGTGATTCCGTATAAGCCCTACTTGTGATCGAGCACTGGTTACTATGGAAATGAAAAGATAACCCCTGATACCAGACTCGGCGAAACGCTTTGCTGAGGATAAGGTCACCTGATATCCTCGCTAACATCCAGTAGCAGATTCACCGCCCAAGGTATCACTTCGGCTGACAACAGGGGACATTGGGAATACTATTTGTGGCCAGCTGTAATAACTTTCCCACATATATAAACTTGGATGCCGCTGAGTGAATCTCACTCTGCAGTAAATTTCGTAACCGTTGTCCGATTTGCATGGTGTTATCCGACTGCAAATCAAATAAGTGAATTTGAATTACCTAAACAGTTTCGGTATAGCTATTTCCCTCAACAAAGCCGATAAGATAAAACTGAAATGTTGGAAAGCTTGAATTTGGGATCGTACCGTGCTGAATCAAAACTAAAAGTGGAATTGAAATGTGCTGAAGCAATATTTATTTGCTTTAGCAGCGTTAAGAAAATAAATCAAAACGGGCTTTCTAACAGAACGATAAAATCATCTATAATTCTATCAATGAAAATGAAAACATCGTAGTAAAAATCTTAAATTTTGTACACGTAAGTTCCATATGCAGCAAAAAGTATCATAATCAACGTTACAAATGTCACAAGTTTCGAAACGATAAATAAATAAACAGGTGAAATCGAACATATTTTACTACAATTGGTGCTTAGGCTAAACACAAAACGTACCTCAGATCTTACGAGTCCCTTATCAGTAAACAAATCAAGTATGCATACCTTGACAAAATAATCTACTATATAAAAATTAATTAGTGTTTGTTTGTCTTTCTGTTCGTATTTTATGCACGGCCATACCGTACATCCGCTGGCGATAAAACTTTGTCACCTCATTGCTTGCATTCGCGTGAAGCTTATAGGCGTAGTAAATTAACTTAGAATGGTGCATGGCGAAGGCTGCTTTACAATTAGTTAATTCGTTTCTTACGCCTTCACGTCGAAAAGACTGGACGGATATGAAATGGAACTGAGGTATCTCATACCCTGATTAATGCATGGACTACCTTTCGTAAGCCACCGTATGGTGCGTGGCGGAGGGTACCGTACAGGGTTAACAGGTTTATTACTCTTCACGCTAAACCGGCTGGACGGAATTGAATGAGTTGTGGAATGGAGATTGCTTATACCCCGAATTAATACACGGGCAACCTCTCGTAAGCCTCCTTACATGCATGGTGGTGGGTACGTTACAATAAAAATCCAATTGTTTGACTAGTCTTCATGGAAGAAAGCACATAAATGTATATTTTCAGGAAGCATATTTTTGTAACCTACAAGCCAGTAAATTTTACGTGGTGGAGGGTACCTTGCGACTTTGACACCGACTGACAAGTCACCATGAAACTTGGCGCATACATGTATGTATGTTTTCATATATAGGAGTAGGTGGAGGAAGAAGACAGACAGAGAGAAGGTAGAGGAGGGGTCGAACAGAGAGAGAAAGAGAGAAGAGGGGGAGGAGGAGATGGACAGGGAAGGAAAGAGAAGGTAAAGAAAGAGACAAAAGGGAAGGAGAGATTGACTACCTTAAGACTGGATTCTCAGCTAGTACCATAATAAGTACCATAATAGACTTCCGTCTATTCCAACTGATTTGTTTCATTCGTCAATACCATTTGATCTTCAAAACGAGGGAGTTTCTTATCTTCATGATAAAATATACCACAACGATCTACTTTTTTGTGGTGGAAGTTCGAAGTGCAGCTCCTGAAATTCAACTTCAGTGCAGTCATATGCTAAGGAGGTGTTTCTCAAAGAAGAAGATATTGTAATATTAAAAATTAAATTTCAGTTGCTGACAAGCATATGAGAGCAACACAACTGGTTTCCACTCTAATAAAAGACATGTAAAACAGTTTTTGTCGTTAGTGTTCGTCGCAGAGTGGTACTATAAATGTTTCAATGGAATTTAGCTCGACTGCTTTGTCTAACGTCTCCTATCTATCGTGTATTATCGGCAGTCTTCACTTGCCCATCCCTGATCCACAACGTGAACAGCACGGTCGAGGTATCCCAGGGCATCTCGACTGTGTCTGTGCCCGCAGAATTTTGTGCCCAGGAGAGTTCACCTACTCCACAATTCATAATTAAGTTCCTCGCAATGTGTTCATCGAACCACTTGCAGACTATATACCTACTCAAATAGCTCTAACTTGTTTGAGTAGATCTCGTCGCAACGAAACACGCCGTTCTAATTATTCCAATCCCGTGTATCATTTCCGTGACATTGTCTCCCCCGTATGGCGATAGTAAAATGCAAGCTGTCTTTCTTTGTATTCTTCAGATGTTCTCCGTCCACCCACACACCGTGCAGCAATACTCAAAAAGAGGCTTGTGGATGTCTTGATAGGATGGATGTTGACTTCTGTTGATCCACTGTGCCGTCCAGAATAACGAGATCACACAAGGAATGCCACGAAAGCTTTGCTCAGATCATAACGCCCCTTTATCCGCCTTGGACACGACAAAGATGATACGTCCGATGAGGTATAAAATATGTTTCATCTGCAAATGACACCCGTAGCCTCTCACTGGACTTCCATTTATTTATGGGGCTTAACCCTACCGCAAGAAAAGAAAAAAGATGTATCTGGCAGAAATCTACAGAATGCACTCTTTCCTAAAATAGCGCAACTTTCGTTGTGCAATGTTCTTAGTGAGGCAACATGTGACACTTTCAATGGGCCTTAAGTAAATGTGGAACTCAATAATATGCGATATAGCTGGTAAATAATGGAAATATTATTGTTTATACAATATAGAATTTTAGTCATGGGATAAAATAAGAAAGAAAAATAAACGAAACCAAATCAGACGCTACCTGACTAATTGTAATTAAAAACTAACGAAAATACACTGAGTGTTTAATCTTTTCTACTAGTGGAAAGTTTGCATGTTGGACATGAGAAGAGCCAAATACAAATAAAAAAAATTGTTTTATCCCCACATGTACAAGAATCTAAAACTGAGCTTTCTCGTACCTCAAAAACTGTTATTTCATAACCTAACACTTAACTCCCGAAAATGCTTGAATAGACAGTAACTCGACATGCCACTTTCAAAATACTGGAAAATCAACTTTTGAAATAAAAGTTAATAAAATACGTTAACAATGTTTATTGATTTTAACCGCCAGCGTTAAAGTTGCACGTGATGTAGTGCGTGTAGGTTTCATACCCAGATTTACATCTCTTCCCGCTGCGTGAAGAGGGTGAGTCTCCTAGTCTCCCACAAGTCTTGTTTT
The DNA here is from genome assembly GCA_026315105.1 of Locusta migratoria. Classification (NCBI taxonomy): domain Eukaryota; kingdom Metazoa; phylum Arthropoda; class Insecta; order Orthoptera; family Acrididae; genus Locusta; species Locusta migratoria. Next base: position 548,786,021 of record CM048745.1, on the reverse strand, counting down.
TGAGTTTCAGAACACGATTCAGTGTTTGAAAGCAAACATATAGATAATGGACGATTCTTTTATTATTGTAATTTTATTTTTATTAAATTTATTTATTTGTTCACTTAGTTAATTTTAATACTTTTGTCTTCAAATTTGTTTTTTGTATGTTCATTTTTTTTTAAATATGACATTATTGTGTAACTTGCTGCTTTTACGATTAATATATTTTTTTATACTTTTGTACATATGATATTCGTCAAATAATGTATTATGCACAAAGACTTTTTGTACCAAAAACATCATATTACTGCGCATACATTGCAGGACTTTTAGCAAAAGGTACTTTGATAACAAAAATCATTAAAATCGCTTCGCCAGTCTATACGTTAATGCAATTATTTAACCATTTTAGCCCCCAGTTTGGAAGAAACGTTTCACCCTTCAAATATGTTTTACCGCCTCTAAAAAAAAATTACGTGTCCCTCAAATTTTCATGCATTATATCAAAATTTAAGAAAAATCGGAGAGTGAAACTTTCGTAGGTTTACTTGTTAGTGTGTTCAACGCAGTACATGGCGCCTGCAAAGATTTCATTTTATACGCTTTTCTACGTACGTTTCCGTTTACTTCGCTGCCCATTCCAACATTACCATAATTACTTTAAATACACCTGTTGCATTTAAGTAACATAATATATGTGAAAATGTGTACACTTTGTCATCAGAATAGTAACTGAAAACGTGGCATTCGTCAGAAGCATCCTTCTTTTGAGCTGATAGTTGCACGTTTGATGCACACTGTATTGTAATCCAAAGAATTTGGCATGCTGCAGTTACGGTACAGTATGATGCAAGAAATAATTACTGGCTACGCAGTGGACATAGCGGCATCATCCAGTAGACGGCTTCGTGGGCGGCAAAGAAACACTACACTTCCAAGAAGGCAGCTGCCTTCAGACCTTTAACCCAGGACAATTTTATAGCCAGACGTAAGGTACTAATTTCCTTCTTAGCCAAGTTGGATATTAAGTTCCTTGGCTAGCGGAACGGATGGTATAGCGTTGAACATTATACGACTAAAGTAGTTCTAAAAAGTGTTCTTAATAAGTGGTGCAAAAATAGCACTTACCGCCTTAATAAGGGTTTCATTTATACACGTCACAACTGAAGGTGATACTATTGGATGATTTCTTACTCTGATAAAGAAATCATATCGTTCGTAATGTCTTTTGGTTCGAAACGTATCTCATTCAGCTTTTGTTAACGAAATAACTTGGGAGACTTGGAAATCATCGATGTATCTTATTAGCACCTTAATGTAGCAATGCACTTCTTCCACTAAAATGTGACCATCATTTGCACGTGTTGGGCTGTCGGCTCCGTTCTGTGCACATGTATCTGAAAATGGCGTTGGTGCCCGGCATTGCCCATATAAGAATAAATTCCATTTTTGTTTTATGTTAGTCAGTCTCTTTCCAACGTCCCTCCCCTTTGTCCGTCGCCTTCTGTCCCACTCTGTCTCCACTTCAGACACGTTTACTTGCACCTCAATTCTTATAACGCCATACCTGTATGATATATCCTACAATAATATAATTTTCCAGTTAAGTAGTCTGGAATATTAGGAAACCGTCTGCGAAATGTGATGTGAATAGAGTTGGTAGTAAGGAGGTAATTAGCTACATCATGCTCGTTGGGGCGCATTTGGATTACTTTCCTTTGTTTGTGATATATCTCCTGATCTATACATCATCTATGATAATTAAAATATCGAACGTACATTCAGTGGTAAATCAGTATACTGTCTGCAAAATACGTCATGAATAGATTATTAGTAATGACGTAATAAATCGAAATATTATGCGTAATGGGGCCGTACCGGGCATGCTAGTAGTATAAAGTAGGTACGGTCAGGGCCAATTCCGGTAATACCAATTCATCAAGGTCACTGGTCTCCACATGTCAAGGGGTTCTCCATCTCTTTTTGATATCAGAAGAAACAATTACACTACGTTCAGTCAGAGCACTTTGGTAATTTCACAGGTCTCAATGTGTAAAATGGAGGGGATAGGAAGTTCCCCCCAACATTATTTGTATCAGATTTCACAATTATACTACATCCAATCTCAGCACCTCTTACCTCCTCCTTTGTATATCGTAATACACAATCTAATCAGAGCACACAGACAAGGTCACAGTCTCCTCACGTCAAGGTGAGGGCATAATTTTTTTTTCTTTTTTTAAATAAACTTAACTTTCACAATTTGGAGAAATCACCCTAAATCCGAAGCATAGTTTTCCTTTAAATAGTATGAGTATGAGTCACGTCCAGAAATTACTGCAGTCCAAGTACATACAGAACCATGTATGACATATTTCTTGACTGCCAACGTTTCCACAATATACACCATGAAATACAAATTTTCTCTCTATCGTACTACTTGGAGTGGATTCTGATGTCGGAACACTCTATCAGTCAACAAACGAAGTCGGCCTGTACATGTTCCTTCACGTTTCTACTTCACTATCACATCAGAAATAGTGGGCTTGGGAATGTTTAGGAGTTTGGAAATCTCGTGCACAGACTTCTGATACAGTAACACCCCAATCACCTGACCACGTTCGAAGTCTGTGGATTCTGTGGAGAACGCATTCTGCTCCCGTACGATGTCTAAAGACTACTGAAGTCTGTGATATGGTACTACGTGGCAGCACAATGCTCCTGATATGGAAAACATATGTTTTAGCAGTGTCCGCATACTTTTGACAACATAGTCTCTTTGAAGATGTTCCAGTGATTGTTTTGGTCGGAATATGAATGTCGATGCATTTTACTGAGTCAAACACATTCGTAAATTTAAGAAAGCTACATCACCACACTTTCAACTATCTAGTTTTAACTACTTTTCAAGATCACCCATTTGATCAGTTTCCATTTTCAAAATATCTGCATGCAGATCGTTGTAAATAGATGTGCACCTTCTACATATAATAATAAACATATCATGCCTTTCCTGTAGTTCCTCCAATCAACAGCATTCGGGATTTTGATGTTACCTTTTATTTTCTGAATAATAAAACTAATAAAGCTATTCTACTCAACAGTCCCACAGAATTTCCGTATAGCATTTTAAGTTTACATTTCCTGTAAAGTAGTGGTCATTTCACTCTAAATTTAGGCACAAATATACACTAGGATTTCTGGTAGGGTAGGAAATAATTTCACAAATAATAGTGTATAAAACCTTTATTACATTTAATATACATTTTTACATACATAAAACAGACTTTTATACAAAAATGTTCAAATGTTTGAAAATATATGGGACTTAACTACTTGGTTATTAGTCTTTACCTTACAAACTACTAAAGTAAAGTAACCTAACGACAGCACACACAAATGTCCTTTGGATGACTCGAACCTCCGACGGTGAACGGCCGCACGCACCGCAGCACGGCGCCTCAGTGTGCACGGATATTCCGCCACGGCAGACTTATATAAAATAACTAGGGGACCATATAAGATAGCGTACAAGATATACATATGGTAACGTGTTTTATTCATATATTGGTTACAACTGTAATTTTTTGTGACACAGAAGGATATTTTACGTGATGTTTACATGGCGTTTCCTTAGAGTGAGACTCCATGGGGCTACCGTAACAGTGACAAACTCATTCTCGTTGCCCTCTAACATGGTGTGTGTTCACCTCGTATGGTCAGTACAGTTACACACCTGCGTGGCATAGACAGTATGAGGTTACCAATCAGCTCTTGAGGGATATTTGGCCATTCTTCCATGAGTGCGATCTCCAGCTCTGCAACTGTCATGGGAGGTACTGATATGGCAGCATCCGAGACATGCTCAATCGGAATTAAGTCCACTGAACAAACTGGCTAATTCATTTGTTCGATTCCCCAAGTTTCAGGCGGGTTTTCCACTAGTACAGGTCTCTGGGAATTATCGTTATTGTTCACCAGAAGGAACCCATCTCTTATGGCACCAGTGCAGGCACAACAAAATGTCGAAGGATCTCGTCTCCATACCTCTGAGCAGTCAAAGTGCCATTCAGAACGATGTACGTCCACCAACACCGACGTCTGGCCACACTAATCGCCCACCACAATGATATGGTGTTGTTTTCTGCACATAAGCAGGGTTGTTTCGAATTCCACGATCTTTGAGGGAACGGCAATTGCCTAGCTGAACACAAAATATTGACGCATCAGTTAAGAGAACCCAACGCCATTCGTCAAACAAGGCGCCTAGCTGCAAAGCGCATCTAAAGCTCTCCTCATCACGTTCCATGTCTGCAGTTCCATAGATGACTTACACCTTGTAATTCGCGCATGGATTGATCTGTAATACTTTGGTATCCTTAAACGTTTGGCTCTTCGGGTGGAACAAATCTGCCATGACTGCTAGTCTTAGACATCAGAAAGTAGTGCTCATTTCAGTTCAAGACAGATAAGTGGTCCTTAACCACACTCAAAAAGATCCAAACAACCACTCCTGTAAGTTGAAAAATTATGAGTAATTACTGCTAAGTGACCTCACCGGGTACGAGAATGTGGTATTGGCACTTTCTCAGTAAATAAATAAATTAACGAATTACTGAGAGGTAAAAACTTAATTTATTATTTAAAAATAAGGACAATTAAACTAATAATGCAAATTGAATTAAGAAATAATCAAATGAATTTAATGAGCTATCAGAAGAAATAAATCAGGCCAAGATTCTGTCATAAAGAATATCACTGAAAATTACTTTTAAGAATGCCTGAGATGTTACAATTACGTGTAACTCTTTCGTTAATAAGTTGGAATACCTAACATAAGGATGTCGCCGTAATGTCAGGAAAATTACTGTAGTGTTGCGCGGAACCTACACTGCTCAAATATCGTCGTACACTCGCCTCGCGTTTGCGCACAAACACCGTATGCTGCGAATGCTGACAACAGCTGCGTCTCTGAAACCTAGTTGGTTAAATCGACGGCTGGGATAAATCAGCTAAAATCGTCCTATAGCACTTGGTGAGGCCAAGGCTCGTTTTTTCTCCCCTAGACAAAATAATATTGCCTGGGTACGCTAATTCAGCAAATTAGCCCACCAGAAAATGTCACTCTAAATCGTCCACAGACGTTAAAGATCACAATTATGGACTGTCAAAATGTCCACTGCCATGTAATCGTACCGTAGGTACACATTACTCATGTAACTCAACACTTGGTACCGCAAACTCCGCTGTACACGCACTCAGGCATAAACACAGCAAGTCACTTTCAGAATTCACAGAGCGCGCATTCCCGTCGCTTGCACAAGGCGGGAGAAGACGCCTAAGTGTCCGTCGATACTTTACTTTGGCAGCAGCTAATGCTACCAAATTTGTCCTACCACGCATCTGTCCTCATCAGTCAATCAGCGCCTTCCGCCAGCACTCGCCAATACAGTTACGTACATAGTCCTTCCGGGTATGCTGCCGAATACTAAGAACAAATTGGTCGATATTTCGGCGATCCAACTGTCCGCCATCCTCAGGAACGCAGCTGCTGCTGAGTCCCGCCGGGTACTGAGGGTAGAGTCGTATTCCCCGTCCTACATAGGCGTCGCGCGTGTGTTCGGCGCATGCGCCACCTTCCAAGGTTGCTACGTACGGGACGTGTACTAGTGGCGCCGCCCCTAGTGGGACATCGGCGCAACGATATATCGATTATGGTTGATCAAACACCGGCACTGGCTCCGCCACAGAACGTAGCAATTTGATGTTTTTAAAAGCGGGTTCCACGATCTGCTCAGAGGAAAACCCTTGTCTCGGTTAATCAGATTGTCCGCTAATCTAATTTCAATTGCTTCTTTGTAGTAGAAACTGTCCCAAAAACCGGAGATGTTAGCAATTATGAGGGTCTCATCAAATTCCATCTTGTGTCCCTCAGTTAAACAATGTTCTGCCACAGCAGATTTTTCAGGCTGTAGCATCAGTCTCATGTGGCTACAATGTTCCACTCATCTATCTTTGACAGTGCGGACAGATCGGCCGATGTACGCCTTGCCCCATTGGCAAGATATTCTATAAACACCCGGCTTCCTAAGACCTAGGTCATCTTTTATAGAGCCAAGCAGGTTATGTCGGCTGCAGCCTCCTGCTGCTTCTGCCTTTTACGACTCTTTGTCAGCCGAAACGCTCTTCAGAAGATGTTTGGTTCGGGCCCCCTGCTGTTTAAAAGGCGTCCACTTTGCGTCAGTCAGCTTCAGTCGCGGCTCTCCACCCGCTGACACCTGTCGTTGCCTCGCTCTCGATACGCCGTAAAGTGTCACTTGTTCACGTGTGGAATCCTCTCGTTAAACATTAAACGCAACTGACAAATTTGCTTCATGTGTAATTACTCATTACACACATGACCAATTCAAGTATGACGTGTGAGGTATCAAATGAATCGAAATGACGAGTAGAATGTGATTCTCTACATGAAACTGTCATGGAAGGAAGTCAGAAAACCTTGACTCCTTACGCGCGCATTGCTCGCTGTCGGAGGTTCGAGTTCTCCCTCAGGCATGGGTGTATCTGTTGTCCTTAGCATAAGTTAGTTTACGTAGTTCGTAAGCCTAGTCACTGATGAATAGCATACTTAAGTCCCATAGATTTACAAACATATGAACATCTGAACTTCCGCCAAGTTTCTGGGGGCTAAATGGTGTCGTGGTTTAAATGGGACACACACCGTCCGTGTGTAGAGGCTACATTCCCGAAGACAACTTATGACTGTTTGTATTGTTATTGCGCGTCCTGTTGCTGCTTGGAGGGTGCATCGAAGTTGATTTCCATTCAGCTTCCTATTTCAGCGGGCTGTTAACCGGAGATAACGGTTATATCTGATGTTATTAGTTGTCGACCTTGGCCTTGCCTTCTGTTAACGCTTCCTGTTGCCTGAAATCGTGTCCAGAAAATTACACTTTGGGACACTCCAATGGTTGGAGCCACCCCCCCTCCGTGTCTGCCCTCCTTCCTACTTTCCTATTGCCGTCCATGCCATGGGTTCTTGTAACTTACGATGTTGTTGCATTGCTGTACCTTTTCACTACACTACCTGAAGCCAACTTCTCATGCTGTACGTCTGGTAAACGCAAGTCAATACCAACCTCCTAGACTGATGACCGCGCAGTCTAGTCCCCTCTAAACAACAACAACAACAACAACAACAACAACAACCTCCTCTGCAGCAACTTTCTTTTATTACCACTACTAGGTTGCCGTAATGTTGTTGTCTTCACTCCATAGAACCGACAGAAAGACGCCGAACCATTTTAGTGCACTTTGCGTATGACAGTACTTCAGAATCTAGATATCTCAACAGATGCCCTAATTGTTTTGACCAGTGTAGTATAGTTCTTTCGTGCGGCTGTTTCGCATAAGCAGGTTTATTATGCCTCGTAGAAGACAGCGGACGTCGTTTGACCAAGTATCACATTTCGACCGAGGAAGAAGATTTGCTTATAGAAACCGGGGATTATCCATCAGAGAAATCAATGATCGATTCAGACGTTACCAAGCAACTGGAAAAAAAAAAAGAAACCAGAATGGCATTTCAGGCATGGTGTGCAGGTGGCAGTGATGGATCACCCTGCCACATCACTAAAAATATTTTTTAAAAAATTCGTCGTGTTGCGAGCGTGTGTCAACGTGTACGTCCTCTGGAGTGGAGTGGACTGTTCGAAAGGTTCCCATTGCTAGTTAACCACCGAGTCAATGCCGTGGTCGTTTATGCCGGCAATAGCGCCATGAAGGATCGACATAGACAAACCGATGAATCTGGATTCTTCCCGCACCACCACTGGAGTCTAAAGACATCTGTGTGAGATGCTCTTGTTTGTTGACTTATGCACCGCTATACTGCTCGTGTCCTCGTTATTACGATATGGGTAGTATTACATTCTATTTCCGCTCTCCCCCTTCCTCGCTAGTGAGCTTGGCTAGTACACTAACCAATCACCGTCGGATTACATCCTGTTGTTCGCCCATACCTTCTGAGCTTTGCAACAAAATTCTCGACAACACGTGGCACGCAATGTTCATGACTTCTTCGTTGCCCGTCGGATTTCATTGCTGCCTTGACTTACCTGTTCTCGAGATCTCTCGCCTAGTCTAGCCGACGATAGTGAAACGACTGGTCCGGAATATACCACTCGCTGCTACACAAGATCAGACATAAATAGAAGCAGCACAGATTGATAAACTCCAAAAACCCATCCAGAACCTGATTCAATGCAGAGGCATGTAGCAGTGGTACAGCCATCAATAAGTGTAACACTCACTACTGATTTAATCATCTTGCTCGCTCCATATAGGACTGGTTTTTCAAGCATGTGACCTTTGTACAATGTGTTACCTCGCAAAAAAATTCACTGCCATGTCTCCCGGCCTTCACTGCGTTGCATTTTGGATTGTTAACAGTGCACGTCCTGTTCGAAGCTTCTGTCATTGTATGTTTCATATTCATGCAGACTAATGCAACCATAATACACATCTTCCGCGAGGGGAAAATCAAGGAAAGTCCAAACGAGCTGTGCTAATTTATAAATTACTGGCTTAATTCCTGCTGCTTCACACGGTTAGACTGGACGCCCTGCACTAGTTGTTTCTTCTTTTCAATTCGAACCAAGAATCTAAATGCCAGTTTTTGCAGTTCTGGCTTCCAAATTGGCTTAATAGCTACATATTTACAAAAAAGCTTCACCTCCTTAATGGCTGAAATTCGAAAAATACCGATCCACGTATCTTTGTAATTCCAACCGACAATCCAAATACCAATTTTTGCAGTTCAGGCTTCGAAATTCGCGTAATAGCAACATATTTCCAAAAACCTTTAGGTCCCTTATTTCACACCCACAGTGCTTGAATTTTCAAAAATACCGACAAATCCAAACACTAATTTCTGCAGTTCGGGATTCAAAATTGGCTTAATAGTAGCATATCTTCAAAAACCCTTCATCCCTATTTCAACCCCTTAATAGTTAAAAGTTCAAAATTAATTAAACAATATTTTTTTAATTCCAACCAACAATCCGAATACCAATGTTTCGTGGTTTTAGCTTCAAATTTGTCTCAATAGCAACGTATTTTCAAAAAGAATTTTTCATCCCCTATTTCACCTCTGTAATCGATGAAATTTCCAAAAATAGCAAAATACACATTTTCTTGAATTCTAACAAAAAATCGCAATCCGAATTTTTGCAGTTCTAGTTTCAAAATTGTCCAAATAGCCATGTATTTTCAAAAAGTATTTCTGCTTCCCCTATTTATCCCTGTAATCGATCAATTTCCAAAATTACCAAAACACGTATTTTTTAAATTCTAACAAAGAATCCAAATCCGAATTTTCGTAGTTCTAGCTTCAAAATTTCGTTAATAGTAACCTATTTTTAAATACCAATTTTTTGCATCTCTGTATCACACCCTTAATATTATAACAATAAAACTAAGTAAACAGGACAGACTCGATACTGTGGATGATGTGACAAAACCAGATAAATTTTGAACTCCAGGTGTCGTCGGCTAGTGAAATAATAGACTTCATGTCATTGTGGCAGATGTACTGCAAAAACGACTGGAATTTCTGAACAATAAATTTTGCAGTATAAAAGAATGTGACTATCTCTACGTTTTTCTTTTTCTACTGATAGCACATGCTTCTATAAAAGCATCCACAACATTTGACAGACTGATTAATCTCACTTGTCGTTGGAGCCTCGAACGCCGTCCACTGTGTGCGTCAGAAATATTAGCTTGTCCATATGGAAAGGTTCCAGTAAACGCCAGGGCAATCAAGATCTTGGAAAAACTCCAACGTTATATGCCTCACTAAGTGTCCTGTATTGACTAAGAGTAAATGTAATGTCAAACACTGATTACTGTCGTATAAAGACATGCTATGATACATTAGTGTGTTTAACATTGTGTGCAATCCAGGTGATGTCCAAGTGGATAAAACAGAGGGCGCGATTTCTGTATGAAGTACACAATTCATTTAAAAATAAATCTGTATACAGGCTTTAATTATATTACGAAAAACAGCATTAGAATTCAATATCTTTTCTGGCTATTAGATGTAGTCTGTGTAACGTAACAATTCCAATAATGATGACCATGTTAAGTTGTGTAATTTAAACAAGTTTTCCTCAATTTCCCACAATTGAGCATCAGCTTTTTTAGTCCCTTTCAAAATATACCATTCATTTGTGATTAATAATGTGATGGAGTTAACAAGAAATAGTTCTGTTAATCTTCGTAGTCATAATGTGTAGACTGGTGGGATATCTCACGTAGTGTCAGAAGTATGACCAAGTCAAGGTGCTCGCGGAGCTATATTAATTTCATATTAAATCGGAATCAATTTCCGCTCTTTTGAATTAAGGTGGTACTTTCTTAATTGCAGGATGTTCACTACCACCTAAAGGAATATCAGACCAATTCTGACTCGACTGAAGAGTTAATAGGAAACAGAACTTAGAACGTCGATGTAAACAAAGTCCTTCGATTTGAAAGTATCTTGAGACACGCATCAAGAGTATGGGCCACAGCGAACGAAAATATAAGTCTTGTTTCAAGTGCTCATGCATTATCCAGAGTGACTTCTTTGTCGTTCTCTCTCCAGACTCCGCGACGAGAGGACATTTTTCTTTTCGTGTGGAAAGTTTCTCACTTTTTTCCTTATCTTCACATATCCTGGTCGAGAAGTTTGTTCTCATCGCAGAAGTGTTTGTTTCCTATGAGCATCTCGGAACGGTGTACAAAGTCAGCGCGACTTCAGCCATTTTGTTTTTTCCTTGTTTCATTTCTGTTGAGCACAGATTGACTAATCATAAGAGATTTTTAGGTACTCCTATTGCACGTAAAATCCATGTTTATTTCACGCATTCTGAAACATGACAGAAAAAAATACACTGCTGACTATTCAAAATGCAATTTGAGGTACCACAGCCAAATTTATGTGGGAGGTATCAAGTTATCGAAAATACAGCCCCCTGCGAAAGAGGAAGATAACGAAATCAGTATTTATGGCTATAACCGTTGCATCCCGCTTCGGCATTGAATCAAATAAGGTTAGGAAGCTGGAGTGCAGAGATCCACGTTGTGCCCATAAATCGCCAAAGCTAACCTGGTGTAGCAGATGTAGATTCCTTATGTCAGCCCTGTTTTGAAGGCTATAAACCAAACTAAATTTGTACAAAATAGTATATATTTGTTGTGTATGTAAATACTAGCTTAAACCCACGCCTCCGCTTGCGTGTTGGTTGATTATGATAGATAAGCTATCTTTCAGTAGTGTGCTATGAGACTAGTTTTGAAGGATGAAATGAAATACAGTACCTTCTTTAGAAACAAACTTTTTTATCAACATCGGGACACAGGACTTTGGAAGCATCTACTGTATCGATGCCCAGTCAAATGCGTTTTCTATTCCCAATAATTTTGACAACCTGTGCTCCGTCGGATCCGAGGACTCTGGGAGAAGCATTGCGATTCTCTAAGTGAACTGAAAATTCCTACCAGATTGCAGAAGTTTATACACTTACCGTTTATCAGGAAAGTACGTTGTGTAGATTAAATCAAACGTAAAAATGCACTCGTTTCGAAGAATCCAACCACGAAACTCAACAATATTGATTGTAATAATATCACAGATCGATCACTTGATGTAATGCGTGAAACGTCAAATCGATTTTTTAAAGAGATGTTTTAAAAGCAATTTCTTTTTTACTGCTTTATTTATTTATTCTTATATTTCATTATTCGTATGGTTATCCTTAAAGAGAAAGAACTGAAGACATTGTAGCACGCATAGACCAAAGATATGGTCTGTGGCATCACGTTTCGCTGTCTGTAACCCCCTTGCTATAGAATCGCAAACGTCATCGCTGGACTTTTTTATAATTTGATGACTTTCAACCACCATATCTTCCACCCCCTTATAGCTATCGGCATAGAACTGCTATGGTGTACAACGGGAGACTTCGGCCAACAATTACACACAGACCATTCGTTTGCGTTCTGTAGTTTTCTCTGCAGAGCGAAATATTAACACACACAAACGTAAAATTTCATATACACCGATAACTTTCCATCCCAATATACTCCACGCTTTTATCATTATCAACTCTCAAGCAACAATTCAAGCAATAAAACCATTTTCAAAGAGTAATTATTGTTCTGCATTTCGCGTTATATTCTTCAAATTACTAAATATCAGATCGCTATAAAACCGTGCCAAAAACCTTCCTCAGGTACAAATTAGTAACTGTAAAAATATTCAAGTCTCTGCGTCTTGTCGTTCGGACGTGATAAGCGTACACCGAACAGACATTCACATTAATATATATATATAGATAAATAGCTATCCGATAGCCGTAAAACTGTGCCTAAAGCCTTCCCCGGGTAGACATTAGTAACTGTACATATTTTTAGCTCTTTATGTTTTGTGGTTCAGACGTGATAAACATACACCGAACAGACATTCACATTTATAGATATAGATTATCATGTTCTAATGCTATTTTTACAATGTTTTTATTTGTCTCTGTATGTTTCATGTACGATCGAGGCGCCGCAATGAACAAGGGCAGCGTCGTCGGCGCTGCAGCCAACATTACAGTAGACGGCCACTGTCAGAATTTCACCGACGCCTACGCGGCTACGGATCCAGCTGCGCCTTCTCTATTGCTGAGCGTCAGTCGTTTTACTCATTATTGCATAATAACGTTGACTTGAAATACTTCTATCATGGTATTATAATACTTTGCCATGGCATTATTACACGTATAAAAATTATTTATTGTACACCTTCAGACATATACGTATCCATAGCATTCCTTTCATGAACTGTACTATATTTCATATATAATTCTGATAGTAGTCCTGTTTAAGTAAGAGGCCATGTTGCGGAAAATGTCAAAGTAAGACATGAAACGGGAAAAGTGTTCCAGGACTGTGCAAGTACGAGATTATTATAATACTGACATGCAATGACTCCCTGTACGTTTATCTATGTTACGAAGCATTTTCAAGAGTAGTCATACACATTGACCTGTCAAATCAGTATTTCGTCAGTAGCTGTAGCAAAGCACAGCAATTATCGAGCGTTTGATCAATGTTCACTGCACCAACAGTGTTGTAGTTATTGTCTTTCCCACAGAGCGAGGAGGGTGCATAGAACTGGAAAGCAGAGTATCTGTGCTATCTGCTGTATGCTACAGGAAGCAAGTCACGTGGATGCTAACGCCGTGGCACGTTGCTTAACCGAGTATCATGGTATTAGGGGTATTACGGAATAAGGCATCCTTACCCTACCAAGTCAAACGCGAACGTTGCTCTGCGCATGCGCGAGTCTGGCTGTGCCAGTTCTGTCAGACAAGAGCGACCGTTAGCTGTACTGTCCTGCAGCGAACTACCTGCTTGGCAACATGGTTGCATTCCATTTCTGCGACCGGGGCAGTCTCCCAGCCCAGTATTCGGAGCCTTGGATCAGAGTGTTTCCGCCCAATTGTAGATCCGGTGCTGTATGTGGCACAAAATGTTCACGAAAATGTTCAAATGTTTTTTAAGCTTATGGGACTTAACTACGGGGTCATCAGTCCCTAAACTTACAAACTACTTATGAACTAGCTAATACTAAGGCGACACAAATATCCATGCCCGATGGAGGGAGGGGATTCGAACCCCCGACCGTAGTGGCCGTGCAGACCGTGACTGGAGCGCCTCAGTCCCCTTGGCCACCGCGGCCGGCAAAAATGTTCACGGCTGCTTCGTCACACATCAGACCGCAGTGTTGGGTTCCGTCCCTGTTTTCTCCACCTCTTGCCTATCAAAAATGTCTAGTTGAACATTGAAAGACGACCGTCTGTTGTCTTCCACATATTTTTGTACAGTTTCTGTAAAGTTATAATTTATTTTATGTCGCTAGATTATAATTTTATTGAAACTTGAACCGCACTTTTTTCAAGGCTGGAGGAATAGCATTTTTATTTCATGTGTTAAAATATTAGTTAATATTGCGAGGTTTTTTTTATTTTGTTATGTTAATAATTTAATATTATATTAATTAACGTGGCATGAATACGGCTTCTCCACTACGCCACTGTCCCTGTGAGAATGTGCAGTTGTTTTACGTTTAAGTGGGTGCATGAATCTATGGCTGTTTGAATGTGGGGAGTGACAGCTCGCTTTGCATCGTTCTCTCTGGCTCAGTATCGATAGCTGCTCATGCTACCACAGAGGTTTCCACACCCTTTGGTTGCGGGCAAGTTAGCGAATCTTTCCCTCCAGTGCGAGTATCGCTGTCCGCCCCCACCATCGCTGTTTTCGTGGATTTTTTCGGTTTCCGGTGGCTTCCCGCGCTATCCCCGGTGGCCGCTCGGCGAATCACTCTGTTCTGGGCGTCTGGTGAGGTAAGGATGGTTCTGCTCTTGTTTCTGGAGATGGCAGCGTTTCATTCGCTAGCACGTTTAGCTTAGATTCGTGAACTTAGAATCATTTTTTTTTTCATATATTTTCTCCTATCGAGTGCGGAAATGTGTTCTCGTTTTTGAATTCAGTGATTTCCAATAGATAAACGCGGTGTGTGTGATTCTAGTTGCAGTTTGATAACGGCTTGGGATGTTAAAACCTTTTGTGATCATGTGGTGGTGTATGAACTCTGTGTAAATACTTTCTAGCTTTGTGGGACCCGATTTCTAATAGGTGATATGTTCATTTTATACAGTGCATGTAAAATTCTTTTCATCGTTCCCTTCCGTGAGTGATGTGTTCCACGTGGTTGGTTCATAGAACAAAGCCTTCAGCTCCCACTCTTGTTTGTTCCGTGCCCATCAGGTAAGTAACTATGCAGGTACCTTCTGATTTCCATCCACCGCCTATTTTAATGTTGCTGTTTCTTCTCCGACTTGTAGTTCGCACTCTGATTTGTCAGTAATTCTCTCTAAGCCTTGTACAACCTCCTTCAATAGCTTCCTTATGAAATTCTAAACATTTCTATGGGTTGCATGCCGTAATTCTTATTTTTACTTTTCCGACTTTGTATTTCATTTTTGGGGGTTTTCTGAGACTGGACTTCATCCGTCTCTGTAATCGCCCTCTATTACGTGTAGCCATATTTCATTCGCTTCCTTATATAATTCTAAGCATTTCTCTGGGTTACATGAGTAGTTAATTTTCTTTATTTTTCGGAACCACGTGGGTCCGCGTTCCGACTTCCGAGGTTTGCAGCTAGTCGCCTGAGTTCACGCCACTTCTCATATAAAACCAGTACCTAGATCGATTGCTGACAGACTGCAACTTAAGAATCCACCGTGATTTGTATAATGAATCCGACTTTTAACCACTTCACCTTCAGTGTGTCGCCGTTAGCATGTTTGCTCGCGTTTTCTGTTCAGATGTAATTTAACTTGCTATACATGCCCACCATCTCGAAACAGGCACGACAGACCAGAGCCAGCTTCAAAGTGTTTTGTATATTGTGTTTTGTGCTACCTCCAACTTGCTGAATTTCACCTACGATAGCGGCGCCTGGTCCCGCCTCGTCTCAGCACACTGTTTTTGTTGAGTTTTGCTGTGGCATTATGTGTATGTGAGAGAGGGTGTTGTTTGTGAATCCTTCCCCCCCCCCCCCCCAGTAGCATTAAATCATGTATAATTTAGGCTGGGTACCGTCCGCATTAATCCAAGTAAGAGATGCATTTTATTGTATTAACAAAATTGGTTCCCCAGTTTGCTTGTTTTCTATCTGAATAAATATGTTTATGTTCAGTTTTGTAGTTTTAGAGCACCTTCCCTCTTTTACTTAATATTGTCTCACAAGTGCTGAGAAAATGCTCAGATTCAAGTTTCTTAAGACTAAATTCCGTTGCGCCATAAATGTTTTCTTAGCCACCTTTCTAAGATAACCTTAATTGTGGTGGCTTGCTTATTAATGCATGTGTATAATAACGTGTGAGCTGCTATGTATATTGACCACTGTAGTATTAACTTCTTTGAAGTAATTTGAAACGAGTCTGTTCTCAGTTTGGGCCAGGAAACAAGGCTTTGTAGCAGGAAGTAACCAGTAGTTCACAAGGACTTTAAAGGTAAAGCAGTCAACAATCCAAAGATTGGTTTGAACACCACAGTGCTTTACTAGGCATGGCCCTGTTTCCTGTTTGGAGGTGGACTTTATTTACTAATTTTAGTGACAAAGCAAGGCTCTTGTTACAGTGGTCGACTTTTAACATCTAGGAACGAATCGCCCGGTATGTACCATCCCCTGCTGCATCAGATCAATTTTGGCAATATCTGTAAGCAGCTTGGACAGATATACCCGAACATACCCACAACATTTATTCAATGCCGACGCGCGTAGGGTCGGCTATAGTCAACAACGGCGGTAACAGTCGATACTGATTTCATCACCTACCTCTTTCCACACGGGGCTGTATTTTTGATCATGTTCACCACTGTACAACGCGTTAGTTTCCGAATAAATTCAGCTGTGATACGGCCGGTCCTCCTCGGTGTTGCCTTTCCGGCAGCCGGCAGTGTACAAAGAGACAGCGCGACTATGTGGCCACCCTGTAGAGAGAGAGTGGCGTATCAGTAACGAGCGGGTGTGAAACTCCGCGCGGGCTGATTACCGTGTAAGTTGCGTGCGCCTCCCGGTCGGCCCTTCGGCCGTTGTAATTCCCGGCGGCGTGCGTTTTCAATTATGGAGAGATGGCGGCGGCTTACGAGGCGGGGCTTGCCGTGTTACACGGAGCGGCGCGGCGCCGCCACGCTCCTGAAATTAGGAGCGGCGGTGCGCGGGCGTATCGCGCGCGGGAACAGGTTCCAGCTGGAGCCTCCAGACTGCCGGCTCCAGCTCCAGGAATGCCGCCACATTAGCCCGGCCTCATTACATGCCTCACCGGCCGCCAAACGTCCGTAATGGCTGTTTTATCACACGCGCGCCCGCAACAAAAGCGCAAGAGTTCGCGCGGGCTGCACGTATTCACGGGCAGCTTAAACGCATCATATCGTCTTGACCCGCGCGTGTTCTGCCTGTCTTCATACCTGTGTGGACCATCTTCTGCTACTCCAGCTAAGTTACGTAGGTACTGTCTGACAAAGAAAGACAAGACTTGATGTGCTGGAGGCGATAGCCTAAACTGATGACCTAATCCTGCTTGTCGGCGGCCGGAGCCGTGTAGATCTAGATAGAAAGTTGAAACCGTCAAATGCTTCAGTACGTAATCAGTGTCGTTTTTTTTTTTCGGATGGGAGGGCGCAAGACTAATGTGAGAGTAAGTCAACTGGAAACATCCCTTAGGCTGTCGCTCAAACCATGTCTCCACCATATCCTTTCTTCCAGGAGTGCTAGTCTTCCAAGGTTCGCAGGAGAGCTTCTGTGAAGTTTGGAAAGTAGGAGGCGAGGTACTGGCGGAAGTAAAGTTGTGAGGCGGCATCGTGGGTCATGTCGGGATAGCTCAGTCGGTAGAGCACTTACCCGCGAAAGGCAAAGGTCCCAGGTTAGAGTGCCGGTTCTGGCACACAATTTTAATCTGCCAGGAAGTTTCAGGTCAAGTGATTTTAAGTAGATATCCCACAGAGGTGAATCATCCGCCTTCATAGCCCATTGCACAGCGTGGTAGATTGCCACACAGGGGTCCCGGGATCGATTCTCGGTCGGGTTGAAGATTTCTCCACTCGGGGACTGGGTCTTGTGTCGTCCACATCATCATTTCATCATCATCTACATCTACATCTACATACATACTCCGCAATTCACCGTAAGGTGCGTGGCGGAGGGTACACTGTACCACTACTAGGCATTTCCTTTCCTATTCCACTCCCAAATTGAACGAGGAAAAAAAGAATGCCTATATGCCTCCGTACGAGCCCTAATTTCTCTTATCTTGTCTTTGTGATCTTTACGCGAAATGTAAGTAGGCGGCAGCAAGATCGTACTACACTCAGCTTCAAATTTCGGCCCTCTAAATTTACTTAACAGAAATTCACGAAAAGAACGTCGTCTTTCTTCCAGCGATCCCTAATTGAGTTGCCGGAGCATTTCCGTGACACTCGCGCATTGGTCGAACCTACCGGTAACAAATCTAGCTGCTCGCCTCTGAACCGCCTCTATGTCTTCCTTCAAACCGATCTGCCGCGGGTCCCAAATACTTGAGCAATACTCAAGACGTGGTCGTACAAGCGTTTTATACGCGGTCTCCTTTACAGGTGAAGTACATCTTCCCAAAATTCTCCCAATAAATCGAAGTCGGTTGTCCGCCTTACTCACAACTGTCCTTACATGCTCGCTCCATTTCATATCGCTCTGCAGTGTTACGCCTAGATATTTGAACGACGCGACCGCATCAAGAAGCTCACTACTGATGCTGTATTCGAACATTATAGGATTGTTTTTTCTACTCATGCGCATCACCTTACATTTTTCGACATTGAGAGCTAGCTGCCATTCTTCGCACCAACTAGAAATTTTGTCTAAGTCAACCTGTATGCTATTACAGTCAGTTACAGACGACACCCTCCCATACACCACAGCATCATCAGCAAACAGCCGCAAATTACAACTTACTCTGTCCATCAGATCATTTATATAGATAGAAAATAATAGCGGTGCTATCACACTCCCCTGGGGCACGCCTGACGATACACTCGTCTCTGATGAACACTCGCCGTCGAGAACAACGTACTGCGTGCTATTACTTAGGAAGTCTTCCAGCCAGTCACAAATCGGTGAACCTATTCCATAAGCTCGTATCTTCGTTAGCAGTCTGCAGTGTGGCACCGTGTCGAACGCCTTTTTGAAGTCGAGAAAAACACAATCCGCCTGTTGCCCTTCGTCCATGGCTCGCAAGATGTCATGTGAGAAAAGGGCAAGCTGAGTTTCACATGAACGATGTTTCCTAAACCCGTGCTGATTCATGGAAAGAAGCTTTTCCGTTTCAAGGAAATTTACTATATTCGAACTGAGAATATGCTCCAAAATTCTACATGAAACCGATGTCAACGATATTGGCCTGTAATTGTATGGGTCAGTTCTCTTTCCTTTCTTATACACGGGAGTCACCTGCGCTTTTTTCCAATCACTAGGAACTTTGCGCTGAATTAAAGATTCGCTATAAATGCAAGCTAAGTAGGGGCCAATGCCGCAGAATAGTCTTTGTAAAACCGAACTGGTATACCATCCGGACCAGCAGACTTTTTCGTATTTAGCTCTCTCAGCTGCTTCTCTACACCGGAAGTACCTATTGCTATGTCCCCCATTTCGGAATTAGTACGTTGATCAAATGATGTTATATTTGTGCGGTCCTCCTGCGTGAAAGATTTCTTAAAGGTTAAATTTAGAACTTCAGCTTTCCGTTTGCTTTCTTCTATTACTGCCCCGGAATGATCAACTAGTGACTGGACAGTGGGCTTTGACCCGCTTATCGATTTTACATAGTCGCCAATTCGGTGTCACCAAAACACTTGCACTTGCTGGGGTCTAACGGCCTAATGCCACACGAAATCATCATCAGTGGTGAATCCATGTTTTTGGTGTGGGATATATATATAGGGTATCCCAGACTACTCGTCCACCCCTTCTGAAACCGAAGGAGTCGTATGAGACGTAAAATGCCAACACTGATAATCCTGCTCGTCGACGGCTGGCGGAGCCGCCGAGATCTAGAAAGAAAGTTGAAACCGTAAAATATTTCAGTATGTATATCAGTGCCG
Source organism: Locusta migratoria (assembly GCA_026315105.1). Classification (NCBI taxonomy): domain Eukaryota; kingdom Metazoa; phylum Arthropoda; class Insecta; order Orthoptera; family Acrididae; genus Locusta; species Locusta migratoria. Next base: position 548,766,299 of record CM048745.1, on the reverse strand, counting down.
ACTGCAGCATATATTTTTGGAAGGTAGGGCGCAAGACTAATATGAGGGGAGTCGTCCGCTTCCGTAGCCTACTCTGGACAGCGTACTAGATTGCCACGCAGAGGTCCCGGGCTCGATTCTCGGTCGGGTTGGAGATTTTCTCCACTCGGTGACTGGTTGTTGTGCCGTCTTCATAATCATTTCATCATCATCGACGCGCAAGTCGCCAATTCGGTGTCATCAAAAGACTTGCACCAGGCAGGTTGGGGTCTAACGGCCTAAAATGCCACACGAAATCATCAATGGTGAATCCATGTTTTTCGTCTGGGGTATATATATATATATTGCAGGTATCCCAGACTACTCGTCCACCCCTTCTGAAACCGAAGGAGTCGTATGAAACGTAAAATGTAATACCTAGTAGAAGGAGTACGACGCTGGATCCATTGGTGCCATTTGCAACTTCCGTTTTCACTGCAAGTGGGCCATTATACCGGAAGTAGATTTTTTAATTTTTTTAAAAGTTTTATCTAAAAAGTCATCTATATTGTAGAAGGGGTTGGCATTAATAAATTCCTTTAATTTCTTTTTAAATACTAGTTGGCTATCTGTCAGTCTTTTGATGCTACTTGGTAAGTGACCGAAGCATTTTGTGACAGCATAATTCACCACTTTCTGTGCCAAAGATAGATTTAACATTGGATAGTGAATATCACCCTTTCTCCTAGTGTTGGAGCTATGCACACAACTATTACTTTTGAATTGCTTCGGATTGTTAATAACAAATTTCATTAGTGAATATATAGCGAATCTACAGAGAAGATCTCTTAGATCTCTAAATAAATGTCTGCGTTTTCAGTCGTTAAACCACTTCTAAAACCAAACTGTGCGTTTGACAGGAAATTATGTGAACTGAAATGATCAATTAATCTTGAATATACAGCCTTTTCAATAACTTTGGAAAAAACCGATGGCATAGAAATAGGTCTATAGTTGTCTACATTATCCCTTTCTCCTTTTTTATAAAGCGGTTTCAATACTGAGTACTTTAATCTGTTAGGAAACTGACCATTCTGAAAGGAAAAATTACAAATATGGCTTAGTACTGGGCTAACATATGGAGAACAGTACTTTAGAATTCTGCTAGATACCCCATCATATCCACAAGAGTCCTTAGTCTTTAGTGATTTAATTATTGACTCAATCTCACCTATGGAAGTATCATGAAGGATCATTTCAGGTAACAGCCTCGGAAACGCATTTTCTAAAAACGTTATATGATTACCTGTAGAAACTAGAGTTTTGTTTAGTTCCTCTACTATATTCAGAAAGTGATTATTGAATATTGCACATATATCTAACTTGTCAGTAACAGAAACATTCCTACTACGCACTGACGGTATATCTTCTACCTGCTGCTCCTGACCAGACACTTCCTTCACGACTGACCAGATAGTTTTAATTTTATCCCGAGAGTTTGCTATTCTTTTTGCGTACCACATACTTTTTGCATTCTTAATGACATTTTTCAGAACCTTACAGTACTGTTTGTAATGAGCTACTGCATCTTCATTCTGACAGCTTCTAACATTTTGATACAACTCCCGCTTAGTTCTACATGATACTCTTATCCCCTTTGTCAGCCACCCTGGCTGTCTGTTACTGAAAGTACCCTGTTTTGAGCGTTCTAGCGAAAAGCAACTTTCAAACAGCATAATAAATGTGTTCAGAAAAGCATTATATTTACCATCTGCATTATCAGCACTATAAACATCCTGCCATTCTTGTTCCTTAATTAGGCTTAAAAAGGTCTCAATTGCAACTGGATTAACTTTTCTGAGTAGTTGATATTTATGTTTAACATTTGTTTGAGAACAAATACTTTTTAGAATTAAAAGTTGGGCATCGTGGTCTGATAGGCCATTTACTATTCTGCTGACAGAGTGCCCCTCTAATAATGAAGAATGAACAAACATATTGTCAATGGTAGAACTGCTATTTCCTTGCACTCTCGTTGGAAAAAATACTGTTTGCATCATGTTATAGGAATTAAATAGATCTAACAGCTGACTTTTCCTTGAGCTATCACCTACACAATTAATGTTGAAATCTCCACACACAATTAAATTTTTATACTTCCTATACAGTGAACCCAGAACCAATTCCAGCTTGGGCAGAAACATTTTAAAATCTGAGTCAGGGGATCTATAAATAACAATTATTACTAGTTTAGTTCCATTAACATTAACAACTCCTGCACAACATTCAAATATCTGTTCTGTGCAGTGTTTAGAAAAATCGATTGACTCCGATGAAAAATCGTTTTTTACATACATTGCCACTCCCCCACACTGCAAGGAACTCCTAGAGTAGAAGGCAGCTAACCTGTATCCTGGCAAAGGAAGTCTCTTAATTGTCACACCACTTAAAAAGTGCTCTGAAATTCCAATAATGTCAGAATCAGTATCAATAAGCATTTCATTAACTTTATCTCTGATACCCTGTATATTTTGATGAAAAACAGTAATTCCCTTATTACTTATATTCTTAGACTTTGTCAAAGGTGGTTCATTTCTTAGAGGGACTTCCTTTAAGCAGGAATATCTATCAGCTGTCTTCAGTCTAAAAAAGGTGCAGCCCTAACACCAACTACTACAGGAATTTTTCCATGAGTGAAACCCCCACCCCCTACTACACTGTCACCTATGAGCTTTGCCAACCTCCCCTTCCCATACCTATTGAGGTGCAGACCGTGCCTAGTAAAATCCGACCTTTGGATAGTCTCAACTGGCACCACTGCAATGTGATCCATGCCCTCCGTCATCAGCGCCTTCTCAAGCCCCATGTTAACACGGCTGACAGCCGTATTAAGACAAGGCCTATCATGACGCTGAAACAGCTGCACGAAATGCACATTCGTGCCACCAGTTTCAGTTGCTATCCTTTCCAGATCACCACCTATATCATATTCCCCGTCCCTATCAAGACTATTCCCGGCCCCACCCACTATGACTACCTGATCCTCTTTTGAAAAATTCCTACATAAGTCCCCTATGTTACAAGTGACCTGAGCTAACCCTGCACTAGGCTTCATTATGCTGGTGACCTGGTACTCACTCCCAAGTACTTCCTGCAACTGTTGGCCAACACCTCTGCCATGAGAACTACCTAGCAGCAGAACCTTCTTCTTCCTAAGAGACCTTTCTACAGATTTCGGCTTGCCAAAAGCTGAGGTCTGCTGCGTACTTCCTACACCTACAGCTACAGGAGGTTCATCTCCACTCAACTCTGACAGTTGGTCAAACCTATTTGCAACTTGCAATGTAAAGCTATCTGAATACCTTCTCCTAGCTACCTTCTTGCCAACTGCCAGTTCCCATTCCCCAGCCCCCCTTCCCCTCCTCAACCTACCTAGTTCCTCTTCAGCGTTTTTCAATTGCACCTGAAGGGCGCAGATCAAACGCTCCTGCTCCTCTATCAACTTATTCCTGCTGCAAATCCTACAGTTCCAGGAGAGAACCTCACCACAATGCCCACTGTCTTCCCCACTGCACTCCCCCCATGAAAATACTTACTAGAAATCCCACACTGCAGCCCACTACGCACGACCCTACGACAGAGCCCACACTTTTCACTCATGGTAAAATTGTACAATAATTTGTTGAGAAAAACTAGACGTCTACGTTTTGAAGTTAAGTTTCTACAAAATAAGTAGGAAGTACCTCTTAACTACAGCAATCAACAAACCTCAGTCTCTACAAATCAAGTAACAACAACTAATAGTATCAGAAAAGAGCAAATAACACTACCACAGAAACTTTACACTGTTGTTTGTATAAACAAGTTCAAATTCAAGCGTCACTAATAAAATAACTAAACACTGTGAGAGTACAAGAGTTATCAAATACCGTAACTTAAAGTTTCCCAACCTCAACTACGTTAAAAACAGCAAGTCACCTGTTGAAAAGTACTAAAGTTAATAAACAACTAACGCGATAACACCTCCTGAAATCTAAAACTTTAATAATTTAACTACAATACACAAACACTTATTGGAACTTAGCTTTCGGAGACCGCTACGGCTGGAACCACTCGCCACCAGATGTAAACAAAGCAGTAAGACGTCGATGCCGGCGCACACGCGATAACAATAACACCACTTAAAGCAATTACGGCACAACAAACGCTAAAATAACTGACGAACCTTTACTAGAACACCTCTAGATTGAATATTGTCTCGAAATAACAATTAAAATAATTATATTAATCCTAAAATTATATAAAAAATCGAGAACGATGTGCACAGCAGTCCAGCACTCGTGACGTCACGGCAAAGAACATAACTGAAGTAATTGGTGGCAAAAAGTGGATAACATCATGTTAGAAACTATATAGTGACTTTACGAGCCGGCCGCGGTGGCCGAGGGCACTGAGACGCTCCAGTCATGGTCTGCACGGCCACTACGGTCGGGGGTTCGAATCCCCCTCGGGCTCGGATATTTGTGCCGTCCTAGTTCGTAAGTAGTTCATAAGTAGTTTGTAAGTTTAGGGACTGATGACCACGTAGTTAAGTCCCATAAGCTTAACTAACATTTGATTTTTGACTTTACGAATCTGTTCCTAGAAGAGTTACAGCTGGTTAAAAAGCAAATGTTGGACCACTCCTTACTAATAAATAAAAATGTATATATGTTACGTGTTCACATTATTTTGTTCAAACCCTATATATCTACAGGTACAGACATAGAAATCATGTTCAAATGTTTGTATAGTCTATGGGACTTAACTATGGGGTCATCAGTCCCTAAACTTACAAACTACTTATGAACTACTTACGAACTAAGACGGCACAAATATCCATGCCCGAGGGGGGATTCGAACCCCCGACCGTAGTGGCCGTGCAGACCGTGACTGGAGCGCCTTAGTCCCCTCGAAATCATGTTCTCCTATCAGATTTAACGTGAGGTGAATATTTGGAGCTACTCCAAATTTCCATAGTGTGATTGACTCTTGCGCGTGCTGCTCATTGAACGTACCTTTACTTCGCATAGTAGCACTATAGCTGGGATACGAGCAGATTTAACCACGTGCGTGCTCCCCCTGCCCCTCCTGCACTGAACGATTGCTTTCCCTACTGCTTGGTAATTTAAGGTTGCTTACTTAAAGACTGAAATACAATTTTTCCTGTTATGGATGGTATCAAAAATGTTCAAATTAGGTTGGAAAAATAAACAGCCACCAGATGCAAGGTGTAGATTTATTTACAACCGGTTTCGAGCAATTATTGCCCCTCTTCAGGTATATAAAATTGTGGCCTATAAGTTTCAAAAATGTTCAAATGTTTGTAGAGCTTATGGGACTTAACTACGGTGTCATCAGTCCCTAAACTTACAAACTACTTATGAAATAGCTATTACTAAGGACGGCACAAATATCCATACCCGAGGGGGGATTCGAACCCCCGACCGTAGTGGCCGTGCAGACCGTGACTGGCGCGCCGCAGACCGCTTGGCCACCGTGGCCGGCACCTATAAGTTGAAACGGAGCATTATGTAGTCATAGTGAAGAACAAGTGTGGTTATAAAATGCTCTGTTTAAACATATAGGGCACAATTCTTTGTACCTGAAGAGCAATAATTGCTCGAAACCGGTTGTAAATACATCTACAACCTAACTTAACACAGTTGCTGCAAGGGATAAAATATTTAAATGTTCAAATGATTGTAAACCAATTGGACGAAACTGCTTTGTTCATCAGCCCCTAAACTTACAAACCACTTAAACTAACCTAAGGACAACACACACATCTAAACCTTAGGGAGGACTCGAACATCAAACGGCGAACAACCGCGCGCTCTGCAGCAAGGCGTCTTAGAGCACTCCACCGCAGCATGGATCGTGTCCGCCATTTGTCTTAGTGTTCTTTTATTTCACTATTAAGACTTCGCCGTTAGGTCTTTTCGATTGCTTGAATATGATAAAAGTCCTCAGTTTTAGGTATCACCCTAGTCATGAAAAAGTGCTTCATCCATTGTCGCACTTACTTGCAAGTCATCTTGTCTAAACAATCAGTTCAGTATACTAGACAATGACTTAGGTCACACCTGAGTGTGATGACTTTTATCGCCGGCCGCGGTGGCCGAGGGGACTGAGGCGCTTCAGTCACGGTCTGCACGGCCACTACGGTCGGGGGTTCGAATCCCCCCTCGGGCATGGATATTTGTGCCGTCCTAGTTCGTAAGTAGTTCATAAGTAGTTTGTAAGTTTAGGGACTGATGACTCCGTAGTTAAGTCCCATAAACTATACAAACATTTGAACATTTGACTGAGGCGCTTCAGTCACGGTCTGCACGGCCACGACGGTCCGTCTGCCACATCGGCTCCGGGCCGTGTTTACAAGTGCTTCCTCGCTGCGACCGGCGGCGTTCTTCGCGTCCGCTGTTCTTCTATTTGCTGTATCTACGTACTTGTAAGTAATGGCTGATTGTGAAGATCGCGAAAATAATGTGCAATTTGAATTTGACAAGTCGGTTCCGCGGCCGTCAGGTTTCGAAATCCATGGTTGGTTGAAAACGATCTGAAAATTAATGAAAGTGACGTACTCGGTTTACAACTGGACGCTTTTCTGAACTCTCTCTTTGTCAAACTTAGTACTCCAGAACTATGTGACACAATTGTAAATGTAGAAGGTGGTGTCCGGAAATTTAAACACTTTGATGGAACAGTGAGTAATGTGGCAGTTTCTAACGCCGGTTACGGACTTAGGACAGTTAGAGTGTTTAATTTACCGTTCGAAATGAAAGATAAGACAATTGAAAACTGTTTGTCACCGTATGGAACTGTGTTGTCTGTTACTAGGGAAAAATGGTCATCTGCATATATCTATCAAGTGGAAAACGGAATTCGTAGTGTCCGTATGATAGTACGAAAGCACATTCCGTCCTTCCTTGTAGTGAAAGGCCACAGGGCTTTTATTACATATAACGGACAGCCGTCGACGTGTTCGCACTGTAATGCCACGGGACACTACAGACAGAACTGCCCACGCCGCAGGCGCCCCGCGCAACTACCGGCGGGGGAGGCGGCAGACGCCGTGACGTACGCCTCGGTCGCGTTAGGAGGGCCCACCTCACCGACGCGTCGCGCTGCCGCGGATGAAACTGTCATGCATGTAGACGCCGCGCTCGCAGCCCCTCAAAATGAAACGGTCAGTGACGTCTCAGCCGACGCTCAGAATGTAGCCGACGGTTCCGTGGTAGTTGCGGAAAAGGTAGCTAATCAGATACCACCTGAAGACGCGACGGGATCAGAACCCACCCCAGCTGAAGTTCCACTGGCGGCAGGTGCGGCGACTATGTGGACATCCCAGGTGACAGACGCTCATCTCGAGGTCCATCCTGACGAGTCGGCGACTACTGTGACAGATTCCGCAACCGTTGAAGATGTGCGTCCTACTGACGTCTCCTCAAATGTAGTCCCGGAGAGTCAGACGACGGGACTCGAACCAGCGCAATATGTTAAGCCTGCCGTGTCGACTCCGGTAGATGTGACATTGTCCACGTTGACAAGATCAGAAGCCGTGCAAGATAGCGTCCCCCCCCCCCCCCGAAGTGTCAGCGGTTGGAGTTTCTGCCACCGCCGCTGCAGATCGTCCACGCGAACGGGCAGACAGCGCGGGTGGCCGCAAGTCACGTCGCGACAGGGCAGCAGAAAGGCGCGCGCGCAGAGAGAAGGGCCGCAGTACCAGCTCCTCGGGATACCCGGAGCGGCGGGACTCCAACCAGAGGGGGTGGAGTCGGTCCCCCGAATCTCGTCAGTATCAGCGCTCGGCGTCGAAGTCGCTGCAGAAATCTGCGTCACTGGCTTCGTCACGGTCGGATTTAGATTCTCGGCAGGAAGCACAAGCGGGCCGTGGTTATCAGCAGCCCATGACGAGTGGACAGGAATACAGGATGGAGGAGGTGGTCCGGCAGATAAAGGAAAAGCTCAGTGCACCCGACACCGACTATCATATGGCAATGGACTTGTCACGGGACTCGAACCCGGCGCAAGCCGCGGTCAAAAGAAAGGCCGAAGACGACCCGCAGCCGCGCACGCGCGTTTCTCTGCAGGGGGCCGCGGCAGGCCACGACACTGGACAGCAAGTGTCGAAGTCTTGGGCGGAGGAGATGGAAGAGGGCGAGACCTAGTCTCGCGCCGTCGTTGAATTCCCTGACTAAATGGTGGCACACCCACCATCACTTGTTGCCACTATCAACATCAATAGATTTGTGTCAATTGTAAAGTTTGAATGTTTATTACAATTTTTGAATTTTTTGAAGGCAGACGTTGTTTTTCTTCAGGAAGTGGTGACCGAACTTGTTCACAATATACCCGGTTACCAGGTGGTTTTAAATTTCGATCCGGAGAGTCACAGTGGAACTGCTATTTTGATACGTGATGGTCACGAATTCAGTGATGTTGCCACTATCCCAAATGGACACGGAGTAGCGTGTACCATAAATAACATTCGTTTTGTAAATGTTTATGCTCCCTCGGGATCTGATTGCAAACCGCAACGTCGAGTCTTTTACAGTTCGGACATTTGTCACCTTTTAAGAGGCCCATATTTGCCTGTCATAATGGGCGGTGATTTTAATTGTGTACTCGACGACCGAGACCAGGAACCGAACCCATACAAGTGCATAGAGTTAGCAACGCTCGTGACTGAAATGAATCTAATCGACACGTGGCGCCACTTACACCCCCACGATCCGGGGTTTACTTTTTACTACCCGACAGGTAGGAGTCGCCTCGATAGGATTTATATTTCTGGAGAAAAGAAAGACTGTGTACTAGAATCTGCGGTACACCCAGTGGTGTTTTCTGACCATGCCGCATATGTCTGCCGTTTTCATTCACTGATGGCTCAGAAGCCACGTACGAAATGTAGGTGGAAGTTCAATGTACGTCACCTTACCAACACTGGTTTCGACGTTGTGATTAATAGGGCATGGAGTAGTATTTTAACTTATCGCCATTTCTACTCTTCTGCGTTATCGTGGTGGACAGAATATGCAAAACCAGCGCTACGAAAAAGTATTATTGAATTTAGTCAATCTGTTTGCCACTGGGAACGTACCACCTTGCAATTTTACGAGACATGTCTCAACGACGCAATCAATATGCAAACAGACAATCCGTCTTTCCGGATGGCGAACATCAGGCAAATTAAAACCAGACTCTTGGCCTTGAAGAAGGCGTCGTTGCGTGGTAGCGTGGTGCGCAGCCAGGCGGCCGGTCAGCTGGCAGACGAGCAGGCCTCGCTGTTCCACCTGCTGCGCGAGCGCCGCCGCGCGGCTAGGCGTGACGTCACAGAGCTGCAGGCGGCCGGCGGCGCGCGGCTGAGGGACAGAGCGAGCATTCTGGCAGAGGCGCGCAGGCACTTTGCGGACTTGTTTAGCGCAAAAGCAACGGACAACGCCGCCATTACAGATCTATTGCGAGGTGTCCCTCACGTTTTAACAGTCACGGACCGCCGTCACCTCATGGAACCGTTCACCGTAGAGGAAGTAAAACAGGTCTTACAACTATGTGCAAAAAACAAATCGCCCGGTGCTGACGGCCTCCCGCCAGAATTTTATCTCCACTTTTGGCACTTGTTCGATTCAGTTTTAGTTGAATGTTTTAACGAACTTTTAAATGGAGTGGCAATACCGGCGAGTTTTCCGGAAGGAATAATCACCTTGGCTCCGAAAACCCGAGTGAACAATAGAATTGACAGTCTCCGCCCGATCACGCTTTTAAACGGTGATTATAAACTTTTTACAAAATGTGTTGCGTCCCGTTTAAAGCCTGTTATGTCTAAGATCCTCAGTGACTGTCAGTTTTGTGCAGTGCCGCAAAGGAATATCTACGACGCGGTCACTACATACCGTGACGTCATCGCATACACCACGATGCAGAAAATTCCCTTTGGAATACTTTCCGTCGACTTTGCCACGGCGTTTGATCGCGTTAGTCACCATTACCTAAGAAAAGTGCTTTCTAAACTTGGATTTGGGAATAAATTCACGGCCATGCTATTCAATATTTTTAACAGCTCGACATCGCGTGTGACGATCAATGGTTTTTTGTCCGCACCTGTTGCCGTCGATTGCTCCGTCAAGCAGGGGTGTCCTCTCGCTATGGCCCTGTTTGCAATCTCACTGGACCCCTTGTTGCGACGCCTGCACAGTGCATGCGTCGGACTCAGTGTAGGAGGGAAGAAACAGGTTTGCCGCGCGTATGCGGATGACGTCGGCCTTCTTGTGTCTACGGAAGCTGACTTGGACACCATGCGCAAGGTCCTGACATTATATGAAAATGCATCGGGTGCATGTATCAACAATCGTAAAACTGTGTTTCTTCCTATTTATGGGGCAGCGAACAGATTCCGACGTCCCTGGTTTACCGTGAAACAAGTGCATAAGATCCTAGGTGTTCGTTTCTCGGCAAATCTTTTGAAGACAGCGGCACTCAACTGGCGCCTGACACTGCATGCAATACGCGCTATGGCGCACCTCACTGCCACCCGCACCCTGGCACTGACGCAGTGGGTTTCGATCGTCAACGTGTGTCTGCTCAGCAAGGCCTGGTTCCTCGCACAGGTCTTCCACGTGCCCAAAGAACTAGGACGAGCCATCACACAAGCAGCCTATTGGTTTCTGTGGAGGGGTGAAATTTTCAAAGTAAGCCATGCTACCTGCACATTGCCCCGAGAGGAAGGAGGCCTCGGCCTTACGCACTTCGCTGTCAAAGCGGCGGCGCTACTGATCCACCGCACGTGCGCCGTTATAGAAAAGGACCCGCTCGGCCCCACGGCCGTTCTGTTCGATGTTCTCCGGCCCGCGTCTGAAATAGCACCGCTCAACCCCACTGCCATTCCTTACCGGCTGCGACATGTGAGAGAGTACTTTGTTCAGAAAAGTTACCTGGACGACGAAGACCTCCACCCGAGGACGCGGACTGTAAAAATCGTCTACCACGGACTGCGAGGACAGCCAGCTGCCAATAAAATGGAGATGCGTTTCCCAGGGTCTAGGTGGAAGAATGTGTGGGCGAATGTCCACGCCCCCTTCCTTGCAGCGGACGTGGTTAGTTGTTGGTATAAAGTCGTGAATCGAGTCGTACCCACCAACGAAACACTGCACCGGATTTGCCTGCGCGCTTCCAGCCTTTGCGTAGACTGCTCACAGGAGGACACGTTGGAACACCGTTTCCTGTGCCCCACGCGTTCGCCCATCTGGAACGTTGCAACCGGGATGCTGGCGTTTATAAATCGCACCGCCGTGGACACCTTCTCGGTGGACGTAGCCCTCATCCCTGACTTCAAGCCATACCCTGCCACCAAGTGTGCCGCAACAACCTGGATCGTCGCGCATACTATCTACGCCGTTCTACAATTACAGTTGACACAGGTCTATCAGTTTATAATCTACCTTCAGGAGGAACATAACAACCTACGCCGTACAAAGGACTATTCTACTCGTTTTGCTCGGTTTTTGATCGTGGCAATTGAACATGCATACCAAAATCTTTTGTGAGGGGAATTCAATGACAGTCCAAACCCTAATCGGACTACGACTTTTGGCTATGGACATGGTCTCTGGTTATGATGTAATCCGACGGAACACTATCGTGTGACTATTAAACGGAAAGAAACATGATGCAGTAAAATTATATGTTTGTGGCATGTCACACTTTATGTGCGTGTGCGTCTATGCAGAACTCAGCTTTGTTTTATCCTTACCTTTCGGTTTTGTTGACACGGTTTAAGAGTGTATAGTGCTTCGCAGGTCTGCCCACCGACCTTCAGTGTTGAGGATGGTTTTTTTTTATTTCCATGAAGAGAATTATCTCTTCTTCATGTCTATGATTTAATTCTCCTTTACCATTTGGACTTTTAGTTGAGACCTTTTACCATCGAACTTGAAGTGCATCACTGAAGAATACAAAGCACTGTACAGCGGAACTGTTTAATTTGCTTCTTACATCGGAGTGTTTTACGTTCACCTGCTATTACTATAGCTTGGAAGCTCGCCGACGAAGGCGAAAAATGGAGAGCGCAAGGACGGGGTGTAGGGGAGAAGGGAGCCCCGTAAAAAAAAAAAAATAAAAATAAAAATAAAAAAAAATAAAAAAAAACTAACAAAAAAAAAGAAAAAAAAAGTTCGTAAGTAGTTCATAAGTAGTTTGTAAGTTTAGGGACTGATGACCCCGTAGTTAAGTCCCATAAGACTTACAAACATTTGATTTTGATTTTGATGACTTTTATCATATTGTAGCATCTAAAATAGCGCAAGGTCAAAATCTACACCGGTCTAAACAATTAGGGGATCAATTGAGATATCTAAGTTCTGAAATTTGTCGTCGACAAAATGAACTAAAATGGTTCGATGTCTTTCTCTCAGTTCGACTGAATAGAGAAACAATATAACACCAACCGAAATAGTTGTATTTTCAGAAAGTTGCTGCTGAGCGGTTTGGTGTTGACTTGTGTTTACCAAACGAATTGCCGGCCGCGGTGGCCGCGGGGACTGAGGCGCTCCAGTCACGGATTGCACGGCCACTACGGTCGGAGGTTCGAATCCCCCCTCGGGCATGGATATTTGTGCCGTCCTAGTTCGTAAGTAGTTCATAAGTAGTTTGTAAGTTTAGGGACTGATGACCCCGTAGTTAAGTCCCATAAGCTTAACAAACATTTGAACATTTTTTTTAACCAAAAGAATTACACAAGCAGCTGGGTTCAGATCGTGTAGGTAGTGCAATGCAACAACAAGTGGGTACGTTATTGTGAACAATATAGTGAACGCATTATTGTGGCAAAGATAGGCACGAAGCCAACACCGACCACAGTAGGACATGTTTATGTGCCAATTAACTTGGCCGGAGGAGATCGAATAAATGTATCAGGAGATAAAACAAAATATTCAGACACTTAAGGGAGAGGAAAACGATTGTGATGGCGGACTGGAACTCGGCAGTAGGAAAGGGAAGAGAAAGAAATGTAGTAGGTGAATATGGATCGAGGAAAAGAAATGAGAGGACATCGCCTAGTAGCATTCTTTGCAGAGCACAATTTAATCAATACAAACACTTGGTTTAATATAAAGAAAGAAGGTTGTATACGTGGAAGAGATCAGGAGACACTGGAAGGTATCTTGTTGACTTTATAATGGTAAAGCATAGGCTTATGAACCAGTGGCAGATATAGACTCTGACCATAACTTATTGGTTATGAACTGTAAATTAAAGTAAACGGACTGCAAAAAGGTAGACAATTAAAGAGATGGAACCTGGATAAATTGAAGGAAACAAAGGTGGTTGAGATTCTCAGAGGGATCATAAGGCAAGGGATGGCTGAGAGGGAAGTAATACAATAGAAGAAGAATGTTCAAATGTTTGTAGAGCTTGTGGGACTTAACTACGGGGTCATCAGTCCCTAAACTTACAAACCACTTACGAACTAGCTTATACTAAAGACGGCACAAACATCCATACCCGAGAGGGGATTCGAACCCCCCGACCGCAACGGCTGTAAAGACCGTGGACTGGCACGGCGCAGACTGCTCGGCCACCGCGGCCGGCTGGGTACCTCTGAGCGACAGAGTAGCGAAGGCCGCAGAGGATCATATAGGCAGAAGGACAAGGCCTAATAGAAATCACTGGATAACGCAGGAGATACTTAATTTAATTGATGAAGGGAGAAAATATTCAGCAAATCAAGCTGCTAAAAGGCTGAAAAATGAGGTTGACAGGAAGTGCAGACTGGTTAAGCATGTGTAGCTAGAGGACAAATGCAAAAGCGAAGAAGAATGTATTACTAGGGAAAGATAAATACCGCATACAGGAAAATTAGAGACATTTGAAAATAAGAAAACCAGCTGCATGAATATCAAAATCTGTGTTGGAAAACCAGTACTTAGCAACGAAGGGACAGCTGAAAGGCGGAAGGAATATATGGTGGGTCTATACAAAGGCAGTAATCTAGAAATGGAAGAAGAAGTAGAGGAGATACGATACTAAGACAATAATCTGACAGATCACTGAAATATTTGAGTCGAATCAAGGCCCCTGGAGTAGATGATATACCGTCTGAAGTACTGATATCGTTAGGAGAGCCAGTCTTGAAGAAATTGTTACGCCTGGTATGCAAGATGTGCGAGACAGGGGAAATACCCTGTGGTTTCAAGAAGAATGTGGTAATTACAATTACAAAGAAAGCATGTGCAGACAAATGAAAGAAAACTATACAAAACATTTAGTTTAATAAGTCATGGATGCAAAATACTAACACGAATTATTTATGGAAAAAAAACTGGAGAAATCCGACCTTGGAGAAGAGCAGTTGGGATTTAGGACAAGCTAAAACACACATTACGACTTATCTTAGAAGGTAGGTTAAGGAATGGCAACCTGCGTTTTTTCGCATTTGTAGATCGGAAGAAAGCTTTTGCCAGTGTTGATTGGAATACACTCTTTCAAATTTCGAAGTCAACGTGATTAAAATATAGGCAGCGAAGAGTTATATTCAAATTGCAGGTCAGACCTGAAGTCTTAATTCAGGTGTTTAGCCATAATTATCAATATAATAAGAAAGAAGTTAAAAAAGTCGATTGGCTGCTGAATTATATTCAACGTGTACAAAAACCAGACGTTATCGGAGTCGAAGAGCAAGGAAGGGACGTAGTGGCTGGAAAGGTGTTTTGCTATTTGGTTAGCAAAATAACTTCTGTTGGCCGAAGTAAAGAAGATAAAAATGCAGAATGGCTATGGGAAGAAAAGCGTTTCTAAAGAAGCGAAATTTGTTGACGTCCAATATTGCGTTAAATGTTAGGAAGTCGTTTCTGAAAGCATTTGACTGGAGTGTAGCATTGTATGTGAGTGAAACATGGACGATAAAGAGTACAGACGAAAAGATGATGGAAGCTTTTGAAAAGTGGTGCAACAGATGAATGATGAAGATTAGACAGATCACGTAACTAATGAGGAGGTGATCAACGGAACTGGGTATAAAAGGAGTTTCTGGCACATCCTGAATAAGAGCAGGGATTGGTTGGTTGGACACATTCTAAGGCATCAAGGAATCGTCAACTTAGCATCAGAAGGAAGTGTGTGGGGTAAAACTCGTAGAGAGAGACCGAGGGACAAATACAGTAAGCAGATTCAAAAGGATGTAGGTTTCTGTTCTTATTCTCAGATGAAGAGACTTTGCACCGGATACAGTACGATGGAGAGCTGGATCAAACCAGTATGCGGACTGGAGATTGAAAGACTGCTGTCTGCCGTCTTCCCTAGGTTTATAACTTTGTAGTTTATCTAAGTTCACTTGGCGGGCATTTTTGCTAAAAAAGAATCCCTTTACTTCGGAGGCATGAGGAATAGCATTTCATTTCATGTTTTCAAATGTTAGTTTCTGTAATACTGTGTTAATATTGCTGGGATTTTATTATGGTAAAAATTTATCATTATGTCTATGAATGTGGCAATATCAACGGCTTCTCCGCCACGCCACTGTCCCTGTGAGAATGTGTACTTGCTTAATTCTGTATGTGCATGTATGAGTATCTTATAGCATGGCAGTCTGAGTGTGTGTATGAGGATTTTCGTCGTCGGCTGCTGGCTGCGCGCTTTGCATCTCTTACTTCGTGTCGATAGGTAGTCGTTACCAACCTCTGCTTTTGATGCTACCAAAGAGGTTCCTCCACCTTTTAGCAATGCCCGGTAGCGAGCCTCGGTTGGACGCGCGAGTTTAGCCTGTCCCCACCACCTCGTTTATCTTGGGTTTTTACCGATTTCCGGCCGCTGGTGGCGGGCTCGCTGGCCGTTTGGACACTCTGTGACAGCGCTTCGACTTGATAAGACGTTCTGATTTTCTTTCCTCCCTTGAGATGGTAGAGGTTCTTTGACTGGTGTTCAAGTTAGATGTCAGAACTTAGGTTCATTTTTCGGAATAAGTTTCTCCTTTCATGTTCAGAAATGTATTCAATTTCATTTCGGTGATTTTGCGTAGGTAAACGCGGTGAATATGTAACTAATTCGGTTTGATAAGGGCTGAGAATCGGTAACCTTTGTAAGATTAGATGGCGGTGTACGAACTCGGCTTAATTTCTTTCTAGCTTTGTGGGATGCAACCAATGCGTGGGAATATTTTTATTCTGTATAGTGCATGTGAAATGTTCTTTTCCGTTTTCTCCTTTCGCGAGTGATATGTACTCCACGTGGTGTGTTCTTAGAACAAAGCCTTCAGCTACCCCTGTGTCTGTTTCTATGCCCTTCAGGCAAGAAATTATGCATGTATCTTTCTGATTTCCATTAGTATCTAGCGATCTCCTCTCCGTCTATTTGAAATTGTTGTTTCGTTTCCAACTTGTACTTTCCATTCAGACTCTATCAGTACATTCTCTTCTAGCCTTGTACTGTCCCTTTATTAGCTTGCTTATGAAGTACTGCGTATTTCTAGGGGCTGCATGTCGTATTTCATAGTTGATTTACTCCGTCTTCGAATTTATTCCTTTTTTCTGGTTTTTGAAGACTGGACTTCGTCCATCCGTGTAAACGCTTCCTATCGTGTCTGGCTATATTTCTTTAGCTTTGTTATAATATCCTACGCATTTCTAAGTGTTGCTTGCCGGAGCTAATTCGGAAATTGAATTTTTGTATTTTTACTGGTTTTCGGACCCACGTGTTTCCGAACTCCGACTTCTAGGGTTCCGAACTCCGACTGTTCACATAGCAGAGCCTTGCTATAGTGTATTCTTGCTTCGTAATCTATGATTCCATTGATTTTTGTTAAATACGATCTTTAAGTACTTCGCCTTCAGTGGGGTGCGAATATGTAATGTAGCAGACACGTGCCGTGTGTCTCAGTAAGTCTGCATGCTCACGGTTTGATTTAAATGGAAATTAATCTCGCTTTTATCACGTACCATCTCTAATAAAGAAAGACAGACCAGAGCCACCTACGAAGTTTATTTCCCTTGTGTTGTGTGGTACATTCTGGTTCGCTGAATTTTCACCTACGATAGCGGCGCCTACTTCGGCTTCGTATCAGCACGCTGAGTTGGGGGAGTTTCGCTTTGCTTCGCGCGTGTGAGTGGATGAATGCTTGTTGATTTTAAATCCTTCCCCTGACGATGTTCAGTTCAGATTACATTAATTTAACATTTAAATGGGATGCATTTTTATTGTTTAACAAAATTGGTGCCCCCATTTGCTCATGTTTGAAGTGAATAAATAATTTATTGTCAGTGAATTTTATTCTAATTATGAATATTAGTTAATGAATACCCTCCCTTTTATTTAATGTTGTTTTTCACCAGTGCTGAAAACAACTCAGATGCAAATTATCATGTTTTAATTCCTTTGCGCCATAAATGTTCTCACAGCCACCTTCATGAAAAGGTTTAGTTCGTGGTGGCTTGTGTGGAATTCTCGTGATCTACGACATATGTTGGCCACCGTCTCTTTGTCTTCCTCCTGCTGAGGTAAGCTCTTTATAACTGGCTTCTTTCAGCTAGAATTAATTTTGCAGACAACGGTGGTCTTTCAAGATCACAACAGCAATATCACACACAAAATTATATTTGTAACCAATATCTGAATAAAATACATTACTGTGCGTATATTACGTATGATATCTCAACTGATCGCCTAATTGTTTTGAGTAGTGTAGATAGTTGAAAGTGTAGTCAGTTTTTTTAATTAATTATGTTATTTTTCTCTTTGGGCAGATGGAGAAGTTTAGAGTCGTTTTGATAGATTATTTTATTAGATTTGTTACCATTTCTGTTTCTAAGGGGGCATTTGGTCTAAGGAAAATTCCTTCAATTACAGGCGTTTCTTATTTAACTTTTCTGCTATTCTTTCTGATATCTGCTGCCTAGTGGACACGCTAGCGATGGCAGGGGACGGCTGGCGTGCTTTCTCTGACGTAGCCTCAGCAGTGGTATGCTTGGGTTCATAGATTAGCGTGTATGGGCTTCTGCCATTGTAGAATTTCTCTGTTTCGAAAGTTTACAGCCCCGGCTGTGGAAGGGGAAATCAAATCAAATGTTTGTATATCTTATGGGACTTAACTACGGGGTCATCAGTCACTAAACTTACAAACTACTTATGAACTAATACTAAAAACGGCACAAACATCCATTCCCGAGGGGGGATTCTAACCCCCGACCGTAGTGGCCGTGCAGACCGTGACTGGAGCGCCTCAGTACCCTCGGCAACCGCGGCCGGCGTGGAAGGGGAGGCGCCCTGTTATGCCTGGTGTAGTGAAACTGCAACAGGATAACTGCGATGTTTAATATAATTATTCCTGTTCTTCTTTATTCTCTAATCATGAAATTATTCTGACACTCGAAAAAGTTTTATCAGTTGCTAGGACGTTGTTGATTAGTTACTTGCCGGTCGCGGTGGCCGAGGTGACTGAGGCGCTCCAGTCACGCTCAGCACGGCCACTACGGTCGGGGGTTCGAATCCCCCCTCGGGCATGGATATTTGTGCCGTCCTAGTTTGTAAGTAGTTCATAAGTAGTTTGTAAGTTTAGGGACTGATGACCCCGTAGTTAAGTCCCATAAGGTTAACAAACCAAACATTTTTGATTAGTTATTTACAGTTCCCTAGTAACACCAACTGTCATAAGCTAACCGTGTAAATTCTCTACACTTCGTCCGAAGTGTCCCGCACCACAACATAAATTGAAATTTGTTGGAATTATTCCTTTAAATAGTTCTTCAAAAATAAATAAGGTTCTTGTACGAGCGGACTATGCAAAGTAGTCTGTAGCTGTTACTAAAATTTCAACAAAGTTAAACACAGACACTTCTATTTGCTGTTCTTAACTGGTACTGAAAAAATATCAACAATCCACTGCCTTCTAAACACTGGTTTTCCACATTCACACTAAATACAGATATAATGTCACATTCTAAGCTAATCAGTACTGATTCAATCAGAATTAAATTGTTTTCTGAAACAAGTCGAGATTCTTCACAAGAATCAAATTTCTCTTGCTGTAAAATATTCTTGGTCATAAATAAATTTTCATAAATGCGAGATATCTTTCAGCATTAACAAATATTTATTCTTCTTCATGTTAATACAGCGTCAGTTTAGCAAGAAACGCGGACATGGGCAACTAGCTTGGACTGAATCTCAAACAAGACTAACTATAATCTAATATTCTTTTCTTTTCTTCTTTGAAACGATTGAAGCGCGGCAATAAAGAAGGCGCAGCAGCATTCGTAGCCCCATAGCTATCGGTTAAATTTTAATAGTGGCCGTCTGCTGTAATGTTGATTGCAGCGTCTCGATCGTACACGAAAGATACAGAAACAAAACATTTTAAGAATCATATTATAAAAAATAACAATATTTACATAAACATCTTAGTTTTCTTTCATTTTTATTTATAACTTCGAAACAGGGCTGACAAAGGAAAACGTAGTGCAACTATCTTGTCCCACTAAACTGGGTGCTCGTGAGGTGCCGTTCGGTGGGCAGTGGATGGAGAGAGCGGTCACCAAGGGCCGGCCGCAGCTACCTGTGAGTTTTTGTTTGGTGTCACTGGAAGAGCAGGACAATACTCTGCGGTTGCTCTACAGGATGTCCGTCAGACTGGCGCCACTGCGAGACAATCGGTCGTTTCACCTCATTGCGAAATTTGCAGAGATCTGAATAGCACTCTCGCTAGAGTGACGTGTCGTTTTTATGGTTACGAATGCGTTTTCTCCGAATTGGTCGATGCGGGTGGTTGCGGTAACGATCTTCTGCGTGATGAATGTTGAGCAGTGTGCTGGGCGCGCAGTCGGTCGTCTGGGCCAGCAGGGGCCTGGCGCCAATGCCCATAAATTCATATGTATTGAGGCCTGGGACCAAAACAGAGAGCGTCCGAAAATTCCGGGGAGATCGTGGACCTGTGTACTACGCGAACTAGTTCGCACGTCCCTCGCCTCTTAGTTCGTCCGCTCGTTTTGCAAAGACTGACGGGGAACAGCGAGAGGACGCGAGAACGCGTAGAATCGCGTGATTCCCTTCTGCCAGTTACCGTCATTTCGAGCTGAGATGCAGCTCAGCTGTAGTTTCATAGTTCACTGTCACTTATTTTCTTTTCTAAAGTATTCAGCAGTGTCTAAATAATATTTACTACGAGTAATCTGTACGCACAGTAGTTGAATACCATTGTATCACCCATTCGTGTAAATAACTGGTTTATTTGCTTAAGTATTTGATGTGTAATTGTCCAAAAATACGGATAAAACCACAAGCTTGAGGCAACACAGTTCGTTATATAAAAAAGCTGTCATAACAAAAGAAAGAGCTATTTTAGTAGCGGTAGCAAAAGCCAAAAAGAGCGGACGGACTAAAAAGAGCGACACCGATCGCGAACTAAAATATGCACGATCGGCCGCGAACTAAAATATGCGCGATCGGTCGCGAACTAAAACATGCGTTACCGGTCGCGAACTATTATGCCAAACGTATTTCGCTTTTTCGTTGAATTCTTTTCCGAAGACCGACGGGCAATCACGAGAGGGAGCGTAGCAGAATTAAGAATCACGTGTTTGCCTTCTGCTGAAGAGAGCCATTTCGAGGTGGGCGTCTGCCTGCTAGATAACACAGATCAGTGCTACTAAGTTTCTGTTTTGAAGTATTCTGCACTCTGCAATATCTGACTAATAAATTCCATAATGCCAAGATATAGAGATAACTCCAAACTCAAACGCGAGAAATTATGCACAAACTGTTTCTTTTGGTTTGCGTGATATCGTCAGCGGCTCACGCAACAAGCGCATGAAGCAGCTAGGTGGGGGAACTTCTCCCTCCACCTGCGTGCGCAGACCACGCCGCTCAGCCGTCACTGGGAGCGGACGAACTAAAAGAACGAACTAGTTCCTGCCAGAGCCGCGAACTAAAGTGAGCGCTCTCGATCGTGAACTATTATGCGCAAGTCTACTGTGTACGATAACGTCTCTGTGGGAACTTTGCTCGTGTGGGAGGATCTTGTAGGGGTGTCTGCAGAATGGAATGCTCTGTGTTTCGTCAAAGCTTAGGATTGTGACACTTTTGTAATTTCTCGATGGCTTCTCGCGATACCATGAGCAGGCAAATACCTGTATGTGGTAAATGGAGCGCTTTAGCCGTGTAGGCGGGGTCGCGTGTCGTGACCAGAAACGCTTTGTTTTGGGGGGGGGGGGGGAGGCGGGGGAGAGATTTGCTGGCGGGTCTCTGCAGCGTGCGGATCGCCTAAGGTGTCGTGTCGAGGACTCCGAAGTGTTCGGGCCTCTTGATTTCGCGGTTAACTTGTGCTGTTAACTGAACGTTGATTCTTGTCCTGTGGCTTCACTTCCAGCGGCCAAAGTTAGATTACTTACTTTGAGCATTCGAACTTTGCGGATCATGCAGATTTTAAGATTTTGTGTGGCAGGTTGGTGATTTGCACTTGTGAACACTGTTTCACAAGTACACTACGATCGATCTGCTCGCGATATAAAATTGTGCAGCCATTGTCTGTCAGCACCGGCGCTAGAGACGCTTTAAGTTAAATATCATTTCTGCTTCACAGAACAAAGTGAGAAAACGGTCGCGCTTAATTTCAGCTCTGATCTGCAGTCATCACCTGGCGCTGCTGACTCCTGTGCGTGTCCATCTTCTGATCCAGATATATGGTAATTTATCGCCTCCATCATTGCTACGATCACTACATTTCTGTTCTGAAGGATTTTTTAAAATTAATTAATTACTTTATTTATTTTTATCACTGCGATTATTTGTTCAAATCGGGAAACTTAATCTGCCCTTTGAGTTTGTGTATCTGTGGGAGTAGTTTGGATAATTATTCTTCCTGGATAGGTTCCTTTTTTCTTGACTCTGGTAGTCATTTCTTGTTGTAAATGTACATGCAATGTAGCTTCAAATTTTAAATTTTATTCATAAACTTTTTTTTTACTGTTGCCTGCAGTGGTTCGTTTTATATCAAAGTTTTTGTAATGTCTCGTTAGCTTTGTCATGTGACACGATGGACCGTTTATGGGAAATTATGGTAAATAAATTGCACCTGAAATATAGATTCTTTCAATTCAGAGTTGCCCAATAATTCATTTTTTGGAGGGGCATACAGGTGTCTGGTTATGAGAGTAAATTAGGTCTTCATTCATGCCTCTCATTGTGATATTGGTTAGGAATTTACAAAACAAATGTGCTTCACCATATCATACGCCACGGAGCAAGTGAGGTCAATAAAATAATTATTCATGTTTTCATAAACATGATGGTGGCCCAAAATTAATTATAAAAAAATGTATACCACTTTGACATCTACAACTAAAGGATTAATTCAGAATATTGAACGAAGTGGGGAATTTGCATACTGAGCACTCTAGCAGTCGACAACACCGACACACAGAGATATACGCCCACAGTTAAAACGACAAACATACAAAAGAACAGAAAAACAATCAAATGGCGGGGAACTCTTTTAATGAAATATTACATTACTTTAGTGAGCCGGGGCGGCTTTGACACTACTGCTTATACTGTTGGTTTTCTCAACTGATCGCTTTGACGGCGTTTCTCACTGGCCGCGGGGCCTTCTCACAAGGGGAACACGAAGTATGGTACCAACGGAATATGATGGGTCGTAGGTATGTTGTGAGAGAATTCCTCCAGACCATTAAGCTAAAAGGATTTGTTCTAATGGGCCTTGAGTTCTAAGAAAATCGAAATCAAATTCGCAACATATTACCACGTCTAACATGGCGCTTACCGCTCAGCGAGACTGCGTGCTGTAATCGGCAAGATGCGAGGCTCCTATGAAGGAGATCTGGTTTCAATTCAGACATGGGACAATTATTTTTCACACCTGTTATTATGATTGTGCATAATTATGTATTTTTATAACCATTCTTATGTAAACGTTTGCAGTAAATGGTCAGGATAAAAACATGTAACATTCGCTCAATATGTTATGTATTGCGCGACGATTATTTTTCCAGTATCCCTGATGAAAACACCTTGCGCCTGTAAAGCGGTAGCATTTATTAGATGTGCGTGGTCCTTCAATGTTCTGTGTTTTCGGTGCTTCTATGACAATCATCACCCAGAATTTTGTACAGGTGTTAAAGATAGTGCCGATTGCGACAGAGAGTAAATAATACTGCGCAAGTAAAATAATCAGTTGCTACTGTGTTATTTGCTATTATCCTGTTTACTGAAGCTGTAACATAGGAGTGGGTATAAAGGCATATACTTATGCACAATAAAAGAAATGAAGAAAAATGAAAAATAAATTACCCGAAGGGGAAGATTTTGTATTTCTTTTTTCTTGGCTATTTTTTTTAATCGTTTGGCTTCTCATTATTTTTGTTTTTCTTTCTACATCTTTTTCCTTGCTTAATTACTTTTCAATTTTTTTAAATATAAAAAGTAGTAATTACAATTTTTAAAAATCGATCTGCCGCTAGGTATCGAACCCGAGTCTCCTGTATGGTAACATGGTTCCTTGCCGATTACACCACGCTGTCTCGCTGAGCGGTAACCCTCATGTATAAGTAAACACGTTACGCATGGTAAATTGCTGCGAATTTCATCTCGATTTTCTTAGAAATCTAGGCCCATTCGAATAAATCCTTTTCGGTTGATGGTCTGGAGGAATTCCCTCGCAACATACCTGTGACCCATCAAAATCCGTTGCTACCATACTTGGTGTTCCCCTTGTCAGAGCGACGGCGGCAGTGGATGCACTAGTGGCAGGGGTGCTGGAAAGCTGCGAACAAGGCACAGAGCACCAGTGGGTCGCGCTGCAAGTAGAGGCCGTGTCTGCGACAGAGGAAGGTTATTGTTAGTAAAGTCCAGGAGAGGAGCGTGAAATGATATGTTTTGCCGCGACTTGCCGTGTACTGTCACATGATGCTGTGTCCCGGGCAGTGATGGGTGTTTGATGACAGGCCATGTTTTACCTTTTCCGAACGTGGTCTGCTTAAAGTATAAAACGTTCTCTTTACAACTGCCGCCGGCTCCCCACCTGAAGACCACCAGTGAAAAAGCCATCTCCCGCTGTAAGCTGCTCAAACTCCTGTCCGGCCGGACAGGCGGACTCAACCCCTCCACCATCCTTTACACATACCGGTCCTTAATGCGCCCTGTTCTCTCAGCTTCCATCCCGCCTAGATATCAGCCTTCCCCGCCTATTATGAGTCCCATCAAATCCTGGGTCGCCACGCCCTCCGCCTCGCTTACCGCATCCGCCGCCCCTCCCACAGGCACAACCTGCTTGATCTCACCCCTTTGGCGCACCTCCTCAAATTCCTCCAACATATTCGCATCATCCCGCAAGATATAATCCTGTCATCCCCTGGTTTCTCCTCTCCTCTTAAATCCCGGGCCTCTGCCACACCTGTACCAATGCTTCCCTCCCTCCCTACACCTTCACACTTTTAACATTTTTGAGGCTAACTTTCGCCCTTCGTCCTGATATCTATCCCTCTTACCAACCTTAGTCTTTTCCCCTCCTAATATACGACGCGCGCCCTCTCTTCCTCCCCCCTCCTTCTTCCCTCCCACGCTTGGTCTCCCCCTCCTACCCTCCTCCCCTGGAGTTCTTATGCCCCTTCCATCCCATCCCATCCCATCCTGCCCCCACCCTCACCTTCTACCACCCCCCCCTCCGCGTCTCCTTTCCCTCCCTGTGCCCCTGCGGCGTCTCTGTTAATCATTTTAACCTGCGCAATTTTAACTATCGGTGTCAGTGTTGTGCTATTGTGATCTGGCGCTTATAGTGAGCCAAACAGTTGGAACATATCATATATTCAAATATTATGAATTATGTCGAACAGAATGATCTATTGACCCAAGATCAACACGGACTTAGAAAATATCGTTCATGCGAAACACAACTAGCTCTTTACTCACACGAAGTGATGAGTGCTATCGACAAGGGTTCGCAAATCGATTCCGTATTTCTTGATTTCCAGAAGGCTTTTGACACCGTACCTCACAAACGGCTTTTAATCAAATTGCCTGGTTATGGTATATCGCCCCAAATTTGCGACTGGATAGAGGATTCTCTCTCAGGGAGGACACAGTTCGTAGTAATCGATGGTAAGGCATCGACTAAAACAGAGGTGATATCGGGCGTTCCACAGGGTAGTGTTATTGGTCTTCTGCTGTTCCTTATTTACATAAACGATTTAGGGGAAAATCTGAGCAGCTCTCTTAGGTTGTTTGCAGATGACGCCGTCATTTACCGTCTAGTAAAATCATCTGAAGATCAAAAACAACTGCAGAATGATCTGAATAAGATATCAATATGGTGTAAAAATTGTAAATTGACTCTAAATAATGAGAAGTTTGAAGTCTTCCACATAAGTACGAAAAGAAATCCGTTAAACTTTGTTTACAAGATAAATTAATCGAAAGTGAAGGCCGTAAACTCCACATAATACCTAGGAATTACTATTACTTCAGACTTAAACTGGAAAGAACACGTAGATAATATCGTGGGAAAGGCGAACCAGAGACTGCGTTTTATTGGCAGACACCTTAAAAATGCAACAGAACTAAAAAAGAAACTGCATACACTAAGCTTGTCCGTCCATTTTTGGAGTATTGCTGCCCAGTGTGGGATCCTTATCAGGTGGGTTTGACAGAGGACATCGAAAGAGTCCAAAGAAGGACAGCTCGTTTCGTATTGTCACGATACAGGGGAGACAGCGTCACGGAAATGATACAGGATCTGGAATGGGAATCATTACAACAACGACGCTTATCGCTGCGGCGTGAGCTACTTACGAAACTCCAATCGCCAACATTCTCCTCCGAATGCGAAAATATATTGTTGACTCCCACTTACATAGGTAGAAATGATCATCAGAATAAAATACGAGAAATCAGAGCTCGAATGGAGAGATTCAGGTGGTCTATCCTCCCGCGCGCTATTCGAGAATGGGAGATAAATAGTATAACGGTGGTTCGATGAACCCTCTGTCAGGCACTTAAATTTGATTTGCAGAGTATCCCATGGAGATGTAGAAACGCCATCGCCGTCAGAACCAGTGTTGAGTGCGTATTTTATACAGTGTCTCCTCTCTTCATTGCCGTCTACATGTTGTTCTTAACATTCAGTTCTTGTAACCACCGTGGCATACATTTTAAGCTAACTGTCTCTGTGCTCCTGTTTTTGAAGTTCACATTCTGCGATATTGTCTACATGATAGGTATCATTGTCTCTGTTTATAGTCTCCATGTTCACGTTTTTCTCTCCTCGCCAATCCAAGCCTCTCGGTTGTAGATCTGCGCCGAGCCCTCTGCCAGTCTGCCCCCGCTGGGGATTGTAAAACTCAATAAAGGAAAAAAATTGCCGACGGCTGAACGCGGAACTAAACTTTGCTTACGACCAGATGGGGCCGAAGCCGACCGGCAGTACTCGACAGTACTCGATCGATGCACGTGGCTCTTCACTGTACATTCACATTATTGTCTTAGCGAGGCTGCGTGCTGTAATGGATAGGCATCGCGTAAACATACGTAGTCAGTACGTTCATATGAATGATTCCATTTTTTTCAGTTTTGCCGAGAACAAAAATGGAAAGGTTTGCTAATACTACCAGAAACAGCGATGGAGAGCACCAGCAGCGGGAATAGGAAAGAGTTTGAGTGTAGTGCGTAATTTTGTGGGGAACGAGGTGGGGAGGGGAGACCACACATTTCGTAATGGACCAGTCTCTACACCTACATCTACATATATTCTCCGCAATCCACCGTAAAGTGCGTCGCGGAGGATATACTGTATTTCTACTAGCCATTCCCTTTCCTATTCCGCTCCCAAATAGAATGAGGGAAAAAGAATGTCTATATGCCTATGCCTTTTCGCGTCATGTAAGTTCTACACTCAGTTTCAAATTCCGCCACTCTAAATTTCTTCAACAGAAGAGCTCGAAAACAACGTCCGTCTCTCCTCCAGCGATCCCCATTTGAGTTCCCGGAGCATTTTCATGACGCTCGCGCATTGGTCGAACCTACCACTAACAAACCTAGCTGCTCGCCTCTGAACTGCTTCTATGCCTTCCTTTAAACTGATCTGCTGCGGGTCCCAAACACTTGAGCAATATTCAAGACGTGGTCGTACAATAGTTTTACACGTGGTCTCCTTTACAGATGGAAGGAAGGAAGGAAGCTTAGCGTTTAACGTTCCATCGACAGCTTGGTCATTAGAGACGGAGCTAACGCTCAGAGTTTTAGGTAAGGATGTGGAAGGAAATCGGCCGTGCTTTTTTGAAAGGAGCCATCCCGGCATTTGCCTGGAGTGATTTAGGGAAATCACGGGAAACCTAAATCAGGACGGTCCGAGGTGGATTTGAACCACTGTCCTTCCGAATGCGAGTCCAGTGTCTTACCACTGCGCCACTTCGCTCGGTCCTTTACAGATGAAGTACATCTTCCCAAAATTCTCCCAATAAACCGCAGTCGGCTGTCTGCCTTACTCACAACTGTCCTTACATGTCCGTCCTATTTCGTATCGCTCTGCAATGTTACGCCGAGATATCTGAACGACGCGGCTGCATCAAGAAGCTCACTACTAATGCTGTATTCGAACATGATGGGATTGTTTTTCTTACTCATGTGGATCACCTTACATTTTTCAAAATTTAGAGTTAGCTGTCTTTATTCATACCAACCAGAAAATTTGTCTAAGTCATCCTGTATGCTATTACAATCAATTAAAGACAACACCCTTCCACACACCACAGCATCATCAGCATACAACCACAAATTACAAGTTACTGTTTAGCTTACCTTCAAATGTTTGTTTGTATAGCTTATGGGACTTAACTACGGGGTTATCAGTCCCTAAACTTACAAACTACTTATGAACTACTTGCGAACTAGGACGGCACAAATATCCATGCCCGAGGGGGGATTCGAACCCCCGACCGTAGTGGCCGTGCAGACCGTGACTGGAGCGCCTCAGTCTCCTCGGTCACCGCGGCCGGCTAGCTTACCTTCATTCGACAGTAATCGACGAGAGAAAATTACAGAATTTTGGACAAAATACCTTTAAAAACAAAACGCCTACTTTAGAAGCTAGAGTAGAGCAGTAGGTATCTCGTTTGCCTAATGTGCAAGAGATTTATTTATTTTTATTTTTTTTTTTTTATACCGGCGTATTTTTTGTTCCTGTTATTTTTTTTTAATGCCATATGAATTGTGAGTGTAATTCATTGCCTTTATTACCTTCAAATTTTATGTCATTATTATGTTTAAACTAATTAACTGAATAAAAATATTAGGCAATGTCATTTCAATATATATTTTGAAATGA
Organism: Locusta migratoria; assembly: GCA_026315105.1. NCBI lineage: Eukaryota > Metazoa > Arthropoda > Insecta > Orthoptera > Acrididae > Locusta > Locusta migratoria. The sequence continues at coordinate 548,737,984 of CM048745.1, read as the reverse complement.
AAAATATTTGAGCATATTATGAGATTCGAACTTCTACACCTAAGCTCAGGACGCATATACGCTATCCACTACCCTATAATAACTGAGAGGTGCAGTAATCTACATCAAAGCTCTATAGTTTCAAGTGGAATTCCTAATTTATTTTTCGGCTATTAGTCGTAACCAGCATTTCACTCGCCATCTTCTCTGTTTTAAGGCTCTAAGGAGTTATGGAAAATTTCTATTTTTTTTTTAACCATCACTGATAAATGAGGGCTCATCAGGGTGACTGACGCACCTACAACAGCGCATGACATATGATTTCAGTGGGGACGTCTTCTTCTTAGTTCTTAGATCGTACAAAAAATACATGTTTGATTGTAATTTCTTATGCTTTACTGTAGTATAATAATTTAACATCAAATGCATTTTTTCAGCTCTACGCAACTAAAATTATTGAAAAATAACAGTTGTAATTTAATTTTGTACGAGTTTCTGTATAAGAATGCATTATTAGCAAATATATTACGCATTCGCTTTAGTAATTCGATAGTAACACTATAGTTTTTGATTTCACTGTTTTGTTACAGAATAATTTATTAAAAGCGAATGAACATGTTTTGTAACTATGCTACATTGTTTGACCTTAAAACAACATTTCGGTGGTTTTTCTGTACTAGAATGAGTTCACGGAATGTAGACTTGTTCAATCTGCTTCCCGTGTACAAAGTTCAGTTCAAGAACCATGTTACATTTTAATTGCGCGTAAATATTCCGCTCGTGCATCATTAGAAACAATAGTAGAACACGTCAACCGTTCGCAGCGTCTTTAGCGAAAACGGTTGTTGTAAGGTGAATGGGTAATAAATTCACCTGGTGGGAGGCGTTTGGTTGTTTTCTGTTGGTTCGTCCGTTGAGAGTACCTTCTGCGCCTGCTCACGAATATCAGGGTATATGACGTGCTGCCTTTGCCCGTCAGATTGCTGAATGTTGTTGTCTTCGGCATTTCGATAAACTACTTACATTACTGCATTCAAATTTAAACTGCTCCGTGTTGCTTAACCTTCACACCGTATCTATGGGATCTGCTTGAAATTTTTAAATGGACTGTACTGTTTTAACCCATTCCCCAGTGACTTATTGTACTCTTAAAATCCCCTACTTGAAGTATTGAGCCATCACAAAACTTGCTTCCTTCAAGTTCACACACTTAACTGGCATTAAATAAAATTGTACCTCTGTCTAATTTATACATTCGGGCTAGTGTAATGTAAGAGGTTGAGTCAGTAAATAAGTCGCAAAATGAGCTAGACACGCAAGTACGCGTTTACAAGCCTGAAAATTGCTTTACTTTTTAGCTGACTCAACCTTTAAACATTCGTCCCATCGTTCGAGAAGGCTTTAAAAGGCTAGTGCTTGGAATTTTTATGGCAGCGTCTGCATCCTGTAAGTGACCCTCTTGAGCTGTAACTTTACTTGGTTTCTTATACTGCTGCAACCCACAAGACGGATGTGTCGTAGTGGTAGAGAAATACGCAGTACTGGCGTGTCTACCTCATTTCGTGACTTATTTACTGACTCAGCCTCGTATTTTACCTCGCTGTTTCATGGAAATGCTAATTTTGTAAGAAAACTTACGAGTTGTCTGTTGCTTTTTGTAAATGGAATTTTTACCTGATTAATATTTTGCTATTATCTAAAGGTATGCCGCGCGGGAGTAGCCGGGCGGCTGCAGCGCCACGTTGCGGATCGCGCGGCCTCCCGCGTCGGAGGTTCGAATCCTCCCTCGGGCATGGATGTTTGTGTTGTCTTTAGTATAAGGTAGTTCATAAGTAGTTTGTAAGTTTAAGGACTGATGACCCCGCAGTTAAGTCCCATAAGCTTTACAGACTTTTGAACAAACATCTAAAGGTCAATTAGCGTAGTTCAGAGTCCTGTCTGTGTTGGTGCAATGGTAAGAGCGTCACATAACTTAAAACTTTATTTGTTTCACTTCATTGCAATATTTTTACTATTTTGCTCAATGCGTGTTTCTTGTTGTTATGTCTGTTTCGAAAGGTTTATGATTTAAAGATCTGGGCCCTTAATAACACAGATTTTTGTGTGTTAGAAATTTGCTGTTATGTATCACAGACGTGAGTTCAAACTTTGACAGGCTTTCTTAACGCTACTGATTAATGTGTTTCTGAGTGCTGCTGACATTTAGCAGAGCTTTCAAGATTCATTGTTTATTCTCACTGCTGCCAGTTTAACTTCGAGGGCTCCAGATAACTTGTCCTATAGCAGTTGTCTTCCCAAAGAACAGACGTCACTTCTGATCCTGCAGTTGTTACTATTTAATATTCAGTATTTAATATACGACATCAATTGCGATTGGACAAAGCTGAAAATGTGTACCACGCCGGGATTCGAACCCGGGTCTCCTACTTTCTGGGCAGTTGCGCCGACCCCTACACCACTGGGGACACAGTGACCACCGCATCTGCAAGGACTACCTAAGCACGCCTCCCGTCAGATACAAATTCCCAGCTTCACCCTGCCCACAGTACTCAAACTCGTAGTTATGAAACTAATTCCCGTAAGAGTAAGGGCTTCAAATTTGCCCCCCCCCCCCCCCCGCTAACGATAGGATCATAATATGCCGGTGACGGACAATGATCCTATCGTTAGCGGGGAGGGGTGGGCAAATTTGAAGCCCTTACTCTTACGGGAATTAGTTTCATAACTAAGAGTTTGAGTACTGTGGGCAGGGTGAAGCTGGGAATTTTTATCTGACGGGAGGCGTGCTTAGGTAGTCCGTGCAGATACGGTGGTCACTGTGTCCCCAGTGGTGTAGGGGTCAGCGCAACTGCCCGGAAAGCAGGAGACCCGGGTTCGAATCCCGGCGGGGTACACATTTTCAGCTTTGTCCAATCGCAGTTGATGTCGTATATTGTGTGAATATTGGTTAATAAATGTATATACGAGGGTTGGAACTTAAATAGTGGCAACTATTTATTCACAGCCGATACAAAAGCGTTACATGTTTACACCTGTTACTGTCCTTCAAAGTATTCACCAACGTTCTGTAGAACCTGTTGCCGGTGATGTGGAAGGAGTGGTATACCGTTAGCAGAGCCTGTTCTGTTAATGGTGCGAATGTGACAGTTTACTGCCTGTCGAATCTCTGGAAAATGCCTGAAGCGAATGCCACGAAGTTGTTTCTTCATTTTCTGAATCAAATCAAATTCACAAGGACTGAAGTCCGGGGAGTATGGTGGATGGTACAGTACTTCCCAGTCCCATCGACCGAACAGAGCAGCCAAAGTTGCGCTGTATATGGTCGCCCATTGTCTAATCCGGTTTTGTGGCCTACCTCACGAATCGTCTGGCGTCGATCACTGTCCACTAACGCGGCAACAGTAAGCACCTCTTCCTCAGAGACGCTAGGACGACCTGCGCGATGCATGTCTGCCACAATTTTCCATAATTTGCCGACATTTGCACCCAAGGTGCCACTGTTCTGTGCGACAATGCCAATTCTCCGCACGCATCTTGAAGACCTTGATTACACTGTCGTACTTACTACCTATAGCACATTCAGTCAAGATCCAACTTCGTTGTTCCTGTTTCGAAAACATAGAGACACCGTTACGTTAGACCGCTCGCTCACAAGTGACTGTGTTTCCTTCGATTGTGCGCACGCCATTGACGTGGAACGGACGAGAACATACTCAGAGGTAAGGTACGCATATCAACAACGTGTGCTATCAGCGACAATAGTAGATTCCATTGAATAGTGTCCTCATACATATAGGTCAATCACAGTCGAAAAATTCCATATTTTTTATAGGAGACTTTTTTTTAACACTTTGAGTGCCAGCCATATATGCGAACCGACTTCCCCCAGTGCCAGCCCATTTTCTTAGTCTCCTTCCCCCAGTGCCGGCCATTTTTACAGTATTTCGTCCTGTTGGTACAGATTCAGGAATAATCATTAATATATTTTTCTTGGTCAGGAATAAACCTTATTATTTCCTCTTCAAATACTTGCCGCGTACATTTCCCTGCTTTGTAAACCTTCATCACAACAATCAAAACAAGGAACGCTGTTTTCGGGTAGGTAAAAAATGGTTTTTTCGTACTATAAACTATTTATTAATAAGCATGGCAATGTTTATGTGATTACATGCAAATATCATGAATATTAAACATCAGCAAACGGCTTTTAGTGCAAATAGTTCTTTTTTGAGTGGTATAGCAGGAAGCAGGGCTGGACACAAAACCCCACTTTGCATACTGCACACTGGAATGAAGTATCCTTCCTTCTGGCGACTCCTGCTTCTTTCTTGCCACTCTCTGAGCACACTCTACAAGTCTTTTGTGCCTTCTTCTTCCCTGGTGAAATAGGTATTCTTTCCAGGAAATGTGTTCCATCCAGTCGTGAAAGCGCAGCACCACTTGTACCAGGCTGAAAGTCGGCGGCACATGTCTTTGCATACCGCAATAATAAACTGGCTGGTAGAAATGTTTTTCTTTGTCACCTGTGTGTCTCGGCGTCGCTCAAAGGCCTACTGCTTGACATGTTGCGTCTAACGCTCGCCCTGATGTCTCAAGTCAACTGGCACAAAGCCTTGTTTGGTAAAGTGAACAGTTTGTGGCGCCTCCTAGTGGCAGAGATGCCTACTACAATGGTTTGCCAACTTCTGATAACTGCCGTACGGATAATGATGCGCACGAAAGCTAGAATTCGTTTGAGAACAACCGTCCGTAATATTACGGTCGCGGCAGTTCTCCCAAAGACACAGAGAACGTAATATTATGGGCGCGGCAATCTTCGAACAAACGACAGCAACGTAATATTACGGACATGGCGCTCTATGTGTTAAAGATTTTATATAAATTTTTGAAAGATGCCTGGACAAAAAATATGTGAGGAAATTTCACAGCCGGCCGCGGTGGCCGAGGAGACTAAGGCGCTCCAGTCACGGTCTGCACGGCCACTACGGTCGGGGGTTCGAATTCCCCCTCGAGCATGGATATTTGTGCCGTCCTAGTTCGTAAGTAGTTCATAAGTAGTTTGTAAGTTTAGGGACTGATGACCCCGTAGTTAAGTCCCATAGACTTTACAAACATTTGAACATTTGAAATTTCACATCAGATCTTTTTAATGTTTGTACCACAACATCTTTAATAAAATGGTCCGCTTCAGCTGTTTACTTTTTTTTTTTTTTAAAGCCGACCGGTTTCGCGAGTTAAAGTCGCATCTTTGGGTCATCACGCGCTCCTGCGCCAGTTCACGTCCAGCCACGCCGCTGTCCGTACCGCCTTGCTCTTGGTGGTTTGATCGATGAGGGCGGTTGTCGCCTTGATGTTTTGCGTGAAGTGTTCTGACAGCCGGGGTTGTTGTTGTTTGAGTTGGCGAGCCCCTGGTTTTATGTTTTAACGGTATTTGACCCGAAGATGCGACTTGAAGTCGCGAAACGCCCCCCCCCCCCTTTTTTTTTAAGTAAACAGCTGAAGCGGACCCTTTTATTAAAGATGTATCATCTCAGCTGTCCATCAACAAAGGTTTTATGTTAATCGTAACACCTCAGGATGTAATTTAAAATTTGCGAAATTGGCCCTGTGTCCTTCAATAAAGGATTTCACCGTGGAAGCGGTCGTGTTGTCTAAAATATGGTTAATGAAAGTTCGTATCTCGGATCAGGCTCTCCTGTTTTGTTCCTTGTGCGCTTTTGTTTCCGTTGCTAAGATTCTCAATGTAAGCTGCACCGCTACATGTGTCTCCTCAAGGAGCAACAATGACGACAATGTATTACCTTTCAAGAATTACTACTGCTTCCTTCTGCCTTCATGGTCGCAGGGTTTGCGTCTTCATTCTTCAGACTCGGTAAGGTTCTTGCTACTACTCATTTGGTTTGCGTATGCTGAGGTGCTTGTATTTACTACACAGCCACGGCAGGAGTAGCAACAAAACAGCAAGCACGTACTGCTACGTCTGAGTAAAGCCTCGGGACCCGGACGACAGCCGGCCAGCGCACCAGCCATTCTTCTTCTCTGGAGGAAGACACGCCGGCCCCCAGCAGCGCCGACGACTGGTTCTCTGTGCCGCTTCTTGCGCCACTCCTGGCTTCCGTAATTATCTTATTACTCTTCCATTTTATTTTTTTCCGTCCGCACTGCAGCTCCTACCTTCTCTTATTTTTCCCTCCCAAGTCTGCGAGGAATGATTCAGGAGACCACCTGAATTACTGCCCAGCTGAGGCACAAATCATAAACCGGCTCGCAGCTGGATGCACGCGCCGTTCCGTGACCTTATACTAGCCTCGCCTTGGCCGTGGCGGAACGCAGTGGTTTCTGCAATCATCCAGAAATGTCGCAAGACGTTATGTATACACTTTTCAATACAATTAGGGGATGACATGGAATATCATACACTATATTCATATGGTACGTATTTTATTAAGATATTGGTTACAATTACACTACTGGCCATTAAAATTGCTACACCAAGAAGAAATGCAGATGATTGGACAAATATATTACACTAGAACTGACACGTGATTAATTTGCACACAAACTATGTAGTTTGGATGCTTAGATCCTGAGAAATCAGTATCTCTGGCCGTAATAACGGCTTCGATAAGCCTCGGCATTGAGTCAAACAGAGCTTGCATGGCGTGTACCTGTACAGATGCCCATGCAGCTCAACATGATATCACATGTCATCAAGAGTAGTGGCCGGCGTATTGTGACGAGACAGTTGCTCGGCCACCTTTGACCAGACGTTTTCAATTGGTGGGAGATCAAGAGAATTAGCTGGCCAGGGCAGCAGTCGAACATTTTCCGTATCCAGAAACGCCAGTACAGGGCCAGCAACATGCGGTCGTGCATTATCCTGCTGAAATGTAAGGTTTCGCAGGGATCGAATGGAGGGTAGAGTCACGGGTCGTAACATATCTGAAATGTAACGGCCACTGTTCAAAGTGCCGTCGATGCGAACAAGAGGTGACCGAGACGTGTAACCATAACATCACGCCGGGTGATACGCCAGTATGGCCATGGCAAATACACGCTTCCAATGTGCGTTCACCGCAATGTCGCCAAACATGGATGCAGCCATCATGATGTTGTAAACAGAACCTGGATTCATCCGAAAAAATGACGTTTTGACATTCATGCGCCCAGGTTCATCGTTGCGTACACCATCTCAGGCGCTCCTGTCTGTGATTCAGCGTCAAGGGTAACCGCAGCCATGGTCTATGAGCTGATAGTCCATACTGCTGCAAACGTCGTCGAACTGTTCACGCAGATGGTTGTTGTCTTTCAAACGTCCCCATCTGTTGAATCAGGTATCGAGACGTGGCTGCACAATCTGTTACAGCCATGCGGATAAAATTCCTGTCATCTCGACTTCTAGTGATACGAGGCCGTTGGTATCCAGTAAGGCGTTCCGTATTGCCCTCCGAATTCATATTATGCTAACAGTCACTGGATCGCGACCAACGCGAGCACCAATGTCGCGATACGATAAACCGCAAACGCGATAGGCTACAATCCGACCTATATCAAAGTCGGAAACGTGATGGTACGCATTCCTCCTACTAACACGAGGCATCTTATCAACGTTTCAACAGTCAACGCCGGTCAACTGCTGTTTGTGTGTGAGAAATCAGTTGGATACTTTCCTGTTGTCAGCACGTTGTAGGTGTCACCACCGGCGCCAACGTTGTGTGAACGCTCTGAAAAGCTAATCATTTGCCTATCACAGCATCTTCTTCCTGTCGGTTAAATTTCGCGTCTGTAGCACGTCATATTCGTGGTGCAAGAATTTTAATGGCCAGGACTGTATAATTTGTGTGTGATACAGTACGACATTTTGCTATCTCAGCTCTTTACTGGAGGTTTACATGGTGTTTACTTAGAGCAAGGCAACACTGAGCTACCATAATAGTGTCACAGTCATTCTCGGCCATTACCATTACACACCTGCGTGTCATGGACAGTATGAGGTTATCAATCAGCTCTCGAGGGATATTTAGCCATTCTTCCATGAGTGCAATATCCAGCTCTACAATCTTTATGGAAGGTACTGGTGTGGCTGCAATGCGTCTGCCAACTATATACAAGACATGTTCAATTGGGTTTAAATCCAGTCAACAAGGTAGCCACTCCATTCGTTCAGTTCGCGCGTCTTCAAGTCTGATGTCCACCATTGCAGCTCTATGGGGACGAGCGTTATTGGGTCCACCAGAAGGAACCCATCTCTAATGACAACAGTGCGGTACAACAAAAGATCGAAGGATCTTTGTCTCCATACCCCTGACCAATCAAAGCGCCTTTCTGAAAGACATAAAGGTCCGTACGTCTGCCAATAGTGACTCCTGCCCGCACCATTCGTTCACCAGGACGTTATAGCTATGTGTAATGGTCAGAAAAAGGATTGTCCAGAATTCCATGTTCTCTCCAGATGGGACAACGAGTGTTTGGCTGAACGCATAATCTTGACTCATTTGTGAACAGAACCCGGCGCCATTCGTTAGGACTCCAATTCTGATGTTCCTCCTCCCAGTTTCTGCGTGCTTTTAATGGGACACACACCACAGGCCTCGGATTTCGGACTTTTTGTGTTGATATTGCGTGTCCCGTCGCTGTCTGGAAGATGCGTTGCAGCTGATTTACATTAAGCCTCCTCTCTCGACAGGCTGTTAAGCAGAGATAACGTGTACGATCTTGGCCTTGCCTTCTTTGTCCTGTTTCTATTGTCTGAAATCGCGTCCAGGTCATGGAAATTACAGTTTGGGACATTCCAATAAGTGCAGTCACCTCCGTGTCTATCGCATTTCCAACCTTCCTATGACTCTCCATGCCATAGCTTCGGGTATGTGAAGTTGTTGTGGCATTGCAATACCTGCTCACTACACAATCTGAACCCAGCTGCTTGTGAAACACCAACCCCCTCTGCAGGAACTTTCTATCAATACAGCTATCTCGGGTGTTGTGATGTTGTTGTCTCCATTTAACCGACAGAAAGATGTCGAATCATTTTAGTTGAATCAGCCGATGCCAGTACTCCACAGTCTAGATAACTCAACTGATCCCCCAATTGTTTTGACCAGTGGATATGTTTTGCTCTTATAGAAAAACACGGGCCCATATTCAATTCTTGTAGTGTCATCAAATGGCCGCTAATTTCAGAAACTTTTGTTACACTCTGAAATTCCAAAAGACATGGGATAGCCATAGGTACAGAAACAATGGTGATAGTGTCTCGTAAACAAAGTACGAAAGGGCCGTGCTTTTTCAGAGCTATCCCACCACTTCCCTGATTTTTTTTCCTAGCAGTTTTCTTTTCAAGAGGGTGGGCGAGCAACTATAGCTCATGCATTGCACTCTCTAGCCGTAGGGGTTCTACAACGCTTTTGTTCACAATTTTATTTGCTTGCAAATATGCTCTTATTCTATTTGCGTGTGATTATAAAGTTCAAGCTCTGGATTTTATACATTTATAGACTTTATAAACATCTTTATATTATAATTACATATAGAAGGATTGTGATTTAACTGTTTTAATAAAGTTATGCACTGAGTCAATGTTAAAGACTCGTAAGTTGGTACAGTTGACAGTTGATTGTATATTGGAATATGAGGGATGTTAAGAATTCATAACAGGCTCACTGAAACTAAAGATACCACAAGAAAGGTGCCTTTGAACAATTTAAATTTAAAGCCACAGTACAAACATGACGCAACACAGTAAACAAGTCTGACGATGTTCTGAGCACACATGGCTGACAATAATTAGACCTTAACACAGTCTGGTAACGCCAACTGTTAAACACCGCAATGAATCAAATCAAGGAGGTAGTAGACAGAAAGTGGAAGCAACATAATAACAAAAACACTCCAACCAGAACAGTTAACCAATAAAGGGAAGAAATAGCACACAGGGTTGGGCAGAATTCCTTAAAACTGCCAAATACGCCTACTCTCCGACACAGTAATCGAAAAAGGACAGAAAGAAGACTGCCATAAATACGTTAGTAGCCTGGGTAGGTAACAGGCCGGTAACTACTACATTAAGGAGACAATACCCTGATTACACTTACAAAACTGCAATGATAATAACAGAAGCTTGCAAAGTTCACAACATGCTGGCAAATTTCACAACAACATCATCAGGACGGAACTTGGAGAAAAACATCGGTCCATATAACGAGACTTACTTATCAGCTCCACAGTGAGTAAAGTAATGACATCCTTGGCTGCTATGATGGCACAGTCCAAAGTGCCACCGTGCTATTGAAAGAAATGGTGCACAAGTCCTCCAGAAACTCAGCAACCCAACATGTCTTGAGAAAGATGCGAAACACAATTCGCACCTAAGCGCTGAAACAGACATCAGCTAACATCAAGAAATCCGCAACCAGCGCCACACACACACACACACACACACACACACACACACACTGCTGGGCCTGCTCTGCTAACTGTCCATTGCAGAAGACCCCAGTTATCAGCGTTCATGTGCAAAGCAGTTCATCTTGATAATAAATGCCCACAGATAGCGAAAAGAGTGCCGTCAGTGACAGCAGGCAGAAACATAGTCGACAGTACGGGCTAGAGAACTCACTGGCGCCAAGAACAATGACAGAATGTGCTGCAGAATAAATCGTGGAAGGAAAGATGGCCACTCATGGAAGAAAAGCAGTACGAATAGCGGAAAAATGACAAGCCAGATAAAATTAGAGAAAGAAATTCACGGAAACAAACTAAGGAAAACAAGGCAATCGCGAGCACTGGCGGCAGTGCCAGAACGGAACGAAGTATGCACGAGACGTGACGTAAGAGCCACCACGACTCAGCAGTAACCACACAACAAGCCTTTTAACCACTGACGTATCACGTGACTTAATTCTCGTCCAAGAGTTAGGTGTAGTTATGAAACGTTTACAAGCTGACGAATATACCACCGTCCCGCTTCTCTTGCCTTCAAAAATTTCAAATGTTTGTATAGCTTATTGGACTTAACTACGGGGTCATCAGTCCCTAAACTTACAAACTACTTATGAACTAGCTAACACTAAGGACGGCACAAATATCCATGCCTTAGGGGGGGATTCGAACCCCCGACCGTAGTGGCCGTGCAGACCGTGACTGGAGCGCCTCAGTCCCATCGGCCACCGCGGCCGGCTCTCTTGCCTTCTGTCGCTATTAACAGACAGCTGACTGTAGGCTTTCAGCTCACCGACGGAGTGTCTGCTGTCGTCACGAGAGACTGGCTCTGCTTTTACGACACAACCGATGACCTGCTTCCGCTAGCTTGGCTGGAGATTACTTGTACAAGCTAAGATCTTAACAAGTGGTATTTCCCCTGTCTCATACATCTTACGCACCAAGTCGAATAGTTTTGTCATGGCTGGCTCTCCCAGAGACTTCAGTAGCTCTGAGGTAATGTCGTCCACTCCAGGGGCCTTGTTTCGACTTTGGTCTTTCAGTGCTCTGACAAATTCTTCTCTCAGTATAGTATGCTACGCTACATCTACTTGAATACTCTGTAAGTCACATTGAAGAGAATGGCAGAGGTTTTATCGAACCACTTCTACGATATTTTTCTATAGTGCCATTCTTTACTAGCTCACAGGAAAAAGGAGCACCTAAATCTTTCTGTTTTCCATCTGAAAGGTGGACCGAAGGTTCAGGGGTTCGAAACCCGCTCGGACCTCGGATTTTATCAGTGTGCGCTTTACCCCAGCCTTCACCTCACAACGACGTGAGGAGTCGCCGGAAACGATACGTGGTGCGGATTCCACGTTAAGCTGTAGGTCCCCTTTCCCCGATTGGACAACTGGGGTAGGCTAATAACACGCAAGTCTCCGAGGAGACGTCCAATTGAAAGACTTGCACCAGGCCAATGAGTCAACGAAATTAATATTATTGTTATTACCGGGTGTGGAGCCCACAATACGCAGCAATACTCAAAACAGGACACACAAGTGTAATGTAGACAGTTTCTTTAGTAGAACTGTTGTATCTTCTAAGTACTTTGCCAATGAAACGTAGTCTTTGGTTCGCCTTCCCTACAATATAACCACGTGTTCTTTGCTCTTGTTATTCCTAGGTATTTATCTGAAATGAGGGCCTGCAGATTTGACTGATATATCATGTAAACGAGGTTTAACGGATTTCTTTTAGTGGTCATATGAATGACTTCACACTTATCATTATTAAGGGTCAATTGCTAATTTTTGCGTTATGAAGATGTCTTATCTAAATCATTTTGCAGTTGCTTTTGATCTTCTAGTGACTTTACTAACCGATAAACGACAGCATCATCTACGCACAATCTCAGAGAGTTGGCCACATTGTCTCCTAAATCGTTTGTAAAAATAAGGAACAGTAGAGTCCCTATAACACCTCCCTGGGAAGCGCCAGATATTACTTCTGTTTTACTCGATGCCATTCCGTGAATTACAACGTATCGTTTCGTTTCTGACGGGAAATCACGAATCCAATTGCACAACTGTGGCGATATTCCATGAGCACGCAATTTGAATAGAAGACGCTTGTGAGGTACAGTGTCAAACGCCTTCCGGAAATCTAGAAGTATGGAATCGACTTTAGATTCTTTGTCGATAACACTTATCACTTCATATCTACATATACAGACATACCCTGCAAATCACATTTAAGTGCCCGGCAGACGGTTCATTAACCTCTTTCATAACCTTCTCTATCGTTCCATTCTCTAATAGCGCACGGGAAGAAAGAACTCGTAAATCGTTCCGGTTTCGATCTGATTTATTTTATTGAGATGGTCATGTCTCCCTATGTAGGTGGTGCTATAAAAATATTTTCACATTCAGAAGTAAAAGTCGGTGATTGAAATTTCGTAAATAGATCTCGCCGCAACGAATAACGTTTTTCTTTTAATTATTTCCAGCTTAAATCGTGCAACATCTCCGTGACACTTTCCCCCTGTAACTTGATGAAACAAAACAAGCTGCCCTTCTCTGAACCTTCTCAATGTCTTCCGTCAGTCCCACCTGGTGAGGGTCCCACACAGAGCAACAGTACTCCAGGAGAGGACGCACATGTGTGATGTAGGCAGTCTCTTTGGTGGAGCTGTTGCATCTTCGATGCGTTCTGCCATTGAAACGTAACCTTTGGTTCGCCTTCCCCACAATATTTCAATGTGTTCTCTCCAGTCTACATCTGAGTAAGTTTCACATAAACGATACTTTCTTAATCCGTGTTGACTGTAGGTCAATAGATAGTTTATAATTTTGAGGGAAGTATACGTTCTAAAATCCTGCTGCAAACCGACGTCAATGATGTAGGTCTCACTCCCGTTGCCTTTCTTGAATATTGGAGTGCCATGTGCAACTTTCTAGTCTTTGTTTACGGAACGTTCGCTGAGCGATCGTTAGTAAATGATAAGTAGATATGGAGCTATTGCATTAGCGTACTCTGAATGGAACTTAATTGGCATACATTCGGGACCGAGAGACTAACTTTTGTTAAGTGATTTAAGTTGCTTTAATGCTCGCAGAGGTATCTACTTCTAAATTACGCAGGCTGCCAGCTGTTCTTGATACGATTTCTGGAGTATTTGTTTCGTCTTCCGCAGTGAAGGAATCTCGGAAAGCTGCGTTAAACAATTCTGCCTTAGCAGAACTATGATCAGTAGCATCACCATTGCTGTCGTGTAGGTACTGATTGTGTTTTGCCTCTAGTATACTTTACATACGACTACAATTTCTTAGGATTCTCTACCACATTACGTGACAGTGTTTCGTTGTGGTAACTATTGTAAGCTTCTCGCAATGAAGTTCGAGCTAAATTTCTAGTTTCTGTAAAAGATTGCCAGTCTTGGGGATTATGCGTGCGTTTAAATTTGGCATGGTTTTTTCTTTCCTTTTGCAAGAGTGATCTAACCTGTTTTGTGTACAATGGCGCGTCAGCTAACTCTATTGTTAATTTATTCGGTATAAATCTGTCAATGGTTGTCGACATTATTCCTTTGAATGTAAGCCACATCTGATCTATATTCACATTGTTTGTTTCGAAAGACTGGAAATTATCAGTCAGGAAAGCGTTAATCGAATTTTATATGTTTTTTTAATAAATACACTTTTCTTTAAATTTTGGTGAATTCGGAAAGTCCGATTTTCAGTCTTACTACGACAACTCTGTGTTCACTACTCCCTGTGTCTGTTTTGATGCTCTTTATTAGCTTAGGAATTTTAGCTAGGAGGACAAGTATGTTCTCACAGTCAGATTCTATTCTAGTGGGTTCATGAACTAATTGCTCGAGATAATTATCGGATAATGCATTCAGCACAATTTCGGACGAAGTTTTATGCTTGGCTCCTTTTTTTATTTTTGCCAACATGGCGAGGGTAAGTTAAAGTCGTCACTAATCAAAATTATATGAATAAGTTTTTCAAATTTGATCCAAGCTTTCGTTGAACTCTTCAGCAATCGTTTCGTCTGAGTCTGGGAGACGATAAAAAGAAAAATCATTAATTTATTCGGGTTGTCAGGTATAATCTCTACCCATACCAACTCACAGGGACTATCTACTTCAATTATGCTACAAGATAAAACGCCTGTAACAGCAATAAATACGCCACCACCTGTTTTATTCAATCTATCTTTCCTGATCATCATTTTCCTCTTTTTAAAAATTTCAGCTGAATTTACCTACGTCTTTAGCCAGATTGCGGTACCTATAATTATTTGAGATTCAGTACTTTCTATTATCGCCTGGAGCTCTGGTACTTTTGCCATACAACTACGACAGTTTCAACTGTTAAAGCAATATTACTTAGATCCCCGTTCGTTCTACCTTTGACCTGTACCCTTTCAGATTGAAATCTTTATGGGTGTTCCCGAGGCCCTCTAATTCAGAACGATGGGCATGGAACAAAAGGAAGAATGGACTAACTCCATTTTACCGCCCAGGTCCGGAAAAATTATTGAAACTTATTCCTTTGCCGATGCAGAACGGGATGTCAGGGATTCAGTGGATGCAGAAAAGTTGGACTAAAATGCTCCATTATTAGCGCTAATTGCACTAGTACCTGTGTTATGCTCAAGTTCCACGATAGGATAGTGATGAAGAAACGGAGACTGTTCTTTAGCGAACCTACGACGAACTCAAGGACAAAGATGATTACTTCTAAGAGGAGAACTCTATCGCGAGTAGTGCATAAGAACTTTCTATCCGTGAAGTTTTATGTTATTATGTAGACGAAGAAAACGGAAAACCTGTTCCGTCAGGAATAGAGGCCATCACTAAATTTAGTGATCAGCGCATCACTTTCAGATTAGGCCTACTTGAGTTACCATTATAAAAAACCCACCAATTTGGTCTACCTCGTAGTGAGGTACAGATTACGCTGCCGAAACCGGTCATAAATTAAAGCTACAGGGTGTCCGAAAAGTCGTTCCCTGATTGCATAAATTGATAACTCAGGCTAGAAGTCAGATACAAATATGAAACTGGTGTCTAATTGTTTACAAACTGTCAAAGGTTTTTTCACACATCAGTAAACTTCCACATGCGCACCCTTGGTAGCACGTAGCACAGGCGATATTCAATTTCCGTCCTCACATTAGCCAACATCGCTGGAGGAATCGATTCAACGACTGTGGTTATCTGTTACCGCAGGGTTTCAAGATCTGGTACACATGTTCGGTAGACCTCGTCTTTAACATAACCCCATAAAAAGAAGTCTAATGGGGTTATGTCAAGAGATCATGGAGGCCAAACCGTTGGCCCATCACGACCAATCCATTGCCCATATCGAGATAGGCACGGACGCCCAAACCCCAATGAGGCGGTGCACCGTCTTGCTGAAACAAGACATCGGGGTGATACTAAAGCAGTTGAGTAACAGCATACAGTTGAAACATGTCCACATACACTGCAGATGTGATGGTAGCCTCAGCGAAGAAGAATGGCTCGATAATTCGATCGTGCAATAGCACGCACCAAACATTCACCTTTGGACTGCCTCTGGTGCACTCCATTACCTCGCCAGGGGGTTATGAACCCCAAATGCGCACATTGTGGCGATTCACTACTCCACTGACAAAAAAGGTCGCTTCGTCGGAAAAGGCAATTTGTCTGAGATAACCATCATCGTCCTCAATACGTGATAGCAAAATGTTCAAATGTTTGTATAGCATGGGACTTAACTACGGGGTCATCAGTCCCTAAACTTACAAACTACTTATGAACTAGCTAATTCTAATGACGGCACAAATATCCATGCCCGAGGGGGAATTCGAACCCCTGACCGTAGTGACAGTGCAGACCGTGACTGGAGCACCTCAATCCCCTGGCCACCGCGGCCGGCCTTAATTACTTACTCCTAATGCATACTCCCAGATAATTTTTGGAATTAACTGCTTCCAGTTTCTGACCTGCTATATTGTAGCTAAATGATAAAGGAGCTGTCTTTCTACGTATTCGTAGCACACTACACTTGTCTACATTGAGATTCGATGCCATTCCCTGCACCATCCGTCAATTGGATGCCGATCTTCCTGCATTTCGATACAATTTTTCATTGTTACAACCTCTCTACATACTACAGCATCAGCCGCAAAAAGCCTCACTGGATTTCTGATGTTATTTACAAGGTCATGTATATATATTGAGAATAGCAACGGTCCCACGACACTCCCTTGTCCCACTCTTACTTCGGAAGACTTCTCTCCATTGAGAATGGCATGCTGTGTTCTGTTATATAGGAACTCCTCAATCCAATCACACAAATCGTTTGATAGACCATATGCTCTGACTTTATTATACGACTGTAGGAACTGAATGAAACGGCTTGTGGAAGTCAAGAAATACGGAATCTACCTGATAAACCGTGTCCGTGGCTCTCTGAGTCTCGTGGACGAATAGCGCGAGGTACTCCACCGCGGCCATGATGGTGGACAAATGGTGTGGACAGAAGTCACTATTGGCGGACGTACGGACCTCTACGTCGTTCAGAAGGGCGCTTTTCACTGCATTTCGACCGCAAAGTCATATCGACGTGGGCAACAAAGTCTGAACGATTTGCACGTTGTATGCACGAAACAATAAACGTTTGTGTAAAATGTCATGGAGAGAACGTTTTAGCATCTGTAATTCACGTGAAGCCCTGCGCACCGATTTCTTCGGACTTGGCAGAAAAGACTGCCTCACAGCTTCCAACCTGTCTGCTGAGGTTCTTGGTTGACCAGACCTCGGAATGTCAGCAACCGATTCTGTGTTCTTGAACTTCTCATACCAGGCTTTAATGCTCTTGAAATCAGGTGGATTCCTTGCAAATGTTGTCTGGAAGTGTCTCTGCACTGTGGTTGATGACCGTGTCTCATGGTACCACAGGGCACACTGTGCCTTCTCCTGACTGGTTAACATGCCTTCTTGGGCACTGCACCTCACCCACTACTTACGCACTGCGATCCTAAAACAGGAAAGAAACTTTGATAGTTTGTAAACAATTCGATACATGTTTCATATTTGTATCTTACTTCTAGCCTGTTATCAATTTATGTAATCAGGGAAAGACTTTTCGGACATCCTGTAATTTAAAGCGATCCTGGTATACCTATGGCTTTTTTTTTTTTTTTTTTTTTTTTTTTTTTTTTTTTTTTTTTTTTTTTTTTTTTTTTTTGGAGATTTTAAAAACATGATAGATCGCCCCCAAACCAAGAAATATATTGGTTACAACAATGAGCGACTGTCTTCGGGGAAGAACGTAGGACGAGCCACGTGTTTAATTTCAAACCGTCCTTGCATATTTGGTGATAGACGTCTGACACGGAACCGTCGACATCGAAGTCGCTAAGATAGAAACGGAATTGGAAAAGGATATACTGCAACAATTAACACACGGAAATGGGTACATTCTGAAAGCATTTTAACATTTCATATTGCCGTTCGACCCTGGAAGTGGCAGTACCATTCATACGGGAGGTCGCAGACAATGACGTTACGACGCAGTAGCATCGTAACTCGTGCCGTATTAGCCTGAGCACATAGGCGGCACTTCGTTTCGGAGACAAGTCATTACAAGCTAGTCATAAATGTAATTGTACATGAATATCTAGCAGGCAGACGCCCAGGAACAAGTCGTATATTTACCGACAGGCCAGACGGCGAGCATGAAGAATACGTATTTACTGCAGTATTGTGCGGACGCCCGTGCAAGACAAATGGCCCGTCCTCGCTGTCAGGCCGCAGCTGTTACAGACAAACATATGCACTCGCTAAAGACGCGCTGTGATGCAGAAAGCATGTAACGGTACACTTAAATTTTATTTTTTTTGTTTATCTTTGATCAGCGATGCTTATTGCCTCCGGTTCCCTCTGACTCGCTATGCAACTAATTTAATTTCGTTCGTCATTTTTTACTTAAAAACAAGCGAGAAGACGGAACCATGATAGTAAAAAAATTCAAATGTTTGCATAGTCTATGGGACTTAACTACGGGGTCATCAGTCCCTAAACTTACAAACTACTTATGAACTACTTACGAACTAGGACGGCACAAATATCCATGCCCGTGGGGGGATTCGAACCCCCGACCGTAGTGGCCATGCAGACCGTGACTGGAGCGCCTCTGTCCCCTCGGCCACCGCGGCCGGCGAACCGTGATAGTAGTTTTACTCACTCTCTGGTCTGTATCTAATCGGTGTAGACGTCTTTCATACCTGTATCCACTAATGTAAACTTAAATTTAAAATCATCCCCTCTCTATGGCTTTTATTTAAATGAATCCCTCCATGTCAAATACTTATTTTCTACTGTTTTCAGCTCCTCGACGTCCGTAATAGTTTAATGTTCAGACGCCATTACAATCGCTTCGCATTGTCTGCAAAATTTCAATCAATCAATCATCCTTATACTATACTTTGCTTGAATTTAGAACCTGCAGTCATTTCTTTTGTAATTTCACGAAGTCCTATCATTTATTATTATTATTATTATTATTATTATTATTATTATTATTATTGTTATTATTATTATTATTATTATTATATCATTACCAGTAACTTCATGTTCCACCCACGGTCACACAACAATGAAAAGCGAAGTGAACAGTCAGAACATTGATCTACTACGGAAAGTATCTCCAACGTTCACATATTTAAAAAAAAAAAAAAAAAAAAAAAAAAAAAAAAAAAATGTTATCATTTCCAGCTTCTACAATACGAAGTGCAGGATCCAGTTAGATGCTTTCCGTAAGTCTTATAACGTGCTGTTGCTTGTATGGTGCCCAACTGTAATATGCAACCCGCGGTTTATTCGCTTTAATGTTCATTTTGTGCTGTACTTTAACTAACTTATTTCAAATTCAAACATTCGGTACCATCAATTCCTTGTCCAAAAAATATAATCGCGGAATCTACTTTAACAATTATGGCATCATACGAAGCAAGGGCAACGTTATAAGCAGATCGCAGATGTTGCTCTAGGATACTGACCCTCAAACACTGCAGGGGGAAAGAAATAATAGACGTATCTTTTCCCTGATGAAAGTTAGCTACATCTGTAGAATGGTGTACTCTCGTATTTTTAAAATGTTCAAATGTTTGTATAGTCTATGGGACTTCACTACGGGGTCATTAGTCCCTAAACTTACAAACTACTTACGAACTAGGACGGCACAAATATCCATGCCCGACGGGGATTCGAACCCCCGACCGTGACTGAAGCACCTTAGTCCCCTCGGCCACCGCGGCCGGCTCGTATTTTTACTTCCTGTTCGAGCCTTGAATAGAAAAGATTATTACAAGTATGAAGACAAATCACCCAGAAACAGTAATAAAATTCGTAAGAAATAACAGATGTATACGGACTACAGACAACCCTGTTTCACGTGTATAATCCGAGATTGAAATTTTTTTTGCGTTTGATCTCTTATATCCGCTCTACTTACCTTGCGGTTACTGAAAGAAAGACGAACAGTTCACAATATCAGCTCATACTGTATTGTATGGCAGTGAAACGTGGAAGATAAGGAGTTCAGATAAAAAGATGATAGAAGCTTTTGAAATGTGGTGCTACAGACGAATGATGAAAATTAGATGGGAAGATAACGTAACTAATGATGAGGTGCTTAACCGAATCGGGGAGAAAAGGAGTTTCTGGCATAGAAGGGATAGATTGCTTGGACACGTTCTGAGACATCGAGGAATTGTCAGCTTAGCATCAGAAGGAACCGTGTGGGGTAAAAATCGTAGAGGGAGACCGAGGAACGAATATAGTAAGCAGATTCAAAAGGATGTAGGTTGCCGAACGTATTCTCAGATGAAGAGACTAGCGCAGGACAGGGTAGCGTGGAGAGCTGCAACAAACCAGTCTGCGGACTGAAGATCACAACAACTGTTTTACGACCAGATACTATAACTACGTAGAAAATATTGTTAGTTGCTACATCTTCCATCTCCACATACACAATCTTCTCGGTAAAGTAGTTACGTATCTTGGTGTGAACGCACGTAGAATAGTCGCCAGTCTCTTATATCACTACATAATACCCAAAAAATTGGGGAACTACGAAATGTGTATATAGTCTCTATTGCCTGTCGCCATTTGAAATCCACAAGTTGCTACCTGTAAACTGCATGAAAGTGTGTAGCTACTATTTTCTGTTAATTGCACTCGCTATGGTACGCAAAATAAAAAATATATATTAAAAAAAAAACACACGGGTCGTAGATGAACGATGATTAATTTCTCTAATTTCAGGAAGCTTACTGGAGATAAAAAGCGATCTTGATACAATAATTAAAATGCAAAGAGTCCAGAACAAAAATTATTGTTTCTATTTCATTACCGATTTTTTTTTTTTTTTTTTTTTTTTGCGTTCTGGACTGTTTTCAATTTTAATTTTAATAATTTCTGTGATGTGTTTTGGTCACTCTTGGGTATGTATGTGAGTGGTTGCATTAAATTCCTGGCAGTTTTTTTTTATTTATTTATTTATTTTTTTTTTATTTTTTTTTTTTTTTTTTTTTTTTTTTTTTTTTACATACATAAGCTAATCTAGACGCATTGTTCCGAGCCCCTGAGATCTGAAAAAAAAGTTACTGTTTTGGCCAAAAATGAAGGGTAGTACTCGCAGAGTAACAGAGGATGAACAGCTCCACTCGCTATTGAACCGCAGTTACTTCTGTTTCCGGATGAGACCTTTCGCCCTGCACAGAGACAAATGCAGTGAATTGGATCAATGGAGTATCTCTCTCTTATTCGCTTCAAGATCGAGATAAGAGCGAGTATTCAGTCAGGAAACATGAAACAGTCTAACAGGAAAAGGCAATTCGAAAATTCGTGCCCGGAACACGCATATATAAACTGAAATTAAGCTATCATCTAGCCGCATATGGTCGGTGTGCAGTTAGCATTTATGATTGTCCCTCCAGGAGGGCAATCTTATTTACGTTAACTATCAGGCGCTATTAAAACGACATTTCTTGTACAGTAAATTTAATTTTAGTGACAATATTAGAGGAGATACTTTTTTTGTTATTAAAAAAGCAGGAAACAAAAATAAAAAAAGAAGAAAACTAAAGTGGTTATAGTGCTTGCCTAGTAAGCAAAAGGTCCTGTGTTCGAATACCGGCCTCAGATAAAATTTTACTTCATTGATTCTCCTTCAGTTTAATAATTTTAGAACTAACTTGTTCAAGAATAATTGTTACGCTATGTACTAGGCAAGCTTCAATCTTTTTGCAAAGTTGGGGCAGAGTTAACCCCCTTTCTGAAATAAATAAATAAAATATTGTTTAAATTCTTTTTTCTGTAACGCAACAGAAATTCAACAGTTGCATATAAAAGTAGAAACTTCCTCTGCCACAAAGAAAAAAAAGAAAAACAATTTCTTCCGGCATAACTACTAGGCACACCTGACAGACTTTACAAGGATAACTGAGAAGGACGCCAGCAAAAGCTACGCTGTTGAAATATACACAGATGGAAGCAAGTCAGACGACGGAGTGGGTTCGGGGACAGCAATATTTGTTAAAAAGAGGCTTACTTACCAGATACAGCTAAAACTGTCCAATGAATACTCAAACTATAAAGCGGAACAATTTGCCATCATCAATGCTCTTGAGTTCATAAATAATCTCTCGAATACTGATACAATTGCAGTAATTCACACCGACAGCAGGATTACTTTGGACTCTTTGCACAATCCGAAGAACCACAACTTGTTGATTGAAGAAATAAGATGTAAAATCAGAAGGTTGCAGACACACAACTGGCTGGTGCTTTTCGAATGAGTTAAGGCACATCAAGGGATGTGGGGAAATGAACTAGCTGATAACCTTGCTAAAAGAGCAGCTCAGTAGCGACAATCAATACGCTACAACAAAATACCTACAAGTGCCGTAAAGAAGAAACTTCGAGAAGAGTTTAGGAACAAATGGGACATTGAGTGCAAGTAACAAAAAACGGGGGAAGCACTAAACCGTATTTTCCTACGATCCGACAACGTTTACTGATTAAACTTCCAATATCTCCGAATTTTACAGCTATTTTAACAGGTCATGGGAAACTGAAAGCCTACTATCAGCGGTTCAAAATAACTGAAGACGGAACGTGCACATGTAACAGTGCTGTCCAAACTATTGACCACGTGCTTTTTGACTGCTGCAATATATTGAAAGAGAGGGACCATCTCAGGAAAAAAATAGCTGCCAAAGGAGGAGGATGGCCCGTCAGTGAATATGACTTAGTACATAAATTCACTACAAACTTTTACAATTTTTGTAATTCAATGAGATTTCCTAATGTATAAAATTGTTTGTTCCTTTGTAAACCCTGTCAATTTATATACTGTACTTGTGTTTGCAAAAATATTTGATGTAACCGCCTGAATCTAACCATCAAATATGTAATATTACTATTTAATGGGGCATGTTAAATAATAAATTAATAAATATTAGACTACAATGTAAACCGAAATATATATTCAGTAGCGGAACCATTAGTGACAAATAAAGGGCGTAAAGGAAAGAGAACCTTAACAAAGATATGTCAGAACTGAATACTAGGTGAAAAGAAGAGGGAAACAAAAACCGTCCCGCTTAAAGTAAATGGTAGATCCAATTCCCACAAGATAAAATGGGCAAAACTAGGAAAGGTCATGTACTACACTTTTCATACTTAATAGGTATTCCAGTAAATGAAATAGGTGCAATTTAGTGTCTGCGGTGGAGTGGCCGGGCGGATTAAGGCACTGTGCACCGATGCGCGAGGCCGCTCCCCGTCGGGGATTCGGATACCCCCTCGAGCATGGATCATTGTGCTGTCTTCAGTATAAGTCAGTTCATAAGTAATTTGTAAGTTTACGGACTGATCACATCGCAGTTAAGTCCCTGAAGTTTAACAAACATTTAAACATTTTGAAATGTTGGTGAGTGGCTGATTAGTCTTAATAACATTGTTAATCAAGCGGTGCCATAATCCACGGACCTCTGTCAGATGTTCTCTCATACCCGCCGACAGTTAACTGTCGCGTATCTAATCTCGAGTTTGGGGACGGAGCAAAGTTGTCCCACTCCACGGTATGTATCTATATGAAGATGCAGATCTGTATACGTATTTCGTTATGACGTTTCTTCGTATTTTGTGGATATATGACAAACATCTTGTCAGAAAACGCTTGTACAACCACGTGTTGAATATTGATCAAATGTTTGAGACCCGCAGATCAGTTTAAAGGAAGGCATAGAAGCAATTCAGAGAGGAGCAGCTAGGTTCGGTACTGATAAATTCGACCGATTGCGTGAGTCTCACGGAAATGTTCCGGGAACTCACATGGGGATCGGTGGAGGAAAGACCCCTTCTTTTCGAGAAATTCTGTTGAGGAAATTTAGAGGGCCGGAATTTGAAGCTGAGTTTAGAACGATCTTTCTGCCGCCTACTTACGTTTCGCGTAATGGTCACAAAGATAAGAGAAATTAGGGCTCTTACAGAGGCATATAAGCATTTGTTTTCCTCATTCTATTTGGGAGTGGAATAGTAAAGGAAATGCCTAGTGGTAGTACAGTGTACCCTCCACCATGCACCTTACGGTAGGTTGCGGAGTATATATACTGACGGTAAAAATGATGGAGCCACCTGGCAAAGGTTTGGAATAAAGTGCACATTTATTACTAGACATGTTTTTACTATGATGGAAACAAAATTGTACGTTGTACAGGAACCATTAGAACAGTCACATTGTACTACAGTTAGTAATATAGATAACACAACACAGAATAATCAATAATATTCAAAAGAATAGAGCCAGTTCACACAAATATTTTGTACTTGATCTCAGTCTTGTGAAATTTACAGGAACAGTCCTTTTTGGTTAGGAGTACATTAGTACTTCATTGGGTAACCCTTAAAAATGTTCAAATGTTTGTAGAACTTATGTGACTTAACTACGGGGTCATCAGTCCCTAAGCTTACAAACTACTTATGAACTAGCTAACACTAAGGACGGCACAATTATCCATGCCCGAGGGGGGATTCGTACCCCCGATTGTAGTGGCCGTTTAGACCGTGTGACTGGAGCGCCTCAGTCCCCTCGGCCACCCCGACCGGCGGGTAACCCTTATTTTCTAGGACTACCTGCACCTCTTACCTATAGAGTCTACTAAAGGCCTGCATTCGTCGCTACTGGTCGCATACCAGGCTCTCTGGATGTCTTTCCAAAGTTTATCAAGAGATGTAGCTTTTGGGCAGTCAATTCTCTTGTCTCCGATCTCCCATTAAGTTCACAATGGGTGATGTGACAGGAGATTGAGGTAGTCACTGTAATACTTCGATATTGTGATCTTACAAAAACTGCCTTATCTTTCTTGCTGTACGCTTTCAGCGGCATTTCCTCTTCAGCATAAGGCAGCATCACAAGATATCTTTGTACATTTCTGCTTTCATTAAGCCGTTGATACGGTGTATTGTACCAATGCCGTACCATGAAAAACATCCCCATACCGTAACACTTTCTCCACCATATTTCACAGATTTCAAAATATACTTGGGATCAAATTCCTGATTTGGTGGGCGGCACACATAGACTTTTCCGTCTGAGGCAAACCTATTACACTTGGATTCATCGGACCAAAGGATGTTCTTGTAGAAATTCTCAGCAATGGAAGTCGAGATGTTTTAAGTATTTTAATCATTTTTAAGGATAGATAATGACCACACAGTGATCGAAATCTAGATCTGCCAAAGAATAAATAATATTTACGACTAATTGCTGAAACTTTCTACAAGTCAAATACAGTTGTTGAGCACAAGTTCCACCATGGAATCAAACATGACAAACGATGTTCCTCCGCCAAATATTTGGTTTTTGTTCATTTCTCCGGGCAAAGGCCAAAGTTTTCCCAACATTAGCTTTTGAAACATGTGTCTTCTGTCTCGCAATGCACCCTTTCAATTTTGCTGGTCTCAGTCGTCTTTGTGTCGTTCATTTTGATAGTTGAACATCACATTTGCCGCTAAACAAAATGGCTTTCAGTCATGCTGTTGACAGAAATGGGTCTTTCTTCACTTTCCTAGTGATGAGTCTGTCTACGCAAGGAGTAGTTACACGAGATCGCCCCCTGTTCTCCATCTACGGCTTTGTTTGTTTTGACCGTCTAACGGCGTTCTGGACTCGTTATCGTGAAATGTGTAAATCTTTAGCTATTTCATTCATTGACATCCCACTTTTGAACATCCGGAACATTACTATACGCTCATCACCCCCTTGTATGGTTTGCTCTGCCCATCTATAGGAATGTAAACCAAACCAAATGTCAATTTACATTAAAAAAAACTGCATAAAATCAATTCGAACGGGACAAATTCAAATGTTTGTTAAGCTTAAGAGACTTAACTGCGGAGTTCATCAGTCTCTAAACTTACAAACTACTTATGAACTATCATTATGTCTGTTCCAAGGGAACAGACATTGGCGATGATCCACAGCAGAGATAAATATATCCGTGTATTTACTTCGCAAATCGCGAAATTTCCATACGTCTGCTGCTCCTGTAATATGGACAAACGGTCTGCAACACCGGGACTCGAACCCGGGTCTCCCTCTTTTCGCGAGCGCTCGCCTTACGGACACACTTTTTTTTTTTTTTTTTTTTTTTTTTTTTGGCCTTCATCCACATCTACAGCCCGTCCTTCCGTTCGCCATATTTCGCCTTCCTCGGCGTAGGCTTCTTTGGCCTTCAAACGAACGAAATATCCTCTTCCGTTACAGGAATAGTAAGAATCCTTTCTGCTGCCGTGATGTGTCACTAACTTTGCATTGCTTATACAGTGGTTGGCATTATTTAAGCAAAATAACATTCTTCTGTGGAAGGGTAACTATAAAATAAACTTCTTCTTCTGCATTTGTTAGTGAACTTAGATTTCTGCATTTAAAATGTCTCTCGAGTGGGGAACACATTTAAAAATTTGTGTAAGGAAAGTAACATAACAGCCATTCTGGCGTGAAATAAACTAATTGTTGAAAGCTGTATAACATACACAACACGGTTTTCCTTTTTTCGCACATCGTGAGATAAAATTAAGAAGGGAGGAAAATAAACGTGTATAAGCCTCTGCACAAACGCACTTGTTTCTTCTCTTCTCATCTCGGTGACTGATTACTCCATCATTTATAAAAATATACAAAATAACTAATAACAAAATTAATAATGTGGTTTTCTTCGTTCGAAGTTAGTTCTTTCTCTGTTTGACAATTTCTTCTGTTGAGTAATTCGTGTTTACAGTATAGTCTTGCTCAAGAAATTAGCAAAGTGTTCCTTGTAGTTTCGTTTCTGCTTTAGTATATGGTGCTGTATGGTGAGGTACAGAACAAAATCCTCCTTGGTCTTTTCTTTTGTACTAAGAAGATAGTACACTGTATGACCCGTTATCCAGTTGACAGCATTTAGTTTTGTTTTCGGGAATGGGATTTCATCAGGGTTCGTAAAATAGACTGGCGTTATTACATGTGGTGAGGTTCTTTTGATGCTTGCCAGTTTCTGCCGGACATAGTCCCATATATGTTTGACACCATCGCACACGAAAAGATGTTCATCGCTATCAACGAGGTTGCATATTGAGCACAATGGGGAGTCCGTTAAATGTATATCATGGAGCCTTGATTTAGTGGGGATTTTTCTATTAACAAGTGCATACCAGGAAGCTTTTACGTTTGATGTAAGATGCGGGTTGTGAACATTTTCCCATGTTGCACTCCAATTCTTTAGGGATTTTTCGTTCTATCACATTTCGTGTTTTATTTTCAGTGAGTGTCTTATATATTTCTCGGATGATTGTTCTTTTTGTCACAGGTAGTCTGTCATGGATATAACTATACTCGATCAGAAAGTGTCGAAAGTGGCAGAGCGTTGTCGGTATGTGATGGACATCAATCGGTGGGCGGAGGTCCGCCAGCGCGATTTTGCTTAGCAAGTGCACGGTGAGACTGTTCGGTGATGTCCGCCATAGCTTGTAGGTTTTACCGAGGTAAAGAGCGTGTGCCTTTTTGTGCACGTCGATTAAATTGAGTCCTCCATCCCGTACCGGGAGAGTTAAGGTGTCATACTTTACTTTAAAGATATGTCCACGACATACAAAGTGTCCAATGCCGACAGCATATTACTTGCGATACCGGGAGTGATAGGCAGTACCTGTGCTACATGATTTATTTTCGATGTTATGTCTGTGTTGGCTAGTGCCACTTTCTGAATCTCATCTAATTTCCTCATACTGTGTAGCTGCACGCACGCACGTATCTTTGTGAGTAGTTGTTTATAATTGGCGGCTATGGTCTTCCGTATTGTACTTCTGAAGTCGACACCCAGACATTTCAGTTTTTGCATTTCTTTTATTTGGCCAAGTTGTAGTGTGCCTATTCCTCTTCCAATCAACATTCATTACTCCTGATTTTGTACGGTTTAGCCGAGCACCGGATGCTCTCTCGTATGTAGTTATTATCTGGAGAGCAAGCTCTAGTTCACGTGCGTCAGTGATCAAGAAAGCGACATCGTTAGCGTAGGCCTTGCAGACAATCTTCTGATTGTTTATTTTGAGACCGTTTAAACGTTTCGTTATAGTGACGAGTAGTGGCTCTAAAGCTGTGGCGAAAAGTGACATGGATATAGGACACCCCTGTCTGACTGAACTGTTGATGGAAATTTCAGAAACTGCTTTGCCATTTATTATAATCCTCGATGTACTGTTTTGTATCAAGTTCTTCATCGTACTGATGAACGCTAGGGGAAAGCCCATTCCCTCCATGATTTTGAAGAGATACAGATGGCTGACCCTATCAAACGCTTTCTCGAAATCTAGGCTTACTACTGCACATTTAATCTTACAAGCGTCTGCGACGGCTATAATATCCCTGTAGTCGGCCAGCGTTTGGTATATTGCTCTGCCTCTTCCGACGCTCGTCTGGTGTGGCGCGATGACTGCGTTAATTACATTTTTCATCCGAGCTGCTAAGATAAGGGCGAAAATTTTGTAGTCCCCGTTCAATAGCGTAATCGGTCTCAGGTTCGTGATTGTGCTATTGTTAGTGTTTTTGGGTATCAGAACTACCAACCCTTCTTTAAATTCCGGCGGAATAATCGAGTCCGGCTTCTGTAGATCGTTGCAAATCGCTGTCAACTTTGTCTTCAGTTACGGCCAAAAAGTTTGATAAAATTCAGCCGGGATACCATCGCGTCCCGGTGATTTGTTTTGAGGACTGTTGAATACAGCGTCTTTCACTTCGTCTTCTGTTACGCCCGTAGTGAGCTCCACGGCATCCGCAGGGCTAAGTCTTGTCATTAAGTTCCGTTGTAAGGCGTCAAGTGCAGCGTCGTCTATCATTGTATTGGATATCAGGTCGGCGTAGTTGTTTTCAATAGCTTGTCTGATGTCCTTTTGTCTTGTTAAAATTGTTCCTTCGTTATCTTTTAGTTCGGTTATCATCTTTGTTTCATGCGTTTGGTCTCCCGTATAAGATGGTATATGGATGGCTCATCATCTTTTACAGTATGTGGAGATCTGGATCTGATTTTAAAACCTTCTAGCTGTTTCCCTTTTAAAAGTAAAATTTTTGCTTGATTTTTTTAAATTTGCGAACAATTGTCAATCATTGTGGCGTCGAGTGTATATAATTCCCGGAAGAAGTATTCAAAAGTTCTTTTAAACCACCAGTTTTTGTCTCGCGAGTATTGGATCATAGCTTTTCGTAGTTTCGGTTTGGCACATTCGAGCCACCATTTGATCGCTGAGTTGTAAGAAGTAAACTTAGCTTCGCTTTCATGCCAGGCCTGAGTGAATGCCTCCCTACACGCTTGATCGGCTAAATGCGAGACATTTAGTTTCCATTGCCCTTTGCCACGGTATGTTCCCTGTCTCTTAAGATTTAAAGTGCAAATAAAGGCAGCATGATCAGAAAAGCTGGTTGACCAGACTTCTGCATGTAAAACTTGATGTTTAAGGTTTTCTGAAACATATACGGTCTAGTCGACTAGCCGAGTGACTGGTAACGTGGGTGAATCTGGGCCTATTGCCAAACTTGTGTTCCCACGTGTCGGTTAACGTTAGATCTTTAACTATTTTTCTAGTTCTATTGATTTGTTAAGATGCGGAGTCTGGTCTTTTGCATGAAGTACGCAGTTAAAGTCTCCCGCTAAAATTAGTTGGTCATACTGTGTTGTAAATAGCGGAAGGATATCTTCTTTGAAAAATTCTGTTCTGCGTCTCCTGTTGTAACTACCAGACGGAGCGTACACATTTATTATTTTGGTGGTGTTAACGGTTGCAGCAATCCCTCTGCTAGTTGCTAGCCGTTCTATGTCGTGGAGAACAATACCTTCTTTGAACAGGATGGCCGTTCCCAAATCGGCACCACGTCCCGGATTTGCCGTGACGTTGTACCCAGGGAATCGATCTAAATATTTCCCCTACCTCTTGAAGCAGAAGTAGATCAATGTCCGCGGCGTACAAGAAGTCTTTAATATTGTCAAACTTGAGGGAACTCTGGCTCTTATTTATGTTGGATGTT
This sequence comes from Locusta migratoria, assembly GCA_026315105.1. NCBI lineage: Eukaryota > Metazoa > Arthropoda > Insecta > Orthoptera > Acrididae > Locusta > Locusta migratoria. Next base: position 548,707,964 of record CM048745.1, on the reverse strand, counting down.
GCTATCCTGTAAGCTTATATGTCAGTCATTCTGAGTTATTTTACGGGAGTCAGTTGTTCTGTATTTAATAGAACTCGTCGTTGTCTTCTTCTCGTGTGTCCATGCTTGGGCCTGCTGTTGGTTCTTGAGTGTTGTGTGAGTCGCGTTTAGTGCTCCTTCGTACATCCATCATGTCGGCGTCCGCGTGTTCATTTCGACGTCCGCTGACCAGTCAAATGTGTTGGTCATTTTTAACGGCTCATTGAGGCGATGCACCTGTTCTTCTGACACCTGTGCAGGTTTTTCGTGATGAGGTCCACCCTGCCGTCATTATTGGTGGTTGTCCTGTCATCAGCTTTCATTTGTGCCGGTGTCTGTACCGGTGGTTTACCAGATGCAGGTAAATTTAGTTTTTCTATAACCTTCTTCGCCTTCTCTCTTAGTGACGTCGCCAAATTCTCCGCTTCCTGGTGCGCCAGTCTTCGCTTCTTATTCCTTCGGCGACTAGATTTTCCAGGTGATTGGCCGTCATCTGAATCAGCAGTGTCACTTTGGGTTGCTGGTGGCTGCTCTCCGTGGAGCATTTCGACCTCTCTAATCAGGTAACTTGTATCAGTTTGTTGTTTTTCCGGGTTCTGCGATTCCTTTTCCACTTCGGACTGCGGTTTGTCAATCATTTCGATGTGCCTCAACTCGGTACGTGGGCCTATTTGGTGTTCTTCCCACTTCTGGGATTCCTCTGTCACTGTCGGCTCCGGTACCGGTACATACTCCGTCTCAGAAGTCTCCACCAGCACCTCGGTTTGGATTTGGGTTGTGTCCCTGGGAGGAATTTCGAAGTGTATTTCACTAATCGAGTTGTCTGTCGCATGGCCACGTACCGCAGCAGCGTAAGTGTTGGGCAAGGTGGTCATTTGTTGCGGCTTCGTTGTTTCACCAGTTGGCAACTGAGCAATTCGTCTCTGCAGGCAATGAGAACGTACGTGACCTGTTTTATTACAGGCTGAGCACGTTCTTGGTTCGCCGTCGTAAATGACTATTCCCCTGTAACCACAAACGTTGATATACGACGGTATATGTCGCAAAAGTTCCACCTTAAGTTGTCTCACACCGTTCAGCACAGGGAACTTGTGGGCAGTCGACCATTTCTCAGCTAAATTACTGAGAATTCGACCGTACGGAGATATTACTTTATTTATCGCATCGGCAGGGAGCTCAAATGGCAACTCAAATATTCGGATTGTTCGAATACCAAGTCCAACTTGATCTACTGTTACGTCACCAACTTTACCATCTCTATGAGTAAACTTTAATATGCGGCCAGTACATTCGATAACTTGGTCACAAAGTTCGCGTTTGCTCATCTTCAAATACACAACAATATCGGCAATAGACAAGTGATATCCTATTGTATCTTCAGAGCGTATTTTCACTACTTTCTCTAGCCAATCTTCAATTTCGAATGACTTAGGTCAAATAAGAGTTCGATCGAATGTGAATTTCAAAGTATCTATTCTAGATAATTCAGCAATCACTGCATCTTCACATATACACAACACACAGCAATACACAGCGCGCGCGCAATAGCACCGACTTACCCTACGGATGTAAACAAACGGCCGCGGCGCGAAGCACAGTAGGACGTCCGATCACTGCCGCTGCTGCCGGCGGAATGTAAAATTTGTGCCCGACCTGGACTAGAACCCGGGTCTCCCTCTTTTCGCGAGCGGTCGCCTTATCCACTCGGCCACCCGTACAAGCTCCCAGGCCAGACCCAAACTTGCATGTGTTGCACTTGTCTCTTTCCCTACATGCTCGCGGGAGACCCGGGTTCGAGTCCCGGTCCGGCACAAATTTTCATGTGTTGCAGATCGTTTGTCCATCTTACAGGAGCAGCAGACGTAAGGAAATTTCGCGATTTGCGAAGTATATAAACGGGTTTACTTATGAACTACCTTATATTAAAGACGACACAAACATTCATGCCCGAGGGGGGTTCGAACTCCCGACAGGGAAAGGCCTCGAGCATTGTAACAAAGCGCCTCAATGCGCTCGGCCGCTCCGCCGCGGTGAACGGGACATCTGTAAAACGGCTCTATTATTTTGACCCACAAAATTCCTACCTTTATGCTTCTTTTCGCACATCTAGCTCAAACGCTTCCTTTCGCGCGACTACAGATAGCAGCGACGTCTTCCCTGATGTAGTCTAAAAGGGATTGATAACACGGCACTCGTGGAGATTTCGCGAACTAATAGATATCCCAGTACTTAATCACGTCAACAGAGGTGGCTCTATTATTTTGACCGCCACTGTATTTATATGTAGATCTTTGATTGGAATAAACAGGAGTGCCACTGCGGAGGATTTGGCTTGATAGGAACAAGGAGGTTAGAATAAAGGGAGATGGCATTATCTATGCCGAGCATATACGTCAGTTGAAGCCTGTCCGCCATAACTGGTCAGATTTGGAATGCTATTTATCTGTTAAAACTACGCGTTAAGTCGACCCTCTCTTACTGTTAATGCATCGAACTGACAGTCACTGCAAAGTATCTACTTTCGACCAATATACTTTCCTGAATAAATAGTAATAAATACACATCATAATATATTTGAGAACTTACTTTTTAACGGATAATTTTCACCCTTTTAACACGTTGCACATCACGACAAAACCGTCTGAAGTTTTATTCCTGTTTTAAGTGACATAAAATATTAGCGCTACAATACGAACACCTCTCCAAAACTTAGCAATATGGAGGAAGCAGGCTTCAATTTTTCAGAGTAAGGGCGTCTCCCTTTATGTCAAGTGAAGTCAACAGAGGATCAAAAGCAACTGCAAAGCGATTTAGACAAAATTTCTACCTGGTGCGAAAATTGGCAGCTAACACAAAATAAAGAAAAGTGTGAAGTAATACACATGACCACTAAAAGAAATCCGCTGAACTTCAATTACGCGATAAATCAGTCAAACCTTAAGGTCGTAAATTCTACCAAATACCTAGGAGTTACAATTACGAACAATCTTGATTGGAGAAAACACATAGAAAATATTGTGGGGGAGGCGAACTAAAGGTTACGTTTCATTGGCAGAACGCTTCGAAGATGCACCAGCTCCACCAAAGAGACTGCCTACATCACACTTGTGCGTCCTCTCCTGGAGTACTGTTGCCCCTTGTGGGACCCTCACCAGGTGGGACTGGCGGAAGACATTGAGAAGGTTCAGAGAAGGGCAGCTCGTTATGTTTTATCACGTTACGGGGGGGGGGGGGGGGGAGCGTCACGGAAATGTTGCACGAATTGGGGTGGAAATCATTAAAAGAAAGACGTTATTCATTGCGGCGTGATCTGTTTGCGAAGTTTCAATCACCGACTTTTACTTCATCTACATAGATACTCTGCAAATCACATTCAAGTGCCTGGCAGAGGGTTCATTAACCACTTTCATAACTTTTCTCTACCGTTCCATTCTCTAATAGCGCGCGGGAAGAAAGAACACCTAAATCGTTCCGTATTCGATCTGATTTCTCTTATTTTATTGGGATGGTCATGTCTCCCTAGGTAGGTGGGTGCTAGCAAAATATTTTCACATTCAGAACTAAAAGTCGGTGATTAAAACTTCGCAAACAGATCACGCCGCAATTAATAACGTCTTTCTTTTAATGATTTCCACCCCATTTCGTGCAACATTTCCGTGACGCTTTCCCCCCCGTAACGTGATAAAACAAAACAAGCTGCCCTTCTTTGAACCTTCTCAATATCTTTCGTCAGTCCCACCTGGTGAGGGTCCCACAAGGGGCAACTTCTGAATGTGAAAATATTTTTTTTTTTTTTTTTTGCCGGCCGCGGTGGCCGAGGAGACTGAGGCGCTCCGGTCACGGTCTGCACGGCCACTACGGTCGGGGGTTCGAATCCCCCCTCGGGCATGGATATTTATGCCGTTCTAGTTCGTAAGTAGTTCATAAGTAGTTCGTAAGTTTAGGGACTGATGACCCCGTAGTTAAGTCCCGTAAACTATACAAACATTTTTTGAAAATATCTTGCTAGCACCCACCTACTTAGGGAGACATGACCATCGCAATAAAATAAGAGAAATCAGATCAAAAACGGAACGATTTAGGTGTTCTTTCTTCCCGCGTGCTATTAGAGAATGGAACGGTAGAGAAAAGTTATGAAAGTGGTTAATGAATCCTCTGCCAGGCACTTGAATGTGATTTACAGAGTATCTATGTAGATGTAGATGTAGACCCATAAATTTCTTACCTTTATGCCTCCTTTCGCACGTCTAGCTCAAACGCTTCCTTTCGCACGACTACAGATAGTAGCGACGTCTTCCCTGATGTTGTCTAAAAAGGATTGATAACACGGCACTCGTGTAGATTTCGCGAACTAATAGATGTCCCAGTTGCCGCGGTGGAGTAGCCTTGCGGTCTCGCTGCGGAACGCGCGGTTGCTCGCCGTGTAGGTTCAAGTCCTCCCTGGGGCGTGTGTGTGCTTGTCCTTAGGTTAGTTTACCTAGGTTTAAGTAGTTTGTAAGCTACGGACTGATGACCACGCAGTTTGGTCCGATAGATTTACAGACATTTGAACATTTTTGAAGCCTGTCCGCCATAATTGGCCAGTTTTGGAATGTAATTTATCTGTTAAAACTATGCGTTAATTCGACCCTCTTACTGTTAATGCATTGAAATGACAGTCACTGCAAAGTATCTACCTTCGACTAATATACTTCCTTGAATAAATAGTAATAAATACACATTACAATATATTTGAAAACTTACTTTTTAACGGCTAATTTGCACCCTTTTAACACGTTGTGCATCACGACAAAACCGCCTGAAGTTTTATTCTTGGCCGGCCGCGGTGGCCAAGCGGTCTGCGGCGCGTCAGTCACGTTCTGCACGGCCACTACGGTCGGGGGTTCGAATCCCCCCTCGAGCATGGATATTTGTGCCGTCCTTAGTCTTAGCTAGTTCATATGTAGTTTGTAAGTTTAGGGACTGATGACCACATAGTTAAGTCCCATAAGCTATACAAATATTTTTTGAACCTCTCCAAAACCTAGCAATATGGAGAAAGCAGGCTTCAATTTTTCAGCGTTAAGGGCGTCTCCCTGTATTCTAACCTCCTTGGGTAGGAACGCTGCCTCAGCCGCCGAGACCAGACGGTCAGCCGGCGCGAGGAGTGGCGGCAACGGCGGCACGTCTGGAAGGGCAGGCGGCACGCGGTGGACAGGTGCGGCCAGGAGGTCGTAAAGTGGCCACGTGATGAGCCGCGCGCCGCGCCGCCACAGGGAATTACGCGCTCGTTACGCGGGCACAGCGGGACCCGCCCAGGCGGTAGCGGGGACACGTCACGCGCGTAAATAGCGCCGGCCGACAGCCGGAAACGGCGGCGAGGCCCGGCCTTTCCGTAGGCGAGGAATTCCGCGGGAGGTGGCCGCCGACGCACTCGCGGACATCCGCGTCTGCGACGGCAGCACTTGGTTGCGGTGCCGCGGAGGCACGGAGCTATGTGACAGCGGGGTTTACGTCGCCTGTTCAGGAATGTTCCGCAATGCTCTGACCGGTGCTTTCCTGTGCTTTCCTGCATAGTTGAATGCTACGGGAGTACGGGGACTCAGTTTAGCGTGACCGTACGTCCCGTATTTTACGGGATCGTCCGTTATTTAATGTAAGTGTCCCGTTGTCCCGACAAAATAAATACGGAACTTAGATTATCGCGTTTTCCTTTCTATATAGAGGGTGTTACGAAAAGGTACGGCCAAACTTTCAGGAAACACTCCTCACACATCCCCATACAAAAACGTATAAAAAGAGGTTTCACTGCATATCATTGTGATTTCCTAGTCACATCAAAAATTATGAGCATTTAGCCAATACGGCATTTCATCTTTCCCCCTACGTATTATTGCTGCTTTTTCACACCAACGTCAACAACAACAACGGAGTCTCTCGGCAAGTTTTGTGTCAGTTTATGTTCTGGGCATATTACGTCGATGTGTAACAGTTATGAAATCATGATAAAGTGCTGCAGTGAGCGTAGGTGGAAGAACATGAGGCCCAATCAAGACATCGCCAACAATTCCTGCAAAAACGTTCACAAAAAATCTGTGTTGATGACATGAATCGAGGAAGTTCCGTACATACTAACGAAACAAGGGAGCATTTTGACAATTGAACGAATTATTACAATTTACATTTAAAGAGAAATACTAAAGTGAGCTCTAACATGGAAATTAAGCGTTTCCGGACACATGTCCACATAACATATTTTCTCTCTTTGTATGTGAAGAATGTTTCCTGAAAGTTTGGCCATACCTTTTTGCAACACCCTGTATATATAGCTGTACCGTATATTTTGAAGTGAAGTCTTTTTAAGCAATGGGTAACCAAATGGAGAGCTATTCTGATCGTAATCAAACAATAATGAAAATACAAGACGCGCCTGAAAAGTTCCCATATTTTACAAACCGCGCTGGCGAAGATGAGGTATCCGCGCATTCACATCGACGGACATGTCAACAATTGCCCCATATCGTGCGAAGCACTGCAGTGAAGCGGTGGTATAAGCTGCGATCCAGTCACTGTTAGAGCTCATATCTTTGCAAAATAGGGCGCAAAATGGGGCAACGCGTCAACACCAAGTTTTGTTTCGAATTTGTCAAAACGGCGACGAAGACCAATGGGATATTCGTGCAGGTGGATGGTGTTGAAGTAGTGACTAAAAACTGTGTGTTTGAATGGTTTAATAGCTCTAGAGACGGAAAGGAAGGTGTTGATGATGAGCCATGTTCGGTGCGACCGACCACCATCACAGTCCCAGACGACATCGAATGAGTGCGACGGATACTGCGAATGATCGGCGGCTGTCGTTGAGAATGACAGAGGAGTTCCTAAGAAACAGAACACAGTACGTTGGTCTCGACGGCGAGTGTTCAACAGAGTAACTTGTAATGATGCTGGTGTATGGGAGGGTGTCGTCTTTAATTGACTGCAATAGCATGCACGATGACTTAGAAAAAATCTCTAGTTGGTGCGAAGAATGGCAGCTAGCTCTCAATGTAGAAAAACGTAAGGTGATGCGCATGAGTAGGAAAATCAATCCCACAATGTTCGAATACAGCATTAATAATGAGCTTCTTGATGCAGTCGCGTCGTTCAAATATCTGGCGTAACATTGCAGAACGATATGAAATGGAACGAACATGTAAGGACAGTTGTGAGTAAGGCGGACAGTCGACCGATTTATTGAGATAATTTTGGGAAGATGTACTTCATCTGTACAGGAGACCGCATATAAAACGCTTGTACGACCACGTCTTGAGTATTGCTCAAGTGGTTGGAACCCGCAACAGATCACTTTAAGTGAAGACATAGAAGCAGTTCACAGGCGAGCAGCTAAGTTTGTTACTGGTAGGTTCGACCAAAGCGCGAGAGTCACGTAAATGCTCCGGGAACTCAATTGGGGATCGCTGGAGGAAACACGACGTTCTTTCCGTGAATTTCTGTCGAGGAAATTTAGACGGCCGGTATTTGAAGCTGAGTGTAGTATGATCTTCCTGCCGCCTATTTTAAATTTCGCATAGTGATCACAAAGACAAGAGAAATCTGGGTTCGTACGAAGGCACACAGGCATTCCTTTTTTTCCTCGTTATATCTGAGGAGTGGAATAGGAAAGGAAATGCATAGTATTGGTACAGTGTACCGTTCGCCACGCACCTTACTGTGGATTTTGGAGTATGTATGTAGATCAGCATGGCTGCGGAGATGTCCGAAAGAACAGACATCATTAGTTAACAGGAACGGCAGCAACTTTGCGAAATCGAAATTCTGAAACATTTCGATCGTTTCGGGGCGTTGAAATAAATTCAACGATGAAGTTGAAAATCTGTGCTGGACCGGGATTCGAACTCAGGTTTCCAGCTTCGGGCCACCGGTCGCTTTCTTCAGTTACGTTATCCAGAACCGCTTCCCTTCCAACCCAAATTCTCGACATTAATTGAATTTTCAGTCTATGCTTGAGAGAAATTTGGTGAAATATAACTTTAAAACCCTTCAGAAGTTACATTTATCAATAATAAATGTTCAAATGTTTCTTGAGCTTAAAGTACTTAACTGCGGGGTCGCCAGACCCTAAACATATAAACTACTTATGACCTACCATATACTAAAGACGACACAAACATCCAGGCCCAAGGAGGGATTCGAACCCCCATCGGGGAATGGCCTCGCACTCCAGAGTGCCTCAATGCGCTCAGCCGCTCCGCCACGGCTATCAATAAAATTAATAAAGTCACTACTCTCCATCAATCAAGAATAATCATGTGGTTATTGGCATCGCACTGAGGTGTCAGAGGTAGTGGGTTCGAGCCTGACTACAAGCAATTTTTTTTTTTTTTTTTTTTTTTTTTTTTTTTTTTTTTTTTTTTTTTTTTTTTTTTTTTTTTTTTACTAAATCTTCTTTTTAACAGATACAGGAACAACAGTGACTCTTGTATTGTTACTTGCGATATATCTTTGGACGTTTTGGCGAATGTGTCCCAAGTTTGAAGCACCAGCTGTCACTGATGGTTTCAGAGTTTCCTGCCAATAGCTTAACGACATAGATGCTAGATCTCCATGTTTGTACCCTTGAACAGGGAAAGTTGCAGCCATAAGGCTTAGTCTGATGGTAACGTGTGAAGCAAACAGGCGCCATGCCATGGACACACACTCGTGCTTCTTACAACCAGTGGGGTAGAATTGTGACCTTCCAAGAGCAGGATGGTGCTTTTGGAGAACTACATGTTGGTCATTTTGTGTCAAGCGTGCAACGATGTTGGTTTGAATGATCAGGTGAATATTTTCCCACTCGTAGACAACATTTTGGACATCCATGCAGAACGGACATCTGCATGCAGAACAGACGTCTGCAAGGATCATTGTATTGTAAGGGTAGCATCAGATCTTGCAGCTACCACAGCATAGATAGGGATTGCCAGCAGAGAAGTGTCAACACGAACTGTTGCCAACCAGTCACTAGCAGTACGCACACCTCTAGCCTGTCTTCTCACAGCATCGATTTGTACGGCCAACACCACCTGGAGACAAGGCCTCACATCCCATGCTACATCACGCCGACCAGCCTGCAGCCACCATCTTACTGGCTGACCGCTGCGAGGCAGTGGGCTGTGCCACAGCGGCCAGCCATTCAGTTGGCAGCTGTGGCCTGGTCGGTATGACATAGCACGGGATGTTGTGAGGCCTCATCTCCAGGCGGTGTTGGTACGGCTCGATTAGTGCCGTCAGATGAACAGTTGGAACATGGAATGAAGGACCGTGGTCCTTAGCAATGAAAACAGATTCTACCCACGTGGAAATGATGGTCATTAGCATGTTAGACCTAGACTTGGCAAGTGCTGTCTTATAGGGTGCAATGGTCTTATCCGAGGCCTTATGGATGAAAGTAGCTTGTTTTTAAAATAAGTAAAATCTTGGGCAGTTGAGATCTGCAAATGAATGTTAAAACGCTCACTGCTACTCTAAATTACTTTATGAGTGGTCACAGTACATGTCCAATGTGCAATGGAAATTTATCTAACTGCTCACTCCTCAATGGAGCAAACAACGTTTTAATAAACACAAAATCAGTGTCAAAAATAAATGAATAGATAATAAAACATGGGACAGGGAGCATGAAATCATAAAGCAGAGGTTTGATACTTTAAAATCATAATCTATTCACTAAAATAACAAGCAAATAAATGTGGAGAGACCAAATTGACCACACACCTTGTACAAAAGTGAATTAAATCATATAATTACTGCCTGTATTAAATTTTTTTCTGCGCTTTTATGAATATGGAGGTAACGTGGGAGTCAATTTGCAAACACACAATTGATAGCTGAAAGCACATTCATTCATTCACAGACATGCGCATAGTGCTCAGCGGTACATTACTCTGCTAGAACACATTAAATCAGCAGTGAAAAAAAGCAGCAGTGGCGTCGTGACAAGATGGCAGGTGTCCTGATCACAAATTTAATTATATTGTGCACTAAACGAACTCATGTTCAGGGAGGCAGTGGCTCACTGTTCTTAAAGTTAACAAATGTACAAGTTCAACCGAGGAGACTGAGGCGCTCCAGTCACGGTCTGCACGGCCACTATGGTCGGGGGTTCGAATCCCCCCTCGGGCATGGATATTTGTGCCGTCTTTAGTATAAGGTAGTTGATAAGTAGTTTGTACGTTTAGGGACTGATAACCCCATAGTTAAGTCCCATAAGCTTAACAAACATTTGAACATTTTTATAAGTTTAAAATATTAAGGATTATCGAAAGTCTTGGAAGCCCAGAGACGAATATCGTTCCAAAATGACAACAGGAAAAATATCATCGAGATTCTAGGTTCCTTTTATCAATATGGAGGTAATGTGGGAGTCAATTTGCAAACACACAATGGATAGCTGAAAGCACATTCATTCATTCACAGACATGCGCATAGTGCTCGGCGGTACATTACTCTGCTAGAACACATGAAAGCAGCAGTGAAATGAAGCAGCAGTGGCGTCTTGACAAGATGGCGGGTGTCTTGATCACAAATTTAATTATATTATGCACTAAACAAACTCATGTTCAGGGAGGCAGTGGCTCACTATTCTTCACGTTAACAAATGTATAAGTTCAAAAAAAGTTAAGGATTATCGAAAGTCTTGGAAGACCAGAGATGAATATAGTTCCAAAATGACAACAGGAAAAAAATCGTCGAGATTCTCGGTTCCTTTTATGAATATGGAGGCAACGTGGGAGTCAATTTGCAAACACATAATGGATAGCTGAAAGCACATTCATTCATTCACAGACATGTGCATAGTGCTCGGTGGTACATTACTCTGCTAGAACACATGAAAGCAGCAGTGAAACGAAGCAGCAGTGGCGTCTTGACAAGATGGCAGGTGTCTTGATCACAAATTTAATTATATTGTGCACTAAACAAAGTCATGTTGAGGGAGTCAGTGGCTCACTATTCTTAACGTTAATAAATGTATAAATTTAAAAAAGTTAAGGATTATCGAAAGTCTTGGAAGACCAGAGACAAATATCATTCCAAAACGACAACAGGAAAAAGATCGTCGAGATTCTCGGTTCCTTTTATGAATATGGAGGTAACGTGGGAGTCAATTTGCAAACACACATTGGATAGCTGCAGGCACATTCATTCATTCACAGATGTGCACATAGTGCTTGGCAGTGGGAGTCAATCGGCGGTACATTACTCTGCTAGAACAAATGAAAGCAGCAACGAAACGAAGCAGCAGTGGCTTCTTGACAGGATGGCAGGTATTTTGATCACAAATTTAATTATATTGTGCACTAAACGAACTCATGTTCAGGGAGGCAGTGGCTCACTATTCTTAACATTAACAAATGTAGAAGTTCGAAAAAAGTTAAGGATTATCGAAAGTCTTGGAAGACCGGAGACGACAACAGGAAAAAAATCGTCGAGATTCTTGGTTCTCAAGATGGAAGAAGTCTGTATTCATTATTACGTTTGCATGGAAACCTGACTGGTCGAATGGTATTCACACATCCGCATGGTTATCAATATGCATCCAAAGAAGCAGTTTGCCCGTTTATTGAGAAATGTCGCGGCAGAAATGACGGCGCGAAAGGTGCGTGCGTGTGCCGCGGAGGTCTGCCGAGGGACAATAAAGGTTACACTGTGCGACAGCGCCTGCGGCCTGTCAGCGCGCTCTCGCGATAAATAATGTTTCCGGCTGTCAGGCGGGAATTAATTGGCGGCGCGCGCCGCATTAACATGGCGTGCGTCGGCGCTAGGCGAGAGTCGGGCGACGTGCCGCGCAAGCGTCCGGCCGCGGCGGCCTCCTTCATCTGCCTAGCCGGCGCCTGTCACTCCAGCCAAGCACTTTTTCCCCATGCCTAGTAGCCTGTCTTTCAGACTCCGCGAGTCACAGATGAAAACAGTGTGTGTGTGTGGTGTGTGTGTCCTCGACTGGGAGCATTCTAATCACGATCTTTCGTTGCAACAACTTACTAGGTACCACTTGAGAGCTTTATTGTCTAGTCGGCCAACACCCGTGCTATCAGTACCATTGTAGTACTGCCAACATATTCTCTGTGACATAGAATGGCTCCAGTGACGGCTGCCGTGTAAAGGCGCAAGAGCACGACAACACACTTCTTGCTGACACCTTGCGCCTTTACTGAGTAGCTTTCTTTCAGTACTTGTCAGGCACCAGCCTATTCCTGGTGGAACGTTACGACGAACCACCCCCTATCCTCAGATATATTTTATCCCCTCAGAGCGATTTTCTCAAGGAGGTTAAAATAAAGGGAAAAGGCGCTACTTTTTTGAAGCTTAAATGTCAATTGACGCCAGCTCTGAGGAGGAGTTGAAACAAATGACCACAGCACTAAAGGAGGCCGCCAGCAAATTTGGGCTACTCATCAATGAAGCCAAGACAGAGTACCTCTTTATGACCCATGAGCAGACTGCAGGACATCTACAGTCACTGCAGGTGGGAGACATGTCCTACAAGAGAGTGCGTGAATTCAAATACCTGGGGGCACTTTTCACAGACAACTCTTATTGTGAAGCGGAGATCAACGCCATAATTCAAGCTGGAAACCGATCCTACCACACTCTGGTGCAACTGCTTCGTTCCAAATGTCTATCCAGACAGTTCAAAATCCGACTGTACAAAAACTTGATCCAGCCTGTTGTGCTACATGGCTGTGAAACATCGAGTATTCGAAAACACGACTTCCACAAGCTCCTTGGTTTTTGAGAGAAAAGTTCTTCGGAAGATCTACGGTCCGGTTTTGGACACAGCGAAATGGAGTATCAGGCACAACCAAGAGCTTCAGCAATTACACCAACAGCTCAGCATAGCAGAAACAAAAAAATCCAAGTGCATGCATGTGGCCCGGATGGAAAATATCAGGTGGCCTCAGAAGCTCCTGGATTTCGTTCCTGCAGGAAGGAGACGCAGAGGAAGACCAAGGAAACGTTGGAGGGATGTCCTCTATGAAGGCCTGAAACAAGCAGCAATAGATGTGGACAGGTGGCGGACAACAGCAATGGACAGGAAGCAATGGAGACTGAAACTTGTAGCAGCTTCATTTCTGACCATATATTTGATACAGTATACCTTTGTGGACAAATATGTATCTTCCAGATAGCCGTGTAGTGGGGTAAAGTTGGAAACGAAAGAGAAGGCGGTGAAGAGCCACTAGCCTATCACACAGCGGCAACACTCCCTCCACGCCGATAACAACTCGAGAGCGCCACCTATGAAGAGGACAGAAAAGCGCCACTCTGGTCTGGAGAGGCCCACGTCTCCAGTTCTCCACTTCTGCACTTGACTTATTGAGGTCTTCTACACCGGGACGCCGCGGTGGAGTAGCCGAGCGGTCTAAAGCGTCTCGCTGTGGAGCGCGCGGTTGCTCGCCGTGGAGGATCGAGTCCTCCCTGGGGCATGGGTGTGTGTGTTGTCCTTAGGTTAGTTTACCTAGGTTTAAGTATTTGTAAGCTACGGACTGATGACCGTGCAGTTTCGTCCGATAGATTTACAAACATTTGAACATTTTTGGACACACGGGGACGTGAGGTCGCCCACATCAGCGATAGGACAGGAAAGAAGACGACGCAGCAGTCGACCAACTATAGGACGCGAGGCAGCATACCCGACAGTCTCAGTTAGGGAGAAAGTCACACCGACCTAGGCAATTAGTAATGTACAGGATAGTTAGGCATGGACTGCAGCTCACAGCAAGTTACGTAGTTGTATGCTTTTTCATATTAATTAATTTTGTGTTAAACTAACTTTGTCTAGAGTGATTTCAGCTTTTTTCATAGCAACCATTGATTTCTTCTTCTTCTTCTTCTTCTTTCCAAATTTATCTCAAGACTGTGCTTTACCTTAAGAAATGCTATTTATTACAAGTAATCTTCTGCAGCATTCGCCGAGATCGGCAACATTTGTAAGGTAAACCCCGTTACTTTTTATAACGCTGTCACTACCCCCCTTAATTATTTCAAATTTGCTTTCCGTTTAATATTATTAATCATTAGCCATGCCAATTACTTTATCAGGGTATTCCGAAATTCTCTCCTTTTATTCAAGCCGTAGACTTTGCAAAATTTCACGTAATCATATTGAAACTTGTGTTCAGTCTCCCCAATCAAACAGGCAGTAGCACTATACAGGCATTGCTTCTCATATCTTTATTCGAATTTTTACGAACTTTGCGCAATATGCCGACAATAGCTTCTCTTCTGTGGCTTTAATGGCATCTACCCCTATTCTAGCCTCCTTCGTTTTTTTTTCTCGCGACATTATCTCTGAATCCCATATCAGCCTTCTTTTATCCTTTCCAAATGAGGGAGACAACTGCACTTGTTGGGTGCCTGTTTACTTTTGCGTATCAAACATTTGTTTTCGTTACTCTAATCCACCATACTGTCCTATCTTGCAGTTAGAAGATATGTCTCTTCGTAGCTTTTCCGGGGAAGTAATTCTTCATAATCTATCAGCTGTATTGCTGCCTGATCATGAAATGATTCAATAGTTCGGCGATCGAACTGTTCACCATCTCCAAGAACGCCGCTGCAACTGAGTCTCCCTTAAGACTGTTGCCAATGCCACACCAGAAAACAGAGATATCTGGAGTCTCATACAGTGCTTTGCCTCCAATTCTGCCAGGTAGATGGTGTACTGCACTGCCCAGCGGATGTTGACGATGTACTGCAGTTTGCGGTCTGCGACGCGCCAGTCATGGTCTGCACGGCCACTACGGTTGGGGGTTCGAATTCCTCCTCGGGCATGGATATTTGTGCCGTCCTTACTAATAGCTAGTCATAAGTAGTTTGTAAGTTTAGGGACTGATGACCCCGTAGTTAAGTCCCATAAGCTCTACAAACATTTGTTTTTATTTGCGGTTTGCGTCCCAACAACCGAAATCAGTCTGTTTTTGGACCGTCTCCCCGCTTTCTCGTAGAAGATTCAAGAGATCCACCCCATTCGGCTTTGGAATCGGGGTACTTCAGTCAATTCAGTGGAAAGCTCTGCACCGCCTCTAGCGGCCGTATATGCGTCTTCGCTGTTTAATCGCCAGACGACGGAGGCATACTTCAGTAAAGAGCATACCAAAGCTTCATACACGGTGAAGCCAATTCAGAGGGAGCGGCAGGAGGTGGGATTCATCAGGGGGATAGGGCAGGACGAGCCGCATACTGGCTTTGGCCCATGTGCCCGTGCTGTGTTGGCATCACGATAGCCGGCGATCAAGGTTGACCTCCAGGTACCTGGCCGTTGCACTCCAGGAAACACGGCTTCCACCGACGATGAGGGACTTTAGGTTGTGGGGAATGAGTCCTCTGCTGTCAATGAAGTACTGGTCGTTCCTGTCACTGAAGGTAAGACACCACTGGATGGTCCTCGTGTGGAGAGTCTCAACGTATTGTTGCAGTCGTCAGCAAACAGCATCGGCATCCATTCTTCGGCAGTACAAGATCCACTTGATCAATCCTGAGAATACCGACAGTGTACAAGAAGTATAGGAGAGGTCCTTCAGCACACCAGCACGGGTTTTCCGACGGTGGACAGGCCGCGATCAACTCAGACGTGTGTAAAGTGCGGTCTTCGCGGTAGAAGCCGATGAATGGGACGTCCGATCCCAGCACACCCAATTCGAAGAGCAACCTCTGGCCACAGTGCCAACGTAGTCAAAAGCCTGTGAAACATAGTTGTGCATCATCCAATACGGGGTTTGATCCGTTGACGGTACATGCGCCACCGATCACTTGGCTAGTGGCGCCGCTCCTAGTCGATGACCAGCGGCAACGATATATCGTATGTCACAATTTATCATACAATGCTGCACCTTATCTCTGTTTATTATATTGTCCGGCAACCTATGTGAGGTGTTCAAATGAACAGGTACGAAACGTCTTAACAACTAAACCGGTTGAAATTTGAATATGTTTATTTTTTTATTTTTTTATTTGTTTTTTTTTCTGTTCCATAGGACCCAATTGAGGAGTGAGACTCCATGGTCATGGAAGTTTGAGATAACTCAGTGCCACACCAGTGACGCGAAGCATGCGTCGTCTCCTCCCCCTAAGGTATTCAAGGATGTGCCCTCAGCAGGCAAGGTGATGTTCACTTCCCATTTCGACGTCAGGGGTCCGATACTAATCGAATTCCTCGTGCACGGATAAACTCCTAACAGTGACGTGTACTATGAGACACTCCGTACTCTGCACAGTCCATCAAGAGCAAACGGAGTGGGCTGCTCACGCATTTAGTGATTCTGCTCCATGATAACGCGCGTATACACGTCTCCAGGGTTACACAAAGTGTACTGGCCAAGTTCAACCAGTTTGAGCATCCGTCCTGCAGTCCGGACGTGTCGCCCTGTGAATTTCACCTGTTTCGTCAACTGAAAAGTCACCTCAAAGGGAAGTGCTTCACCTCGGACGAAAAACTGAAGGACACAGTAGAAGACTGACTCTTCTCACAGCCACAGGAATTCTGGGAACAGGGAATTGTTAAGCAGTAGGATAGTTGTGCTAAGGCCCTGGTGACTACTTTTCAATAAAGACTTCAGTTATACCCACAGTGTTGTTTCGTACCTTTTCATTTGAATACTCCTTGTAATGTCAATAGCTTCTCTGTAAATACTGTTCCTAAATCCAGGGATGATGGCAACTAGACGGGTCTCGTCAAGCTTCATTTTGTGTCCCTCGATTAAACAGTGTTCTGCTACCACCGATTTTTCAGCGTCAGTGTTCCATGCAATTATCTTGGACGGTGGGAATCGAACGGCCGGTGTACGCATTGCTACACTGATAGGGAATTCTTATAAACTCCATGTGAACAACATTGTCAAAGGAGGAACAGCGATCTTCTTTAGAAACATTTATGTTGGAAAACAGTCTTGATCGCAGAAGGTTATTTTATTCAACCGGTTTCGACTTATCTTAGGTCATCTTCAGAATTGTTTATACAGCCCATGTGGCTGGTGCTGACCTCTCCAAGGCTGCCGTGGCTGCACGCTATGGCTGCACGTTGAATAAAACATCCTTCAGGAATCAAGACTGCTTTCAACATAATATTTGCAAAGACCAGCCTTCCTAACTCTCAGATTGTTGGATCAGGCACTCCCCTAATATTGGTAGATGGATGGAAAACACACTTAATGTCAACATCCTTCAAAAGTGCAAAAAAAATTTAATGTCTTGGTCACACTGTTTTTATTTTATCATTACGCGTTTCGATACATCATCACATATAACTTTTTTAAAACGATGGTAATTAAATACATCTTATTGGAGATGACTAATTAAAATATAAACCACCATCGTGGAAGTCTAGTGAAGGTGTGTTGACTGGAATCTCATGCCACGTATTGAGCATTTCCTGTAAAGAAGACCATCTTTGCTTTGTCTTAATTTGTTATGCTAATTATTGCTTTTATGATCAGTTGAAGCGCCATCGGTCGGACATTTATGGACCTTGTTTTTTTTCGTGATTTATTAATTTTTCAAATTTATACTGATCACCCAGTTCAATGGTAGGCTGTCAACTGCTTCGCTTCTGTTTAACTGGAAATCTTGCCACTTGTTCCTCCCCGCTACCCGGGACGGGGAGGTGTACTAGCCCCTGTTCGAAATCGACCGGAGAATTAACGGAGAGCGTCGGATACCGGGCAGTCAGGATGTGATTTTTAGGCGGTTTTCCACATCTCCCAAGGTGAATACCGGGCTGGTACCCATGTCCCGCCTCAGTTACACGATGCGCAAACATTTGGTAACACTTTACACTTTCACACATATAATACTATACGTAGACATTTGGGGTACAAATTTCCTCCTGGGAAGCATGGACTGGCGACAGGAAGGGCATCCGGCTACCATGTAAATATTAACATGCCACATCCGAATTAACACAGCCGACCATGCATGTGCGGGAACATGACCAAAGAGAGAAAGAATTTTTCTGTGTGCCACAGTCCCTTACAGAGTCCGTATTTCAAACATTTTAGATATATTTTGTAATTTAATGCAGCAAATAGTTTTTGAATTAAGAGTAAAACCCCAATGTTAGTTTCTTAATTCAAGCTTTAGGATGGAGTCTACCCTTAAAATGTTGAGTAGCTCTATTTGGTAAGTACAAAGATGTCAGAAACATCACCAAATCCGTGCACGATGCCGAGTACGTTTAATCTAGGTGAAAGTACCTTCATATGATTAGTGTTCTATATAAAATGCTTTTTAGGTGTAAGACTGAAGAAAGTCGTCATTATACGGTTGCAAAGAAATAAACGTCTCTGTAACATTCTAAACATTTTTCCCTATGAAAATACATTTTTTTTTTTTTTTCAGGAGGAGCACTGAACTAATTTATCCGTAGTTATTTTGAGTTACTAAATTGCTCTTCAGCTTCCAAAGGGTTGTGCAGTTCACTGATTTTCGTGTTATGTTGGCATTGTGGAAACTAGTCTACAGCTAGAATGTACATACCTACAACGTGAAGTTTGTGTGATTGATGTCATATCAACCTCAGTCTCGTAGAATTCCATTTCCTCAACGTAAATTTGCAGCTATGATTACGTCTATGTTTAAACATGCATGTACTTGATGCTTCTTTACGCAAAGAGAAAGAACAAAATCCATCCACAGAAGTTCACTCTCAGATTTCAATTTCAGAGCTTGCCTTCGCTTTATCATTACTGGAAAAGTAGCATCAGACATTGATCTTTTACTGAAAACCAAAATCAGTAATAGTCAATTTAAATTTCGTCCTACAATGCCAAGTATCGTAAGGCTGCAACAGTCATGAGAGATAACATGTTTCAAACTTCGAGGTCCCCCGATCTTTGCACCATCAAAATATTAGACGAGATTATGATTTTCATCTCGGCTTTCATCAAGTTGATTTTCATTGTCCGGGCCTCATTACTACAATGTTGTTGTTGTGGTCTTCAGTCCAGAGACTGGTTTGATGCAGCTCTCCACCCTACTCTATCCTGAGCAAGCCTTTTCATCTCCTCATAAGAACGACAACCCACATCCACTTGAATCTGCTTACTATACGCGTCTCTTGGTCTCCCTCTGCGATTTTTACCCCACACACTTCCCTCCAACGCTAAAATCACAATTCCTTGATGTCTAAGAATGTGTCCTACCAATCTATCCCTTCTTTTAGTCAAGGTATGCCAGAAATTTCTTTTCTCCTCAATTCGGTTCAGTACCTCCTCATTAGTTACGCGATCCACCCACCTAATCTTCAGCATTCTTCTGTAGCACCACATTTCAAAAGCCTCTATCCTCTTTCTGTCCACACTGCTTATCGTCCATGTTTCACTCCCATACAAGGCAACACTCCATACAAATGGCTTCAGAAAGGACTTCCTTAGGCTTAAATCAATATTCGATGTTAACAAATTTCTCTTATTCAAAAACGCCTTTCTACCCATTGCCATTCTGCATTTTATATCATCTGTACTGCGACCATCATTTGTTATTTTACTGCCCAAGTAACAAAACTCATCTACCTCCTTTATTGTTTCGTTACCTAATCTAATTCCTTCAGCATCACCTGATTTTCTTACACTGCACTCCATTACCCTAGTTTTACTCTTGTTAATGTTCATCTTATATGCACCTTTTAGCACACTATCCATTCCGTTCAATTGCTCTTCCAGGTCCTTTGCTGTATCTGACAGAATTACTATGTCGTCGGCAAAACGCAAAGTTTTTAATTCTTCACCCTGAACTTTAATTCCTTCTCCAAATTTCTCCTTGCTTTCCTTTATAGCTTGCTCAATGTACAAATTGAACAACATTGGGGAAAGGCTACAACCCTGTCTTACTCCCTTTCCAACCACTCCATCCCTTTCATGCCCTTCAACTCTGACAACCGCTGTCTGGTTTTTGTACAAGTTGTAAATAACCTTACGCTCCCTATATTTTACTCCTGCTTGCTTCAGAACTTGAAAGAGTTTATTCCAATCAACATTGTCAAAAGCCTTCTCCAAATCTACAAAAGCTAGAAATGTAGGTTTGCCTTTTCTTAATCTATCTTCCAGGATAAGCCGTAAAGTGAGTATTGCCTCCCGTGTTCCTACATTTCTCCTGAACCCAAACTGATCTTCCCCAAGGTCGGTTTCTACCAGCTTTTCCATCCTTCTGTATATAATTCGTGTTAATATTTTGCAACCATGACTTATTAAACTGATAGTTCTGTAGTTTTCACACCTGTCTGCACCCGCTTTCTTTGGAATGGGGATTATAACATTTTTCTTAAAGTCTGAGGGTACTTCACCTGTCTCATACATCTTACACACAATGTGAAACAATTTTGTCATGGCTGGTTCTCCCAGAGACTTCAGTAGCTCTGACGGGATATCATCTACTCCAGGGGCCTTGTTTCGACTTAGATCTTTCAGTGCTCTGTCAAATTCATCTCTCAGTATAGTATCTCCTATTTCATCATCATCTACATCCTCTTCCCTTCCTACAATAGTGTCTCGAAGTTCATTTCCTTTGTAGAGCCCCTCTATATACTCTTTCCACCTTTCAGCTTTCCCTTCTTTGCTGAGAACTGGTTTTCCATCAGTGTCCTTGATATTCATAGAGCTGTTTTTCTTATCGCCAAATGTTTCTTTTATTTTCCGGTAGGCTGTATCTATTTTTCCCCTATTTATACATTCTTCTACATCCTTGCATTTGCCTTCTAGCCATTCCTGCTTAGCAATTTTGCACTTCCTGTCAATCTCATTTCTTAGTCGTCTGTACTCCATTTTGCCTGTTTCATTTACTGCATTTTTATACTTTCTCCTTTCATCGATTAAATTTAGTATCTCCTGTGATATCCAAGGATTCTTTGTAGATAGTCTTAAAAATTAATTTGCCACAAAACGAGTTAACGAGACTCCCTTAAGCGATACTAAGTGCAGACAAATGTGAAAATTGCGGAACAATCAGTTTTATAAGTCATAGTTGCAAAATACTAACTGGAATTATTTACAGACCAATGGAAAAAACTGATGGAATCCGACCTTAGGGAAGATCAGTTTCGATTTGGAAGAAATGTAGGAACACGGGAGCCAATACTCAAATTACGACTTACCGTAGAAGGTAGGTTAAGGAAAAGCGAACCTACGTTTTTTAGTATATGTAGATCTGGCAAAAGCTTTTGACAATGTTGATCGGAATACACTTTCAAATTCTAAATGTAGCACGGATAAAATACAGAAAGCTAAGAATTTTATCCAAATTGCGTAAAAATCAGATAGTACCTATTAGAGTCGAAAAGCGTGTAATGACACATTAGTTGGGAAGGAATGTAGACTGAGCAAGCTTTGAAGTAATGCAAGGAGAAATTTGGGGAGAGAATTAAAGTTGAGGGAGAAGAAATAAAGCCGCGGAGGATTAGCCGCGCGTACTGGAGCGCCGTGTTGCGGTGCGCGCGGCCGTCCGCTGTCGGGGGTTCGGATCCCCCCTCGGGCATGGATGTTTGTGTCGCCTTTAGTATAAGGTAGTTCATACGTAGTTTGTAAGTTTAGGAACTGATGACCCCGCAGATTACAAACATTTGAACATTTGAAGAAATAAAAACTTTGCTGTTGTCGATGTCGTAATAATTCTGCCAGTGACAGAAAAGGACCTAGAAGAGTAACTAAAATGAATGGACAGTGCCTTGAAAGGAGCCTATAAGTTCAACTTTAACAACAGTAAGACAAGGCTAATGAAATGTCGTGTCAGAAATGCAGAGGATGCTGAAGGAATTAAATTAATCAGTGAGACAATAGAAGTCGTTTTGTTATTTGGATAGCAAAATAACTTCTCATTGTCGAAGTAAAGAAGATATAAAATGTAGAATGGCTATGGGAAGAACAGCGTTTCTGGAGAAGCGAAATTATTTTACATCCAATATTACTTTTAATGTCGGGAAATCCTTTCTGAAAGCATTTATCTAGAGTGTAACTTTGTATGGGAGTGAAATATGGACAATAGGAGGTTCAGACAAAAAGACGATAGAAGCTTTTGAAATGTGGCGCTACAGACGAATGCTGAAGATTAGCTGGGTAGATAATTAATGACGAGGTAAAGTAGCTTGTAACATCCTGACTAAGAGAAGGGATATGTTGTTGGACAGATTCTGAGACGTCAAGTAAACGTCAGTTTATCATTAGAAGGAAGTGTGTGGGGTAAGAATCGGAGAGGGAGACCTTAAGCAGATTAAAAAAATGTTTATGTTACCGTTCTTATTCGCGGATATAGCGGCTTGCACAGGACAGGGTAGCATGGAGAACTGCATCAAAGTTACTTGCCACAAATATTTCTCCGTTTTTCCCGACTATGTCACGATTTCAGAGTATGTTGTTAAGCAGGATCTAACTACAGCTTAAGTTGCTGTCAGTGAAACTTGTAGCAGTCACATATTCATCGGTGTCACAAACACTTCCAGTTACCAGATTGAGAAGATGAGAAGTAACCAGACTTTACGCATGTGCAAGATGAAGTGCGGTTACTAGCTATAGAGTCTCATATTGACCTATTATTCACCTGCGTGACTGTTTAAAGATGAACTAATAAATAAATAAGTGTATTTTTTTAGACATAATACACTCTGCTGAAGTATATGTGATGGACGAAATTAAAGCGTAGGACGTTACATAAGAAATGCTGTTTTATTGCTTCACAAAACGATACCTAGAGAGCGATAAAAATTTGGTAATCAGTGCACGGTGTTAATGCGTTCGAAAAAGCCGCGTGCCAGGGGCTCACATGTCGGGTGCTATTGATCACAAAACTAAAGTGATCAGATAGCCCTGGAACTGTTACCATCAGCGTACCTACCAGAACATTTTAAAAAAATAATAATTTCTGGTGGCTTGCCTTGTGCAAGTATTTCAATTGAACGCCACTTCGGCGACTTGCGTATTCATAGCCTACCCCAGTTATCTAGATGCTTAACGTGGAATACGAACCACGTGTCGTTAGTGACGACTCGTCACATCGTTGAGAGGTGAAGGTGTGCTAAAACGCAGACTGAAAAATGCGAGGTCAGACCGGGTTTCGATCGCGCGACCCTTCGGTTTCCAGTTGAGCGCTTCAAGACCACCCTCTGGAAAAGCGTCACAGTCGGAAAAACGGAAGATATTTGCAAGTTTGATGCAGAAAACGTGTATAGTGCAGCTATTCTGCAGTAAAGGTTCGAAATTACATATGATTTGGTTATCTAGACATCCACTATTGAGAGGCATGGTAAATGTGCGAAAAAATCCGCTTCAGTTGCATAAAGCATGAATAAAAGAGTGCAGTCACAAACATCTTTCGCTGAACATCTCAGCACTAGCGAACATATTCAACCCCCTCTTGAATCCCTCCAGATCCTACATGTAACAACTAAGGGGGGAAAATTGACTTTCTTGAAGAATTTGAAATAACTAAATATTCAAAGCGATCAAAAGATTTGAGCCTCAACTTGATAACAAAAGATCAAATAATTGATAATACCATGATGACAGCCTTGACAAAATTTACACTCCTGGCCATTAAAATCGCTAAGGCGGTAAGATAACGTACTACAATCGCGAAATTTATGATATGCAAATGATGAGCTTCTCAGAGCATTCACACGTGGCGACACCTACAACGTACTGATATGAGGAAAGTTTCCAACCAATTTGTTATAAACAAACAGCAGTTGACCGGCGTTGCATGGCAAAACGTTGTTGTGATGCCTCGTGTAAGGAGGAGAAATGCGTACCATCACGTTTCCGACTTTGAGAAAGGTCGGATTGTAGCCTATCGCGATTGCGGTTTATTGTATCGCGACATTGCTGCTCGCGTTGGTCGCGATCCAATGACTGTTAGCAGAATACGGAATCGCTGGGTTCAGGAGTAGTCCAGTCAATGAGTGCTCAAAAGAGGGGTGTAGAGTGCATGGAATATGTGATAATTTTTGACTTCAGGACTTTATAGGGATAGTTAGGAGGTGAACATACTAAAAGTCCCCGCCCCTGGGGGGTGAGCTAAAGCGGGGGTGGGGGTGGAAAGGTACATTTTTTTTGTTTTTCGCTTATATCTCGAAAGCGGTCCGCTTTAGGAAGAAAATGTTCCAAATAAAAATGAAAGATAATTGAGTTTGCTATAAAATTGTTTCAATACATATTAGTCGAATTCCCAAAGGTTTTCGAGATATACGTTACTGAAAATCGACAATTTCGGAAAAAATCACTTTTACCTCACTAATTTTGTCAAACATTTACTTTTAGTGACTTACTCGATCGTTTCTCAGAAAATTTGTCAGAGAGAAAGTTGTAGAGCATTAAATTTCCTTCAATTTTATATGCACAATTATTACTTTATCGTCAGACAATCGGAAGTTACATCATTTGTAAGACGTACACTCAGTGAAATGAGTGTTTTGAGAGGCTGTGACATTTATGTCTGATCAAACGTGCTAGCATGGTAAATAACAACACTTTAACAATAACAAGGTAACTGGAATTGTAAGAGAACACCTTTTTAGAATTATAGCTTTTATTATAATATTATGAATCATACAGTGAAAGTATTTACAAGCACTGATAGTGATTCAAAATGAATCATTTCAAAGCAACATTTTCATTTTTATGAGGAGGAATGGTCGATGCTCATTTATTGTCACCTGCAGTGGACACGCCTTCAAGGTCGCCGGTACCTAACGCCCGGCAGAGGGTTAACGATGGGGAAGCCCCACGAGGAACATCGAAGGCATGCCACTGGCTCCTTCCAAGAGACTAGACAGGGGGGTGGAATGGAGTGTTCTCACTCACTTCTTACTTCAGTTCACTTCAAATGTTCTCCAAGCATAGAAAACTTTGTATGTCAGCTTTTCGTGATATTTTTCATTCACTTATGAAAATGTTGACTCTGTAGTCAGCGCAATGGCTAGTCGGTGTTTTGATGTGATGAAACAATAGATGGACCAGATGTTGGTGTTTTCACAGTGACAAAAAAGGAATACTATCACTCATCAAAGCAATTAGAGAAAGGGGACATAGCAATGGCTCATTTTTAGAAGGTTTGGGCATCCTTCTGATTCAAAATGAATGTCGAAAAAATTACATCCAGCCGCAATCCATCAACGCTCATTTAAAGAGAAAGGCACTCTCATCGTCCTCTGAAGTAGTTCAGCCTTCAACTTTGAGATCCAAACAAGCCTAATTCGGTTTCAAAACAAAATGTTTCTTTTGTGCCGAAAGTGTTGATGGTGAGCAAAAGAAGCCCAAGGAAGATATTTTTAGTTATTTTCTCACAATAGGACGCAACAGAACTGACATACAAGTGACGATTATGGACGCTGCTCGAGATAGACATGATCAGTGGGGAGAGGAAGCGATGAGGCATCTTTCCACGTCAAATGATTTAGTTGCGGACGAGGCTGTGTATCATGATGAATGTCAGTTGGAATTTGTGAGATCGTTGTACATCAGCTGTAACTGGAAAACTCGGAACTATTCCACTAGAAGCATACATTACGATGAAAGGAGGTCTACGAAATGTGACCGTGGCACACATTGATATACCAGAGGAGCCGCCGCATCCTGCACCAAATGACATTCTGTAATTTGTTGCCAAAAAACAAGGTATTGTAGTTCCAGAGTGGAAGGGACACAAGCAATGTATAGCAAGAGGAGCAGGAATTGAAATTGAAGGACAAAGTCCATTTGTTATTCCTACATGTATTTACAAGCTGTGACACAACATCCACAGCGTATTGCAAGAGTAAAGTGGGGTTTGTCAAAATGCATCAGAAGTACAAAATCATACAACATGCTGCTGAAATATTTTTCCAATAATTCTTCTTTTCCCGACTCCATTCAGACAGCGGGAATCATGAGTACTCTCTCATGGTATGGAGCTCCAGCCACCAAGACATCCCTCAACGAGTTTCGCTACAAATCATTTATAAAAGCAGATGGGCACATGAAGCCTAATCTCTGAACTCTCTCTCCAACTGAAGGAGATGTTAAGCAGCATCCATTTCGAATGTAGCACCAAGTACGACTTTGGTTAAGAGAGGAACCGAAATGTGGAGCGCCGAATTGGGGTTGGGAAAGAAGGAATGACTAACTAGTTCCGAAACTCTCAGAGTTAGATGCTGCTCCTGACGAATTCTTGAAGATAATTATTGTCGATAAACGTAAGATTGTGACAGTGGAGGTGTGGTTCCAGAAAATCGTTGTTACAGTGCTCTGTTACATGCCCGAACTGCAAGGGCGACTGCAACAACGGAGTCTGAATATTAATTAAGGATGAAGATGGAGACAGTGACATCGAGACTACCAGTCTTGTTGGACGATGTTTCCACTACTGACTAAGGTAGTCAGTAAGTAAGTGGACACTCGACCATCCCTCAGAAAAATGAAAATGTTGCATTCAATGCACTAATTTTTCATTGTGAATCACTATCAGTGCTTGTAAATACTTGCATTGTATGATTCACAACATTGTAATACAAGTTATAATTGTAAAAATGTGTTCTCTTTCAATTGAAATTACCTTCTTGTCATTGTTAAAGTATTGTTATTTACCATGCTAGCACGTTTCATAAGATAAAAATGTCACAGCCTTCCAAACACTCATTTCTAGAAGGACCTCGAAACTGAGTGCACATCTTATAAATGATATAACTTCCGATTGGCTGACGATAAAGTAATAATTGTGCATATAAAATTGAAGGAAATTTAATACTCTACAACTTTCTTCCTGACAAATTTTCTGAGAAACGATCGAGTAAGTCACTAGAAGTAAATGTTTGACAAAATTAGTGAGGTAAAAATGGTTTTTTTTTTTTCCGAAATTGTCGATTTTCAGTAACGTATATCAGGAAAACCGTTGGGAATTCGACTAATGTGTATTGAAACAATTTAATAGCAAATTCAATTATCTTCCATTTTTATTTGGAACATTTTCTTCCTAAAGCGGACCGCTTTCGAGATATAAGCGAAAAACCAAAAAAATGTACCTTTCCACCCCCACCCTCGCTTTAGCTCACCCCCCAGGGGCGGGGACGTTTAGTATATTCACCTCCTAACTATCCCTAACGAAGTCCTGAAGTCAAAAATTATCGCATATTCCATGCACTCTACAATGCATTCATTGACTGGACTAGAGGGCAATACGGAATGCCGTGCTGGATCCCAACGGCCTCGTATCACTAGCAGTCGAGATGACAGGCATCTTATCCGCATGGCCGTAACGGATGGTGCAGCCAGGTCTCGATCCCTGAGTCAACAGATGGGGTCGTTTGCAAGACAACAACCATCTGCAGGAACAATTCGACGACGTTTGCAGCAGCATAGACTATCAGCTCGGAGACCATGGCTGCGGTTACCCTTGACGCTGCATCACAGGAGCGCCTGCGATGGTGTACGCAACGACGAACCTGGATGCAAGAAAGGCAAAATGTCATTTTTTACGGATGAATCTAGATTCTGTTTACAGCATCGTGATGGTCGCAGCCGTGTTTGGCGACATCGCGGTGCACGCACATTGGAAGCGTGTGTTCGTCATCGCCATACTGGAGTATCAGCCGGCGTGGTGGTATGGGGTGTCTTTGGTTACACGTCTCGGTCACCTCTTGTTCGCATCAACGGCACTTTGAACAGTGACCGTTACATTTCAGATGTGTTACGAACCGTGGCTCTACCCTTCATTCGATCCCTGCGAAACCCTACATTTCAGCAGGAAAATGAACGACTGCATACTGCAGGTCCTGTACGGGTTTTTCTGGATACGGAAAATGTTCGACTGCTGTCCTGGCCAGCTCATTCTCCAGATCTCTCGCCAGTTGAAAACGTCTGGTCAATGGTGGCCGAGCAACTGAGTCGTCACAATACGCCATCCACTACTCTTGATGAACTGTGGTATCGTGTTGAAGCTGTATGAGCATCTGTACCTGTACATGCCATCCAAAGAAAAAAAAAGATCTTCAAATGTTTGTTAAGCTTAAGGGGTCATCAGTCCCTAAACTTACAAATTACTTATGAACTACCTTATACTAAAGACGACACAACATTCATGCCCGAGGAGAGATTAGAACCCCCGACCGTAGCGGCCGCGTAGAGTGTGACAGCGCGCCGCAGACCGTTCGGGCGCTGCGGCCGGCCACGCCATCCAAGCTCTGTTTGACTCAATGCCCAGGCGTATCAAGGCCGTTGTGGTTGTTCTGGGTACTGACTTCTCAGCATCTATGCATCTGAATTGCTTGAAAATGTAATTACATGTCAGTTCTGGAATAATATATTTATCATCTGCATTTCCTCTTAGTGGAGCAATTTTAATGGCCAGTAGTGTAATTAGCTTGCGACTATCTCTCACCACTACGGCCTTATAATTTCACATTTCATCAGTTTAGTTTTCTTTCAGAAGTACTATGTCTCCTAAATCTTTATTTCCCCTGCCTTCCTCCTTCCCTCCTGCCCTCCCCCCCCCCCCTCCCTCCAATCACACATGCACATAATGCACACATCCCCACGTCAACCTGCCTAATACTGACTTTAAAACGTTTAGCTTTGGAAACGTTTTGCACTTACCAGACGCATGCATATATTACTTCAAGCACATTCAGATTTCTATTTTAAATGTAATGTACTGTTTTTATTCTAAACAGTTTTCACTGTACCCAATACGTTTCATTGTTTCCAGCTATTTTGAATCAGTCCGTGCTTGTCCATGTTTGCCAGTACTACATTATAACCACCTACCCACGTCGCACCGTGCCCCATCCTGCTATGGTAAGTACATTTCGTAACTTTTTTCTTACGCGATTTTTATCACTTTCATTCGTATAACTACATTTCGCTTTTCAATTTCCGGTTTCCCTTGCCATTCAAGTCATTTCAGTGATTTGAGTGTTTCGAAAGTACTTACTTTATACACGCATTTAGTTTCGTACATGACCATAACAACGATTCCTTTGTGAAAGCAATTGTATCGTTTACAGATACAATCTGAATATGCATTACTAGCGTGAAAGGAGTCATTAAGAAATAAAATTCTATTAACTGCTACAGAGTCTCACGTTTTTGTTTTCATTGAATAAAAATTTCTTTATACAGCTGAAGCTGATTTTTTCCACTATAATCAAAATTGCATAGTTGTAAAAAGATATTTTTTAAAGATTTTTAAATTTTATATACATCAGTATCAGAAAACAAGCATAATATGAAACACAAATGAAATCTTAATATTAATATATGAACCGATAACTAAAGTACAGATTTTTACTATCAGTTAAACATATCGGCGAATAAAATTTATATAATATTCGTAAGGTGCATTTCAAGCATGTACAAACAAAAATCATATATGTACATAACCGCTAAGAGTGGGAAAAGGAAGTAGATATATTCGTATCTATAACTTTATTGTTCCATTTTCTATCACACTTAAAATTAAGTTAAAATAAGTTAACATTCAATACTGAAGTACTGTTAAATTCAGTCCTGCGTACTGGCCACATGCTATGGTAGAAATTTTCCGCTACTATAGGTTTGAGAAACACTTCAGTTGCCGATACTTTCTGGCAATAAAAGGTACAACATCAAAAGATCGTAATTAATAAAATTTTTACGTAAGTTTGCAGATTTTATGTTTGGCGGGTGTAACAAGTAACACTGAAATCCACCAATAGGCTACTTCTTTTATTTACTGAACTGACTGACACACAATTTAATACTAATAATCCGAGGCTATCAAAACAAGACTAACTCAAATGGCGTTTTGCTCCTCCATTTATAGATTTCCGACAATACAGGGTGGTCCAATGATATCTCAAGAAATAAGCATCAAACGAAAAAACTACAAAAAACATAACTTTTCTAGTTTGAAGGAGTAAAACAGATGGCGCTATGGTTGGACCGCTACATGGCGCTGCGGTAGGTCAAACGGATATCAACTGCATTTTTTGAAATAGGTATCCCCATTTATTGTTACATATTAGTCTAGTACATAAAGAAATATGAACGTTTTATTTGAAACACTTTTTTCGCTTTATGATAGATGGCACTGTAATACTCACAAACGTATAAGTACCTGGTATCGTGTAACATTTCGCCAATGCGAGCGGTATTTGCTTCGTGATACATTACTCGAATTAAAATCGACCGTTTACCAATTGCAAAAAAGGTCGCAATGATATTTATGTATGGCTATTGTGATTAAAATGCCCAACGGGCCTGTGCTATGTATGTTGATCGTTATCCTGGAAGATGTCACCTTAGTCTCCAGGAACTTTCGTCGGATAGTTACGTTATTTAAAGAGACAGCCACAAGTGAAACGCCAACCACGACCTGCAACAAATGATGCCAAAGTAAGTGTTTCAGCTGCAGTTGCAGCTAATCCGCACATCTGTAGCAGACAAATTGAGCGAGAATCGGGAATCTCAAAAACGTCGGTGTTGAGAATTCTACATCAACATAAATTTCACACGTACCATATTTCTATGCACCAGGATTTGCATGGCGAAGACTTTGAACGTCGTGTACAGTTTTGCCACTGGGCACAAAATAAATTACTGGAAGGTAACAGTTTTTTTCACGCGTTCTGTTTAGAGACGAAACGTCATTCACAAACAAACGTAACGTAAACCGGCATAATATGCACTATTTGGCAACGGAATATCCACGATGGCTGCGACAAGTGGAACATCAGCGACCCTGGCAAGTTAATGTATGGTGCGACATTATGGGAGGAAGGATAATTGTCCGTATTTTATCGATGGCAATCTAAATGATGCAATGTATTATGGTTTCTTATGTTCTACCGATTTTACTACAAGATGTTTCACTGCATGACAAAATGGCGATGTACTTTCAACATGATCGATGTCCGGCAAATGGCTCGCGTGCAGTTGAAGCGGTCTTAAATGTAATATTTAATGACAGATGGATTGGTCGTAGAAGCACCATACCATGGCGCGCACGTTCACCGGATCTTACCTCCCCGGCTTTCTTTCTGTGGGGAAAATTGCAGGATCTTTGTTATCGTGATTCACCGACAACGCCTGAAAACATGCGTCAGCGCATTCTCAATGCATCTGAGAACATTACTGAAGGCTAACTACTCGCTTTTAAGGGGAATTTCGTTACGCATATAGCCAAATGCATTGAAGGACATTATTTTGAGCATTTATTGGGGTCATGAGGTAATTACAGGTAATCACGCAGTAGCATCATGCGTTCTCGTAATGTATGATAATTTCACAAAAGTACATGTATCACATTGGAACACCCGAAATAAAGTTCAAATGTACCTACGTTCTGAGTTTTAATTTAAAAAAAACCTACCTGTTACCCACTGTTCGTCTAAAATTGTGAGCGATATGTTAGTGAATATTACAGCGCCATCTATCACAAAGCGAAAAAAGTGTTCCAAATAAAACATTCACATTTATTTACGTACTAGACAAATATGTAATAAAGAATGGGGGGGGGTACCTATTTGATATCCGTTTGACCCATGGCAGCGTCATCTAGCAGGCCAATTATAACGCCATCTGCTTTCCCCCTTCAAGCTAGAAAAGTTTTTTTCTTTGTAGTTTTTTTGTTTTTTTCGTTTAATGCTTATTTCGAGAGATATTTTTCCCTCTCAGTATCAATGCATCACCCTGTATATCTCATTATGGACACATAGTCATTAAATTGATAAAATTAGAACTTTATGAACAGTAGGAATATGTCTCGTACTACATAATTATTGAGTAGTTTGATAAGTTTCGACATTACAGATGTTAATAACTCATTAGAAATTTGTATATCGGAAGTTATAGAAATTGACTACTAATTATTGTATTTTTATAGAAATACAACAGACCGTATAAAATTAACAGTTCCAGCCAATCGGATATAAATGTTTTAATTCTTTTAAACTGAAAATTAATTATATTCATTGATACATATGATTATTTACGGACAATTATGCAAATCACAACAAGGTCTAACAAATACATTTCTAAAATGTTCCAGTGTGAAAAATTCTATTTCTGACTAATTGACACGGTTCTTCTGCAGTACGAAAGTTCCAGCAGATATGTTAAAGTACTTATTACCGGTCTGATGTATGAAAAATAATTAAAACAGCCATAGTAAACCGGATACATGATATATGCTAGGACATGCTATAAATATATTGCTCTAAAAAAAAGATACGTAAAAGAGATAAACGGTATCAGATGAATGAATAATGATGTACTATCGGGTTACAGAATAGAGAATGGAATCAGATACTACTTTTGTCGCTTGCACTAACCGTTTCATTACTGCACGAAACTAACAACGGAAGAGTATAGTTGTGGTTATTTTCCTCATTACAACATAATATGAAATAAGTTTTTAATTCCTAATTTCTGCATTCTGAATAGTTTTAGTTTTCAGTATGTAGTCTGATTTGGTACAGCTCTTCATCCTTCTCTATACTGCGCAATCCTCTTCGTCTCTGAATAAGAACGGCAACCACAACCATTTGAATCTGCTTAATGTATTCGTCTCTCGGTCTCCATCGGCGATTTGTATCCCACACACTTCCCTCCAATGCGAAATTGACGATTCCTGGATGTCTCAGACTGTGTCTCACGAATCTACACCTTTTAGTCAATATATGCCAGAAACTTCTTTTTTCTCTAGTTCAAATGTTTGTCAAGCTTAAGAGACTTAACTAGGGGGTCATCAGTCCCTAAACTTACAAACTACTTATGAACTAGCTTACACTAAGGACGGCACAAATATTCATGCCCGAGTGGGGTTCGAACCCCCGACCGTAGTGGCCGTACAGACCGTGACTGCAGTGCCTCAGTTCCCTCGGCCACCGCGGCCGGCTTTTCTCTACTTCAGCATCTCCTTATCAGTTACGTGATCTACCCAACCAATCTTCAGCATTCGCCTGTACCACCACATTTAAAAAGCTTTTTGCGTCATTTTATTGTCCACATTTCACTTCCGTTCAAGGCTATACTCCAAATAAATGCCTTAAGAAAAGACTTCCTAACATGTAAATTAATCTTCGATGTCAACAAATTTCGCTTCTTCGGATATGCTTTTCTTCCCACAGCCAATCTGCAATTTATATCTTCTTTATTTCGGCCATCAGAAGTTATTTTACTAGCCAAATTATTAAACTCATCTACTACTTTTATTGTCTCGTTAATAAAGTAATTCCTGCAGCATTGCCTGATTTCTTACACTACATCCCATTACCTTTGTTTTGCTTTGTTAATATTCAACTTACAACATCCTTCAATTGCTCTTTAAGGTCCTTTGCTGTCCCCGAAGGAATCACAGTGTCATCAACAAAAATCAGAGTTTTTATATCTTCTCCCTGAACCTTAATTCCTTCTCCAAATTTCTCCTTGTATTCCTTCAAAGCTTACTCATTGTATAGGTTAAATAAAATTAGCGAAAGGCTACAATCCTGTATTACTGCCTTCCCAATCAGTGCGCCCCTGTCATGCTCTTCGACTCTTACAATTGCTGTCTGGTTTTTGTTCAAGTTGTATACAACTTTTCGTCCCCTGTATTTTTACCTCGGATACCCTCAGAATTTTAAAGGATGTGCTCCAATCAACATCAGCCTTCTCTAAATCTACAAAAGTTAAAAACGTAGCTTTGACTTTCCCTACTCTATTATCTAGACAAGTGGTAAAGTGAGTATTGCCTCACGTGTTCGTACAAATCCTATATCAGATCTTCCCTGATTTTTTTTTAAATTTTGCAACCATGACTTATTGAACTGATAGTTCTGTGTTTTCACACTTGTTTTCACTTGCTTTCTTTGGAACTGGTATTAGCTATGACGAGGAAAAGAGGAGATCGACAGAGGGAGAAGGATGAACTGAACATGGAGAGATTGGAGGAGAAGATGGAAAACAGATAGAACGGAAGGAGACAGACGCGAGGGATGGATAGATGGAGGAGGAGGAGATGGATAGAACTATGAAGGAAAAGGAACTGAAGGAGGTAGGAGGAGGTGGAAAACAAAAGGAAAAGAATGGGGGAGAGAGACCGACAAAAAAGTTCAAATGTTTGTAGAGCTTATGGGTCTTAACTACGGGGTCATCAGTCCCTAAACTTACAAACTACTTATTAACTAACATATAACAAAGAAAACACAAACATCCATACCCGAGGAAAGATTCGAACCGCCGACGCGAGAGGCCGCGTGATTCGCAACGTGGCGTTCCAAACCGCTCGGCTACTCCCTCGCGGTGGTGCAGCTCTCCAGTCTACTCTATCCTGAGCAAGCCTCTTCAACTCCTCATAAGAACGGCAACCTGAATCTGTTTCCTGTCTTCAAATCTTGGTCTCCCTCTGCGGTTTTTACCCCAAACACTTCACTTCAATGTTAAATTCACGATTCTTTGTTGTATAAGAATGTGTCCCACCAATCGATCCCTTCTTTCAGTCATGCTAGAAATTCTTTTTCTCCCCAATTCTGTAGAGCACCTCCTCATTAGTTACGCGATCAATTTTCACTCCCACACAAGGCAAAAATCCACACAAATGGCTTCAGAAAAGACTTCCTTACACTTAGGTTAATATTCAATATTAACAAATTTCTCTTTTTGAAAAACGCTTTTCTTCCCATTGCCATTCTGCATTTTATATCCTCTGTACTACGACCATGAAAGAGTGTGTTCCAATCAACATCGTCAAAATCTTTCTCCAAATCTACAAAAGCTAGATATGTAGGTTTGCCTTTTCTTAATCTATCTTTTAGGATGAGCCGCAAAGTGAGTATTGCCTCCCGTGTTCCTACATTTCTCCTGAACCCAAACTGGCATTCCCCGAGGTCAGCTACCAGCTTTTCCATCCTTCTGTAAATAATCCGTGCTAACATTTTGCAACCATGACTTATTAAACTGATGATTCTGTAATTTACACACCTGTCTGCACCTGCTTTTTTGGAATGGGAATTATTATATTTTTCTTGAAGTCAGGCTATTTGGCTCATCTCATACATCTTACACACCAGGTGTATTAGTTTTGTCATGGCTGGTTCTCCCAGAGACCTCAGTAGCTCTGAGGGAATGTCATATATTCCACGGGCCTTGTTTCGACTTAGGTCTTTCAGTGCTCTGTCAAATTCATCTCTCAGTATAGTATCTCCTATTTCATCTTCATTTACATCCTCTTCCCTTCATACAATATTGCCTCTAAGTTCATTTCCTTTGTAGAGTACCTCTTTATATTCTTACACGTTTCAGCTTTCCTTCTTTGCTGATAACTAGTTTTCCATCTGAGTTCTTGATATTCATAGAGCCATTTTTTTCTCCAAATGTCGCTTTTATTTTAATGTAGGCGGTATCTATTTTTCCCCTATTTATACATTCTTCTAAAGACTTGAATTTGCCTTCTCTCCACTCGTGATTAGCCATTTTGCACTTTCTGTCAATCTCATTTCTTAGTCGTCTGTACTCCATTATGCCTGTTTCATTCACTGCATTTTTATATTTTCTCCTTCCACATTTAAATTTAGTGTTTCCTGTGATAGCCAAGGATTTTTGTAGGTATTGCCTTCCCAGCTATTTTGTGCTCTGCTGTCTTCACTATTTCATCTCTCAATACTACCTATTTCTCTTCTACTGTTTTATTTCCCCCCGTTTCCATCAATTGTTGCCTAAAGCTCCCTCTGAAATTCCATTTAACGTCAGGTCCCATATTCTTATTTCCATACATTTCTGCAATTTTTTCAGTTTAATCCGACAATTCATGAAAAATAAGATATGGTCAGATATATCTGCCAATGAGTATGTCTTACAGTTTAAAACCTGGTTCCAAAATCTATGTCTTACCATTATAAAATCTATCTGGTACTTCCCGGTGTCTCCTGGTCACTTCCACGTATACAACCTTCTTTCGTGATTCTTAAACCAGGTGTTTGTTATAACTGAGTTATGTTCCGTGCAAAATTCTACCAGGCGCCTTCCTCTTTCATTTCTTTTTCCCAGTCTTTGTTCACCTTCATTTACTTCCCTTCCTTGTCCTACTACCGAATTCCAGTCTCCCATCACAATTAAGTTTTCCTCTCCCTTAATTGTCTGAATAATTTTCTTTACGTTAAAAGTGGACCACTGTACATAGTAAAAGCTTAATTCTGGTAGGAGGTACCCAGATAAGAGTGTACTGTTAAATAAAAAAAATTAATTTTAGCAGGAAAACTAGCAAAAGGTGCGTGTGAACTACCGGCTACTCCCTGCTGAGAAACCTTGTTCTCTGGCCCAAATTGAGAACTGACTTGGTTCAAATTACTCTAATAACAGGAAGTTAACGATACAGTGGCCAACATACATAGCAGCTCACACGAAATTACATACAGGCACTGATAAACAAGCCACCACAATTAAGGTTATTTCATAAATGTGGCTAAAGAAAAACGGAAACTAAACATAAAACATTGCATCTGAGCTTGTTCTCAGCACTGGTGAAAAACAATATTGAATAAAAGGGGGAAGGTGCTCGAAAACTACAATTTATAGGCAAGTCAAAATTATACTGAACTTAACTTATTTATTCAGGTCGAACGCAAGCGAAATGGGGAACCAATTATTTTAATACAATAAAAGTGCATCTCATTTTCATTATCTGATACTGACGATGCCCAGCATTGAATTTAACATAAATTACACAGAACGTAACGCTACTGGGAGCAGGATTTACAAACAACACTCACTCGCTCACACACACGCAATGCAACAGCGAAACTCACCAAAATCAGCGTGCTGAAACGAGGCAGAAGCAGGCGCCGCTATCGTAGGCGAAATTCAGCAAAGCCGGAGGTACCACACAACACAATATACAATAAAACCGCGAAGATTGCTCTGGGCTGTCGTGCCTGATTCGAGATGGTGCTTAATTATAGCAAAATTAAGTTGCATTTAGATTAGACCACGAACAAACATGCTAACGGCGACACACGGCTACGTTACATGATCGCACTCCACTGAAGGTGAAGTGGTTAAAAATTGGATTCATTACACAAAATCACGACGGACTCCGAAGTTGCAATCTGAGAGTAAACTATGTAGGCACTGGTTTTATCAGAAGTGGCGCGAATTCAGGTGAATAGCTGCAAACCCCTAAGGTCGGAATTCGGACCAACGTGGTTCCGCAAACCGATAAAAATGTATAAATTCAATTTCCGAAAAATAAAGGAAATTAACTACGGCATGCAACCCCTAGCACTGCGTTGAATTTCATAAGGAAGCTACTGAAATGCAGCAACACGCAATTGGGAGCGTTAAAAAATGTTCAAATGTTTGTATAGCTCATGGGACTTAACTGCGGGGTCATCAGTCCCTAAACTTACAAACTACTTATGAACTAGCTAATCCTAAGGACGGCACAAACATCCATGCCCGAGGGGGGATTCAAACCCCCCACCGTAGGGGAGCATTCACAGAGACGGAAGAAGTCCAGTGTCAAAAACCGGAAAAGTGAAGTAATTACAAAGTCGTAAAAATAAAAACTACAGCATGCAACCTCTAGAAATGTTTAGAATTACACAAGGAAGCGAATGAAATGCAGCTACACGCGATAGGGAGCGATTACAGAGACGGATAAAGTTCAGTCTGGGAAAAAAAAAAAAAAAAAAAAAAAAAAAAAAAAAAAAAAACAGCAAAGTGAAATAATTAAGAAGACGGAAAAATGAAAATAAAAACTACGGCATGCAACCCATAGAAATACATAGAATTTCATAAGCAAGCTATTGAAGGAGGTTGTACAAGTCTCGTAGAGAATTACTGACAAAGACTGAGAGCATACTATAAGTTCGAAGAGGAAACAGCAAAATTAAAATAGGCGGTGTTAATGGAAGTCAGAAGGATACAGGCATAATTACTTGCCGGATGGGCATAGAACAAACAATAGTGGAAGTTGAATGCTTTGTTCTAAGAACCAACCATGTGGAACACATATCACTCACGGAAGGAAAAGATAAGAAAGATTTTACATGCACTGTACAAAAATGAACATATTG
The DNA here is from genome assembly GCA_026315105.1 of Locusta migratoria. Classification (NCBI taxonomy): domain Eukaryota; kingdom Metazoa; phylum Arthropoda; class Insecta; order Orthoptera; family Acrididae; genus Locusta; species Locusta migratoria. Next base: position 548,669,944 of record CM048745.1, on the reverse strand, counting down.
TCTGTTAGAAATCGAGCCCCACAAAGCTAGAAGGAATTTACTCAGAGTTCGTACACCACCACATAATCACAAAACGTTTGAATATACCAGGCCGTTATCAAACTGCAGCTAGTAACACATACACCGTGTTTATCTGTTGGAAATCACTGGATTGAAAAACTAGAACACATTTCCGCGCACGATCGGAAAAAATATTCCGAAAAATGAATGTAAGTTCAAGTGTCTTAGTAAATCATGCTAGACAACGAATCGCTACCATCTCCATGGACACAATTGCAGAACAAACCTTACCTCACGATGATCCCAGCATAAAGTGAAGACCGAGCGGCCAGGAGACGGGAAAGCTACTGGAAACTGGGAAACCCCAAAAAACAGCGGTGGTGCGGAGAGAAGATCGCGAGACTCGCCCTGGGGAGGGCTCGTCGACTGGCTTGTAACCAAAGGGTGTAGAAACCTCTTTGGTCACATCAGCAGCAGGTGTTGGTAAAGACTAACTATCGACTCTGAGCCAGAGAGAACCATGCAAAGCGAGCTATTACTATCTACATTCAGATGGCCATTAGATTCTCGCACATGCACTTAAAAGTAAAACAAGTACACATTCTCACAGGGACAGTGGAGAAGCTGTACTTATTGCCACATTCATAACCACAATAATAAATTATTAAAATAACAAAATCCTAGCAATATTAACTAACATTTCAGAAACTAATATTTTAAAACATGAAATAAAAATGCTATTCCTCATGCCTGGAAAAGAGTGGGGTTCTAGTTTTAACAAAGTGCTAATCTAGTGACATCAAATAAATTACAATTGTATAAAAAATATATGGAAGACGACAGATGGTCGTCTTTCAACACCCTCATATATTTCTTCGATCTCCTCCTCATCTGCAGAGCTAGTTGGCATATAAACCTGTACTACTGTGGTCGGCGTTGGCTTCTTATCTAATTTCACTGCGATAATGCGATCACTGTGCTGCTCATACTAGTTTACCTGCGTCCCTATTCTCTTATTAATTATCAGACCTACTGCTGTAATACCCCAAACTGATTTTGTATTTATAATTCTGTATTCACTTGACCAGAAATCCTGGTCCTCTTTCCACCGAACTTCACTAATACCCACTATATTTAACGTCAGCCTATCCATTTCTCTTTTTAAATTTTCTAACCTTCCTACCCGATAAAGTGATCTAACAATTTAACATTTTTATATCATATAAAAAGCGTTCTATTAATTTCCATACTGTACCCCTTTAGTCCCAAGTTATTCTACTTCAAATAGCCGATACGTACTTTGTACATTTACCTATTTGCAGTGGCCCAATGACAGAACACAAATTGTTAAGCTACTTGCACACTGCTTTAAATAGTTCTGTGGCTCCATCTCCGCCCAAGTAAGTCTGACTGTTCAAAATTTACTCACCTTAGCCATATTAGATTTGCTGCCCGCCAGGTACACAGACTGTAATAAAACATTTGTCTGTTTCCAGTCTGATGATGCGCTATCAGCGCGAAGCGCGATATTGGAGTAATAAAGAATATTGCAACACAGGCTGCGACTTATTTAATTATTTACCACTGTTGCTACACCAGCCGCCACCATCACCGTCATGGAATGGAATGAAATCTAAAAATAGTAACTCCAATAAATCAGGGGTGGGTGATAATCAGCTTAGAAATGAGATAATAATTTTATTTCACTTCTTCTGGGAAATGCTGTGAACTTGAACGTAATGCTAGGAAAATATATGAAGACACGGAGTGCTCCAAGCTTCTAACAGTGACTCTTATTTATTGCCTGTTAGGAAGGATGATAGTATTTCATTTAATAATTCCCAAACAATGAGGTAAAAAAATAACTTAAAGCATAGTGAATCAGCTTTTTCTGTCGGGGGACGTCCATTTATTTGCAATTTGGTGTGTAGATTCAACTGTGTTCAAACGTTTGTTAAGCTTAAGGGACTTAACTGCGGGGTCATCAGTCCCTAAACTTACAAACTACTTATGAACTACCTTATACTAAAGACGACAAAAACACTCATGCCCGAGGGGGGATTCGAACTCCCGACCGTAGCGGCCGTGCAGACTGTGACTGGCGCACCGCAGACCGCTCGGCCACTGCGGCCGGCCATAACAACTATGGACAACATCTTTAATGCTAATAATTTTCTATAATATCGATTGAACAGTGATTTAAAAGAAAAGTCTTAACACCATGAAAGAATAGCGACAGGCTCCACAGAGAATTTCATGTAATTACAATGAATTTAAATCCACTAATATTCATTTTATTTTCATAGTGAATAATGTGGAACTGTGTTGTACAAATACTCGTACAGTCAAAAACCTATAGATAAATTTAGCCGTAACAGAGCTAGCCGGTGAAGGAATAATTAATAAATCACAAATGAAATGAAATAGTATTAATAAAAAATTAAAATTAATTAAAAAAACATACGAGTATTTTTACAATCTGCTCCACAGAGAATTTCATGTAATTACAATGAATTTAAATCCACTAATATTCAATTTATTTTCATAGTGAATAATGTGGAACTGTGTTGTACAAATACTCGTACAGTCAAAAACCTATAGATAAATTTAGCCGTAACAGAGCTAGCCGGTGAAGGAATAATTAATAAATCACAAATGAAATGAAATAGTATTAATAAAAAATTAAAATTAATTAAAAAAACATACGAGTATTTTTACAATCTGCCACCCTAACTGTAGGGCTCGAAAAATTTTTAGGGCAACGAATCCATGGTCTGCAGAGCACTAAGTAATCAGAGCCAACCACGAATTTCTATTCCAAGTATCGTTTCACTCAATCCACTGCATTAATAATGCCATAGAGCTTAGCGTGAAAGAAAGTAAAGTCACTAGACAGACAAAACTAGCCAATCAGTCGTTATTTAGGGGCACCAAACGGTGCGATTATTAAAACGGGTAAGCTGCTCCGATGTTAAATATTCAAATAGAGCTTTTCGCAAATGGAAATAAAGCAATGTAAAGGAAGGTGGGAAGATTAGAGTTTAACGTGCCGCCGACAGCGTTGTCGTTAGATACGGTAATGTACAGCGACGTTGAACCTAGCCGGCTAGAGTTCCTAAAAACACAGGCTGGCGCATCCGCTATTTTCATTCCTGCGAATGCTAAACACAGCACGCAGCTTATACGAACAGTGTTGTTTTATTTAAGTTTAGTGAAATATTTTACAAGTGCCTGAAATAGAGCCATAGATCGTGCTACTTTGAGCTTGCATTCCGCTCTTGTTTACATCGATATGTGGATTAGACACACAACTCTCGCGTTTTCTTTACTTATTGCTGCTTCTGTCCAAATACAGAAAAGAGACCAAGAAACATATTTCTGTGATAAAAATCGCTTACTACGTTTAATGCTGTCGAAACTGGTCATCTAGATTAAAATTTTTAAGCGAGCTTGGCTTCTATTTGAATAATGACTGTCAATATGCGAGGTTTGTTTGTCGTCTTGCAGGAAGTATTTGTTGTCTGCTGTGACAAATTCACCACATCGGATTTTTGTACTCAAACTGCTGGAAGAACTATTATTATGTTACTAAGAAAGTTTCAGAATGTATTACAAACACTAAAACTAAAAAGAATATTAGTGTACAGGATCTAAAGTTTACAGTCTTAAAGCCACACATTGCCATGTTGGCAACAACCTTTGAATGCGATTTGAAAACCTAATCGTATAGAATGTGTTGACCATAAAATATATAAATAATTATGTTCCTTCTCTAAGGTTGGCAGGTTTTCGTATGTAACAGTACCCTTGTCTTGTCAGTAATTTAATAATCCTTATAAAGCAAACATTTCGTTGCCAACTTTAGCACACTACGCCGCCGCAGCCGCTTTGCCAGTTATGTTACAGCCTCTTATAGATAAGCGTGAATATTCGCGTTTTAAATAAGAAATTGAATTGAGTGTGTATTTTGTGATAAAACATAAGGTACCGTACTATTCTGTCAAATTGCATACTACAAGTTATGAAGCTAAAACTATACCACGAATAGCATTCAACGGTAGTTGCCTTTATCAGCACAATACGCTGCCACAGCCGTAACGAAACTTTTTGCCCGGTATATTTATATTTCCCGTTTTAGTGTTTGTAATACTTTCTCGCAATAACGTAACAGAAGTATCTTCAACAATTTGTGCAATGTCAGTACGAAACTTTTTGACGGGGTGTATTTCTCAATATACTATATAAGACACACAGTTTGTGCTCTGAAAACAGTATGTTCTGGGATGCTTTGCTGTAATATGATATTTTGCAGCTGCTAATTCCCTACAGGCAACTTCTCTGTTGAGAGGTAGTACTTTCAGAAGAGCTAAACAAAAACGTAAGTTCAAATATCACAAACGATTTTTACTATTAAATATTGCTTCAAGTCATAATAATATTATCTTACAATACAAAACTGTGGGCTCTCTTCGGGTTCCCATTTTTTTGCGTCGACATTTAATAATCCATTTTTTCTTCTCTCAGAATCTCTCGGAAAACTAAACGTTCTGTAGGCACGTCTGGAATGATTTGAGCAGCTTATGGCAACACAACCACCTGTAATATCGTGCTAAAGTGCCGTGACGCAAATCCTAAAGCACCGCAGTGTGTTTAACTTACGAGCTACAAGAATGAAAATGGCGGATGTGTCAGCTCGTACTTATAGGAGCCTTATAGCCGGCAGTACGAAATGGTACCGACAGGCGAGTGTATGAGTGAAGAAGCTCCCACGTAGCACGGCGCTACTTAAGAGAAAAGTCACCGAGGGCGTGTTTATGCGGGGCCGTTGGCTGGTTATCTTGAAAGCATCGCAATTGTTCTGGCACCACACACGCTCCGCCGGGCCTCACAATGAGCGCAGAAACATGCAGTGGGAGGCGCCGAAGCGCCCTCATTGTGTTCCCGGGCGCGATCCTTGTCACAGAATTCAATTTTCTTCGGCTCAAAAGGAGGAATATTTTCTGCGAGTGTGTCTGCATTCAATGTACTCCCTTGTCACATCCTGTACAGCCGGCTGCATCATCGCCTTAACGTCCTAGATTTAAGTTTGGCAGACGATACGATCTCCAGCACGCTTCGAGAATCTAAATAGTTCAGCCATATGTAAATTTATAATGACTCTTCACTCGTCAGCGGAATGCACGTTAAACTTTCGTGACGGATTAAAACATTATGCAGATTCGGGACTCGATCTAGGACCTTATTTTCGCAACTGATTGTGTGCTGACACATTGAACATTCTCTCCACCTGAGCGCTCTCCTCCCCTCCTCCACCCCTTCGTAAATCATCGCTACCACGCCCCAATTTTTTACTGCGAAATTTAAAAATAAACACGTAGATTTGTTTGGTCCTTCTATCCTATTCCTTCCTTCCTGTGTTATCTATTCCAATACTTAGCAAACGTCGTCAACCGAGTGCACTGTGGTTACAAAATCGCTACGGCGTTATCTGCCAACGGTGTTTGTTGACTCCTCCAGTAGTTACTGAACCTCTCCAGCTGCGTGAAAAAAGGTTCCATGCTTCGAATGACAGACATAAACAGTAAACCAGAGTTACTGGTTAATGACCGAGTGGATCACAAGCTACAAATATTAAATTACAAAATAAATCTGTCCGCCGAAGTTTCAAGCTTATTAAAGGATGTTTTTGCAATAATGGCTCATTATCAATTAAAATGGAGTTCAGACGACTAAGAAATGAGATTGACAGAAAGTGAAAAATGGCTACGCAAGAGTGGCTAGAAGGCAAATGCAAGGATGTAGAAGACTGCATAAATAGGAGGAAAATAGATACAGCCTACAGGAAAATAAAAATATTTGGAGATAAGGAAAACAGCTCTATGTATATCAAGAACACAAATGGAAAACCAGTTCTCAGCAAAGAAGAGAAAGCTGAAAGGTGGAAAGTGTATAGAGAGGCTCTTCGAAGGAAAAGAACTTAGAGACAATATTGTAGGAAGAGGTGAAGAAGTAGATGAGGATGAACTAGGAGATACTATACTGAGAGATGAATATCACAGAGCACTGAATAACCTAAGGCGCCTGGAGTAGATGACATATGAAAGAGGTGAAGTACCCTCAGACTTTAAGAAAAAATCCCCATTCCAAGGAAAGCAGGCGCAGACAGGTGTGAAAACTACAGAACCATCAGTTTAATGTCATGGTTGCAAAATATTAACACGAATTCTTTACAGAAGGATCGAAAAGCTGGTAGAAGCCGACTTCGGAGAAGATTAGTATGCGTTCAGGAGAACTGTAGGAAGACGGGAGGTAATACTCACTTTACGGTTTATCCTAGAAGATAGATTACGAAAAGGCAAACCTTCATATCTAGCTTTTGTAGATTTGGAGAAAGCTTTTGACAATGTTGATTAGAATAAACTCTTTCAGGTTATGAAGCAAGCAGGAGTAAAATATAGGGAGCGTAAGGTTATTTACAACTTGTACAAAAACCAGACAGCGGTTGTCAGAGTTGAAGGACATGAAAGGGATGCAGTGGTTGGGAAGAGAGTAAGACAGGGTTGTAGCCTTTCTCCAATTACCACAACAACAACAACATATCAATTAATATATTTCAAGATATAAGTTATTGGCTTCTAGAAAATAAATTGATACTAAATCACAGCATGACTCACTTTTTACAGTTCCAAAACTCAAATGTTGGTAATTCTATGGGTCCAAACTACTTTGGTCATCAGTCCCTAGACTTACAAACTAAGATAAACTAACCTAAGGACAACTCACACATCTATGCACAAGGGAGGATTCGAACTCCCGACTCGCAATCCGTAACGTGGCGCTCCAGCCCGCTCGGTTACTGCCGCGTGGCTTTACCGTTCCTAACACATAATTTAACAAGCACTAACGTTTTGATTACACAGAATAGCCATATGATGAGACTAAACAGTTCAAATTTCTAGACATTCAAATGATAGTCGTGGAAAGCCCACGTTCAAAAATTAGTGCTAGTGTTATAGTTTGGACTAACACTTCAAACCAGGTATTTATGGTGCAGAAAGTAGTGGTTCGAGCTGTATGTGATGTTAGCCGGCGAGCCTCATGTCGAACCCAGTTCAATAGTCGTGGATTTCTGACATTGGTCTCTGAATATATATTCTCTTGAATCCCGTTTGTTTTTAACAATATCAGCTTTCATTCAGTTAATACAATCTGATCACATCTTCTTGAACCTTGTGTAGGTAGACTGCATCCATTTTCAATCATCTTCCGCAGGAAAATCTTCGTAATTATCCACACACGTTCAAGTCTAAATTGACGAGTTTCCTCGTGGCTCATTCATTCTGTCTAGGAATTCTAGGAAAAACTTTCTTTATTGGACTTACTTAAGCTTCGACCTGATATGTGCATAGGATTCCTATATGTTTCATTTTCTCTACTAATACTCTTCTGTATTAATTTCATATTAATTTAATATACTAACTCTTTCCATGACCACGGAGACTTGCTTCTCGCTTGGGAAATATAAATAAATAAACGTGTGTAAAAATAAAATAAATGGGGGTTATTTTATTTGTTATATTATATTATATTATATATTAACATTATGAACATGTACTTAGATTTATCACAAAAAGATTTAATTAGATATAAGTGCCAAACAACCCTTAGTTTGCATCTCCTTCAGTAGAAAAGTATTGTCAAATTACGACTAGTAAGTGGTATTTGTCCATGAAAACTAGGTTGCAATTTATGTTTTATTTTCCATGTCTTTCTTGTATCAATCTTTTCCATTGCTAGGATCATAGCCGCATTGTCGTACCCGCTCCTGATGACTGCGTTTGTTACCCGAAACGATAATTTGAGATACGTTCACCCGTGTGAAATCTCTTGGAGATAAGGATTCCTATTTCCATTATATTGAGGTGAGCGAGTTTCCAGTTTGCACCTTCAAGACAGCAGGAGCGTAAATGACGGAGGAAGGTGAAGAGAGGAAAACCACTTTCCCCTCTCCAAAAGCCAGCATATGAGGGCAAGCCAATTATTAACTGTAATTTAGCTATATTTTTGTTCATTTTGGTAGTACTGTCGTTTTACTTTGATGGCGCGTGCTTCGTTTATTTCTTGTTATACCTTTGCAATTTTCAAGCTGCTAGGTTAGTTTTATTATTGACACCGTGCTGCTCCGTTGTCTATTTGCACCAAAGAAAAGAAACGTTCAGCGATCCTTTTTTGTAGTCGGAAAGCGTATCAGGGGCGGAAATTCATCGGACTGTGTGTACAGTGTGGAAACAGTGTTTTGCCACAACGGAGTGTTACGAATGTATTGAAAAAATTCCCAAACAAGTGTTACGCACGATGAAGGAACCGGACGACGGTTTACGCCTACAAATGTAGAAACCATTGAGAGTTCAAGTGAAATGATTCTCTTAGACAGACGATTAACTATTGACGAAGTGGCACATCATCTGAAAATTAGTCATGGTTCCGCCTACGGAATCATCCAGATCAGACTTGGGTTTCATAAAGTCAGTGCAAGATGGGTCCCAAAAACTCACACATTCGCATAAACAAACGCGCTTGAACATCCGCAAAAAAATTTTTGGTCGCTATGGTAACGAAGGAAATAACTTCTTAGATAGGATTATTACTGGTGACGAAAAAAGGATCTATTTTTACTAGCCGGAGAGTAAACGGCAGAATATGTAATGGAAACATCCAAATTCGCCGTGCAAGAAAAAGTTCAAGATCCAATCGCCCGCAGAAAAACTGATGCTTACGGTTTTTTGTTTTACACAAGGTCCAGTACTGGAACATTATGGGGAACGGGACACAACAAGAAACAGTGCATGTTACAGTGAGATACTTACTGCCAGGGTAAAGCCTGCAATTCGAAGAAAATTCCGAGGATTGCTGTCTAAAGGTGTTGTGTTGTTGCACAACAAGCCCGTCCGCATGCTGCTGTCCACAGTTCTGAAATACTCCAGAAACTCAAATGTGAAATATTGGCTCATTCTCAATATAGTCCCTTTCTATCATTTGTTTGGTCTTCTCAAACATGCATCAAGAGGCCGTCGATTCATCTCGGATGAAGCAGTGAAAGAAGCGGTGCATTCCTGGCTCACAGCTCAACCGAGAGCCTGCTTTTGAGAGGATCAGGAAGCTTGTACAACGATGGACCAAGTACGTTGAAACGCAAGGACACTATGTGGAATAATTATGTTCTTGTAAGTTTCCTATTTGATTACAATAAAATTGCATAACTATTTTGCGGATAATAATTGACTTACCCTCGTATTAATAATTTTTTTTTCTTTGGCCAACCGGTGTTTCATGTTTCATTTGTAAAACATTAAGACGCTATGACACTTCATCTTAGATTGGAGTTTTGATCTGAATGAATATCTTGTACAGAATGGGACGAATAAAAATGACCCGGAGAATATAGTTCCAGAGTACAAAGAAACACAGTAGACGAAAGTGAATACTGTGTAACCTTACTATAGCAGATGTCTAAAGTGAACACGATTGATCTCTTGGCGCTTTTTGGCCATCGTCAGCACGTTGCTGAAAGCAGATCGAAGCTGGACTGCTGGAATTCCTACCAAAATTTTGTTGAAATGTTTGTAAATCTATCGGACTCAACTGCTAAGTCATCAGTCCGTAGTTTAAAAACTACTAAGGTAAACTAACCTAAGGACAACACAAACACTCGTGCCCTAGGGGGGACTCGAACTCCCAACGGTAAACGAATTGCTACCATCTCATCCGAAGTGTTCTGCTGCAGTTCTTGAAGACTACGAGAGTTGATTACTATAAATCTTAGACATGACCTGGCTAGATTGAGCCGCGGGCAGACTGACCTCTGCTAACCACTCTGTCAAGTGTGAAGATTACGTAAATGTTCTCAAAGCTTCCACCAGCTGTAAGGGCAGTTGCTCCACCCTGTTGCAAGTAACTGTACGTCCGTTTCTCCACCGTTAATGCTGCCGTAAGTGGTTTAAAAATGGACGGCAACTTACCTACCCCCCCCCCCTTTTACTTCAATGCCTTCCTAACTTTTTAGCCTAAAAACAAACTTTAATTTAAACATTCAACATATCCGTTAAATTCAAAGATAATCTATATTGAAAGTACTATTATAATATAAACTTTAGTAGGAAATGAAATTTGGTTTGTAGCAATTTTATTTTAAAGTTCGTCAATCCTCGAGCTAAAACAGTTGCTCGTCCGAGCATTGTCGTGCAAAATGATGAGTGGGTTGCGTAGAAAGTTTTCCCGCATCTGTTACAAAGCTGGTCGCAGATGATGTTCAAAAACAAACAGTTATACTATGCACTGTCGGTCTGCGTAATGCGTTAGGGCAACACCATCACAGTCGTACACGAGAATCATCATAACTTTTACCATTCTCGGGCTCTGACGCACTTTCGACTTTCACGGAGACCCATAGTGACCCCATTCGTTGGATTGGCGTTTCAATTTTAGCTCGTACGATGTGGCCCATGTCTTATTCATTGTTACGATACGGCATAAGAAAGCCTCTCCTTCGCGCTCATAGCGTTCCAAGTGCGTCTGAGCAGCGTCGTAATGCATCCATTTCTGCATTTACGTCAATTAATGCGGAACCGATCGTGATACAATTTTTGCATTCCCAGGCGTTCCTTCAAAATGCGAAGCACAGTCGTATGCACAAATCCGGTTTCGTGAACGGCCTTACGAATCGTCTGTCGTCGATCACTGTCCACTAACGAGGCAACAGTATGTATTTCTTCTGTCCGATGCATGTCTACCACAGTTTGCCGCCTTTCGTTGAAGGCTTTTACCCAATGTTCCACTGTTCTGAACGGCAATGCCAAATCTCCGCACGCCGCTTGAAGACTTTGATGACACTGTCGTACTATAAGACATCTGGCACATTCAATCTTGATCCAATTTCCTTGTTCCTCTTTCGAAAACTTAGTGGCACTGTCAAGTTAGACTGCTCTCTCACAAATGACTGTGTTCCCTCGATTATGCGCACGCCGGTGACGTCGGACAGGCAAGTGAAAAATACTGTACGTGTGCAATCCTAGTTTTACGAGGGTAGCCCAGAAAGTAGCGTTTTTCTTTTGTAGGTTCGTTTGTTAGCGGCGATTCACGCGAAACAATGGTGCGAAAGAAAGCAGCGTAGCTGCAGGACTATTTCAAAATGGCGTTTGTCACTAATGTACCTTACAAACAACGTGCTGTCACTGAATTTCTCACTGCGGAGGAATAAAGCGCGAGGAATATTCACAAACTTTTGTGCAAAATCTGTGGAGCACCTGCTGTCGACAGGAGTACAGTTGGTCGCTGGGCACAGAGTAAGGCTCCTAGAAACCCGAGCTGAACTATCCGCCATTTTTCCCCAAACTGTAGGAGTTGCCACGTTCCGGACGAGCTCACATGTTATTTCGCGTTTCATTCAACTCGCAAAGTACTCACTTTATGAACTTGGAATTTTCATCAATGTCTTCGTTAAGAACTACACTACATTTTCTTTTTAGTTTTATTTATGGCAATAATTTATAAACAGCATATACTGATAGTTTACGACCATGTACTTTCTGACGACTTTATGTAATTTTCGACATGCGAAGAACTTTTTTTCTGTTGAAGTTAGGTGAACATATTAAGCGAATTGAAAGTTCAAAATACCTCAATTTTTCATCCTCTCCAAACAGAAACTCTGTGAGAAATGTATGACTTGAGATAATATCGGTTAAATATGACGCACTGGGATCCGCCCGCCCGTCTAGTTGTAACATGTCTTCCGTATTAGAGTTCCTAATACTTAGGCACATGTTGTTACTGCATAACACCCATACTTGAATATTCTGGTACTAATTTCCTTTAACCCATTAAATTTAATAGTTGCACACTACAAAAGTGCTGTGTCTCTGTAATATGCAATTTCAAATTTTCAGTTATATAAAAAGGACATTCTAAATATCTCAATACAGAGTGCTTTATTATGTGAGGAAATGAGAACAAGCAGTTCGTTATCTAGTGAAGAGATCCTTGCTATCTGTCATTTTCAATATTCTCACATAAAATCCTCCTTAGATCTAGTAACTTACGTTCTGTTAGTGATAGGCTTTAAACTGAAGGAAATGTATCTCCTATTAGGTTTTCGAAACTGAGTAGTAGCTCTGAAACACAATGCACAAGAAGCAAAGAAATGAACATTTGTGAGTGACGAAGGAATATCTGCAAATCGAATAATAAATCACTAACTTTACTCTTTTTCATTCTACAACTATGTATTTCTTTGAATAACGCGACAGTTAATGAAGTTTTGCGCAGTAACTATATGGCAAAAATACTCCCCTCTTTGCATGTTATCATTTGTCAAAATATCATTTTGATACCTCTAACCGTGTATGAGATACGCAATGATTCATTCTGGCCTTATCGCCATCGGAAATGAGTGCGCTAAATAAAATAAAGTATAGCGGTATGAGTGAAAGGTAAAGATCTCCTCCTAAGTCGAAAATAAAATTCAATCCATTAGGAAAGTTTCATTCGCAGCAACATATGGTGCAACAAGCACCTCTATTTTCTACTGCAAACTCTTATTTCGAAGCCAATATCTTACTAACTATGCCTATTAACGAAATGACGAGCATTTCGTCACAATGCTGACATATAAAGATTTAAGTAGCAGAAAAATTAAATATTTCTACCAATTAGTTTTTGCGAAATCGTTTGTGAAAGATGGCAGGTCATGCCCCTTTATGCTGTTAGTGCAGCGCGATTCCAACCATGTTGGGGAAGACATGGCGGACGATTTAGCCTGGGTATTTAGCAGCTCTAGCACAGAGGATGACGTCATCAGAAGGCAGTCAGACGGAGCTCCAAGATATGCAGCGGTTGGGCAGACCACTCACGGCTGTCAGACGTGACATGCTGCAGCGAGCTGATGCTGTCATCTGCGGGAAGAGACACATTGCGACTCGGCAGTTGGAAGACATTTTGAGGACGACGAGTAGCTGAATCACACTGTTAAGAAATAGCTCCGTGACCAGTACGAAGGCTGGTACCAACAGGTCATAATCGCTCTTGTTTCGTGCTGGAAGAAGGCCATAGAACGAGACGGAGATTATGTGGAAATATAGCATGCGTTGATGCAACATCGCTCTTTCGTGTGTGTTACTATCATAATGTGCAATATATAATGGTTTAAGAAAAAGAGACACGGTGGAGTGGATGACCGCTCTAAGGCGCCTAGCTGCGGAGCGCGCCGTTCCTCGCCGTCGGATGTTCTAGTCCACCCTCGGGCTTGGGTGTGTGTTGTCCTTAGTGTAAGTTAGTTTAAATAGTTTTTAATTCTAGGAACTGTGTGAATAGCTTCTCGGTTGGTCCAGTAGGTTTATAAACATTTGAACATTTTAAGATAAAGAAAGGTGGTGCATTACTTTCTTGGCGTCCCTCGTAGGTAAGAGAAATCATGAAGGCACTGACCTGATTAGGTTAGCCCATTCTGAATACCCAGATGTCCTTTTTCTTGAAATGATTAAAGCGACTACTGGGATGGGTCATTTGAAACTGGCACGGTCTTCTCCAACATGTACTCAGACAAGGCTTTTGCTACATTCGTGATGATCTCGTCTATTTATCGTGTGGCATATGGTAGCATCTTATAAACAAATATAATCATACTACAATGTAGTACAAGGGCACATTTTTAGTACATGTGAGTGATAATGTAATATGTATGACAAAACACATGGAATTAGCACATGTATCGTGCGAGACCAGCTGTTGGCTACACATTAATGTCCAGGTCTTGAATCCATTTTATAGTTTGAAGTGTGGCTTCAATAAAGTCCTCAGCAGAGCCACTATATTTTCTTTTACGGCATACTCTTACGATGTGGTCTAGAATTGGATAAGGTGCTCCATAATCACAACTTGTCCACGAGTCTCCATTAGTCCCCATTTATAAAGTATGGCCTTGCATCTTGTATGGCCACTTCTGATGCAATTGAGCTCCGTCCAGTCTTTTCTTACGAAGTTGAACCCTTTTTGTGCTTTCGAGGAATTCCTTATGAAGTGACTATTGCTCCTTTTTCCGGTTGTCTAATAGCTTGAAGGTGACTTCTCCTATTATATAGCAGGTCTCTCATGTCGCCTGTCGTAATTTCAAGCGGTTATTTGGTAAAAATTTATAACATACTGCGTAGGTAAACATTTTCCTTCATTTGTTTGTACTTTTTTCACATTCTTTGATAGGTGTTTCATGTTTTCTTATTTTTGGTGGAGCTATTTTAGCGATGACGGAAAGTCACGTTGTTGGAGTAGATTTTAAGGTACCGGTAATTATATGCATGGTTTCGTGGAGCTGCACGTCTGCCTTGTTAGTAGGGTGGCTTCACTGTCAGACCGCAGCACAGTGTTCTGCAGTGTTGTAGACTATTGACATTGACGCTGTTCGCAGTGTGAATGTACCTGTACCCCAAGAACTTCCAACCAATTTTCTAACAATATTATTTCGTGATTTTAGTTTCTGGCCAACATTTTTAAGGTGTTTTTATAGGTTATGGACCTATCAAGTGTCACCTCATCGTCGAAATGTTAAACCCTACCTTATTTCCTTGTACTCACTTTAGCTTTCTAGACTGTATTCGTATTAAAGGTAGTAAAATAACTGTTGGAGACAAGGTATTTTATTTTACATGTATTTGTATTTTTTTAGTGCTATAAGGGTGGTCAATAGATAAGCACGCAAAACAACCCAAACTGTAACACCACCTTCATTGCATTGCTGTCGCCAATTTACATGCCGGCAGGTAACTTCCTGTAGGAATTCGCCAAACCCTTACTCTTCTGTCAGATTGCCAAAGGTTATAGCGAGACTCACATCTTCACATCTTTCGTTTCCCCTATCCAGTAACATCGCTGTTACACCTACTCAAGTATCACTCAGAATTGACAACAAAAAATGTGTGACCTATAAGAAGTTGCTCAAGAACTCCACCTATTCATACCTGAACTGATGACAGCACAAGAGGTCTGCTTTCTTTTAGCTGTGCTAGTTTCATAGCATTTCCACTCCACATATTGCCAACAGTCGAGTTAAGCGGCTTTAGGGCGGTGGATACGTTCCTGATGAATGGTTACAATCACACCGGCACACCTCGCAAAGACATAACCACCATCTCCGCTTACTTTCTGAGCAGCAGCAGCCGGGGATGACGGTACTGCGTCTGTGATGTGTGTCTGTGTAGTTCTTTGATGAGACAGTGTGTCTATTTTCGGATGAAGGTTGTGGCCAAAAGCTGTTGCTGCTCGACAAACGTTTTCGTTGTTATTTGCAAACTATCTTCATTATATTGTTGATAATAAATCATTGTCTCGACTTTTTATGACCAGAAACAAACCGATGGATAACCCTTACGATGACTCGTAGACTGATGAAGTGTAATATTTTCGGACGAGTACCGCTTCAGGCTGCGGTAATTTACTTATTTATCGTTCTGTATTGAGAAGTATATACCCCCGCACATTTTAATATCTTAGTGAGTACCCGCATAGCTCATTATTTTATCATTACAGCGGCTCGTCTGAGCAACAGATGTCAGTTTTGTTCACGAGGAACCTTAATTGATTTTGACAATTTTACGAATTACATGCAGATAAAAGTATCGGTTAAAATAGAAAATAATTTACTTATTTTTAGTGAAACTGGTAGGATTACGTTTCCTGAATAACTTGTCAGTGTCCATCTCACACCAGAACAATTGTCGCCGGGTCTGCGACACTGAAAGTTCGTTCTTCTTCATCCGATGCAACAAAGCATTCATAGAATTGCGAAATAGTTTCGTTTAACTGTTAGTGATGCTTCGTAGCCGTAGTCGAGCAAAGAACTACGATACTTTTTGCCGACGCCCTCAAACAGCTGTAGTTCACATAGATAAAACAGAGCGCGCTGTCGCTACATTTAAATGCGACACATCATACGAAAGATGAAAACCGAATTCCGTAAACAATTTTCCGCTTTAAGACCTGAAGCGCATTTGCTAGGCAAGTCAGTTACGGCGTCTAAAGTAATAGCTGTTTCAGCTGATGTAATCAATATGTGACCTTCCTATCGCTACTCACCAATAAAAATTCGGCAATACATAACTCATGGTTGTAAAAACTTTATGGCTCGTTGTCTCTGTTCATAGGGGTGAGTTATGTATGTCAGCTTCTATGCCACAAACAGCTACCCAACCTGTTTAAACAAGATCAATAATTAATCTGTAGTTTAGCCAGTCTATCAATCTACATATGATAACATAAAAATATATTTATCAAACATAAATTAAACCTGTGAATGACCAACAAATTGGAATCTAAGATAAAGAAGTGATTCGCTCACGAAGTAATTCTTAATAAACGGAGTTTATTACTCTTATTAGACATGGAACGCGGAGGTGGTCCTACTTTATACATCGGTAAATAACAATATTTCTCCTACTACTGTTCATGAGAGGCACAATAAGTATCACACACGCTCGAGAGAAAAAGTTCCAAATTACCACCCGTAAATTAGTGTAGTCCATCGAACATTCCAGTTCCAAATTAATCCGCGATTAAAGTATTTGTTATAAAACACAGTTTGTAATCACAGGAGTACACGATTGCTGAATTATCACAGTTCCATAGCCCTACTACCGTGCATAGTTTATCACTTTTCAAGCAGTCACAGTCCGTAAATTTTCCAAGTCCACGCATGCCTATCTCTTCAGATCACCGTAACGTGGCTTCAGACCGCCCAGCGTCACAACCTTTCACTACCACGTTCAAGTTACGAGTCCCTTCCCAAGCGTTCGAAAAGCGTACTCTCCCAAAATTGTATCCTTCCGCGCATCCTAACGCCTCATTTTTAATATACAATTTCCCTTCCAAAATTTTATACATTTGAATATCACAGAATTAAATGCTTTGACCACATCCCTACAAATGGTGTTTACATTTAACAAACAAATATATATTTAATAATCCCAAAAAACGGATGAGACTGGTGCTCTTTGCTCAGATAGCCATTTAGCGTGACGTCTCACTGTTCAAATAATCTGCCGCCGTCGAAACATAGTTACACAATTAATATTTAATTTATCATGGCTTTTTATATAAATATATTCAGTTGTTGCCCACAAATAATTGTTTATATATAAATTATGTACTGCATATCTACTATTTTTAGTCGGTCATGAAATATTTAAGAATAATATTAAATATAATAAAATACATACATAAATGTAATGCGCTTTGCTGGGTTCATGTTTTGTGTTTCTGTGTTGGAATCTCTGTTCTGACACAAGAATGTTACTACCTCAATTAAAAGCTGAACAAGAGAGTAAAACAAAGTTTATTGAAAGAGTGCGGAAATAACATCGTACGTCTTTTAAGATAGGTAGCGTGGTACAATGCTGCCCATTTGCTTCTTAAATTGTTACTGATAAACACTACGTATAAATAATTGTAAATATAAGTCTTATAATATTATTATTATAGTACTGAAATTTGTCGGCTTTTTATCTGTAAGAGATATTAAAATTGTAATTACAGCGTTTGATTCTCCCAAGCCTCCTGAACCCATTCATATAATTATATTTGCCATATGATCATTTCCTGATTTTATATAGATTTTTAGAATAATGTTTGTGGCTTACTGTATTTCAGTTGCAATCTCGAATAGCCATTCTCGCTCATTCAAGACAGTCGCTTCCTGTTTCCGAGCACATTAGGGAAACCCTGACAACCTGTGTATCCCTTTAACTATGTCCAAACTGTTAGCCAGCTGGGGAACCCACAACAACCTGGCAAAACCTGTCTTTCACATGGAAACAATCAGCTTCTCCCTGTATCTGTAATATCACAAGTGTAATCAGTGTTTCTCTTCACTTAGACAGATTCATACTTAGTGTAATATTTATAATTCTCCTTCACTGCAGAAAGAGCGAGACATTTTTACTCGTAAATTCTTAATAAGAAGACGCAACCTGGCAACAACAACACAATTTTTTTTAAAATGTTGCGAATACCTGAACACCAAAATCGATTGTGGAAATGGAAAGCCACTTTATAGAAGAGGATGTCCAACCAAAGGTGGATTTGGAAAATCGGTTCACGAAATCCGGTTTTGGGAACCCCGTGTTAACCTGGTGTGTATTGCCATCAATAGTGCAACGACTGCACCGACGACGTACCCATCTAATATCAGTAGCGTGAGACTGCCTTTCCTAGAAATATGTTGTTGTTATGGTCTTCAGTCCGGAGACTGGTTTGATGCAGCTCTCCACCCTACTCTATCCTGAGCAAACCTTTTCATCTCCTCATAAGAACGGCAACCCACATCCATTTGAATCTGCTTACTATACGCGTCTCTTGGTCTCCCTCTGCGATTTTTACCCCACACACTTCCCTCCAATGCTAAATTTACGATTCCCCGATGTCTAAGAATGTGTCCTACCAAGCGATCCCTTCTTTTAGTCAGGGTATGCCAAAAATTCCTTTTCTCACCAATTCGGTTCAGTACCTCTTCATTAGTTATGCGATCTACCCACCTAATCTTCAGCATTCTTCTGTAACACCACATTTCAAAAGCCTCTATTCTCTTCCTGTCTGCATTGCTTATTGTCCATGTTTCACTCCCGTACAAGGCAACACTCCACACAAATGCCTTCAGAAAAGACTTCCTTACCCTTAAATTAATATTCGATGTTAGCAAATTTATCTTTTTCAAAAATGCTTTTCTTCCCATTGCCATTCTCCATTTTATATTCTCTGTACTGCGACCATCGCATATTATTTTACTACCCAAGTAACAAAACTCATCTACCACCTTCATTGTTTCGTTACCTAATCTAATTCCTTCAGCATCGCCTGATTTTCTAAGACCGCATTCCATTATTTTTGTTTTGCTCTTGTTAATGTTCATTTTATACGCTCTCTTCAACACTCTGTCCATTCCATTCAACTGCTCTTCCAGGTCCTTTGCTGTCTCTGACAGAATTACAATGTCATCGGCAAAACGCAATGTTTTTATTTCTTCCCCCTGGACTTTAATTCCTATTCCAAATTTTTCCTTGCTAGAAATAATGTTCACCGAAATCGCGCCCTGCTGTGCCACACAAACGCTAGTTAGAAGAAAGCTATGTGTTTGTAAACAAATTGGACCAAATTGCTACAGTCATCAGACCGTAGACTTACAAATTACTTCAACTAACTTACACTGAGGATAACAAGCACACACACACACACACACACACACACATACACACGGCCGTGGGAGGACTCGAACTTACGGCGAGAGCTGCCTTCCAGTTCGTAGCATTAGAAAGATAGATTTAATAGACACTGATTAGTAATGAGAGGACTCAGCACCATTTGTTGCGAGACAAAATTGTTTCACCGATCGCTGCTATTTCCTTGCAACTGAAAATGTATTGGGGTTCATGAGTTTCTCACATCACGCCCCTCTTATTTCTTCCTTTCCAAACACCTTCCTCTACACAAGCGCGTACACACACACACACACACACACACACACACACACACACACACACACACAACGTACTGTGTGTGCTCTTAACCTCGGTACAAAGCACCATGTATTATAAGGATGTCGTGTAAGAAAATTGCCTGTTGGAGGTTGTCAAAGAATCTCAAAATTCAAAATGCGTAATGATATGCTGTAGTAATAATAATTTCGTTATTGAATGTTGCAGCAAATCTCAACTAATGGGTCGCAACAACACTTTCGCAGTGAAAGTTAAAATTTTGAATAAATAAATAAATGATATTAATTAACTTGAAACAGTCACTGTGGTAATTAATTAAGCTTGGCCCTATCTTACTTAGCATTGACTACAGCCTCCAACTAGCACCTCTTACGATTCACTAACAGCACAACTTCACTAATAAATGTGTCAAAATTCATGTAGTGGTGATGGCGTGTTCGTGTTATAATCAAAATTGTAATAGCAGATAGACTCTGATTGCAATGATAATAGCTCAGTACAGTGAAACTCCGTGGTGCAATGAGCTTCACAAATACTACAGTCAAAGTTCCCAATAATTTTGATAATATTCTTTAAAGCATTCAAGTTCCTTATAAAACTTTACGTGAACTATTTTTTTTTTTAATTGGTTCCAGGGCCTGGGTAGCGGACACATGTAACTGGCTGAGCAGAGTCTGGCATCTAACGTATTTCATTAAAAAAAATTACTTCCGTCAAGTCTGGTTAATCAACTATAATACTTTGACTACTGTTAGCCTGGTTACTTTCTACATAAATGAAACCAACTTTACTTTACGTGCAAACTCTCTTGCAAGTTAAAATCTTTTGCTTAATCATTGATTGCAAAACTTAGAACAGCACTGCACTTTAATTACTAGTCTCTGTGTTGTAACACGTTTAGGAATTCCTTAACTCGTCTAGCAATTTCTTTAAAACTGATCGTAATTACTTTGAAAATGATTGAACTTTTTAGTCAATGTCTTGCATAATCAACATAATCTAATAATGGTGATAATGGGGTGACTACAACTACTTACAAAATTAAGACTGGTTTCAAAATAAGTCATGTATAATTGAAACAAAGTTCTGATTGGGTTGACACTACTATTACATGTATATAAAATAAAATGTTACAATAGTACTCATCTGTTTTCGTCGTCTTCGTCGTGAAGTCCATTCAAGACAGATATGATTACAATAGGTACTCTTACTGCTGGTTCAAAATATTTTTATCGACAACTCTTTGTTCAGCTCGTCTGGCTGTAATCTCCATGCATTGATATCACCTCGATACACCTTCTAATTACAGCAACGATCACACTCGGTGACAATAGACTTGATAACCAAACAATTACTTTTCTTGCACACATGAAAAGACATTGATCACTTTCGAGTATAAATAAACTTGTTTCGCACTTCCTTCAATACATTAAACAGTACGTCTCTCAGGCTTATTGCAATTGCATTAAACTCGCGCCACACTGCGTCTAGCGTGCCTCTGCACCATCAACAAAACATTTGTGTGTTTACTATAGCGAGTCCGCTCCGCGACTGCTTCAGCAGCGCGACACTCACAGCTACTACTTCTGTACCAAAGACAGTCTTTACAACAGGTTCAATATTTTCTCTGGCGCATTGCTAACTTACAGCATAAGACTGTCCGTGCATTCATGCGGGTTTACACATATAGTACATGTTTACACTATATGATTCAATATAGAAAATAACGGTACATAAGAAATATATCTAGCATACAAGAAATGAAAAATACATTAAATAAACAAATTTAAGACAATATATACATTACGTTAAATCAAACTGTAAGATACAGCGACAGGTGTACTCTTACAGTCGTAAAACATCTGTTACAGTCGTTAGGAACAATAAAAAAAATCGCAGAAAACTGAAATACTGCAAGCAAATACTCAACTCTTCCACGTTCCTTCTGTTGTAACTTCTCCTCTTTTGGCATTACATAAATGTTTGCAATAACTGTCTTTATTATAACAGAAAGTTATGAACAGAAAGAACGGGCATCGCATGGTGATTGCTCACCGCGAATGTCCCGGCGAGCCAGAAGGTGCAGCTGACAGTTGTTCGTCGAACGAAAGGCTTGCGGTTTCTTTCGCACTGCTCTGGGGCCGGTAATTCATCACCACAGCTGCACTTTTTCTTGTAATATTTCGAAGTCCATAACTGTGACCATAAGTCATATATTGTTTCGTAATGATGTCTAGAGACAGATTTATGACATCTTTTAATGCTAAATAACTTATCAATGGCGCAAGGAAAAACTCGCTGGTAGCCACATCTTTCACTAATGGCCAGTTTAGAAGAAGTGCGCCTCGACTCCCGAAGCTCAAAGATCGTGTCTATCACGCCCTTATAAGACTAATTGAAAATACCTTTCCAGAAAGAAACTGTGTCGTATTACATGGAACATCCTGTAGCCTGGCTTCAAGTTAGCACCTTATTTTCCGTGATTTTTTCTTTTTACTCGGGAGCTCCTCAGAATATTTTGGCCTTCATTATATGTTACCATTTTAGCCGACTCTTGAAACCAGTTCTCCGACGAAAACCTTATTCGCATCGAAAGACATCTGAGTTTCAGTTCGTATTTTCGACGGATGAACTTTCTGAAGTGTCAAGTACGAGCAGCCATATAATTCTATCAGGCACTTAAGTATCGGGATATCCACAAAACTATAACAAACGTTGAATGACCTGCAAAATGTATTTCTAAACTTATTTCTGTACTGAGTCCTTCTGAATGTGATGAAGTGTTAAACGTGTAACTGAAACAACCGACATTTAAGGGCCCAAATTTTCAGTGTGAATTGCACACACCTGGAAAAGAGAAATGTGTTTTTAACATACAAACAGGCTTCACAAACGTCATCGGTCGTTAGCAGTGTTTATGTTCACTGTCACTTTCTCGTATGTGCATGCTTCTCTTGAGGTGTACAGTAGCCTATGTTGTATGGACCTTCATCCACACTGCCCTTCTCCAGAAAGTACCAACGCTGACATCAGCTCACTAAGTAACAACCAACATAAAGATGCCGTCTAGGCGATCCGAGCGCTATGGATGGTCACGACAAGCAACACTAGCCGTCATACTTTGCAATGTCAGGAGGACCGAACATTTACGTTGGACAGATGCAACAGATGCTGTTATTAGAAATAAAGTTTGAGTGTATATTGGTTGACGATTAATCATGTCCAGCGTTCTTTCAGTGTTAAGTTGTACTGTTGTAGTAATGGAACAGTTGGAAGTCGTACTTTACGTACGTACCAGCAGATTTCTTTTTAACATTCCTTTTACGTACCTGTCATACTTCTACAGCCTTTTTTTTTTTTTTTTTTTGCTCATCAAGGTAATCTGTCATGTTAAGGCAGTCAACTTTTTTTAAGTATACCTTTCTACCGTTTTTCGTGTGTCTTGTACCATCATTACATCTGTGCGTCCACAAGAAATTTACGTGTTAAATAAAAACTACGATTGGCATAAGGGTCATGTAGGTATATAAACTGTCTTTATTTTTTGTGCAGATTCCGCTGAAAAACAAAAGCTAACACAACGATGAATAACCAGTGTAAGACGAAGTAGTGGCGGCCCTCTCAGAGTAGTTTGTTTGCTCTTCCTGTCTTAGAGGTGCTGATTACTGCTGTTTTCTCACAAACATAAATCCTAAGGCGATATGAAATGAAATGTGATAACACTAAAACAAAAAATCTAAACTTCAAGGATAATTAATCCTTCTAATCAAGTTTTAAAATGTTTGCGTACTACTACCATCATCTGCTTTCTCGATATATACCGATCAATAAATAAATATACCGTATTTGTTTGATAGGTACGCAAGACCGACCTTTCTACAGTGGAACTCGCTAAACGGCATCCAAGACAAAAATATAAAAAGTCCTGGTAGGAGTTAAACAGACACAAATGCGCGTGTTTCGCTTAAATGAAACATTTCGTAAATCGGAAAAATCTTGCTTTGAAATGCCATAGTACACGAAAAACGCGCTTTGTATTTGGGAATTATTTCCCGAAACGCGTCATGAGGGCATTAATAAGAAAAATCTCGATCGAATGCAGCAAATGTTATTGTGAGACGAATGGAACCATATATTTTCGTTGCAGACTAGTGTATCGCTTAACACGACGTTCCCAAATATGTCAGGTAAGTATTCACTCGTGTCAGATATAGCGGCGCCTTGGTAACAAATATCCAGAACAGATGTGAATTAGAGCAGTCAGTTGTGAACAACCAGTGAGAGAGCGGCCGTATCGTTCAGCGTCGTTGTCACACATCTCAACTGAGTAACAAACTCAGTATTTTTACAGTGTTCAACTCATTCAGCAGAATGTTTTGAGAAAAATAAGTGACTACAATTCCGTCCAACACACTTTGACTACCGGAAAAAAAGAAATAAACACATACAAAATGTCTTGTAGACACTTGCTGCGACTTGACTGAAAAGTCCGTACCGGTATCGAACCTGCCACAAATCAACGAACTGCAGAATATGCCTCTGATGATTTGCCAAGACCAAAGAGGTTTCAAATATCACAACACAAAGAACACTTTTCTGACAGTATTAAATGTCCATCCTGTTCGTTGTATTTAAGCATCATATTCGTCCATAAATTCTGCCCCCGTCCTGCAGCGTGGGAATAGCCGAGAGGTTCTAGACGCCTTGTCATCATCTACATACATACTCCGCAATCCACCCAAAGGTGCGTGGCGAAAGGTACCCAGTACCACAACTAGCTACTTGCTTTCCTGTATCACTCCCATACAAAACGAGCGAAAAACAAAGTATCCATCTGTACGAGTCCTAATCTCTCCGATCTTTGTGGTCTTTACTCAAAATGTAGGTTGGCGGAAGCAGAATCTTTCTGCAGTCCGCTTCAAATTCCGGCCCTACTTCAACAGAGTTTCTCGAAAAGAACATCGCCTTCCCTCCAGCGACTCGCATTTGCGTTTCCGAAGCATCTCAGTAACTCTCGTTCAGTTATCGAACCTGCCGGTAACAAACCTAGCAGCCCGCCTTTGAATTGCCTCTGTATCTGGTGGGGATGCCAAACACTTGAACAAGAGTTTCGTATGCGGTCTCCTTCACAGACGAATCACATCTTCCCAAAATTCTCCACTTCGATGCTTCTCCCGGCGGAATGTTCGAGTACTCCCTCGGGTATGGGTCTGTGTATGTTGTCCTTAGATTAGTTTAAGCTGAGTAATTGGCAAACGTAGGGACTGATGACCACAATAGATTGCTCGCATAGATTTACGAACATTTTAACATTTCATTGTTCTCTCCTCACCGAACACGGCAGGCATTCGTGATAGTATTGTATATCCATACATTCGTTTATCTTTCGAGAGTAGATTCACATATGGATTAAACAAGTTCATCTGTTTCATCGTGATCTCCATTTGTGGTGAACTATTAATCGAACGTCTCTCTCACTCAGAAGTAGTGAGAATGTACTAGTGGGTAAGAAATTGCGAGAGAATCACATGCACAGCAGCGAATGATTGGTGAACGAAATCACGGTTTCCAGAATTATCTGTAGGAGTAAGTTCACCAGTTCATTCACAAGTAACAATATCACGTCATTCTTACAAATAATTCCAGAAACACTACGATATTTAACCACGTGAAGCCCATTTTGTTATAGAAGCTACAGTATAAAATCACTGGACAGAAGAAGGTTGTGCCCAGTAACGATCGAATATTGCACCACCCTTGGCCGTACTACACTGTTCCAAACAATTACGGGATCAGTTGCGATATCTAGGTTCTGAATTAATGATTTCGGCCAAATGAACTAAAATGGTTTGTCGTCTTTCTGTCAGTTCTACGGAGACAGCCGCGGCGGAGCGGCCGAGCGCATTGGGGCGCTATGCTCCGATGCGCGGGGCCGTTCCCCGTCGGGGGTTCGAATCCCCCCCCCCCTTTCGTCGGGCATGGATGTTTTTTCTGTCTTTAGTATAAGGTATTCCACAAATAGTTTGTAAGTTTAGGGACTGATGACCCCGCAGTTAAGTCCCATAAGCTTAACAAATATTTGAACATTTCTACGGTGACAACTACATGTCGACCGTGATAGTGGTAATAACACAAAGTTGCTGCTGGGTGGAGTGGGGGTGGGTGGGGGGGGGGGGGTTGGTGTTGACTTCTGTATACCCTACCAAACGAATTACACGTTGGGTTTAAATAGTGTAGTGATCAGGTAGTGCACTACAACAAAATCTGACTTACCCGAACCTATAGCGTGGAGAGCCATAGGAAGTTTCGAAGCGAGACACACACACAGGGAGGTGGCTGCACCTATTGCTGTGTCCCAAAGTGCAATTTGTAGGGCCTGGACACGATTTCAAACAGCAGGAAGCGTTAAAAGACGGCAAGGCCAAAGTCTCCACGGTTAACAGCCTGTCGAGACAGCAGGCTGAATGCAACTCAGCTGCAACGCACCCTCCGGGAAGCAAAAAGACGCGCAATATCAACACAAATGTGGCCTCCACGCACGGAAGCCTATGGTGTCTGTCCCATTTAACCCACGACTCCGTTTAGCCAGCAGAAATTGGACGGATGAACATCATGATTTGAGTCGTGACGAAAAGCAAATGTTCAAATGTTTGTAAAGCTTATGGGACTTAACTACGGGGTTATCAGTCCCTAAACTTACAAACTACTTATGAACTACTTACAAACTAGGACGTCACAAATATCCATGCCCGAGGGGGGATTCGAACCCCCGACCTTAGTGGCCGTGCTGACCGTGACTGCAGCGCCTCAGTCACCTCGGCCACCGCGGCCGGCTGAGTCGTGACGAATGGCGTCGGGTTCTGTTCAAAGATGCGTCAAGATTTTGGGTTCAATCGTACAATCGTCGTTCCTTCAGCTGGCGAGAACGTAGGAAACTCCCTCTTATGTGCAGGAAACGTAATTGTATAATGGTGGTGAACAAATTGTGTGGACAGGAGTCTTGTCGGACGTACGGACCTCTTTGTCGTTTAGAATGGCGCTTTGACTGCTCAGAGGTATAAAGACGAGATCCTTCGACCTTTTGTTGTGCTCTATGCTGGTGTCATAGGAGATGGGTTCTTTATGGTGGACGATAACGCTCGTAGCCGCAGTACTGCACTGGTGAACAATAAGTTTGAAACTGAGGGAACTAAACGAATGGAGTGGCCAAGTTGTTCACCGGACTTAAATCCAATTGAACACGTCTTAAATGCACTTGACAGGCGCACTGCAGCCATACCAGCTCCTCCCACGTTGCAGAGCTGGATATTGCACATATGGATAAATGGCCAAATATTCCTCTGATGAGGTTATGATAACCTCATACTGTTAGTGCCATGCAGGTGTGCAACCGTCCTGGTCGTCCTAGGTGATCACACACCATATTAGAGGGCAATGAGAATGACTTTTTCATTATTATGGTAGCCCCATGGTAGTTCATCATGTAAACGTCAAGTAAAGAGTTGAGACAGCAAAATGTCGTACTGTATCAGAGTCAAATTACAGTGTAACCAATATCTGAATAGTGTATTTGACCATATGTATATTGTGTAAGATATCTCACCTGATCTCCTACATGTGTTGTTCTTCACCAAAGATGAATTATAATCAAGAAATGCTCCCAACATGCGTTTGTAATCGTGTTAGGCCTAAATCTTTCATATCAAAAGGAGCATTGTGATATTTTACACAGGCTAAATGTATCACACATATGTCCTAAAACTTTTTCAGCCAAGACAATGTTTTTAAAATGAAACTAGTCGCAAGTAAAATAAAATGTAATGCATTTCATAAAATATATTAACATTAAAAAAAGCTTATTGGGTTGACAGCCGAGTCAGTGCGTCTTTCTCTGGCAGCGTTTCGACAAGTTTCCTACTTCTCCACCGAGTCAATACAACGTTTTTCGCCCAAAAATGGTAAGTAGGTAAGTTGCCGAAACGTTACCAGAGAATGATACACTGACTTGTCTGTCAATCCAAGAAGATTTTATGAACGAGATTCGCCGAGAAAGGCTGCATTCTCACGTGTATTAATGCTGTCGGTGATCGCCAAATCAAAATGTCTAATACGAATAGCTTATATTTGAGAAAAGAAGTTTGAATCACTAATTACGTTTTTGTCAGAATATTCCGATAGACACGGCTGACTTCCTCCCCCTTTCTTTTCAAAACAATTCATGCTCGTGATACGTCTCTAATGATCACGTTGTCGACGGGACCTTAAACCGTAATCTTCCTTCTTCCTCCTCCAACACCCTCCCTAGTGATGGGAAGGTTGAGCATATTTGCAAAATTTCCCTGTAATGAAGAAAATGCGAGGCATCCTAGTAAACATTGAACATGTATTGCTGAAACGTCAATAAAATCCTCGTCCCCCACATCAGCAACAGCGAACTGCACAAAATGAGCAATCAACTACATTACGGAATTGGTCTACTACGGAAATAAAGAGGAAACGGGCCGTAAGAAGATATCAATAATATAAGAGACATATTAAGTTCTGGTAAGATAAGCCAGTTGTCTCCGCAACCGAAGCCAATTCACCAGATAACCACTGCAGGCAAAACTGCGCGTATCGTGTCCGAAAAACCACATCGACTACCGTGTCGCTAAGGCTAATTCGTTGTAAGCGTTCGTTAATGGGCATTAAATTGCTGATTACACCAAGAGAACGTCTTTTCTATGGGGTGACAAGGAAGACTGATATTGGTCCAGAGAAGTTCCCACGTATCGAACGTGGCGTAATTGAGTGCGACTACGTAAACAGGCGAAGCTTGATTCTCTGACTATGCTGGAGTGATGTGATAATGCCGATGGTTTGTGTTTGATTTCTTCGCTTCCCGCGTGTCGTACACAACACACAATACTAGTTATTTTTGTCTAGATACAAACCCACATAACGCTCATCACTTTTTGGAAACTGTAACCAACAATTTTTGAAAACAATTAAATTTCCGTAGCCTTGTTCGTCAGGTGATCAGGCGTAGTAGAAATAACAGATGGTTAAAAAAATTCTGGTATTGTTATTGACGAGGGTCTGCGGTGACGACAAGCAGACGAGGTTGGAAAGAAGCACCCTGTCTCAGTGAGCTAGCAGAAACGTGTCGTGACTACGTGTTGCTTCAAAACGTCATTCCCCGCATAGCTCAACGCAATACGGACTTCTCGATCGTGGCGTAATTGAAATGAATGCTACAACGTAAACAGGCGAAGCTTTGTTCTCTTACTATGCTGCAGTGATGTGATAGCAGTCAGTTCACAAGTGATAACCAGTATCATGCCGATGCTTTGCGTTTGATTTCTGAGGGGGATAAATTTCCTTCCATGTGCGGCTTCGTTAGAATCTCGTAACGAACGTTTAATGTGTGACCTTTCAATAAAAAACTGCTACACAATTATTTTGCAATATTTTGGCAACCATTCTGGGGAGAGGAAAAATCTGTGCGATATAATATGCCTTACACAAAATATGTGTCGAGTATCCGCAATTTCTGCGAGATAGTAAGAGCGCGTGTGACAATTTTGCTTTTACCTGCCGAATGTCCTGCTGTTTAAAGAATATCTTTGGAATGCAATATGGCTGCCAGCAATACGGAGGTCGCCATCTTGTCATGCTCTTTAGTTTTATAGACTTGGTGATGTCAGAAAGAACAGACAATATATATATATATATATATATATATATATATATATATATATATATATATATATATATATATATATATATAAAATCGGCCAGGATGTTTCATATCTGTACAATCTACAACACAGAGGGAAAAATTCATATATATTCGAATCCTGCAGGACCAGCACTCCTGGAGGAAAGGATATTGTGGAGACAAGGCTTAGCCTCAGAATAGGAGATGATGCCCGAAAGAATTTTTCCCTCTGTGTTGTAGATTGTGCGGATATGAAACATCCTGGCCGATTAAAACTATGTGGTATACCAGTATTCGAACTGAGGGCACTGGTCTTTCGCTGGCAAGTGCTCTACTGTGAGGTGTGCACAGCTTCCTCAGTCGGCTGCTCTTGCTTGCGAAAGACAAAGGTTATGGCTACGATACCGGTCTGCCACACAGTTTTAATTTACCAGGAGGTTTGATGGCAGTAAATGATGCAGTGAGAGGTAGCGTCGTTTACCAGAGAGATCATTTTCGGAAAGCAGTGAGTGAATGCTGGCCGGCCGCGGTGGCCGAGGGGACTGAGGCGCTCCAGTCACGGTCTGTACGGCCACAACGGTCGGGGGTTCGAATCCCCCATCGGGCATGGATATTTGTGCCGTCCTTAGTCTTAGCTAGTTCATAAGTAGTTTGTAAGCTTCGGGACTGATGACCTCGTAGTTAAGTCCCATAAGTTCTACAAACATTTGAACATTTGAAGTGAATGCTGCCTCATTTTGATGCAACATGCATTGACTCAGTCTTCCGCACTGATCAAAACACTTAGGATATCAATCGAGGTATCTACGTTCTGAAATATTGGCAGAATGAACACTTAAGATATCAGTTGAGGTATATAGGTTCTGAAGTATTAACAAAATGAATTAAAATGGTTCCAGGTCGCCGGCCGCGGTGACCGAGGGGACTGAGGCGCTACAGTCACGGTCTGCACGGCCACTACGGTCGGGGGTTCGAATCCCCCCTCGGGCATGGATATTTGTGCCGTCCTTAGTATTAGTTCGTAAGTAGTTTGTAAGTTTAGGGACTGATGACTCCGTAGTTAAGTCCCATAAGCTATACAAATATTTGAATTTTTGGTTCCAGGTCTTTCTGTCGGTTCTCCGAAGCGGAGACTATAACAATAAGACAACCGAGTTAGTGGTAATAACAGAAAGTTTCCGTAGAGGGGGTTTCTTGTGACTTGTGTTTACCAAGCGAATTACACAAGCGGGTGGGTCCACATAGTGAATTGAGCGGATAGTCCAATGCAATAACAATATGACTTACATAAAGCTATGGCATAGAGAGCCATAGGAAGGTTGGAAGCTGGACAGACACAAAGGGAGGTGGCTGCAACTAATGGAGTGTCCCGAAGTGTAATTTCCAGGATCTGAACGCAACCGTTAAAAGAAGAAAAGCCTAAGGTCGTACATACACGGGTAACATTTGCAAGAGATGACCATTATCTCCGGTTAACACCTCTTCGAAATAGGAGGCTGAATGCAACGGAGCCTTCAGGCAGGAACAGGACGCGCAGTAACGACAGAAACAGTCCGAAATCGCCTTCGTGAATGTGACCTCAACGCATCGAGGCCTATGGTGTGTGTGTGTGTGTGTGTGTGTGTGTGTGTGTGTGAGTCACATTAAAACCACAACGCAGATACTGAGCGGAGGACCATCAGGATTGGAGTCGTAACGAATGGCTCCGGGTTCTGCTCACAGATGAGTCAAGTTATTGTGTTTAGTCGGAAAACCGTTGCTCTCTCATCTGGAGAGAACATGGACCAATCCTGATTATGTGCAGGAAACATCGTTATTTATCATCATGGCGGATAAATGGTGTGGGCAGAGGTCAGTATCGGCGGACGTATGAAACTGAACTAATTGTTCACCGGACTCAAACCCAAGTGAGCATGTCAAGGATGCACTTCGTAGACTTATTGCAACTAGATACGGTTTCTACCCGCCTCCCATTTTCACCAGGTTTTATTTTATCTTTAGGCAGAATCAGTGAATAAACTAAGCTGCCGTCAGTAATTATGATATCAGTACTTCTGTTGGCAGCCATTTTTGCTTCTGTGTGAAGCATCTCGTAACACTTACTACACTCTGTCCTCTACTTTTGTCCCATTTTTCAGTCTGTGACTCCCAATGGGGGACATCATCTGTATCCATAAATATCAAATTCTGCACAGTAGATATGTAGGAAACGAAAATTGATACTGTTCGACAAAGTAAAAGCTTCATGACCTCAGCACCCCGAAATCAGTAAATAGGTTACCTTGCCTCCTCCCCCTCTAAAGAAATAGTTGATATGCCACTGTGGCCAAACATCCCTGATACTGATTGGTAACCTCATACTGTTCATGCCACGCAGGTGCACATCTGTACTGGCCGTCAGAGGTGATCGCACACCATATTAGAGGACAAAGAGAATACATTTTTCGCTATTACGGTCGCCCCATGGTGCCTCGCTCTATGTAAACGCTCTGAAAACATCAAAGAGTTGATACAGCTTACTGTATCACACACAAATTGCAATTGTAACCAGTAACTGAATAAAATACGTTACCATATGCATACCGTTTCTGATATTCCATCCTTTCCCCTAACTGTTTTGAGCAGTGTAATTTTACTACTGGAGCGTGACAGTTCGACGACGTTTGTAGCAGCATAGACTATCAGCTCGGAGACCATGGCTGCAGTTACCCTTGACGCTGCATCACAGACAGGAGCGCCTTCGATGGTGTACGCAACAGCGAACCTGGGTGCACGAATAGCAAAACGTCATTTTTTCGGATGAATCCAGGTTCTTTCTACAGCATCATGATGGTCGCATCCGTGTTTGGCGACATCTCGGTGAACGCACATTGGAAGCGTGGATTCGTCATCGCCATACAGGTGTTATCACCCGGCTTGATTGTGACCAAGCGGTCTGCGGCGCGCCAGTCACGGTCTGCAGAGCCACTACGGTCGTGGGTTCGAATCCTCCCTCAGGCATGGATATTTGTACCGTCCTTAGTACTGGTTCATAAGCAGTTTGTAAGTTTAGGCACTGATGACCCTTTAGTTAAGTCCCATAAGCTCTACAAACATTTGAACCCGGCGTGATAGTATGGGGTGCCATTGATTACACGTCTCGGTCACCTCTTGTTCGCATCTACGGCACTTTGTACAGTGACCGTTACATTTCAGATGTGTTACGACCCGTGGCTTTACCCTTCCTTCGATCCCTGCGAAACCCTACATTTCAGCAGGATAATTCACAACCGCATATTGCAGTTCCTGTACGGCGCTTTCTGGATACGGAAAATGTTCGACTGGGCCCTGGCCAGAACATTCTCCAGGTCTCTCACCAACTGAAAACGTCTGGTCAATGGTGGCCGAGCAACTGGCTCGACACAATACGCCAGTCACTACTCTTGATTATCGTGTTGAAGCCGCATGGGCATCTGTACCTGTACACGCCATCCAATCTCTGTTTGACTGAATGCCCAGGCGTATCAAGGCCGTTATTACGGACAGTGGTAGTTGTTCTCAGGATCTATGCACCCAAAATGCTTGAAAATGTACTCACATGTCAGTTCTAGTATAATACATTTGTCCAATGAATACCCTTTTATCATCTGCATTTCTTCTTGATGTAGCAGTTTTAATGGCCAGTATTGTATATTCATTATTCATTCCCGAATATTGGTCCCCACTTTAGAATAACAGCCCAGATGGCCTGTCTCCTCCACATCGCCTAGCAGCAACAACAAATCTGGAACACCCTGTACAGTAAAGAGCGCCACTGGGGAACGGAAAGAGTCGGCAGAGGAGCTGCTGGTTATTTAAGGGGCGCGTCCCACGCCGGCGATGGAGTCGTCGCTGCTAATTCGCCGGCTTTGTCTGGTCGCCGGCTCCCCTGATTTATTGTCACTGGCGGGCTGCGCAAGACTCTAACGGCTGCCGTAATGGGCGGGCGACACGGGCCCTGGCGTGGGCAGCCCGGATCAAGAGGTCCCGCGCCACGCCGATTGTACGCCCTCGGCACCCGCCTCTGCCCTGTGTTCGCCTGACAGTCGCTAAATGCGCAGCACAGCGCCGCTAATATTTGTAATGGCGGCGATTACTCGTCCCCTCACACTCCGTTTCTAGCTCCTGGGCAGCCTCAGTAAACAACACGGATATTTCACCTATTGTGAACAAGTAGCATCCTTTTAATCAACCTTACCTGGCCGAGTAGGGCCGGCCGCGGTGGCCGAGGGGACTGAGGCGCTTCAGTCACGGTCTACACGGCCACTACGGTCGGGGGTTCGAATCCCCCCTCGGGCATGGATATTTGTGCCGTCCTTAGTATTAGTTAGTTCATAAGCAGTTTGTAATGTAAACGAAGGCTTCCGCGACCGTTGTCATTCCTGATAAAACTCTTCTGGGTATTTGACCGCATCGTCAATATATCAACTATTTCACCGACGTTTCGACCACATTGCAAGCGGCCATCTTCTGGGTGTTACCTTTACTGCTGGATGAGGGAAAGCTGGTGTCTTAAATGTTGCCAGTTATGATTGGTGGTTTCAGAGCTCTTATCATTGGTGTTTGCTTTATTTCTTCCTATTGGTGGAAAAGGAAGTCCAGGATTGGTGTTTATATTAATGTTTGCCATTGGTTCAACTGGCGAATGAGGAGCGGTGGTAGCAGCGACGTAGCACTGGTGCCTAGCGCCGGCTAGAGCGTGCTGTTTGCTGTGTGTACGCGCGGCCACTGTTGTCTCCGGGCTGTGTGGGCCCCTATGGACTGCACTGCGCGCGGCGTCGTCACGCAGCACTGCTACTGCTGGCAACCAAGACGCCGGAAGTTCAAAAATGTTCAAATGTTTGTAAATCTATCGGAACAAACTGCGTGGTCATCAGTCCGTAGCTTACAAACTACTTAAACCTAGGTAAACTAACCTAAGGACAAACACACACACACCCATGCCCCAGGGAGGACTCGAACCTCCACGGCGAGCAACCTCGCGCTCCGCAGCGAGACGCTTTAGACCGCTCGGCTACTCCACCGCGGCACGCCGGAAGTCTATACCCGTCTTCTCTGTTCATACTTCCGGGTCGCTTGACTATTTCTATTGCTTCCCTGATTTTTCTCTTCAAAGTGTAGGGTTGTTTTGCCAGTACAGTGACTTCCTGAAAACATATCTGTTTGCCGCACTCTTCCTGGTGTTCTGCTACTGCCGACTTCGTGTGCTGTCCCAGCCGAATGTACCTCTCGTGCTCGGCTATCCTTGTGCTAATCGGCCGCCCAGTTTCTCCAATGTACACCTGGCCGCACTCTCGGCCGATTTCGTAGACTCCAGCAGTGTGCATCTTGTCAGTTTTGTCCTTCATTGAGCCTAGGACATCTCTTATTTTATTGTTGCTACGAAATATAGGTTTGATGCCCTCTCGACGAAGAATTTTGCCCACTCGTTCGGTGACTCCTTTTACATATGGCAATAGGGCGATGGTTTGTCCTTTCTTTGGCTCTTCCCTTTTACTTCTATCATTAGATGTCATCGTTTCCTTAATCATCCTCTTACCATAACCGTTTGCTTCGAAGGTGGACCTGATGTTCTGTAATTCAGCTTTCAGGTGTTGTTCATCGCTAATCCGATGGGCCCTCTTAGTTAGAGTGTGGAGCACGGACTTCTTTTGTGTAGGATGATGGTGGGAAGTTGCGTGAAGGTACCTGCCTGTGCTGGTAGCTTTTCAATATACCCGATGGCCCAGTCTGCCCTCTGGCTTCCGGTAAACCTCTACATCGAGGAAAGGCAGTTGAACCAATGGCAAACATTAATATAAACACCAATCCTGGACTTCCTTTTCCACCAATAGGAAGAAATAAAGCAAACACCAATGATAACAGCTCTGAAACCACCAATCATAACTGGCAACATTTAATATTTAAGACACCAGCTTTCCCTCATCCAGCAGTAAAGGTAACACCCAGAAGATGGCCGCTTGCAATAGTGGCCGAAACGTCGGTGAAATATTTGATATATTGACGATGCGGTCCAATACCCAGAAGAGTTTTATCAGCAAGTAGTTTGTAAGTTTAGGGACTGATGACCCCGTAATTAAGTCCCATAAGCTATACAAGCATTTGAACATTTTTGCTGAGTAGGGATTGCAATCCAGCAGGATTTTTTATGATTGCCATCAATCCATCGGGATCCCGCAAAGCTTCCCACCCCCCCCCCCCCCTTGTGGAAGTCAATAAATATTCTAATATTCTTTGTTATAATATAATCTATATCTATAAATGTGAATGTCTGTTCGGTGTACGTTTATCACGTCTGAACCAGAAGACATAAAAAGCTAAAAATTTGTACAGTTACTAATGTCTACCTGGGGAACGCTTTAGGCACGGTTTTATGGCGACCGGATAACTATTTATCTATATATATTAATGTTAATTGTTCGGTGTACGCTTATCATGTCCGAATGACAAGATACAGAGACTTAAATAGGTTTTACGCACGGTTTTATAGCGATCTGATACATATTTAATAATTTGAAGAGTATAACTCGAAATGCGGAACAATAATGATTCTTTGAAAATTATATTTACTCTTTGAAAATGGTTTTATTGGTTGCACTGTTGCTTGAGGATTGATAATGATAAAAGGCTGGAGTCTATTGGGATGGAAAGTTATCGGGATATATAAAATTCTACGTGTGTGTATGTGTGTGTGTTAATATTTCACTCTGCACCGAAAGTTACAGAACGCAAATGAATGGTCTGTGTGTAATTGTTGTCCGAAGTCTCCCGTTGTACACCATAGCAGTTCCATGTCGATAGCTATGAGGGGGTGCGAGATATGGTGGTTGAAAGTCGTCAAATCATAAAAAATTTCGGGCTGAAGGCCAGGGATGACGTTTGCGACTCTATAGCAAGGAGGTTACATATAGCGAAACGTGATGCCGTAGACCGATATGGTCTACGGCATCACGTTTCGCTATATGTAACCTCCTTGCTATAGAGTCGCAAACGTCATCGCTGGCCTACGCGTGCTACAATGTTTTCAGCTCTTTCTCTGTAAGGATAAGCATACGAATAAGGAAATATAAGAATGAATAAATAAATAAAGCAGTAAAAAAGAAATTACTTTTAATACAACCCTTTAAAAATCGATTTGACGTTTCACGCATTACATCAAGTGATGAATCTGTGATATTATTACAATCATTACTGCTGAATTTCGTGATTGGATTCTTCTAAACGAGTGCATTTTTACGTGTGATTTGATCTACACTACATACTTTCCTGATAAACGGTAAGTGCATAGACTTCTACAATCTGAGATGAATATTTTTCATTTCCGCTTTATCAGCGACATTTCCTCAAAAATGAGTGAAATTAATTACATTAATTTAATTATTATTTAAACTTCGTAGATAAATATTTATTGCGTTACTTTACACATATTACAACAGTACATCTACTTTTAATAGATTACATTCAGACAACATGCCTCGGAAGAGGAAAACGTCTGATATGATAATGATATTAAAAAAGGGAGATGGACAGAGAGAGAAGGGATAGGAGAAGTACTAACTCAAGGCGACGCCGGGTTTTCAGCTAGTAATATATATATACATGTGGCGACAGTTCCGAAAGAACAGACGTCGTTTCTGATCCTGCAGGTGTTATTCTGTCGTATTCCCCAGTGGTGTAGTGGTCAGCGCAACTGCCTAAAAAGCAGGAGACCCAGGTTCGAATCCCGGATGAGTACGCATTTTTCAGCTTTGCCCATTCGCATTTGATGTCATATGTTCCGTGAATATGAAAGAATAACAACTGCAGGATCAGAAATGTTTGTTCTTTCGGAACAGACGCCACATGTATATGTATATAATATGCCGGTGACGGGCAATGATCCTTTCGTTAGTGGGTAGGGTTGGGCAAATTTGGGGCCCTTACTCTTACGGGAATTAGTTTCTGAAACTACGAGTTTGAGTACTGTGGGCAGGGTAAAGTTGGGAATTTGTGTCTGACGGGAGGCGTGCTTAGGTAAACCTTGCAGATGCGCTGATCACTGTGTCCCCAGTGGTGTAGGAGTCAGCGCAACTACCTAGAAAGCAGGAGTGCAGGCTTCGAATCCCGGCTGGCTACACATTTTGAGCTTTGCCCATTCGCAGTTGCTGTCATATATCCCGTGAATATGGAAATAATAAAATATTTATTAAAAACCACAAAAGTCAACGATATGTTACTGCATCTGAGCAATTATTTTTCTGTTTGACTACTCATTTATTAACAAGAAGTTTAAGGGCAATAGCAAAATATCGACATTTGGTAATTTTGTGGTTTTTACGTTCTAATTAAGTAAAAATATTACTTCTAATCTTTATCAAAGGTAACTGTAATCAGTCTTATGTATTGAGGGATTTACAGTATCACATGAATTTAGTTTAACTAATAAACAGTAAATAAAGTTATAATTTATAAATATAAAATAAGAAGTCACTTTTTGTTTTGCAAATGTGACCTTCAAAACCGAATATCAATAGTTTTATCTCCCAATCCACTTCTTATAGAACTACCTCCGTAGCCTGCGGCGGAAAAGGCTCTTTCTGCCGCCACGCTTGTTGGTTTGGTGGTTAATAAATAGTCATGCAAGAAAGTCAAATACTTCCCTTTTACTCCATCAGTTTCAAATGCTGACATTTAGTTTAATATTTTTTCGTAGTCCCTCTCCGTTCCACTGATGATCTTTTAGTGTAATCTTCATTGTTTGTTTCAGTTGCAATTCTAATTTCTCTTGTGAAGTAGAAGTTTTTTCCAGAGACTGTTGACTATTAGCTGCATCTGTATCATCTCGAACTTGTACATTTTCAGCATCATCTTTAATGACTCATCGTAAAATGTTTTTCATTTCTTGTCGTAACTTATTCTTTTTCGGCATTACAAATGTAGAATTGGGCGTGTTCAATTCTCGGTCATATATTTTTTTCTTCCTTTTTGGATTCTGCAAGTAAATCAACATAGGCCTAGCATTGAACGGCAACGTCACGTCAAGTCACATCGCGGAACGCGTTGCGAATTTTAGACAACGCACTGAGAAGTGAATTTACGGCGGAAAATTTGAAAGAACTTGCGCGACTTTATGCTTGCGGACCCGCTTTAGAATCCGCAGGCTGTTGCGGGATCCCGCAGTTCCTAAAATTATGCTGGATTGCAATCTCTAATCCTAACCGCTTAGTGACTTGTCACTCCTTGAAAAATAAGTTTTTAAACAAAATAACAGCCACCAGTTGCAGAGTTCTGGATTTATTCACAACCGATTTCAGGCAATAATTGTCCTTCTTCGGGTATCTGTACAGGAAACGTTACATAATAATATACAAGTGCAAATATTACAGAACGAAGTAGAATCACAGAATTAAAAGGGAGAGAGGTACAGCCTATATAAAGTGGCAAAATATGAAACATTAATACGCTATACTGCTATATTCTGATAAAGTAAGGAACTATACAAAACATTAAGTTCATATTAAAAAAATTAATTATTATATACTTACATCAATTGTGGCCTATTTATTCACTCAGAGAATTGTGGAAGAATACTGAACATCAAGTGCAGAGATTATACTAGAACTCGTGAACTCGGATCGCTGTGTGAGATCGATCAATCGGCTTGCGGTAGGACTTTGCCTTCCCTGATGGTGTTATCTTTGCCGAGAGGGGGCGCGGTTCACGGTCGGCCTGGCGAGTGTTGCGAGGTGAATGTGTGTGCGGGCGGACTGATGTGAAGATTGACGTCACGCCCGTCGTGTCGAGGCCCTCCTGTTTACATCCAGTGCGGCTGACTGGGTCACAAGCTGACGTTTGTTCCTTCCAGCACCGCAGTCGTACCACGCTCCTGGGTTGTGTACGAATTACGCAGAGAGACCTCGGACACACGAGATGCTGGCTGTGTTGAGGGGGGAGAGACATTCCGCTTCGTGCATGGAAATTGACGCAGACTGACGGTCAGATTCCTGGTATTTGAACTTCGGCGCTTGTGCTGTCCATCACCCCACGACCAGCGTGTTAACTGTTGTTGCTCGCATACTCCATAGCCTGGTGGCGATCGTGTTTTTATGTTGTTTGCATACCGTGCACGGCACAGTCCCCTGACTGACATTAGAATTAGTGGTCGTATTAAGAAACCCGTGTCAAGTTCACTGTACTTGAATCTATGGGTGGACGCCTTGTGCAAAGTTCATTGTATGTTTGCTAGTGTCTAGTGGGCGCGTACATTCAGCCTTTGCCAAGTGTTTTTACAAGTTCTTTAGTTATTATGCTCACGTCAATTAAATTCCCGGAGGTGTCCGCTCTGACGCTGGTTCCCTCTTGTCAGTAAGCCTAAGTGTGGAAAGTTCGTATTTTCATGAAATTATATGTTAATAATTTATTGATTGTTTTATTTTGTGCTTGGTACTACCAATGTTATTGGTTTCCTTCGGAGTAAGTCTCTGCTGGGTGCCCCGAACTGCACATGCAACTATTAAGATTTACTGATCATTAATTTATATTGGAGTTATAA
This sequence comes from Locusta migratoria, assembly GCA_026315105.1. Taxonomy (NCBI): domain Eukaryota; kingdom Metazoa; phylum Arthropoda; class Insecta; order Orthoptera; family Acrididae; genus Locusta; species Locusta migratoria. The sequence goes on along the minus strand of CM048745.1, from coordinate 548,630,163 downwards.
AGCCTGAGCTGTTGCACCCTGGCGACGTGTACGCCTTTGGTTCAATTAACCTTATATATTTACGTTTCCTTATTACAAGGGTGTAAGTTTGCATGTATAGTTATGTTGTTCTGTTTAAATTTGTTCTTAAGGAGAGACCGGCCACCCTAGAGTTGTTTCAAGTATTTTAACTTGTTACTTATTCATTGATGGTTTCTGTATTTTATGATTTTTTTTATTACAATATCACTTAATATTGTCAAACGCCCAGACACATTGCCTACTACTAAGGATTTGGTGTGATTTAAGCTGCATGTCTGTATTATAAGTGTAATAAATGTGTTTACGGTTCCACACATCGAATCATGTGCAAGGGTTAAAGGCCCGCCCCTTCCTTATCCTCTTTAGTGTCGTAAGCTTTACTACTCCCTTCATCATTGTTAATAATGGCATCTCTGGTCAAACCATGTAGTGGGCGCAAATGAGAAAAGGTAAATCAAGTATTAGGTTGTAAGGGTAATATTATATAGTAGTCTCAGAAGAAAACGGAATTTCGAGTATGCAAAACCGTCCTACTAACTGCCCCATCAGAGTCATAAACCGGTCTACTAACCGCCTAGCAGTATCATATATTACTGTATAAAATGTCGGACGATGATATTAAAAGCTGTACGTGTGTTGTGTGGATGTTGAACCTATCGTTGGATCAGACAACAAATTGTTCCTTGACACAGCAATTTGGTTTAATTATGGCCCTGATACTGATGTATATGCTATTAAGTGAGAAACAGTGCATGAAACTGATTATGTGCGCAACGGATATTTTTAACAAAACAACTGTGACATGTAGCCTTTTGAAACAGACACTAACTATACTTAAAAATTTTGACTGCGAGAAAGATATTAAAAAAAACACAAATCACTTTCTTAATGCTTGACTGTGAGAATTTTATGCAGATCAGTTTCTACTTATTGAAATTTAGTATCAATTTAGTATCATAGTCAATTAACTATCATTTACTATGGCACCAATAATGAAATCCGTTCAACAATATTATTCACATCAATACTGCACTTTAAATCCACTAATAATTAATTATCAAATGAAGGAAGTAGGTTAATTTTCTAACTACGTAAATGAAACGTGAAAGAAAGTTTAAGTTACTTATTATTAATAATCAGCATTACATTACCTACATAATACAACTTCTGACTTGCTGGCAAAGCAGCCTCTGCTCTACATCGGAGCCATACACACAACCCAACCGCTCTCTAAGCGAGCTGAACCACTAGTACTACTCTCTCTCAGTGCGAGCTACAATGCTATGCAATACATGATCTTTGCCAAAGATGAAACTTCATAAAGGACACATATCGATACATACAGTAGAAGCGATATTATACATTTTTCTTGCAAGCAAGTTACTCGATACAAAACAGGAGGCACAATATTGGACATTTTCTTACAAAATAATTTTTTATGGACACGTTTCATCACCCCCCTCCTACCTATTGAAATTTTGTAGGGTGGGTGATGCCAATGGCATTGCCTAGCCAGCAAAATTACTGAATTTCAAGTCCAAAAATCCATTAATGACATCCAAAATATAACATGAAAAATATGAAAACCTGATAAACATTTTTATACAAGATCAAAACAACAGATGAAGTTCATAGAAAATTTAAAAAATGTTACAGTCATAAATACATGCCATTTTACAGGACAGTACCATCAAAAGTCATGCATGGAGTGGTACACGATGTAACAGGTATAAGCAAATGTCAAAATGTACAGCACATCAGCAATAAATGGAATACATGACAAATATACATAATGATAAACATAAGTATATATAGAATTTCAGAGAACATAGTTTGACAAATGATATAGTGGAGAAAATGAGATAGCTAGAAGTAATAGACAAGTGAAAAAAAAATACAATAATAAACATGAACATATACAAATTTTACAAAAGGTAGTTTAACTAATGTCATCATTCTTTAAAGAAAATGAGGTAATTACAAGTAATACACATAGTAGTGTAAGTTCCATGCGTCTAAATTTTGTACAAGAGATCAGTATTTTTGGGAACATAAAATGAACATTTGTATATTGTGCACAATGTAGTCTATGTAAATTTTTAGTGCACTTAGTATAAGATAACGTGTCAATTTTGTATTCTGTGATGCATTTAAGATGCCATACTTTCATGGATGCTAGAACATACATGTAACATTTTTGACTACATAGGTTTCTGATCATGTACAAAATAATGTCACTGCTTCGGCACAATGTTGTGGTCTTCAGTCCGGAGACTGGTTTGATGCAGCTCTCCACAATACCCTATCCTGAGCAAGCCTCTTCATCTCTACATAAGAACGGCAACCTACATCTGTCTGAATCTGCTTACTGTATCCATATCTTGGTCTTCCTCTGCGATTTTTACCCCACACACTTCCCTCTAATGCTAAATTAACAATTCCTTGATGTCTAAGAATGTGTCCCACTAATCTATCCCTTCTTTTAGTCAAGGTATGCCAGAAATTTCTTTTCTCCCCAATTCTGTTCAGTACCTCCTCATTAGTTACGCGATCCACCCACCTAATCTTCAGCATTCTTCTGTAGCACCATATTTCAAAAGCCTCAATCCTCTTCCTGTCCGCACTGTTTATCGTCCATGTCTCACTCCCATACAAGGCAACACTCCATACAAATGCCCTCAGAAAGGACTTCCTTAGGCTTAAATCAATATTCGATGTTAACAAATTTCTCTTTTTCAAAAACGCTTTTCTACCCATTGCCATTCTGCATTTTATATCCTCTGTACTGCGACCATCATTTGTTATTTTACTGCCCAAGTAACAAAACTCATCTACCTCCTTTATTGCTTCGTTTCCCAATCTAATTCCTTTAGCATCACCTGATTTTCTTAGACTGCACTCCATTACCCTAGTTTTGCTCTTGTTAATGTTCATCTTATATGCACCTTTCAGCACACTGTCCATTCCGTTCAATTGCTCTTCCAGGTCCTTTGCTGTATCTGACAGAATTACTATGTCGTCGGCAAAACGCAATGTTTTTAATTCTTCCCCCTGAACTTTTATTCCTTCACCAAATTTCTCCTTGCTTTCCTTTATAGCTTGTTCAATGTACAAATTGAATAACATTGGAGAAAGGCTACAACCCTGTCTCACTCCCTTCCCAACCACTGCATCCCTTTCATGCCCTTCAACTCTGACAACCGCTCTCTGGTTTTTGTACAAGTTGTAAATAACCTTACGCTCCCTATATTTTACTCCTGCTTGCTTCAGAACTTTAAAGAGTTTATTCCAATCAACATTGTCAAAAGCCTTCTCCATATCTACAAAAGCTAGAAATGTAGGTTTGCCTTTTCTTAATCTATCTTCTAGGATAAGCCGTAAAGTAAGTATTGCCTCCCGTGTTCCTACATTTCTCCTGAACCCGAACTGATCTTCCCCGAGGTCGGCTTCTACCAACTTTTCCATCCTTCTGTATATAATTCGTGTTAATATTTTGCAACCATGACTTATTAAACTGATGGTTCTGTAGTTTTCACACCTGTCTGCACCTGCTTTCTTTGGAATGGGGATTATAACATTTTTCTTAAAGTCTGAGGGTACTTCACCTGTTTCATATATCTTACACACCAGGTGAAACAGGTTTGTCATGGCTGGTTCTCCCAGAGACTTCAGTAGCTCTGAGGGAATATCATCTACTCCAGGGGCCTTGTTTCGACTTAGGTCTTTCAGGGCTCTGTCAAATTCTTCTCTCAGTACAGTATCTCCTATTTCATCTTCATCTACATCCTCCTCCCTTCCTACAATATTGTCTCTGAGTTCATTTCCTTTGTAGAGCCCCTCTATATACTCTTTCCACCTTTCAGCTTTCCCTTCTTTGCTGAGAACTGGTTTTCCATCAGTGTCCTTGATATTCATAGATCTGTTTTTCTTATCTCCAAATGTTTCTTTTATTTTCCTGTAGACTGTATCTATTTTTCCCCTATTTATACATTCTTCTACATCCTTGCATTTGCCTTCTAGCCACTCCTGCTTAGCCATTTTGCACTTCCTGTCAATCTCATTTCTTAGTCGTCTGTACTCCATTTTGCCTGTTTCATTTACTGCATTTTTATATTTTCTCCTTTCATCGATTAAATTTAGTATTTCCTGTGATATCCAAGGATTTTTTGTAGGTCTTGCCTTCCTACCTATTTTGTCCTCTGCTACCTTCACTATTTCATCTCTCAATTTTACCCATTCCTCTTCTACTGTTTTATTTTCCCTTGTTTCTGTCAATTGTTGCCTAAAGCTCCCTCTGAAATTCTTAAGAACCTCAGGTTCCTTCAATTTATCCAGGTCCCATCTCCTTATTTTCCTACCTTTTTGTAGTTTCTTTAGTTTCAGCCTACAGTTCATAACCAACAAGTTATGGTCAGAGTCTATGTCTGCCCCTGGGTATGTTTTACACTGTAGAACCTGGTTCCGAAATCTATGTCTTACCATTATAAAATCTATCTGGTATCTCCCGGTGTCTCCTGGTCTCTTCCACGTATACAACCTTCTTTTGTGATTCTTGAACCAGGTGTTTGTTATAACTAAATTATGTTCCGTGCAAAATTCTACCAGGCGGCTCCCTCTTTCATTCCTTTTGCCCAGACCATATTCTCCTACTATCTTCCCTTCCCTTCCTTGTCCTACTACCGAATTCCAGTCTCCCATAACAATTAAGTTTTCCTCTCCCTTAATTGTCTGAATAATTTCCTTTAGCTCCTCATATATTTCTTCGATTTCCTCATCATCGGCAGAGCTAGTTGGCATATAAACCTGTACTACTGTTGTCGGTGTTGGCTTCGTATCTATCTTGACAATGATAATGCGATCACTGTGCTGCTCATAGTAGTTTACCCGCATTCCTGTTTTCTTATTCATTATCAATCCTACTCCTGTGATACCCCCAATTGATTTTGTATTTATAATTCTGTACTCACCTGACCAGAAATCCTGTTCATCCTGCCACCGAACTTCACTAATCCCTACTATATCTAACTTCAACCTATCCATTTCCCTTTTTAAATTTTCTAATTTTCCTACTCTATTAAGGGATCTAACATTCCACGCTCCGACCCGTAGAATGCCAGTATTGTCTTTCCTGATGATCACATCCTCCTGAGTAGTCCCCGCCCGGAGATCCGAATGGGGGACTATTTTACCTCCGGAATATTTTACCCGAGAGGATGCCATCATCATATGTTCATACAGTAGAGCTGCATGTCCTCGGGAAAAATAACGGCTGTAGTTTCCCCTTGCTTTCAGCCGTTCGCAGTAGCTGTGTGACAAAGCCACATTAGCTGATGTTACAAGGCCAGCTCAGTCAATCATCCAGACTGTTGCCCCTGTAACTACTGAAAAGGCTGCTGCCCCTCTTCAGGAACCACACGTTTGTCTGGCCTCTCCACAGATACCCCTCCGCTGTGGTTGCACCTACGGTACGGCTATCTGCATCGTTGAGGCACGCAAGCCACCCCACCTCGGCAATGTCTGTGGTTCATGGGAGTGGTCGGCACAATAGGATTTCAATATTACGTTTGTCAATCGAATAGTTACAATGACAGTTCTGACTAAAGTGTATTGACTCATTATAGTTCTGAAAGCATATTTATCTATCAAGAGCACAATTTTATTTTGGTCACTCAATGTAAAAGAACCATGAAATATACCTAAACACTTGTAATGAACCTGTGGACAACGTTTGCAATGGGAGGCACTGAATAGTATAAGCACACGAATAGCACATTAGCTCCTAACATTCATTTTAGGTCTTCACACGAATAGCCAATTATCCCCTAACATTCATCTTAGGTCTGCACACGAACACAAAACACTGTAAGATTACACCACACTGTAGGCGAGCTGGCTGGTTGCATTGAAGTTGAAGTCATGGGGAAAAGGTTCTGATGTATTCCTCCATGCAATTCGACAACCAAGTGTGCTCCAACCAACGGGGCTACTAGCAGACTGCATCAGCATAGCCAAAATTAGGGCGCAATTATGGTGGTTGGCCAAGGCTGCAATGGACAGTATTATGTGGGCAAACATCATCCAAAAAAACATCTTCATTAAAAGGCCCAAAATCAGTGGTGTATAATAACACGTCCATTGTTCTGTGTGCATTATGGAATCTCGTGTGCGAAATCGCCAGTTCCCATGCGTGTCCAAAGTACATGAAATAAAGCATTTTACACACAAATTAGTAACATAGTCATGATATTTCAGTTTTCACTGAAAGAAAAGTCGTTGATTATTAAACCATATTTTTACATTACAAGCAGTGTCTTGAAGACGGATACATTTGAATAGTAATGAGTAATTTAATTCTTATACTAGAGTATCTACAAAATTAGTGTCATTTCATATAGGCATAAGACTTTACATACTATGTACATATTACTTTACAAACACATAATCGTATGAAATACATTCAGGGTGCTTGTCATCAATTTGGCATTAGGTCATGTAAAGTAAATTTGTTGTCATAATTAGAGCAATTAACGTGAAGCCACTTCAAATAACTTGACATTCCAATTACCACTAGTCAATTAAATTGACATACATCACTATGGTGGGGATTGCATTACCACCAAGTTATAACAATTAAATTACATATGTTGCCATGGCCAGGCTTTTGTCTGAACTGAGTTACATATTTCATTGCCTTGAGGTATAACACATCAGGGTAGTTTCGTGAGAATATCAAAAGAGGTTCAAGTCATCAGGTCATGTCTGTGTCTGTCTGAGTCAGCAGTAGGGTCAGACAAAACAATTAAGGCAAATTTTGGCACAGTAATAGATGTACATCACAGTAAATCATCCGATAACGTACACTACTTGTTAGGCATAGCTGCAGATTTTCATCAATAAGATCATCAATAAAAATTTTGAAGATAGCAGTAAGCAAAAGCAAAGTATCTCTGTGCATTAGCTAGACTTAACTAGGCGTAGTTTATGGCAAAACTGCAAGTTCGCAAGAGAGATGGCTGTGTGCAACGTATAAGCATAACCATACATTTTCATGAGCTTCATTATAAAATTAATTAGCATAGTGGTAGGGCTTAGGTATATAATTAGTGAGCATAGCGGTAAGCTTTGATTACAAGAACAATAAGCATAGCTGCAAGCATAATTAGAGATATTCATTACACATAATTACAAATAATTACAGAGCATCAGAAGGATATGATTCTCACCAATCACACATGCCATTGAAGGCACAATGCATCAACATACAAAATGGTGCACATAAGCACAAAGAGAAAACAAAAAAGCGCAGTGCGAGTAAGCACATAAGAAAAGAACAGAGCATAGCATCATTAGCAACAGAGCGATTCTCCTCATAATTGCTTCATAATCATTGTATACTCTCGTCCACATAATTACATTTATCAAACATCTTTGACTGTTATCAATACCTTCCTTACCATCAATTATCCATAAACAATAGTGCATTTTAAAGACCACCATGACATACTGTGTATTGCCTTACTCATCATCCTCCAGAATGTCCTTTTTCTTTCTTACTGCTTAATTGGCTTACAAAATGCTTATGTCAACTCAAAATCTTCTTCACTCGCTCCGAAGTTCGTAAGTTATGCAATTAGTAATACAGAAGAGAAATCTGATATTTTCTGAAACATAATAACTTAATTAGATTACTCAATCAAAAATTTCCATTAATTTTATTTGTCTTGCACAGCCACAGAGTTCGTTTTATGTAAATTGCAAGATAGTCATAGTTTTGTATGACAATATCCCAGCGTAGCACAGAGCATAAGTATTCAGAGTTAGAGAAAAGTAACAGTGAGAAAAAGATGTAGATAGAGCGCACTAAGGAAAAGCGGAAGAATAGTGACACTCAGCTGGAGAACGGGGCACCAATCGCCACTTGGTGTGTCCAAAACAGATTAATGGACTCTCTACCCCAGGAATAACGCCGCAAGATAAGGAACAATTCTTCCTTATCACGTTCTGAGGCATCTTCAACTTCTACTAATTTGTTCTTAATGATATCAGAAATCAAGTCAATTCGTTCAGTCTCGAAATGTTTATCTGTTATATCATCATCAGGTTTGACATCCTGCGTCACATTAGAAGTAGATAAAAATTTTAAACAACTGGCACCTTCTTCATATCTGGTAACCCAGTCTTCGAATTTAATTTGAATGGCATTTTCCTGAACAAAAGCGGTGGCACAAGCCGTATTGAAATCTAAAATAACCTTGTACTTGGATAGGAAGTCCACACCTAATATTATCTGTGTAGTTAAACGGGGGACAATCAATAGGTTGGCAGAAAAGAGATGACCTTGACATAAAAATTCTACGTATGTTTGCTGTCGAATTTCGACAGGTTTGCTAGAAATGACGCCACGAATTTTAGTGCAATGCAAAGGCAGAATGGGACCATTAAGCAAGTTCTGATATTTCTTGAAAGTCACTTCACTAATTACTGACACAGGGCTACCAGAATCTAAGACAGCAGAAAGATTGATTTTGCCAATTTTGACAGATACAATTGGGTGAATTGGAATATCGAGACATTCTACCTTCTCTTCTAATAGTGCCTCTTTTATGTCATCTAACTGTACAAATTTTATGTCTTGTTCGGTGGAAGGTTCATAAGAAATTTCTTTGTTGAGACAAGTGTTACCAAGATTAATGAGGCTTTCACAAGATAAATGCTTTTCAAATCCTGATTGTTCATCGACTTCGCATTCACTATCGTCGTCATTAGAAAACATGTAATTGTCTATCCAATCAGCGACAGAGGTGTGCTGCAAATCTAATTGTTCGAAATCAGTTTTTGCTGTTCCAAGGTTACTGTTAGTTGCATTATTGTGTGGCAGAACCGTATCCTGCATTTCAAAGTACATGACCGGTCTGTCATATGCAATTGTTGGTTGATACTGTAAGAATTTTATTTCGTATATAGTGTCTTCCTCAGAGTCTGAAGACGAAGCTTCTGTCTCCCACTCTGAATTGTCGTCATTATATTGCTGATCGACATTTATCTCGTTTAACCGTTGGGCAGTATAATGTTTATTCGATGCTTCTTTATTTGTTTCTTTAAATCTGATAGTACAATTTTTATTACTGTCATTGCTTTCAGGAGTAACGGCTTTAGGTTTTGACACAAGTTGTGTCAGTTTTGCCTTATCACCTACTGAGGTGCTACCAGCATCAGTATTGTGCACTTCCGCACAAACTACTATTCTGTTTTGTTCGGGAGGTTGTTCATCGTAACCTTCCTCTCTGTGAGGACGTTCACAATGGACAAGTTTCAGCGTATAGTTAGGATCACATAAATCCTGTACGGCCGAATTATTTGCCGTCGAGTCCGCTAGTCATACCTGACGCGGCCCCTTTTTTGACGAATTGTAGCGTGGATTAGCAGGTCTGATTTCAATGTTTTGCTCTTGTCTTTCTGGGGTACGCGATCTGCTTTGGCGCCGATTCGTGTTTTCGTGTCGCGGAAGGCGATCACGAGAATTATCGCGTGTGCCCTCCCGACTACGCTTCTCAGTGTTATTGTTGTTATTTTCAGTCTCGCGATCACTATCAGTATTGCGTCTTTCACGCCAATTAGTATTATTTGAGGTATTGCTGTTATGATAGTTATTGTGGCGTCCTCCGCGACCAAAGCCACCACCTCGGTAACGGCCACGAAAACTTCCACGGTTATTCTCACGATCTTGACAATCACTGTTCTCATTGTCGCGACTTTGTTTGTAAGATTCATTAGTGAAAGAATTATTTTTTGGTTTATCGTCGTGCTCTGAATAACGTTTAGTACGCGGCGGACTTTGTTGCGACCGGCGATCATATCTGTTTCTATCAAAATATCGACTGCGCGAGGAATTTTCCTCGTCTTCTTCCTCTAAGTCTTGTAAGAGGTTTCTAAAGGCTTCAATATCATTCTTGCATCGTGCCGCAATGGCAATTTGACGCAAGTGTAGAGGCAATTTGTTCAAACAAATTCTAATTAATTCCGCAGGGCAGTAAGGTGCCGATAAAAATTGATTTTTGTATACCAAATGTTGGAAATATTCCACCGGGCTCGAGAAATTTGATCGCTCAAAAGTTTTGAACGTCGCAATTCTGTTTTTAACGCGGTCTTGTGCCGCTTCCGACCAGTATGCGGATAGAAATGAGCGTCGGAACTGATTCTCGCTATAGCACTCTTGTGCAATAGCTCTCATTCTGGTGGCTGGCTCGCCTTCCAGATAACCACATATAAATTCTTATCTGTGCTCAAGTGGCCAATTCGGGGGAAGACAATAATCGAATTGCTGCAACCACTCTTTAGGGTGCAAGTCATTCGGAGAGTTTTTGAATGTCTTGAATTTACGTACAGTCAGGAAATGCTTGTAGTCAAACGCTTCACTTCGCCTGTGCGGTGTAAGTGAGCGTAAACTACGCATCGCGCCTTCATTGTTGTTACTATGAGGTACACTTCGTTCACGTACCAAGCGACCTACTTGAGTCGAATCATCATTGTCATTTTCGTTCAAATTTTCTTCTACGTCTTCGTATGCATTTCCACAAGTATGGTTAAATTTCCTCTCTATTCGCGCCACGCGATCATATAATTTCCTGACCTCAGCCTTGTATTGCTGATTAATGGTCATTCGACCTTGTTTGAAACGGTCAAGGGCGAGATATTCATTAGTTTCATTAAAGGGGGTAGGATGCGTTACATCAGAACTTTTGTCACTGTTATCACTGATTTGGGTAATTTTAACAGTAATATCCTCAACCTGTTTATTAATTTTATTGATCTGTTCCGTCGTGACTGACTGGAAGTTCTGCAACTTTTCATCAAATAGATTACTCTGTTGCTTCAATTGAGCGAGTTCAGTAGTTTCCATATTTTCGACTCGTGACGCAAAGCTTTCCATATTTTCCACTCGCGACGCTAGGCTTTCCATATTTTCCACTCGTGACGCAAGGCTTTCCACTACCGGGTTAATCTCGTCGCGAATATCTTGTCTTATTTGCTGAGATTCACGTTTGAAAGTATTGAGCAGTTGTTCCCTGAACCGATTGTTGTCCTCATTTATTTTATTAAAACTACTTTGAATACTCACAAACCTCGAATCGCACGTCTGTTCTATTTTCTCAAGTTTTTTACCTTGTTTCTCAAGTTTTTCATTTAATTTCTGAGATTGTTCCTCCAGTTTTTCATTTAATTTCTGAGATTGTTTCTCAAGTTTTTCACCTAATTTCTGAGATTCCTGAGATTGTAATTGACTATTCTCATTTAATTTAGAGAGCTGTGACAATAAAATTTGCATGAAATCATTTGGTAATACGTTTTCCATAGCCGTCGCACAAATATTTTTTGTAGCAGAGCTAGGCGGAACCGATGCATTATTTTCCGCAACCACGTTACAAGAATTGGAATTCTGTATTGTCGAATCCTGTACTGTATCATTATCCATATTGTCTATTCCTGAACTAATCTGTTCCGCATTTTCGGACACGGAATTTACTGTCGTATTTGTATCAGTGCAGTGAGAAGACTCTTGTAAAAATTCAGCTTCTCTCCTTGCATCATTCGAGGTCTCATTTTCGGAAGCAGATTTAGCATCAGCGCGGACTCTCCTATTCTTCGACATTGTTAACAGAATTTTGCAGTAAAGTGACTAATAATATTTATTTTCACCTACTGCATATTTTTTGAAAATTACACACGGTAATTATGAGAGAACAATAGGCTGAATCGGGCTAGTGCAACATACAATCACAATCGAGATTACGCGAACCGTTAATTATCACACGAGTTCCGCGATACTAGAACTTTCATCACAACAAACATCAGACAATATAAAAGAGAGACTTGTTCAGTAGTAATGCAATTATTTGTATATTCAATTAATCTACTATAAACAATGCTACACACTATCAAGAATGGTAAGTAACAAACTACAGAAACAATTACTATGCTACTGTTGCTATAACAAAGGATGGTGCTACAAAAATTAAATTAAGAGCCAAAAGATAAGTTGGTTAGTGGAAAAGACAAACTAACTTAAATAAGGCTACGTATCTAACTACGTCACGATCCTGTTTGTGAACTATCCTGGCAGGAAGGGCGCCAGATAAAAGCTGTACGTGTGTTGTGTGGATGTTGAACCTATCGTTGGATCAGACAACAAATTGTTCCTTGACACAGCAATTTGGTTTAATTATGGCCCTGATACTAATGTATATGCTATTAAGTGAGAAACAGTGCATGAAACTGATTATGTGCGCAACGGATATTTTTAACAAAACAACTGTGACATGTAGCCTTTTGAAACAGACACTGACTATACTTAAAAATTTTGACTGCGAGAAAGATATTTAAAAAAAAAACACAAATCACTTTCTTAATGCTTGACTGTGAGAATTTTATGCAGATCAGTTTCTACTTATTGAAATTTAGTATCAATTTAGTATCATAGTCAATTAACTATCATTTACTATGGCACCAATAATGAAATCCGTTCAACAATATTATTCACATCAATACTGCACTTTAAATCCACTAATAATTAATTATCAAATGAAGGAAGTAGGTTAATTTTCTAACTACGTAAATGAAACGTGAAAGAAAGTTTAAGTTACTTATTATTAATAATCAGCATTACATTACCTACATAATACAACTTCTGACTTGCTGGCAAAGCAGCCTCTGCTCTACATCGGAGCCATACACACAACCCAACCGCTCTCTAAGCGAGCTGAACCACTAGTACTACTCTCTCTCAGTGCGAGCTACAATGCTATGCAATACATGATCTTTGCCAAAGATGAAACTTCATAAAGGACACATATCGATACATACAGTAGAAGCGATATTATACATTTTCTTGCAAGCAAGTTACTCGATACAAAACAGGAGGCACAATATTGGACATTTTCTTACAAAATAATTTTTTATGGACACGTTTCAATATCAAAGACAAGTGACACAGTGGGACGAAATATTTCGGTATTAACAGATAGCATAGATGTAGTAAGCTTAGTAGAGATGTAGCCGACGTAGTAAAGAATCTATCATAGCACACCAAACAGTAAAGTAGTTAACTAGGTGCAGCTTAAGATGATTTATAAACAAGTATCTAGCCGCGATTAATAATAAAATCTGTGTGTGGGAATGACGAATCTGTGTTCCTATAAGTAAAGAAGCTTCGTGGAAGTTGTTGTAGAAGGTCAATTGGTATTACTGTAAGTAAATTGCAGCACAATACATATTATAAAGTTGCTATAGCACTGACACTGATATAGTGTGGCATAATTCAGTTCGAAACAATGGGTAAATAATCCAACCTTTATATAGTGGGGAGGGATTTGAAGTAATATATTGAATAAGGTAGAAAAGAAGGTGATAGAAATTTTTTTGCGAGTATTGTGAGTGGGACTTTTAGCTAGGTGAGGACTCAAAGGGTGGGAGAAGTGCTTGGCAAAGTAATTAAGGGGAAAGGGGGGGGTTATGGAGGTTCTGAAAGAAGTGATTTAGTTGGGCAGGAACAGGTATACATAGAGAAGAAATAAAGGAATAAACTGAACTAAAATCATGCACATTTACTGACAATTTATTTTTTCTGTATTTCGGGGAAGATGGTCCCGTGGAGTAAACGCCGTCCAGTACTTTGTGTTTTTACCATATGCAGTCACCACAACAGATCGAGTCCTATTTCGCCTTAGACTTATCCCCACATCATTATATCTTTTTGATGACGATGGAATAAAGACAACAAAATCAGACCTGTTTAAGCTATTTAATTGTCAATGTTGTAATCACAAGCAACACAGTCTATGTTCCTTATGATGTATTCCTCTTTCACCGGGTTGTGTGTGAATACTGGTGAAATGTATTCCTTCTCTAAGGACTGATGATCATAGCAGTTTGTTCCAATAGTTTTACAAACATTTGTCATTTTTATTTTGTTTTCCTTTATCCTTGAAACGTATGTGACTTACGTCAACCAATACTTTGGGTCCAAATGCACTGTAGTGGCTTGACGTCTACCCTGAAAATGGAGCTGAGGAAGGCCCAAAGTTTGCTGAATGTACTCCTTAACCGCGCGATGTGTCTCCCGCTACAGTTTTATTTGATGAAACAATGTCCCCCAACTCTGTTCAAAGAACTTTTCTTAATAAATGAACTTAATAAGAAACGGCTTATCTTAATGTCGATAGAAAAATCATGAGGTGAACGGTATCAGGTCAAGCAGACCATTGAGGATGGAGACTCCTTGAATGTTGTCACAGCCATGAAAAAAGTCATGGCAGGGTAACTACACTTCAGTTTTAGGGAAGATACTGGTCTTGCCAACTGAGCACATAACTCGTAGTGGTGAACGGGAAAGATCTGTGAACAATATCTTTCCTATAAAACCTAGATAAGGAAAGCAAGGGACATCTATTTCCAACCCAAACAACTTTCTCCGGAGAAGCTAAAATAACATTTTACATCTTTCCGCCTTTAGTGGCTGTGATACCGCCTTTCGACAGGGCACACTGAACTTTATCAACCCTACTCAACAGTTCACGAACCTCCAACATGTCACTTGAGATTTCATGGATCTCCTGATGCTGATGAGTGAAGTTCATTGAATGTTGGTACACTGCTGACAGCTCCAATTTTTGAATAACGTTCATCTCCAACTTTTCCAAACACCTAAACGAAAAATAATGGCTTCAACTTAGCACGTTTGCCTCGAACCCAAGTTGCCAATGGCGAGCACTACCTCAAAGTGTACTTGCACGTTTAGATCCCGAACAATAATACAGCTGGATCCACTGCAATGCGGATGGAAGACCACAGAAACGGTCAACACAATATACTGCAAGTAAAGATGCGACGTCAAGCAACTTGTTCCTGCAGCAAAGCGTCGATAAAGTTCAAAAAGTTTGTAAATCTAAGACACTTAACTACGTTGGTCATCAGTTGCTACAGTTTCTAGGCTTACAAACTACTTAAACTCACTTAAGGTAACTTATGCGAAGGACAACAGAAACAACAGCCATGCCCGAGTGAGGACTCGAACCTCCGGCGGTGAGCAACATCGCGCTCCGCAGCAAGGAGCCTTAGAACGCTAGGCCACTCCACCGCCGCCGTTGCTAAAGTGCTCAGTTATATGCAAGGGGCTTAACTGTCCAACAGAAGAAGGTATCTTCGTGGAATCAACACACCATCGGCGGAGAAATCAAATTACCTGTCATGCCATAAGACGACAAAAATTGGCCGACGTTATCTCAACGGGAGGATTTTCCCAGGAAATGTAAGTAAATGTAAACACAGAATAATTAATGCAAAGAACGTTTGTAAAAATTAATCTCTTCAGTTTAATATTGTAATTGAAGTATATTTCCATTTATAAAGACTTTCATTCGATATGGTTTTTTTTTTTTTTTTTTTTTTTTTTTTTTTTTTTTTTTTTTTTTTTTTTTTTTTTTTAAATCGGTTTATTACAACTTTGGACTGACATGGTAATTGATTCACATTAATACATAGATGTAACTACCGTAGGTATTACCTAACTAAATTTCATATAAATATGAATATTTGGGCATCTGTGTATGATTTGAGGTTCAAAAGTAATTTCACTTCGCACAAAAGTCTTCTCGGGATTTTAGCGCTATGTTTAATTTGAGGTATTTATTCACATCTGTGCATAGGAGGGACCAAAGTTTAAGATTTAGGAGCTCGTTTTATGCAGAATTTAATGTTCTAAATATAATGTTCCAGCCTGGCTATTAATTTTTGAGATTAACAAATTTACAGAAGGAAGTGGTTTGAAGTTAGAAGCTATGAAAGATCCCAATCAGTAAATTACGGGGAAAATTATTACATACATTTAAATGAAATGGTAAGCTAATTAACGGTGGAGTGTTGTGCAGGCAGAACATTACAAAAAGAATCGACGAGCAGTTACCTTTAACAATAGATCCATCGGTGGTTGAAATTTGGCTGTAAATGAAATTTTAATAATATAACCACTCGCCGAACAGTGGATGGCAGTTCGTCAATATTAAACTACGACTCGTGTAGCAAACAGTAAAGTAAGATAAGTGACATGATATAAATCGGATAGGAATATTACGTAAGTCAAACACATCGGACTTCTAAAAATTTACAAGAAAATCGACTGCAGGTTCTATTGCCAGTAAATGATAATATTATGGAATAAATTTTGAAACAAGACTGGCAGGCTACACGAAATATCACCATTCAATATTAACTAAAAACTATGCCATCCATTGTTGCGGTGATTCAACAAGGCTGAAAAAGACATTATGGGCGGAGGGAGGATATGGCAAAATTATTAATAAAAATTCATAAGTGCGAATTTAAGTGAGAGGTGGGGGTTTATTTATAAATTTAAGATACGCGCACATCACATATATTTACCTGAATGTACATAATAGCGGCCACATAAAAAATAATAAAGTACAGCTCCAGTCTGCAAGATGCTATCGCTACGAAGTACAAAGCAAGACAGTCTTCTTTGTTACAAAAAAATTGAAAGTGTTGTTCCTAAATTTTCTTTCTCTGACTTTCATAGATAACTATTTTAACATGCCGAAATAATATAAAAATACAAAATTTTCTCCGATAATATCGGGGAAAGGAAACCGTGTCATTATATAAAACTTTAATTTTGCATTTGGAGCAGTCGCTTTTGAGTTACAGGCATTGGAACATGGGCATAACTCATTTTTACACGAAGCTGGTAAAATGTCGATATTTGACGATCGATTGTAGCTAAACGGCTGAACCGATTTTAACTTGTTAGTAAGTCATTCTACAAGAAATTGTATGCTCTTTCATTTCGGTATTGCCGAAATTTCTTTGGGATTCATTGTTTTCTACTTATAGGCGAAAAACGAAAAGAAGTCAATAACTTTCGTTGTTTTTCGGGTCTCAAACTGATGCAGAAGCCAGAAATAGTCCAAACTCATAACACAGTTTTTTTTTTTTTTTTTTTTTTTAAGTCTAACATCGATTAAGATTATTTACAGCTTGTGCTAATTTTTTGGCCAGCACGGCCTTTGTTCGGGATAATTTTCCTGGGTTATACGACCTTTGCTTCGACTTCGACCAGTGGATTGGTACCGTGCAGCCATAGAGGCCCTCACTTCAAGTGGCGTTAAGTCATAGCACTGAATAGAAATTAGTGTTGTGTAGCTACAAGATCGGGGAATAAAATGATGTATTTGAATTCTGAATAAATAATGATTGTTTCAGAAAAAATACGTTGCATTAATTATTTAATACTCCTCGTATTTCACATGGTCTGAAGACGATCCAAATGCGTACCCCAAATTTCTGCTGTAGATCGACTAGTAACGGCGCACATAAGTCAGAGACAGAAAAACCCTAAGTTGCGGTAATAATGTGTCCCTTTCATCTGCCCAAATTTCAAAAGCTGCTATATTTACGTCAGCTGTTCAAAATTGCATTTTCCTACATCATTACAGGCACGGCATTGTTGCACACAAATATGAAGTTTGAACGAAGATTAGGGTTTAGCGAGGCGTCGACATCTTGATCCTTAGAGACGGACGTGGCACACAGTTCTGTAGTATTCCTTCCAATGTGTCTTTGAACAGTGTATTGGGTAAGGAGAGGTTTTACCAGGAGATCCTCTTCATTCTCGACCAAATATTTAGTAAAACTGATTGGAACGTTCACTGGCGCTAGGGTGGCACTCCCATATTGTAAGCCACCATTGGAACGAAAACGAGGTGTTTGTATTCAGTAAATGATGTACAATATCTGATCAAACATGAAATAGACAATGAGTTAAAAGATTCAAATAATGTTTATAAAGACCAAATATTCTTGGAAAGATATTTATAACTTTCCGTCTTTTCGTGGAGACTGAATACAGTGAACTACATTCAATTAAGGCGGACTTGCTTACTCAGTAGGAATCACGCAGTTAACTTTTATCTTGGTTTCCGTCTTCCTCTCTCTGTCTCATATACTCTTTAAACCAAAGGCATAAATAATGTTGTCACTCGACTCGGTACCTGTACCGAGCGACCGCAAAGCTATTTCCATTGAATATCGCTCACATTATTCACCACGTCGAGAGTCAACTTAGTCTGCAAGTACAGTATTCGTCCCTGCAAATGGCAGCCTTCAATTCGCGAAGTTGCCTCATATTTCTGCTACCTAATGGAAGGGGCTTGGTCTCTAAAAGCGTCCTGTACACAATACTTTTCTCGCAGTCTCACGAGAGAAAAATTAGTGGTGTGCTATCAAGTCATGGTGCTATCAGCGCCTAGTCTTCCAGTCAACTTTTCTGAGAATGTCTGATCCAGGCGTCCTAAGCGAGATAAAGATTTACAGAGCCAAATGAACCTGCCTACCCTACAAATCAGCGACAACAGTACCGGAACTGTATCCCACTAGCAGAGGTATCAGAATTTTATTTTTAGATCCGGTCGATTCCCGACCAGATACATTTAGCTTCCTCAATTATTTCGGAAAATATCCATCATTGTCTCAGAAACACACCATATATTAAAAACACTGTTTATGACAAAACAGAAAAACAAGGGACTCTGTACGATATTTCAAATGAAGCTTTCCATTCGAGAGAGGTAAATCACCGTTTATTTATGTGTGTGTGCAAAAAAAAGTAAGATAATCTCTATGCGCGTGAGAAATCTGCAACAAGCATCGTCAGAACGGCGACACATTGTTACTTCGCATTGTTAGACGTCAAACACGAAATAATATATATATATATATATATATATATATATATATATATATATATATATATATATATATATATATATGGGGAAGTGTATGCTCATATTAAAGTTCTTCCGAATACAGATCTGCGCATACAGAATGAAAAGTTGCACAGGGCACAGGAATAACCGGAGAATGAAATTGTTGTTGTTGTTGTTGTCTTCCGTCCACGGACTGATTTGATGCAGCTCCCCAAGCTACCCTGTCCTGTGCAATCTATGAATAAGAACGGCAACCTACATCCTTTTTAATCTACTTACAGTATTCGTGTCTCGGTCTTCCGCTGCGATTTTTACCCCACACACTTTCTTCTATCGCCAAGCTGACAATTCCTTGATGTCTCAGAACGTGTCCCACCAATCTATCCCTTCTCTTAGTCAGAATATCCCAGAAACTTCTTTTCTCCCCAAATTTCTCAAGAAACAGGAAAAGGGTAGAAAAGTGAATAAATCGAAGGAACCATAAGTGGTTGAGAGTTTCAGAGGGATCATTAGGCAAGGATAGACAAAAACGCAGGAAAATAAAACACTAGAAGACAAAGTAACGAGGGCCGCAGAGGATCGTGTAGGTAGAAGGACCAGGCCTAATACAAATCATTGGATAACACAGGAGATACTGAACTTAACTGACGAAAGAAGAAAATATTAAAATACAGTAAGTTAAGCATGCAAAAGAGAGTAAAGACGATTGAAGAATGAGGGTGTCATGATCTGTAAACAGGCTGAGCAGGAGTGGCTAGGAGCAAATGCAAGTCCGTAGAAGAATGTATAACTCGAGGAAAGGGACTGATGACCATTGTAGTTTAGTCCCCCTTAAACAACCCAAAAACCCCAAAACCCAAACTTGAGGAAAGACAGATACTGCCTACAGGAAAATAAAAGACTGGTGGCAGGAAAAGTATCTGTATGTATATCAAAAGCTCAGATGGAAAACCAGTACTAAGCAAAGAAGGGAAAGCTGAAAGGTGGAAGGAATATGTCTAGAGCTTGTACAAGAGAAATGAACTTGAAGGCTGTATTGAAGAAAGGGAAGTAGATGAAGAGGGGGTAGGAGGTAGGAGGTCCGATATTGCGAGAAGAATTTGACAGAGAATTGAAACATATGATTCAAAACAAGGCCCATGGGGAAGGTAAATACCCTCAGACTTCAAGAAGAATATAATAATTCCAATTCCAAAGAATTTAAATGAAATATGAAAATTATAAATCTGTTAAGTTATAACCGCAAAATCCTAACATTTTTTTTTTTTTTTTTTTTTTTTTTTTTTTTTTTTTTTTTTTTTTTTTACTGAAGAATGGAAAAGCTCGTAGAAGATCTCGGAGAAGGTTGGATTAGGAGAAATGTAGGATCACGTGAGGCCACAATCACCTTAAGATTGATCGTAAAAGATACTTTATGGAAAGGCAAACCTTCATTTCTAGCTTTTGTAGCTGTGGAGGTTGATCATGTTGACTGGAATACTCTCTGTAGGATTCTGAAATCAGCAGTGGGTAAAATATAAGGAACAGAAGGTTCTTTGCAACTTGTACAAAAACCAGACAGCAGTTATCAAAGTTTAAGGGCATGAAAGGGATGCAAATGTTGGGAAGAGAGTAAGACCGGGTTGTAGCCTTTCTCCAATGTTATTCAATCTGTGCATTGAACAGCTATGAAGGAATATAATGAAAGATTAGCAGAAGGAATTTTGCGGTTTGCCGATGTCATTGTAATTCTGTCAGAGACAGCAGAGGACCTTGAAGAGCAACTGAACAGAATGGACAGTGTCTTGTAAGGAGGTTATAAGATTAAATTAACTAGAGCAAAACAGGGGTAATAGTGTGAAGTCTAAGAAAATCTGGTGATGCTGGAGGAATTAGATTAGGTAATGACACACATAAAAGTAGTAGATGAGTTTTATTATTTGGGTAGCAAAATAACTTCTGATGACCGAAGTAAAGAAGATGGCTATGGGAAGAAAAGAATTTCTGAAGATGCGAAATTTATAGACATCAAAAATAAATTTAAATGTTAGGAAGACCTTTCTGAAAGTATTTGTCTTAAGAGTAGGATTGTATAGGAGTGAAACGAGGACGAGAAGATCAGACAAAAAGATGATAGAAGCATTTAAAATGTGGTGCTACAGAGGAGTGATGATGTTAGATGGGTAGATCACCTAACTAATAAGGGGGTGCTCAACAAATTTGGGGAGAAAAGAAGTTTCTGGGATATTCTGACTAAGAGAAGGGATAGATTGGTGGGACACATTCCGAGACATCAAGTAATCGTCAGCTTGGCGATAGAAGAAAGTGTGTGGGGTAAAAATCGCAGCGGAAGACCGAGACACGAAGTGTTTGTGATGATTAAATTGTGCTCTGGACAAAAGTGTAACAAATGACCTCCTCATTCATTTCTTTCCCCCATTGCATATCTCTCTAATAAATTTCCTTCTCTTGCCTTTGCTACTACCGAGTTCCAACACAATCAAGTTTTCCTCTTCCTTAAATGTCTGAATAACTTCCTTTATCTCCTCATTCATTTCTTCGAACTCCTCATCATCGGCAGAGCTAGCTGGCATATAAACTTGTACTACTGTGGTTGGTGTTAGCTTCGTGGCTGTTCACTATGCTGTTCATAGTAACTTTCTCGTTTCCTGTTATTCTATTCATTGTTAGATCTACTCCTGTGTTCCCCCCAACTGATTTTGTATTTATAACCCTGTACTTCATTGACCAGAATCCTGTTCAACCTGCCACCGAATTTGGCTAATTCCCGCCGTAACTAATTCCAATCTACCCATTTCTCTTTTCAAATTTTCTAACTTACCTACTCGATTAAGGGACAAAACATTCTACTCTCAGATCAGTAGAATGCCTGTTTTTTTTTTTTTTTTTTTTTTTTTTTTTTTTCTTGATGACATCCATCTGAGTAGTTCCCGGCCGGAAATGTGAATGGAAGGACTATTTTACCTCCGGAATATTTTACCTAAGAAGACGCCATTATTATGTATTCATACGGGAGAGCTCCATGTCCTCGGAAAAAGCAACGACTTTGGTTACCCATTGCTTTTAGCCGTTCGCAGTATCTGCATGGCAAGCCATGATAGCTAATGTTACAAGGCCAGCTACGTCAGTCATCCAAACTGTTGCCTCTGTAACTACTGAGAAAGTCTGCTACCCCACTTGAGAAACCACACGTTCGTCTGGCCCCTTCACATATACCCCTCCTCTGTGGTTGCAACTTCTGTACGGCTATCTGAATCGATGAGGAAGGCAAGCCAACCACCTCGGAAAAAAACTGTGGTTCGTGGGGGTGGGAAATAAGAGTACTCCACTGAAATACAGACCTATATCACTAACGTCGATTTGGAGTAGGTGTTTGGTGCTCATAGTGTATGCGAACAGCTTGACGAAAACGCTCTATTGAAAATAATCAACCTGAGTTCGGAAGTATCATTATTGTGCAACAAAACTCTCTCTTGTCACATATTAATAAGTGCTCTAACAGGAACTCATGTTTTGGCTCCATATTTCCAGGAGGTTTTTGACACTGTTCCTCGCCGACTTTGCAGTATCGTCCCAATTATGCACCTTGATCTATAATGTCCTAAGAAAGGTCACAGTTCATGGTAACAGATCTGAAATCAGCTCGTAAAAATAAGTACTATCTATATCACATTTTCAATTGTCCGAAAGAACAGACACCACATCAATTTCTACAATGGTCTTGGGCTAGTTGCAGATGATCCTCTCATTTACCGTGTAATAAATTTATCAGAAGTTCAGTACCATTTACTGTATTATCGAGACAAGATTCATGAATGTTTCGAGAAGTGGCATTCGACCCTAAATAAAGAAAAGTGTGAGATCATCCATATGCACACCAAAAGAAAACCGTTAAATTTTAGTTTCAGATAAGTCGCATAAGTATCACGTTTGTCAATTCAACTAATGCTTAGGAACGACCACGTAGATAATACATCTACATCTACATACATACTCCGCAATTCACCGTAAGGTGCGTGGCGGAGGGTACACTGTACCACTACTAGGCATTTCCTTTCCTATTACTATTCCAAATTGAACGAGGAAAAAAAGAATGCCTATATGCCTCCGTACGAGCCATAATTTCTCTTGTCTTGTCTTTGTGATCTTTACGCGAAATGTAAGTAGGCGGCAGCAAGATCGTACTACACTCATCTTCAAATTCCGGCCCTCTAAATTTACTTAACAGAAATTCACGAAAAGAACGTCGTCTTTCTTCCAGCGATCCCCAATTGAGTTGCCGGAGCATTTCCGTGATACTCGCGCATTGGTCGAACCTACCGGTAACAAATCGAGCTGCTCGCCTCTGAACCGCTTCTATGTCTTCCTTCAAACCGATCTGCTACGGGTCCCAAATACTTTAGCAATACTCAAGACGTGGTCGTACAAGCGTTTTATACGCGGTCTCCTTTACAGGTGAAGTACATCTTCCCAAAATTCTCCCAATAAACCGAAGTCGGCTGTCTGCCAACTAGAAATTTTGTCTAAGTCAACCTGTATGCTATTACAGCCAGTTACAGCCGACACCCTCCCATACACCACAGCATCATCAGCAAACAGCCGCAAATTACAACTTACTCTGTCCATCAGATCATTTATATAGATAGAAAATAATAGCGGTCCATCAGATCATTTATATAGATAGAAAATAATAGCGGTCCTATCACACTCCCCTGGGGCACGCCTGACGATACACTCGTCTCTGATGAACACTCGCCGTCGAGAACAACGTATTGCGTTCTATTACTTAGGAAGTCTTCCAGCCAGTCACAAATCTGTGAACTTATTCCATAAGCTCGTATCTTCGTTAGCAGTCTGCAGTGTGGCACCGCGGCGAACGCCTTTTTGAAGTCGAGAAAATACAATCCGCCTGTTGCCCTTCGTCCATGGCTCGCAAGATGTCATGTGAGAAAAGGACAAGCTGAGTTTCACATGAACGATGTTTCCTAAACCCGTGCTGATTCATGGAAAGAAGCTTTTCCGTTTCAAGGAAATTTACTATATTCGAACTGAGAATATGCTCCAAAATTCTACATGAAACTGATGTCAATGATATTGGCCTGTAATTGTATGGGTCAGTTCTCTTTCCTTTCTTATACACGGGAGTCACCTGCGCTTTTTTCCAATCACTAGGAACTTTGCGCTGAATTAAAGATTCGCTATAAATGCAAGCTAGGTAGGGGGCC
The DNA here is from genome assembly GCA_026315105.1 of Locusta migratoria. Taxonomy (NCBI): domain Eukaryota; kingdom Metazoa; phylum Arthropoda; class Insecta; order Orthoptera; family Acrididae; genus Locusta; species Locusta migratoria. The sequence continues at coordinate 548,606,144 of CM048745.1, read as the reverse complement.
AACGCCGCAGAATAGTCTTTGTAAAACCGAACTGGTATTCCATCCGGACCAGTAGACTTTTTCGTATTTAGCTCTCTCAGCTGCTTCTCTACACCGGAAATACCTATTGCTATGACCCCCATTTCGGAATTAGTACGTTGGTCAAATGATGGTATATTTGTGCGGTCCTCCTGCGTGAAAGATTTCTTAAAGGTTAAATTTAGAACTTCAGCTTTCCGTTTGCTTTCTTCTATTACTGCCCCGGAATGATCAACGAGTGACTGGACAGTGGGCTTTGACCCGCTTATCGATTTTACATAGGACCAGAATTTTTTCGGGTTCTCGGAAAGATCTTTTGCTAAGGTATGGCTGTGATTATTGTATGCTTCACGCATCGATCTTTTTATAGACGCACGAATCTCTACTAATTTTTCCCTGTCATCATTTGTGTGTTCTTTTTTGAATCGAGAGTGCAACAGCCTTTGCTTTCTCAGCAGCTTTCTAACATTATTATTATACCACGGTGGATCTTTTCCATCCTTAATCGTCTTTACTGGCACATTATGAACAATGCACTTAAATTTAGTCCACAATTCCTCTACATCCATAGTCCCGGAATTAAACGATGCCCATTCATTTTCTAAGTGCGATCGTAACATTTGCTTGTCAGCTCTTCCCAACAAAAACACGCTCCTAGCCTTCTTGATTGGTTTATGAACTTTGGTCACCATCGACGCTATGACGATATCATGATCACTAATTCCTGTCTCTACACAGACATCGTTAATAAGGTCAGGCCTGTTTGTGGCTATAAGGTCTAGAATATTTCCATTGCGCGCGGGTTGCCGGTTTAACTGCTCAAGACAGTTTTCGGAGAAAATGCTTGTGGAGAAATGCTAAGCAAAGGCTGAGCTTTCGTAGTAGCACTTAGAAAATGCAGCAAATCCACGAAACAGCCTACTGGAATATTTCTGCGTAGTGTGGGATCTGTACCAGACAGGACATCGGAAGTTACAAATACGTGCAACTCGTTTTGTATTATCATTCAATAGGGGAGGGAGTATCGCGGATACGATACGCGAATTGGGGTGTCAGTCATTAAGATGAAGGCGCGATTAGTTTCGTTGCGGTGAGATCTGTGTACGAAATTTCAGTTTTGTCATTCGAAAGCGCGCGCGTTTGTAGCACAACTATCAATAATGAATAGAAACATCCCTAAACGTTTGAACTACACAAAGAAGTAAATAAAGCCTCGTTGACCGCCATACGACGGACCGGAGTTAGATTCCCGGCGGGTGACTGGTTGTTACGCGTTTGTCCTCATCTTCGCTTTCATCGATACGCAAGTCGTCGAAGTCGCGTCAGTAAAAAGACTTTCAGTAAGCGGCCGAAAGCGATGTGGTCATCCCAGGAACTAACACCGCACGAACATTTGTTTACCATCGAATGCAAAAATACTATTGAATGGAATACAACACAAACTACTCTCCATAAACCTAAAATTAACTTAAATAATACAAAACATCCTGTGTGCTGGTGTGTTGAAATAGAACCGCAACGCTGTCGAAATGTGTTTATTTAAACACGATCGGATTCACATCAATTGAGATGCATCTTCAGGTACATTACGACAATGATTTCACGTTCTATGAAGGTCAGCGACTAGCATTCGGGAGGCCCTGATAGAATACTATCACAATACAATGTGGTCGTCAATCTAATATATAAAGCAGAGTGTCCGTATAGTTGTACGTATTGCAAAGAAATCTACAATTTTGTTCCAATCTTTATGAAATTTTGCACAAGTAAGCATCAATCCTTGACAACGGTCACCGTAAGTGTAAGAATCACGTACGATACATAGTTCACGAGATATGACGTCATAAACAATGAGATGGGCGGAAAACTGCTGCATTTAGCGACAATACTGCTCATTTTCTCCTAAACCACTGGACCGATTTCAACCAAATGTGGTACAAACATTCCTTGCCGTGAGGTACAATTGCTGCAGGGTTAATAATCATATATGACATATGGTTCAAAAGATATTACGTCATAACCAATAGAAATCGCAATAAATGCCATAAAATGCGGCGAGACTTTCGAAATACACTGTATGAGAATGACAGTACTTAGCGACTTGCAACAAACTTTAAACATAATTTCAAACCTTTATTAAACTTTTTCTCGCTGGCAACTATAATAAAAAGATGAAAGAAAAAAAGTTTCTCGCTTACTACTTTTCCGCTGTTTATGGAGTAAAACTACGGCTGTCGGTATGACGTTACAATTTATAATTTTTACACTAAAAATCGTAGCAGACAGTATACACGCATATAGCTGATTGTAGTTTCTAAATTGTATCACATTCCGACACGTAGTTCATAAGCTAGGAGCACATAAACAGTAACGTTCCGCCGTTCATGGACTAAAACTACGGCTGTCGGTATGACGTTACAATTTACAATTTACAATTTTTACACTAAAAATTGTAGCGACAGGAAATTTTACAGACAGTATACACATATATAGTTGAGTGTACCTTCTAAATTGTATCAAAGTACGATACGTAATTAATGAGAGATGAGCAGATAAACAGTAACTTTCACGGAAAACTGCCCCATGACGCACCAAGTTTTAATCTATTACAATTCTTTACTACTAATTGTATTCTCAAGAGATTTTACACTTATACAGCCCTTATACAAACGAATATATACCTGAGAAATGTCAGGAATAAAGAAATAAATACCAGGGCAACGCCGTGTTTTCAGCTAGTCATTAAATAACTTCCAGTTCGAAGAAACGAGCAATATGGGTGGATCGGGAACAAACGACATCTCCAAAAAGAGGAAGTGCTGCAACCACGGTACGTACACAACAAGCGCCCACAAAGGCTGCGTGAGATGGCATGGTATATAGCAGAGTGATACGTCAAAATACTTAGTTGACTCCTGCCTACGCAAGGAGGAATTATCATGATAGTAAAATAAGAGAAATCCGAACTCGTACGTAAAGATTTAGGTGATCGTTTCCCCGCGTACCATTAACTGATGCGGTATGGAGATGGCTAGATGAACACTAACAGGCACTCAAGTCTGAATTTAAGAGTAGTTACTTAGATAAACCCCAAAACTAAACATAATAAAAAATGGTACTGTATGGAACATCCGAGAAATTATATGTGACTCATTCAGTGAAGTTTATTTAGCTGTTCTGCTACGACGGAATGACTTGACCCCGGAAGTACGAGCGAGTAGATGCGTGCCGTCAGCGATAAGATCTGGGTTCGGTCAATACATGGTCCAGCACGATACAGATGAAGCACCGGACGCAAGCGCTCATGAATAACGCATGCTAACCGGATTGCAAAGCGGTCGCTAGCGGCTGTCGTGTGCCACGGGCGACGGAACGCCGCCGCGGTCGGTCGCATTTGCAGATGTGCGCCTCACTAAGGAGTAATGGCGGCATACATCTTCCTTGTCCTATCTGCATCGGCAAAGATCTGTCTGCGGTCACTGCCAGTGTAGCTCGTGTCTGCTGGGATACGCCGTTGCAGGGTATTAAAATAGATTTCACTTTGAATGGGATCCCATAAAACAACTGTGCGCTCATCTCCATTCCTAACGCTGTTTTCTTCGTCAGTGATGTTACCTTTAATTGCTGATATATTAAATAACAGAAATCTGAGTGTAATATTTCAAATGTTTGTAAATCTATCGCATCAAACTGCGTGGTCATAAGTCCGTAGCTTACAAACTACTTAAACCTAGGTAAACTAACCTAAGGACAAACACACACACCCATGCCCTAGGGAGGACTCGAACCTCCACGGAGAGCAACCACGCGCTCCGCTTTAGACCGCTTGGCTACTCCACCGCGGCTAGACGGTAGAGATCACGCGCAGGTTGGGGGGGGGGGGCTGGCCGTGCGCTGTGACGTCACCTGGTGACCACAGCCGACAGGAAAGGCCGCCACGAAAAACTTATCAAACGACTGCAGGAAAACTATTTTATGAAAAAAAAAAAAAATACTTTCTTACATCTAGCGTAAGGTTATTTACAACTTGTACAAAAACCAGACAGCGGTTGTCAGAGTTGAAGGGCATGAAAGGGATGCAGTGGTTAGAAATGGAGTAAGACAGGGTTGTAGCCTTTCTCCAATGTTTTTCAATTTGTACATCGAGCAAGCTATAAAGGAAAGCAAGGAGAAATTTGGTGAAAGAATTAAAGTTCAGGGGGAAGAATTAAAAACTTTGCGTTTTGCCGACGACATAGTAATTCTGTCAGATACAGCAAAGGACCTGGAAGAGCAATTGAACGGAATGGACAGGGTGCTGAAAGGTGCATATAAGATGAACATTAACAAGAGCAAAACTAGGGTAGTGGAGTGCAGTCTAAGAAAATCAGGTGATGCTGAAGGAATTAGATTAGGTAACGAAGCAATAAAGGAGGTAGATGAGTTTTGTTACTTGGGCAGTAAAATAACAAATGATGGTCGCAGTACAGAGGATATAAAATGCAGAATGGCAATGGGTAGAAAAGCGTTCTTGAAAAAGAGAAATTTTTTAACTTCGAATATTGATTTAAGCGTAAGGAAGTTCTTTCTGAAGGCATTGCCATGTATGGGAGTGAAACATGGACGATAAACAGTGCGGACCGGAAAAGGATTGAGGCTTCTGAAATGTGGTGCTACAGAAGACTGCTGAAGATTAGGTGGGTGGATCGCGTAACTAATGAGGAGGTACTGAACAGAATTGGGGAGAAAAGAAATTTCTGGCATACCTTGACTAAGAGAAGGGATAGATTGGTAGGACACACTCTTAGACATCAAGGAATTGTGAATTTAGCGTTGGAGTGAAGTGTGTGGGGTAAAAACCGCAGAGGAAGACCAAGAGATGGATACAGTAAGCAGATTCAGACAGATGTAGGTTGCCGTTCTTATGTGGAGATGAAGAGGCTTGCTCAGGATATGGTATTGTGGAGAGCTGCATCAAACCAGTCTCCGGACTGAAGACCACAACAACAACATCTTATAGCTTGAAAACTCCGCTCGATGAAGGACTGAATTGCCGCGGTGGAGTAGACGAGTGGTCTAAAGCGTCTCTCTGCGGAGCGCGCGGTTGCTCGGCGTGGAGGTTCGAGTCCTGCCTGGGGCATGGGTGTCTGTGTTGTCCTTAGGTTAGTTTAAGTAGTCTGTAAGCTACGGACTGATGACCACGCAGTTTGGTCCGATAGAATTACACTATTTTTGAAGGACTGAATTTCTATTAATTATTCTGCATACTTTTTTAGTGCTGTATAAATGAAGTAAATGGTTGCAATAAATATTATGATTTTGTAGAGGTAAAGACGCATTGGGTATTCATTTTGGATCATATGTTGCTGCGTATGAATGTTGTGAACCTGTCGAAGTAAATAATTATTTCATGTATTAGTTTATTGTTCTCACTTCTTAAATGGTCAACTTCTTTAGTTAATTCAGCTACAATTATTCCATCATTGGCAACGGCAGTGCTCGCTGAGGAGGTTTCGGAATTACTACTCCTAATGATTTCCTCAACGGAATTGTTTATACAATTTACGCTGTCATATTTGTCATTTGTTGTTAACAATAACATGTACTTCTTTTCGGTTCTTCCGTCTTTCTACTCTGACTTCATGGCATTCAGAAGAACCTGTCTTGACTACATCGATGCACTTAGGCAGATTCTAAGAAGGGACCGCATCTGTCTTTAATATACGTTTCAATGGAAGGTTTAATAGTTCATTTTTCAAGTCTCGAACATAATTAGACTCTTTAAAATGTTCTGAAATTACACGACCAGTATCAGGGTGGAGAGCATCTAATCGCTTACACGAGTTTATCCACTTTAACCTTACTTCTTTATCTCTCGGAAATCTGTGAAATATCGCATTCTTCTGTCTGCCGTGGTTCGTAAAGCACGCAACAGCACAACACACCATCGTCACTAATAAGCCATCACTTATCACTTACAACTACTTAATACATACACAAACCTAAAAGAGACAGTGGGAAACCATTTCTGTGGAGATAAACTCATAATAGCAACGCTATGGTCGCATAGGAAAACTGTGCTGGTCTCCTGGTGACGTCAGTGGCGCGGCATACGTGGCAGGCGAGAAAGACAGGCCTCAGCGCACACATCATGCCGCGTAAGCAAGATAGGTCCGAGCCAGCGCGATCGCTACCCGATTGGCCGGCCGCTGGGGCAGTCACTGAGATAGCGAACGTGCCGGCTCGGAACTACCTTGCTTACGTGGTATGGCGTCTGCGCTGGAGCCTGTATTTTCCGTTGGCCGCGTGCGGCATACGACTGCGCAGCCGGCGGTTGACCGCTACCGTCTAATCTAGTATCCGTAATAGCACCATATCAAACTGATCTACTTTATTCTATTAAAAATGTAACATTTTAATTTTTATACTATAAAACACAGTCCATATAGCAGGATGAGGCAGAAAATGAAGAAATAATGGTAAACGAATAAAGCATGATTTTTATATACAATTAAAATGAATCTGACAACTTCGAAAGTTTTCTAAAAGATTATTTGAAAGATCAGGCTTGATTCCATGGTGGAACCTGTGCTCAACGACTGTATTTGACTTGTAGAAATTTGAAGGATATTATTTTCGAGTTTTTCGTAAATTCGTTCAACATTTATTAAACTTATTTGAATTTCAAGGGGGTGGGCATCTGGATAGATGCTCTTTATATCTGGTACGTGACTTCTTGGCTTGGTAGAGCGACAGACTATAAATGCAAAGGTCGCGGGTTCAATCTCTGCCAAGTCCTAGGTTTTTTTTTTATCCGTCAGTTTTCACTTCTTTCAACTCTGACAATGCAGCTGATGTAAAAAGTCCAGTAGCACCTTAGTTTGGAATCTACGTGAAACTGTAGTTCCCCCTATAACTGGTTGGGTAAGTCCACTCAAACCTCGGAGGAAGGACCATTCCTAGTAGAACGCTTTGGTGTGCAAGTCAATCTTCGGATTGTTGACTGATAAAAAAAATTTAAAAAAAGATTTGCTTCACTTAGTAGAATACAGGAACCAGTAAAAACGGAGATAATAAAGGATAATCTACAACGTACTGTGATATAGAAGTTATTTAATTTTGTCTACCACGCAGGGGGCGCGGGATTGATTCCCGGCAGGTAACCGGGTGTTGTGAGATGCCCACATAATCATTTTCATCACCATCGACACACAAGTCGCCGAAGTGGCGTCAACTGAAAGGTTCAAAAAATGTTCAAATGGTTGTTTAGCATATGGGACTTAACTACGGGGTCAACAGTCCCTAAACTTACAAACTACTTATGAACTAACTTATACTAAAGACAGCACAAACATCCATTCCCGATGGGGGACTCGAACCCCTGAGGGCGAACGGCCAAGCGCACCGCAGCACGGCGCTCCAGTATACGCACGGCTAATCCGCCGCGGCCAACTAAAAGGACTTATACTAGGCAGCCGATCTCCTGTCCAAAAACGCAATACGATCATTTCTTTTCTTTTTCTGTTTTTCCTTTAGAGAAAACTCATTTCGTTCGTGTGTAGTGGCCATCAGAGAAAGAATGGTTCACTACACGAACTATCGTTGCGCCGGCCGCGGTGGCCGAGGGGACTGAGGCGCTCCAGTCACGGTCTGCACGGCCACTACGGTCGGGGGTTCTAATCCCCCCTCGGGCATGGATATTTGTGCCCAATGGCGACACAATAAAAATGGGCGTGACGTATTTAACATTCCAAATCATTATAATTGGCATGTTCTGATGTGTTCTGATATAAACATTACATCATTGCAAGCATTATAATCTAATCATTAGTAGATAAAATGTAACGGTCAATAGTAAAATATTATAAATGTCAGTTAGGATAAAAAGGGAACATGTAGCGGCCAATGAGGCTATGTGAAAAGTAATGTTTATATCAGAACATGCCGATTATAATGATTTGGAATGTGAAATATGACACGTCCATTTTTCTCGTGTCGCCATTGGGCGCCAAAAGTTTTAAATTATCTGAGTTCTGTTGTTTTAATTATTTCACGTTGCTTTCTCTACGGCATAATGTTTGTCACACTCGAAAATGGCCTAACATAGAGGCCGAAACCGGTAGTGTGGGCTTAAATAAAGCACCAATAAATGTAACGGGAGCTGGAGTTTCATTAAATTGAACCACAGTTGCTGCAACAGCAAGCATCCAGTCATGCAGAAACTAATAATGTTGATCATCCTACCTCGTCCTTACCCAGAAATCTGAGCGTGAGCTCCATTTCTAATGACCACGCTGTCGACGGGACGTTAAACCGTAAACTACCTCCTTCAGATGATGATACCAATAGAGGATCAAAACCAGTCATCCTAATTGAAATAAAATCAGTCATCTTGGCCTGAAAACATTTGTCACTAAATTATTTGATCACCCCAACTAGCAACTAAGATGTATTCCATACATTAGAGCTAAGGGGCCGCGCGGGAGTAGCCGAGCGGTCTGGAGCGCTGCGTTGTGGATCACGAGACCTCTCGCGTCGAAGGTTCGAATCCTCTCTCGGGCATGGATCTGTGTGTTTCCATAGGTCAGTTTAACTTAGCTTTTTTTAGTTGTTTGTGAGATAGGGACTAATAACCAAGCTGTTAAGTTCCACAGATTTACAAATATTTGAATTTCAGAGATAAAGGATCAAGTGCTTTGGATTGCTGTTAGCCCAACGAACATTTTTGTACCAATCAGAAGAACGGGAACAATGTAGCTATGTGCAGGGTCTTAGGAGAATAGTGATGTATCCATGTTTCAGCCACACGAAACGACGCTCAAAGTCCTACGGATTCTCCTTGAATAGCTGCAAACGTTCCTTTTGGTCAAGCGTGAGCAATCGCGGCACCCGTCTTTGGGATAGCTTTCTCACGTCGAAATGTTTATGCAAAATATTATGTACCCGTTAATTCGAGATGCCCACAGCACTAGCAATCCTACACACATGAACTCGTCTTTCATCCATCACCATATCATGGATTTTATTAATGATTTCTGGAGTCGTAACCTCCCCAGGGCATGCAGAAGGTTCAGCGTCACTTCTTCCCATATAGCCACCTCTTATAAACCTAATCGAAGGTGCAGAGTCATCATAATGGTTATCAAGGTTCACTTTAATCTCCTGAGACGTTTTTCCTTTCATAAAGTAATGTTTAATCACGAAACGAAATTCTTCTTCGTCCATTTCTTGACAATCACTCGACTTCCTTGATTCACACGAATGCCAAACACAAAGAAATAGATAAATATGGCTGAAACTTTCTGTGTGTTGTTCCCAAAGATGCTACTAACTAAACATGACCTCGATACGCCCCGGTGGTGCCATCTCTCGGACAGTTGTTTCCTCGCTGGAGAACGTAGTGGAGAACGGTGTGAGGAAGGTGACTCTGCCCTCCAGCACACGTACTAATTAGTGGCGGCTCGTACAAAATTTGATCAGTGTGCTACAATATTGCCGGCCGCCGTGGTCGAGGGGACTGAGGCGCTCCAGTCACGGTCTGTACGGCCACTACGGTCGGGGGTTCGAATCCCCCCTCGGGCATGGATATTTGTGCCGTCCTTAGTGTTAGCTAGTTCGTAAGTAGTTTGTAAGTTTATGGACTGATGACCCCGTAGTTAAATCACATAAGCTATACAAACATGTGAACATTTTTTTGCTACAATATTACAAAAATAAACAGGAAACAAAATATACTAAAATAAAAGGCGTGACTGACAATGGAAATAACGGAGCTTAGCAATATCCCCACCACGTCATCTGCGTTCTACACAAGTGACCAATGAAACTGCTTGGCTGAAAAGCGCAGTTTCACTCGCATGTTGGATATACATTACTAATGTTGTTTGTGATTGAAGTTTTATTTACAGAAATTAAAAATTTGAATACGAGCTTCACACAAGTAGGTTTGAGAGACAACGCGCAAAACGCCTGAGCCAGCGCGCTATTTGACTCAGTATGCCGCAAAATTCATCATATACTATTCTTCCGCAACCGTTACACGCAGTGCGAAGAGAAATATTGATCTGGCGCTGCAGTCGGTCTCAGCACACATGAGCCGCGGAGGAGTAGCCGAGCGGTCTAAAGCGTCTCGCTGCGGTTCGAGTCCTCCCTGGGGCATGGGTGTGTGTGTTGTCCTTAGGTTAGTTTACCTAGGTTTAAGTAGTTTGTAGGCTACGAACTGATGACCATGCAGTTTGGTCCGATAGATTTACAAATATTAGAACAACAGCAGACATGAGTCGCCAGGCCTGACGTCACGTCTGCGCATGCGCACTAGCGAACAGGCGACTGCGCCGCCTCTGCTCACGTACCAGAGCGGCTGAATCCCACTTCAGCACACGGAGCTGGTTTCCAGCTATCGCGGCGAGAGCGCTCCAAAATGCGTTTTCATCCTTATTACTAGCATTCTAATACGAATTGGAAAGGAACTGGCATAATTTTATTGTGATATCCGGCTCGTATTCCAAGAGAAAGGATGTAATTTTATAGCGATTTCTCGCTTGCATTCGAAGAGAAATGGCATAATTTTAGTAATATATTTACAGTGTGCTGCAGCACATTAGCACATTATCACCAACCGCCACTGGGTTTACGTAGTTTGTAAGCTACGGACTGATGACCACGTAGTTTGGTCCGATAGATTTATAAACATTCGAACATTTTGGTCCCATAACCTACACAAATTGTATAACTGCAACTGCTGAAAAGGAGGCCAAAAACACGAAGAAATATGTACAAATAAATAGATAAATATGGCTGAAACTTGCTGTGCGTTCTTTCCAAAGATGCTACTAACTAAACATGAGCTCTATAGTCTATACACTCCGGTGGTACCATCTCTCGGACTGTACACTCATCGTGCAGTTGTTTCCTCGCTGGAGAACGTATTGGAGGTAGGGTTGCCAGATCTCCGGGCTCCGCCCGGATTGCCCGGGTTTGGAATGAATTCTCCGGGTCTACGGGCCAATGATTCTCATCTCCGGGCTTGAATGCAACCTTCATCTTAACTTTTTTTTTACAATGCTTTTTAAGTACTATGCTCATGTAGCGACGATCTACATCGAACTTAACGTAACTTAAACTAAGGACGAACACAACATCCATGCCCTAGGAGGGGATTCGAACCTCTGGCGGAAGCAGCCTCGCGCACCGCGGCAAGACGCTTCAGTGCGCTCGGCCATTCCCGGCCGGCTCCTCTCTCGTAATTATGAATAACTTTATATAAATGTCAATTTCTTATTGCAACAAAACGCTACTTTTCTATTCTTCCTCTGAAAACTTTTCATTGTTGCGTCGGTAGTAATGGGCTAGCGCATTATTAAGCAAACACTGTTGCGGCAACGTGTCAGCTGGCGACGTCTATTATTTGTGTTCGTTCGGTCATTGTTTATCAGTTTACCGGCAATTTTTTGAATACTCGGATCGTGTGTGAACAGACAAGCTTACATTAACTCAGATTAGTGAGTAATAACAGTGAAATGAAGAGACGACATCTAAGTTCGTTCCGTGAAGAATTGTTGCAGGAAGAAAATTATAAAGAGTGGCTACAAAAAGTCGATACTGATGAGTGTATGTGTAAGTGCAGAATATGCAATATCTAATTTACTCTTAAGTACGACGGAGTGAAAGCTGTGAATAAACATTTACAATCAGAAAGACACAAAGCGAATATTACCACACAAAAGAAGAATCAGTCGCTTCTTAATTTCTTGCCGAAATAATTTTATGTAGAAAACGACAATGCTTGTTGGGGGGGGGGGGGGGGGTGAGTCATTGGCCAAGGGGGAGGGGGACACGTCTGGTCTCCGGGCCTGCCTCGAGTTCAATCTGGCAACCCTAATTGGAGGCATGAGGCACGGTGTGAGGAAGGTGGCTCTGCCCTCCATCACACGTACTAACATTATGGTTCCGGTATTTCCTATCTTTCCTGGTATTGCAGCCTCGAAACTCGTCACACAGTGGAGGGGGAATGGGAGGTGTGGTTGAGGCGTGGTGTGAGGGGGCGGCTGTCCTGTTACCGGGAGGCAGCCACGTGTCGCCGGCCCATCCATCGTGGCGGGAAGACGCGCCGCTCGGCACTATCATTTGCTCGGCCGGACGATCGTATCTCGGCAACATGCATTATTTGCGTCTAGTAAGTGGCCCCGCGACGACGCGGCCGTGTTCCCAGATGTTATCGCGGCTCGTCCTCCGCTGCCGCCCAGACGACAACAATGTGCTCGCGGTCGTGGAATGTACGAATACACACAATGGCTCATTGCCACATTGTCACTGCGCGGGCGTGCGCCGTATCGGCACGGCTCAGGGCGACTTCCCCGGCCGGCTGCGAACTCCGCTATGCTCACTTTTTCTGAAGCGAGATACATTTTATGATGGGAGGGGGCCCGTTAGGTGCGAATGTAGAGGAGGTGGGTAGTAGGATGCGAAATTGAAGTGCCACTTCTTCACCTACATCAACACCGTTTGCAGGTAGTAGGGACATGATTTAATGTATATTTATGTGCTTATAATGTAAATAAGTTACATGACAAGTGCTTAAAGTTTTGTGTTCATTTTTTTTCCTTTTTTTGAAAAAAAAAATCGAGAAGGAACATTGCGACAGCACAGTCTAACATACACGTTCACGAAACCACTATTGATATTCGCCTTACACCACGACAGCAGCGTTCGAAGCGGCCGCCAAGGTAGGTTACATGTCCGAATACGATATCAGGTGAATGTAAATAGTATCTGGTGAGGATTTTCCGCCGTATGCAAGACACCTGATTTTTAATTTTTCCCAAACATGTTTCAGCACATTTTGTGCTATCATCAGTGGGAATTTCTTTTTTTTTTTTTTTTTATTCCGAAAAATTTTAGTTACTGTACAATAGTTTTTTCAGGTACTTCTAAAACTTTTTTGGAGGTTCATTCATTTTTAATTTTACTTAGGTTATCTGACGATATAACTATTTCAGTTTAGTGAAAATTAAGCCTAGATATACGAGTATCACATTTTCTTACATACCTTTTACATTAGGCTACATAAAACTCTTTAAGTAGCCTACTTATTTGTTGTTTTGGTAAACTATTTACAAACTTGTCATCTGCAAACATAACAAACAGTTTAAAGTTTCTTACTTTCTAATTTTCTGTTCGAAAAAACGTGTCATTTCTGTTTAGTACGTACGATTCCCACTCCCATGGACCACAGACATTGCCGAGGTGGGGTGGCTTGCGTGCCTCAACGATACAGATAGCCGTACCGTAGGTGCAACCACAGCGGAGGGGTATCTGTGGAGAGGCCAGACAAACGTGTGGTTCCTGAAGAGGGGCAGCAGCCTTTTCAGTAGTTACAGGGGCAACAGTCTGGATGATTGACTGAGCTGGCCTTGTAACATCAGCTAATGTGACTTTGCCACACAGCTACTGCGAACGGCTGAAAGCAAGGGGAAACTACAGCCGTTACCTTTCCCGAGGACATGCAGCTCTACTGTATGAACATATGATGATGGCATCCTCTCGGGTAAAATATTCCGGAGGTAAAATAGTCCCCCATTAGGATCTCCGGGCGGGGACTACTCAGGAGGATGTGATCATCAGGAAAGACAATACTGGCATTCTACGGGTCGGAGCGTGGAATGTTAGATCCCTTAATCGAGTAGGAAAATTAGAAAATTTAAAAAGGGAAATGCATAGGTTGAAGTTAGATATAGTGGGGATTAGTGAAGTTCGGTGGCAGGATGAACAGGATTTCTGGTCAGGTGAGTACAGGATTATAAATAAAAAATCAATTGGGGGTATCACAGGAGTAGGATTGATAATGAATAAGAAAATAGGAATGCGGGTAAACTACTATGACCAGCACAGTGATCGCATTATCATTGTCAAGATAGATACGAAGCCAACACCGACAACAGTAGTACTGGTTTATATGCCAACTAGCTCTGCCGATGATGAGGAAATCGAAGAAATATATGAGGAGGTAAAGGAAATTATTCAGACAATTAAGGGAGAGGAAAACTTAATTGTTATGGGAGACTGGAATTCGGTAGTAGGACAAGGAAGGGAAGGGAAGATAGTAGATTAATATGGTCTGGGCAAAAGGAATGAAAGAGGAAGCCACTTGGTAGAATTTTGCACAGAACATAATTTAGTTATAACAAACACCTGGTTAAAGAATCACAAAAGAAGGTTGTATACGTGGAAGAGACTAGGAAACACCGGAAGGTATCAGATAGATTTTATAATGGTAAGACATAGATTCCGGAACCAGGTTTTAAACTGTAAAACATACCCAGGGGCAGATATAGACTCTGACCATAACTTGTTGGTTATGAACTGTAGGCTGAAACTAAAGAAACTACAAAAAGGTAGGAAAATAAGGAGATGAGACCTGGATAAATTGAAGGAACGTGAGGTTCTTAAGAATTTCAGAGGGAGCTTTAGGCAACAATTGACAGAAACAGGGGAAAATGAAACAGTAGAAGAGGAATGGGTAAAATTGAGAGATGAAATAGTGAAGGTAGCAGAGGACAATATAGGTAGGAAGGCAAGACCTACAAAAAATCCTTGGATATCACAGGAAATACTAAATTTAATCGATGAAAGGAGAAAATATAAAAATGCAGTAAATGAAACAGGCAAAATGGAGTACAGACGACTAAGAAATGAGATTGACAGGAAGTGCAAAATGGCTAAGCAGGAGTGGCTAGAAGGCAAATGCAAGGATGTAGAAGAATGTATAAATAGGGGAAAAATAGATACAGTCTACAGGAAAATAAAAGAAACATTTGGAGATAAGAAAAACAGATCTATGAATATCAAGGACACTGATGGAAAACCAGTTCTCAGCAAACAAGGGAAAGCTGAAAGGTGGAAAGAGTATATAGAGGGGCTCTACAAAGGAAATGAACTCCGAGACAATATTGTAGGAAGGGAGGAGGATGTAGATGAAGATGAAATAGGAGATACTGTATTGAGAGAAAAATTTGACAGAGCCCTGAAAGACCTAAGTCGAAACAAGGCCCCTGGAGTAGATGATATTCCCTCAGAGCTACTGAAGTCTCTGGGAGAACCAGCCATGACAAACCTGTTTCACCTGGTGCGTAAGATGTATGAGACAGGAGAAGTACCGTCAGACTTTAAGAAAAATGTTATAATCCCCATTCCAAAGAAAGCAGGTGCAGACAGGTGTGAAAACTACACAACCATCAGTCTAATAAGTCATGGTTGCAAAATATTAACACGAATTATATACAGAAGGATGGAAAAGCTGGTAGAAGCTGACCTCGGGGAAGATCAGTTTGGGTTCAGGAGAAGTGTAGGAGCACGGGAGGCAATACTCACGTTACGGCTTATCCTAGAAGATAGATTAAGAAAAGGCAAACCTACATTTCTAGCTTTTGTAGATTTGGAGAAGGCTTTTGACAATGTTGATTGGAATAAACTCTTTCAAGTTCTGAAGCAAGCAGGAGTAAAATATAGGGAACGTAAGGTTATTTATAACTTGTACAAAAACCAGACAGTGGTTATCAGTGTTGAAGGGCATGAAAGGGATGCAGTGGTTGGAAAGGGAGTAAGACAGGGTTGTAGTCTTTCTCCATTGTTATTCAATTTGTACATTGAGCAAGCTATAAAGGAAAGCAAGGAGAAATTTGGAGAGGGAATTAAAGTTCAGGGTGAAGAATTAAAAACATTGCGTTTTGCCGACGACATTGTAATAATCTCAGAGACAGCAAAAGACCTGGAAGAGCAGTTGAAGGGAATGGACAGTGTGCTGAAAGGTGCATATAAGATGAACGTTAACAAGAGCAAAAGTAGGGTAATGGAGTGCAGTGTAAGGAAATCAGGTGATGCTGAAGGAATTGGATTGGGAAACGAAGCAATAAAGGAGGTAGATGAGTTTTCTTATTTGGGCAGTAAAATAACAAATGATTGTCGCTGTACAGAGGATATAAAATGCAGAATGGCAATGGGTAGAAAAGTGTTCTTGAAAAAGAAAAATTTGTTAACATCGAATATTGATTTAAGCCTAAGGAAGTCTTTTCTGAAGGCATTTGTATGGAGTGTTGCCTTGTATGGGAGTGGGACATGGACGATAAACAGTGCGGACAGGAAGAGGATTGAGGCTTTTGAAATATGGTGCTACAGAATAATGCTGAAGATTAGGTGGGTGGATCACGTAACTAATGAGGAGGTATTGAACAGAATTGGAGAGAAAAGAAATTTCTGGCATACCTTGACTAAAAGAAGGGATAGATTGGTAGGACACATTCTTAGACATCAAGGAATTGTGAATTTAGCATTTGAGGGAGGTGTGTGGGGTAAAAATCGCAGAGGAAGACCAAGAGATGGATACAGTAAGCAGATTCAGACAGATGTAGGTTGCCGTTCTTATGTGGAGATGAAGAGGCTTGCTCAGGATAGGGTATTGTGGACATCTGCATCAAACCAGTCTCCGGACTGAAGACCACAACAACAACAACAACAACTTACGATTCTTTTCTTTCTCTTTAGAATCTGGATGTTTCCGTTAAATTTTGTAATACTTGTTTTACACGTTTTGTTCGTGGTATGCATTACGCCAGTGGTAATATTCGGCGTATGAATACAGCTGAAAACAGTTCATTTGTTCTCTGGGTGCTTTGTTTTGAAGAGTTGCGCGCGAAATACGAATGTTTACTGTTAGTGTCGTGTTATATTCATCTGTTGATGGGGAATGTCGGAGTGAATTAGTATTGTGGATGCGTTTTCTTCTTGTTTACATTTCGTGTGTACATATACATCTGCCTGTGTGTGGCCTTTTTTTTTTTTTGTGTGTGTGTGTGTGTGTGTGTGTGTGTGTGTGTGTGTGTGTGTGTGTGTGTGTGTGTGTGTGCATGTAGCGAAAATATTAGGTGTTTGTTGGTATTTACGTTTTACTTTTGTTTCTGAGGTGGTTGTGGTGTGTGTTAGTGGAGTATTTATGTGGGCATTTTGCGTGTGTGTCTGACAGGGAGAGTG
Source organism: Locusta migratoria (assembly GCA_026315105.1). Lineage (NCBI taxonomy): Eukaryota > Metazoa > Arthropoda > Insecta > Orthoptera > Acrididae > Locusta > Locusta migratoria. The sequence goes on along the minus strand of CM048745.1, from coordinate 548,589,122 downwards.
AGTTAGGGATAGGAGTGAGTGATCAGGATACTAGTATGAAGACTATTTGTACATCTCCTCTATTGTGGTAAATAGTGTTTTGTTGCAGAGTGAAGTGTATTCATTGAGTACAGTTTTTCCTTGTGCTATTGCGTTTTGTATGTGATGGTTCTCCTCTATTGGCAATCTATGCTATAGGCTATTGCTGGTCTTACAAACTTTGAGGTCTTTCTCTATGTTTGTAGGGTGGTGATTTTCTGATATTAGATGGTCTGCAAAGGTTGAGTGGGAACTGTTACTTTTCAGTGCTCTTAAATGCTCAGTGTATCTGGTCCTGAAGTTCCTGCATGTTTGTCCCACATATACAGCCTGGTAGCAGTTGCATGTTAACTGTTAGATGCCATATTGGTTATATTTGTCTATGTTGCCTGGTTTTTGGGTCATTTTGTTTTGTATTGTGTTGTTTGTTCTGTATCCTATATTGAGTCCTTGTCTTTTAATATGTTTCCTATTCTGTGTGTGGTTTTGTTGTTGTATGTCATTATGTGCCATTTGTTGTTCTCTGTATGTTGATTTGGTGTGCACTGATGATAGCACAACATGTTTCGGGAAAATTAAAAATCAGGTGTCTTGCATACGGCGGAAAATCCTCACGATTTATCCAAGCAAGCACGGAAGAAAGAAGAACAGCAACAGCAAAAGATGAGTAAATAGTTTCGTTTAAATTGATTGTAAGTTACTTTTTACAATAGGGAAGATATATAGTGCCATAAAAATCAGAAACAACCACATTATAGCCGTGTTGGATTAGCCGAGAGCTCTAAGGTGCGGAGTTCGCGGTTGGTCGCCGTAGGAGGTTCGATTCCTCCCTCGGGCGTGAGTGTGTGTGATGTCCTTAACGTAAGTTAGTTTAAGTAGTTCGTAATCCTAGGGACTGATAACCGCAGCAGTTCAGTCCCTTAGGTTTACAAATATTTTACTTTGAATAACTCCACACTTATGGAGAGCGATCGAAAATTTGTGTAAACCACACTTCAGACATGATCGCTAATTTATTTTAATGCTGGTTTTTTCTTTTATTTATATACTGGTTTCGATGAGCTATTCATCATCGTCAGAAATTTTTTTTATAATGTTCTCCTATTTTTACTGCAAAAAAGTTGCAAAGATTGCTAAAATCGGTAAAGTTCTTTTTTATATACAAATAAGATAAAATTTAAAAAACATGTACAAAACCTTTGGGACTTACATAAGATAAAGAGTTACTCGTGAAAATATAATATAAGAAAAAGAGCATTCTCGAACGATTAAAATTGGCAACACCAAAGTGGATCGTCATCTGCATAGCACACTTAAAAATTGTGTGTGTTCTTGCCACAAGTAAGGAGACTCTTTTTCTTACATTACATTTTCACGAGTGACTATTTTATGTGAGTCCCAAAGGTTTTGTACGTGTTTGGTTAACTTTTATCTTATTTGTATACAAAATAGGACATTATATATTGTAACATTCTTTGTAATTTTTAGCAGTAAAAATAAGAGAACATTATAATTTTTTTTCTGAAGATGATGGCATAGCTCATTGAAACCGGTAAAAAAAATAGCATTTAAATAAATTAGCGATCTTCGCTGAAGTAAGTGTGGTTTATACAACTCCCACATTTCTTAGGTTTCCTAAGAACCACTGGAAGATACGAAACGATACATTGCAGGACAGCTTATTTAAGATTCTCTTGAAATCTAATTTGATTTACAATTAAGAGCAAAAAAGCTAATAAACAACTGAGTACCTGAATTTTTGAAGAAAGACGTCGATTTTCTATTCAGTAACGTGAAGGTTTTTCCACTATAATTCCAGTCAAGTGAGTGAATGCTGAACGTAAGAAATTTATATAGAATCCATTACCTATATTACTTAATGTACCAGATGGGCTGTCATAGCTGTAGCCGAAGGAAAAATTCAAAAACGATAAAATAAAAGGTCGGCAGCAAAAAAAGAAAAAAATCCCAACAAAACAGAAATCAGTCCATAACTGTTGCTACATCAGAACCACAAACGCCTAGAATCTTGGACATTCGTTTCATACCCAACAGCAAATATACTCACAAGTACATACATTTAATCGGAAGGCTCGTTAGACTTAGGATCGAATTGTTGTTACACGTCGTAGAAAGTGCCTGTAATGTCAGAACAGTAATAGCAATTTCTGTTTCTTGTGTGTTTACTATATTCTATTACTTTCAGCGGAATAAGTTGCAATATACACATATTTGAAAATATTGCCTCATAAATAAGTTGTTTATACCACTGAATTATTGAAATTCAACTGTTTTTACATTTATTTCACGATTATTTGTTTCTCTCGTTATTTTAATAATGCTAGAACGCAAAAATCAGATAATTTATTTGGTTAATTGCGTAGAAACGCTATTATAAACAAACATTACTCTTACGGCGCCTTGTTCACCACTGGGAGCGTTAGAGACGTTGTAACTGTCAGCTGGTAAGAACTTTCATAGCAGTGAGTGTAGCGATCGTGTACGTTAGACTGTGGCGACAGCATGTTCATCGCCAGGACCAGAGATGAAATTGCTGACCACCACACTTCGCGGATCGACAGCTACGACGTGGCAATGTGTTACGTCAAACTGAAATAATATTATACACGAAGGAAATAAAAAAAAAAAAATCCCTCATTTGTATTGAACCAGATGGACATGTAGTGTATTGGTAGTTAGTTGTCAGCCCACATGATGGTAAGTCATGTTACACATTTACGTCCGATTTATCACTAATCTAAGTGAAAAGAAGATATAATGCAGTCATTGTGTGTTGAAGAATAATTTGGTATTTAGAAGAAATATTTTGAAGACAGAGATTATAACAAGATTTTATTTCAAGAAACGTTTCAAGGCGTTCAAGTTTGTGAAAGGTGAGATGAAAGTTTAGACAGCTTGCGTAATGAGAAGGTGCGTAAATAGCTACAGGCCGAATAAAATTAGTCGCGATGGAGTAGCCGAGCGGTCTAAGGCGCATCGCTGCGGAGCGCACGGTTGCTCGCCGTCGGAGGTTCGAGTCCTCCCAGGGGCATTGGGTGTGTGTGTGTGTGTGTGTTGTCCTTAGTTTAGTGTACCTTAGTTTAAGTAGTTTGTAGGCTGCGGACTGATGACCACGCAGTTTGGTCCGATAGATTTACAAACATTTGAATATTTGAATAAAATTACTTGCTAGTTGACGTTTGTCACATGGCGTTAAGAGCTGCCACAGCAGCCGGCTACCGCTTGGCTATAGGCGCCACACAATCATGGCACATCACTTCAAGAATGCTGTTAATATATCTTATAACACGGATCAATGTTAGAAGAGACCGTGCTATCCCTAGCAGAACTAAATAATGATTGCTTCGTTCACGGCGATTAAAGTTAACCTCTCAGACAGAAAATTTCAGATACAGCTCTAAATGTAAACTAATTTCTCGCTATTATTGGTTACCGACATGAAAATATCCTTACACTGGTTACACAAACTGCCATGTCACGAACCAATCAGAAGTCATGCTTGGCACTTACAGCCTCTTTCTTCAAATTCGTTCTTGACTAAATCCAAGTACTTGGTCTACCTCGACTCCTCCTACCATCTACTGCTGAACCCATGAATCGCCTATATAACATGACCCCCACCATCTCAACCTGTTCGCTATGCTTCATCTGTGGTGTTCAGTCCCATTTTTCTTTAATTTCCTAACTATGAATACCTGCTATTGTTCCAATCTGTTAGTGCCTGCAGTCATCCTTGCTACTTTCATATCTGTAACAACCATATTAATAAGGTGACCTGTATCCACCCAACTTCCACTCCCATACAACAAAGTTGGTGGAAAGATAGCTGCGTTATAGGTTGACACACAAGAATCTTGTAGATACTATTGTTCGAATCCCGCAATTCCTTGTTTCTTTTTCTTCATTGTGTTTACATCATTTAAATTTAAAATTTATGAGATACATGGTAACTCATGTGTAATTGTAATTATGAATGAAAAGTGCACGTCCTTTTTTTCTAAATTTTAAATATAATACAAAATCTTCTAATAAAAAACAGTCCTGGTTGCAATGATTTATATTTATTATTATATTTTATTGATCGCTGTTCCAGTCGGCCTGATGGAGTGGAAGACATTTTACGAATAATTTAAAATGTTGGTTTCATTTTTAAGAAATTACAAACTACATATCGAGCAAATATGCACTTCACTATTACTTGACGATGTTTCCCTTTACTTTTTCCAGAATGTCTCCAAATATTTAATTTGTGACGTTTATTTCATTGTCACCGTCATTATTAACAAACTTTAATAAAATACTGAAATTTAATAATGCAAAAGACGTGCTTTTCCTGTAATAATGACTATTAGGCCTATGTCATCATATTATTCATGAATTGTATCTTTAAATGGTGTAGGTATTCGAACACAACGCGGAAAAAAAAGGGAATGGCGGAATTCGAACTGCCGACACAACGACTTGATTATCGACTTACAACGCTATCGTTCTATCAATCAACAGCGCGGTTCACGCGAATCTGGATCAAAAATTACACCCTGAAACTTAAATTTGATCCACGGTGATTGTCGGAAGTTTCGCCGATTATACAAGTAATTAAAACAACTCAAACAACTTGAAAGTCGATTCTCTCGAGAATTTTTGAGAATTACAGCAAAGACTTTGGCTGAACTCCTCGTACCACTTTTTTTTATTATTTACAAAACTCTGATATCCATGTGGTCTCCTTGTAAGTGACACAGACGTAGCGGGGCTTATTTATTTAAAATTTGTAAAACATGTAGTGATACATAAAAAAATATTTATAACAAGTTTGTCAGTAATGGTGGATAGGTAACAACTCACCGTAAAGAGTGGCAATGGAATGGCCGGACATGATGGTTGCGTGTGTATAGTTGTCTGAGTTATTCCGTGAATGTATGTGTTTCTTTTTCTGATGAAGGCAATGGCCGAAAATTTAAGTTGTGTGAATGTGAATAACTATTTTCGTGGCTGTCAGCAGCTCAGCGAGCCCCTTTACGGTGAGTTGTTACCTATCATTCATTATTGACATTCCTATTGGATTTTCCATTGTTAAAATTTTATGAAAAGTGTTCGTTTGGCCATCTTCTGCAGCAAGTGAAGAACTATTGGTTTTCGGAAATGAAACAGCAGTTTTCTTGCTGCAATTCTTTTATTTCCTCCATACGCGTATCTCTCTTTATTTTAGATTATGATCAGTGGATTCTGCAACTGGAGATTATTTCTTACTGATATAGCCTCATATAATTACAAACTGTTCACTTTGTTATAATCGAAATAATATAGGCTACTCACGTTTCATAGTGCCGAGATTTTCATGGTGTTCTTTTCACCTGGTCACTGACCGAATTCACACAACTCCACAGCAATTCGTATATTCCCGTATGCCGAGATTTTCATGGTGTTCATTTCACCTGGTCACTGACTGAATTCACACAACTACACAGCAATTCGTATATTTCCTTCTTCATTTTATCACGCACTATTCCAGTGTTTACTATTTCACAGGTTTGAAGTTGTATCTCGTTTAGGAATTTGTCTATTTACGTGTTTTGCCAACTTAACTGAGTATGTGAATGCGTCGTCTGTCTTTTGAGTGTGTACCAAAAACGAACTTCTCAGTATAACTAAAACAATGTAAGAGCACAAGAGAAGACACAAATGGTACACAATGACATACAACACATATTCACACATAAATTGACCAACATATTCAAACGATAGGACATAAACATAACATACACAACAGGCAATTCTATCCAAAAATACACCCCGAAACTGACAAAAAAGACAGACAAATACAAAACAGCTGGATTATTACGAATGTAATGTAACACTGGTGATGGGAGATACATAGGGCAATCAATCAGAACGTTTGATATCACATATATAGAACACTTTAGTGCCTAAAAGTATCGAACTAACCATTCCACATTTGCTGAACACCTAAGAACACAAATTCACAAATCAACATCCAGAGAAGAAGACATGAAAATATATAAAAAAAATTAGAACAACAGTAAACACCGTCTAACACTACAAGAAAATTACCAGACAAAAAAAAGTACAAAGCAGAAAAGAAAATTTGTTGAATGAACAAGTACACATATCAAACAAATCACTGCTCACATTAATAGATGAAATGGGAAAAGGCTCACTCTTCACTTTCCCATTAACATCCTCTCCAAAAAGTATCGAAATCAATGCCCAAATGGTCAAAGTACAACAATTCCTACTACTATATGTATAACACACACGCATGCACACACACACACACACACACACACACACCACTACCACTACCACTACCACCACCACTACCACTACCACCACCACCACCGCACACTCACAAAACACAAAAATGTTTAAATGCTTGTAAATCTAAGGGACTTAGGTACGTTGGTCATCAGTCCCTAGGCTTACAAATTACTTAAACTAACTTATGGTAAAGACAACACTAACACTCATGCCCAAGGTACGACTCGAACCTCCGCAGCGAGGCGCCTCTGCCACCCTTAGATCGGCAGCACTGACAGATATGCATAGATTAGCACATTTCATGCTAATTTGTTCCGTGCCGCCGACACTGAGTAGCAGTTTTAATGGCCGACAATGTTCAAGAAGCGACAAAAAGTTCACCGAAGACGACGATTAAAGTTATCAGTTAACTGCTAATGAATAAAACAAGGAGCACCGTGTAAGCGGGTTAAGTCTCGAAGCCAGTCTGTGAAAGGAGCGAGGAAATAAAAAAAAAGATGGTGGTGGAGGCTGCAGATGCGAGAAGATACAGCGCGGCGCCCTTTTAGCTGTGGCCAGCTGGCTGCCCTGGCGGACCGTTTGGTCGCAGATGACTTACAGTAGAGTCACGTAGCGTCTGCAGGGAAGACCAGCCGCTTGTCAGCCGCGCCGGCTCCCTGTTGGGAAGACGATATCGTCAGGGACGCAACGCTACCCCACCGGTTCTCCACATTGCACAAGTCGCTTGATACCGACTGAGTATCTTCAAGGTTGACATCTCTATGCAGAAAGTTACCTCTGAAGCCCGCGAAGATACTGATATGGTACTATATGAATTTTTTCATCTTTTCGCTTTCCCCCAATTACTTTTACACTTGGAGAGACTCTGGATTCGTATAAATTGGAAGGAGAATCATTTTATTGGTATCTGAAAACGAAAATTTAAGTACCGATTGAAAGTTCTATTCATAAAATTATTACAGCCTATACGGGTATAATTGATTGAAATAAACTGAGTGATGGTTCACATAATGTGTCGTATGTTATTTTGTGTGAGTGTATGAAGTGTCATGGACTGTGCACCTTCGACCTTAGATACTAGTAGACCGGGTAAATAGCTACAGACATATATTGCTAGACTGACAAAATAGCCTCTATGACTGGTCTGACGCCGCCATCTTGCCTCACCTAACGTCATAAAGTTTCTGTACAGTATTAGTATGAACTTCTGACACGATATGACGTTTAAGCCATATTAGTTGGTTTGAACAGGATTTGCATTTGAGCCAATTCTTCCGCAAAGAATAATTAACACATACATTGTCGAATCGTGTTATGAGAAGAACGTGTTACGCACGGTTAAATTTTACTTAACGCCCTGGCGCCCTCGCGTGATTACGTTGTCAGTCATGTTACGTTGGCATTATCCTGTCGCGTGACAACGCAAATGTTTGTCATGAAATCTTCGTTTTACCAGAGCAGTTTCTTTTGAGTGAACGAAGGCACATACAAGAACCTGTCAACCATAGAGCAGGAACACTATTATATATCTACTTCATCGTCTGTACGAAATACTAATCAAGTCACTCAATTCGGAATTCTGAGAATATTAACATCTTGGCAAAAACTTTCTTCCGTTTCGTAGATGTTGCCAACATAATCATGCGAGACTGCTGGGATGGTAGGTAAAATTTTATCGTCACATACAGTGAAAGCAGAAGTAGTTATCTGAATAACACCAAGAAGAATAAAGATATATGTTATTCACGACAAACAGCACATTTATCACGGTCATACTACTGAAAGAAAAGCCGAAGTTGACCGAAACTGATAACCGATTAATAAAAACAGGAAACGCGACTCAATAGTGTATATGTTCAAGCGGACTATATATTTCCTGAGAACTCTCAAAATAATGATACGTGATATCCACGATAAACAACACTTTTATAATTACCATACTACTGAAGGAAAATCCGAAATAGACTGAAATTAGTAAGAGATTAATAATAACAGTAAATTGATGCAACTCGTTACTGTATGTGTCAATTTTACTCCAGATGAAAAAAATTACAGCCATATACAACACAAATTTCCCATATGTCAAAACTCCAAAGACAGCGTAGTTACGTCAGTTCATCCGCATTTTACGACTTTTTTCTGTAATGACACACGCGACTGCTCTCACGTTTATGGAAATATGGCAGCGAGACTTCACTGACGCCAATGATACAGTATACGGCATTGCCAGTCTAGTAATATATGTCTGTGCAAATAGCAGAGCGGTTATATCTCTGATCTCTACAGAAACTGGATGTTTACTTCTTGGTGTTTGAGCACTGAATTGCACGAGTCCTTATTTCGACACGCAGAAATTGTCTTCGGCCAATGAGAACTCGCTAGCGGTCAGCCAATGAGATGCTGCATGTCTCTTAACCGGAGATTTGGGCGCTACGCACGCTCACGCACTTACAAAAGGGAAAAAAAAAACACTTCCTATTTAACCTATACCTAACCTAACTTTCACTTTAAAAAGTGATCTGTAGCATAGACTTGAGAAGGTTAGGTATAGGTTAAACAAGAAGATTTTTCCTAGTACGTGAGGGCGCGTAGCGTCCAAATATCCAGTTAGGACACACGCTTCATTTCATTGGCTGACAGCACACGCGGTATCTCTTTACCTGACAGCTAGCGAGTTCACATTGGCCGGAGACAATTTCTGCGTGTCGAAATAAGGACTCGTTCGAATTGAAGTATACCTGCACTTTCATATGTTTTACACACGATTTCGCATTTTCCGCCATGTTTAAATTTGTCAAACGAGTTTCCATAAGTTATTACGTGACAAAGAATTGCTTGCTTACCTCTTGATTTGGAATTAAAGGCAATATGCGATGTAATCGGTTGATATGGGAAAGGAATCGAAATGTATTTTCTTTTTATTTCAACACTTCAAAGCAGCCATATTTGAATTTGGCAAGAAAGGAAATATGAAGTAGGGACTGATGACCCCGTAGTTAAGTCCCTTAAGCTTAACAAACATTTGAACATTTGAAATATGAAGATCTATGCCTGGTATGCTCAGACAGCTGAATTTCAACATCCAGATGGTATAGAGGTCCATGGGTCATACACATGCCGTGGTAGCAACATAGGACTACGTGACTATTGGCAAACATTAGCCGTATACAAGAAACATCTTGACAGTTTTCAAGAAAGGCCACTATTTTAAACTGACAACACCTTCAGGTGAAATTTAATGTTACTCCCATTCACACAAAATGCTTTGCAAATTTATAAGCAAAGCTGGGCACTATCACGTGACTGTTGGCAAAGCAGTGGTTCAGTTGTAGGGATGTTGATGCAATGAAAGCAATGTCATGCCCAGTCTACTAATATCTATGGTCGAAGCTCTGCACTTTAATTGAAAACTTCGCTAACATTAGTATGAAAACTTTCCCAGATTGCTAGTACGTAACGTTGAGCAAAACCAAATATTATCTATAAAAATTGTATGTGTGTAGGTAGGTAGTACGTATATTCCCTATAGACCCAAAACCGCTTGAGCAGTTTTAATGAAATCTTCAGAAAATCTTCAGATCAGCCCAACGGGAATTCCTTTTATCTGGCAGTCATAGAAACAAGACATTTATTAACATATACGTCAAAGTTTACGTCTAGCTTTTGGAACGCAGTTGCTCCCCCCCCCCCCCCCCCCCCCCTTAGCGGAGAATGAGCCTCCCGCCATTCTGTAACTACATTGCTGCCGCTTGGAGCGCTAGCGTCGCTTCCGTGACTGTTCATGATTAATATTTACAGTGAACAAATGAGTTTTTTAATTACGACAGCATCCAATAACTATCCAACATGTCATACATGCTCTCTCAGCTGGAGTAGCAATAACTGTGAGTTCGTAAAACTCTTTTTTTCTGCTGAACATATCGTGCGATGATAGCTAACTGCACACTGATAATTAAAAAAAAAACTACGCTTATATGGATCACAGACATAAATTTCTAGACTGGCAAAACTTGCCTCGCCGCGATCTTTCTTTGCCGCACGTCAAAAAGTTTCTGTACGGTACTACTAAGAAGTCACGATATGACGCTGTAAGCTACATTAGTTGGTTTGAACATGATTTGCGTTTGTGCTAATACTTCCACAATAGTTGAATTTAACACATACATTGTCGAATCGTGTTATGAGAAAAACATGTTACGTACAGCTAAACTTTACTTACCGTCCTGGCGGCCTCGTGTGATTATGTTGTCAATCATGTGACGTTGGCATCAGCCAATCGCGTGACAACGCAAATGTTTTGTCATGAAAACTTCGTTTTACGACGGCAAATGCTTTTACTGAGTGAACGAGGGTACATACAAGAACCTGCCAACCATAGAGCAGGAACAGCATTATTTATTTACCTCATCGTCTGTATGATACACTAATAAAGACACTATGTAAATTTCGAATTTAACACATTGGTGAAGACTTTCTACCGTTTTTTTATGTTGCTAACATATACATGCGAGGTCGCTGTGATGTTAGGTAAAATTTTCCGTTACGTACTGTTAAAACAGACTGTAGTTATCGGACAACACTCAGAAGAATAAAGAAATGTGTATCCAGCAAGGTATTCAACGCCCAGCACAGTACAATGTAACGGTCATAAGGACAGAAAACACCTTTATTTTTAGATATAATTTCTTTCCCATTACATTGCTTTAGCCCATAATTACAATTAACAAATTTCAGAATACATTGAATTACGACATGTTAATAACAACCATGTAACTAATCATGATTTAATGTTCTCCACTACATCTAATTTATTGTAAAATGCACGAATTGTAATTTGTTATATTTGTAGCAACAAATCTAAGCAATTGTGTCTGTATATTTTCTCTTTGTTTTTATATTTTCCTTCTTATCTCTATTTCTTTCAAATACTTGAAAAATGTAATATCAATAAACTAATGTATAACATGTAAACTACAAATGTACAACCTGCTTTATATTAAAAGGTGGCAGGATTATAAATGAGAAATAAATAAATATATGTATCCACGACAATTGGCACATTTATAATGGTCATACTGTTAAAAGAGAAGCCGAAGTTGATTGAAAATGGTAATAGATTAATAAAAACAGGAAACGCGACTCATTACTGTATGTGGCAAAGCTTACAGCTACACACAACATACGAATTTCCCATATGTCAAAACTCTCCGACTGTTTTCTGTAATAACACGACTACTCACTCGTTTATCGTATAGAAGTATGGCGGCGAGACTTCACTGACACCAATGATTCTGTATACGGCATTGCCAGTCTAGAAATATAAGTCAGTGATATGGATGTACTGTTTATAAGTATACAACAGGCGGCCATGCTGGTGGCTTAGTGGTTGCACGTAGACTCTGATATATAAAGGCTTTCGGACTAGAATCTACTTGCATGCTGCATTTTTCCTCCCTTATCAAGAGTTGTCTACTACATCCATCATAAAAGATAATTAGAATACTAGCATTGCATTACTTAAGCATACGTATTTTCAGAGCATTCCAGGATAGTCGCGTTGGAATAGTCGTGTGCCCTAAAGCGCCTTGCTGCGATACGCGCTGCCGTTGGCTGTCGAAGGTTCGAGTCCTCCCTCGGGCATGGGGTATGTTGTTCTTAGGATAAGTTAGTTTAAGTAATTTGTAAGTTTTGGCGACCGCTGACCACTGTAGTTAGGTCCCATAACTTTACAAACATTTACACATTTTATCCTAGTATACCGTTGGGAAACATACCAAGTCCACGTTATTGTTTTCCAATATGCAAGAATTTCTGAAAGATTAAATGAACCGTAAAAATTGTAAAGATAGTCTAAAAAATAATAGATATTTATGTGCAAGTGCTTTCGTGGTTTTTCTTAGTAATATTTTCATAACACAGTTTCAAACTCTATTTTGATATTATGCGAATTAAAATCAACAGAAACTTCTTTCCAGACCTGTACCTCCTCAAGCCGTAGTAAGTTTATCAGTTTTTCATTGTGTCTCTACATCGCCCCAAACCGATTTCTAGAAGTAAATCTTTTTAGTGTTGTGAGGAGTTTGAAGATAGCGCATTTTCCTGTTTACTTCCTTGCACATTTAGAACATGAAAGCTTCGATTACAAATATTGTGTATCGATTAATATCTGCGGTAGAGGCGTAATGACCATGTCTATAGCCGAGTTTAGCAGTGTTGCCAAGCGTCTTCCGTGCTGACTCAGATCAACGTTCAACCAGATTCGTCGGATCTAGTTTTAGCGTTATACAATAGAGGGCAGCCCTGAATAGAGGTTAATTTCTCAATTAACGTCATATTTGATCTCCAGTCAGCGATGTTTAAATATAAGTTACACTATGATATAAGAATGTAAATATGAATTAAACACGCTGAAGATTGACTAAGCATAGTATGCAAAGTGCGCTTAATCATGTTACGTAGAACGTAGTAACAAATAAAATACACGCACTCTTTGATTTTTTATACATACAGAGCCTAAATTCCACCCGTGCGAAGCCGAGCGGGTCGTTATTTTAAAAGAAATGTTCTGACCCTGACACGTTATTCAGTAAGTGCCAACAGTTCAACATATTAATGACTGAAACAGGCAAAACAATGAAACTTAAATTTTGTGAAAGCAGCTGTTTGCAGGTTCGGCCAAAAATGAATAGTCGTTTCTGTTGTAGCTCATTTGACAAATAGCATTGATGTCTGGTTTAGCTGCGCGCAAGTAAACTGCATACATGAAATTCCTCCCAAAACTTACTCTAAAAGCTGCAAAAACTACAAAAATCACGCTAACTACAGAATTCGACGCTGTACTATCCGAATCTACAAAGTACACAAAATTTCTCCATCTCTTTTTTTATGCAATTTGAGTTAGTAATAAATTATCAACACGATATGGTTTGATGATCTGGTTTTAAGAAATGGATTTTGTATTTTTCTCATAAGAATGGTGAATATGAAATAATTACAATTATGATTTTTTTTTCTTTTACAAGTTTCTGTTGGTGACAAATTGACCGTGATAAAGCGTCACATTACACAAAATCATTAGGTTTTTGCTTTCAAAAGAAATCAATCTTTGGTTTGTTTGTCAAGAAACAACCAATTTCTTTAAGTAGTGTAACCAAAACTCAAAAACTACTAATCACACTTGCTCCTTCCTTTCATTACTCAAACATTTATGAGGATTGTTGCAAATCATGTTAAAACCCTACATAAAATTTACCTTGTTTAACCCTTGATGCTGAATGTCTGCCAGTCATGGACAATAACTACGCAAAACGCCTAATGATTAGTGATTCTCCTTACCTTGATTTTTCACAGTACCAGATCATCATCCATCATCGATAAACCCTCAAAATTTGCTTCATATCATCATCGTCCGCATAGAAAATATATCATTTTAATGCACATAAAAATCTGTTCTGCGTAAAGCTCACACAGCAATTTTAAAAGTTAACTCCATGACTGCCTACATAACGCTGCATGTTACGGTGCCCGAAGAATGATTGAAAAATCGAGTTGCAGGACACGCCAAAGAGTGTACTCGCGGAGCCAAAGAATATCAGTCACACGTTCAACATCCCAGACTTCGGATCTGAATAACTTTACCAATGTTTCAAAATTTTCAATATTAATTGTTGAAGGAGGCCAACTAAACTAATATACATGATCTCTTTTTTTCCGCCTTCTTCTTAGGGCGGCCTCATACAAGAATGACGGGTGAAGTGTAAAAATGTGCGGTTTATTAGAGTACATACCGAACTGATAAGCGTAAAAAAAAGTGACATTGTAAGGACAGACCATAACAGAAATTTGTGGTTTTTCTTGTGTTTATATTCTACTTATTACCGGAATAAGTGCAAATATGCATATATTCGTTCATGCATAAGGCGTTTTCTTATACCACTTGTAATGAATCCAGTCCTAAAAAAATATATTTGTACTGATTATTAAAGGATCCGATACCCTTTTCATCTATGTAGAATGTTCACTAATGTTCAGTCATTTCTATATCTACAGATTACGTATCTGTCAATACTTTAGTTTCATTCGAAATTTTCTGTAAATATAGAGAGTAATCTAGCAGTTAACCAGATCAGTTTTTGCAATATTTACAAATAAAATTTTCGAAATACTTTGTCAAAAACCAACACTGCATAGTTCTATTGTAATGCACATAATGTTGTACTAGAAAAATTTTGTTAAATCTTAAACTCTACCGTTTGACCATTTTCTGTCAAATTAATTTGTTTAACTACAGTTCATAAGAAGTACGTAATAATAATGACGTTGTTGTCTGGTAACATTATGCAGTTATTCGTATTTTTACAAGAATATGGTTACTACAATTGCCTGAAGTTATGTAAGACATCCTAAACAGTGTGACATAATCAGAATGTAACGATATTATGCGGCTAGTTAATTATTTAACAATTTCAATGATGTAAACAAGCCCATGCTGCACTAGTCATATTTTGCATAGGCCTACGTGTCTGATATGTAATTTCATTCGATTTACAACTATTTATAAAACTGTTTCATGTTTTTGCTGATTAATCTGATTATATCTCATTTGTGAAAAATGTCTAATTTAATTAACGGAAATGAAACTCAGGAATGTTATTGTACCAATTTTATTCTAGAACCGGTCATTATCTATACGTACTTGTGTGTTGTGGCACGAACGGCGAAACGTGTCTGAGTATCTAGTATGTAATGAGCAGCTGTCAATGATTTAGGGAGGCTGGCTGTCGTCGCGGTATAAACTACAAGAAAAGGTGATGATATTTATGACTTTAACATAGTTTGACGGTTCTGTACTATCAAATAGATAGTATCTCCACGCGCTGAATCTGTAAAATTCGGCTGTTTTTACATAAAATTCCCGATTATGTCATTCTAGTAATATTTCACAAATGCTTAGGCGGGATATTCGGGTTCGAGTACAGTTTCGGTACAAACTTTTATCTACCACCGTTGGTTTATTTCAACGTACTTTACAGTCATGTTCAGAACTTTTTAAAAATAACAATCGATTTCTGAAGTAAGCAGTTTGTTCTAAAGACACTTTGTCCACACTGCATCTGGGTTTTATGTTTGATCTATAGTGCAAAGCCATACATTTGGCCCAAATAATGAGCAAGAGTGGAAATACGAAAGATCTCAGCCGCAAAAGCACTTCAGAAACAAAAGTGTGAAATGAAAGTGACAGAACATGTTTTGAATGTCATTTATCTTAACAATTTTGAATAGGCCTCTTAATTTCGTTCTGGAATTTTATACACATATATTTACGAATTGTTTATAGCTCCGTCTCTAATGACAAAGTTAGCAACGGGACGTTAAACCCTTATCTTCCTTCATTCCTTTGTTTACAGCTCTTGGCGCCATTTCTCGCAAATTCGAATCCAAGCCTCTCAATCCTTGTATGAATCTGCTTCTAAATTTCTTAGTTCCTTTTCATTCTTATTCTTCCACAGTGCACAGGATCTCGTATATGAAGCTTCCAGCAAAATACTCTTACTTCATCCCTTGACGTTACCACTTGTCACTTCCATTTTAATTGCCGCTTTTCTATATCTTTTGTGATGAATGTAGAATTGTGCAGGCCAAAAATTTTGGACAACATTGTTTCTTAAGCTTCTCAACTTCTATCCATATTTGTGAATCAGTTATTTATTGCTTACTGTTACCATGTATCCATTCTTATGAATCAATTATCCTTTGCTTAATGTGTTACACGTACATAAAAACAATTATGTTACAATCCACTGCAATTAATTACAGTAATATAACTAATAAAAATTGTAATCGTATATAGAAATAATTACAGTCGAGATTATGGAAATTAATGACGTATTGGCCCATCAAAAGAATATGTTGTAGCTTGTGACTTCTAAAATTTTACCGGCGTATTTCTTCTTCCAATAATTTTCGGGTGTGCAGCCGGATCCCATTGACATTCTGCAACGATATTTCGGCCCAGAGACGTCCGGCCATCTTCAGGTGAGTAGGCAACTACTGAAGAGCGCAGGTACGTTCGCGGTATTTATACCGAGTATTGCGCATGCGAGATACGCTGGAGTCTTACTGCGCATGTGTTAGATGGTGACATGCGCGGTACGGCCGAGCTGTGTGTGCTGCCCTCGGTGGTGAAAGTGAACATTCATCTAATCATTGAGAATCGAATGATTCCGTCGATTCCGCTGTGCCTCAATAGCTTTAAGAACAGGGTTCCAATTTTTATCCAGCTGAAAGCCGTTGTCACGATTTATCAAATTGTCAGCAAGGCGTATTTCAACCGCTTCTTTGAAGACTGAGTTCCAAAAGCCGGAAATTGAAGCTAAAATTGTGGTTTTGTTGTATTCCATGGAGTGTCCCATGGAAATGCAGTGTTCTGCTACAGCTGATTTCGACGGTTGCAGAAGACGGGTGTGTCCTTCGTGCTCCGTACAGCGCTCTTGAACTGTTCGAGTCGTCTGACCTATGTAAGCAGAACCACACTCGCAGGGAATTTTATAAACGCCCGCTTTTTTCAGTAGCAGATCGTCTTTTACAGATCCGACTAGGGCTATATTCTTCGCTGGTGGACGGAAGATGACCTGGATTTTATGTTTCCTTAGCAATCTGCCTATTTTAGAGGACACATTGCCAGCATAAGGAAGGAATGCAACTGATTTGTAATTTTCTTCATTGTCCTCTGTGCGTTGCGTCTTGTTGTTATGATTACGTATGGCCTTCCTTATTTGGCGTGGTGTGTTCTCTTTGAACACTTTCTCCAAGTGTTGCAGTTCTGCAGGAAGATTTTCTTCGTCTGATATCAAGTGTGCTCGATGTGTTAGCGTACTAAGGACACCAGCTGTTTGTGCGGGATGATGGCAGCTGGACGCCTGGAGGTATAGATCTGTGTGCGTAGGTTTCCTGTACACAGAATGTCCCAAAGAGCCGTCATTCTTGCGTCGTACCAGCACGTCCAGAAATGGTAAAGCTCCATCTTTTTCACTCTCCATGGTGAACTTGATATTTTCATGTATTGAATTTAAGTGACGGTGGAATTTCTCCAGTTCCTCTCTACCATGAGGCCATACAACGAAAGTGTCGTCTACGTAGCGCCAGAACACAGTGGGCTTTAAAACAGCAGACTCAAGTGCCTTCTCCTCAAAGTCCTCCATAAAAAGATTAGCCACCACAGGGGACAAGGGGCTCCCCATGGCGACACCGTCAGTTTGTTCAAAAAATTCGTTATTAAATAAAAAAGTAGGTTGAGGAGAGAGTATGCTCAAACAAAGCTGTCAAGTCTTCACTGAAAATGTTACCAATGAGATGTAATGAGTCCATTAAAGGCACTTTTGTAAAGAGCGAGACCACATCAAAGCTGACTAGTAAATCCGTGCTGCTCAACTTAACTGTCTTCAGGCGATTCACAAAATCTCCAGAGTTACGTATGTGGTGACAACACTTGCCCACGTACGGCTTGAGCAAAGAAGCCAGATGTTTAGCGGTATAATAGGTCGACGCACCAATATTGCTCACTATTAATCGTAGTGGGACACCATCCTTGTGAATCTTGGGAAGGCCGTAAAGTCTTGGTGGTACTGCACTGTGTGGTCTCAGCTTCTTGATGACTTGTTTTGGTAAAGAACTATCATTCAACAGTGAAGCGGTTTTCCTTGATATGCGACTCGTTGGGTCCTTTTCAATTTTGCGATACGTAGAATCCGATAGCTGGCTATAAATCTTCTCGTTGTAGGCTTCCCTTGTCAAGAGGACCGTGGCATTACCCTAATCTGCAGGGAATACGACTGTGCCAGTATCTTCTCGTAAGCTGCGGAGAGCCGCTCTTTCAGCTGGCGAGATGTTACTTCGTTGTGGAGCACACTTCAACAGAGTTCGGCAAGATTCACGTCGAACTTCGTCTGCAGAATCCACAGAGAGAGGTCTTATGGCTTCCTCAATAGAACTGATGAACTCCGTAAAAGGAGGCGAAGTAGGCGTGGGCGCGAAATTCAAACCCTTCGCAAGCACAGACATCGTCGCATCGTCAAGAGATTTCTCCGTTAAGTTCACCACGGATCGTCCAGGAACATCTTTTTGCGGTTCTTGTGCTGCGAGTCGGCCAAATTTTGCACTCTGTCTGTTTGTACTATCCCTGTGAGCCCAATCTGCCTTGGACCAGGACACACCGTCAATCCAGTCCCAGCTGAAGGAAGAACATCTTGCTGCAATTTCCAGATGTAAATAAAATAAGTCCCTGGCAACAGTATCCAACTCACGACGTGTAAAACGTATTCGTTCTCTGATCAAGGCTAAACTTGCCTTGCGTTTTATCTTGTTGGCAGCCACACTATTTATAAAATGTACAACTCTGGCAAAAGTTGGAATAAAATTATGGTCTCTACATTTAAGTAAAAAATTCAATGAACATAGTAACCTGGCTCTTTTCTCACGTAATTTATCCAGTCTGTGGATATCCTGGACCATCTCCTCCCCGTAGAGGAATCTGATGTGACTTCTAAAAGTTCCAAAAGCCGTCCACCAGCGAAGAATATAGCCCTAGTCGGATCTGTAAAAGACGATCTGCTACTGAAAAAAGCGGGTGTTTATAAAATTCCCTGCGAGTGTGGTTCTGCTTACATAGGTCAGACGACTCGAACAGTTCAAGAGCGCTGTACGGAGCACGAAAGACACACCCGTCTTCTGCAACCGTCGAAATCAGCTGTAGCAGAGCACTGCATTTCCATGGGACACTCCATGGAATACAACAAAACCACAATTTTAGCTTCAGTTTCCGGCTTTTGGAACTCAGTCTTCAAAGAAGCGGTTGAAATACGCCTTGCTGACAATTTGATAAATCGTGACAACGGCTTTCAGCTGGATAAAAATTGGAACCCTGTTCTTAAAGCTATTGAGGCACAGCGGAATCGACGGAATCATTCGATTCTCAATGATTAGATGAATGTTCACTTTCACCACCGAGGGCAGCACACACAGCTCGGCCGTACCGCGCATGTCACCATCTAACACATGCGCAGTAAGACTCCAGCGTATCTCGCATGCGCAATACTCGGTATAAATACCGCGAACGTACCTGCGCTCTTCAGTAGTTGCCTACTCACCTGAAGATGGCCGGACGTCTCTGGGCCGAAATATCGTTGCAGAATGTCAATGGGATCCGGCTGCACACCCGAAAATTATTGGAAGAATGTTGTAGCTTACTAATATGACAAATACTACAACATTTTGAAAAATCTAGAAACTAACACGTTTAGCTTGGAAAAATGTTTGAATATCTAGACGAGACTGAAATCTACAAACAGTAGATTGAGAAACACACAAAAAAAAAAATGAAGGAATGAGAATGTTTTTAACAAAAACGACTTCAACAAGGCATCCAAGAAAGTGAACACAGAAGAGATGAAAGAAATGAGTATATAATCGAGAATGCGTAAGTCTGATTTAGTA
This sequence comes from Locusta migratoria, assembly GCA_026315105.1. Taxonomy (NCBI): domain Eukaryota; kingdom Metazoa; phylum Arthropoda; class Insecta; order Orthoptera; family Acrididae; genus Locusta; species Locusta migratoria. The sequence continues at coordinate 548,569,313 of CM048745.1, read as the reverse complement.
GCTTACGCATGCGTAGGTAGTCTGTAACGAATAAAGAAAGGCATCTTAGAACTTTTAACATAATATCATATTTCTAGAAAAATTATATATTTACATTACTGGAGAAAGCATGTGTAGATAAATATGGAACTTATTGGACGACCATCCATAAATGTCCGACTTGTAAACTTCTGTTCAGAGTGATGTACACAGAAACAGATAGTGGACGAAGATTATCCATAGTCTAAAGAACGGACAGATTCCAGACAATCAGACCAGTGCAAAGGAATACTAACAATAGTCGCTATGCGTTTCTACATTGTGTGAATCTAGAGAAAACCTAGTTTACGTAGGAGCTTTGAACGTGGTTGGTGGTCTGTCTCTAAGAATAAAAATATCTTTGGTATGAATGCCTTACCGCAAAAAGATTATCGCAGTATTGACGTGACAGTAATGACTGAAATACGGAGATAGAGGACTGAAATCTGCATAAATTATAGTAGTGGAAAATGAAGGGGGTAGCTTCGTGTTGAAAAGGGTTTAAGGTAGGAACGCGTTATTTTCAAATTCGTTTCGTTTTTACTAATAAATGAATATCGTTTCAAACCAGGAAGAACAGTGTATGAAGAACAGATATTACTCTAAGGCAGAGATGTCCTGCCTATCAGCTTACCTGGGCCACAGTGGAAGAAGGCGAGGATTTTTGGTCAGCACTATACTAAGAAAAACAAAACTAACTAAACGGAGGCGCTCAAAGGCATAGAGTTAATAAATTTAAGGTGACAGCTAATTTAGAATTTAATGACTTAACGAATCTTTTCTCTAAAAAAGCAAGATGGAATTTATTTGATACATATCAGTAATTTATATATAATTAAAAATTCACAGAATTTATGTAGTATTTTACTTTGAATTCGACAAACTAATACATCTATATCAGGTTAGATCGAAGTGGTTTCAATCCTCAATGTATTCTCAAGGCGATCATCTGAGATTTTGGTTCTATTTTTGCTCTTTGTGTGTCTGACTGTTAAAAATAACAGTTCACAAACGTACGTGCTTCCAAACAGTGCTTCTGAAAACAGAAATACGAACACAATTCGTGGAAGAGGAAGTGATGATCTGAAATATCTGTTTTTCATATGTGTTGAATTTTACCGTTCAGAAATCGCGCATTAGAAAAATATTATTGTAAATATGGAATGTTTACTATGGAATGTTCCACTAATATCAGTAAATACCAAGTATACAAATACAAGAAGGGTCTGCCTTTCTTCTTCTTCTTCTTCTTCGCGAAATGGCCAAGTAGATATCATTGTTTAGTTCTCACTCTCACTAAACTCTCACTTCTCTTCCTCCTCCATCCCCCCCCTTCATTGTTGTCTTCATCTCTCCTCCGTTCAATTGCTATTCCCACTTTTCACTTTCTCTTCATTTAGAACTTTGATGCTGTTGATCGTTCTTTGTAACCATCTCTATTTTGTAAGCCCCAGTCTTAGTTCTTCTTTTTCCACTTGGCATAACCACTCTGGCTTTCGGTGTTATATATTTGGTTGAAGATATGCTTATTTGTTCTTTGAGAATTCATTCTATTCATGTGGGCATAGAATCTCAGTCGTCTCTTCCTTATAGTTGTTTTCTCCTACTTGTTCATACAGTTCTTTGCTTGATCTCAATCTGTAGTTAGCGTTTACTGTTCTTGCACCGTAGATTCTTCGTAATATCCTCCTTTCGAATTTCAGAAGCTTTTCCAGGCTTGTTAAGGTTGCAGTTTCTATCCCACGGCATTATAGGGCTTTATTTCTTCTTGTTGTAAATGTTTTTAGTGATGAATTTTTTTTCCACTTTCAGGTTTTTTTTTTTTTTTTTTTTTTTTTTTCCCCTAGGTTTATCGGATCCCTTGTTAGTGGTAATCTCTCCAAGGTATTTCAACTTGGGACTTTAATCTGCCCATACTTGGTCTTCACTGTTTCCTTCATAAAATTTTTCTTTGTTGTCTTTATATTGTTGTTGTTGTTGTTGGTTTTTGAGGGGACTAAACAGCTAGGTCATCAGTCCCCTTGTCTTATATATATATATATATATATATATATATATATATATATATATATATATATATATATATATATATATATAAATAATGTCTGCAAAATGTAATACATAGGCCTACATCTCATAGAAAGTTAATCTCTGTACGTTCCGTATTCATTTCCTGACGTCCTCCTGTTGAACGTGGTGATCCTTTAGGAGCTGATATTTCTTATTATCATTGCTAACAAAAAACTTTCAAATCTTACTAAATTGGCGACCTCGCACTGATGGTGTTCCTGGAAGGTAATTTTTCGTCCTGAACTCAGTAGCCCACTTCCACATTATCACCACAAACCGCACGTTTGCAGACCTATGTTTTTGCTTTATTATAATACTTGCCTACATCTACATGGGATACTCTGCAAATCACATTTAAGTGCCTGGCAGAGGGTTCATCGAACCACAATTGTAATATTTATCTCCCATTCCATTCTCGAATAGCGCGCGGGAAGAAAGAACACCTGAATCTCTCTGTTCGAGCTCTGATTTCTCTTATTTTATTCTGATGATCATTTCTACCTATGTAAGTGGGAGTCAACAATATATTTTCGCATTCGGAGGAGAATGTTGGCGATTGGAGTTTCGCAAGTAGCCCACGCCGCAGCGATAAGCGCCGTTGTTGTAATGATTCCCATCCCAGATCCTGTATCATTTCCGTAACGCTGTCTCCCCTGTATCGTGACAATACGAAACGAACTGCCCTTCTTTGGCCTCTTTCGATGTCCTCCGTCAAACCCACCTGATAAGGATCCCACACTGGGCTGCAATACTCCAAAAATGGACGGACAAGCGCAGTGTATGCAGTTTCTTTAGTAGTTCTGTTGCATCTTGTAAGGGTTCTGCCAATAAAACGCAGTCTCTGTTTCGCCTTTCCCACGATATTATCTACGTGTTCTTTCCAGTTTAAGTCTGAAGTAATAGTAATTCCTAGGTATTTTGTGGAGTTTACGGCCTTCACATTTGATTGATTTATGTTGTAAACAAAGTTTAACGGATTTCTTTTCGTACTCATGTGTACGACTTCACACTTCTCATTATTTAGAGCCAATTGCCAATTTTTACACCATACTGATATCTTATTCAGATCGTTCTGCAGTTGGTTTTGATCTTTAGATGATTTTACTAGACGGTAAACAACCTAAGAGAGCTACTTGGATTTTCCCCTAAATCGTTTATGTAAATAAGGAATAGCAGAGGACCAATAACACTACCCTGTGGAACGCCCGATATCACCTCTGTTTTAGTCGATGCCTTACCATCGATTACTACGAACTGTGTCCTCTCTGACAAGAAATCCCGTATCCAATCGAAAATTTGTGGCGATATACCATAACCACGCAATTTGATTAAAAGCCGTTTGTGAGGTACGGTGTCAAAAGCTTTCTGGAAATCAAGAAATACGGAATCGATTTGCGAACCTTTGTCGATAGCACCCATCACTTCGTGTGAATAAAGAGCTAGTTGTGTTTCGCATGAACGATATTTTCTAAATCCGTGTTGACCGTGGGTCAATAGATCGTTCTGTTCGAGATAATTCATAATATTTGAATACAGGATATGTTCCAAAACCCTGCTGCAAATTGACGTCAATGAAATAGGCCTGTAGTTTAGTGGGTAACTCCTACTGCCTTTCTTGAATATAGGTGTGACCTGTGCAACTTTCCAATCTTTTGGTACAGATCCTTCTATGAGAGAGCGGTTGTATATGACTGTTAAGTAAGGAGCTATCGCTTCAGCATAATCAGATAGAAATCTAATGGGTAAACAATCCGGGCCAGAAGACTTGTTCTTATTAAGTGATTTTAGTTGCTGCACTACTCCGATGATATCTACTTCTATGTTACTCATTACGGCATCTGTTCGTAATTCGAAATCTGGAATATTGGTTTCGTCTTCTTTGGTGAATGAGTTTCTAAAAGCTAAGTTTAGTAACTCTGCTTTAGTAGCGCTGTCATCGGCAGGATCGCCATTACTATTACGTAGTGAAGATATTGTTTGTGACTTGCCCCGAGTGTATTTAACATATGACCAAAATCTCTTTGTGTTTTCAGTCAAATTACGAGAAAGAGTTTCGTTGTGATAAATATTATAGGCATCTCGCATTGAAATCCTCGCTAAATTTCGAGCTTTTGAGTACGATCGCAAATCCTGGGGATTTCGTGTTCGTTTAAATGTAGTATGCCTTTCCCTTTGCTTTTGCAACAGTGTCCTGATCTGTTTTGTGTACCAAGGGGGATCGCCTCCTTCTTTTATTAATTTATTAGGTATAAAACTGTCAATTGCTGTCGATACCACTTCTTTGAATTTGAGCCGCATCTGGTCTACACCTACGTTTAGTGTTAGAAGCGAGTGGAAGCTGTCTTTCAAGAAGCAATGTATTTTGTTGCTATCTGCTTTCCTGAACAAATATACTTTGCGTTTATTTTTGGTAACTTTGGGACTTTCGATATTCAATTTCGCTACGACAGCTCTCTGTTCATTAATACCTGTATCCGTTTTGATGCTCGTTATGAGCTCAGGATTATTTGTTGCTAAGAGATCAAGTGTGTTTTCACATCCATTTACAATTCTAGTTGGCTCATGAACTAATTGTGCGAAGTAATTCTCAGAGAATGCGTTGAGTACAATTTCGGACGATGTTTTATGCCTACCTGCTGATTTGAAAATATAATTTCGCCAACAGATCGAGGGTAAATTAAAATCACCACCTGCTATTATCGTGTGAGTCGGGTACGTTTTTGTAATTAGACTCAGGTTTTCTTTGAACCTTTCTGCTATTGTATCGTCAGAGTCGGGAGGCCGGTAAAAGGAACCGATTATTAACTACTTACGATTTTCGGGTACAACCTCTACCCATAATATCTCGCACGAACTATCAACTTCAACTTCGCTACATGAAATAGGCCCTACTACTTTTGACGGCGACAAACACGCCCCCACCTATTTTGTTTAATCTATCCTTTCTAAACTTTTGAAAATACTTCTTCTGAACTTATTTCCGGCTTGAGCCAACTTTCGCTGCCTATAATGATGTGTGTTTCGGTGCTTTCTATTAACGCTTGCAGTTCTGGAACTTTCCCGACACAGCTACGACAATTTACAACTGTTATACCGATAGTTTCCGGATCTACATTTCTCCAGTGATCCACCTGAACCCTTTGAGATTGCCCATTTTCTATTTCCCCGAAGCTCTTTATCCTAAAAAACCGCCCAGTCCACGCCACACAGCCCCCGCTACCCGTGTAGCCGCTTCCTGCGTATAGTGGACTCCTGACCTATTCAGCGGAACCCGGAACCCCACCACCCGATGGCGAAAGTCAAGGAATCTGCAGCCTACACAGTCGCAGAACCGTCTGAGGCTCTGATTCAGACCCTGGGTATTTATTTAGCCAGTCTTGTATTACTTCGTCTCCTCTTCGTTCCTCTCTTTATCCATTTCCTCCTCTCCCCTCACACCTTCTCCCCTTATAACAGCCCATCCGCCTCCCCCTCTGTGTCCATCTCCTTGTCCGCTCGCTATCAAACTCCTAATTACACACATCTACCATTTTCATGGTGATCGATGAAACGAAATTTATTGCAAGATGCTTTCTACCAAGCACCGTACGGTGGCTTGTAAAGAACCTTCTTACTACGGGTTTGTTGTGATTTAAGTAATGCAAAGCCAGTCCGGTGAAACTGGATTTACATCAGAATACAGTTCTATAAAACTGTGAATGTTAATGAAACAGCTGCTCTGTTAATATTGTGATTTTGAAACTCTGATAATGTTGAGACATGAGAATTTATTATCTGGTTGGAATGTGAAGAACATGCTACACGAAGCCAAATTCCAACCGTTTATTAGCTCAACTAATTTAACTGCGAGAAAGTAAAATATTTTCATGAATTGTAACGTTGCTATCTAACTGCGTATTAAAATCTTTTATTGGATAAAAACTAACTCATCAGCATCATTTGTTAATTGCACAACAATGATGGTGTCTTGAATTGTAACAGCATGACAGAAAGAAGGGATAACTTTGCACCCGACTCATTTAATAATTTACACAAGACGCTTTTAACTACGTAACACCAAAAAACTGTTATTAACATTTGACTTAAGCAAAAACCTCTGAATAGTACTGAGCTCTAAAATGTATCACAACTTCAATGTACACTAATTTAATTTTGCCGCTTGGACCCATGGGAACGATCGTTTTGTCATGTAACCATTTAAAAATCTAGTAATGGAAAGTCCAAGTTGGAATTAATAATCGTGTGTCTTTTGTATGTGCCTGTCACAGCTCGTCGCCACGTCTTTGTGGCGAGTTGTAAACAATTCAAAATCTACCATTATTACGACTTTCAGTAACACATTGTAAATTAGTCTCTATTAACGTGATTATCACACTATCAAACAATGCCACATAAATGATTTTACCAAACATACTGTGAAATTGAGGATGAAATGACACTGACTACTAAAAGAATACAACCTGCGATTTGTAAGAATATTGTGATTATTATTTCGATCCTCTCTTGCACACTATACTAATAATGTCTCCAGGGTCTCCACAATTATAGAACACATTAATGTTACATCTACCTCTTGATATTTTCACATCTGCAAGAACAATCTCATAACTACTCATTTCAAAAAATCTTCCTCAGAATGAAAGTTCGTTAATAATACAGCCTTCACTACTCGACAGGCCACTCTCCATATTTAAGATATCTTACTACTGTGACTCTGCAAGCAACACTCAATGTGAACTGCTACTGCTACTACAGGAGGAGCTGTAACTTCTCTGACTCATACTGTTCACTTTTCGGGCAGAGATATTACAAACGGAGGCAAAGAGTAGACAACTTTCAACCTTCTCTATGAACTATTATACAGTTTGTATAGGTTTCATTATAGTCTTTTGCGACTATAAATTAGACTAATTCTTCAGACCATATGCGTTTCGCTTTATTTCAAAAGTGGTCAAGAGGAGAACATAAAAACTTTACCACTGACGACGCTTTGAAATAAAGCGAAACGCGTGTGGTCTGAATTAGATTGATTTACAGTTGCAAATGAAGGGAATCTAACATAAAACTGTATTTTATTTATTTTAACCGGTTCAGAATGAGGAAATCGGCATCAATAGGGCATACAGGAGAACTGCATTTTAGTGAAAACAATTTTGCCTTAATTCAATTCATGGTCGAGCGTGAGTGTTTCATTAAAATAAGTAAAACTTGTAATTTTTTATGTTGTCTGTTCATTTTCTTGTAAGGGTAATTTCATTATATTGGAAGAGAAAACATCGGCAGTAGTTTTGTAAAAGTAAACTAAATAAATCAGGATGACAGAATCCGCGAAACTAGTAATTTTGTACGTTTTGTCAGCATAATAGATAATGTTAACGGTTTAAGCACTTTCTCCAGAGACATTCTTGAATTCATTATTTAATCCAGTGATCTGTACAGTAGTACGCAGGTGTTGAAATTCAGCTCTCCGATTGAGCCAGCCACACGATAGTTTCTTGCCAAATTACAATATTGCTGATACTAAACGTTACAAAAACACGAAAAGGAATTAAGTTTAGATTTTGCCCTCATAACATTGTGTCACATCACATATTGACATAAATTTCAAAACAATAAGAAAGCAAGCAATACTTCGTGACGCAAAAACTGATGAAAATTCGTTTGCCAATTTACAACATGGCGAGCAATTCGAGACATGTGCAAAACGTTTAATGTGTAGGCACGCTGCAGTTCTATGCTCAGAAGTCAGAGTTATACATCCATAGATACGTTTGTCGATTCGACACTATAACGCGTTCAGTTCCCTATGAGCGTATGCTTCACCATGACCATCAGCAAGTCGCAATGACAGAGAGTTAGCGTCGCCGTCGTCGACTTCTGGACGAACTGGTTTTCAAGTGGACAGTTCTAGGAGCATGCATCCAAATTACTAGCTCTGATAATTTGTTTATAATTTCTATGGGCAAAACATTGAATGATATATATAAAGAAATTCTTCACTTTTGCTATAATATTTTGTAAATACAACACACGGTGTTTCCCCTAACCAGGTCTTTTGGTATTTCATAGCTGAAATATGTAAAAGGAAGGTGTGGCAAAATATGTAAAAGGTAGGTGTGGGAACTAAGCCTATTTTATGGTTCGACGATTTTTCATCACTAAACTACATGGCCGATGTACTTGAAGCTTCACATGCCTTTAGAATAGCTACTTAGTTGCTAAGAAAATGGTCATTCAGAATGATTCAAGTATAGGCCTACTTTAAACTGAAATTTCGAAAAAGTGGCAAACGGACATCTGGGGGAACACACTGTGTCCATTAAAACCAGCCCATGCACCCCAATAAGTTCAAGTTTCGAAGAAGATTAGATGGAGATAGTGAAATTCTGAATGAAAGATCTAAATTTTTTATTATGTGCTAAGAGAAAAGAAACAACAAGAAACATTTTCAGACTGACTATTGGACTAAATAGGCAGAACAATTCTTGTACATCTCATCTACATGGGATACTCTGCAAATCACATTTAAATGCCTGGCAGAGGGTTCGTCGAACCACCAATAGCGCGCGGGAAGAAAGAACACCAGAATCTCTCCGTTCGAGCTCTGATTTCCCGTATTTTATTCTGATGGTCATTTCTACCTATGTAAGTGGGAGTCAACAATATATGTTGGCCATTGGAGTTTCGTAAGTAGCCCACTCTGCAGCAATAAGCGCCGTTGTTGTAATGATTCCCATTCCAGATTCTGTATCATTCCGTAACGCTGTCTCCCCTGTATTGTGACAATACGAGCTGCCCTTCTCTGGACTCTTTCGATGTCCTCCGCCAAACCCACCTGATAAGGATACCACAGTGGGCAGCAATACTCCAAAAATGGAAGGACAAGCGTAGTGTATGCAGTTTCTTTTGTAGTTGTGTTGCATCTTTTAAGGGTTCTTCCAATAAAACGCAGTCTCTGTTTCGCCTTTCCCATGACATTGTCTACGTGTTCTTTCCAGTTTAAGTCTGAAGTAATATTAATTTGTAGGTATTTTGTGGAGTTTACGGCCTTCACTTTTGATTGATTTGTCTTGTAAACAAAGTTTAACAGATTTATTTTCGTATTCATGTGGACGACTTCACACTTCTCATTATTTAGAGTCAATTGCCAATTTCTACACCATACTGATATCTTATTCAGATCTTTCTGCAGCTGGTGTTGATCTTCAGACGATTCACTAGACGGCAAATGATGGCGTCATCTGCAAACAACCTAAGGGAGCTACTTAGATTTCCCCCTAAATCGTTTATGTAAATAAGGAACAGCAGACGACGAATAACACTACCCTGTGGAACGCCCGATATCACCTCTGTTTTAGTCGATGCCTTACCATCAATTACTAGGAGCTGTGTCCTCTCTGACAGGAAATCCCCTATACAATCGCAAATTTGGGGCGATATACCACAACCACGCAATTTGATTAAAAGCCGTTTGTGAGGTACGGTCTCAAAAGCCTTTTGGAAATCAATGACTTAGGATAATCCTGCCTCAGTAGCTACACGGAACCCTCCAGGACCAAAACAAATCACGTCTGCAGTTGAATAACATAAAACGTGGAGCTATTTTTCTCTTCTTTCAGTAGAACGCCATTCCCCGTCATGTATATGCTGCCAGACAACGGATTTGCGTGGAAGATATTATATGGGGACTATGTGACGTAGGAAGGCAGACAAGTTTTCAGCCGTTCTGCCATCCCCCTCCATTACCGTACTGGCAGCCAATAACGTTCATTCTCTAGGCACGTGTCTGGCCGCGAGTTACGCAATATTTCTCCCGCAGGCGCAACTGTTGGCGCTCGGCCGTAGCTCCTCCCCACCACATTTCCCATATCGCCCCGCCTATGTAAGCCAACCGCCTTCTTACACTCCGCCGACTATAAATCTAAAAATGTTTTGACCTTTATTTATGTTATAAAGACCTTTTCTTATATATCTCCTGACAACGGCCAGCTACAATTTTATTATATGTGTAGGCAGTATGAGACGAGACAGTCTAAACGATTAACCTTCTTATTTCTGAATTAAAGATGAATGTTAGATGGCAACCATCAAATTACAGGGAAGGGTTCAGACGGTGGAAAATTTGAGGGGTGTCGAAGAAACTATCCCCGAAGGCCCCGATTGCGTTTAATCATCCACTTTCGGAACTGAGGCCGGTCCGTCCCATTCGGCCATCTTTTTCTCCTTTCGCGACCGCGACTCCATTATCGATATGCGGCGCGGCCGCGGGGCGGACACAAACACGCAAAGGGATGGCCGCCGTCTTTTTCCCGTCTGATATGTGTGACAGGACTCAAATTAGACGCGAGGCGAACTATGTGAAATTCATGACCGCGCTTTGTTACGTCTTCGTTTGCCGAAATAAATCTCGGGGGCAGTCGGGCGCGCGCAAGAAACGGCCGGAGGGAGAGACGGACGGAATCGCGAACGGCCCGCGGACGGAGCGCGGAATGCGCGTGTTTTGCCCGCCGGGCCCGGCTCCATATTAAGCCTCGGCGTGGGTAATTAGGAGGCAATTAAGAGGGCGGGGAGAGGGAGGCCCTACAAGGCGCCGCGCGTGCTGCCGCTCCCGCCTCCGGCGCATTCTGATCAGCGCTTCTGCGCCTGCGCAGAGTCCGCTCTGCGCATGCGCCCATTGTCGCGCGCGCCGCGCAGGTTTTGCGCCTGCGCGTTAGCGCCTTGTACGGCAGCTGCGGACGTCTCGTCGCATCCCCGGCCCGTCTGTCAAAAGGGAGGGCACCTGGCCAATGGCCGGCTCCGGATTCCGCGACACCCGTTTACGCTCCAGCTAGCCAGCGGATTTCCGTAAGGTGCCATGCATCAGTAATGAGGTTTGAAGTTTTGAAGCAGTCAACAATCCGAAGATTGGTTTGAACACCACAGTGCTTTACTAAGCATGGTCCTGTTTGGAGGTGGTATGCCCTTGCCTTCCTCCGACCTTAGAACTGACTTACCCAGCCAGTTATAGGGGGACCTACATTTTAACGTGGGTTCCGAACCACGGTGCTACTCGGTATTTTTCACATTAGCAATACTGCCAGAGGTGAAAGAAGTGGAAAGTGACAGATAAAAATCCTAGGACCTGGGGGGGATCGAACCCGTGACCTTTGGATTTGTAGTCTGGCACTCTACGCGCACTAGGTTTGGAGTAACATCTCTAAATCTATAAAAATGAATTGCTGTTCGTTAGTCTCGATAAAACTCCAGAACGGCTGAACCGATTTGGCTAATTTTAGACTTGAAATATTCGTGCAATACCACAATAATTATAAATTATTTTAACACTGCTTTAAACTTTATTAATCTATATCTATAAATGTGAAAGTCTGTTCGGTGTACGTTTATCACGTCTGAACCACAAGACATAAAGAGCTAAAATTTTGTACAGTTACTAATGTCTACCCGGGAAAGGCTTTAGGCACAGTTTTATGGCGATCGGATATATATATGTTAATGTGAATGTCTGTTCATACGGATAAGGAAATATAAGAATAAATAAATAAAGCAGTAAAAAAGAAATTTCTTTTAATACATCTCTCTAAAAAAATCGATTTGACGTTTCAAGCATTAATCAAGTGATCGACCTGTGATATTATTGCAATCATTAAACGTCGCAGGAATCCATTCACATCCCTCATGTTTTTCACATGGTCAATTATTCGCCGCTTGCTCAAGGGTGGGCAGCCCAAAAAAATCTCTACATTTACGCTCCAAACAATACTACAAATAACGTAGTTTACCAGAATGACGTAAAATGAAATTAAAATCATTTTGGACATTATTCTTACCATACGTGTTGAGATATTGCAATATAGGCTATAAGGAATAGTGTATGTATTATTTATTGTAAATCATTAAGCACTTCACATAATTTTATTGTTTTTATTTGAATGTTGATTAAAAATGATTGTTTCTAAAGAAGGTATTGTATTTCATCTTTTCATCTCATCCTTCAAAACCAATCTCATAGCACACTACTGAAAGATAGCTTATCTATCATAATCAACCAACACGCGAGCGGAGCCGCGGGTTTAAGCTAGACTATTATATAAAAATGAATATTTGTGTGTTCGTATTTTATGCGCACCCATACCGCTCAACCGATTGTGATGAAACTTTGTCAACATATTGCTCGCATTTTCACCATTAAATGACTGTACGACTAACAGGCGATATGACGAAATAAACAATGAAATGCGCGGAAAAAAATGCTGCATCACGCGACGTCTGCCTCTAAAGCACTGTACCGATTTCAACCAAATTTGTTACATATTCAATAAGGTAACAATTGACGTAGGGATAAGAACTGCTTACGACATATAGTTCAAAATATATGACGTCATAAACAATTATACGGTTGAAAACCTGTGGCATCATGCGACATGCGAATAAGGACACTTTATTCATCCTAAAATCTTCATGACGTTTTGGACACTTGACCTTCAAAACAAGAGGAAGGTCACTGTCACATAAAATTTTGGATAGTGCATGACGGAGGATACTTTACATGTGGACTTCGCCAGATTCTACAGTTATATTACGATCCTGACGAAATTTTTAAATATGATTGAACCATTTAGTTTATCAGTGTTGTATTAATAAATTCAGATTACCTACAATCATTTCAATAAATTATGTGACTAAACAGTTAATTTTCAGATTTCGACGAAGTTTCGAATGAAACAAAATTTCTGAAAATTCTAGCAGCTCTCTCTGGAAGTTACGTTGAATTTTTCAGGGTGATAATCGTCAAAGAAACATTTAAAACATAAATATTGTTCACACCATGTGAATTTTATTTAAACAATTTAAAGTAAAAAAATTTTAATAAGCTTCAGTGGAAAGCATACTTCATTCAGATTTTTAAATGACGTTTTTCTGGCTGTCAGCTTTGATGCATACCAAATGTACCGAATCATTGAGGCGAAAACCACCAGCAGAAGGAATTGGTGTTTACCATCATATGGTTTTAATGCGAATTAGAAAAAAAAATTAATATATAAAAAATAATTTTTGCTTGTCTTTTACCCGCTCGGTTAGCCATGTGGTCTAACGCACCGCTTTCCGAGACGGGGAGGCGTACCGCTTTCCGAGACGGATCGAATCCGCCTGGCGGTTTTCCACATCCCCCTAGGTGAATACCGGGCTGATCATCAAGTCCTGCCTCAGTTGCACGATTGACAAACGTTTCGTAACACTGTACACTTTCACACATATAACACTATATGCAAACATTTAGGGTACACATTTCCTCCTGGGGGGCATGGGTGGCGGCAGGACGGGCATCCGGCCACCCTGCAACTACTAACACATGCCAACTATTAACACAGTGCCGACCCTGCTTGTGCGGGAAAGGGCCAAAGAGAGACAGAGACAGACAGTTTGCTTGTCTTTTTGTTCGTATTTTATGCACGGCCATACCGTAGTTCAAATTGCGCTAAAACATTGTCAACTCATTGCTTGCACTCGCGCGGAGGTTATAAGCATACTAAAATTCGCCTTCACGCTTAAACGGCTGGAACACAGGTAGCTTATATCGTGATTAATACATGGGCTACCTTTCGTAAGCACTGTATGGTGCGTAGCGGAGGGTACCATTAAATAGATTAATAGGTTTGTTTCACTTCACACTGAAACAACATGACGGATTTGAATGAAATTTGTAATTCAGATACCTTATTTTATGAATTACTACAAGGGCTACCTGTAGTAGTCTCCGTAGGTGCATGGCGGAGGGTACAACATACATCCAAAATGTTTGACCATGAATGTCAGCATATAAATTTACGTTTTAATGAAAGAGATTTTTATAATTTGCAAGCCAGTGAATTTAACATGGCGGAGGGTACCAAATGTTCAAATGTTTGTATAGTTTATGGAACTTAACTACGGGGTCATCAGTCCCTAAACTTACAAACTACTTATGAACTACTTACGAACTAGGACGGCACAAATATCCATGCCCGAGGGGGGATTCGAACCCCCGACCGTAGTGGCCGTGCAGACCGTGACTGGAGCATCTCAGTCCCCTCGGCCACCGCGGCCGGCGCGGAGGGTACCTTGCGACTTTGACACTGTTTGACCAGTCACCATGAAACTTGGCACATATATATAGGAGAAAGGGGAGTAGGTGGAGGAGGAGATGATCAGAAAGAGGACGGAGGAGGAGAGGACAGAGAGAAAGAGGGGAGAGGAGGTGAAGGACAGAGAGAGGGGAGAGGAGGACAAGGACAGAGAGAGGGTAAAAGCTGTGTCACGTTTTGTATGTGTTTATTGCTCGTGCTGCCTCCAAAGAAAGGTACAACTTTACGTTAACAACACAAAATTTAACTGCGCCCACGCAGTTATGAAAATAACTGATGAAAACACAAGACAAAATCGTCATAAGAAGACAAATGACACTGCGGCATATCTTTAACATAAAAATGAGGCCGCAGCTTTTAAGCAGTACAACATCTGATGACGCTTTTGGCAAAAAAATCCGAAACCAGTCGTTAAAATAAATTAACATTTTATAACCATACTTGTGGTAGGTAGCTGTTTTTTATTATAAACATTTTAATACCACAACCACGTTTCTCAAAATGTCAACATTTGAGAAAATAGCTATTCCGCTACCAGTCACAGATATTTATTAGCAACATGTTCCGATGCTGTGCATCATCATCAGGCTATAGGCATACAAAAATCTATCACTACTGGTATACATTAATTTACATTTGCAAAATCTTGATGTTTCTGGCAATCAACCTGTGGAAACAGAAATATGACCTATGTATACTCGCGTCCACATATTAGTACTGTAATATTACATATAGATGTCATATCGTTGCCCTCTGCCAGCGTTCTTTTCTCTTTGAAATCTATGGCTTTAGTCGGGTGCATTCATGCTTTGAGTTACTCGTGTTATGTCATGGAAAATGATCGGACGTCTCGCTTCTGACCGCTGCTTATGATCCGTAAGTGCGAGTGAACTATTTTTTAATAATACTAAAAAGATTTCGAATGGAATTAAACTGTTTTTCTTTCAGTAGAGTAGTTTATTTCCTTCAGTAATTCTAAAATAGTGATTCTAACATATATATTATAGTTTTTTATGATTATGCATTTTTGGAAGCCATCTTTAAAAATTATTCAGAGTTTTGCCTTCAATATGAACTTTAAGTTATTCAATCTGCACAGGAGAAACAGATAGGCTCATAACGTACGTATGTACGATTGCAATACAGTTTCAACGGCGAATTGTACCTTTTGCTAGAAATTATTAATCTGAATTTCATACAGTGAGTACAATTTTAGCCGATTATAGTGTTACTTGCCACAGAATTTAGTTATTTTCGCAAGTAGAAAATCTGACTTCGAATCTGACGTTTCTTTTTTTTTTTTTTTTTTTTTTTTTTTTTCGTACCTTATATCTGCAGTCATCTCAAAACCATTGTTTTACTTCTCAGTCTTAACAGTAATTTATGAGCACAAGATTTATTTTTGAGATTATCTTTGCTGAAAAGAACCGTGAACTTACGACATTTACCGGCAAGTTATATTATAGTACCAACATTCAGTTGCATTCGTCGAGAGCCAACGTAAACATATCTGACGCACAAATCGCGGTCGATACATTAAACGTTTGCATACCAAAAATCAGTAAGTTTTCAAATATGTTACAAGTAACCGATACTCTTTATTAAAACTCACACCTGCTACTTTAAACGACTGAACCAAAAATAAATAAATAAAAATAAAAGATAAACCATGCGTTTCGGAAAAGTTATTTTGTTTCCTTAGTATTGACGTTTCTATTTCTTGCGACAGAAGACAGTTTTAGAAGCCTACACTTCCTTTTTAAAATAACCATAAAATCGTTATCACTGGTAATGCTTGAAGTTGCGTAGCAATATGTGAAACTTGACAAGAAATGTTAGGTATTCTTAATTTTAAAAATTGCACTCAGTAACTGAGTGTGTAAAAAATCTGAAAAGTTTTTAATTTCATTGATCGCGCCTAAGTTTTCTGTGGCATTTCGATTGTTGTGGTTGCTTTCATAAATGAATCACTTTCTGATACAGTTCTAATATTTACAAAGAGATTTTGAAACTTTAAAATAAATGGCAACGAATGAAGAAACAGTTTCGAGACGATCAGTCGACAAAGATAGAATGAAGTTCCGGCGCCAATGTATAGACGACGTACCCATTTGGTCAAAATACCGACAAGCAACGGGGCCGTACCAACGTTGGATCCAATATTATTTCACCGATTCATACATTGGACAAATACTGTTGTGACTGAGTGCATAGCAATTATACTTCTGGGCTTGCTAACCACACAACACAGCACTTTTCGACACGATTTCACTGTCGTGACAAAACTGACACACTAAACATGATCGCGATGAAAACAAAGTTTGTGTCGATTAGTCTATCAATCTTTAACGCCAAGAGTCACTTCAAATGTCTTCTGCTGATCTTGCTGGCATACCAATAACGAGATGTGTGCTGTATTGTGACATATTTGTTTTTACTAAGACAGGTGCACTATATATTAACGATTTAGAGCATAAAAACTTACAGGTGAATAGATAATGTGTACTTTATTTAATTTAAATGCTATTTACAAAGTAAGGGAGCGACGTAATTGAAGAAATGGGAATTCTTGGACTATCATTTCGTTCAGGTTTCCATTCCTCTCAGTTTTTAATTTCCATTTCTTCCAAGCTGTCCATTTCCAGCTCTTTTCCAGAGTGTATAATACTTTAATGTCGGTTTCTATTGCAAATCTGTGCCCTGTTTCATTTATATGTTTAGCTACTGCTGATTTGTTGCTTCTGTCAAGTCTGAAACAATAAATGTGCTCTTTAAAACGCGTTTTGATGTTTCTGCCTGTTTGAGCAATTACACAGGCTACAAGTAACTTTGTTCATTTTTTTCTTTTGGTTCTGTGATGTCGTCACTGAGTTTCTGTTTCAAATTGTTGTTGGTAGCAAAGATTATTCTGATATATGTGTTTTTGAAAAGTTTGGCTTTTTTGTCTGAAATTCGCCTAAGTAGGCCTTATAGTATTATTGTGAACCTGGCTTCCTGCAGTTCGTGGGTGACAAGATTTTGCATTTTATGGGTGAATGCTTTAACAGTGTGCTTTCAGTTGATCTCTAAATTCAATTTAAGACTGAATACTTTTTATAGATGAATAAACACTGTAATATTAAATGAGAGAGATGTATAAAGTGATTAACAGAGAACTTTCAAACATATGCAGCAAGCAGATTGTGTAAAATCATGTAATTGGAATATGTATAAGCTGAGGTGCAGAGGCGGCCTTAGGCATGTGCAAAAAATGTACGCACAGAAACCCGCGTTCCAACTTTCAAAGGGCCCGTGCAGAATATTATAATCTGCGTCATGTAGGAAGGCGGCTCAGTTTTCAGCCATGGTCCAACATCCCCCTCCATTACCGCAATGGCAGCCAACAATATTCATTCTCCTAAGCGCGTGGGTGGCCGCGAGGTAAGGGGGGGGGGGACGTAGAAGAAAATGGACGTGATTACATAATGTAGCACAGTTTTCGGTGTTTGGAAGATAATAGAACCAAATGTTGCGCTTGAGGTAATTATGTTATGGGCTACATTCTGAAAATTTTTCGAACTTTTTTCTTAAAAAAATCGATTATGACAGCGTTGTAAATTTTCGCAACACATGCTATCACACAAGAAACATTTTCTCCAAAATTACCGGGTGATCAAAAAGTCAGTATAAATTTGAAAACTTAATAAATCACGAAATAATGTAGACAGAGATGTAAAAATTGACACCCATGCTTAAAATGACATGGGGTTTTATTAAAACAAAAACAAAACAAAAAATAAAGAAAGAAACAAAGTTCAAAAAATGTACGACAGATGGCGCTGGACA
Source organism: Locusta migratoria (assembly GCA_026315105.1). NCBI lineage: Eukaryota > Metazoa > Arthropoda > Insecta > Orthoptera > Acrididae > Locusta > Locusta migratoria. Next base: position 548,551,278 of record CM048745.1, on the reverse strand, counting down.
GCAAAACTTCAAGGACTGCGCATGGAAATCGTGTACAAAAGGATCTGTAATGAAAGAGCGAATCAGATGCACCAGTAGTCGCAGCATGTTGACGTTACCTGAAAAGGCGCTTTTAGTGAAGCTGTATTATCAGAATGGGGAATTTGCTAGTTCAGCGTTACGATCCTATCGCCATAGGAAGGGGATTCGAACGGGTAAAGGTCCGTTGACAAAATGCAGGTGTGGCGTGAATTATTTCGAAGTTCGAAGCTACGGGTTGTTTGAACGATAGACCCCGTAGTGGCCGACCGAGCCCAAGGCATAATGCTGCTGAGACAGTTCAGAAAGAAATGGAGACTGTAGCGGGTTCGTCTAATGCACGGGGAAGTGCAGTCGCATGTCGCACCGGCATTCCATACAGTACTATTTGGTTAGCACTTAGGAGTACCCTCCAATGCTACCCTTACAATATCCATCGGCATCATGAACTGTTATCTGGCGATTTAGTGAAGCGGAGGGCTTTTACGGTGTGTGTGGGCGTTTCAAAAGATGACGGAAGATGACGATTGGTTGAGTAACGTGTTGTGGACCGACGAAGCTCATTTCACGCTCCGAGGGTCTGTCAACGCACACAACTGCAGAATTTTGGCCACCAAAAATCCTAGAACTGTCATGGAAACTCCATTGAACAACGAGAAAGTCACGGTATGCGTTGGATTTACACACATCTACCGCTATCTGGCCTTTTTTCTTCAAGGAACTGCGTGATTCTGGTTTTGCAACTGCTACCGCGACGGGTGAGAGGTACGCCGATATGTTACAGAATCGCATCATCCCCAGCATGGCTGATAAACACCTGCTGGAACGTACAATTTTTATGCAGAATGGCGCTCCACCCAATGTTGCTAGACGCGTAAAACGTCTCTTGCGCACGTCGTTTGGTGATGATCGTGTGCTCAGCCGCCACTTTCGTCATGCTGGCCTCCTAGGTCCCCAGACCTCAGTCCGTGCGATTATTAGCATTGGGGCTACCTGAAGTCGCAAGTATATCGTGATCTACCGACAGGGGTGCTGCAAGACAACATCGGACGCCAATGCCTCACCATAACTCCGGACATGCTTTGCAGTGCTGTTCACAACATTATTCCTAGACTACAGCTATTATTAAGGTATGCTGATGAACATATTGAGCATTTCCTGTAAAGAAAATCATCTTTGCTTTGTCTTAATTTGTTAAGCTAATTCTTGCTTTTCTGATCAGATGAAGCGCCATCTGTCGTACATTATTTGAAATGTTTTTATCTAATAAAACTCCATGCCATTCCAAGAATGTGCGTCAATTTTTACCTCTCTATCTACATTATTCCGTGATTCATTAATTTTTCAAATTTATACTGACTTTTTTATCACCCGGTACTTTACTTACAAATTTCATATTGTGGCAGGTAATTCTTAGTAATTAGATAAGCAGTTTTTAATATCACTTTTAGAGCTCTTATAATTTATTTTTAAAAATTGTGTGTATGAAACAAACTGATTGCAGTTTCACAGAAATGTACGTAATTTTGACAGAAATACACTTAGAAAAAAATTGAACCACAGGAAGTTGTGTTATACTATGAACAAAGTCTGCAGAAAATTTCACTTATCTATCTCCAGTGGTTGAGGAAAAAATGTTCCTTATACACCGAAAAATGAAAATTACGGGAAATGTACGTAAAAGATTTTATAAAGATTTACACCATAAAATAGTACCATAAAGTTCACCATAACCATACATTTGGTCATCTTGGTCTTCTGGGACATGTTTCCTTTGTAACTGATGTTTCTGGCGTGCCCTTTTGGCTATATCCTTCACAGACATTTCAGATCTTGCAACACACGCATTATCTAACTTCTTCAATAACTTCTCCGTGAAGCAACTAGCAACAAACCCTAGTCCAATAGGCGTCCTTATTTTTCCAGTGTTACAATCATTAAACACCAGACATGCATCATAGGTGGTAATTTTAACAACAGTTGATGAGCTAAATGTTGTTTTGGGGCATCTCTTCCAAATGAGACTGTTGAAGCTCTCAGTAGGGTTTTGTGTTCCACAATGGTTACATTTCTTTAACAAATCTGGATGAGCTAGAATCTGGAATGTTGGCTTTATGGTGCTTCAGTACTCTTCTGATGCTTTTATGTCAGCAGAAAGTAATAAAACATCACATTTGTTTGCCAGAAATATACAGCTTTCTGCACATATACATTGGCAAATCACTTCTGCATTCGTGGTTTCCTTATGGCCAGTGTGTGTACAATATTTCTATTGTGTCTTTTGTATATATTTTTGTCAAAACGTTAAGATATGTATTTTTATTCGATTCTATAATGTTATTTGATTTCTCTCGATTTGGTGTAAAAGAGGAAACACCTCATATTCTAGGTGGTTGCTTGTTACTGTTACATACTGGAAGCCACGACACTATTCAACTGTTTCGTTGGAAACTAAGAAGGTAAACTGAATATGATGCTTGCCAGACACACAAAGAGAATAAATTATGTAACTTTTAATATCTTGTTATTTCCTATTTCTAGAAATGTCGAGTTTGGAAAAAAGAGGAAATTTTCACTGCCTGATGATGAAGTGTTGTCTGAAGCGAATGTTTTGAAGAGCCAGCAGGAGAACTTATATCACCTGATAACTCAAATCTGTGACAGAAGTACTTTCAAATGACAGCGGGAAGTAAAATAGAAGGGGAAGGCATTTATTACAAACACAAACCAGGAGTTTCTGGCGTTCCAGATGATGTGCTCCTAAGCGATTTGGAAAACATTTTCCGAGAAGTTGCACATGGAGGCGATGCACAGAGTAACGCACACAGAAGCAAGAGACATGGGAAATTTTCATGTGTATCTACTGAAAAGTACCACTATGTGTTCAATAATGTGTTGAAAAATGTCACAAATAAACTTAAGTTCTGAATAAATCATTATGTTTGACATAATAATGGCACTAACACTCTTATTTGTACAGATCCTAATCCCTACTAAATAAACTTTTCTTCCATAAATTTACTCTTCCTCGAGGCAAGTGGAACATGTAAGGACAATATAAAGTAATTGTAAAACTACAAATAACAACAGAATTTTAGAAACATGGTCTGACTCAGTACCCATTCTAAAAGCAAGAAACCATTTGTTACAGCAATATGCCTAATTTTAATTGATTCAGTCATGAAAGGGTTAATGTAATGTAATCTTTATCTACATACAAGCGAAAGTACACGCATTCACTCACTCACTCACTCACTCATTCGATGACTAAACACGAAATCTCGCAAACTACTTGACCTATGAAGCCGAAATATGGCAGGAATATATTTTATAGATAGAAGACGTAAGCTAAGAAAGGATTTTTCGATAGCGCTAGCAGTTCAGGACTGATGGCCATAGTAGTCTAGCCCCCCTAACCCTCCCCCCAACAGTTCAGAAGATATGACATCATGAACAATGAAAACGTCTCCGTCTTGCGACACGTGATAGTGTAAATTTATCAGTCCACTATTTGAGAAGGAGAGCACTTAGCGACTTCCAACAAACTTCAAACTTTAAACATAATTTCAAACATTTAGGAAACCTTTTCTCGCTGACAACCCCAGCAAAATGATGAAAGGAAAAACGTTTGTCGCTTACTACTTTTTTGGCGTTCATGCAGTAAAATTACTGCATTTTGCAAGACGTTCCAATTTATTACTCATACATTATTAATTGTCTTCGCGAGAAAAGTTACAGACAGTATACACATGCTACTGAACGTACGTTCGAAATTTTATCATAGTACAACACAGAGTTCGAGAGATATGACGCCATAAACAATGAGAGCGCGAAAAAGTGCTGCATTAAGCAACAATGCAGCTCATTTCCTTATAAACCGTTTGACCGGTTTCAACCAAATTTGGTACACGTATTCCTTACCGTGATGTAACAATTGATGTACAGGTAAGAACTACATGCACTCATGGTCCAGGACATATGACGACATAAACAATAGAAATCGCAAAAAAAAGACTACCACATTTTCTGATGAGACTTTATTCATACACCGAGAATGAGAGTACTTAGCGACATGCAACACAAATTAAACATAATTACAAACCTTCATTACACTTTTTTCGCTGAGAACCATAGCAAAATGATGAAGGGAAAAAAGGTTCTCGTTTACTACTTTTCCGCTGTTCATGGACTAACAAACGGCCTTTGGTATGACGTTACAATTTGTACACTAAAATTATATGATATTTAACAGAGAGTATACACACATATATCTGAATGTTCCTTCGAAACTGTATCAAAGTACGAGACAGTATTAATGAGATATGAGGACACTAACAGTAATGTTCATGGAAAACCGCCCCATCACACACCATGTTTTAATCTATTTCTTCTTTACTACTAATTGTATTCGCAACAGATTTTTTGCCGACATGCACCACTCATACCAATGAATGTATACCTACAAAATTATACAATTTTACAACATATAATTCAATAAGTATGATATGGTATATACCGCAATGGGTAAAAACCTATCAATCATGCACCACATTTTAATACATGTACTATTGTAAGACACTCCTGTATTCCAGTTAGCACCACATTTTAATACATGTACTATTGTAAGACACTCCTGTATTCCAGTTAGCTGAAAGAAATTCCTGGAAGCTGACGGTGCTGTTGACAACTGTGAACCAACTGTGAAGCGTACTCGGCTGTAGGCGAAAGCAGGAGACGTCTATACCGCTACAGGAAAAGGAAGAGAATGAAGCAGTGTACATCCAAGGAATCTCCATTATTTCCGACAGATCTACCTTTTAATTTCAAAAGACTGTAGTTTCCAGGGAGACTTGCATTTTGTATTACGATTAATAAATCACAAGGCCACCTATTAAATACTACAGAGTGGGTATGACATCTCCATGTTTCTCACACAGACAACTACATGTCGCTTGCTCAAGGGTGGGCTCCCCAAAGAATTTATCGATATTAGATTTTGCACAAGTAACCAGAAATACTGTTTATAATCAAGTTTTGAATTAAATGAATGTATTAAAATTACATATCATTTGCAACCTGATGACTGCTTTTCTTTGTTTGGATACTGCAGTTATTATTTTTCACATTATGCAAGACAAACTTATTTCTTGAATACTCTACCATAAACAAGACATGGTATTAAAAAAAGGACTACCTCAAAGCTTGAATAAATAAATAAATACCCGGGCAACGTCGGGTTTTCAGCTAGTTCAAGTATATACCCATTATGACTCGGCTATGGCCACCTAGTACGTCTGAGATTTAGAAAATTATGCCTGTATCGGAGTCGAAGAAAGCAGGTGTTGTGTTACTGATGTGCTATAGTAATATCCATGGTCAACCCTCGACTACTGCTCAAGTTTAAATTAATAGGTAGGCGATTCGTTGTATCTCAGTGCCTCTCCACGTCCTTTCTACTCACCGCTGTAACAGATAATCAATCATTACGTTCGTCCGTTAACACAAAACAGGCTGTTTTAGCTTTAAGTGAGCTGCACTGCGCTTCCTGCTCCGCTCGCTGTGGACTGTCAAATGGGGCGGCAAGGCACTTGGCACGATGCTTACAGGAGGATGAACTGTAAATGCTTTGTCAATCTATGGGACGTAACTACTGAGGTTATTAGTCACTAGGCTTACAAACTACTTAACATATGGGCAACAAATACACCCATGCCCAACGGCGTAGGATGAGGGGTAGCTACAATGACTGTGACTTTCTTGTGCAGAATAACTGTGTGTTTTGGGACTATGTCACTGGCGATTGCTCATTTGCAGTCGACGCACAAAGTTCGAATTCGGAACAGATTAGAGAATAAATACATCACATTACTATTGGCCTTGGATATTATTGTTACCGTACATTCATTATTTTATTTTTGAGGTTTTACTGATGAAGAAATTTTAGTTTTATTAAATGATTCAGAAGGGGAAAAGTTCAGTGAAGATGACGCATTGTCAGATTTAACCTGGAATCCTGCAGATAATACAACCAGACTGGAAGACAGTTCTGAATCTTCGAGTGAAGAGGAATAACAAAGAAAATAAATCTGCAACAGTGCCAGTGACTGCAGGCATTCGGGACAACTTTTTCACTAATCTCAATGAAAACAACGTGCAAGAAACAAATGATGCATGCATGATGCATGCCAAAACAGTATCTGTTTTCATGAATATCGCTGTAATCGTAATCGCTGTATCGTCCCGTTACACCTCTCATCACATTGTCGAAAACCACAGACTCAGTTATCTTGTCTGCGCACTTTTTCGCTCCGCAGTGACCGTAAGCTAAATGAAAACAGTCAATGAGCTCCGTCACGTATTTATTCGGCCAACAGACGCGCCACTCTTCCGTATCTAAGTTCTTACACCGGTACAGTATGCCGTCGTAAATCTTGTAATATTTGCGCAGTTTTTCGCCTCTCTCATTTTTCGCGTCGAATTCGACTTTAATTTCCAAATTTCGTCATCATTTTGATGTCGGCGCATGTTCTTACAAATTTTCTCAATTTTCTTTCTGCCTTCAACCTCCTTCAAATACATCAGTTTAAATAAGCCTTCTGATTGTTCTTCATTAACGACACCGTCCGGGTCGTACGGCATTCTCGACAGCGCGTCGGCCACGCAATTGTCTACGCCCCTGATATGGCAGATTTAATAATCAAATTGTCGCATGAATAGTGCCCATCTCCTTAATCGGTCGTGCAACAATCGACATGTTTTCAAAAACGTCAACGCCTTGTGGTCAGTGTGCACAATAACCTTGTGCCCCCACAAGAAACCTTTGAATTTTTTAAAGCCCCAGACAATAGCTACGGCTTCCTTTTCAAACACGCTATAATTTCTTTCATATTTCGTCAAGATCCTACTCGCGAAAGCTATCGAGCGAACCTCTCTATTTTCGCCTTCTCCTACTTCTTGGAAAACATGTACTGCAATCCCATAATCAGATGAATCAGTTCCCATATGAAAAGGTATTGACAAATCTGGATGGTGCAAAATTTGATTTTCTAATAATTCTGTCTTTAATCTTTCAAAAGCTACTTGACACTTTTCCGTCCAAATAAATGCACTGTTTTTCTTCAACAAATTACACAAGTCCGGATCATTAAAAACTTGCCCCTTCGCATATTTTCGATAGAAATTACAGAGACCGAGAAACGACTTCAATGGTTTCTTCGTTCTCGGTGCTGGGCTGTTCCTAATGGCTTCTAATTTTCGCGGATCCTTAGTTATTCCAGAAGTTGTTATAATATGCCCCAAAAACTCTACTTCTTTCTTTACAAATTCACACTTCTTTATTTTCAAAGTCATCCCGCCGCGTATCAGCGCGTCTAATACTTTATTCAACAATTCGCAGTGCTCCTCCCACGAAGAAGTTGCAATTAACATGTCATCGACATAGATTGTAATTCTAGAACCAAGTTCTTTACCCAATACACTGTCTAACGCACGGATGAACACCGATACTGACGTGTTCAATCCGAACGGAATGACTTTATACTGATAACACTTTCCTGCAAATAGGAAGGCTGTCAGTTTCCTCGACTCTTCTTCCATGGCAATTTGCCAATAGCCTGCCGTTAGGTCAAGGCTAGTCATGTACCTCACGTTGTGAAACTTTTACAACACATCGTCTATACATTCCGGACGATCAGTTTCACGTTTGATTACCTTGTTCAATTCTCTCGCGTCTATTACTATTCTAACACTGCCATCTTTCTTAAAAACCAAAACCATTGGGTTGTTGTACGGACTTTTAGATCTTTCGATAATTCCCCATTCTTCCATTCTGTTTATTTCGTTTTGTACAGCTTCCTTCCGAGCTAACGGCACCTGATATACTGGTCCAAAAAACGGCTCATGTGGTACAGTTTCAATTTTATATTCAAATCCCCGTACTTTACCAGGTTTTTTCTGAAAACACCTTCCTATTGTTGACCAAAATCTGGTATAATTCTGCTTTCTGTTCACATGAAATATCCGAAACATTTTCTACTATGGTTTTGAAATCATCGTCAGTCGGTTGCAGTGCGTTTAAATTTCTGATGTGATAACATTCTGAACCGTCACTTAATCCTCCATACAATGGCAACGTAACTAAACGCAACCGCAAATCTTCATTATTTATTACCCTGCTCATCTCATCCAAACCTATTTCCATTTTACTGTCTTCCACAGAAAACGATATAACCTTTCTGCCACAATCAATTGTCACTTTATATCTCAGCATCCAATCAATTCCTACTATCATATCAGTACTCAGTTGAGGTACTACTAAAAACTCCTGTTCAAATACACAACGTTTAATAGAAAACTGTAACAGCACTTGTGATTTAATTGGTTTGCTACATGCTCCGGTAGCACCTATCACTTTTACGCCTCTTACAGGCATCTCCACTATTTCCGTTAATTTCTTTAATTGTTCATAATATGACTGAGACATTGCACTAATTTGGCTTCCAGTATCGACTAAAACTTGTACGTTCGTTCCATGAACTTTAACCGGAACCATGATTTGATCGTACCTTTTAGTTTCATCACCTTTGTCTTCCCACAACAAATCCTGTTCCACGTCTAAATTATCCCATAATAAACCGTCCTGTTCGAACTTTGTAACTTGCTTTTGCCTCCTACTATCTTTTTCCTCAGCCTGACATAACACACATTTTATGTCAAGCACCTCTGATAATTCAGCGAGTTCATCTTCACTGTCACTTTCGTCCGGTCGTATCACGTCTGCTTTAACCTCGTACACATTGTAATCATCTGTTTCGCTCGTTAATGTCGTTCGGTCATCAAAACGAGCAAGGACTCCCGACGCATCACCTCCGGCTGCCCGTCCAACGTGGTCGCTTTCGTCGCAATCGAGAATGGCATCGATACAAGCTTTGTTCGTCGACACTTCCCGTGTCCCTTTTTCTTTCCTATACTCAATAACATCATCATTATCTCCAATTATACATACATTAACTTTATTCATATTGCGTGACACCTTTCTCGGCCTGCCCGCTCCTTTCAAACAACTTTTTTCAGTATTGCAATGCTTAACTTCATCTTCCTTTACTGTAAAATTTACTTTCCTACCTTCCCTTTTCCATGCTTCTATACCTTCATACATCTTACCAGCTTCTATCAGCCAATCCCGGTTATCGACTTCCAGATCGAACACGCTAGACATGGCATTTGGCACTTTCGTCACCGGAAGCTGCATCGGAATCTGCGCCGGCCTTTTATGTTGCCGCGCATCATCCTTTGCCGCTTCGATAACAATCCCGACTTCGCTAGCTACTACATCTGTTTCTGTATGCGTACGAAGTACATTCCTTACGCGCAGATGTTCGCTCCTATTTCCTTCCGCGTAAACTCGCTCGCAGTCGTTTATTTCATTTAGGCGGTTACCGGACTCTTTGTCATTATTCTCGCAGCAACCGTTCCTTTGTTGATGGGGCAGCACCTCGTTACGCGCAGCAGTTTGCCCCTCTACTGTTGCGGCTCCTCGTTTTTTGGGAATTGATCGTCACACGGATATGAATGGTGACAACCTCTCCCTCGATGGGCGCCTCTACCTCTACCTCTGCCCCTTCCTCTTCCTCTATCCACTTGTGCACACCGTACTTCAAACTCGTTAACCTGGTTGTTGTCAAACTTCGGGTTACCGTAATTATTTCTGTTTTGATTGGAGGTATTGTTACCGTGGTACCGGTTGTCATTACTCCGATACCACACATCCATGTCGCCCACTTTCCTTAAGAAAGAAGCTTTGTCTTTCTCGCTCATTAAGTAACCGCGAACACTCCACGGTAACTTTTCGCGCAGCACGGTCATCGTGCTTCGCTCGGACATTTGACCTTTTACATGATCAATTTTCCTGCACAGATTCTCGCAGTACGTTTTCATGTTTGTATCTTTACCCGGTCGGTACGGAGGAGCGTGCATAAATTCTTGAAGTACTTCATCCTGTTTTCTACGGACCAGTACTTCTCTTCGAATTTTGCCAAAAATTCCTCTAACGTCCTACAATTATCTGTCGCATTCACAACCCAGCTACTAGCGTCACCACTCAATCGGGTTCTAGCTATTCTGATACGCTCTTCCTCAGGTAACGCAGAAGGTATAATCTTTCTGCACGCATCCATGAAAATCACTGGGTGCACGTTACCTTTCGGGTCGAATTTTTCGATTTCCAGGCTCACATGGTTGGGATACACGCCACCTAATGTGAACGTGGCAGCCAAACTCTTTACGGTTTCTAAACTCTTTACTTGCTCTTTAATTTCAACCAGCTTTTGATTAACGTTAGATTCCAAAGTCTGAGCCTTATTTTGCACATCAGCATTGACTTTAATTACCGTTTCTTGTAATTTCGTTTATGTCTCGTCCTGAACCTTCACAATTTGCCCCTTTAATGTATTTACAGAATGATTCAGTTCAGTACGAATTTCCTCTTGTTTGTTACTGACAAGCCTTACTTCACGATCAACTTTAGTTTCTACCTCTTCGCGAATCTTTTCTGCCTTTTCTTCTATACTTTCATTTATTATCCCTTCCATGGACCTAAACTTTTCAGTTAGCTGATTATTCACGCTGTCATAATGATACTCTTTCTGCTTTTTAATTTCATTAGTCATTAATTTCTTTACACATTCTAATTCGCTATTAAACTTTTTATCTAAACTGGTTATTTTACTGTCCATCTGTTCAGTCAGAGTTTTCATTTGTTCACCAATTTTCGTGTCCAGAGAATTTATTTTACTATCAAAAGCTTGACTCAGAGACTGAACTGATGAGTCTATTTTGTTATCTAAACCATCAATTTTGCTAGTTATATCTTCAGCTAATGCTTTGTTTGATTGAGCTAACGATTGATGTGACTGGCTGATAATTTCACTAATCCTTTGCATCCACATATTCGGATCAAATGGTAGATTTGACATTGGCTCTGGTTTCATTTTCAGACCCACATTATACTTAAAACTCTCTGTGTATGTTTCATCCGGATCCTGCTCACATTCTGGAATTTCCTGCTTTATTGTCACATAGCCTACATTTTCTGTTTTCACGTCAAAATCTGTGTTGCGGTCGGCGTCTGGCTCACCACCAAACAATGCGGGAGCCAGACGCCGACCGCAACACAGATTTGTAGTGGATGCCCCGCCTGCATTGTCGAATTCGATATTGTTGTTTGGTCTACTGTTTGTTCCGGCACTTTCTTTGAAATTTCACAATTTATTCAAATACTAAGATTACGCGACTCAGGACGAGATAAGTACTGTCCTGTCCACTACGGTTGCCACGTATAACCCTACCTGTCCTACACCACCGGTTAGAATATGATAATTAGAAAAATGACCCGTGTGCCTAATTATCTTAATTTGGCGGAAAAGCTATCGGTAATGAAGCCGATGATGTAGTGGAGGCTAAAACCGGAACGTTGCTGCACCTCTTTGGTAAACAACAACGATCGATAAGAATTTAAAAAAATGGAAAGTAAAATTTGGAATAAAATGATCAATGTTTAAATAAAAAAAATGCGGAACAAACGGAACACTGGGATTAATTTGGAAAAAGTGAATAACTTACTGATTTACGGTCGCCAGCTCGATGTATGAGCAAATAATTTGGTGGGATGTCAATAATAGAAAAGTTAATTAACAACGTGAAATATTACGTAAAATTTGAGTGGGCAGAAAATCAGAGGGTGCGAGTCAAATTCGGTACAAAAGACACTGACAATATACTAATTACTGAGAAATAGTTTACTAACACAGGGTTCATTGTAAGACAGCGAAATGCAAGCCATAGCCGCGCAAATGCAACGTGTAGCAAATCATGCAAAACTCTCACCTTAATACTTACTATTAACAGCTTCAAATAATTAATTGTTTATATAAGTACCAGAACTTATTCTACAGTGAGTATGCCATGCGCTTTAGCAATAATCAAGTTGTTACTGAACTATTAACTATACTAATGGCAAGCTCAAAAAAATTAATTTATGACTTGTCGTCCTAACACTGAATATTTAGAAAAGAACCATTTAACCTTCTGATTAACTTTTACTCTATCTTTAACCAGGAATTATTAGCATTCAAACACTTGTAAACAATTACTATTCTCACTAGTCAGTAACTGCAAGTTAAAACAAACTTTACCTCAAAATAATATGCAATGGAAAACAATTAACCTTTTACACTGTTATTGAAATATCTTTTGAAATTGAAAGTTAATCTAGCAGTTTCGTTCAACTTAGTAAACCTATTGATCAGCAACACTTGCATAAGCTACGTTTAGTAAAACTTTTCTGAACACATTTTTTATTAACGACTGTCACATTGTCTTTACTGACTGATCTTTAGTTTTCTATAACTTTGTGACTATTCTCGGAAAAACAATGGATGAGGAAGGAACCTGTCTGGACAATGACTATGGGTAATGATTTTTAAACACAGGTTCACAAATAACAGTGTTCGCTATTGAACAATCATCACTAATACGCTGGTTAGCTGTACATGCTAAGACAAACTGGACAGATCTTACTGAATTTGATGTGCGACGTGGTGCTGCTGATTGAAGACTGTTGGCACTTAACAATTGGCAAACACAGGCTCTTCTTGGCGACGAATGTTTACAATTTAGAGCCCACAGCATTCCTCTTGATGCATTTATTTGTTATTTAAGCTGTGGCCGTATGAATAAATAATATTGCCTCCTCGCCGTCTCCTCCACTAGTGCCAATCCACGTACTTGTTCCGTACACCACTGAGCGCACTGTCAAAAGTAATGCGTCTGTCCTCCGCTACTTCTCAACAACGACTCCTTCTCGCTGTGCGCCTCTGCGCTACCAGCGATAAAAAACTCCCTACTCAAAGATGATTCTGTACAATATCAAAGCCCTTGCTAACCCAGCGTGTCTACTACATTTACAATATTTTTGACATATATGTAAAATGCAAATATATCACAGAAACAAAATATACAAATACATAATAAATTACAAAAAATACAAATAACGAGGAAAAATGCATAAAGCATCGTTTTATATACCACCCTATACGCACACATGACTGGAAAGCACCGTTGGTCACTGTGTTGTTGTGTCACAAGTCTTCTTCAGACGCTGACAGTTTAAGCTTTTCTAAGGTTTTTCCTTACAAATAGGTATCTTTTCCATAACACTTCATAATGAATTCTGGCGGACTGACATCCAAATACAAGAAACAATTTTAAGTAATGCTCTTATATAAGCAAACAAGTTTCAATGGACCTACGAACTTATATATATGTTAGTAAAAACTTGAACATATTAAACTGTGCGGTATCATTGCTGTTGTTGCTGTGGTCTTCAGTGCCCAGACTGGTTTGATGCAGCTCTCCACGCTACCTTGTCCTGTGCTAGTCTCTTCATCTGAGAATAAGTTCGGCAACCTACATCCTTTCAATCTGCTTACTGTATTCGTTCCTTGGTCTCCATCTACGATTTTTCCCCACACACTTCCTTCTCTTAGTCAGTATATGCCAGAAACACCTTTTCTCCCCAGTTCGGTTAAGCACCTCCTCATTAGTTACGCGATCTACCCATCTAATTTTCATCATTCGTCTGTAGCACCATATTTCAAAAGCTTCTATCATCTTTTTATCTGAACTCCTTTATCGTCCACGTTTCACTCCCATACAATGCTACACTCCAGACAAATGCTTTCAGAAAGGACTTCCTAACATTTAAATTAATATTGGGTGTCAACAAATTTCGCTTTTTCAGAAACGTTTTTCTTCCCATCGCCATTCTGCATTTTATATCTTCTTTACTTCGGCCATCAAAAGTCATCTTGCTACCCAAATAATAAAACTCATCATTGTCTCATTACCTAATCTAATTCCTTCAGCACCGCTTGACTTTCTGATGCTATATTCCATGATCCTTGTTTTACTCTTGTTGATGTTCATCTTATACCCTCTTTTCAAGACACTGTCCATTCCATCCAATTACTCTTCCTTTGCGGTCTCTGACAGAATGACTATGTCATCGGCAAACCGCAAAGTTTTTATTTCATATAACTCTTCGTTCCCTATCTTTTACCCCTGTTACCTTCAGGGTTTATTCCAGTCGACATTGTCAAAAGCGTTCTCCAAATCTACAAATACTAAAAACGTAGGTTTTCCTTTCCTTAGCCTATCTTCTAAGTTATGTTGTAATGTGAGTATTGGCTTCCGTGTTCCTACATTTCTCCTAAATCCAAATTGATGGTTCTGTAATTCTCACACTTGTCTGCACTTGCTTTTTTGGAATTAAAATTACTATATTCTTCTTGAAGTCAGAGGGCATTTCCCCTGTCTCTTGCACACGAGGTGGAACAATTTCTTCATGACTGGCTCTCCTAACTATGTCAGCAGTTCAGATGGAGCCTTGTTTCGACTTAAATCTTTCAGCGCTCTGTAAAATTCTTCTCTCATTTTAAATAAAGAAGCAGTTGATCTTAATTATAGTGTAAAATAATACTATGAAAATAATAATACTTATAAAACACCCTTTCATATCCTTTCACTACATAAAATACTTTACTTCGATATTTCGTGCGATGACCTATCCGAGAAGATAACGCGACACACTAGTTGTTCGCGAGCCAGACTTTCGGAACCACTGATTTATACTATGTTGAATGTTATTTATAAAGTATTACATCCTGCGATTCACCATCAAACAAAACTCAGACACATATTTTAGGTAAGGCCATTGCGTAGGAACGTCATGCAAGTCAGAGATGCATCACCCTTTACATGGATGCACGCCTGCCGGCCGCGGTGGCCGACGAGACTCAGGCGCTCCAGTCACGGTCTGCACGGCCACTACGGTCGGGGGTTCGAATCCCCCGTCGGGCATGGATATTTGTGCCGTCCTAGTTCGTAAGTAGTTCATAAGTAGTTTGTAAGTTTAGGGACTGATGACCCCGTAGTTAAGTCCCATAAACTATACAAACATTTTTGATGTACGCCTGCACTCTAACGTGCCATTCTGCCCACCAGTTAATTTAACCGACACTGATCTAATTTACCCATCCTTCAGTGGTATGCATGCTCAACTCCCGTAGATTTTCTATATCTACATAGATGCTTTACAGTCTGACAAAAGGTGAGTGGCGGTGGGTATCTCACACCACTACCCGCCATTTCCTTTTCTGTTCCACTCCCAAACTGGACGATGAGAGAACGAATGCCCGTATACCTCTGTACGAGCCCTAATTTCTTTTATATCTTCGTGGTCTAAGATGGTGGCATTGAATCATCCAGCAGAACAATTGCAGTCCTGTAAATTTCCTCAACAGTCTTTCTCGAAAAGAAGTCAACTTTCCTCCTGCGATTCCAATTTGTGTTCCCAAAGCACCTCTGTAGCACTAGCGCATTGAATAACTATCAGCCAGCCTCTGAATTGGTTTCAGGTCTTCCTTTAAACCGATCACCAGATTCCAAATATTTCATCAATACTGAAGATAGGGAGAAGGGGGCACAAGCGTTTTATACACGGTCTGCTTTACAGATGAACATCATCCTAAAACTTTCCCAATTAACCTAAGTAAACCTTCCACCTTCCTCACGACTAACCTTACATACTCGTATCATTTCATATCGCTCTGCAACGTTACATTTAGATGTTTACTCGACTGTGTCAATACGAACACTACTAATGCTGCATTCTAACATTATGGGATTCTTATTTCTACTCATCTGCATCAACGTCTCTAATGATCACGCTGTCGATGGGACGTTAAACCCTAAGCTTTCTGACTTTTCGTGGTCTTCATAATAGCGAATCGTGGGAGAGACCGTGCGCTCTAAGGCACCTTGCTGCAGAGTGCGTGTCGTCGGAGGTTCAAGTCCTCCCTCGGGCGGGCGCGCGTTTGTGTGTGTGTGTGTGTGTGGTCCTCAGCGTAATTTAGTTTTAAAAATTTGTAAATCTACGAACTGATGACCACTGCAGTTTGGTCTCTTAGCTTTACAAAAAATTTAATTTGTACACTACAGTAGCTGCAAAAGTACCTTGTACCTTGTACAGTCAAACACACTAACATCTGCGAAACAATAATGAAATAAAAAATTAAGATAAACGATTCATGAATAAAATTCTAACCTTTGCAAATGATGTAAGCAACTCAGATAATCAGTAGAAAATTTTTTATTCTAACTTATATTTTGATCTAACGGAAGTGGTGCTAAACAAACACAAGAAATAAATAGAAAGAAATCTTGTAAGATTAGCAGAGAACAGATGCCGTAACTACATTATGAGCATGGCACAGCAATCCCCAACTAAATAATCATTGGAGATTCTCAGACACTAATTCCACTGCTTGATCACACAACAGTAATGTTACCAGATTTTGGAACACAAAAATGAGGGCACTTTCTATATCATTGGATGAAAAATGAGGACATTTTCCATATTCAAATTATTGTATATATGGAACAAAAAGAATAATGTTAAACAAGTCAGTCAAACCTACTTACGCCAGAACGCAAGTCATTTGAATATTTTTCATTACACCGAATCCCTTTCAAAAGGTCCTTCTGATAACACATACACTGTTTAAATAATTTACAACTAAAATATCTCAAATTTAATTTTACCGTTGCTAACCCATTAAAGGGTCTTGTCTTCTTTTCTCCTTTGTCCATTGCGCTTGTCTCAAAAGGACAACCTATCGACACAAACGTTACGGATTGGTACTGTAGACAACAGTGCAGTTCAAAACATTTCACTAAATTGTAGCTTACTACAACATGATTCAAGGCATTTGCACAAATTTTTTCCACTTTCTTCGGTTTTCTCGTAAATGTGACTTTTTTTAATTTGTTAGTTGGCCAGAACACAAATATCAACAATTTCAATATTTTGCTGTAATAAAAAGTTTTCAGATTCTTCCACGGAAGTCCAGAATACTTCCGGAAAATAAAGCCTCTTAAAACAAGAAAATTCTCTAAATGGTTGCAACTACAGAAACATTGTTAGTGAGCATTGTAAATCGACTCTTGCGGATCAAAAAGTAGTTTTGGAAGCCTAACAGACCTATTATAAGCAAATGACAAACTACGTAATTTCAAACCTAGGTATGAAGTATGTGCATTGTTGACAACACGTCAACAAACGTCAAAAGATCTTTTTCCAAAATTGAAAATAAAAGTGCGTATATTTGTAGAAATCATTACAATATATGCTGACGTAACGTTAAAAGTCGAAAATGCGGACACATCCGCATAAATGCGTTACGTCTCGTAACCCTACACAACACAATAATCGACAGCTCAAAATGGTTCAGCTCTTAATCCGACGAATATCAGCACTCCTAAATTTCCATGTTCCCTTTCAGTTACTATAACGTAATGAAATCGGGAAAAATTGAAATTCTTATACTGGCATTCATTATTTCCTGTCATAGTTAAAGTTCTAACTAAGAGGTTATTCGCCACGCAGAGTCAAACACTGTCACACACGAAGCACTTCAGCTGTCCCGGCAGGTCCTCCTCCTCCTTCCAGGACGAGACATGAAGTGTCATAGCACTAAGGAGCTCTCCTCACTGACATTCCAAGTATTTTACTTGATCCCGGCAGTTTTCTGCCCTAGCCATTATCTCATTGGCAGATCGCCCTCGCCTCCAAAAGTGACAGAATTCTTAATACTGAAATATTGTTTTGAATTAACTTTGACCACTTTCACTCCAACTTAAAATGTGAACAATATCAAATAAAAATATTGTAAACACTCAGTCACCTTGTCATTATTAATCATCAGTACAAATACATATTATTTCAGTAAAGTTACTGGCAAAACAAATACTCATCAAATAGTTACACCAACGTGAGAATAAGAGGTTCATATCATGCTGATTGCAGTTGCTGTTCTACTGAGGAGGATATTATACTTCCATAATGAATTGTTATCACTAGTGTAATACTACAGATACATGTGTAGATGATAACTTGAGGTAATAAACTATCATCTAAAACATGGGTTTCAAACTGACTGCCCGCAAGGCCCTGCACTCAAATGAATTTATAATGTAAATATTTCTTAGGACACGTTTTATGATGATACAGCTATATACAACGAAAAATATTTAGCTGCGTACATCGTATGTCAAATGACTACTATTAAGTCATGGCCATTTGTTATGATAAGTTCTCAGGCAGCTCCAGAAGTTGTGATCGAAACTGCTGGACAAGTTGAGACATGTGACCACAAAGGTTTTCCCGGCGTAATAACTGTTTGTAATCTTCTCGGGTCTGCAGCCGGATAGTAAAGGCAACTTGAGACAATATTTCAGCGGCGCAACTGCCCGCCATCCTCAGGTGAGCTTGCTGATAGACAATCTCGCCGGAACTGAGTTACCAGTGCAATCGGCGGCTCCTTTATACATCGAGGAAGGCCCATAGCGCGTGCGCAAGAAGTAACAGTGTCCTGCCCTCTGGCGCACAAGACGTACAGCGCTCCGGTGGTAGAGTCCGGCGAAATCGATAATCGATGATAAAATTATTATTCAGATTTATGAAGTACCAACCGTTGTTTTTTAACATCTGATAACACCGGGTTCCAGGATTTACTAAGAAGGTAGCCTTTGTCTCTGTTAATCAGATTGTCAGATAATCGAATAATAATTTTATCATCGATTATCGATTTCGCCGGACTCCACCACCGGAGCGCTGTACGTCTTGTGCGCCAAAGGGCAGTCACTGTCACTTCTTGCGCACGCGCTATGGGCCTTCCTCGATGTATAAAGGAGCCGCCGATTGCACTGGGAACTCAGTTCCGGCGAGATTGTCTATCAGCAAGCTCACCTGAGGATGGCGGGCAGTTGCGCCGCTGAAATATTGTGTCAAGTTGCCTTTAGTATCCGGCTGCAGAACCGAGAAGATTACAAACAGTTATTACGCCGGGAAAACCTTTGTGGTCACATCAGAAACCTATACGGGGAGGAGATGGTTGAATCTGTGGGAAGACTGGATAAACTCCGCAAGAAGAAGGGTAAGCTGCTGAGCGCTCTTGCTTTTTTATTGAGATGTCGTAATGACAGTATCATACCGAAGTTCGCCAAGTTTGTGCATTATATTGATACGAAAGTGGCCAATAATATCAAAAAACGTGCTAGTCTTGCCCTAAAAAGAGAGCGCATTCGGTATACTAGAAGACAATTGGATCTCGTATCCAAGGACTTATTTTATTTACATCTAGAGGTATCTTCATGGCTGTCGCCTGTATCTTGGGAATGGGTTGATAGCTCTTCGTGGGCTATCTCAGACTGGGCGCATAGAAGCGCAGTCAATAAGCAGTCTTCCAAATTTCAACGGCTATCGCGGCCTTCTATATCGCATAACAGTAATCGAAGAACTGTTATTAATTTCACTGACAAAGAATTGGACGACGCCATGCTATCGGTATTGGAAAAAGTGTTGAACTTTGCCCCCACACCCAAGAATGTTCCACTTACTGATTTTATTTGTTCAGTCGAACAAGCAGTGTCCAAACTACCTGGGGACCAGGCGGAGGAAATTAGGCAAGAGGTTGCTCATACGTTGCGTCGGGCGCCGCCTCCACGGAGTAACATCTCTCCTCTTGCAAGGGCAGCAATTCGATCCCTTAGAGAAGATCAAGATCTGATTATTTTACCATCAGATAAAGACAATGCTACAGTTCTTCTTTCCCGGGATGATTATCTACAAAAAATGGACTGTTTACTTGACGATTCAGCTTATCGCAGACTGCAAAAGGATCCAACTGAACGGATAAAACGTATGACGCTTTCACTTTTGAAGAAGAGCTCTTTATCTGACGACGTTCAAAAGAAACTTCATCCTGGTGCGGCTGTTCCTCCCAGGTTATACGGTTTACCCAAGATACACAACCAAGAGGTCCCTCTTCGTCCGATTGTAAGTAATTTGGGCGCTCCTACTTATAACTTGGCGAAACATTTAGCATCTGTTCTTAGCCCACACGTGGGGAAATGTGAACATCACATTCTGAACTCTATGGATTTTATACAACGTTTAAAATCATTACGCCTTAGTCCTTCTGATTTGCTCGTGAGTTTTGATGTAGTGTCGTTGTTTACCCGGGTTCCTCTGGAAGAATCTCTGCAATTGATTGGTGAAAAGGTGGACAAAGAAACAGCTGAGCTTTGTCGTCATGTACTTACATCGACGTACTTTTTATTTAATGACAAATTTTATGAACAAACTGACGGTGTTGCTATGGGGAGTCCATTATCCCCCATAATAGCCAATCTTTTTATGGAGGATTTCGAAGATATGGCTTTGAAGACGGCGGCTCTTAAGTCAACTTGTTTTTGGAGGTACGTCGATGATACTTTTATTGTGTGGCCTCATGGGGAAGAATCTCTCAACCGCCTTTTGGACCATTTTAATTGCATGCATCCCAACATCAGGTTCACAATGGAAGTTGAGAAGGAGGGGAAGCTTCCGTTTCTTGATCTTCTGGTTTACAGAAGAGATGATGGGAAACTGGGACATAGCGTTTATCGAAAACCTACGCACACGGACCGCTATCTGCATGCCTCGAGTTGTCATCCTCCGGCCCAACGTACTGGCGTTCTTCGGACATTAGCGAGGAGAGCTTACGCCATTTCGGATGCAGAAAGTTTGACGCAAGAACTAGATCATCTAAAAGTTGTGTTTCAACAGAATGGCTACACAGATAAGCAGATCCGCTGTGCTTTACAGTTTGGTCCTTCACCTGAACCATTAAATGAGACCCATAAATCAGTTGCTTTCCTACCTTTTGCCGGGAGTATTTCATCAAAGATAGGAAGAATTTTAAAAAAGTATGACATTAAGAGTGTTTTTCGTCCGCCAGTAAAGACGAGAGCACTCCTTGGATCTGTGAAGGATGATTTGGGTCTGAGGAAGCCCGGGGTATATAAGATTCCCTGTCAATGTGGGGAAACGTATATTGGTCAGACTATCCGCACCATTCAGGACAGATGTATTGAACATCAACGGCACACACGTTTGCTCCAGCCCGAGAAGTCGGCGGTAGCTGAGCACTGTCTCGATGAGGGACATAGAATGTTATATAACGAAACTCACATGGTTGCTTCAGCATCTCGTTACTGGGACTGTGTCTGTGTCTGTGTACAAGACGTACAGCGCTCCGGTGGTGGAGTCCGGCGAAATCGATAATCGATGATAAAATTATTATTCGATTATCTGACAATCTGATTAACAGAGACAAAGGCTACCTTCTTAGTAAATCCTGGAACCCGGTGTTATCAGATGTTAAAAAACAACGGTTGGTACTTCATAAATCTGAACAATAATTTTATCATCGATTATCGAATACGCCGGACTCTACCACCGGAGCGCTGTACGTCTTGTGCGCCAGAGGGCAGTCACTGTCACTTCTTGCGCACGCGCTATGGGTCTTCCTCGATGTATAAAGGAGCCGCCGATTGCACTGGGAACTCAGTTCCGGCGAGATTGTCTATCAGCAAGCTCACCTGAGGATGGCGGGCAGTTGCGCCGCTGAAATATTGTGTCAAGTTGATTTTAGTATCCGGCTGCAGACCCGAGAAGATTACAAACAAGTTGACACTTCGAGACAACGGCTGCCAACACCCGCGAGCTCACAGTTGTGGCTCGAAACATTGTTATTTCCATTCAGCTACAAAAACGCCTCAGTTGTCAACACTGAGAAACCGGTAAGAATATTGCTCCCCTCCGTCAACCCTCCACGCTTCGTCTACAGTGCCCGGAACAGTAACCTGGAATGTAATGAAACAATCGAGTAGCTTATCGTGAATTAAGTACTATAGTGGTTCAGGCTCTTGACAGCATCTTTCAGTTTTATTATTCCACTGGTGTTCTGGCTTGCAGAAGGATATTAATCAAGTAAGCATGGTCGCAAAATTCGAAATGTCGAATTTTTTGTTAGGATATTGAGAGTAAGTTACGGAAGACGGATTTCTTGCATAGTTCCACATGATGAAACGAAGTTTTCGGCAAATAACAGCAGGAGTAGTGATGTTAGGGCTAATAATTTTCGCTCTGCTGTTTACTGATATATGGTCGCTACTTCTAAATAAGAAAAGCAAAGATTAATGAAAAGGAAAGAAACTTTCAAGACAGGTGGCAGCTAAATTACTTTTGTGTGGAAGTGAACGATAACCTGTTTAATTGTTAAAGAAACGATTAGTGTCGCTAAAGAATAGAAATTTATGCGACACTATATCACAAATCACGAACAACAGTTCGGGGTGAAACGCGTAAAAAATAAATACAAAATTTTGCAAACACGATTGTCTTTTATTGATAACAATTTTATTGATTGCTGTACGAACCGGCCCATAATGAAGTGGAGAGTATTATAAGAACTAAATTGTTTGATTGTCCGTTTTCTACATAACCATACATATCAGATGGTCTCACAATTGAAGAGGTGGATTTCAAAACGCGCTAAGTCAGTTTTTAACGTTTGTTAAGTGTTTATTGAATTTGATTCGTCAGGATGGCCTTCATGTTGTAACGAGACGTTTACTCCAAAACGTACTGAGTTAGTTATATTATTCAATGGAAATATTATATGGTTTTTCAAAAGCGCAGACAGTACCTCCTTCCAAATGGCACTTTATCAGTCGGCTGTTCGTCCGCACATTGCGTTGCAGCCAGACGATGATGGCGGCATCGTACATTTCATTTCGTCTGAAGTGCAGTTAGCTGTCAGCTTTATTGTGTATGTGAGTTCAGTTAGGTAATTAATTTCATAATTTACTGTGTTTAAATGCTACTCTAGTGTTGAAATGAATGAATGAGACGAATTTAATCATTTTGTGAGTGATGTTAATAAAGTACAACGAAAACTAATCAGGAATGAATTGCGACAAAAAAAGGTGCTGGAAACAGTGGAAGTGCTTATGTTCATCCTTCATTGTAATCGCACCAGGTGAGATAGGCCCTTGTAAAGCATCGCAGCTCACACCAGAAGTCGTAAGTGATTTTCACGAAAAGATTTATAAGCTCAAAAGTGCTTCTGATAAAAACAGCTTTGTTTCAAAGTATATTCAGATGCAGGATCCTAAACAACATAGACGTCGAAACAACAAAGTATTTTATTACAAAAAAAAAAAAAATGCCGTCATTGTAAACGTATGCAGCAGTGGCGGAGTAAGGCTGTCGGAGTCCCATGGCGGTGGCAAAACAAAATGAGGCCCCTAGATCACTTGTAAATACATGTATTACTATAAAAAAAAATAACTTTTGAAATTTGGAAGCCCCGCAGGACGAGAGGCACGGGACAGTCTAAAAAATAGTTTCCGAGATTTGGAGCCCCCAGAGCGAGAGGCCAAGGGCGCACTACACTTTCGAGGTATTTGTATCTCCCCATCCCACCCAAGACGTGAGGCCCGGGAGGGTACGCCCCCCCTCCCGCCCCCATAAGTCCTTAGTCCGCCACTGGCAGTAAAACTTCTTAATCAATAACAACGCTTTATCGAAGGCGTGTAAATACTGTAACAAATCGCTTACAATCTGCGGAGAGAATAACTGAAAAATGTGGCGGATCAAGACTAAAACTAATAAATACAACTGGCTTCATGGTAGAAATTATTGGTTCTCTGAAATGTACGGAAAGTCAAAATAGACGAAGTAAAAGAGTTCGTGGCTACCTACATCTTGAGTTTTCGGTCAGTAAATTATAGCGGTTGTGGAAAGAGACTCGTAAAACAGATGATAAGCCTATTTGTTCGGACTCAAAGTTTTATCTAATATTTCAAACAAAATGTAATCTATCTTTTGATACCCCAAAATCCGACATTAGTTCGTTCTGTGATGAAAAAGAGATAATGATCAGAGCTTCAAAAGACCTCCGAAAAAAGTTATTTATTGTCAGAATACAGACGTCATAAATTGCGATCAAAAATGTTTTATGAACTCTTAAAGAAAGCTGAAGAGAACATTATAAAATGTTCATTCGATATGCAACAAATCCAGCTACTTCCTAAACTTCGAGTTGGTGAGGGTTTTTTATGCCTTTGTTTTGATGGAAAATACCGAAAATCCATCCAACACTTCTGTTTATACCTGGACAAAAAAACCAGAGTGGCAGAGGATCTAATGAAATAACTGCTGCAATGCATCATTTTAACTAATTTAGAAGAAAAGTAAGAAAGTTCTTCTGAAAGATCCCTTACAATGAAACTATTTTAAGATGCATGCAACCGGCAAAATAAGAACACAAACGTCATGATGTATTTGATTGACTTTCTTAAAAGCTCCAGGGTTTTTAGAAACGTTGAACACATTTTCCTATAAGAGGACACAGTTTCATACCTCCCGATCGTGTTTTTGGATGGTATGAAAACATTTTAAGGAAGAAAGAGACTATAAACTGAGCCTGAAGAATATGAAGTTTATTCCACTGCTACCAGTCTATATATTGGGAACTTACTGTCAGATTTCTGACTATATGGGTGTTTCAAAAAAAGCTTAAAAAAAAAAAACTCCCATTCAAAATGAGCGACACTGTGTAAGAGTACAATGCATAAATACTTACAGATTAGATTAAATAAATTCATTCATATCACTTCTCATATCATATATTATTGCATTAAATTGGAGAAAGTAATAGTTATTTAATGCTATACCGGTCTAAATGGTTAATTATAATATTTACTCGTACTTTAACTGGAGACATTCGGATTAGTTTTTACATTCACAGTGCTGTACCAGTTTAGACAGGCACTGTTGCATCTGCACACACACTTAAGTTTCCGATCGAGACCATATCCTATTTTTTATATTCTATTTACTTTATTTAAACACAGTTAAGTCCAAATTTCAAATTAATTTCTACTAACTAGTACGATGTATACAGTTACGGCTTGGAGCCATAATTCGTACTTATCTCGCAAACGGCTTGTTTGTGGACCCACGTTTATCGGTACATTTTTGCTTCTATTATCGTGTACTTTGCTCCATTCTTTTTGATACACCCTCTACATTGTCTTCAAAATCAATTATGTTGTATAAGTGTTACCAATGACAGGTGATACTGCCCAAGAATATTGTCGACCTTAGGCCATTTCATTAGTCGTGGGAATCTCTTCAAAGTAACGTTCGACAAGTTAACTTGGTCAGCTGTAAATGGGGGCTCAATCTCACCAACATCTTAATTAAATCCAAAGCTTTATTTGTATGCAATATACTCAAGCTCTGGAAGACGATGCCCAACTCATTTACAGCCAACTTATTAGATGAAATTGATCGTACAGATTTCATCCCGCCTATAGACGCTCGACATGTACCCATAGGGTATTATTATTTTGAGCAATTCATTGTTGAACTTAGTTACCTTCCCATAACAATGAGAGTGCAAAAGACGGCTATAGTGAAAAGCATGTACGAAGCATTGATGAAGACAAAACACGAAAATGTTATTGATCAGAAATATCCGGCTTACAACTGGGAGGGAGTCTGAAACAATGTCAGTAGCCTTTTTCTACCAACCAACCTCAGAGCTACACAGCTACAAGGCCGCCAACAGGAAAATAGCTACCAATCCTAAGTTACAACGCATTTACCTTACAGATCCACCGAATTGTTCCATTTGAAATTTAGTTGACACTGAGGAGTATCGATTGGTGTGTGCTGCTGTACATGATATATGGCAAAACATTAGGCAAAATATAGCCAAAGTAACCCGAACAGCTCCACATACCACAACATCTGCAGACTTCCTAAATCCCAGTGACGAGCCTTACCCACCAATGAAAAGAGATATCGTTAACTGTATCAAAGACAAGCAATACACTAAATTATGACGGAAGGTTCCAAAAGCAAGGAGGACTTCCACCTGTACCTCAACGTACAGCACCAAAACCTTATGAAGAAACTACAGGAAACTCTTCGTTAACATTCTAAGACACACTGTTCAGTGACGTCTCGACAAGACAACTCACAACAAGCATCGAATTATATAAAGAATCTACATTTCGTACAGCTATATTCCACTCAACGTTAAAAATGAGTTTTTCTATCATCATCTGCAGAAGAGAATATGTTTTTCTCTCCATAACAATAAGAAAGACTTTAACGGCAATATATAATATCCTTAGAATGAAGAGAACACAGTAAGATTTTTTTCCATGGTGACATCCTTACCTTAGAGGGCATACAGCCTGAGCGCAGTGTATTGCTTTACCTCTTCGATAAATATTAGCAAAAATTTTGTAAATGATATAAAGTAAATGCACATCTTAAGTAGATAAATTGTATATTTCTATTCTAATACCTGTGAAATTGTATGTGAAGGAAGTTGTGGATTAAAAATTCTGACAACAAAATTTTTTATGGAGTGACTTGCTTAAATCCTCAAAATGATGTAACTGGCAATCTGATTTTTCATCTTTCCATTGTCTGTGGTATGTTGCAAATGTTTTGTGCCTAATTGTAATATTTTATCACCCCTTTTCCTTGATTTTATTGTATTTACCATGCTGGGGTAAGGTGTCACAATTTTATTGTTTTTATAGTTTATTCAAGTTCGTTTACATTTATTCAAGTTACTTTAGTACGTTGTAATTATTGTGGAAAGCAGTTGTTATTTGATTTTTATGGTGTTTCCTTTGCTTGTTACAAGTTTGATAATGACGAACATCGAAACTACTAGCCACTTTATAAGATTTTAAGTTGTTATTTGGTCTAGGCATTTTAAAAAAGATTTATACAAAAAAAACTTTTAACAAGTTTTGGATTAAACAAACTTTATAAAGAGAACAAAAAACTGACAGTCATAGCCTGCCATTACAAAGGGCGCAAGTCTCCTTTCCATTTCTGTCTTTTTAAATCTTTTATTTAAACATATTCTAGGAATTTCTTATAAATCTTAGGCAAGTATGATTTTCAATTATTTATATTTCCGTGTGATTAGAAAATGAAGGGTAAAATATATGTCATTCCTCGTGACAAATATTTCGCCGTTTATTTGACTATATGTGGTTATTTCACAGTCTGTACTTAGGTAGGAACCTAATAGGACGGCTTCACGAGCAGCATAAACATTAGTTTTCTTTCTTATCACATATATTTGGCTGTCTGTTTCTGAAATGCAGAGATTTCGCAGAAAGCCAGCAGAGTGCACCCTAGATGCTAGTTATTGGAAAAGCTGGAAATCTTCACCATAGTAGTTTTTCTACTTATGTCTTCTCTGAACTATAACCATACTATTCACAGAAATAAAAGTGCATGTGATCTTGATGATGCAAGACGTAAACTCCTTCTTCAGATATAGATCTATATTAAAAATTCTAGCAGGAGACAAAAAGGAGCACTGCAAGTTATTCCAACATAAAAGTATACAATAAACTTACAGTTCATCTTACATCAGTCACTGGGGATATGGCTAAATTCAAAAGCCAACGAAAAATCTTATCTTCTAAATAGCTATTCTTTACGGGAATTTTTGATATCTGTAATACTTGGTGCAATGTGTTTAATTTTAAGCTTCGCTGTAAGAACTGACTATGTATAACACTTGTTGGCTGTGCACTTTTCTACGGATTATAACATACATTTTATTGTAAAAGTTTACGTATGGCAGCGGGAGCGTTGTGTTCCGATGTTGATAACGACCATTGCATGCCGTCTGAAAGACCAGTCGCATTGAATGAGCGGAATAATCTTTTGTATTGGACGTGAAATAATTAATGCTGTTCCTGCTCTATGACTGACAGGTTCTTGTATGTACCCTTGTCCGGTTAGTAAAATAATTATCCTCGTATAGCGATCATTTCGTTGCTAAAATTAGCACACTATCCCTTGCTGTCATAAGTAAAGTGTAACCCTTTTCATGCATCTGTTCAAAAACAATTTAGACAGTAAGCCTGTTGACGTTTACTCATGATTATTATTGCAATAACCTGACACGTTCTATATCCTAGCGATAAACTCCTGTAAGGTTCCATAGTCCTCGAAAATAATTAAATTATATAAATCTGGTTTGGCAATAAAATTCATACTCTCCTTCCTGAGCACACACTCATAAATGATCACATATCTGGAAAGAGACGCAAATATTAGTGGTAAGGAAGAACATGAATTTTCCTTCTACACATTTCATTCGCAGCTATGTAAGTTTACTTTCTTACCTGAAAATATACTCAGAAATGGCAACACACTGGGGGGGGGGGGGGGGGGGGAAAGAGAAATATTTGGGACAAGTGAGATTTCTTATTTCATCCTTCGTTCTGTAATCAGACGGAAATGTAAATAACATCGAATGTTGCAGAAATTACAATGTAAAAATGTTAAGGAGGCCACTGATTACGTGAACATAATTCTACATGGCAACAGATAATTGTTTGCAATTCCAACAAATGTCATATGCAAAGACCGGGTATTCTGTGTGTTGTACCTTTGTTTACCATCTTTGAGAATCTAAGCAATAGCTTGTCGACGCCTGTCAACAGTTTACCTGATGATGGCCCAATAAACCGAAAACTAGTCAGTAAATAAACAAAACAAAAACAAAAAAAATAGTAGAAAAGAAGCAGTTTGTTTTTAACCTTAAATATGGAAGCGTTGTACCAAGAAGTGACGGAAGAATCCATTTATAATACTTGCATTACTATATTGCTTTCAAACTGCCGCATCGAGGCAAAGTTTATACCAGTAATCAATTCTATTGGCTATCGCTATCCTGCAAGCTATTGTGGACAGAATTAGAAGCAATAATTAAAGACGGAAGCTAGCATATCCTGTAACGAAGGGCATAATAATAAGAGAATTTTGGTAAAGGAACGTTTTTATGAATAGGCCTATAGATAGTATAAATGTCAATCTGTGGATGAAAAAAAAAATTAGCATGGAATTTCCAAGTAAATCGATTCCTTTTTTGTTAGTAATTTTGGATCTGTTAACCATTAGAGCTCATTTTCAGCTAATATATTTGTGAAAAATATATAATGTATAGTAGTGCAGATACGAAAAACAAATTACTTTACTATAAAAATTATGAAAAAAGATGTATTGTCAAGATCATCAGAAAGAATAATTGCGTCAGTACGTGGATTTTTAAAGTTCTCAATGAAGTATACTCATTTAGAAGTCTTCATTTTCCTTTACAATCAGACATTAAAATCCTTTTCCTACCTTTCATTATTTTGATGATTTTAATTCCTACGTTTGAACTGTATTTTGTATGTTATTTATTGATGCCGCATTCCAAGGCACCACACAAGAACAGCAGTGAAATTTGAGTGTTTTAGTGAGAGTCACAACATTAAATTTAAAGACAATAAGTTTCATGAATGATCTAAAGTTTCCTTGTGCAAAGGAATTAATCTCTATTAAAATTTATATTCATACTAAAGTGCAGCATTGATTGGTTACATTTGCAAGAGACATAATAGCAGTATCGGTTTTGTGATTCCATGTTAACAACAGAATTTGCATTCAATTTTCAGAAAAGGCAGATAGGCTACGTAAATTTTATTTTCATTTTGTCAGTTTCTAACACAATGATTGTTGAACACTTACAAGATGAAGTTCTGTAACATTTGTAACACTCTCCTGTTTTCGAAAAGAATCATTTTGTTTTAATCCTTAGCTAATGACGTGTCGAACTTGTAGCACTAACGCTGAGGTACGGTCTCTGACACCGCTATATTGTTGGTGTTGTACATTTCACCAATATGATTTGTTATTTAATTTTGTATTTATAATTACGTAAAACAAATCCGAAACATATAAAAGGAATACAAAATTACTTATAAAACATATTTTTTACAAACTTTCCTAGTGATGTTTCAGAAAATGTATTTCGAAAATAATCGTAGCAGAATCGGCACAATATGACAAAAATTCAATAAAATTTCTTCTTGTTACAAATAACTCTTTCGAACAATACAGTATAATCTGAGGAGTTTAACATAAACATTAGATTTTTTGATCATACAATGAAAAATCTGAATGACCACTGTACAGCAGCAGTTTTGCATTGAGATATAGCACATTGTAAACAAATAGACATGTTGAACGTGCCACACTTATAAGTTGGTTTTCTCTTCAATATTGAAGGGCAGGTGTAGCATGTTCGTCAAGACTGCTTGTTCTTCGGCCAATTAGTTCCCGTGGTAACCTGTTGTTTACAGGGCGACTTTGCAGCTAAGGTAACATTAAACCACGTGCTAACATTTTTTGGTGAATTGAGTGTTGTACAGCATATATGCATTTACCCCTTTCAAATCAACAATTCTTTAGAAAAATTGTCATCGGCCAACGTCTTGTCCTTCGGCTCGTCCAGTAAATTGCGCATTTCTTGTCCAGCTCATCTATTCCCCCTTCGTGGAATTATAATAGGCAATAATTTCAGTCTTCTTTGCATGTCTATCAATTTCATCAGAATGGTGCATTGATGAAACTAGCACCACTGATTCATCTCTTTTAGGTACGTAGAAACAGAACGCTTCTGTAGCCGTGAAACCAAATAATGTAAATCCTACTTTACGGTTTTGTCGGGAAGAACTTCGTTAGGAACTTCCTTTTTGTCACGGTCTCAACGTATGTAAGTCCCATTTTATCATATAGGCGACCAGTTCAATAGATGATAACCAGTTGTCTGCAGTAAGCTTGCAATGAGAGTCGTAAAATGGTTTACATAGACGGACAACAGATTGCGTTGGTAACAAAAATTTATTTTCTTCAGAGGATGAATATTGTTCATCGGAGTCTTTCCCACAATAAACGTACTCATTGCAGGGGTAATTGGTTTTACTGTCGGACATATAATTTTGATTCTGTATTTGGTAGGTTTTTGGGGCATCTTGAGAACGAAATAGAACGACCTCGGAAAGGCACCAACTTTTCATCTACAGTAACACTTTCTCCTAAATTGTACAGGCTGTGGCAACTAGAAATAAATTTTTCAAATTTAAATGAATTAGCCGCAAGTTTATCAGTCAGCAATCTTTCATTCCTGTTTTCTGCGTTGTTGAATCGTAAGCAACGTAGTAGGATAAGAAAAATATTTTTGCTCATAACGCGAAGGAAAATTTCAGTCGAGAAAATATAGTCATAATTATTATGATTTGATTTGAACACTATCGAGTAAAAGACTATTCCAAAAGACGCTCTCAGTTTCATTGGATCTAATTCGTTGAGTTCAGGCCGTGTTTCGTTTCATAATTTGTTTTTATAAGCAGCAATTTCTTCAGTCGTCCTTTTCAAAATTTCACCTATCATTTCATTATCCATTAGCTTACATCACATGAAAAAAGGGTAAAGCTTTTCTATTCGGGCGACTTTGATGTTGGTAATTTTATGATAATATTATGCGAAGGAGTTTTGACTTCTCTGATCGATACATTTTCGACCACTTGTACCTGTTCTTGACATAAAAAAATCTTTGAGGTTCCTTGTATGGGTACAGGTGTTGCTCTTAGTCAGGTGATGAAAACTTCTGAAACATCAATTTCTGCTGAATGAATGCTGTAAACAATTCCTTCATTTTCTGTTTTCTCGAAATTTTAACCTTTCAGTTCCAAACGGTCCAGCTACTTCCATTGTTTATTTGTACAAACTGTGAAGAAGAATGTCAATACAACCTCTTTGTTGTAAATAATTAGGCTAACACCAAGGTGCGGTCTGAGAGACGGCAGTCAACATTTAATTAGTTCTAACTCATCCATGTAATACAAGAGCTGATTCACTCGTGACTACGAGATTCTACTTACATTTCTCAGAAGCCACTGCTAGACAGGCAGAAAACTGAGCACGGGAAAGTACCGTAATCACGTGATTGAACATGCGCGTGGTCTCATAGACCGCACGTCAGCAGTTAGTCAGCGTATTTAAATTTCTCTAAAACACTTACACACTCGCAAGAGAATTATTTAAGATATGCATCTTGATGTGTGATTTTCGCATATTTCGATTTCAAATTATAGAAAATCTGTAACAGACACGCTTAACTAGCAAAATTCTGTTAACACACACCAGTGTACAAATTAAAAAAGAATAGTTTCGCCCAAAGCTTCAAAATCAGAATCTTCCGGCATAAAAGTTTCACCTGCCATAATCGTTACGATTAAACAAAAACGTTTCACCAACAGTTTCACCATTTTTAGTAGAAATATTTCACCAGCACAAGAAAAGGCGAATATCTCCTCGGCTGAATAAAGGATTTGTAGTAGGATTTTGGAACATATACTTAGTTTATAATGTTCGAACAATCTCGAAGAGAACGTCCTATTAACCAATAGTCAACACGGATTCAGTAAGTACCGCTTTTGCGAAACACAGCTTGCCCTTTATTCACATTAAGTAATAAGTGCCATCGACAAGGGATCTCAAATAGATTCCAATTTCTGATTTTCCGGAAGGCTTTTAACACTGTACCTCACAAGCGGCTTCTGATGAAATTGCGTGCTTACGGATTATCTCCCCAATTGTGCGATTGGATTCATGATTTCCTATTAGAAAGGACACATTTCGTAGTAATTGACGGTAAGTTATCGAGTAAAACAGAAGTGATATCTGGCGTTCCCGTGGGAAGCGTTATAGGTCCCCTACTCTTCTTTGTGTTTATAAACGATTTAGGAGACAATCTGAATAGCTCCCTTAGACTGTTCGCGGATGATGCTGTCGTTTATCGGTTAGTGAAGTCAACAGAGGATCAAAAGCAACTGCAAAGCGATTTATACAAAATTTCTACATGGTGCGAAAATCGGCACTTAACACTAAATAATTCAAAGTGTGAAGTAATACACATGACCACTGAAGGAAATCCGCTGAACTTCAATTACACGATAAATCAGTCAAACCTTAAGGTCGTAAATTCTACCAAATACCTAGGAGTTTCAATTACGAACAGCTTTGACTGGAGACAATACACAGAAAATATTTTGGGGAAGGCGAACCAAAGGTTAAGTTTCATTGGCAGAATGCTTCGAAGATGCTACAGCTCCACCAAAGAGACTGCCTACATCACACTTGTGCGTCCTCTCCTGGAGTAATGTTGCCCTTTGTGGGACCCTTACTAGGTGGGACTGACGGAGGACATTGAGAAGGTTCAGAGAAGGGCAGCTCGTTTTGTTTTATCCCGTTATAGGGGGGAAAGCGTCACGGAAATGTTGCACGATTTGAGGTGGAAATCATTAAAAGAACGACGTTATTCATTGCGGCGAGTTCTATTTACGAAATTTCAATCACTGACTTTTACTTCTGAATGTGAAAATATTTTGCTAGCACCCACTTACATAGGGAGACATGACCATCCCAATAAAATAAGAGAAATCAGATCGAAAACGAAACGATTTAGGTATTCTTTCTTCCCGCGCGCTATTAGAGAATGGAACGGTAGAGATAGGTTATGAAAGTGGTTAATGTAACCTCTGCCAGGCACTTAAATGTGATTTTCATAGTATCTGTGTAGATGTGGATGAAGGATATAAAGGAAGAGAACTAGATATTCTATTTATCTAGCAGCTTCAAAAACAATTACACCAAAAATCTTGATGTATTCGTGCGTATGGTACCTATGTAAAGTAACACGATTCATAATATTAAGTCGTTTAACTTGAACTTGGCATAATGTCATCCAACACGATATTTCTGTGTCGTGCAATACGATGCTACGATACGACGCTAGATGCCGTTGAAGTTAAGAAGTTAAGGATCCTTTGGCCAGATTCAGTGATCTTTACAGATGCGCCGCCATCGAGAGATTACCGTGCGCAGGGGAATTAGTTAATTCGTAACATATGCAACTTCTGTTGTACTGTGATAGGTGCACTTTTCATTCCGGTTGCCAAATTTTATCCTAGCATAGCTGCCATCTTCGACAGAGGATGTTAACTAGAAAATATAAAAATTTCTTCACTAAAAATTAAAGTCTTCTTTGGGATAATTTTATGGCGCCTACTTAAGAGCTTATTGCAGTTAACGGATAAACAACGAAAAGATAATTATCTGACAAAATACTATCAGTTTCTAAATCTACCTTGTTTGTAAGTCTAAAAAGTTTCTGTTGTGCCTCAAACCATGATATCTGGACAGCGAATAATGCTTCTTCGATTGAAATCTGAACGTTGTAAATTAAAGTGGCGCGATTACATGTGCATTAATTAATTAAAGCCCAATTGACATCTTTTTCAATAGGATTTAATCGATTTCCACAATTCACCTGAGCGCCAGCTCCAGTTCATTTCTGAACAACGGAAATGCTATTTAGCACGTTTTCAACCGTCATAACTCGGATAATGATTATTTGATAAAAATATTAAATATCAACAGTAATACATTTCCTTGAGACAATATTGTCTCGTTATACCAAAGGTATTAATCATAAGGAGGCATTGAATTAAAATTGGTTCCGCGGTGCAGTAGCCGAGCGGTCTAAAGCGTCTCCCTGCGGAGCGCGCGGTTGATCGCCGTGGAGGTTCGAGTCCTCCTATTTATTTTGCAACAGGGATGTATTCGCGTAATTTGCGTGGACACCAATAACTCTGGTTCGTCGTTCAAACTTTACCTGTCTACAGTAACATAGTTATACGATGAAGAAAGTTATAATGGGAGTAAAAACGGGCTCTGGTACCAAGTAGATAAGTACCACAGTACAACCTAGGTAGCCAGGCACCTAATCCTCTCCGTAACTCACAACGGGCAGCAGTGAGTTCGAAGCCTCCCCTGTGTAGATAAGAATCTTCAAAACACCGACAGGACGCAAAACTCCAGTGCACGACCCACTTTTAATTGATTTGAGATTTTAGTTCCGAGACTTAGTGTGAGAATCCTGTAGCATATTGAGAACAATTAACATTGTCTAAGACCGTGGCCAACGAGAAATACAGGCCATGGCACGATATCGTGATGTCAGCAAGGCAGTCTTGAGTTATTCTGTGCAAGAATGTGGTTGTTTATTTTTTCTTTTTTTTCTTTTTATGGGACTTAACTGCGGGGTCATCAGTCCCTAAACTTACAAACTACTCATGAACTAGCTAATCCTAAGGACGGCACAAATATCCATGCCCGAGGGGGGATTCGAACCCCCCGACCGTAGTGGCCGTGCAGACCGTGACTGTAGCGCCTCAGTCCTCTCGGCCACCGGAATGTAGTTGTGTTAGTTGCAAACTGTGTTTTGCGTTTTATCAGTTATTTATTTGCCTGTACGGCATATAAAATGAATGCGTATGTCTAGTGATTACGTAAAATTTGCCGTAATTTCATTTAACTGAAGTTCTGAAAAAAATTGTGTTTGTTTACAGTCAGGGTATATTAATCTTAAAGGTGTCTTTATTTGAAAATGAGTAAGACATTAATTGCTAAGACATTAATTGCTTCCGTTCACATGTGTGTGTTTCTTGTTCGCTGTAACCAATATTCGACATAATAAATTAATATCTAGAGTCTTCATTTCCAGACTCTATGAAAATTCGAAATGCCGCAATACCTTTGCGTCTTTGGATGTGGGTCGGATTACGATTGAGTAACTGAAAAAAACGACTATCTTCTCTCTACGTGCGGACGAGAATGTGACTTCGTCGCATACCAACAGATTTGTCACAATTGAAGCATCTTAAAATATGTTTTAAAAATTTCGATGATGTAGGTATAATTCGTGTCGACAGGGGTATGCACAAGGGAGCTATGAAAGTGTTTCCGAGAATAATTCCGTTACCTTCCGAGAACGCTGTGGAAACTATTTTTTCCAAAACATCCTTCCTATTGTAGTAAACCAACTCAAATGGGGAGATGGCTTGCTGAAGTGGAAACTGATCGTCTGCACCAAGCACGTAAAGACAGAACGGAATCCAATTTAATACACATTTAACAGGAATCTATCATTTGTTTGAATGACATAAATTTATATTTAGAAGCTAAGGGTATTTGCAGCAGTAAGTTGTCTTTGATGAAAGAAACTGATAAACTGTATTTGTGCCATCTGGGACTGCTTAAGCGAATTCCGTGTGTTACCTCCTTGATTACTGAAAACTGTGATTTAACCTTTAGAGTAAATGTAGATAATGGAAGTAGCCTGACATCTTCGTTTCTGTTGCCCATGATTCATTAAAAAATGTTCAAAAAACATTTTACAGACACTGAATTATTGAATACATGTAAATGGCCATTTTACTTTTGTAATAAAGTGTTCATCTATTACTTTATACCCAAAATGTGACCTTCTATTTACTTGTGTAAAGTGTGTGTGTGTGTGTGTGTGTGTGTGTGTGTGTGTGTGTGCAGGACACCTAACATACTCAATTATTCTCTAATGCAGCATATTAATTTTAGAAAGTAAAATAATTTGTAGGCGATGACATCTCGATCAAAACATGATTCCGGTCCACCAAGTGAGGTATTCTCACAGCCTTATTCGGTAAAGTTAATGATTTTGAAATTTTTCCCTTGATTACAGCTACATTTTGTTATTTAATCCGGTGTAAATCTCTGAAGCTAGTGCAGTTTTTATTAATTTTTGTCAAAAGAGTTTACAAGTTTCTTGAAATACTTTTTGAACCGAATTCAGCGGATTGGTGATATACTGAAGTCACACTGTATTTCACTATAGTTTTTGAAAATGTTGTATTGTTGTCAGATTTCCCCAGTTAATAAGTTCAAGAAGTTATGTAAGACCCGTCGTCAGCTTTTGATATTTTTGTACACATTGTAGGATACCACTGTATTTTGATTGCTTGTTGGTTCTAAGTCATGAGTAGAAGGAAAAGTTCCGGATTCACAAAAATTGTATAAACTCTGTAAGCCAGTTTCTATTTTATTTACTCAGGTCTGAATAACACTTTAAATGACACTTTAAATGTTTGTTAAGCTTATGGGACTTGACTATGGGGTCATCAGTCCCTAAACTTACAAACTACTTACCGACTACCTTATACTAAGGACGGCACAAATATCCATGCCCGAGGGGGATTGAACCTCCGTACCGTAGTGGCCGTGCAGACCGTGACTGGAGCGCCTCAATCTCCTCGGCCACCGCGGCCGGCTCTGAATAACAAAACGTGTTGTCGCATGTTCAGGAAATTTTCTATATTCATAATTTCATTCGGATGTTGGTCTGAAGAGAGATGTGCTGGACTTCGTCATAATGCCTTATTTCATCCCAGTAGGTCCAATTCAAGGTACGTGGAGCTGTAAATGAAGAATGCATTTATTACGCCTATTGTATAGACCTTCCAAGTTCATGACTACTTTAATCCTTCCTCAATCAGAAATGGTGACTCCTTCCTTGTTTTGGTTTACAGTTCCGCACTCACATTGCCCAATCTTTCCTATGTTTGTTATATCAAAACTTCATACAGACACTTGATGAGGGTTAAATTTTACTACACGTACCAGCGATATCACGTGATAATTTTGGCAAATGATGCTGAACGTCACCAATCACGTGATACTGGCTTTACCCAATCGTGTGAAAACGCAAATGTTTTGTCACGATATCTCTGTAAATTTTTACCTACCATTCTGGCGGCTCGCGTGATTATGTTGGCAACATCAGTAACATGGCAGAAAATTTTTGACAAGATGTTAATATACTTAGATATCCACATAGAATGACTTGTTAGTGTTTCGTAGCCGCGGTTGAACGTCCGAGCGTTCTAAGGCGCCTCGCTGCGGAGCGCGTGGTTGCTTGCCGTATGAGGTTCGAGTCCTCCTTGGGGCATGTGTGTCAGTGGCGTAGCTATCATAGGGCAAGGCGGGGCAGTGCCCCGGGGCCCCCGAGCTCCAGGGGCCCTTCGGCCTTCCTGAGCGGCAAGCGAAAAAAGTTACAGTAGAGCGTCAAATTTTTTTATTTAATTTTTTTTTTACCGTCCCACCATATCGTCCATCATATCCCCTTCTCCTCAAACCAAGTTTCCCACAGTAGCCGCATAGGGCCACCGGCAGGCGGAGCAATACTTCTAATTAGGCCTTCATAAGACGGCACTATGTGGCGCTGCTGACAGGCGAAGCGGCCAGTCATTGTGTCCAACAATGGGCACACTCCAGTCGGCAGAAGTAGCGGCAGCATCGAAGCTGCTCACAGCAACAGCTGCGTCTTCCACGTGTTGTGGCGTGCAATGTGAATTATCGCGCTCCTCCAAACACAGAATAAATATATGTACTGTACCGTACTTCTTATTGGCAAATAGAAGTGTACAGTTCGAATATCCGAATAAACCGGTTTTCCGAATATCCATGTCCCCAAATTACTTCGGATAATAGACGTTATACTGGATAAAATATTTTAATTTCTCCTGCCGAAATTGACCCCAACATGTACAGTTCGCCAATTATGTAAGGAAATTATAACAGAATATGCATTATTAGAATGTGAGGTTATGGAAGTATTTACCGCAGTTTTATTCTTCTGCAGCAGCCGAAAGGGCGTTCAGCAAATTAAAAATTATTAAAACGCATCTGAGGTACAGTATGGCTCAAGCTCGACTCCGACAAGGCTGCATCAAGTCTAGATTTAACAGACCTTATTGGTGATTTTGCAAAAACCAAAGCCAGGAAAAGATTGTAAAATAACTGTTAAATTAAAATTGACTACTTTTTAATTGTGTACCCAAATTATTACTATAAAGTAGTGCAGTCACGAAAACGCTTACCGATAATTACCGACCAGAAATCATATATTTGCCAACATCTGCAATCTAACAGTTTGAAGCGTTCTATTACTCCAGTAGGTATTCTTTCATTCTGACTTTGTTGCGTGCGGAAACAAGAACGAAATCCCCACGACTTGGAAACGCCACTCATTAAGTTCGTGACACACAGCGAGGCGCGAAAAATAATTATGAATTTTTTTTTTTCAAGGACTAATAGTATTCGTGTTACAAGAAATAGAAAAATTCACAACTTTTAGAAAACAATGTTTTAATACATTGACTGCCACGTGAGTTAAATATAAGTCACAGGAAGTCTTCCATTCGGGCCACGTGAAGTAAATACAACTCACGGACATTTTTCCATTTAAAGCTCCGTGGTGCAGTTGTAACTCACAGTAGCGTGCTGTGACTTGGTGTTACAGTAAGTTATGGCCCCAGTAACAAATCATGTTCGTGGCCTCCAGTTTTGAAGAATAGTTATTGACGCTTGAAATCGTGAATTATAGATAATTCACATGGCCCAGTTATATTGGAGTTTCCTTGTTTTTATAATTTATTATTTGGTGTTACATATTACTTATACAGTAGATTGTATATCAGTCTGCAGCAGTCAGCAACTGTGGGAATATCAATGATTAGATCAATGACAACAAATACTTATGTTACAATTTTGAATTTTTGTGTTACGACATGTTAAGATATTAGCTAATCTCTGCTAACGCTTGATAATGGTAAATTGACCGAAACCGGTAGCATCGAGAGAAAATAAACAGCTGTGGTCAATATGTCGTTCTGCAAATATCGACTTAGTTATTTTACTTATTACTATTTCCTGATCAGACACTAACATATACTTCAAGAAGCCTGGTAGGGGCACGGTTCAATCCAAAGTGTTTCATCAAACAAAATCCGGCAAGTTACTTTTGATGAAACCATCCTACACGTATATTTCCCCCGTTTTCCTTCTTTGACTGGGCTATCAACGAAATGAGCTAACAGCGCAGTAGTTTAGCGAGAGTGAGTTGTCGGCACTGACAAAAGTCCGCCTGCTGTCATCGCTGACGAAAAATATCCCATGGGGCATTTTCCTCTGTATGTCCTACCCAGGTCCAACTCTATCTCCCTCCCTCTGCAAAATTTCATCCAAATCACCTAGCAATTTTTGCGTGAAAGCACAACAAACAAACAAACTTTCACAATTATATTAGAGAGTACGATTAAATATTATCTGCTGCGTGACACATAATAATTAACTTAGTAGTATTTAGGTTTGCCTTATTATGTCTTCCAGTGGGCGGTAAGGATGATGAAGTAGTCTTGCATCTGT
Source organism: Locusta migratoria (assembly GCA_026315105.1). Classification (NCBI taxonomy): domain Eukaryota; kingdom Metazoa; phylum Arthropoda; class Insecta; order Orthoptera; family Acrididae; genus Locusta; species Locusta migratoria. Next base: position 548,511,290 of record CM048745.1, on the reverse strand, counting down.
ACAGTATTAGTGTAAAGAGGGCCCCAATGTAATTTTTGCCCCGGGGCCCTTGGTGACATAGCTACGCCACTGGCGTGTGTGTGTGTGTGTGTGTGTGTGTGTGTGTGTGTGTGTGTGTGTGTGTTGTTTGTCTTTAGGTTAGTTTAGTTCATCTTGTTTTTAAGCCTAGGCACTGATAAACATAGTAGTTAAGTCCCTAGATATAAACAAACATTTGAACATTTCAGTGTTTCGTACAGACCATTGTTGTGATCTTCAATCCGCAGACTGGTTTGATGCAGCTCTCCATGCCACCCTGTCCGGTGCAAGCCTCTTCATATATGAGAATAAGAACGGCAACCTACGTCCTTTTGAATCTGCTATCTGTATTCGTTCCCCGGTCTCTCTCTACACTTTTTACCCCACACACTTCCTCCCAATGCTAAGTTGACGTTTCCTTGATGCCTCAGAAAGTTTCCCACCATGCCAAAAACTTCTTTTCTCCCCAATTCTGTTCAGCACCTTCTTATTAATTACTTGATCTATACATCTAATCTTCATCATTCGTCTGTAGCGCCAAATTTCAAAAGCTTCTATCGTCTTTTTATCTGAACCTCTTAATCACCCACGTTTCAGTCCCATACAATGTTACACTCCAGACAATTTCTTTCAGAAAAGATTTCCTAACATTTAAATTGATATTGAATGTCAACTAATTTCGCTTCTTCAGAAACACTTTTCTGTCCATAGGTATTCTTCATTTTATTTCTTCTTTACTTCAGCCATCAGAAGTTATTTTGCCACCCAGTTAAAATTTATCTACAACTTTTATTGTCCCATTACCTAATCTAATTATTTCGCAACAATGACCTATTAAACTAATGGTTTGTAATTTTAACATTTGTCTGCACTTGCTTTCTTAGGAATTGGAAATATTAAATTCTTCTTAAAGTCGAAGGTTATTTCTACTGTCTCATATATCTTGCTTACCAAGTGGAACAATTTGTTACCGATATCAGTAGTTCAGAAGGAATATCATCTACTCCAGGGGTCTTGTTTCGACTCAAATCTTTCAGTGCTCTGTCACATTCGTCTAGCAGAATCGTATCTCCTATTTCATCTTTCTCTACTTCATATTCTATTTCTAGAATACTGCCTTCAAGTTTATTTCCTTTGTTGTTGTTGTTGTGGTCTTCAGTCCGGAGACTGGTTTGATGCAGCTCTCCACAATACCCTATCCTGAGCAAGCCTCCTTATCTCCACATAAGAACGACAACCTACATCTGTCTGAATCTGCTTACTGTATCCATCTCTTGGTCTTCCCCTGCGACTTTTTTCCCCACACACTTCCCTCCAACGCTAAATTCACAATTCCTTGATGTCTAAAAATGTGTCCTACCAATCTATCCCTTCTTTTAGTCAAGGTATGCCAGAAATTCCTTTTCTCCCCAATTCTGTTCAGTACCTCCTCATTAGTTACGCAATCCACCCACCTAATCTTCAGCATTCTTCTGTAGCACCATATTTCAAAAGCCTCAATCATCTTCCTGTCCGCACTGTTTATCATCCACGTCTCACTCCCATACAAGGCAACACTCCATACACATGCCTTCAGAAAGGACTTCCTTAGGTTTAAGTCAATATTCGATGTTAACAAATTTTTCTTTTTCAAGAACGCTTTTCTACCCACCGCCATTCTGCATTTTATATCCTCTGTACTGCGACAATCATTGGTTATTTTACTGCCCAAGTAACAAAACTCATCTACCTCCTTTATTGCTTCGTTTCCCAATCTAATTCCTTCAGCATCACCTGATTTTCTTCCACTGCACTCCATTACCCTAGTTTTGCTCTTGTTAATGTTCATCTTATATGCACCTTTCAGCACACTGTCCATTCCGTTCAATTGCTCTTCCAGGTCCTTTGCTGTACCTGACAGAATTACTATGTCGTCGGCAAGAAGCAATGTTTTTAATTCTTCACCCTGAACTTTAATTCCTTCTCCAAATTTCTCCTTGCTTTCCTTTATAGCTTGCTCAATGTACAAATTGAATAACATTGGAGAAGGGCTACAACCCTGTCTTACTCCCTTTCCAAACACTGCATCCCTTTCATGCCCTTCAACTCTGACAACCGCTGTCTGATTTTTGTACAAGTTGTAAATAACCTTACGTTCCCTGTATTTTACTCCTGCTTGCGGCTTCTACAAGCTTTTCCATCCTTCTGTATATAATTCGCGTTAATATTTTGCAGCCATGACTTATTAAATTGATGGTTCTGTAGTTTTCACACCTGACTGCACCTGCTTTCTTAGGGATGGGGATTATAACCTTTTTCTTAAAGTCTGAGGGTACTTCACCTGTCTCATACATCTTACACACCAGGTGAAACAATTTTGTCATGGATGGTTCTCCCAGATACTTCAGTAGCTCTGAGGGAATATCATCTACTCCAGGGGCCTCGTTTCGACTTAGGTATTTCAGGGCTCTGTCAAATTCTTCTCTCAGTACAGTACCTCCTATTTCATCTTCATCTACATCCTCTTCCCTTCCTACAATATTGTCTCGAGTTTCATTTCCTTTGTAGAGCCCCTCTATATACTCTTTCCACCTTTCAGCTTTCCCTTCTTTACTGAGAACTGGTTTTCCATCAGTGTCCTTGATATTCATAGAGCCGTTTTTCTTGTCTCCAAATGTTTCTTTTATTTTCCTATAGGCTGTATCTATTTTCCCCTATTTATACATTCTTCTACATCCTTGCATTTGCCTTCTAGCCACTCCTGCTTAGCCATTTTGCACTTCCTGTCAATCTCATTTCTTAGTCGTCTGTACTTCATTTTGCCTGTTTCATTTACTGCATTTTTATATTTTCTCCTTTCATCGATTAAATTTAGTATCTCCTGTGATATCCAAAGATTTTTGTAGTCTTGCCTTCCTACCTATATTGTCCTCTGCTACCTTCACTATTTCATCTCTCAATTTTACCCATTCCTCCTCTACTGTTTTGTTTTCCCCTGTTTCTGTCAATTGTTGCCTAAAGCTCCCTCTGAAATTCTTAAGAACCTCAGGTTCCTTCAATTTATCCAGGTCCCATTACCTTATTTTCCTACCTTTCTAAAGTTTCTTTAGTTTCAGCCTACAGTTCATAACCAACATGTTATGGTCAGAGTCTATATCTGCCCCTGGGTATGTCTTACAGTGTAATACCTGGTTCCGAAATCTATGTCTTACCATTGTCTCCTGGTCTCTTCCAGGTATACAACCTTCTTTTGTGATTCTTGAACCAGGTGTTTGTTATAGCTAAATTATGTTCTGTGCAAAATTCTACCAGGCGGCTTCCTCTTTCATTCCTTTTGCCCAGACCATATTCACCTACTATCTTCCCTTCCCTTCCTTGTCCTACTACCGAATTCCAGTCTCCCATTACAATTAAGTTTTCCTCTCCCTTAATTGTCTGAATAATTTCCTTTAGCTCCTCATATATTTCTTCGATTTCCTCATCATCGGTAGAGCTAGTTGGCATATAAACCTGTACTACTGTTGTCGGTGTTGGCTTCGTATCTATCTTGACAATGATAATGCGATCACTGTGCTGGTCATAGTAGTTTACCCGCATTCCTATTTTCTTATTCATTATCAATCCTACTTCTGTGATACCCCCAATTGATTTTGTATTTATAATTCTATACTCACCTGACCAGAAATCCTGTTCATCCTGCAACCGAACTTCACTATATCTAACTTCAACCTATCCATTTCCCTTTTTACATTTTCTAATTTTCCTACTCGATTAAGGGATCTAACATTCCACGCTCCGATCCGTAGAATGCCAGTATTGTCTTTCCTGTTGACAACATCCTCATGAGTAGTCCCCGCCCGGAGATCCGAATGGGGGACTATTTTACGTACGGAATATTTTACCCGAGAGGATGCCATCATCATATGTTCATACAGTAGAGCTGCATGTCCTCGGGAAAGGTAACGGCTGTAGTTTCCCCTTGCTTTCAGCCGTTCGCAGTAGCTGTGTGGCAAAGCCACATTAGCTGATGTTACAAGGCCAGCTCAGTCAATCATCCAGGCTGTTGCCCCTGTAACTACTGAAAAGGCTGCTGCCCCTCTTCAGGAACCACACGTTTGTCTGGCCTCTCCACAGATATCCCTCCGCTGTGCTTGCACCTACGGTACGGCTATCTGCATCGTTGAGGCACGCAAGCCACCCCACCTCGGCAATGTCTGTGGTTCATGGGAGTGGATTTCCTCTGTATAGGCCTCCTATATATTCCTTCCATCTTTCAGCTCTCCCTTCTTTGCTTAGTACTAGTTTTCCATCTGAGTTCTTGATATTCATAGTCAACGATAAAGCAGGAACAGCATTATTTATTTACTTCATGGGCTGTACGACCACACTCAGGAGCCACAGACATTGTCGAGGTCGGGTTGGCTTGCGTGTCTCAACGATACAGATAGCCGTACCGTAGGTGCAGCCAAAGCCCCAGACAAGACAAACGTGTGGTCCATGAAGAGGGGCAGCAGCCTTTTTCCAGTAAATAATGCTGTTCCTGCTTTAAGGTTGAGTTTCTTGTATCTGCCCTTATTCGCTCTGTAAAACTAACTACTCTCGTAAAAGGAAGAATGCATGACAAAACATTGTCACGCGATTGGCTAGTGCCAACGTTTCATGCTTGCCAACATTATCAAGCGAGACCGTGAGAACGGTAAGTAAAATTTAACCGAAATCTTTGTTTACGAGGGCAGTTACTTTTACTGACAAAGGGGACAAGGGCACACACAAGAACCTGTCAGTCATACCTCAGGAACAGCATTATTTATTTACTTGATGGTATGTACGAAACACCAATCAAGTCATTCTATGTGGTTTTGATTTCTAATATAACTTATTTGCAAAAATTTTCTACCATGTTGTTAATGTTACCAACAGAATCGTGCGAGGCCGCCGGGACGGGTAGTAAAATTTTACCCTGATGAGGAGTGTACTCAAGTTTTTCTTTACCGAGATAATCCTAAAGCAAAATAGACAAATTAAGAAGTTCTTTGTCACAATTATTTCAACTATTTTAAGAGGTTTTAGTTTCACCTACGTTTTTATAGTGATAATAAAAAGAACGTAAAAATAAACAGTTTATAGGCATATTAGAAATTTCTTACTTAACAGCTGTATGACATACAATAAACCAACGCAAAGCCAAGATTTTTCGATTGATTAAGGTACTAAATCTTGTACAAAATATATTTCTTTAGTAAATGAGACTCAACGCTATAAATATATATTAAACTATTTATGCCGAACACTGAACATAATTTACAATGTACTGCAAATACATGTTTTATTTTAGGACTTATAATAACAGAATTTCTGAATCAAGTAGAAGATACAATTTAAGTTTTTAATATATCGTATAAAACTTTCTCGGACTTCTTGCCGCGTCAACTCTTGATAAAAATTTCAAGATTTCGAAGATATCCTCCATCTTCTTCGTCAGGAGCCACTGACTCAGTCAGTCCGAGAAAGTTTTATACGGAAGTGTCGCCGTGAAAGACTTCGTACTCATTTTTAATATATTACCACTCAATTACGAATTTTAAGGCCAAGAAACGCCGTTTGTCTGCTGAACTGTATAAACGAGCGCGTTCCGGACTAACTTGATCACGTGACAGTCAGCTTGTGACGTACGCACGGGAGCTGTCTTTCTCGTTGGGCAAGGTCAAAGACGTTGTGACTTCAGAGGCGATGTTTTAATTGAATTGTACTTTTTTCTTGTGGTAAATAACAAACTTTTACTGTGCTATGCCTATGATTGGAAAGATAGATATGTAGTAGAGGTCAGAGGTTTCGTAATTTCCATAGGGAAACACCCACTTCACCATCGATACTCCTCTCTCTTGGGCGGTCTTCTTCCCTTCAGTTCTGCAAGGCTGTACATTCTATCCAAGTCTCACCAGATTCAACAGTCGACATACTGACTCTATATGACTGCAGGAAAACGACTGGCTTAGTGTACAGTTGTGAGATTATCGCCCAATAGAAATACTGGTAATTAATAGCATTTGATAATTAAACAGTATGAAGATCACTGCAAACATTGACCATGCCAATGCACTAAATGTTACACAATTTTAATCTTATTAATTATGGTAGCAATGTATGTACGCAGTTGGGTGACAACATTTATAGTTAGGCCAAAGGTAGAAATTCTCCACGTTGAGATTTACTGTGTGCTTGTAGCTGACGGGAGGCCAGCGAGCAGGCCGACGTTGGTGGCTTGTTCCAGCTTAGGATTTTCCAGGTTCGTTTCCGGTGATGGGAGAGAGGGACAATGGCGAGTGCCAGGTGCAGTGCAGTGCACAGCGTGAAATAAAATATTCTAATACTACTTGCATTTGAAGTAATACGATGCAGTTAGGAACCTTTAAGGCCCTCATTACAAAATAGTCTGTTGACAAATAAACAATACATTAGCTGATATAGTCACATCTGACGTAATATGTTTAATTGACAATGAAAAGTAATAAATGAATACAAGACAGTTACACAATTGGCATGGCAATGTTTGTTTATAAAAGTAATATATTAACTATTTCTCATTTTATTTTCAATTAATCTTGTGTATTTTATCTTGAAATATTTAGTTAAATCACTTATCTGTGATATAAGAAATTGCACGATTGTAATAAATAGTGAAAAGGATGTGTATACCAATATAAAAGCATAAGAAATTTGTTTAATGTGTAGTGTAATTATTTTGATTTTAAGTAAAGTTTTAGAAATGTATTGGCTGAGCGCTGTACGTTGGAAGTCGGTTAGAACAGCTCACATGGGGAAGTTGATGACGTAGGAAAAAAACCCGGGCAGTTGGGCTTTTGGCGCGCACGCGCGTGAGGGCAGGAAGTGACGAGTCAGGAGCAAGTGGGGTAGCTGGCCGGGCGGCGTCGCTCTGCATCGGTCGGCATGTGGATCTCCAGGTGGAGACTTTAGATTTTTGTGTGGCAATTGCCAAGTGTGGTTGCTCAAAGTAGACTGCACCAAGTTGTATCGAGTGCTACTGTGTGATGTGAATATTAAGCCGGTGGAACAAGGTGTGCATCGCACTAAAAGTGACTGTGTTTTGTTAATGTAACACGTGTCGTCGCGTAGGCATAAACATAAACGGTGTTTGAGACAGGAACATGGTGTGAAAACAATTTGCGACCAATATTCATTTTGTCTGGGGGCTCACGAGCTATAATTTTTTTTGATAAACGTGTCGACGTACGGACGTATCAGCCAGAGGGTTCTAATATTGTGAAATAAACAACATAAAGTGAACTTTCACGTGTTTTCAAAAATAATAGTTAGTACACCCTTTTCTCTCATGAACTTGACTTTATTATGAATTTTTTTGTTAATCATATGCAGGGAAGGAAAGCTGCGAACTTGTGATATCATCCCCTAGAAAACGAGTGAAACAGCAGCAATCACAGTTCCAGTGTTTTTGCATGTTTAGGAATATGGCTCGCAGTTGGTGGTTGTGAGGTTTTTTTTAATTAAACTTTCCCTATTTTAAACTCTCACCCCGACCTTCACCCTCGCACAGTAATGAACCACTTTTGCTTGGCGCTATGTAAGCCCAGAAAGACAAAGTATGCAGACTTCCGTACAACCTCCTGGTTAGATTAAGTTTTGTCATTGGCAAATAAATTTGACGGAATCCTGGATTATATCCATGGTTTTGTGACGTGTTGGGATGTAACTGACGCATTAAGAAGCAACCAACGCCATTCTTTTTGCATACAAAGTAATAGGTGGTGCCCATTTAAAAATACAAAAGTTTGCGTTTAAAATACTATTTTTTACGTTTTAAAATTTCCTACAGTATTTAGTTTCCTAAGCCCCTACCGGCAGTTCATGCTCATGAAAACCGTTTTGGAATGAATATCTATTGTTGTTTCAGAGATATTCGAGGTGCCAAAGTTAGGTGAGACAATATATATATGGGTATCAGGTGAAATATCATTGACAATGTACATGTGGTAACGTACCTTATTCAGATATTGGTTACAATTTTAATTTGTGTGTGATACAGGACGATATTTTGAAGTCTCAACTCTTTACTTGAAGTTTACTGAGAGCGAGCTACCGTAATAGCAGTGGCGGACTAGGAAAGGGGGGGGGGGGGAGACCGCACCAGTCGTCTCGTATTGGGGGGGTCTCCAAATACCTCTAAAGCACTTTTATTTATTTTAGCGCCCTTGGCCTCTCATTCTGGGGCCTCCAAATCTCGAAAGCTACTTTCTTCAGACTGTCCCGCACCTCTCGCTCTGCCGGCCTCTGAAAAGTTATTTTTTATAGTAATATAAGCAGTGCGGACAGGAAGAGGATAGAGGCTTTTGAAATGTGGTGCTACAGAATAATACTGAACATTAGGTGGGTGGATCGCGTAACTAATGACGAGGTACTGAACAGAATTGGGAAGAAAAGAAATTTTTGGCATACCTTGGCTAAAAGAAGGGATCTATTGATAGGACACGTTCTTATACATCAAGGAATTGTGAATTTAGCGTTGGAGGGAAGTGTGTGGGTTAAAAACCGTAGAGGAAGACAAAGAGATGGATACAGTAAGCACATTCAAACAAAGCTAGGTTGCCGTTCTTATGTGGAGTTGAAGAGGCTTGCTCAGGATAGGGTATTGTGGAGAGCTGCATCAAACCAGTCTCCGGACTGAAGACCACAGCAGCAACAACAACAACAACAACATGTATTTCCTCATTTTGTTTTGCCGCCGCCCTGGGCCTCCGACAGCCTTAGTTCGCCATTGCGTAACAGTGGAAAAGTCAAACTGTTGCCTCCTTGAGCCAATGGTTCTCTAATAGGGTGCGTGATCACCTCGGACGGCCAATACAGTTACACATCCGTGTGGCTTGGCAGCTCTGGAGGAATATTTGGCCATTCTTGCATGAGTGCAATATCCAGCTCTGCAACCGTTGCAGGAGGTGCTGGTCTGGCTGCAATGTCTCTCCCAAGAACATCCCAGACATGCTGAATCGGGTTTAAGTCCGGTTAACAAGTTGGTCAATCCATTACTTCTGTTCCCTCAGCTTCAAGAATGTTGTCCACCAGCCAGAAGGGACCCATCTCCTATGGCACCAGGGTAGACAACGAAATATCCAAGGATCTCGTCTCTATACCATTGAGCAGTCAAAGCGCCATTCAGAGTGACACAAAAGTCCTTACGTCCACCAATACTGATTCATGTCCACTCCAAACGTCCACCACGATATAGTGTTGTTTCCTGTACATCAGCAGGGTTCTTCAGAGTTCCACGTTCTCTCCAGATGAGGGAACGACGGTTGTCCGGCATAACACAAAATATTGACTTATCTGTGAACAGAACCCAGCATCATTCGTTACAATCCTGATGTTCCCCCGCCCAGTTTGTGCGGGCTAAATGGTGTCGGGGTTTTAATGAGACACTCACCATAGGCCTCCGTGTCTAAAGGCCACATTTCCGAAGGTGATTTCGGAGTGTTTTCGTTGATACTGCTCGTCCTGCTCATTTCTGGGGGGTTCGTTGCAGCAAGGTAGCATTCAGTCTCCAGTCTCGATGGACTATTAACTGAAGATAACGGACCACGCTTGGATTTTACCCGAGGACGACCTTGGCCTTGCCTTCTTTTAAAAATTGCTGTCGTTTCAATTTGCGCCCAGGTCCTGGGAATTACACTTTGGGATACTTCAATAGCTCCTCCCTCTGTCTCTGTCCCGCTTCCTCCCTTCGTATGATTTTCCATGCCATAGCTTGATTGCCGTAACGTTCTTGTCTCTCCGCAGAACTGACAGAAAGACGTTGAACGTTTTTAGTTCAACATAAATTATCCATGTTATGTGGATTGGTATGAGGTCCGCAACTGCGACTTTTTGAAATAATTTATACTTCATCAGTCACTTTATTAGCTAATAAAAATATTAGTAAAAAGTGACTGGACAAATGGAGGTCATAGGGGAGTAGTTGGAGACTAGAACGTATATCGAATTCTCACACATATCAGCTGTTGCGAAGCATTGCCGGGTTCCCTAGTAATAAAATAAAAAGTCAAAATATCCACGGGTGTACTTCCGGTCTATAGTGCCCGTTGGACACTATAGACCGGCAGCACACCCGTGGATATTTTGATTGTCAAACACGCCGGGAGAAACTGAAGAATCACATCAAAATAAAGTGTCTACAGTGACCGCTAAATTTACCGATAACCATTTTGGATTCTAGTATGGATCATCCTCATATCGACTGCAATGTTGTCATGGAGAGGACCAGGCGCTATGGAGTCGCCAAGGTGCTGTCATTGTGGAGACTCCAGGTTCTGTCACTGACATCACATGAAGGAGTCCACAGCGCCTGTTCCTCACCTTGTCAACAATGGAGTGGTGATCCACACTAGGATCCCAACCGGTCATCAGTAAATTTAATGGTGCACTCTATACTGTTTTTTTATTATTGTTATTATTTTACTAGATGAAAACCCGGCGTTGCCCGGATATTTATTTATTTATTCGAACCTTGAGTTAGTACTTTTCCTATCCACTCTCTCTGTCCATCTCTTTTTTTTCTAAAAACATGTTACATTTATCAGAGAATATATAAGAAGTCACAGGTAAAAATACACTCGACTCGAAGAATCCAATCACGAAATTCAACAATAATGATTGTAATGATATCACAGATGGATCATTTGATGTAATGCGCGAAACGTCAAATTGATTTTTTTTAAAAGAGGTGTATTAAAAGAAATTTCTTTTTCACTGCTTTATTTATTTATTCTTATATTTCCTTATTCGTGTGTTTATCCTTACAGAGAAAGAGCTGAAGACATTGTAGCACGCATAGACCAAAGATATGGTCTGTGGCTTCACGTTTCGCTGTACGTAACCTCGTTGCTCTAGAGTCACAAACGTCATCGCTGGCCTTCAGTCCGAATTTTTTTAACAATTTGACGACTTTCAACAACCATATCTTCCACCCCCTTATAGCTGTCGGCATGGAACTGCTGTGGTGTGCAACAGGAGACTTCGGACAACAATTACACAACAATTGCGTTCTGTAGTTTTCGCTGGAGAGCGAAATATTAACGCACACACAGACGTAGAATTTTATATATACCGATAACTTTCCATCCCAATATACTCCACTCTTTTATCATTATCCACTCTCAAGCAACAATGCAACCAATTTTCAAAGAATCATTATTGTTCCGCATTTCGCGTTATATTCTTCAAATTACTAAATCTCTATCAAATCGCTATAAAGCCGTGCCTAAAACTTTCCTCGGGTATAAATTAGTTGTTATTCTGTTATGGTCATCAGTCCGGAGACTGGTTTGATGCAGCACTCCACCCAACTCTATCCTGAGCAAGCCTTTTCATCTCCTCATAAGAACGACAACCCACATCCACTTGAATCTGCTTACTATACGCGTCTCTTGGTCTCCCTCTGCGATTTTTACCCCACACACTTCCCTCCAATGCTAAATTTACGATTCCTCGATGTCTAAGAATATGTCCTACCAAGCAATCCCTTCTTTTAGTCAGGGTATGCCAAAAATTCCTTTTCTCACCAATTCTGTTCAGTACCTCTTCATTAGTTATTCGATCTACCCACCTAATCTACAGCATTCTTCTGTTGTACATAAATTAGTAACTGTACAAATATTTACGTCTCTGCGTCTTGTCGTTTGGACGTGATAAGCGTACACCGAACAGACATTCATATTTATAGATATAGATTAAGATTATTTAAGAGCATTAAGGACAGTTCTGCCTCTCCTACGCCATTTCATACCTTATACACATGGCATTGCTATCTCAACCTGTTGATATTCCTGTCTTACCACCTCAATACAAAGTGACAATTAAAATCATTCAGCGATTCAAAAAAAAAAAAATCAGAGCAACTGTTGACCTCGGATCAATTGCGAGTAACGTGACATGACAGCCAGCAGAGCAGGGCTACCACCGTTATTTCCTCCCCCTCGGCCACGGCAGCGCCTTTGGCGCCATACGATTTGCAGGGATTCACCGCAGCCCATTGGCAGCGCCGACGCGGCCGGGGCGACTGCCTTATGGGGCGTGGCGGCGGCGCGGCGCGGCGCGGCAAAAACAGATGGCCTGTGGCGAAAAAGCCGTGGCTCATTGCGCAGTCCCGCGGTGGCGCAGTGCGCTACTTGCGGCCCGCGGGCAGGCATTTAAGCCACAAAGAACGCCGGGCCCAGCCAGGTGCGCCCGGACAATGCCGGCCCCGTCAAAAAGGGCTCCGCCATGAATCTGCGCGCTGAAAGGCGCCTCCGCCGCCACCGCCCAGCCCAAAAAGTTTATTAACGTCCTCCGTAGAACCGGTGGGCCCGCGCGTGTTCTGCTTAAGCAATTTATTCGCCTTTAAGTGCACGCCGGACCGCGCCGGATGACCTGCACCCGAAAACGGCCACGTCTGGCCGGCGGACGACACCAAGTGGGGAAGTGGATGCGGCGGCGGCCAGGCTGAAGGGCAGAGCATCAATATGTAAGAGGTGTGACGCCCGTGTTAAGAGACGGAAGCAGAAAAAGAAATACGAAAAAAATATAGCGTGAAAATTTGCGGTACAGCTATGATTTTGTATTTTTATCGTGTATTCATCTTGAACTTCAGCATTGATGATGGTCGATCTGTGATTGAAATCGATTTGCATGAAATACGGCAAGGATTACGACCAATGCTGCTCATTCCATGGCTTATATTAATCATATTGTCGTCGTGAAGCACACCGATCCATGAAATGGAATTTAACCTCAATGATATGAAACTTCCTGGCAGATTATAATTGCGTGCCGGAACCGGGACTCGAACCTGGGACCTTTGCCTTTCGCGGGCAAGCGCTCTAACGACTGAGCTATCCCGACACGACTCACGATGCCCCCCCCCCCCCCCCCACAACTGGCGGAAGTAGAGTTGTGGGGCGACATCGTGAGTCGTGTCGGGACAGCTCAGTCATTCCCTGCTCGGCCGACGAGCTCGACGGACGCGTGGCGGCAGCGCTGGACGTGCGGACGTAAACATCGGCTGTCTCGCTGCTACAAGGTTAGTTGCATAAGCTGTATTGCTATTGCGCTTGTCCTTAGAATGTTTCAAACGACAAAATGAATTTGGATAATTGTGAACGGAAAGATACGATTAGATTTGGATTTGACTGGAAATTTAACAGACCAAAGCCTTTTGAGATTAAGAGGTGGCTCTCTAAAAAAGTACAGATTACAGGGGACGATATTTACGGTATACATCTGTCTTGCGTAACAAATTCTGTATTTGTAAAAATGATTTCTCCCGAGTTATGTAGTACAATAGTGGAAAAATGTGGTGGAACGATGAAGTTTAACCATTCCGATGGGACAATTAGTGATGTAACTGTTTCGCAAGCCGGACTAGGTATTAGAACTGTGAGGGTCTTTGAACTTCCTTTCGAAGTTCCTGCTGAAGCAATAAATGAAGCTCTTCGTCCATATGGTAGGGTTATATCAAATGTGGCAGAAAAGTGGTCAGAGTTGCACATGTTTCCGGTTTTTAACGGTATTCGGCAGGTGAAAATAGAGCTTTTACCGCATATACCGTCGTACCTACAATTTGTGGCTATCGTGCCCTCCTTTCTTATGATGGCCAGCCAAGGACCTGTGCTCTCTATAACTCAACTGGGAACTTCAGGAATGAATGCAGTAAAAGGCGAGTCGCACAGTTACCGAACAACGAGGCTGCGGTTCCGGGGCCAGCAGTAAGCATGAAGTTGACGTACGCTGCCGCCACAGTTGTACACAGCCCCGCTCAACCGGCTACGGCGGAGCAGGAGGAAGCTTCTTGTGCGCGCGCGGAAACAGGAAGTTGCACTGAGCCCAATAGCGATAACAATCAGGCATCTGCAAGCCATGTCTCAGTGGAAAGCACAAGTTGCGTATCGCGAGATATCGAGAGTTCTTCAAACGAACTAAAGAGCGCACTGATGACCCCTGACAGAGAAGTCACGGAGCCCTCATCTTTTGGTAAGCAGGAAGAAGCCGTTCCGACCGTGGAACCACACAGTATGAACGAAGAGCACCAAGTAACACCAGAGGCGTCTCCAACGAGTTCACCGAAGTCGAGAAGGAACAAAAACGACGAAGAGCACACCAGGCCGCAGAAAGCTTGGCCCCTCCACTAATGGACAGACTGCGGAAGATACTGGATGCCGAAAAGAAGAAAGACGAGCGCAGAACGGAACGAGTTGGCGAGTGTACTGACCCGGGAGAGAGACCAGGAGATTTTGAAGGACCACAGGAGTATTCTGAAACCGTACTTGGTGCAACACTGGAAGTTGACGATGCTACCCGACTTGGACATGACACCACCCATACAACATTAAACAGGGCGGACGATAGAGAGGAGCAGACAGAAGGAATGAACACGGAACAGGCTTTTGAAGACTTTTTTTTAAATTAAATCATTCAAATGAATTTTAGGAAGAAAAACGAAAGAAAAGAAAAAGAAAGAAAGAAATACAAAATTGGATTGGAATTTGATGTCATCATTCGAAATATGTATCTTCTACTTTACGACTCGTAGCGTAACACAGTGGACCATACGTACAATGTGACTACTTTAAATATAAATAAAATTCATAGTGCAACTAAGGTAGCTTCGCTAAAAGAATTCTTGTATCAGTCCGACACAGATATCGCCTTTTTACAGGAGGTTAACATTCTGAATTTATATGTTTCTGGGTATAAAGAGATTATAAATGTCGCCCCTGAAAAATCATGTGGGACCGCAATACTTGTCAGAGACGGAATCGAGGTGAAAAATGTATGTCTTTTAGAATCAGGGAGGGGAATTAGTTGCCAAATTTTTAATACAACTTTTATCAATATCTATGCTCCATCAGGGAACAATGCCAGACAAGAAAGGTCAGCTTTTTCCAAAAGGACATCTTATTTCTTCTTAAACAAAACCCTGCAGAGGTTTTAACCGGGGGAGATTGGAATTGTGTTTTAAACAAAAAAGACCAACGGCCAAATTTTAATTTTTCCCATGAACTGCAGGCATTTGTAAAAAACATGAAGTGGTGTGACGCTTGGGAAATAAAGTTCCCCACGTTGGTAAGATTTACCTACATTACGAGTACGTCACAGAGTAGATTAGACAGAATGTATATCACCCCAAATTTAGAAAATAATGGCAGTAGTATCGAAGTGATACCGACCAGCTTCTCAAACCATCTTAGTCTGAAGTGCAGCATTAAATTACAAAGACAAAAGACATACTGGGGCCAATCATTTTGGAAACTAAATATAAGTATTCTACCGGATAACGCCCTTGCCCTGGAAATACAACAGACGTGGCAGGCCGTCTTAAGGATGCGATACAAGTACAGATCAAATATAGAAGGTGGACTTTGGCCGCGAAGACAAAGTTAAGAACTACCCTCATAAACTACTGTAGAGAGCGAGCGAGATGGTTTCGAAACACGGTGGAATTTTATTATTCTTGTCTCAGAGACCTATACGAGCAACCAATGTCTCCAGAGGTTTTTATAGAGATAAAGAAAATCAAAGCCAAAATGACAAGTATCAAGAGGGCTCAGCTGGAGAGTTTGAAAGTGAAATCACACACCAGCAGCATTGTGGATGAGGAGAATACTTCTATCACCTAATACAGCACTCAAAAAACAGGAGACGAAATTTTATTGCCACTCTTCGAACGGAAGACCAAAGAGTGCTGTCAGAGCAAAAAGATATTATAAATGAAGCGTACAGATTTTACCATCAGCTTTATTCAGGAAATGTCATTGATGAAAACTCTGCACGCAGTTTGCTACAGAACTCTGAAATGGAGTGTGGTGACAGAAGACGAAAATAGGAACCTCTCGTCAGACATTACAAATTATGAGATCTTCGAAATAATTAAATCTTCACCTTCTAGAAAGTCTCCTGGCCCAGACGGTTTGCCGATCGAATTTTATAGACAATTCTGGCACGTAATAGGCGACAAATTCACCGATGTTGTTAATGAGGTCCTGAAAGAGGAGCTGGTTCCTGCCGAGTTCAAGGAGAGTGTAACGGTTTTACTCCCAAAAGGAAGGAATACAGAGGTAAAGGAACTCATAAAATGTGACCAATCAGTTTGATGAACTCCGATTATAAAATAATAGCAAGGGTAGTTAAAGAAAGACTGAGACCTATTTTCTAGAAGATAATCGAATGTCATCAGACCTGTCTCCCTCAACGTAACATTTTTAAGACGGTATGTGACTATAGGGATATCATTGCAATTTTCTCTACATCATCAACACATGGAGGCCTTGCCTTCTTAGATTTTGCAAAGGCGTTTGATAAAGTTAACCATGAGTACCTTTTTCAGAACTTTGAAATACATAGGTCTAGATGATAACAACATAACGGTTCTGATGAACATCGTAAGAGGGATAACAACAAGGATTACGATAAATGGACAATTTACAAAAATTGTTAAGATTTCAAATGGAGTTCCATAAGGTAGCCACTTGTCAATGATACTTTACGTGGTTTCTCTGGAACCCCTTCTGCGACACTCGAACGCTACCTTGGAAGGCATAACAATATCTGGCCTAAGGAAAGTTACGAATGCATACGTTGGAGTGATAGTAAGGAGTCAACAAGACTGCATACAGCTAACGGACAAGTTGTCACTATATTGCAGTGCAACTGGAGCAAAATTGAATGAAACTAAAAGTTCTTTTTTAAATCTGAAAGGTCTAGAAACAATGGAGCTACCTTGGGCAGAAAGTGTGGACCATCACACTGCACTAGGAGTGCAGTTCTACAACTGCCCACTCAGGACAATAGCAGCTAATTGGAAACTGGTGCTAAATAATATCAGAGGCAACTTAGTATTAAATGGAGTCAGAGATTTAAATATTAAGCAAAGGATAAAACTAGTAAACCGCGCAGTACTCTCAAAAGCTACATACGTCAGTCAAGTTTTACCTATACCCAGAGAAACAGCCAGCGCTATCATGAGTACCATCGGTAAATATATCTGGCAAGGTGATATCTTCAGAGTTGCACTAACCACAACTACTATGCCACCGGAAGAAGGAGGCCTAGGACTTACCGATGTTCGGAAGAAGAATACGGCCTCTTTGTCAAAAGAACACTGCAACTCATAGAGACCTACCCGAACAGCTCAACCGCGGCTTTATTTGAGCTACTGAAACCCGAAAGTATGCAGCCCCCTGTAACAGTGAGTAGAATTAACTACAAATTGAAGTATATTAGGCATTTTTACCTGAACTAAGCTACCTGGACAAAAATATGGTCAAATATAAGTACCAAAATATTAACAACAGAAGTGCAAGTGGCTTGGTATGGAGTCATCAATAATATAGTGAGTACTAATGAAAAGCTGTACTCAATAGGACTCAGTGTGACAAATGCATGCCCAAAGTGTAGCACTGTCGACTCGCTTTATCACCGCTTTACCTGTGGTGGATATAATAATATTTGGAACGACGTAAGGCAGCAGATCGCGTTCATAAAACGTAGCGATGGTAGAGAGATTACAATAAACAACGTATTCTTTGCGGACGAAGTTTCTTTTCCACCACAAAGAAACAACGTCATAGTATGGTTGCTCGGTACTTTTGTAAATTATGTTATAGACCAAAAAGGAAATGACACCATACAAGAATACCTAGAATACATACAAGAAGAATTTTACAGAATATATAATAAAAAGGACCATAAAAGAAACTTTGGAAATATGCTAAAAATTCTGTTTCAGAGACAGGGTCTAGGTTAAAGAATATACATCATCACTTAGGAAATTGAGTTAGCATGCTAAAGTAGGGGACTGCTGTTGAGAGTAAAGTACGGTGGGGACTTCGTGGGCCCCGTGGCAGCTACGGTAGCCGAAAAGGCCTCAACAGAACCCTGAAACGGCACTGCTGACTCACAAGAAGGCGCTGACAAAACATCAAGGGACAAGAACACAAAGACCACAAAGAATAACTATTGCCTTGAAACCTACAGTGCATTTAATGCAAGGGATTTTTCTTTTTATTATTTCTTTGTTTATACGATAACGTTTCTTTTAATGATATTTTATTCAATATGCAAGAAAGCACTTTTATTTTGCAGTCAATGAGCTCACAAGAAGAGAGAAAAACACATTTTAGTTTGTTTCTATTATGAAGCGGAAACCATAATAGAAACTAATTATTTCGTTATAAATGCATATGAATATAAGAAAGTAACATGAAAATTAAAATGATGGCGTTGAAACCCAGCCGAGGAAGGCTATCATGGCGAGAAAATAAAAAAAAATAATAAAAAATAAAAAGTCGGTAAAGCGCTTGCCCGCGAAAGGCAAACGTCCCAGGTTCGAGTCCCGGTTCCGGCACATAATTTTAATCTGCCAGGAACGATTTTTTGCTCTTTGTTAGAATTTTCCGATTTTCTTTCTAGTTTTCACGATTTATTTATTTTTCCTGAAAACTTTTCCTCGATCATACCGAACAAATTACCCCCCTCCGTCCTCCAAATCAGGGATTATTGTATTGAGTTCATTCAAAAACACAATTCAAAGCACACATTCAGTTTTTGTCAATATTTCGATTTTCCGGTAGATATTCCAAACATTTTCACTCATACGAACACGTCTAAGAAAAGTTCTGCCACATCGGTGAGCTCTTAGATACACAAGATAACTGACGGCTTTTAACGCTCACCTTACCAAAACAATGAAAAAATATAGCTCGAAAACTTGCAATACAGCTCTGATTTTATCATTCTTTTTAGCTTGTATTCAGCTTAATGTTCAGTACTAATGATAGTCACTCTCTGATTGAAATGGATTTGCTATTAATAAAAGCAAGCATTACGACCAGTGCAGCTCATTTCATGTGTTACAATAATCATCAGCTGTTTATTAAATCCTCAAAAATCGACTAGTTTCGGTCATGGACCATCATTTTAGATAAGAATGTATTAAAACAGATTAGTCAACAGCATTAAATTAAATAAATCTGGCTGAAAACAGCAGGAGACAATTCACTAAAAATACAATGGTTCAAATGTTTGTATAGCTTATGGGACTTAACTACGGGGTCATCAGTCCCTAAACTAACAAACTACTTATCAACTAGCTTATCCTGAGGACGGCATCCATGCCCAAGGGGGGATTCGAACCTCCGACCGTAGTGGCCGTGCAAACCGTGACTGGAGCGCCTCAGTCCCCTCGGCCACCGCGGCCGGCAATAAAATGGCCATACTGGATTATACTATCAGTCAGACAAACATAAAAGACGAGTATAGTCTTTCGTCTTTTATGTTTGTTTGACCGATAGGATAATCCAGTGTGACCATTGTATTTTTAGTGAAATTGACTACTGCTGTTTTCAGCCAGACATATTTTATTTAATGCATTTGAATAATCTAGTCGATTTTTAAAATGTTCAAATGTTTGTAAAGCTTATAGGACTTAACTACGGGGTCATCAGTCCCTAAACTTACAAACTACCTATGAACTAGCTAATACTTTGGACGACACAAATATCCATGCCCGAGGGGGGATTCGAACCCCCGACCGTAGGGCCGTGCAGACCGTGACTGGAGCGCCTCAGTCCCCTCGTTATCTTGTATTCATCTTTAGTCCAGTCAAATGGTAGTTTGAAGTCGAAAAATTTGGTGTAATTGTTTTTAGTGGTTTACTTATGCTTTTTGGGTGCTGAACACGAATCTGAAGTTTTCCAACAAACATTCCCTCGGCAAATATGAGAAATCAACAAAAAAATCACTAAAAAATCACATATTTTTGCGGTTATCAACTTATAACTCATAAAGCAAGCTATTTACACGAAAAGCGACCAAATAGTAAAATAAAGAGGAGAAAATTATCTAACATTTTATGCAACTCGTGTGGTTTCCACAAAAAACAGTGGTAAAATATCAGGAAAATCAGTCATTTTTTGAAAATAGCAAAAAAGAACATTAATATATAGTTTTTATTTCATGAAATTAAACATTATTGTAAATTTTTATAAAAGAGATGAATTCTGACAATTATATATGATTCATGTGCTGATACCGGCCTTCTTAGACACGGGTTGCGTAATTTCTTCGGAACAGCCCTCCAGGTCTTCAACGCGTAAAACAAACAATCAATGCCGAAATACTCTGTGCAGCAAGTATCCTCCATCTATGACATACACATATCCCTGAAGATTTGGAGTGAATGCTTCGTACAATGAAGACTTAGTTCCTTTCCTCATACCATAACTATCAAAAATAGACAATGGATAAGGACAAAATTCGTACTTTAAGAACTCTTCAAGTTCTTCATCGGACTGTTTAGCAATTGCCATTCTTTGAAAAATAGTCATAGAATTGATGGGGACGATATCATCACTAATTTTCACTGCATTATTCACGCTGTTAGTCTCCACCTTTTCACTTATCCGAGAGCCTGCGTTCACCGGAAAAGCTGCAAATGTAGAGCATAGAAGAAAGCCCTTCTGTCAAGCTTCCTCCTCACCCATGCCCACGATGCCTGTTGCGCTCACTCAGTGGTTCCGCCTGCCTGTTTGTATTCCTTTCACCAGATGCCCAAATTACGGTTATGAGGAGGCAGTCGTTGTTGTGATCTTACGTAATCTTCAGGAATACCTGTTACAGACACAAAACAATGTGTTTTCCAATGGAAATAGTCAGAGGATGATCTTAATTTTCCTGAAGATGTGCTTGGTTCAGCAGCTTTCTTCAAGTAGGCAGCTGTCATTCGTTCATTTATGTAACTTTTCTGGCATGAAACATGTACACTGACAGTGTTTTACCCGCTAAAACAGCCACCTTCCTATCATTTCTTTTTATACTAGCATCACGTAGTTTCTATTCCTTTCTCCTTGATCACTATCACTGCACCCTCGCCTAAATCTTTCTCACAAATAAAACACTTATCACTCGACATTGCGTCCGAGTTGTTGCGCTATATCTCAACGAAAACATTCTAACATAGCTTCAAGTCTTTGAGAGAAAGGGAAATAACAGGATCACGGCAGCGAACGTACAAAAACTGGAGAATTGAGGACATTTCAGTGTTTCGGCAGGAAGACCCCCTTCGCCTGTCATAAATTTAAGGGCAGCGGCCGCAGAGGTGGGACGGAGGGGCAGGTCGCAGCAACAGGAAGATGGACGGCGTGGTGCGCGGCCACGAAGGACAATAAGAAAAGCTGCTGCCATGGTTCGCAAGGTAAACACGTTGAAAGGCAAGGAACTGCTGATGAAATAACCCACCCGAAAAAACATGCATTTTTTTCTATTTTCCAAAATTTACTGATTTCAGCGCTTTGTCAACGCTGTTTTACGTGGCAACCTTATGACGTACAAAAAATTGTTAGAGACATAAATTGTAGGTAATTTTCTCCTCTTCATTTTATTACTGGTCCAATTTTTGTGTAAATGGCTTGCTTTGCAAGTTATAAGCTGAAAACCATTGACAGTTGTGATTTTTAGTTGTTTTTTGACGATTTCTCATATTTGCCGATGGAATTTTTGTTGGAAAACTACAGATTCTGTGAGATTACCGCCCAATAGTAATTAAACAGTATGAAGTTCACTGCAAACATTGACCATGCCAATGCACTAAATGTTACACAATTTTAATCTTATTAATTATGGTAGCAATGCATGTACGCAGTTGGGTGACAACATTTATAGTTAGGCCAAAGGTAGAATTTCTCCACGTTGAGATTTGCTGTGTGCTTGTAGCTGACAGGAGGCCAGCGAGCAGGCCGACGTTGGTGGCTTGTTCCAGCTTAGGATTTTCCAGGTTCGTTTCCGGTGAGGGGGAGAGAGGGACAATGGCGAGTGCCAGGTGCAGTGCAGTGCACAGCGTGAAATGAAATATTCTAATACTACTTGCATTTGAAGTAATACGATGCAGTTAGGAACCTTTAAGGCCCTCATTACAAAACAGTCTGTTGACAAATAAACAATACATTAGCTGATATAGTCACATCTGACGTAATATGTTTAATTGACAATGAAAAGTAATAAATCACCAATGAATACAAGACAGTTACACAACTAGCATGGCAATGTTTGTTTATAAAAGTAATATATTAACTATTTCTCATTTTATTTTCAATTAATCTTGTGTATTTTATCTTGAAATATTCAGTTAAATCACTTATCTGTGATATAATAAATTACAGGATTGTAATAAATAGTCCAAAGGATGTGTATACCAATATAAAAACATAAGAAATTTGTTTAATGTGTAGAGTAATTATTTTGATTTTAAGTAAAGTTTTAGAAATGTATTGGCTGAGCGCTGTATGTTGGAAGTCGGTTAGAACAGCTCACATGGGGAAGTTGATGATGTAGGGAAAAAACCCGGGCAGTTGGGCTTTTGGCGCACGCACGCACGCGAGGGCAGGAAGTGACGAGTCGGGAGCAAGTGGGGTAGCTGGCCGGGTGGCGTCGCTCTCCATCAGTCGGCATATGGATCTCCAGGTGGAGACGATAGACTTTGTGTGGCAATTGCCAAGTGTGGTTGCTCGTCGTAGACTGCACCAAGTTGTATCGAGTGCTACTGTGTGTTTTGAATATTTAGCCGGTGGAACAAGGTGTGCATCGCACTAAATTAAAGTGACTGTGTTTTGTTAATGTAACACGTGTCATTGCATAGGAATGAACATAAACGGTGTTTCAGACAGGCACATCGTGTGAAAACAATTTGCGACAAATATTCATTTTGTCTTGGGGCTCACGAGCTATAACTTTATTTGCTAAATGTGTCGACGTACAGACGTATCAGCCACAGGGTTTTAATATGGTGTAATAAACAACATAAAGTGAACTTTCACGTGTTTTCAAAAATAATAGTTAGTACACCCTTTTCTCTCATGAACTTGACTTTATTATGAATTGTTTGTTAATCATATGCAGGGAAGGAAAGCTGCGAACGTCTGATATCATCCCCTAGAAAACGAGTCAAACAATAGCAATCACAGTTCCAATGTTCTTGCATGTTTAGGAATTTGGTTCGCAGTTGGTGGTTGTGAGTTTTAAAAATTAAACTCTCCCTATTTTAAACTCTCACCCCGACCTTCACCCTCGCAATTCATATTCAGCACCTCAAAAAACATAAAATAATCCACTAAAAACAATTACACCAAATTTTTCGACTTTGAGCTCTTTTTGTGCACGATTTGACTGGACTACTTGATGTTCAGTACTGATGATTGTCGTTCTCTGATTGAAATCGATTTGCTGTGAATAAAGCAAGGATTACAACCAATGCTGCTCTTCTCACTTGTTATATTACTCATATTGTGGTGTTGGAGTACCCTGATACATGAAGTGGAATAAAAAACTATTTTTTACTCTTTGTTCGAATTTTTCAATTTTCATTAAAGGTTTCACGATTGATTTTATTTATTTTTCCAGTACCATAACGAAGAAATTACCCCTCGCCATCCTTCAAATCGGGAATTATTGTGTTTAGTTCATTCCAAAACACAATTGAAACGCACATTCAGTTTCTCTCAATTTTTTCCAATTTTCAGGTATATATTCCAAAAATTTTCACTCATACAAACACATCTAAGTAAAGTTCTGTCAAATCGAAGTTGGAAAATAGTTTCCCTTGTTGGCTGTGGTAAGACTTGTGTATGAAAGAGAAAAAAATAGAAACAGACATTAAACATAAGACACATCTTTCTACATAATATCCAAGTACATTGAGAGATTTGTCAAACCGCTTTATAAGCTTCAAAATCCGGCGATGAAAAAATCGAGGCGTTACATACGGAATTAGTGTTGAACGTCTATGGGCGAAAGACGAATCGAAGGCCGCAGCCATGTAATGGAAACATCCGTCATCACCTGTCCGAGAGAAGTTCAAAGTACTCCGTCTGCAGGTAAGTGCTACTCCTCGTTTTTTGGGACGCCCAAAGAGTTTTCTTGTGGACTTTTTAGAGGATGCAAACATCAATGCTGCGCCGTACTGTGCCACTCTGTCGAAATAGAAAGAAGTGAATAGGAAAAAGCGGCCTGGACTTCACAGGTCTGGCGTTCTGCTGTTGGATGACAATGCGAGACCACACTCGGCGACAGCAACGCAAAACTCTTGGCTGGGAGCGCATACACCATCCGCTATACAGCCGGCCGCAGTGGCCGAGCGGTCTGCGGGGTGCCAGTCACGGTCTGCACGGCCTCTGCGGTCGGGAGTTCGAATCCCCCTCGGGCATTGATGTTTGTGCCGTCTTTAGAATAAGCTAGTTCATAAGTAGTTCGTAAGTTTAGGGACTGATGACCCCGTAGTTAAGTCTCATTAGCTCTACAAACATTTGAACATCCGCCATACAGTCCTGCTCTCGACCAGTGACTTCCAACTGTTTCCAGCTTTGAAGAAGACTCTCGACGGAAGGTGCTTTGAAAGCAATGCTGACGTCAAGCATCGCCTTGATTGATTTCCTGGAAGGCTTTTTGAAGCTCATAAAGCGGTATGACAAATGTCGCAGTGCATTTGAAAATTACGTAGAAAAATAAAGATATGTCTTCTCTCTAATGTTTCACCCTATTTTTTTTCCTTTTATACGCAACTCTGACCACAGTCGACAGGGGAAAATTATTTTCCAACTTGCAAGGGGACAGTTTCCTGGGGACACTTGGTCTGCAATTCTCTGGTAAATCGCATCCAGGCGTGGAAATCGTGATGTTTTGACAGGTACTGAGTCGCCGTAGTTCAGGGGTTAGTCAATAGATAGCAGCACCTCTCATCTGTCAAACGAGCGTTTGGTCACTCGCTTTGTGTATAGAGACGTGACTAGAAAATCCACGCCGTTATGTACTCGGCGGGAGAAGCCCTTTTTGGCCTTGGAGAAATATGCAATAAACCACTTAAAATTAATAACTATTGATTCATATACGATAAAAAGGAGCGCGTATGCTCATTTTAAAGATAGACTATACGGATGCGCTGATATAATCGCGCCTCCCATCACTTCAATAGTTTTTGAGTTATAGTAAATCATAAATCATTATAAAATAACAATTTTTTGAACGATATATCTTGAAAACGGCTTAACCATATATTACGTAGGTGTCAAATGATAGATTTAAGTGAGTACTATTAAGATTTATATCCAGTTTTTTGCGAAAATTGAGTAAATTTGGTATTAGAGGCCAGTAAGATGGTTTCCCGGTATGAAAGCTGGATTTGTAATAAATAAACTATGATAACTGTAGTATTAGCGGCCGTAAGGTAAACTAGACTTAAGTAAATAATTAATGAAACCACAGGATCAATAGTACAGTAAATAACCTATGTTTAAATTCTGAAAAAGCAAATCTAGAAAAGATTAATTTTTTGATAATGCAAAACTACGATCTGAACGATGTTTTTGATGCCATATTCTGTTTCAGCGAAAAATTTCCATTAAATGCTATCATCACATGTCTTTATTTCATTTCTAATTTTATGTAAAATACTTAATTTTGTGAAAATAATATACTTATTTGACTTGAGAGTAAGCCAGCGAGGGTACTTAAGGCGGCCATTTTTGCTTGTTAGGGGCAGTCTGTTGGTGTCGATTTGACAGACGTGTCGTTATGCTGGGGGACTGTGGAGGTGGTTTCAGCGAAGTGTTCTAGTGTGGAACTTAGAAATATTTAAAATTCTTGAATATCAGTCTCCAGATCGCTTTTATTTTCTAAAACATGGCCGATTTCGGGAAACCTGCCCATATTCAGATCAAATTTATGAAGTTACAGAGTAACCTGTCCTGTGATGAACGAATGTTCGACTATGAATCCGTAAGTCTTGCTTTGTTAGAAATATTTGTTCCGTGGTGCTTCGGGAACTTTGATTTTATTCTGCGTATGTGGGACTTAGAAAAAGTCTTCAGTGGTGTTTCGTGGACTTTAACTATATTCTGTGACAGTGTAACTTAAGAGTTTGTCAGGATTGTTGCTAGAATTTAATTTTTATTTAGCGACTGTGCGACTTGGAAACTATTCAATCAAGTTTTCAAGTTTGGTTGTGGCAGCCTTAAGGACCTCGGAATTGCTCTGAAGTCAGGTCTAACAAATATTCACTGACGGTTATTACATCTACATCTACATACATACTCCGCAATTCACCGTAAGGTGCGTGGCGGAGGGTACACTGTACCACTACTAGGCATTTCCTTTCCTATTCCACTCCCAAATTGAACGAGGAAAAAAAGAATGCCTATATGCCTCCGTACGAGCCCTAATTTCTCTTATCTTGTCTTTGTGATCTTTACGCGAAATGTAAGTAGGCGGCAGCAAGATCGTACTACACTCATCTTCAAATTCCGGCCCTCTAAATTTACTTAACAGAAATTCACGAAAAGAACGTCGTCTTTCTTCCAGCGATCCCCAATTGAGTTGCCGGAGCATTTCCGTGACACTCGCGCATTGGCCGAACCTACCGGTAACAAATCTAGCTGCTCGCCTCTGAACCGCCTCTATGTCTTCCTTCAACCCGATCTGCTGCGGGTCCCAAATACTTGAGCAATACTCAAGACGTGGTCGTACAAGCGTTTTATACGCGATCTCCTTTACAGGTGAAGTACATCTTCCCAAAATTCTCCCAATAAACCGAAGTCTGCTGTCCGCCTTACTCACAACTGTCCTTACATGCTCGTTCCATTTCATATCGCTCTGCAATGTTACGCCTAGATATTTGAACGACGCGACCGCATCAAGAAGCTCACTACTGATGCTGTATTCGAACATTACGGGATTCTCTTTTCTACTCATGCGCATCACCTTACATTTTTCTACATTGAGAGCTAGCTGCCATTCTTCGCACCAACTAGAAATTTTGTCTAAGTCAACCTGTATGCTATTACAGTCAGTTACAGACGACACCCTCCCATACACCACAGCATCATCAGCAAACAGCCGCAAATTACAACTTACTCTGTCCATCAGATCATTTATATAGATAGAAAATAATACCGGTCCTATCACACTCCCCTGGGGCACGCCTGACGATACACTCGTCTCTGATGAACACTCGCCGTCGAGAACAACGTACTGCGTTCTATTACTTAGGAAGTCTTCCAGCCAGTCACAAATCTGTGAACCTATTCCATAAGCTCGTATCTTCGTTAGGTGGAATAAACATCAGTTTAGTTAAAAGTGAACGTGTCGTTTGTGCATTTTTTTGTTCCTGCCTGCATTTATTTAAAGCTAAACATTTTGGGGACATTGCAGCAGGTGTGGCTGGCGTCTAGACACGATGCAGCCAGTTTGTATAATAAAATATGGTCTACAGCCGCACTTCACGGAGCCCCAAGCAAACACAGGCTGTGAATGGCTGATTTATGTTGTTTTATTTATTTATTCGTACTGTAGCACTGGGGGCTCGAGCCAACTGAAGGAAATAACTGATAAAATTGTATCACCCTGCACAGAATGGTGTATTTTTTTCCTAGTTTGCTTTTGGAAAATCCGTGTGTAAGCTCGCAATTTGGTGGTCTCGTCCGGGATAGTTTCGCTATTGGTGAAACCTGTTTCCGTGTGAACTGGCCTGGAAGTCAGAACAAGAACAGCGTTGGTGCTTTGATGCACTTCGATTGTCATCGGCGATTTTCGACAACGGTCTACTGGTTACTACAGCGTCAGCTCCTGAGGCTGACGCTCTGAGGAATACCGGCGACGCGCCCGCGACTGTCGACATCGCACTGCATAGCGCCTGCCCGCCCCGCATACAAACATGTTTTGTAAACTCTATTCACACGGGGATACGTAAATCGCGTCTCCAGCTACGTGACAGCTGGGATACTGAGAGCCCATCACATTCACACTAGGACGACATTTGTCTCTCGTACTGACTAGTAGCTGGCGGTGCGAAATAAAATTTAATCAATTTCATTGACTATGGGTGATCGAAGCGCGCTTTTGTATGTACCATGCCGCCTGTAGTACAATATTTAGGGCCCTTATAGTGACGATGACATTACGATAGAATTTCCGCCGGTACATGCGGAAAGATCTGAAAATTTGTGCCTGTGGATTTTTAATCGCTATCAATATTTGTAATGAAAGTTCAAACGTTCGTAAATCTTAACTACAGTGGTTATCAGTCCCTCGACTTACAAACTACTTAAACTAACCTAAGGACACACGCATCCAAGCCAGAGAGAGGACTCGGATCTCTGAGGGGAGCGACCACGCACTCCGTAGCAATGCGCCTTAGAGCGCCCAGCCATTTCACCACTGCTATTTGTTACATTTAAAACAAGGGAGCATGCATTACATAACTCAGATACGAATAGTTCACCAAAGTCACAGACGATTTTGCTGCACTGCATGTTATATGAACGGTTGCGTAATTTTTCTAAACAACATCTACTTCCTACAGTTACCTATTCCGTGCATCCCACGTTTTTCATTTAGAATATTGAGGGAGTATTTTCGTAGCTTTCTTAAATTTACAAGCACAAGTTTTTAGGACATCTAAATATTGAAACATTTCGACAGTTTCGATGGCGGAGTTCAGAATTTGTGCTGGCCTGAGATTCGAACCCAGATTTCTGACTTCGGGTCAGCGGTCGCCTTATCCAATTTGCCTATCCAGGTACACTTTCCTTTCAACTCAAATTCTCAACTTATAGCACACTACGACTGTAGTGCCCCCTGCTCTTTGGTTCCTCTTGCTCACAGCTTATATCATTACTAGCTGAAAGCCCGGCGTTATCCGGGTATTTACTTAATTATTCCTGTCATTTTTCAGCTGTATATTCATTTGTGTAAGGACTGTATTCTGTAAAATCTCGTGGCAATACAATTAGTAGTAAAGAAGTAAAAGCTTAAACTTGGTGCGTGATGGGGCGGTTTTCATGAACGTTACTATTTATGTACTCATATATCATGAACTACGTGTCGTACTGCGATACAATTTGGAAAGTACACTCAACTATATGCGTGTATACTGTCTGAAAAATTTCCTGTGGGTACAATTTATATTGTAGAAATTAAAAATTATAACGTCATACTGAATGAACAACGGAACGTTACTGTTTACGTGCTCCTATCACATGAACTACGTGTCGGAATGTGATACAATTTAGAAGCTACATTCAACTATATATGTGTATACTGTCTGTAAAATTCCCTGTCGCTACAATTTGTAGTGTTCAAATTATAAATTGTAACGTCATATCGAGAACCGTAGTTTTACTCCATAAACAGCGGAAAAGTAGTAAGCGAGAAACTTTTTTCCTTTCATCATTTTACTATGGTTGCCAGTGAGAAAAAGTTTAATAAAGGTTTGAAATTATGTTTAAAGTTTGTTGCAAGTCGATAAGTACTGTCATTCTCATACAGTTTATTTCGAAAGTCTCGCCGTATTATATGGAAGTTTTTGCGATTTCTATAGGTCATGACGTAATATCTTTTGGACCATGTGCCGTATGTGATTCTTAACCATGTAGCAATTGTTACCTCACGGTAAGGAATGTGTGTACCAAATTTGGTTGAAATCGGTCCAATGGTTTAGGAGAAAATAAGCAGTATTGTCGCAAAATGCAGCAGCTTTTAGCGCATCTCATTGTTTATGACGTCATATCTCGTGAACTACTATCGTTTGTGATTCTTACAATTACGGCGACCGTCCTCATGGATTGAAGCTTACGTGTACAAAATGTCATAAAGATTGGAACAAAACTAGATTTGTATGCAACACGTACAAACATATGGACACTCTGCTTTATGCATTACATTATTTTTCCCGCAAGGAACCGAGGGTATGAATGCGTCCGCATTGAAATTGTCATTGCCTGTTGTGGGTATTTTTACAATTATTGATATTGTGTCTGTTCTTTTCGGAGAAGTTGAGAATTTGGGTTGGAAGGGAAGTGTGTCTGGATGCCTAATTGGTTAAAGCGACCGCTGGCCTAAGCGGGAAATCCGGACTCGAATCCCGATCCAGTACAAATTTTCAACGCCCCGAAACGGCCGAAATGTTTTAATATTTCGATTTCGATAATTTACGGCCAAGTGTCTGTTCTTTCGGACATGTCTGAAAAGAACAGACACCATATCAATAATTACAAATTTTTATGAGGTTAGGAATTTGTGTGGGATTAGAAGAAATTACTTTATACCTTTTAGTACACTTTAAAAACTATTTAAATAAGTATTTCCTGATTTTTGATCAAGTGCGCGTGAAATTTTTAAATAGATTTCACACATTGTGATGAGATTACAGTAAACATATGGTTATTTTCAGGTTAACATCAGATTTTCTTATGTGAGTCAAACAATACGTATATTGCCTCCTCCTGCGTGTATCTCCTGAATAAACCATGAAGGTAAACTAGAGAGATTCGAGCTCGCACATAGTTTACCATCAATCATTCGTACCGCGAAATATTCATATCAGGAACGTTAAAAGAGTGCTAACACCATACAACAGGTAAGAAAACTATTCTACATGTTTCGATCTATGCCGGTACTGAATGTTTATAGCACGTCTTACATTAAATATCGTTTTATATACCACTAATTAAAAATGAAATATTTTTCGTACATTGCCAACCCACTGTTACGAATGCAACCAAGAGACTGCGAGACTCGGCGACCAACATGTCGCGCCGTCGTGGTATCCTAGCTGCGACGATTGTGCGACGCTGCTACTCAAGTAACCCTGAGGGAATGACTCCATTTAATTGAACATGCTGCGTCTCTTGGTCGTAGAGTATCTGTTGCTCGGTGACTAGAGTATCCCCATGTGAGTAAGGCCTTAAAAGCAATGACTGAACAGTATGTAAGATACACTGCGTGTTGTTGTTAGAACACACATACAAAGTAATTTACCTGGATGTCGTGCTGGACTGATCATCGACTAACAAAGATCACTGTGGGAAAACCCATCCAGATGTTGCCAACAGAAACACATTTCGAAGAAAGTAGTGAGCAGAAACTGTACCAAAACCAGCTGTCCATAAAGTTTCTTATCCACGACGGAATATACGTGCATCGTCTCTTCATCTGCCAAAATATCGAATACAAACGTAAATGATACATGAAATCTGACAAGAGAATGCATGAAAACCACATCACTTTGGACGTTATATAATAAAAAATGGGACGTCGTATAAAGCGGCCAAAACCTCAGATCCTGAATCCCAAGGAATTGTATATGATGATCCGGAAAGATCTGAACATTTTGTTTATTTAGAAACTCTTCAGATAAACATCTGACAGGCGTCGACAAGAAACGCTAGTGCTTATGTTACGACCGTCCGCCGTCGGGGGTTCTATTCCCCCCTCGGGCATGTGTGTTTCTGTTGTCCTTAGTTTAGTTTACCTTAGGTTAAATAGTTTGTAAGCTAGGGACTAATAACCAAGCTGTTCAGTCCCATAGATTTACAAACATTTAAACATTTTGATTATGTTGCAAACATGTTAAATAGAGATACAACATAAGCACTAGCGTTTCTTGTCGACGCCTGTCATACGTTTACCTCAATATGGCCTAACAAGCCGAAAACTAGTTCGGAAATAAACAAAAATTTGTAGAACAAAATCAGATTGTTTATTTTCAAACTGAAATATGGAATTGTTCTACCAAGAAGTGACGGAAGAATCCATTTATAAGATTTGAACAGACTTCCGATTAGTGTTATTCCGATCATGGTGATTCATACGGGCATGCAGCTTGATCCATTTGCAGAATAATATCTCCATTAACTCTTAGGTCATCATTTTTATCCATGCCATTTTTAACATTTAATGGTTTCTAATTGAAACTTTCATATCCTCGTCTATGTCTAACTAATGTTTTTTCCCTTTGTTCTTGAACCATGTGTTTGCCTTCTTTCTGTGTTGGTGATTCATTTTTTTCTACATTTACCTGGTCAGTACCCGCCTGTGGGTTCGTTGCCTGCCCGAGCCGCAGACGAAAGAGTTGGTAGGGCCTTTTCCTTCTAATGTCCTCCTTCCTGGTGAACAGGACGTGGTTGTAATATGAGTTGAATTTTTATCTGATTCACCACCTAGAGGGGCTATGGCGCAGCATAAGTGTACCCTAAAAGGTTGCTATCTCTACCATACTCGCTGTATCCCGACTACTTGCTAGGTGGCTGTCGTAATTTTCGCTTTGAGGCGTCTCTCCCCAGTGGCAATTAGCCCTTAGGCATACGCTGTACTTAACGACCTTGTTTTCTGATTTATCTATCTAGGACAGCGCTGTGCAACCATCATCTAGCTGTTTTCATTATACCTGCGCCAACAGTTTTGAGGATTAATGTGGCTCTTGAATAAGTTCCTTCTTAAATCGTTGTGTATTAATTTATAGATGAAAGAAAGATTTTTAACCCAACTGATCGTGCGAAAATTGTTGACACAAAAAGGGTCCACTCTTAGTCATGTGTAACCTTGTTAGTACTACTCTGAAAATTTAGTCTTTTATCATTGTCATTCCTTAACTGTCATGTAAATATTACATTCGATTTTGTTAATGTTCAAGAAGTACTATTTCAGATTTCAAATAATGCTCAGCCTCATTATAATCAGATATCATGAGTTGTTTACTATCTTTTTCTTATTGTTGTCTTTTGAAAATTTTCTTTTATGATGTTATCAATGGGCTTGCTTTGATTATTTGAATTTAATCTAGATGTAATAAATGAATTGTTCTGCTAAATAGCATAAACCTTGCTGGCCCTCTCACTAACTGTTGTTTTCCCTTATTACAACGTCTCACAGGGTTTATTTTTGACCGTAACCATTACTTTGCTGTATTAAGTTGGACTATTTTAATTATCTTTATTGTTTGGTAGATTGCTAGTATTTGTGAAGTTCTGTACAGACGACGCTTGTTGCCTCTTATTTGTTTCTTGATATTAATAGAATGTATTCTTAATTTCAATCATTAGCAAACTACAGGTTATACTTCCCTGTTCCTATGCGTGTTTGACTGTCACGAAAATCCAATAGCTTCAAACCTGCGATGTACTGATAATTGATAAGTATGAGAAAGATGGGTTTTATTATGGAATAAAGGAATAGGGAGTGTCATACGCGCCATGTTTTAATTTGGCAAACGAAATTTCATAATTTATTATATGACAAAGAATTGCTTGCTTATCTTTTGATTTAAAATTTACGTTATTCGCGATGTAATGGGTTCATATGGGAGCAGAATCGAACAAAGTGGTCTTTCTGCTTCCTTGTAATTCTTCATAACAGCATGTTTGAATTTAGAAAGAAATTAAATATGAATTGCTGTTTTGTTGGAATATTTTTATCTAGAATAATTTTTCCTATTCCTTATATAATTACTTGACCATGATATTTAAAGGTTTTTAACTTTACTTGTTGTCATTTTGGATTCATATTTTGGTTGTTTCGTTTCTAATGGTAGATTTTCTTATACTTTTTTCTGGAGTTTTTATGTTCTGATAGATCTGCGACTGGCATGCTCAGACAAATGAAGTTCATCATCGAGAAACTATATAGATCGATGTCATGCAGTAAAGATTTCAAACGAAATTGCAGGTCACTCAACAACAACAACAAAATACAGGTTAATTCCGAGTAAAGTTACATATTGCTACTTTTTGTCAATTAATACTATCGAAATTGAATTTCTAGTAGAATTATCTTCTTTCATTTTCTTTCTTACTTGATATTAAATACTATCTTTGAGATTTAGAGATGTTTCCCCTACATATGATGGTTGGAATTTAAATACTGGCAACTATTTATCCACAACCGATACAAAATCGTTGCATGTTTGAACCTGTTACTGTCCTTCAAAGTAGTCACCAGCGTTGTGTATGACCCGTGTGGTGTAGAAGGCGTAATATACCGTTAGCGAAGCCTGTTTTGTTGATGGCGCGAACGGAGAGAACTAATGCCTGTCGAATGTCTGGAACAGTTCTGAAGCGAATGCCACGAAATAGTTCCTTCAGCATCGGAATCAAATCAGAGTCATAAGGACTTACGTCCGGGGAGTATGGTAGATGGTACAGTACTACCCAGTCCATCGACCGAACAGACCAGCCACAGCTTGCGCTATAAGCGCTAATTCGGTTTCGTGGTGGAGCCCACTAATCATCTGGCGTCGATCTCTGTCTACTAGCGCTGCCAACAGTATGCAATTCTTCTCCAGCGACACTAGGACGACCAGCCCGATGCATGTCTGCCACAGTTCGCTGAACTTCGTTGAAGGCTTTTGCCCAATGTGTCACTGTTATGTACAGCAACGCCAATTCCCCGCTCGCCTCTTGAAGACCTTGATGACACTGTCGTGCTGTACGACCTCTGGCACATTCAGTGTCCCAACTCCGTTGTTCCTGTTTCGAAAACATAGTGACACCGTTTTAGACCACACACTTACAAGTAACTGTGTTTCCCTCGACTATGTGCACGCCGTTGACGTGGACGAGCGACTCCATTTGCTCGAAGGTAAGGTAGGCATTTCAACGTTTGCTATCAGTGACGATAGTAGATTCCATTGCATAGTGTCTCCACGGGTGTGTTGCCTCTATTTAAGTTCCAACCCTCGTACAAATAAAAGTCGCAGCTTTGATAAATTACTGAGGTTAAACGTAATTAAATTCGAATTCAGTCCTTTCACACACTTATCAATCAGTTTAGTACTACACGATACTCCTAATTTTAATCCTAACCGACCTCGAGGTAGAAGCACAGAGAAAAATTTAAAGTGTGTGCATTTTTATATTGTAAAACGACACAATGTTTAAGCATTAACATCTTACTGCCTTGACGTCTTAGTTTTTATATTATTCTTTTTAATATTTATGGACTCTTCCGTCGGTTCTTGATGGAACATAGACATATTAAGTTGTCTGAAAATGGCCTAAGAAGCAGAAAGCTAGTTCACAACAAAGTAAATATTATTGTCGAACAAATATACAGTGTATGTAGTTATTTAATTAATTAATCTTTTTACTGATTTTTAATAAATCTTTCCGCAATATTAGGCTAAAATTGTATCAACTGACAAAACCAAACATTAAGTACATTTTTTAAATTTCAGGTCTTCAATGATTCGTCAAAAACTGAGGCAAAATACTGGTAAATAATTTAATGTGGTAGCTTATGGAACAGTCTAAAAACCGAAGGGTATGTAATCTGGAATCTGACTTCAGATGGTAGTGGGCCTCGTCACATCAGTAAATGTCAGCGCCGACTTATTTTTACCGTAGGAATAAAAAAGAGCACATGCTCCAGAGAAAATTCTCAGAGCAAAAGAACATTCTCTGAGTACGTTCTCAAATTCGTATGAATTAAAAACTTCGAAGCATATGCTCTGAGCAGGAAGTTCATTCTCGCTACCTCCCCTCCTTCTTGAGTAAGTTCTCCGTGTGTCATGTCCAGCACAGAACAGTTGTTCAGTCGTGTATTTCTTTGAACTAGCCCAATCGGGCAAATTATTAAGTGTACAAATATGGAGTAGGCATCTGCGTGTTCAGGAAGAACTCTACTATGCTTAGATATTACTTTGTTGTGAAGAAGCATATTATTAAGACTAAATGTGCACTTTTACGAAAATGTATCCTTTTGACGATACAAAATTTTCGTCACGCGAGAAACTTTTTTGTTATTGAAGTTGGGTTAGCACAATTTGCTAACGAAATTTTGAGAATGAATCGTATATTCATCTGTTTCATCGTGGAATGCTTTCGGAGCTTTCGAAGATGAGATACTTGTTGTTAAATATGACGCCCAATGGTCTGTTCATAAGCGTTAGGTTATGTGATTTTGTGACAAGAAACAGGCTGCTAGGTATGTAATTAATCAGTTATTAATTTTCCCGTCGTGTCTACTTACTTCTAACATAACAGAAGCTACGATTATGAAGTCAGAAAACGCGCCTTAAATAGGCCAACCGGTTTGGAATAGAAACAATATTTCAATAGGCCTACCTGGTATTGCAGCAATATTTATTTTGTGATAGAAACTGTGACGTCCGGAGATGAACTTTATTTGGAACTAACATCATAAGGCCTTACTAATAGACCCTATTTAAAAACACAATGTTATTTTGCTGTGTAGCTGTTTACAGCTGTAAATATACACTCCAAACAAATGGGTATACCACGCAGCTGAATCCACTTGTGTTTCATTTCTATGTCGGTAATGCAAACATTCCTCTTACAACACTCTCGTCACTATATAAAATGCTTGAGGTGTCACACTCACGATTTTTCTGAAGGAAGCAATTCGTGAACAAAATGTTTTTATTTGCATTAACTTTTTAGATCTCATTGTATTTCTTAAAGACTAAGTATAAAGGAACTTCTTTCTGCCTTCTAAGTAACACAAATATTGTCGTTTTTATTGTAAACCACAGTAAAACGTAACCTTCATAGAAGTTACTCAGCACGAAGTATGCTAGAGAGCTCACTTCAGATATCGGAGAATGTTCTCCGGCTGTGAAAAACTTCTCTAGTTTTATTCATACGAAATTGGAGAATGTATTTGGTTGTGAGCAACTTAACCAACCCTGTTACTCACGCTGAGAACGTACTCGGCTGAAGTACATTCTCTGACTCGCTTTATTCATGCGAACTTGAGTATGTTCTCTGGAATTCAGGGTGTAAATTACATACTCCGTTTTATTCATACGGACCATATTGACAGGGCGGGATTAAAATAGGTCAAAACAAAATAAGCAGTCTCGCATATGCGGATGACTTAGTTGTAATGGCAGATTCGATTGAAAGGTTGCAAACTAATATTTCAGTGCTCGATCAGATGTGCAAGGATTATGATATGAAGATCAGCATCTCCAAAACGAAGGTAATATCTGTGGGAAAGAGATTTAAACATAATGAGTGCCAAATAGGAGGAAGTTAGAACAGGTAGACAGTTTCAAGTACCTGGGATGTATTTTCTCACAGGATGGCAACATAGTGAAAGAACTGGAATCGAGTGCAGTAAAGCTAATGCAGTGAGTGTTCAGCTAAGATCTACTCTCTTCTGCAAGAAGGAAGTCAATACCAAGACTAAGTTAGCAGTGCACCGCTCTATCTTTCGACCAACTTTGTTGTATGGGAGTGAAAGTTGGGTGCATACAGGTTACCTTATTCATAAGGTAAAGGTTACAGATATGAAAGTAGCAAGAATGATTGCAGCTACCAATAGATGGGAACAATGGCAGGAGGGTGTCCGTAATGAGTAAATCAAAGAAAAACTGGGAATGAACGCCATAGATGAAGCAGTTAGAGCGAACAGACTGAGATGGTGGGGTCATGTTACACGCATAGGAGAAGCTAGGTTACATAAGAGACTCATGAGCTCGGCAGCGGAGGGTAAGAGGAGTCGAGGCAAACCAAGAAGAAAGTACTTAGATTCGGAGCAGAATGATTTTTAAGTAAAAGGCATAACATCAGACGAGACATCAATGTTAGCATTGAATGGAGGAATTTTATTAGAGGTACTATGCTCCAGACTGAATGCTGAAAGGCATAATCAGTCTCTAATGACGATGATTGTGATGATGATGGCCCATTGTCGGCGCGGGATTGGGCGGTCGCTGTTCTTTATATTCGCAGCCGCTAGCAGTGGTCTTGCTGGCACTCGTGATACAGCGCAACCGCGAAAATCTGCAGAGCGTGTTCTTGTGCAAAATTGATGTACTCATCTGCGTCTCTGCAGTACTTCGTTACATGACCAAGGTTCTGGCAGAGTAACACTGCTCCGTCCTCCTCCTCATCTTCTTCGTCTTCCTAATCGCGTATCCGGGCCACTCGATCAGTTGGTACATGAGAGCGGTGATGCACTATGACTTCGGCTTTGTCCTCGCCTTCTTTTCCATGTGTAGAGAAATCCGCAAGTATGGTGAGTGGCAACAGCAACAATGATGACCCTAAGGCTCGCTTCACAAGGGGCCACTTTGCAGCACAATCTAGGGGGTCGCGAGTAGCCCTTTCGCTGACGTTTGTGCTGCTGTTTCTGAAAAATCAGTAGCACAGCAGACGCGCATTACTGACGCTACAAACGCACGTCTGCAGTACTGCAAGCTCTGCTCACCTTGCGTATAAAATCTGTCAGCAATACAGTGAACGTGGATATAGAAGCTGATCTGTTTCTGGTACGATTCTGCTGGGGCCATGTCTCGTATCGTTTGAGAGATATTTGCAAAAATATCGCAGATTTGACACACTCCATTGAATTAACGAAAACCAGCCGTTCGGAGATGTCACGTGACATTCCTCGTCCAGAACTCTCTCTGGCAATCCCCATCTTGCGTTGTGTATTTAATGATTTTCTTATTGTAGCTTACACGTTCTCATTTCAAAGCAATGGCGCACTGAAGAATTAACAAAAACACATCGTTCTTCGTACGATGAATGATAATCTAGTGTCTGCAAATGCCATATTAGTATCAGTTAACAACGGCCATCAATAGTGTGAGATTAAATGATTAATCTTTTGATTGATAGTCGTAGCGTAGTGGGCAAGGCGTTGGTTCGGAACCCGCCACTACCAATTTTTTTCCCTAAAAGAATTTCAGACACTATTATTAATCAATTTTTTATTATTTAGATTATTATTTTGGTCCAAAATGTTTGCAAAAACTTATGAAACTACAAATCTAAAGTGGGCCGTAAAACACGTCAGTGCGATGTTTTCCTTCGGTGTCTTCCAATTGTTTTGAGAAGTGTATATACTATGATGTGGTTATACTATGCTTTGATCAAAATTACTAAACATTTCCGGGCTGTTATGCCGTGGTCTAGTGGATTTATTATTAAAACCAAACGTTTCGTCCCCGACTGCGGAGGACATTCTCAAAGGGGATCGTGGCACTTTTGGATGTCCGATTCACACCCTGGCTCGCTACTGACTGAAGCCAAATTCCGTTTACAATGGCTCGCGCGCAGTGGTGTGATGTCAGATGTTTTTGACATGCGCGCGCAATTCGTCGTTGCCGATTGCCTCCGTCCGTTAATGTCGTCCCATGGTGGAAGACTGTTACATTTCTTCTTCAAAACCAGAATCCAGATATCATTTAGTTTCACGCCCTCCTCCATCCTATTGAAATTATTGGGGTGTTTTACAATTTCTGTAACCTCTCTATACAGTCTTTCGTGGTATCCATTTGTGGCTGCTAAAACTTCAGACCACGAAAGACTGTATAGAGAGGCTATGGAAATTGTAAAGCACCCCAATAATTACAATAGGATGGAGGAGGGCGTGAAACTAAATGATATCTGGATTCCGGTTTTGAAGAAGAAATGTAACAGTCTTCCACCATTGGACGACATTAACGGACGGAGGCAATCGGCAACGACGAATTGCGCGCGCAAGTCAAAAACATCTGACGTCACACCACTGCAAAATGTTCAAATGCTTGTACAGCTAATGGGAGTTGACTACGGGGTCATCAGTCCCTAAACTTACAAACTACTTATGAACTACTTACGAACTAGGACGGCACAAATATCCATGCCCGAGTGGGGATTCGAACCCCCGACAGTAGTGGCCGTGCAGACCGTGACTGGAGCGCCTCAGTCCCCTCAACCACCACGGCCGGCTCACACCACTGCGCGCGAGCCCTTGTAAACGGAATTTGGCTTCAGTCAGTAGCGAGCCAGGGTGTGAATCGGACATCCAAAAGTGCCACGATCTCCTTTGAGAATGTCCTCCGCAGTCGGGGACGAAACGTTGGGTTTTTAATAATAAATCCACTAGACCACGGCATAACAGCCCGGAAATTTTTAGTAATTTTGACCATTCCGGCCGTGAAAGTTTACATTCTACAATACTATGCCTTGACACACATTTGGTTATATTATGTTTTGAGCAGTGTAAAATACATCCAAACTTCAAAAATGAAACCGGTATACGTGTGTTGGGTCCGTTCCTCTGAGGACGCCCTCGGCCCCGCGTTCCTCAGAGCTCCGGCCTGACGGATGGGTGGCAGACGCCTTGCCTTAGGCGGGCGTTCCTTGAATCCGCAGCGGCCGTCGCAGTCGACGACCGGGCCAGCTGCATCGGCCTTCCAAATACGCCGGAGCGGCGCGGCGCGTCCCATTACAATACAATGCTGCCGCCGCTCTTTACGGCAGCGGATTTTAATTAAGAACACCCCCCTGCATGCCTCATCTTGTTTTCTTAGGATTCCTCCCGATGGACGTGGCTGACGCATCTGCGAACTTCCCCGACGTATGGCAGACACACATCACCGTGCGTTTGGAGTCGCTTAGTCCCTCCAGCCGTTCGTATGTCAAGCATGAAGTCTTGTCGCTGTCTTTTATGGGAGAGTAGCCGGACGCTCCGGCTTCTCTGGCTTCATACCGGCTCTTGTCGATATAAGATGCAGTTAAGAAAATTTTGAGTAGAGTTTGGTATTACAAATCATAATATATTTTTGGAAACATTTTCGTTTCACTACGTTTATATCAACAGAACTCCTATTTAAATTTATGAATAAAGAACAAGCCGGCCGCGGTGGCACGGCAACTACGTCCGGGGGTTCGAATCCCCCCTCGGGCATGGATATTTGTGCCGTCCTAGTTCGTAAGTAGTTCATAAGTAGTTTGTAAGTTTAGGGACTGATGACCCCGTAGTTAAGTCCCATAAGCTTAACAAACATTTGAACATTTTTTTTTTAATAAAGAACAGTGTAGAGTGAAATAATTTATTTCATTCAAGCTCCCAGCTACCTGCCAGCTCCACAACATCGATGGAGTAAAATTTCCTGAAGATGGTCTAAATAAGACTGAAACTAGTTGAATGAAATAAATTATTTCACTCTACACTGCTCTTTATTCATAAACAAATCATAATGATTCGTATCTGATTGTGTTTGAGTGCCCTTCACGCTGTAACTACTCAACAAATCTTCATAAAGTTTTCATACACTTCGTCAGGTGTAAAGAAAAGGACATAGGTATCTTTCATCTAGGAAAAAAGCTACTACTGCTACAGAAGAAGGGCACAATTCTGAAAAAAAAGTCTTTAGTAAAAGTTCTAAGACTTGAAAGGGGTCACGGAATGGTTATCTCGAAATGTCCTTGAACCCTATTTCCAAGATTAAACCTACGTCAAGTTTATTTTTTTTTTTTTTTTTTTCAAATGTAACCCCTATTTTTTTATTCCATACTCGTATTCTAATTGAAAAAAATACCTGTTTTTTGTAGGGGAAATTTTTTAAGGCTATAGTTTCTCGCCATTAGTTTTAGAAAAAAATGTTTCCTCCAAAAAATCGAGACGAACCCAATGATGTGTAACAGTAAGGTCTTTAAAGGTCAACGAAAAGCAAACAAGGTGGAGCAATCAAATCAGCATTGTGAAGCCGCCCCACCGGTTCTGTCGCACTAGCATTGCGACAATCGCTTGGCAAGACGGGTCGCTGGCGGCATTCTGGGAAGTGAAAAATTCAGTATAATTGCCATGGCAATGCCTCCTAGTGCCGAAGTGATGCGGAATCAGTCCACGATACGAAGACTGCAGCGCTATATTGACACCAATGGTCATCACGTCGAACACCTGTAAAGTGACATTCATGCCACCTTTTTGACCTTCGTTGATTTTCAAAGACCTTGCCTTTACACATCATTGGATTCGTCCCGATAGCCGCTATCAGAAAATCAGTAACAAACTATAACACCCCATTAAAAAAACATAATAATAACTAAAAAAATAAAAAAGTTGACTTTAATATCTCTGAAGCGTCCCCACCTAGCAACAAAAACCCAACGTCATATTCTGGCCTCCGTTGTCCCATACAACACTTTTATCTTCTGAAACATAAAGCAGAGTGTCCGTATGTACGTACTTGTTGCATGCAAATCTACAGTTTTGATCCAATCTTTTCTCAAATTTTGTACACGTAAGCTTCAGTCCATGAGGACGGTCGCCGTAAGTGTGAGAATCACGTACGATATATGACGTCACAAACAATGAGATGCGCGGAAAACACTGCATTCAGCGACAATGCTGCTCATTTTCTCCTAAACCACTGGACCGATTTCAACCAAATTTGGTACACATATTCCTTACCGTGAGGTAACAATCGCTGAAGGATTAAGAATCACGACACATGGCTCAGAAGATATGACAACATAAACAGTAGGAATTGCAAAAAACTGCCTTATAATGCAGCGAGACTTTATAAATACGCTATATGAGAATGAGAGTAGTTAGCGACTTGCAACAAACTATAAAAATAATTTCAAACCTTTATTAAACTTTTCCTCTCTGACAACCACAGCAAAACGATGAAAGGAAAAAAGTTTCTCGGTTACTCCTTTTCCGCTGTTTGTGTAGTAAAACTACGACATTCGGTATGACGTTACAATTCGTAATTTCTACACTATAAATTGTAGCCGCAGGAAATTTTACAGACAGTATACACACATATAGTTGAGTGTACTTTCTAAATTGTATCACAGTACGATATGTAGTTCTTCAGATATGAGCACATGAACTGTAACGTTCATGGAAAAGCGCCACATCACGCACAAAGTTTTAATCTATTACTTCTTTACTACTAACTGTATTCCCAAGAGACTTTAGACAGTCATCCATTACAGTATACTAATGAATATATACCCGAAAAATGGCAGCAAGAAAGAAATAAATATCAAGGTTGACCTTAACTATCCAGGCGTCCAGTGATATATTGTTTGCGCATTTACGTTTTGGAAAAAATACTGTGTAATATCGCACTGTACAAATACATCTACAATAACTTCTTTTGCACGTTCCAAACAACGAGAACATCCGTAAAATGTGGTTAAAACACGCTTCAATTTCAATAGACAGCGAAGCGAAACTGGTCAATCTTGTTTGAAACGCCGTAGACCGCGAGCACGTTTTTATCAATTTTAGTATGAAAAAATATGCAATGTTATCCAGATGTTGCGATATAACTCTTGAAGATTTATTAAAGTTTAAGGCTTCAAGGGGCGTTGCCTGACTGTCTTCGAGATGATGTTGTAGGCCTAAAATTTCTTAAAAGAACAAATAGCCATCAACATCTGGTTTCAAGTTGACAGTTAATTTTACTTGTAATTTACAACAGTGTTGTTAGTCATTCTTTCTTCTGATTTTTTAAATATTTAACAAGAAACTCTATGCCGCAGAAAAGTCTTGCATCTGTCGAAATCTTTGTTTCATAGATATGTGCACGATTTCCAAAAGTACACTGATAAATTGTACTTCAAATTTCTCTTTTGGGTCAGTTATTTGCTCACCAACAGCCTGGACTGTGTTTATTTGGTTTACATATATCTTTTTCTGCCTTTCGAGCACCATAATTCTGCCATTTTCGCTAAAAACGGTTGCTAACACTTAACCACAACAGAACTTCACTCCACTCAAAGTGTGCTCCAGAGCCGTTACCAACGATGTGGAAGTCGTAGGATACTCTTAGCAATACCAGGCTGGTCGCAAGCTGTGTTAAAACATGAAGAACTTGTAGAAAGAAGCAGTGACACTTTTTCCGGGAACCATTAATCATTTTGCAGGACAATGCACGGGCGCATATGTCGCAAGTGGTGACGGATTTGTTCGATTGCCGGTCTCACAAGTGTTGTACCACCCGCCACTCTCCCAGAACTTAAGCTCCTGTGACTTGATTCCTAAGATGAAGGAAGCACTTCATGGCATTCGCTTCAACTGTAACAGAGTATCAAAAAATGTTTGTAGAGCTTATGGGACTTAACTACGGGGTCATCAGTCCCTAAACTTACAAACTACTTATGAACTACTTACGAACTAGGACGGCACAAATATCCATGCCCGAGGGGGTTTCGAACCCCCGACCGTAGTGGCCGTGCAGACCGTGACAGGAGCGCCTCAGTCCCCTCGGCCACCGCGGCCGGCAACAGAGTATCGTTGGACCATAGACAGCTCTGCTCGAACTTTCAACACAACCGGTGTTGCTAAGAGTATCCTACGACTTCCACATTGCTGGTAACGGCTTGTACACAATGCTGGTGACTACTTTGAAGGACAGTAAAGCTTTGAACCGAGTAGCTATTTTATATGAATTGCAAATAAATAGTTGCCACTATTAAAGTTCCAACCCTCTCCGGGGGACACCACCTTGACGAAGCACTGTCCGTACGGGTGGAGAGGCTTGCGTATCCACATGAAGCAGAGGGCTATACTGAAGGTAGAGAACCTGCTGCCGGAAAGGCCTCAGCTGATGGATCAGACCAAGCGTGTCCCACAACGTCCCATCTTCCTTATCCTCTCCCAGTCCTTTCCCAATTGCTTTCCCAACCCAAGGTGTGATGCAATCCGTGCCGAGGGGTGCGTGGCACATGGGTGGATGTGTCTCGAACGGAGCCTCAGGGATAGCGGGCGACCTCCCTGAGTAAGTAGCCTTGCACCGCGTGGGGTTATCGTGGTGTGGACCATATAAATCCCCAAATCTCGTGGGACTAAGATGAACACGGAGAAAAAAATTATTTTAAAAGAATCCGAGGGGAAATCTGAGACCTCAGATACTCAGACATTGGGATCAGGACCGATGGAGTGCACTCCTACTTCTCAGTCAGGGTCTAGACCTGAGCAAGAAGTGGGAACTGTAACAGAGAAGTTGGACCAGATTAGGATTAAGGCCTTGTCTGGGGCTCAGAGGAGGAAACTTCTCAAGAAACAGAAGCAAATGGAAGGAAAAGAATGGCTTCCTAAACATAAGTGGAGGGAATCAAAAGGGCTTGAGCCCAAGACCCCCAAAAAGAAACTGCCTCAGGTCGAAGGGGATACACAGACCCCCTCGACGTCAAAGAGAGGTGGCAAGAGGGTTAGGAGGAATCTAAGACTCCCTCCTCTCTGGACAAGCGTGATCCTAAAAGGCTGAGGCAGGAAATAGGGAAACAGACCTATAGTACTGCAGTCTCGGTCTTTAGAATGGTGGTTGTCCATGAAGGATACCCACTGGTAAGCATCACCTCGCAGCAGGAGGAGCTCGTGCAGATGGCCCTCTTTGAAGAGATTGGGGGGCACACTGGT
Source organism: Locusta migratoria (assembly GCA_026315105.1). Taxonomy (NCBI): domain Eukaryota; kingdom Metazoa; phylum Arthropoda; class Insecta; order Orthoptera; family Acrididae; genus Locusta; species Locusta migratoria. Next base: position 548,466,299 of record CM048745.1, on the reverse strand, counting down.
TCAGGACCCAAATTCTGGAGGGTCTATCTAGATCGTGGTGCCCTCATTTTTGTCTGCAAGGGGGAATGGCTTAAGTACAAGGTGCCTATGATATCCCCGTGGGAGGAAGCGAAGCTGCTGGTCAAGACAGCAGCCGAACTCCTGAAGACCGCAAAGGTATCAATATGGGTACCAAAGATCCTTAAGGATATCACTCCAAAGACTCTATTCGAGAAAATAAGGGTCCAAAACCCAAAAGTCTCGACAGAGGATTGGAAGGTAATTAACCAAAAGGTCGTTCCGGAAGGACGAACCCTGGTGGTGGAGGTCGGAGAGAAGTCCCTGAAGGCATTGCGAGAGCAAGGCCTGAAACTGTTTTTAGGGTTCTCGCAGTTCGCCGTCAGAGTAATCAAAGACCTTAAAGACAATAATGGCAGCAAGATGGGGACTGGAAGTGCTGCAGATAAACCTGCAGCACAGTAAAGAGGCCACTGCTGCCCTCAGCCGTCGCCTGGGGAGACAGGAGGCGGACGTGGCCCTGATACAAGAACCCTATTTATACAAAGGGGGTGTATCGGGCCTTGATGGTACTGGAGGTAAGCTGATTTATGCCAGAAATCTAAAAAACTCCAGAACATGCATTTATGTTAGAAATGGAATACCTTTCATACCAATGACGGAGTTTTGTTCCAGGGACCTGGTGACCATCAGGATGCAGCAACATGAGGAAGGTATCACGAGGGAAATTGTTTTGGCATCAGCATACCTTCCTTACGAAGACAGCTCTCCTCCTTCTTTGGAAGTGAGGAGACTGACGGAAGCCTGACATCGGCAAGGTGACGAACTGGTGGTGGGATGTGATGCCAATGCCCACAATCTATCGTGGGGCAGCAAGGACACCAACAGTAGAGGTGAGCACCTTCTTGAATTTCTCCTATCTAACAACTTGGAGATCCTGAATAGGGGCGATGAACCCACATTCAGGAATAGTAGAAGGGAAGAAGTAATTGACATAACTTTTGGTTCCATGATGATGGGAAGTTACGTCAAACAGTGGCATGTGGTACTGGAGCCATCCTCATCAGATCACATGTATATTAAATTCAAGGTTGAAATGGGAACCAGACAGGAACCCCAGGAAAACGGACTGGGAGACATATAGGAAAGACCTTGACTTCAGCCTATCGGAAATTAAAACTTCGATAAGGAATCCAGCAGTGTTTTAGGAAGTAGCAGAGGCTGTAACCTCTGCTATAGTGACCGCATACCAGGACAACTGCTCAATCACCAAGAAGTGCACAAATAGGAGTGTGCCTTGGTGGAATAATAACCTGGAAATGCAAAGAAAACAGGTACGAAGACTGTTTAACCTAGCGAGGTGCAAGGGACAATGGGCAAAGTATCGTGAGGCCCTTGTCAATTACAACCTTGCCATCAGACGGGCAAAGGAGGCATCCTGGAAGGTATTCTGTGAGGAAATGGAGGGCACGGCTGCTCAAGCGAGACTTCATAAAATCCTCACTGGGGTACCAACTAATCCAGGAGGAACATTGAGGAAGGACGATGGGGAGTATACAAAGACAGCACATGAAACGCTGGAAGTGCTCCTCAAGACTCACTTTCCTCAATATACTCTGGGGGATAACTCAGACCAGAATGCGATTCCTGAGAGACAAAGGTTCTCAGGTATTTGCAAAGAGGACTGGGATTTGGCCAAGGAGTGTGTCAATTTCAATAAGGTCTGATGGGCGGTGGGAACATTTCAACCGTTCAAGTCACCTGGCCCCGATTGAATCTTCCCAGCTCTCCTGCAACAAGCGGGAGAAAATCTTATTAGATTCCTATGCAGGTTATTCAGGGTTAGCCTAGCAGCAGGAATCATTCCCAATGCCTGGAGGGCAGTGAAGGTTGTCTTAATTCCTAAACCAGGGAGAATTGATCATACCAAGACCAAGGATGTGAGACCAGTCAGCCTGTCCTCCTTCATTCATAAAACATTGGAAAAGCTGGTTAATGTCCATGTTGGAGAAAGGAGGTTAAGTAGGGCTCCTCTACATTCAAACCAACATGCATATCAGCCAGGTAAATCATGTGAGACAGCTCTCCACCAACTCGTCGGGAAGGTGGAGAAAGCACTACACTTTCAGGAAATAGCCCTTTGCATCTTCCTGGACATCGAGGGGGCTTTTAGCAACACGACCTTCGATTCCATGGTTAGGGCAGCAGAGGTGCATGACCTAGGGACCACTATATGTAGGTGGACTAGGGCCATGCTCAGTGGAAGAAAGGTAATCAACACCACTAGGGGTTGCCCGCAAGGAGGAGTTCTTTCCCCTTTATTGTGGAATCTAGTGGTGAATGATCTCATTGGAGAATTAAACTCTAGGCAGTACTTTTGCCAAGGATACGCAGATGATCTTGTCATAGTAATACTTGGCAAATTTGCTGACACAGTAAAGAACATGCACAAGGTGCTTTGGACATTGTGCAAGAATAGTGCAGAAAACAGGATCTGGGGTTAGTCCTAAGAAGACTGTTGTTGTACCATTCACAAAGAAGCATATACAACATTCAAGTTGGAATCTAAAGCTTTTCAATGGAGCGCTACCTGTGAAGGGGACAGTGAAATATCTAGGGGTTACCCTAGATGAGAAACTGACATGGACCTCTCAGGAATATCAGGAATATTTGCTCCAAGGCAAAAGGTACTCTTGTGAGTACCAGGGGAGCTTGTGGCAAAAATTGGGGCCTGAGCCCCAAGGGTATGCACTGGATATACACCACAGTGATTAGACCCAGGATCACCTATGGGGCGGTCATGTGGTGGAAGAAGGCAGAACAGCAGGTTGCTGCTAAGGAGCTTGGTAAGGTGCAGAGATTAGCCTGCTTAGCCATAACAGACGGAATTAGCAGCACACCAACTGCTGGGATGGAAACCATGCTGGATATGCCCCCATTACACCTTTGAGTCAAGATGGAGGCAGCGGCTGGTGCATACAGACTCAAATCTGGCAACAACTGGAACTCTTTGGGATATCCAGAATCACACACTAAAATAGTGAGTGAGGTAAATATAGGAAAGGTTGGGGAAATGCCAGCCGACTATATTATAACCTCATACTGCTTCAACAAGCCTTTCAATATAACAATTGGAAGTAGGGAGCAATGGGAGAAAATAGTTCGCACCGTACGGGGGATATTGTCTGGTTCACTGACGGGTCAAAATCGGACCAAGGTGTTGGGGCCGGGGTATATGGGGTGCAGCCAAGACTGGAGGGCGTCATATCTATAGGAAAACTGGCGTCAGTATTCCAGGGCGAAATCACTGCCATCAGGGCGTGTGTGGAGGAGAATTTGCGTAGGTGCTACAAAGATTGTTGCATCTATATCTATTCAGACAGCCAGGCAGCGCTGAGATCACTGGCAGCTCCTGCAACAAGGTCTAAAATTGTTGCAGAATGTCACAGGGTTCTGGTGGAGCTAGGGGAAAACAATAGAGTAAACCTATTGTGGGTCCCTGACCCCTCGGGGATCAGTGGCAACGAACATGCTGACAGATTAGCCAGGATGGGGGCAGAGACTCCATTTATTGGACCGGAACCTGTCCTGACAATCACCAAGGCAGTGATCAAATTGGAGCTACGTAATTGGCTCTGAAGACAGTACGTACAATATTGGACCAAAGTCCATCAACAAAAACATGGCAAGGTAATGATGCCAAAGCCATGTTTTAAAAGAAGCGCTGCAATCCTGGGTCTGAACAGGAGAGAGATTAGACTCATGGTTGGATTGCTGAAAGGCCATGGGAATTTCAAAAAACACCTACGTATAATGGGAATAACAGAAGAGGACCCTAAATGTAGGATCTGTGATGACGGTGATGAAACTGCATCAGATCTAATCTTCGAATGCATTGCATTGGAGAATAAAAGGCACAGAATATTTGGGTCAACCAGACCCGAAGAAATTGTGTCTAATAAAGAACTGGTAAAGGGACTCCTTGCACTGTTCTAGGGCATTGGTTGGCTTTACTAGATATACAGGGAGCGATACCGCACAATAAACTTAGTTTTGGTGCGGGCAGTGGCGGCTTGGTCCAAGACTGTTTTGGCTTCCCTGGAAAAGTCAATCAATCAATCAATCAATCAATCAATCAATCAACGATCCCTTTTTAGGGAAAATTTGCGATTCAGAGAGGGAAAAAAGGGAATATAAAACGGAGGGAAAATGTTCCCTCTGAAGTTCGTTAAACGCTGTACCACATCATTCAGCCTAATCCAATTTTTATATTTCTTATTCTAAACATTATCAATCTATTTAAAAGAAAAGAAATGTAACAGTAGCTAAAGTACATATCAAAACTATATGTATTACAGTCGATAATGCAATTTTATGTAGTAGAATTGTATTGCAGTCTGTTGATAATGTGTTCACAACATAGTGGTAATCTCTGCACATATGCCAAGAACCATCCTACTTAGATACTAACTGGGAGACCACCAGCTGCTAAATGAGGGTTCAATGACACCCGACGCTAAAAGTTCAGTAATCTGTTTTTTGACGGCTGCCAATTTCTCCGAGCTGAGACGACGCGACTTGCTAGTGATGGGAGGACCATCAACAAGACCCAGTTTGTGTACCATGCTGTCCGTAAACCACTGAGACACCACGAGAAGCGAGAGGAAGGCTATGTATATGCTAGTGGTTAATGTTTGCTGTGATGGGCTGGGTGGGAGCCGAAAGAGGAGGCACAGATTGTTGCATGTCACGTATGAGGGGGGAGAGGACTGGTAGCCATCATAGGTGGCAGGGGTGAAACATCAGCACCACTGTGGGTTTGATGGAGGACATCGAAAGAGTCCAAAGAAGGGCAGCTCGTTTTGTATTGTCACGATACAGGGGAGACAGCGTTACGGAAATGATACATGATCTGGGATGGGAATCATTACAACAACGGTGCTTATCGCTGCAGCGTGGGCTACTTACGAAACTCCAATCGCCAACATTCTCCCACGAATGCAAAAATATATTGTTGACTCCCACTTACATAGGTAGAAATGATCATCAGAATAAAATACGAGAAATCAGAGCCCGAACGGAGAGATTCTGGTGTTGTTTCTTCCCGCATACTATTCGAAAATGGAATGGGAGATAAATAGTATAACTGTGATTCGATGAACCATCTGCCAGGCACTTAAATGTGATTTGCAGAGTATCCCATGTAGATGTAGTGTCAATCAAGAAACTAACATCTGAAGCACAGTCACGTATGTACAAATGACCACACGATGGAAAAAAGTCATTAACAGAATGAAATACATGTAGGCGCCCGTGAGTGTCTCAGCAGGAGGCGGTGCCTAAACCATCTCGCACTCGGAATTTGGGTGGTGACACAGTGAATGGCACTTCCTTGCTGCATCACCTAACTGGCTGCGGATATATTAATAGGGATAATATGGACCTTGTTCTTGTGGAAAGTGATTGAGCGGTGGTGGGCCATCCTCGATTTGGAGGTGCTGCTTCCAGGTAGTGCGGGAGGGCGTGGCAGAGATGGTAAAGCTGACTCCCATTCTGCATGTAGGCAGACTTGGAAGCCCAGTTTCTTCCTAGCAGATTGTCTGATGTACGAGCGGCGGCATCCATCAGCAGGTGCGAGCTGGCAAGATTGCATCTTGGATGAAGAATGCGCTCATGTGTTTCCCATAGATAGGCATCATAAACCCTGTTACTATATGTAAGGGCAATCTGGACTGGGAGTGGGAGTTTGTTCAACCACACAGCCGTGAGGGTGGAATCCGGCATGTCATGCTCATTGACAAGAAGACGAAGATGGCACCAGAGCTGTGATGTCTTCTTGTCCCCTGTGTGTTCCTCATGGATGACGTGTCAGATAGTATCTTCTGGCATGCAAGTGACCCTCTTGAGGAGTGTCTGCTTAGTGAAGGCGTACAGGTCAGTCACTGGAGGAGAGATCACAATATCACAGGTCAAATTGACAATGTTCGTGAAGGTGCGTGGTGAAGCACAAATAACGAGCTGAGTTGTCGAGCGAGTAATAGGAGCCTCAAAGGATAAAGGCAGCAGCTTTGGAATGTAAATGATTTAGAGGTGCTCACCACCAACATCTTAGAATCCATAGCAAAAATTGTAAGTTATAAATTCCCACTGTCCCAGGGTATCTGATTATTATCATATCTCATTAAACTTAATGCAATCTTCCAGATGCTACAAATACCAAAAATAGGTTGTGGTGAGCATACTGTGGTATTTCTCTGGCATATTATTTGCAATTAGCACATGAATGAACATTATAACACTTTCGTCCTGAACATTTTACTAAAAAATCATGATGATAAACTGAATAGTGGAGACACAGTTGCATGACTGCTACATTATGATAGCCATGCTGGAGTAGCCAAGCGGTCTAAATCGTCTCGTTGTGGAGCGCGCGGTTGCTCGTTGTGGAGGTTCGAGGCTTCCCTGGGGTATGGGTGTGTGTGTTGTCCTTAGGTTAGTTTACTTACGTTTACGTAGTTTGTAAGCTACGGATTGATGATCACGCAGTTTGGTCACATAGATTTACAAACATTTGAAAATTTGAACATTATGATGCATGAATTACAAAACTAAACGTGAAAATCAAGAAGATGGAAGTTGAGGCTGTACATTCTCAATATTGATTTAGAAAATGTAAGCATAGAAATCTGTTGTCAGTAGCTATTCGTAACATCCTGTTTCGAAGAACACACATATGTGGATTGTCATAACTATGACAGGATGTAATTGGTAATCCTTGCTAATATGTGTGTAATGCTACACAATGCTCTAAATGAATGTTTTTTTAGCTTAAGGGACTTAACTGCGGGGTTATCAGTCCCTAAACTTACAAACTACTTATGAACTACTTACGAACTAGGACGGCACAAATATCCATGCCCGAGGGGGGATTCGAACCCCCGACCGTAGTGGCCGTGCAGACCGTGACTGGAGCGCCTCAGTCCCCTCGGCCACCGCGGCCGGCCTAAATGAATGTCTGTTTATGTGTAGGCAGCAGTAATTCATAATTACAGCACACTTGGGGTCCACTGCAGTCTACAACCCAGAAAGCAAATATTATCAAGTTTGTAACTGAAAAGTTTATTATTAACACCACCTTGGCTAGAGAATAACAACACATGTTTACTGTAAATACAGGGTGATTCACGAAGATAAGCAAATATTTTAATATGTTATTCTACAAGAAAAACGTTCATATAAACATAGGTCCACAAACATTTAGTTGCGGACCTACAGCTAATAAAAGATTTTGCTTGAAATATAGCTTGATTTGCATTTATCTTGTTATTGATCAGTGAATCTAATAAAAAGTGTCCCAGATGTGTATCTGCAGTAGTTTTCCAGAAATTACAGAGATTATACAAGTAAATTTGTTCACTTTCCATTAAGAATGTTGGCAACCATTAGTGAATGGTTTCAGTCATTTCCTAACTTTGAAAGGAGTTACTTTTCTGTATTGTTCAGTGAAATACCATAATAACAACAGTGTATTAAGTGAAATCACAATATCACTGTTGTGGTTTTAGTTAAATATATTACAATCATTTCCAAAGTTAAATTCTCTGCAACTGCTGTTGAACTGCTTTGTGTAACTGTCTGTAATTACATTCACCACATCAATAACAACAAAATAAATGGAGTTCATGTTTTATATTAACCTCGTACAGTATTGTGATGGCTCATATTAACGACTTTGCTAATTTTCAGGAAAAATCGTGTTTTAGCACTAGCTCCGTAACTAAACATTTGGGGACCTATGTTTATTTCAACTTTTTTCTACAGTTTTACTTGAAGAATGGCTTATTAAATATTTACGTACCGTATCTTCATGAATCACGCCGTGTCTATTCAGTAGCAAATAGTGATATATTACACTTGAGGCTTTATAATTAATGATATTTCAATTGGCTCTCAGCTAAAGCGTGTATCACCAAATTTTCTAAATTAGTCACTGAGTGGACGTCGACCAGTACGCACCTCTCCAGTGTTAGCACATTTTCATTGTAAGTGTAACCGGCTTCTCTCTAGAAGCTACATATTTTGACTTTTCAGTGTACTTTGCATTCAGTTCATTAAAGTTATTGTGTGCTCGCGTTTTTATTTGATTCATATTCACGTTAAATATCTGGGTAGTGCATTAATCCGCCGTGTGAATCGCGTTGCGACAGTCGTATGTCTTTATTTTCCGATTAGAAGCGACATATAGTCTTTTGGTTTTTTGTCTGCGCATTCTTGCTTCAATTTGTAAATTTATACTGTGCTCTCATGCATATTAGACTCAAATCGGCATTTTAACAAACAGTGTAGTCTTCCTTTGGACGCATTGCGACTGTAGTTTTTGTTTTTTTGGCACTGTAATCATGAATAGGGAGTGTGACTGCTGTGCAGGGATGCAGTCTGAGCTGGTGACACTTCGGTCCCAGCTTCAAGCTGTGTTAACCTCGGTTGCACAGTTGGAAGCTGCGATCGAGGGGCGTCGTTGTTGTTTGCCCGTAGTGGGGACCGAATGGATTCCCGTCGTCTCCACCGATCGGCCGGCACCATCGACATGTCCTGATACTGCTAGCACTGAGGCAGACACCCCACTCGTGGTTGCATGGGAGGTTGCTTCAGTGCATGGCAGAAGGTGCAAGACATTCCGGGGGACCGATCGTGAGGCCTCCCCGGTACGTCTTGCGAACAGGTTTGAGGCGCTATCTGTTCAGGACAACGTTCCTGAGTCGGATGGTGTCTCTCATCCTGAGGTCACCACCCAGCCAGCAAGATCCGGGCTTCCACAGAGGGTGGGTTTGCTTGTAGTTGGGAGCTCCAACGTTGGGCGGGTGATGGAGCCCCTTAGATAGATGGCTGCCAAGAAGGGGAAGAAGGCCAATGTGCACTCCGTGTGCATACCGGGTGGAGTCATTCCAGATGTGGAACGACTCCTTCCGGATGCCATGAAGGGTACAGGATGCAGCCAACTGCAGGTGGTGGCTCACGTCAATACCAATGATGTGTGTCGCTTCAGATCTGAAGAGATCCTCTCAGGTTTTGAGCGGCTATCTGAAGTGGTAAAGACTGCCAGTCTTGCTTGCAAGGTGAAAGCAGAGCTCACCATCTGCAGCATAGTTGACAGGACCGACTGTGGACCTCTGGTACAGAGCCAAGTGGAGGATCTGAATCAGAGACTCAGACGGTTCTGCGACCATGTAGGCTGCAGATTCCTTGACTTGCGCCATTGGGTGGTGGGTTTCCTGGTTCCGCTGAATAGGTCAGGAGTCCACTATACGCAGGAAGCGGCTACATGGGTAGCAGGGGCTGTGTGGCGTGGACTTGGCGGTTTTTTAGGATAAAGGGCTTCGGAGAAAAACAAACTGGGCAATCTCAAAGGGTGCAGGTGGATCACAGGATAAATGTAGATCTGGGAACAATCGGTATAACAGTTGCAAATTGTCATAGCTGTGTCGTGAAAGTACCAGAACTCCAAGCGTTAACAGAAAGCAACTGTGTTCAGAAAGGATAGATTCAACAAAATAGATGGAGGCGTGTTTGTCGCCGTCTAAAGTAGTATTTCGTGTAGCGAAGTTGAAGTTGATAGTTCCTGTGAGCTATTATGGATAGAGGTTATACCTGAAAATCGTAAGAAGTTAATGACTCGTTCCTTTTACCGGCCTCTCGACTCTGACGATACGATAGCAGAAAGGTTCAAAGAAAACCTGAGTCTAATTACAAAAAGTACCCGACTCACACGATAATAGTAGGCGGTGACTTTAATTTACCCTCAATCTGTTGGCAAAATTACATTTGAAAAACAGGAGGTACGCATAAAAGATCGAGCGAAATTGTACTTGACGCATTCTCTGAGAATTACTTCGAACAATTAGTTCATGAGCCAACTATAATTGTAAATGGATGTGAAAACACACTTGAACTCTTAGCAACAAATAATCCTGAGCTCATAACGAGCATCAAAACAGATACAGGTATTAGTGAACACAGAGCTGTTGTAGCGACACTGAATATTGAAACTCCCAAAGTACCAAAAATAAACGCAAAGTATATTTGTTCAGGAAAGCAGATATAAATAAAATACATTGCTTCGTGAAAGACAGATTCCACTCATTTCTAACACTAAACGAAGGTGTAGATCAGATCTGGCTCAAATTCAAAGAAGTGGTATCGTTAGCAATTGACAGTTTTATACCAAATAAATTAATAAAAGGAGGAGGCGATCCCCCTTGGTACACAAAACGGGCCAGGACACTGATGCAAAAGCAAAGGAAAAGGCATAGGGCCTACTTAATTTATACGAACACAACGTCCCCAGGATTGGCGATCCTACACAGAAGCTCGAAATTTAGCGAGGATTTCAATGCGAGATGCCTACAATACCTATCACAACGAAACTCTTTCTCGAAATTTGACTGAAAACCCAAAGAGATTTTGGTCATATGTTAAATATACTAGGGGCAAAACACAAACAATATCCTCACTACGTGATAGTAATGGCGATCCTGCCGATGACAGCGCTACTAAAGCAAAGTTACTAAACATAGGTTTTAGAAACTCATTCACCAAAGAAGACAAAACCAATATTCCAGATTTCGAATTACGAACAGAGGCCGTAATGAGTAAGTTTAACGTAGAAGTAGATATTATCAGAGTAGTGCAGCAACTAATATCACTTAACAAGAACAAGTCTTCTGGTCCAGATTGTATATCCATTAGATTTCTGTCTGATTATGCTGAAGCGATAGCTCCTTACTTAACAGCCACATAGGATCTGTACCATAAGATTGGAAAGTTGCACGGGTCACACCTACATTCAAGAGAGGCAGTAGGAGTAACCTACTAAAATCATGGTGCACAGCTAGTTACATTATATGATATAGCTCCTTTCAGTAATTTGAATCAATCCTCCAAAGTTGTTCATTCAATTAATGATTCGACAATTAGAAATTTGACGGAAAGTCTTCAGCATTTAGATTGGGATGAAGTGTACAGGGAACCTGATGCTAATTTAAAATACAACTTATTTCATGATACATTTGTAATGGCATTTGATAACTGTTTCCCCAAGAAATTAGTCAAATTTAATTGTAAGGAACCAAGCAAAAAACCACGGCTCACCAAAGGGATAAAAATATCTTGTAACCGGAAAAGGGAACTGCATCTGACTGCAAGAAAGAGTAGTGACCCAGAAATATTCAACTATTATAAAAACTACTGTTCTGTATTAAGGAAAGTTATTAAAAAATCCAAAAGCATGTGCATCATGTCTGAGATTAGTACATCCAATAATAATCTGGAATATTATAACAAGGGAGACAGGGCAACCAAGAACACAGGAAGACAGCATTACCATCAAAGTGAATGACAAAATTACAAACAAAAAGTCAAAAGTTGAAAACACTTTTAATAATTATTTTTTAAATGTTGTGGAGAATATAGGATCCAAATGTTCATTAGAAGAAGCTAGGCAGTTAATGGAACAGGGCGTACCTAGACAGTTTGATACAATGGAAATCCCACCCACCTCTCAATCTGAAATTAGGAAATTAATAAACTCTCTCAAGACTAAAAGCTCTCATGGCATTGATGGCATATCCAGCAGGGTATTAAAAACTTGTTCCCAAGAAATATGTAGGATTCTTAGCCACATTTGTAATAGCTCACTGGAGCAGGGTATTTTCCCTGATAGACTGAAATATGCTATTGTCAAAACACTGCATAAAAAGGTGATACATTGGATGTCAACAACTACCACCCAATCTCACTTCTGACCACTCTATCAAAAATTCTTGAAAAAGTAATGTATTACAGAGTAGCTTCACATATTAATAAAAATAAAGTTCTGACAAAATATCAATTTGGTTTCCAGAAAGGATTTTCAACAGAAAATGCAATATATATATTCACTAATGAAATATGAAATGCTCTGGATAACCGTAAATCACCTGTTGGGATTTTTTGTGATCTATGAAAGGTCTTTCATTGTGTTAACCATGGAATTCTTCTAGATAAGCTTAAGTATTGTGGTATGAGTGGGACAGTGAACAAATTATTTAAATCATACCTAACTGGAAGAGTTCAGAAAGTTGATATAAGTAATTCACATAATATGCAAAAAACAGCCGAGTCCTCAAACTGGGGAACGATCAAGCATGGGGTGCCACAGGGTTCAAGACCTTTGCTGTTCTTAATATATATTAATGATTTTCCTTTCTATATTCATAAAGATGTCAAGCTAGTTCTCTTTGCTGATGATACAAGTATCGCTCTCACACCAGAAACACAGGAATTAACTGATGAAATTGTAAATGTAGTATTTCAGAGAATTATTAGGTGGTTCTCTGTAAATGGACGCTCTTTTTTGAAAAAAAAAAAAAAAAAAAAACACAGTATATTTAGTTTCACACAGTAAATGGTATCACACCGTTAATTAATATAGACTTCAACCAGAAATCTATAGCTAAGGTAGAATATTCAAAATTCTTAGGTTTTTGCATTTATGAGGGATTGAATTGGAAGAAACACATTGAAGATCTGCTGAAATGTTATGCTATTAGAGTGATTGCAAACTTTGCTAATGTACAACTCAGTAAACTAGCATACTATGCCTATTTTCATTCTCTGCTTTCTTATGGCATCGTATTCTGGGGTAATTCATCATTTAGTAAGAAAGTATTCATTGCCCAAAAGCGGGTCATCAGAATAATTGCTGGAGCCCACCCAAGATCATCCTGCAGACATTTATTTAAGGATCTAGGAATCTTCACAGTAGCTTCACAATATATATATTCACTTATGAAATTTGTTATTAACAATCCAACTGAATTCAAATGTAACAGCAGTGTGCATAGCTACAACACTAGGAGAAAGGGTGACCTACAATATTGAAGGTTAAATTTAGCTCTGTCACAGAAAGGGGTTAATTATTCGGCCACAAAAGTTTTTGGTCACTTACCAAGTAGTATCATAATTCTGACAGATAGTCAAGTAGCATTTAAAAATAAATTAAGAGAATTTCTGAATGGCAATTCCTTCTACACATTAGATGAATTTCTAGATAAAAGTTATTACTGTAGGGAAAATAAAAAAATAAATAAAATATTCAAATATTGAGTGTCATGTAATATTATGCATAGACACATTTGATTTAACTGACATGTTCCACATCATTACAAAGTGTCATATTCATTATCTATGGAACAAGTATTAATCTAATCTAATCTATTCTAACCCACTAATCTATAGGCCTATTTCATTGACGTCAATTTGCAGCAGGGTTTTGGAACATATCCTGTATTCAAATATTATGAATTATCTCGAACAGAACAATCTATTGACCCAAGGTCAACACGGATTTAGAAAATTTCGTTCATGCGAAACACAGCTAGTTCTTTATTGACACGAAGTGATGGGTGCTGTCGACAAGCGTTCTCAAGTCGATTCCGTATTTCTTGATTTCCAGAAGGCTTTTGACACCGTACCTCACAAACAGATTTTAATCAAATTGCGTGGAAATGGTATATCGCCCCAAATTTGCGACTGGATAGGCGATTTTTTGTCAGAGAGGACACAGTTCATAGTAATCGATGGTAAGGCATCGACTAAAACACAGGTGATATCGGGAGTTCCACAGGGTAGTGCTATTGTTCCTCTGCTGTTCCTTATTTACATAAACGATTTAGTGGAAAATCTAAGTAGCTCTCTTACGTTGTTTGCAGATGACGCCGTCATTTACTGTCTAGTAAAATCATCTGAAGATCAAAACCAACTGCAACCAAAGAAGTGCAGCTCGTTTTGTATTGTCACGATACAGGGGAGACAGCGTTACGGAAATGATACAGGATCTGAGATGGGAATCATTACAACAATGGCGCTTATCGCTGCGGCGTGGGCTACTTACGAAACTCAAATCGCTAACATTCTCCTCTGAATGCGAAAATATATTGTTGACTCCCACTTACATAGGCAGAAATGATCATCAGAATAAAATACAAGAAATCAGAGCTCGAACGGAGAGATTCAGGTGTTCTTTCTTCCCGCGCGCTATTCGAGAATGGAATGGGAGATAAATAAATAGTATAATGGTGGTTCGACGAACCCTCTGCCAGGCATTTAAATGTGATTTGCAGAGTATCCCATGTAGATGTAGATCTCAGCAGAAGAACCAACTGTGGATTTATAAATGAATCCAGTAGATTGTATTTAATTTCTAGTACATTCTACAAGACACTTGTCACAAACTGAGTAGAATTAATGCCACAAGTTGCAAATAAGTGCAAATGTTTTTTTTTTTTTTACATATGTACAGAAATTGACCAGACAATTATGCGACATTTTTCTTTTATGTCATGAACAAATATTGCATGACTAAGAACAACACTAACAAATCTACAAAGGAGAAATGAGTAAATTTAAACAGGTCTCCTGTAAAAGAAAAACTGATAAGGTAACCCTATTTTGCTAAATATGTATATTCTTGGAAAATACCACCTGGATATTGAAGCAAAGTATGAGCATTCAGCTGATAAATGTACCATATAACAGCTAATGGATGTTTGTTTGTGCTAAAGACACAGAAAAACTGTGTTTGCAAGTTTGAATGCATTTGGTAGGGATAAGTTATCTGCACCATGAAGAGACACTGTTTGTCAATCCTTCCAGAAATTTGCTCATCTTTTGAATTCACAGATTCACTGATAAAGGGTAGACAGATCCAGGTAATAGCCTTAAGCCAGAAATTGGGGATTATGTGTAGCCAATCTCCCCCTCCCCCAAATATACTGACATGTGCTCATAGTCAGCAGTAACTAACCTGTGGTCAGTGCAGAGAGAAGCATCATCTCAGTTCTCAACCAGTGTCAGGTGTGGATACATGCTGAGATGTATCAAAAGTTGAAAGGTGCTGAGAACTGCCCACCAACTTTATTTTAATTTTTGCAGGTTATTGACACTTTCATTTAGTTGAGTTCCACGAGGAGGCCAAGCCATTGAATCCTGTCCATTTCTAAAGCACTTCTGAGTGGCACCAGAGGGAGAGACAGGTGCCGATTCCATGTGAGATAGAGAATGAGCCTTTGGGGAAGGCACCCATCTATTACACAGTCAGAGGGCAGCTCGGTGGTGGTCAGCAGCCCCCATTGCCTTAGTACCTGCGACTGGACCCTTGGGCCAGGGAGCATGGTGCTAGTGTGGCATGCACCAAGGGTGCATCAAAATTTGTGTCATGATCACCCCATAAATGGCAGAGCCACACCAAGATGTACTGTTAGGTTCAGGTCAGTAACCTACCCGCAGAGGAATACTTGTCACACAAACAGCTGTGTGGGCATTTTAATCTTACATCTTTCTCTAAGCATAAATTCTGAGTAATGATTCAAGTTTTGGATAACACATTAAGTTGTACTTATCTTTTGTACTCAGGGTTTATCTCATCGCTGCATTTAGGGTCCTGGTGTGTATTGTTCAAATAAAGAAAGAACTCCACTAATTCATTTTATAATCATTAATCACCCATAAAACGCTCCTTACAATGTTCCGCATAATACAAAATTTCTCGAAAACAAATGCCCTTCTTCAGAAGCACCAACATAACAATACAAACTAAATCATTAAGGCGAATTAAGAACTCACTGTAACTGTCAATGGAACTGCCGAGTTCCCTGTGGCACCGCTATACATACATATTTTAACAATTGCTTTACAAACATATTGTTTACAATAATTACATTAATCAAATTACAATTAATAATTATAACATGAAATTCATGTAAAAAAAAAAATAAAAAAAAAAAAAAAGATTTTTACATTCAGCAAATATTAGAATACACAAAGCTGAGGTAACATATAGATATAACTTAACAGATTCTTTGCATTAAATCTTACAAATACAAATACATACATCAATTAACAATGTGAAATGGTAATTAATGGTTACTTAATTACATAGGTGGGTTTCAATATTCCAAACATTTCCATAGCGTCTATATACAGGTAATAATAAGTATGAAGTGTCAAAATGAATAATACTTTTGCTATTCACAAAATATACATATCTTTATTTATGTTTTTACACTAGTTTTGCCGATTTTTCAGTTTAATAATGCTTTAAAGGACATTTACAGACATACATCAGATAGTTCAGACCTCAGTCTCTTTCCTATATTTGTTAATTCAGTGTAGACATGTTTAGAACTTACTGGAAAACAAGAAGTAATTTAACAAGATATTTTATTAACTAACCATCAAAGTTTCTCCAAATTACTCAGTCTGACATCTACACACAGTTTATCAATCTGTACACTTACAGTACATTTTATCTCACAGTTTAAACAGATCATTATGATATTATACACAGATAATTGTCATCTCACTTATTAGCACACAAAAGGTTAAGCAGTTTGTCTATGTGTTTTGTTCTTTTATATTAAATCACACAATATCCTGTCTCTAAGGAGCTGAATGTGATAGTTCCACTGGTATCAGGTAATTTCATGAAGTGTGGTATCCTGTTATTCATTTATGATAACGGAGCTGGTATCACTATAGCATATTGCACAGGAACAGTCGTCATTGGACTGCACTGACTGGGCGGACAGTTTTTCAAAGCTATTGGTGCCGTGTCTGCGCACTGTAGGAAAATTGGCTCCTAGAAAGCGATTGGCTCTTGCGTTCTAGAGAGGAGATAGCCTTGAGTTTTGCGAGCACAGCGCAGAGCAGAGCTCCAAAAGGGATTTCCATTTTAAGCAGCTGAGTACAGTTGACTCGACTTAGGTGCTTACTTGTGTGTGTTTTGAGACTTCGGTTATTTTTTCACCTATTGTGCTTTCTGGACTTGGAGTTTCAGATTCACTTTTTAGACACCATTTAAAACTTGTGTCTGTTGGCCTGAGTATCAAAGAGGTGTGAATAGCCTCAGCCAGTTGGAATCAGCAGCACTGACATGCTGATAACGTTATTCCTGGCTTTGGTATCAATGTTTCAATTGGGCACTCGACAATCTTGTGTCTAGTACACATAGTCTGAGTTGGTGAGACATTTGCCAAGCCTGTGGTTTCATTAGGCACTGTGTGCTTTCTGTGGACACAGTAGGGCATTCAAGCTTCTGTCTTGAGAATTTTTTTTTTATTATTATTTTTTGAATAGACCGCAATTTGCAGCACTCCACACTGCCACTGGTCCCAGTTCCAGCGACCGGTGGCTCAAGCACCATGTGGTTGAGTATTACTTGCAACTGTTTATCTGGGTGAGAGTTACAATTCTTCCTTTTGACAGTTTTCTTAAACGTCGTTTTGTGTGGCAAGTACTCATAATCATAGCACACTCCCTTAATCTCCTTCATGTCATGATATTTGCATCTGTCCAAAACTACCGTTATAGTAGGTACTTGCCAGTCATTTATCAGTGTCATTTCTGTATTTCTTCATGTACTCTAATCTGAAAATGTTTGACATTTTTAAAGCTCTGAGAACTGTTCCTCTTTTTCTCGATTAATGGATCTTACCCTAATATTGTTTTTTTAATGAAATAAATCAAGCACATTTTTAAGATAACCTGGAGCTGATTAAGTAGTTAGATTCCTCCATTTTTCACTATATTTTGGTGGGTATTTGTTTGTCAAGAGGGGTCTGCCAATCCATCCCCTTCCTTGTGCTCTCCATTTCGCACATATCTGCACCTAGCAAATCACCCAACCTGACCAACAATACTCTTAATTGTAAAAACGACTACACAAATTGAAAGAAAATATTTATATATAAATAGTATTTACATGTAGTTAGATTTTTCATTTCGATGTGACAGTATCCTCCACCTCATCTCTTCATAGTACACGGAGTTAGACACAGTCTAACAAAAGATTTTCACAATTTGCATCAATAAAATTGCACAATTTATGCCCTCCGAATTTACTTAAATTCATTTTGTAGCACTCAGTGAACAATGGTCGATTATTTGATGAGGGATAGGTGGAAGACAGGAGTGGAAAGTTTGGAAACATTAGATGAAGTCAACTCATGTTGGTAAGTTCAGATTAGTTTGCAATTCACAGCTCCTGCCAACAGATGAGCCATGTTTAAAGGTAATTTGCTGTCAAAAGGTGGATTACCAACCTAACCTAACAAAAAGCAGTTGCATTGCAGTGCCCAGGTGGCTAATAATATTGGGAGACAGCATATTGACTGCAATCACAGAAACACCAGATGTCAAATATGGCAGGACCTCTAACTCATGGGTACTCCCAGCCCTGTACAAGATGGGACACAACCAGACAATACAGAACACAAAATAAATGTTACACATTCTGCAACAGCTGCCATAGACAGCAGTCATGTTTGTGTGAGTGTGTTCTTTGACTGACGAAGGCTGTAATGGCCAAAATCCTTCATAAACAAGTTGTATTCTATTATGTGTGCCTTTCTGCAGCTCATTGGATGTATCTGTGGTCAGTAGCAATGTATCCTTCTTCAAATATTGTTGAATCCTTCCTAGAAATTCCATTGTTTGATGTTGTATTCTGCATGTTGTTTTATCTATTAGCACAACAGCATTCCCACATTCGTTGTGCAGATAAATGATTTTGTTTCTAAAGTAAGCAGTTGTCAAAATTCTCTACACACTTTCCAAAGCCAGTAAGTGTTCTCAGGTAGCAGTGAACTTGCCATCATGCTGGCAGACAGCGAGTGTATAGCACATGTACTTCTCTACTGAGTATGCACCCAACACAAACACCACATTTACATGCAACACATCTTCCAGAAGACGAAAACCGATTTTCGTAAACTGTTTTTCGCTGTCGTGTTTACATGGTGTAGCCTGAATTGGATTTCCTAGCCCACTTCATATGGCGGCTGAAAAACAGCTGTTTCAGTTCCTGATTTAGTCAGCATAATTGCTATTTTTTCTTTATTTAAATATTTATGTTCACTCTAAATATGTATACCTTTATTTGACATTATAAAATATCACTCTTTGCATATGTACCAAAAATTCTCAACAAGAAAATGCTATCTGACAAGCCAAGAACACTTCAAAAATGGTTGTGTTTACATGGGCATGAAAATCGATTGTGGAACTGGAAAACCACTTTAGAGAAGCGGACTTCCAGAATCAATTTTGGAGTGTTTACATGACAAACCAAAAGCAGATTTGGGAAATCGGTTTACAAAATGCGGTTTTGGGAGCCCATGTAAACAGGGTGAAAGGGAAGATTAACTGAAGCTACAAATTGCAGCCAGACTAAGATTTTCATGTACAATGGTTGCAGCCAGTACTTGTGTTGCTCAGTCCCCAAGGAGTGACGCACCATTATTGGAGCCAAAACTCACACAAAAGTCAAGAAAGTACACCAATTGAACAAATACACGGGTCGAAACGGGTTGGAACAGGACAGACACTGTGGTAGCTGCAGTTATTGGAGTCTGTCGAATCTAATTTCCAGGATCTGGACGAGATTTCAGACAATAGGAACTGCTGAAAGAAGGCATGGGTAAGGTTGTCCATGGGTAACATCACCAAGAGATGACCATTATCTCCAGTCAACACCCCACCAAGACAGGAGGCTGAATGCAACTCGGTTGCAGTGATTCTCCAAGCAGCAACAGGATGCGCAATATCCACTCAAACAATCCAAAGCTGCATTCAGGAATGTGTCTCCTTACACAGAGGCCTATGGTAGGTGTACCAATGAAACCATGTCACTGTTTCGCTCTCAGAAACAGAGGAACATCAGGATTAGAGTCACAACAAATGGCGCCAGGTTCTGTTCACAGATGAGTCAAAATTTTGTGTTCAGCTGAACAATTGTCGTTCCCTCATTTGGAGAGAACGTGGAACTCCGAACAGTCCTGCTAATGTGCAGGAAACGTCATGGTTGTGGACAAATGGTGTGGACAGGAGTTAGTATTGGCAATTGACTCTAAATAATGAGAAGTCTGAAGTCGTCCACATGAGTACAAAAAGAAATCTGTTAAACTTTGTTTACAACATAAATCAATCAAAACTGAATGCCATAAACTTCACAAAATACCTAGGAATTACTATTACTTCAGACTTAAATGGAAAAGAACACTAAGATAATATCATGGGAAAGGTGAATCAGAGACTGTGTTTTATTGGCAGAACCCTTAAAAGATGCAACAGAACCACTAAAGAGACTGCATACACTATGCTTGTCCATCCTTTTTGGAGTATTGCTGCCCAGTGTGGGATCCTTATCAGGTGGGTTTGTCAGAGGACATCGAAAGAGTCCAAAGAAGGGCAGCTTGTTTTGTATTGTCATGATATAGTGGAGACAGCATTACGGAAATGATACAGGATCAGGAATGGAAATCATTATAATAATGGTGCTTATCGCTGTGGCATGGGCTACTTACGAAACTCCAATCGCCAACATTCTCCTCCAAATGCAAAAATATATTGATATATTGTTGACTACCATCTTCATAGGTAGAAATGATCATCCAAATAAAATACGAGAAATCAGAGCTCAAATGGAGAGATTCAGGTATTCCTTCATCCTGCGCACTATTTGAGAATGGAATGGGAGATAAATAACATAAGGGTGATTGGATGAACCCTCTGCCAGGCACTTAAATGTGATTTGCACAGTATCCCACGTAGATGTAGATGCAGATCTCTACATCATTCAGCATAGTGATTTGACTACTCAGTTATAGGTACAAGATAGTTCAACCTTTTGTTGTGCCCTACCCTGGTGCTGTAAGAGATGGGTTCCTTCTGGTGGGCAATAATGCTTGTTCTCACAGAGCGGCAGTTGTGGAAACACACTTGAATCTGAGGGAATTGAATGAATGGAGTTGTCAGCTCGTCCACCCAACTGTCTAGGATGCACTTGGCAGACACATTGCAGCCAGACCAGCACTTCCCACAATGGTCGCAGAGCTGGATATTTCACTCATGGAATAATAGTCAAATATCCCTCAAGAGTTGATTGGTAACCTCTTACTATCCATGCTATGCAGGTGTGCAACTGTACTGGTCATCTGACATGATCACTCACCATATAAGAGAGCAACAAGAATGACATTTTCACTATTATCGTAGTCCCATGGTGTCTCACTCTAAGTAAACACCATGTGACCTCAAGTAAAGGGTCAAAACAGCAAAATATCATTCTGTATCACAAACAAATAACAATTGTAACCAATATATGACTAAAATACCCTGTGAATATTGTGTATGATTCTCACCTGATCCCTTGATTGTTTTGAGCAGTGTATATACTACTATGTGGTTATATTATGCATTCAGCTGTCCACAGGAAAGAATTTTGCATACTTGTGCTAGGTATAAAACGAGGCTTATTGG
Source organism: Locusta migratoria (assembly GCA_026315105.1). Classification (NCBI taxonomy): domain Eukaryota; kingdom Metazoa; phylum Arthropoda; class Insecta; order Orthoptera; family Acrididae; genus Locusta; species Locusta migratoria. The sequence continues at coordinate 548,444,948 of CM048745.1, read as the reverse complement.
TAATCAGTAATGGAAATGTTCTCAATGTAGAAAAATGTAAGGTGATGCGCATGAGTAGAAAAAACAATCCTATAATGTTCGAATACAGCATTAATAGTGAGCTTCTTAATGCTGTCGCGTCCTTCAAATATCTAGGCGTAACATTGCAGAGCGATATGAAATGGAACAAACTTGTAAGGACAGTTGCGAGTAAGGCAGACAGCCGACTTCGGTTTATTGGGAGAATTTGGGAAGATGTACTTCACCTGTAAAGGAGACCATGTATAAAATGCTTGTACGACCACGTCTTGAGTATTGCTCAAGTGTTTGGGACCCGCAACAGATCAGTTTAAAGAAAGACATAGAGGCGGTTCAGAGGCAAGCAGCTAGATTTGTTACCAGTAGGTTCGACCAATGCGCGAGTATCACGGAAATGCTCCGGCAACTCAATTGGGGATTTCTGGAAGAAAGACGACGTTCTTTTCGTGAATTTATGTTAAGTAAATTTAGAGGGCCGGAATTTGAAGCTGAGTGCAGTACGATCTTGCTGCCGCCTACTTACATTTCACGTAAAGATCACAAAGACAAGATAAAAGAAATTAGGGCTCATACGGAGGCATATAGGCATTCTTTTTTTCTTCATTCCATTTGGGAGTGGAATAGGAAAGGAAATTCCTAGTAGTGGTACAGTGTACCCTCCGCCAAGCACCTTACGGTGAATTGCGGAGTATGTATGTAGATGTAGAATGACTGAAATAAGATTCCCTCAATTTCTATTAGTAAATTCAAACAATGCCCTGTAATGTAACTGATAATTAAAAAAATCGAATTTTGACCCAACAGGAAGGTAGAATCAGTGAATCCAAAGTTTGAGTGTGCAAGGTGAATGGCTTAATATTCATAAGTGCATTGGAAGAAAAGGGTGGTAAGGATGGTGGTGGGAATGGGAGTGGTGGGCATGGAGAGGGAGGGGGACAGTGAGCACTAGCAGCAACCAGTCAGTTTGGATCAATTGTGGTTGACATGCCTGGATCTGTGCGTTTCTGCAAAAATTGGACAAATAAATAACAATGCAATATCACTTTTCTGCAATGCAACAAGATTCGAAGTTCCAGACAATAGGAAGGTGAGAATTGAGTCCAGATTAAGTATGACCGCGGTTTGAGTTCCAGACAGGTCAGTGACTGAGTATTCTCAGAGGTTGGGATGAGGAGGAGAGGTGGCTGTGGCAGAAAGAAAATGGGGGAAGGCCATAATGGGGAGGGGATGGTGGGAAGTGGCAACTGTAGGAAGCAAGAAATGATTTGATATCAATGTGGTACAGTCCTTCAGGTGGGTCAGAAGAAAGAGGGTGTATGGTAGGGAGGGAGGAAGAAGGGAGGTGATGGTTCTGGGACAAAGGAAATGGAGAAAATCAGTGTTGTGCCAGACCCTCAGGCAGACCAGAAGGGGGAGGGGAGGGGTGGGGGAGTGGGTCAAGGGAGGAGGCATGGGGAAAATTGGAAACATGGTATTATCCCACCTAGACAACATTGTTGGAGTAAAATGTATATGGATTAGTGAGAGGCCCTGAAGGAGTGGGAATGGGTGAAGTGAGAGCAATGATGACCTTGAGGTGTAAATTCAAAAGTGGCATAGAAATGGTACTAGTCTACTACTTGCATAAAAAATATCCAAAGTCTTAGTGTTTGGAACATAACAGTGTTGATTTCTGGTCAAAATGTTGACACTATTTTTTCAATAAAATGATTTCCAATTTATGGTATACAGCAATCAGTGAAATTATATATATTTACAATAAAAGCCATCTTTGTTAAAGGGTGTTGTACTATTCTTCAGTAAGGCATTTCACCCTTTAGCAGGGCATCTTCACATTATCTGAGTGACAGGATTTACACAAGAATTACAAAACTGATGGTGGGGGTGGAGTAGGGGAACAAGGGCTGATTTTATGCTAAGTAGATTATATAAACAACAATCTCAGCTTTGCTTTGTAAGCTTTGTTTGCCATTTATACAATCTACCTAGCACAAAATAAGCCCATCTCCTCCTATCCCCTTCTCTTTGCTCTCTACATTTTACCCCAGCTACCATTTTTCGGTCCATACAGAAACACAGCCAGAATACTGTACTTCAACCTCAGTTGACACTGCTTGAATGCTACTACTAGAAATGCACAAGCTCTGTGAGATTAATATATGTGTGTGGTTGTAAGACATTTTGAATTGTGATACATTACTTAAGTGACAATAAATGATTAGAGAATAGGAAGCAATAAAGAAGGTGCTGCTGAATGCCACTATGAAGGTAATAGAATAACAGCGTTGTATATACTTGGGAAGAGATAGATTGGCTGGCCAGTACTTACCTTTGTTCTGTACCGCCGACAGACACACAAATGGAAACGAAAGGTCACCCATCATCTGCTCATGGCTTAGATCATGAATAACCTTTCCCTTCTGTTCCCTTCTTCTTCCCTCCTCTCATACCTGATGAAGGAAAATATTTCTGAAAGCTTATGCTTGTTTTATGTTTCCATTTTGATGTTTTTGTGTGACTGTCAGCAGTACAGAACTAAGGTAAGTATTGGGCAACCAATCTCTCCTTTTCAAGTAGATTTTAACTTCTCAGTGGAGTATTTTGATCAGTAATCTAACAGTGTTGTGTGATATTTGTCAATAATATAATACACTTAAGTTCATGGAAGGAAAGTATGTGTTATTAGACACAATATGAAAGCAATCTATTCAAGAACAAATAAGCTTCACGATATCAGTGAGATTGTAAGTTACTGAATAAGTTACTTGCTGTAGTGTATTAGAGAATTATTGGATCAAGAGACAAGTGTGAAAAGATTAAGTCTTTCTACAGGACTTTTTAGGATAAATGAGGAGCTAGATACAGCCAGGAGTATTTGATTTAGAGTAAAATATGTCTGCTGATAGTATAAATAAGGCAACCATGTGTTCATTTGACATGTCACTGGGTGTATACATATAGAGACAATCAGGAATTCCAGGAAAAACATAAAAAATTTATTCAGCTGAAGAGCAAACTGGGAAAAACCCAGAATTTTCTAAGAATTTAGGGAATTTTTCATTGTCTTAGTTTTTGGTTTCATTTTTGAAATTTTTACTGTAAGAATTTACACTCTAACAAAATCCACTACTGCAGAATAATTTTGTAGCTATACAAAACAAACAAGAAAATAGTAAAAAAAATAAAACTTTAGTTTACAACAAAAATGCAACATTTACAACAGGAAAACACAGTGCACACAAAAAGCATCTGATGGCAGCAAAATGCTTTAGGATAAATACTATGCAATAGTTTGTAAAAATTACAGAAATTTGGGCCCAGAGGACCAGCCTTTTTTTGCAATTATTTAAAAGTATACTGCCACATTTGCATTTTGTATGATTAGTTATACATATTTACTTTAATTTTCATATATTTCATATCATGTTATAGCAACGGTAAAAATAATTAGTTTTGATACAGCTCCATAAAGTTATATGTAGGTATACAAAACCTTTACCTTTCAAAAGACTGATAAATTTTACAGCTCCAAGAGAAAGTACAGGGTGTTTCAAAAATAATATACCATACATATTACAAAGTATTATTTTGTACAAACTATTGATTGCTGTGCCCCGGATCAGTTTTTGGAGAGAAGAATACATAGTCTAGTTTATATTAATAGATATTCATTGTCTTCTGTTTTGCTTGGTAACCGCCATATATTTAAAATGGCTACTCCGCAACAGAAATCATTGCGTGTTCTCAATTTTGCGAAGTGCCATTCTGTGATTAAAATGCAAAGACATTTCAAGTTGAGGTACCAAATTGATCCTTCAAATGGGTGGAACATTCACAGATGGTATTGACAGTTACTACATACAGGATATGTATGTAAAGGAAAGATTCCTTGCCACCTTCGTGTTCCTGAAGAAAATGTTGCATGAATTCAAACTGCTTTCCAATGTAGTCCTTTAAAATCAACTTGTCACGCCAGTCAGGAGTTACAACTAGCTACAACAACAATTTGGCATGTTAGTTACGAAGTTAGTTGTTAAGCTGTACAAGTTAGAGCTATTACAAGTTCTGGATCCTGATGACAAATGCAAATATGTGGTATTTCATAACAAGATTCTTGATACTACTGACAATCCTACAATTTTCTCTTAATGCACCGTGTTCAGAGATGAAGCAACTTACCATGTTCGTGGTCACATAAACAAACACAATGTTCCAATATGGGGGCTACAGACCCCATATGCAGTCACTGAACATGTATAAGATTCACCAAAAGTCAATCCTGATCATTCTTCTTTGATGGAAACACAGTTAACTGGCAGCCATATCTTGCTTTGTTACAAAACTGGTTGTTTCTGAGGCTGCACAAAGAGAACTTGACTTTTCAACAAGATGAGGCATCCCTGCACTGGAGTCACCAATGAATGAAACTCTACAAACTTTTGGATTTGTTGTCAAGGAGGTGGCGACTTAGTGTGTCTCATTTGGGCTCATGGGTCACCAGAGTTGAAAACCTGTGACTTCTTCCTGTGAGATTTCGTTAAAGACAATGTTTGTGTACCATCTAGATTAGATTAGTTTTTCGTTCTGTAGATCCATGTTGTATAATAATACTAATATAGTAGGAGTACATGCATCATTTGGTACAATTTAGGAATTCACTAATGGAGTAGAAGGAGTTGGCCACTAGAAAGTCTTTTAGGTTCCTCTTAAACTGATCTTTATTTGTAGCTAAATGTTTTGTACTTGATGGTAAATTATTGAAAATGTGTGTTCCTGAGTAGTGGACCCCTTTTTGAACTAAAGTAAGTGCTTTTAAGTCCTTGTGTAGATCATTTTTATTCCTAGTATTGTATGTATGAACTGAGCTGTTTGTTGGGAAAAGGGATATATTACTTATGACAAATTTCATTAAGGAATAAATATACTGAGAGGCAGTAGTTAATATACCCAGTTCTTTGAAGAGGCTTCTACAGGACGTCCGTGAATTTACTCCACAAATAATACGTATTACACGTTTTTGGACTCTGAAGACTTTTGTCTGATTTGAAGAGTTACCCCAAAATATTATACCATATGACAATAGGGAATGAAAGTAAGCAAAGTATGCAAGCTTTGTTATTTTTATGTCTCCTACGTCTGATAACACTCGTATTGAAAATACAGATTTGTTGAGTCGTTTCTGCAGTTCTGTGGTGTGCTCCTCCCAATTAAATTTATTATTGAACTGTAATCCCAGGAATTTAATACTGTCAACCTCTTCTACCTGCTCTTCTTCATACTTAATGCATATGCTGACGGGTAATCTCTTACATGTTCTGAACTGCATGTAGTGAGTCTTTTCAAAGTTTAATGACAATGAGTTGGCTTTAAACCATTTATTAATGTTAATGAAAATATCATTAGCAGACATTTCTATAACTATGCTTGGGTACTTTTTATTGCAATACTTGTATCATCTGCAAACAAAACGAACTCTGCTTCTGGTAGTGTAACTGATGAGAGGTCATTAACATATACAAGAAAAAGCAATGGCCCTAGGATGGATCCTTGTGGGACACCACATGTAATTTCTTCCCAATCCAATGATGACTGTTGGCTTAATTCACTAGCCCCTTGCACTGACACCCTTTGTTTCCTGTTAGTGACGTACGACTTGAACCATTTTGCAGCATTTCCCGTACATTCTCACTGTAAGTGTAAATAGCCTTCTCAATATCGGAACCTTTCAGAAATCCAAACTGTGTTTTAGATAATATGCCATTTGAGGTTAAGTGGTTGAGAAGCTGCTTGTTCATTACCTTTTCTAGAATTTTTGAGAATGCTGGCAAAAGTGAAATGGGTCTGTAGTTTGATGGTATCTCTTTATCCCCCTTCTTGAATAAAGGTTTAATAACTGCATATTTTAGCCAGTCAGGAAATGTTCCCGTTATAATAGACTGGTTACACAAATAACTTAAACTTGTGCTAAGTTCACAAGAACACACTTTAATTAACTTTGTTGATATTTCATCCTAACTACTAGAATGCTTTGTTTTTAAAGATTTTATTATGGAAGTTATTTCTTGAGGTGAAGTAAGTGACATATTCATGTATGTGAAGTTATTTGTAAATGCTAGTTTCAAATATTCAAGGACATTATTTACTGACCCAGACAATCCCATACTATCAGTAACAGATATAAAGTACTTGTTAAATAGATTTGCCACACTATGCCCATCAGTTACTAATGACTCATCTGCTCTTAATGCTATCTGCTCTTCTTCCTTTCTGGTTCTACCAGTCTCCTCTTTCACTATATCCCATATTGTTTTATTTGGTTTCCTGATGTTGCTATCTTCTTCTCGTAGTGCATTTGTTTAGATGCCTGAATATATTTTTTTTAATATTTTACAATATTCTTTATATTTAGTTAAATCATCATCATTGCTAACTACTCTTGGCTGATATATACATTTTCCTTTTTGTCTTACATGAAATCTTTATTCCTTGTGTAATTCATGGTTTTATTATAGACTTCTGTTTAATTCGAGTTACTTTTAGAGGAAAACAGTTTTCAAACATGATACTAACATTATTAATGAATACATTATCTTTTTCATTCATGCCATGAGCACTGTATACATCTTTCCAGTTCATGTCTTTGAGGAGTTTTCTAAGATTTTCAATTTTTGGTGGGTTGACTACTCTTCTGTATGCAGATTTTGGAGTCTTCATAATCTGTTTAGAATCTATACCCAAAACAAGGAGCTGCATATTGTGATCTGATAGGCCATTTATTACTGGTTTTATGATATGATTTTGTTGATTTGTCTATAAAAATATTATCAATTGCTGTCCTAGAGGTTTTAGTTATCCAAGTTGGAAAGTCTCACAGAATCTCTAAGAGTTGAAGAACTGGATCCGTACTGCCATGACATCAGTGATGAATCACATGCTTGCCTGAGTATGGGACGAGTTTGAGTCAATGTGATATTGTTCATGTTGCTGATAGAGGACATATTGAATGTCTATAATCTGAACTTAAGAAGTTCATAAATGTGTGTGTAAAGTTTCATATTTTTATGTCTTAAAGTTTAATAAATACATGCATTTGAAATACATATATTCTTTTTGAAACACCCTGTATATTGTCACTCATTTGCACCTGAGCAAAACAATTTTCACACAGTAAATAGTGAATTTTTCACCATGAAATCTGGGAGGTTTTTCCTAGTCTGTTTATACTCCTGATGTCATTTGCTATCAACCAACAACATGTTTCAATTATCAGATACTTATAATTTTTTTAGCAACATGATGTGTATCATCGGTAAGATGCTATCACTTACTTTTTAGCATCAAAGTTGTCCTACTTTCCATTCTAAGAATGAGAAAATGAAGTGGATCAAGGTTAAATGACACTTTGTTCAAATGGCTGTATGGTAGAACACAGTTCTAGTCCCATGGACAGCGACAAATTGTACTATGTACATCACAACATGGCCGAGCACTATGCCTTCTGGTGTAGTCTGCAGTGCTGGTGTTGTCCTGCCGCACACTTTCATGCAGCAACACAAGTGCCTGTCTAGCCATATCCACTGCTAACTTCCATTCTACGCTACCTGCTTTTAGTATGTACTTCTCACCAGGGTCATTCTTCAGGTTGAACACAAGTGGAGATGAAACATGTGATATTATAGGCCCAGTATGGCCACCACACTCTGCAGAGCCACCTGTACAAATACATAACAAAATACTGACATAAGGTAGCTACAATGTTTGACAGAGATAATTCTGAACAATAACTACAAGAAAAAAAATCAAAACAAAGCAAAAGATTATGAACAAAATAATTCTGCATTTACAGGGTGTATCAAAAAGGATGATGCAAAGTTACATGGTTGAAAGTACAAAATAAAAGAAGCAAAAATATCTCAGTAAACACAGGGCCACAAATGATCCATTTGGAGATAAATACAAATGTATGGTTCCAAGCCAGCACTGATGTCATTGTAAACATTTTCCTAGTTAGTACACATAAATTTGAAATTTGTACTTTACTGTCATCCAGGATTGCTTGAGAATGTTCCCCTTCAACAACGTCAGAGTATTTGGTAAATGCATGCTGGAGCTCCGGCACTTTTTACTGCTGCTGTGAAATGGCATATAATGTGCAGATACTGCTAAAGATGGATAGTTTGAGGCAGATATGTACCTTGGCCTCCAAGATCACCTGATCTAAATCCTTTTAATTTTTTGTGTATGGAGTCACTTCAAAAGCAAAGTGTGCAGCACATTTGTTAACACAGTTGAAGAAATGGAGCAGAGAGCTGTATACACTTGTCAATAATTCCAAAATAATCTATGGCTTTTTGAAAGAATTTGAAATACATTGTATAGATGAGCACAGAATTATATTCAGATGAAAGGAAGACACTATGAACACCCCCTTTAATAGGTCACCAATACATGAAATGTGAACTAAATGTTTATTATATTGGTGTGGTGTCTGTTCTTTCAGAAATGTTTGCAAGAACAGACACCACAGCAATATAATAAGTATTTACATGTGAAGACAGCTTTATCTTCAATTACTTCACCACACATGTGGTCATACGTTCGAGCTCGCACAGAAATCCATAATGATGAGTGTAAGAGGGCATGAACGAGAGGGGCACTACAGCCATAGTGTGCAACTTTTGGGAATTTGAGACAGACAGGAGGTGAGCAAGGGTAGCCAAGTGATTAAGGTGACTGCTGGGAGATCTGGGTTAGATTCCCAGCCCGGCTCACATTTTCACTTGTTGTCATTGTTTCATTTCAGTGCCCTAAAGCAGCCACTGTCAATACTTTACATCGTAATCTTTCTTCCTTCCTCTCCTTTATCAATAATTTTCAAATAAATGTGATTAAAATCTAATAGTAAAGTCTCAATTTCAAATTAATGTGTACTAACTAGGACGATGTTCCCAATAATGTCAGTGGCAGCTTGAAACTATAGATTAGCAATTATCTCGCTAACGGCTTGTTTGTGAACCCATGTTTACTGGGACATTTTTGCTTCTTTTATCATATACTTTCAACTGAGTAATTTTGGCCATTCTTTTTTATACACCCTGTATAAAAACCAACAGTTGTTTATGTTGTGGTCATCAGTTCAGAGACTGGTTTGATGCAGCTCTGCATGATAATCAATCCTGTGCAAGCATCTACATCAGAGAATAAGAACAACAACCTACATCCTTTTGTATCTGCTTACTGTACTCATCCCTAGATCTCCCTCTACAATTTTTACCCCACACAATTCCTACTAATGCTAAGTGTACGAATCCTGGATGTCTCAGAATATGTCCCACCAACCTATCCCTTCTCTTAGTCAGGATATGCCAGAAACTCATTTTCTCCCCAATTCTGCTGAGCACCTTCATATTAGTTATGTGATCTATCCATCTTCTCTTCATCCTTCGTCTGTAGCACCACATTTCAAAAGCTTCTGTCATTTTTTCGTCTGAACTCATTTATGTCAACATTTAACTCCCAAACGATGATAAACTCCAGACAAATGCTTTCAGAAAGTACTTCATAACATTTAAATTAATATTGGATGTCAACAAAATTTGCTACTTCAGAAACACCTTTCTGCCCTTAGAGAGTCTGCATTTTATACCTTCTTTATTTCAACCATCAGAAGTTATTTTGCTACCCAAATAACAAAACTCATCTACTACTTTTATTGCCTCATTACCTAATCTAAATCCTCCAGCACTGTCTGTTTTTCTGACAATACATTTCATTGCCCTTGTTTTGCTAGTTAATGTTCATCATAACCCTCCTTTCCAGACAATGGAAACTGTTCTTTCAGGTCCTTTGCTCCCTTTGACAGAATCACTACGTCATTGGCAAGCTGCAAAATTTTTATTTCTTCTCCCTGAACTTTAAGTCCCTTTCCAAGCACTGCACCCCCTCCATGCCCGTTAACTCTAATAATTTCTGTTGGTTTTTGTACAAGTTGAATATTGCCGCGAGAGACCACGAGCACCAACTGCCGGCGTGGCGCAGGGGATAGCGTCACGGACTGCGGAGCAGAAGGTCGCCGGTTCAATCCCGCCCACCGGCAAACATTTATTTCTTTGTAATTTACAATTCCAGAAGGTTCTACATCTTTCTTATGTTCACTTGTAAATTCTACTTGTTTCTTATGTTAACTGTTCTTCTAATTTCTGGTAAATTATGTCTGTGTATAAATAGCAGAGCACTCTGCCTGAGAGGCAGTCAGTGCTGCGTGTATGTTGAGTTCGGAATAAACGTGCTTTCAGTATAAATGCTGTGTTTAGTTGCCTTCTAAGTCAAGCCTGCTTCCACTGCAACGCGACATTGTTTGGTGGAGGCGCCGGGTACATTGTGCAACAGCTGCATCACCGTGGCTCCGATTAGGCAACGTAAAAGCCGTCGCTTACACGGACTGGAACGGGAATACAAGGGATACACCGAGTACGTCCTTCCAACAGTCCGTATCATCAGACGAACTATGGAAACGAAACCAGCAGTAAGCCAGCTACACATCAGACACCCATCAGTGTTCTCTGGGGACGCTGGACAGGACCCAAACAAATGGCTAAAAGGGTTCGACCGAGTCGCCAAGTACAACAGGTGGGATCATACGATGTGCTTGGCCAACATTTACTTCTATCTGGATGGAACAGCCCAGCAATGGTACGAAAAATACGAAGACAAGTTGAATGACTGGGAGACGTTCCAGGAGGAACTTAAGAAGACATTTGGAGACCGCCAGCGACAAATCCGCTCGGCGGAAGAACAACTGAAGAACCGGGCCCAACAACATGGAGAGCCGACACAATCGTACATACAGAGTGTTTTGGCCCTGTGTAACGTAGTCAATCCGAACATGACTGAAGCGGACAAAATCACGCACCTGATGAAGGGAATTGCAGAAGATATGTACCAAGCTCTTCTGATAAAAGACGTCGCTACGACAGAAGAGTTCATCAAGTGGTGCCAGCGTATTGAAGAGATGCAACAAAGGAGGGTTGGACGCAAGAAGTATGACAGACTCCCAAATGTAGTCCCTATGACCGTTGTGGAAGACCAGCAGGACTTGGCTTCTCTCATACGACAAATCGTGAGAGAAGAATTACAACAGTGCATGGCAGCTGGGACTATTAGACCAAGCGAGCATCAGATTATGGCCATGGGTGGAGCCCTGTAAGTCACGAGGTAGCCGACCCTGCTGAGGACGAGGTATTTCAAACATTAGCTCCTGTCTGCCCTGTCAATCGCACCCGATGTGAAGAATGGCGTCGCCCTGCTATGACTTACACTGAAGCCGCCAAACGGCAGCCCATGAATCGACCGACGCGACCACAGCCAACTCCACCGGTAACTAAGACGCCCCGCAGAAGAACAGACAGCTGGAGGACAGAAGACAACACACCACTGTGCTTCTATCCCAGGCAGTCAACTGCTGATGAATTCAGTCGACCTATGGGAAGAAGCACATCGCCGTACCCTAGACGAGGTCGCTCCCCGACGCGCCGCAGCCGTTCACCGTCACCGTACAGAGGTACCAGCCGCTCCCCTAGCCGCCGCGCCCAGGAAAACTAAATGAGGTGACCATCTACAGAGGTGAGGCCGCCTCAGATGAAAATCCTACATGGACGACAGTCGCTAAGATGTCGGGAAATCTCATCGACGTCATAATCGACAGCCAACCTGTCCGGGCACTTGTTGATTCAGGAGCATCTTTTTCTGTATTGTCGGACAATTACCGCCGCACACTAAAGAAGACAATGTTCTGTGATACGGGGGCAACTGTGCTGAAGGTCGCGAATGGAAAGTATGTCCATCCAGCAGGAACTTGTGTCGCAAGAATAACATCAACAACAGGACGCAGCCGTTTGAATTTGTCGTGTTAACAGAATGTAGTCACAATGTCATCCTCGGATGGGACTTCCTTCAGGCATCCCAAGCTATCATTGACTGTGGAAGATCTGAGCTGCAAATTCTACTTGTTTCTTATGTTAACTGTTCTTCTAATTTCTGGTAAATTCTGTCTGTGTATAAATAGCAGAGCACTCTGCCTGAGAGGCAGTCAGTGCTGCATGTATGTTGAGTTCGGAATAAACGTGCTTTCAGTATAAGTGCTGTGTTTAGTTGCCTTCGAAGTCAAGCCTGCTTCCATTGCAACGCGACAATATAACTCTTTGCTCCTTATATTTTACCCCTGCTACTTTCAGAATTTTAAAGAGTGTATTCCACTTAATATTGTCAAAAGCTTTCTCCATATCTACAAATGTTAAAAACTATCTTCTAAGGTAAGTCATATGTAAGCATTGCCTCCTGTGCTCCTACATTTGTTCTAAATCCAAACTGATCTTCCCCGAAGTCAGCTTCCAACAGCTTCTCCATTTGTCTGTAAATAAATCATGTTAGTTTTTTGCATCCATGAACTTATAGTTCTGTAATTTTCGCATCTGTCTGCACTTGCTTTATTTGGAACTGCAATCACTATAAAGTCAAAAGAAATTTCCCCTGTCTCATACATCTTGCATACCTGGTAGAACAATTTCTTCAAAACTGGATCTCCTAATGATATCAGCAGTTCACACAGAATATCATATACTCCAGGAGCCTTGTTCTGACCCAAATATTTCAGTGCTTTGTCAAATTCTTCTCGCAGTATCGTATCTACAATCTCATAGTCCTCTACTTCATCTTTGATTTCTAGAATAGTGCCTTCAAATATATGGCCCTCTATATATATTCCTTCCACCTTCTTTGGTTTGATTTCCAACCAGATGGTTTTCTTGTATCAAAATGTTATTCCAGGTTATAATATCGATAATATCATGGAAAGGAGATTGCAACTCATCACAAAGATGATACACAAGCATGATAAAAAGCAATTACACAAATCTTATCTTTTGGCCAATGAATTCTGTTGATATTGTACAAACTATCTACAGCCAAACAAGCATAACTCACATATCACTGTCCCCAGCTGCTGCAATCTGAATGTTACATCAAATAAAAGTGCAATCAATGTGGACGGGAGGAGGACAGATACGGACCCAGGTGGGGGTAGAGACAACAACACTGGCTGAAACTAGATGGTTAGATAAGGCTATAATATGTAGCATTGGGAGGTTGAGTGGGAGTGGGGGCATAGGAAGGGAGCAGGTAGTGGACCAAGAGAGGAGAACAGAATGGGAAAAGAGCCGTAAACACATGAAATGAAAAGTGAAGAGGAAAAGAGCAATAAACAATGAGGGTGAAGGGATCTGAATCAGAGAAGATGATAGGACAGACAGAGAAGGTAGAAACTGTTGGGTGAAGAGTATGTGGCCAATAAATTACTGTAAGTTGAGAATATGATGACTTCAGTAGCAGAGAATGTGTTGTAACTGCCATCAGCACTGAAAAGCTGGTGGTGGAGGGGAGGATTGAGATGGCCCAGACTTTGAAGCAGCTGTTACACCACAAACATTGTGACAGGGAATCATGTTTAAAATCTTAGATTGCTCACTGTAGCTGGACAGAATCAAGTCAGCAGCTCTCCTCTGCAGATTCTGCGTTGGAAATCCTCACTGAGTGAGATGGCTGTCAGACAGAGAGGCTAGTAAACATTTCATAACTGCACATAACTCTGTCACAAGAGTGTCATGCAGATGCATCAGCCGTAAAGGCACAGCGAGTGAACACTGCATTTTCAAATGGAACACATTCAAACTGTTTCATATGTCATAGGTTCAGCAAAATTTATGTATTTACACTCCACTTTTAGAAGTAGCAATCACTTGGTCTTCGGGATCGACGAAGCTCAGGAGGTAGCTGTCGATTCACTGGCTTAATCATTGTGCTCGGTCTTTGTCACAGATAGCAGTACATACTGGTACCTGCTAGAGGCAGCTGGGAAATGGAGTCTGGTCGATCCCATACTTTGCAACCATCATCCGGGGAAGATGGTGATCTGCTGCTGATGACTTCACAGTCCTATGGTTGCTGCCTGAGACCAAAGCAGTCTTCAGTTGTTGGTTACTGAAGGCCAATGCTCCTGTTGTCCAGTTAGCACTCTGGTGCTAACCCAGCCAGCCAGTATCCAGCGTTGGGTATCAGCACAACATCTGACTTCAGGGTGGTCCACACATGGATGTTTCAAATGTTCAAATGTTTGTATAGCTTATGGGACTTAACTACGGGGTCATCAGTCCTGTCCACGCATGGATCCACTAGCAGCTGCATAGACTGTAGAAGGGACAGAGTACTTTTCAATAACAGTCCCTGCTTTGATTTCCAGACATCGCAGCATGGACACTACAGTCCAGACGGCTCACAGCAGTCAGAACACTAAGGTCACAGCGTGACGGCGAGTGGACGCACCCGCAGGTGGCGCCACCTACTGCTCTAGATCCTGTTGAGGTAGTGCCTTCATCTGAATTGTATGCTACAGAATAAATGTGTAAGCTTTAATTCTCTTTTATTAACGTCCTCTGGTGTTCATACAGGTTCCATGCCTCATCCTGACATAAAGCTGGGAACCCACCACTCAGCCCCAGCACAGCCATTCGAATGAAGCAGGTTATGTTCAGCTGTATATCGTGGCACAAGCTGGTCCACTTAGTTTCCGGTCACAGTTTGGTAGTGGCCATTCAGCCTAATGCTCAGCTAGATAGTAGTAATACCAATATAAAAAGCTGTGCAATGATTTCAGCAGAGCTGTAAATAACATGGCTGCTTTCACAGGTTGCCTAGCCTTTTGTACAGCAGGATAACCTTGTAATAAGGCTGGAATAGATTGCACAGGATGTATGGATTGTGCAGGTGTTGCACCCAGTTCTTCCACAGAGGTATTATCCATGCTGTGGCAAGGGGTGGGGATTGAAAGTGGCATAGGGATGGAGTAGGAAATTGGAAGGTTGGTTCCTAATGGAACACTACTTTATTGTAAAACATAAGAAGGAAGGAAGATCAGGTTTAACACCCCATCAGCAGTGTGGTTATTAGAGGCACAACTTTATATAAATGGTTAGGGTGTCCCTCATTTCAGAGCATGATGAAAAATAAGCAGTGTTGTGACAAAGGATGTGTTTCATTTATTATAGTCCAAAGAGGTATTAGATGACAAGGTGACCACTCTTATGTGGCTGGTTATTGAGATGAAGGGATGTTTGGGAGGGTGAGGACATGACATGGGAAATAACATTTGCAGACTTCTTGGCAATAGTGCCTATCTGTGAGATTCTTCAGCTTTGGGCAATGGGGTTTTCGTTACTACAGATCTGCCATCCACAAGTTGTCAGGCTGTATGGGATGAATATTTTTATGTTGAAGGGAAGGCAGCTGTTAAAATGCAGGTACTGTTTGTGGTTGGTGGGTTGAATGTGAACAGAGGCTTGGATGGAGCATCAGAGAGGTGAAGACAAATATAGAGGAAGGTGACACAATGGGTTGGAGTTGGGCCAGGTGAAGTGAGTGGAGAGGAGGTGTTCATGTTGTGAAGGAATGAGGATAGGATGTTTCGACCCAGTGTCCAGCTGATGAAGGCATCACCAATAAATCTGAATCAGACCATGTGTTTAATGATTTGGGAAGCTAGGAAATTTTTCTCTAGATAGCCCTTAAATAGGTTACCACAGGAAAGTGCCATGCAGGTGACAATTTTGTGTCAAAGTTTAAGGTAACAAGTAATACTACAACCCAATGAACTGACATAAGAATGTCAAATAGTTTATTTAAATAACATTTATGGAGAAATATTTTCTTCTCGTTTTTTTCTGTCTCTATTTTTCAGATTAATTATCAATTATTTTTTTATGAAAACTATTATTTAAAGTGTATTTGAATGTAAATGAACTTAAAGGTCAAGGAATAAGTATGTAATATGCATGCTCTATAAATCTTGTTTCTTTTGTTTTATGAGTTAATGAGACTTAGTCAGATTATTGTTGGAGACAAATGTGAGATGAGCGACAAAATAAAGAGTTCTTGTAGTGATGGTGCTATACCATTTTACCATACATGCTCCTCTAGAATTTCAAGTTCTGCAGAGGTAACACTTCGTCAGTTTTTCTTTTATACCTTCCCTATTCTCTTTCAAGGTTCCACTAATGTATTAATGAAATGCAATGACTGCATGGCACAAGGACTCTGCCAATTGTCTGGCTCTTTCAGCTACAGATTAGATTAGATTAGTTGGTTCATTGCATAGATCTGTGTTGAGGAGATTCTCGTGCATGTGGAACATGTCTTCTTTCTTTCTTCCTTTATTTTTTTTAAGTTGATAATATACACTACTGACCATTAAAATAGCTACACCAAGAATAAATGCAGGTGATAAATGGGTATTCATTGGACAAATATATTATACTGGAACTGAGATGTGATTACATTTTCATGCAATTTGGGTGCATAGATCCTGAGAAATCAGCACCCAGAACAACCACCACTGGTCATAATAACAGCCTTGATATGCCTGGGCATTGAGTCAAGCAGAGCTTGGATGGCATGTACAGGTACAGACGCCCATGCAGCTTCAACACGATACCACAGTTCATCAAGAGTAGCGACTGGTGTATTGTGATGAGCCAGTTGCTCGGCCACCATTGACCACCAGATGTTTTCAATTGGTGAGAGATCTGAAGAATGTGCCGGCCAGGGCAGCAGTCAAACATTTTCCGTATCCAAAAAGTCCCGTACAGGACCTGTAACATGTGATCATGCATTATCCTCCTGAAATTTAGGGTTTCGCAGGGATCGAATGAAGGGTAGAGCCACGAGTCATAACACATCTGAAATGTAACAGCCGCTGTTCAAAGTGCTGTTGATGCGAACAAGAAGTGACAGAGATGTGTAACCAATGGCAACCATAACATCATGCCGGGTGATACGCCAGTATGGTGATGACGAATACACGCTTCCAATGTGCGTTCACCGCGATGTCGCCAAACATGGATGCGACCATCATGATGCTGTAAACAGAACCTGGATTCATCCAAAAAAATGATGTTTCGCCATTCATGCACCCAGGTTTGTCATTGCATGCACCATCGCAGGCACTCCTGTCTGTAATACAGCGTCAAGGCTAACCACAGCCATGGTCTCCGAGCTAATAGTCCATGCCGCTGCGATGGAGTATTTCCTTTCATGCCGACCACCCACTTCCCTACCTAAAACCTCTTTCCTTAATACCCTAGCCAGCTTCATCCTAACCCACAACTTCTTTACTTTGGAGGGCCAGACATACCAACAACTAAAGGGAACAGCCATGGGAACCAGGATGGCCCCCTCGTACGCAAACTTATTCATGGGATGCTTAGAGGAAGCCTTCCTGGATACCCAAGCCTGTCAACCCAAAGTTTGGTACAGATTCATTGATGACATCTTCATGATCTGGACACACAGTGAAGAAGAACTCTAGAATTTCCTCTTCAACCTCAACTCCTTTGGTCCCATCAAATTCACCTGGTCCTATTCCAAATCCCATGCCACTTTCCTTGATGTCGGCCTCCATCTGTCCAACGGCCAACTTCACACATCCGTCCACATCAAACCTACCAATAAAGTACCTGCATTATGACAGCTGCCATCCATTCCACATCAAACGTTCCCTTCCCTACAGCTTAGGTCTTCGTGGCAAACGAGTCTGCTTCAGTCCCGAAGCTCTGAACCAGTACACCAATAACCTAATAACAGCTTTCACATCCTGCAGCTATCCTCCTAATCTGGTAGAGAAGCAAATTGCCAGAGCCACTTCCTCATTCCCCCAAATTCAGAACCTTCAACAGAAGAATCCCAGAAGTGCCCCTCTTGTCACCGGATACTTTCCGGGACTGGAGCGGACTCTGAATGTGGCTCTCCAGCAAGGCTACGCCTTCCTTAAATCCTGCCCCAAAATGAGATCCGTCCTTCATGACATCCTTCCCACTCCACTTAGAGTGTCTTTCCGCCGCCCACCTAACCTCCGTAACCTCCTAGTCCTAGTCCACCCCTATGAAATCCCCAAACCACCTTCCCTACCTTCTGACTCCTACCCTTGTAACCGCCCCCGTTGTAAAACTTGCCCTATGCACCCTTCCACCACCACTTACTCCAGTTCCGTAACTCAGAACGTGTACACGATCAAAGGCAGTGCCACTTGCGATAGTACCCATGTGATCTACCAACTGACATGCCTGCACTGTGAAGTGTTCTATGTGGGAATGACCAATGGACACAGACAGACAGTGTTTGTTGGTAATGACGATTACCCTGTGGCTAAACATGCCTTGGTGCACGGCCAGCACATCTTGGCACAGTGCTACACCGTCCGGGGTATCTTGATACTTCCCACCGACACCAATCCTTCAGAACTCCGGAGATGGGAACTAGCCCTTCAGCATATTCTCTCTTCCCGTTGTCCACCTGGTCTTAACCTCTGCTAAATTTGAATTCCCGCCTACCATCTTTAACATCTTAACATCTTTGCCTCGGTTCTCTGGACAGAGCCTCTGCCTCTAGTGGCATCTCTGTCTAACTTCTTAACTTGTTTGGTTTCTATAGTATGTTTGCCTAGATGTGTCTGCATCTGTGTAAATGTATGGGTGTGTGTGTATTTGTTTACCTTCCTTTTCTTCCCCCAAGGTAAGTCTTTCCTCTCCCGGGATTGGAAGGCTCCTTACCCCCTTCCTTAAAACCCTCATCGTTTCCTTTTCCCTCTCCTTCCCTTCTGCCTGAAGAAGCAACTGGGTTGCAAAAGCTTGCATCTCTGTGTGTGTGTGTGTGTGTGTGTGTGTGTGTGTGTGTGTGTGTATGCTCTATTTATTTGTGCTGCTGTCACACCTGTACTCCTTCGCCTAGTGAGTAATCTTCGTCTATTTTTTATATATAATTTTTCCTTCTAGGAATTTTTTGTCTACCTGATGGGATTGTGACCCTAATACCCTTCAAAGTAGGCTCCTTGTGCTTACAAACACTTAGCCCATTGATCCTTCCACTACCAGAAACACCTCTGGAAGTCTTATTTTGGAATGGTGTTTAGCTCTGTTGCCATGTTCTCCATATCTCATTTCTGCTCTCAAAACGGGAACATTTCAGTAGCATCTTCAATTCTGGAAACAAGGAGAAGTTACAAGAAGCAATATCTGGAGAGTAAGGAGGTTGACAAATGACAGTAATTCCATGTTTGACCAAGAAAGTATGGATCAAGTGGGATGAATGTGTGTGGGCACTGTTACGATGCAGTTTCCAGGTTTTCACTGTCCACATGTCTGATCTTTTGCACAGAGCTGTGTCAAGGAGTCACCGCAGAACATCTTGATAGTACTCCTTTGTCACTGTTTGTCCTTGCAGTGCATATTCGTGATGCACAATTCCACGGACATCAAAGATAACAGTCAGCATCACCTTGATTTTGCTTTGCACCTGCTGCACCTTCTTCGGTCTTGGAGACTCAGTATGCTTCTATTGTGACAATTGTCTTTTTGTTTCTGGGTTATACCATATATATATAACGGTATTCAGAAACCCAGGATCACTGTTGGCAGTGTCCAGAATGTTCTGTGCAATGTCAAAATGGAGGGCTTTTTGTTCTCGCAGAAACAACTTGAACACAAATTTCGCAACCACTCAGTGCATGTTCAAATCATTACACAAAATTGCATGTGCAGAATCTTTATTCACTGCAACCTCTTGAGCAATCTTCCACACGTCAAACAACAATTGCGATCAAATTTTGCATCCTCTCAATAACTGCTGAACTCAGAGTAGTTTGGGGCCTGCTGGAATGCTGGTCATTCCCGACTGATGTGGGGTTAGTTTTGAATTAGTTGAATCACTCCTTAATTTATGTTACCCCCATTGTATCTTCTCCAAACACCTGCTGAATCTTAAGAATTGTTTAGCTTTGAGATTCACCAAGCTTTTGACAAAATTTGATGCAGTACCTTTGCTCGACACATTCAGTCATCTTGAGAGAAGCAGTAATGTTCAAATGTTTGTGAAGCTTATGGGACTTAACTTTGGGGTCATCAGTCCCTAAACTTACAAACTACTACTACTAAAGACAGCACAAACATCTATGCAGGAGGGGGGGATTCAATATCCTGACGGGGAATGGCCTGGCGCATCGCAGCATAGCGCCTCAATGTGCTCGGCCACTCCACTGCAGCCAAATCAGTAATCTGATGCAGACATTGTGTAGCACCTCGTGCAGCGACTAACAGGCAGTTACTGACATGCTGGAAGGCAGGGACAAAATTCAAGCATGCGCATAAAGGTCTCTTTCTTTACTGTGTACAGTGGTGCCATGCTATCATCTGTATTTTATGTGGGGAAAATCACAGTTCACATACTTTTTAGACAGACCTCGAATTTCACCAAATTTTTGTGTAAAGACTGTTGCTGAAACAACATGAGCACAATACAACAACATAACTACATGCATTCTTACAAATTTCCTTTTTTTCTGAACCAATAAAAATATAACTTTCTGAAACCAATCTGCAAACACACACACACACACACACACTCACACAACCACTTAATTATTAATTCAATTGTGATCACTACTCCAACCTGTAGAGTTAGCTCACTGGCTAAAAGCTGCACAAGAAATTCATTAAGTACAGTCAGAACAAAGTAATGGTCCAGTAAATATAAATGCAGACAGTACAGAACAGTTACCCTTCCTACAAACTACTAGCAGCACTTATCTTGAGACAAAAGTTATGCACAATTCTCTTTATTTGCCATGTGCTGGGTGTTGAAATTATGTCTACTTATTTTGTGATTATCTTTAAGGTGTTGTATATAAATTCAGAGAAGTGAAGCTGCAGTGTAGTGGTCATGAAAGAAAAATGTAAAATTCTGAGACAGACTTTCTGGCCATTTTATACCTTCAGAAGATGAAAATTTTAGTACATCAATACACATATTATATCCATGATAGTATTATAGCTTTCAGAAATGTTAGTACCTTCCTTTGGGATGAGAAAAAGTTAGATTGGGAAAGGATAACAGAGAGAGCAGATCATTTGGACCTCAGGATGAGAGTGATCCATCTGTTGCTATGCCAAAGACATGTTATTCCAGCGACACACTAATCTAACTGACAACAAATGTTATTTGTGGCAAGTTATTTAAAACCACACACTTACTTGTTCATTTTATTATTTAAATTTATGCTAATGGTTGACTTTATGAGATGTGTGAGCCATGTCATGGCCCGACAGCATTTCGGTAACCCACTTTGCTCTGTCATTTGTCTTAGTTTTAGAGTGCATTCTTGGTCTGTCTAACGTGAGAGGGTGCATGTCGCCGGTGAGCGGGTGGGTGAGCAGTATTGTGGAGAGTTGGGTTTTTGCTTCAAAGGAGAAAAGAGTGTGGCGGCAATGGTGGCACCTCCTGTTCTGGCTGGATATATGGAATTTGTGGGTTTTGCTCAGTGCATACTAACATATGTTTCATCTTGAATTACTGAAAGAAGCCATGTTGCGTGTGTCTCCAGAGCCACCTTGGACAGTCTATGTTCATATGATTTGTATGTCATTAAAAACTGTTATCACATTGTTCTTGTTTGTCATGGAAATGCTTTTTAATGTTAATTGATGACTGTTATCCCTGTTGCTGCCAAATCAAAAGTTGACTTATTCAATATAATGTGTGAACAGTTGGCATGCAGTGCACTTCTTCAAAACCACCTGACTGGGGATTGGTATTTGTTTCTAGTTTTTTATTAAGTAAGGAGTTTGAATTCTTGGCTTTCTATTCATTATCATGGGTTTTATTTGTGTTGTACCATTATTGTATCAAGCTTAATTGTATCCAGTGATTCTGACTTAATTTGAGACTCAAGCAGCCTTAAGATTTACCGTTATTCACCATTTACCAATATTAGTAGGCACTGGCCTGTTTTTGTGTTAATATATGAACATATTTGCCTGCCTATTATTAATATCTGTTTGTTCTTGTATTTCCTTGGTGTGCGATTGGAGCTTCAGTAGTGTAATTGGGTTTACATGGCTGTGTGGACTGCTGAGACCGGGTGTGTTTACAGCCGTTACCGCATATGAGAATTGGGCCACGTACGCCACCTTGACCATAAGTTAAGTTATGTTTGAAATTGATTTATTATCAACCAGTTATGGCTTAAGAACTTGGTGGTGTTTGTAAGTTGTCCGGTCTCTTATTTCAAATGTTAGTGTAAAAGCAGTCACAACATTTTGCAAATATGTGTTAGACTGTGATCATTAAGCTTGTTGTTTTTTAAATTTCAAACCTGTTTATTCTGTTGCTGTGTTTTGATGTTACTCAGTGAAATGTGCACAGGCCATTAAAGAAATGTTCCATATTAATGCAACATTGCAGTTGTTACCGAGTGCTACAACTTCACTATTATTTATATTTAAAGTAGTGGATCTATGTGAATGAAAAATTCCTTCTTAATGTGACATTATAAGTGAGACTTGTGGGTGACGTTTGGCTGTTATTCATTGCTGTAACTTCTTAAATTGAGTTATTTGTTATTTTGTGTTCATGTCTTCCACTGACAGTATTGTTTTAGGTTTATTTTTCATCAGTTATCCCCTTGATTCTTAAAAGGAATATTTGCTGCTGCATTTAAAGCTAAATGTTCTCCTAAACTGTAATTTATCTCTCATAATTTTATTCTCCTAATACCTACAGTTTCATTCCTACTTTGAAGAAATTTTGCACACTTGAACATCAAACCAAGAGGATAACTTCCAACAGACTTTGACACCATTTTACCAATTATTAGAAAATTCACTCATGTACAAATGCTTTTTATAAACTGTAAGTCAGCATATGGTTCATGACAAAAAGTACCTTGCAATAAACTTCTACATCTACATCTACATACATACTCCGCAATTCACCGTAAGGTGCGTGGCGGAGGGTACACTGTACCACTACTAGGCATTTCCTTTCCTATTCCACTCCCAAATTGAACGAGGAAAAGAAGAATGCCTATATGCCTCCGTACGAGCCCTAATTTCTCTTATCTTGTCTTTGTGATCTTTACGCGAAATGTAAGTAGGCGGCAGCAAGATCGTACTACACTCAGCTTCAAATTCCGGCCCTCTAAATTTACTTAACAGAAATTCACGAAAAGAACGTCGTCTTTCTTCCAGCGATCCCCAATTGAGTTGCCAGAGCATTTCCGTGACACTCGCGCATTGGTCGAACCTACCGGTAACAAATCTAGCTGCTCGCCTCTGAACCGCCTCTATGTCTTCCTTCAACCCGATCTGCTGCGGGTCCCAAATACTTGAGCAATACTCAAGACGTGGTTGTACAAGCGTTTTATACGCGGTCTCCTTTACAGGTGAAGTACATCTTCCCAAAATTCTCCCAATAAACCGAAGTCTGCTGTCCGCCTTACTCACAACTGTCCTTACATGCTCGTTCCATTTCATATCGCTCTGCAATGTTACGCCTAGATATTTGAACGACGCGACCGCATCAAGAAGCTCACTACTGATGCTGTATTTGAACATTATAGGATTGTTTTTTCTACTCATGCGCATCACCTTACATTTTTCTACATTGAGAGCTAGCTGCCATTCTTCGCACCAACTAGAAATTTTGTCTAAGTCAACCTGTATGCTATTACAGTCAGTTACAGACGACACCCTCCCATACACCACAGCATCATCAGCAAACAGCCGCAAATTACAACTTACTCTGTCCATCAGATCATTTATATAGATAGAAAATAATAGCGGTCCTATCACACTCCCCTGGGGCACGCCTGACGATACACTCGTCTCTGATGAACACTCGCCGTCGAGAACAATGTACTGCGTTCTATTACTTAGGAAGTCTTCTAGCCAGTCACAAATCTGTGAACCTATTCCATAAGCTCGTATCTTCGTTAGCAGTCTGCAGTGTGGCACCGTGTCGAACGCCTTTTTGAAGTCGAGAAAAACACAATCCGCCTGTTGCCCTTCGTCCATGATTCGCAAGATGTCATGTGAGAAAAGGGCAAGCTGAGTTTCACATGAACGATGTTTCCTAAACCCGTGCTGATTCATGGAAAGAAGCTTTTCCGTTTCAAGGAAATTTACTATGTTCGAACTGAGAATATGCTCCAAAATTCTACATGAAACCGATGTCAACGATATTGGCCTGTAATTGTATGGGTCAGTTCTCTTTCCTTTCTTATACACGGGAGTCACCTGCGCTTTTTTCCAATCACTAGGAACTTTGCGCTGAATTAAAGACTCACTATAAATGCAAGCTAAGTAGGGGGCCAATGCCGCAGAATAGTCTTTGTAAAACCGAACTGGTATTCCATCCGGACCATCAGACTTTTTCGTATTTAGCTCTCTCAGCTGCTTCTCTACACCGGAAATACCTATTGCTATGTCCCCCATTTCGGAATTAGTACGTTGATTAAATGATGGTATATTTGTGCGGTCCTCCTGCGAGAAAGATTTCTTAAAGGTTAAATTTAGAACTTCAGCTTTCCGTTTGCTTTCTTCTATTACTGCCCCGGAATGATCAACTAGTGACTGGACAGTGGGCTTTGACCCGCTTATCGATTTTACATAGGACCAGAATTTTTTCGGGTTCTCGGAAAGATCTTTTGCTAAGGTATGGCTGTGATAATTATTGTATGCTTCACGCATCGATCTTTTTATAGACGCACGAATCTCTACTAACTTTTGCCTGTCATCATTTGCGTGTTCTTTTTTTGAATCGAGAGTGCAACAGCCTTTGCTTTCTCAGCAGCTTTCTAACATTGTTATTATACCACGGTGGATCTTTTCCATCCTTAATCGTCTTTACTGGCACATATTTCTCTAACCCTTCATTAACAATGCATTTAAATTTAGTCCACAATTCCTCTACAGCCATAGTCCCAGAATTAAACGATGCCCATTCATTTTCTAAGTGCGATCGTAACATTTGCTTGTCAGCTTTTCCCAACAAAAACACGCTCCTAGCCTTCTTGACTGGTTTATGAACTTAGACAAGTTTCAATGATCACCACAAAAACTGAAATATATATAGATAGAGGGAGAAGGAGATGAACTGTAGAGGCAGATTGAACAGAGGGAGGAGGAAGAGATGGAGGTCAGGGGGTGGGGTGGAAGAGATGGATCAGGAGAGGGGAAGAAGGGGTTGAGCAGAGAGCGAGAGGATTTGATGGGATATAGATTGTGAGAGTATGGAACAAATAAATATATATCCAGGCAATGGCAGGTTTTCAGCTAGCCAGAATAAAAAACATTTTTTTTGTTTTGTTAAGTATGGTATCAAAAGAAATCCTCCAATAATGTTTAATAATTTAGAGCTTACCTGAATAGTACACAACTTTATATTCCTGAATTCTTACTGCTCCAATTTCTCCTATAGGTCCTGCTGCTCCACTGTTGGGATGAAATAAAACCTGAAATAATAAAATAATGTTTTTTTTTTTTCTTTTTTAGCTTAAATATTACAATACGAAATGCAACACATAGGCATTATATCTATCAGCCAGTCTAACAGTAGCTAAAGCTGATGAAACTGCAGATCATTTATCCCTTGTCTTGGTATAACTAATTTTGATGGTCACTTCATGGTGGCTCACCCTGTTGCATTGGCACATGAGGGCAGCATCATATTGTGTTTAGTCATATGAAGCGCACAGCGATTAAGTGAACTATTGGTCAAACTCCAGGATAAGAGTCGAGCAAAGAATGCCACATTACCATATTACTGTTGACAATATGTGGGGAAGGTTACAGAGGCAATTGAAGAAAGGGTGTGACATTACCACATTACAGTGGACAATATGTGGTGGAGATAATGCATCAAAATATGACAGAGAATGTCAGCATTTGACTGGTATCAGCAAACACTAGATTTTAAAGTTAGAAGCTCCATCATTAAGCAAGGATAACACAGCCGACTCTTATTCCTCTTCCTCTGGCAGATTACTGTAGTCAAGGTGGAATGAGATAGTACTTACTTAAGAGAAATAATCAGCAACTATATTTCCTGACTCTCAAAGGTGACAAATATTTGTGGTGTGTTGAGAGATGAGATCAAGGTGTTAGAATTGTAGTGGGGTGACACCAGTTGACAACTAGTGCCCATTGGTTTGTTGTTGGCATATATGTCCAAGGAATGTCACCTGCACATGTGACTTGCCTCAATTAATAACCACACCAACTTTGTGTATAGTGGTGAGAACTAGTATGAGGTGCCATATGTGGCAGTGATGGATGGAGGAGAAATTCATAGTCTCATTTGAGTAGGTGTAACAGGCTTCTAGTTTGAAAAGAAAAGAGAGAAAAATAGAGGGAAAAATAATAAAGCTATCAATGAATACTGACACACATGTTGCATCTTTCAGTTCATAAGGTCTTTGAGAGAATGACAATGTCATTGGCAAATCACAAGGTTTTTATTTCTCTCCCTGACCTTTAATTCTGATTCAAAATTTCTCCTTACATTCCTTTGCAATTGTCTCAGTTAACTGGCTGGATCTACAAAAGCTATCAGCAATACACAGTGAATATCATCTACTCCAGGACCATTGTTTCATTTAAATCTTTCAGTGCTCTGTCAAATTTTTCTAGCAGTGTCATACCTCTTATCTAATCTTTATCTACTTTCTCTTCCCTATCTGCAATATTGCCTTCAAATTCATCTCCTTGTATAGCCACTCTATATATTCATACTACCTTTCACTTCCCCTTCCTTGAAATTCTGTAGATAATCCGCATTATTGCGTATTCTTGTATATGTGTTTGTATTATTATCTATAATGTAATATGAACTTGAGACATGCAAGTCATATCACCATATTCTGTCTGTTTTAGTACCAAACAGGATGTCTAGGTTGAGCAATGGACAAGAAGTTATATCATTTGCACCAGCTACTATGATCATAGCATGGTAGGTACAGATGGCGCAGCTGCAATAAAATAAAAGCTGATACACACCGTCTGTGTTTCATTACCAAAAAATGTTCTGAAGTAGTTTCATGCCATGTCCAATAACAAAATGACTGTCTGGTAGTCTTTGTTCTGCTGCTGTATGCAGTAGAGACCTGCTCTCTTTTACATGTCACTTCTTATCGTAAGCAGTGCACAAAAACTGAGGATTAACAGTTTCAGTTGTAATTTGTATCAGAGAGGCACATGGAACAGACGAGAATAGAGTATGTATCCATTGGCAAGATATGCCTATTATGGTACTGGTACTGGGGTTTACCAATGAAAAATATTCCACCCACATATGATTGGAGGAATGTGTCACCATAATTATAAATTTAACTTGTTGGTGTGACTCATACAGCAGTGAAATTTTATTTTGGAATAAAAGCTGTCTTGGTTGTAACTAAGATGTCTTTATTTCAAAATACAATTATAGATGTGGTTAATCACCCAAGTACTTTTTATGAGATGAGACAAATCAGTTTACACCTATTACACATCATGTCACCAATTGAACTGCTTGACCTGGCAACTGGTGTCCCACTGGACCGCGTAAGCTTGTTGGTCAGAGATTCCATTTTTGTTAGTGTTCCCACAATAGCTTGACTGATAAGCCCTTAAACCTCAAATATCTGCACTTAGAAATGTTTTTGGGATATTGAGATACTTTGCATATTTTCACTCAATATTGTTCTTTGGAATACAGATCTGATAACTGTAAATAGGCTATATGTAAAGGTGACTTTAATAATGGAAACTCCAGGTTAGCATTCAACAATATAATTAGGACAGTTTACAACTCACTGCAAAAATGTAATCTCAAGCTGCAACAGGCACATAGAAAAGACACACACATACAACACTTAAGCTATTGGCCATTGGCCTTTTTCTGAAAAAAGAACAATCACATAAGCAACCTTCAGCCACACAACGATTATCTTTGGCTGTTGCACTCCGAATCATGCACTATGGTGAGGGAATAGGAGAGGGGTGGGGAGTGAGGACCATAAGGTTGCGTCACTGCGGTGGGGATGGATACAGCACAGTGTAACAGAATGGAACGAGTTGCAGCTTAGAAATGGAGTGGGGAGGCTGGAGTGGGGAGGAAAGGAAAGTAAAATGAAACAAAATAAAACAAAAAGAACAAACACACACACACACACACACACACAAAGCACAAAATGGGAGAGGTGCAGGATAGAGAGGATAGGAACTGTTGGGTGTGGAGGAAGAAGGGGGTTATCATAGGTTGAGACTTGGATAATTTCTGGATTGGAGAATGTACTGCCAAAATTATCCATGCCTCAACTTACAATAAACCTCTCGTGTGTGTGTGTGTGTGTGTGTGTGTGTGTGTGTGTGTGTGTGTGTGCGTGTGTTTGTTTCTTTTATGTGCTGATTGTGGTGAGTTGTAAATGTCCCTTATTATATTGTTAAAGGTGACTTTATATTTTTATGATCAAAATATTTATTTATTCATCAATATTCAAGTTGTCTCATTCAAAGTAATAACCCTCAGACACAATACACTTGTGCCAACACTTCTTCTAATCCTTGAATCACTTCTCATAAGCACTTTTTGGTACAGCCTTAAGTAGCCTACTCTCAGTGATGGAGTTTTTATTTCCTCAGTTGTTGTAAATCTTTATCCTTTCATAGGTCTCTTCAGTTTTGGAGACAGGAAAAAGTCACAGGGGTCTAAATGCAGTGAATATGGGGCTGAGGCACGATTGTCATGTTGTTTTGGCCAAAAAATCTCTGACAAGCAAGGGGCATTATCATGATGCAAAATCCATTAATTGTTTTTCCTCAGTTATGGACATTTTCTCATATTGCTTCTTGCAAATGGCTCATAATGTCAAGGCAATACTCCTTACTGACAGCACAACCTTGAGGCAAAAATTCATAATGTATTACACCATGGTAATTGGAAAAAAAATGACTAAAACTTTGACATTTGATCAAACTTAGCATTTCAGTCTTCTTTCTCTGGTATGCTTCCACTGGAATGATAAGGCCTTGGTTTCATATCATAAGCAAAAACCCATGTTCTGTCACCAGTTATGAGTCTGTGGAGCAAATCAGGATCATCATTGACACCATTCAAGAGCTATCGATTGATTTATTCATTCATTTATTCACCATTTATCATTTACACGATATGGGTTTTGTCAATGTGCATACATAAAGAAAAATACTTATAATATTTAACAGAATATATAGCTACAATATAACACACTGTACTATATACAAATGATTCTTTTTCTTATTTCGCTAAAGGATTTTTTAAATTTTTTTTTTAATTTTTTTTTTTATTTTTATTTCTTTATTTAAATTCTGATTATTTTTCATTGAAATAGTCTTCTCTTGTATAATAGCTTTTTCTAATGAGAAACATTTTAACAGCTTTTTTGTATTTGAACATATTATCTATTTGTTTAATTTCATGAGGCAACTTATTGTAAATCTTTAGTCCTTGGTAATCACTGCTGTTTTGGATTCTCAATTTGCTTTTTCTGGGCAGGTGCAGGTGTTCCCTTATTCTTGTATTATGATTATGTGTAGTGCTGTTTGTGGCATAGCAATGTACATTTTTTCTCACATATACTACTGTTTGGAAAATATATATTCACAAGCAACAGACATATATCCAGATCTTAAAACAATTCAAGGCAGTCAGCCTTTTTGTTCTGTTTTGTTATTATCTGAAGAGCCCTCTTCTGCAATATGAATTTTTTTTAATGTTCTGCGTGTCTGAGCCCCAGAAGTTGATATCGTATTAAGGAGTGAATGAATGTATGCATGATATGTTACTTTGAGGCAGCTACTGTTACATACGGATGCTTGTACACTCAAAGAAGAGCATGCAGATGAAATTCTTGTAGCTATCCTTGAGCTATGTTCTCTCCATTTCAGTTGATTATGTATATCCAGCCCCAAAAATTTTGTGTTTATTACACAGTTCATGGAGTCACCATTTAGATTTAATAGTGTTTATTTTATTTATAGCAAAATTCATACTGCGTGTCTTACTGATATTAATGGTTACTTTATTTGCCTCTGACCATTTGTGTATATCTTTCAATAAGTTTTTGGCTTTACTTAGCAGTATTTCTTGTGTCTTGCCTGTAATTATTATGTTGCTGTCATCAGCAAACAGAATTTTGTCTCCATGAGCAACACTTTCTGGGATATATAGAATTGGGTCCAATATACTCTCCTTTGGGACTACAATATTAATTCATTTAGCACCTGACAGAAGTTTCTCTATACTCTTGGGATTTTTATTGGGCTGTGAAATTTCTACTCTATGTACCCTATTTGTAAGATATGATTGGAACCATTTGTTTACTACTCCTCTTATACCTACTAGTGCCTCTAGTTTGTGGAGTATTTTATGATCTACTGTGTCAAACACCTTGGACAAATCTAAAAAGATGCCTGTTACAGTCACCTCTATCCATGGCTTCCATAATGACTTGTGAATTCTGCTATTGCTGCCTGTGTACTGCTGTTTTGCCTGAATTCAAATTGCGATTTTGTTAGCAAATTATATTTATTGGGGTAATCCATAAGTCTGTCTTTCATTATTGTTTCAATTATCTTTGAAAATGAAGAAAACAGTGATACTGGTCTATAATATTCTATGTTTTCCATATCTTCCTTTTTGTGTACTGGTAAGACTCCAGCTTACTTCAAGTACTCAGGAAAGATACCTGAGCTGAAAGATTCATTTATAATATATGTTACAGGCCCCTTTATGCTTTCTATACTTTCCTTTAGCACACACGTTGGGATTTCATCAAGGCTTGAGGATTTTTTATTTTTTTAACCTATGGACTCCGTTTCTGACTTCCTGCTCAGTATTAGGTAACAGTACCATTGAATTTGTTGAATGGCTTCTGGCATGCAATGCACATGATTTGGAACGCTTTTCTGTAATTCTGTTGCAGTACTAGTGAAGTAACTGTTTATGAAATTGGCCAGATCATTAGGATTACTAATTAATCATTCTCTATCTCTTATTTGAGATATGATTTCTCCTTCCCTGTTTCCTTTCTTACCACTGTCCAAATTACTTTACTTTTATTTTTTGAATTGCATATGATGTTATCATTCATAGCTCTCTTTGCTTCCAGCAACACCTTCCAGTATATCCTTTTGTATTTATGATAGTAATATAGAAACTCTGGGTCACATCACTGACTTTTTAGTAAGCTATGGAATTTGAAAGTTTGGGAGGAATTAATAATTCCCTTGGTGACCCATTTCTTATTTTCTGTACCTCCAACAGTACGTAATACTATTGTGAATGATTCCTCAAATTTTAATTTAAGCACTGATGCAAATTTACAGTACTTAGCTTCAACATTTTCCTCAGCATACACTTCCTCCCAGGTCTAACAGTGTAGTTGCTCTGAAAAATCACTCATTTTTTATTTGGAAAAAACCTGTTTGTAACCTTGCCTCCTGTGTCATTTCTCTACACTTAAATTGATATTAGCAACTTGGCAAGAATGGTCACAAAATCCCAGCTTTGTACATTTATGCCACATTTGTTTTTATCAATATTAGTTATTGTGTGATCTATTAATGAAGCTGATGTTTTGGTGATCCTTGTTGCCCAATATACTACATGTGTGATCCCAAAGCTATACAGAATATTCTGATAAGAGTTACTAACTTCATTGTTTTTGCTTGTTTATGCTCAATTTTATATTAATATCTCCACACAATATTACATTTCCCTTAAATTTGCATTTCATGTCCTTTAACAATGCTCATGTGATGGTCCTTCTGAGCAAAATGGATAAGTTTTGGAACCAACTTCACTAACACAAGTCTTACATCTGAAAAACTGCATGACATGAGCTGACCGATATGCCACCATCCTCAGCAACTTTTCTTATGGTACTTCAATGATTTTCCAAAAGAATTTTCTGCACAGCTTGGAAAATATCATCTATTGTTAATGAGCTGGAGCATCCAGAGCGAGATTCATCATTGGTGTGTAGAAGAGCTTGTACAGCTTGTAAACATTTATTTTACCTTATAGCAGACTCACTGAATGCCACGGTTAAAATTTTAAGTGGTTTAGCACTCTTGATTCCATTTTTCAAACAAAATTCTTTGCTCCATATTTTGTAATAATAGAAAATCACAGAGCACACTAAAACTCATCTAACCTTTCTATCAGTCAAAAACAAGTTTTGAACAGCCCTCATGTGTGTGTGTGTGTGTGTGTGTGTGTGTGTGTGTGTGCCGCAACCATGCACATAGTTCAGCTTCAAAATCTAAACTTTTTTGTTTGGTTTTGTGTGCTTAAGAGTGTTTCAGTACTACCAGAAAGTAGTCACCTTTTCAACTGCGAGAAGTAGACATAAACCTGACAGTGATTTAAGGAATAATGAAAACAATAAGCTGATACTTTAATCTTAGCTACAGCCAAACAGGTCAGAAAGGTCTACAACAGAAAATCAAATAATTGAAGTCTGGGATAAATATATGGAAATGATAAAATATATAACTTATCTTTCAGTTGTACATGTAACTATATTTTATGTCATGTTCAGTTATCTTAATAAGTAAACTTGGAATTTCAAAACAGGAAGACTATTTGGTGATGTATTAAAATGTTCAGTTAAGGAGTCTGCATGAGATTTTTTTGTTGCGCCTTGGTTGCACAGTGGTAGAGTGCCAGACTACAAATCCAAAGGTCGCAGGTTTGATCCCTGCCAGGTCCTAGGATTTTAATCTGTCACTTTTCACTTCTTTCACCTCTGGCAGTATTGCTCATGTGAAAAATACTGAGTAGCACCGTGGTTCGGAACCCACGTTAAACTGTAGGTCCCCCTATAACTGGCTGGGTAAGTCAGTTCGAAGGTCGGAGGAAGGCAACGGCATACCACTTCCAAAGAAGACCATGTCTAGTAAAGCACTGTGGTGTTCAAACCAATCTTCGGATTGCTGACTGCTTTTTTTCCTTACTTAAAAAAGTGAAATCCATAAGCATTTATGACCTAAGACTTACATATGATGTGACAACACTTTAATGGAGTTTCATATGTGGCATCCTA
The DNA here is from genome assembly GCA_026315105.1 of Locusta migratoria. Classification (NCBI taxonomy): domain Eukaryota; kingdom Metazoa; phylum Arthropoda; class Insecta; order Orthoptera; family Acrididae; genus Locusta; species Locusta migratoria. The sequence continues at coordinate 548,411,929 of CM048745.1, read as the reverse complement.
TCATCATCATCATCATATTGCACAGTTTCCAGCCACAGGTTGGGTCTGTTTGGAACACAAGCCCCATCACTTCCTCCTGTCTTCCCGCAATCTCTCTGTTCTCACTCTGGCCCAGTCCTCTCCTCTCTTCTTGACACACTCAACCTTTTAGCCATCTATCCCTTGGTCTTCCTCTTGGTCATTTCTTCTGCATCTGTATTTTGTGCATCCTCCTGGGGATCCTCTTCTCCTCCGTTCTCTTTAAATGGCCATACCACTGCAGTCTTGATCTCTCTCCATCCTACCCTGTAAGGGCTCCACTTTCACTATTTCCTTGATCTTCTCATTCCTTGTCCTGTCTCTTCTTGTCACCCCTGTTCTACTTGCAGAAATTTCATTTCCCCTGCTTGTATTATGCTCATCTCTCTTTTTGTTGTTACCCAAGTTTCCAATGCATAGGTCAATGTCAGAACACAATAACTTTGGTATAGCACTCCTTTACTTTTCTGTGATACATCCTTATCCACTCTAAACTCCTAACACTTATCAGAAATACATCTGTCTGCCTGGCACATTTTGTAATCTCTTTGTTATTTCTCCCATTTTCCTCAATTACACTTCCCAGGCACTTGAAGCTTTCTACCTTCTGCAGCTGTTCACCTCATAGTGTTATTCTCTTTACTGATCTAATCTTCACTGATCTGATTGCATGTGTTATGGGGCACAATTTAACATATGACATGAGTAATAATACTAATAAGTACAAAGAGCAAGCACATGTCAAGATTTATTTAATATAAATGTTTTTAAAGTTGCAAGATAAGTCAAGAAGCAAAGTCTCCTGTTTTACATTTCTGACTCTGGCCAGGGCATATTTGCCTTTTTTGTTGCTGTGACAGGAGTATTTTGTTTGCATAATGAAACAACAATAACTAACAAAATACAGTACCATAAATTTTTAGGTCCACTATTGTTTAGACATCTGAGTCTCAGCAACTCAAGGCCATCATATCTCAACAATGGATGATTATTGGATGAAAAAATTTTGTTCTGAATTTATCCATATATCTACCTTCAACCAAAGTTTGAACTGATGTTACAAGTTTAAAGTGTAGAAGTTGACGTGCTTCCAAAACCTCCAAGAAAAGAATGATGTACATAAAAATAGTGACAATTACTGAGCACTAATTTCAGTCCAGATGACATCTTTTGCAAAAGGAATTAATCGATTGGTACAGTCTGTGTGGATGCCAGGCCAGCTCAGGTTTGTAGATCAAATTTTATTTACATACTGCAACATACTTAAAGTAAGGCAAATGTTCTAATAGATATACATACAAATGGGAACTGGTCCTGGCTGAACCAAAAAGACACCCCCCTCTCAACAAAACCATGATTATGTGCCTGCCATTTTCAAATATTTGTTTTATAGCACTACCATACTGTAACAAGTACCTTTTCATTTAATTAATTTGTGCAATTTCATCAGGTAATTTACATTTTTCTGATTGAAGTCTTTCCTGAGAATGAGTTCAGCCAAATTCTTCTAACAGAATGAGTATATAAATGTGTCTGCCTCATCACTGTATGATCTAAGTAATGCAACTTCCGTGGATGCAGATTCTACATTTACATCCACATAGGCCTACATACACTACAGGCCACTGTCATAGAGACTACTTCATAACAATAAATATTATCAATTTCATGTATTTTTATTGCAAAGGAATCAACACAAAGGAAGAGAATCGAACAAAGAACCTGATATTAAGTATTAAGAAGAGTGAAATCAAATGCCACCAAGTGTTTGAAAAACATCAAATCCCTAGAAAGAGATGGAATTTCCAGAGAAATGCTAAATGAGATGGAAGAGGAAGGCATGCATGTCCTACATTTAATATGTAATATGGTGTGGAAAACAGCGGAATAGCCTAATGACTGGACTATGTTTTAATCCTCTGCACAAAACAGGATCAGTTAGGGCTTTTTCCAACTATAGGACCATAGCATTAATATCACACAAGAGTTAAGTCTTCCTATATACAATGAATCAATGCATTCTTCAGTTTTACATTTCCACAGAACAAGCAGGTTTTGTGTCAGGTAAAGGTACTCAAGAGGTAGTCTTGCATTTAAGGAAGATAACTGAACAATGTCATGAGTTCTGTGACCCTGCCTACATCTGTTTCCTAGATTACAAAAAGACCTTTCATTGTGTCATGTGGGACAAGTTGTGGCACATGCTCACTGAGTATAGGGTTCCAAAACACCTGGTATCCTTACTAAGAGGTCTTTATAATAGCCAACCACAACCATAAAAGTAGATGGTGAATACTCAGAGTTTTTTGATGTGACAAATGGCATTATATGTACTGTCACCTCAGCTCTACAACATCCATGCAGAACATGTAATTGAGAAAGCGTTAAATGACTGGAATGGTGGAATTTCAATTGGCAGCAGGAAAATCAACAATTTGCACTTCACAAATGATACTACATACATAGCAGAAAGTGAGGAAGAACTTGGTGATTTGCTCTCATGAGTGAAAGGTATTAGTCTAAATTTTGGACAAGAGATAAACATGAAAGAAACTAAACTGATGGTTATAAATTGCCAAGGCATGGATTAACACCAACTCACAGGGTGTTTAAAGGCTTTGAAATAGTGAGTGATTATGTATATCTAGGCTCTCCGATCAATTACACAGGAAATCATGACAAAGAGATAAGATGACAAATCATTCTTGCCCGAGCCATAATGGTCAAACCCACCAAGATCTGGCAGAATCGAGCAATATCCAAGACAACAAAGATGTGCTTGGTGAAAGCATTGGTGTTTCCTTTATTCTTACATGGATGCGAGACCTGGACTGTGAAAGGTAGTGATAAGAACTGCATTTATGCCTACAAGATGTGGTGTTGGATGCTTCAATAATAGAAGAAGTTCACATAATCAGAAGGTTACATTCTCATGTTAGCCAAAAATACCTTCAGTTCCTTGGGCACATCTTGAGAAGGAAAGGGGATAATTTAGAGAAAACCATCTTCCAGGCAAAAACTGAAGGCAGAAGACCACGAGGGAGTGCAGCAAGCATGGTTGGATCAAGTGAAGAAGATCACCAGCCTACCTCTTCACATCATATTAAGAAAGACTGAAGATCACTGTGGATGGAGACATCTGACTGAAGTTTCAACTATCTAACAGTGAATGAGGAAATGAGGTCACAATACTCAGCAATGAGTAAAATGACTAATGATGATGAATAATGTCTTTGCATAAAGAGTGAGGGAAATAATATCATCCTCTTTACCTCTGAGTTTCTTTTCTTATTATGATGTTTCCTATGCAAAATGGAGGATGGTGGCAGTAAAACTGTCACATTGTCCTTCTATAATACCTTAGCTCTAAATATACCCAACAAATTTATAAGAATCATATCAATTTCCTTTCAATGATTCCATTAAGTTCCCTAAGTACACAAAATTTGATCCTCATCCACCAGACAGAAACTTCATTCATTTTATGCTATTATAAAACTGTAGTCAAAGATCATTATCTTTACCTCATGAGCTTCCTTTGATTTTCCTGTTAGGACACCTTGAACATTCATACCATCAAAGTACCTGTCGTTCGGAAGTGAGATGTTGCAGACTGCAGCAATAGTTGGGAGAACATCAACAGCAGACAACAAAGCATTGGATGACCTTCCTGGCTGAAAAACAGAAACAATGTTGTACATAATCAAACATATCATATTCTGAAAGTTTTCTTTGTATTAGATCACTACACAAGTAAATATGATTAAAGCAGACTCACTGCATTTATAAAGTTTCAAATTATGAATACAATAAAGTTGGAATCATAAACCATGAGATAATGGGCATATTCTTGTCTACCATAAATTATCTAAATATCATGATCTCATACATACAAATCCTTGTTTGAATTCTAAGGAATAATGTAAATACTAAATTAAACTCTTTCGAAATTCGCAGTAGTCCTAATAATTATATGTAATTATATTGTAGTGTTTATAATCTATTAAAATCTTGTGCTGACATGATAGGATCAGTGCTGAGCTACCTTTGAAATGCATCAACTGATTAACAGTGAGCGCAACTTGTGAGTCAAGGTCGGACGTGCGGTTGAAGAGTGCTAATAAAAGATAAGGAATTTAGGTAGTAATAAATTGTAATTTAAAGTTTTTAACTAATTAAATACATTCACTGACGTGCTCTTGAACCCCACCAATAAAAGTTTTTCTTTTATTTGCCTATTGTTTTAATAATCACAAAAAGTCAGTCTTGTTTACATACTGCTGTTAGGCCTAATTACCGAGGGAGCACCTTTAGAGTGACACTTCAGTTTTAAGTGCACTTTCTAATAGTTTCCATACATATCAGTGTCTAATATGTAATTATATTTGTGGTTAATATATATATATATATATGATAGTTATCAATTAAGTAAATTTCATAATAAATTTGTAAACAAACATGAATCCCAAGTGTGTGAGCTGCAGTAGGAAAGTTGGTTCAGGGGTTTCATGCAGCTTGTAACATTTCTATAAATGCATACCCTATATTTCTACCCAATAGTTCAGTCCAAAATCTTAATACATTTCTGTCCCAAAAAGCTATATCATTGGTATAAAGTGATATTAGTACCCATATAAAACGTTCTAATCAGCTATTTTTCATTATAATACCTTTACTAAAACTCGAATGCAAACGATTTATATTACTCAACTAAGACAAAAAAAGTTTTAGTAACCATAAACAACATAATATATAAAATAGTATTCTGAAACCCATTTACCTACTATACACATACATCACAAACTTGTTTATTAATGTTCAAAGAAGTTTCGGGCATGCAGCCGCATAAAGTTTACTACTTCTAATATTTCGGCTGAGAAACATTCAGCCATCTTCAGAGACTCTCTCTGAAGATGGCTGAATGTTTCTCAGCCGAAATATTAGAAGAAGTAAACTTTATGCGGCTGCACGCCTGAAACGTCTTTGAACAGTCATTGGGCCGCAAAAACATGAAGTTGTTTATTAATATTTAGTTGGTTTTAATGATTCAATTATCATTGGCATTTGATACAAATAAGCAAATATTATAAATAAAAATAGGCCAACAAAACCTATTACCTCACTAGAATCATTATAATGCACTGGCAACAAATATTGCCCTCACAGATGCAATTAATGCTAATCACATGAGTAATTACCAAATAAATAAATATAATGATACTTTTCAAATCCAGGTAAATGCTGATCACAAACAAACAAAATAACTACACCAAAATACATTCAATAAAATAACACACCATTTGATGACACACGCAAATTCAACTAAACTGTCACACAAAATGTCAAAACATTATATTTGTGTTGATAAACAAAATGACGCCATTTTTCCAAGTCAAAATAAAACATATGTCAACAACACATTTCAAAATGCATTTATGACCACACAAGACAACACACACTGATTTAAGAAAACAAAATACTTAAATTATAAACTTTATTTACATAATTATTTTTCTATGTTCAACAGTCTTAAAAATTGTTTATTTTAGTGACAATAATTTGTATTGAGAGGTGAAAGAGTGGAAGAAAAAGTTTGCCATTAGGGACACTGTCTGCTTGGATGTAGAAGAGACAGGTGGTAGAGGATTTAGGTTGCCTGTGCAAAGATTTCACTATAGAAGATGATGATGATGTAGTGGGTGGAGTGGGAAGCAATATTGATAGGGATCAGGGCTACAGTATTGAGTGTGACTTGGTGAAAATAGCCTCTGCAACAGCCCACACAAATATTGGTCTGGTGCCTGCTTTCATGCAACATGATCAGCCCCAGTTGAACCGCTCTGTCAGGAGGGTGATTATGGAGTTAGATCAGTTGCGTAGAGTGGCCACTCTGTCAGACATTGGTTTGGTTCCTGTTGAGTCTATAGATAGGTGGGACTTTACAATGCATGGCCTACACCACAATAAGAAAGGAAAGGGTAAACTGACTGGGCTAAAAGGAAAAACCTGCAATTCATGAATGTACTGTCAAATGGGGTGATTTCAGACAGTTTTGAAATTATTTTCACTATAACTTTCAGAGGTTTTTTCAGATTTCATTGTTTTTTTTTTTTTTTTTTTCCTTCATGGAAGTGGTGGGATATATGCATAACCAATAAAATATCCTAGAAGCAGAATGTCCATGTGCATCTTATTTTGCCTGAGACAGACAAATAAAGTGTCCTAAATCACACCATTGACTGGAGTGATTTTGGACACACCTGTATTTTCAATCTGTGTCCAGAGTTTTGAACTGTATGGGGTTATTTTGGACACAAATTGACTTTTTTCATTCTACTTTTTTGTTTGTTTGTTTTTAGTGACAACATATTTTAAGGACGTCCATCATTAAAATAAGGGTTAAGGATTGAGATAAGGAATTTTACTTATTTAAGGCTTTTCTATGCATTAATTTACCAGACCGAATATCTAGAAATGCTTTCCTTAAAATTTCTGGGTCATAATTACACTGATCTTGAACACCTTTCTTACTTTTAAACATTCTTGGCATTGTCCAAAATCAGCCCCAACAAAGTATACAATTTCGAAAAAACCTCCATTACTTCGAAACTTCACACAAAACTCCTGAGAAACTGGTAAAAAACTTCTCACAGTGTCGCTGCCTAATGATCTCTTTGGCAACTGATGCTAGAATACTTTTCCGCCAGGTGCAACAACAGAAAATTTCCACTCCATAACACAGCGAGAACTTTCGACAATGAGACTGTCCAACTGGTTATTGCATCGTTAAACACTTGATCTTAATGCGGGAGTGTGGGATGCAGGAAATAAAATGTCATGCATAAAATAAGAAGCTCGTGGAGGTGCAGATTAGCACTAATTCATTGCTATACAGCAGGAAAGGAAGGTAAACCATATCGTCTGAAATCACCCCATCTGACAGTACCTCTTTTTTAGGCTAAGACCAGGGTCCAATGGCAAGCTCAGGCAGGCATGTGCTAAAGACGCTCAAAACTCACATAAATCCAACAAAAGTAAAGTAAAAAGTAATATTACCACCTTTCATCAAAATATTGGGGGATTAAAGAATAAAATTGAGTCTCACAAAAGCAAAATAAAAAATAATGTGACTATCTTTCACCAAACTATTGGGGGATTAAAGAACAAAGTAGATGAGCTTCTGGTTTCTTTAGATGACATAGAATCAGAGAATGTAATAGATATACTATGCCTATATGAGCATCACATTGTGATGGATATGGAAAAGGTAAACATAAGCAGTTACAAACTAGCAGAACATGTGAATAGAGATAATAAGATGAGAGGAGGACTTGCGATCGATGTCAAAAGTTATCACTGTGTAAAAAGTTTAGAAGGACAAAAGTTTTGTATAGAGCATGTGTCTGACAGCTTAAACTGAATAAAAGTCCTTCTTTTATAATTGTAACAGTATATAGATCCCCTTCAGGAAACTTTCAGTTATTTATGGAAAATTTGAATACCTTGTTGTGCTATCTGTCAGATAAGTGAAAAAAAAAATTATTATTTGTGGGGATTTCAATGTTGACTCACTAAAGGAACGTAATAGGAAGAATAACCTGGAAATCTTACTCAGTTCTTTTGGGTTCTTTCAATTTGTCATCAGTAATTGATTTTCCTACTCGGGCAGTAAAGGACAACAGCACACTGATAGATAACTTTTTTATAGACCAAGATAAGTTTAAAAACATAAATGCTTGTCCTGTTGAGAATGGTCTTTCTGATGGTGCACAACTAGTTACAGTAAATACAATAGTTCCTCTCTGTAATTCAAAACAGCTCCCAAAGTTGTGCGTTCAGTTAACAATTCAACAATTAAAATTTCAGGGAAAATCTTCAGCAGTTAGACTGGGATGAGGTGTATAAGGAAGCTGATGCTAATTTAAAATATAACTTATTTCATGATACATTTGTAAGAGTATTTGAAAATTGTTTCCCCAAGAAAATAGTTAAATTCAATGACAAGAATGCATGCAAGAAACCATGGCTTAGTACAGTTAAAGGAATAAAAATATCTTGTAACTGAAAAAGAGAACTGTATCTAACAGCAAGAAAGAGTAATGATCCAGAAACAGTCAAATATTATAAAAGCTACTGTGCTACATTAAGAAAAGTTATTAAAAAGTCCAGAAGCATGTGCATCATGACTGAGATTAGTCCCTCTGATAACGAAATTAAAACAATTTGGAATATTATTACCAGGGAGATAGGGCAACCAAGAGCACAGGGAGACAGCATTACCATCAAAGTGAATGAAAAGTTTACAACTAACAAGCCAGAAGTTGAAAACATTTTTAATAATTATTTTGAAATGTTGTGTAGAAAATAGGCTCTAAATGTTCATTAGAAGAAGCTAGGCAGTTAATGGAAAAGGCCATACCTACATTATTTTATAAAATAGAAATTCCACCCACCCCCATGGACCACAGACATTGCTGAGGTGGGGTGGCTCGCGTGCCTCAATAATGCAGATGGCCGTACCGTAGGTACAACCAGAGCGGAGGGGTATCTGAGGAGAGGCCAGACAAATGTGTGGTTCCTGAAGGGGGGCAGCAGCCTTTTCAGTAGTTACAGGGGCAACAGTCTGGATGATTGACTGAGCTGGCCTTGTAACATCAGCTAACATGGCTTTGACATGCAGTTACTGCGAAAGGCTGAAAACAAGGGGAAACTACAGCCATTACTTTTCCCAAGGACATGCAGCTCTACTGCATGAACATATAATGATGGCGTCTTCTTGAGTAAAATATTCTGGAGGTAAAATAGTTTCCAATTCAGATCTCCGGGCAGGGACTACTCAGGAGGATGTTGTCATCAAGAAAAACAAACAGGCATTCTACAGGTTGGAGTGTGGAATGTTCTAACCCTTAATTGTCTAGGCAAGCTAGAAAATTTGAAAAGAGAAATCGATAGGTTAAAGATAGATGTGGTAGGGGTCAGTGAAGTTTGGTGGCAGGATGAACAGGATTTCTGGCCAGGTGAGTACAGGATTATAAATACAAAATCAGTTGGTGGTAACGCAGGAGTGGGTCTGATAATGAATAAGAAAATAGGAATGTGGGTAAGATACTAAGAACAGCAAAGTGAACGCATTATCGTAGCAAAGATAGACACAAAGCCAACACCGACTACAGTACTGCAGGTTTATATGCCAACTAGCACTGCCGATGATGAGGATACCAATGAAATGTACGTGGAGATAAAAGAAATCATTCAGTAAGTTAAGGGAGACGAAAACTTGATTGTGATGGCAGACTGGAACTCGATAGTAGGAAAGGGAAGAGTAGAAAATGTAGTAGGTGAAAAAGGAAAAAGGAATGAAAGAGGAGATTGCTTGGTGGAATTTCGCGCAGAGCACAATTTAATGATTACCAACACTTGGTTCAAACATCATGAAAGAAGGCTGTATACGTGGAAGAGACCAGGAGACACTGGAAGGTACCAGATTGACTTTATAGTGGTAAGGAACAGATTTAGAAACCAGGTTTTAAACTGTAAGACATACCCAGGGGCAGATATAGATTCTGGCCATAACTTGTTGGTTATGAACTGCAGATTAAAACTTAAGAGACTGCAGAAAGGTAGAAACATTAGGAGATGTAATCCGGTCAAATTGAAAGAACCAGAGGTGATTGGGAGTTTCAGAGGGAGCATTAGGCAAGGATTGGTTGAAATGGGGGAAAGTAATACAGTAGCAGAAGAATGGCTAGCTCTGAGAGATAGGGTAGTGAAGGCAGCAGAAGATTGTATAAGCAGAAGAACAAGGCCTAGTAGAAACCAGTGGATAACACAGGATATATTAAACTTAATTGATGAGAGGAGAAAATATAAAAATTCTGCAAGTGAAGCAGGCAAAGGGGAATACAAATGTCTGAAAAATGAGATTGACAGGAAGTGCAGACTGGTTAAGCAGGAGTGGCTGTAGGACAAATGCTGAACCGTAGAAGAATGCATAACTAGGGGAAAGATGGATACCGCCTACAGGAAGATAAAGGAAGTATTTGGAGACAAGAAAAGCAGCTGTATGCATATCAAGAACTCAGACAGAAAACCAGTACTGGGCAAAGAGGCTAAAGATGAACTGTGGAAGGAATATATAGAAGGCCTATATGAAGGAAATAAACTTGAAGGCAGTATTCTAGAAATTGAAGATGAAGTGGAGGGAGAAGAGATAGGAGATATGATACTGCGAGAAGAATTGACAGAGGGCTGAAGGATTTGAGTCGAAACAAGGCCTCTGGAGTAGACAATATTCTGTCTGAACTGCTGATATCGTTAGGAGAGCCAGTCATGAAATAATTATTCCACCTGGTATGCAAGATGTATGAGACAGGGGAAATACCATCTAACTTCAAGAAGAATATCGCAATTCCCATTCTAAAGAAAGCAAGAGCTGACAAGTGTGAAAATTGCAGAACTATCAGTTTAATAATTCATGGCTGCAAAATACCTACACGAATTATTTACAGAGGAATGGAAAACCTTGTGGAATCTGACCTCAGAGAAGATCAGTTTGGATTTACGAGAAATATAGGAACACGGGAGGCAATACTCACATTACGGCTTATCTTAGAAGGTAGGCTAAGGAAGGGCAAACCTATGTTTTTGGCGTTTGTAGATTTGGAGAAAGGTTTTGACAATGTCAACTGGAATACACTCTTCCAAATTCTGAAGGTAGCAGGAGTAAAATATAGGTAGCAAAGAGTTATATTCAACCTGCACAAAAACCAGACCAGTCGAAGGGCAAGAAAGGGACGCAGAGGTTGGGAAGGGAGTAAGACACAGTTGTAGCCTTTCCCCAATGTTGTTCAATCTATACATTGAGCAAGCGGTGAAAGAATGGAAGGAGAAATTTGGAGAGGGAATTAAAGTTCAGGGAGAAGAAATAAAAAGTTTGTGTTTTGCTGACAACATAGTAATTTTGTCAGAGATTGCAAAGGTGCTGGAAGACCAATTGAATGGAATGGACAGTGTCTTGAAAGGAAGATATAAGATGAACATTAACAAGAGTAAAACGAAGATAATGGATTGTAATATCAGAAAATCAGGTGATGCTGAAGGAATTAGATTAGATAATGAGGCAATAAAAGTTGTAGACGAGTTTTGTTATTTGGTGAGGAAGATAACTTCTCATGGCTAAAGTAAAGAAGATATAAAATGCAGAATGGCTATGGGAAGAAAAGAATTTCTAAAGAAGTGAAACTTGTTAACATCCAATATTAATTTAGATGTCAGTAAGTCCTTTCAGAAAGCATTTGTCTGGAGTGTAGCATTGTATGGGAGTGAAATGTAGACAATAACGAATTCAGACAAAAAGATGATAGAAGCATTTGAAATGTGGGTCTACAGACGAATGATGAAAGTTAGATGGGTAGGTCATGTAACAAATGAGGAGGTGCTTAACTGAATTGGGGAGAAAAGGAGTTTCTGGCATATCCAGACTAAGAGAAGGGATAGATTGGTGCGACACATTCTGAGACATCAAGGAATCATCAACTTAGCATTAGAAGGAAGTGTGTGGGGTAAAAATCGTAGAGGGAGACTAAGGGGTGATTATAGTAAGCAGATTCAAAAGGATGTAGGTTGCCGAACGTATTCTCAGATGAAGAGGCTTGCACAGGACATGGTAGCATGGAGAGCTGCATCAAACCAGTCTGCGTACTGAAGACCACAACAACAACAACAGAAATTCCACCCACCTCTCCTTTTGAAATTAAGAAAATAATAAACTCTTTCAAGAGCAACAGCTCACATGGAACTGATGGTATTTCCAGCAGGGTAATAAAAGCTTGTTCTCAAGAAATAAGTAGGATTCTTAGCCACATATGTAATAGTTCTCTGAGGGGTGTTTTTACTGATAGACTGAAATATACTGTTGTTAAACCATTGCACAAAAAAAGGATATGTCTGATGTCAACAACTACCACCTAATCTCACTTCTGACAGCCTTATCCAAAATTCTTGAGAAAGTAATGTATTCTAGAGTAGCTTCACACTTAGGAAAAAGTAAAATTCTAAAAAATATCAGTTTTGTTTTCAGAAAGGCTTCCCAACAGAAAATGCTAGGTATACTTTCACCAATGAAATATTAAATGCTCTGAATAACAGGACATCACCCACTGGGATTATTATTATTATTATTATTTTTTTTTTTTTTTTTTTGATCTCTCCAAGGCTTTTGATTGTGCAAATCATGGAATTCTTCTAGATAAACTAAAGTATTGTGGTATGAATGGGAGAGTGTACAAATGGCATAATATGCAAAAAGCAACTGATTACTCAAATTGGGGAACAATCAAAAATGGGGTGCCTCAAGGTACAGTCTTGGCCCCTTTGCTGTTCTTAATATATATTAATGGCTTGCCATTCTCTACTGATGAAGATGCAGAGCTGGTTGTTTTTGCTGATGATACTAGTATAGTTGAACACCACAGTGCTTTAATAGGCATGGTCCTGTTCGGAGGTGGTATGCCGTTGCCTTCCTCCGACCTTCAAACTGACTTACCCAGCCAGTTATGGGGGGGGGGGGGGGGGGAGGGGAGGGGACACCTACAGTTTCATTAAGTACTTCTCAGCAAATGGACTATGATTAAATTTTGATAAAACACAGTACATACAGTTCCACACAGTAAATGGAATGACACCATTAATAAATATAGACTTCGATCAGAAATCTGTAGCAAAGGTAGAATATTCAAAATTTTTAGGTGAGGGGATGAGGGGATGAACTGGAAAAAAACACAATGAAGATCTGCTGAAATGTTTCAGTTCAGCTACTTATGCTATTAGTGTAATTGCAAATTCTGGTGATATACATATCAGTAAATTAGCTTACTATGGCTATTTTCATTCTCTGCTTTTGTATGGCATCATTTTCTGAGGTAATTCATCATTTAGTGTATACATTCACTTATGAAATTTGTAATTACCAATCCCACTGCATTCAAAAGCGATAGCAGTGTACATAACTACAACACTAGGAGAAAGAAAGATCTTCACTATTCAAGATTAAATCTAGCTTTGACACAGAAAGGGGTGAATTACGCTGCCACAAAAGTCTTTGGCCACCTACCAAACTGCATCAAAAGCCTGACAGATAGCCAACTAGCATTTAAAAATAAATTAAAAGAATTTCTGAATGGCACCTCCTTTTACACTATGAATGAATTTTTAGATATAAATTGGTAAATCTGAAAAAGAAATAGAAAAATAAAATAAAAGAAAAATAAATTGTGTCATGTAATATTTAGTACAAAGTAATAATTTGTAAAGACACCTTTCATTAACCTGACATGTTCCACTTCATTTTGAAGTGTCGTATTCATGATCTATGGAACAAGTACTAATCTAATCTAATATGAGTAGTGTTTAGGTAACACATTTCATAAAACACTGCCTGTGACAAGAAAGGTTCTGGTTCACTTCCTAATCCAGAATAGTATGGAACATCACATAAGCTGTGGGTAATCCCTTTTCTCACTTTGTACTTTGTTTTATGAATGATGTTTGACCAATATACACAGTAAAACTTACATGAGGTCAGAAAAGTAATAACTATGAGATGGCTTTGTGAATCATGCTTGAAGGTATTGCTCGATTAAAGCATTTCCCGTAAATTATTTATCAATAATTATAAAAACAAAACTGTTTTAGTCATATTTTACTTTTTAAATTGGTTATAATAAAAATAGAAAGTGTGATAAATCAGATTTTATTCATAGAATTATAAAAGTAGATTAGTGTTATCGTCATCAACATAATGTCACCTTTCCATTTATCAATAGGTTAATATTTTTCATAAATATAGTAATATTTGACCAAATTTTTGTTGTATGCAAGAATTAATTAATTAAGCTACTTCCATTTTATTTGGGTGTAACTTCAGTTTCCACATTGTGAAGTAATTTCTGAGGAGAGTTAGGTCAGATGTTAACGTAGTTTCTGTCACATGGATGTCTCTGTGTTGTGATGCTACGGCAATATCATCAGCTGGAATATCAGTGGTGTAAACATTAAAAAGAATGGAAGCAAGAACAGAACCCTGGGGTAGGCCATTGTGAAGCTGTCTAAACCCACTTTCCATGTTGCCGAGATAGATCTTGATCAGATGACCTCTTAGCATTGAGTTCAGAAGTCGCAATAAAATAGGACGAGGAGTGAGATTGTAAAGCTTCAATTAGGAGGCCTTTCTTCCAGATGGTATCATAAGCTGCTGAGAGATCCAGAAAAGCAACAGAAGTGATACACTTCTTTTCTTAACCAGTTTCAATGAAAGATGTCAGTGCTAGGACCTGGTCACAGCAATTACGACCTTGTTTGAAACCAGCTTGTTCAACAGGGATACTAGCAGTGAGAATGGGAACAATATGATTGTAGATGAGTCTCACGAGCAGCTTGTAACACAATGAGAAGTGCAATTGGGCGACAGCTATCTGCACGGTTGGCTAGTTTACCAGGCTGTAAAACAGCTATTACTTTAGCTGTCTTAAAAGCTTTTGGTAGAGAGCTGTCTTTAAGAATGTTATTGAATAAATTTAGAAGCCACATTCAGGTGTTGAGTCCAGTATGTTTAATAAATTCTGGGAAAATACCATTTATACTGGCAGCTCTCCCAGTCTTCACATCAGAGATAGCCACATGCAGTTCGTTTAAGCAAAAAGGTTTTGATACTTCCAGGGGGGCCTGCTGGCATTTCTTAACTTCATTTAGTTTATAGGATATTAATCTGTCAGACTGCTGACATTTTGACTTGGATAGTGCTACGATTCGTTAGGCTATGTCGGAAGGATCAGGATGTGTGGGAGGCAGTTTTTTCTTGGGTGCACTGGTAGACAATTTCCTCAGAAGTGACCAAGCCTTTCTGCTGCTGTGAGTGAAATCTAAACTCTGAACTTTTTTCACACATTTCTCTCTCCTGGCATTATTAAGAGAGTTCAGGAGGAGTCAGTACTGTTTGAATCTTCAGTGCTGATAAATTCATTATACAGGTCTTCAGACTCTTGGCTCCATCCCGGAATATATGTCTTTTTGTAGCCTTGAGGTATACAGGCTTTAGCTGTAGCTTTAAGGAGTGCAGCGAATTTGTCACAATTTTCTATTGTAGGAGGGATGAATCTACTATTGTCCTTTAATTTGGAAGTAAATGCCTCCCAGTCTGCTTTACTGAAATTCCACCTGGGTCTTGGGAAAGATCTTATTAGGTGAATCTTAATCCCAACTGATATCAGCACTGTCATGTGCTGCAACCATGGGAATGTGCCAAGTACCTTCCTCATAACTGATAGAGATGTTATGTCTGATCACAGAAACAAAAACACAGCTCAGGTGAATATCCATGCTTCCAATGGGCTGAGAAAAATGTGCTGGAGTCTTTTGCATAAAAAACCAAGGAAAAGTTATTATTTTCAGCCCATTCAGCTAAGTCTATTCCATTTTCATTATCAGATGAGTACCCCCATTGGCTACAGTGGTTGTTGAAATCGCTGATATATAGGGAAGAGTGTTCGAAAACTGGGAGAACTGTATCTTGCCACTGGATGTTGGGAGGCTTGTAGACATTAACTATGGTAGTACCAGACACTTGCACTGCCAAAACAAATATTTCATCATCACAGCTTTCATGGATTATAGATACATCATCCGAGTCCTGTCTAGCATATGTAGCCACACCATATGTTCTATTGCCTATCTCTCCCACAAGGCTGTAGACCTGGACACTGCCTCTTGCACAATTTTAAGATCTTCTGCATGGGTTTCTTGTAGAGCAAGGACGTCAATATTGTTACTCAGAAGATTTTCACTGAGAAAGTAACATTTTGACCTACTTATCCCTTCAATATTCAAGTGGCACACATTTAGAACTGGACCTACTGCCCTGTTCAGATCGTTTTGTTGACAATTTTGTTTGCCCTTACAAGAGCCATTCAGGATTGTTGTGGTAGCTGACATAGCTGGGAGATCACCATGGTGACAGGACCAGCTACCAGAAATTGTTTTGTACCACATGGGGGGCACGTGGAGCTTTGAGGATTGCTTCCAGACGCGAACAACTTTGCAGTGAAAAACTGGCACAAAAGTTGCAAATTTCACTCATGTGGTTGAAAAGAATGGGAAAAGAAACCTCTGGGATCACAAGACAAGACAAGACAAATCGATGCAGAGAGAAGTCCCGGCAGATGTCAAACTGGCATGGTCATTGTGGCGAGTTGGCAAAATGAAAAAAAATTATACGAGGCGCGTCCAGAAAGTAAGTTCTGTTTGCTTATATAAAATGAACGGGTACAGATACAGAAAAAAATATTGATTGTACGAAAATCTACTACTGTTAAACTACTTTTCTACATAGCTTCCGAAATTTTGTAGGCAATTGTCATAGCATGGCACAAGGCTTTGTTTGCCTTTTTCATAGAATGTTGCCACCTGTGTATTCAACCATGTGGTAACATGTTCTTTCAGCTCGTCATCATCGTTGAAGTATTGTCCACCAAGGACAGATTTTAGGTGTAAGAAGAGGATTACTGTCAAAAGATTTTTTTTCACAATAATGCCTGACCTCACACACTGAATGTGACCAAACAATTCTTACAGAAATTTCAATGGGACCTGTTTGATCATCCTTCATACAGCTCAGACCTCTCTCCTAGCGACTTTCATCTATTCTTACAACTAAAATCTGTCCTTGGTGGTCAACACTTCAACGATGATAAAGAGCTTTCACCACATGGTTGAATACACAGGTGGCAACCTTCTGTGAAGGATGCATGCAAAAACTTGTGGCACACTATGACAAGTGCCTACAAAATTTCGGCAGTTATGTGGAAAAGTAGTTTAAGAGTTGTAGAATTATGTGCAATAAAAATTTCTTCTGTATCTGTGTACAATTTCATTTTATTACCAAATGGAACTTACTTTCTGGACACGCCTCATATTTCATGGAAGAAATTTGGAAACTGATCAACAAAAGTGATGAGATGATGAACTTTGTACTTGGGGTCACCAGTAGGGAAATCGTGAGAGGTGTGAGCCACAGATAAACTACATATCTGAATCCAGAAATGCACTCTATTATTATAATCTATAAGTGCACAACCAGACTGAGAAGATGGCCATGAGCACAGTCTGGCTCCTGCCCCAAAGATGCTGGCCTTCAAGATATGACACACAGAGTTCATTGTTGCAGAGACTGATGTGGTCATGCAGCCACAAGTATGTAAACTTATGTGATTCAGTCAGAATCAGGAAACCAGATAATTTATGGATGCCTTTTACAAGGAAAATGATCATATATGTGTTTTATTGTTGTATCTTGCCAAATAGTTTGCGAGTGTAATCTAGTTCACCAACAGTGTAATGAACAGTAATCTCATGTTCTGCAAGGTTTATATTTATGGCAAGTTTATGACAGACATTATCAAATGAGTGAGCATATTACATTACAGTAGTCTTTATTGAAGTTAGTGAAAATAATTTGCAAAAGATTTAATTCATAATAATGAACAGAGTAATGTTAAACATTTTGGTGTGATTCCCATACACATTCGTACAGTCTACAGTTTTAGTACTCAACATAGAACAGATAAAACTACATAAATGTAGATAGATATCAGAACATGTTGTCAACACTGTGCCTTTGCTGTTTGGAGAGTGATTTCTGTATTCTCAAAAACATTTTTAACCTGAACTTTAAAACATAAATAAATTCTAGTTATGATGAAAAGACAACAAAATGCTATGAGGTATTACAACAGGAAAATCTACATGGCAGTGGTGAGAACATTTGAGAAATGTTATGTACTATATAGAAAGATAGAAAATGTAAAAACTAGAGTACTAACAAGAATGATAAAATTTTAAAAGTCATTCATTGACATTCAAAATGGAATTAAATGATGCAATGTGCTGCACAAATAAGGAAACCATAGTTGTATGATATTGTGCCAACACTCACAAAATTTGTATGAAGTTTATTCAGTAAATTTGATCTCAAGGTCTATCTACACCCAGTCACATTTTTGTAAGAATGAAAAGCTGGCAATACAAAAAATATATTTAAGAAAACTGAATGTATGTCAATGAAACAAAGTTTAATGCGAGTCTGTCCTCATTCCCCAGATCCATGAGCAGTTTCTCACTGAAAATACCAGTCATGTACAGAAAAGTGATCACAATCCTCGAGATATACTTGCAGAAAAGGTAGGTAACCCTATGGAATATCCGAAATATCAGATCAGTACTGAAAAAGAAAGACAAATTGGGTAGTAGATTTAAAATTATAAAGAAATATATTTTGTACTTTTTTTACCTCTATGTGTCCTGGCCATAGCACTAAGCTGGGAACTCTGTGACCTCCTTCCCAAACAGTTTGTTTTGCAGCACTTCCTCCTCCACCTCCATGCAGGACATCTCGTTGCCAAGCTCCTACAAAAGGTCCACTTGAACCAGCTAAGTCACATTTTACTTCCCATGGTCCATTGTCACCTAAAACAATAACAAAGAAATTACTGTTTTCATTTACAACAATATTGCTATCATCAAAATTCTGTTTCCACGTCTTTTGTAAATATTAAGCACTGTATCACCAGAAAGTAAGTTATGAACAAACTGACACATACAAGTACATTAAAATTCAGAATTGAAAACCCACCACCTTAAAGTGTGTAGCTGTAGGAATTTCTATTTAATGAAAATCCACATTTAATTCACAAATGTCTACAAAGCTCTTTGCTATGCAGACTCTTTGTTTACTCACTTCCAACAAAAGTTTCTCTGTACTAAGAAGATGGAAATTGTCTCTTCAGCATATTATGCATTCTCATATTTCCCCTCGCATAAATCTTTATTAGTCCTTCTCACTGTAAAGATGACTGCTGAGCCATAGACAGACTCGAAGAAAAATAAATAAATAAATAAAATAATTAAAAAAAAAATCACATTCACTTAACTTAAATTTTCGGCCACAGCCTTCATCGGAAGACGAAAAACATACATTAACACACTCATTCAAGCTCACATGACCAACATCTGTGGTTGCTGTGGTACAACAAACATCTGGACAGTGAGTGAGTATAAGAGTGAAGGGGAAGGATGCTGGGTAAAGGTGGGGATTGGACATTCCACATTGGATGGTGGACTGTAAAGGTCTGATAGGTAAAAATATGAGATGCAGCATGGAATTCAGTAAAGGGAAGAGGCTGGAAATTGAAAAATGGGTTGTATAGAGATATCTTGCTGGGGAGACAGTAAAATGATAAAAATAAAACTAAAATACATAATAGATAAAAATAAGAAAATAAATAAGAGTGTACTGAAATATTAAATAATAAATAAATTAAAAATAAATAAATAACTAGTAATAGGGCAATTTACAACTCACTGCAAAGACAAGACGAGCCATGACAGGCACATAAAAAAAGACACACACATACAACAATTTCGGCTATCAGCCATGGCATTCTGAAGAAATAGGAACATTCACACAAGCACCCAACACAGTCACACAACCGTCACCTACAGCTGTCACACTTCAAATCATGCTCTGTGGTGTGGAAATAGGGGAGGGAAGGTCGTGTCATGGTGGTGGGGATGGATACAGCACAGCCTTCCAGAGTATGTACATAGCATGAGGCCATTTGGGCAGGGAGGTATCCATCCCCACCACCAAGACCTTCACACCTTCCCTCCTGCCCTTCAACTGCAGAATATGGGAGAGCAAAATCAACACACAATCCTAGACATTCATTACAGCCCCACAGTAATGTGTTTTGAGCCCTTAGAAAATTGAAAGTGTACAGCTCTTTCATCTTCATGGAGGAAAATGTCACTGCTATTGAGTAGCTGGACAAACTCAAGCACACATATCGATGAAGATGACTGAGATTTGATGATTTACTGCCAGGAAGATAGTGCACCACCTCATCTTCTCAAGGAAGATCAACGTTTCCTTGGGAATTATTTCCCTGGCTGGTGTATTGATTATGAAGGACCAATTAAACAACCACCTCACTCCCCACACTTGACACCCCTTAATTTATTACTCTGGGGTTTCATTAATTAACATGTGTATGAGCCTCCCCTACCATATACAGTAATTCAGTTAACCTGAAAATTGAAACCTACACTAATGCTGCACAAGTTATCCCATATTTGCTGCAACAAGTGTACGAAGAAATTGATTACCATTGGCATATTTGCTAGATCACAAATGGTAGTCAGATTGAAGCAAAATGACACTTGAAACTTGAGAATTTTAGCTAGAAAATGACACATTTTCTTAATCTATAAGTTATCTCAATAAATATATACATCACTAGCTTATATGCCTGTGCTTCACAATGGTTGTTAAAGAGGAACCTGTTTATAGGCTATCATGGTTTTTTAGGGTTCCAGACATAGGCCAGCAAAAACAGAATCCTTGTTGGAGCACTCTGTCAATAAACTCAGTTCTCCAAGGCAATAAATCAAATTTAAGTAGAAGTCATTGTCAAAAACGATTAACGTTCAAAGTTTTTCATACAAAAAGTGAAATTAATTTAAGTCCATACTCCGGAAGGATGTAAATTCAATGTTAGGTTGTGTTCATAAAGTTAAGTCTGTGTGTGTAATTGTCTGTTTGGCATAAACTTCTGAAAACATTTCTATCACTGAGATGAGAAATAGTAATAATAACAATAATAATAATAACAGTGCCAGTACTAAACTGTTTCTCTCTCACAGTAAGTGTATGCTGAAGTATTAGTATGTTGCAGTGTTGCAGTGGGGTCAATGTAGTTATTCTGTATACAGTGTATTATAGAAAACACGACGAATGCTGAAAGTCTGGTAATTCAGTCAACAGAGCAGTTCATGTCTGTTGAAATAAAAGGTCATGGTGGTGTCATTGTGCGATAAAGTAAGTCTGGCTAATCGTTGAAGGAATGCTGTCAGCTGATCAGCTGCATATAACTTTCCAATAAATATAGTATTTCCAGGGAATTGTTTTGACTGTGTTAGCAGCATCGGCCACTCTTTCAGCTAATACATGTCTCCACGCCCTGCAGTGATTACTTCATAAAGCATGAAGTTGAAGTTGACCGTGTGTAATAGAAGTCAAATTATAACTCTAAGTACAAGTGTCTCAGCAAAAAAAGACATCTTTCTCTATCTTAATGTTGTCCACACCAAACGTAAGTAATTACAAATTTTAATTACAATGTGTATCGAACAATTATGAAAGCAGAGAGGTTTCTGATGAGTTTGTCTATATAACCTCCTTGAGTTTGTCGCTCAAGTGTATATATTATCTCTAGTGGCAGGCACAGAGCACAAATGTCTCTGGAGTGAGCATTCAGATGCAAAGAACACATTTTGTGTCCTCAGCATTAAGGTGGAAATGTCACATGATATTGGGAAACATCTACTAATGGCTGACTTTATCTTAGTCCTTTTTTGTTTGGTTAAGATGGATGACTTATGTGTAAATGGCCCTTTTAGCAATGCTTCCTCAACTTTCTTGTTGCTTCTGTGACACATTTTTTAGATATTATTTAGTGTTATGTGGTTGCTCTGCAAAAAGGAAGTGGGGCTTCTTTGTGGTACAAACTAATTGTAAGAGCAAATAAATGTATGGAAAGAGTGGATGAATCTCAATATTGCCTGGTAATTCCAGCTTAATGTTGAGAAGATGCACAGAACGCAATGCTCACTCTATAGATATTTCTACTCTATGTACAATTTAGTGGTTATACCTGTCGAAAGATGCACTTATTTTCTTTCCATGACATTGCAAAGCATATGGGATACAGCTAGGAAGAAAAAAAATTGTTTTGTGTCCTAACTGGATGAAATTTTACTTGCAGAGGCAGCGGGTTAGTGTGCTATCATTGGCAATGAATTATTTGCTTCAGGAGGAGGGTTAATTTACTGACCAGAACAACATAAATTATTTATTTCATTGTGAACATAATGAATTATTCCCCTCATTCTATGGGACTGAGTTTTGAAAAAAACATTCAACGGCTGTTGCCAACTTCAACACACAACACCGTTGCCATAAGTAAAATTGTATCACTTCTTGTAGTGTATTACACCATAGTTATGAGAAGGAAAGAAACACAGCAATGCTATAAGTTATTTGGCATACAATGTAACTAATGTCACCTCACTTTGTCCTTTCCTGTACTATGGCATTTTTGGGCCATTCCTAAACACAGCGCACTCAAAATGTAATGAGGATACACTGAAATCAACTACATAAACTACATAAATTTGATTTTCCTTGCAAAGAATTCTTAGTATATGAAAACATCGATAGACACGAAGGAACGTCGTTATGTTTTATATTCAAATGATACCACTGGAAAGAAGCACTTATTTTCTTTCTATGGCACTGCAAGGAACGCAGGATACAGCTAGAAAGAAATGATATTTTTTTGTGTTGTACCTGGGTTAAATTTTACTTGCAGTGGCAGCGGTTTAGTATGTTAACATTGGCAATGAAGTATTCATTTTAGGGGGATCATTAATTTACTGTTTGGAATACCATTAATTATTTATTTCATTATCAACACTATTTGGTATACTATGTAAGAAACAGTGCCTCTATTGGATCTTCGTTATACTACGCTGAAATTCAAGCATAGCATACACCAGAAACTACAAATTACGATATCTTTTCTTCCCCTGATCCAATTTTGATGAAATGAAGCTCATATTTTGTCCCAAGGTACTCCCAGTTGACCTATGAAACCCCCATGAAAGTTCGTATAATACTCTTGGAGATTTGCTGTAGTACACCATATTTATAATCACAGTATACACATAAAACTTCAAATTACGAAATCTTTCCTTCCTCTGATCCAGTTTTGATGAAATAAAGCCTATGTTACACTCCAAACTATTTTCCATTTACATGTGGAAGCCCATGAAAGTTCGTGTAGTACTTTTGGAGATTATCCTCAACAAATAGAGGCTGGCTTTTAAGCAAATGATTAAATTATGATATATTTATTTACTCTGGTCCCATTTTAATTATTGAAGCCTTTATGTAACTGCGCAATATGTTCAAGTGAAGTGTGAAAATCCCATGAAAATTCGTCAGTAATTTTGGAGATAAACATGTTCAAAGAGACAGACAGACATGACGGTCGTAGATAAAAAATTTCAAATTACGATATTCTTTTTTCTGTGATCTGATTTTTATGAACCAAAGTTTGTATGTTGTCCAGAGTTATGCTCGAGTTACCTGTGAAAACCCCATGCAAATTTGTGGAGTAGTTTTGGAGATAGGAGGTTTTGAATAGTTGAACAAACAGAAATGACGGTTACTGTAAACACTTAAAATTATGATATCTTTGTTTTGTGTCATCCAATTTTGATAAAATTATGCTTATATGATGACCCAAACTTTTCTCATGTTTCCTGTGAAAACCACATGAAGATTCATCGAGTAGTTTTAAAGATTGAAGTGAACAGCGACAGGCCTACATTTACAAATTTACTATTAGTATAGATTACAAAGTTGTAAAGTCTTTTCAACATACCTTGTACATTCAAATTATTAACAGTGGAAAATGCAGTTAATAACATTAATTATATAATGAGGGTAGGTTGAAATTCATCGTAAAGGTGATCAATGAGCTGCAGACAAACACATAGAGAAGATAATCAACAGTCACTCTCAAACAAGTTTTATAAATAATATAGTGAGGACAGTTTACTACTCACCGCAAAGACGTGGCGACGAGCTGCGACAGGCACATACAAAAGACACACACATACAACACATTCAGCTATCGGCCATGGCCTTCTTCAGAAATAGAGCACTCACGCAATCACACAGGCACACAACACAGTCATACAACCATCACCTCCGACTGCCACACTTTGAATCACGCTCTGCAGCGATTCGCTGCAGAGCGTGATTCAAAGTGTGGCAGTCGGAGGTGATGGTTGTATGACTGTGTTGTGTGCCTGTGTGATTGCGTGAGTGCTCTATTTCTGAAGAAGGCCATGGCCGATAGCTGAATGTGTTGTATGTGTGTGTCTTTTGTATGTGCCTGTCGCAGCTCGTCGCCACGTCTTTGCGGTGAGTAGTAAACTGTCCTCACTATATTATTTATTCAAACAAGTTTTTAAATTTTTGGTCCTAGTGTTTCTAACACAAGGACACAACCATCATCCAGCTATCTATGGCTTAAATGCCACTTCAATAGTAACTGGTGAAGGGAGGGGAATGGGAAGAAGCAAAACAAGTCTGGATAGAAAAGTCTGTGCTGCCTGATGGACCATGCAAGTACTAGACAGGGGGAAATGTGAGATGCAACTTTGGAAAGCAGAGAATGGATGTAACTAAAAGGGAATAAGGGAGGAGCAGATAAGTGGAAAAATTATAGCAGGGAGTTTGGTGAAAGATGTTATTTGGAAGGCAGTGTAGGATGGGGTGGCAGACAGAACTGTTGGATGGTGGGCTTAGAACAGTCTTTTACCTTAAGATGAAACCAGAATAGTTATGAGACCATAGATAAATCCTCCCATGAACCACAGACATTGCCGAGGTGGGGTGGCTTGCGTGCCTCAACGATACAGATAGCCGTACCGTAGGTGCAACCACAGCGGAGGGGTATCTGTGGAGAGGCCAGACAAACGTGTGGTTCCTGAAGAGGGGCAGCAGCCTTTTCAGTAGTTACAGGGGCGACAGTCTGGATGATTGACTGAGCTGGCCTTGTAACATCAGCTAATGTGGCTTTGCTACACAGCTACTGCGAACGGCTGAAAGCAAGGGGAAACTTCAGCCATTACCTTTCCCGAGGACATGCAGCTCTACTGTATGAACATATGATGATGGCATCCTCTCGGGTAAAATATTCCGGAGGTAAAATAGTCCCCCATTCGGATCTCCGGGCGGGGACTACCCAGGAGGATGTGATCATCAGGAAAGACAATACTGGCATTCTACGGGTCGGAGCGTGGAATGTTAGATCCCTTAATAGAGTAGGAAAATTAGAAAATTTAAAAAGGGAAATGGATAGGTTGAAGTTAGATATAGTGGGGATTAGTGAAGTTCGGTGGCAGGATGAACAGGATTTCTGGTCAGGTGAGTACAGGATTATAAATACAAAATCAATTGGGGGTATCACAGGAGTAGGATTGATAATGAATAAGAAAATAGGAATGCGGGTAAACTACTATGACCAGCACAGTGATCGCATTATCATTGTCAAGATAGATACGAAGCCAACACCGACAACAGTAGTACAGGTTTATATGCGAACTAGCTCTGCCGATGATGAGGAAATCGAAGAAATATATGAGGAGCTAAAGGAAATTATTCAGACAATTAAGGGAGAGGAAAACTTAATTGTTATGGGAGACTGGAATTCGGTAGTGGGACAAGGAAGGGAAGGGAAGATAGTAGGTGAATATGGTCTGGGCGAAAGGAATGAAAGAGGAAGCCGCCTGGTAGAATTTTGCACCGAACATAATTTAGTTATAACAAACACCTGGTTCAAGAATCACAAAAGTAGGTTGTATACGTGGAAGAGACCAGGAGACACCGGGAGATACCAGATAGATTTTATAATGGTAAGACATAGATTTCGGAACCAGGTTTTACAGTGTAAGATGTACCCAGGGGCAGATATAGACTCCGACCATAACTTGTTGGTTATGAACTGTAGGCTGAAACTGAAGAAACTACAAAAAGGTAGGAAAATAAGGAGATGGGACCTGGATAAATTGAAGGAACCTGAAGTTCTTAAGAATTTCAGAGGGAGCTTTAGGCAACAATTGACAGAAACAAGGGAAAATAAAACAGTAGAGGAGGAATGGGTAAAATTGAGAGATGAAATAGTGAAAGTAGCAGAGGACAAAATAGGTAGGAAGGCAAGACCTACAAAAAATCCTTGGATATCACAGGAGATACTAAATTTAATCGATGAAAGGAGAAAATATAAAAATGCAGTTAATGAAACAGGCAAAATGGAGTACAGACGACTAAGAAATGAGATTGACAGGAAGTGCAAAATGGCTAAGCAGGAGTGGCTAGAAGGCAAATGCAAGGATGTAGAGGAATGTATAAATAGGGGAAAAATAGATGCAGCCTACAGGAAAATAAAAGAAACATTTGGAGATAAGAAAAACAGCTCTATGAATATCAAGGACACGGATGGATAACCAGTTCTCAGCAAAGAAGGGAAAGCTGAAAGGTGGAAAGAGTATATAGAGGGGCTCTACAAAGGAAATGAACTTCGAGACAATATTGTAGGAAGGGAAGAGGATGTAGATGAAGATGAAATAGGAGATACTGTACTGAGAGAAGAATTTGATAGAGCCCTGAAAGACCTAAGTCGAAACAAGGCCCCTGGAGTAGATGATATTCCCTCAGAGCTACTGAAGTCTCTGGGAGAACCAGCCATGACAAACCTGTTTCACCTGGTGTGTAAGATGTATGAGACAGGCGAAGTACCCTCAGACTTTAAGAAAAATGTTATAATCCCCATTCCAAAGAAAGCAGGTGCAGACAGGTGTGAAAACTACAGAACCATCAGTTAAGTCATGGTTGCAAAATATTAACACGAATTATATACAGAAGGATGGAAAAACTGGTAGAAGCCGACCTCGGGGAAGATCAGTTTGGGTTCATGAGAAATGTAGGAACTCGGGAGGCAATACTCACTTTACGGCTTATCCTAGAAGATAGATTAAGAAAAGGCAAACCTACATTTCTAGCTTTTGTAGATTTGGAGAAGGCTTTCGACAATGTTGATTGGAATAAACTCTTTCAAGTTCTGAAGCAAGCAGGAGTAAAATATAGGGAGCGCAAGGTTATTTACAACTTGTACAAAAACCAGACAGCGGTTGTCAGAGTTGAAGGGCATGAAAGGGATGCAGTGGTTGGGAAGGGAGTGAGACAGGGTTGTAGCCTTTCTCCAATGTTATTCAATTTGTACATTGAACAAGCTATAAAGAAAAGCAAGGAGAAATTTGGTGAAGGAATAAAAGTTCAGGGGGAACAATTAAAAACATTGCGTTTTGCTGACGACATAGTAGTCCTGTCAGATACAGCAAAGGACCTGGAAGAGCAATTGAACGGAATGGACAGTGTGCTGAAAGGTGCATATAAGATGAAGATTAACAAGAGCAAAACTAGGGTAATGGAGTGCAGTGTAAGAAAATCAGGTGATGCTGAAGGAATTAGATTAGGTAACGAAGCAATAAAGGAGGTAGATGAGTTTTGTTACTTGGGCAGTAAAATAACAAATGATGGTCGCAGTACAGAGGATATAAAATGCAGAATGGCAATGGGTAGAAAAGCGTTCTTGAAAAAGAGAAATTTGTTATCATCGAATATTGATTTAAGCCTAAGGAAGTCCTTTCTGAGGGCATTTGTATGGAGTGTTGCGTTGTATGGGAGTGAGACATGGACGATAAACAGTGCGGACAGGAAGAGGATTGAGGCTTTTGAAATATGGTGCTACAGAAGAATGCTGAAGATTAGGTGGGTGGATCGCGTAACTAATGAGGAGGTACTGAACAGAATTGGGGGAAAAGAAATTTCTGGCATACCTTGACTAAAAGAAGGGATAGATTGGTGGGACACATTCTTAGACATCAAGGAATTCTGAATTTAGCATTAGAGGGAAGTGTGTGGGGTAAAAATCGCAGAGGAAGACCAAGAGATGGATACAGTAAGCAGATTCAGACAGATGTAGGTTGCCGTTCTTATGTGGAGATGAAGAGGCTTGCTCAGGATAGGGTATTGTGGAGAGCTGCATCAAACCAGTCTCCGGACTGAAGACCACAACAACAACAACAGATTGTGTTGTAAGAAAAACTCCAATCATTGTAGTTCAGGAAATCTGGCGGTGGAGGGGCGTATCAAGACAGCCAGGGTTATGAAGAAGTCATTTAAATTGAACAATATAATAAGGGCAGTTTATAACTCACTGTAAAGATGTAATGACAAGCTGTGACAAGCACATGAAAAGACACACACTTAAAACACTTAAGCTACCAGCCACTGGCCTTCTTTAGATAAAGAGCATTCAGATAACCTCTAGTCTCCGATACTGCTTTGACCAATGATGTCACATATGGCGTCGTACATAATCGAGAGACACTACGAACACATGTTTACCACAATACGGTATCGGTAGTTAGATTTCACATAAATAGGTAAAAAAGAAAAAAAATGTTCAAATGTTTTCAAGGCTTATGGGACTTAACTATGGGGTTATCAGTCCCTAAACTTACAAACTACTTATGAACTAGCTAATACTAAGGATGCCACAAATATCCATGCCCGAGGGGGGATTCGAACCCCTGACCGTAGTGGCCCTGCAGACCGTGACTGGCGTGCCGCAGTCCCCTCGGCCACCGCAGCTGGCCCTAAATAGGTCAAATCTACTTAATGATACTGCAACATGGTATTGGTAGTTAGATTTCACCTAAATAGATCAAATCTACTTAATGATACCACGGCTTCAAAATACATTTAATAATTATGTAATTTTAAATAAAGCTTGCACTCAAAGTTGTATGGCGTGAAATGATATATTTATGTCGAACATACAACTGTAAATCGATTGAGAGTTTCTGAACCGGAGATTCGGGTGCTATGTGTCCTCACGTACTTAAAAAAAAAAAATAATAATAATAATAATAATAATCTTGTTTAACCTATACCTAACCTTCTTAGGGTTACGCTACAGTTGACTTTTTTTAAAGTGAAAGTTAGGGGGTCTTCAAAAATATCAGACAGGTAAACAGTGAGTACTGGTATTGAAACCATGCGCAGGACAGAATGACGTAAAACATGACGTCATTTGTCAAAGCGGTATCGGAGACTAGATTTGACCCGAGCATTCATACAATCACACAGGCACACTTCACGTCACACAATCATCATCTTCAGCAGCCACTCTTCTCATTTGGAACGTCTTCCTGGTCACAGCAGCTGGAGATGGCAGTTGTGTCTGTGTGAGTGTGTGTATGTTTATGTCTCTATAATGATGTATTCTATTATTTGTGCCTTTCTGTGGCTCATCGGATGTCTCTATGGTGAGTAAGCAACCTATCCTTCTGAAAAATATTGTTGATTTTCTATTTTATGTGCCTCTCAGAGGCTAAGGGATTGTCTTTATGGTGAAATGTTATCTACCCTCTATTACTGAGATTCAAATCTGGATTTTCCATTGGTAGAAAAG
Organism: Locusta migratoria; assembly: GCA_026315105.1. Taxonomy (NCBI): domain Eukaryota; kingdom Metazoa; phylum Arthropoda; class Insecta; order Orthoptera; family Acrididae; genus Locusta; species Locusta migratoria. The sequence goes on along the minus strand of CM048745.1, from coordinate 548,382,692 downwards.
CATGTTTGGTATGGTTACAAAGAATGGGCAACACCAGTAAAGAAACTCGTGGCACTGAAAAGCTATTTTTAATAAAAATTCTGGGAGTCTGGGTTGAAATGCAGTTTTATTTCTGTCAGTGCTCTGACGGGGATACTTGCATTCAGTGTGAATGGCTTGACAACATATAGTCTTGCAGCTTCCTGTGTAACATAAACAAACAAAGGTGAACAGAAAACCATGTACTGGTCAATGTGAGTCCCAATTTCAGTTGGTAGGAGCCAATGGTAGGGTTCACATGTGGCACAGATCCCACAAAGCCTTGGATCCAAGTTGTCAAAAAGTCATTATGCAAGATGTTGGTATTCCATAATAGTGTGGCCTGTTTTTACATGGAATGGACTGGGTCTTCTGGTCCAACTGAACTGTTCATTGACTGGAATTGGTTATATTCAGCTACTTGGAAATCATTTACAAATATCCACAGACTTCATCTTCCCAAATAATAATGACAATGTGCCATTTTGCTCAGCTATAATCACTCATGATTACTTTGAAGAAAATTCTGGACAATGGCAGCAAATGATTTGGCCACACAGATCACCCAACATGTATCCCATTGCAGTTCATGCACAAAATCCAGCACTAGCAAAACATATGGCTATAGAAGCAGCATAGCTCAGTAGTCCTGCAGGGTACTTCCAATGACTTGTTGAGTCCATTCCATATCAAGTTGCAGAATTTTCCATGCAAAAGGAGGTTGACATAAAATTAAGAGGTATCCCATGACTTTTGCCACCTCACTCTATATCACTCAGTTCTTAGACACTGAATTATTTTCTGGAAAACACAGGCAGTTAGACCATTCTGGTCTCATCTTAAGGTAAAAGACTGTTCTAAGCAAACCATCCAACAGTTCTGTCTGCCACTCCATCCTACACTGCCACGAATTGTAAGGATCTGTTGAAAATATTATAATTTGTAACCATACTATATGAGAACATTAACCAATCAATTATGTTTCTATATAAAAAAAATCTTATAATTGAAATGCTAAGAAGCAGAAGTTATTATGTCACTGTTTCAAAGAGTTGACAACAGCTTCTGCTTCTTCACTTAATGGCTACAGAACACAATATTGACCAAACTTACAGTTATTATATACTGTTAAAGGACGTTGAAGATGCTAACTAAATAAACTTATTCAATACAGAAGTTTGAAACTAAATTTCAAGCATCATACTCTATACAGTAAAGTATTATTTAAATAATAAATAATTGTTTTGTAAATAATAACAAAACATATGTTACTTCAAACCACAATGGTTATTTTTATTTATTTCCAAAATAGTATTTTACACCAGGAATAAAAAAGGGTTGTGCTGTTTGTTGACACGCTGGCCTTGTATTTGGAATGGTGAAGACTCCTTGCAGTCATCCTGATTTCAGTGTATTGTGCTTTACATAAATTACTTCAAACAAATGCTAGGATAGCTCCTAGTATAAAGTCATGACTGACAACCTTCCCTGTCCTTGTGAAACTAAATATGCAAAATTCTTGAAAAAGTAATGTATTCCAGAGTAACTTCATATATTAACAAAAATAAAGTTCTAACAAAATGACACTTTAGTTTCCAGAAAGGCTTTTCAACAGAAAATGCAATACACATTTTCACTAATGAAATATTAAATGCTCTGGATAACCGTAAATCGCCCATTGAGATTTTTTGTGATCTATCAAAGGCCTTTGATTGTGTTAACCATGGAATTCTTCTAGATAAGCTTAAGTACTGTGGTATGAGTGGGAAAGTGCACAAATGGTTTAAATCATACCTAACTGGAAGAGTTCACAAAGTTGATATAAGTAATTCACATAATATACAAAAAACAGCCGAGTCCTCAAACCGGGGAACTATCAAGCATGGGGTGCCACAGGGTTTGGTACTGGAACCTTTGCTGTTCTTAATATACATTAATGATTTGCCTTTCTATATTCATAAAGATGCCAAGCTAGTTCTCTTTGCTGATGATACAAGTATTGCTATCACACCCGAATCACAGGAATTAACTGATGAAATTGTCAATGAAGTATTTCAGAGAATTATTAGGTGGTTCTCTGTAAATGGACGCTCTTTAAATTTTGAAAAAACACAGTATATTCAGTTTCACACAATAAATGGCATCACACCATTAATTAATATTGACTTCAACCAGAAATCTATAGCTAAGGTAGAATATTCAAAATTTTTAGGTTTATGCATCGATGAGGGGTTGAATTGGAAGAAACACATTGAAGATCTGCTGAAACGTTTGAGCTCAGCTACTTATGCTATTAGGGTGATTGCAAACTTTGGTGATGTACAACTCAGTAAACTAGCATACTATGCCTATTTTCATTCTCTGCTTTCTTATGGCATCATATTCTGAGGCAATTCATCATTTAGTAAGAAAGTATTCATTGCCCAAAAGTGGGTCATCAGAATAATTGCTGGAGCCCACCCAAGATCATCCTGCAGACATTTATTTAAGGATCTAGGAATCTTCACAGTAGCTTCACAATATATATATTCACTCATGAAATTTGTTATTAACAATCCAAATGAATTCAAATGTAACAGCAGTGTGCATAGCTACATCACTAGGAGAAAGGGTGACATACACTATTCAAGGTTAAATTTAGCTCTGTCACAGAAAGGGGTTAATTATTATGCCACAAAAATCTTTGGTCACTTACCTAGTAGTATCAAAATTCTGACAGATAGCCAACTAGCATTTAAAAATAAATTAAGAGAATTTCTGAATGGCAATTCCTTCACATTAGATGAATTTCTAGATAAAAGTTAGTACTTTAGGAAAAACTTAAAAAATAAAAAAAATTAAAAAAAATTCAAATATTGAGTGTCATTTAATATTATGCATAGACACACTTCATTTAACTGACACGTTCCACATCATTACGAAGTGTCGTATTCATTATCTATGGAACAAGTATTAATCTAATCTAATCTAAGTATGTAAATCATGTACATATGAATTAGGTGTGACACCATTACAATCCCAGTATACCTGTAAAATTCTACCATTACTATTGCAAGAGTCTTGATTAAATTTCAGAGAATAGCCCCCACCCCCTCCACAAACACATTAGTACTTGTAGCAGATTCTGGCGTGTGATTCAATGCTGAGCCTTTTTGAAAGATCCTATAGATTTCTCACCTATTGTGTAAATATAAAAGATACAAATTGTATTTAAATAATACTGTTGAATCTCCAAGCCAGAGAATGAGTGATGTACATTGGACTTGCATTCAGAAGGACAATGATTCAAATCTTCCACATTTAGATTTCCATAAATCACTCTAGGCAAATGACATGATCATTCCTTTGAAAGGGCAACACAAATCTCGTTCCCCATTCTTCAAGCATTCTCAGCATGTGCTTCATATCTAATGACCTTGATGTCAACAGGATAGTAAATTTTAATCTTCCTTCCTTGCTGAGTGATGATGCACACTAGTCAAGAGAATGAATGTGATTCAGATGCCTGACATCCAGATTTAGAATTTCTGTCATTTTCTTGAATATCTTCAGAGGAATGCAGGTATAATTTATACGAAAAACTTTTAGTTAATACACAGACCCATCTTTGAGCAATTTGAGCTTGAGCTGTATCACTACAGACCTAGTCCTTGACAAGACATTGAACTTTATGCTACCTATCTCTACAACATATCATCCACACAGCTGAGAATCTGAATGCCATGATCACTTCTAGAGACAATGTTGTAACTATGTGCCTCAACAAACTCAAATGAGTAACTCTAAAAAAATCCACCATTTATTTAAGCTGCTGTTGATAGTGCTTGAGCAGTTCTGGAAATCTCCACCCTTTCTATCAGTTTCTAAAGAGAAACTAAGATGGAACCAAGCAAATTAGACATAATTTATTCCTAACACATTACCACACAATATTTATCAGTCAGAAAATGTTCTCCTAATATGGTAATAATGTGAAGTATGTCCTCCTTAAAGCCACAGGTTTTATTACTGAACTGGAGATTAATAATTCCCTCAACACTGATGTTCTCTTACAATTACTAGTATCAAAACTGTGAAACTTCACATCCATCTGAAATATTAATCTGAAAGAGGATTTCATTCTGTTGACTGGGATGTAGAACTTACTTAGTATCCAAATCAGGTTATTCTTGCTATATCTCATAGCTGTTCTCACAATTTTCCCAATAAGCCAATCCATCTCAAACAAGGTATCAGCAAATATACCTTTTCCAGTAATATTTTCAAATTTGGGCCCATGGGCCAATGGTACATGTATGTGTGACAATGCAACATACATGAAGAAAGGCTGCTTCCTATAATGAAAGAAAAATTATGCAAAATATTCATGAGTTTCCATTAAGAAAGATGTAAATAATAAATATTTATTCAAATCAGATTAAATTAATGAAGATATATATTATGCTAGTCTTATATGTATAAAGCTAATTAGGATCAAAGTTGTTTTCCTTGGCATCTTGTATCTGAAATGAATTTTCTTGAAAATTAAAACTGCACAATTGGCATAGAAAACTCTCAAGCAACAAAAAAAATCAATTTTATGTCCATTATTGCATTCTATGTATCTTGTTATTATATAGGATCCCTAAAAACATCACCATCTGGTGTGTGCATATCAAAAACGATAATTAGCTCTCTTTTTTTCCCTTCAACTCTCCTGTCAGAAGAAGGAGTAATGGGCTCCAAAAGATTACAAACTTCCAGATGTTTTATGTGTTTCTCCTGCCATTAATTGAGGAGTAGATTCTCTGTCAATACTAATATATTTTCTAACATTATAAATAGGACAGACTGCTACTCAAAATATAGAAGGGACACTGCGACACAGACATACATAATGAGAAAGAGTGCTAAAATATTTGAGCTTTCAGAGAAAGACCTTCTGAAATAGGAAAAAAAAAAAAAAAAAAAAAAAAAAAAAAAAAAAAAAAAAAAATCAAACAGACATACACACAACTGCAATTCCCCCGCCCCCCCCTCCCCCCCCACCACACACACACAGTGAAGGTCACTGGGAACTGGAGCCCAGCTACCAGCATGCAACATTGGCCATAAGACTGCGATTTGTACTTGTTGTTATTCCATCCTGAAATTTCTATTATATCTCTATCCTCAGTTAAAAACATGTGTAAAATACCCTGTCTTGTAAACTGTATCTAATAATTTCAGTAGCAATGTGGCATTAATCCCCTGTTTCCTATGTCACTGTTAACAAGATGTTAAGTCCTATTCTTCCTTCCACTTATCTCTTCTAAAGTATTTAAATATCTAATTACTTGTTAAATCCAAGACAGAATTATAAATGACCTGGAACAAACCATGAGAAACATTTAGTTAGTGAATGTTTGAAGAAGCAGTATAACAAATATAATTATTGATATTGCTCATCTCTGTATATAAAAATGTTGTATTGGTTTGTGTGTGTTTGAAATTTTCAAAAAGTTCTTCACTGATTGAGGTCCAAATTGTTTCATCAGACCCTTTGTTGCAAAAGCTCGCATTTGTGTGTTTGTGTGTGTGTGTGTGTGTGTGTGTGTGTGTGTGTGTGTGTGTGTTTATTTGTGTTTCTCTCTGCTTACCTGTGCTCTTTTGCCTGATAAGTAAACTACATCTACTTTTTATATATATTTTCCTGCTAGGATTTTTTTCTCTATAATCTTCTATTTATTTAATATATTACACATAACCTATATATATGAAACTTTTGTGATTTTTGGCAACAACTTTTCCACATTGTAAAATTTATATAAATTTGTATATGATATATATTTAAAAAAGTAGGTATGTACTGCGTAAACCAGTAGTATGTTGTATCAATATTTCAAAGCATTCCGTCAAGAACTTTTGGAGATTTTGAACATAAATGGTTCTAAGTTAGATTTCTAAGAAGAGATACAGGAAGGGTAGGCAATGATGAAGAGAGTGAGAGAAGATATAGATGTACTTTTTAATTGTAACCAAAAGACTCCAAATACCAACTTTTGTATTTCAGGCTTCAAAACTGACGTAACAGCAGCATTTTTCAAAAATCTTTTCATCCCCTATTTCACCCCATTAATGGATGATTTTCAGACAGAGCTGAAAGATGCCTTATTTAATTCTAACCAAGAATCCATATTCCAATTTATGTAGGTCTAGCATGAAAATAGAATGGATAACAGTGTAGTTTCAAAAACTTTTCATCTGCTATTTCACCTTCTTAAGGATGGAATATCGAAAAATTGCTTCTTAAACGATTCCAATAGTGTTAGATGAACACCCTCTGCAAATTTCAAGTTTTTATCGTGAGTGGTTTTGCCTGGGCAATGATGAGTCATTCATTTAATTAGTCAGTCAGTCACTCGGGACATTGCCTCTTACATACAGATATTACACACTGCAAGCTGTTTTGATCTCTCTCAAATGTAGTCCATGGAGTGTCCCTTGTTATATACTGAATATTACCAAGTGGAGGGCAGTGGAGTCACTAAGTGAGACACCTGGAGGATGACCCTGCTACTCAACAAATTGATGCACCATGAACATACCGTCTCTCTGAGTGCCAAATAATAGCCGTTGGCAACTAAATATTTAGTTTCCAAGAATAATTCGTTTATTGACAGTTGTTTGTACAAGAACGTATTATCGACAAAGCAGAAACTGCATTAAATGGTCAAAAAACGATTCGTTCAAAATATTCAATCTGATAAGAATCTCCTTCGAATTACCACTGTGTTACAGAAAACAACATTCCCGAGTAATGCTTGGGAACCAGATGCTTTTTAATAATGTTTGGAATTGAAGTAGCCAAGCCTCTAATGATATATCTGGAATGTGCGCTTCTAAATACCTGCCGACAAGAAATGGACGTTTACTACCATAGAATTACTTGGAAATGAAGGTTTAATTTTACCTACAGCAGCTGCGGCATTGGGTGCTATTTTAATATTTCATGCTAAACACAGGAGATTATTAGCCTCATTGTATGTCACTGAGTTTTCAAAGAGCAGTCAAGAGACTTGGAAACATCAGCCACTGCCACAAGTGAAATTTTACAAATACATCAACATGAAAAATGATGTACCGATTTTCAATTATAATTATACAAGGTGGCCAATGAAACTTACACAATTCAAAAGGTGCTTTGCTATAGATGCGTGCAAAATGAAAATTATGTGTATACATAGCCATTAAGAGAGGCAAAGGAAGCAGGTATTCATATCTACAGCTCTGATCATGCTTTAAATTCTCCAACTGCCAAATAAGTGAGTGTCGAAAACTGAAGTGGTACCAACTTCTGCCTTGCATACCAGTCAGCTGCTATGGTAAAAATGTGTCACTAAAGTAACAACTTTCTATGGAAATGCATTTTACGAACATTCATGTTTAATGGTTAATTTTCAATAAGATCAATCATGGTGTTAGCAATGCAAATCAAAACACCATAGAAACAAATTATGAACAAAACATTGTTTATGGGCATTGAAGCAATTCCCTAATTTTTAAGTTTTTACTTTATAGAGGTTCGATGTGCGAAAGATGATACGGGCATAGAGATAGATGGAGGAGGAGATGGATGATGGATAGAAAGAAAGGAGTGATGAACAGAGGCTGGGGATAGATATAGCACATGGGAAATAGATGGAAAGGATGTAGAAAATCGTAGATTTTTACTAAGGTGAATTGTATGTCACATGGTCCAGAGTTGGTAAACTGATCTGTATGTTTGTGGAGAAAACAAACAACAAAAAAGTAATCTATCTTATGGGTTTCAAATAATGAGTATCTGCGAAGCTATATTTTTTATAACTTTCGTCTCACATAGCCACAGTAACCCAACAAACGATATTGATTTGATAGAAGCATTCTCTCAGTAAGTTTATGTTCACATGAATTACAGTATTTCCTTTTCTATTTATTTCACATGAGAGTGAGCCACAGCAAAGTGTGGCTGGGTTTAGCTAGTTTGGAAATAAAAATTAATGCACTCTCATAAAGTTTCCCAATTCACTCAGGATTTGTTGCTGAAACAGTGCACATGGAATTCATGAAATGATTACATTTACACATCAACAGTTCAAGTGGTACTGAGGTGCCAGGTGTTGATTCATGCTGAAACAATCATAGTAGTATGGAGTTAACCTCCTCAAAAAACAATTCAGGTACTTATTTTGACATCAATTCAATCATATGTATGGCAAATACTGTCTTGGAACACATTATTATTTGTCTGCTCAACCTGCTCACATTATTCTGCAAGACTTGTGGGTTGCAAATCTCACATGACAGTTTTCATCCCAGACATGCCCAGCTGCAACAAGTCCAGAGATTGTGCTGGCCAGGGAAGTTGCTGCATGTCTCGCAGAGCTTGTAGAGTTTCACACACAGTGTGTGAGTGAGCACTATCCTGTTGCGAAGACACGTTATCTTCTTATTGCAACAATAGCAAAAGAATGTATCTTCTTAAATTCTGTAAGTACTGAGTGCTGGTCAGCATTGCCTTCACAAATACCAAATATGAATGAGACTTTTATCTTATCACACCCCAAACTGTAATGCCTCAGATGTTGTTGCTGTGCCTTGGATGACTGCACTCTATGAGACATCACTTGCAAAATCTACATTGTACATGCAAATAACAATAATTTGCATGCGTACAGAATTTTCTCTCATTGTTGGAGACCACAGCCCACCATCACATCTTCCAAGTCATCCTCAGATGGCACCAGTTGAGCCATGCACATTAATGCTGTGGAGTAAGTGGAAGATGGAACAGAGGTGTGCATAGCCCAACTGTTAGTAACAGGGTAGCAACACTTTATGTTGTCACTTCTGGGCTCACAAACCTTCTTGACAATACTATGGTAAGTATACAATCTGCCATTGCTGCCCGTAACGATACAATGATCTTCATGGATGTCTGTGCTGGATGGAAACCCAGAACCTTATTACAGGTGGGAGAATGTTCACATAACCATTGCAACCAGTATAGTAGCACAACTGTTGCAACATATCCAACTAGCATGGCAGTTCTCTGAAAACACTATCCTGCCACCTGGAAGGTGGAAGGCCATGATTTGACCCCTTTCCAAATCACTCATTTGGCTGTAGGAAGTATGAGTGGATCTCTGTAGAATGGTGTCTGTTTGCCTTAACAAATTGATATAACTCTGGGCTCTATGGTTGTAAACTTGCCCTATTAAACAGTACACACACACACAAGTCTCTGGCAGTTTTGTCATTACGCTGTCTGCTGGCAGATGATGTTGAGTTCTAGATCATACTGTATATCTGTAGAAAAAATTTATGTGTATTTAGTCTGAGTCTTGTATACTGTTGCTTACTGAGATTATGATTGCTACCACCAGGTCACAGTGATGCAATACCACAAACTTCTACTTCCGTTCAGAGTTATGAGCAGTAGAAATGATTATAGAAATCTAGCCTTTTCTTGTAAACTTTACTATTTGCATTTTTCCTGCTCTAAAACAGTTGCATTGGTAACAACTCCTCTGTCTGTACCTATCAATAGAAAGGCTTAACTTACTGACAAGGTAAACTCTCCACCACACCCCCCTCAGATTTAGTTGTGCTGAACATGGATCAATAGAGAAAACTGGAAGAAGTTGTGTGGAACTATGAAAAAAATAAGCAAAATACAAAAACTGAACGGCCTATGCAAAAGATTAGCACATTGTGAGCATTGGAGTGCTGTGGTCCTGTGGGTATTGCGAGGAGCTGTGGAGTGGGAGATCCTTGATTGAAGCCTTTCCTCAAACAAAAAATTTTAATTTTTTTATTTTCCCAAAATCATGATATGTCCATCTGTTCACTGATGTCTCTGTTGACTGTAATCAGTTTAGTGTCTGTGTTTTGCGACAGCACCACAAAACCTTGCGATTAGCAGATGAAAGGAAGTGCCTGTCCAATGGGAACCTAAAACATTACATCACAAGGTGATAGGTCAACCGATTCCTCCACATGAAAACACCTCTGGTGTATTCTATATGACACTGATGATGGTATGTGTATCATATGACAGGAATCTCTTGTCAACCCACCTAACTTGTACACTTGGTGAATGGGTAAAGAGATTCTACCTTGCCCAATTTAGGTTTTCTTGTGGATGTGATAATCACTCCCAAAAAATTGATGAAAACATACGAGTTTGTCACATAAACTGCAACAAATGAATGCAACAGTTTCACAGTCTGAAAATGAAAAAAACTAAAATTTTCACCTGTGAGAAGACTCAAACTAAGGACCTTTTGCTCTGCAGTACCTCACGCTGCCTCAGGACTACAGTCTCCTATACTAACTATCTGCTCTACGTCACTTATCTTTTGCATATATCATTCAAGTTTGTATATTTTGCTTATTTTTTCATAGTTCCACACAGTTGTGTTCAGTTTTTCAAGGCGTATCCACTGCGCCAATTTATAACTAAATCTGAGGGGGGTGTGATGGGGAGGTTCTCTTGTGAGGAAGAAAAAAAATCAACACTGTTTCTAACAATGGAAAGTTAGGGTATGAATGTCCATAATATTGAGATAGGTGGCAACTCATGGTAAAGATGGCCACTGAGCCACAAACAGGCATGCAGAAAAGACAATCACATTCACACAACTTAAATTTTTGGTCATAGCCTTTAAAGACAGGAGCATACTTGCATTCTCACAATCACTCAAGCATAATGTTTGCATACCTGACCAGAACTGGAGTGACCAGACTTGGTGATTAAGTGAATGTATGTATTTTTTTTTTTTTCTGATGAAGACCATGGCCAAAAATTTAAGTTGTGTGGATGTGATTGTCTATTTTTTATGCCTGTCAGAAGCTCAGCGAGCCTCTTTAAGGTGAGTTGTTATGTATCCTCCATTATAGACATTACATTCATATTTTCCATTGTTACAATTACATAACAGATACTTGTGCATTTACATTAATCAAACCACACATTTTATTAACTTGCCCATTGCTCATCTGTATATAACATCACATGCACTTCTCTCTTCCACAGCTAATCAATGTCTGTGATAACAATAATTAACAATCAGAGATATTCACAATTGCTCTCCAAAAAGTACATCTGCAAAGACAATTATTCTACATTTCCCTTTATATCTCTGATACTTGTGCAGGTCAATGGAAATATAAAAGAATTTAAAGAAAATTAAAATAATTCATCAAAGCACACAAAAATTGTTTCTTTCATGGGTTATTACATAGATACAACTCCCATGAACCACAGACATTGCCGAGGTGGGGTGGCTTGCGTGCCTCAACGATACAGATAGCCATACCGTAGGTGCAACCACAGCGGAGGGGTATCTGTGGAGAGACCAGACAAACGTATGGTTCCTGAAGAGGGGCAGCAGCCTCTTCAGTAGTTATAGGGGCAACAGTCTGGATGATTGAGCTGGACTTGTAACATCAGCTACTGTGGCTCTGCCACACAGTTACTGCGAACGGCTGAAAGCAAGGGGAAACTACAGCCATTATGCAGCTCTACTGTATGAACATATGATGATGGCATCCTCTCGGGTAAAATATTCCGGAGGTAAAATAGTCCCCCATTCGGATCTCCGGGCGGGGACTACTCAGGAGGATGTGACCATCAGGAAAGACAATACTGGCATTCTACGGGTCGGAGCGTGGAATGTAAGATCCCTTAATCGAGTAGGAAAGTTAGAAAATTTAAAAAGGGAAATGGATAGGTTGAAGTTAGATATAGTGGGGATTAGTGAAGTTCGGTGGCAGGATGAACAGGATTTCTGGTCAGGTGAGTACAGGATTATAAATACAAAATCAATTGGGGGTATCACAGGAGTAGGATTGATAATGAATGAGAAAATAGGAATGCAGGTAAACTACTATGACCAGCACACTGATCGCATTACCATTGTCAAGATAGATACAAAGCCAACACCGACAACAGTAGTACAGATTTATATTCCAACTAGCTCTGCCGATGATGAGGAAATCAAAGAAATATATGAGGAGCTAAAGGAAATTATTCAGACAATTAAGGGAGAGGAAAACTTAATTGTTATGGGAGACTGGAATTCGGTAGTAGGACAAGGAAGGGAAGGGAAGATAGTAGGTGAATATGGTCTGGGCAAAAGGAATGAAAGAGGAAGCCGCCTGGTAGAATTTTGCACAGACCATAATTTAGTTATAACAAACACCTGGTTTAAGAATCACAAAAGAAGGTTGTATACGTGGAAGAGACCAGGAGACACCGGGAGATACCAGATTTTATAATGGTAAGACATACCCAGGGGCAGATATAGACTCCGACCATAACTTGTTGGTTATGAACTGTAGGCTGAAACTGAAGAAACTACAAAAAGGTAGGAAAATAAGGAGATGGGACATGGATAAATTGAAGGAACCTGAACTTCTTAAGAATTTCAGATGGAGCTTTCGGCAACAATTGACAGAAACAGGGGAAAATAAAACAGTAGAGGAGGAATGCGTAAAATTGAGAGATGAAATAGTGAAGGTAGCAGAGGACAAAATAGATAGAAAGGCAAGACCTACAAAAAATCCTTGGATACTGCAGGAGATACTAAATTTAATTGATGAAAGGAGAAAATATAAAAATGCAGTAAATGAAACAGGCAAAATGAAATAGGAGATACTGTACTGAGAGAAGAATTTGACAGAGACCTGAAAGACCTAAGTCAAAACAAGGCCCCTGGAGTAGATGATATTCCCTCAGAGCTACTGAAGTCTCTGGGAGAACCAGCCATGACAAAATTGTTTCACCTGGTGTGTAAGATGTATGAGACAGGCAAAGTACCCTCAGACTTATCCTAGAAGATAGATTAAGAAAAGGCAAACCTACATTTCTAGCTTTTGTAGATTTGGAGAAGGCTTTTGACAATGTTGATTGGAATAAACTCTTTCAAGTTCTGAGAAATTTGGAGAAGGAATTAAAGTTCAGGGTGAAGAATTAAAAACTTTGCGTTTTGCCGACGACATAGTAATTCTGTCAGAGACAGCAAAGGACCGGGAAGAGCAGTTAAACGGAATGGACAGAGTGCTGAAAGGTGCATATAAAATGAACATTAACAAGAGCAAAACTAGGGTAATGGAGTGCAGTCTAAGAAAATCAGGTGATGCTGAAGGAATTAAAGTGGGTAACGAAGCAATAAAGGAGGTAGATGAGTTTTGTTACTTGGGCAGTAAAATAACAAATGATGGTCACAGTACAGAGGATATAAAATGCAGAATGTCAATGGGTAGAAAAGCGTTCTTGAAAAAGAGAAATTTGTTAACATCGAATATTGATTTAAGCCTAAGGAAGTCCTTTCTGAAGGCATTTGTATGGAGTGTTGCCTTGTATGGGAGTAAGTCATGGCCGATAAACTGTGCAGACAGGAAGAGGATTGAGGCCTTTGAAATATTGTACTACAGAAGAATGCTGAAGATTAGGTGGGTGGATCACATAACTAATGGGGAGGTACTGAACAGAATTGGGGAGAAAAGAACTTTCTGGCATACCTTGACTAAAAGAAGGGATAGATTGGTAGGACACATTCTTAGACATCAAGGAATTGTGAATTTAGCATTGGAGGGAAGTGTGTGGGGTAAAAACCACAGAGGAAGACAAAGAGATGGATACAGTAAGCAGATTCAGACAGATGTAGGTTGCCGTTCTTATGTGGAGATGAAGAGGCTTGCATGATGAAGAGCTGCATCAAACCAGTCTCCGGACTGAAGACCACAACAACAACAGCAACATACATAGATATCAATATAATACCCAGTAACAGATAAAAATGAGGTCTTGCACTGTCATACAATAAAAACAGGTACTGAGAATGCCACAGAGCCTGGAAAAGACATCAAATTACTTGCCACAATATTTCAGCCTTCAGTATAAACAGTTTGGTTCATTGTGTGACTTGAAGGAACATATTCGTGGTAAACCATTCCTATACTATCAAAAAATGTTGTCAACATTTTTTTAGTGGTGTCATTTTTTTTTTTTTTTTTTTTTTTTTTTTTTTTTTTTTTTTTTTTTTTTTTTTTTTTTTTTTTTGACTGGTTATCCAGGACTCCAACATTCAGGACTTTGATGCTTCATGAACCACAGACATTGCCGAGGTGGGGTGGCTTGCGTGCCTCAATGATATAGATAGCTGAACCGTAGGTGCAACCACAGCGGAGGGGTATGTGTGGAGAGGCCAGACAAATGTGTGGTTCCTGAAGAGGGTCAGCAGCCTTTTCAGTAGTTACAGGGGCAACAGTCTGGATGATTGACTGAGGTGGCCTTGTAACATCAGCTAACGTGGCTTTGACATGCAGTTACTGCGAACGGCTGAAAACAAGGGGAAACTACAGCCATTACTTTTCCCGAGGACGTGCAGCTCTACTGTATGAATATATGATGATGGCGTCTTCTTGGGTAAAATATTCCAGAAGTAAAATAGTTCCCTGTTCAGATCTATGGGTGGGGAATACTCAGGAAGATGTTGTCACCAGGAATAACAAAACAGGCATTCTACAGTTCGGAACGTGGAATGTTCTAACCCTTAATCGCTTAGGCAAATTAAAAAATTTGAAAAGAGAAATGGACAGGTTAAAGTTAGATATGGTAGGGATTAGTGAAGTTCGGTGGCAGGATGAACAGGATTTCTGGTCAGGTGAGTACAGGGTTATAAATACAAAATCAGTTGGTGGTAACGCAAGAGTAGGTCTGATAATGAATAAGAAAACAGGACTGTGGGTAAGTTACTATGAACAGCAGAGTGAACGCATTATCGTAGCAAAGATAGACACGAAGCCAACACCGACCACAGTGGTGCAAGTTTATATGCCAACTACCATGGCTGATGATGAGGATATCAAAGAAATGCATGAGGAGATAAAAGAAATCATTCACAAAGTTAAGGAGAAGAAAACTTGATTGTGATGGGGGACTGGAACTCGGTAGTAGGAAAGGAAAGAGAAGGAAATGTAGTAGGTGAATATGGGCTGGCAAAAAGGAATGAAAGAGGAGATTGCTTGGTGGAATTTTGCACAGAGCACAATTTAATGATCACCAACACTGGGTTCAAACATCGTGAAAGAAGGCTGAATACATGGAAGAGACCAGGAGACACTGGAAGGTACCAGATTGACTTTACAATGGTAAGAAATAGATTCAGGTTTTAAACTGTAAGACATATCCAGGGGCAGATATAGACACTGACCATAACTTGTTGGTTATGAACTGCAGAAAGGTAGAAAAGTTAGGAGATGGAACCTGGACAAATTGAAGGAACTAGAGGTGGTAGAGAGTTTCAGAGGAAGCATTAGGCAAGGATTGGCTGAAAGAGGGGAAAGTAATACAGTAGAAGAAGAATGGGTAGCTCTGAGAGATAGGGTAGTGAAGGCAGCAGAAGATCATATAGGCAGAAACACAAGGCCTAATAGAAATCCCTGGATAATATAGGATGAGAGAAAAAAATATAAAAATTCAGCAAGTGAAGCAGGAAAAAGGGAGTACAGACGTCTGAAAAATGAGATTGACAGGAAGTGCAGACTGGCTAAGCAGGAGTGGCTGTAGGACAAATGCTGAACCGTAGAAGAATGCATAACTAGGGGAAAGATGGGTACCGCCTACAGGAAGATAAAGGAGGTATTTGGAGACAAGAAAAGCAGCTGTATGAATATCAAGAACTCAGACGGAAAACCAGTACTGGGCAACGAGGCTAAAGATGAACTGTGGAAGGAATATATAGAAGGCCTATACGAAGGAAATAAACTTGAAGGCAGTATTATAGAAATTGAAGACGAAGTGGAGGAAGACGAGATAGGAGATATGATACAGCGAGAAGAATTTGACAGAGGGCTGAAGGATCTGAGTCGAAACAAGGCCCCTGGAGTAGACAATATTCTATCTGAACTGCTGATATCATTAGGAGCCAGTCATGAAATAATTATTCCACCTGGTATGCAAGATGTATGAGACAGGGGAAATACCATCTGACTTCAAGAAGAATATCATAATTCCCATTCTAAAGAAAGCAAGAGCTGACAAGTGTGAAAATTACAGAACTATCAGTTTAATCATTCATGGCTGCAAAATACCTGCACGAATTATTTACAGAGGAATGGAAAACCTTGTGGAATCTGACCTCAGAGAAGATCAGTTTGTATTTACGAGAAATATAGGAACACGGGAGGCAATACTCACATTACGACTTATCTTAGAAGGTAGGCTAAGGAAGGGCAAACCTAC
The DNA here is from genome assembly GCA_026315105.1 of Locusta migratoria. Lineage (NCBI taxonomy): Eukaryota > Metazoa > Arthropoda > Insecta > Orthoptera > Acrididae > Locusta > Locusta migratoria. Next base: position 548,366,422 of record CM048745.1, on the reverse strand, counting down.
GTTTTTGGCGTTTGTAGATTTGGAGAAAGCTTTTGACAATGTCGACTGGAATACACTCTTCCAAATTCTGAAGGTAGCAGGCAGAAAATATAGGAAGCAAAGAGTTATATTCAACCTATACAAAAACCAGACAGTGGTTATTAGAGTTGGAGAGCAAGAAAGGGATGCAGAGGTTGGGAAGGGAGTAAGACAGGGTTGTAGCCTTTCCCCAATGTTGTTCAATCTGTACATTGAGCAAGCAGTGAAGGTATGGAAGGAGAAATTTGGAGAGGGAATTAAAAGTCAGGGAGAAGAAATAAAAAGTTTGCGGTTTGCCGATGACATAGTAATTTTGTCAGTGACTGCAAAGGATCTGGAAGAGCAGTTGAATGGAATGGACAGTGTCTTGAAAGGAAGATATAAGATGAACATTAACAAGAGTAAAACAAAGGTAATGGAATGGACTGTTAGAAAATCTGGCAATGCTGAAGGAATTAGATTAGGTAATGAGACATTAAAAGTAGTAGATGAGTTTTGTTATTTGGTGAGGAAGATAACTTCTGATCGCTAAAGTAAAGAAGATATAAAATGCAGAATGGCTATGGGAAGAAAAGGGTTTCTAAAGAAGCAAAACTTGTTAACATCCAATATTAATTTAAATGTTAGGAAGTACTTTCTGAAAGCATTTTTCTTGATTGTAGCACTGTATGGCAGTGAAACGTGAACGTTAAGGAGTTCAGACAAAAAGATTATAGAAGCTTTTGAAATGTGGTGCTACAGATGAATGATGAAGATTAGATGGGTAGATCACATGACTAATGAGGAGGTTCTTAACCGAATTGGGGAGAAAAGGAGATTCTGTCATATCCTGACTAATAGAAGGGATAGATTGTAGGACACATTATGAGACATCAAGGAATTGTCAACTTAGCATTAGAAGGAAGTGTGTGGGGTAAAAATCATAGAGGGAGACCAAGGGACGAATACAGTAAGCAGATTCAAAAGGATGTAGGTTGCCAAACGTATTCTCAGATGAAGAGACTTGGGCAGGACAGGGTAGCGTGGAGAACTGCATTAAACCAATCTGCGGACTGAAGACCACAACAACAACAACAACAGAAGGGCCTTACTGGGAGCACTTGCATTTATCTCCAGCCATAAGCTTTGATGGAAATGTGGGATCTCATCTGGCTCTATCCACTAGTTCATCAAAAATACTTCCTATTTCCTTTCTGCTCATCTTTCAAGTGTGTGAGAGATGAATACTGCATTAAGTTTTCATTTTCTTAAATCCTCACATAAAGTCTTATGACACAACTCAAATTAAGCTATTCTGACATTGCATGCACAGTTGTGTGACAGTATTCTTGTAATAACTGCCTTACACACACTATGTTTGCACCAATATGTGTTCCATTTCACATTCTATCAGTGACTTTATGATTCACCAAGCAGTGCAGAATGTTTTATACCACCTTTGCCCTACATCCCCCCCCCCCTTCTCTCTTTCCTTCCCTTCCCCCTCATTTACTGTAAGATGCAAGTTGGCTTATATTTGTCAGAGATGACAGTCGTGTGTGCATTAGTTGTGAAAAAAAAAGAAAGAAAGAAAGAAAGAAAGAAAAAAAAAAGATTCTGGTCAAAAATTTAAAGATATGTGAATGTTTCTGTCTTTTCTCCAAGGCTGCTATCAACTCAGTTATCATCTTTTCAGTGAGTTGCTACCTACCCTCATATTATTGATATAATTGTCATAGGGCTTTTGATGCCTGTAGGATGGAATTAAGTTTTTAGTTTAGACATAGGATACAACCTTTTTTTGTGAAGTGCACAGTTTTACATTTCTGAACACTTAATGCAAGTTGCCATTATTTGCATCACTTTGAAATCATATTAATGGCTAACTGAATATTTATGCAGCATTTATGTACAATGCTATATGAATAATTGTTGTTAATAATCTAATGAGAATAGTATGCAACTCACAGCAAAGAGCTCTGCCAAGCCATGACAGGCACACAGAAAAGACACCCATACTTTCATAATTTAGTTTTCAGCCACTAGCCCTAGTCATAAATGAAAAAAACATCCTACCACTCATCCATGCATTTATTCACAAAGGCACACTTTACAGACACACGACTGCTGCATTCAATTAGGATACACACATCATGGTACTGCTCTGTTCCAGGAGAAAACACTGGCCCTTTCATGGAAGAGCATCAAATTGTCTTCTGTGAGCAGTAATTAACCCTCTGTAACATGAACACTCTCCTATTTTTAGATGTAAGGTTTCTCAGGCTGAGTAAATAATTCATCAGTGCAGCCTTGCAAGATACCAGTTTCCAGTTATGCGCACAATTTATTTCAGCCACAAGTGGGTATGTGTTTAAATAAAATATCATGATAAATAAATAAAATAATAATAAAATCAATTGACCAGTTTTTAACAAATTACCATACAAAAAATGCTGTATATATAGTTAATGTGAAATTTCTAAAGTGTTCTTTACAAACACTTGAGAAAATTTATATGCATTTTTCAATTTTGGGACAACAGTAGAAAATGTTGTAGTTAGTCTAGATATTAATCTAATAAAACAGTCTAGAAAGGACAGATTGCTGCTCACCTCGTAGAGAGGAGGTGATAAGTTACAGACAGGTACAAAAGAAAAAGAAATATGCTAAAGTCCTATTTTAAAAGTAGATCTATCACACATTCACACAACAATAACAGTTCACACACATCCACAAATGGATATTATCTCTGGGCACCAAGACCTGAGCCCAGCTGTGGCTGATGTGTGTGAATATGAGTAGTCTTGTGTGTGTGAGTTGTTCTGTGAAAGTGTGAGACTTATACTTCTGAAGAAGAACTTTGTCCAAAAGCTTAATATTTCTCTTGCTGTATTTATTTTCAGTGGGTCTGTCTGTGACTTAGTGCCTCCTGTATTTGGTGAGTAGCCATCTATCCCTTCCATATTGTTATTAACTGATTGTGGAATTTCAACTGTCTAATAGATTAGTCTGAACACCATGAATGCCAGGGACTCATCACATTCAAATAATCTCTTAACTTGTCTATACCTACTGTTAAATACATACTGACAAAAACATAAAAATATTTCCAGAAAAATATAATTTGTTCAGTGCTACCTTGCTGACATAAATTCATCTGCAAATTCAGCATACATTTTTGACAGATTTTTTAACTGTACAGGCTGGTGTTCTATTGTTTTGTTTGCATACAGAGGAACTGCCAACTGTTCTTCATCACATGATGGGCGACAAACATTCTCTTCATTGAAGACCATATTTTCTAAGCAATAAATAAATAAATAAATAAAACAACAACTTGCTTACATGAGTAAAAATTAAATTTTTATCAATTTAAATAAATAAAGGAACACAAAGCATAATGGTATGTACCTTGTATGTTCCTTACCTTTCATGAGCAGAGTGTAAATAAAGCTACACATGAGCAAAAGCCCTTAAGAAAACTATATTCTAGAACATAACTGCTATTATGTTCTTTATTGGAATAGCAGGTCCAAGAGAAGATACTGCTATTCAACTATACAAACAGGTCAGGAACTACTACCAACAGGAGTGTAGATGTTGGCCATGTTCTGCTATACAGACTGTCAGTTCTGGTTTTCAGTCCAAAGACTGGTTTGATGCAGCTATCCACACTACCATGTCCTGTGCAAGCCTCTTCATCTCTGACATAATAAACAAATAAAAAGTTTATCTCTCTGACAATGAGGTGGTTCAGCTTTATATTTACCAAAAGCATAAAACATATTGACTGCATTAGACACTATCTATACTGGAGAGAAACTTGTTATGTAAAAGCACATTATATAATTCTCAATATTTTTTGCCCTTATTTGACGATTTCTGAAGCAATCAGGGGTGGATCCAGGACACCTGCTGTGAAAGGGGGCGGGGGGGTGAAAGTATTCTCATCATCACAGTGGACTCTAGTACCCCTTTTTACCCGATGCCCAATCAAACAAAAGTCTCACAATTTTGAAGACTCAGTCCAGTGATAGAATGCTAGCCTCACTTTCTAATAATAAATAAAAAAATTAAAAAAATATATTAAAATGGGTTGCTGAGGTTGATAAGAGGAAAAATGAATTGAATACAAATGGTGTTTGTGAAAGAAAGTTAAATAAAAATATCTTTAACAGGGTGTCTACTAATTCTCAGTGTACCATATTTAAGTCTTTGCCATGACTCTTTCTTTACCTCTTCAGTCTAATTCATGACCTCTTGAAAATTTGTGTGGTACAATAACCAAAACATTTATATTTTTAATGAACCTGGAAGCCAGTTGAAATGAAACTTCCGTGTATGATGGCTGTTCAAATGAAAAGATACGAAACATCTTATCAACCAAACTGGTTGAAATTTGAAGATGCTGCTTTGGGATAACACAATGTGACACCAAGGGAAGCAAAGCATGTGTCGCACCTCCACATAAAAAATTCAAGGCTGTGCTCTCTGCAGGCAAGATAATGCTCATAGTCTTTTTTGACATCCGACACTCATAAAATTCCTTGAGCATGGAAAAACCATTAACAGTGACATGTACTGGGAGACACTTCACACCCTACTAAAGTCCATCACAAGCAAATGGCCTGGGCTGCTCATGGAGGGAGTGATTCTGCTCCATGATAAATCACATCCAAATGTCTCCAGGGTCATACAAAGTGTACTGGCCAAGTTCAAGTGGGAGCAGCTTAAGCATCCACCCTACAGCCTGAACATGTCACCCTGTGACTTCCATCTGTTCAGTAAACTAAAAAAATATCTCAAAGAGAAGCAGCAACTTGGATAACAAACTGAAGAACACAGTAGAGGACTGGGTCTTGCCGAAGTCACAGCAATTCTATGAACATGAAATCCTTTGGTTTGTTAAACAGTGGGATAGTTGTGTTAGGCCTCTGGTGATAACTTTTGAATAAAGACTTCAATTATACCCACAGTGTTATTTCATACCTTTTCATTTGAACACCCCTCATAACAATCCCTATATCCCATAAAATAAATGTCAACATGAATAATAACACACTCTCCAGTAGTGTGCACACTAATATGAAACTTCTTGCCAGATCAAAACTGGGTCATTCCATGCCAAGTGGTCTAGAGGCTCCCACATGACCCTCATGGATTTTGATGAAATTTTGTATGAACATTCACACATGTTCTCAATGAACACTGGTAATGTTTCAGTTCAAAAAAATCAATACTTCCGGAGATACAGTCACTTGTTTAAGACCATAGCACAGCTTCCAATAGTGCGTCGTTGAATTTTCAGCAACTTTGAGATGATATATCTCTGGGAGTATTTGCATGAAAGAAACAAAACTTGGCCATCTTATACAACGTTTAGAGCTCTTTAAAGTAAAATACCAATAACAGGATTTCTGAGAAATTTTGATACAGAAAATTTAGGGCAAAGTTGGGCGAAAAAATTGCTGGTTAAAAAAAGTGCGAACTTTAGTTTTTTATATCTCCAGAAGTAATTGTGGGATGTACATGAAACTTTGCACACCATAACTCACCAACATAAGGTCTTAGAATATAAAATTTCATTCTCCTATTGCTTCCCATTATTTCACAAATCTAGGGTAAAGTTGACAATTTTTCAAAAAGTGCTAAAAATGGGTATTTTCAGTCAAATTTTTCAAAAAAGTGTTTTCTCCAAATTCCTTTAGACTATGCTCATTAGAAAGAGCATATTCTAAACTATCTAGAAAAGTGGATTTGGTTTTGCAATGCAAGCATATAAGGCCCTAAAAAGTAGCATAATCCTAGAGGCACACTGGAAGTTTGAACCCATTTTCTGGCACTCAAATTATACCTAAAATTTTTTATTATGTCTAATAAATATTTGTTAATGCCTGGGATAAGTGAAATAAGAAGTATAAGAAGTCCTGATGAATAGGATGTAGCTCAAGTCCGAATAGAAAAAGAATAAAAATAGAAACAATGTTATTTCTTAACTGTCCCCCCAATCCCATAACTCTCTCTCTCTCTCTCTCTCTCTCTCTCTCTCTCTCTCTCTCACACACACACACACACACACACACACAGACACACACAATTATAATTTAGAATGAATATAAATTGTAAAATTTATTTGCACAATCATTATCTAATTATTAGTAGCATTTTTAATTAACACCACCAGCTTACTGAAGGAAAATAAGTATATAAATGAGTTGTTGTGGTTTAACACTGCTAGATTCATTTCACCTGAGAAAACCAGTGTCTCCGTCACCATAGGGGCTATGCTCGAGCATCAACACCTATGGGTGAGTTTCTTTACACAGGTTTTCAAAGCCTGATGAATGTAAACAGGAATGGTGTATTGCCGGCCAGACGAATTTACTGACGGAGCTGGAATAACTGCAATAATGTGGTGTGATAGAACCCAGAACTTGTCACTTATTGGTGGTCAATAAAATGAATCTGCTGGACCATGAGGGTGCATAAAGTTTATTAATGCACTCCTTTGCTCAGTGGAAGTCACACAGATATTCCCAATCCACCAAAAATTTTCTTAGATGCATGCAACATATTGTCCAGGTTGGAGAGCAGACATTAATATGCCTTCTTTAGTTCTCTGACCTATTGTAGCTAGAAAAGATGATCAATCGTTTGAAACTCTGCTGACATGAATTATTGTTTCATCAATGGGTAAAAAGTGACGTTTTTCTCTAGTGCCTGCTATAGTTTGTCCATGTTTAAACCTCACTTCTTGTGACAATTTTTTTTTCCTTCCCCCCCCCCCCCCCCCCCCAATTTCATTTTTACTGACAAAAACAAATTTGATTCCATTAATGTTTTCAGAGAAGAAGTGAAACAGGTCTAGGTAAGTAAGATTGAGTTGGAGCCTTCACTGAAATTATGAATGTGAGATATCTGTTCAAACTGTGCTTTTATATATTTGATGAGCTCCTTGATAAAAATGTTGACTGTACCAGTGTCATGCCACAAACAAGAACTGATAATGCAGAAACTTAAAGATTCCACTTTCTCATTTTGATGAAAGTAGATAACAAATGGATGAATTGTTGCTTCCCAGTGGAAGCCTTGCATAGCATCCTGAATAATAAAAGAATAATTTTCCAAAAAATCCACTAGGACAACAAGCTCTTTGTGTTTCAGATAACATTTAAGGCCTTTAAGGTGCAGTTATTCCAGCTCCATCAGTAAATTTGTCTGACTGCCAATACACCATTCTTCTTTATATTCATCAGAAAATTAATGTAGCATAAGGTAAGGTGGTACAAATTCGATATAGGTACAATTCCGATCAATATAAGTTTTCAGTCTCGTATTGTTGCTAGCACTTGCCTTTGTGTGGCGTTGCAGTGTAGCAGGTTTCTACAGCTCCTCCTGTCTTTTCCAAGAATACAACACTCTGTGTTAAGGAGACATAAATTTTTTCCTGTAAAGATGTAGTTGGAGCTACTTTTTTGAACGTGCTCTTATAAATGTTCTAGTTTCCACGTGCTTGTAAACTTGTTATTGTGCAACGTTTGGTACAGCGAAGTATGCACTGGTGCCCGAAGGAAAAAGTGCTTTTTATTTGGGAAAAGTCAGTGGTCAAAATTGTACGAGGAAGTGATCATAATTGTACCTAGCGTGGTACATTTTATATCAATTTTTCTCAATTCTGTAACCTTTTTTTGTGTTCATACCAACATATGTAATTGTCTAATATTTGTGATACAAATATTATGGAGGAAAAATTCCTAACAGGAAAAATATACGTAAAAATAGATGAAGTCCACTTACCAGGCTCCTTCGCCTGGTAAGTGGACTTCATCTATTTTTACCTATGTCTAATATTTGTGTTACATATTCATTAAACATTCAAGAACAAGTGCCATAGTTAAAATTATTTCTTTTCTCAATATGTTTGCAGTTACAATTACATTTGTCCGAAATGATTGAAATTGTACCACCATACCCTATCAATAATTGAAATAGGTTAGAGGAAACTAAGCAATCTATGAGTGGCTTCTAATTTTACCCAGGACACTTCAATAATTTTATTATCAGGCTTGGGAACCTGTGTAAAGAAATGCTTATCACGCTTGGGATATCCTGTGGTAAAGGAACCCACCCGTGGCTGTTGTTGCCCCTGTGGCGATGGGGATGCTGGGTTTCTCAGGTGAAATGAAACTAGCAGTGGTTAAACCATAGCAACTCATATATACACTTCTTTTCCATAAGTAAGGTAGTGTTTGTTCATTACACAGGCTACTAATTATTAGATAATAATTATGGAAATAAATTTTATGAATTAAATTCAGTTTTGTGTGTGTGTGTGTGTGTGTGTGTGTGTGTGTGTGTGTGAGAGAGAGAGAGAGAGAGAGAGAGAGAGAGAGAGAGAGAGAGAGAGAGAGAGAGAGAGAGAGAGAGAGAGTTATGGGATTGGGGGGACAGTTAAGAAATAACATTGTTTCTATTTTTATTCTTTTTCTATTCGGACTTGAGCTACATCCTATTCATCAGGACTTCTTATACTTCTTATTTCACTTATCCCAGGCATTAACAAATATTTATTAGACATAATAAAAAATTTTAGGTATAATTTGAGTGCCAGAAAATGGGTTCAAACTTCCAGTGTGCCTCTAGGATTATGCTACTTTTTAGGGCCTTATATGCTTGCATTGCAAAACCAAATCCACTTTTCTAGATAGTTTAGAATATGCTCTTTCTAATGAGCATAGTCTAAAGGAATTTGGAGAAAACACTTTTTTGAAAAATTTGACTGAAAATACCCATTTTTAGCACTTTTTGAAAAATTGTCAACTTTACCCTAGATTTGTGAAATAATGGGAAGCAATAGGAGAATGAAATTTTATATTCTAAGACCTTATGTTGGTGAGTTATGGTGTGCAAAGTTTCATGTACATCCCACAATTACTTCTGGAGATATAAAAAACTAAAGTTCGCACTTTTTTTAACCAGCAATTTTTTCGCCCAACTTTGCCCTAAATTTTCTGTATCAAAATTTCTCAGAAATCCTGTTACTGGTATTTTACTTTAAAGAGCTCTAAAAGTTGTATAAGATGGCCAAGTTTTGTTTCTTTCATGCAAATACTCCCAGAGATATATCATCTCAAAGTTGCTGAAAATTCAACGACGCACTATTGGAAGCTGTGCTATGGTCTTAAACAAGTGACTGTATCTCCGGAAGTATTGAATTTTTGAAACTGAAACTTTACCAGTGTTCATTGAGAACATGTGTGATTGTTCATACCAAATTTCATCAAAATCCATGAGGGTCATTTGGGAACTTTTCTCGATATTAGACCACTTGGCACGGAATGGCCCAACTGTGTGTTTGAAGAGGCCTTGAATCTGGGACCTTTGTCTTTCTCCAGCAAGTGTACTATCCAATGAGCTATCCACTCATGATCCATCCACACAGTTTTACTTCTTTCATTACCTCATCTTCTACCTTTTGTATGATACAGAATTTATCCTGTACAGTGTAAAAGATCTGTTTCCCTGGAAAATGATGGATTCACACACTCCTACTGGCATCGTAAAGAATGATTCAGGATTCATCAGACCACACAATGTTCTGCTACTGTGCTAATGTCCAGTGATGATGATCATGTGCCCATTTGAATGATATTTGTTGATGTTGTCATGTTAACATTGCTACAGGTATGTGTCATTGACTTCAGATGCCCCCCCCCCTCCCCCAAAAGGCATAGCAAAATTTAATAATCACAAACACATTGTTTAATCGTCATGAAAAAAGGCAGTATACATGGAAGGGGCCAAGAAACACTAAAATGTACCAGATTGACTTTATAATGGTAAGGCAAAGGTTTAGAAACCAGTTTTTAAGCTGTAAAATATATCCAGAAGCAGATACACACTCTGATCATTATGTATTGGTTATGAACTGTAGGTTGAAACTTACAAGATTCCAAAAAGATAGAAAATTAAGGAGATGTATCTGGACAAATTGAAGGAACCAGTGGTGGTTCGGAGTTTCAGAGGGAGCATTAGGCAAGGATTGGCTGAAATGATGGAAAGTAATACTGAAAAAGAAGAATGGGTAGTTCAGAGAGAAAGAGTATTGAAGGCCACAGAGGATCATATAAGCAGAAGGGCAAGGCCTAATAGAAATCCCTGGATAACACAGATGATACTGAACTTAACTGATGAAAGGAGAAAATAAATAAAAAATTAGTAAGTGAAGCAGGTAAAAGGGAATACAGATGGCTGAAAAATGAGGCTGTGAGGAGTTACAGGACAAACGCAAGGCCATAGAAGAACTAGGGAAAAGTTAGTGTGCCGTTACCTGGTTTTAGATCAATTACTGTCAAAGTTCTTGAAGTAGTCAATGATCGATGCTCTCAGTGTTGGCTGGCTGTTATTTCATGGGGCGAGAATTAATTCATTACAAATGGTGAAGGCAACACACAGAATTGCAGTCTGTTGACACTTTTAACAATTTATTATTATTATTATTATTACCCAGTTGCCCCATTTATGCCCAGTTTACAAACAAGGCTCATTAATTACAACCATTTATACCAGGCATGCACATTCCACACATCAATAATATTAGTTAACACTCTCGATGTGTGGAATACAAAAGTTCGAGGTGTACGTCATAATGTGGCACAAATCTTAATCAATCACTGTAAATACACTTTCTGCTCTAACAACACTGACTAACTTTTGTATAATTGTTAAAATTTGAAGTCCAAACTGACGTGGCTTGTACTTCAGATTGCAGCACAAACAATAACCAATACTCGAAACTGACATAGGTACTACCCCTGATAACTGACTAAACAATACTCTGATACATGCTGCAACCTATTTATATATTTCAAACAATGTGACTGAAAATTACTTACTGTTAATTGAATTCATTACATTAATTATAATGGAAAAGTAAACAATTACATGCAGCTGGCTATAGTAAAAGTTAGTGTAAATAATACTGAGTAAAGTGATAGAAAAATTTCGGTTAAGTTAATAGTATTTCATTTGCAAATATATTTAAATGGGTTTTCAAACAATTACTTCTTAATAAACAGTAATTATACAGAAACTAATGAGTCCAAAACTTCCCTAACATTACTTGTGAAAAAAAGTTTCTTTAATATTATGAGAAAAGAATTTACTTTAGTTGAACTTTAACAATATACTTCTGGCATGAATTAATTAAAATTTACTAATTAAACAAACTTCTTCAGTGTCAAATTATAGAAGAAGACTTCAGCTATTGACATAAAAAAGAATAACAAAAGTTTTGGAAAAGAAAATGATATTAGACTAATTACATTCATATATATTATTATGCAAGTATGGTATTGGGAGGTTCAGTAATGTAAGCAAATGGGAATAAATCCCAGCATGCTCATTACAATAGATACTGCCTACAGAAAATTAAAAGAAACATTGGGAGGCAACAAAAGCAGTGAAGTGAATATCAAGAGTTCAGAAGGAAAACCAGTATTAAGGAAATAAGGGAAAGCTAAAAGGTGGAAGGAATATAGAGAGGACCTATACAAAGTAAATAAACTTGCAGTATTATAAAGGAGGAAGTACAGGATGATGAGATAGGAGAACAATTTGATGGAGCACCGAAAGATTTGAGCAGAAACAAGGCTCCTGGAATAGATGATATACCATCTGAACTGCTGCTATCACTGGGAGAGCCTATCATGAAGAAATTGTTCCACCTGATACGGAAGATGTATGAGACAGGGGAAATACCCTCAGACTTCAAGAAGAATATAGTAATTCCAATTCCTAAGAAAGCAAGTGCAGTCAATTGTGAAATATGCAGAACTATCAGTTAAATAAGTCATGGTTGCAAAATACTAACATGAATTATTTACATGTGAATGGAGAAACTGGTAGTATCTGACCTTGGGGAAGGTCAGTTTAGATTTAGGAGAAATGTAGGATCATGGGAAGCAATAGGCCTACTCACATTATGACTTATCATCTTAGGAGAGAGGTTAAGGAAAGGCAAACCTATGTTTAGAACATTTGTAGATCTGGAGAAAGCTTTTGACAATGTTGACTGAAATACACTCTTTCAAATTCTGAAGGTAGCAGAAGTAAAGTATAGGGAACAAAGAGTTGTCTTCAACGTCTACAAAACCAGACAGCAGTTATTAGAGTCGAAGGGTATGAAAGGGACACAGTGGTTGCGAAGAAAGTAAGTTCAAAGAGGAGAAATAAATACTTTGCAGTTTGCTGAAGACATAGTAATTCTGTGAGAGACAGCAAAGGTCCTGGAAGAGCAATTGAATGGAATGGACAGTGTCTTGAAAGGAGGGTATAAGATGAACATTAACAAGAGTAAAATGAGGGTAATGGAATGTAGAGTAAAAATCAGGTGATACTGAGGAATTAGATTAGGTAATGAGACAGTAAAAGTGGTAGTTGATTTTTGTTATTTGGGTAGCAAAATAACTTATGATGGCTAAAGTAAAGAAGATATAAAATGCAGAATGACTATGAGAAGGAAATCATTTCTGAAGATGCTAAATTTGTTGACACTGAACATTATTTTAAATGTTAGGAAGTTGTTTTTGAAGGTATTTGTATGGTGTGTAGCATTATATGGGAGTGAAACTTGGATGATAAGGAGTTCCAACAGAAAGATGATAGAATCTTTTGAAATGTGGTGCTACAAAGAAATGCTGAAGATTAGTTGGGTAGATCACATAACTACTGAGGAGGTGATCAACAAAATTGGGGAGAAAAGGAGTTTCTGGCATATCCTGACTATGAAAAGAGATAAGTTAGGGGGATACATTCTGAGACATCAAGGAAATGCCAATTTAGCATTAGAAGGAATTGTGTGGGGTAAAAATCATGGAGGAAGACTGAGGGATGAATACAGTAAGCAGATTCAAAAGGACATAGGTTGCCATCGTTATTCTCAGGAGAAGGGGCCTGCACAGGACAGGGTAGCATGGAAAACTGCATCAAACCAGCCTGCAGACTGAAGACAACAACAACAACAACAAAAACAACATGAGCAGATGTTAAATTTCTTATAGATATAAACTGATTTTGATAAACGCAGAACTGAATCAAGAAATCCATTTGCCCCTTCTGCACAACTTTGTTTAAACTTTCATCATATAACACACAAAATAATCCAACTTCTCTGATTTTGTTAGATAGCAGATTCTGGAAGGGAAGGCCAAGTCAATATGTAATTATACAAGTCCAGATTGGAGTGTCTATACTATGAGGATAGGTGGGACTGTAGATCAATTGGAACTGTAGTCTGTGTTGTACTTTATGGATGGAGTCTTCCTGGCTACAACTTGTTGGTGGAGAAATCAAAACATTGACAGAGGCCTTCTGTTACATAGTTACTGCAATTCATCAAAACAGTGGTGGAACATTCAGGGAGGATGATTAGGTTGGGATCTGCCATGAAAGTCCTTTCTTCTGCCAAAATGTTGATAGTCTTAGGAAGGTTTGGAGAGGAATGGTGATGCCAAGTTGAAGGTGAGGAATTCCTGAAAGGTGACCATGGGTGGTTAGAAGGGAGTGAGGAATGATCACAATAAGAGGATGGTATGAACTGGGAGAGGCTGGGTTCATTTTAGGATTCGGTTAGCTTTGACTGGAGGGATTGGTGGCAAAGTATTGTTTTTATTGTCAGGATCAGCAGAAGGAGGGAAGATCTTTGAAAGGTCCAATGTGGTTAGGTTTGCGAGTTATGCTGAAGGTGAAAACTTCTGTATGATTGAGATCTTTGGCAGAAAGGTAAACAACAGTGTTTTGACCTTTGACATTGTGGAGATTGGTGTGGAGTTTTGGGGGGATGTGGAAAATTGAAAAGGTCAGTAAAGCAAGATTTGGTGCTGTGAGGGGTTCATGAAGAGGAACACTGCGGGTAGTGTAAAGGTTGGATAGTGGTGCACAAAAACAGCAGTAGGACATCAGCAGGCTGGATAATTTGTGACATTGTGGTGTGTGGAATTCTCCCCAATTGTTGGAGAGTAAGGGATTCAGTTTGAGAGATGAAATGTATATAGTGGGGACTGCTTGTTAGTATTATCTTACAGAGGTAGCGGAGGTATTTTAGTGATGTCTGTCCCTTGTATATGTCTTTTTGTAGAGCCAGGTTTATTAGGGACAAGGACTGGTGGAATCTGAGAAGGTTAAGGTCATTGTGATAGGAGGGATAAGATCCAGAGATGAGAATTTGTATGGTTAGTAGGCCACTGGGAAGAATTAAATTGTTTAGGCAGCACTTATGAAACAATAAGTGGAACTGGATTTTGGCAAGGGACATGGAAACTGAACTGTTGCAGAAAGATGGAGCAAGGATGGTCTTGGGAAAATAGGAAATGATGGAAAAATGGGCAGATAAAATTTTAGTAGGTTGTGAGAGGAGCAGGATAGGTCAAAATGGCTCTATAAAATACACACAAATGTGGACAGATATTCAAAAATGCAAAATTTGCATAATTGTGCACTAACACACAAAATAAAGCACTAATATGAAATGTGCCCCAACATGCACATACTTGTTCAATCACACAATATCTTGTAGAGGTAAGAAATAATATGCAAAAATTCTCATGTAGATACATAAAAATATATATTAAGTTAAGGGAAATGATGGGAAACAAATTCACAAGTGTGCAGTTAATTAGTGAAAAGAGGTGAAGGGGAAGGATTAATAATGTACTGGTTTGTTTACCATCGGTAGTTGCATGAAGAGGAACTAAAAACATATATATAAATAATACATAAAACATGTAAAATTGTGAGGTATATGGAGGAAATTCGTATAATGGGAATGACTGGGATTGGAATAATTCATGCTGCATCAACGATGTAGCCTAGTGGTGTCCAGTGTTGCCATCTTGGGTGTTCTCCTCCTAAATTTAGGGGGGAATCAGCTGCCTTATGGGGGAATTTATAGGGATAAGTGCTTTGGAGAAAACATATGAGGATGTGAGATTTGTCAGGAATTTTCAGGGGCTTCTCAAACATTAGTAATGTATATTATTAAAATGGGCTGACCTCACAAATTTACTTCTGCCAGTACATTGTCTCCTACTTTCCACACCTCACATAAATTCTCCTGTGAAAGGCAAAGTTCCCAGGTTCAAATCCTGGTTCCAGCACACAATTTTAATCTGCCAGAGTGATAGTTTCATAATGAAATATTTTATTCTTTGCCAGCTGTTCATTATGTGGCAGCTGGAGATGACAGTTGTGTGACTGTGTGATTGTTCCTATTATTGAAGAAGGCCATGGCCAATAGCTGGAAGTGTTGTATGTGTGTGTCTTTTTTTATGTGCCTGTTGCGGCTTATCATCACATCTTTGTGGTGAGTTGTAAACTGCCGTATTACTATATTGTTAATTCCAACTTGGACTTTACATTATTAGTATATTACTAAAACTTATGTAGCCCTTACTAACAATGAAATATTTGAAACTTCCTGTCAGATTAACACTGTGTGCTGGAACTGGGTTTCAAACCAGGGACCTTTACCTTTCACGGACAAGTGCTCTACCGTCGGAGCTACCCTGGCACACTTCATGGTCTCACCTCAGAACTTTACTTCTGCCAGTACATCGTCTCCTACTTTCCACACCTCACAGAAGTTCTCCTGCAAAAGCCAAATTTCCCAGGTTTGAATTCTGGTTCCAACACAAATTTTAAGCTGCCAGAGTGAAAGTTTCATAATGATATTTTATTCTTTGCCAGTTGTCTGTTATGACCACAAACACCACTTAAACTGTCCTAGTATTGGGGAATTACCATCTTATGACTAGTGATGTCTGGAATTCTCCTCCAACTGCTGGAGAGTAAGGGATTCAATTTGAGAGATGAGATGTATATAGTGGGGACTGCTCATCAGTTAGAAATCCGTATGAATGAAATGTGTACCCAGAGGACTAATTAAGAAAGTGAAAATGCTTTACAATGGCTGTTGCAGTTGCATACAAGTAGGAAATGGTTGAACCAATGTGTTCAACAAGGTAGTGCCCTCTCACTGTCATGGACAAAGTTCTTAAAATAATAAAGCAGAACAACAACAAGGACATCAATGCATTTGCATTTGTAGATGAAGTTGTAATCTGGGGTAATACAGATAAAGAAGTTCAGGAGAGACTGACCACCCGCAGTGATCATCTCAAAGCACATGGATTAACAATAAATAAATTAAAAATGGTTGCAATGTCAGTCAAGAACATGAAAGGAAAAATAAAAGTGGGTGATACATAGCTGGAAACAGTAGACCAGTACAGCTATCTTGGATGCATCCTTTCAAGCAATAATAGGATACAATACAGTAATAAGGGCAGTTCACAAGTCACCGCAAAGATGTGGTGGCGAGCTGTGACAGGTACATACAAAATACACGCACATACAAGTGTTGTAGGTGTGCATCTTTTGTATGTGCCGGTCACAGATCATCACCATACCTTTGACTTGTAAACTGTCCTTATTACTATATTGTTAATTCAAACCTGCACTTTCCATTATTAAATAATAGGACACACCATGAGATCAATAACTGAATTAAAAAATTAGCTCAATTGTACCATCGAATTTGGACTCTACTCTGGAATGAAGAAGTTCCCATAAGATTGAAACAGATTCTCTTTGGATCATACTTTACCCCCATAATAACGTATGGCCTGTAAACCCGTACAACCACCAAACAGGTCAACAGTAAACTACAAGCTACAGAAATGAAGATTCTGCAAACTGTGATCTGTAAAACTAGGAGGGATATTATAAGAAATGAAAAAATAAGGTAAGAAGCTGGAGTGTACCCAGCGTTGAAAGAAAAAGTGACACGAGCCTGTCTGAAATTGTTTGGCCATGTCAAATAGATGGGTGATTGTAAAACAGTGGCAACACACAGATGTGATTGGTAGAAGAGCAGTAGGAACACTTATGGAACCTCCATATACCATTGTTGCATAATAATAGATATTTGTGTAATTCGTCTACTACCTTTTCTTCCCAAAACTTTTGTTATTCTTTTTCTTATAATGTAACTAGCTGAAGTAATTTTTCTATTACTTGGTGTCACACAGGTTTGTTTAATTAGCAAACATTAATTAGTTTATGGCAACACCAGTAAATCGATATGGACAGAAACGCTCAACTTTATATCTTTCATGTCATGTTCTTTGGGGCAGACCGCAGCAACAGGCTGCTCCGCCATTTTCACAATTCAGTCTGGACTAGTTCTTTGTAATTTTAGCATCAATAAATGTTTCTTCCTGCTATAACCAGTGTTTTATGTGGATACGTCCTCCAATTACCACATTGGTGACCCTGAGTGGAGTTCTACCACGCCAGTGTCTGCCGCGACCGTTACATGCTCGCCATGGCTGAACAACACATACTACCAGACTCCAGCTCAACGCCTCACCCAATGCCTCCACAACAGTCTCTCAATGCTCTGTCAAGCCTTCCGACTCAGTATTCGTCAATTTCAGCCTCGCAAGCAAGCCCAGACTTTTTCATCATGTGTGTGACAATGGTGTTTCGTGCCAAACAATTCACTCCGGAATCGGTGCCTCAAGTGTTGTGCACAGTGTGTTACTTAACATTCTTTCTAATGCCTCACATGGACACTGTGCATGTGAAAGTTTACAACTCAATTCAAGTATGAACATGCCCATGGACAGTGCTTTGAATTTGAACTTGCGGCCGGACACCACACCACCTGTGTATCACTCCGTGGCCCACATGGCCATTGGTGGTCTGAACTTCCCACATGCGCTCAGGACTATATTTTGCAGTCCGCACCATGTGTCCACTCGTGTGAACTTTCTCTAAACTCCTCGTCAAGTCTTCCAGCTGCTTCCAGCTCATTCGTGCAAGGGTTGCCTGAACTACTTTATGTGCGACCTGCACCGACCCTGGCAGGCGATGTGCCACAGTGCCACGGTTCACACAATGAACAATGTGCGACTTTTAAATTTGTGCCTTCTCATTTCACTCGACCGAGTGCACCTTGTTTTATGAACTTTCCATGCCATGACAATATGTTTAGTGGACAGTCATTTCTGGCATCTGGACATTCTACCTCCATTCCGTGCCACACCCGGTTTTCTCGGCTTCCGCTCACATTGTCAACACGCTGCTGCTGCATGCCAAACCAGCATGTTTTGCGTCTGCCTCTCCACCCGTCCACATCGTGCAGCCGCCTCCTGTGCCCAACCTGCCTACATCATCCACGGACATCGAGACGCCGAACTCTCCGCCGTCACCACCGCCTGGATGCCTTCCCAAACTTCTGCCATTTATGTTCGAGGGACCCACCAATTGGTTCACCTTGGTTGAATAGATCTTTGAGCGACATGCTCTCAATGACTTCTCTCATTATCTGTGCATTATCACTCATCTTCACCACCATTTGGACCTCATCTGTGACCTGGTCTCAATGCCACCCTCTGACAACCGCTATGACAAGGCTAAGCAGATCATCTTAGAGCGTGTCTCCCGCACTCTGGACGAGATCATCTGTCACATTCTCCAGGAAGAGAATCTTGGTGACAAGAAGCCATCACAGCTCTGGAGACACTTCCGAATGATGGTCAGTGGACACGCCATGCCTGACTCAACCCTGACGTCAGTATGGACGAATAAATTTCCTCTACCTGTCCAGAATGCTCTGACTTACAATATTGTCAAAAATCCGAGTGAGCACATCCGCATTGCAGACCAGGTGCATTCCACCTACTTACATGAGGCTCGTCTTGATGTGTCTGCTCACGAGCAAGCCACACAGTCTTGCACCTTTACTTGGGGCCACTCCCACATGCCGGCCAACCTCGTTGATCTGCCTGGCATTCCACATTGCCTCACAACTGAGGCACCACAGCCGGCCTCCGCCACAGAACCCAAGATGGAACCCAGCAGCCAAACCGCTTATCGCTCAAGCAGTCACCTCATTATCCATTGTGCTACTTTCACAGCTACTCTGGGTGCGGCCAAAGGAAGTGTCGTAAGCCTTGTTCGCACCCAAACGCTGCTCACGGGGGTCCTTAGGCACCGCCTCCCTGCTCAGCTGATGATGTGCACCTGCCTATTCTTCACTCCATCGGGCACACGTCATTGAAAGTGGTCGTCTGTACTTGAAAGACTATTTCACTGGCACCCACTATCTCGTCAACACGAGTACAAACATTTGCATCCTACTCACTTCTCTTGCTAAAGGACCTCTTTGACCTCACAAACAGCTCCTTCGAGCTGCGAACAATACACAACTTGTATGTGCTGGCTCTTTCAAGCATTATGTGTACCTAGCCCCTGATTGTGACTTTAATTGGATCTTTTTAGTGGCCGGCCTCCCAGAACCTATCATCGGCATGGACTTTCTTGCTCACCACAAACATTCTCCTAACGTTGTCAAGCGAACTGTGCATCATCATCCCACTAATCAAGACTTTCCATGTGACAGTGCCTTTTCGTTTACTGTTGTTAGTGCTACTGTTGTGACTGAGTGCTTGAATTTGGTAGACAAAATGAACAAAGTCTTACATTCGTCTGCTGCCGAGCGAGCTCGCACATTGGACCTCAAGAAGGAGCGAGCTGTCATCTAGCAGCAACTTAAATAATCGAAGTCGCAGATGGCTGCAACAAAAACGCGCCTTTTGGAACTGGAACAACATCAGAAGGTTAGTAACAGTGCCGCTAAACATAGTGCTTTTGTTTGTGTACGCAATCCTCACGTAGTCTCCTCCCCTGAACAACAACAAACAGTGAAACTTTGTGACTCTCACCTCACACACAGTGCCATCTTCCACTGTGCATTGGGTGGCGCCTTCCATCTCACCTGTGGCACAGTGGTGCCTGCTGCAGCTGACACACACACACACACACACACACACACACACAGATAACAGCTCGTGCCCACCAGCCACGCCCACTCCTGCTGCTGCTGCCACCATGGTGGACGCTCTGGCCGCCTTGCGCTCTCCTCCCACTTCTCCTCCTCCTCTGGTCTCTGTAGGCAGTACTGTTCACAGCCTCAACCTCAAGGATAACATTCCTGTCACCAGTAAGCCCCACCGCCTTTGCCCTGAGAAGTTTTTCACCAACAAGGCTCAGATTGGAGACTTGCTTGCTGCAGGCCTCATCGGACTGTCATCGAGCTGCTGGTCTTCCCCCATCCACCTGGTCAAGAAATCGGATGGCTCTTGGCGTATGTGCAGCGATTATCACCAGCTCAATGCCAAGATGATCATGGACAGATGCCCCATTCGAATGTCACCGACTTCTCTCATCATCTTTTGGGCCCTAAATTCTTCTCGGTGGTAGACTGCAAAAGAGCCTACCACCAAAGTCCCATGGCCCCCAGAGGATGTCACAAAAATGGCCATCACCACTCCCATTGGCTTATACCACTACAAATTCATGCCCTTTAGATTAAAAACTGCCACTCACACATTGCAATGTTTCATTACTGGGATCATCTGCTCCCTTCCCTTCTGCTTTGCCTACCTGGATGATATCTTAATTTTCAGTTCCTCTCTCTATGAAAGCTGTTGTCACCTACAGGCTTTAATTTTGACTTTCTTCACATCTGGCATCGAACTTAATCACTCAAAAGACCAGTTGCACGCCCCCTCTGTATAATTCCTCAGCTACACTGTGTTGGATTCAGGCATCTCTCCCCCCGCTGACAAAACTGCAATTATTCAACACCTCCCACGCCCCTCCACCTTCAAGGAGCTCACATGCTTCCTTGGAACAATCAGTTACTACCGGCATCACCTGCCCGGTACCGCAGAGATCCAGGCCCTGCTCACAGATGTTCTGGCCAGCACAAAGACCTCTGGCGACCGATCCGTCCGGTGGACACCCGCCATGTCTCAGTCCTTCACCGCCCTGAAGCAGCTGTTGTTGGAGGCTATTCACTATCACCCATCCTTACCCGGAGGCAGACATTTTCATCACCACTGATGCAAGTGTATCGGCCGTTGGTGCAGTCCTCAACCATTAGGTTGATGGAAATGCCTCACCCCTTCAGTTCTTCTCAAAAATTTATTCCTATCTCAATGTAAATACTCTGCCTTTGATTGGGAACTGTTGGCTGTCTACGAAACCATCAAGCACTTCTGTGCCGAGGTCGAAGGCAGACCGTTTTATGTCCTGATTGAACACAAACTCCTCACCGCCACCATCCATAATCCCCCCCTCCGACGCGTGTCGTCCCTCAACGGCCTCTCGAACCTAGCCCTCCTCCAATCTACGGATGACGAGCTCATGCAGCTTGTCCCCGACCACTCCTCTTTCCTACTTCCTGGCCGCTCCACCTTCCCTGGTGTAGCAGGCGAGGTCTGGTGTGACGATTCCACCATGCCGCGTATCCTGCAACACGAGGTCTTCCAATTGCTGCACAACTTGCACCCGGGAGTCCGCGCCTTCACTAAACTTGTCATGGACCACTTTGTCTGGTGGGATGTCAGGCATGATTGTCGGGCTTGGGCTCACACCTGTCTTGCCTGCCAGGGGAGCAACGTCTTGACGCACACCTCCCCTCCCTTGGCTCCCTTCCCTCCCTCCTGCTGGTCGATTCCAGCATGTCCATATCAACCTGGTAGATCCCCTTGCCACAGCTGATGGCAGTCACTATCACCCATCGACTGCACCACCCACAGGGCTGAGGCCACCCCTCTTCCAAACATCACGTCGTAGACGGTGGCCAAGGCCTTCCTCTCCTCGTGGATATCCCGCTTTGGATGCCCCCTTGTCATCACCACCAACCAGGGCTGGCAGTTTGAACCCCTTCTTTTCTCCAACCTTCACCAACTCTGCGGCATCTCACGCACCCACACCACTGCTTACCACCTGCAGAGCAATGGGTTGGTCAAGCGGTGGCATCGGACTTTTAAGACCGCCATTCAGTGCCACGACTCCTTGTGGACTGAGGCCCTTCCCTTGGTGCTGCTCGGCCTTCGCGCGATGCACAAGGAGGACCTTTGTGGCACTGTAGGTGTCACCTTCCCCTCTCCCACCGTGATCGGACCTTCCTTCGCTGGTGGACCGTATCTGCCAGTACTGCGCCTTGCTCCCCCTCCCGCGCCCTCCAGCCACACACCTCCTCTTGTCTGTCTCCCTAAAGAGACATGCTCTTTCATCAAGCTCTTTCATCATGCTCTTTCATCAAGCTCCGCAATGACACAGTTCGCCCCCCCCTCCTCTCTCCCCTCCTTATTCCAGCCCCCATCCTGTCCTCCGGCATTCCCACAATACCTTCACCCTCCTGCTCCACGGCAGACCGGTGACGGTTTCTGTCAACTGGGTTAAGCCTGCCTATGTGGAGCACGCCTTCCCTCTCCATCCCAGCTCTGACTTCCTGTGGCGTGGCCCCTCCATCGGCAATCTGCTCATCCTCCATTCCCTCTCTAC
The DNA here is from genome assembly GCA_026315105.1 of Locusta migratoria. NCBI lineage: Eukaryota > Metazoa > Arthropoda > Insecta > Orthoptera > Acrididae > Locusta > Locusta migratoria. Next base: position 548,344,006 of record CM048745.1, on the reverse strand, counting down.
TGCTCCTTTACCAAACAGTTCGAACTCTCCGCAACTTGCTCCCTCACCCTCCCATGATTCCTCCCGCGACCCCATATAAGATTCATTGATGACATCTCCATGATCTGGACTCACAGTGAAGAAGAACTCCAGAATTTCCTCCCAACCTCAACTCCTTTGGTCCCATCAAATTCACCTGGTCCTATTCCAAATCCCATGCCACTTTCCTCGATGTTGACATCCATCTGTCCAATGGCCAGCTTAACACATCCGTCCACATCAAACCAACCAATAACCAACAGTACCTCCATTATGACAGCTGCCATCTATTTCACATCAAACATATCCTTCCCTACAGCTTAGGTCTTCATGGCAAACAAGTCTGCTCCAGTCCCTGAATCCCTTAACCAGTATAGCAATAACCTAATAACAGCTTTCACATCCCACAGCTATCCTCATGATCTGGTACAGAAGCAAATTGCCAGAGCCACTTCCTCATCCCCCCAAATTCAGAACCTTCGACAGAAGAACCCCAGAAGTGCCCCTCTTGTCACTGGATACTTTCTGGGACTGGAGCGAACTCTGAATGTGGCTCTCCAGCAAGGATATGACTTCCTTAAATCCTGCCCCGAAATGAGATTCATCCTACATGACATTCTTCCCACTCCACCGAGAGTGTCTTTCCGCCGCCCACCTAACCTCCGTAACTGTCTAGTCCATCCCTATGAAATCTCCAAAACACCTTCCCTTTCCCTCTGGCTCCTACCCATGTAACCACCCCCGTTGCAAAACCTGCCCTATGCACCCATTCCACCACCACTTACTCCAGTCCCATAACCCAGAAGGTGTACACAATCAAGGGCAGAGCCACTTGTGATAGCATCCTTGTGATTTACCAACTGACATACCTGCACTGTGGTGTCCTATGTGGGAATGACCAGCAACAAACTGTCCATTCGCAATGGTCACAGTGTAACGTTTCTGCTATGTTGCACACTCCTTACAAAAAATCAGTTGCCAATAATATTCTTCACGGGTTTGCTGCCGGATCAAAATGTCATCTGGACACAATATTTCGGTGGTCCACTGGTCGCCATCCTCAGGTGACAGTGCTTGTACACCGACTTGCCGAGACTGAGTACAAGCAGCGAGCGGCGGCCCCTATATACACCGCGGAAGGCTGAGGGCACGTGCGCAAAAATTGACAGTTCTGCTCTCTACATATCAGCGCCACCAGTGGTAGAAGCCGGCGTAAACGATAGATTGCTATTCAACAGAGACCGCTGTTTTTTGATGTCAAATAGTAAAGGGTTCCACATTTTACTCAAAGGAAACCCCTTGTCTCTGTTTACAATATTGTCTGAAAGGGAATTGCGATCGATTCTTTTAAAATGCAGTCCCAATAGTGAGACACAGAAGCAACCATTTGTGTTTCATACTGAAAAAGGTCTACAGTATGTCTGCTTAGGTGTACTTGCGTCTGAGTAAATGTGTGGGTGTGTGTGTATTTGTTTACCCTCCTTTTTTTCCCCCAAGGTAAGTCTTTCCTGTCCCAGGATTGGAATGACTCCTTACCCACTCCTTTAAACCCTCATCATTTCCTTTTCCCCCTCCTTCCCTTCTGCCTGACGAAGCAGCTAGGCTGCGAAAGCTAGCATTTGTGTGTGTGTGTGTGTGTGTGTTCTATTTATTTGTGCTGCTCTCACACCTGTGCTCCTTCGCCTGGTGAGTAATCTTCACCTATTTTTTATATAAAATTTTTGCTGCTAGGAATTGTTCGTCACTAGGCACACCCAGGCAGATGTCTGCCTAGGTGTGTTTGCATGTGGATATGTGTGTGTGTGTGTGTGTATTTGTTTACCTTCCTTTTTGTCCTCTAAGGTAAGTCCTTCCACTCCTGGGATTGGAATGGCTCCTTTTCCACTTCCTTAAAACCCATATCCTTCTCTTTCTCCTCTCCTTCCTTCCTCTTTTTCCCGAAGAAGCTGCCAGTGGTGGCGAAAGCTCGAATGTTTGTGTGTTTTTGTGTGTGTTTTATGTTTCTGTCGACGAGCCTGTACTTTATGTAAGTCCAAAATCTTTTACATTTTTTTTCTTTTTTTAGTAAATCTTGTTTTTATTTCCCCCCAAAAAAACCTTGTACATATGATTCTTACAGATAATCACCTTTTCCTCCTGAGTCAGAATCATCTATTTCCTCTTTCAGAGCACTGAAAACTTTGCTCTCATTTAAATTCACCATACTGAGAATATGCAGAGTGCAAGCAATGCAGATAGCACACGAAAGCGGCATAGGACTCAACAGGGAGAGAGAAATACAAAGTCCCTTTGTAGTGTACAAACAGTTAAAACTCCACTCACTATGTGGCAGCACAATGCAGAGACCTTTCTACTTCATTTTACGTGGTTACGAACAGAGGGAATGTTGCAAAATGGCCAACTACAGATTTTTAGCGTTGCACAAGTCAGACTTGGGTGCCGTCCATCTGACTAACTACTGCTGAACGAGTCTGGTTTGGGTGCCATCCACAATGTGCTAAGATGTTGATAGTGAATTATTAGCTTTATTTTAATAATGCTTACAATGAACATTTCTACTCTTCCATTTTGAACAGAATCCTGTTTTCTAAGTAACATGGCTGAAATTAAGGTTCATTCATTTAAATACTGATAATTATAAACAAAATGAATATTCTGCAAATTTACTGGCACAGAGATGGACTGTCTTCCATGTTCACCGGTCTACTGTAATAATCCCATGACACTGAATAAGCTTTAATTGGCAATCTGCAAGGCATCCAACTTGGTTTTTGTCGACATACTACAAGATGTGATGGCAAATTGTACTGTTCTTTTGTGCGAACTGCTTACTGTGGGCGGTGCCCTTTGAAAAAGGGTGAGATGGATTACCAAGATGTCATGCAATAGACAAGTTTCATTCTGCACGCAGATACTGTATGAGCTGCACTGTATACATCACCACCTGTTATCAGCTTTTCAAACTATTTTGAACTTATTGTGTGTGAACTTTTGTATAAAATTCTTAAAGCTTTCACAATAAATATGCTTCTTGATGCCCTTGTCTACCGATCTTCATTTTCAAGATATTTGATTTTGAGATTAGGGACTCCTTTGCTGGACACCCTATAGGCCTATGAAGCTAATATGTAAAACATGTAAAAACATGTAATTATAGCAAAATATGTAACAATAAAATGAAATATATATATATATATATATATATATATATATATATATATATATATATATATATATATATCAACAACACAAACATTTATAATTTTCTTAGGCAAAGGAACAAAGGAAAACACTATATAATTAAAGTATTGTTATTGCTATCTTCAGTTGAAAAAACACATTACTGTATTAACTTCAGTATAACTGCCTCACAAGGAAAGACTAATAAACTATAATTGGATAATGTTTTAAACATAAATTTAATACTCAAACATGTGACTTCATGTACCATGAGGGCAGGCAGGATGAGATGGTATATCTGCCCCTGGTGGATCAGTACAGCCCATATCAATGCTGTATGGAACTCCAAGATAGGTCTGGAAACCTTTATCAATAGGATGGTGCCCAGGTAAAGTGCCAAGATGCCATTTTCCTAGAAAATATTTCCTAATAAAGAGATTTGCAACATTATCTTACAAACAAATATGTGACAAATATTTGCATATTTTTGCATGAAACAATGATGAATTAAAGGCAGAAACTGGGTAATACATACTTCTATAGATATCACACAATTCTTCTATGCACTACCTGGGATTATCCAATTTAAAGAAAATTTTAATACCAGAGTACACAACTTTGCTGTAAATCCCAGTCCAGGAAGCAGAATCTACACAAAAATTCTTTAGGTATGTTGGATGGTGGCAGTGAATTTCACACATCAGGTAAAATTGATTTTTACTGTCAGATAAAAAAATATTAAGGAATATAATTACTCGGTAGATCTTAAAAAGATCTTTGTGAAATGTACAAATATTTACTTTGTACAATATTTTTATTGCTCTCCATAAGATAACACCATAAGTGACTGAATCAGGAATAAAATATGCTAGTTTAGCTAACACCCCTTTCTTTAGTTCAATACAATGAGAGAGGCTTGTAATTGCAAAACATAGTGAATGATTTTTCTTGATTAAATTATCTGTGTTGACTCTATTTTCTAGCTGTGTGCTTCTAAACAAGACTGGGAAGAGAGAAACTGATTTGAGTTGTAATTATGAACAGAAGAAAAGACATGGCCATAAAATACAAACACTATTTGTTCACAGTGTGTTATACAGTAAAATACACATAAAGCAGTTTGAAAGCAGCAGTCATGAACTACAGCTGAGGCCCAGAAGGCCTGTGTCACTTGAAAAGTGATGGTGACTACAGTGATGTCTTGATGTCCATGGTGGTATCAGGTGCAGCAGCCACAGGTGACAACCTGTACTGGTGTACATGGATGAAAGTGATGAGCTCAAGAGCATTCCCATCACCAAAGGGCAACTGGTGGGCAGGACAATGCCAGGGGAACAACAGTCATCTGGACACTTAAGTCCTCTATGAGGGGAAATGAGAAGGGCAACAATCAAGGCAAACTGGAAAGGCAATCCAGCTGGCATACCCACTGGCCACAGTACCTTTGCAGCACATCATAAGGCGCCACCACTGGCTGCAGGAAGCTGCAAGTTTGATAATGCAGATGGCAATCACACTGGGAGGGGAGGAAGGGAAAGGTCGGGGACACATGAGGTCAAACTTGACCAGTCCGGTGCACTGTCCACTGTGTCAAGAGCTGATGGATGGTGAGAGAACAGGTGCAAACCCAGGATACATGTGTTTACCAAGCTTCAGTGTGCACTTTGAAGATGCAGTGACCAAGATAGTTGCCAATGGCTGGATTGCATGTGAGGGTGTTACCCAAAATCTCTAGCCCAGACTGTATATATACATAAATTAAAAAAATTATTTTTAAAAATTGAGTGTCATATATAGACACTATTTATTAAACTGATACATTCCACATCATGGTGAAATGTCGTATTTATAATGTATTATAATCTAATCTAATCTTGTCCAACAGCAAGACACTGTGAGTGTTCATGGCTGCCATGTTTTCAGGGCCTTGTCAGGACTCTGGGCTCTGTTTAGCTTGGTTCTACAAGAGCTTAAAAAAGTGTAAGAGTCTCCTCCATCAGGAAATCTTTGACATAGTTGTGCATTTGCATGTTACATATTTTAACAAGGCATTACATATTGCTGTTTAATTGTGAATGAAACAAAGGCATCAAAACATGATAAATGCCATTTTGTGTCCGACAAAACTCTTTGAAAGAATGTGCTAGGAAATGAGAACCTTTGTCCAAAAACAGTGTTTAAGGCAAACCTCCAACAGAGAATATCTTTGGAAGGAGGAAACAAGCTTGGAGTTTAATGTCCCGTTGACAGCATGGTCATTAGAGACAGAGCTTACACACTAAGTCTTGGGTAGGGATGTGGAAGGAAATTGGCCATGCCATTTCAAAGAAACCACCCTGAAATTTGCCTGGTATGATTTAGGGAAATAATGGAAAACCTAAATCTGGATGGCTGGAGGTGGATTTGAACCACCAGCCTTCCAAATATGAGTCCCGTCTGTTACCACTGCACCACCTCACTTGGTAGAGAATCTCTTTGACAAGGCTTTGACAATTATGTCTGCCATCTCAGATGAGCAATGAGCAATGTAAGGTAACAGAGAAAAAGCATCAGCTGCCAATGACCAGAAGATGTCTAAAAAGGACAAACAAAATCAAAGTGTTATCTCTCACAAGAACGTGTAAAAGCCAGCCATGCAAGGTGCCACTGCTGAACTGAACTCCTGTGGCAATCTGTAAGAAGGTGTTCTACTAACCAGTCAATGCCTAGCCAAAACAGGCAACAGTATGCAAATTGTTTTGTGTGAGAGTTCCCCACTGAACTCTATGTAATAAATTGATGACCTCTTACTGTAGAGTCACAACACAAGAAGCAAATTGTTTCATTGACAGAAGAAATACCCTGGACAAGAGGGAAGATCTGATGCCCAGCCAGTTGACTGGTTGAGTCATCAATGTTGTTTCATGCAGATAACCTGCCACAGTACCAAAGCTGCCACCATTGCTAAAGCAATACAAGAAGTGGAGATGGTAAGACCATCAATTGTGTGACTCACCTCTGTATACAGATGGAAACAAAGCAGTTCTTTCTGAATTAAGAGGGTACCAGGTCCTTGGGTAGCAAGGAGAGCATGTACATGCACACATGTTACACCATGGGTTGGAAGTGAATATCATAACTGTAAAACGTACACTCTCACGGCCAGAAAGGTCAATATTACTAAAATTTTCTGGGCTATTATGCCGTGATCTTATGGATTTATTACTCAAACCCAACGTTTCATTCCCATCTGTGGAGAAAATTTTCCAGAGGGATTGTGACACTTCTGCATGTCCCATGTGCACCTCCGCTCGTTACCGACTGCAGCCAAATTTACGAGGGCTGGCGCGCAGAGGTGTGACGTCAGCAAGAGATGACCATTGTCTCCAGTTAACAACCCATTGAGACAGGATGGTGAATGCATCTCAGCTACAACATACCCTCCAGGTAGCAACAGGATGCACAAAATTAACACAGTCTGAAATTTCCTTCGGGAATGTGACCTCTGCACACAGAGGCCTATAGTGTGTGTGTGTGTGTGTGTGTGTGTGTGTGTGTGTGTGAATGGCACCAGCTTTGACTGCTCAGATACAGAGAGGAGATCCTTAGAATTTTTGTTGTGCCTTACACTGTTGCCATTGCCATAAGACATGGGTTCCTTCTGGCAGATGATAACACTCATCTCCACATAGCTACACTGGTTGACAACATGCTTGAAACTGAGGGAATTGAATGAATGGAGTGGCCAGCTTGTTCACTGAACTTAAACCCGATTAAGCATCAGTTGCAGAGCTGGATATTGCACTCATGGAAGAATGGAAAAATATCCTTCAAGACCTGACTAACAACCTCATATCAGCCATGTCACACGGGTGTGTAACTGTACTGGCTGTCCAAGGTGATCACACACCATATTAGAGGGCAATGAAAGGACTTTTTCCACTATTATGGTAGCCCCATGGTGCCACACTCTAAGTACATGCCATGTAAACCTCAAGTAAAGAGATGAGACAGCAAAACATCACACAAAAATTACAATTGTAACCAATATCTGAATAAAATACATTGTCATATGTATATTGTGTATGATATCTCACCTGATCTCCTAATTGTTTTGAGAACTGTAGTTTCAACAGGAAAATAACTATGTAATAAATGTATTATAATATATACTTAATTAAACTAAATATTACAATATCAGAAAGACAATGTTTTAAAGATTGACTAATAAAAAGAAACAGGGTGAAAAATGTGGATCAAAAAATTCATACCAATCATAGCAGTCCTATACCCAGCATCCCTCAAGATTTCTGCCAATGTTGTCTCATTCACAGGAATACCTCCCACTGCATCATTAGCAAAGTTCTTAACAACTCCAGTCCTTAGTCCAAGACGACCAGTGAGCAGTGCACTTCGAGATGGTGTACAAACTGATGCACCAGCATGAAAATCTGTAAGCCTGCAGAAACAAAATATTAAAAATTCAGCTTATCACCAAAAGCAAAATAAATCTAATTTTGCTTGTCTCAAAACCTGCCTTCCTAATATGGACTCTAAAACTATAGCATTCAACTATATCATAAAAGTGGTTCGATGAACCCTCTACCATGTACTTTATCGTGAGTTGCAGAGTATTTATAAAGATGTAGAATTGCAAATACAGATTTGTTAAGTCTCCCAATTGAATTTATTATCAAGTTGCAACCCCAAGAACTTAATACTCTCAACCTCTTCTATCTCTTCTTCTTCATACTTTATGCATATGCTGGATGGAAACCTGTTACATTTCTGAACTGCATGTAGTAAGTATTTTCAAAGTTTAATGCCAATGAGATGGACAATATTGCAGCATTGTCCATGACACCATAGAATACTAATTTACTTAAGAGGATGTTGTGGTTCACACTGTCAAATGCCTTTGGAAAATCATAGAAAGTACCTTCTGCTTGTAATATGTTATTTAATGAATTAAGAACATTATCAATATTGGAATCTTTCAGAAATTCAAACTGAGTTCTGGAAAATATGTTATTTGTAGATGTAAATAGCCTTCTCAATATGGAGACCTTTCAGAAATACAAATTGTGTTCTGGACAATATGTTATTTGTGGTCAGGTGATTGAGAAACTGCTTGTACATTACCTTTTATAGAATTTTTGAAAATGCTGGCAAAAGTAAAATTGTAATTTGATGGTATCTCTTTATCCCCTGTCTTGAATAGAGGTTTAATATCTGCATATTTTAGTCAATCAGGAAATGTTCCAGTTATATTAGACTGGTTACACAAATAACTTTAAATTGTGCTAAACTCACAAGAAGCTCAATCAATTCTGAACAAGGCAATGGGTCAAATCTATTTTCCAGATTAATGACAAAGCTATCTGACACTGTCCTATACCTATTCCCAAACTGTGGGTCGCGACCCACTAGTGGGTTGCGTTATCCATTCAGGTGGCTCATCAAAAGATCAAAGTAAAACATCTTATAGAATGAAAAAAGTGAAAGTGTTTTGTAAGATTTACTAGTTTGTCAGTCTTTTTCACCCCATAAAAAAAAGAAAATATAACTGAGCTACATTGCTTTTACATTTAAAGTGATAAGATACACACAGAGCTTCAGCTTTCAGCCATCTTGAGTTGCTGAATTTTTTCCAGAAATTTTCTGGATCCTATTATGAAAAAGATTGAGTACCACAATTTTAGGACATTTCTCAATTTTTTTATGACAGGCGCCAATGTCAACATTAACAAATACTATTCTACTGTAATTGTCTTCTCAAGAGCAATCAAATACAGTTATAAAAAGCAAGTCATTCTATTAAAAAAAGTACTATCTCGGATGGTACCAGTGCTAAAACCGTTCACCAAACAAAACAAAAAAGTATGCACCAAACAAAACAAAAAAAGTATGCACCTCAATGATCTAGCATGTGGCAAAAACTGTGTTTCAATACATGTAACCATTCATGAAATAAAAGGGTGTTACATCTCACATAGCTCACACTGTAGAAAGTATAAAAAAATTCAAGAGGGAAATAAAGAAATCATCTGATCTTTCAGTATAAGTATCTTATCTCATCACAAGGTATTTGTAAAAAATACTCCTGTATTTTATATTAATACTTATGAGAATATAAATCTGAAATTTTTAATACCATTATATAATTGTAGAAATAAATATATTTTCACAAAATGTATATAATGAGAGGAATTAATATAATATTTTTGCTACAGGTATTTACCTTATTCCTTCCTTGGTAATGGCATTAATGTTTGGTGTCAAAGCTGTGTGTGGAGAGTAGGAGCCAAAGTCACCCCATCCTAGATCATCAGCCATAATTAAGATAACATTTGGTTTCAAATCATCTCCCATTACATCTTTAGAAGATGTAATTTTCTGTGATTGTTTTATAACCAGTGAATAATTGTAAGCTTCAACAACAAAATTTTCACTTGAATATGCAAAAATGAAATGCCATTTACCAATCATAACAAGAAACAGTGTTAAAGTAATTTTGCATTTGCATAGATATTTATTTGTTTCCATTCTTCTTACTTTAGCCTACTTTGTATTGTGTTGGAATATGTGTCTAATATGCCAGAAATCTGCTTTCAATAATTTGAACACACCTGTAAGAAAAATAGAATGTTACTATTTTTTGTATATAATTTAGCAAAAAATATTTTTAAGCATCTTCCCCGATAACACTGCACATTTTTATGTTGTAAACGTAAATGTCTAAGTTATATGAAACTACAAACTAAAGTATTATGAGTGCATTTCAAACAAATAATCTGTACACTATACAAACTTATTTAGGTTTAGTGTACATAAGTTTCTAACTTTAATTGTAATTTATAAACATTTGCTATCTCAGTGGTCATCCCTTTCAGACCCAAGGTTGTAGGTAATGTGACATTAATACACAGAGGGACATTTAAAATACAAAATACATACAGTAACTCATTACAGGTAATAATATAAATATTGTACCCAAACAATTGTCTAGTTTGGGCTTTAACTACAAATTTTCATGATCTGCACAATCTTACAGTAGCATGCCTCTTGAAAGAAACGATATAATAACATCACACAATCATATAAAATTGAGTGGCTCTAATATATGATAGCTTCACACGTCAAAACAAGGACTGCTGGTACCACACAGTATAGAAAAATGGAATTAAAACATGTTGCGCATGTTACCACAGTCTATCCATAATTGTGTAATGCAGGCCCAAACTTCCTAGCATGAATCACAAAGAAATAAAGCAAGTAAAACCAGAAATGCACAAATCATGCAGGGCCTGACAGGATTAAGCAAACAATATACACATTTTACTCAATATATACTCCCATACACTCCCATGAACCACAGACATTGTCGAGGTGGGATGGCTTGCGTGCCTCAACGATGCAGATAGCCGTACCGTAGGTGCAACCACAGCAGAGGGGTATCTGTGGGGAGGCCAGACAAACGTGTGGTTCCTGAAGAGGGGCAGCAGCCTTTTCAGTAGTTACAGGGGCAACAGTCTGGATGATTGACTGAGCTGGCCTTGTAACATCAGCTAATGTGGCTTTGCCACACAGTTACTGTAAATGGCTGAAAGCAAGGGGAAACTACAGCCGTCACTTTTCCTGAGGACATGCAGCTCTACTGTATGAACAGATGATGATGGCATCCTCTTGAGTAAAATATTCTGGAGGTAAAATAGTCCCCCCATTCGGATCTCTGGGTGGGGACTACTCAGGAGGATGTTGTCATTCTACGGATCGGAGCGTGAAATGTTAGATCCCTTAACTGGGTAGGGAAGTTAGAAAAATTTAAAAATAGAAATGGATAGGTTGAAGTTAGATATAGTCGGGATTAGTGAAGTTGGGTGGAAAGAGGAACAGGATTTCTGGTCAGGTGAGTACAGGATTATAAATACAAAATCAGTTGGGGGTATTACAGGAGTAGGTCTGATAATGAATAAGATAGGAATGTGTGTAAACTACTATGAGCAACACAGTGATCGAATTATCGTAGTCAAGATAGATACAAAGCCAACACCGAGCACAGTAGTACAGGTTTATATGCCAACTAGCTCTGCTGATGATGAGGAGATTGAAGAAATATATGAGGAGCTAAAGGAAATTATTCAGACAATTAAGGGAGAGGAAAACTTAATTGTTATGGGAGACTGGAATTCGGTAGTAGGACAAGGGAGGGAAGGGAAGATAGTAGGTGAATATGGTCTGGGCAAAAGGAATGAAAGAGGAAGCTGCCTGGTAGAATTTTGTGCGGAACATAATTTAGTTATAACAAACACCAGGTTTAAGAATCACAAAAGAAGGTTGTATACATGGAAGAGACAAGAAGACACTGGGAGATACCAGATAGATTTTATAATGGTAAGACATAGATTTCGGAACCAGGTTTTAAACTCTAAGACATACCCAGGGGCAGATAAAAACTCTGACCATAACTTATTGGTCATGAATTGTAGGCCGAAACTTAAAAAAACTGCAGAAAGGTAGGAAAATAAGGAGATGGGACCTGGATAAACTAAAGGAACCTGAAGTTCTTGAGAATTTTAGAGGGTGCTTTAGGCAACAATTGACAGAAATGGGGGGAAATAAAACAGTAGAGGAGGAATGGGTAGCACTGAAAGATGAAATAGTGAAGGCAGCAGAGGACAAAATAAGTAGGAAGGTAAGACCTACAAAAAATCCTTGGATATCACAGGACAAACTGGATTTGATCGATGAAAGGAGAAAATATAAAAATGCAGTAAATGAAATGGGCAGGATGGAGTACAGAAGACTAAGAAATGAGATTGACAGGGAGTGCAAAATGGCTAAGCAGGAGTGGCTAGAATGCAAATGCAAGGATGTAGAAGAATGTAATAGGGGAAAAATACATACAGCTTACAGGAAAATAAAAGAGATTTTTGGAGATAAGAAAACAGCTCTATGAATATCAAGAACACAGATGGAAAACCAGTTCTCAGCAACGAAGGGAAAGCTGAAAGTTGGAAAGAGTATATAGAGAAGCTCTACAAAGGAAATGAACTAAGAGACAATGTTCTAGGAAGAAGTAGGTGAGCATGAAATAGGAGGTACTATACTGAGAGATGAATTTGACAGAGCACTGAAACAAGGCCCCTGGAGTAGATGACATTCCCTCAGAGCTACTGAAGTCTCTGGGACAACCAGCTGTGACAAAACTGTTTACCTGGTGTGTAAGATGTATGAAACAGACAAAGTACCCTCAGACTTTAAGAAAAATGTTATAATCTCCATTCCAAAGAAAGCAGGCGCAGACAGGTGTGAAATTTACAGAACCATCAGTATAATAAGTCATGGTTGCAAAATATTAACACGAATTATTTACAGAAGGATGGAAAAGCTGGTAGAAGCCGACCTTGGGGAGGATCAGTTTGGATTCAGGAGAAATGTAGGAACACGGGAGGCAATACTCACTTTACGGCTTATCCTAGAAGATAGATTAAGAAATGGCAACCTACATATCTAGTTTTTGTAGATTTGGAGAAGGCTTTTGACAATGTTGATTGGAATAAACTCTTTCAAGTTCTGAAGCAAGCAGGAGTAAAATATAGGGAGCTTAAAGTTATTTACAACTTGTACAAAAACCAGACAGCAGTTGTTAGAGTTGAAGAGCATGAAAGGGATGCAGTGGTTGGGAAGGGAGTAAGACAGGGTTGTAGCCTTTCTCCAATGTTATTTAATTTGTACATTGAGCAAGCTATAAAGGAAAGCAAGGAGAAATCTGGAGAAGGAATTAAAGTTCAAGGTGAAGAATTAAAAACATTGAGTTTTGCTGACGACATAGTAATTCTGTCAGAGACAGCAAAGGACCTGGAAGAGCATTTGAACGGAATGGACAGTGTGCTGAAAGGTGCATATAAGATGAAGATTAACAAGAGTAAAACTAGGGTAATGGAGTCTAAGAAAATCAGGTGATGCTGGAGGAATTAGATTAGGTAATGAAACAATAAAGGAGGTAGATGAGTTTTGTTACTTGGGCAGTAAAATAACAAATGATGGTCGCAGTACAGAGGATATAAAATGCAGGATGGCATTGGGTAGAAAAGCGTTCTTGAAAAAGAGAAATCTGTTAACCTCGAATATTGATTTAAGCCTAAGGAAGTCCTTTCTGAAGTCATCTGTGTGGAGTGTTGCCTTGTATGGGAGTGAAACATGGACGATAAACAGTGCAGACAGGAAGAGGATTGAGGCCTTTGAAATATTGTACTACAGAAGAATGCTGAAGATTAGGTGGGTGGATTGCATAACTAATGAGGAGGTACTGAACAGAACTGAGGAGGAAAGGAATTTCTGGCATATCTTGACTAAAAGAAGGGATCGATTGGTAGGACACATTCTTAGACATCAAGGAATTGTGAATTTAGCATTGGAGGGAAGTGCGTGGGGTAAAAACCGCAAAGGAAGTCCAAGAGATGGATACAGTAAGCAGATTCAGACAGATGTAGGTTACTGTTCTTATGTGGAGTTAAAGAGGCTTGCTCAGGATAGGGTATTGTGGAGAGCTGCATCAAACCAGTCTCCGGACTGAAGAGCACAACAACAACAACAACAACATATACATTTAAATCATTCCACAGTTATATTACAATAAAATGGGGTGATTTCAGACAGTTTTGAGATTATTTTCACCATAACTTTTTTAAGTTCTGTCACACTGTGTTATTTACTACAGAATTTGTGGGGTATATTTACAACGCCCATAAACAATCACGCACACCGAGGCAGACATGTGCGTGTGTGTGTTTGTTTGTTTACCTATCTTTTTTTCCCCCCCCGAAGGTCTTTCCTCTCCCAGGATTAGAATGACTCCTCACCCACTCTCTTAAAACCTGCATCCTTTTCTTTTCCCTCTCCATCCCTGCTTTTTATCTAAAGAAGCAACCTAGGGTTTGTGTGATTTTCTTTTTTCTCTCTGTCTATCAATGTACCTGTGATTTTTCGCCTGTTAAGTAAATTATCTACATTTTTTTATATATATTTCGTTTAACTTAGCCAAAGCACAGGCTCTTAGCTTGGAATGACTCTTCATCCATTACCTTAAAAACTGCATCCTTTCCTTTTTCCCCTCCTTTCTCCTCCTTTTCCTGATGAAGCAACAAATGGTTGCAAAAGCTGGAATCTTTGTGTTTGTGTGTGTTTTTATTAGCCTTCACTTTGGGCAAATTAAATGATCTCTATTTTGTTATACATACTTTTCCTACCAGGAATGTTTCTCTCTATAATATATACACTCCTAGCCATTAAAATTGCTACACCATGAAGATGACATGCTACAGATGTGAAATTTAACCAACAGGAAGAAGATGTTGTGATATGCAAATGATTAGCTTTTCAGACCATTCCCACAAGGTTGGCACCAATGGCGACACCTACAAAGTGCTGACATGACGGAAGTTTCAAACCGATTTCTCATACGCAAATAGCAGTTGACCAGCATTGCCTGGTGAAACATTGTTGTGATGCCTCCCTTTGTGTACCTTCATGTTTCTGACTTTGATAAAGGTCAGATTGTAGCCTATTGCAACTGCGGTTTATCGTATTGCGACATTGCTGCTCGCGTTGGTCGCGATCCAATGACTGTTAGCAGAAAATGGAATCAGTGGGTCCAGGAGGGCAATACTGAATGCCGTGCTGGATCCCAGTGTCCTTATATCACTAGCAGTCGAGATGACAGGCATCTTATCCACATGGCTGTAATGGATCATGCAGCCATGTCTCGATCCCTGAGTCAACAGATGGGGACTTTTACAAGACAACAACCATCTGCAGCACAGTTTGACGACGTTTGCAGCAGCATGGACTATCAGCTTGGAGACCATGGCTGCGGTAACTCTTGATACTACATCACAGACAAGAGCACCTGCGTTGGTGTACACACCAACAAATAGCAAAATGTCATTTTTTCGAATAAATCCATGTTCTGTTTACAACATCATGATAGTTGCATCCGTGTTTGGCGACATTGCGGTGAACGCATATTGGAACCATGTATTTGTCATTGCCATACTGGCGTATCACCCAGGGTGATGGTATGGGGTGCTATTGGTTACACGTATCGGTCACCTCTTGTTCGCATCAACGGCACTTTGAACAGTGGCCGTTACATTTCAGATGTGTTACAACCCATGGCTCTACTCTTCATTCGATCCCTGTGAAACCCTACTGCACGTTGCAGGTCCTGTACGGGCCTTTCTGGATACAGAAAATGTTCGACTGCTGCCTTGGCCAGCACATTCTCCAGATCTCTCACCAACTGAAAACGTCTGATCAATGGTGGCCAAGCAACTGGCTTGTCACAATACGCCAGTCACTACTCTTGATGAACTGTGGTATCGTGTTGAAGCTGCATGGGCATCTGTACCTGTACACACTATCCAAGTTCTGTTTGACTCAATGCCCAGGCATATCAAGACCGTTATTACAGCCAGAGGTGGTTGTTCTGGGTACTGATTTCTCAGGATCTATGCACCAAAATTGCGTGAAAATGTAATCACATGTTAGTTCTAGTATAATATATTTGTCCAATGAGTACCCATTTATCATCTGCATTTCTTCTTGGTGTAGCAATTTTAATGGCCGGTAGTGTATAGAACAAATCTTTCCATACCAAATATGCAGTAAGCTGTTCATGACTGCCACCAAATATACATGTGTAGTAATCCAAACTATTAAATTCCTTACCTGACTTGATAAATGGTAATAGAATTTTCTTATGCATACCTTACTCTTTTTTCGGATATACTAAGATTCACTGAAAGAGAGTATGAATTATTTATTCTTCTAATATAACATTAGTGGATGTTAATAAATAATATAGTGAGGACAGTTTACAACTCACCGCAAAGACGTGGCGACGAGCTGCGGCAGGCACATACAAAAGACACACACATACAACACATTCGGCTATCGGCCATGGCCTTCTTCAGAAAATAGAGCACTCACGCAATCACACAGGCACACAACACAGTCATACAACCATCACCTCCGACTGCCACACTTCGAATTGCAAAATATAACTATTTCTCCTTCTTTGATATAAAATATTATGTCAGATAATTTTAGGGGGTGTTTTTGTAATGATGTTACAAATTTGCGTACAGTGGACATGTGTAAATGTATCAATTTGAGGAAAGACACCGTGGTGCTGAAATCACTGAGTCTAAGTTATAGGAAAAGTCTTTCAGATACCTCTCACAGTAGAATCCACATACAATGTTTATCACACGTTTATAGCCACAGTTCCTGGAACATATTCCATCATTATTAATCAATGCATATGCTTCCAATGATGAATACACATCTCACTTTGGTGTGAGGGTTCACAAACACGTGAATTGACATTCCCAGGAAAGTAGATTGGAAGAAGTCTTATTTAATGGCCTGAAACAATGTCTTCTTCTGGGGGCTACTTAAAAAGTTTTGTGCATGAGGTGACCATCAAAACTAAGAAGGATATCGTGGAAAGAATTATCCCTCTCTCTGACACTGTTCAAACAAACCAGAGATATTAGAATGGGTATGGCACACCCACATTCACACTAAAGGATTCTATTTTGAACAACTGTTGTAAATGTAATAGTTTGTGGAGGTAAATGGAATTCGTTATTACTGTACTGTTTACTGGAGTTTCAATGTTTCTGACATTGAGTTGCTTGCACTTTTACTGGTCCATCAGCAGGGAAAATTGTCTGTGATTGTTTTGGAATACTCAGCACTAATTTTGTGTGTCATGATTAGGTTTCAGAAGTTTCAGTACTGTGTTAGGCTAAGGTACAACTTATTTGGTAATTTATTTCTGTGAAACATATATATATCTGCATAGCAATTGTACTTATACAGTTACAATATTATATTTTGTTTAACATAACATTTCAAAATTTTATTACAATGGTAAAATATGTATATTACTGTGGTTAACTATATAAGCACTGTTCAGTAAGCACTCTCAATTTATTTTTATTTATTTATTTATTTATTTATTTATTTTTTTTTATTTTATTTTTTTTTTATTTTTTTTATTTTTATTTTTATTTTTTTTTTTTTTTTTGAAATTTTCACCAGTTAATAGCTTAATTTGTTTTGTAGGGCATTAAAATAATTTTTCCCTTTAGTGTACAGACTCCTACATACAATGTGGAAATCTTGTACCTGTCTGGTATCAAGTTGATAAATTTCAGTATTGCAATGTGTATATTTCTTAACTTCTACAATTACTAAAATTGATTCATGCACATACATAGAATAAATAGTCATAATTTTAAAGTCTAAAAACAAACTCTTGCAAAAGTTTTGGAATCTTTTTTGCCAATTATTCTCAGAGCTCTTTTTTGAAGCTTGAACACACTTTTGAGGCACCACCCCATAATAATAGACCATATGAAAGAAAGGGATAAATTAAGCCAATATACATAGTTCTCATTGTTTGAATGTTGACATATGGAGCTATTCTTCTCAACACATATTGATTAGATGTTAGTCTTGCATACACATTGTCAATTTGTTGGATCCACAAAAGTTTACAGTCATTGCATATACCTACAAATGTACACTCACTGCATACTTTCCGTATTGTATTACAACCATGAGTATCAATACAACTTTGCAAATCACCTAATTTAAAATAAATTATATTTGTTTTTTGTAAATTGACTTTTAGATTGTCATTTTCCAATTTTGTCTTAGCAATATCAATAAACTTGTTTATTTCTAGGCCAACTCTTTTCATATCAGTTCCCCAAATGATGCCTGAAGTGTTGTCTGCATACATAGTAATGAATTTGTCATTATTAAATGCACTTAGGAAGTTGTTTAAATTAGCAATAAACAAGACAGGACCAATTATAAATCCCTGTGGCACTCCTAATTTAATATTCATGACCATTGACATGTAAATTTTTAATGTGTCACCATTACTATGGGTGACTGCAATTCACTGGCTTCGTTAAATATGATTTAATTAGAAGCATGAATTTTCCATTGATGCCATCCCTGGCCAATTTTGACAGGAGAACCTCATGATCAACCCTATAAAATGCCTTTGAAAGATCCAAGAAAACTCCTGCTATATGATAAACCTTCATCAATTTTGTCAAGAACTGTCATAATAAAATGTAAATCTGCTGTCATTGTGCTGTAATGACACACAAGTCACCCTAGTGGCAGCATGTAAAAAGACTTGCACTAAGCAGGACGAACACAATCCCTGCTGGGGTCTAATGATCAAAAATGCCACATGAAACATTATCATTGTACTGTGACCACTCCTGAAACCATGCTGAAAATCTCCCAGGAGTTTGTGTTTGTTATAAAGATCCAATATGTGCTTCAGAATTAATTTTTCTATTAACTTACTGAATACAGACGTTAAGGCAAGTGGTGTATAATTATCTACTAGCTGTTTATCGCCGATTTTGTAGAGTGGTTTTACGACAGCTAGTTTTAGTATATCAGGGAGCACTCCTCCTTTTAAGACACTGTTTATGAGATGCATCAAGGGATACACAAGATTTTGTTGCCACTATTTCAGTAAAAATGAGGAAAATTCATCCCAGTCAGAAGATTAATTTTTGCTTTCTCTAAAAACGTTCAAACATTTGTTAAGCTTAAGGGACTTAACTGCAGGGTCATCAGTCCATAAACTACTTACAAACTATTTTATACTAAAGACAGCACAAACATCCATCCCGAGGGGGAGATTCGAACCCCTGACAGGGAACGGCTTCGCACATCGTAGCATAGCGCCTCAATGCTCTCAGCCACTCCGCTGCCGCTTTGCTTTCTCTGATTAGCTGTAGTATGTCACTGACATCAACTTCCGGAAGGTTATTCTAATCTGAGTTGTTCTCAACTTGATGTCCACAATGTGCTTTATCTATAATACAACAGTGCCTCTGCCGGTCCAATATGCTTCTTATCAACATCTTAAGTGTCTGTAGTAAACATTGTTATGAAATCCAAATGTGACAACTCATGCAATGATCTGACTTCTGACAGAAAGTGAACATGTTGCCTACTTCCATGTTAGAGTGGAATGTCTGTCTTCAAGCTTGTGCCTAAATTTTGATTAAGGAATAGATGACATAGATCTTAGAGCTCTAGGTGTATCAATTTTCTTTCTTATTCACTGACTGTCCTGTTGGTTCTTGACAGAATATTTGATGCGTTATGAATGAAACACACAAATAACTGTGATATATTCTGCAAATTTATTGGTTTACGGATCGGTTTTTGGCTGTTATGCCATCATCAGGCAAACATTGCAAGTTTAAGTTTCAAAGATCTGAACTTGCTAGATATATAACTTTCAAAGGAGACTAGTTTTTTGGTTTATAACTAACCTACGGGAAATTATTACAATTCAAGTTGTGGTGTAAATCCCTGACATTGATAAAATATGTGACAATAAAATAGATTATGACATTATCCTAAGAAGTATAAAGTGAAACAATAGAAATTGGCTGAAAAATATTGATCAAAATGTATCTTATCTTAAACAGGTGTAATGTCTAGAAACATGAAAGCATTGTGAATATATGTTAAAATTTTAACTGGTTAAATAAACTTGACCAAAAAATTATCTTAAACAGGTTCATTGTCTGGTACATGGATGCATGTGACAAAGTTGAAACATCTGTAAATATATGTTAAAAATTTTTAACTGGTTTAATTAAACTACTGGTATGGTTACTAGTAAAATAAGACATTAAAGTTTATATCACATAAGCATTTAAAATAGTTGTGATTATGTTATTAAATAATGATTATGTTATAATTTTTGTTAAAATACCTGTGTATTCAGCTCAAATCCTCTAATTAAATCTGATTGTTTTACTAATTTTGTGTGCTTTGAGTAGATATATTCTTCATTCTGTATTTGTTTTTGGTACTTCTGACATGAGCAGCTTGGTAGCACAATGATAGAGTGCCAGACTATGAACCCAAAGGTTGTGCGTTCAATCCCTGCCAGGTCCTAAGATTTTTATCTGTCACCTTCCACTTCTTTCACCTCAGACATTGTAGCTGATGTGAAAAATATTGAGTAGCACCATGGTTCGGAATCCACGTTAAACTGTAGGCCCCCCTATAACTGGCTGAGCAAGTCAGTTCAAATGTTGGAGAAAGGCAATGGCATACCAGCTCCAAACAGGACCATATTTAGTAAAGCACTGTGGTGTTCAAACCAATCTTCGGATTGTTGACTGCTTTATCTTTTTTAATTCTGACTTGAATAAAGGGGAGTCAAAATGGCATATAAAGAAATCCACAGTGCCAAAGTGGAGTGCAATGGTACATGCCTCACAAAAAGAACAAGTTGAATCTGTCTTACTAAGAATGTGCTGGTTCACCTTTAGTGAAAGCTACAGCAACTTCCCTAACAATTACATGGTCGCCTAAGGTTCCCAATGGTGCCTTCTAAAATCACTGGCCCGACCATTTCATACAGGCAATTAGTGACAATGTTGGGAATCAAGTGAAGGTGGGGGAAGCAGACTGTCCCCAACAGTATAAAAGCAAGTATGAGGTCTTGCTCATTGCCATGAAAATATCTGAGGAGGATCTCACTGGAAAGTCTGAACAAGTGCAGAGGGCAGGTATGTTGCTCATTAGCAGCTTAAGCATCATGTAGTGTGATAGAGGCCTCCAATAGGAGGAAGGTCAGGAAGGAAGGCCAGCATCCACTGTTTCCTAGCATAGCACTTTCTTGTCTTCCATCCACTCCACCAGAAGAATAAGTGATCTATGCCTCTGTACAGCAACCAGCTATGTGGTTTATTTCATTTTATATATGGCAACACACATTTAAGTTTTTCACACATCTTCCGTTGGCTTAAAACATATTTCAATCTTCAGTAAGTACACTGTTAAAATATTGACAACAATATGGATTCTGCAGCTCGCTTGCTTACCTGTCTTCTCCTTGGGGCACCTACTGAATTCGATCAATAGCTGTCGAGAGCAGGCAAAGGTGCCCATAATAGAGTGGGGGGAGGGAGGGGGAAGGAGTCTCCCTACCCCTTCATCACATTAGCTCTCAGTGAAAAGAAAAAAACGTGTACTCAAGTGTTTGTCTTTATATAAAATGATTCAGAAGTCTGAAGTCCTGGTGGGAAATGGAACTTTCTTATGGTTTGTTAACCCTATCAGTATCATGTGGTAGTGCTTCTTCCTTAGCTCAGTTGCAGAATAAAGGAATACTACAATTCTCCACCTAGTACTGGGATGGCTAAAATTGCCATTCATCCTCCAAATATTCCATATTTTGGATGCTCTTGACTGCAGATGACCATTATGAGATGTATCTTCATTTTTTTATTGCCTCACTGTAGCAGTAGAATGTTTGAGCAGTGTTACTGATGTATGCCAACTAGGGGTGTGAAGTCCTGTGCTCCAGGTAATGTGGTGATCATCCAGTGAGAGCCATTTTGAGGTGACTGTGCCCCACTAATAAAATTAAATTGCAGTAATTTGTCCGGTGATTTAGTAAATATAATAAATTTGAAAATGGGTGTAATAAATCTGAAAATTACTGAAAATTATTGTTCTCATCTGCCAAGTAGAGAAAACTCCAGTGTCATCTGTGCCTTAAAAATGACAGGTTGTTATTTTGATGAAATATTTGTGACTGTTGAGGACATTATGTTTCTTTGTTTGCCTTCGTAGTCTAGTGGACAGCAGGATGGTTTGCTATGCAGAGGACCTGGTTCAATTCCCAGGTGGTTCAGAGATTCTTTCTGTTTGGGACTGGGTGTTGTGCTGTCATCATCATTATCGATAAACAAGTTGCCAAAGTAGTGTCAGCTAAAAAGACATGCACCAGGAAGGCTGAACATGACGTGAGTTGGGGTGTAACAGTTATAAATGCCACAGAGTCATCATCATCATTTGTCATAAGTTATTTGAACATTCAGTATGGAATAAACACTTGTTTCAGAACAAAACAACTGTACTGATTTGAGAGGATAATTAACTAAAAAAGTTGGATAAAATATGGAAACCACAACAGATGCATGCTTGAACATAGAAACAAATGCCAAGAAAACCTGCAGTTGATGTTGCTGAATTTGACCATGCGCGCTATACTTGAGCAATGTCCTGGATACCTACTGTGGCAGGCTGGCAGCAGCTTCATTGCTGCTCTTCAGCTGCCAGTACAAACAACTTTAACATGCCGATTTAAAAAATACAAGTGGAGAAAAGTAAATGCAGAACTGAAAACATTGCAAGGAGATAAAATTGGAGAATGACAAACATAGAGAGCAGTTAAAACACAGATGTAGAAATTAAAATAGCCACGATGGTTAAAACTCATATACATGCAGTTTAAAACTCATGGAGATTAAAACAGACTCATGGGGGACAGTAGACTATGATGAGAGTACACATTTAAAATCACATGGCAACACAGTATTCTGCCTACTCAGCAGTTGCTGAAGTCTTAAAAACTGGAGACACTGAACACGAGCACTGTCACTGACATTGTTATCACAAATGATTCACTGATAAAACCTGGTGGCAAAGGTCCCTCACAGGGGATGAGGACATGAGGGGAGATGCGGAGGTGGAGAGATAAGAGGTCAGGGGGTGATGAGGGAGGATAGTGCAAGGACTCCCGGGGAGGAAAGGTGGAGGAAAGTCCAATGTGGGGAGGAATGGGATAGGAGAGGGAAGGAGAGAGGGGGCGGACAACTACAGGGAAGGATTAAGGTTGGTAGGATGGTTAGATGTCGAGACGGAGAGCGTCATGCGGGAGGGGGAGAGTATGTGGAGAGTGTGGAGGTGAAGGGAGGGAGGGATAACAAGGTATCAAGTTTGCAGCAGAGGTTTTCGAGGAACTTGAGCAGGAGTGGAAAAAGAATAAGGTCATAAAGGATCTGCGAGGAGGAAGAGTGTGTGGCGTTCAAGAATCTGGAGGGATTGGTAGTGGGCAGGGGGAGTGGAAACCCATGCAGGGGTGGAAGCAGCATAGGATAGGACACATAATGGAATGATAGGTGAAATGGATGGTGGAAGTGTTGAGGCCCCATGCTTCGCCAGAAAGGAGTTTGAGGAGGTTGAAGTGGGAGAGGGCTTTGTCACGGACAGTTTGAAGGTGGGGTTTCCAGAACAGCAAGCAGTCAAGGGTAAGGCCTATGTTTGAGGGTTTTGGTTTGCGAGATCGGCAGTTGTGGTGCATAAGATACAGGTTGTGGTGATGGAAGGACAGGGTGGTGTGATCTATGAGGATTGCCTGGGCTTTGGTGGGGTTAATGGTGAGGAGACACTGGTTACACCAGGTGGAGAATTTGGAGAAACGAGATTGAAGGAGGGAAGGGGAAAGGGCAAGTAAGGTGGTGTCATCAGCGTATTGCAGGAGGTGTACTGGAGGCTGGGGTTGCTGCATGTCTGCCAGGTATATGAGGTAAAGGAGGAGGGGGGAGCCCTAGGGCACCCTGGGGAGGGGTAATATCTTCAGAGAAACTGGCAGAAGTTACATACCACTGTTCTGAGTGTATTGTCTAATACATCAAAATGAAGTTGATGACCCATCTTGGGACTCGCCTACAGTGCCTTCTGACAGGGCCTACTAGCCTATTTCAGTTTCGTATTTAGAACATTGATCGCCATCTCCCCATGGTAACAAAATTGTAGGACTAGGCTTACTTTCTCCACACCTTGCTCTGAACTCGTGCCATCTGTGAATGAAATCAGGTGTTACTCCACCTTGACAAACAGTCCTTTAAAAGGACTGTGACGAAACCTAAGCAGCTGAAAAGCACTACAGAACTGAATGTCCCACTCGCGAACCCTTTTAACATTAAAACTAACTTGGGAATTGCAGAGTGTACTAGATTTCTGAAATCATACATCACTGATGCAAATGTCTCTGACAGGAAAATGTCCTGCCAAAGCGATGAAACCTGGTCTATGGAGCAATCAGTGAAAGATAGAAATATGATTCCAGGGATCCTACAGTTTGGCGTAATCTGCAAAGTCAAAATAGTGCCAAGCATTTTAAAAACCATTTCTATTGATTGGATCCATCCCACGGTGAAATGTGACTCCTCAATGGTGATGCTGTGTTCCAAGGTACCGACTTTTGAATGTTCAAATGTTTTTTAAGCTTAAGGCACTTAACTGCAGGGTCATCAGTCCCTAAACTTACAAACTACTCATGAACTACTTGGGAGTATGCTAAGTGGCATATCCATGGGGCGGGGGGGGGGGGGGGGGGCATTTGACATCCTGAACCTCACCCCCCCCCTCCCCCGACAGGTAAGCCTAAATAAAAAGAGGAGGAATAAACCGTCTCATGCAACACACTTTTATTATAACGTTGACATTTTTCCTAATTATTTTCAGAGTTTTTTTCTTCAGAGACATGCATATAGATAATGATGTGCCTGTATTGTGAATACTGTGCTCACTGTCACAATCACTTATATTGGATTGTATTCGTGGCATCATTCTTCTGCAGATTTATTTTCTATACAGTATTATAAAAATGGTCAATAAACCATGACAATCCATTGTTACATCACACACCGATTCAGTAAACAGGATGAAAAATGTCACGACTTACGCTAACACGATTCCTTCAAATGTTCAAATGTACGTGAGGTCTTACGCGAACAAACTTTGTGGTCATCAGTCACGAGACTTATACACTAATTACTTAACTAACTTATGCTAAGGACAATGCAAATGCCCATGCCCAAGGGAGGATTCGAACCCCGGATACTTATGTCAGATATGGGGTACCATATTGGTTTGATTACTGTGGATGATATCTTTAGATGGGACTACACTAGGCATGGCCTTCACCTCAACAGGAAAGGAAAGGGAAAACTGTCAGGGTTGATTGCAAGTAACTTTTTTTTTTGGGGGGGGGGGGGGGGCACTATCACAAATGGTAAAATTCTAGTGGTTAAAGGTGTCAGAGGGATGCCTTTTTTAGGATATGGAGGGGGGAAAGAAAACCAATTTTGAGAGAGCTTGGAAGACACCCTCAGTTTGAAAAACAGATAAACAGGAGATTTTAGGAAACAATGTTTAGCAGAAAGTACTCAAAAACTGCCAGTAAATGTTAGTCAAACTATTAGTATGCAATATCAGTTATCTTTATTACATCAAAATATTCTAGGGCTCAGAAATAAACTTGATGAACTACTCATTTGTATTGAAGAAATAGATTCCTCTAACCCAATTGACATAATTTGCCTCTCTGAACATCATGTGGCCACTGGTATAGATATGTTAAACATTCCAGGATTTAATCTAGCTTCACACTTCTGTAGAATAGATATGGAGGAAAGGAGGAGTTGCCACAGTCATTAAAAACAGCTATAAATTCAAGAATATTGATATAAATAAATTCTGTCTAGAGCAGCATTTAAAAGCTTGTGCCACAGAAGTAGAGTTCCATAACAGATGCTATATAATAGTAACCTGCAGGAAATTTATAATCTATTCCTAAATCATCTAGAAGCTCTATTGATTTATTTAACAGGAAGAAATAAAGAAATCTTGGTTGCTGGTGACTTTAATACAGATTTTCTTATGCAGCCCTCCGGTAAAAATTTATTGCAGTCAGTAACTTTGTCTACCAACCTAACTCATACCGTAAACTTTCCAACTAGGATAACTAAAAGCTTTAGTACAGCAATTGATAATATTTTTATAGAGAAATCAAAGGACCAAAACCATATCATAAAACCAATAATAAATGGCCTATCAGATCATGATATGCAGCTCCTTGTTTTAGATATAGATACTAAACAGATTATGACGACGGCAAAATCTGCATAAAAGCACTATGAAAAGAAGATAGCAACATCAGGAAACCAAATCAAGACAATATGGGATATAGTGAAAGAGGAGACTGGTAGAATCAGAAAGGAACAAGAGCAGGCAGCATTAAGAGTAGATGAGACATTAGTAACTGATGGGCATAGTGTGGCAAATCTATCTAACAAGTAATTTATATCTGTTACTGATAGTATGGGATTGTTTGGGTCAGTAAATAATGCCCTTGAATATTTGAAACTAGCATTTACAAATAACTTCAGGTACATGAATATGTCACTCACTTCACCACAAGAAATAATTTACATAATAAAATCTTTAAAAACAAAGCATTCTATTGGTTACAATAAAATATCAACAAAATTAATTAAAGCATGTCCTTGTGAATTTAGCACAATTTTAAGTTATTTGTGTCACCAATCTATTATAACTGGAATATTTCCTGATTGGCTAAAATATGCGGATATTAAACCTCTATTCAAGAAAAGGGATAAAGAGATACCATCAAACTACAGACCCATTTCACTTTTGCCTGCATTCTCAAAAATTCTAGAAAAGGTAATGTACAAGCAGTTTCTCACCCACCTGACCATGAATAACATATTGTCCAGAACACAGTTTGGATTTCTGAAAGGTTCCCATATCGAGAAGGCTATTTACACCTACACTGAGAATGTACTTAATTCATTAGATAACAAACTGCAAGCAGCAGGTATTTTCTGTGATTTGTCAAAGGCATTTGATTGTGTGAACCATAACATTCTTTTAAGTAAATTAGAATTCTATGGTGTCATGGGAAATGGTTCAAGTCATACTTCAGTAACAGGAAACAAAGGGTGTCAGTGGAAATGACTAGTGAATTAAGCCAACAGTCATCATCAGATTGGGAAGAAATTACATGTGGTGTCCCACAAGGATCCAGCTTAGGGTCAATGGTTTTTCTTGAGTAGATTAATGACCTCTCACCAATTACACTACCAGAAGCAGAGTTCGTTTTGTTTGCAGATGATACAAGTATGGAAATAAAAAGTACGTCAAACACAGTTTAGAAAGGTCTGCTAATGATATTTTCATGAACATCAATAAATGGTTTAAAGCCAACTCACTGTCATTAAACTTTGAAAAGACTCACTACATGCAGTTCAGAACATGCAAGAGATTTCCCACCAGCATATGCATTAAGTATGAAGAAAAGCAAATAGAAGAGGTTGACAGTATTAAATTGCTGGTATTACAGCTTGATACTAAATTCAGTTGGGAGGAGCACACCACAGAACTGCAGAAACGACCCAACAAATCTGTATTTTCAATATGAGTGTTATCAGACATAGGAGACATAAAAATAAAAAAGCTTGAATACTTTGCTTACTTTCATTCCACAATGTCATATTGTATAATATTTTAGGGTAACTCTGCAAATCAGTCAAAAGTCTTCAGAGTCCAAAGGCGTGTAATAGGTACTATTTGTGGAGTAAATTCATGGACGTCTTGTAGAAGCCTCTTCAAAGAACTGAGTACATTAACTACTGCCTCTCAGTATAATTATTCCTTAATGAAATTTGTTATAAATAATATATCTCTTTTCCCAACAAACAGCTCAGTTCATACATGCAATACTAGGAATAAAAATGATCCACACAAAGACTTAAAAGCGCTTACTTTAGTTCAAAAAGGGGTCTACTACTCAGGAACACACATTTTCAATAATTTACCATCAAGTAATAAAGATCAATTTAAGAAGAGCCTAAAAGACTTTCTAGTGACCAACTCCTTCTATTCCATTAGTGAATTTCTAAATTGTACCAAATGATGCATGTTCTAATGTTTGTTAAGCTTAAGGGACTTAACTGTGAGGTCATCAGTCCCTAAACTTGCAAACTATTCATGAACTACCATATACTAAAGACGGCACAAAGTTCCATGCCCGAGGGAGGATTCGAACCCCCGACCGTGGCGATTGTGCAGACCGTGACTGGCGCGCTGCAGACCGCTCGGCCACTGCGGCCGGCACGATTCCTTGAAGACAACTGAGTTCTAAGACAATACATTAAACGTTTTCAGCAAGAGCGGCGCCATCACAGAGATAAATCAGATGAAATTCATGCTGGGGTCAGAAATGACTCCAAGATGATAACCGAGGGTTATGCATATCATATAGTAAGAGTCAAAAGTTATGCCCTCACATACTATGCCGGCACATATACTTGGGCGTCTGAATGCGAATGTGACACTATTTTAGAGCACCTATCTGTTTAGGCAGGGACCTGAGTGTGCAGCTTAAATTGCTACCAGTAAAATCAGCAGGAGTCATATTTACTTCCCTTGCTTGACAAAAGTAGATTTGTTTTTTACTAATATGTCATCATTTTAAAGGATGCACTTTACGAGGATAATTAATGGAACGGAAAAGATTACATACATCTGTCAACATTAGAGCAGGATTGCAGGAACAGTATTAAATAATTTTCACTATTATGTCGCAAAATTCAGAGATCATTGTTAGGTTGGAACAGGAGAGTAAGGCAAATTGCCCAACCGAACATTCATGACGAGAATATTTTTAAATTTCACTGCTGCTGTGTTCTGATCAGCTAATTACAGCTAATACCGTATGTTCTGCTCGAATTCTGACTTTTGATTTGCTAATCATAACACGTGCACATGACACAGCGAAACTTCGATTTCACACTTTGCAAAGCTCTCGCGCCTTATTTGTCAAATTTTGTATATGTACTTCAGCATCTGATACTATACGGCATCATGGTCTCCACAAAATGCGTCAAGAAATATATGGCAAAGAAAAAATAATACCAAAATTTGCAATGGGTTTTGGGGTATGCTTGAGCGACCGAGCATACCCGTAGTCGTCGCCTATGGTTGCAAGACATTCACACAGCACGCCTCGAATATACGGTTTGGCCAACAGTCACTCTCGTCTTGCAGAGAATGTGCGTGGCCGCTTTCTTCCTCCATCATCATAACATACTACTATTCTGCAGGAATAATGGTACAAGATTCAAATAAAAACGTATTAGACATGTACCGTATTTATCCATTATGGGAAGGCTAGAAGCCGAATGCCAACGTATTTCCTCCAGGGTGACACTATACTAGGAATGCTATTTGTTGTGTTTTTCTTTTTACTATAGGCCTACTTTGGCCGTCTTTCTTCACTGCCGCTCAACATTCCATTCATTACTCGGTAGGAAAGCGGAAAAATCGGGATCAAATACACTATCATACGTACCGGTACGTCGTATGCTTCGGCACTGTCGCCATCGAATTTTTACAATACTATAGGCTACCGTAAAAAAGCGGGAACAGGAACGACATTATTTAAAATAAGCGAGCTGTTGTGTGGAAAAAGCGCACTGTTGTCACTTAAACCACGTTATAGCGACAAACCTCTGTCTCTTTCTGCTGCCACTTAGGCAAAATGAAATTGTAGAAAAGACAATGTGACAACAACATTCATTTACAGTTTAGTTCGAAGTTACTGGTGATCATACCGCGCACGGCAATTCAGATTGTGTTTTATACGGCTAATACAAGCACCATTTGCTCAAGGCACTTTCCGAACTAAACCACTAAAAACCGTGATTTTTGGGTACAAAAACTTTGAATTGTGTGGATGGCACTTCTACAATTTGTATACGTCTATGATTTTTATTCTCTGGAAATCGTGAAATTTTTAGCATGTTTTTAAGAATATATTTTCAAATTACGTCTTGAATTGCTTTGATATGTCTATCCGTTACTGAAATAAAGAGATTCAAAGTTACTTTGCTTACGCACAAAACTGCAGAATTCGTTTTTAGCCCCTTTTACCGTGGACAGCAAACACCTGAAGAACCAAACTAAACCATAGCAAATGATTCAAATTTTAATAATATGTTTTGTAGATATTTATCTAAAAGTGCCGTTCACCTGTTATCGAAACTATTTATCCGTTATCAAGATACAGCGGAAAACCCGTTTTGTTTGGTTACAAGCGGCGATTGGTCTGGAAGACGCGCTTTCCGGCCACCAAGAAACTTAAATTTGGTTTTAAGAAATTTAGTAGGTGAAAAAATTGATTTTTTAACATCTTAAATTTTCATATTTTTGCCCTATGAAGGGTTGTTTTTATTTTCGTTATTTGTTGCAATTATTGTGCGCATTACATAAAATACTGAACAACATTTTAAAGAGTTTGCAGAGATAAAAACACATTGCACTGATTTTAGATCATACACAGCTACTTTGACATCCAAAGGAGATACAGAAATTTCATTCAAAATTGAGAGCACAACAATTTACCATGGCTCTTTCGAGATAATGGTTTCATAACCGGCAGTCGAACGCGCATGGTTTGGCCACTTCTGTCAAGGCGGACTTGGCGACCGCTAGAAATTGTCATTCCATTTTAACGAAATCATTCTGTAAAAATGATTTTGGACATCGTGAAGTCTGATACCTTGTCTCGCTAAATGATAATTTATGTTATTCGTCATCTACTTTCTATAAAATGTGCCGAAGCATATAAAAAGTGTCAAATATTTACAGATCTTCGACAAAGCAGTGCATCTTGCTGTAGCAAGGAAAAGAAGGCAACCAGCTAAAAAATTCTCTTTTGCCGCAGTGGATTGGCCGAGCGCATTTAGGCGCTATGCTCCGATGCGCTAGGCCGCTCCCCGTCGGGGGTTCGAATCCTCCCTCGGGCATAGATGTTTGTGCTGTCTTCAGCATAAGTTAGTTTATAAGTAGTATGTAAGTTTCGGGACTAATGACCGCGCAGTCCCATAAGCTTAAACATGTGAATTCTCTTTTCGCTGCACAAATAAAAGTAAATATATTCCTCTTTAAAATATTGGAACTGAAAGGTGTTGGGAACCAGTTGCCTCAGTTTTCATTCCACCTTCCTGACGGTGCGATGGAAGAGAAGTGTTAGTGGGAGAGAAAAAGAGAGACAAATGTAAAAAAAAAAAAAAAAAAAAAAAAAAAAAAAGATGGAGATAGATAGTAGCAGTGGGAGCAAAAGGGGCAGGAAGCAGTGGAATGAGAGAGAGAGATGAATGGAGACCATTTGGAAGTTTGATGACCCAGATCGGCGAATTTCAACAAGAAGAATTTTGAAACTTCCTGGCAGATTAAAATTGTATGCCGGAGCCGGGACTCGAACCTGGGACCTTTGCCTTTAGCGGGCAAGCGCACTACCGACTGTGCTATCCCGACGCGACTCACGATGCCGCCTCACAACTTTACTTCCGCCAGTACCTCGTCTCCTACTTTCCAAACTTCACAGAAGCTCTCCTGCAAACACGCAAGACTAACACTCCTGGAAGAAAGGATATGGTGGAGACATGGCTTAGCCACAGCCTAAGGGATGTTTCCAGAATGAAACTTTACTCTGCAGCGGAGTGTGCGCTGATATGAAACTTCCTGGCAGTACCTCGTCTCCTACTTTCCAAACTTCACAGAGGCTCTCCTGCAAACACGCAAGACTAACACTCCTGGAAGAAAGGATATGGTGGAGACATGGCTTAGCCACAGCCTAAGGGATGTTTCCAGAATGAAACTTTACTCTGCAGCGGAGTGTGCGCTGATATGAAACTTCCTGGCAGTACCTCGTCTCCTACTTTCCAAACTTCACACAGGCTCTCCTGCAAACACGCAAGACTAGCACTGCTGGAAGAAAGGATATGGTGGAGACATGGCTTAGCCACATCCTAAGGGATGTTTCCAGAATGAAACATCACTCTGCAGCGGAGTGTGCGCTGATATGAAACTTCCTGGCAGGATAATTAATATTAGAATGTTTTCATCTGAAGGACGGCATTCTGCTGCTGTAGGTCTATTTAGTATATTGTTAACGCATTACGGTACACTGCCAAAAATACCCGACCGTTAATTCATATCTCTTAGTAAAGAGGTGGTGCCTATTAAAAATGCGCGCCACGTAATGGCCGGTATAACCTCTATTACGGTGAAAGAGCTTTTTTTACTTCCGAAGTATTTGGTAGGTTTTTAGTTTATGGTCAGGCAGTTAATATCGCTCGTACACGAATTTTCAAGACCGTTCGTTGCGGTATGAGAACTAAATAATACAACTATACACTTCCAAGTTTCAAAAGTAATATCGGTTTCCAGTGTTACTGTGAACTAAATACAACGAGCGCACAAAGTTTAATTTTCGTGCGTAACACTGAACACCAGAGTACTAAACACTATTGATGGAAATTCTAACCTCCATCAATGTAAAAAGTTCGTGTGGCACCTAACGTACCGGAAACTGGCGCCAGGTTGCAATACCACATCCGATTACAGATACTCCTAACTACACCCAGATAAAAACACACGGGGAACTAGGGATAATTCGTCCGTGACAAAATTATACTCGTGCACTGGGAAGTGGGAACGCTAAATCGCAATGCCTCGCATAAATCGAAGATGACAGAAGCCGTATATCGATTGTCGTAATTGTATGAGAGCACTGTTACCAACGCTCACTCCCCAATATTGGCTCGTCGTTAAATAATATATTAAATATTGTTTATACCAGCAATTATATTACTTCACAGTAAGTGACATCACAGGGACATGGCAGTAGCGCAATGCAGTGCCATTTCCACGCGTAACTGTTGGCAACACTGCGTACGTTTTCGAGTTTTTGCAACGAGCATGAGTATTGCGTCAGCAAATAGTTACGAAAATCGTTCTTTTTAAGCTATTTTTAAATGCTTTTAGTTGTAAGAAATTATTAGCGAAAGTGTTAGTGTAGCATTAAATAAGATAAAACGATGTAAACAGTGTGTTTTTCTTCTCGCGCATACAGTACGTATTTGTAAAGCCGGGTCCATACGCTACGATCTGTCTGCGCAAATGTCTGCGCACACCTCGCAAATCGTTGCGTGTGGAAAGCACTTTTGCGCAGATATAACATGTGCGCAAACCTGGAAGTTGGAGTTGGAGGTTTGAGCAAAATTGCTCAAATCTGTGGGTTCAAATCACATCTGCGCAGACAAGCTGGAACGTGTGGACAGGAGATCGTTGCAAATCTGTCTCAGTGTATACTTTTTTCGTGTGTTTACTATGTTGACTGTAGATGAAAATGGCTGATAACTGAAAATTCCGACTGGGAAACAAAGTTATTGCAGCTTATTGGTCACATGTATAATATAGAGTGAAGTAGGCATACTGTGTTTCAAACATATCTAAAACTCTGACAATTTTATTTATATCTTGTTAGAAGGCAGGCCTATTGTACTTGCCTTAATGAAATCATTCTTCAGGGCAGCGTAAATAGCTTTACAAGTGTTGGTGATGATTTAACTCAATGATGGTCTAGAAATTGCTGTTGAAAATTCGAGGTCTTTGTCGGTCCTTCCTGTGGCCAGGAATCTTAGTGTAACTGTCAGCCGATCCTGTGAAGAAATATATCTCCTCATACAAGTGTATTTACGTATTTTGCGAGGAGTTACCAGTGTCAAAAGATAAGTTTCCACATTCATTCGCAAATAATTCCGCCAGTCATCGGGTTTTCATTCCAACTCACGATGTAGAATCACATGTGACAACTATCTTCTTTTAAGCAGCCAATGCCTAGACCATTCCTGTTTATTGCGGTTTGTTTGCAATTTTTTTGCAGGACATGCAAATAGCGATCGTAACAAGATTTCCTCCATCAATGACCAAAATAAATAAATAAAAAATAAAAATTCGAAAAAAAGTTTATCGTATTCGGTTGCCAGTCTGATTGCAGTCTGTACTACGTAGTTTCTTTTTTCACCGAAAGATGTCGGGCGCGAGAATTTGCAGCGATGTAAACACACGTCCACACACAAGGATTGGTTTGCGCAGACAGATTGTTGCGTGTGGACCCGGCTTAAGCCCATTTTAAAGCGTGCAATTGTTGTAAACTGTGACTAAAACTTGCATCTAAATACCTATTTTCCTATTTATTTGTCTAATTGCGTATAGTGGTTAAGGTTTATAAAGTTTATCAACAACAAATAAACGAAAAACAGAATAGATTAAAATTTCGTGATTTAGCACAAAAAGAGCTAGGTTCAGAGTACCAGGTCACAAATTTTTCCAAACCTAATGTGGGTCTGGGTCAGGTAACAGAGGGTATAGGTTCTTTAAGCAAAGATACTGTGGTTATAGTGGGTGTTCTGGGAATAGTGCTGACAAAGACTCTG
This sequence comes from Locusta migratoria, assembly GCA_026315105.1. Lineage (NCBI taxonomy): Eukaryota > Metazoa > Arthropoda > Insecta > Orthoptera > Acrididae > Locusta > Locusta migratoria. Next base: position 548,309,816 of record CM048745.1, on the reverse strand, counting down.
AATATACCATAGGTGCCTGCATCTCAACAGGAAAGTGAAGGGAAAACTGTCTGAGTTGATTGCAAGTAACTTATAGGGAGGGGGTGACACTGACACAAAAGGTAAAATACCACTTGTTACAGGTGTGCTTTTCTTAGTACAGGAATGGGTGAAAGAACACTAGTTTTAAGATAGCTTGGAAGACATCCCCAGTTGGAGGAAACAGATAAACAAGAGATAGATTTTAGCAAACAATGTATGAAAGAAAGTGCTCAGAAACTGACAGTAAACCTTTGTCCAATCTTTAGTATGCAATACCAGTTATCTTTAATACATCAGAACATTCAAGAACTCAAAAATAAACTTGATGAACTACTCATTTGTATTGATGGAATAGATTCCTATAATCCTATTGACATAATTTGTCTCTCTGAACATCATGTGACCACTGTTATAGATATGTTCAACCTTTCAGGATTTTATTTAGCTTCCTACTTCTGTAGAGTGGATGTAGAGGGAGGAGGAATTGCCTCATTTATTAAAAACTGCTATAAATTCAAGAATACGGATATATATATATATATATATATATATATATATATATATATATATATATATATATATACTGTCTAAAGCAACATTTAGAGGCATGGGCAACAGAAGTAGAGTTTCATAATGGATGCTATATAATAGTAACTACTTTATGAGCACCTGCACGAAATTATAATCTATTCCTAAATCATCTAGAAGCTCTGTTGAATTATTGAACAGGAAGGTACAAAGAAATCTTGGTTGCTTGTGACTTAAATACAGATTTTCTTTTGCAGTCTCACATTAAACATTTATTGAGGTTGGAACATTGTCTTTCAATCTAACGCATACTATAAACTTTTCAACTAAGGTAATTAAATCCTCTAGGAGAGCATTGGTAAAAACTTTATAAGCAAATCAAATGAACAAAATCATATTATAAAACCAATTAGCAGTGGCCTGTCAGATCATGACATGCAGCTTTTTGTTTTAGGCATAGATTCTAAGCAGATTATGAAGACTACTAAATGTGAATACAGGGAAGTAGACAATCCACCAAATATTGAATATTTACAAAACTGCTCAAAAATATGAACTGGAAAGATGTTTGTAGTGTTCATGACATGAATGAGAATTATATTCATTAATAATGCCAGTATCATGTTTCGAAACTGTTTTTCTCTAAAAGTAACTCAAATTAAACATAAATCTATAATAAAACCACGGATTACACAAGGAATAAAGATTTCATGTAGGAAAAAAAGGAAAATGTATCTATCAGCCAAGAATAGCTCCAATGCTGATGGTTCAGATAAACATCAGGAATACTGTAAAATATTAAGACAAGTAATTTAGGCATCTAATCAAATGCACTATGAGAAGAAGATAGCAATGGAAAGCAATGAAATAAAAACAATATGGGATATAGTGGAAGAGGAGACTGGCAGAACCAGTAAGGAAAAGGGCAGATATTATTAAGAGTAGAGTAACTGATGGGCATAGTGTAGCAAATATATTTAACAGGTACTTTATATCTGTTACTAATAGTATGGGATTGTCAGAGTAAGTAAATAATGACCTTGAATATCTAAAACTAGCATTTGAAAATCACTTCAGTAACATGAATATGTCACTCACTTCACCACAAGAAATAACGTTCATAATAAAATCTTTAAAAATAAAGCTTTCTAGTGGTTATGAGCACAATTTTAAGTTATTTGTTTAACCAGTATATTATAACTAGAACATTTCCTGATTTACTAAAACATTTGATTATTAAACCTCTCTTCAACAAAGGGGATAAAGAGAGAGCATCAAACTGCAGACCGATTTCCTTTTATCAGCATTCTCGAAAATTCTATAAAAGGTAATGCACAAGCAGGTACTCAACCTCCTGACCACAAATAACATAATGTCCAAAACACAGTTTGGATTTCTGGAAGGTTTTGATATCGATAAGGCTATTTACACCTACAGTGAGAATGTAGCTACTTAATTCGTTAGACAATAAATTAGAAGCAGCAGGTATTTGAAACTATAACATCCTTTTAAATAAATTAGAATGCTATGGTGTCACAGGCAATGCTACAAAATGGTTCAATCTCATAACTGGCTAGCAAGAAACAAAGGGTGTCAGTGTATAGACGAGTGAATTACGCCATGAATCATCATCAGATTGGGAAGAAATTACATGTAGTGTCCAACAAGGATCCATCTTTGACCCAGTGTTTCTCCTTATGTTCGTTAAGGAGCTCGCATAAGTTACACTGTGTAAAGCAGAGTTCTTTTTGTTTGCAGATGATGAAAATAATGCAATAAATAGCATGTCAAGCATTGTTCCAGAAAGATCTGCTCATGATATTTACATGGCTGTTAATAAACGGTTTAAAGGCAACTTATTGACATTAAACTTTAAAAAAAAATTACAGGCAATTCGTAACATGTAAGAGGTTTCTATCCAGCATATGCATAAAATATGAAGAAGAGCAGACAGAAGAGGTTGACAGTATTAAATTCCTGGGATTACAACTTCATAATAAGTTAAGTTGGGAGGAAGACACCACAGAACTGCAGAAACAAGTAAATGAATCTACATTAGCAATTCTAGTATTACCCAACATAGGAGACATAAAAGTAAAAAAGCTTGCATACTTCACGTACTTTCATTCAATAATGTCATATTGTGTAATATTTTAGGAAAACTCTTCAAGTCAAGTAGAAGTTTTCAGAGCCTAAAAGCGAGATTATATTTATTATTATTTTTTTTAATTTAAAAAAGTTTGTAAATCCGTCTGTCGCAACCGCTTGGTCATTAGTACATAGCTTACAAACTACTTAAAATAAGGTAAAGTAACCTAAGGACAATACAAACACCCATGCCCAACGGGGGCTCGAACACTCGCCGCCGAACGGCTGCGAGCACCGCAGCATGACGCCCCAGTGTGGATGGCTAATCCACTGCAGCAATGCGTGATTTATGGGGTAAATTCACAGACATCCAGGAGAAGCCTCTTCAAAGAACTGGGTATACTAACTACTGCCTCTCAGTATATTTATTTCTTAATGAATTTTTTCATAAATAATTTATCCCTTTTTCTAACGAACAGCTCAATTCATATATACAATGCTAAGAACAAAAACGATTAACACTTACTTTAATTCAAAAATGTTACACTACTCAGGAACATACATTTTCAATAATTTACCAGCAACCTTAAAAAATAAGGTACAAATAAATTTCAGTTTAAGAAGAGCATGTAATACTTACTAGTGGCCAGCTCCTTCTACACCACTGACGAACTTTTAAATAGGATCATATGATATATATGCCATTAAAATTGCTACACTAAGAACTAATGCAGATGATAAATGGGTATTCATTGAACAAATATATTATACAAAACTGACATGTGATTACATTTTCACGCAATTTGGGTGCATAGATCCAGAGTAATCAGTACCTAGAACAACCATCTCTGGCCATAATAAGGGCCTTGATACACATGGGCATTGAGTCAAACAGAACTTGGATGGCGTGTACAGGTACAGATGCCCATGCAGCTTCAGCACGATACCACAGTTCATCAAGAGTAGTGACTGGTGTATTGTGACGAGCCAGTTGCTCGGCTACCGTTGACCAGACGTTTCAGTTGGTGACAGATCTGCAGAAGGTGATGGCCAGGGCAGCAGTCGAATATTTTCCATATCCAGAAAGGCCCGTACAGGACCTGCATGAAGAGTAGTGACTGGCTTATTGTGACGAGCTAGTTGCACGCTCACAATTGACCAGACGTTTTCAATTGGTGAGAGATCTACAGAATGTGCTAACCAGGGCAGCAGTCGAACATTTTCCGTATCCAGAAAGGCCCGTACAGGACCTGCAACATGCAGTCGTGCGAACTGTAGGATTTTGCAGGAATCGAATGAAGGGTAGAGCCACAGTCGTAACACATCTAAAGTGTAGCAGCCATTGTTCAAAGTGACCGAGACGTGTTACCCATGGCACCCCATACCATTATGCCGGCTGATACGTCAATAGGCGATGACGAGTACACGCTCCAATTGTGCGTTCACCACGATGTCGCCAAACACGGATGCGACCATCATGATGCTGTAAACAGGACCTGGATTCATCCGAAAAAATTATGTTTTGCCATTCGTGCACCCGGGTTCGTCATTTCGTACACCATTGCAGGCGCAACGTCAAGGGTAACCGCAGCCATGGTCTCAGAGCTGACAGTCCAAGCTGCTGCAAACGTCGTCGAACTGTTAGTGCAGATGGTTGTTGTCTTGCAAACATCCCCATCTGTTGACGCAGGGCTCGAGACGTGGCTCCACAATCCATTACAGTCATGCGGATAAGATGCCTATCATCTCGACTGCTAGTGATACAAGGCCGTTGGGATCCAGCACAGCGATCCGTATTGCCCTCCTGAACCCACCAATTCTATATTCTGCTAACAGTCATTGGATCGTGACCAACGCGATAGGCTACAATCCAACCTTTATTAAAGTCGGAAATGTGATGGTACACATTCCTCCTCCTTACATGAGGCATCACAATAACGTTTCACCAGGCAACGCCGGTCAACTGCTGTTATGTGTATGAGAAATCTTTTGGAAACTTTCCTCATGTCAGCACGTTGTAGGTGTCGCTACTGGCGCCAGCCTTGTGTGAATGCTCTAAAAAGCTAATCATTTGCATATCACAACATCTTCTTCCTGTCGGTTAAATTTCGAGTCTGTAGCACGTCATCTTCATGGTGTAGCAATTTTAATGGCCAGGAGTGTATATTTCCACATTGACAAGGATCTCCACAACATGAATATATGAAACAAACAAGTAATGTAATCCACTTGCAATATGGCATCAACAGAACCATTCGAACTGGCATTGGAGTAGTTATGCTGGTTATCATATGCAACTGTTAACTGATAATCAGGTAAGAAATTATTTCATGTATTTATTTATTTAGTATTTCATACTAACTGTTCATGCTCCTTCGATTTCCAATGGTTCTAGGGCCTTACCACGTACAAATCTCAATATTTTTGGGAATGTAAGGCATAAGTATCTTTCGTTACAGAAACATCAGTGTTTCTGTGTCAAGTATGTTCTGTGTGCATGAAGAAAAACACACTGTGGAAAATAAGAGAAGATGTGAGTTGTGTGTGTTAGGAGAATGTTGCAACTTTGTAATATAAATAAATAAAATAAACAAACTACTATGTTATGTGTTGTAAATGACAAATAAGACTTATTTATTTTGAAAAGAAATACTTGATACAAATTAAAAACATTAGTATCCAGTTTGAGAGCAGGAAATGCAATAGTGTAACAACAGGAATGATATTTTCATTGTGGACGAGGCGTTACTTTCATCAGATTCGAGATATCATACATGAGAAATATAATATTTAGTACCGTGATGTGACTTGGGTTAACACAAGATACATTATGCAAACAATGTGGGTGGATAAAATAATGACTGACAACAGACAAGTTTTTCTTACAGGTCCGACAGTCTAAGGGAAAAGATTAATTATTGTGAATGTAGGCACAAAGTGTGGTTTTGTGGAAGGTGCTGCTTTGATTCTTGAACCTAAAAAAACGGCGATTATCATTAAGACATGCTCAGTGAATCGTTTTGAAATTGATGTAATAGAGTTCTTCCCAAAATTGTACCTTCCAGTGTTATACACAATGCATTATATCATAGTGTTAAAGCTGAACATAGGCCACAAAAGTCGTTTAGAAAAGAAGACATTGTAAAATGACTTACAGAAAAGAGAGGTAAGGTCAGAACTGTAGAATTACTCAAACAACCTGTTCCTTACATAAAAGAGCAGTACATTACTGACAAAACCAAAAGGACTGAAGGTTACATTGTTGTCAATGTGATATCAACCTCACTGAACTTATTTGAAACCAGTTTATGGGAAACGTTGCAGGAAATAGCAGGTGTTCTTAACATACTGAAACTATTGCATGAAGTTCTGTCTGAAATTACTGCTGAATACTGGCTTTGTCGATAGTGTTGTAGATCTTATCGCTATCATTGTAGCAGATGACAGTTCCAATGGTTAGCTGTTTTCATCTCTGTCAAATATGGAAGGAGATGAAAGATTATCAGATGAATAAATCTTGGTAAGTAATGCCTTCAGTGGCTTCACTATTTAACTATTCAGTCACATCTCTGCAATGGAAATGAAATGATCGTATGGTATTTTTGCCAGGGAGAACCCATATGCGATTGTTGGGCAGCCTATTGCAAGTCTTTTTTCCTTGACGCTTTGTGGAGACTTGCATGCTACTGATGATGAAATAATGATGGTGATGGTGATAACAACACACAAAACCCACTCCCCAGCCAGGAAACGAATCCGAATCCTCTGTGTGGTAGTCCACTCTACCATCGGAGTTATAAGGCATACACATCTCTGCTGTACCTTTAGATAATACACAAAGATAAATTATCTCGTTTTAGGCTTCACAGAGTTTTCTCTTAGGTAACATAGACCTTATACCTGACATTTAAAAACCGTATTATGACATTTTTAGCTTTTATCGTAATTTAATTCGTAATCTTAAAAATTAAATATCATTAGAACTTCTATTGTTTGTTTGTGAATCATCACTTCTAAAATTTTTGTAACTGTTAGCATCATTGAGATTTGACTGTTTGATACCACAAATGCACCAGTAAATATATTTTGTATTAAATTATTGTTCAGTTGTATCAGTCACACTGCAAAGCAACATTTATTCTTATTATCTTACTTGACTGACCCTTGAGGACATGACCTGAATATCATATGTGGGACAAGCCTATCTGGTAACAGTAAATGTCAAGAGATAGATAGTGTAATATATACATTGGGTTTATTCTAATATTGAACAACAGATTCAGTTTATCCAAATCTTTGTATTCTAAAGTCTCAGTACCTGTCATCCAAGTCCAACAAACCTTACTGAAAAATGATGTATTTTGAGAGATCTTTAATGTGATGTGCTGTTGAAATCCACATGTTTCATAATAAATAGGCATAACACAGAAGTACAGCTTTAGCTATAGATTGCCTGAAATCAAGATAGCGTCTATTTGTTTTGAATCTGACCAAAGTGAATAGTCACAAAGTTAAAAAGATTTTAACTTTGTGCTATGGCGAAAAACATCTAGCATATTTGATTTTGTGATGTTTACACAAGCTCCTGTACTTTTGTGATATAAGTCTAAACATCTTCAAATGGTGTAATTTTTGTTACCAGTGAAGACACATCATTTAGTAGAAGGCAGTCTATGCTAGTAAAATGACGCCAAGGCAAGTCATGTAACGGCATATATGGTCAGTATTATACCTTTTCTTCATGTCCCTGTCAGTTTTCCAGTTGTATCGCTTGCAATGATATTATATGAACAGACATTGGTTTTGTCACTTACATTATTGAATTAGAATTGAGACAAAACACCAATAAGAAGAAAATAAAGCATGTATATTGTATTTAGAAATGTGTTTGTGCAGAAACAACAATGCAACATCAAAAACACATATAAAGGAAGTACTACATGTAAACTAAAATCCATTTTTGAACCAATTACAACTAACAATAGTACATTTCTGTTAACAGTTGTTCTTCATATCAAGCTCTGTTAAAAAGTCCAGTACTCACATTAAAGATGCAGTACTTGATCAAGTAATACTACAAATGAAACTTCTGTATTTGACGCCTATGTGGCAAAAATTCACGAAAATGAGGTAGAGGTTGTAGTGTAACGAGTTTACACAACGAAAGCAAGAGTGCAGGTAGTACCGACGAGACAATATCGTTAAAACCACGTTAAGTTGAAAAAGATCGAAGTTTCTACCATGTGCTATTACAGTATGTCCAGGTGACTGGCTGCATACACAAGTGGAAATTTGGCGTTGCGCTATCTGTTCGGGGAGATGCGAGGGCAGGTACTTATAGCGTGCAGCTCCTGATGACAAGGAAGTCTGTGATGTTAAAAGTGCTATGTAAAATATTTATTCTTTGATTCGTAAGAAGGAGACATTGTTTTGTTCTTATTAAAGAGATTCATTCTGATATTGTCATGCTTGAAGCATGTAATATTAAAAACTATCGAAAGTAATAGTTAAACTTGTAGTGTACTAAGAAATGGAATGTCGTGTTTATGTTAAGAAGATTTTATTACAAAATATATGTCTTAAACGAAGAGTGACTTTTGATTTGAAATTACAAATAGAGACTTAGAATTGCAGTAACTTCTCTCCACTAGAAACCTGCAAAGAAGATTGACTAGAGATGGCCAAAACAGTTTACCTAAGTGACTGGTTCTCAACTGAGCGCTCACCTAAAAGGTCCGGCTGTTTGGAATGGCTCAGTGGCTCCTTTAGGCAAAATTTGGTCATGTAACATCCTTCGCAAATATGGCGCACTGTAACAAATTCTCTTCGTATTTGGTGAGTTTTGGTCAATAATTTGAGTGCTATATAAGTATGTCATTTGAAGGCACCGGTAGATTAAATTGTTTGCAACAAACACAGTTTTTCTGGTGCAATTTATGATACTGCAGATAACCATTATATTTAGTTTACGTCTTTATTAGACTATATACATAAACATAGCTCGTTCCACAAAGTGGGAGATGTGGTATGGTTATCAGAGTGTTGGGTTGTAGGATGCATGGGTTCATTGCTGCTGGGTTCACATCATACATACTACCAACATTTTTATTTCTTCTTTTTTACTTTTTCTGTTATTACAATTACAACAATAAACATAAATTCTTCAATTCTTGTATTCAAATTAAATGTGCTGTGTATATTACAATACCCATACTATATAATATTTTACAGTTATATCAACAACATTTTACACATTATCTGCACCTGTGGAATGAAATGCAGTATTAGTATACATACTTCAGAATAAGTGCATGTAAAAACCAAAAATGTATATGGCAAGAAAAAGCGAGGCAACTCATTACACAAGGTACAGTCCAGTCTGATTAATAAAATGAAAGCCCTCACAAAATTCTAGTACTTCATTTAAATTTGCTAGTGAATATTCTGTCAACTATTGTGGAAATTTCATATCTAAGAATACCTGTAGCAAGTATCATCTATTAACATAATCACATTACTAGGGTTGCAAGCTTTATTGTTATGACACCATAATTCAATTTATTTCCCATCCTTTATTTCAGTGACACAGGAGGGACGTCAGGAGAGTTATTAGTACAGTAGTTCCATGGAGACATGATTAGATTAATTGCAGCACATACAGATGAATTTAAGCAGTTGTTCTTCCCATTGTCCAATAGAAAATGTAACAAAAAGAAACCATAATAAGTGGTATCCTGAAGTATCCTTTTCCACATGCTTCACTGTAGTTCGCAGAATGTTGTTGCAGATGTAGAAACTGAAAATAATGGTTTACACAGCTGTCTGAAACTTACTTAAAGTATGGGAAAGTATCTTAAATGTGGACAGCATATCAATTACTGGTATGTAATTATATCGTGTCAGTGTTGACAAAACATGTGTAAGTGCAAAATAATTATCACTCTGGACCTGAAGGCAACCTACACCTACAGTCTCGAAATCTCGTAAACATTCTCTTAATAAGTCGTTTCCTCAGTAGAACAAGCCGGCTCACAAGATCGGTTCACGAGTGAGCTGATTCCAATCCCAAACAGCTCAAAATAGCCGCATATCGGCTTAGCGGTTCACTAGTGATCTGGCTCACAAAAGAGTCACGGCTGCTCCCAAAGAGCCGCAGCTCACTTCTACTCAGCCGTGGCTCACTCACTCACCAAAAAGAGCCGCTCAAAAGAACTAGCTCCTGAGCGGGTTAACCACCTCTTTGATCCTTTCTGAAAGTGCATCGGTGAGGAGCATTGAGTAGCAGGATCCCTCTTTTAAAAATAACAAGTAAGTGAGAAAGGATGTACACAACAATCCACAAATAAGTTTGATATATGGCATGGTATCATTAACAAAGTCCTAACCCAGACATCAAAAGTAAAAGTTTCCCTCCAACTCTAAACTGTTCAATACAGTCCACATAGTGTCTGGTATAAAGTTACTCCATTTAAAGCGTCGGGTTTGAAGGGGAGGGGATGAAAAGTTAGAAATTGGCAGTTTTTATCAGTTTTTCTCAAATATTTAGGAAACTATGTGGTTTAGTGCGAGAAGTGCCAAATAGAAAAATAATGTACATTCAATTGCGAACAAAAATTATCCTTTGTATAATCTTGCTAAAGTAAACGGATTCAGGGTTGTAGAAGGTGAAAAAGTAGAAATTTCTGGAGTTTTTAATTTTTTTTTTTGAAAAAAGGAACTGTACAAAAATAACTAAACAATTTTAATAAAAAGTAATAGTGAACAATCGTATTGTAGTCCAATAGAGGCTAAGAGTAAGCACGGAGAGTTAAAAGTGTAGAAATACTGGGAACGAGAGTATGGTCACCAGAACAAAGCCAACCGTTAAAGGGAGCTGCCGACTGCCGTGCCTACACTCTGAAGCCTGCCCTCCCGGTCACACAACCTGTCATCCATTGACTTTCCCGCAGTGTTGGGAGACCCAATGAGTGTGTTTGTGTTATTTCTATTAAAGTTCTGTTGTAAGTTTTTTATTGTTCGTCTTTGGAATACTGGGCAAACTATGTGATAACCACTGGTAAGTGTGTGAATTGTAGCGGAGTGTGTGTTGAAATCTTGTAAGGACAAGGGTGGTAAGCTAATTACTCTGAGTAGAAAAGCAGTGGACAAAATAAGTGCAATGAAATTCGTAAAAATGGTGTTAAGGGCAAGCTCCTGCAGAATGTACATAATAAGTGCCAACAAACGTATTCGCTACGTCCAAAGTCACCTCAACATGACAAGGAACCCCCATTAAAGATTTCCCGTGAATCATTTGATTTAAAAACTTACGTTTTCTTTGTGGTCACTAGTGTATAGGTGTATCTAAATAAAAGAACCCAGCTCAAGAAAAGTTGAGTTCGTACAGAAACTTGAACCGATTGAAGCCATCTGAATAGAAGCAAATAAAAGGCATGACAAGTGGGGAGGTAAGGTAACTGTGAGGCCCTCTCGGGTCATACATCTCGTCAGTTCTGATAGAATATACTGTAGCATTGGCACTGTAACCAGACATTTAAAAAGTCAGGATCGTCATGGCCTGAGAAAGGAGCGGAAACAACCAGAGGCGAATCGAGTGCTCATGCTAAAAGAGAAGACGCTTTTGAAAAACTGTGAGATTATTTGGAGGAAAATGATTAAGGTCAGTATGCTTTTGAAGAATTACAAAGTATGTTCGTTCAAAGAAGTCCTGAAGTTGAGCCATATACTGACAAACATATGAAAACTTATCCAGCGCTATGGTAATAGTTTGAATTTTACAGAATTACCAGGGAAAAGAAGTGTGATTCTTTTTTCGGGAGCAACTAGTGATATTTTAACAGACTGTTGGTATAGAAATCGGAACACTGATAACGAAGTTCAGGAGGAACTGAGCAGATAATATTTGACATGAGACGAAGTCTGGAAGCTACAACTATTCTGAGTTTCCAATAATTGCAGAAATTTGTAGAGGAGGAGCTGAACTGGTACCTGAACTGCTCAGTGTCTTGCTAACTGAAATAATACAGCGAACTTCTAAAAGACAAGCAGCCGAGAAAATTCAATGATGAAAAAAATTACTGAAAGGAAAAAACTTCAATATGTCACAATATAATCAGCGCTGTACGTTCAAGTTCCTTTTTTGTCCCCTCTCCAACTTGGAACGAGTGTTTCATTACTCAGAAAATTTGGCTCGAAGTTCCTGATCGACATTATGTCACAATATAATCAGCGCTGTACGTTCAAGTTCCTTTTTTGTCCCCTCTCCAACTTGGAACGAGTGTTTCATTACTCAGAAAATTTGGCTCGAAGTTCCTGATCGACATCCTGTGTAATTTGGGTGTTTGTGTACCGGATAAGGAAGTTTTAAAATATCAGAGATTGGCCATTTCTCAAGAGAACACGAAAACTAAGAATGAATAGGAACAGTTTTTTTTTTTTTTCGATAATGCCGACTACAATGTCCACTCTGTGAATTGCCATAACATGCTTCATGTCATGGGCGGAATTGTTTCCGTAACACCTAAAACCGCCCTTAAGGTAGAGGAGAATGTACTTCAAAAGATTATTACTGCTCATGCTGCAGAAAAACAAGGCATGTCTGATTTGCAAACTTACAGAGCTCGAAGTACATCTGGCTATTCCAAAATAGTTGCTACAAACATTGCTTCCCTGAAAATAAAATCACTATCATATGAATATGGCAGAACACTTCATTTGTTTTAGTTGAGTGGTACCTGGTTGGAAGGCCCAGAAGAATGTAAACCTGGTTGGAGTGGCTGCATGTAAGTGCTGTATGCTATGAGAGAATTCCAGACTTCCGCTGTAGTTCCTATTCCATTCATCAACTTGGCTTGTTCAAATCCGTAAACAATTTATACAGCTCATCTTTAAGCTGCCACAAAGGGAACCAGCAATGGATAAAGCACAACAATGGTGAATTCTGATCAGCCTTTGTACGCCAAAACTCGTGAAATAATAGTAGCAGCACCTGATAGCAGCCCACTGAAGTCACTCTTCATTCTCTGCGATTGGATACATCATGGCAGGAAGTGGCCTGGCGGAATTATACAGTACTGTAAATCACAAAAACAACGTTCAACAAATGATGAATTGCAAAGTTTATTTCTGGATCGTTCGTGCCCTCTTCCTTGTCGAGGAGGCACTCATTACTGTTAAAGTACTGTATGGTGACGATTTACAGTGTTGATATATTTATCAATATTCTTTCACAATAGCGAAATTTAGGATTACATAATTACAAGATGTTATGCTATCAATAATAATTGCACTTTAATGATTACATTAATAAATTATAACAACCAGATGTACAGTTCACAGATAAATTTCAAAAATACTTCATATTAGCAAATTTTAACAATATTTCTCAAACAGCACATGTTTTATACTCTGCTTTAATGTTCTAGATCGATCATGAATTGTTTATGTTGTCATTAATTAGAATTAACAGTCCTTTCTTCTTGACTACACATGAGTATTAGTCTGTGTAATACATTTTATCACTGTTATTAGAGCTGTCCTGTTAGTTAAAAAAATATCGGTATGTTGCAACTAATCATGTTTCCTCATTAAGTATGATAATCCCCAGTGCTTAATTATCACTCAGTTAATTTTACAGGTCTAATCAAAAATACTGTGCACTGATACACATCACATAGTTTTATGAGTGTTCTGTTTAACCCGTTTGATCCCAAGAAGGTTTGTCATTCAAATCTTTTACAAATTCTTGTTTAAATCTTATGTTTGGAGTGTAGATAAACAATAAATACCACTTTCATGTTTGTAAAATGTATCGAGTACAAAAAAATGGACGTTCAAAAAATGGAACAGTGTGAACTGGAGAGTACAGGTACTGCACCTGTAATACTGTGAGAAATGAATGTAAATTTTTCAAGTTTATGTTTATTTTTCTCACTATATATTTTATACAGCTCATTTACAGATTATACAAATGTGAATATATAACCAAACAAGGAATAAACAAGATAACTCATTGTTTTAGTGAGTTCAGTTTCAACTTTATTGTGTATGAAACTGTGCATATCAATTTCCATGCAAAAAAATTTCCATTTCTTACATTAATTTTGTTGTGTTTTTCTTGCACTGGCCATATCTTAATTGTCTTAAAATCTGTCATCTTTGCATAAGACGCTGTTATCGCAGGCATGTATATATTCACAATTCCTTCAAATCTTTCCCTTTACATTGCTTTTGACACAGCTAGTTTATGGCAATCCTCGTTCATTTCCCAGTGTATTCTATATCTTGGTAAAGATATTATTTCTACACTAAACACATTGAATGTTGTGACTCCCTGCTGATGAGCGTGTATATATATATATATATATATATATATATATATATATATATATATATATATATATATATATATATGTTAAGATGTTCATATGTAATGAACTCCAAAACTATTCAACCAATCTTAATGACGTTTCGGGTAATGTGTGTGATTTGGTCCAACTTAAAAATTAGGATAATTTTTGTCTTAATTAATAACCTCAAAATAATTTTTATTTCAAATTAAATGCTTTTTTATAAGTTTGGTATGTATATAAACAATTGGTGCTGTTCTGCAACATGCTTGGTTGGAGAGCAAAAGTCCATGAGTTAAAGACTCACTGGGATCATGAATTTTTTCACTCTGAGTTTTAACATAGCATTGAATTCTCAACGATATGAGGACTCCCCAGAAATGACATGTAGTTTGGATTCCACATTAAACTGTAGGTCTCGTTTTCTCAGTTGAGTGACAGGAGTAGGTTATGAACATGGTTAGCTCCAAAGTTCTCTCCGATCGAAAGACTTAGACCATGTCACTGAGTCATACGAAATTGTTAGTATTATATTCGATTTAGGACGTTTCTTTGATGCAACAATTTATTTTGTATTACATTTTTTTCCCAAATTTACATAAAGCATAATTGTGCTTCTTTAAATTTTTCTTATATTCCGTTTTGGCTGCATGGGAGTGTCTGCGTGGTTTAAGGTATCATGCGGTCACTCCCGCCAGAGGTTCGAGTTCTGCCTTGGGCATGGGTGTATTTGTGTTATCCTTAGTGTAGGTTAGGTTGGTTATTGCGGATTTTAAGGGGACTAAGCATCTAGGTCATCAGCCCCTTAGTGTAAATTAGTTTGTAAGTCTAGGGACTGATGACTGTAGCAGTTTGGTCCAACAGGTTTACAAACATTTGAACACTTGATTCCATTTTACTCTAATTTTATTGCAATGGATGTACAGTACGGCCGTCCATAAAATACGAAAAAAAAAAACCTTAATTTTTATACAGGGTGATTCAGGAGGAATCTGCAATACTGTGGGAGGTGATAGTATGGGTAATTCTGAACAAAAAGTTATATGAACATATATCCGATTTCCAATGGTTGCCGAGAAAAATGTATTTTCAATGAAAACAGAAAAATTATATGGAAAAGTGTGTGTCATGTTTGTTTACAACTGAGAAGTGTATTCATTCATTTCAAACAATGTAAACACATGTATGTTACTTAATTCGTAACTGTGCGTAATTAAAAATGCTGCACATTGATGACATGATTCATGAAATTAAACTTTACCACAATAGCGTCTCTTGCGCTAAAGTGTAGCTGACGCCGAAGTTCACCAATGGAAACACGGATGACAGCAATGTTCTTCACGCACAGTGTTCCGTGGTATTCAGTGCTGTGTAGTTCGCGTGAAGAGAAGTTAAATGTGCCCTGTGTCTGTGTGAGCATTTTGAAAAAAAAAGTTCAAATGTTTGTAAATCTATCGGACCATACCGCGTGGTCATCAGTCCGTAGCTTACAAACTACTTACAGCTAGGTAAACTAACCTAAGGACAAACACACACACACTCATGCCCCAGGGAGGACTCGAACCTCCACGGCAAGCAACCGCGCGCTCCGCAGCGAGAGGCTTTAGACCTCTCGGCTACTCCACCGCGGCGAGCATTTTGAAGATACGTAAAATAGCCAGACGTATGCATGTTGCACAAAGTCGAATGTGGCGAATATTGCATAAAGAAGGACTGTATCCATTCCATCGTCAAAAAGTACAACTACGTCCTGACGATGAAGTACAAAGATTGGAGTTTTGTCATTGGTTACAACATAACCACAATGTCTTGCCATTTTTGTTATTTACAGATGAGGCAAAATTTACACGTGATGGTATTAATAATACCCGTAATTCACATGAGTGGGGTGTCAATAACCCACATGCTACAGTTGAGTCTAACTTCCAAACAAGATTCTCAATTAACGTGTGGTGTGGCATGATAGACGACATGATAATCGGAGCCGGCCGCGGTGGCCGAGGGGACTGAGGCGCTCCAGTCACGGTCTGCACGGCCACTACGGTTGGGGGTTCGAATCCCCCCTTGGGCATGGATATTTGTGCCGTCCTTAGTTGTAAGTAGTTCATAAGTAGTTTGTAAGTTTAGGGACTGATGACCCCGTAGTTAAGTCCCATAGACTCTACAAACATTTTTGATAATCGAACCTGTAATTTTAGATGACAGAATGACTGGTGAAAGGTATCTCCATTTCTTGCAAAATTAATTACCTGCATTGTTGGAAGATGTTTCCTTGCATTCGAGGTGTCGTATGTACATGCAGCACGATGGTGCACCAATACATTACACAAGACCCGTTATACAACATTTAAATGCAGTGTACCCCAACCGGGGGATTGGTAGAGGTAGCTTCATTCGTTGGCCAGCACGATCCCCAGACCTAACACCGTTGGATTTTTGTTTGTGTGGGTGGCTGAAGAATGAGGTTTATGAGACGAAAGTAAATACACGTGAGGGACTGCTTCGTAGAATCGACGTTGCCTGTACCAACCTCAAAAACCGGTAGCAGGAGATAAGACGTGCAACACACAGTACCATGGAAAGAGTGCAGAAGTGTGTCGCAGTCCATGGAAGAGTGAACATTCGTTATAAAGTGTGTAGGATTAACAGTGTTACAGTACATTTGGTTATTTACAATGTTTAGTGGTGGTGGTGGTGGGAGGGGGGTTTGATGGCATTAACTTACTTACTTTTTCATTCGAATGTTAAACTGCCATTGTTTGGTTGGTACATGGTATTCAGTAGTAAAAATACTTACACAGATTTCAATAATAATAGTTTTCTTCCAACTATAGTGGTTTTTATGTTTTTCTCTGTTTTCACTAAAAATACATATTTCTCGGTAACCATTGGAAATCGGATATATGTTCATATAACGTTTTTTGTTCAGAATTACCCATACTATCACCTCCCACAGTACTGTAGATTCCTCCTAAATCACCCTGTATATTAGATATAAAGTCAAAGTGTGCACATATTACCAGGTGTTTGACTTAATACTAAAATTATTGTGAAGATATGCCTGCAGACTATGAATTTAGGAAAAACTGGATGAAGGAGTATTGTTTCTTTCAGTTGTTTCCGTTCCATTCTGGGGAAGTCAGTCCTGTCGTTTTTTTCTTATTTCTTTTTAGTGGAGGAGGAATCGGGGGTATCTTCTATAGCTGTCCCTCCCTGTAGTATATCTATTCTGTTGATGAACTAACGAACCGTGTCGATTTCTTTGCAGCAGTTACAGTTACCCTGTGAATGGCTGCTTTTACTGATGGAAAGTTTTCTGAACTTTTTATGCCAAATTTAGTAGAAAATGTAGCTTGTAGCAGTTTGTGGTGAAGATCTTGACAGAACGATAGAACGAAGTAGAAGTCAACATGAAACGTATTTAAAGACCGTAGCGAGCCATGCCTGTTTTTAACTGCAATAATTTCGGGACCTGATCCAAGCGACTCAGTGAATATGCCCAACGGTAATTCTCTCTTCTATAAACTCATAACCAGGCTTCCACGTCACTGCGAAGGAAGCGGCGCCGAGAGTGCAGTTTAATATTAGTACCGGAAAGTATGTGCCTTCTTCTTTTTAGCGGAGGAACACGTCTCCGTCTCTGCAGTTGGCGGCAATCCTGTCGACTGCTGTGGACCTGTCTCTCCAGCATCAATATCACCAGTGAGAGGAAAACGAACACTGTGAACATACACAGTAGAGGTGAAATATTCTCAAAGGCGACGCTGTCGTAAGGGTAGACTCCCCAGGGGATGATCAGCATCTTCTTTCTCTTGAGGATGCCGCTGTACCGCATTTTGTTGATGCTACAAACAACAGAAGAAAACTAATCAATATGATATGTTAATATTAGCCTTCACATCTTTTATATGGGTTGACAATTATTGAACTGTATCAAATAAAATCATCATTACTTGTGATCAGGTTGCGCTAAGACGTTCAAACTGCTAGAAAGACCGCGGGGAACGATGGGAATTACTGTGTGCGTGCACATGGGGATATGATTTGGCTTAGCGACGAATGCCACTTTAATTTGGATGGGTTCGTCAATAAACAAAATTAGCGGAGTGTATATCGGAACGATAGATCGGAGTGTTCATCGCTGTGGACAAAGATATTGTTTCTACTGAGACCGAAGTTGAAAGTAACTGTGAAGTTGTCTGGGCACGTATAACAGGTCTAAAAGAAGTAAAGTTAATAGTTGGGTGTTTTTACCGCCCCCCCCCCCCCAGTGCTGCTGTAGCAGTTTTAGAATCATTCAAAAAAAGTCGACACCAGGTAGTGCATAGGTATCCGGGCCATGTAATATTAGTCGGAGGATACTTCAACCTTCAACCAGAGTATAGTTTGGGACCTCTAGTTACAGTTCAGGCGGTACAGACAAGCAGTCTTGCGAGCTACTTTTGGACACATTCTCCGAAAACTGTCTTGAGCAGTTAAACCGGCAAACCACGCGCAATGGAAATATTCTAGACCTTATAGCTACAAACAGGCCTGACCTTATTAAACTCAGCTTGCCCTTTTCTCACATGACATCTTGCGAGCCATGGATGAAGGGCAACAGGCGGATTGTGTTTTTCTCAAAAGGTGCGGTGCCACACTGCAGACTGCTAACGAAGATACGAGCTTATGGAATAGGTTCAAGACTTGTGACTGGCTGGAAGACTTCCTAAGTAATAGAACGCAGTACGTTGTTCTCGACGGCGAGTGTTCATCAGAGACGAGTGTATCGTCAGGCGTGCCCCAGGGGAGTGTGATAGGACAGCTATTATTTTCGATTTATATAAATGATCTGATGGACAGAGTAAGTTGTAATTTGCGGCTGTTCGCTGATGATGCTGTGGTGTATGGGAGGGTGTCGTCTGTAACTGACTGTAATAGCGTACATGATGACTTAGACAAAATTTCTAGCTGGTGCGAAGAATGGCAGCTAGCTCTCAATGTAGATAAATGTAAGTTGAGTAGAAAAAACAATCCTATAATGTTCGAATACAGCATTAGTAGTGAGCTTCTTGATGCTGTCGCGTCGTTCAAATATCTAGGCGTAACATTGCAGAGCGATATGAAATGGAACGAACATGTAAGGGCAGTTGTAAGTAAGGCGGACAGCCGACTTCGGGTTATTGGGAGAATTTTGGGAAGATGTACTTCACCTGTAAAGGAGACCGCGTATAAAACGCTTGTACGATCACGTCTTGAGTATTGCTCAAGTGTTTGGGACCCGCAGCAGATCAGTTTAAAGGAAGACATATAGGCGGTTCAGAGGCGAGCAGCTAGATTTGTTAGCGGTAGGTTCGACCAATGCGCGAATGTCACGGAAATGCTCCGGCAATTCAATTGGGGATCGCTGGAAGAAAGACGACGTTCTTTTCGTGAATTTCTGTTAAGTAAATTTAGAGGGCCGGAATTTGAAGCTGAGTGTAGTACGATATTTCTGCCGCCTACTTACATTTCGCGTAAAGATCACAAAGACAAGATAAGAGAAATTAGGGGTGTACGGAGGCATTTAGGCATTCTTTTTTTTTTCCTCGTTCCATTTGGGAGTGGAATAGGGAAGGAAATGCCTAGTAGTGGTACAGGGTACCCTCCGCCACGCACCTTACGGTGAATTGCGGAGAATGTATGCAGATGTAGATGTAGCGCATTTGGGGAGTGCAGAATTGGCATTTCGCGGTCGGGAAGTCTATTACTCTCAACAGGTGAGTGTGTGCTGTGCAATATCCAGTCATGTGTTAGAGGATGATTTCATATCCATTATTAAAGTGTTCCTAATTTCGACAAGATGTGGATCATGCAAGACGAAGCTAGATTCCATCGTAGCAGAAGAGTGTTTGATGTCCTTGAGGAACACTTTGGAGAGCACATTCTTACTCTGGGGTGCCCAGAGGCCACTGGCATGGACTCGATTGGGCACAATATTCTCCTGATCTGAACACCTGCGACCCAATAATCATCGTTAAGCTGAAAACAACCATCTAGGAGGTCATTGACAGCATCAGTGTTTCGACACTTCTGCGGGTCATGCAGAATTTCGCTGTCTTTTGCACTACACCATTACCACGAAAGACAAACATATCTCACATGTCATAACCTAAAGTTGAATATATCTAATAACGTTTACATGTTGAATCAAGGGCGGATTCAGGGGGCGGGGGGGGGGGGGGGCGCACAGGGGCACGCCCCCCTCCCAGACGGCCCGACGAAAAATGAGAGAGAGAGAAGGAAGATTAGATTAGTTTTTCGTTCCATAGATCCATGATGAGGAGATCCTCGTGTGGAACATGTCAAGAAACAAAATTTACAAGTTGAATAATAGACAATGTTTTTTTTTTTTTTTTTTTTTTTTTTTTTTTTTTTTTTTTTTTTTTTTTTTTTTTTTTTACCACGATAATGTCCAACCTCACACGGCGAATGTGACCAAACAACTCTTACAGCAGGACTTTCACTGAGATATGTTTGATCATCTTTCGTACAGCACGGATCTCGCTCCTAGCGACTTTGTTTCACCTAACATCTGTCCTTGCTGGTCAAAATTACAACAATGATGACGAGCTGAAAGAACATGTTACTACATGGTCGAATACAAAGGCGGCAACCTTCTACGAAGAAGGCATACAAAAACTTGTGCCACCCTATGACAAGTCTTACAAAGCTTCAGAAGCTAGGTTGCAAAGTAGTTTAACAGTAGTAGATATTTGTACAACAAATAGTTTTTCTGTATCTGTACACGTTTGTTTTATATAACCAAAAGGAACTTACTTTGTGGACATACCTCATATTCTTATAATTATCACTTTTATCCAATATATAACTGTATCTAAGCGCCAGCCATAAGAACATTGCTGCTGTTGTATCAGTTTTGAATGGAGACACTTATTCAGGGTCATAAGGGGTAGAAAATTTAAGATTTAAACTTGAATTGAAGAAGTCACAGGTGGTGGTATCGTCCCAAGCTTTAATCAGTGATCATTGCCTTGAAGCAGTTCCACCTAGAAATCTTGGTGGGAGGTACTGCTTGTCATAGTCAAATTACACATATACCACTGCAGCAATTAATGATCGCCAATAACCCAAACCATTCTCATGAACCACAGGCATTGCCAAGGTTGAATGGCTCGCGGACCTCAACGATGCAGATAGTCATACCTTAAGAGCAACAGCAGAAGACTATCTGTGGAGAGGCCAGAAAAACGTGTAGTTCCTGAAGAGAGGCAGCAACCTTGTCAGTAGTTACAGTCTCGATGATTGACTGACTCGTCATGTAACATCAGCCAACAAAGCTTTGCCATACAGTTACTGCGAACTGCTAAAAGCAATGGAAAACCACATTTGTTTCTTTTCCCGAAGACAGGCAGCTCTACTGTATGTATATAAAATAGTGGCGTCTTCTCGAGTAAAACATTCTGGAGGTAAAATATAAATATCCCCCATTCAGATCTCCAGGCGGGGACTAGACAGGATGTCATAATCGAAAAAAAAAAAAAAAATAAAATAAAAAAAAGAACTACAGATCGGAGTAAGGTTCTATCCCTTAATCGGATACTTAAGTTGGAAAAACTGAAAAGAGAAATGAATAGGTTGAAGTTAGATATGATGGGGAGTAGTGAAGTTCGGTGGCTGGATGAACAGGATTTCTAGTGAGTACAGGGTTATAAATACAAAATCAGTTGGTCTTAATGCAGAAGTAGGTCTTATAATGAATAAGAAAATTGGAATGCGGGTAAGCTTCTATGAACAGCACAGTGTGAAGTAGGATGAAATATTATCCCTGCTACTGCCTTACGTCAGTTCAGTTATGCAGATAAAATCATGATTATTTATGTTGTTATTAATAATATTATCTTAAAAATGTTTGTGTTAAGATTTCTAAAAGAAATATTTGTTGTTTCTTATGTTTCATGTCTGGTGAGAACGGAGCAACCTACGAGTACAGCATCTTCTCTGCTGAAACCAAAGATAATATAGCTGGCCACAAATCATCACGGGTCGACAGCCACATGGCCAGAGAAGATCCTGTTGTAGGACCTCCGTTGTCAACTTCTACAATAAGATAAATAAGACAAAAAAATCATTGTAATAAATTCTGTTAGGAATTGTATGTTACAAACAGTTTCAGTCTTTATGTTGAGTTCTTTTGAGAAAGATCTGACTTTGTGTTATCTATGATTTGAGTTTGTGACTTCCGCTAATAAAGGGTGAAATTTTACTTCAAGTGTTGATGTGTGAAAACCAGTTATTTCAACTATTAGGAAGATCTAACATTAATATATTGTGCGGAAACTGTATTTTGGAACTTATTCCAGAATTTATACTATTTTATGTTTTTTTAGGGACTCAGCAACAATTTTATTAATTGGAAGATAGTGAGTTCTTTTTATGACTCATATATTGTTAACTGCTTCAATGAACAATATCTGTGGTTTACAAAATATTTTACTGAATTTCAACAATATAATTTCTAGGTGAGGATATACCAACTTCCAAATTTAAATTTCTTTAGGAGAGTTCTGTTTTCTCTTATCTTGCACAAGAACTTAGCAAGCAACATTTAAAGATTTTTTTCTTTAATTGAAAACTGAAACTTCAATTATAATTCGAGTTTATTGGAATGGCTGGCAAAGACAGACACGATGGCAACACTGACTACAGTAGTAAAAGTTTATATGGCAACTAGCTCTGCTGATGATGAGGAGATTGAGGAATTGTATGAGAAGGTAAAAGAAATTATCCAGACACTGAAGGGAGAGGATAGATTGTGAATGGTGACTGATGAATATCGTCTGGGATAAAGGAATGAAAGAGGAGATCGCAAACGCTTGGTTTAGTCATTGTAAAAGAAGGTACTATACATGGAATAGACCAGGAGACACTGAAAGGTACCAGATTGATTTCATAATGGCGAGACATATCCAGGGGCTGATATAGAATCTGACCACAACTTATTGGTCATGAACTGTAGATTAAAACTTAATAGAATGCAAAAAAGGTAGAAAAGTAAGGGGTGGAAGCTGTACAAACAGAAGGAACTACACGTGGCTGAATGTTTCACAGGGAGCATTAGGCAAGGATTGTCCAAAAAGGGGAAAAGTAATACTGTAGAAGAAGTATGTGTAATTCTGAATGATATAGTAGTGAAGGCCACAGAGGATCATATAGGTAGAAGAACTGGGCCTAATAGAAATCCCTGGGTAACACAGGAAATACTGAATTTAACTCATGAGAGGAGAAGATATAAAATTCGTCAAATGAAGCAGGTGAAAGGGAGTACAGACAGCTAAAGAATTAGGTTGACAGAAAGATCAGAGTGGCATAGGAGTGGCTAGACCACAAATACAAGACCGTAGAACAATGTATAACTAGGGGAAAGATAGATACCGCCTACAGGAAAATAATAGATACATTTGGAGACTAGAAAAGCAGCTGCATGAATATCACAAGCTCAGATGGAAAACCAGTATTTTGCAA
This sequence comes from Locusta migratoria, assembly GCA_026315105.1. Taxonomy (NCBI): domain Eukaryota; kingdom Metazoa; phylum Arthropoda; class Insecta; order Orthoptera; family Acrididae; genus Locusta; species Locusta migratoria. Next base: position 548,286,327 of record CM048745.1, on the reverse strand, counting down.
AGAAAGAAAAGCTAAAAGGTGGAAAGAATACGTATAAGGGCTGTTCAAAGGAAATGAAATGCGAGACAGTATTGTAGAAAAGGTAGAGAAGATGAAATAGGGGAAACTATATGGATAGATGAATTTGACAGAGCACTGAAAGACCTAAGTCGAAACAAGGCTCCTGGAGTAGATCACATTCCCTCTGAACTGCTGATATTGTCAGAGTGCCAGTCATGAAGAAATTGTTCCACATTGTGTGCAAGATGTATGAGACATGGAAAATAGCCTCAGATTTCAAGAAGAATATAATAATTCCAATTCCAAAGAAAGCAAGTGTAGTGAAAATTATAGAACTATCAGTTTACTAAGTCATCGTTGTAAAATACTAACACGAATTATTTACAGGCCAATGGATAAACTCTGGTATCCCGGGACGACATGTTTGAGAGCCCGCCAGACCACATGGACTATGACAGCAGCCGTTAGGCGGCGCGCACAACCTACTAGCGCTGCCATCGCCACTAGAGCGCTGCACGCCGTGGCGCGCCTACCGCGCTGCACTGTATAGGGCCGGAGCCACAGCTCGCTCCTCAGTCTTGTGTTGACTGCGCTCCGTTTACTTTCGCTATTCATTGGTTATCTGGCTTCGTACTCTGCTCTGGCACGGTTCCGATTTGGCTTTCGTTTGGATCTTTGTTTTTTCGATTAGTTGTTGTTATTGTCGTCTCTGTGGTTTCGTGGAGTGTTTCTCGTTAGCGGCGACGCTTGATCGGTCGGTCGTCGCTAGTCGCTCCCGACCAGTCAGGTCTTCGGTCACAATATAAACTGGTGGAATCGGACCTTGGACAAGATTCTATTGGATTCAGGAGAAATGTTGGAACACCCGAGGCAGTACTCACATTACGACTTATCTTAGAAGATAGGTTAAGATAGTGCAAACCTACGTTTCCAGCTTTTGTAGACGTGGAGAAAGCTTTTGACAATGTTGACTGGAATAAAATCTTTAAAATTCTCGAGGTAGCAGGGGTAAAATACAGGAAACGTAAAATTATGTACAACTTGTTCAAAAACCAGACAGCAGTTATTAGAGTAGAAGGCCATGAAAGGGACGCAACGTTTGGGAAGGGAGTAAGACAGTGTTGTAGCCTCGGACGATGCTGAAGGAATTAGATTAGGTAATGAAATAATGAAAATAGTTGATAAGTTCTGTGCCGGCCGCGGTGGCCGAGGGGACTAAGGCGCTCCAGTCACGGTCTGCACGGCCACTACGGTCGGGGGGTCGAATCCCCCTCGGGCATGGATATTTGTGCCGTCCTAGTTCGTAAGTAGTTCATAAGTAGTTTGTAAGTTTAGGGACTGATGACCCCGTAGTTAAGTCCCATAAGCTCTACAAACATTTGAACATTTGAAGATTGGCTATGGAAAGGAAAGCATTTCTGGAGCGAAATTTTGTGTCATCAAATATTAATTTAAATATCAGGAAATCTTTTGTGAACGCACTTATCTGGAATGTAGCATTGTATGGGAGTGAAACGTGGACTATAATGAGTTCAAACAGAAAGATGACAGCAGCTTTTGAAAATGTGGTGCTGCAGACGAATTCTGAAGATTAGATGTGTAAAACACGTAACTGATGAGGAGGTACTGAGAAAAATTAGGGTGAAAAGAAGTATCTGGCAGATCTTGATTAAGCGAAAGGAAAAGTGGTAGGACACATTCGGAGTCATCAAGGAATTGTCAATTTACAATTAGAAGGAATGAAGAGGCGTGTACAGGACAGGGTAGCGTGGAAACCTGCATCAAACCAGTCTGCTCACTGAAGACCACGAAAACAACAACAATATGCCACCGGAAAGGAAATTTCTTCAGTTATTGATTTTCCTTTTTTTGTTTTGTTTTTTGTACTGATACAATTCAGCACATTTGACCGTAGGCGGTGCATCTAGTTCTGAACTATATGTCAAATCAACAGTTCTTGGATTCACATCTAGAAACAAGAATAACTTGCACAAAGATAAGGAAAACACAACAGTTCGATTCATTGATTTGTTACCAGAAATAAGAACAATTTGTACCGAGTTTAATGTCACTTACTGAGGTCCAGAAAGGTTCTACTATCAGCAGTACCCATTTTCAGCAACACGCTACAAGCCAGAAATATACTGGTATAGGCATGCGTGTGCAAACACAGTTATGTAAACACTAAGAAGACGTCACTGCGGTTGGCAACGCCTATATAACACAATAGGTGTCTGGCACAGGAATTAGATGAGTTACTACCAGAGTCTAACATAAGAGTCAGGAAACTCCCAGTGAATTTTTGCAACCTCGCAACTGCAGCGCTGCCAAGCGGCGGGGTCGTAAAAACATATCGCGAAACGATTGAGTAATGAATGTGTATTTCGAGTGATGCAGCACATTCAAAATACATTCGTATTTACGAGCTTTTGCGGCGCTATAAATTGTGGCAACTATCAAAAATATAATTCGGAAAGATCTCATTAGCAAAAAATGCCCAGAAGTAAGAGAATAATGTTACGAATAACAAGTGATCGTTTATGGTGGTTATTTATACTTTTAGACATAGAAGTAAAACTTTAACAATTCATTCAGTCCAAACTTCTCCTCTTAATCAGAAACGCAAATACTTGACTACAATTTCATAATATGACTGCTGTAAAAAAGTAATGTCCGAATGCTTCCAGTAGCATTAATCAACTATTTCAGTAGAGCCTGCTTAGTTTCTTACCTCAGTTTTACAAAAATTATATGTACTAACATATTTTGGCGGTTTCCTAATAGTTTGATAAAGTGAATGGGTAGCTGCAAATAAATATGACCATATATAAGCTGTTAATATTTGCTCGTCATATTTTTTTATATATTCTGTTTGATACCTGCCAAGTAGCTAAAAAAATGAAGATAGCTACACGAAAGGCACAGAAGCAAGGACAAGGCGAAAGGATGGTTATAAGGGGATGTAGAATTTAGTCTTCTACAATGAAAAAATCACGTGTAGTTTTGAAACTACACTAAATCTCCTAAAACAAAACTTGTGCAACATGTCAGTACGCATCTAGCACGCGAATTTAATCATCAGATTGCATTTAATTTCTGCTTTCAAAACGTTTTGGACTATATGAATGCGAATCGGGTATTGTGAACTGTATGAATTACACTGCACTGATAATTCGTTATTATAGACTGCCATGAACAGAAGCAGTGATATTTCTTTAATGGTGTTTTCATTTTTGTATTAGAAAGTTCACAACGATTAGTGACTAGGAAATATAAAAGAAACATAATTAAAAACGGCAACTTCTCAGTTTGTATCACGACATTTCACTGTTACTACCTACTGGCCGCTTGGAACGCTAGTATAGCTTCAGCTGCATTTTTTTTCCTAGAGAGTTTCGCGACTATCTGTGATAGACTGTGTTACTACTGCTACGATGGCAGGTTATCACGATTTAAGTGAGTTGGAACGTGGTGTTATAGTCGATGCACCAGAAATGGGACACAGTATCTCCGAGGTAGTGCTGAGGAGGGGATTTTTTCCGTATGACTGTTTCTACATCTACATAGATACTCTGCAAATCACATTCAAGTGCCTGGCAGAGGGTTCATTAACCACTTTCATAACTTTTCTCTACCGTTCCATTCTCTAATAGCGCGCGGGAAGAAAGAACATCTAAATCGTTCCGTTTTCGATCTGATTTCTCTTATTTTATTGGGATGGTCATGTCTCCCTAAGTAGGTGGGTGCTAGCAAAATATTTTCACATTCAGAACTAAAAGTCGGTGATTGAAACTTCGCAAACAGGTCACGCCGCAATGAATAACGTCTTTCTTTTAATGATTTCCACCCCATTTCGTGCAACATTTCCGTGACGCTTTCCCCCCTGTAACGTGATAGAACAAAACGAGCTGCCCTTCTCTGAACCTTCTCAATGTCTTCCGTCAATACCACCTGGTGAGGGTCCCACAAGGGGCAACAGTCATCCAGGAGAGGACGCACAAGTGTGATGTAGCCAGTCTCTTTGGTGGAGCTGGTGCATCTTCGAAGCGTTCTGCCGATGAAACGTAACCTTTGGTTCGCCTTCCCCACAATATTTTCTGGGTGTTCTCTCCAGTCCAAGTTGTTCGTAATTGTAACTCCTAGGTATTTGGTAGAATGTACGACCTTAAGGATTGACTGATTTATCGCGTAATTGAAGTTCAGTGGATTTCTTTTAGTGTGTCAGTTGACAATTTTCGCACCATGCAGAAATTTTGTCTAAATCTCTTTGCAGTTGGTTTTGATCCTCTGTTGACTTCACTAACCGATAAACGACAGCATCATCCGCGAACAATCTAAGGGAGCTATTCAGATTGTCTCCTAAAACGTTTATAAACACGAGGAAGAGTAGGGGACCTATAACGCTTCCCTGTGGAACGCCAGATATCACTTCTGTCTTCACGAGTGTAATAGTGAATATCGGGAAACCGGTAATTAATCAAATCTCTGACATAGCTGCGGCCGGAAAAAAGATCCTGCAAGAATGCTACCAACGACTATTGACGAAACTCGTTCAACGTGACAGAAATGCAACCCTTCCAATGCTGAGCTAACAACAAGTGTCAGCATGCGAACCATTCAACGAAATATCATCGATGTGGGCTTTCGGAGACGAAAGCCACTCATGTACCCTTTATGACTGCATGACACAAAGCTTTACGCCTCGCTTGTGCCCGACAACACAGCCATTAGATTGTTTAATGGCTGGAAACATGTTACCTGGTATCACGAGTCTCCTTTCCAATTGTATCGAGCTGATGGATGTGTACGAGTAAGGAGGCGACCTCATGAATCCATGGACAATGCATGTAAACCGGGGTCAGTTCAAGCTGTGGACGCTCTTTGTTGGTGTGAAGCGTGTGCAGTTGGAGATACACGCGATTCATGATACGTCAAGATATGACTCTGCATCCTGGCTGATCACCTGCATCCATTCACGTGCATTGAGCATTTCGACGGCCTTGGTCATTTCCATCTGGACAACACGACACCCCATACGTCCAGAATTGCTACGAAGTGACTTCAGGAAAACTTTTCAGATTTTAAATACCTCCGCTGGCCACCAAAACACTGCAGACATGAAAATATTGAACATATTTGGGATGTATTGCTACGTGCTGTTCAGAAGAGATATTCACCTCCTCGTACTCCCAGGGATTTATCAACAGCCCTGCAGTTTGCATGGTGTATTTAATTACTTTTAAATACAAATATGCTTAAGATTTTTTTGACCGATTTCACATGTACAGGGGCAATTTTATCTGTCTTCTGTGGGAGGTCCAGTAGCATATCTGTTATTTTTTTGGAAGTATATATTGTTTTTAACACGTTTTACATCCAAGAGGATTTCCCCACTATGGATCTTTCAGAACGAAATGTACATCTACATTAATCTAATGTAATCTTGACTAGAAAGTTCAGCTGGAACTGGAGGAAAATGTTACCATGTACAGGCACAAAGGCAAACGTGTGAAGGATGAGATATTTGAAATTATTTTGACTGATTCTTCCGTCGCTCCTTGGTAGAACATAATCGAATAAATTAAAAAATACAATTTTGTATGTGTTCTACAAGTTTATTTTTGCTTACTTAATCGGTTTTCGGCTTATTAGGCCATCTTCAGAGTGTTGACTGCTGTGTCAAAGAGATTACTATGTTTAGGTACAGTAAGGGAAGAGATGACAAATGTCTACACTTAGATCGACATACATAGTAAAACACTTCTTTGACATTGTGTTATTAGTTATTAACTTAAAAACTAAACAGTAATGTGTGAAGGATAAAACAAGGAATAAATTTGAATATTCCACACATTGTATATTCATTTATTACTCTTTAGTTTTCAAGCTAATAACTGCAATAACACAATGTCAAAGAAGTGTTTTACTCGATATGTCGATCTAAGTGTAGACATTTGTCATCTCTTCCCATACTGTATCTAAACAATGTAACCTCTCTGACACAGCAGTCAACACTCTGAAGATGGCGTAATAAGCCGAAAACCGTTTAAGTAAACAAAAATAAACGTGTAGAACACACACAAAATTGTGTATTTTTATTTATATTTGAAATTAACTGACTCAGCAGTGTTTACCTTTTAATTGTGGTGTATGCCATTACTTACAAATAGTTGATGACGCCGAGGTATGTGGAGTTTCTCTTCACCGGGATGACCACATGAGCCCAATGATCTGAGCCAGGCACGACAGCTAGGCGACAAGTCTGTCTGGAGACGTACACGTTAAAGGAGTCCCAGTGCAGCAAGGTCAGAGCGTGATCTTCCTCGCACAGCGCCTTCAGGATGTCCTGGTGCGTGGGGTGCATGTGTATATTGAAATCCCTTAGTAGAGGATGGCATGAGTAGTTTTCTCGTGGCCACTCGTCTTGGTTCTCCTGTAGAACAAATAACCGTATGAACACAGGACAGGTATTCCAGAAAAGACCGTTTTGGTTGTCACGAAAAGGAGACGAAGGAAGGAAGGAAAGAAGTTCTCGTCGACATCGTGGTCATTAGGGATGGAGCACACGCCGGGATTGGTTTTTGTTTCGGGTCCAGTGTGTTAGCACTCGGCAAAAAGAGAAGAAATAACTTGTGTCATCTATACATATTACAAAAATATATGTTCAGGGTGACTATTATTGAACTATGAAATGAAATCGTCATAACGTCGAACAGTTTGCATTAGGACGTTCAAACCGCACGGGTGGCTACGGGGCATGGTGAAAATTTGTATCCGGACTTTGATGTGAGTATGGCTTGGTTTAGCGAAAACTCAATTTCATTTGGATGGGTTTGCCAAAAAGACAAATTTCCGCACTTGGGGGACGGTGAATTCGGTTTTCGCGATCGGGAAGTCTCTATACCCTCAACGGGTGACTTTGTTGGGTTCAGTGATCAGTCATGGAATAATCTGTGCGATATTCCTTGATGGCAAGGTAACTACCGAACGATACGTGAAGATGATCTCAACCCCAATATCCAAAGCGACCATCACTTCGACAAGATGTGCTTCATGCAAGACGGAGCTCGACTCCAACAAGTGTTTAATTTCGTCGCGCGAAATTGCCGCGTGGTCTAAAGGGTCTTGCTAAGGACCGGGTGGCCGTTCTCGCCGGAGGTTTGAATCCCGCCTCGGGCACTGGTGAGCGTGTTGTGCTTTCTGTGAGTTACTTTAAGTAAGGTACATGTACCAAATAAGGCCCGGTTCCTAATAAGGCCCACTCTCATTTTCTAGCATAGAAAGTTTAAAAACAGCACTAAATGTCGTTGGTCACGATAGCTTGTGACATCTAATGGACAAGGCAACAACTACTTTCGCACCCCTCTCGTGCCGACCATTTTACTTTCATTTGTGCTACGGCGTTCAACGAAGGAGGGCTGCTTCTAATTTTCACGGTATGTTTCATCTAATACAATGGCTTTGGTCATGAAGCAGTTGTACTGGTAAATACGTATATGTGTACAGAAAATTGTGCTGTATTAAGATAGTGGCATAATTTTCCTAATAAAACCTTTCTTTTTAAACAATAAACATACACGCGTTTTAAACTGGTTGTTCCCAATAAGGCCCATCATAGAAAATGTTGAAATGTTTGTGAAGCTTAAGGGGCTTAACTGCGGGGTCATCAGTCCCTAAACTTACAAACCACTTATGAACTACCTTATACTAAAGACGACACAAACATCCATGCCCGAGGGGTGATTCGAACCCCCGACCGTAGCGGCCGTGCAGACTGTGACTGGTACGCCGCAGACCGTTCGGTCACTGCGGCAGGCCATGGAAAATGTAATGATTAGACTTATGTTCCTATTAACTTACGACAAGGAAACTTACTGCTGTCAGTTGTTGGTTGATGATTAAATTTAATAATCCGAAGAGTTAATAACCAGTAAGTAATTTACCAACACTACTGTATGAAGCATTTTTAAAAAATTGTAAAAAAAGTCTATATATCATTTCATTCCACTTATGTATAAAATAAAATTACATTACACCTTTTGCAGTGTATTCCAACAGTTTAGCAGTGATGATATTAATTACATAAACTTTCCATTATAACTTTTTTTGAACTGAATATTGTTCTAGGATGTTGCACGTACGATCTTGGAATATTACCACTTACACATACTGCATACGAAATTCCTAAACGTTAGGTGGGCCTTATTTGGTTCATGTACCTTTGTATGTAAGTCTAGGGACTGATGACCACAGCCGTTTGGTCCAATAGGTTTCCAAACATTTGAACATTTGGTTTGTTTAATGTCCTGCAGGAGCACTATGAGGCTCTGGGGTACCAAGAGGCCACTGGTATGTGGCTCGATTGGCTTCCATATTATCTATATCTGAACAGGTGCGACTCCTTTTTGTGGTGCTATATTAACACTTTGCGGTCTGGCTGCGAGCTATGCTCACTATCCGTACACTAAGCGTTGCCCACGAGCAACGAGCTATGCTCGTAGTGACGTAAAGAAACGAACAGAAAACATACTACTGGCTATACTCGCAGTTCGCGTGTTTCGTTATGCAGTTTGATGCTTTAGTTATGCACAATATCCATTGGATGAAAACACCAGCAAGAGAAATGTTCGTGTCTTTAGATTCTGACACATCCATGCGTAAGCAGTGCCGCCAAGATGTCATAATACAGAAGATCGCTTACAGACCAAGAAATTTTGGATGTTCTACTCAGTGATTCTGGATCTGAAAGAGAATTTAGTGACGATTATGGAGATGACAGAGGTATTTCAGGTAAATATTTTTGGACTTTGTGATATTATCGTGTAATATAATCAGCGGCAGCAAAACAAAATGAGGCCCCCTGTCCACATGGAAATACATTATTACTATAAAAAATAACTTCTGAGATTTGGAGGCCACCCATGACGAGAGGTACGGCACAGTCTCTCAAAAAAATAGTATTCGGGAATTGGAGGCCCCAAAACGACAAGAGGCCAAGGGCGCTCAAAAACAGATTATCGAGTTGTACATGTAATTTATTTACAGAAGAAGAGCTTCATGACGGTAGTGACATGAAGTCTCAACAGGAAACGCGTCAAATACAGCGTGTATTTCGGAATGGTAATTACTTACGACTATAAAAATAGTTGGCATAATGTAATTTAGTTCTGTAATGTGAGTTTTGTAAATAAGTACCTTTCAGTCTGTTTTATAAAACATAAAAAAGTGCAATTTTCTTTCTACCTACAATAAATCGTCCTATAAAACTTTTTTATTTTCCCTGTTTCAGATATAAGCTTGTGATAACAGAGTAAATGTAAGTGAAGTGGGTAACTATAATGTGTTGCTTCATTTGAAAATTTAACGTACAGTGGTAAAGCAGAAATAAACTGCAACGATTTACCTAAAACCGTTCCTGAGTTATTATATTTTGAAAAACGGTAATACAGTCCGGCCTGCTATAACGTCATACTAAGTCCCACACATTAAAGTGTTAATGACAAAGTGTACAGCAATAACCCCAAAACCATTGTTGAACTCAAAAGAGTCATTCAGGAGGTCATCGACAGCATCGATGTTCCGGCAATTGAGCAGGTAATGCAGAATTTCGCTATTCGTCCATGAAAGGCAGGCATATCGAACATACCAGAGACTGAATCCCAATAACTGTGGTGACAATGCGTTGAATAAAATGCGTGTACGCCGTAGTTTGTAACTAATTTACGTTTCGTTTCATACATTTCAATATTGTCACCCTATACGTATATACAAAGGGTGGTCACATTAATGGGTAGACCATGCAGTATACTGCATCTTCTTGCGTGTTGGTACCACTGCGTACGTCTTAACATTGATACGCCACTGCGGTTTGCAGTTGACTTAGGCTAAACCGGGGCACGTTGGCCATATTTTTGTTTGTTAATATTAATTTATTTGACATATTTAAATTTTTGAAATTATTTTGAAATATTAGATAAGTCCTTACTGAATCTTGATGGCAGTTATTAAGCTTGAAAATATCAGTTGAAGTATTAGGAAAAAATTAATTACTGGACATATGTCAAGTGGGCCAATCTGCCCCTACCTCGGCGTATTTTGGCCCAGAGCCTGGGGCACGTTAACCAATGTATTCTTTTGGTAAGTATAACTAGAAAATCAAAATAAAACTAACAGTTATCAAGAAATATACTTCAATGTACATAATATCAATTTGAATATTGAGTTAAACGCTTAACATTGAGGACAATGACGACAGGAAAGGTTAAACTTATTACGATATAGTGTCTTAATACAAACCTGTCAACTTTAATCAATGTCCAGCTCCAAAGGATCAGAACAGTTTTAACACTCATAAAACGGTCCACGGATTTCATTTTTCACGCATTTCTGATGAGCCGAACGCTTACAGTTCGTGAACTGAATTCCTTGTTCTCCAGTTGACTGTTTCGAAAAGGCACTGTGACTCTTATTCATCGTCATCATTATCACCATCTTTCTTTTTTGAAAAAGAGCTTTTCTAGCCTGTGATCTAATTTTTCTTCAGTATTTCTTTCCAATGCTTTGGTACAATTGGGAAGGGTTGAATTTCAGTTTGTTTCCTGAGTTTCAATTACTGTGCAAACTGACATGAGGTCTATCTGTACTTAGCACAGTACCTCCAGCATGATTTTCTTGAAATCCCAGTCTTCGCTAACTGTCCTCACAGATCTTTCCTATTATTATCAAATGTTCAAATGTTTGTAAATCTATCGGACCAAACTGCGTGGTCATCAGTCCGTAGCTTACAAACTACTTAAAGTAAGGTAAACTAACCTAAGGACGAACACACACACACACACACACACACACACATGCCCCAGGGAGGACTCGAACCTCCGACGGCGAGCAATCGCGTGCTACGCAGCGAGGCGCCTTAGACCACTCGGCTACTTCTAAAACTGCTCTTAGCATCGCATCTTCAGAAATCATCCCCCGATGATTCTTTTATAATTTCGGATCATTTTTATGATACTACAAATAAAACAAAGGTATAAACCAGAACCGTAACTCATGTTTGAACGAGGAAAATGAATGAGATTCTGACTTCTCAGATCACTGTTTAAGATTAAAATAAAATTTACTGGTTGGCGTTTATTCAACGCTTTTCACTCGGGAATATGACGATCTTTTGACCTCCGAAACGTATCAAAATTTGTTTAGCTGCGACAATTATGTTGATAATTGAATAAACTCGAAGAATTATAAACACTGTTATCGTTAAAAGTAACCAACCTTTAATCGTGTTTAATTAAGTACAGCTCCTTTAGGACGTGACAGGTTGTCTCGGCTGGCCACCGTGCCCCGTCCTGTATGGGCCAACCTGCCCCATTGCCATCTTTACAATAAATTCTGTTCTTTAGAAAACTCACTGAAGCAATTAAGTCTGTATGCCAATAGAAATAATCCTTAAAGTACGACCTTTTATTACACTACTCACACCGTTGCGCCTAAAGCAAGCAAAAGTTAAATAACGCACATTAACCGATGAGTAGAATTTTACTGAAACACGACAAAAACAGTTGAGGCTTACAGCTTGTCCAGAACTTCGCCGCCTGCGATATTGGCCCTTTATAAGGTAAGGGACAGTGCTACCCACTTTCTGTTTGTTTCCTAAGACGATCTATTGTCTATTGTACGAACTAATTCGACTGGGCCATCCTACCCCTACGACCAACGTCCCCCGGTCTCCTCTATTAAGTCTTGGACGTTATGTCGCTCGTTTTGTTCTGCCACGCTCAAGGCAAATGAGCGGTGAATTCTGTGATCTCCCAGACCTCCAAAGAAGCCAACTCGATGGTTCGCAGTTAGTGGGATTATCTACGACGAAAACGGCTGCACTCTTCAACATGCCACTAGCGACCAGTGGCGGCTCGTACAAAATTTGACCAGTGTGCTACAATATTACAAAAATAAACAAGATACAAAATATACTAAAACAAAAAATTAACTTTTGTATGATGCCTTTAATTAAATATCAATTAATACTTTATTGACAGTAAGACCTTCAGGGTAATCTATAACAGCGAGGCCAACTGCATGTATTCACTACAGGTAGTAAATATAAAAATATTAATTTCATTTACAGAAATTAAAAATTTAGACTCAGAGGTAATTGAATACGAGCCTCACACTGGTAGGTTTGAGAGACAACGCGCAAGACGCCTGAGTCAGCGCGCTATTTGACTCTGTAAGCCGCAATATTCATCATACACTATTCTTCCGCAGCCGTTACACGCAGCGGGAAGAGAAATATTGATCTGGTGCTGCAGTCGGTCTCAGCACTCATGAGTCGCCAGGCCTGACGTCACGTCTGCGCATGCGCACTAGAGAACAGACAACTGCGCCGCCTCTCTGCGCACGTACCAGCGCGGCTAAATCCCACTTCAGCACACGGAGCTGGTTTCCAGCTATCTCAGCGAGAGCGCTCCAGAATGCGTTTTCATCCTTATTACTAGCGTTCTAATACGCATTGGAAGGAAATTGGCATAATTTATTGTGATATCTGGCTCGTATTCCAAGAGAAAAAATGTAATTTTCCAGCGATTTCTCGCTTGCATTCGAAGAGGAATGGCATCATTTTAGTAATATATTTACAGTGTGCTGCAGCACTTTAGCACATTATCACCAGCCGCCACTGCTAGCGACAGTATCCTCGGCAATGACAGCGTTCACAAACCAAGGTAAAACATCATTGGCGAAGACGAATAGCGGGCGAAACCCAAAGTTAACTGAAAACGAAAAGCATTAAGAACGATTGTAGCCATAGAACACTGCAAAACCGACCCAAACTCAACACACACTAACAAGGGACTTCTTTGTAATCTTATGTAGTTCGCGAACGAACTAGTTCAGAAGAGCGCTCCCACAGGCGAACTACGCGAACTAGTTCGCAGATCCCTCGCCTCTTAGTTCGTCTGCTCCTTTTCCGAAGACTGACGGGCAACAGAGGACGCGAGAGCGCGCAGAATCGCGTGATTCCCTTCTGCCAGTTCATTTCGAGCTGAGATGCAGCTCAGCTATAGTTTCATAGTTCACTGCCACAAGAAATATATTTTAAAAATAAAGTACTACGAGTACTCTTTACGCATAGTAGCTGAATACCATTGTATCACCCATTCGTGTAAATAACTGGTTTATTTGCCTAAGTATTTGATGTCAAATACGGGTAATAGCACACGCTTTGGCGTCACTGATTCATTATATAAAAAAGCTGTCATAAGAAAAATCGCACTGACGTGTTTTACGGCCCACTTTAAATTTGTATTTCTATAAGTTTTTGCAAACATTTTGGACAAAAATAATAATCTAAATAATAAAAAATTTATTATTAAGAGTGTCTGAAACCCTTTTAGGAAAAAAAAAATTAGGGCGTGGCGGGTTTCGAACCACTGAGCTTCAGCGTCACAGTCCAACGCATTGCCTACTACGCTGCTAACACTTAGAAGCTGCGTTCTTTAAATTTCATATTATAGATGGCCGTTGTTAATTGATGCTAATATGGCATTTGTAGACACTAGATTATCATTTATCTTACGAAGAACGACGTGGTTTTGTTAATTCTTCAGTGCGCCATTGCTTTGAAATGACAACGTGTAAGTTACAATAAGAAAATCATCAAATACGCAACGCAAGATGGCGTATGCCAGAGAGAGTTCTGGGCGAGGAATGTCACGTGACATCTGTGAACGGCTAGATTTCGTTAATTCTATGGAGGCTGTCAAAACTCCGTTATTTTTGCAAATATCTCTCAAACGATACGAGGTATGAAAAAAAAAAAGAAAAAAACAACATAAGGGATCAAAGTTGTAGAGAATTTTCTTATCTACAAATTCGTTTGTTCAATTTTCGCGTCAGATGAACGGTTTATTAGCAATTAAAATTACATTACAAACGGATTTTTTTTTTTTTTTTTTTTTTTTTTTTTTTTTTTTTTTTTTTTCATTAATAACGTATTTCTTGTCCGAAATATTTGAAGAAGCGAGGTTCTGCTCTCTGGTAGCCAACAATTATATCTGTAAGATTTGGTGCTGATCGGCTGAATGATTCGTCTTAAAAACAGGGAACACGTTACGGGCAGACAGACAGACATACATCCCAAAATCGCCGTTATTTTTGCAAATATCTCTGAAACGATACTAGATATGAAATAAAGCATAAGAGAACAAAGTTGAAGAGAATTTTCTCCTCTATAAATTCGGTTATTCAATTTTCGTATCAGATGAATTGTTAATCTGTTATTTTCATTTAAATTTCGATCTGTCAAAAGACGATCGCAAAGGCCCACTTTTAGTGTTACTACCGTAACCTAAAGTGGGCCAAAAGAGCTTGTTTAGTAGCGGTAGCAAAAGCCAAAAAGAGCGGACGAACTAGAAGGAGCGGACGAACTCGGAGCAGCGGACGAACTAGGAGCAGCGGCCGATTATGCCAAACATATCTCGCTTCATAGTTCGTTGGATTCTTTTCCGAAGACCGACGGGCAATAGCGAGAGGGCGCGTAGCAGAATTAAAAATCACGTGTTTGCCTTCTGCTGATGAGCTGTTTCGAGGTGAGTGTCTGCCTCCTAGATTACATAGTTCAGTGCTATAAAATTTCTGTTTTGATGTGTTCTGCACTCTACAATATCTGACTAATAAATTCCATAATGCCAAGATACGGAGATAACTCTAAACTTAAACGCGAGAAATTATCCACAAACTGTTTCTTTTGGTTTGCGTGATATTGTTAGCGGCTCAAGCAGCAAGCGCATGAAGCAGCTAGGTGGGGGAACTTCCCCCTCCATCTGCACACGCAGACCACGCCGCTCAGCCGACACTGGGAGCCGACGAACTAAAAGAGCGCTCCCGATCGCAAACTATTATGCGCAAGTCTACTTCTTTGACCTCGAACAAACGGATCCGCACAAAACCGTGCTTAGAATAACAAGAAAAACAAAACAGAGGTGTGCATTATTTCAATGCAAAACGCCTCAGTTGTCTGCTAGCGCTACTAGATGGTGGCATAGTGCAGTTGCACTAATCAGTGCTCCAGTTACGTCAGTGGTGTAGCTGCAGTGCGTATTTGGATCTTGGAGTTACGCTGAAGATCTTGTCACCGAAAACAACAAAATATCGTCAATCCCTTGATGTTTACTTTCTTCGGCGAAAGACATGGTATGACAAAATGTTCAAATGTTTGTAAAGTCTATGGGACTTAACTACGGGGTTATCAGTCCCTAAACTTACAAACTACTTATGAACTAACTAAGACTAAGGACGGCACAAATATCCATGCCTGAGGGGGGATTCGAACCCCCGACCGTAGTGGCCGTGCAGACCGTGACAGGAGCGCCTCAGTCTCCTCGGCCACCGCGGCCGGCACATGGTATGACACTGACATAAAAAACACCATAATTAAAAATGTAATTAGTGTGGCTTTTGATATTGGAACGCGAAAGTGATTTGGAATGTGATAACGCGGCTTTAGTGAGGTATGCACATTGTTCTCTCCCACTTTCCTTCAACCACTTCATCGAAATTCCGCATCTACGCTTTGAGGACTAACGTAAGCACTTTCAGGTGTGTGTGTTTTGCGCTATTATAATCACTTTAAACAGAGAGGCTTTGGCGCTGCTGATTATGTTATGATACGATGACACCATTAAATCACATATAATTTCTTTCCTATAGCACTGATATCTTGTTAAGTTGTGTCTCTCTGTTGAAATGTTATCTGAGGTAGAGTGCAACGTTTTGCATGAAAATTACACACAACACTGTACTATTTATGATTACCTGTTATTCCAAGCATGGTTTTGTGTGGCAACTAGCGTTCAAGGTCAAAGGTGTCCCTTGTAAATAACACTGCTTCGATAAAAACAATATAGCAGGAGCTTAACATCTGTGAAAGGGCTATCTGTATGTATGTGTGTATGTATATGTTCCACATTTCCTCCTAAACTACGGGTCACTTTTCAACCAAACTTAGTGCACAACATTCCTTACTATTATGCAATAACTGTCTAACTGCTATGACGTTAAGAATTACCTTAAGCATATTTAAAGACATATGAAGTCATAAACAATGAAATTCGAGAAAAAACTGCCGCATCATTAAGCAATATCCCCATCTCCTGCTAAACTAATGGTCAGATTTCAAAGGAACGTAGTAAAAATAATCTATAACATCAGGAAAAAATCCCTGTGGGTGTAAAAGTCACCTAGGACACGTAGTATAGGAGGTATGTAATCATAAACAATTTATTCTGCCCCATCATGCGACGCGTGGATGATGAGACTTTATTCATCCACTATTTCAGAATGAGAGCACTTAGCGACTTGAAACAAACTTTACACACAAAGTCAAACCTTTACGAAACATTTTATCGACGACAACTCCAGCAAAAATGATGAAAGCAAACAAGGTTAAACATGAACGTAAACGTAGCGCCGTTGGGCGTCGTTTCTAGTCACGGGTTCCTTATCTCATTGCGTTCAAGACATTGTGATCAGTGAGTCTTTTTTGAGTCTCGGGACACGCTAGCTGCGCGCATAATTTATTTCAAACGTTAACTTTGCTTCGCATTACCTCACGGTGGTACTAAACGTCTTAACAACCAAACCGGTTGAAATTTGAATATGCCGCTTTGGAATAACGTCGTGCGGCATCTACGGACACGAATGTAGTGACATCATCTCCCATAAAAAAAATTGCAAGGCTGTGCCCTCAGTAGGCAAGGTGAATGTCACCATCTTTTTCGACGTCCGAAGTATGATACTCAACGAATTCCTCGAGCACGAAAAGCAATTAACATTGACATGTATTATGAGACACTCCATAGCATACACAAGTCCACCAAGAGTAAATGATCTGGGCTCCTCACAGACGGAGTGATTCCGGTCTCTGATAACGCGCGTCCATCTGTTTGGTCCGCAAAAAAAAAAAAAAAAAAAAAAAAAAAAAAAAAAAAAAAAAAAAAAACTCAAAGAGAAGCGCTTCAAATCGGACGACGAACTGAAGGACACGGTAGAGGAGTCGCTCTTGTGAGAGACACAGGAATGCTGGGACCAGCGAATCCTTTGGCTCGTTAAACAGTGTGATAGTTGCGCTCAGGGTTCTGATGGTTATTTTTGAATAAAGACTTTAATTAAATCCACAGTGTCGTTTCGTACCTTTTCATTTCAACACCCCTCGCAATAAACCACAATTACAATTGTAATTTTTCATGCTATACATTGCGTAAAAATAATATGTGGTATCCATTTAAGAAAATAAGTTAATGTTGAAAATAATATTTGTTTACGTTTTAGACTATCTCATCGTACTTAGTTTCATAAGCTCTTACCATACGCTCATGCCAGTGAAAGTCGTTTTTCAATATCTATTGTTCTTCCAGATATATTTAGGGTGAAAAGTTTAAGTGAAACAACCATGATATATAGTTTGTATTTGCAATAACTCTAGGTGGTGCTAAAGGTAACAAATATTATTATTTAAATTATTTGTTCAGTAATTGAAAACAAAAAATTGTTCTACTATACAATTTATCACAAAGGTTTGTTACAAATACACATAAAGTTTGGGAAATTTTGTCCAAATTTATTACTGTAGGTGGGTCCTTTCTAGCTGACTAACATATGAGAAGCACTAGTAAAAATCTGGAGTAAAACTATGTTGTATTACACACTACACATCAAAATAGCTGGAAATGTAGGTTAGATATTTCAAAGAATGCTTTCTTTTTCTTTCAGTTTTATTATTTTTAGAGTACGAGCCCCCTACAAATTCGAGTAATAAAGTTACTTTGATTTTTCATTCGCTAAATTACGATGATGTTTGACACGTTTCTCTCTTTGTTCAATAACTTTCTTTCATCGGTTAGGCTTGCAACGAGTAAAATATACGAGGGGGAGTTGGAAAATATGTTTCTCCTGTCGATTGTGTTCAGAGTTACGTATGAAAGGGGGAAAAAAATAGAATGAGACATTAAAAGATGACATATCTTTATTTTTCTGCATAATTTCCAAGTTCAAATGTTTGTTAAGCTTAAGGGACTTCACTGCCGGGTCATTAGCCGTAAACTTACAAACTACTTATGAACTACTTATAATAAAGTCGAGGAGGGATTCGAACCCCCGACCGTAGTGGCCGTGCAGACTGTGACTGGTGCGCCGCAGACCGCTCAGCCACTGCGGTCGGCTAATTTCCAAGTACATTGAGACATTTGTCATACCGCTTTATAAGCCTCAAAAAGCCTGCCAGGAACAAATCAGGACGTCGCATACGGAAGAAGCATTGCGTTCCAGAAAACGGTGAGTAGGACTCTATCTGCACTTGGAGTGCTTTTGAACTTATTTCGGATAAGAGATGACGGATGTTTTTACTTCATGGATGCAGCCTTCGATTCTGACGTGTAATAGTGGGCCCACGTTTCATTCCCCGTTACAATCCGAAACAGAAAGTCATTGCCATTCTCATGGTCGACCTCTACCCAATGGTGTATCGGTGTCTTGCATGTGTGCGTTCACCTGCTGTGTCACCTTTCGCCCGTATCCGTTCACCGTTTGTTCCGTATGCAAAGCCCTGATTTTTTCCTGGATGCCTTTTTGAAGCTAATAAAGCGATTTCACTGATGTTTGAAAGTACTCGGAAATTACGAATGTGTATTCAAGTTCTAAGGCCTCCGATTTTTTCCTAATTAACTACTAACCCGAAATCGATGAAACTGGCGTTACTTCTCGACGTAATCGCCCTGCAGACATACACATTTTTCACAACGCTGACGCCATGATTTCATGACAGTGGCGAAGGCTTCTTTAGGAGTCTGTTTTGACCACTGGAAAATCGCTGAGGCAATAGCAGCACGGCTGGTGGATGTGCGGCCACGGGAGTGTCTTTCATTGATGGAAAAAGCCAAAAGTCACTGGGAGCCAGGTCAGATGAGTAGGGAGCATGAGGAATCACTTCAAAGTTGTTATTACGAAGAAACTGTAGTGTAACGTTAGCTCGATATGCGGGTGTGTTGTCTTGGTGAAACAGCACACGCGCAGCTCTTCCCGGTCGTTTTTGTTGCAGTGCAGGAAGGAATTTGTTCTTCAAAACATTTTCGTAGGATGCACCTGTTACCGTAGTGCCCTTGGGAACGCAATGGGTAAGGATTACGCCCTCGCTGTCCCAGAACATGGACACCATCATTTTTTCAGCACTGGCGGTTACCCGAAATTTTTTTGGTAGCGGTGAATCTGTGTGCTTCCATTGAGCTGATTGGCGCTTTGTTTCTGGATTGAAAAATGGCATCCACGTCTCATCCATTGTCACAACAGACGAAAAGAAAGTCCCATTCATGCTGTCGTTGCGCGTCAACATTGCTTGGCAACATGCCATACAGGAAGCCTTGTGGTCGTCCGTCAGCATTCGTGGCACCCACCTGGATGACACTTTTCGCATTTTCAGGTCGTCATGCAGGATTGTGTGCACAGAACCCACAGAAATGCCAACTCTGGAGGCGATCTGTTCAACAGTCATTCGGCGGTCCCCCAAAACAATTCTCTCCACTTTCTCGATCATGTCGTCAGACCGGCTTGTGTGAGCCTGAGGTTGTTTCGGTTTGTTCTCACACGATGTTCTGCCTTCATTAAAGTGTCGCACCCACGAACGCACTTTCGACACACCCATAACTCCATCACCACATGTCTCCTTCAACTGTCGATGAATTTCAGTTGGTGTCACACCACGCAAATTCAGAAAACGAATGATTACACGCTGTTCAAGTAAGGAAAACGTCGCCATTTTAAGTATCTAAAACAGTTCTAATTCTCGCCGCTGGTGGTAAAATTCCATCTGCCGTACGGTGCTGCCATCTCTGGGACGTATTGATAATGACCGAGGCTTCATATTAAAACAATGCGCATGTTTCTATCTCTTTCCAGTCAGGAGAAAAAAATCGGAGGCCTTAGAACTTGAATGAACCTCGTATATAAAAAAATAAAGATATGTCTTATCTTTAATGTCTCATTCTATTTTTTCCTTTAATACACAACTCTGCCCACAGTCGACAGGGGAAATTTATTTTCCAACTCCCCCTCGAATTTTACCCCAAAACAGTGAAAATGAAGTTAAATGAACATAAGTATAGCAACTGGAAACGCAAATGAATTGTTTATTGCTTTCTTGAAATTCTTTACTTGCCTTGGTATCAGTGGCGGCGCTAGGCGTCGGCGACGTCGGCCACCGCCGACGGCCTCGCGCCTGTGGGGCCTCGCAAAACATTTTAAAACTTTTAGTTTTTTCCTTTTTTATACTTAATGTTTAATGGCGCTTTCCAACTGTTCGGTTATGTGGCGACGACCTACATTTAATTTTTCAGTAGCTTAACCGAAGGTCGAACACAACATCCGTACCCAAGGGTGGATTCGACACCCGACGAGAGCGATCTCGCACACCGTGGTATGACGCCTTTAGTGCGCTCGACCATTTCCGGCCGGCAGCTATTAGTTGTCCGTATTTATTTCCGTATGAGTGCAGCAGTTCAAAAATGTGTGTATAGCTTATGGGACTTAACTACGGGGTCATCAGTCCCTAAACTTACAAACTACTTATGAACTACTTACGAACTAGGACGGCGCAAATATCCATGCCCGAGGGGGGATTCGAACCCCCGACCGTAGTGGTCGTGTAGACCGTGACTGGAGCGCCTCAGTCCCCTCGGCCAGCGCGGCCGGCCAGTGTAGCAGTGATGCAACTTTTAGTTAAATACTTGCAGAGCAATTTCTTCACCAAATGTTTATAAGACAATTACAATCATGCTCAGTTCCAGCCAAGACAGCTTCGGCCGAGAGAAGCTTCACAAAGTTAAAATTGATTAAGTCTAACTTGAAAACCACAGTTAGCGAAGAAAAACTAATGCGTTGTTAGTATTGGCAACTGAAGCCGAAATAGTGGCTAGTATTAAGATGTAATCTTTAAAAAATTCAGTGTAACGAAAAGCTGAAAAGTTTCTCTAATTTGTGTTTGTTTGTTGTAATTTTTGTCATTGCAATAATACTCGTATATTATACTGATAGAATTTCAGTATAATGATTATTGATGTATAATTCACCTCATTTAACATTTTCTTCAATAATGAAAAAGTGAAACGGGCCTCGCGAAGACGAGTTTGCCGACGCCCAGTTTTCGTGTCGCGCCGCCAATGACTTGGTACAAAAAATACTCTTACTTGCAGTGAAAGTTTACTTACAGAAGATTCGTTTGAGTAGTCGTGGAGGTGGACGGTGTACCTCCTGCTAGCAGATATCTTTTCCAAGCTGTCCATTTCCAGTATCCTTCTGCTGGCCAGGGAGGAGATGATGGAGGCCGAGTACCCGGCGATCAGCACGTACATCATGAGGTGAACAGACACCAGCAGCACCTGGAACCACTCGCGCGGGGGCTCACTGTACGGATCTGCAAGCAAGAAGTATCAGGACAGGACTGCGTAGCAGCGACTACATTTATTGACACTGAGCTTAAAGAAAATATAACTAGGTAAAATATATAAGGAGGTAAAAAAGATGGACAAGGGGCACTGCGATCACCCACAATGCTATAAAAAAGCTGCATTTCATTGTCATGACTCGTTTCGGTCCATGATGCACATCTTGAGATGAATGCAGTATCAGTATCTTCAAATGCATGCCGTTATCTATGGTCATGTTGAAAGGAGGTAAAAAAGATGGACAAGGGGCACTGCGATCACCCACAATGCTATAAAGAAGCAGCATTTCATTGTCATGACTCGTTTCGGTCCATGATGCACATCTTGAGATGAATGCAGTATCAGTATCTTCAAATGCATGCCGTTATCTATGGTCATGTTGAAAGGAGGTAAAAAAGATGGACAAGGGGCACTGCGATCACCCACAATGCTATAAAGAAGCAGCATTTCATTGTCATGACTCGTTTCGGTCCATGATGCACATCTTGAGATGAATGCAGTATCAGTATCTTCAAATGCATGCCGTTATCTATGGTCATGTTGAAAGGAGGTAAAAAAGATGGACAAGGGGCACTGCGATCACCCACAATGCTATAAAGAAGCAGCATTTCATTGTCATGACTCGTTTCGGTCCATGATGCACATCTTGAGATGAATGCAGTATCAGTATCTTCAAATGCATGCCGTTATCTATGGTCATGTTGAAAGGAGGTAAAAAAGATGGACAAGGGGCACTGCGATCACCCACAATGCTATAAAAAGCTGCATTTCATTGTCATGACTCGTTTCGGTCCATGATGCACATCTTGAGATGAATGCAGTATCAGTATCTTCAAATGCATGCCGTTATCTATGGTCATGTTGAAAGTAGGTTGTTAATATTTTTATTTAAAAAAATCTCTGGCAGTAGAGATCAGAAAAGGCCAGTTAAAATGCTCACTGCTGATCCATATTACTATGCAAATGGCCAAAGTTCTTGTGCAACGGAAATTTATCTACCTGCTTACTCCTTAAGGGAGCAGCCAACGTTTTAACAAGCACAAAAATAATATACAAGAAGGAATATGCTCGCCGTGGAGGTTCGAGTCCTCCCTGGGGCATGGTGTTGTCCTTAGGTTAGTTTACCTAGGTTTCAAAAATCAAATGTTTGTAAAGCTTATGGGGCTTAACTACGGGGTCATCAGTCCCTAAACTTACAAACTACTTATGGACTAACTAAGACTAAGGACGGCACAAATATCCATGCCCGAGGGGGGATTCGAACCTCCGACCGTAGTGGCCGTGAAGACCGTGACTGGAGCGCCTCAGTCCCCTCGGCCACCACGCAATTTGGTCCGAGAGAATTACAAACATTCATTTATTCAAGAAGGAATAGGTAAATAAACATGGAACAGGGAGCATGCAATTATAAAGCAGGAGTTTGATACTTTATAGATTACTATATATTTAAAAAATAAATAAGTACAATGAAGCACACATCTTGTACAACAGTTATTTAAATTATTAAGTTACTGCCCATAACAAAATGGTTTCTGCTCTATCTGAATGTGGAGGGAACATGGGAGAATATTTGCAAATACACAGGGGATAAAGCAAGCACACTCATTCACTCACAGACGTACGCATAATGCTTGTGACACTTAATCAGTTCGGAAACAATTCATGGTAACTGCAGTTCGAACCGTCAGCTTGGTGGATTACATAGAATTTACAAAAAGAAATTAATTTAAAATAATAATAATAAAAAAAAAATAAAGCACACGCGAAAATTCAACAGAAGAAAGCTGGTATCAATAAAGAGCATGGCTGAAGACTGAAGTAACGACCGTTACGAAAGCACGTTGTGCAATCTGTCATCCCAAGATAGGAAAGACGGAATAAATCCAGAAACGTCGAGAGAGAATTTAGCATGCTTGCGGAAACACGCCACACGAGGACGTTAGTTAAAAGCAGCAAGGAATTCAAACATACGAAGTTTACGCAAAGGCTGACGTCACAGAGCTTGCGGCCACATTCGCACGGCGTATATGCCTTGCCCACGATTAATTTAATACGGTCGTTCCATTTCAAATCGCTTCTTATATCTACTCTCAGATATTTTGTTTAATGTACTGTTGCATAACTAAATAGTACAAGATCTTTCTTTCTATGTAAACGCAGATCTTTACATTTGTTTATGTTGAGGATCCCCAAAATTGGGACATGTAAAACTGAGGTAAGCAATATTGAACTATGCATTGAGAGGATGAGTGCGAATAGGCACACTACACTGACAAGGAGATCACATGGGTATCGGATTTTAGAATTTCTTGATATTTCTGGTACGTAAAGTTCAGGACTTAAATAACAATCAGCCAAATCCATTCGACGCAACTCTCAAAAATTCTCTTGAAAATCGACTTTGAAGTTTTGCAATGTACACGTAAGTACCAATAATGAAAACAGTTCCAGCGCTTGTCGGTGTAGCTCAAAAAATCCGATAAGTTCCAAATACAGGAATTTGTTCCAAAACTTTTTTAAAAGTTTCACTTACATATTGAATATCATTTTCATTTGTTTGAATCACAAGCTTAATTTTTCTTCGTGCTTCACGAAGAGTGGGTAGTTTTTATTTATTCCATAGAGAATAATTTTAGTTTGGTATTATGATTTGAAGGGAAGACGCAATTGATTTGATTTGCAATACAACACTGGTACCTACAGCAGAGGAATGTTTTGTTTATGACATTTGAAGCCGACGCCGTAGAAGGCGAACACAGGTGAAAAAAAATATGGTGGGTTACGCATTTTAATTTACCATACATGTGCAAGCCGGGTGCCGTGGCTCAGCGCGCACGGTAATTTGGGGGGGGGGGGTAACGCTTTCTGTAATAAAAGAGCTGAGCCGAATATTCAACGAACAAACTGAACCAACGACCGCGATGCATAGATCTACCAGACGAAATGAAAAGATAAAAATTTGGTAGCGTCCTGGCCTCACAGCAATAGTCCCGGGTTCTAATCCTACAATGGTAAAATATTTTTAATTTTAGAATTCAGTTATTATAAGTTGTTTTTGGGTCTGTAATGCCACGTGTTGTGTCAGTTTTTGTTTATATGTATGTAGACGAGCTGAAATTCTTATCGCCACGTAAAACGATGGTTGGGTAGGTTAGCTGCTTGGTAAGCCATTAGTAGCTTGGGAGATTATTTTCCAAAACTAGTGTCGTAGCTCTTCACAAACTGAACAATCAAAGACTACCGTCGCCAACTAATGGTTAAGCCAATACTGTAAAAAATGTAACTAATGTTTATTTTCATTAAAACCATCATTATTAACAACAGCCGCCCGCGGTGGCCGAGGGGACTAAGGCGCTCCAGTCACGGTCTGCACGGCCACTACGGGGTCGGGGGTTCGAATCCCCCCACGGGCATGGATATTTGTGCCGTCCTAGTTCATAAGTAGTTTGTAAGTTTAGGGACTGATGACCCCATAGTTAAGTCCCATAGACTATACAAACATTTGAACATTTTTTTATTAACAACATGCTATAAAATATAGAAAATTGCGAATAAAGGGAAATACGTGCACTTTTCGAAAAGAATATCATTAGATATTGAAATTATGTAAGTATTCAAATACAATATATATATATATATATATATATATATATATATATATATATATATATATATATATATATATATATATATGTTTCAGGTCGTTTGAAGGTTCGCG
The DNA here is from genome assembly GCA_026315105.1 of Locusta migratoria. NCBI lineage: Eukaryota > Metazoa > Arthropoda > Insecta > Orthoptera > Acrididae > Locusta > Locusta migratoria. Next base: position 548,261,121 of record CM048745.1, on the reverse strand, counting down.
GTCGTTAGGTCATCTTCGTTCTTGGTGATCGCTTTACATTTGGCTCGGCTTTTTCTATTACAGAGGTCGTTTAGTCCCCTGGCTGGGCGCGCTGAGTGATGGCGCCTGCGTTCAACACACCAGAGTTGCTGATGCTTATAAGCGTTTCCGCGAGTAATATGCCAGAGCTGCCAATGCTTATAAGCTTTACCACAATCAACACACCAGAGCTGCTGACGCTTATAAGCGTTACTGCTATCAAAATGCCAGAGCTGCCGGTGCTTATAAGCATTACCGCAATCAACACACCAGAGCTGCCAATGCTTGTAAGCATTTCTGCAATCAACACGCCAAAGTTGCCAACGCTTATAAGCGTTACCGCGATCAATACGCTAGAGCTGCCGATGCTTATAAGCATTACTGCGTTCAACACACCAGAGTTGCTGATGCTTATAAGCGTTTCCGCGAGTAATATGCCAGAGCTGCCAATGCTTATAAGCTTTACCACAATCAACACACCAGAGCTGCTGACGCTTTTAAGCGTTACTGCTATCAACATGCCAGAGCTGCCGGTGCTTATAAGCATTACCGCAATCAACACACCAGAGCTGCCAATGCTTGTAAGCATTTCTGCAATCAACACGCCAGAGTTGCCAACGCTTATAAGCGTTACCGTGATCAATACGCTAGAGCTGCCGATGCTTCTAAGTGTTACTGCGTTCAACACACCAGAGCTGCTGATGCTTATAAGCGTTTCCGCGAGTAATATGCCAGAGCTGCCAATGCTTATAAGCTTTACCACAATCAACACACCAGAGCTGCTGACGCTTATAAGCGTTACTGCTATCAACATGCCAGAGCTGCCGGTGCTTATAAGCATTACCGCAATCAACACACCAGAGCTGCCAATGCTTGTAAGCATTTCTGCAATCAACATGCCAGAGTTGCCAACGCTTACAAGCGTTACCGCGATCAATACGCTAGAGCTGCCGATGCTTATAAGCGTTACTGCGTTCAACACACCAGAGTTGCTGATGCTTATAAGCGTTTCCGCGAGTAATATGCCAGAGCTGCCAATGCTTATAAGCTTTACCACAATCAACACACCAGAGCTGCTGACGCTTATAAGCGTTACTGCTATCAAAATGCCAGAGCTGCCGGTGCTTATAAGCATTACCGCAATCAACACACCAAAGCTGCCAATGCTTGTAAGCATTTCTGCAATCAACACGCCAAAGTTGCCAACGCTTATAAGCGTTACCGCGATCAATACGCTAGAGCTGCTGATGCTTATAAGCATTACTGCATTCAACACACCAGAGTTGCTGATGCTTATAAGCGTCTCCGCGAGTAATATGCCAGAGCTGCCAATGCTTATAAGCTTTACCACAATCAACACACCAGAGCTGCTGACGCTTATAAGCGTTACTGCTATCAACATGCCAGAGCTGCCGGTGCTTATAAGCATTACCGCAATCAACACACCAGAGCTGCCAATGCTTGTAAGCATTTCTGCAATCAACACGCCAGAGTTGCCAAAGCTTATAAGCGTTACCGCGATCAATACGCTAGAGCTGCCGATGCTTATAAGCATTACTGCGTTCAACACACCAGAGTTGCTGATGCTTATAAGCGTTTCCGCGAGTAATATGCCAGAGCTGCCAATGCTTATAAGCTTTACCACAATCAACACACCAGAGCTGCTGACGCTTATAAGCGTTACTGCTATCAACATGCCAGAGCTGCCGGTGCTTATAAGCATTACCGCAATCAACACACCAGAGCTGCCAATGCTTGTAAGCATTTCTGCAATCAACACGCCAGAGTTGCCAACGCTTATAAGCGTTACCGCGATCAATACGCTAGAGCTGCCGATGCTTATAAGCGTTACTGCGTTCAACACACCAGAGTTGCTGATGCTTATAAGCGTTTCCGCGAGTAATATGCCAGAGCTGCCAATGCTTATAAGCTTTACCACAATCAACACACCAGAGCTGCTGACGCTTATAAGCGTTACTGCTATCAACATGCCAGAGCTGCCGGTGCTTATAAGCATTACCGCAATCAACACACCAGAGCTGCCAATGCTTGTAAGCATTTCTGCAATCAACACGCCAGAGTTGCCAACGCTTACAAGCGTTACCGCGATCAATACGCTAGAGCTGCCGATGCTTATAAGCGTTACTGCGTTCAACACACCAGAGTTGCTGATGCTTATAAGCGTTTCCGCGAGTAATATGCCAGAGCTGCCAATGCTTATAAGCTTTACCACAATCAACACACCAGAGCTGCTGACGCTTATAAGCGTTACTGCTATCAAAATGCCAGAGCTGCCGGTGCTTATAAGCATTACCGCAATCAACACACCAAAGCTGCCAATGCTTGTAAGCATTTCTGCAATCAACACGCCAAAGTTGCCAACGCTTATAAGCGTTACCGCGATCAATACGCTAGAGCTGCTGATGCTTATAAGCATTACTGCATTCAACACACCAGAGTTGCTGATGCTTATAAGCGTCTCCGCGAGTAATATGCCAGAGCTGCCAATGCTTATAAGCTTTACCACAATCAACACACCAGAGCTGCTGACGCTTATAAGCGTTACTGCTATCAACATGCCAGAGCTGCCGGTGCTTATAAGCATTACCGCAATCAACACACCAGAGCTGCCAATGCTTGTAAGCATTTCTGCAATCAACACGCCAGAGTTGCCAAAGCTTATAAGCGTTACCGCGATCAATACGCTAGAGCTGCCGATGCTTATAAGCATTACTGCGTTCAACACACCAGAGTTGCTGATGCTTATAAGCGTTTCCGCGAGTAATATGCCAGAGCTGCCAATGCTTATAAGCTTTACCACAATCAACACACCAGAGCTGCTGACGCTTATAAGCGTTACTGCTATCAACATGCCAGAGCTGCCGGTGCTTATAAGCATTACCGCAATCAACACACCAGAGCTGCCAATGCTTGTAAGCATTTCTGCAATCAACACGCCAGAGTTGCCAACGCTTATAAGCGTTACCGCGATCAATACGCTAGAGCTGCCGATGCTTATAAGCGTTACTGCGTTCAACACACCAGAGTTGCTGATGCTTATAAGCGTTTCCGCGAGTAATATGCCAGAGCTGCCAATGCTTATAAGCTTTACCACAATCAACACACCAGAGCTGCTGACGCTTATAAGCGTTACTGCTATCAACATGCCAGAGCTGCCGGTGCTTATAAGCATTACCGCAATCAACACACCAGAGCTGCCAATGCTTGTAAGCATTTCTGCAATCAACACGCCAAAGTTGCCAACGCTTATAAGCGTTACCGCGATCAATACGCTAGAGCTGCCGATGCTTATAAGCGTTACTGCGTTCAACACACCAGAGTTGCTGATGCTTATAAGCGTTTCCGCGAGTAATATGCCAGAGCTGCCAATGCTTATAAGCTTTACCACAATCAACACACCAGAGCTGCTGACGCTTATAAGCGTTACTGCTATCAACATGCCAGAGCTGCCGGTGCTTATAAGCATTACCGCAATCAACACACCAGAGCTGCCAATGCTTGTAAGCATTTCTGCAATCAACACGCCAGAGTTGCCAACGCTTATAAGCGTTACCGCGATCAATATGCTAGAGCTGCCGATGCTTCTAAGCGTTACTGCGTTCAACACACCAGAGCTGCTGATGCTTATAAGCGTTTCCGCGAGTAATATGCCAGAGCTGCCAATGCTTATAAGCTTTACCACAATCAACACACCAGAGCTGCTGACGCTTATAAGCGTTACTGCTATCAACATGCCAGAGCTGCCGGTGCTTTTAAGCATTACCGCAATCAACACACCAGAGCTGCCAATGCTTGTAAGCATTTCTGCAATCAACATGCCAGAGCTGCCGATGCTTATAAGCGTTACTGCGTTCAACACACCAGAGCTGCTGATGCTTATAAGCGTTTCCGTGAGCAATATGCCAGAGCTGCCGACGCTTATAAGCATTACCGTGATCAACAAGCCAGTGCGGGTAAAGATAATAAGCGGCGAGTTCGCTAGCTGAGTACTCAGTTTAGTTTGTTCGGCTGTGCACTCGTGTTAGTATAAGCCACCAAAAAAATATCACGTAACATTTTCTTGTCTTCAGTTGTGTTTTCGTTTTTAGTCGTCTGCATTGTGCATTGTTTGCAGTGGCGACGAAACAAGCGACACCAGGGCCTAATAACCTGAAAAGAATGGGAAGAGTGAACAATATATGCTTATAGGCGTCAGACAGCATTTGGCATGCAGCTAAAGCATACTTGCATCTCTATATCCAGCACCATCTCTTGCGCAGACGTTATTTTTGCTGTGAATATTACTTACATGCACAACATGAACTTACAGGTTTCACAGGTATATGATTTCAGCTCTTAGTGCACATGCGCTTACGGGTTCTGCTTAGAGCGTTAGCGGCCTGCACTGGTATCCGCAGCGAACGTATTAGTGATTGTTACTTAGCCTTACTTGCAAAACTTCAGAGTCGATTTTCTAGAGAATTTTTGAGAGTTGCGTGAAAATGGCTTTGGCTGATTGTTTTTTGAGTTCTGAACTTCACATACCATAAATATCAAAAAATTCTAAAATCCGATATCCACGTGGTCTCCTCGTGGGAGGTGGAAAGAACTACAGTATGAAAGCGTCGTTTGGTGTGTGTGTGTGAGTTGAGTGTCTTTGAGTGTCCGGAGTGCAACGAATTCTGGCGAATATTTAGGTCCTATACACAGGAAGTATAGGCAGCATCCCACAACGAACTGACATTTATAATTAACTAGCTGAAAACCCAGCGTTGCCCGGGTATTTATTTATTTATTCGAACCTTGAATTAGTAGGCCTACTTTTCCTATCCACTCTCTCCCTGTCCATCTCCTTTTTTCTAAAAACATGTTACATTTATCAGAGTATATATAAGAAATCACAGGTAAAAATGCACTCGTTTCGAAGAATCCAATCACGAAATTCAACAATAATGATTGTAATAATATCATAACAGATGGATCACTTGATGTAATGCGCGTAACGTCAAATCAATTGTTTTAAAGAGATGTACTAAAAGAAATTTCTTTTTTACTGCTTTATTTATTTATTCTTATATTTCATTACTCGTATGCTTATCCTTACAGAGAAATGGGCTGAAGACATTGTAGCACGCATAGACCAAAGATATGGTCTGTGGCATCAAGTTATGCTGTACGTAACCTCCTTGCTACAGTGTCGCAAACGTCATCGCTGGCCTTCAGTCCGAATTTTTTTAATAATTTGACGACATTCAACCACCTTATCTTCCATCCCCTTATAGCTGTCGGCATGGAACTGCTATGGTGTACAACGGGAGACTTCGGGCAACAATTACACACCACCATTCGTTTGCGTTCTGTAGTTTTCGCTGCAGAACGAAATATTAATACACACACACACACACGTAGAATTTTATACGCACCGATAACTTTCCATCGCAATATACTCCACCCTTAACTCAATGCAACCAATAAAACCATTTTCAGCCGGCCGCGGTGGCCGAGCGTTCTACAGTGTGGCAGTCACGGTTTGCACGGCCGCTGCGGTCGGGGGTTCGAATCCCCCCTCGGGCATGGATGTTTGTGCCTTCTTTAGTATAAGCTAGTTCATAAGTAGTTTGTAAGTTTAGGGACTGATGACCCCGTAGGTAAGTCACATAAGCTATAGAAACATTTGAACATTTTTTGAAAACCATTTTCAAAGAGTAAATATAAATTTTAAAGAATCATTATTGTTCCGCATTTCGGGTTATATTCGTCAAATTACTAAATTTCTACCAGATCGCTATAAAACCTTGCCTAAAACCTTCCTCAGGTATAAATTAGTAACTGTACAAATATTTAAATCTCTGCGTCTTGTCGTTTGGACGTGATAAGCGTACACCGAACAGACATTCACATTAATATATATAGATAAATAGCTATCCGATCGCCATAAAACCGTGCCCAAAGCCTTCCCCGGGAAAACATTAGTAACTGTACAAATTTTTAGCTCTTTGTGTCTTGTGGTTCAGACGTGATAAACGTACACCGAACAGACATTCACATTTATAGATATAGGTAGGTATATATGTGGGAGTCGGCATTTAATTAACGCATGAAGCCACGTGTGAAGTGAAGTGCCGGAATGTGGTAGCCTGACCTCTTTGCAGGAAGGCCGCGATGAGCCTGAAGTAGCAGTCGGGCTGCGGGTCGAGGTGCGAGAGCGGCACCAGCGCCAGGAGCAGCAGTCCCGCGGTGGCGGCCAGCGCCAGCCACAGGCCGCGCGAGAACGGGCCCAGGAAGCCCGTCCAGTTCACCGGCTGGTGCCCGGGGCTGCGCGCCAGCAGCAGCACCCTGCACAGTGCACACGCCACATCTCACCACTCCTGCCTGAATCTGTCCGATGTAACGCGTCTGCCTCGCGGCAGCACGCACTTGGCTGTTCTGGCGTTTAGCTGCAAGAAGTTTACTGTTCCATTTGTAAAGACAAGGCTGCAGTCCCGCTCCTGGCGGAATTTCTTGTTGAACTATTGAAGGATTCAGTTCGGCGTGAGCTGTGTAATTCCCATCTCATGTGTTACACCACATCGCGACTATAGCATTAGAACAGAGGTGGGCACAAATCGGCTCAATGAGCAGCGCTCCGGCTCAGGCCGGAGAAAGAGCAGCGTTCGCGCTCGGCCGGTAGTTATCCTAGTTGCCGCTAGAGGTCTCCATGCTTGCTGGCGCACGTTCCCCCCCCCCCCCCCCCCCCCTCTATTGTGTTTTATACCAGCAGTACACTGGCAGGCTGACAGCAGCACTATAGGCTGTTCTTCAGCCGAGAGTAATTAAAAGACATATGTGAGTGGATAATTAAAATACATAACAGGAGATAAAACAACGGAGATACAATAACATAGACAAGGCGACAGTTTGGAGTACATTACAACAGACAGATGATTAAAACCACATTTAGTTTGTTAAAAATGATGAGCCACGGTGACCTAAAAAGACAAGTAGGACGACAATAACACAGGACGGCGAGTACACGGAGACACTAATTAAAACCCACAGTACGACGCTTGTCTAATTGCGGTGGACGCAGTTAAAAAAAGAAATACATACACTTCACTAGAGCACAGCTCACAACACTTGACGTAGCACTGTTAAAACTGTCGGTGCAGGACGCTGAGAAGGGGGTTGGTGGGAAGCGCGGGGGAGAGGAAAAACGGCGGGAAGGGAGGCGGTAGGGAGGAGCCGTAGGGACTCCAGGGCAGGAAGGGGGTAGCCATGCGGGGGAGGGGAAGGGGAGGGGGAGAGAGGGCCCAAATACTTAAACCTAGGCAAACTAACCTAAGGACAACACACACACCCATGCCCCAGGGAGGACTCGAACCTCCACGGCGAGCAACCGCGCGCTCCGCAGCGAGACGCTTTAGACCGCTCGGCTACTCCACCGCGCCTGGCGCACGTTTTTTTTTTTTCTTTATTGTTAATTTCACTCCGAATTTCGTCGGCGGGCTGGCAGCAGCATCAGCGCTGCTCTTCAGCCGAGAGAATAGACATATGACAAGCGAGATAAAAGGAACAAGGACATGAAGTTAAAAACAATGAGTATAAAAACATGGTACGGAGGAAAAATGGAAGACTTACAAACAGGACATCGGAGACAATACTGCAGACTTAAGACACATGAACAAGAGAGACTGACACACATAAGCAGATTAAAAACAGTCTGTGCCACGGTGGCGATAAAATCACACGGAGAGACAACACTGGACACACGAAGTCACACGATGATATAGGTGGTGACGACACGAGTTGCGACGCACTGGAGATGAACACACGGCGATGACGATGCACGTGACACGAGAATACACTGTTGTTAAAAGGCGACGCTGCAGCCCCCGCGGGGCAAGGAGAGGGAGGAAGCGAGGAAGCGCGGGGGAGGGTCGAAAAGAGAGAGATGGGGGGGGGGGGAGAAGGAAAGACAGGCGCGATTGAGACTCCAGGTGGGGAGAGGAGGAGGGAAATCCAAGCGGGGAGGGGGAGAAGGAGGGGATGGGGAGAGGGGGCTGCTAAGTCTACGGGGAAGGGATCAAAGCTGATAGGAGGGGTATATTTCGGGACGAAGGGCGTCATCCGGTAGGGGAAGGGAGCGGAAGTTGCCTTGGGAGAGGATATGTAGGGTGTGCAGGTGGAGAGAGGGAGGAATGCAGTGGTGGAGGCGTGGCAGTGGCCCAGGGGCGGTGAGGATAGGGTAAACTAGCGGGTTGCGGGAATCGAGTTTTCGGGTGACATACAGGAGGCGGAGGCGTTCAAGGTGTTGAAGGAGATGAGGGAAGGGGATGAGGTCGTACTGGCGCACGTACTTCGCTATTATCTTTATAAGATATTTGCCAGCTCGACTGCACCCGCTGAACATTTTAGAGAAGAGTTTCCAGTATTATGTTTATAAATTACTTACTTATAAACATAATAGCATTTTTCAGTAGATACCCCTAGCAGTGGAATCTGTTCATTCAAGTTGGATACTAAAGAGTTTGCAGTATTATCTTCATAAGTTATTGTATAACACACTCAGCCAGGTGCATTTCTGCGGCTACGTTAGCGCGTTGGCTGCGCATAACGCCATCTAGTCTTTCCATCAGGGACTACGTGACGGACGCCAGCTGCCCGCGGCTCTGCTCGCGCTCAGGCAGGCGGCTCTGAGAGCGCGGCTCGCTCATTGCCCACCTCTGCATTAGAATCACCATATTCCATTTTTCATCGTTACGTTATTTTAATTATTTGTTTAGAGGCAGAAATTTCTCATTTTTCATAATTTTTCAAAATGTTCAAATGTTTGTTAAGCTTATGGGACTTAACTACGGGGTCATCAGTCCCTAAACTTACAAACTACTTATCAACTACTTACGAACTAGGACGGCACAAATATCCATACCCGAGGGGGGATTCGAACCCCCGACCGTAGTGGCCGTGCTGACCGTGACTGGAGCGCCTCAGTCACCTCGGCCACCGCGGCCGGCTCATAATTTTTAATAAATTCAAATTACATCAGAGTAATTCAGAATAACAGTATCCAGGGAATAAGTAGGTCAAAACACCTCGTATATCAAAGGTCATTTGTCAGGTTGCTATTATAAATAGTACCCGCAGTTGAACTACTCTCTCTCTACATTACTTGCTCTCTATGTTACTACATCTCTAAGTGTTTAACTCTCTGTGTGATAACTCTCCATGATTAATTTCAAAGTATCATACGTGGTTTATTTACAAGATAGGAAGGAACCCAAGAAAAAGTATCTATTTATTAATATAAACTTTCATATCGTGATCACACGCGAATGATCTTTGGACTTTGATCGGGATAGACTAGGACGGAAGAATTAGAAACTTGTGCTTGCCGTAATAAACTGATCATTATTCGTGATTTTGGAATTTGAACTTATTATCAAGTTTAATGGAATAACTTAAAAAAGGTATCTGGCAGAGTTAAAGTTCGTAAACAATATAACAGGATCCAGAAACTTTAATATAAATGAGACTTCGATGAAAATAATCACGCATTGTGAACTCATAAAGCGTTTTCTGTGAAAGTGATTTTGTTGTAAATATTAAATTCAAAATAGAGAATCTGTCATACTTAAACACGTCTTAAACAATTATATAAGTATTTCGTTCCCTAATATTGTCCAAGAAGATTCTAAAAGTGAACATACATCTGGGAAATTCGTAATGAATCAGTTAGTATGTGAAAGAAAATATCTAACAGTTTTCATTAGAAGAAACTTCTAATGAAATTTTTTTCTAAAGAATAATTTGATAGAAAGGAATCAGGTACAAATAATATCTTTTGTGATGGGCTTCAAACTGTCTGAATTACCGGGACTCAATGATTCAATTTTTTTCAGTTTATTAAATATCAGCCCCTGAGTAAGGGGCTGATACGCAGAACCAATATTTACAGTATGAAAAATTCAACGAAGATATAAATTTTATTAATTACGAAGAAGTACCAGGTCTACCAATTTAAACTTCATACTGAGGTGACAAAATTTTGAACCCATCCATCCAGTACAACTGTGAAAGTCAAGCCGAATCTACAGCTTACCAGTCACAAGCTAAAACCAAAATATAAGACAACCAATGTAAAGCCCCTCTACGAGTCACATCTACAATAAACAAAACGGGGTAAAAGTTACGCAGCAGGCCGTCATTTTAATTTACTTTACATGACAGAGGATGCACCAATATACTCAATGGAGACATATTTGTTTTATTTTTCCCTGTGATTATCTGGAAGTTTTAATTCTTATAATGAAATGTGCCAAATATGTGACACTACCCGTAAAATAGACTCCCACAATCCCCTCGCATCCCCATCCTCACCAATCCTGGGCCTCTGCCACGCCTACACCACTGTACCCCCTCCCTCCATCTGCACACACTCCATATTCTCTTCCAAGATCTTCCGCACCCTTCCCCTACCGGATGACGCCCTTCGTCCCGACATTTACCCCTCCTATCAACCTTGATGCCCCCTCCCCTCCTTTTCCAATCCCACGCTTGGTTATTCGCCATCCCACACCCCGGAGTTTCGACAATCCCTACCTTCCCTCCCTCTCTCCTCCCACCTCTCCGACTCTTTCACGATTCCTACCCACCCCCTCTTACCCACCCCTCTGCGGGGGCCTCTGAAATTTTTATACAGCATCGTTTGGTGTACTGTGCAACAGTGACTTCGTGGTTGCCGGCCGCGGTGGCCGAGGGGACTGAGGCGCTCCAGTCACGGTCTGCACGGCTACTACGGTCGGGGGTTCGAATCCCCCCTCGGGGATTAGCTAGTTCATAAGTAGTTTGTAAGCTTAGGGACTGATGACCCCGTAGTTAAGTCCCATAAGTTCTACAAACATTTGAACTCATTTTTGAACTTTGTGGTTTTAATCAGTGCATCGCCCAACACCGATGATGCAATAACAATTTTAATCAATGTCTTCGTCTGGTGTTCTTCGTCTTCCAATGTGCGTACTAAATCTGATTTTAAACATCCGCCTTGGCACAGACTATTTTTAACTGAAACGTGTGTTTTTTATCGCCTTGTTCATGTGTTTGATGTCCGCAGTATGTTCACCTTTGTTATCTTTTAAAGCCACCTATCTCTTCCTCTGGTCATGTTTTTAAATCTCCTTGTTTTTAACTTCATATCACGTTTTTCACAACGTCATGTCATATTCTTATATTCTAATGGTTGAAGAGTAGAGTAAGATGCTGCTGTCAGGCTACCGACTCTGTCGGCGAATTAATAATAAAGGAAAAAAAATAATAAAAAAATATGTCAAAATAAATGTGGCGGAAACCTTGACTCTACGCTACACTGCAGATCAGTTTGCCACCACGACGTAGTTTGCATTCACATTTTTTGGCGAAAGTTCAACATAGCCTGCACTAGGGATGACTGTCAATACTTTCAAGATTTCAGGTGTAAGCTGTTCACTGTTACATTTGGCCAAACCAGGCAATATTCTTAAATGATTAACAAGTACTCCATTAATTGCTTCCTGTTGTGACTAAAGTGGAGAAATTCGCACATGTAGTAATTGAAATTTAAGTGTAGCACTTTATCTTCATAATACCAATTACGAATTTTGCTGTGATTGTGATAAAGTGTTTCGACATAACAATGTTGAAAGTTAAACACTGAAAATATCAGACCACTTGCCGCGGTGGACTAGCCGAGCGGTCTAAGGCGCCTGGCTGCAGTTTAAGTAGTTTCTTAACTACGGACTCATGACAATACAGTTTGATTCGATAGATTTACAAACATTTGAACAGTTGATCAGACCACTTCACGTTTTTACACAGAAATTCCGTAGTATGACATAATCGTCCTACTTTTCGTATTTGATTCTTATGCACTGCAGAAACACATGACAGAAACCCCATTACTTTCTTTATCATCTCTTAATCATTCAAATACTATACCAAACCTATGTAGACGATTAACAGTATTTCGTTATGCAGTACATTTTCATGTCAAGTACTTAGATATCACACAATTATAGGGTAGGAAGTTATTCGAATGGAGCATAGTGGGTTAACATTTTATTTAATGGCATTTTAATGAACTGCGTCTTGATAATACAATTTCGCACTGTGGGCGCTACTTTTTCCATTTTTCAACATACGAACGTTCTCAGTTAAATGAAGTTTTCTCTTCCGGGTGTAGAGGTTCTTCCGCATATTGAATTCTGAACTGCATTCGTCACACTTTTGGAACGTTTTTTGTGCGAGTCACTCATGTTCACCGAAAGACAGCAATAACAAAATAACAGAAAACACCAACAACGACATAAAGAAGCAGCAACAAAATTAAAAGTAGCACTCAGTGTGGCAGCATAGAGCAGAATGGAATATGGAAGACATCTAGAAACAAATTGACTGATCACGTGATATCAATTTCCGGTCAACATATGTCAAAACAGCCGAGTGCGTACTGTCGCGATAGAGACCCCTGATGTAACATGCAGTATCTCTGGTTTTTTCCTTTTTTTCTCTTGTTTTTATGTGGCGGGCCCATCGAAAGATGCGAGGAATTTTATATCCAGGATGTTTATTATTAACGTTTAAAAGCCCCCGAAGCGTCGTGGATGACATTCAGAAAAGTAATATGGAAGCGAAAATGACGAGAAATACCCCAAAGTGGATAGCAAATGTTACACATGTGACACCACCAGATAACGTATCTCGCCGCATTTGCAACTGTAGACCTTGCGAGATCCGTAAGTAACACAATAAATTTTACCTCAGTATAAACAAATAATCATCTAACGCAATGAAAAAATTGCCCACTAACCACAAGACTTGATCTCTGAGGCGCATGTGCTGAAGTCTCGTTTTTATTTTATTTTATGTGATTTTAATTCGGTGGCCCTCTGCAGACATTAGTCCGTGTATGTTCAGTGTTGACTGATGGATTCTTGGCGCGGTTTGTTTCCACGCCAGAGCAGTACCACCACGCCAGAGCAGTACCACCACGCCAGCATAGGTTCAGAGCTACACCGACGTCAATACTTGACATGGCTTGGGAAGATCAGCTGGGACATGCCGATAGTCTCACCCACTGCATGTGCGACGACGTGCCGTATCTGGTGACGTCACTTGTTCAACATTTGGCCCAATGTGTCTCATGTTAAATTATTGTTACGTTATTCTGTCCGGAGACTGGTTTGATGCAGCGCTCCACCGTACTCTATTCTGAGCAAGCTTCTTCATCGCCTCATAAGAGTGGCAATCCACATCCATTTGAATCTGTTTACTGTATTCGTCTCTAGGTCTTCCTCTTCGATTTTTACCCCATACACTTCCCTTCAATGCTAAATTTACGATTCCTTTATGTCTAAGAATCTGTCCTACCAATCGATCCCTTCTTTTAGTCGAGGTATGCCAAAAATTCCTTTTCTCTCCAATTCTGTTCAGTACCTACCTAATCTTGAGTATTCTTCCGTAGCACCACACTTCAAAAGCCTCTATCCTTTTCCTGTCCGAACTATTTATCGTCCATGTTTCTCTCCCATACAAGGTAACTATCCACACAAATGTCTTCAGAAAAGAATTCCTTACACTTACGTTAATATTTGATGTTAGTAAACTATTTAAACGTTTCTCATTCTCATTTGAAGGTGATTTACTTTGTAGAATTCCATAAAACAACATGCTCGTTAATTCTTTTTTTTTTTTAATATATATTTAGATTATCAGTTTCGACAGGTTGTACTGCCATCTTCGCATCCGTTTTTAACCCTTTTAGGTCTGATTTTTTGTTTTTGATTCAAAAAATTTATAACCTTGTATTCTTCATTATAATGAATTTATGTACAATAAAATTTACAAAAATATTTTTACGCTTAGTTTGAAAATTATGGTGCTTAATAAATAACAACTAGGTTTTAAATGGAGTAAATTGTTACACATAAGCACTTTTTCTGTTTTTCATAGTTTTGCATCACTCCTTCAACTATGTTTATTAACAAAAACCAACCCAGGGAAAGTACATATTTGTAAATATACGATAAAACCAATATGTTTACCAGGATGAGCTACATTTCTATCCCACACCTAGACTTCTACTTAAACAGTGGGTAAGTACTACACACTAAATGGCAGCGGGTACTCTCAGAATGTCAAGTGGGATTGTTATTGCATCTAGAACACTAGAGCTCAAGTGATTCACACTGTTTCGTAAAGAGATAAGGATGTATAAAAGTGATGTACTTTATTTAGTAGGCCAAGACTGAAAGGGTTAACATACAACTTTCCTCATATAGGAAATTTAATAAAAGTGTTGAATAAAAATTATTTAGTGTCCTATATGATGAGAGATGTATGTTACAGACAGTTTCGAAGGGGGCTATGTGTCCTGTCGAAAGAAATAAGAATTAGCGGTCCTAGTTGATGTTTTATGTAATAAATAAGGCTCATCAGATTGAAATCCGCACAATGGATGTATGACCATTTTCCCGCCATTTTTGTCACGTAAGTGTCCAAGAGCATGAGTGCATCCATAGGTCACATCCTGTGCATGGTTGTACCATAAACATCTACCGCAGCAAAAAAAAAAAAAATGTTCAAATGTTTCTATAGCTTATGGGACTTAACTACGGGGTCACCAGTCCCTAAACTTACAAACTACTTATGAACTAGCTAATCCTAAGGACGGCACAAATATCCATGCCCGAGGGGGAATTCGAACCCCCGACCGTAGTGGCAGTGCAGACCGTGACTGAAGCGCCTCAGTCCCCTCGGCCACCGCGGCCGGCTCTACCGCAGCAGCGAGGGTGGCGGATGAGTCAGGAACATGGATAACGTCATATTACATACTAACTCGGTACCTCATTCAATTGGTCGACTGATATGGGTATGGTGGTGGTCGGAGAGGGGAGGAAAGGGGATGATTCTACAGTGACATGGTATAATTTCGTCCTTAGTTATATGAATCCATAAATTAAGATTTCAATATTGTGTTAATTATTTCCATTCCACATACTCACCAATCATTAAATTTTAGAGCTCAAAAGCATCCAATCTAGCATGGTGATGTGAAAACAATATTAACTACACAGAATTTTTCGAAAATCCGTAATTCTGTTCCATTACGACCAATAAGTTTGTAATTTGCTGCAAAATTATGGCGTCTTCCAACGACACCCCTTGGGTCGGCGATATTTCAAACAGCACGGTGTTGACAAATCCAGAAAAAAAGGCCAGAGCTGAGAGTATTAACACAATGTAGTCGAAAGCAACCATGTTTATTTTATTTTATTTTTTATGTGTGGCCAAGGAAAACATTTCATAAACATTGCCGCTCAGAAACTACATGAAAGAGTGTCAGGGGGACGCATAAAAAATCTATAATCAACTCAACCCTTCCTTTGTGGCCTTCATTCCTACACATTTCGCAGTCGGAAACTACAGTCCGCAGTAGAATGAGCAATGGGACGACATTCTTGACAACATTCTACATTGCTGACACCTTCTGAACAATTCAACCCTTCTGTGAGAACAACGTGGGCTTGCAACCCTACGCAACGTGATCTGATAGCGTCGGAGTGTCGAGCGTCCGCTATTTTTGCTCTGATATACAAAGCCATTCGACGAAATTTGAAGGTGATCCTAAGCAAAAGCGCTCACGTTTCGCGCCCTACTGTGGCGTGATGACAGGTGGCTGCAACGTCGCAAATGATTGAGTAAAACCATAAAGTGTCCCTTAATCCTTAACCTTTAATCCCCTCCCCCACCGCTAGCCCTGCCAAAGGAGTTACCTACCTTCAGGCGCTAGTAATCAAGGGCTATTCGGCTGAATGATTACGTTGAAATTGCTCAACAAATATACATGTATAACACCACTCTGGAATCTTACGAGGACGATTTATTATTTTATTCAGCCCTTTAGCAATGTTACAGCTTCCCGTTATATGTTACGGTAGTAACACTAAAAGTGGGCCTTTGCGATCGTCTTTTGACGGCTCAAAATTTAAATGAAAATAACAGCTTAACTATTTATCTGACACGAAAATTGAATAACCGAATTTGCGGAGGAGAAAATTCTCTAAAACTTTGTTCTCTTATGCTTTTTTTTCGTATCTCGTATCGTTTCAGAGATATTTGCAAAAATAACGGCGATTTTGGGATGTATGTCTGTCTGTCTGTCCGTAACGTGTTCCCTGTTTTTAAGACGAACCATTCAACCGATCAGCACCAAATTTTACAGACATGATTGTAGACCGCCAGAGGCCAGACCCTCCCTTTTTCAAATTTTTCGGACAAAAAATACGGTAGTAATGCCAAAAAAAGCCGTTTGTAATATAATTGTAATTGCAAACTAACCGTTCATCTGACACAAGAATTGAATAACCTAATTGGTAGAGGAGAAAATTCTCTACAAATTAGCTCCCTTATGTTTTTTTTTCATATTTCGTATCGTTTGAGACATATTTGCAAAAATAACGGAGATTTGACACCCTCCATTGAATTAAAGAAAACCAGCTGTTCGGAGAACTCACGTGACATTCCTCGCCCAGAACTCTCTCTGGCATACGCCATCTTTCGTTGCGTATTTGATGATTTTGTTATTGTAAATTACACGTTGTCATTTCAAAACCAATGGCGCACTGAAGAATTAACAAAGACACATCGCTCTTCGCACGATAAATGATAATCTAGTGTCTACAAATGCCATATTAGCATCAGTTAACAACGGCCATTAATAGTATGAGATTAAAGGACTATGTTTTGATTGTTAGCTGCAGCGTAGTGGGCAAGGCGTTGGGCTGTGAAGCTAAGGGTTCGTGGTTTGGGACCCGTCACTAGCAATTTTTTTGCCTGAAAGGATTTCAGACACTTTTAATTAATTTTCTATTATTTAGATTACTATTTTGGTCCAAAATGTTTGCAAAAACTTATAAAACTACAAATTTAAAGTGGGCCGTAAAACACGTCAGTGCGATTTTTTTTACCATCTTGTGCACAAGGGTAAATTATTGTCTCACTACCATCAAAAGAATCAGACCATGTTCAGTAGTGTTACAAATGTTCAAATGTTTGTCAAGCTTAAGGGACTTATCTGCGAGGTCATCAGTCCCTAAACTTACAAACTACTTATGAAATCAAATGTTTGTATGGCTTATGGGACTTAACTACGGGGTGATCAGTCCCTAAACCTACAAACTACTTATGAACTAACTAATATTAAGGACGGCACAAATATCCATGCACAATGGGGGATTCGAACCCCCAACCGTAGTGGCCGTGCAGACCGTGACTGGAGCGCCTCAGTCCCCGCGGCCACCGCAGCCGGCGCTACTTATGAACTACCTTATACTAAACACGATACAAACATCCATGCCCGAGGGGGGATTCGAACCACCGACGGGGAGCGGCCTCGTGCATCGGAGCATAGCGTCTCAATGCACTTGGCCACTCCGCCGCGGCTAGTGTTGCAAACCCGTAATGATCTCAGAGAAGGGTTGAACAGCCCAGAAGCTGTCAGCAGTGTAGAACTATATGAAAAATGTCGTCCTATTGTCCATCGCACTGCGAAGTGTCATTCTTGGCCGCGAAATGTCTGATAATCAAGGGTCCAGTAGCGTCCTTTATACGATGTGCATTCAGGAATTTCTTGAGGTGCCTCAATTCTACTTGTGACTATGTAGAAAAATAGTTAAGAAATTGCTATAACTGTTGCCAAGAAATAATTTCATGTAAGTATGATGACTGTTTTTAATAGGAAAACTTACTTTTTCATTGCGTCTCGTACCAACCCTTTCGACGACTTTTAGTGTCGCTGGTTTGACAACAGTCACAGAAGCGTCAAGAGAAGGATAAAATGTGGGTAAGGCCTTCCACTTAGGGCACATACCCGGTAGTGTTGGGAAAGATTATGGGGAAATTTGGAGCCAACGTGTCTTCTTTAATCAAAGCTTAAAACTCACAGGAAATTTAGAGCTCTAGCCTTTTTATGACATTTGCAGAAAGAGTGTTGCTTCTAAGTGCCCGAGGGTGCCATCATACTTTTTCCTTTACTTCTGCGCGAAGCATACAATAATTACCACAGCCATACCTTAGCTAAAGATCTTTCCGAGAACCCGAAAAAATTCTGGTCCTATGTAAAATCGATAAGCGGGTCAAAGCCAACTATTCAGTCACTCGTTGATCATTCTGGGGCAGTAATAGAAGAAGGGAAACGGAAAGCTGAAGTTCTAAATTTAACCTTTAAGAAATCTTTCACGCAGGAGGACCGCATAAATGTACCATCATTTGATCAACGTACTGATTCCGAAATGGAGGACATAGTAATAGGTATTTCCGTGTAGAGAAGCAGCTGAGAGAGCTAAATTCGAAAACGTCTGCTGGTCCGGATGGAATACCAATTCGGTTTTACAAAGAGTATTCTGTGACATTAGCCCCTTACTTAGCTTGCATTTATCGCGTATCTTTAATTCAGCGCAAAGTTCCAAGTGATTGGAAAAAAGCGCAGGTGACTCCCGTTTATAAGAAAGAAAAGAGAACTGACCTACATAATTACAGGCCACTATCGTTGACATCAGTTTCCTTTAGAATTTTGGAGCATATTCTCAGTTCGAATATAGTAAATTTCCTTGAGACGGAAAAGCTTCTTTATACGAAGCAGCACGGGTTCAGGAAACATCGTTCATGTGAAACTCAGCTTGCGCTTTTCTCACATGACATCTTGCGAGCCATAGAGGAAGCGCAACAAGCGGATTGTGTTTTTCTCGACTTCAAAATGGCGTTTGATGCGGTGCCACACTGCAGACTGCTAACGAAGATACGAGCTTATGGAATAGGTTCACAGATTTGTGACTGGATGGAAGACATTCTAAGTAATAGAACGCAGTACGTTGTTCTCGACGGCGAGTGTTCATCAGAGACGAGTGTATCGTCAGGCCTGCCCCAGGGGAGTGTGATAGGACCGCTATTATTTTCTATCTATATAAATGATCTGATGGACTGAGTAAGTTGTAATTTGCGGCTGTTTGCTGATGATGCTGTGGTGTATGGGAGGGGGTCGTCTGCAACTGACTGTAATAGCATACAGGATAACTTAGACAAAATTTCTAGTAGGTGCGAAGAATGGCAGTTAGCTCTTAATGTAGAAAAATGTAAGGTGATGCGCATGAGTAGGAAAAACAATCCCATAATATTCGAATACAGATTTAGTAGTGAGCTTCTTGATGCAGCCGCGTCGTTCAAATATCTAGGCGTAACATTGCAGAGCGATATGAAATGGAACGAACATGTAAGGACATTTGTAAGTAAGGCGGACAGCCGACTTCGGTTTATTGGGAGAATTTTGAAAACATGTACTTCATCTCTAAAGGAGACCGCGTATAAAACGTCTTGAGTATTGCTCAAGTGTTTGGGACCCGCAACAGATCAGTTTAAAGGAAGACATAGAAGCAGTTCAGAGACGAGCAGCTATGTTTCTTGCTGGTAGGTTCGACTAATGTGTGAGTTCCACGGACAAGCTCCGGCAACTCAAATGGGGATCGCTGGAGGAAAGACGTTTTTTTGGTGGATATCTGTTGGGGAGGTTTGGAGGGCCAGAGTTTGAGGCTGAGTGTAGTACGATCTTTTTGCTACCTACTTACATTTCGCGTAGTGATCACAATGACAAGATAAGAGAAATTAGGGCTCGTACGGAGGCATTCAGGCATTTTTTTCCTCGTTCTATTTGGGAGTGGAATAGGAAGGGAAATGCCTAGTAGTGGTAAAGTGTACCCTCCGCCACGCACCTTACGGTGAATTGCGGAGTATGTATGAAGATGAAGATGTAGATGTAGATGTTGCGTAGTGCATGGTACTTAGTTTCCTCTGATAATCAAAATATTTTATTGAGAAGTGTTCATTTAAATTTAACTAAAGGGTAGTAATAATGTATGCGCAAGTGTACTCACGATGTCCTTTCTAGAAGCGAGGTAGCGGACGCCAGATCAGCTTTATGTAAATCGGTCCTGATAGGCATCAATGCGACGTCCGTGTTATGCTCCGACATGTAGGCCTCGAGTTGCTCAAGGCTTTCAGTGACCACGTCGCATATGGTTCTACAAATAGTAAAATATTTAAAGTAAAACAGAAAACTTAATTTCATAAATTATTACTAATCGGGGAAATTCTGTAGGTAGTGACGAAAATTGCATATTATACTATTACCCTATACTAAATAAAATCAGTACATCTGAGAAAGCGGCAACCTAAATAACTCACCTGTGCTAATGTGATTGACCCAGCAGTAGATTCAAGGCTTTAATAATAAATGCGATTTCTCATTCAGTCATGCTTGACAGTTGGCTTTAATAATTAAATTTCTTCCATGATAAGTGACAGCTGGTGACAATGTAAGGTTTTACTTTTTTTCTGTCTTGGTGCGACACACATGGAATCTTACAAGTAAATGTATTCCTGTTTATGTTAGAAACCTTTACAATGACCTATAACTCCTCAAATAATCTGTAAAAAATTAAATGGCACGTTTTGCTTGATGGAGAGTGATCTTACAGTCTATAATATACTCACCGCAAATCTTTATTTATTGACGATAACCGGTTTCGACGCTTAAATCGTCATCCTCGGATTACACTGCTTCATGTATGAATTTTAGACATCTCTTACAAAATATAAATTATAAAATTTCAGCACCAAAATCGTATACCATTTCAGAGAAATATAAAACAGAACATGTTTTACCTTTGTACATGTACATCTACGTATACATTCTCGGATAAAATCTTTCTAGGGTTTAATTTAGTTAGGGGATGCGTTTCTCATAGCAGTGGTTCATTTGTCATACTTATTATGGGTATCTATGTTTAAAAGTGTCATCTATAGTTACAGAAAGTACCTAAAGATTTACTGCATGTGGACATCAGCTGTTATCGACAATGAATATTAGTAAATAATGCTACTTCTCCTCTATATGTAATAATGGAGTAATGAAGATAATTGCATCTGATCCCAAAAGCGATTATCGAGCCACAGACAGGCACGTGGAAAAATGTGCACACACACACACACACACACACACAAACAACATAGCTTTCAGCCACATGCTTTGTTAGAAATTCATACAATAGAAGATGCTACGTTCCGAATAACACCCCCCACAATGAGAGCAGCTGCGAATGGCGAGGAATGGGGAGCAGAGGAAGGGGGGTAAGGATGAAAATCAAGGGTGGTGATAGGTATAGTAGCACTACGGGAAGGAGCGTATAGGGTAGGTACTAGATTGGGGAAAAGATGATTAGCTTATGAACACAGAAGGGGAGGAGGGAAGGTGAAACAAAAGCGAAAGGAATAGAGAACAGAGGAAATAGCAAAGAGTGTGGGGAACGAGATAAGAATTGGAAAAGGTATAATATTAGGTGTGTGGGGACAGTACGTGACTGTAGGTTGAGGCATGGGACTGGGGAAGACAATATAAGGATAAATCCCATCTGTTCCGTTTGAAAAAGCTGATGGTGGAGGGGGTGAGGAAATCTAGATGGCCCAGGTTGTGAAGCAGTCATTGAAATCAAGCATGTTAAACAAAGCATGTTATGTTCAGATGCACCTTGCCTTTGGTTACAGTATAGTGGTGTCCATTGATTCTGACAGAGCGCTGTCGTTCATGGTTTCAACTGTAGTAGACATACTTATGTAAAGAGCTGTGGCTTTCTCGGGTTGCGCAGCCACTGATCTGATAGAAGAAACCTGTGACGGGACTGGAAGTGCTCAGTGAATGGATTGGGTAGGTCTTGCAATGGGGTGCAACAGATATATGTCTCTGTTTATTGTGAGTGGAAGTAGAATTGGTCTGTATGGTGGTACAGAAAAGGAAGTCTGTTTATGGACTACATATGGGGGGGGGGGGGGTTAGTGCCTGTCACTGAAGGCATTTGTGAGACCTTCAGCATAATGAGGAAGAATTTCTCGTCACTGAAACTGCTCAGTCCACCAGTGGCCAATGTGAATGGGAGGTTTTTTTTTGGTATGGAAGGGATGACAGCTGTCAAAATGCATGTAATGTTGATGGTTGGTGAGATTAATTTGAACTGAGGTGATGATAGAGTCATCAATGAGGTGAAGGATAACGCCCAGGAAAGTGCCGTACCAGGGCGAGGAAGACGGGATGAAGCGGATGAAAGAGGAGCGGGGATTGTGAAGAAGAGAAAAAAGACCTGAGTCAAAATAACGAAACTATCATCAGTTAACCTGAATCTAGGGATTTCCCTTCAAAGGAAAAGTAGTTGTTTGTTAAGATATAATAATTGTTTTGTGGAACCAGGTATTGGGTTTAGATTCTAAAGGACGTTGGGAGAGATAATGTTCGATAGTGTGAAGAGATTAGGTATGAGGGATGTGGTGAATAGGGAAGTGATGTCAATAGTGACAAATAGTAATCCATGAAGTAAATGACCACCCCCATGAACCACTTTATGGGCAGGCAGTTAAAATTAAAACCACAGAGGACATAATTTATAAGCTTTTACGTTCATTACTGCCAGGGAGATTTACCTGCACACGAGTCAATTTTCAGGTATTCTTATTACCCCAGTAAACAAATTGCAAAACACAGTTAAACATAACACAACAACCGTTCTCTAAGAAATTTGTTAGCAAAGACTACAAGGATGGGATTTTAATTTTTGCAAACAAGTAATCATTCCACTCTAAATATATGTAACCATCGGTATGTTCTCATTGTGATACAGATCCTACGCTGGAACGATAGAACTTAAAAAAAAAAGGCTTATCCAAATATTATCAAATATGCAGAGGACAGTGCTATGTGTCCAAACCTAACCTTCAATGTCACCCAACTGGTTAGTTTCAGCTACCATAACATTTTTATGGAGATAGTTGTAAATTGCAATGTAGCAGTAAATATCTCTCTTCATTCCTGTGAAATAAGAACAGTCCAACAACAGGCTATCAGCCCTCGTCTCGTGTCCTGAAACCACCCCTCCTGTAATTGATCCATCTTGTGTGTGGCTCGTTTGGGGCGCGTAGCCCATTCTGTTTTGGCCCACTTTAGGTTACGGTAGTAACACTAAAATTGGGCCTTTGCAATCGTTTGACAACTCAAAATTTAAATGAAAATAACGGCTTAACCATTCATCTGACACGGAAATTGAATAACCGAATTTAGGGGAGATAATTCTCTATAACTTTGCTCTCTTCTGTTCTTTTCGTATCTCGTTTCGTTTCAGAGATATTTGCAAGAATAACGTCGATTTTGGGATATCTGTCTGTCTGTTTTTCCTTAACGTGTTCCCACTTTTTAAGTCGAACCGTTCAACCGATCGGCACCAAATTTTACATACATAATAGTTGGCCGCCAGAGACCTGAACTTCCCCTTTTCAAATATTTCGGACAAAGATACGCTTGAAACACTAAAAAAGCCGTTTGTAATATAATTGTAATTACAAACAAACCGTTCATCTGAAACGAAAACTGAATAACTACATTTGTAGATGAAAAAATTCTCTATAACCTTGATCTATTATGTTTTTTTCATACCTTGCATCGCTTCAGAGATATTTGCAAAAATAAGGGCGATTTGACGATTTCTGACTGTCCGTAACGTGTTCCCACTTTTTAGGTCGAACCGTTCAACCGATCGGCACCAAATTTTACACACACAATATTTGTCCGACAGAGACCTCAACCTCCATTTTTCAAATATTTCGGACAAAAAATTCGTTAGTAACAGTAAAAAAAGCTGTTTTTAATATGATTGTAGTTGCAAACAAACCGTTCATCTGACACTAAAATTGAATAATCAAATTTGTAGGGGTGAAAATTCTCTACAACTTTCCTCTCTTATGTTATTTAGTAACTCTCGCCGTTACAGAGTTATTTGCAAAAATATCGACGATTTGACACCGCCTCCTGAGTTTACGTAAGCCAGGCAGGCGTTAGGAACTGTCACGTGACATTCATCGCCCAGAACTCTCTCTGGCATACGCCATCTTGCGTAGCATATTTCATGCTTCTCTTATTATAACTTATGCGTTGTCATTTCAAAGCAATGGCGCTCTGAAGAATTAACAAAAACACGTCCTTCTTCGTACGATAAATGGTAATCTAGTTACTAAAATGCCATATTACCATCAGTTAACAACTGCCATCAATAGTAAGAGAAATAAGGCACTGCTTGTTGTACGTATGCCTTAATGTAGTGGGCAGCACGTTGTCCGTAGTTCCAAACCGGCCACCACCAACATTTCTTTTCGCTTTTTTTCCATGCCGGAGGGGGGATTCGAACCCCCGACCGTATTGGCCGTGCAGACCGTGACTGGAGCGCCTCAGTCTCCTTTTTTATCTTTTTTTCTTTTTACTTTTTTCTTTTTCTTTTTTTTTTTTTTTAAATTTAATATTTTTTTTTACATCTCGCCTGCTAAAAAAGGTCTAGTGCCACCGCCACTTTTACGCTATACTGATGCAAGATTAAATTGAGGGAAAGGATAAGGGCTAGAAAAAGAAAAAAAGTGTTATTTTTTGCATTTTTTTTTGTTTCTGCCGAGATGGCCGTTGCTGCACAAAAGATCAGTTGATCGACAGTTTTTAAGAATTTTTCTTATGTTAATGTATATTACATTAGAACTAAATGAACTCTTTCATGGCAGTTACGTAAATAATATAAAATAGTAAATAAGTAAACACAAAAGAGTGACACTGAAGATACCCTTCTGGTATTAAAATGATGACTATTCAAAGTATCTGAAAGCAAAATTTTTCTTGTCCCAACTTTTCATAGCGAGGACCCGAGTACGTCTTCTCGTATTATCATCTAGATCTGTGTTCTATCCTAAATGCGAATCAGTGATCATTGCCTCATCTTCTCTTACCCGGGACCCTCCAGCTATGAGGGGGATCATTGAATATACTACTTGAATAATTAGCAAAATTCTGTCGATATCTAGAAAAGTACTGCAATTTATCGTTTCTTTCCTGTAAGAAGATCCAAAAATCAAGGACATCTTTCAGACCGTCACGAAAGAGATCATACACGGACAGTACTTTTATCCAGTTTATTGCCTATGTCTTTCCCCTCGGCCACCGCGGCCGGCAATGTGGGACCCGTACCAGGTAGGGTTGATAGGACATTTGTAGAAGATACAACGGAGAGCAGGAGCTTTGTTACGGGCTCATTCAGTAAGCGCGGAAGTGTCACAGAGATGATTAGGAAACTCCAGTGGTAGTCTTGTTCATTGTAATTCAGCAGTCAATAGAAATATAATGTTTTAATGAAAATCCAGCTCCAGTTGCATTTATTGGTGCTTTATTTAAGCCCACACTACTGGTTTCGGCCTCTATGTTAGGCCATTTTCAAGTGTGACAAACGTTATGCCATAGAGAAAGCAACGTCAAGTTGTCTTGTTTCACAGTGACTGAGACCTGTACGTTATGCACTCATTTTAAGGATTTTTAATGTCTCACCGTTTGTTAACAGGATGACTGTAATGTCCGAAATTATTCAGTTATCCATTCTTAAAGATTTAATTTTCTTTCCTGACATAGTACGCGGTATCCTGCGCCACTTGCGGCAATTTGAAACCCTTACAAGTCTACAGCTTCCTAAATCAGTAAATGGTTAAAGATTTGCTAGGAGAAATATAGCCGGACGCGGTGGCCGAGGGGACTGAGGCGCTTCAGTCACGGTCTGCACGGCCACTACGGTCGGGGGTTCGAATCCCTCCTGGGGCATGGATATTTGTGCCGTCCTAGTTCGTAAGTAGTTCATAAGTAGTTTGTAAGTTTAGGGACTGATGACCCCGTAGTTAAGCCCCATAAGCTTAACAAACATTTGAACATTTTTTTATTTTAATTTTTTTTATTTTTTTGGAGAAATATAAGTAAAAAACGTACCTGAACTTCAGAATCTCTTCCAATGTCTGCCACGCGACGACTAATTTCTCAGCTGAACTGGATGTCATCCACAAAGGATCACTTTCGTTGATGGGCCAATTCTGCAATAGAATGGATTGACCTAAGAAGCTGGAAATTGTAGTTTTTAAATTAATTTTCTAGTTTCTGGTTTCTTGTTAAATTGAAACTAAACTAAACAGTTCCTTGACCTTTCCAAATTGCGTTGTCACCCCTAGAACTACTGGATTCCTACGGCTGTTGATTCCAGTAACTAAGCAATAAACAGCAGTAGATCATGAGATTTTCGTGGAGTGACGATTTAAGAACTTTCCTGTCAGCAAAACATAGTTGAACCCAACCAACCAGGCAGTGTGCTGCATAAATTTAACATCTAAAACATGGATTTTTCGTGAGTGGAAAACATCTGACGCTCCCATTAATACTCGTAATTCTGTGTTTATGGGTAACATTGTTTCATTTACCATAATCGCAAACGACTGTAAACGACTGGATCAGTAGTAGCCGAGGAATTATGGCTGCCAATACCATTACAGAAATATAATATATCACACCATAAATCACCAATTCGGTATTTACTGTTGAACTGCTCATCACCTAAAGGATGTCAAATATTCGCACACATATTCGCAAATTGCAAAATCTTCCTACTTATGTTTCTCTTCTTGTGATGGACTATCGTGTGGCACTTGAAAAGCTGTGGTGGACTAGAACTCGAACGCGGGTTTTTCGCTTTTAACGAGCGATCGCCTCAACCTTTCGGCCACCTGCGCACGCTCCCCGGCTGGACCCAAACTTCAATTTGTCATAATTGTCTCTCTACCGCAAATTAAACAATTACAATTATATTCCAATTGGAACTGATCAGTGTGAGTAGTGATTTAAATGGGTACAAGTATTGATTTGATTTGATCTGATTTTCTCCTGGTCCAACCCGCCACTGCCCGCACTGAAACTCAGTTTATTGTGCGGTAACGCTCCCTGTATATCTAGTAAAGCCAACCAAAGCCCTTGAACAGTGCAAGGAGTCCCTTTACCAGTTCTTTATTAGACACTATTTCTTCGGGTCTGGTTGTCCCAAATGTTCTGTGCCTTTTACTCTCCAATGCAATGCATTCGAAGTTAGATGTGATGCAGTTTCATCACCGTCATAACAGATCCTACATTTAGGGTCCTCTTCTGTTATTCCCATTGTATGTAGGTGTTTTTTGAAATTCCCATGGCCTGTCAGCAATCCAACCATGAGTCTAATCCCTCTCCTGTTCAGGCCCACGATTGCAGAGCTTCTTTTAAAACATGGCTTTGGCATCATTACCTTGCCATGTTTTTGTTGATAGACTTTGGTCCAATATTCTACGTGCTGTCTTCTGAGCCAGTTACGTAGCTCCAATTTGATCATTGCCTTGGTGATTGTCAGGACAGGAGTCTCTGCCCCCATCCTGGCTAATCTGCGGCATGTTCGTTGCCACTGATCCCCGAGTGGCCAGGGACCCACAATAGGTTTACTCTATTGCTTTCCCCTAGCTCTACCAGAACCCTGTGACATTCTGCAACAATTTTAGACCTTGTTGCAGGAACTGCCATTGATCTCAGGGCTGCCTGGCTGTCCGAATAGATATAGATGCTACGGTCTTTGTAGCACCTACGCAAAGTCTCCTCCACACACGCCCTGATGGCAGTGATTTCGGCCTGGAATACTGAGGCCAGTTTCCCTAGAGAGATGACGCTCTCCAGTCTTGGCTGCACCCCGCATACCCCGGGCCCCAACGCGTTGGTCTGATTTCGACCCGTCAGTGAACCAGACAATATCCCCCGTACGGTGTCGAACTATTTTCTCCCACTGCTCCCTACTTCCAATTGTTATATAGAAAGGCTTGTTGAAGCTATATGGGGTTATAATATAGTCGGATGGCATTTCCCCAACGTTTCCTATATTTACCTCACTATTTCAGTGTGTGATTCTGGATATCCCAAAGAGTTCCAGTTGTCGCTAGTTTTGAGTCTGTATGCACCAGCCACTGCCTCCATCTTGACCCAAAGGTGTAATGAGGGCATATCCAACATGGTTTCCATCCCAGCAGTTAGCGAGCTGTTAATTCCGCCTGTTATGGCTAAGCAGGTTAATCTCTGCACCTTACCAAGCTCCTTAGCAGCAACCTACTGTTCTACCTTCTTCCACCACACATGGGTAGAAGTATACGAGTACTTTTCTGTTCGTTGAGGCATGGAAGTGAAAAAGCCTCTAGATGTAATTTTAAGGAATTTATCCTCCCTCAAATAGTACATGAAGTATAAAAATATGTCATTGCATAAAATTCCATAAGTAGAAGACTGCCCAAATATGTCAGTGCAACGATCTGATTGACTAATTTCAAAGCCGATTAAATGCAAACAGCGCAACGTATCAATCTGTATATATAAAAATGAATTGCTGTTCGTTAGTCTCGCTAAAACTTGAGAACGGCTGAACCGATTTGGCTAATTTTAGTCTTGAAATATTCATGTGAGTCCAGGGAAGGTTTAAACGGTAATAAAATATGGAAAAGTTGTCCGGAAAAAGGAAAATCGGGAAAAACTGAAACAGCTTTTTTCCAATGAGCTCTCAATACCGTTCCTCAAATTGCGATAAGATTTTGTAGATTTAATGTTGAAAGCAAGAGGAAGGTTCGCATCAAATAAAAATTTGGAAAAGACGCCAGGAAATTAGGAAAATTTAGGAAAAACCGAAAGCGATTTTTTTCTATGAATAAAAGTCAGTTGCCACATGGTTGTAAGAACATCACTCGAGTACGGCATTCGCACGACGGCGAGGGATAATTCTGTTTTTGTTTTGTTCGTTATGGTCTTGGAAAAGCTTTCAGTAAAATAAATAAAAATAATAATAGGGACAGTTAAAAAGGAAAGTCGCAAAATTCAAAGAAGTTCCTTTTTCAATGTGTTTCTAAATGTGCTCAACACTATAGTTTGAGAACCGTTCATTCGATTGCGATAAAATTTTGATAATTTGACGTTCAACGAAAGATTAATGTTCTTATGAATAAAAATTTGGGAAAGTTACCCGGAAAATTTGGAAATTCGCGAGAAACTGAATGAGCTTTTTTCAATGGGATATCATTCCTCTGATAGCGATAAAATTTTGCCTATTTGACGTTCAAAGCAAGAGTAACGATCTTATGAAATAAAAATTTGGAAAAGTTTTTGGGAAAATAGGAAAATTCAGAAAAAATAGAAAGATTTTTCAATGAAATATCAATACCATTCATCTGATTGCGATAAAATTTTGGACATTCACCGTTCAAAGCGAGAGAAAGGTATCACTGAAGTATGACATACTTGGCCAGAAAATAGAAAAAATTGTGGAAAACTTAAAGCGCTCTTTTCTTTGGGATATCAATATCATTCGTACGATTGCAATAAAATTTTGCACATTTCACGTTTAAAGAACGAGTACATACGTACTTACGTTGTTCTGCTGTTCTATCCACTTTTTACAAAAGGGACAATGCATTTTTAAAAGTTAATTGTAACTTTTGAAAAATAGTTAAGAAGTCAAAGAGTAAATAGCTTTCCCAGAGTAATTATTGTTTTATATTTCGTTTTATATACTTCAAATAAAAAAAAATGTGACATGAACATCTTTCTGGACTTGTGTGCGTGATTTGCCCACTCTTTCCGCCCAGTATCGTGCCGATTCTTAGACTATCTTTTGATGCCTTTATAAAGCTACTGGATGTAAAATACATATGATTTAAATTAATATGGATTATATTACGAGTGATACGAAGTTCACCCGGGTATTTTGTATTTTATAAAATACTTTCCACTCCATTATGGCCAGCTGGTACAGCAACCAATTAGATTGTTTAGTAATAAAAGACAGTCGTGGTTGCAACTATTTTATTTATTATTTACGAGTGTCACCCTTGTGGAGCATCCTCAGAAAGTCTTAAATATCACTTCAGATGAGTTAAACGAAAAGTCACAATCTGGCAGCGTCAAATCATTTAAACTAGGATACGGTAGACAATAGCCATGAGAATCCTAAAACAGAGCTGGAGCGGCGACCATGATTGTGCAATGATAGGAGCACATTCATACACATTGTCAACATGCCGATGTTTACAATATTACGTTAACACTACCTCAGGTCGGCTTGATTTTGAATCATACGGCGGGCTTATTATGAAGTTAATACGGTGAATGCCCGATGGTGGCGTTCATGAACAATACGTCAAACAGCTTAATTTGAAAGTAATAGAAAAACTGCTAAACGCAAACACCAACAGAAGCTGATACACATAAATCGATGCAGTATTTGCATCAGAATAAATCAACAGTGCTTCTAACCAGTTAAAAAAGCTTTAAAAAATAATAAAATCCTTATACATGGTCACGAAAAGCCTTCTTGCCGTTAAATCCACCGAAAAAAATCTGAAAATTATAAAGTCTCCTCGTACGCCTTAGGATTAAAATAGGCATTAAACTATTAAGTTTTCATTGGCCTTCTGGAGCTACAGCTCAACATACAGACCACTAGCAAAAATACCCGACTACCACACAGATAGAAATTAAGTTATGTACTACGCAACTGAATTCAGAATATAAGGAGTCATATGGAAACATCAGAATTAAGTGTCCATTTTCAGAACTGACATCATAGTGTTAAAATACCACTGGTTACAGCTAATCAGCTGATCATTAAGTACCAGTTCATCAGATCTGCAAGTATATTTAACAATTTAAAGCTCTTCCAATAAATCAAGCTTTTTATCTTTTCGGTCACAATGCAGGATGCATATGTCTTCTAACAATTGTTCCTCAGAACAACCTACCTGAAAGACCATTAAAAGCTTATCAAATGTTTGTAAATCTATGGGACTTAACTACTGTGGTTATCAGTACCTAGGCTCATAAATTACTGAAACCAATATAATTACGTAGGCTTCCGCGGCCAGAGTCAGATGACATAAAAGTTTTCTGGGTGTTGTACCGCGTCATGATGTAAGGCTATTACTTAAATAACCGACGTTTCGGCCAACGTTACAGTGGCCTTCATCTAGGTATACTGATGTGAGCTGGTTGTTACTACACTTTATATTACTTTCATTCAGACATTACGTCATAATTTTTAAAAATAAGAGATGTTATTGGTGGATTTTTGGCGGAAGAATGGAACTTCATTATGATAGGATGCTCAGGTGGAGGGAGTGGGGGTTAGCCGTTGCTTCTTGCATAGCGAGACATGCCGGCCGCGGTGTCCGAGCGGACTGAGGCGCTTCACGGTCTGCACGCCCACTACGGTCGGGGGTTCGAATCCCCCCTCGGGCGTGGATATTTGTGCCGTCCTTAGTCTTAGTTAGTTCATAAGTAGTTTGTAAGTTTAGGGACTGATGACCCCGTAGTTAAGTCCCATAGACTATACAAATATTTGAACATAGCGAGACATGATTTGGTG
Source organism: Locusta migratoria (assembly GCA_026315105.1). Lineage (NCBI taxonomy): Eukaryota > Metazoa > Arthropoda > Insecta > Orthoptera > Acrididae > Locusta > Locusta migratoria. The sequence continues at coordinate 548,229,739 of CM048745.1, read as the reverse complement.
TTCATCGGCGAATGGGGTGACGGCTTCCGTTTCTAAATGAAAGTAATATAAAGTGTAGTAACAACCAGCTCACATCAGTATACCCAGATGAAGGCCACTGTAAGGTTGGCCGAAACGTCGGTTATTTAAGTAATAGCCTTACATCATGACGCGGTACAACACCCAGAAAACTTTTATGTCATACGGAAACCAAGTTAAACCAACCTAAGGAAAACACACACACACACACATACACACACACACACACACACACACACACACACACACACACACACACACCCGCGCGCATCTGAAGGAGGATTCGAACCTCCGACGGGGAGCAACAGTGCGCTCCGCAGCAAGGTACCTAGTGTGAAAACTTAGTGGAACGGCAGTCAAGAGACAAACGGCGCGTTAAGCTGCGAATTTTTTGAGTAAAGATGGTAGCGGCGCTGTACATGCGTATAGTGGAGCGGTGTGGCTCGCTGCGTGAGTCAGGGAAATGTCGTTGGACAGCGAAGATGATGTGTTATATGAGCATAGTGCACTTAAAATGTTGTCGTTTTTAGGGGTGAATTATGCTGTACATCCTGTAAATCGTGAATATAAAAAATTCGGCGAATATTACCACGTATTCCACCAGCTATTAATGAACTTTCCTGAGTGTTTATTTTTCCAATGTGTAAGGATGGATTACAGCACATTTCAGTACCACACATGCAGTGCAATTGGGTTAACTTTGTAAAGTAGCCAACTGTAGCACAAAAGCTACTCATTACTTTAAGGTATAATTTTTACAAAGTATTATTACAGTAAGAAACGTGCAAACAACCAGGGAACATCATATTGATTTCAAGCTTCTGCGGTCTGCGTTTGCTTTAATAAAAGTTCTTTTGTAATAATTGGGTTCGTCTGCCTTGAGCAAATCACCACCTTTCTTGTTTTCATTACCCACACGTGTTTCATTATTGTGCCGCACTGCAGCATGTTAAATGGGCTTATGTTTATTTCTTCTTATTACATCTTCTGGAATTCCTGTGCCGCGCGTTCTGTCCGCGTGGTCTAGTGATACACCGGCTCTATTGTCTGCATAGGTCAATTTGGAAAAATCCGAGAGATTATATTATATACGAAACATGGAATAATTACGAGTAAAAAATTAAGATAAGTAACAACCAAAATCCATTTTGATAAAGAGTTTGAAACGGCAATGAAAATGAATAAAGGGATGAAATAGCGGATGTAACAATCAAAGTTAAGACAACAGGCTGGAAAAATCACTATAAAAATGGAAAGAAGTTACCGTTATATCAGAATAGCTCACCGGCTCACAGGAAGCGTCATCTTCTGAAAGATCATTGAGAGATTAGTTAATTTATGGTAACTTCTTACCGTACATAAAGGTTTGGACACGTTAAGCTTCACCTAACAATATGTGGCAGACCGTGCAAGAATTTAGTCATGGTATGGAAAATATATGAATGGTCAGACTTGGAAAAATGTTTAACAGACTGCAGGAAATGAAATCTATATCTATAAATGTGAATGTTTGTTCGGTGTACGTTTATCAAGTCTGAACCACAAGACATTAAGAGCTAAAAATTTGTACAGTAACTAATTTATACCTGAGGAAGGTTTTAGGTACGGTTTTATAGCGATCTGACAGATATTTAGTAATTTGAAGAATATAACGCGAAATGCGGAACAATAATTACTCTTTGAGTTGTATTTACTCTTTGAAAATGGTTTTATTGGTTGCATTGTTGCTTGAGGGTTGATAATGATAAAAGGGCGGAGTGTATTGGGATAGAAAGTTATCGGTGTATATAAAATTCTACGCGTGTGTGTGTTAATATTTCGCTCTGCAGCGAAAACTACAGAACGCAAACGAATGGTTTGTGTGTAATTGTTGCCCGAAGTCTCCCTTTGTACACCATAGCAGTTCCATGCCGATAGCTATAAGGGGGTGGAAGATATGGTGGTTGAAAGTCGTCAAATTAAAAAAAAAAAAAAAAAAAAAAAAAAAAAAAATCGGACTGAAGGCCAGCGATGACGTTTGCGACTCTATAGCCAGGAGGTTACATACAGCGAAACGTGATGCCACAGACAATATCTTTGGTCTATGCGTTCTACAATATCTTCAGCTCTATTTCTATAAGGATAAGCGTACGAATAAGGAAATATAAGAATTAATAAAGCAGTAAAAAGAAATTTCTTATAATACATCTCTTTAAAAAAAATCGATTTGACGTTTCGCGCATTACATCAAGTGATCGCTCTGTGATATTATTACAATCATTATTGTTGAATTTCGTGATTGGATTCACCGAATCGTGTGCTATTGTAAATCATTAAACATTTCACATTATTTTATTTTTTTATTTGAATTTTGATTAATTTTTTCCCCCTGAAGAAGGTATTGTATTTCATTTCATCCTTCAAAACCAGTCTCATAGCACATTACTGAACGATAGCTTACCAACCAACAAGCGAGCGGAGCCGCGGGTTTAAGCTAGTAAGCTATAAAATTAGACAATGGAGATTACTGATTACGTAAAGTACATAATGAAGCGTAATGCGGCCCTAACCTTTCACTATAATAAGAACTACAATAGTGAAAACAGCTATTACTGTAGTCGGGCTAAGAGAAAGAATCATGTTGAAACTCTGTAGACGTTGCAAATTAATGATCGTGTGAGGGCGGGGGGAGGGGGAGTAGAGGGAATTACTTAAGTTTTAATGTAGGTCTCGAAGAAACAGGAGCATCCTAACTCATCAAAAGCTGAATAACGAAAGATGACGACTGCTCGCTATCTCCTTCCAAGTAGTAGGTGAAAGTTGTAAAGTGAAAAGAAAAAGTGGGCAGAGGTTTATTTTGAAAGGAGAACAGAGTCGAAAATGGCAAGCACCGCGTTTATCTTTGAAAAATATGCGTGTATCGATACACTACGGACTGGGCGGCCGTTTCTGCCGGAGGTTAGAATCCTCCCTCGGCTACAGGCGTGTGTGTTGTTCTTAGTGTAAGTCAATTAGATTGTTAATCTAGGGACTCATGGCCATAGCAGTTTGATGAATAGGTTTATAAACATTGGAATTCCTGAATGAAACTTTCACTCTTCAGCGGAGTGTGCGCTGATATGAAACTTCCTGACAGATTAAAATATTTTAATCTGCCAGGAAGTTTCATCAGCGCACATTACGCTGCAGAGTGAAAGTTTCATTCTGGAAACATCCCTTAGGCTGTGGCTAAGCAATTTCTCCATCATATCCTTTCTTCCAGGAGTGCTAGTCTTGCGTGTTTCGCAGGAGAGCTGCTGTGAAGTTTGGAAAGCAGGAGGCGAGGTACTGGCGGAAGTAAAGTTGTTAGGTGTGTCGTGAGTCGTGTCGGGATAGCTCAGTCGGGCCGGGCGCCGTGGCTCAGCGCGCCCGGTCAGAGAGCTCAACGCCCTCTGTAATAAAAAAAGCTGAGCCAAGAACACACCGAAAAAGAAGGAACAAAAACGATCAGCGTCCGGAACGAAGACAACTCCCCAGAGAGAAAAAAAAAAAAAAAAAATAAAGGGGTCGGTAGAGCGATTGCCCGCAAAAGGCAAAGGTTCCAGGTTCGAGTCCCGGTTCCAGCACACATTTTTAATCTGCCAGGAAGTTTCATTGGAATTCCTGTTTTTTTTCTGAGTTTTCTTTGGGACCCACTTTACTGCAAAAGAAATGGAAAAACAGGAATAGCCGGCCGCGGTGGCCGAGTGGACTGAGGCGCTCCAGTCACGGTCTGCACGGCCACTACGGTCGGGGGTTCGAATCCCCTCTCGGGCATGGATATTTGTGCCGTTCTAGTTCGTAAGTAGTTCATACGTAGTTTGTGAGTTTAGGGACTGATGACCCCGTAGTTAAGTCCCATAAGCTTAACAAACATTTGAACATTTGATTTGAAACAGGAATACCTCAACATGGAAGAAAAAGATATAAACAAATGCCCACTGAAGTTGCAATGAAACATTTATCGCCAATAAAAAGAAGAAATACAGTGTTTTGCTAAAGGCAGACCAACTGATTCAATTACAAAACAAGTTTTACGTAATATTAATTGTAATACCGAAGGTAACAAACGAATGGTCGGCAATGTTAAAATTATGACTACAACTTCAGTCTAGTCATGTTAAATTTATTTAATAGCATGTTTCATATAAAAGTATAAGAAATTTGATGAAGTTGTTCATATTGACAAATAAGAGTGCTTAATTACGCATTTACTTTTAAGTAACAAAACCCATTTTTTAAAAATATATATGTAACGTGGGAAGGAGGGGTACAGTCTATAAACTTACCGAGCAACGCTGCAAATAAAACCGGTGTGAATTCTCGATCAGAGAGTCAAGCATCTCGCCGCTGCAAGCAGTGCTGCTTGCCGCTCCACTGTGTGTTGTGTCGCCCCATTAGACTGCGTGCAGCGCAGCTTGACTCGCCGCTTGACTCTTGACTCGCTGCTCCACTATGTTATCACCTTAGAGTGCTCGGCCATTCCACTGCGGCTACAAGCTCTTCAGCCAGTTTCTGATGACCCTGTATTACAGTGGCGTAACTATCGGGGGGGGGGAGGAGATGAGGGGGATATAACCCCCCCCCCCCAGAACTCCGCCCCCCCCCAAAAAAAAAAATAAAAAAAGAATTGTATACCAGCAATCTGGTAAAGGTAACGATTGTCACAAGCAGTTTATCCTGTAGCGAAATCGAAGTAGATAGTTTCTGTGGGTTTGTATGGTTAGAGGTATCCGACAACCAGAATAAATTAAGAATTGGTTCTTTTTACCGACCCCCTGACTCAGAAGAATCGATTGCAGAAATGTTCAAAGAAAGATTGGATCAATTTTTAAAATTGTACCCAAAGAATACAATTGTAATTGGTGGCGACTTTAACTTACTGTCGATATGTTGGCAAAAATACAGGTTGAAAACCGGAGGCAAGCACAGCACATCGTCCGTTTTTGTACTGAACGCATTCTCCGGAAATTATTTCGAGCAGTTATTTCATGAACCCATTTGATTAGTAAAAAATGTTCAAACGTCTGTAAATCTATCGGACCAAACTGCGTGTTCATCAGTCCGTAGCTTACAAACTACTTGAACCTAGGTAAACTAACCTAAGGACAACACACATACCCATGCCCCAGGGAGGACTCGAACCTCCACGGCGAGCAACCGCGCGCTCCGCAGCGAGGCGCTTTAGACCGCTCGGCTACTCCACCGCGGCACATTTGATTAGTAAATGGTTGTGAAAACACACTTGATCTTTTAGCAACAAATAATCCGGAGCCAATAGAGAGCACCAAATAAACATATGGATTAGTCAACACATAATAGTAGTAGCAGCAGCAAGACAGAATATAAATCTACCAAAATTCAACGAAAAATTTATTTATTGAAAAAAGCAGATAAAAATTTGATTAACACTTTCCTGAGTGACAGTCTCCAGTCCTTCGAAACTAACAATGCGAGAGTACATCAGATGCGCTTACATTTAAAAAAAAATAATGATTTCGACAACCATTAACAGATTTATGCCAAAGAAATTAACAATAGAGAGGGCTGACCTGCCGGTGATACACAAAACTGGTTAGATTAGTCTTGCGGAAACAAAGAAAAAAGCACACACAATATCCCAAAGACACATTTTTACAGAAACTCGAAATTTAGCTCGAACTGAAATGTTGAACACATCCTGTTCTCCATTTGTAGGGATGACGGTTTCAGTACAGAAAAGAGACTCATGAACGAATGGAATAGCCGAGCGGTTCTAGGCGCCTGTCAGGGACTGTAGGGCTTTTTCCGCCAGAGGTTCGAGTTCTTCCTCGGACATAGGTGTGTGTGTTATCTTTAGGTTAGTTTAACCCTTTCGGACCCACTGGCTACAAATGTGTACATAACTTCTACGGTGTCTAAGGTGGTTAAGAAGCATTTTTTCTCAATGGAAAGAACATGTATACGACACCTGAGTGTTCAATCATTTCATCATGCACAATTACTGCCATCTGCCGTAGATCACTATAAAAATATTAAGAAGCGAGTGTTGCACTATGCAGCAGTTTACGATCTTCAAAGAACACGGGAATTGTGGGTTACTTGTATTCCACTGTATAACTGAAAGTAGAAGTTATTATTTTGCGATGTAGTTATTGAACGATCAGTTTATTTAGTACAAAAGTTAGTAATAAAAAAGTAATTAATTTAGTCCGTAATAAATGCCTTGTTTTCCAGTATACGCAGTGTTGTAGTATGAAAATGGATGCATACAATTGCATAAATCTTGCTTCTAAAATCATTGAAAATTGAACTTAAGAGTATAAAAGCATTAAAAATAATTTTCTTGATAGAGAAAAAAATCAGGTCTGAAAGGGTTAAGTAGTTTGTAAGCCTAGGGACTAAGAGAAGGGATAGATTGGTAGGCCACATTCCGAGACATCAAGGAATTGTCAACTTAGAAAATGTTCAAATGTTTGTAATTCTATGTGACCAAACTACGTTGGTTATCAGTCCCTAGACTTACAAACTACTTAAACTAAGGTAAACTAACCTAAGAACAACACACACATATCCATGCCCGAGGGAGGATTTGAACCTCCGACGCGGGAGGCCGCGCGATCCGTAACATGGCGCTCCAGACCGCTCGTCTACTAGCGCGCGGCTGTCAACTTAGTATTAGAGGGAAGTGTGTAGGGTAAAAATCGTAGAGGGAGACCGAGGGACGAATACAGGCAACAGATTCAAAAGGATGTATATTGCTGAAGGTACTCTCAGATGAAGAGACTTGCACAGGACAGGGTAGCGTGGAGAGCTGCATCAAACCAATTTGCGGACTGAAGACCACAACAACAACAAGCCTAGAGACTGATGACCACACATTTACAAACATTTGAACATTTTTCTAAGAGTGCAATTTGAATCGCCTTATTTCACATGCCTGGAAATAATGAAGTATTAACTCGGTAACGTCAGTCATAGTGTAACACATTTTAGTCAGTGCGTTACCGGGGAGGGGTCAGACGTTATGCTATGGTGACTAGTGGCTTCTACGCTAGTCAAAACAATTAGGGGATTAGTTGAGATATCTTGGTTATGAAGTATGGTCATCGGCAAAATTAACTAAAATGGTTCGACAACTTTGTGTCGGTTCTACGGAGTAGAGACAACAACATTACGGCAACCGATATAGTGGTAATAAGAGAAAGTTGTTACAGGAGCTGGACGTAAATTCAGAAAACAGGAACCGTTAAAAGAAGGCGAGGCCAGACCTCTACGCACGGAGGCCTTAGGTGTGTGTCCTATTAAAAACACAAAACCCTTTGGCTCCCAGAAACTGGACAGAGGAGCTCAAAAATGTTCAAATGTTTGTTAAGCTTATGGGACTTAACTACGGGGTCATCAGTCCCTAAACTTACAAACTACTTATGAACTACTTACGAACTAGGACGGCACAAATATCCATGCCCGAGGGTGGATTCGAACCCCCGACCGTAGTGGCCGTGCTGACCGTGACTGGAGCGCCTTAGTCCCCTCGGCCACCGCGGCAGGCGACAGAGGAGCATTAGGATTGGAGTCCTAACTAATTGCTCCGAGTTCCGTTCACAGATAAGTCAAGATTTTGTATTCAGTCGGAGAATTGTCGTTCCCTCATCTGTAGAGAACTTGGAACAGTCCTGCTTATGTGCAGGAAACATCACTGTATCATGATGGTGGACGAATATTGTGGGTAGGAGTCAGTACTGGTGGACGTATGGACCTCTATGTGATTCAGAATGCCGTTTTGACTGCTCAGGGGTATAGAGAAGAGATCCTTCTACCTTTTGCTGTACTCTACGCTGGTGCCATAGGAGATGGGCTCCTTCTCATGGTCGACAACGTTCGTCCCCAAAGAGTTGTACTTGTGAACAGCATGCTTGAAGCTGAGGGAATTGAACGAATGGAGTGGCTAGCTTGTTCGCCGGACTTCTTTTGAGCATGTCTTGGTAGACCTATTGAAGCCAGACCAAAACCTCCCACGACGTTTACGGAGTTGGATGTAGTACCCATGGAAGAATGGACAAATATCCCTCAAGAGCTGACTGATAACCTCATACTGTCCATTCCACGTAGGTGTGCAACTGTATTGGCTCTCCGAGGTAATCACATATTAGAGGGCAACGAGAAGGACTTTTGCACTATTATGGTAGTCCCATGGTGCCTCGGTCTTAGTAAACGCCATGTAAACCTCAAGTAAAGACCTGAGACAGAAACGTATCGCACTGCATCACTTAAAAGTTACAATTGTATCCAATATCTAAATAAAATACGTGTATGTATACTGTGTATAATATCTCAACTGATCCCCTAATTGTTTTGAGTAGTATATTTAATTAGGATCTATGTGCTCTTTGCTACCTTGCTGCTGAGCGCGCTATTATCCCTGTCGGAGTTTCGAGTCCTCCCTTGAGAAGTTGTGTGTGTGTGTGTGTGTGTGTGTGTGTGTGTGTGTGTGTGTGTGTGTGTGTTGCCTTCAGTACTAACAGAGGTCTACAAAAATGAAAGATCGTATCGGGCTACTAAAATTATGGATCTGACTGCAATACTACTAGGAGAGTAATTTGACAATTAGTGCGCAACGTAATGCTGACCAACGTAAGCCTAGTTTGGGCACGTCGAAACTTACGCTATCTGACTGCAAAATTAGAAGGATTAAAAAGATGCAAAATCTTGGTTGGCTGATAGTCACATTCGAGAACAATAAAAGAATGTCGTACTGTGTTGTACTTGTTGGCCCTGTCTTAGTATTACTATAGAGTCAGTCTGCAAGAAATATTATTTGTTGTAAAAAGGAAAGTGGTACCTCGCTTCACACACATTCCTCACTTCATATTGTTCATGTCACCCACTTGTTACAATGTACTTAATTACCAATAACTTACAATCACAATCACAAACAAAATTAAACCAATAAAACTGAATAAATCTGTATTAAAGAAAATTAGCAATCAGCAAATTCGACATGAGTAAAATAAACTATGAAAAATGAAGAATGTGCATATTATTGCGAAGTCGTGCAATGAGGCAGTTTCTAAAATAGGGATGCGGCCCTACCCTCAGGAAAGGATTAATTATAAAAAGTCAAAATGTCAAAAAGTGAAAGGAACTGCTTTATTATTATTACGTTTGGTTAATGCTCTATCCTCGTTATTACAACAATTACGGTGACGAGCCACGAATTAATCAAGGTTGTGTATAGGTTCCTACTGATTGGAGAGTGATATAAAATAAAATAAAAATGAAATGAGCGACCTTGTGTAATGTGAAAAACATTTAAAGTAAATTACAAAAAATTAGCAGCATCATGAAGAACTCCGGGCTGTGTCCACCGCGAGCTCCAGTGCAACCGTCACGCTCCGCTACTACTCTCCGACTCTACGCGGTTACACTCAGCAAACCCCGCCTACTGGTCGCCAAAGATAATCATTGCGGACCCAACAAAGATGTTTATATATATGTTGTTGCCAACATATATAATCCCAAAACTCAAGGTAGGAAATTTCCATTCAGGGGCCACCTTACATAATCCCCCTCGCTGCGGAGGAAGAATTTCGTGACACAATACTGTTATTAGTTACAATAGATTGTGTTACGAAATTCTGAGAAAAGTAACGAAAGAAAAATATAAACAAAAGAATACATTAGGATTTGACAACAAACACAATAAAAATTAGTATGGGGCGATGTAGAAACTTTAACATGTAGTCTACGGCAGAATTAAGGTACAGAATGAAATGTATGCATGTCACATATGGTTGCTCTGTGGCACAGTCGTAATACAAGGTTACACGTGTGCATCGGTGGCACAGTTGTGATATAAAGTGCAACGTAATATAAGAAAAAGTTAAATGTAATACAACTGGGTGCTTAGTGGCACAGTCATAATACAGGGTTAATTGTTTGCCTTGAAATAGGAGGCCACATATATCTCTCATTGGATGAAATTATCAGAACAGCAGTTAGCAAAAATAGATGACATATCAACGAAACTGTGGAGATGTTTTCTGACAGTGAGGTCGTACTGGACATAAAAAAAAAGTTTTATAGCTTATGGGACTTAACTACGGGGTCATCAGTCCCTAAACTTACAAACTACGTATGAACTAGCTAATCTAAGGACGGAACAAATATCCATGTCCGAGGGGGGATTCGAACCCCCGACCGTAGTGGCAGTGCAGACCGTGACTGGAGCGCCTCAGTCCCCTTGGCCACCGCGGCTGGCGTACTGGACATCGTGTCAGATAAAAGAGAAGTGGTATCAGTGATTTGTGTTGCATTAGCTGACATGACCGGAGTTGAAATACTATTAAAGACGTGTTCGGTAAAGTTAGAGGGAGCCGTGGTTACATTATATGCAACAGACACAGGAATTGTTTGAACAGAGGATGACATTTCAGACGTAAAAAATGAGCAACTTTGCGCAATGCGAAAAACATTTAAAGTAAATTACCAAAAATTTAGCAGCATCATGAAGAACTCCGGGCTGTGTCCACCGCGAGCTCCAGTGCAACCGTCACGCTCCGCCACTACTCTCCGACTCTACACGGCTACACTCAGCAAACCCCGCTTACCGGCCGCCAAAGATAATCATTGCGGACCCAACAAAGATGTTTATATATATGTTGTTGCCAACTTATATAATCCCAAAACGTAAGGTAGGAAATTTCCATTCAGTAGCCACCTTACAATTTACACCAATAGTGTAAGCAGATATTCAGAAGAGAATAGAGAAATATCATTAGAGTAGTTCGTGATGTACTGTATTACCCTCTCATTAAAGCGTCAGCGGCAAGTGAGTATCATGGATGCTGACAGCTAAAGCTTAATACTCACGTGAGGGCTGACACATGTCATGGTGACGCCGCGCATGTCTCTCACTCTTTCGAAGCGTCCTGTGGCTATCCAGTGAACTCTCTTGCCGTCCCAACGCCCCAGCGGCACCTTGGCGACGCCTTCAGCCCCAGACCGGAACACCTCTGTGATGGCTCCATCCGCAGCCGACAGCACCACCAGACGACAGCTGCTGGTCACGCCGCTGCCGTCCAGTAGCTCCTCCAGATCCTCCCCGTCATTCAGGAAGACCAGCCATGACACGAGGCTCAACAAGACCGCAGTCTGTAGTTTGGGTGCCAGTGGTGACTGCTCGGTTGTGGACTCTGGAAGTGCTAACAGCTGATCACTTCTTTTGCGTTCAGCAGCAAATGATCCTCTGCCTGATGGATTATAATTGGACCACGTTAGGGCAGCTGTAATGTGAAATTCATGTAGCCGCTGAGCCTTTTCCTTCTTGTAAGTATGTTTGTCTCCAATCTGAATCCTCACTGAGTCAGGAGCTTCTTCGTATTCACTTGGTGAACCACTGTCAACCATCTGTCCAGTGTTGGATGCACTGTGAGTCGTTAAAACTTGATCAGAGAAGATGTTGCAGGTCAGCTGTAACAGAGATGGGGACATACTTATAATCTACTAGCTTAAACCCGCGGCTCCGCTCGTGTGTTGGTTGATTATGATACATAAGCTATCTTTCAGTAGTGTGCTATGAGACTGGTTTTGAAGAATGAAATGAAATACAATACCTTCTTTAGAAACAAACATTTTAATCAACATTCAAATAAAAAAAATAAAATTATGTGAATTGCTTAATGAATTACAATAAATAAGACATACATTATTCCTTATAGCCTTTGTTGCAATATCTCAACACGTATGGTGAGAGTAATGTACAAATTCATATTAATTTCATTTTAGGGCATTCTGGTAAACTACGTTATTTGTATTAAAAGAAATTTCTTTTTTAGTGCTTTATTTATTTATTCTTATATTTCCTTATTCGTATGCTTATCCTTATAGAGAAAGACCTGAAGACGTTGTAGCACGCATAGACCAAAAATTTGGTCTGTGGCATCATGTTTCGCTGTATGTAACCTCCTTGCTATAGAGTCGCAAACGTCATCGCTGGCCTTCAGTCCGAATTTTTTTTATAATTTGACGACTTTCAACCACCATATCTTCCACCCCCTTACAGGTATCGGCATGGAACTGCTATGCTGTACAACGGGAGACTTCGGACAACAATTACACACAGACCATTCGTTCGCGTTCTGTAGTTTTCGCTGCAGAGCGAAATATTAACACACACACACGCAGGATTTTATATACACCGATAACTTTCCATCCCAATATACTCCACCCTTTTATCATTATCAACTCTCAAGCAACAATGCAAGCAATAAAACCATTTTCAAAGAGTAAATATAATTTTCAAAGAGTAATTGTTCTTCCGCATTTCACGTTATATTCTTCAAATTACTAATATCTTCTTTTCACTCATCCAATATCTATAAAACAGTGCCTGAAACCTTCCTCAGGGGTAAATTAGTAACTGTACAAATATTTAAGTCTCTGCGTCTTGTCGTTCGGATGTGATAAGCGTACACCGAACAGACATTCACACATATATATATATATATATATATATATATATATATATATATATATATATATATATAGTTATCCGATCGCCATGAAACCGTGCCTAAAGCCTTACCCGGATAGACATTAGTAACTGTACAAATTTTTAGCTCTTTATGTCTTGTGTTTCAGACGTGATAAACGTACACTGAACAGACATTCACATTTGTAGATGTAGATGGCGCCCGTCACGAGGAGAAAATGGAAAATTTTGAAAACTTCTTTTCACTCATCCAATATCTATTAATACAAAGAATCTCCTAGACTATTTAGGTACACTGCCGGAAAGGAAAACTAGTACACTCGTTTAGAGTTTTCCAGTTTACTCAAGATTATTGTTAAAACAGTGCAGATAGAGTACATAAAATGTTCACTCATCCAATATCTATTAATACAAAGAATCTCTTAGACTATTTAGGTACACTGCCGGAAAGGAAAACTGGTACACTAGTAGTAGATTTCCAGTTTACTCAAGATTATTGTTAAAACAGTGCAGATAGAGTACATAAAATGTTTATATTTATAAATCAATAGCTCAAGCCATACTGAGGTATAGGTGTCAATCAATGCTAGAAGATACATAGAGCTCGCACAAGAAGTCTAGGCCTGTGGGCAGAAACGGATTCTAGAGTTGTGTGCAGGGTTAGTCCAGTACTTCGTTTCGGAGGGGCGGAATGCTCAGTTGCTTGTTCCCCATTGTGCCTTGCCCTTCGTGTCAGTAGGCTGTCAAATGCACTCAGCGACCTGTAGGCAACACGCAGCTGAGGCCATCGCCCTTCCCAAACAAAAGAATGGACTCGCCCAGCGCCCAAGTAAACAAAGCAGAGGCCACAACTTCCTTCACGAGCTCTACGTGGTGTAACCTCCACAAGTGGCAATGCACGTGCTGATTCAGGCATCCATTCAATCTTACAAATGGCGAATACTGTCTTTGAATACATTATTCCACACCTGCTTGGCCTGTTATGTCGTTCTGATATTGTGCAAGTCTGGAAATCATGCTAGTAAGGGGAAGTTACTGCACATCTTGCAGAGCATGTTGTTTTGTGCACAGTGATTGGGTGATCATTATGCTTCTTCAATACCACATAATCTTCCTATTGCAAGAACGGCAAAAGAACGGGTCTTATAACATTCTGCACGTACAGACTTCTGGTCAGTGTGCCCTCCATTAACACCAAAAGCGAACGAAAACTGTGTCTCATTGCACCCCATACCTTGAGGGCTGGTGTCGGGCCAGTTTGTCTTGGATAAATGCACTTTATGCACTCGTCTGGTACACATCATATGCAATTTGATGTAAAGTAGCAAAAAATGTTTTGAATTATTAATAAAGCACTTTATTTTCAGCCAGCAGTATTCAGTGAAAAACAGCTATGAACTAGTTGACAAAATTAAAGACGTGCCAGTAACAGACGACATGAAATTGGTTTCCTTAGATATTACGAATTTATATACCAACATACCAGTTAATGAAACCCTTGAAATTGTTAAGCAAAACCTCTTAATGCAAAAGACATTGTCCAATGGGGAAATCACCGAATACATGGAGGTTCTTACTTTAATCCTAAAATACAATTATTTTAAATTCAATGGTAGTATGTTTTTACAGAAAGATGGTTTAAGTATGGGGAGCCCCCTATCAGGACTTTTAGCTGACATTTTTATCAATCATTTGGAAACAAAATTTTTTCAAGACAACTCAGAACTAACTAAGAGATTAATATACTATTTCAGATATGTTGATGACACTCTGCTAGTAATTAAAGGGAATGATGAAGATATTACAGCAATAGTTAACAAGTTCAGTGACCTTCATCATAAAATAAAGTTCACGTGCGAAGTCGAAAAAAATAGGTCCATCAATTTCCTTGATTTGAACATTGCGCGCCTAAATAGGAAACATTCATTCGGAATTTATCGGAAAAACACGTGCACAGGTTGTGTTATAGATTACAATTCTAACCATCCCAGCCAACACAAGAAAGCCTACTTCAATTTTGCTATTAATCGTATACTAAAAATCCCACTTCCAAAGACAAGTTTTGAAACAGAGCTTAATACAATCAAATATATTGCCAAGGTCAACAATTACCCGCCCAATTTTGTTGACAGCATGTATAATAAAATACTGAGCAAGGAACAGAATGAAAGTAGATCGCCTGTTGTAAACGACATGCATAATAAATTTATTTGTTTACCATACTACGGGAAAATTAGCGACAGAATCGCAGCAGTCTTCAGAAAACAAAAAATTAAAGTGGCATTTTCCACCACCAGTAACTTAGGTAAAATCTTGAAAAACAGTGTCGAGGCAAATAATGTTTACCAAAGATCAGGTGTATATAGAATCAACTGTCCTGAATGCAATTCCTGTTACGTTGGGCAAACAGGCAGACGACTGGAAACCAGATTCAGTGAACACATCGCGGTAGATCGGCACAGTGCGGCAGAAAAATCAAATTTCGCGGCCCACCTGATAGCAAGTAGACACAGGCCGCCGGTTATAACAACCCACATGCAGTTGCTCCATACATGTGGAAAAGGTAAACGCATGGACCTGTGGGAAGAATTCGAGATCTATCGCCATCAGATCTCTAATAAAGTGACACTGCTCAATGGGCAAACGATATCGAAAAGTTCCCATTTCTGGGAGCTATTCAAAAATCAGCTACATAAAGCTGAAACCAACACATGCATTTTTTTTTTTTTTTTTTTTTTTTTTTTTTTTTTTTTTTTTTTTTAGGGTCTTCTCAGAAGTGCTGCCTTCTTTGAAAGCTGGACTTCATGTGTGCCAAGTCAACTGATCACTTTAACAGCAGTTCTACGTTAGCAGGACTTTTGAGCAGTCGCTCTTTTGCCCTACTCAGATGGTGGTCACCTTTATTATCGGAGGTCCCGCACCTGCTATTATGGTGGATCTTCAATAATTGCACGTGGAACTCTCACACGATGCCATCTCGCGGGGTGTACTGTGCCCGTATATTCTAGGTGCCTAGTGGTCGGTCGCAGGATTTCTACTTTGCTTAGTAAGTTCCTTGTGTGCTTGATTATAAAGTCTTGCACAGTGTTCATATGGAGCTCGTCATGCAACTCTCTCGTTCTGGCCCATCTAGGGGCTCGTAGAATGAGTCGGAGGCACTTGTTTTGCAGTACTTGTAACATTTTTATATTGGTGGGACATGCCGTTCCCCAAGACGAGCATCCGTGTGTCATGGCAGGGAGGACCGTGGATTTGTATAAACGAACTTTGGTCTGTGTGGCCATCTGGGTACTATACAATAACGGAAACAGTTTTTATGGATTAATTTAACCATTTTTTCTTTCTTAAGTAAAATGTGGTGTTTAAATGTTAACTTATTATCGAGCTGCACTCCGAGATATCGAACTTGCTGAGACCAAGGAATATTTGTATTGTTTATGTGGAGAGTATCGCGTAGATCAGGTCGTCGCCTGGTGAACATTACTGCCTTGGTTTTGTCGGCATTTATCGTGATCATATTTTGATGTGCCCAACTTTCAGTAAGCGTAAGCTGACGCTGGAGTCTGATGATGGCGGCGGTCAGACGCCGACTGCTAGCCAAGAATGCAGTGTCATCTGCGAACTGAGCAATTGTAACTTGGCGGACGGTCGGTAGGTCGTTAACATATAGGATAAACAGTGTCGGCGATAAAACAGAACCTTGTGGTATGCCTTCCTGGAGCGTTCGAATACCAGACCGTTGATTTTCCAGCCGTACAAAGCTGTCTGTTAGGAAATTGTCCACTAGTTTGATCAGGTGTAGTGGGATTAATCCAATAGTATGCAGTTTACCTATTAAGTTAGCCCTCCAGACTTTGTCATACGCAGTCTCAATGTCTAAAAACGCTGCAGCTGTGTAATACGCCCGGTTCATATTATACGACAGAAACTCCGTAACTCGCAACAGTTGGAGTTCTGCTGAAAGGTGGGGTTGGAAAGCGTATTGATCTGGTCTTATTACATCGTGTTCTCGTAAAGGAATTCTGAGTCGGTGAAGGATGATCCTTTCAAAGATCTTGGACATAGTCGGTAACAAGCTTATGGGTCTATGATTGCCAGGTTGTCGTGGGTCCTTTTCAGGTTTTGGTAAAGGCGCAATTCGTGACGTCTTCCAGTCAGTGGGGAAATAAGACAGTAACAGACAGGTATTTAGGATTCTTGTTAAAAGAACAAGTGGCTTCCTAGGAAGGTGTTTCAAGTGGACGTTGGATATGCCGTCTGGTGCTGCAGCTGAATGCGTTCCCAAGTTTCTGATAATTTTATGGATTTCTGTCGGTGTTGTCAACTGTGGTTGCGTGTCATCTCTTGCTCGTCGTATGACCTGAAGTTGCCGTTCTACGTCTCGAATGTGTCGACGTGGTATATCGAAGTCATCAGCCCGTAATGTATTTTGGTGCTCATAGGTTTCTGCAAACAGTTCTGCCTTCAGAAAGGGATCGAAGACTAATCCTGCTGGTCCAAGTAAAGCTGTTTTTGGCGCTTTAGGGGTTTTCATCGCTTTAAGGAGGTTCCAGTCCTTACGTTCATGGAGCAGAAAAGACTCCATTCGATCTTCCCACATTTCTTGTCGCCACTCTACGGCCCTCCTATGTAGTTCCCGGGTAAGTCTACGCAGTTCGCGTTTGTCTGCCGGATTTCTGAATCTTGTCCACCTCTTTCTAACCCTATTTTTCAGCGACTTTAGATCTTGGATGAGAGGAGAAAATTCATCCGTGGGCC
This sequence comes from Locusta migratoria, assembly GCA_026315105.1. Taxonomy (NCBI): domain Eukaryota; kingdom Metazoa; phylum Arthropoda; class Insecta; order Orthoptera; family Acrididae; genus Locusta; species Locusta migratoria. The sequence continues at coordinate 548,212,494 of CM048745.1, read as the reverse complement.
TCCTTTCAAACTGGACCGAGACTGTAGCATGTTTATATGCGTCTTTCATGTGTCTGGACAATTCATTGATAGAGTTATCAATAAAAGCGGTGGATGAGACATCGGCTGTGGGGCGTATATGTCTCTGTAAATAATGTGCATATTGGTCCCAGTTCGTGATATACTTCAAGGGAGGTCTCGGAGGTTCAATAGCCCTGTTTAAGTGACCAATCACAGGGTTATGATCTGAGGTGAGATCATTTATCGTGACTAAGTTCGGATTAAACCTCAAGTTCTTAAGTATAGTGACGTCCAGCACATCCGGTCTGTGGTTCCGGTTCCTTGGAATGTGTGTAACATCGACGGGTCCGTAGGTTATTGCTTGCAAGCGCTCTTCTAAATTGTAGAGTTGTTGGCCCATAGGATTATTTGCGCGAGAATTCCACGCAAAATACTTTGCATTGAGATCCCCGCATAAAATAATTTTGTCAAAACTATCGAAAATGGTGAGAAGATCCTCTTCGTCCATAGGATCAGCTGGACGAATGTAACCAGCCACCAGCGTGACATTTCCATACTGCGTGTTTATGGTGACTGCAGTGGCTTCGAGTGTGTTAAGCGGCGGTAAAGTTTCGACTGAATGTGGAATGAAGTCACGTAAATATATAGCGGTGCCTCCCCCTCGCCTTTCCTGTCGGTCTGTCCGATACCCCACCATGTTCGGAATTTTGAAGGTCTGTGTTCGTCGTAAATGTGTTTCTGTCAGAAATAAGATGTCCACTTTGTGGCGGGTTAGAAAGTCACAGAGTTCTGTTTTCTTATTTTTGACTCCTTCGGCGTTAAAATTACAAAATGTTAAGTCGCAGGTCCTGTGGATCCTCGCAGCCATTACGGAGCAAAGATTTGCATTACGCCGTCCACCAGGACCATTATTTTGGATAAGATGTCAGGTGCTGTGTTGAATTGACGGAAAGTATTTGTTATGACTGCAAAGATGTTTCGTTGACGAAGATTTGAAAAGAATGAGTGAATGCCTCTCACAGTCTGAAGTATTTCAGCAAAATCAGATGTTGGTTGGCCTTGAGTGGCATCTGATGTGTTCGCGGCGGTATGTTGTGCGCCAGGGATCTTCCAATGATTCTTTTTTCGCAAAACCGGGAACTCTTGTGGATTCTGGATGTTAACCGGTGTTTGGGGTTGAGTCGTTTGTCGTCTCGATTGAAAAGACTGGGGTTGTGCTGTGTATATGCGCAATGCTTCTTGAAATTTTTCACACCCTCTCCAAGAAGCAGCGTGATCCTTGTTACAATTAACACACGTCGGTTTATGGCCGCGAGGTTTATCGCAGTCTTTCGATAGGTGGTGTCCTGGACATCTTACGCAACGAGCTGGCAGGGTGCAATAATTGGCCGTGTGGAAAAACCTCTGGCACCTTTTACACTGCGGAGGTCCATCTTTATTCCTGTACGTTTCCACAGTGACTCTCGTATCGAGGATGTGTTTAATGTCATATATAGACTCACTTTCTGGTCCTGGCGGTAAGGAGACGCAGTAGACAGGTTGTGGGATCAATTTCTGTGTGGCGTCATCCCGTGATTTGAACTGAAACACAGTCGCATTGTGAAATCCCAATTGTCGTAATTCACTTTCTACATCTGTGTCCGGCACTTCTGCCGGCAGATATTTTATGACGACTTTTAACACTTTGTCTTTTGGATTCTGATGGGTATAGAACGGTATATGATGTGCATGGAAAAATTGTAAAGCGGCTCTGTGGTCTTCTATTGAGGCAAAATGATATTTAATGGAATCACCTTTATAGATTGCTTGTACTGGGCCCGTAATGTGTTTCTTAAGTTCTGTATTGAGCATCAGGTATTTTCCAGTGTATTGAATGGTTACGGGTGGGAGTTTCAACGACTTCTCCTTTGGCTGAGCCGCAGCAGTTGTGGATGCGCCCTGATTTGTCGTGGTAGTCGGTGCAGGTGCAGCCTCCTGATTGTCTGTATCTGCGCTCAAAGGAGCAAATTTGTTTGATGTAGTTACTACAGACTGTTTCTTAAGTGTTGCTGTGGGTAGCTGTGCATGTTTACGCTTAGTCCCGGACTTCACTTGTTGAAAACCTTGATTTGTGTCGTGTTCGTCAAGGTCCATGTCCTCAGGGCGGTTTTTCCCGTCCTGGGGGTCCTCTTCAGATGAGTCATCTGTGAGCCAGGGAAGCCCACATTGGGCTGCAAGTTCCATTGCTCTTAGGTCGCGGGCTCTGTGGTCCTTATTGGTAATGACCGAGTCCGTCTCTTGAACATGGTTGGTACTCGTTGCGGTTGGGTGGGGTATGTTGTCTAGCTGTGAGGAATGTCGTCTGTGAGACGATTGTCTATCCATGGAAGCGTCCCTGGTCGCAGATGCTGTTCTTGACCGTGAACCAGTCTTTTGCCTGGACACACAGCGGCTGTCCGTCCATGGACGGGCACCTGATACGTCACCATCGGCTAAGCTCAGCCTACTGCTGCCGAGTCCAGCAGCGGGGTTGTTCATGCCGAGACGGCCATCGAAAGTAACATCCGCGCTCGTTTGTGAACGCTCACCCCCAGAACCGGGGGTGGCGGAAACCGAAAACGAGTTCTGATCTATCGCTGAAACTGCGTACTACAGAAGAATCAGCAATAACAAGTAACGTTGTTCCGATCGGGTAATAACTACTAAACTACAAACTACGAACTATCGATACAGACGCGATGTTTACACTTCGAACTGTGTTGATGATGAACACATGCACTGGTCGGCCGATATTTACATCTAAACTTCCCACCTGTCACATGCGAGTACCTTTCATACAGTGACAAATATTGTACCCATCAAATATTTTTATGTATACCATAGGAATATACAGTACTTTTAGCACTAGACTACAACATTTGTTACATGTTTTAATGAGAACCCTAACAGACAAGCAAGTTTTATAATATAAACGCTCTAAGACAGTTTGGGATAGACGCTGGTTAGCACCATCTGACGACTGTACTTACTACTACAGCTATTTTTTTAAAATTGACATCATTTGATTTTTAAAATTGACATCATTTGATTTTATGATTTTGACTGTGAACAAATTATCAACAGATCATCAGTTTTATATAAGATATTTTAAAAGAGTTGCTGTATATATATATATATATATATATATATATATATATATATATATATATATATATATATATAAACACCAATTAGTACATATTTTTACTACCAATTATATATAAACAGTAAACGAGACTCATTAATAAAGAACAGTTTAAAGTTAAAATGCCTACTAAAATTACAATAAAATGTAACTTTCTCTACCATAAATATACATCATATAAATTTGTTATTTATATGAAACTTTAAAGAGGACGCCTTAGTAACAAATGACCCTTGCTGACGTCAACTGTGTAAGGATTGTAACAGCTGCGTCAGTACAAACGCAACCTCCTACATGGAGGTCGAGATATTTTAAGTTTTTTAATTTATTTTATGGTATGCATTTTTATCATTGACTATAACTGAAACTTGTACAATTAGCTTATAATCTGACATGCATGTTATTCTAACTGGCCCTTTTGTATTTATTTTAGCATTGATAATGACCACACAGTGGTCGAAATCCGGATTTGCCAACAAATAAAGAATTTATATTTATGACGACTGATTGCTGAATAATTACCACAAATTATGAGCAACGCTTGCGTGTAGGCAGAATATGCTTTCATCGTTGAGAACCAGGGTTCGTGATTCAAAGTGAACCGCCAACGGAAAAATTGAGCATGAGTAGAAGATGGGTTAGAGGTGTACATGCCCATAGTCTCATTGCCAGTAACATGTTGGCAACAGTTCATGTTGACACTTCTGGGCTCACAAACCCTGTTATTTGTTTCATAGTAGCTGTATGACCTGCCACTGCTGCCCTTACAAAATGTTCAAGTGGGACTGAAGACCATGCTGTTCAGTCCACTTAAAAATTCCAACCATCAAACAACTAAAATGTTCAAATGTTTGTAATCCTAAGCGACAAAACTTCTGGGCTCATCGGTATTTTGACATACAACGAAACTTACGCTAAGGTCAACACCATATCCATGCACCACAGAAGACTCGAACCTCTGATGGGGAGTGGCAGCGCAATCCTTAGCATGGCCACACGGCCTTGCCCTTAAGCTGAGTTTATAACCCAAGGTCCACGAAAGACTTGTGGTGGTTTGGTAGTGTGCTGTTTCTCATAAAGCTGTGTGGGACCTGTTTATAGGTGCAGCTGAGACAGTGGGCCCTCCTCAGCTGCGGCTGCACTTCCAAACCTGTTACATGGCGGCTAATGGGGCTGTTCGGTGGCCATTCGTCTGGCCGCTAGGTGGGAACAGGGTGCTCAAGGTCACTGCAGCTGAACAGCCTGCTGTGTGAGTGACGAGCAGAGCCTCTGCTAAATCACAGCGGTTGCTCCGTCGAGGAGGAACCACAGTCTATAAATACAAAAAAACCGCGCACCACATGACAGTGTGCACTTTGTCTGGCCACCAGGTGGGAACTGGATCCTCAAGGTCACTGTGGCTGAACCACCTGCAGCATGAGTGACGAGCGGAGCCTCCGCAAAATCACAGTGGTTGCTTTGCCACGGGCTATAAACACAGCCTAACCGTATGACGATCTTGGCAGGTGTGCACTACATGGACATCCATAAACTCGTCTACCGATTTGACAATGTTGATTCCTTCCAAACTTGCTCAGTTGACTGTAGAAAGAACAACTGCGCCTCTGTGGCGCCTGTTAGCTTCACACTGAGCCTGATGTCTGTGAACATGTCCTATTAAAGAATAAACACAGACAGCACGCTGATAGCTATGTCATGACGATAACTATTGGTAGACAACGTTGAAACCATTATCAGTATGCGTACTATCCCTCCCCTGAGATGGCTTCTACCATCATCGAATTAAAATCGACAATGTCTTCCTATTTGTACTATTTTTTTTTTTTTTTTTTTTTTTTTTTTTTTTTTTTTTTTTTTTTGGTATTGTAGTCTCTACGGTACTGAAGCGAAACTTTTCGGCAAAAGACTGTAGTTTGTTTCATTGTTATCGCTATTGATACTTCTTCTGATTAAGTAGAGTTTCCCGGCGTATTAGTTGTTGATACTCATGTTGGGTTTCTAGCTGGTTTGTAGTCATCTTGACACAATATTTCTGCTGACCACCTGGCCGCCATCACCAGATTATATGGATGCTGCTGAGTCTCGTGGGAAACTGAAGTGTTGCCGTGACCGACGGCCTTATATACGCCGTGAAGTACTAAGGGCGCATGCGCCAGAGAGTAGTGAATGCATCCACTGCTGCAAGTAGCCAGTGCAGCGCCTCAGTGGATAAAACTGGCAGGAACGATGTATCACTTACATGCACTAGTTGTTACAGGTGGAGAAAAGAGTGCGATGTTTTTTAAGATCAGACAAAACCGGAGTCCACATGTTACTTAGAGGGAACCCTTTATCTCGATTTATTAAATCGTCCGCCAAGCTAATCTCAATCGATCCCTTTAAAATGCATTCCCAATAGCGAGATGCAGAAGCAAGTACACGTGTTTCGTCTGCAGTAGCGGAGCATTGTCTAACCGAAGGACACAGAATGAAGTATGACGAAACACGTGTACTTGCTTCTGCATCTCACTATTGGGAATGCATTATAAAGGAATCGAATGAGATTAGGTTGGTGGACGATTTAATAAATCGAGGTAAGGGGTTCCCTCTAAGTAACATGTGGAATCCGGTTTTGTCTAATATTAAAAAAAAAAAAAAAAAAAAAAAAACCAACAACAAAACATCGCACTCTTTTCTCCACCTGTGACAACTTGTGCATGTAAGTAATACATCGTTCCTGCCAGTTTTCTCCACTGAGGCGCTGCACTGGCTGCTTGCGGCAGAGGACACAGCCGTGATTCTGGCGCACGCACCGTTAGTACTTCGCGGCGTATATAAGTTCGCCGATCACGGTAACACTTCAGTTTCCTACGAGACTCAGCAGCATCCATATCACCTGAAGATGGCGGCCACGCGGTCCGCAGAAATATTGTGTCAAGATCCGGCTGGAAACCCGACATGAATATCAACAATTGATACTTCTTATTTTTTGTCAACAGACTGCAGTGTGACTTAACTTATTCACTAGTTTACAGAACTTTTGTTCAATGCATAATGCTTCCCAGTGTGCGGTTCTTCCTTGTGCCGTCATAAGATATTACGGTGTTACAGATGGTGAAAACTCGCGCCACAAGCAGCCAACTTGGGGGCGCTGCAATGGAGCACCATGAAGGAGTGAGTGTACTGTAGCTACAGTGCCTACACATTAGTTTGTTGTGGCTCTTACAGTGGGTTTACGAGTAATTTGAAAGAGGCTCAAGGTTATTAGCATATGTGTACTGGTCGCACAGGTAAAAATGTGCGCCGCTAGTCTGTTGTGGCTTACTACGGTGCCGAGGATTTTTTTGCTTGGATCAGCATGTGTTGTTGTGCTTAAACTGGTTCTCACATTCTAACTGGTTTTGTGGTGGTTGTACAGTGGCACTGGAGTTAATTTAACTAGCACTGCATACATTGCGTCATATAAATGGGAACTTGCTTTGTAGCTGTCATGAAATTTCGAGTCCCCAGCTAATTTAGTGTCATGCTTTTGGTGTTTATAACAAATATCCGTGGCTGATAGTATTTTGGATTATTTAAAATTGGCCAGTACACTGTAAGTTATGTGCATTCTAAATTTCATATTGTACTTATGATTTTTCCGAATTTGGTAACCTAAGCTTTAGGGATTTAAGTGCTCATGTATGGAGAGATAACCTTATTACAGGGTTGTGGTCGTTTACCTGCGCTTGTGTTTCCTTTTGTTTAAAATAAAAAAAAAAGTTTGCTAAAATAGCCACTGCCCATTGCACAGTTGTTTAAAAATGAAATTATTTTGTTGAATGAAAGTGATTGCCTTTTGTTGGCTCGAAGGCTTTTTTTATATTAAAGACTATGTTGTACAGCAGTAACGTCTTATGATACAATTGAAATATGTGTTTCTTTATTAACATGAAGTATTTAATGATTCATTGTGTGGACTGAATATAAACTATCAACCTTTTGGAACTGTTACGTTGAATAAAATTGTTACTACTTTGGATAAAATAAAAGTTCAGAATTTTGTTTAAAATTAAAAAAATTAAAGTAGTATTACAAGGGGCAGGGACTTCTCACACTTCAACCCGGTCCTACCACTTCCTCTACCGGCACATTCCTATCAATCCTTTTATCAGCTGATTATATCGACCGCAAAATGAGGTATTATAGAAACCAGTCATGACATACTGAAGCTTCTTGGCGATCATGACTTGCTACTTCAATTCCTCGCAAGCTATACATAAGGTACCTTTTTGTTGAACATTACATGTACATGTTGGCATTCGAAAGCCCTTGAAAAGACGATTGCAGTGATACAATGAGGTGACATTGAATCTTTTGGCTAAGGCATGCGGTTTACCTGTTAAAGGAAACTGTTTTTACCGAAAAATGTTCGTATTGGAGTTTAGAGGCTCCGTGGCGAGAGGCTGTTGAAATGTTGCCTTAAAGCATCGCCATACTTTTCTTGCTCGCGGTTTCTGGTTGTATTAAATTCCACTCCCGCATACCGCCCACCCCCCTCCTACTCCATCCGTACTTCTTTGTCACCTCCATACACTGGCAGTCAGTTTGAGCCAGAGCCCGAAAGACACCTCAAAAGATATCATTCTGTTAGTAGTAGATGTGTCATGACAGACTTAGTTTCTAAGCTCAACAGATGATGAAAGGGCACAACAGACATTCTCGCTTTTGGAGATGGCTGGCTGCCGATCGAGCGAACGGCCCGGAGCCACAGACCCAAACACAAGTAAACAGAGTCAGTGGCGCGTAAGCGTGAGTCTCCAACTTCACGCGAAAGGCAGTGAGATGCACGACATAAGTAAGTAACATAAAATGTCGTTGCTAAAGAAAAAAATCACCAAACAAAACCAACAGTTGTTGTTGTTGTTGTTATGGTCTTCAGTCCGGAGACTGGTTTGATGCAGCTCTCCACCCTACTCTATCCTGAGCAAGCCTTTTCATCTCCTCGTAAGAACAGCAACCCACATCCACTTGAATCTGCTTACTATACGCGTCTCTTGGTCTCCCTCTGCGATTTTTACCCCACACACTTCCCTCCAATGCTAAATTTACGATTCCCCGATGTCTAAGAATGTGTCCTACCAAGCGATCCCTTCTTTTAGTCAGGGTATGCCAAAAATTCCTTCGCTCACCAATTCTGTTCAGTACCTCTTCATTAGTTATGTGATCTACCCACCTAATCTTCAGCATTCTTCTGTAGCACCACATTTCAAAAGCCTCTATTCTCTTCCTGTCAGCACTGCTTATCGTCCATGTTTCACTCCCATACAAGGCAACACTCCACACAAATGCCTTCAGAAAAGACTTCCTTACCCTTAAATTAATATTCGATGTTAGCAAATTTCTCTTTTTCAAAAATGCTTTTCTTCCCATTGCCATTCTGCATTTTATATCCTCTGTACTGCGACCATCGCATGTTATTTTACTACCCAAGTAACAAAACTCATCCACCACCTTCATTGTTTCGTTACCTAATCTAATTCCTTCAGCATCGCCTGATTTTCTAAGACCGCATTCCATTATTTTTGTTTTGCTCTTGTTAATGTTCATTTTATATGCTCTCTTCAACACGCTTTCCATTCCATTCAACTGCTCTTCCAGGTCCTTCGCTGTCTCTGACAGAATTACAATGTCATCAGCAAAACGCAATGTTTTTATTTCTTCCCCCTGAACTTTAATCCCTATTCCAAATTTTTCCTTGCTTTCCTTCACCGCCTGCTCGATGTACAAATTGAATAACATTGGAGAAAGGCTACAACCCTGTCTTACTCCCTTCCCAACTGATGCTTCCCTTTCATGCCCTTCGAGTCTAATAACTGCGGTCTGGCTGTTGTACAAGTTGTAAATAACTCTCCTTTCCCTGTATTTTACCCCTGCTGATTTCAGAATTTGGAAGAGTGTATTCCAGTCAACATTGTCAAATGCTTTCTCCAAATCTACAAAAGCTAAAAATGTTGGTTTGCCTTTCCTTAATCTATCTTCTAAGATTAGACGTAAAGTGAGTATTGCCTCCCGGGTTCCTACGTTCCTCCTGAATCCAAACTGATCTTCCCCGAGGTCAGCTTCTACCAGCTTTTCCATTCTCCTGTAGACAATTCGTGTTAAAATTTTGCAACCATGACTTATCAAACTGATGGTTCTGTAATTTTCACACCTGTCTGCGCCTGATTTCTTTGGAATGGGTATTATTACATTTTTCTTAAAGTCTGAGGGCATTTCGCCTGTCTCATACATCCTACACACCAGTTCAAATAGTCTTGTCATGGCTGGCTCTCCCAGAGACTTTAGTAGCTCTGAGGGTATTTCATCTACTCCTGGGGCCTTGTTCCGACCTAGGTCTTTCAAGGCTCTGTCAAATTCATCTCTCAGTATAGTATCTCCTATTTCATCTTGATCTACTTCCTCTTCCCTTCCTACAACATCGTCTCTAAGTTCATTTCCTTTGTAGAGCTGCTCTATGTACTCTTTCCAACTTTCAGCTTTCGCTTCTATGCTGAGAACTGGTTTCCCATCTGAGTTCTTGATATTCGTAGAGTTGCTTTTCTTGTCCCCAAATGTCTCTTTTATTTTCCTGTAGGCAGTATCTACTTTTCCCCTTGCTATACATTCTTCTACAGATTTACATTTGGCTTCTAGCCACTCCTGCTTAGCCATTTTGCACTTCCTGTCAATCTCATTTTTTAGACGTCTGTACTCCATTTTCCTGTTTCATTTACTGCATTTTTATATTTTCTCCTTTCATCAATTAAATTTAGTATTTCCTGTGATATCCAAGGATTTTTTGTAGGTCTTGCCTTTCTACCTATTTTGTCCTCCGCTGCCTTCACTATTTCATCTCTCAATGCTACCTATTCCTCTTCTACTGTTTTATTTCCCCCTGTTTCTGCCAATTGTTGCCTAAATCTCCCTCTGAAATTCTCCAGAACATCAGTTTCCTTTAATCTATCTAAGTCCCATCTCCTTATTTTCCTACCTTTCTGCAGTTTTTTCAGCTTCAGCCTACAGTTCATGACTAACAAGTTATGGTCAGAGTCTATATCTGCCCCTGGGTATGTCCTGCAGTTTGTAACCTGGTTCCGGTACCTATGTTTTACCATTATAAAATCTATCTGATATCTTCCGGTGTCTCCTGGTCTCTTCCATGTATACAACCTTCTTTTGTGATTCTTAAACCACGTGTTTGTTACGATTAAATCATGTTCCGTGCAAAATTCTACCAGGCGACTTCCTCTTTCATTCCTCCTGCCCAGTCCATATTCACCTATTATTTTTCCTTCTCTTCCTTTTCCAACTACCGAATTCCAGTCTCCCATCACAATTAAGTTTTCCTCTCCCTTAATTGTCTGAAGAATTTCCTTTAGCTCCTCATATATTTCTTCGATCTCCTCATCATCGGCAGAGCTAGTTGGCATATAAACCTGTACTACTGTTGTCGGTGTTGGCTTCGTATCTATCTTGACAATGATAATGCGATCACTGTGCTGCTCATAGTAGTTTACCCGCATTCCTATTTTCTTATTCATTATCAGTCCTACTCCTGTGATACCCCCAACTGATTTTGTATTTATAATCCTGTACTCACCTGACCAGAAATCCTGTTCATCCTGCCACCGAACTTCACTAATCCCACTATATCTAACTTCAACCTATCCATATCCCTTTTCAAATTTTCTAATTTTCCTACCCGATTAAGGGATCTAATATTCCACGCTCCGATCCGTAGAATGCCAGTATTGTCTTTCCTGATGACATCCTCCTGAGTAGTCCCCGCCCGGAGATCCGAATGGGGGACTGTTTTACCTCCGGAATATTTTACCCGAGAGGATGCCATCATCATATGTTCATACAGTAGAGCTGCATGTCCTCGGGAAAGATAACGGCTGTAGTTTCCTCTTGCTTTCAGCCGTTCGCAGTAGCTGTGTGGCAAAGCCACATTAGCTGATGTTACAGTTAGCAACGACAAATACGAAAACTCTTCTAGAAGTATCCTTGTGCAAACCTCATACAAGGACAAAAATACCTCATAAAAAAAATAAAATAAAAAAAATGGCTACTGAAGTTACTCCCGCTGACTGGGTGGCCTCAGTCCCGTGAAGGGTCACTAGGCAATAAGTGTGTACTGAATTTTAGAAGATAAGTAATAGTTTCCGAAGAAACGTCCAAACATAACGACGGATTCCGCCCGTAAATAATGGGAATTGTTGAAAACAGTAGATTGGCAGGGCGGGATTGAAATAGGTCAAAACAAAATAAGCAGTCTCGCATATGCGGATGACTTAGTTTAATGGCAAATTCGATTGAAAGGTTGCAAACTAATATTTCAGAGCTCGATCAGAGGTGCAAGGATTATGATATGAAGATCAGTATCTCCAAAACGAAAGTAATGTATGTGGGAAAGAGATCAAACAGATTGAGTGCCAGATAGGAGGAAAAAAGTTTCAAGTATCTGGGATGTATTTTCTCACAGGATGGCAACATAGCGAAAGAACTGGAATCGAGGTGCATCAAAGCTAATGCAGTGAGTGCTCAGCTAAGATCTACTCTCTTCTGCAAGAAGGAATTAAGTACCAAGACTAAGTTAGCAGTGCACCACTCTATCTATCGACCAACTTTGTTGTATGGGAGTGAAAGTTGGGTGGATACAGGTTACCTTATTCATAAGGTAGAGGTTACAGATATGAAAGTAGCAAGAATGATTGCAGGTACTAGTAGATGGGAGCAATGTCAGGAGGGTGTCCATAATGAGGAAATCAAAGAAAAACTGGGAATGAACACCATAGATGAAGCAGTTACAGGGAACAGACTGAGATGGTAGGGTCATGTTACACGTATGGGAGAAGCAAGGTTACCTAAGAGACTCATGAGCTCGGCAGCGGAGGGTAAGAGGAGTCGAGGTAGATCAAGAAGAAAGTACTTATATTCGGTGCAGAATGATTTTCAAGTAAAAGGCTTAACATCAGACGAGGCATCAATGTTAGCATTGAATAGAGGATCATGGAGGATTTTTATTAGAGGTACTTTGCTCCAGACTGAACGCTGAAAGGCATAATCAGTCTCTGATGATGATGATGATGATGATGATGATGAATTACTCACCTTTGTCAGTAATATTCGCGCACTTGAAACCGCAGGTGGCAAAATCCCCAGTACTAATGCGCTCGGCTTCACGTCGCTTCGGTCCCAGGTAGTGGCAATATTGATCACCTGTCCTTCTGCTGTCACCATCAACGTTGGACTTGCCGTGTGTATGGCTAGCGCATGCAGTGCTTTCATTAGGCTGAGAGTGGCAGTCTTAGGCGATTCGAAGCAGTTCCGGACCGTAAGATGAGAATTACCTGAAAGTAACGTAACCACAAATGTAAAGACAGCTTGTTCACTGGATTCGAAAGGATATAATCACCGGATACATTAAAACCGATATGAGGCAATCAGTTCAGCGCAGAGTGCCAAAACCGTAGTCTCTTCTTCCGCGAAAAGGTGAGATGGAGAAGTGAACTAGGTGAATTCCAGTATTCTTACAGATTTCAATCGAAATGTCCATTGGATCATGATCTACTGTGGAGACAATGGAAGAAATGTATCACTTAGTTTTCAAAGAAACGCCACAATTTTTACCGCAAATATGTGTCACTTTAAGTAAATTGTGCCTTTCCTAGATTTAACCCTTTTATCTTCCTGAGACTTGGTGTCCATTATAATGTAACACAGTTAATTCGAGACCTTTGTTCCGAAAATATTGAAAATTTACAGCCAATATTTTTACATTTCAAGTGAATTTAAGCATCATGATTTCGATACTGGTGTGTCAACCTCAATCCAACCTGGAGAAAAAGACAACAAAACAAGTGGATTTCTACAATTTTCCACACGATAACGCAGCTCCAGAGGGGACGCTCATCTCTAAACCATAGGACCCGATCAATTCTGGAATAATGCCGCAAATTGTAAGCTCTGCTTCTACCTCACGCGCAATGCCAGTAGACTTCTCCCACTCCACCAGCCGCTCGTGTAAACTGAGAGTGGCCTCAGAATTTAAGCGACATGGATACTTGATGCCGAAGTGAGGCACAACATGCAGACGTCCAGAAAGCGTGTGGATCGCACTGTCCACGTCTGTTTCGGTGTTATGGAGGGCAGACCTGCTTTCCAGTGCGGTCGGTCAGGTGTAAATACTTGGCTTTGTAAAGTTTATTTTAACGATTAATCACACCGAGTTCAGCAGTCATGGGGGCCGACATGATGTCCGGTGCGATGCTTCAAGGGTAAGTAGTTTTATTTATAAAGAGCGTTTGAAATATGTTCTCAATAATTTGCCGTGTCAGAAAGAGATTGTTTTAATGCGAGAATGATTTGTAAACTGTGCAGTTTATCGACATCTGCATTAATGAGCAGGCGTATGGCATCAACGAATGTTTATTGCGTTACAGTCTTGGGGTAAAGCGCTCTACTACAAATAGAAAGATCGCGGGTTCGAAACCCGGTCGAACCTCGGATTTTTTTTTCAGTCTGCACTTTAACCCATCCTTCACCTGTCAATGATGTGAGGAGTAGCCAGAAACGACACGTGGTTCGGATTCCACGTTAAGCTGTAGGTCCCCTTTCCGCGGTCGGATGACTGAGGCAGGCTATGGTAACGCAAGTCGCCGAAGTGGCGTCCACCAGACCAATGAGCCACACGAAATTGTTATTATTCAGCCACAAGATAAGTTCCTCGCTCAGTATTCTTTACAGGCTCAAGCTCACGAACCAACGATCCACTTGTTGCCTTCTGCTGTTGGGACACAACTTTGGGAGATTGCAGATTGGTGGATGTTGTGACGGTACGGTCCCTATAGTAACGTTTTTTTTTTTTTTTTTAATAAATTTTGCACTTCAGCGCAACCGCTGCCGTGGCGACCTATTTGTCAAGCGTCGCTCGTCGACCAACGGTCTAGCCTCTTCCGGACGGCGAGAACCATGTGGCGCAGGAAAACCCAGCCAGAAAGCCGGTTATGAACACAGTAGCTACACCATCGTGGTGGAGATCCAGACATTGTTACGATAATTCCAAATGTCAGTTATAAAATTATAGCTCACGAATCGATTAAGAAACTGGAAAGCCATTAGTACCAAATGTAAAAGACTAGAAAGTATACACTTGATGTCGCGCTTAAGTTTTGAATTATTCAACATTAAACAATTTCTAACAGTTCATACTGTAAAATTTTGTAACTAAATAAACACTGAACCGGTTTAAGTAAACGAATTGGCAGTAGATAGGGTTCACACACATCTATCGAACAGTGATTCCATTTTTATTGTAACTTTTAGCAAATTTGATTTATGTTCTAAAATGTGTTTTTCGTACATATACTTAGTGATTTAAGCGCCACTGCGGGTTAGCCGCGCGCATTGGAGCGCCCTGCTGCGGTGCGCGCGGCCGTCCGCCGTCGGAGGTTCGAATCCATCCACGGGCATGGATGTTTGTGTTGTCCTAAGGTTAGTTTACCTTAGTTTATGTAGTTTGTAAGCTACGGACTGATGACCACGCAGTTAAGTCCGATAGATTAAAAGAAAAAGTGATTTAAGCTTTACAATTTATTTAATTAGTCAAGGTAACGGTATCAGTTATGAATGACGATAGGTACAAAATTATTATTAACCATATTTTAGCAATAGTAACGATCTTTTCGACTAAATGTGTATTTTAGAGGAAGGCTATCGTATGTAGAGAACACCTGATTACAGCAATTGAATGACAAAATTTACTCTCTAATTCATGTATAACATTTCTAAAGCGAGATGTACGATTTAACGTATTTTGTCAGTTCAAATTAAATTAGAAATAACGCATAGAAAATATGGTAGGAAAGGCGATCCAAAGACTACCTTTCATTGGTAGATAATTTACAAGGCACAACAGTGCTACTAAAGAAAATGCCTACACCACACTTGAGCGTCCTTTTTTGGAGTATTGCTGCGCATTGTGGGATCACCACCTAGTGGGACTGACGGACGATTTAAAGAAAATTCACAGAAGGGCAGCTCTTTTTGTATTATCGCGATGTAGGGGAGAGAATGTCACGGAAATGAATCACAATTTGCGATGGAAATCATTAAAAGAAAGGCGTTATTTGTTGCGACGAGATCTATTTGCAAAATTTCTTTCACCAACTTTCTCTTCCGAATGCGAACATATTTTGTTAGGACCCTCCTACAAAGGGAGACATGATCATCAGAAGAAAATAAGGAAAAGCAGATCGAAAACTGAAAGATATAGGTGTTCCTTTTTTTTTCGCGGGCCATTAGAGAATGGAACTGTAGAGAAACATCGCAAAAGCGGTGAGTTGCTGTGTATCTATGCAGATGTAGATGTATGGTATAAATACCGGCATTCTGAATTGGGGCAGTCAGAGCCATCCTTGAAGTAACTGGTGTCGCGCCCTGGAAGTCACCTAGCGATATAGAGAGCAAATGTTTCAAGTGTCGGTTGTCGGACTTCAATTTTTTATACATTTATTTATATTTACCTCGTTCAGACTCTAACCCGGACTTCTAAATTTTATCGGAGGTTTGATGCACAGACGCTATTATTACGTATCTACTATGTCGAATTGTCAGTTTTTTCCCCACTTTCGGTTGATTCTTCGGACATGTGGTTGTTTGTCACTCATTGACTCAGAACATTATTTTTAAAATTTTCAAGGAGTTGAACTCCGAGTTTTATTTCGGATTTCTTGTCGTATTTCGCTTTGTGTATTTCGTTAAACCGAGATTACGCTAGCTCATTTGTGATTTCGCTGAGACGAGGCAGCATTTTGCCCTGTGTTATTCAACAATTTTCCGTAGCAATTGATTGGTGAAACGAACACTGTTTTTATAGTATAGGCGTGTATGTGATGAGTAAATGGTTGGTCCCTAGTAAAGAAACATAGCTAGACATTTAGTTAAGAAATCGAACAATTTTTATAATGGTTACTAACGAAGACAGCTTTTTTTTAATTGGATCACCTGTTTCGATGCTACTTTGGGATCGATGGCGAGCTTACCAATAGGACTCTTTCCAATGATTACTGCAGTGCAGTAAAATTACTTTCTTATTAGGTGTAGCGTGCTGACGTCGCCCAAGTGGCCACAAGCTGCTGATTGTGTACTACAAATTGTTGGCTGTCAGCCGCGTTTACCATCTGCATAATAAATTATGGGTATGAGGTCAATCTGATACGCAAAACACTGTTCTTACATATATAGCTGTGAAAATCAAAATACTCAGAAATGTTTGTAAACCTTATGGGACTTAACTACGGGGTCATCAGTCCCTAAACTTACAAACTACTTATGAACTACTTACGAACTAGGACGGCACAAATATCCATGCCCGAGGGGGCATTCGAACCCCCGACCGTAGTGGCCGTGCAGACCGTGACTGAAGCGCCTCAGTCCCCTCGACCGCGGCCGGCTCAAAATACTCAGTTTTAGTACAAACCTATGTGTGAATATTAGACCTAAAACGTGTGTCTTATTTCTGGTTATTACCTTGGTTTTACATTTTGTGGTCATGTAGGATACTAACACGTTAGTTCTAGTATGAAACGTAAATTTAGTGAGCAGATGTATGTCGATCATTAGCCTGTATTGCCTAATACTTACAGTTCCTTTTGGGACACACCTCATCATCTACGTTTTTGCGTACAACACACAAGCAATACCCATATGTATGAGACTTTTTTTCTTTCGCCATTACTTCACACTTTGGGAAAATCGACTGTGAACGCTTTATTACGCGCTCCTACTAGTCGGCCTTCATTAGTTAACACATTAAGAGAGCTATAAGGAAATAATGACACAAAGATAACACGTACACACACACACATGCAGAGAGAGAGAGAGAGAGGGAGCAAATAAATAAAATTCAAATCCACCGCCATTCCGACTGGAGAACAAATGAAGATCGACTAGTAGGTGCACGTAATAACGAAGCGTACTCAGTCGAAATTGAAGAAGTGTAAAGTGATGGTAAAAGAAAAAAGTCTGAGAAATATGTCTATTGCTCCTACAGCTACATAAATACTCCGCAAACTACAGTAAAGTGTCTGGTGGAGGGTACACTGTACCACTACTAGGCATTTCCTTTCCTAATCCACTCACAAATAAAACAAGGGAAGAAACAATGTCTATATGCCTCTGTACGAGCCCTAATTTCTCTTATCTTGCCTTTGTGGTCATTACGCGAGATGGAAGTAGGCGGCAGAAAGTTCGTTCTACACTCAGCTTCTGATTCCGGCTATCTAAATTTCCTTGGCATAATTTCTCGAAAAGAACGTCGTCTTTTCTCCAGTGATCCCCATTTGAGTTCTCGGAGCATTTCCGTGACACTCGCGCATTGGTCTAAGCTACCAGTAACGAACCTAGCTGCTCGCCTCTGAACTGCTTCCATGTCCTCCTTTGAAATGATCTGCTGCAGGTCCCAAACACGATCAATACTCAAGACGTGGTCATACAAGCTTTTTATACACGGTCTCCTTTACATATGAAGTACATCTTCCCAAAATTCTCCCAATAAACTGAAGTGGGCTGTCTGCCTTACTCACAACTGTTCTTACATGTTCGTTCCGTTTCATGTCGCTCTGCAATGTTACGCTTAGATATTTGATCCAAGCGACTGCATCAAGACGCTCACTGCTAATGCTGTATTCGAACATAGGATTGTTTCTCTTACTCATGTGCATCACTTTACATTATTCTACATTTCAAGTTAGCTCAAAATCAAAATGTTCAAATGTTTGTAAATCTATCGGACCAAATTGCTTGGTCATCAGTCCGTAGGTTACAAACTATCCAAACCTAGGTAAACTAACCTAAGGACAAACACACACACCCATGCCCCAGGGAGGACTCGAACCTCCACGGCGAGCAACCGCGCGCTCCTCAGCGAGACGCTTTAGACCGCTCGGCTACTCCACCGCGGCTCAAAGCTAGCTGCCATTCTTCACACCAACTAGAAATTTTGTCTAAGTCATACTGAATGCTACTACAATCAGTTAAAGACGACAACCTCCCATTCACTACAGCATCATCAGCAAGCAGCCGCAAATTACAAGTTTATCTATCAGATCATTAATAGAGATAGAAAATAATAGCGGTCCTATCACACTCTCCTGGGGCACGCCTGACGATACACTCGCCTCTTATTAACACTCGCCTTCGAGAACAACGTACTGCTTTCTGTTACTTAAGAAGTCAGATACCTGTGAACCTGTGTGTTCGTATCTCCGTTAGTAGTCTGCATTCAAATGCTCTTTGAAATCGATAAAAACACAATCTGCCTGTTGCACTTCATCCATGGCTCGCAAGATGTCATGTGAGAAAAGAGCGAGTTTCATACAAACTATGTTTCCTAAACCCGTGCTGATTCATAGTAAGAAGCTTTTCCGTCTCAAGGAAATTTACTATATTCGAGCTGAGAATATGCTCTAAAATTCTGTAGGAAAAAGATGTCAACGATATCGGCCTTTAATTATGTGGGTTAGTTCTTTTACCTTTCTTATAAACGGGAGTCACCTCTCCTGTTGCAATCACTTGGAACTTTGCGCTGAATTAAAGAATCGCGATAAATGCAAGCTAAGTGAGAGGCCATTGCCGCAGAATACTCTTTGTAAAACCGAACTGGTATTCCATCCGGACCAGGAGACTTTTCGTATTTAGGTCTCTCAGCTGCTTCTCTACACCGGAAATACCTATTACTATGTCCTCCATTTGGGAGTTATTGCATTGATCAAATGATGGTACGTTTGTACGGTCCTCATGTGTGAAAGATATCGTAAACGTAAATTTATAACTTCAGCTTTCCGTTTGATTTCTTCTATTACTGCCCCGGAATGATCAACCATTGACGATTTTGGGCTTTGACCTTCTTATCGATTTCACATAGGACCAGAAGTTTTTTGGATTTTCGGAGAGGTCTTTTGCTAAGGTATGGCTGTGGTAATAATCGTATGCCTCACGCATCGACCTTTTTATAGTATCACGAATCTCTACTTACTTTTGCATGCCATAATTTGTGTGTTTCTATTGAACCGAAAGTGCAATTATTATACCATCGTAGATTTTTGCATCCTTAATCGACTTCATAGGCACATAATTTCTCTAATCCTTGATTTACAATGCATTTAAATTTAGTCCAAAATTCCTCTACGTCCATTTTACCGGAATTGACGATGTCCATTTATTTTCTAAGTGTGATGCTAACAATTCTTTTTATCGGCTGTTTCTAACAAAACCACGCTCCTAGCCTTCTTGACTGTTTAATTATGTTCGGTCACCATTGACGCTTAGTTATCATTATCACTAACTCCCGTCTCTACACTGACATCGCTAATTAGGTCGGGCCTGTTGTGTGTGTTTTGTGCCGAAACGCAGAAGAGAAATAGCGTGTTAACTCGTCAGAATGTCCACACTGATTATTTGATTGCAGATGACAATGCTACCATTGACTACGTAAAAAGGATCCTTCATGACCACGAAAGGTAAAACCAAGGTAATAACCAAAAATAACACATATGACTTTCAGGCTTAATATTCACACATAGGTTGGTACTAATACAATATATTTTGCTTTTCACAGCAATAAATGATCGCCCAGAGGTGCTGAAACATGTTTTGGTGAAAAGTAAAAATAGAGTTTTGTATATAAGGTGGGCTTCATACCCAGAATTTTTGACTGAATACACGGAAATCATAAGGGCTGAACATCCAAAATGATGAACACCACACAATAAATGTTCTCAAATTAATTATGTTTCACTAACATCGAGATGGGTCTGAAGGTTCCTAGCTTCATCCTGAGGGCGTAGCAGTCTTTCCTAGGCCCCTAGATACAGACGGGCAAGGGGCCATTTTAGTAAAATATGGGTACTAAACTGTAGTCGTGACAAATGGACACCAGCAATGTCTTCAGAACTATGGGAGGTGAGTTAAAACATTTCTAGTTACGCATAATTTCCACTCGTTGTAAACGACAGGTTTTCAACACGTTTTTTTTAGCGAATGGTCCGACGCTATCATCTTTTGTTAGAGACTTTTAATTATACGTATACTGGCGGTAACAAACGATATCCACATACAATTACAATACTAATTACTCTTACATTATGCATACTTTTTTCTTACGTGTGGCTCGGTAGCACAGTGGTAGAGTGACAGAATACTAATCGAAAGGTGGCGGATTCCGCCCCATTCAGTCCTAGGATTTTTATCTGTCACTTCTTTCACCTCTGGCAAGGTTGCTGATGTGAAAAATGCCGAGTTGCGTCGTTGTTTGGAATCCACATTGAAATATAGGTCTCCATAACCAACACAACCTATATACACAGCAGTCCATGTCACGTAACACCGACCAGGCCGCGACCGCCAGCTTACTGGCTGGCCGCTACGAGGCAGTTGGTTTTGTCCCAGTGGCCAGCCAGTCAGCTGGCGGTCTCGGCTTGGTCGGTGTGACGTGACCCGGGCTGTTTTAAGGTCTTGTATCTAGACGGTTTTGCTATAACTGGCTGGGTAAGTCAGAAGGTCGGAGAGAAGCAACTGTATCTGTAAATCACCTTCAAACAGGACCATACCTAGTAAGATACCTGCTGATTTTTTTAAAAATTTATTTATTTATTTATTTATTTTTACTGATTATAGTGACTTAAATGGCTCGTCTTTGTAAATGGTCTTTGAAACTACTGCGTTGATAAAATGACTGAACTTCTGTGAGCCTAAGACATAGCTATCTTGTAGTTTACTGGCAAAGTCTCTTGCCTCCCATTGAGACCGTTTTTATTCGCCTATTGAAGGGAATTGGTTTATAATCAGATGCGTGATTTTTCTCGTAAGTCATGATCTATATCTTGACGACTACGTTGTTTATTATTAATTTATTGATAAACCAATCTTTAGATTCACTTTAAATACAGTCAATTTAAGCAAAATACAGCTGATGGAAAAGTTTGAATCTGACAGCAATATCAACCATTTTCAATGTTGCTAATCCTCCACCTCTAATCCAAGACAGAGAACTTGCTTCCAATGTCTACGAGGCGCGTCCAGAAAGTAAGTTCCGTTTGGTAATAAAATGAAATTGTACACAGATACAGAAGAAATTTTTATTGCACAAAATTCTACAACTCTTAAACTACTTTTCCACATAACTGCCGAAATTTTGTAGGCACTTGTCACAGCGTGCCACAAGTTTTTGCATGCATCTTTCACAGAAGGTTGCCGCCTGTGTATTAACCACGTGGTAACAGGTGTTTATCATCGTTGAAGTGTTGGTCACCAAGGACAGATTTTAGGTGTAAGAAGAGATGAAAGTCGCTAGGAGAGAGGTCCGAGCTGAATGGAGGATGATCAAACTGGTCCCGTTGAAATTTCCGTAAGAATTGTTTGGTCATATTCGGTGTGTGAGGTCAGGCATTATCGTGAAAAAAAAAAGAAAGACAGAAAAAAAACTTTTGACAGTAATCCTCTTCTTACACCTAAAATCTGTCCTTGGTGGACAACACTTCAACGATGAAGACGAGCTGAAAGAACATGTTACCACATGGTTGAATACACAGGCAGCAACATTCTATGAAAAAGGCACACAAAACCTTGTGCCATTCTATGACAATTGCCTACAAAATTCCGGAAGCAATGTAGAAAAGTAGTTTAACAGTTGTCGATTTTTGTACAATCAATTTTTTTTTTTTTTTTTTTTTTTTTTTTTTTTTTTTTTTTTTTTGTATCTGTACCCGTTCGTTTTATATCACCAAACGGAACTTTCTGGTCGCGCCTCGTATAAACAGTCTCACAAAAAAAAAAAAAAAAAAAAAAAAAAAATTCAACCACTTGAGGAAGTGTTGATAATAATATTTATGATTGCATTCGGAAACGGAGAGGTAACGCACATCAGCGTAGCTTTAGCCGTGCGTGTGGCATTTGATAAAACTGAGCTATCCAATGCGAAAAAGTTTCTCAAAATACACCATCAGACGGTCAAATTCTACAAAATATATTTAACGATTTTTCAAACCAAATTAATATATTTTATTACTACTAGATTAATTTTTAATCGAAACCTTCATTTGCCTTTTGATGTGTGTATTAGAAATGAAGCAATCGCTATTTCAAAGCAATTATCTTTTTTCTTCCTTATCCGTGGCTTGGGCCTCAGTGACCATATGCCTGCTCTACACTCGTCCATCGCTCCCGGTTGCGAGCCTCTTGCAATCACCTGCTCCTAGTCTCATGTCCTCGGCGTCTCTGTCAACATTGTCTTTCCATCTTGTCCGTGGTCGTCCCCGGTGTCTCCTTCCAGCTACCGTTCCCAGCAACACATCATGGGGTATCCTCCCTTCGCTCATCCTTGCTACATTTCCAGCCCAGGTCAACCTTCTTCCTACATCTACATAGATACTCTGCAAATCACATTCAAGTGCCTGGCAGAGGGTTCATTAACCACTTTCATAACTTTTCTCTACCGTTCCATTCTCTAATAGCGCGCGGGAAGAAAGAACACCTAAATCGTTCCGTTTTCGATCTGATTTCTCTTATTTTATTGGGATGCTCATGTCTCCCTAAGTAGGTGGGTGCTAGCAAAATATTTTCACATTCAGAACTAAACGTCGGCGATTGAAACTTCGCAACCATATCAATGAATAACGTCTTTCTTTTAATGATTTCCACCCCAATTCGTGCAACATTTCCGTGACGCTTCCCCCCTCCCCCCCCCGTAACGTGATAGAACAAAACGAGCTGCCCTTCTCTGAACCTTCTCAATATCTTCCGTCAGTCCCATCTGGTGAGGGCCCAACAAGGGGCAACAGTACTCCAGGAGAGGACGCACAAGTGCGATGTAGCCAGTCTCTTTGGTGGAGCTGGTGCATCTTCGAAGCGTTCTGCTGATGAAACGTAACCTTTGGTTCGCCTTCCCCACAATATTTTCTATGTGTTCTCTCCAGTCAAAGTTGTTCGTAATTGTAACTGCTAGGTATTTGGTAGAATGTACGACCTTAAGGTTTGACTGATTCATCGCGTAATTGAAGTTCAGCGGATTTCTTTTAGTGGTCATGTGTATTACTTCACACTTTTCTTTATTTAGTGTCAATTGCCAATTTTTGCACCACGCAGAAATTTTGTCTAAATCGCTTTGCAGTTGCTTTTGATCCTCTGTTGACTTCACTAACCGATAAACGACAGCATCATCCGCGAACAATCTAAGGGAGCTATTCAGATTGTCTCCTAAATCGTTTATAAACACGAGGAAGAGTGGGGGACCTATAACGCTTTCCTGTGGAACGCCAGATATCACCTCTGTTTTACTCGATGACTTACCGTCAATTACAACGAATTGTGTTCTTTCTGATAGGAAATCGTGAATCCAACCGCACAATTGGGGAGATATTCCATAAGCACGCAATTTCATTAGAAGCCGCTTTTGGGGTACAGTGTCAAAAGCCATCCTGAAATCCAGAAATATGGAATCGATTTGAGATCTCATCATTCTTTTTATAATGTCCGACTGTGCGTAAAGCTCTTTTAATTCTTGTTTTTTTTCGAATTTTCCATTCTCCTGTTTGTGGATCTATCACAGGACCATATATTTTTCGGAGGATTTTTCGTTCGAAAACCATTAGTTTCTGTTCATCTCTTCTTCTGAGGGTGAGGCTTTCACAACCGTACATAACCACTGGCATAATCATACTTTGATACAACCTGGTCTTGAATCTTCTTGTAAAATGTAAACTTTCAAATTGTCAAAATTACTAAAAATTTCCGGGCTATTATGCCGTGGTCTAGTAGATTTATTGTCGAAACCCAACGTTTCGTCCTCGACTGCGGAGGACATTCTCAAGGGGGATCGTGGCACTTTGAATGGCCGATACACACCCTGGCTCGCTACTGACTGTCTGTGTATCGGACATTCAAAGTGCCACGATCCCCCTTGAGAATGTCCTCCGCAATCGAGGACGAACCGTTGGTTTCGACAATAAATCCACTAGAATACGGCATAATAGCCCGGAAATTTTTAGTAATTTTGAATCTTCTTGACAGGGAACTTCTATTTAGCACGTCCTGAAGGCTAAAGCAATAACAGGAAAAGAAAAAAAAACTATTTTTGAGGAGCTCACGCTATTACCGCTTGGAACTAAAATGGTGGCAAAACTGCTACCACAGCAGAAGGTGATGCGCAAGCCCATCTGTATCCAGGTGCAGTAGTGTTCCCAGTCGACACCTCCATCATTGTATGAGAAACTGGATTGGAATCTTGGTCATTCTATAAATGTGTTTTGGTGCAGGTATTTCTATGAAAGAGAATTTCTAATACTTTCGTGCAATGTGCACCTAAGTAATGTCGAAATATTTTCGGCAAGCTCACCTGTAACCGTACATACAGTTGCTGGAATGAGAACGGAGTGGAAGCCAAGGTACTGCCTCATCTCCGCTAGGAAGGCAGCCTTCTCGTTCTGTGTGAGGTCGGAGAGAACGGCAGCCGCAGTCACCAGCAAGATTAAAGACCATTTTAAGATTTTCTTCATTGATCCGGACGGTATGATCCCTGACTGCTCCGGGTATCCACAGAGCTGCGGCGAAAGGCAAAGAAAAATACGAAGTAAGCATCGAATGTGCAATACTTTTGTTGGCGCACTCTATATAAAGCGATGAATGAACTCACTAAATTTTCGCATTATTTTATCAGTGTTAGGTTGGTTGACATTCTATCACTTACAAGGGACACCTTTGACCTCAAACGTTCGTAACCGCACGAAAGCATGCTTCGAATAACAGGCATATAAAGTATAGTGGTATGCGTCATTTGCATGTGATACGTTGCATTGTACCTCAAGTAACATTTTAACAGAGGGAAACAAAGTAATAAGATATCAATACCATAGGAAGGAAATTATACGGAATTTAATGTGTGTCCTTACACATTCAGTCAGCATCGCCAAAAGTATTTACTTAAGTAGGGTAGAGTAGTACACAGTGAAACAAAAATTACCCTCTTGATTGTTTCGTGTGAAATACTACTCACAAAACAAATTTTCTTTCTTTACTTGAAAGAACAACAGTTTGTCAATATTTTGGAACAAAAAATAATAATTTTGCTACTAATTAGTAAGTGAAATAACAATTTTAAAAACCTCCGCAAATGTTTCACTGTGTACCAAGTATAGTACACAGCGAAACAGGTGCCATTTTTTAAATATTTATTACTTGCTGAGTAACTTATAAAACATAAATATCTTTGTTAAATACAGGTACAAACTTAAACATATACTAAATTTTGTTCAGTGAATATTAAGTCCACCAAAATTGATTGGAAAACGAATATACCGGTGGTAGGAGAGTCTCTTAGTAGCCATTGGTAACGCAGGTGGCAAAACCATTGGAATGTCATGTGAAACACAGACTATGGCTTCTGCAACTGGGCATACAAAACCAGTA
This sequence comes from Locusta migratoria, assembly GCA_026315105.1. Taxonomy (NCBI): domain Eukaryota; kingdom Metazoa; phylum Arthropoda; class Insecta; order Orthoptera; family Acrididae; genus Locusta; species Locusta migratoria. Next base: position 548,186,867 of record CM048745.1, on the reverse strand, counting down.
ACTTTTTTTTGTTTTTATGAAGGTACGAGACTTCATACTCAGTACCACTACTGACTTCAAGACTTTAGTTTCAAAATATACATTGTTTTGGAATTTCACCAAAATTTAGTCACCAATAATAACGTACCGTTTCAAGTTAAAAAGATGTAATGATACACTTATCTCTATTTTACTGGATCTTTGTCACTTTCTTCATCACTTTCACTTGAAACTGTTTTACTTACACACTACTTATTTTTTTATTGTTGACTCTCTTCATACTTCTTTTCTCCTTTTCTTCCAGCTCTGTCCTTTTTCTCAAAGTCTTATCTTCAATAACTGCTCGCTCTGGTGTTAGGAGGAGTCATCCACGCACCTGAGGCCAATGGTCCTGTTTCTCTGTGTACCACATAAACCTGAGGCCAATGGTCCTGTTTCTCTGTGTACCACATACAAGTGTACCACCATAAATTAAAAAGTTAGTCACAAATCTTAATCTACGTATCTACCAAATTTAAAAATGGTCAATATGTAGCTAAAGATGTGTATCTTATCACAAAACATAATATTTCTTTTAGCTGTGTGTTATATCGAAAATATTAAACTTACAAAGAGACGTTAGCTGTAACTTCTGACCACCGAAAACCAACAATAACCTATAGAAACAAGAATAATCAACCAAACTGTTCATCATTACAGTCAAAGATGTATTTTATTATAATAAACATACAAGGAAACCAACAAGCAGAAAAATTACTAAACACAATTCAGATGGAACGTTTCACTGTTTACCATGTCTCACTGTGTACTACTCTCCCCTAGTTATAATAGTGCAAAACACACATATTGCCGCGAGAGACTACGTACACCGACAACTGACGTGGCGTAGGGGATAGCGTCACGGACTGCGGTGCTCCGTGCTTCAAAATAATGTCTTCTACAAGGAATTTTGCGATCTCTGGAGCTTCTGCAGTCGGCACAGGTTTGGTGACAGCGTAGTATGTGAGGTAGTCAGTGCAGACTATTATCCATCGGTTACCGGTTGTCGACTTCGGGAACCTCCCCAAAAGATCGATCCCAACTCGGTGGAATGGAACGTCTGTCGTCGATAATCGTGGAGAACGGAAGGATTACCTTGAACTGCCATACAGAGGACCTATGACAAGGTCAAGATCCAGGACATTGCAGCTGGCTCCACAGGGAACGTAACAGCGGGTCGCTGTTTTTCCAGGAGAGGAAGCAATGCCGCAGGAGAGCACGGAGCACCGCAGTCCGTGACGGTATCCCCTGCGCCACGCCGGCAGTCGGTGTACGTGGTCTCCCGCGGCATTGCTTCCTCTCCTGGAAAAACAGCGACCCGATGTTACGTTCCCTGTGGAGCCAGCTGCAATGACCTGGATCCTGCCCTTGTCATAGGTCCTCTGTATGGCAGTTCAAGGAAATCCTTCCCTTCTCCACGATTATTGACGACAGACGTTCCTGTCGTGGCTTCATCAGTAACATTACCGTCCTTAGCATCCTTGAACAATGAGCCATTGTCGTCTACCTGCTCTTCAGGATCGTAGTAAGGCTTCATGCGCAATCCGTGACGCTATCCCCTGCGCCACGCCGGCAGTCGGTGCACGTGGTCTCTCGCGGCAATATACCGTACTACCGCACACCTGTACGTGCTTATATTAGTCTTCAAAGTGCAGATGCGGGATATCGATGAAGTGGTTAAACAAATTAAGAGGGAATAATGTGCACTCCTCACTAAAGCCACGTTATCACATTCCAAATCACTTTCGCATTCATGCAGTCCAGTATCAAGGGCCACACTAATCTTATGTTGAAATGATGATGTTGATGTGTCAGTGTCATACCCCGGTTTTCGTCAAGCATATTACAACATTGGCTTACACTTAGGTGCAGCAAATTAGTTGTAAATGACGGAGTAAAGTTGCACTATGAAATAATGTTCAAGTACCTTTGGCACAGTAATCTTTCTGATATAGAGTTTATATTTCCGAAAGAAGTAAACATCGAGAGTTGGTAAAATTTTGTTGTTTTCGGTGGCAAGATCTTCAGCGCAACATCTTTGTTTGGAAAACTTAAATCTAGAAGGGTACGACCTGTATGACCCGTACGGGGATCACACAACAGTGTCACCATCTAGTGGCACTACATCTACATATATACTCCGCAATCCACTGTAAGGTGCGTGGCGGAGGGTACACTGTAGCACAACTAGGCATTTCCTTCCCTATTCCACTCCCAAATAGAACGAGGAAAAAAATAATGCCTATATGCTTCCGTACGAGCCCTAATCTATCTTATCTTGTCTTTGTGATCATTACGCGAAATGTAAGCAGGCGGCAGGAAGATCGTTCTACATTCAGCTTCAAATTCTGGCCCTCTGAATTTCCTCAACAGATATTCAAGAAAAGAACGTCTTTCTTCCAGCGATCCCCATTTGACTTCCCGCCGCATTTCCGTGATACTCGCGCATTGCTCGAACCTACCAGTAACAAACCTAGCTGCTCGCCTCTGAACTGCTTCCATGTCCTGCTTTGAAATGATCTGCTGCGGGTCCCAAACACGATCAATACTGAAGACGTGGTCAAAAAAATGTTCAAATGGTTGTTAAGCTTATGGGACTTAACTACGAGGTCATCAGGCCCTAAACTTACAAACTACTTACGAACTACTTTATACTAATGACGGCACAAATATCCATGCCCGAGGGGGGATTCGAACCCCCGACCGAAGTGGCCATGCAGACCGTGACTGGAGCGCCTCAGTCCCCGCGGCCACCGCGGCCGGCGAAGACGTGGTCATACAAGCTTTATATATGTGATCTCCTTTACAGATGGAGTACTTCTTCCCAAAATTCTCCTAATAAACCGAAGACGCGCTTTCCTCCTTATTCACAACTGTCCTTACACGTTCGTTCCATTTCATATCGCTCTGCAGTGTTACGCCTAGATATTTGAACGATGCGACTGCATCAAGAAGCTCACCACTAATGCTGTATTCGAACATTATGGGATTGTGTTTCCTGCTCATGTGCATCACCTTACATTTTTCTACCTTTAGAGCTAGATCCCATTATTCACACCAAGAAGAAATTTTCTCAGTCATCCTGTATGCTATTACTGTGAATTAAAGACGACACCCTCCCATACACCACAGCATTATCAGCAAACAGCCGCAAGTTACTCTGTCCATCATAACATTTATATAGAAAATAATAGCGGTCCTATCACACTCCCCTGGGGCACGCCTGACAATACAATCATCTCGGATGAAAACTCGCCGTCGACAACAAAGTACTGCGTCCTCTTACTTAGAAAATCTTCCAGCCAGTCACAAATATGTGAACCTATTCCATGTGCTCGTATCTTCGTTATCAGTCTGCAGTGTCGCATCGCGTCAAATGCCTTTTTGAAATAGAGAAAACACAATCTGCCTGCTGCCCTTCATCCATGGCTCGCAAGATGTCATGTGAGAAAAGGGCAAGCTGAGTTTCACATGTACGATGTTTCTTGAACCCGCGCTGATTCATAGAAAGCAGCTTACCCGTCTCACGGAAATTTACTATATTAGAGCTGAGAAAATGCTCCAACATTCTACAGGAAACTTATGTCAACGATATTTGCCTGTAATTGTGTGGGTCAGTTCTCTTTCCTTTCTTATAAATGAGAGTCACCTGCGCTTTTTTCCAATCAATAGGAACTTGTGCGAAATAAAAGAATCACGAGGATTGCAAGCTAAGTAAGTGGCCAATGTCACAAAATACTCTTAGTAAAACCGAACTAGTATTCTATCCGGACAAGGAGACTTTTTTGTATTTAGCTCTCTCAGCTGATTTTCTACACAGGAAATACCTATTACTATGGCCTCCACTTCGAAGTTTGTACGTTGATCAAATGATGGTACATTTGTGCGGTCCTCCTGCCTGAAAGATTTCTTGAAGGTTAAATTTAGAACTCAGCTTTCCGTTTTCTTTCTTCTATTACCGCCCCGGTATGATCAACGAGTGACTGGATAGTGGGCTTTGACCCGCTTATCGATTTTACGTAAGACCAGAATTTTTTCGGGTTCTCAGGAAGATCTTTTGCTAAGGTATGGCTGTGGTGGTCGTTGTATACTTCGCACATCTATCTTTTTATCGGCGCACAAATCTCTACTAACTTTTGCCTGTCATTATTTGCGTGTTCTGTTTTGAACCGAGAGTGCCACAGTCTTTGCTTTCTAAGTAGCTTTGTAATATTAGTATTATACCACGGTGGATCATTCCATCCTTAATCGACTTTACAGGCACATATTTCTCTAACCCTTTATTTACAATGCATTTAAATTTAGTCCAATATTCCTCTACATCCATTGTATCGGAACTAAACGATGTTCATTTTCTGTGTGCGATCCTAACAATTTCTTATCGGTTCTTCCTAACAAAAACACGCTCCTAGCCTTCTTGGTTGGTTTATGAACTTCGGCCAACATTGACGTTACGACGATATCATGATCACTAACTCCTGTCTCTACACAGACATCGTTAATAAGGACAGCCCGTTTCGTAGCTATAATGTCTAAAATATTTCCATTGTTTGTGGGTTGCCGGTTTAACTGCTCAAGACAGTTTCCGGAGAATGTATGCATAAGTAGCTCGCAATACTGCTTGTCTGTACCGCTTGAAATGAAATTAGAGAGGTCCAATCTATACTCTTAAGGTTGATGTCTCTCCCGAATAATATTGCATGGTTTGGATACGTACGCAATACCCGGCGTAGACTTTCTTTGAATGTCTCTAAAACTGCTACAGCAGCACTGGAGGGACGGTGAAAACACACAACTATTAACTTGTTAACTGTTATAAGTGCCCAGATAACTTCACAGATATTGTCAACCTCGACCTCAGTGGAAACAATATCTTTGTTCACGGCGATGAAGCCGGCCGCGGTGGCTGAGCATGCCGGGTGCCGTGGCTCAGCGCGCCCGGTCAGGGGGTTAAATGCCCTCTGTAATAAAAAAGCTGAGCCGAATATTCAACGATCAACGAAGAACGAACTGAACCGACGACCGCAAAGCATAGACCCATCAGTATATATAAAGCGCACCGCGGCGCACCAGTCACGGTCTGCACGGCCACTACGGTCTACGGTCGGGGGTTCGAATCCCCCCTCGGACATGGATATTTGTGCTGTCCTTAGTCTCAGCTAGTTCATAAGTAGTCTGTAAGTTTAGGGACTGATGACCCCGTATTTTAGTCCCATAAGCTCTACAAACAGTTGAACATTTTTTGACGACGAAGAACACTCCCCCTCCAGTTATGTCCGATCTGTCTTTCCGATATACATTGCACGCCTCGCTAAATATTTCTGAACTTTCCACATCATGATTTAGCCAGTTTTCGGTGCATAAAACTATCTGAGCACAATAATCTCCATACAGCGCGGCAAATTCGGATATTTTGTTTTTAATGCTTTGAAAGTTCACGGCTAACGTTTTGATTGTCGAATTTTTGTGATGAATGCGGCCTGAATTCGTTGTCCGAATGATGACAAGTGAGTGCTCATCAGAGCGGGCGCCTAGCCTAAAGAAACCCCATGTGCATTGCACAAGAACTCTGCTACCCGAGTAGCTGCTTCCTTAGTGTAGTGCACCCCTGATCTATCTAGGGGCACCCTACATTTCTCCACCCGATAACGCAGATCCGGAAATCTGCTGCCATGACTGTCACAGAGTCAGCGAATCTTCTGGTTCAGACCCTCCACTCGGCTCCAAACCAAAGGACCCCCATCAATTGTGGGAACAATGCTACAAATCAACAGTTCTGCTTGCATCCCGCGTTCGAGGGCAGCAGCCTTCACCAATTCCGCCAGCCGCCTTTAGGAACTGAGGATGACCTCAGAATACAAGCGACAAGCGTCATTATTGCCGACGTGAGCTACTACTTGCAGTCGACCGCACCCCGTACGCTCGATAGCAGACAAGTGTGGCGTTTTTCTGGGAAATGACGATCACCACTGTTTTTATTTTTATTTTTTTATGATTGCTTGTTATTCTCAACATGGTTTCGAGCGGTTTCGAGCGTTCGAGGTGTCCCTTGTCAGTCACCAGCTGAGAAATTCTCGTGTCGGATCATAAAACACTCTGCCTGAACAGTGGCAAACCAGCTGCCTAGGTGCACATTACGCATTCCTCAGCAAAAATTCAGGCATATGAACGTATTCGTACTGTTTTAACACAATTCATGCTAATTTCTTTTAGCCACTCTCTCGTCGTGATAAAGTTTTCTAACAAAGCATATCCCATTCACTGGTTATACCGCAAAATGGACTAGAAAAGTTCGCATTAGATGTACGGTTCATTAAAATTGAAGGAGCATATGACTTCACAAAAAAATATCTACCATAAGAAATTCATATCAAGAAAAACTAAACTAAAACACTACACCACTGTAGTAAGATAGGAATGTTTATTTGTAAGTGAATGCTTAACTACGAACTACAAACTGCACCGAAAGACGGATTATTAGCAAAATAATGGGTGCGATACAAACTGCATATGGTTGGAAAATGAGAAGCAACGAGAAGATTTATGAAAATATAGAAAAAATATCAGCAGTAATGGCAAAGCGTAGATTCATCTTCTTTGGGCATCTCTTCCGAATGATTGACAACATGTTGACTGAACAAACTTTACTTTATTTCTGGAAAAAGTAATCAACAATGAAATGGAACACAGAAGTTAGAAAAGATATAGAAAAAAGAACATCCATGAATCAGAAATAACAGACAGGAATACTTTTAAGAATAAAATACTAAATGTAGGAGGCTTTCAAGGCCGAAGAAATCAGAAAACAAGAACAGCATGGACAGCAGAAAGGAAAAGACAACATAGGCAGATGATGAAGGAGTATTGGAAGAACAGGAAACAACAAAGAAAGAAGAGGAACTGGAGTTTCATGATCCTAGTCCGTCAATTAAAAACTAAAAAAAAAAAAAAATAATAATAAAACAGTTGCTGATCCTAATCCATCTTGTGGTGAATTTTCTTGTTAATATTCGCTAGTCGGGTTGCCGTTGCCGTTGGAAATACATGAAAAGTGCAGCTAGCGCGTCCAGGGAATCAAGAGAGACTCACTGTTGAGTCTCAACAAGCATTTTCTCCGGATGTAGTTGACTTATTGCGATGGAACCAACGCCATTCCTTTTATGATTTTTCGTGGTACTGATTGAGTTAGCTATAATATGGGGTATCAATAAAACACTTAAATTTTTATTGAAAAAATATTTGTTTTCGTTTTAGACTTACTTTCATAAGTCATTGTCGTACTTTCATTACTGTGGGAGTCGTTTTTAAATATCTTTTGTAGTCCCAGATATACGTTTGGTAAAAAAATGTTGCTTTCCTTTTCAAATCATCTTGCAGCTCTTCCATAGTAATTTGGTGTACTGTGTCATTCTAGAAGCTTTCTTACGTTTCATCTATGGTAGTCTGTGTACACCATACGTCTGTGTGATGATTAATCCATTTTTCATTCGGTATAATGTTCAGTGAGGCAGTGTCTTTTTCTTCCTTGTTCAGGGCTTTCATGACTTTGTATGCCCATTTCTGTCTGTCATGTACATCTTGTTCTAGGATGCTTATGTACTTATCCCATGATTCTTGGTTAGCTTTGCGTACTATTTGTTTTGTATCATTCCTTTTTACTTTGTATTCTTCCCAGCTGTCTAATGTGTATTATTTGCAGAAATTTCAAATGAGCTGCTTGTTTTTCATTGATGGCTTCTTTGATTTCTGTATTCCGTATTCTGAGGTGTGTTTTCCCATTTGATTTCTTACTTGTAGCAAGTACTTCTGTGGGTGTTTCAGAAATGGAGGTCTTAATATTATTCTATTCTATATCGATGTCTTTATTGAATGGTAGTGAGGCAAGCTTCTCTCGCAGTCAGTGCTGGTAAAGTCTTCTGATGCTGTATACCGACAGATGTACTTTGTATATCTTATGTTATGGTTTATTTTGTAGTTTATTTGTTTTTTTTTCTTTTTTTCCTTTTGTTAGTATCCTTATCTTATTGCCTAAAATGAAATGGTCACTGCCTATGTCACTTACCCTATAAACCAGTATAAACGAGTATGTCCTGCACAAGATTCTTCATTTTAACATTAACAAAGATATAATCAATAACAGACATTAGTACTCGTACACTCCATGTAAACTTGTGAATGTGTTTCTTTCCGTAAAACGTGTTACTAATTTTAAAGTTGTTAAAGGAGGCAAACTGGGGTAACTCCTGTCCATTATGATTAAGAATTCTTTCTCCAAATAATCCTACGATTCCTGGTATTGGCAGGTTTGCAACTCTTGCATTAAAATCACCAGCAATTAAGCCGCGGCGGAGCGGCCGAGCGCATTGAGACGCTATGCTACGATGCGCAAGGCCGTTCCCAGTCGGGGGTTCGAATCCCTCCTCGGGCATGGATGTTAGTTCCGTCTTTAGTATAAGCTAGCTCATAAATAGTTTGTAAGTTTAGGGACTAATGACCACGTAGTTAAGTCCCCTAGGCTCTACAAACAAACAAACCAGCAATTAAAACATAGAATCTTTTGTTGACTTTGTTACCTTCTTTCTGAAGGTCTTCATAAAAAGTAACAGTATCTTCCTTCCTTCCCTCCTCTGGGCCATATACACCTATAACTGTCAGATGGCGTCTTGGAATCTGAAATCTGACTGTAATTATTCTTCCCTTTATGAAGCTGTATTCACGAATGTTGTCTCTCCCTTTATCATTGACTACAATTTCTACTCCAGCACTAGTATGTTTTCTTTGTGCGACACCGCTGTAAGCCATCCAGTAATCTGCCAAATCCTCTGTTCTTTTAATTTTTTTCTTGGTTTCTGTTTTATTGTAATGTCTTCGTTACTTGTTTGAGAATTTCATTTAACTCGTCCTCTTTATTAGTCAGCCCTCTAACATTCCACAAGAAAATAAAATCCAAAGGACAGATATGAGAAAGACAAAGGGCTGCACAACAAGAGACTAGATCAGGAATAACGACTTCAGGAAATAATTAAACGTAGTCAAGATGAACGAGAAAATCCAACAATATCGAGAAAACTGGAGGTAACACCTTCTTAGAATTCCAGAGCACAGAATCCCCCAGAAGATCCTGAAATACAAATCTAATGGTAAAAGAGATATTGGAAGACCACGGAAAAGTTGGGAATGATTTTTTGTGAGTTCGGAACAGGCAACAGCCTAATGTTTGAAATAAGATGATGATGAAGAAAGGTAATCTGACGGACAGAGTGAGTTGCAATCTGCAGCTGTTTGCTGGTTATTCTATATACAGGATTGTGTCGTCATTGAATGACTGTAGTAGGATGTAGGAAGACTTGGACCAAATTTGTAGTTGGTGTGAGGAATGGCAACTAGCGCTAAATGGAGAAAAATGGAAGGCGATGTACATGAGCAGGTGAAATAATCCCGTAATGTTCGAACACAGCATTAGTAGTGTGCTCCTTGATAGATTCGCGTCAATTAAGTATCTAGGCGTAACGCTGCACAGTGATACGAATTGGAACAAGCATATAAGGACAGTCGTAGGGAAGTCGCTTTATTGGAAGAATTTAGTTAAGAACCACCAGTCTAATATGTCATGGTTGCAAAATTTTAACACGGATTATTTACAGAAGGATGGACAAGCTGGTAGAAGCTGACCTCGTGAAAGATCAGTTTGGATTTAGGAGAAATGCAGGAACACGGGAGGCAATACTCACTTTACGGCTTATCTTAGAAGATAGATTAAGAAAAGGAAAGCCTTTTGTAGATTTGGAGAAAGCTTTTGACGATGTTGACTGGAATACACTCTTTCAAGTTCTGAAGCAAGCAGGAGTAAAATACAGGGAACGGAAGGTTATTTACAACTTGTACAAAAACCAGAAAGCAGTTATCAGAGCTGAAGGGCATGAAAGGGATGCAGAGGTTGGGAAGGGAGTAAGACAGGGTTGTAGCCTTTCTCCAATGCTGCTCAATTTGTACATTGAGCAAGCTATAAAGGAAAGCAAGGGGAAATTTGGAGAAGAAATTAAAGTTCAGGGTGAAGAAATAAAAACACTGCGTTTTGCCGATGACATTGTAATTCTGTCAGAGACAGCCAAAGAACTGGAAGAGCAGTTGAACGGAATGGACAGTGTCTTGAAAGGTGCGTATAAAATGAACATTAACAAGAGCAAAACTGGGGTAATGGATAGCAGTCTAAGAAAGTCGGGCGATGCTGAAGGAATTAGATTAGGTAACGAAACAATAAAGGTGGTAGATGAGTTTTGTTACTTGGGCAATAAAATAACATATGGTGTTCGCAATACAGAGGATATAATATGCAGAATGGCGATGGGAAAAAAGCGTTTTTGAAAAAGAGAAATTTGTTAACATCGAATATTAATTTAAGTGTAAGGAAGTCCTTTCTGAAGGCATTTGTGTGGAGAGTGGCCTTGTATGGGAACGAAACATGGACGATAAACAGTGTGGACAGGAAGAGGATAGAGGCTTTTGAAATTTGGTGTTACAGAAGAATGCTGAAAATTTGGTGGGTGGATTGCGTAACTAATGAAGAGGTACTGAACAGAATTGGGGAGGAAAGCAATCTCTCGCATACCTTGACTAAAAGAAGGGATCGATTTATAGGACACATTCTTAGATATCAAGAAATCGTAAATTTAGCAATGGAGGGGCGTATGTGGGGTAAAAGGCGCAGAGGGAGACCAAGAGATGAATATAGTAAGCAGATTCAAATGGATGTAGGCTGCAGGTCTTATGAGGAGCTGACGAGACTTGCTCAGGATAGAGTAGGGTGGACAGCAGCATCAAACCAGTTTCCGGACTGAAGACCACAACAACAACAGTGAATCGTCTGTAAAGGAGGCCGCATATAAAACGCGTGTGCTCGAGTGTTTATGATCCCCGCCAGATCGGTTTAAAGGAAAATAATTATAGAAGAATTCAGAGACAGGAGGCTAGATTTGTTACTGGTAGGTTCAACCAATGCACAAGTGTTACTAAGATGCTTCGAGAAGTCAAATGAGAGTCTTTAGAGAAATGACGACGTTCTTATCAAGAAACACTGTTGTAGAAGTCCCGGAGTTTGAAGCGGACTGCAGAAAAATTCTGCTGCTACCAACTTACATTTCTCTTAAAGACCACGAAGATAAGACAAGAAAGATTAGGACTCGTACAAATGCATACAAGCATTCGTTTTTCCGTCGTTCTGTATGGGAGTGGAACAGGAAATCATGTAACTAGTATTGGTACTAAGTACCGCTCCGCCACGCATCTTTGAGTGCTTTGCGGAGTATGTATGTAGATGTAGAGAATGCCCTTAAGACGTGGCAGGTGAATTTTGTAAATGCACAGCTGACAAGAAAACAGTTACCAATGTGGATTATTTTGTACCTTAACTGTAGAATAAATCAGTGACATAATAATGCTTAGAACATAATCTGATGCTAGAGAACAGCTGTGTTTCATGTGAGCAAAGGAGAGAAGAAATTGACAAATTACAACAAGTACTGTCTCACACTTGACATCTACAGCGACAACGTACAGTACATACCAGTGTCACAGCAGTAGGTAGGCAAACTACACGTTTCGCGTCAGGAAACTGAAAACCTTACGCACCATCGAGTTACGATTTATTGATGTCCATCAAAACTGCACGGACTTCGCAGATAAACATCTGCGTTAGTGGAACAGTAAAAAGCCTGAAGTAATAGGGCATAATGTCAGTGTGGAAGATAAATGCTGAGTTTTGTTTCACATAAGGACATCTGCGTATCGACTGCATTTCCTTCTACTGACCTTGTTCTGCACTAGTCTCCTATCTCCACGTACAGTCTTAGAAGACTCATTTTCACTGTTTGAGAACTATCAAAACCTGATAAGCCTGATCACTAACATCTGCATTAGTGGAACAGTAAAAAGCCTGAAGTAATAGGGCATAATGTCAGTGTGGAAGATAAATGCAGAGTTTTGTTTCACATAAGGACATCTGCGTATCGACTGCATTTCCTTCTACTGACCTTGTTCTGCACTAGTCTCCTATCTCCACGTACAGTCTTAGAAGAATCGTTTTCACTTTTTGAGAACTATCAAAACCTGAAAAGCATGATCACTAATTTTCGGATTCACATGTATGTGTCATCGCGTCGAAACTTGAGCTGCACGAGAAGCGAAACCATTAGAGGAATAAAATAATCCATTCCAATAACATTGGTTTGAAACAAAAGGTTAAATGAACAGCGTGGTGAGCTGGGGAAAGAATCATGACTCTTTATATTTCAGGATCAAAATTGAAGTGATTCCTTGATGTAATTATTTAAACCCAAAAGTTACTTTTCAAAGTTTATTTTCTTTATTCAGCACTTGAACATAACTGTCTAAAACAACAGTTAGCTGCACGACCTCATACCTTGAACAGTGCACTTGATATGTGAATTTCAAATCTTTCACTGACTCAGTTCGCAATTTGCGGACAGCAGTTACACTGTGTACATACGATGAAAGAAAAATTCTTTGTTGGCAATCTTAAATATCTGGACGATAAAAATTATTATCTAAAGTTGGACTGCATTGTCTGTCTCAGAGTCAACCCACTTTGAATTTTGTGTGAATCCGACCAGCAGCGTACCGGTTGTGTTCTACCGAAGCTGATGTTGATAGTGAATTTAAAATCCTGGCTAACGAAGCGATCAAAGTTTACTTAGAGCACAAACCTCATCAACAGCTCGAGGGAGGCACTTGATTAGCAGCAGACCACAAGCAATATTTCGAAAAGAAAACAGTGCCAGACGGTAATTACTTGTTGCATTACTTTCGGAATTCAGTTAACAAATTACTTTGAGTTGCTAATTCATTGATTGGCTCTCCACATCTGCAGTAAGAGCTTGTCACGTTGTATGGGTTGTTTAGAATATTTGCTACTGTGGGGATAGTTTTGCACGTGAACTCTTTACAACTTCGCACGGTACCTTTTATAGCTGATTCGTCTTTTGCGGAATAATTTCCTTTCCTTCATTACTACTTCGGCGTAAGGAGAAACTTGTATAACGTCTATTTCGCTCGCTTTCTACTACATCTACATACATACTCCGCAATTCACCGTAAGGCGCGTGGCGGAGGGTACGCTGTACCTGTTACTAGGCGTTTCCTTTCCTATTCCACTCCCAAGTAGAACGAGGAAAAAAAGAGTGCCTATATGCCTCCGTACCAGCCCTAATTTCTATTATCTTGCCTTTATGATCACCACGCGAAATGTAAGTAGGCGGCGGGAAGATCGTACTACACTCAGCTTCAAATTCCGGCCCTCTAAATTTCCTCAATAGAAATTCACGAAAAGAACGTCGTCTTTCCTCCAGCGATCCCCAATTGAGTTGCCGGAGCATTTCCGTGACATTCGCGCATTGGTCGAACCTAGCTGTTCGCCTCTGAACTGCCTCTATGTCTTCCTTTAAACTGATCTGCTGCGGGTCCCAAACACTCGAGCAATACTCAAGACGTGGTCGTAGTACATCTTCCCAAAATTCTCCCAATAAACCGAAGTCGGCTGTCCGCCTTACTCACAGCTGTCCTTACATGTTAGTTCCATTTCATATCGCTCTGCAATGTTACGTCTAGATATTTGAACGACGCGACAGCATCAAGAAGCACACTACTAATGCTGTATTCGAACATTATGGGATTGTTTTTCCTACTCATGCGCATCACCTTACATTTTTCTACAATGAGACTAGCTGCCATTCTTCGCGCCAACTAGAAATTTTGTCTAAGTCATCCTGTATGCTATTACAGTCAGTTAAAGACGACACCCTGCCATACACCACAGCATCATCAGCAAACAGCCGCAAATTACAACTTAATCTGTCCATCAATCATTTATATAGACAGAAAATAATAACGGTCCTATCACACTCCCCTGGGGCACGCCTGACGATACACTCGTCTCTGATGAACACTCGCTGTCGAGAACAACGTACTGGGTTCTGTTACTTAGGAAGTCATCCAGCCAGTCACAAATCGGTGAACCTATTCCATAAGCTCGTATCTTCGTTAGCAGTCCGCAGTGTGGCACCGCGTCAAACGCCTTTTTGAAGTCGAGAAAAACACAATCCGCCTGTTGTCCTTCATCCATGGCTCGCAAGATGTCATGTGAGAAAAGGGCAAACTGAGTTTCACATGAACGATGTTTCCTGAACCCGTGCTGGTTCGTAGAAAGAAGCTTTTCCGTTTCAAGGAATTTACTGATGTCAACGATATTGGCGTGTAATTGTATGGGTCAGTTCTCTTTCCTTTCTTATAAACGGGAGTCACCTGCGCTTTTTTCCAATGACTAGGAACTTTGCGCTGAATCAAAGATTCGCGATAAATGCAATCTAAGTAGGCGGCCAATGCCGCAGAATACTCTTTGTAAAACCTAACTGGTATTCCATCCGAACCAGCAGACTTTTTCGTCTTTAGCTCTCTCAGCTGCTTCTCTACACCGGAAATACCTATTACTATGTCCTCCATTTCGGAATTAGCACGTTGATCAAATGATGGTATATTTGTGCGGTCCTCCTGCGTGAAAGTTTTCTTAAAGGTTAAATTTAGAACTTCAGCTTTCCGTTTGATTTCTTCTACTACTGGCCCGGAATGATCAACATTCGTAGCTTTCGGCAAAGGCTAAGCTTCTCATGCCACATCTCGACCTCTGCCATGACCAAATTCACGGCCTTGCCGAACCGCACGTTGGAACAAACAGTTCCCACTTCAAATTTTCTGCTCTTTAACCAAATGAAAAAATATATCACTGCAACAGATCATCGCACTCGATAAAAACTCTTTAACTGGTTCTCGACAGCCGTTAACTAGAAAGCACTCTTGTTCCTAGAGTTTTACAATTTATGATTGATTCTCGACCAGTTGCGGTACTGACTACCATCAATATGATTCTGAAAGACATGAGAATGATACAGATATGTAAGTATATGTAGTTATACCAACAGATCAGTGTTACAATATTTACATACACCGTGATTTAATCGGTGCAAAAATACATTCTTACCAAATTCGGCATCATCAAGTGTAAAATGCAGACATTTTATGGATACTCTAGAAATCTGTCTTGTCAGAAAATGTTAATTAAGGTTACAAAATCCAAGTAATAGTTTACAAATATGGGCCAAAACATCGATCTGTTCCTGAAGAGCACAGCTCTACAAATGGTTAACACATAACCCATGAGTATGGTTTCTGGGTTATTTAACCTTATTTTCATTAAGAGTAGGTGCAACTTGTATGATGCTCAATCCGTCTGTTAGCTAAGAGTTAAGTAATTGACTTAGCTACAGTATGTGGCTGCATATTGGTGTTCTTTGACAATCATGTGTCTACCTCTTTAAATGTCTCTGTAAACCATTCAGCGTTTAGGTAGACATCAGACAGCGTCAAATCGTATATAACACACAAAATAACAGGGTACATAACCCAAAAACCGTATGTCGTAATTAGAGACAGAAATTCGATAAACTATTAACAGATGACATTTTCCATTAAGCTAGAACCTCGGACTGTGTGGAATCGTACGGAAAATAAACATACATTAGTGTGAAAATTTACGTACTATTACTAACAAGTGAGCTAAAAGAGGCTCAAGTGAAAAGATATTCTAATTAACAAGTAGTATAGGAAAACAGTGAAAGTGCTCTACTACTTATTTTTGCAACGCTATGGCCGACAGTGTCTACTATATATCCCTGAATGCATCTGCAAAATTATTTCACTGTCGGTCCATGTAGATATGACATAATGCCTCAAAAATTACCTTCTGCTTACAGTCTTGTCACAAAAGGCTAACGACTGGCCACCACGCTTCAAACCTACATCTCTAACGCAGATAGGGACCGAACCCATACCCTTTCTTAAAAGTGAAATAAAGAGAATAAACCCTACTCACCCAATAGTCTTGTAGGATTACAAGGAACGAAGATCCGCGTGCACAACAAAACGGACACAAGTGGAAAAAAATCGCCAACGGGTCTTACAAGCCAGACGTTAGGAGGCTAATGGAGCCCGTTAGGGAGATAGCTGCTAAAGAGGGGAAGAAGACCAACGTGCACTCCGTGTGCATACCGGGTTGAGTCATTCCAAATGTGGAACGGGTCCTTCTTGATGCCATGAAGAGTACGGGCTGCAGCCAACTGCAGGTTGTGGTTTACGTTGGTACCAATTATGTATGTCGGTTTAGCTCTGAAGAGATTCTCTCAGATTTTGGTCGGCTATCTGAAGTAATAAAGATTGCCAGTATTTCTTACAAGATGAAATCAAAGCCCACCATCTGCAGCATAGTTGACAGGACCGACTGTGGACCTCTGGTACAGAGCCAGGTGGAGGGTCTGAACAGAGGCTCAGACGGTTCTGCGATCATGTAGGCTGCAGATTCCTCGACTTGCGTTATTGGGTACTAAGGTTTCTGGTTCCGCTGAATATATCAGGAGTCCACTACACGTAGGAAGCGGCTACAGGGGTAACGGGAGCTGTTTGGCGTGGACTGGACTGTTTTTTAGGTTAGAGGGTCTCGGGAATAGACATGAAGGGTTTCAATCTCAAAGGGTACAGGTCAAAGAGAGGACGAACACAGATCTAAAAACCATTGGTCTAATAGTTGTAAATTGTAGCTGTATAGGAAAGTAGCAGAGCTCCAAGCGCTAATAGAAAGTACAGAATCTGAAATCATTGTAGGTACCGAAAGCTGGCTATAACCGAAGATAAGTTCAGCTGAAATTTTTACTCAGGGGCTAATGGTTTTCAGAAAGCATAGCTTAAATAAAACAGGTGGTGGCGCATTTATTGCTCTCACAAGTGGTTTATATTGTAGCGTAATTGAAGCACATAGTTCCTGAGAGTTGGTACGGGCTGAGGTTATACCTGACAACAAGAATAAATTAATAATTGGTCCTTTTTACCGACCCCTTGACTCAGATGATTCGACTGCAGAAATATTCAAAGAAAGCTTGCACTAAATTTCAATAACGTTCCTCAAGCACACACTTTTAATTGGTGGCGACTTTATCTTACCCTCAACATGTTGGCAAAAGTACATGTTTAAAACCGAAGTCAAGCGCAAAACAACATCCGAAATCGTAGCGAACGCATTCTCCGAAACTTATGTCGTGCAATTAATTCATGGACCCACTAGAATAGTAAATGGTTGTGAAAATATACTTGACCTCTTACTACACATAATTCGGAACTAATAAAGAGCATCAAAACAGACACGGGATTAGTGAACACAGAGTTGTCTTGCCGAGAATGAACAACGGATTTCTGAAATCTACCAAAAATAACGAAAAATATATCTATTCAATAAAGCAGATAAAAATTCAATCAATGCTTTCCTGAGTGAGAATCTCCAGTCTTTCGAAACTAACAATATTAGTGTCGATCAGATGTGGCTTACGTTCAAAGAAATAATATCAACAAATAATAGATTATATCAAACAAATTAACAAAAGACGGGTCTGACCCATCGCAGTAGACAAAACAGGTTAGATTTCTCTTGCAAACAGGCATAGTAAGCTAATTTGCTGAGATGTATACCACCAAAATTTGCAGTGACCGTGATAGCATAAATAGCTGAACTCAAACGTTTCAGTATATCTTAAGTGTGTCTCTTCCAATTCAATCCCTCATCAATGCAAACGCCTAAACCTTTTGAACATCCTACCTTAGGTATAGACTTCTGTTTAAAGTATTGTTTGTATTAATGGTGTCATGCTGTTTACTGTATGGAAAAAGTATAATTGAGTTTATTAATGACGAAAGAATAATTTATAGTGGATGTTCTCCTCAAATGTCATGTAGTAAATTTTGTACACAATTGAGAACCTAAGTAACAGGAAAAATTATCATTTAAACATTTCGAAACTTACACACATATTTCCTGAAGAAAATTTATACTGGCAAACATGTAAAACAACATAGAGAATGCAGTAAAAAGCACCTATTAGTTTTCATATTTTGTTTTGGAAAATAATTTTCTCATACTAGTAGCAAAAATAATACTAGGCTTTGGTACAACTTTCTGGTGTGATAAAACCACAAAGTAAATAACAGAATAAAATTG
Organism: Locusta migratoria; assembly: GCA_026315105.1. Taxonomy (NCBI): domain Eukaryota; kingdom Metazoa; phylum Arthropoda; class Insecta; order Orthoptera; family Acrididae; genus Locusta; species Locusta migratoria. The sequence continues at coordinate 548,168,740 of CM048745.1, read as the reverse complement.
AAATTCCTCATTGCGACTTAGAGGCGTTCTTATTGTTTATTACACTGATAAAATGCGACCAAGATAGCTAATTATTTTATCAATATTACGTCAGGTGACCGGTTTCAACAGGTTTAACTGGCATCATCGGACCTGAATACTCAAGTCAGTTTCATGAGATAATTTTAAAATTAAAACATCTCGTAAAATACTTAGTGATCTTCGTAATATTTTATTATTGTAACAACAGAAGATTCGAAAGCATTTCCGTAATATGAATAAGCTCGACCACAATAGGTTATCTTCCGATGTTGGCATACACCACTTTCGTTCTTGCTTCTGCGCATCGGCATTCTGCAGCGCACTCGAAAATTGAGAACTGCACAGTCGGCACAGACGTACTCGCGATGGGGTTGGCTGTTGATTTACACGCAGGCACGAAAGCCTCACGCACTACGAGTAGTCAATTATCACCACAAATTCGTGCGTGTGAAACGGACTTGAGTTGATTTACGTTTTAGAAGGCGATCCACTTATAATATTGTAAAAAGATATAAAAAAGCCAATATCGCTGATCATCAATTTTTATTTACGACGACCGGTTTCGCTGCACTATGTCAGCATCATCTGGTCAAATAAAATATTTTACAAGGCCATAATCTTGTAATGTCAATCAGTTGTTATATAACAATTTACAGTGCATAGGTGCACTATGCCATTATAATAAGGTGCACTATGCCATTATAATAAAACATAATTATCACAGTGAGTGATCAGTTTTCTATTACTGTATATCCACTAACCTCTTATATCCACCGAAGTAGTTTGTCCCAGCACAGTCATAGGCCAGAGCAGTCATAGGATACGCGTTGCTTGTTAATAAAATACTGTCTGGTGAAATTGTATGTTACTCTCTGACACTCACATATTCGAGCTTAGGACTATCTACATCCCACATGCAACGTAATGCACATATGTTCCAAGGCCACTTTTCATGCACAGTGAATAATTAACTGGTCCTCACTGTTTGCGGACACGCTCCACACGCAACCACACTGCTCCTAGCGGGCGCGCAACCCACGACTCGCTGCTGTAATTTCTGTGGCACTTTTTTGACAACCCTACCACATATACAGCCTTTAGCCTGTTCATATATTTTCTTATTGTACAAAAATTATGGTCAGATTATTTCAGTCGCAATGAGTTCATTTAAGAAAAACTTGTTCTTATTTTGCAAAGTATTACTGAAAATTATGTTTAATTCATAATCTTTCATGACTAATCAACTGAACCGATTTCGATAAAATTCGGTATGGAGATACCTTGAAGTTTTAGAAAGTGTTTAGTTCAAGATACTGATTGATTTGAGGGATATAACTAGAATTATGAAAATATAATTATCATTGAAAAAGGTATTTACGTGTTAATGCCGAAGTAAGTAAATATTGCAACCAACGGGGAGCCTTTTTTTTTAAAAAAAAAAAAAAAAAAAATAGTAAACCATTTATTGCACCTTACCACTTTTGGGCCTGAGTCCCTCCTCAGTATGTTGATTCCAGATGCTATTTACATTTGTGTCCTAAAATAATCGAGTTTTTGTTATATATACATTACAAAGTTTTTATATTTCTATCCAAATACATGCATTGTTTACACATGTTAGTCCATTGTATATAAGCTCTATACATTTCACTTACTTCATAAAAATTGTTCCTAATTCTTTATATATGCTCTCAGTGACCTACTCTAAATTTAAGATGTGGCGTTTGTTTACATCAGCTGCTGATTCCAAGTGCCAAATAACGTAACAAGTTTTAGGATATGGCTTACTTTTATAGTGCAACTGCAAAGATAATTCTCGTTACTTTAAAAATACATTGAGTTTTTATTTATTTATACATATTAATGGCTAATGAATAAACTTTTATCTGTAAGTTATATATAATTATTGCAATTGAAATTATAATTGTAATATAGAATTTTGGAGGTACATTTGGTGTCTTAATTCTAGTTGATCAACCAGGATACAATCAAGTTTATTGAATGTGGCTGAAAATTTCCGTTTTTCTTTTCATCTAACAAATTCATTTATATTTCTTTTCCTTTAAAATGTAATATTTCTAAGTTTTCTTCAATGTTTAATTATGTGTTGGGCCAACAGAGCAGCAAAAGCTGAACCATTCAGGTTGTTGAGCCAGAGAGCCTAAGGGCACCCATGTGTTTTCGATATCATGTGCTAAAAATTGTCCCACTTTTCCCAATGTAAATTTTGTAAAATTTTAAGATCCAGACTTATTACATTCTTCTTCCTTCAAATTTATATTATGAATTACTTTGTCTTCCAACTTTTTGTTTGTGGAAAGAACTAATTTTGATTCTTTTGGCGCGTAACAGGTTTGTGATCTAAAATGAGGAACTATTTGTGCTAAAGTGCTGTTTGGTGTGGATGTAGTGCTTTATTTTCACTGTATTTGTTTTAAATTTCATTGTAATAATTATTGATGGTTTCATAGCTGTAACCTTTGTTGTGTGTTATTAGTTCGATTGCTTTTAGTTCTTGTTGTCTTTCTTTACTGACCAATGGGAATTTGACCATTTATTTGTGCATGTTCTAAAATATGCCATATTATGTGAGACGACAAAATGTTGATTGAAACATCAATGGTAACGGGTTATCCATGACTATGAATTTTATTTCACTGTGTTTTTTATATTATTAACTCTAAGGAGTTTATGCTATTTTCACTTTTATGTTCAAAAGTAAATTTTATTTTTTGGTGAAGCTTGATAAGTTCTGTTGCAAGCTGATCAGTTTCTTTTTTGCTTCCATCAAACCAAATAAGTCTGTCATCTACAAATTGTTTGTAATAAATCTTTTTTGTTTTGTTTTGTTGTCATGGTGGATTTGAAAAAAAAAAGGTATTTGTATACGATTTATGCTTATGTTAGCTAGCAGGCTACAAGGCAACTGCAGATTGCAAGGCCATCTTTCTGTTAATGAAATTTATACTTGATGCAGAAATAGTTATGTGGTAGCACTAATGCTAGAACTTCCACAAGTTCATAAATTTGAGGTAGACTAATCTTTTTATATTTCAGCAAGTTGTTCTCAATTGTAGATTTTGTTTCTTTTAGTTGTATGTTTGTGTAAAGGTTAACTATAATAAATGATGCAAAGCTGGCTGTATTTGGTATGGGAATGTCGTTGATACTTTCTGAAAGTTGATAATTATTATTCGCACAAAAATTTTCTTCAAACTTGTAAGCTTCAGTAAGAGTCTCATTCAGTTTTTTACTGATTTTGTGGAAAGGGCTATTTTGCGAGTTCACGATCGGATGGAAGTGACAATTTTTTTGTGAATATTCGGTTGAGAATGAAATTTTGGCACAGAGGGATTCATTACTGTACAATCAGATTTTTCAGTTGGGGTTAGGAGGAAGTTGCTTCTTTGAAGAATTGTTTGAGTTTAACGTGTCTATTGAGGGTTAGATCAGAGCTAATTTCTTGAATTTAGTTGTATTTGGAAAAAAAAATCTTAGGTCTTATTTATTTAGTCGTCTTCATACAGTGTTACTGCAAACCAATCTTCATCTACTTTGACCACTAGCTTCTTATGGTAATTCTTTCAGCAATCAGTCGTAAAAAAATATGTATTTTTATTTGTTTGCAAATCTAGATTTCGACCACTGTGTGGTCATTATCAATGCTTAAAACCAATTAAAATACTTAAAACATCTCGACCTCCATGTTGGTGGTTGCGTTCGTACGCAACCTACAACATGGAGGTCGAGATGTTTTAAGTATTTTAATTGGTTTTAAGCATTGATAATGACCACACAGTGGTCGAAATCTAGATTTGCAAACAAATAAAAATATATAATTTTTTACGACTGATTGCTGAAAGAATTACCACAAATCAAATACAGCCGTGGAGAACCAATTCCAACATGGGATTAAGCCACTAGCGTCTTGTTCTATTAGTTTTTTTCATTTATTTTCCTGATAATTCGAGTCTTGTGAAAATTTACGTTGTCTTGTTTGTGTCTATATGATTTTGGACTAGTTTGTTTATTTTGTGACCTGTTGCATTTTTCCCGCAATAATTTAATTTAGCTATGTCACAGGGAAGTGTTAAACCTAGAGAAAGAGTCCGATATCTATTTGTTCTAGATGTTCTGTCATGAAACTAAAGAAATGTTTTATACAGAAGTTACATATTTTTCAGCCCTCGAGGCAGGTGCTCTGGGGATCGAACTTCATGTTAATGTATGCCTCTCTTGGAGGTGAACAACTTTTATTGCAACTTTTTTAAATCCGATTTGTAACACGCTGTTTACTGAGGTAGAAGTGATAATTTCGACTGAGGAGACAGGCGTGTCGGGGTGAAGTCCTGCGGTTGTGTGAAACCATTGTGCTAGTGTGGTACAGTGGAAGCACAACTGCCTAGTGAGCAGGACACCTAGGTTCGAATTCCTGCCTTGGTACATATGTTCATTCGATACTTCGACCTGTACATCTACTTCATAGATTCTAGAATTTTGCAAAGGTTTGAATAATTACGTTTAAGTTGTACTCTGAAAAATGTGCATTCAGATGTCTCCGGGAGACTGACTAAAACTTCCGGGCGTAGCCTCGCGTGTGAAATTAAATTGTCGATACAGAGGCATGTCTTCTGTGTAGTTCAGTTAACACCCCTGAAAGGATGTAGGGTGCAAATAAGCAGTTGCCAACAATGGCTGCCCAGAAGGTTGTGTAGAACCTCGGTGGGTGAGACCATTGGATAGTTGGATGAGAATGTGTGTCCGCCCACAAGTGTTGATTGTGCAAATTCGGGATTCCGTTATTTGTAAATGTCGCTTTGTCTGTGAGGAGGGGGGGGGGGGTGACGGAGGAAGAGGAGGGGTCAGAGCTAAGACGGCATGCGGAAGGTGTACATGGACTAACAAAATATTGTAATAAATATACGAGCAACGCCGGACTTTCAGCTAGCTGATATAAGAGGCCTACGAGGTCAAACAGGAAGGTAAGAAATAGACGTAGAGATGAGGGTGACGGGTAGAGAGATTAGAGGATTATATGTACGATGTACAGTAAAACTCCAGTTAATAAAAAAAAAATCGCACTGACGTGTTTTACGGCCCACTTTAGATTTGTAGTTTTATAAAATTTTGCAAACATTTTTTAGGAAAAAAAAGTTTAGGTAGTGGTAGGTTCCGAACTACTGACGTTCGACGTCACAGTCCAACAAATTATCCACAACGCTACAGCTAAGAGATGGCAGTTGCTTTCTTAAATCTTGCACTATTGATGGCCATTGTTAACTGATGTTAATATGACATTTGTAGACACTAGATTATCATTTATCGTACGAAGAACGACGTGTTTTTGTTAATTCTTCAGTGGAGCATTGCTTTGAAAAGAAAACGTGTATGTTACAATCAGAAAATCATCAAATACGCAACGCAAGATGTCGTATGCTACAGAGAGTTCTGGGAGAGGAATGTCACGTGACATCTGCGAACGGCTGGATTTCGTTAATTCAATGAAGGGTGTCAAAACTCCGTTATTTTTGCAAATATCTCTCAAACGATATGATATATGAAAAAAAAAATAAGGGAACAAAGTTGTACAGAATTTTCTCCTCTACAAATTCGTTTATTCAATTTTCGCGTCAGATGAACGGTTTATTTGCAATTAAAATTACATTACAAACGACTTTTTTTGGTATTACTAACGTATTTCTTGTACGAAATATTAAAAAAAGTAGGTTCTGGTCTCTGGTAGCCAACAATTATGGCTGTAAAATTTGGTGCAGATCGGTTGAACGGTTCGACCTAAAAAGTGGGAACACGTTACAGCCAGACAGACATCGTCAAATCGCCGTTTTTTTCTTTTTTTGCAATACCTCTGCAACGATGCAAGATATAAACAAAAAGTAATAGAGCGATGCTGTAGAGGATTTTCCCTTCTACCAATCAGGCTATTCAATTTTCGTGTCAGATGAACGGTTCGTTTGCAATTACAATTATATTACAAACGGCTTTTTTTGGTATTAATACCGTATTTTTGTCCGAAAAATTTGAAAAAGGGAGGTTCTGGTGTCTGGCAGCCTAAAATTATGTGTGCAAAATTTGGTGTTGATCGGTTGAACTGTTACGGACAGACAGACAGACGGACAGACAGACAGACATACATCCCAAAATCGCCGTTATTTTTGCAAATATCTCTGAAACGATACGATATATGAAAAAAAAAAAAACATAAGAGAGCAAAGTTGTAGAGAATTTTCTGCTCTACAAATTCGGTTATTCAATTTTCGTGTCAGATGCATGGTTAAGCCGTTATTTTCATTTAAATTTCGAGCTGTCAAAAGACGATCGCAAAGGCCACTTTTAGTGTTACTACCGTAACCTAAAGTGGGCCAAAATCTCAAATTAATTTGGATGAAGATCCACTTACTGAATATATTTTTAGTGTTAGTTCAATCAATTACTGACGCGGTGGAGTGGCCGAGCGTTCTAAGGCGTCCAGCTGTGGAGTGCGCGGTTGCTGCCGTCGGAGGTTCGAGTTCTCCCTCGGGCATGGATGTGTTTGTTTCTCCTTCAGTTAGTATAGTTAGAAGTTTTTAAATCTAGGGGCTGATCACCCTGTAAGTCCCATAAATTTACAAACAGTCGAACAGTATACAGCGTGTTACAAATCGGATTTAAAAAAGTTGCTAAGTGATATCCCACGTCTTGACAGAAATATTAGTGTGCTTTGAATTCTGTAGGGAAGACTCGATCTCACTTCCATTCTTTGAATCATGTGAGCAGTGAACTAATTTACAAGAGTTTTTCCACTAAAGCGATTTCCGTTTTTCAATCAAATATTAAAACATTAATAGAGAACATTGTGCAGACAATATAAATGTTCGAATGTTTGTTAAGCTTACGGGACTTAACTGCAGAGTCATCAGTCCCTAAACTTACAAAATACTTATGACTCATTACTCATTTTTAATGGGACTTAACTACGGGGTCATCAGTCCCTACACTTACAAACTACTTATCAACTAGCTTACCCTAAGGACGGCACAAACATCCATGCCCGGGGGGCGTTTCGAACCCACGACCGTATTGGCCGTGCAGACGGTGACTGAAGCGCCTCAGTCCCCTCGGCCACCGCGGCCGGCAACTACTTATAAACTAACTTATACTAAAGACAACACAAACATCCATGCCCGAGGGAGGATTCGAACCCCCGACGGGGAACGGCCTCGCGCATCGGAGCGTAATGTCTCCGTGCGATCGGGCGCCTCGCGCGGCTGAGACTATATAATTCATATAAACGCGGGAATGTAACAAGAAGATTGGCTGTGCTAGCTTCGCCATTCTTCGCCATTCGTCTGTTCGTTTTCGTTACTTCATTTTACACACAGTAATACAATTTTTGTGCTATTTAGTCATCCGCAGAGATGGTTCATAGTCTTCTGTACTTCGCTTAACGCCAATGTCAATCACTAGTTGTAAACACACTTGTAAGGATCGGCAATACAAACGTGTATGCAGGTTGCCGTTTCTTTACGTGTGCACATATTTTTGTGCAATGGCGTCCAAACGGAAGCGTTCGGTGATTATTTTCGCTTATAAATCAGCTACTATGAAAGAAGTGGAACAAGCAAGTTCATTGGAAACTGTTGCAGATAATGACGGAATTGGTGTTTCTACAGTTTCAGATGGGTGAAATGCAAACAGATTTTGGAAAATCTCCATAGAAAAACGTTGGAAGTATCCTACTTCAAAAAAGAAAAAAATATATGGTTCACCCCACGACGAGAAAAAGCTTGCCCTTGTCCTATACTGCAAGAAAAAGCTAACCTGCTGGCTGTTAAGTAAGGAAGGAAAAGATTGTGTTATAAGCTCTGTCTGATTAGATTTAAAAACAGACTCAGTATTCGACAACTGAAAGTGTGTGGAGAAAATCCATCTGCAGATCCAGATACGACTGAAGTTTTCAAAACAAGGTTTGAAGATTACACCCAAGGCTACACTAATGATCAAATTTAGAATGCTGAAAAAACTACGCAAATTTCAAGATGTTGCTTACCAAATTCTTATCTTCCCCAAAAGAAACGTCTGCCCCAGGACACAAATTGGAAAAAGAACGTATCACTGTTCGCTTGGCATCAAACGCTTCTGGCACACATTGTCTGTCCCCATTGTTTATCGGGAAGTCAAAAAACCGCGAGCATTGACGAATGTTGCCCCAGATGTGTTGTTTGGAGAGCTTATGGAACTTAACTTCGCGGTCATCAGTCCCTAAACTTACAAACTACTTATGAACTAGCTAACACTAAGGACGGCACAAATATCCAGGCCAGAGGTGGGATTCGAACCCCCAACCGTAATGGCCGTGCAGACCGTGACTGGAGCGCCTCAGTCCCCTCGGCCACCGCGGCCGGCCCCAGATGTGCTGCCAGTTTTTATAGAGATTAAAAAGGTACTTGGATGTCATGTGAACTCTTTGGCGAATGTTATTTTTATAGCGATCTTGGCGTCTCGTACTGATGGGGCCTCCAAATCGGAAAAGTTAATGTTTTATGCCAATACAATTCCAAGTGGACGGGGGGGGGGGGGTGGGGGGAGGGAAGGGACCTCATTTTGTTTTGCCGCCGCCCCGGGCCTCCAACAGCTTTAGTCCGCCACTGCTTACACTAAAGACAGCACAAACATCCATGCCCGAGGGGGGATTCGAACACCCGAGGGGGAACGATCTCGCGCATCGTAGCATAGCGCATCAAAGCGCTCGGCCGCTCCACCGCGACCCCACCATCGCAGGTCACCGCGCTGCGCCCTACTAACCTCGCCAGGTGATACCAAGAAGTTTACACGCAGTACATACAGTAGCTTACGTTGTGCACCAGCTGCTACATCACGCCAGCCAGTTGCCATTGGACTACGCAAACGTATGTTTTTGTTCGGAAGTCGATCCACAACACAAGGTAAGTATAAGGCTTGTTTACTTGTCATCGAATTACTGTTCTAATCTTACTTCGAGTGAATTTCATGGTGTTATAGTGTTTCTTTTTTTTTTTTTTTTTTTTTTTTTTTTTTTCCAATTTCTTGTGATACTGAAAATCCTTCAATAATAAGACTGTTTACAATTATTTTAGATAAAGATGAGAAGCAATATATTCTTAGTTGACTGGAATATAAAAACCACAAAATTACCAAATATTGGCATTTGCTATTGTCTTTGAACTTCTTGTTAATAAATAAGTAGTCAAACAGCAGAACAACTAATCAGAGTAAGATATCGTTGACTTTTGTGATTTTAATAAAGATTTTATTATGTTATAACAAAGAATATTTATTGACTTCCAGAAAAAATATAACCTTTGCTGGATCCCGCTGGAACGCAATCCATCAAAAATCCCTCTGGATTGAAAACAGTCCTGTATTGCAATCCCTACTCTCCACAGACGATGCTTTAGCCAACAGCCTGTACTTTATGGCTGAAAACATTAGCGTTTGCTTGGAGTTGTCACTGCCAACAGACAAGCAAACACTGTCTGAAATAACCTCGGTAATCAATGTGGGAAGTACGACGAACCTGTCCGTTAGGACAGTGAAACACAATTTGGCAGTCGTTGGTTTGGCAGCAGAGGAGTGACTCCAGCGCTTCTAGCAGCATGATATTACTTGCATTGCCTCTCCTGGGTACAAGAGCGTTTTGGTTGGACCCTAGACGACAGAAAAACCGTGGCTTGCTCAGACGAGTCCCGATTTCAGTTAGTAAGAGCTAATGTTAAGGTTCGATTGTGGCGCATACCCCATGAAGCCATGGACTACAGTTGTCCACAAGGCAGCCTCGTGGGAATTATCGCGCGGTTCTAGGAGCTACTTCAGGGACTGAGCGACCTCTCGCGTCGGAGTTTCGTGTCTTTCCTCGCGCATGTGTGTGTGTGTTTTTATTTATTTACTAGCTAAAAACCCGGCGTTGCCAGGGTATTAATTTATTCCTGCCTTAAGTTAATTCTTCTTCTATACCTTCTCTCTTTGTTCATCACCTTTTTCTCTAAAAACGTGTTATATTTATCTGAGAATATATAAGAAATAGGCTGTCTTGCAAGAAAGCTACCAATCAAAATACATATTTATACATATATACACAGGGTGTTTCACTAAGTGTATTTGCCTCTGTAACTTATAAAATAATAGCTGACGGGAAATTTTAATGTTGTAGGTCAAGAAATGTTACACTTTCTGCGGAGCTGTGAACATAGTTTATTGTATCATTTTCCAAAGAGTTACCGCTCAAAGATATAATTTTTAAATGGAACAATAGTTTTTTCTATCGTGCATTCGATTCGTTGAAACCAGCTGCGTCCAAATCAATTTAAACTACATTCCTATCACAGTTAGTTTGGGAGCTACAACCCTACAAAGTTTAGGGGGCGGACGCTACGATAGCGTAGCTGACTGGCTGGTGGTCATGAGACAGTGGGCCGTGCCCCAGGGGATAGCCACTCGGCCAGTCAGATACGCTATCGAAGCCTCCGCCCCCGAAACTTTAAAGGGTTGTAGCTCCCAAACTAATAGTGATAGGAATGTAGTTTAAATTGATTTGGACGCAGCTGGTGTAAACGAATCCAGTACACGATAGAAAAAAACTATTGTTTCATTTAAAAAATGTATCTTTGTGGTGTAACTCTTTGGAAAATGATACAATAAACTATTTTCATAGATCCGCAGAAAGTGTAACATTTCTTGTGTTGACCTACCACATTAAAATTTCCCGTCACCTATTATTTTATAAGTTACAGAGGCAAACACACTTAGTGAAACACCCTGTATATAAATCAATGTTTGTCTGCATGTCCTCTATGTGTTCATAAACCATTCATTCGATTGCAATGAAACTTTGGTGAACTGTTCACCGTACGCCCACGAAGGTTTCTGACCCAAAACCAAAAGAGCACGACACATAGCTCAGGAGCTATGACGTCATAAATAATGAGAGGCCATCTCGTGAGAATACTCAGCTTTATGCGTCAATTATTGGAAAATGGGAGTAGGTAGTGACCTGCAACAAAGTTTGAATGAAATTTCTGATGTTAATCAAGCGTTTTGAACCTGAACCCCCTCCCTCTCTCACAAAATGATGAAACGAAAAGAAGTCTACCGCTCACAACATTTTCGCTGTAGAGGCCGTAAAACTGTCGCATCAGCCATGAACTTATATAAAATACAGATATGCATGTGACTATTTACTTTTGTCTGCAATTCTCCCATAATTCTCTTACATCAAAAATTAAGCAATCAGTTTTTTTAATCTCTATATATATATAAAAGGAAAGGACACTCACTCACTCATTCACTGACTAAACACGAAATCTCAAAAACTATTCCACCTATGAAGCTGAAATTTAGCAGGAATATAGTTTATAGGTTGAAAACGTCAGCTAAGAAAATATTTTGTGATAGGTGCATGGCGGAGCATACTTCTCCTACAGACTCACGAAATCTACAATTTCATTCCGACTTTCACGAAATTTCGCACGCTTGACCTTCAAAAGTTGACCTTAAGTTTCATACGGTTCTTGGGGGAGGGTACTTTCGAACATAAAAATGGGTCGCTAAATACCTTGGTCGCGCCATAAATTAAGAACAACTCGACCGATTACACAGATCATTATTGTTTGTTTGTTGTTTTCGCTATTCTCAGAACAAGGGTTGTATGAAATAACACTGGAGTATTTGAGAACAACAAAATGCGTTTTTCTATGTGACTCTGCGTGTCTATTGTATATAAATCTGTAGTTTTGTTCCGATATTGATGAAAATTTACACACTCTACCTTAAAAATAAGAGGAATGTCACTGTCTGTATACAATTTCGTTCGGTGCATGGTAGAGGGTACTTAACTTACGAAATTTTACAAAATGTATAGTTTTGCTCCAATCTTTATGAATTTTTGCACCCAGGACCTTTAAACGAAAAAGGAAGATCACTGGGCATATAAATGTTTCTATGTTACATGACAGAGGGTAACTTGTAGAAAACTTGGAAAGGTGGACACGAACAGAGAGATGGGAGAGAAAGAGATGGATGCAGTGAGTGGAGGGAAGGGGAGGGGCCGGCCGCGGTGGCCTAGGGGACTGAGGCGCTCCAGGCACGGTCTACACGGCCACTACGGTCGGGTGTTCGAATCCCCCCCTCGGGCATGGATATTTGTGCCGTCCTTAGTGTTAGCTAGTTCATAAGTAGTTTGTATGCTTAGGGACTGATGACCCTGTAGTTAAGTCCCATAAGTTCTACAAAAATTTGAACATTTTTTGAAGGGGAGGGGGGGGGTGGCTGCGAGAGTGTATGATAAATAAACACCCGGGCAATGCCGGGTTTACAGCTAGTGACTTATAAAATTCGCAAGATCTCATATTTATTGAGTTATATGTTGGACTATTGTATATTTTTCAGGTATATGTTAATTTGTATAAGTGCTGTATGTCTGTAAAATCTGTTGCGAATACAATTAGTAGTAAAGAAGTAGTAGATTAAAACTTGATGCACGATAGAGCCTTTTTCTATGAACGTTACTGTTTACGTGTTCATATCTCATTCGCTACGTATCGTACTTTGATACAATTTCGAAGCTACATTCTGCTATATGTTTGTATACTGTCTGTAAAATTTACTGCGGCTACAATTTGTAGTGTAGAAATTATAAATTGTAGCGTAGAAATTATAAATTGTAACGTCATACCGAATGCCGTAGTTTTAGTCCATGAACAGAGGAAAAGTAGTAAGCGAGAAACTTTTTCAAAATGTTCAAATGTTTGTATAGTCTATGGGACTTAACTACGGGGTCATCAGTCCCTAAACTTACAAACTACTTATGAACTACTTACGAACTACGACGGCACAAATATCCATGCCCGAGAGGGGATTCGAACCCCCGACCGTAGTGACCGTGCAGACCGTGACTGGAGCGCCTCAGTCCCCTCGGCCACCGCGGCCGGCTAAGAAACTTTTTACCTTTCATAATTTTGCTATGTTTGACAACGAGAAAAAGTTCAATAAATATTTGAAATTATGTTTAAAGTTTGTTGCAAGTCGCTAAGTACTGTCATTCTCATACCGTGTGTGAATAAAGTCTCGTCGCATTATGTGGCAGTTTCTTGGAACTATATTATGACATTGTATCTTCTGAACCATGTGTCGTTTGTGGTTCTTACCCCGACAACATTGTTACTTCGCGGTAAGGAATATGTTCACCAAATTTGGTTGAAATCGGTCCATTAGATTAGGAAGAAATGTGCAACACTGTCGATTGATGCAGCAGTTTATCGCGCCTCTCATTGTTTATGACATCATATCTAGTGAACAATGTGTTGTACGTGATCATAACGCTTACGGCGACCATCCTCATGGATTGAAGCTTATGTGTGCAAAATTTCATAAATATTGGAAGAAAGCTGTAGATTTGTATACAATACGTACACACAAACATAGGGACACTCTGCTTTAAACATAAAAATTGATTTGACATGCCCCTGTACATAGTAATATTACGTCTTTGAAAGAAACTCAGGCGGTTACATCAAGTGCTTTGGCAAACACACAGTACATAAGATGAAAGGATTTACAAAAGAATGCTGTTTGTCTATTCAAGACTATCTTATATGCTCGTGCGTCGCAACGGTTGTTAAAGAAGGACCTATGTATATCGTGGATTTTTAGGGTTCCGCAACTAGGTCAGCAAAAGCAGATTCCTTGTTGGATCCCTCTGTCAATAATCTTACTTCTCATAGCCAAGATGTCAAATTTAAGTAGTAGTCATTGTAGAAAATGATGAATGTTCATAAGTTTTTCATACCAAAAGTGAAATTAATTAAAGTCCGTACTTCGGAAAGATGTAAATTCAATTTTAGGCTGTGCTCATAAAGTTAAGACTGCGATGTGTAATTGTGTGTTTGGTGTAAACTTCTGAAAACTCTTCTATCGTTGAGATCAGAAATATTAATAATGATAACAGCGCCATGTATTGGTTCTATGGTGTAGTACTAAACTGTTTATCTCTCACAGTAAGTGTATGCTAAAGTATTACATAGTATGTTACAGTGTTGCACTGGGGGACAATGTGGTTATTATGTATGCAGTGCTCCCTATTATCGAAAACTCGACGGATGCTGAAAGTCTGGTAATTCAATCGAAACAGCAGTTTAAATAAGACGTCATGGTGACGTTAATGAGCGATAAAGTAAGTCTTGGTAATCGTTGAAGGAATGGCGTCAGCTGAGAGTCTGTATAGAACTTTCCATTTACATATAGTAGTATTTCCAGTGAATTGTCTTGACTGTGTTAAGAGCATCGGCCACTGTTTCAGCAAATAGATGTCTCCACGTCCTGCAGTGATTACTTCGTAAAGTACGAAGCTGAAATCGACCTTGTATAGTAGAACTATATATTTGGAAGTCGGATTATAATTAAATGCAATTGCCTCTTCAAAAGAAGACGTCTTTCTCTATCTTAATGTAGTCCGCTCCAAAAGTAATTAATTGCAATTTTTAATCACAATATTGTACCGAACAATTATCAAAGCAGATACATTTCCGATGCCTTTGTCGCTCACGTGTGTGTGTTTTATCTCTAGTGGCAGGCAGAGAGCAGAAATATCTCTGGAGTGAGCATTCAGATGCTCAGAACAGATTTTGTGTCGTCAACATTAAGGTAGAAATATCACATGATATCGGGAAAAATCTACTAATCGCTGACTTTATCTTCGTTCCTTTTTGTTCGATTAAGACGCTATGTAACTAGCGTCGCCCCACTTTGTGCATTCCTGTACTATAGCGTTTTCGAGGCATTCCTAAACAGAACACACTAGAAATGTGATGAGGATACACCGAAATCAGAAAGGGAACTACATAAATTCCATTTTCCGTACAAAGAATTCTGTGTAAATTGGAGCATCTATAGACGCGAAGGAGTTATGTTTTGTATTCAAATGTTCCCTGTCAAAAGAAGCGAAGAAATGTCGTTAAGCTGTAAATATACGAAGTTTAATCAGCAACTCGCTGTTCAATGTTAGTTTGTATTTGCAGAGATAAGATTGCGGCTCTTAATTCAAAATGCTTCTGTTACTGACGGAATACGCATAAGACGATCAAGTATTGTTTCTTTGTGACACTACAAAACCAACAGCACCTTCAATGGTGCGTTGCTGTTCTATGGCATAAGCATGGAAAAGAAATAAAAAATTAAAAAATGCAGCAGCGCCATTTATAAGTTCTTTAGTGCACTACGTAACTAACAGGGCCTCTGTTCTTTGTACTGTACTACACCGTTTATAGGCATTCCTAAACAGAATGGACTCAAGACCTAAAAAGTATGCACCGAAATCAGAAAAGGAACTACAAAAATTTGTGTTTCCTTGCAAAGAATTCTTAGTAAATGAAAACATCGATAGATGCGAAAGAACGTCATGCTGTTATTGTTGTGGTCTTCAGTCCAGAGATTGGTTTGATGCAGCTCTCCACAATACCCTTTCCTGAGCAAGCCTCTTCAACTCCACATAAGAACGGCAACCTACATCTGTTTGAATCTACTTAATGTATCCATCTCTTGGTCTTCCTCTGCGGTTTTTACCCCACACACTTCCTTCCAACGCTAAATTCACAATGCCTTGATGTCTAAGAATGTGCCCTACCAATCGATTCCTTCTTTTAGTCAAGGTACGCCAAAAATTCCTTTTCTCCCCAATTCTCTGCAGTACCTCCTCATTAGTTACGCGATCCACGCACCTAATTTACAAAATTCTTCTGTAGCACCACATTTCCCATACAAGGAAACACTACACCCAAATACCTTCCGAAAGGATTTCCTTACACTTAAATTAATATTCTATGTTAACAAATTTCTCTTTTTCAAAAACGCTTTTCTTCCCTTTGCCATTCTGCATTTTATATCCTCTGTACTGCGACCATCAGCGAAGGCGCACCGGAACCACTACACCATCACTGCTGCTCCTGGACTTCGGTCGTCGCTTGCCGGGAGCCGCTACGATTGGGAAGACTACGGAGAGTGCTCGGTAGCAGTGATATTCATTAGCCATTCGACCCATCTAGAAGTGTTTAGTTTTGTTCAAGTCATAAAGACATTTATTTCAATCCTAACTCAAAAGTGCCACGGACTTAAAATCTTATAGCTACCGGCTTGTGCAAAATTCTTGGAAATAAATGTTGTGTAAAAGCAGTACTGTTCGACCACAAGTAATTTGTTATTGTTGTTGTCTCGTCTTGCGCCGTGCTGTACGCGCAACCCGCTCGGCCAGCTCGTAATGTATGTTGCCGGCTCGTCCGGGGGAGACTTGGAGCCGGTAGAACACAAATATTGTTTCGCTTTATGTAAACCGACGTTACCTGTCCAAGCAGTTCTACAAAACACGCCAGGTGGCGCGAGTGGACCGCATGGCTATGTAGAGAAACGTAGTTCACAGTTCTGCTCACTTTTAGTTGCGTTTGCCTAAAGGTATAACACGCCGCGGAAATAATTGAAAAAGACCCCAAAGTTCCAGATTCCTTATGAATCACTTTGCACCAAGAAGGCAATAGTGTCCGACAAATAGAAAAGAAACTGAAGATTTCCAACAGCGGAGTTCTCAAAACCATACACCGCCATCGATAAAGAGGCTCCAATGAAGATCGTCCTCTCTCAGGAGCACCCAGGAAAAATCAGATCACCAGTAAAAGTATTTGGTAGTGACTAGTAAACTTTACAGATTAAAAGATGTCCGTGAATTGACTGCTGAAGTAAACGCAACGAGGGATACACTGGTGTGTGAGTCAACAGTAAGAGGACGCCTGGCAGACAACATCCTCCGTGGCTATGTAGCAACAAAGAAACCTCTATTGCCCCCTGATTCACTGATGAATACAAGTTCGAAATATTTGGAAGTAAACGCCGTCAATTTGTATGCCATTTATCCCATGAACTCTTGAATTCTCACTGCGTAATTCCAACAGTAAAGCATGGAGGGGTTCTGTCATGGTATGGGGATCCTTTGAAGGGAATAAAGTCGAAAATTTGGTGAAAATAGATATCATAAGATCAAAAGCAACTGAAAAAAACATAAAATAAGATATATGGATGGTGTAAAAATTGCCAATTTATCCCCAATAATGACAAGTGTTATGTCATCAATTAGAGCACTAAAAGAAATTCGTTAAACATCATTTACACGATTAATCAGTCAAATCTATTGGCCGTAAATATAAATAAATACCTAGGAATTACAATTACGAACAACTTCAACTGTAAAGAACACACGGAAAATATCATAGGGAAGGTGAACCAAAGCTAAGGTTTGTCACTAGTACACTTAGAAAATGCAATAGTTCCACTAAAGAAACTGCACTACATTTGTGCGTTGTATGCCCTTTTTTTTAATCTTACAGAAGCTTCTGAAACGCAATAGGTACTATGTGGCAGATAACAAAGATAGCAAACCTGAAAGGCGTTGCACACGTATATGAGGACTGGGAAAACGAAACGTAAAGAGGTAGCTCATACGTGAAAAGTATGACTGGGGAACGAAAGATAAGAACGTTATTTGAAGATAAAGAACTCAAGGGTGACTCCTAAGACTTATTCCACGATATAGGTACCCCTAAGGGGCGAATGAGTTAGCAGAACAAGAGGACACTTTTGGAAAGGTAAGACAATACACAAAGTGCAAGGAAAAGAGTAAGTTTTCTCAGGTGTCATTACCGATTGTGTATGCGTTGGTAGCTATTAATGAGTGCCGCTGATAGGAAGTTTGCAAACTGTTGCTGATAGTGTCTGAGTTACTTAGCCAGTTCGTGAGTAGCCCAGAGGAAGGGCATAAATTCCACGCCGTCCACCAGCTGCAAGTGAAGAATGGCATACGCCAAGTCTCCTACCAACAACGCGATGGTATTGAATTTGGTATGTGGTATGGGTTTCACATTAGTGATGATGAGCCATTCCCCTGGCACATTGGAAAGTATTGTCCTATTGACCAGGGCCACCATGACTCGGGTAAGGTCCCACATGGTGGACACTCGGCGACACTGGAAACGATGTTCCCTGATGTCCGGGACGTGACATAGGGGACAGTCGCCAGATGGAAGGAAGCGGAAGTCTGCGAGCCTCTGACTGGTCCTTAGTACATTGTTAACGAGTCTGTACCACAGGCTACGGATCTCAGATGGCAGTAGAGGATGTAATACATTGATCCATACCTGTTTCCAATCAATTTCGGGATGCCGGGCTTCCAGTTTATTGACCTATGATCGTCCTTGGAGATTTTAGTACAGCATGCGAACTGTTGGATGGGAATGTACTGCAGCCCGGAGTACATAGCTCCGGCTCAAATAATAGTTCCAAATGTGGGACATTTTAAATGGGATGCCGACTATTGATACTGGAGCGTCCTGGGATTGTGGATGGCACATATCGAAAATGTCCCCCGTCGGACACTGAGGTGAGGTGGCCATCAGTGTAGCTGTGCGGTGAATAAAGAGCCCCATACATTTATGGTAAAAGCGCACAAGCCCCAAGCCACCCATGATAGGGTCGAGCACACACGAGTCGGCCTTAACTTTGAAGAGTTCATGCTCTCACAGTAGCCAATATGTCGTATGGAAGATAGTAAAGAATTATTGAATTCGACAGGCCTGTTTCGGAGTGAATACCATCGTCAGGATAACTGTAAAATACATAGGTGAGTATTCTATTTAATTAAACCGGATAATTGTAACTCAGAAATATATACTTTATACATACAGTAGCACCTCTTCTTATCCTTGTAAGATCGCTGTTTATCTGATCTGTTTGATTCTTATTTAACAGATTTAATATAATTACTAAAGCTCACTAACATAAAATTTCAATATCAATATCCTTGTAAGATCGCTGTTTATCTGATCTGTTTGATTCTTATCTTAGGGCTTTTTGTTGACATTCAGTCCGTGTGCTCCTCGACATCCTGGTACCAAGGTTGAGGCGTCTCGATTCCGTGCTGGCCAATTGGGATTAAAACAGTCTTATGATTGTTGATGGCCGACCCAGGGGCACGTTCGTAGAGTTGCAGGATATCTCGAGCATTGTCAATATCAGTTACGTTAGACGCAAACACGCCAACATCATCGTAGGCCAGGTATCAGACGGAGATGGTACACACCAGTTTTTGCTCAAGGATCGTAATAGGGCGTCGATGGCTATAACGAATAGAAACATCGACAGAGGACACCCTTGTCTCACAGACAAACCTATTGAGATAGCCATGTCTGGTAGCGGTTGATAGTTATGGTGGAAGAGGCTCCGTTCAAAAGGTTCTGAATAACAGTGAGGAATCACAGGCCGAACGCCATTTGGCGCATAACATGAAACAGGTAAGTGTGGCCGGTTTTGTTCGAATGCATTCACGAAGTCCATGGAGAGTACAGCGGCAGTCCCCGTAGCTACTGCAACGTGGCAAACGACTTCGCGATATGCTGTGCCGGCATGGAAATTACTATGCCTAGGCACACCACACGCCTGATACGGACTAATAACAGCGTCCTTGACTGCTTTCATCTTGCTGGCTACACACAAACCAAACAGTTTGTAGTCTACGTTCAGGAGCGTTATTGGGTGGAGGTCCTAATGCCTACGATCGCCCTGCACCTTGGGAATCAGGACGACGCACCCTACCAACAATTTCGGAGAGATCGCGACTCCACGAAGAATTTTGTTGGCTATCTCTGATATTTTCCCTCCAAGGACGTCCCAGTATGTCCGGTAGAACTCGGATGGTAGCCCATCCAGTTCTAGAGAATTCCCATTCTGTCTCTTTTGCAATGCCTCCTGAACGTCTGTGATGGAGAGAGGCACCACCAATTCATCTCAGTCGGCATCCGTTAGAATATCTGAAAATTCCACCAATAATTCCTAGGTTGCAGCAGCATCCTCTGTGATCGGGAGAAACAAAGCACTATAGTAGGTGTGGACATAGCTGATAATGTCCTGCCTATCTCTTAAACGCACCCCAGCGTCAGTTACCATCGCCTCCACGTTCTTCTGTGTGGCAGTGCCGCCACCCCACGCAAGGTGGTAAATGACAAGGGACTCTGGCAGCGACTGCAGACCAAGATACCTTTGGTCTTCTTCTGATGAATCTATAACACCCTACTCTTTATCCGGCTGAGTCGCATGCAAAGGTTCTCATCTGGGCCATATGGTGTTTTGGCCGATGGAAGACCTCCAGCCGCTACCTCTGCCAATATCCGGTCTCCCTGCAGCACCGCTGCACAGCCAGTCGCAGCTGTGCTTTCGCCTCACCTAGCCACGACGTGGGCTCAGAGTTGCAATGGGTGCCCATCTCTAGGCAGTACTACCACATGTGCAAGACCTTTGGAGTATTGCTGCACAGTGTGGGATCCACACCAAGTGGAACTGATGGAGGATAAAGTTCGCTTTCAATTTAAAGTCCAACAGTATAAACCAAACTATAAATAGCACTAATCACGATTTAACCTCGTCATTAAAATAGAAGAGTTAAGTTGTAATCTAAACACAATTTTGTTCGAAATTAGGTATCTTCATGTGAACGTACCTGTGCCGAACAACTCTAGATGGTATCCTTTCATACATTTTCATAAATTCCTTAGAAATTTTTTGCTGCCAGTTTAACTATTTTTCATATTCTCTATATGTAAACCACATTCTTATTTACAGGGCACCTTATAATGTTACTGCTCATATTTTCAATATTTTCCGTATGCATGAGGATAAATTTAATTTTACATGTGCGTGCCCGAATACGATTTCCGACGTTAAATTAAATTGCTGGCTACCCACAATGCAATACACTCAAGGAAGCATCCAGATCGTGTGGAATTTGCAGTCCGCGTTTGTGCCGACGAGATATGCTCACGGATAGCTATTCGACGCATGCGGACTTCAGGGGGGCTACCATCAAACGCTATATGAGGGGAACAGACAGCCGTATAGTTTTCTTGAGTTAATAGCTTTCGTGTCAAGCAGCGTCTTTCGAGAACGTTTCGGAATTCGACCGAGGAGGAACAGTTGCCTATAGATAGAGGTCTGCGCTTATCCGCGGATGTATCCGTGTCGATATGTTGCCCGAAAATTTCAAGCCTGTGGACATTCTTGGAATCCTTGTAGGGCCCAGGTAGAGCGGAAGTCTGTTGTTCTCATCCCCTGGCCACAGCCACACCCTGCCACAGCGGACGTAACTGTACCCGAGGAACGTGCGCCTAACGTTTACGCGACCGTGTTTTATCTGCGGTCTGTCAAGTGCTTTCTGGGTGGCAAACCGGCCCACTGCCCACCAGAGGTACCATGACAAAGTTCCGCTGCCTTCACTTAGCGCTTTGTAGTGACTGAATGGCAAAGTATATCGTAGTGAATACACTGACATTTCTGTCTTAAAATGAATACGACGTCAATGGATACTGTATCGCGTAAAGTGAAAAGAGGTGATTTGACATTAGTGAAGGATAACAAATTGAAATTGTCCATTTGGAATAAATTTGGATACGTATTTGATGTCAAAAAATGTTCAAATGTTTGTCAAGCTTAAGGGGCTTAACTGGGCGGGCATCATTCCCTAAAATTACAAACTACTTATGAACTACCTTATACTAAAGACGATGCAAACGTCCATGCCCAGGGGGAATTCGAACACCCGACGGGGAACTACCTCGCGCATCGTAGCATAACGTCTCAATGCGCTCGCCCGCCCACCGCGGCGTACTTTATGGCAAGAGTAAGATCAACGATATAGTGGCCTGTTTTGCGTGTAAAAAAGTATATTCTTACACTGTTCGTCGCAAGAGAATGAACTGTACAGGGGCGCATAAAATCTGAACAAACATACAAACAAACATTCATGTTTTTATATTAAATAAATGGTGATGGAAGTAATAAAGATTGACAATAGCATTTTATAACAACTTTCAGAATCAGATACGGTGTACAGTGAAAGTAACGTGTTTAGCAAGGTACACAATGTTAGACTGTATACGCTGGCCGTAGCTGCAGCCGACATTGTTTCTTTTTGCTGACAGTTACCAGTTACAAATAGACGGCATTTTTTAACCCTTGACAAGCTTTGCTTTGTGTCATGTAGCCTCTTGTGCAAGTATAGGACAAATGAAGTATCCCTACTGTAAAACTCTGGAACAACTTTTTTTTACTGTAAACACAGTAAAATCTTGTATATGCCGATCAATTTTAACCATTGAAATGTAAACAGCTGATGTAGTGCTCCGACCACACGGGCTCTGAAGCGCTACTGTGTGCGTCCGGAACGCCAATGTTTTCCTGTTTGGAATAGCCTGTTTTGGAGTAGGTATAGAACAGTTCCCGTGATTTGAGAAGTCGAAAGTAGTTAAGTTGTCGCAGAATGACACTTTAACAATAATAATTATATCATAAAATACCATGGTTTTAGATACTGCTATTACTATTACACATTCCAAATTTTAATATTTGCGGAAACGGATTACGAACTTGCGGAAGCGGATAAAGTGCCGCGGATGCGGTTGCGCATATGGGCCTTGCGGATATGATATGGATGCGCATAACACTTTTCTTATCCGCACAGACCTCTACCTATAGAGACTGCGAATTAGCCACTGATCTCTGTATAATACGAATGTATATTTCTGGTATCTGATCATATAACTACTGTGTGTTTTACAACCTGGTCTGAATGTTTACTTATAGGTTTCACATGGGACTTTTCCTTATCCTTTTTCGCCTTAACCTGCTTTTTGGGGAGTTTTATCAGTTGAAGTGGTCGCTAAACTGGGCTTTGGAAGGAATTCTGGCAGTGAAGGTACACAATGCTACACAATGTTGGATTGTATACGCTGGCCGTAGCTGCAGCCGACATTGTTTCTCTTTGCTGCCAGTTACCAGTTACAAGTACTGAAGGTGGCAGGAGCTCTCCACGGTCAGCGGCAGTACTTTGTTCCACCATTTTCGGAAGGGCTACAGGGGCCTTGCCCTTGCAACTGGCATGAGCAGGTGTTAGTACCAACACGTGCATGAGCATGTATTAATACCAACACTGGAGAATTCCGTTTGTGTAGACGCCTCAGCTTTCTGAGCAAACTATTGAAGAGTTGCCGTGAAAGAGGTGGTAAATGAAGGCGATTGCATGGCCTTATAGATTTTCCATGCTTCGGTATAGGAGTTGCGCTTGGCAGTCTTGATCTCCTACACCTTGCGTTCCGCGAGGTATGCAATGCATTCTCTACTCCAAACGGGATGGTCACCAGAATAGTTGAAGGGAGGTGAACAATCGTCTCCATCATGTGCGGCCTGAGCACATTTTCCGCAGATCTGTTCGCCATTACACCCCAAGGTGGTACGCCCAAAGCGCAGGCATTTGAAACAGCGCTTTGGGTTGGGGTAATAAGGGCGAACTTTCAGCCGAAGGAAACCTGCCTTAACATGTTCCGGGAGCCTTGGCGTAATAAATGTTACGACAAATGACTCTGACTTTACCAGCTCGCCATTTATCCTCTTCCCGTAGGTAACTACAACTTTGCTGCAGTTGAGGGTGTGATAGAGTTCAGATTCTATGGCATACGCCCCAAAGTATTGAGCCTGCTGTATATTAATTACCTGTTGTGATGTGGATGTCTCCACCAACAGTGCCCCATTACGCAGGCGTTTCACGGTATTCACCTCGGTCCCACGATCAGCTAGAGAACTAAATGTTCACCTAGACAGACCTCCGCATTCCTAGTTAAGCCTTATACAACTGAGGTGCGGCAGTGTCCCCAGAGGTTGCTCGCTAGCGACTGTTCCACCTCAACAGCAATGCATCCCCTTAGGCGGTCAAACAAAGATCTCCCTTCCCCGATACACACAACGTTCCACCGCCAAGCCACGCGGTGGTCGCTGAAGCGTGCCCAGAGGCTACAGTGTCAGAAGACTGGCGGCGCATACCAGTCCCCAGCTCAGGGACCCCAGGTTCGCCAAGCCCGTACTCAACAAATTAATGCTGAGCCCCCTGAGGGGTAACTACCGAAGTACACAAAAAAAGTATTTACCGCGGTGAGACGATCTTCACTGTGAACAGCCCACTGAAGAATCTTCTAGTCCAAAAGAAGAGGGGTAGAAAGACCACACGACTTCACAATGCAACGAGTAACGCTCGATAACGCAAGTCCACGATGATCCCGCCACCAAGTTCGAGCGAACACTGGCACGGCTAGGCCGTGATAGCGCTTTACCCGTACCTGAGAAATGACTGTTACGTCAGGCAGCAGACGGCAATAGTGATGGGTGAAAATTTAAACTACAACCGCAAACGGTCTGTAAACTATAAATAAAATGTGTATAATAAACGCACAAAAGACTACCTACTCGGCTTTAAACCATTAAAGAACTGTGCAACGGCACTTCCATAGAAAACTCCGTGCACATAAAAATGTAATTTACTGTAGCTTTACTTATATATAAATATGTATTCGTATGAAAGTGCTAATGGACACTATCACAAATACAATTATCCCACATAGGGAGCACTGAAATAATTGACACAGTATGTTGTAAATATTTTGTGAAGTAATGTTTTGAACATATGCCTTGTACATAGTTAACCATTTTTCTGTGAAGTGGCGTATGTTCATGTCAGCTGGTTCAAATATATCCACGTTCAGTTCCAATGCTCACACTTATTCTACATCTACATGGGATACTCTGCAAATCACATTTAAGTGCCTGGCATAGGGTTCATCGAACCACCATTATTATACTATTTATCTCCCATTCCATTCTCGTATAGCGCGCGGGAAGAAAGAACACCTGAATCTCTCCGTTCGAGCTCCGATTTCTCGTATTTTATTCTGATGATCATTTCTATCTATGTAAGTGGCAGTCAACAATATATTTTCGCATTCGGAGGAGAATATTGGTGATTGGAGTTTCGTAAGTAGCCCACGCCGCAGCGATAACCGCCGTTGTTGTAATAATTCCCATCCCAGATCCTGTATCATTTCCGTGATGCTGTCTCCCTTGTATCGTGACAATACAAAACGAGCAGCCCTTCTTTGGACTCTTTCGATGTCCTCCGTCAAACCTACCTGATAAGAATCCTACATTAGACAGCAATATTCCAAAAAAGGACGGACAAGCGTAGAGTATGCAATTTCTTTAGTAGTTCTGTTCGCTAAGCCCGTACTCATTATTTAGAGTTAATTGCCAATTTTGAAACCACAGTGATATCTTATTTAGATCGTTCTGCAGTTGGTTCTGATGTTCAGATGATTTTACTAGACGGTAAATGACGCGTCATCTGCCAATAAAACGCTCTCTCCGGTTCGCCTTTCCAACGACATAATCTACGTGTTCTTTTCAGTGTAATTCTTAAGTAATAGTAATTCCTAGGTATTTTGTGGCTTTTACGACCTTCACTTTTGATTGATTTATCTTCTAAACAAATTTTAACGGATTTCTTTTCGTACTCATGTCGACGACTTCACACTTCTCATTATTTAGAGTTAATTGCCAATTTTGACACCTTAGTGATATCTTATTTAGATCGTTCTGCAGTTGGTTTTGATGTTCAGATGATTTTACTAGACGGTATATAACGGCGTCATCTGCAAACAACCTAAGAAAGGTGTTTGGATTTTCTCCCAAATCGTTTACGTAAATAAGGAAAAGCAGAGGACCAATAACACTACCCTGTGGAACGCCAAATATCACCTCTGTTTCAGTCTACGCCTTACCATCGATTACTACAAACTGTGTCCTCTCTGACAGGAAATCCCCTATCCAGTCGCAAATTTGGGACGATATACTGTAACCACGTAATAGTATATCGGCTTTAATTTGATTAAAAGCCGCTTGTGAGGCACGGTGTCACAAGCCTTCTGGAAATCAAGAAATACGGAATAAATTTGAGAACCTTGTCGATACCACTCATCACTTCGTGTGAGTAAAGAGCTAGTTGTGTTTCGCATGAACGATATTTTCTAAATCCGTGTTGACCTTGGGTCAATAGATCATTCTGTTCGAGATAGTTCATAATATTTGAATACAAGATATGTACCAAAACCCTGCTGCAAATAGACGTCAATGAAATAGGCCTGTAGTTTAGTGGATTACTCCTACTGCCTTTTTTGAATATTGCTGTGACCTGTGCAACTTTCCAATCTTTTGGTACAGATCCTTCTTTGAGAGAGCGGTTGTATATGGCCGTTACGTAAGGAGCTGTTGCTTCAGAATAATCAGAAATCTAATCGGTATACAGAAGACTTGTTAAGTGGTTTAAGTTGCTTCACTACTCCGAGGATATCTACTTCAACGTTAGTCATTCTGGCCTCTGTTTGTAATTCGAAATCTGGAATATTGGGTTCGTCTTCTTTGACGAATGAGTTTCTGAAAGCTATGTTTAGTAGCGCAATCATTGGCAGGATCTCCATTACTGTCACGTAGTGAGGGTATTATTTGTGTTTTGCCACTAGTATATTTAACATATGACCAAAATCTCTCTGGGTTTTCAGTCAGATTTCGAGAAAGAGTTTTGTTGTGAAAAGAATTGTAGGCATCTCGCATTGCAGCTGTATATCAATCGTAATCCATTCAATAAGTCACAACACAGCATGTCTTAATTTTAACTTCACTTGTTTCGTTGCTTTAATGGTTAACCTCCTTAAGAATTCCATGAAGTAAATTAAAACTTTTTCTATTATGAAGAGAGAACCCGATGCTAACATAGGTAGTAACTAAACCTTAAAAATCAGTCCTAATGTTCACCTTTAATATTCTGTGACATATTGGTTGCAATTCCATTACGGCTACAATAAGCTGTTCTCTGCTATTAGATAAAAAAAATTCTTAAATGTCTATATGTGACACTGTTGCAAATCTCCTAGTACACAATATGTTATTATGCTATTATCGCATATATGACCTGAAATTGTCATCTGGAACTCAATACTGAGCCTCTAAAAATTGAGCACAGCATATAGATTATAAAACATAAGCTTTCTTTATTTTAACTTTCATTATTAAAAACATTTTAATTTATGATCTAATATGTGAAGAAAAATCACGAGACTCAGATGTTACTTAGCTCTTCAAACGCCCCTGAACCTAGACATTTTATGTGGTTTCTGTCTTTCGTAATTTCATTATTGCTAATGCAAGCTTGTCTTGGGGACTCGATGTGATGTTATTAACTAATTTGTGAACATAAAATTAAATGTAATAAATCACTTGTAAATGTAGGCACTGAAGGCTAGAATTGTAAATAAACGGGTTTTGAACATACATGTCTGATTCTTCATAAGCCATATACATTATTCACCTTTATTATATTATTTGAAAGCATAAGGATGTTACATTTATTTGTAATTTATTTTGATTTTGACGAAGGGATACCTTGTGTAAGACGCTTGTGTCGTAATTATGTGATCCATAAATTAATAGTATCTTTGTCAGGACGAAATGTACCGTTGAAATGTTCTTTTGGTTTATAATATAAATTATAGAGGGCACTGTGTAGTAAACAACTACTGCATCTTGTATGCCAGCTAGCAATAAGATGATTATGTATATATTTTATATTTTGTACTTGATGAATTTTTGTTTTCCATATTGTATAAAAATTATTTAATTTTTTTAATTCACTGTATGAGACTACATTATAATAACATGACACATAACTCTTTGCTTTACATCTATAACAGGACGCGCTACCTACGTAGAAGTCAGCTATATAGGCTCCCTACATGTCGCTTAGTAGTGATTTTGACTCTGATAACATCATTTGTATCTGCATGTAGCTATGCCTTGTAGCTGGATTAATAAGATCAGTATTGTTTCTAGTCGAGTGTGCAACGTATGTAAAAACAGATGTAAACATATATAATCAACGTTGTATTTCTTGTATTTCTATTGCGCTTGCACTTTTTCCTTTTCACTGAAGATGGCTATTCAGTAGCCGAAATCGATCAGTAATAATAAATAAACAAATTTACAAATTTTGTTTGGATATTTAACATTTTATGGTCGTGGTACATACTGCTCCTAGTGAAGTCTTCATTTCAAAAGATATTTAGGTGTTCTTTTTTCCTGCGCGCTGTTAGAGAATGGAACGATAGAGAAATATCATAAAAGCGGTTCGATGAACCCTCTGCCATGCTCTTCAGTGTAATCTGCAAAGAATTTATGTAGATGTACCAATTCGATTTTACACGGAGTATGCAAAGGAACTTGCCCACCCTTCTAGCAACATTGTAACGAAGGTCTCTAGAGGAACGATGTGTTCATAAGGATGAAAAAAAAAGCGCAGGGTCGTCGATAAGATTGCAAAACTATACGTCTGTATCTCTGACATCGGTCAGATGCAGAATTTTTGAACACATTTTATGTTCGAGTATTATGTCGTTTTTGGAGACCGGAAATTGTAGGAATCAACATGGTTTTCGAAAGCAACGATCTTGTGAAACATAACTTGTGTTATTTGCCCCTAAGAGTATATGGAATATAAGTGCAAGCACGTGGAATATGAGTACAAATGTTTGAATGGATTGAGGAGTACCTACCTAACAGAAAGCACCGTGTCATTCTCAGCTGAGAGAAGTCTTCAGACGTTAAAGTGATTTCCGATGTGTCCAGGGGAGCTTTTTCACCATCATTACCAGTACTAGCGGGAGCAATTACCATACTACTAACTGATCGAAATCTTAATACATCATTCTTTGACCCAGCAGGAGGAGGTGATCCAATTCTTTATCAACCCTCATTTTGATTCTTTGGTCACCCAGAAGTTTATATTCTAATTCTGCCAGGATTTTGTATTATTTCACATATTGTTAGTCAAGAAAGAGGAAAAATTGAATCATTCGGAACCATTGGTATAATCTACGCAATATTATATGACGTCGTAAATAACATCCGAAGTTCAATGAGGCTTTTTGCGGATTATGCTGTAATTTATCCAAATGTCCACTGGAAAAGGTTAGCCAAATGAAAGAGGATCTGAAGCGTATTAACGCATGATGCACTGAATGGCAACTGAGCCTCAACATAAACAGACGTAAAGTGCTACGCTTATACATAAAGAAAGATTGTTTGTTATATAACTACGCAATAGCAGTACGAACACTGGAAGCTCTTTCTTCCATCTGGTAGTAGACATAAGAGGCGATTTGAAATAGATTGGCCATATAAAATCAATTGTGGGTAATGAAGATGCCACATTGAGATTCATTGGAAGAATCCTCGGGAAGTGCAGCCCATCAACAAAGGAAGTAGCTTACGAAACTCTCGTTCGGTCAGCGCTTGAGTATTTCTCATCAGTGTGGGACCCGGACCAGATAGGGTTAACAGGAGACATAGAGAAGATCAAACGGAGAGCAGCACGCTTCGTTACGAGCCATTCAGTAGGCGCGAAAGCGTCACGGAGATGATTAGGAAACTACAGTGGCAGACGTCGGAAGAGAGACGTTCTGTATCGCGGTACAGGCTTCTGTCGAAGTTTCCGAGAACGTTCGTTTCTTGAACAGTAAACCAAAATATTGCTTCCTCCTACGTATGTATCGCGAAACGACTAAATGATCATCCGCGGTGGAGTAGCCGAGCGGCCTAAGGCGCCTCGCTACGGAGAACGCGGTTGTTCGCCGTCGGAAGTTCGAGTCCTCCCTAGGGCATGAGTGTGCGTGTTGTCCTTCGGTTAGTTTACCTTAGTTTAAGTAGTTTATCAACTACGGACTGATGACCACGTAGTTTGGTCCGATAGATTTACTACATGATCAGAGATATTAGGACCAACACGGAGGCATACAAGCAATCATTTTTCCCTCGACACACACCGTGAGGTGAATATAGATGTAGATAGATGTTACGCATTTTGATATTTTAATAAAAGCAGCAATACGTTCGTGAAGTGAAAAAATAGAGCATTAGGAAAAAACACCAAAAATAAATTCAAACAATGAGGAACCATTCATCAAACGAAAGTGAAAAATAGAACCACCGTAATTTTTGTGGAACATTTCGCACTCACTGTTGATCCGTTGTTTTGGAAAAAAAATAATAATAAAAACTAGATACAAAGCAGGAGGATTACATGTGATTAACGGGGCAAAAATAAAAAAGTGACGTTTCTAAATAAAAACGTCAACCCCCAAGTACATATCTAAATGTAATGTAAATTATTCGCATCGTTTCAATTTAATTTAACTGAAAGCGCAATTATAGTGTTTGTATTTACATTTATTGACGACACTTTATTAAGCCTTTCTAATTTTCATAAAAACACGCTTGGGGGTGCCAACAGGGACCTTTAGCCCGAGAGCGTCTGGAGTCCTAAATACGAGGCGCATGCAAAACGTAAGGTTCCCTTTTTCTCTATCCTTGAAAAAAAAAAAAAAATAAAATAAAATAATAAAAAAAAAAAAAAAAAAAAAACCAGATGACATATGCAAAATTTTATTGGGAATAGGTACAGAAATTTTGTCATATTGTTGGAGCAACTTCTGTATTCCTGTGTCGTAGGAGTCCGTCCCGTGAGTATGGAACCGGCGTGTGACAGTCTTCAGCTCTTCTTCGTTATCAAATCGCTGGCCGCAGGAAAGAAGTGTCTTTAGGTGCAAGAAAAGATGGAACTCTCTGGGAACAGGACCAGGACTGTATGCCGGATGATCAAACAACTCCCAGCCGAACTTCTGCCAACCACTGGCTGAGCGCCGAGCCGTATGGGCCGAGCATTGTCATGGGACAGTGCAACACCTGCAGTAAGCATCCCACGCCTCTTGTTGGTAATTGATCTTATTTGTTACGTTTTCAATTTAAACTTCATTTGTGAATCATTTTAGCATTCACGCAAAATAATTAACTATATTTTCTTTGAAACTTCTTGGCAGATTAAAATTATGTGCCGGAAGCGGGAATCGAACCTGGGACCTTTGCCTTTCGCGGGAAAGCGCTCTACCACTGAGCTACCCCGAGACGACCAACGGTCTGCCCTCAAAACTTCAATTCTGCCAGTACCTCCCCTCCTACATACCAAATTTTCTTTGCTAAGCTTTAGATTACTATGAAACAAATTAGTATAATACAAACGACACAAGCTGTAGTTCTTTTTTTTATCAAACAACTGCGACTCTATAAAACCAAACCTTTAGGAGCAAAATTCTCTTTACATCACATACTGCACTTCTCTTCTTAGCTTACAGTCATATTAACAAGACCAAATATGTCAAAATACTGGATCAAATACGAGTAAATTTACTAAACTGCCTTCCTGATACTATTTTATTCATACAGGTACTGTAATATTTAGTATTTAAAGCAAATGCTAAAAGATGAAACGTATAAAAATAATTGAGATGACTTACCAGCACCCGAAGAACTATAGATCTGCTCTTATTAATCATCAAAAATCACAACAGCACTCCATCCTCGTCGTAAATCGTACCTTATACGTTCTCCGTGTGTACATGAACGGTGGGTGCTTGATTTGTTGAAGTAAATTCAGATAATACTTAATTTGAAGCAGTATCTACTATACAAGTTAAATGAGCAAACTGTGTTGAATCTTGTGGTCCTCCTAAACAATTATAAATTAATATGTTGCAAGCTATCTCTGACTTTCTAAACTAAGTTTCGACTATTTATCTCCTCGCTTATCTTTCCACTATGCGAGATGGTTATGCTATTTTTCTAATCTTCTCTCCCCCAGCGCTCCCCAAGCTCGAGATAGCAATCCTACTGTGTTGCTATTTGATTGTTTGATGATGAACTATTTCTTTATCTGCTGTTTCGAAGGCTTTATTCGGAATAATTCAAGTTATTTTATTACTGGTGTATGTTTTCACACATTGTGTGACCTTCAGTAATCCCCTCCCCCAAAAAATATGTAGCTTTATGCCTTGTACTTTCATAACTCTTTGCAGTCTACTTTTCTGAATGATATATTTCACGGTAATTAAAATATAACAGTCTAGATCGCAATCTGCTGAGAGTTTTTTATTGGCAACCGGTTTCAACTACAGGACCATCATCAGGCCTTCCACGTCGGAGGTTCGAAACCTCCCTCGGGAATGGATGTTTGTCTTGTCTTTAGTGTAAGTTAGTTCATAGGTTGCTTGCAAGTTTAGGGACTGAAGGCCCCACAGTTAAGTCCCTTAAGCTTCACAAACATTTGAACATTTTTTTCGAAAATGGCACATGTTTGGCCTCTTTACAAAAATCTTCATAATTGTACTTAATTTATTCGGAAGTGGAAAGTATACATTAGTGACACTTCATATTTGAGAACATTAGATTCGTAGGTTACTAAATGCCAAGTTTCATGATTTTAGTATCTTTAGAGGCTGAGATATACGAAACCAAACTTTGAAATTTTTTCGGACGACGATTTTCTCGTCCGATTTTATCTACAACTTTCTATCTAAAAAAAGGCACGTAAAATTCTTTTCATTATTATACTTAAAACAATGCACAGGTTTGTACGAAATATCCAAATTTAATTTTGTTTCCACAAAATACTTCCAGAGATATTACAGCTGAAAATCCCCAAAAATTTGCTGTCGCTGCGCGCGAAGTTGCGCAAGGGATCAAATAAGTACCTATATCTCTGGCACCATACCATCGACGAATTTTAAACTTTACCAATGTCTGTTGCAGGCATGTGCGAATGTTGACACAAAATTTCAACAAAATTTGTGATGGGCGAGCAGGGAGGCCGCGTTGAGTTGACATGGACAGATGATTGTAGATCTCCACAAGGAATTAAGTTCATAAGAAATGGAAGAGAGAACTTGTGACCTTCCTATCGGTCTTCACCAACAAGAATTGGACAATACATAACTCAGGGTAGTAAAAAGTTTATGGCTCGTTGCCTCTGTTCATAGGGGTGAGTATACATAACTCAGGGTAGTAAAAAGTTTATTGCTCGTTGCCTCTGTTCATATGGGTGAGTTATGTATGTCAGCTTCTATGCCCTAAAACAGCTACCCAATCTGTTTAAACAAGATCAATGATTAATCTGTAGTTTAGCCAGTCTATTAATCTGCATATGATGACGTGAAAATATATTTAAAAACATAAATTAAACTTCTGAATAATCAACAAAATGGATTCTTAGACAAAGAAGAGATTCACTCACGAAGTAATTCGTTATAAATGGAGTTTATTACTCTTATTAGACATTAAACGTGGTTCTACTTTATACATCGGTAAATAACTGAATATTTCTCCTACTACTGTTCATGAGAGACACAATAAGTATCATACGCACTCGACAGTAAAAGCTCCAAATTATCACTCGTAAATTAGTGTAGTTCCAAATTAATCCATGGTTAAAGTATTTGTTATAAAACACAGTTTGTAATCACACGAGTACACGATTGCTGAATTATCACAGTTCCACAGCCCTACTACCGTGCATAGTTTATCAGTTTTCGCCAGAGACTAAGTGTTTCAGTCACTTCAGTCTTTCAAATCACAAGTTCGTAATGCGGCTTCAGACCGCCCAGCGTCACAACCTTTCACCACTGCGTCCAAGTTACGAGTCCCTTCCCAAGCGTTCGAAACACGTGCCCTCCCTGCTCCCAAAATTGTATCCTTCCGCGCATCTTAACGCCTCACTTTTAAAATACAATTTCCCTTCCAAAATATTATACATATGAATATCACAGAATTAAATGCTTTGGCCACCTCCCTACAAATGTTGTTTACATTTAACAAACGAATATATCTTTAACAATACTAAAAAAAACTGTTGAAACTGAAGCTCTTTGCTGAGATAGCCATTAAGCGTGGCGGCTCACTGTTCAAATATAGTTACACAGTTAATATTTAATTTATCATGGCTTTTTATGCAAATATATTCAGTTCTTGTCCACAAATATAATCTTTTATATATAAATTATCTGCTGCATATGTACTATTTTTAGTTGGC
The DNA here is from genome assembly GCA_026315105.1 of Locusta migratoria. Classification (NCBI taxonomy): domain Eukaryota; kingdom Metazoa; phylum Arthropoda; class Insecta; order Orthoptera; family Acrididae; genus Locusta; species Locusta migratoria. The sequence goes on along the minus strand of CM048745.1, from coordinate 548,134,815 downwards.
CATGAAATATTTAAGTGACAGTCTACAACATAAAACGAACGTTACTAAGAATAATATTAAATATAATAAAATACATGTATAAGTGCAATGCGCTTTGCTGGGTTCATGTTTTGTGATTCCGTGGTGGAATCTATGTTCTGACACAAGAATATTATTACCGCAACGGAAAGCACAACAAGAGAGTTAAACAAAGTTTATAGAAAGAATACGGAAATAACGTGGTACGTCTTTTAATATAGGTAGCGTGGTGCAATGCTGCCATTTGCTTCTTAAACTGACCAACACTACGTATCAATAATTGTAAATATAAGTCTTATAATATTATTATTATAGTACTGAAATTTGTCGGGTTTTTATCTGTAAGGGATACTGAAATTGTAATTACAGCATTTGATTCTTCCCCCAAGTCTCCTGAATCCATTCATATAACGATATTTGCCGTATGATCATTCCCTGATTTTATATGGATTTTTAGAATAATGTTTGTGGTTATATTGTATTTCAGATGGAATCTGGAATAGACGTCCTCACTCAGCCAAGAGCGATTCCAGTTTTCGAGCACATTAGAGAAACACTGACTATCTGTATCCCAAATCTGTTAGCCGGCCGGCTGGGGAACCCAACAGCCTGGCAAAATCCGCCTTTCACATGGAAACAATCAGCTTCCACCCTGTATCCGTAATGTCACAAACTGTTTAACTATAATCCCTGAGGGCCTCAATAGAATCATGATTCCCATAGGCATTGCTGCAGTAAATACGTATTAAGGGCTATTTAGTGTGAAAGGCAAGGAATAGTTTTCGTCATTGGCGAATGTTATCACACCAGTGAGGTCGTCCTTTCTTCGAGATTAATTCTGTCATTCTGGTTTGCCAGACTTTTTCAAGTTGTTTACTGAAGACTTAGTTACAGTAGTGTAACGTGTGGCAAGAGCCTTCCTTCCAGTGCGCTCTAAACCCATCCTAGTAGCACTGGAACACGAAGTCTTTTAATCAAAATATCCATGGGAGTACTGCCGGTCTATAGTGTCCAACGGGCACAATATTTCGGCGATCATACATGTCGCCATCATCAGGTGAACTGACGGACTGAGCTCCTGGAAACGCGCCGGCACGGAGATCCTCACGCTACGGCGGCTCGAAGGGAACTGGGTTCTAGCCCGGTAGCGGGCGATTTAAATACCATCGGCCCGCGGAGCGACCCCTTCGTGGTCCGCGCCCCGCGCCGCGGTCGCGCAGTGGAACCGATTGCGACGGCGTCTGAGATGACGTCGATGTGAGGGCTCTGTCCTCCGTGGTCGTTACTTCGTTACGTTAGCTAGATTTACTCTTAATCAACCCAATCACTGGTTCCCAAGCTTTGCTAAGATTATAACCACAGTCACGGTTTATGAGGTCGTCACTTGTGCGAATTTCAATGGCTTCTCCAACGACCTAACGACGCAGTCCCAGTATCTCAACGTCTGTACCAGAATCCTAGTGCGTTCATACTCCATCGCATTATTATTTCTTTTTTTTTATTTTTATTTTTTTATTTATATATATATATATATATATATATATATATATATATATATATATTTTTTTTTTTTTTTTTTTTTTTTTTTTTGCTTTTCAATGATACAATTCATAATCAGTGAATAGGTTCATCAATGAATAGGTTCTCCTTCAACTCATCTGTAGTGTTAGATGATATGATGCTTTAGTACTTGCCTTCTTATGTTTTTGTTTGTTTATTTCTCGTTTATTTTCCAAGAGTGAAGTTTCGGTGTCAGCTGCTTTTACATGTTGCTTGACATAGACGATGCTGTGGATTTTTGGTTGAGGTGTGCTGGCCTAATTTGCGTCCTGGGTTTGCTTGCTACTGGTGCGGTAGTCATGCGTGCTTTGAAGCTAAACTGGCAGGAGCATGAATTCCTGCTTCTGCTGCTCGTAAACGCAAAGTGGACGCTGGACACGTCGACCTTGTCGACAGGTTTTCCGACGTAATGAATGTGCACAGCTGCATCGCCTTGAACAGCTACTTTTCATTTGCGTTGTGTATTCTCTCTGTTTATACGATTTATTGCACTTTCCTTTCTTCCTCAAATACTCCGCAGGTTCGGTTACAGGAAGCATACAAGCTGCGTCTGAAAAGTTCGGTGAATGGTGCCATATTTTAGAAACCACGCTAGAGAGGATGAGGTGCCCGCGCATACACATTTAGGAACATATCTACAAGCGCCCCCAATCTTGCAAAACGCTGCAATGAATCGGTGGTGCAAGCTGGAAGTCAGCTAACAGCGTCGGTGTGAAAACTGGTATCATTGCAACATGGAGCGCAAAATGGAGCAACGCGTTAACATCAAGTTTTCTTTCAAATTACGAAAAACGGCGACGGAGACGCGTGGGATTTTAGTGCAGGTGTATGGTGTTGAAGCAGTGGGTAAAAAGTATGTGCTTGAGTGGTTTAAAAGCTTTGGAGACGGAAAGGAAGGTCCGGTCGACCGTCCAGAATTACAGTCTCAGACAACATTAAACGAAGGCGATGGATGCTTGCGGATGACAGGCTGCTGCAACGCGTTCGGCGGGTGGTCAGTGGAACTTTCTGCACGACAACGCCCGGTCGCTTACGCTTTGCAACGGTTGCGGAGATGCAACAACGCTTGACATTAGAGCGATTCCAGAAGAAGCTTTTGCTGACAGTTTCCAACACCTGTACATCAGATGTCAGCAGTGTATTGTAGTCAATTGTGATTACTCTGAGCCACGCGTGAGTAGCTGAGAGGTCTGAGAATAGAGCTCGAGCGTTACTCAAATGTTCAAATGTTTGTTAAGCTTATGGGACTTAACTACGGGGTCATCAGTCCCTAAACTTACAAACTACTTATGAACTACTTACGAACTAGGACGGCACAAATATCCATGCCCGAGGGGGGATTCGAAGCCCCGACCGTAGTGGCCGTGCTGACCGTGACTGGAGCGCCTCAATCACCTCGGCCACCGCGGCCGGCCCGAGCGTTACTCCTCCGTACGACGCGACGACTATGGCTTTCTCCGCACAGAAACATCACAGGCACCCTTATTGATGAAGTCGCACCACGATCTCTGCAGCCGCCGGCTCCGGTTGGCCATTTATCGCCAGCGCTTGCTCACTTCAAGATCTGCTTTATAGAACACAGTTACATGCTGACTGACCTACCGACAACGCGAGAGGCCATGGCTAAGGACTACTACAACATTTTACAAAGGAGGAATGCAACTAACATGATAGAACGGCGACACCCGAACGTCTGCTGGAAAAGAGTGTGGCGGGCGATTCATTCATCTTTCCTGCCGACAGAAGTACGGACATCGTGGTACATATTAGTGAACTAAAATTTCCCTAATCGCCAGCGGTTACATTACATTCGCCTCCTTAGCGACCCCTTATGTCCACAGTGTGCAGGCGTTGATACCGACGTGCATCGACTGAATTGTAGCACTGCGAGTGCGTGTTGGAAGCTCACAAGGCAAATGCTGGCCCTCCTTCTACGTCGTCCTTTCACGTCGATCCTATCTACCGAAGTTTTCTACCCTGATGGCGTCTATTTTCCACCAGACGAATGCAATCAACTGGATTAAAGGCGTGGCGCTACATTACCTTTACCGAGATAGCGACAAAAACATCTTGGATTTCTGGCAATATTTGCTTGAAACACACACGACTGTCCAACGTGGAGCACCCTACCGAAACACTTTTGCGAACTTTTTAGGGTCACTGTTCACGAACCCTCCACCCAGCTGTGGTGTCCCAGGTATGAAAAGAGAATAATGATGCAGCCCGTAGAACCTGATTGATCCCAACGGTACAAAGGCTACAGCCATTGAATGCGAGAAGACGACTGGCATACCGATGTGCAGGATTGTCGACGGGTTACGTTCTTCGAACAGTTGGCCCCCTATAATAATTATAAAAAGAAATAAAGCAATATATTACAACTGACTAGAGGCATTTCTTTTGTTTAATTCATTTACCATGTAGAAGCGTTTTCGTTGCAAAGTGTTGCTCATTGTTCACATATTAATTATAACATAGAAGATGTTTAATTTGCTTTTTCACTTGCGTTTTCATTACAAAAGGTTTGGTTAAAAACGAAAACATTTTTTTAAATGGGCAACTTTTGAAAAAAAGAAAATATAATTTAAAAAAATTCCATGGCCTACCAACATATATGTTTACTTTCTTCAATTAAAAAAAAAAAAAAAAAAAAAAAAAAAAAAAAAACAATTTGCCGATTGCGCGGCTTCCCGCGTCTGAGGTTCGAATCCTCCCTCGGGCATGGATGTTTTTGTTGTCTTTAGTATAAGTTAGTTCATAAGTAGTTGATGACCCCACAGTTAACTCCCATAAGCTTTACAAACATTTGAATATTTGATTACTTTGAAGGCCAGTGAAGTGTAACTCTTGTTTCCTATATTTCCTGATACATTCACCGAACTTTTCAGACCGATCTTGTAGTTCCTATCGCAGATGGAACATGATTCGTGAAGGAATAACTGATACTTGCATCATTGGCTGCTTTGCCACATTTACTGTACGTTCCTGTCCATTGCACGCCAAAGTCGTTTGGTCACGTATCACTGACAAAACAAAATGTCTTTGAAGCTTAAGACCGTGCTTTCAACTGGAGGAAGTCACGACTTGGACGATTCAAAAATCGTAATAAATGAATCAGGATTTTGAAGTTCGTTATTGGCACGTTTCATCAAATTATGTACCTCAGTTACTACTATAATATTACTCCTTACGTAAATCCTGAGTACCCGTATCCATGATCTCACGGCAAGAGACAAACCTCCGTTTCCATCCTGTCTATTATAAACGGCAAATCCCTAAATTTCTGGCATTCAAGTACTTGGCTACCTTGATTTAACTGTACTTTTTTCTATGAGTAAAATCCAATTTCCAAATCGCGTAAATTACTTGATTGGCACACATATAAAGTTCAGCATCATTTGAAAGCAGAAAGACATTTTTCGAAATTCCCCTCCCCATTTACAATAACAATATAATTTTGATACAGATGTTACTGTTCACAATTCTCACAGCGTCTGATCATTGCGCAGGAAGTAAATCGGCAGTAGATACAATCTAAGACAAATAATGAAGCAGCGTGAAGGAATTATCAGAATGAAATAGATATCGCTAAATATGAAGTATTTAACTATTCTTGTGTCAGCCTACTGACCTGTTTACGCTCCCTTTACGTATCCCTCTACCGCGCCATTTTTAGAGTACCAACTGCACGTCAATTACTTACTGTACGTGTTCCAATCTTCTTCCCCTATAGTCTTAGCCTCTACGTCATGGTCTAGTACCATGGCGGTTATTCCCTGATGTCTTACTACACGTTTCGCCATCCAGTCCCTTCTTCTTGTCAGATTTTTCCATGTATTCCTTTCAAAAATGTTCAAATGTTTGTTAAGCTTAAGGGACTTAACAGCGGGGTCATCAGTCCCTATATTCCTTTCTTAATCGATTCTGCGGAGAACGATCTCATTGGCTATCTTATTTTCAACCTAATTTTCCGCAGCTCCGCATCTTAAACGGTTCGTTTCTCTATTTCGCCTTACACACTGACATTCAAAACTTTTGATTTTTTTTCAGTTTGTCCGAGTTTTCCAACTTTCATCTTTAACTGTCACTAATTATGTTTTTGTTGAAACGTGGTCCACAACAATAGAGAGAGAAAAAATGATTGGGCATAGCCATCATTTGAATTGCAAATTACGACTTTGAGTTCATACAAAAATTTCATAGGAAAAATCATTTCATTTTTCATCCAATTTTCCGGGCATATATTCAATGTTTCGTTCATACAAACATAGTCTTGAGAATTACGAACCCAACAGAAAGAGCATCAGTCAAATCGGCCAAGAGGTTCTTCAGTGATTATCTTACACACGAGACACTTGGTTTTTATTTATACAGAACATAGAAAATTGAAGATTAGTGGTGAAAGACTGCTTTCATATCATATACCCTTGTTAATCTCAGCAGTTCGTTCTTGGTCTGCCAATCTTATTATTCCCTGTATTACGTAGTGCCCATTTTTCTCTAGAGTTCACTCCAATTTTTTTCTGTATTTCGAATATCTTGCTAAATTTTACATCGTCGATTGCATTTCTAGATTGTCAAGTCCTATGAATATGTGTTTAAAAAGAAAAAAAAGAAGAAAAAAAGAAAAAAAGAAAAAAAAGTCACAACGATATATTGTTCACTTTTTCGGAGACGTTGGGGGATTGAGGAGGGGGGGGAGGACATCGACATAGCCTTACCCGTGGGTAACATATTTACCTCTTCTCACGGGTCAATAAGTTCCTGTGCGAACGGTAACAAATATTCCCAATGCCGCCGCCAAAAAAGTCGTTCGTACCGCAACAGTGTAAAAAGCAACGTCCAGGTCGACAAATCGTTCTGGGACTCAGAATAGTAACAAATAAATAAATCAGAATTATTACTGGCCGCAATGCCATGCGATGAGACGATGCATATTTCGCAATGTGGTGCGATTCGATGAATCGTTCACATGGCACGCTACGTTGAGGGGAGTAGTAATTGAAAAGCAATACCGAGACGATGTCATTTTTCTCGATCCAGAAAATTCATTTTCGGCAGAAAATAGTTTCCTCATAATTAAAGGTAGTCGTGAATGGGTGTCTAAAATCAAAAAGGAGACGATGACTGTAGGATATTTCAGTCATTTGTTCAGTAGTTTGAAGAAATAAGATGATAAAGTAACCACTTAAAAATGAGCACAGAAATATTTGATTATGTAGTGCTGTCATTTTCAAGTAGATTACTGAAGCTAAACACAAGTTCAGAAAACCTTAGTTGTGCATCTGCGCTTATCTCTTCCTTTCAGTACAACCAATCGAACTTCATTGCTATTGTGATTCTTCAGTTTCTCCTGGCGTATTTGATTATCAAAATATCCACGGGTGTACTGCCGGTCTATAGTGTCCAACGGGCACAATATTTCGGCGTTCATACATGTCGCCATGTATGATCGCCGAAATATTGTGCCCGTTGGACACTATAGACCGGCAGTACAACCGTGGATATTTTGATATTCATTGCTATTAATTTTTCTTGGAAATTTAATTATACCTTATTAATTGTAAATACCTGTAATTCAGAATGTTACTGAAGTTTCTAACCTCCAAAATATTTAACAAAAATGTGACACGTTTGCTAAATTGAAAACACTATGAAATTTCACAACAATGAATTTAAGACTCTGATTAAGATTCTTACAACACATAATACAAATAACATTGTGTTATCGACATGTATAATGGAATACACGTCAACAATAATATACAATTTTAGCTGGCGAAGCCTGAGCTTAGGAGGAATGCGCCACTGACTATCCCAACAAGTTATGGCAATAATGTTAAACAAAACTGCGTCCCCAAATTTGAATACGGAGGACAAATTCTACCCTGTGGTGGAGAGTACAGTTACTGCAGCTAACTGTGGACAACGGGCTAATTCCTAGAGGCCCAATGCGCCGTAGCAGCAATACAGTACCGTCTCTGTTTCGGTGGAAGCAATGTCGGCCTTAGCACACAGTAGCTGTGGTAGATTTGGGAAGTGCGTTGTGTCGCCTCTAAAATACTATTTCGCCGCAAAATATCAGTATATGCTGACGGGAGTTCTGACTTTGAGCACGCTATGACTCCTTGCCAGAGGTCTGGAAAAACTGGTGGATTCGAGAGTCAAGCAAGACAGATAATACCAAATATATAAGTCTGTTTCACTTGACGACAGTGTGCACAACGATAATCAAACTTCAGTACGGTAGATCTGTCACGAATAAGAACGCTGTTGTGTCGTAAGTACGACTGAAGTACTGTAAGTCCGGGCAGATGGCTCTGCTAAGACTCAAGACAAGTCTACAAAACGAGATCAAAAATGTTCAAATGTTTGTAAATCTATCGGACTTAACTGCGTGGTCATCAGTCCGTAGCTTACAAACTACTTAAACTAACCTAACCTAACCTAAAGACAACACAAACATCCATGCCCGAGGGAGGATTCAAGCCCCCGACAGCGGTCGGCCGCGCGCACCGCAGCACAGCGCCCAGTGCGCGCGGGAAACGAGATCACTCATGAAGACTACCTCTTCACTATGCGAGAAGTCCGAGAAGAATGACCAACTTTTACATATTTCTAGCTCATAACTAAATTCACTAGCGATCAGCAAAGCGACCCAAATAACTGGCTCCACTCTAATGTTCGCCTTCCGAGCGTGGCTCCGAACTCAACACTCCCATTATATTTTGTTAGTCGTCCTGTGCAGAGGACTATCCCAGACGATCCCTGTTTCGATTACTCCCTCTTGCCCTGCCTATTCATCCAGATCATTGAGCGCAACGGTCTCCGACTCGCTTACCGCATCCACCTTCCCCCACGCGGAACCTACATGACCCTATTCCTTTCCCACACCTCCTCACATTCTAAGAGCATATCCGTACCCTCCACATTTTCTGTAAAATAGAATCCCGTCATCCTCTGGTTTCCCTCCTCTTGAATCATGGACTCTTGCCACACCGTTTCCAACATACCCTCCCTCCCTCCATATCTTATCCGAGGGTAACTTCTGTCAGCTTCCATTTCCGGACGACACCCTCCGTCCCGACATTTATCCTTCCTACCAGCCTTAATCCTTCCCGAAATTTGATACGGTTCCTCTCTCCCCTCCCCTCTCTTTCCATCCCTCGCTTGGCTCTCCCTTCCTCTCCCTCCCCCCTGGAGTTCTTACGTCCTATCCTCCTCCTCCTCCTCCCTCTCCCTCTTCCCGCCCCTTCCCGCACCCTGTCCGTTCCCTGTCCCCTGTGGGGTCTTCATTGAGAATTTTAAATCGTGCCCCAGTGTTTTGTTCAAGTGTCTTGTGGTGTCTTATCATATTTAAAAACTTCACAACTGCCGTATCAGCAGAACAAAGTGCTGCCGTTCCGTCGTCCGTGTCCGTTATAATCTGCTCTTAATGTTATTTTATTCGCCGTCAGTCACCTTTCATATTTTAAATTCTTCATTTATTTCGCCTTGCCAATCGTTTGATTGCTAAGTGTCAAATTTATTGTCATTTGGCTGAAGATCGGAGCCAAGGTCGCTGCCACCCTACCCCATCAGGGACTAACCAACGTTCGGCTATCCACGTCAGGGTCCATGTCACATGTCCGTTCTAGTATAATATATTTGTCCAATGAATACCCGTTTATCATCTGTATTTCTTCTTGGTGTAGCAATTTTAATGGTCAGTAGTGTATTTGCACTCATTTCGTATTCAGCAATCAGTGAATTTAGCATAAAACAAGTGTTGCTACACTAGAAAGTGTATAATGTCCCTGTCAAGTTTTTCGAAATTAATATGAAGGTTAGGAAAAATACAGTTTTAAAATGAGCTTCTGAATGAGGAAAAAAGAGAAGAGGAACTAAATTTGCTCGCAGTAAACACGCTCAGTCGCCTTGGTGGCTCCGTTCTCACGCTTCGTCCATACAATAAGTCAAATTCCTTGAGCATATCGATCCTCATCTGACCAACCTAGCATAGAAAGCGGGCGCCTAGGAGAATGCCATCTGGCACCTGAAAGCACAGGTTCGTAGACACTTGCCTAGGTTTGAAGCACCATGTTTAGGGTTGCTCGGGCGCTCTCGCCGGAACTATCAGTTCTCCCTCCGAAATGTATGTATGTGTGTGTGTGTGTGTGTGTGTGTGTGTGTGTGTGTGTGTGTGTGTGTTTTCCTTAACATAAGTTAGTTTAAGTAGTGTGTACGTTAGGGACCGATGACGTCATCAGTTTGTTCCGTCACGAGGGAAAACCCATGCTGGGTGAAACAAACACTAGCTACGCGATATGGCCGGCGTTGACACTGACAATAGGACCCGTTCTTCGGAGCCTCGAACCCTGCTTCCTAGTATTTCGGAGTGTAGGAAGCGAGGGCAGGCGATAGCTGGTCTACAACTCGAATTAAAAAGCATCTGACAGAGCTGGAAGCCTGTGTTCTCGCCTTAGGACTCGCACATAGCTGTAAAGTAATTTGTCCAATGAACTCAGCTCAAGCATAAGTTACCAATAATTATGACAAAAATATCTCAAATGTTCAAATGTTTGTTAAGCTTAAAGGACTTAAGTACGGGGTCATCAGTCCCTAAACTTACAAACTACTTATGAACTACCTACAACTAAGGACGGCACAAATATCCATGTCCGAGGGGGGATTCGAACCCCTGACCGTAGTCACCGTGCAGACCGCGACTGAAGCGCCTCAGTCCCCTCGGCCACCGCGGCCGGCACGAAAATAACTCTCCATACCAAGTAATCATTACTATTAGAGTAAATCAGAATGTCCTTGCCCCTAATTTTTGTTAGTCGAAGTAAGGTGTGTACAGGTCATTACAAATATACATTAATTTCATTGGCCTTACACTGTTTTTCTACATAGTCCCGACTTTGTTTCACACAATTGTCCCCTTGCAGCACTAAATTTCGTCCGACTAACTTTGACCTGTTTAAGGAGACCAATGTTTTTCCCCTATCATCAGAGAAACAGTAACAATTTTGAGCTCTATTTCCAAGTACAACGGAGACAGTGGAACGATCCTTCAGTGCATTTCCAAGAATGAAGAAGTGACAGAATCTGTATTGAAAAAGAAAGGCTGACTGGGATACAAAAAAAAAAAAAAAAAAAAAAAAAAAAAAAAAAAAAAAAAAAAAAAAAAAAAGTTTTTGAACTGCTAGAAATGAAAATGACAAGATTCCTAGAACTCTTAAGAGATTTTCATTAAGTGATTTTTTTCTTTGGAACTTCATTAGCCACGGTGGAGTGGCCGAGCGTTCCAAAGCGCCTTACATCGGAAGCACGCGGTTACTCGGCGTTGGAGGTTCGGGGATGGCTGTTAGTGTTACTTTAAGTTAGTTTAAGTAGTCTGTAGGCCTAGGGACTTTTGACCAACGTAGTTAAGTCCCTTAGATTTACAAACATTTGAATATTTGCATTTGAATTGCATTACCAACGCATGACGCATTCATTGTCTCCGCGATCTTCAAAATTTGTAGTCATCAAATATAGGCTTAGAATGGCAGTTATGAAAAGCCACAAATTTTGAAAATGTTTTCTCTATTGTAATTATAAGACCTGTAGAGATTAAAGCACAGTATCTGACGTAGAGTTGAACCCAGATCATCCCTTTCACAGGCTGTGCAACTGAGACCCACATGAGAGCCACACATCACAGAAACTGATATACACAGGCTGATAAAAAAGTGATACACCTGTAATGTGTGCTCCAGTATTATTCCAATTCGGAAAAAAATGCATACAACCGATGTGTTAGTAAATGGTTTATATTTATACGGCTTCGCAATTTATAGAACACTTACGAGAATGTATTCGACATGTTACCATGTTGTAGCGAAGTTGGTACCAGTCAACTGCCATGAGTCAGACAATAAAGCCAGATATTTACGTACAGTACAAAGCACCCACGATCCCTCTCAGACGGGTTAGACAGCCTATCCACTAATTAAATGCATTTGGCAGACATGGCATCACTGGAAGTGCTGCAGAATGGTTCAAATCGTATATCTCCAATAGGAAACAAAGGGTGTCAATAGGAAAGAGACATGTACTGATCTATCAGGCCTCATCAAATTGGGAACTAATAACATGTGGGGTCACCCAAGGCTCTATCTTAGGCCCCCTGCTTTTTCTTGTATATATCAATGACCTTTCATCATCGACATTATCGGAGGCCAAGTTTGTGTTATTTGCAGATGACACAAATATTGCAATAAATAGTAAATCAAATATAGCCGTAGAAATATCAGCTAATGAAATTTTCATGGACATTAATAAATGGTTCTTAGCCAATTCTCTATCGCTAAACTTTGAAAAAACACACTATATGCAGTTTAGGACTTGTAAAAGGTTTCCTGCCAGTATATGCCTAGAATATGACAACAAGGAAATAGAAGAAGTTGAATGTGTCAAATTCTTAGCATTACAGCTGGATAATAAATTTAACTGGGCGGAGCATACCACAGAACTGCTGAAGCGCCTAAACAAGTCCCTGTTTGCTATGCAAATGTTGTCAGATATAGGAGATATAAAAATAAAAAAGCTAGCATATTATGCATACTTTCACTCCATAATGTCATACGGGATTATTTTCTGGGTCAACTCATCAGGCCAAGCAAAAGTTTTCAGAGCACAAAAACGTGCGTTACAGATCCTTTGTGGTGTCAACTCAAGAACCTCATGTAGAGAGCTATTTAAGGAACTGTGGATACTTACTACTTACAATACATTTATTCTCTAATGAAATTTCTCGTTAAAAATATATCTTTTTTTAAAACCAATAGCTCAGTCCTTGGGATCAATACTAGAAACAAGAATAACTTGCATAAAGATTTAAAGTCACTTACTTTGGCTCAGAAAGGTGTCCAGTATATAGCAGTACGCATTTTCAATAACATGCCAGCAGCCATAAAAAATTTAACTCACCATAAAGTACAGTTTGAAAAGAGTCTAAAGGATTTTTTGGTGGCCAACTCCTTCTACTCCATTGATGAATTTCTTACCAGAAGTGATTGATTGTAACTTATTGCGTATAATATTCACAAATATGAATACTGTGTTCAGTTTGACTTCAGTACAAGTCTTGTGCAGTAATGTAATCATTGTAAATCAGTGTAAAAAATAAAATAAAATAAATTTAAAAAAATAACAAAAAATAAAAAATAAAGTAATTGCTAAGAATTTTAATATGCACCTAGTAAATTAGTAAGTAGTAATACGTTTTTGTGTCCTTTAAAATGTAAATATTTTTAAGATAATTGTTTATCCTGACCAATTCCACATCCACAAGGGCAATTAATTTGGGGTCTGTGGAAGGTACATTAACACATATGTTCTCTTTTTGTAAGTATATATTGTGTATTTTGTTCTGACGTGTTCTACATCCAAGAGGATTCCCTCAATTCGGATCTACTGGAACGAAAAGTACATCTAATCTGGACTGTTTGAAGCGGGTGGTCGCATCGTGCAACTGCCAGGCACGTAAGTCATTCAGACGTCACAATGGCCCAATGTTGGAATCAGTGGGTACATGAAGGCACTCAACCACGTCGGACAGTTTCGGGCCGACCAATAAACACAAGGGAGGACCGTCATATGGTTCGCCAAGTAACCCTATATCATCCTGAGAGTTCCTGTGCAATGTCTCGTCGACTCGCATCTGCCGAATTACCCCATGTGTCGGCTGCCATTTACGCCAAAACACCAACGGTTGGAGTACTGCCGCGCTATGGAGACGTGAACGGCTTTCCTTCATGTTCAGTGATGAGTCCCGTTTCTCCATAATCTCTTATGACTGTGACCACTGAGTTCGGATTTGACGACGTCAGAGGCAAAGAGCACTTGTTGCCATTATTGTGAAGAAACACATAGTCGCTACCCCTGTGATCATGGGATATACGAGGAAGAGTTGGAAAATAAATGTCTTCTGTCGACTGTGGGCAGAGTTGTGTATGTATGGACAAAGAGACATTATTTTTCTACATAATTTCCAAGTACATTGATACATTTGTCAAACCGGTTTATAAGCATCAAAAAGTCGTCCAGGAAAAAATCAGGGCGTTGCATACGGAAGAAGCATTGAATAGCTATGGAGCGGTACCATCCGTCATCACCTGTCCGAAATAAGTTAAAAAGCACTCCGTCTGCAGGTAAAGTGCTACTCACTGCTTCCTGGGACGCCCGAGGAGTTTTGTTGATGGACCTTTTGGAGGATGCAAGGATGTAACCATCATTGCTGTGCGGTACTCTGCACATCATTGCTACTATGTCGGAATTGAAAGAGGTGATTCGGAAAAAGCGGCCTAGCCTTCTTAGATCTGGCGTTCTGCTGTTGGATGACAATGTGAGATCACACTCGGCGACGGCAATGCAAAACTGTGTTGAAGCTCTTGATTGGGAGCGCCTAGACCATCCGCCATACAGTCATGATCTCATACCAAGTGACTTCCATCCGTTTGAAGAAGACTCTCGGCGGACGGCGCTTTGGAAGCAATGCTGACGTCAAACAAGGCGTTCAACGCTTCTTCCGTATGCAACACCCAGATATTTTCCTGAAAGACTTTTTGAAGCTCATAAAGCGGAATGACAAATTTCTCAGTGTACTTGGAAATTATGTAGATTATTTTTTTTCCTTTCATACGCAGCTCTGACCGCAGTGGACATGGGAAACTTTTTTCCAACTCCCACTTATAGGACGACTTCTAGCCATGTTTTGGCAGATATTGACAGCACAGCGATACGTGGCAGATATTATGCGTCTACATGTGCTATCCCTAGTGGAAAAGCACTGGGACAAACACAGTGCATGCACACACACAATGCATGTGTCTAAGGAACGCCTACAGCACGTTGACATCTTCCCATGGCCAGCAAGATTTCCAACCCAAACATCTTCATTATAGAGTACCCAGTACTAGCCTTGGAACTCTGAAAGGACAGCTGCAACAGCTGTGGACTAACTTGCCTTGTGGAGAATCCGAAGGCTGTTTATTCCAGACCAGAGGGATGTGACATATTACTGACCTGGCGACAAAGTTCCATTTGTAACTGGCATTTGCCTTCTCTCCTTCATCCCACATTGTAATCAATCAATAAAGTCACATGATCCTTCAGTAAATTTAGTTTTATTCACTTCCAACTACTCTCACTTCTTTTTGTAAGGCAGTAATATTGAAAGATCGAAATCGTCAGACGCCTGTATAATGTGCCTCATACTGCATTTGAAATGTAAAGGTCAATATGCTAATTCTAATATAGTACTCAGTTTAAGGTGTCAAGAATTCACAGATTGAATGGAGCAATGCTGCCAAATACTTCTGCGTTATACTAGACAAGACACTCACATGCAAGGAACGTATCACGCAAGTAGACGTCGCAGAGAGGGGACACACTGTGGCCAAGGATCAATCAGTAGTCCAAACATCCGATTGATAGTGGATTACATCTGTTTCGAACATACATTAGGCACCTGTACTTGTTAAGTCTGGGGCAACGCGGCACCAAAGCACATCCAGAGGCTACACAGCCTCCAAAATATTACGGAGAGTCTTCCACGTACGAAAAGACTTTCTGCGTAAATACGAGGCTCACGAAGCTGCCTACGAGAGAAGAAGTTGCTCCAAGGTTTTACCAACTTTCACAAATATATGAGAATCTTTTCATTCGACAGCTCGTAGCACCATAGGTCCAGGGGACCACTATAAACGGCCAGCTACCCTTTTAGAAAGAGCAATAAATATGAATTCACACTCAAAATAGAAAACAATATCAATTTTTATTGATTACATAACCCAGAATTAATAGGACAAGCATCAAGGTTAAAATTACTTTAAAGCAAGTCTTGGTCCTCCAAAGGCAGAAGAAGGAGTTTTGGTATGTGTTGTAAGTTTCAAATTATAATTTGTCTGCTGTGTTGGAAACATACCTGTTTAATTTTCGTAGAGTACGTGTGCATTCTTAGATCCTTAAACAGCGAAATTTACTCCTTAGAAGAGTTGTATCGGATGTCAAATGCGTACTTAAAATTTTGTTGTGTCACATTTCTCTGACGAGTATTTTAACTGTCCTGCAAATGGAGAACTACGGAAAACGAAAGAAGATGGATAATGAAGATTAAGGATTGACGTCCCGTCGACAATGTGGTCATTACAAAGGCACCACAAGCTCGAACTGTTTTTATGAGAACAGGGAAGGATACTAGCCGTGCCCTCTCGAAGGAACCATACGAGAAATCGTCTACAGTAATTTAAGAAAATCAAAGAAAACCTAAATGCAGATGACCCGAATGCGAGTCCATTGTTCTAACCACGGTGCCAACTCGTCTAGTGGGCGTAGCCTTTCGCTTCCTTCTCAAAGCACGTACGGTCTGCTTACGTTTTATACTCTTGGATAATTTCGCTGAATCGCGCTGGTATAATGTTGTGAGCTTTTCATGAATTCGTGAGTTCAAAATGTTCAAATCTTTGTCAACCTTATGGGACTTAGCTGCGGGGTCATTAGTCCCTAAAGCCGGCCGCGGTGGCCGAGGGGACTAAGGCGCTCCAGTCACGGTCTGCACGGCCACTACGGCCGGGGGGTTCGAATCCCCCCTCGGGCATGGATATTTGTGCCGTCCTAGTTCGTAAGTACTTCATAAGTAGTTTGTAAGTTTAGGGACTAATGACCTCGTAGTTAAGTCCCTTAGACTATACAAACATTTGAACATTTAGTCCCTGAACTTAAAAACTACTTATGAACTACCTTATACTAAATACAGCACAAACAATCATGCCCGACGGGGAACGGCCTCGCGCATCGGAGCATAGCACCTCAATGCACTAGGCCGATCCGAATGCGTGAGTTGTGTGGAGCTTATCTTGCAGCAAATTCCGAGTGCCTCGAAGTGAAAGTCACGCAACTCAATTGCGCACCACAAAGCGAGATTGCAGGCCTCATAACGGGTAAGCATGTAATATGCTCTCTTTTTCCCACCTCCGTTAAATCCACAGCGCTTGGAGTGTCAAAAACAAATGTCAAATACCAGACAATAGCTGAGGAACAAAAAATTACAAAAACCAGGCACATCGCCCAGTCTATAGAAACTCGTTTGTAATCGTAAGGACCGTAGACTTACAAACTACTGAAACTAACTTATCCTATGGACAACACTCACCCATGCCCGAGGAGGACCTGAACCTCCGTCGGGGAGAGGCTGCGAAACGGCGTTTTCTAGCCAATGAGTTACATGGTAGATGACTGTCTCTAAAACCACGACAGTAAAAAAAAAAGTGAGATTATAGTTTGCAGAAAAGTTCAGAAAGTGGAGTTAAGCAAATTCCTCGAAAAGTCGTCTGAAGTTATGAAAGTAAATTCAACCTTTTTTCCTTCGAAGGACTAAAGTACTTACAGCGACGTAAACATAAAACAAATGATGAAAGGTATCAGATTCCCACAGTAAAACACGGTGGTGAGAATATTAAGGCATTGGGTTGTTCCTCATACCAATGACGACTTACCGAAAACAGCAATGCCGAGTTTCCGAGACAACAGTAATAGTATAAACTCTGTTACGGCCACTTGTGCCAACATGCGATGTACAATTCCTAATTGGAGTTTCATATTGATAAAAAAATGTTCAAATGTTTGTAAAGCTTATGGGACTTAACTACGGGGTCATCAGTCCCTAAACTTACAAACTACTTATGAACTAGCTACAATTAAGGACGGCACAAATATACATGCCCGAGGAGGGGGGATTCGAACCCCCGGCCGTAGTGGGCGTGCAGACCGTGACTGAAGCGCCTCAGTCCCCTCGGCCACCGCGGCCGGCCATATTGATAAACTCGACTATATAATAATCATGTATAACCTATGAAAAATTAATTTTGAGTATGTAATACTTTACTAAAAATAATTAACAAACCACTGACAAGCTCTTCACTGCCCGCATGCGCCTATTTTTATGCTATTCTTACATTTAAATGATTAAAGAGCATGGGCATTAAAAACGTTTCTTGTAGATAAATTGTGTCTAGCAAAAAATTTAATTATTACGTTTTACACAATATAAAAACTGAACACATATTTTTGGAAACATTTTAGTTTCTTCAGGGTAAAACAGCGCCTTTGTCATAATTTTTTTAATATTTAAAGCAGTCTAGTGTGTGCAAAATTGGTGATTTATTTCCTTACTAGTTTCCATCCAATGTTGGGTCATCTTCAGGATGTTGCTGCGAAATGGTGTGGAGTGGAGCAGGCGCTGTGAGTTCCTCAGGTGCTGTCACTGCCTCTGTGACGAGAAACTCGCAGAATAGAACTTTTGACTCCTGGTGCGAAGACCGTCCCAAAAAAAAAAAAAAAAAAAAAAAAAAAAAAGCCTTCTTTAACTTATGCCTAACCTACTTAAGGCTACGCTACAGATCACTTTTTTAAGTGAAATGATGTCTCCACACTTTCAGACTATTCTTTAACACACTATCAATAACTTTAGAACCATCAACAGGCCAGCGTTGCCTTAATGCTAGTTATATGTTACACAAGAAGTTATTTGTTAGTACGTGAGGGCGCTTAGCGCCCAAATCTTCGGTTTAGAAACACGCTACCTACAATTCGGCGGGTTCAAAAATAGCGGAAATACAAAAAAGTAAACACAGGCGGGGAGGGGGGAGAGAGGGGGGTGTGGTCACGTGACCGTCTTCTCACTGGGAGCCAAAAGTTCTGGTCTGTACATAGTCACTCGTGAAACTCGCAGCTCCTGCTGCGCTCTACACCATCCTGAACAACCTGAAGACGGCCCAGCATTGGGTCGAAACTAGTCGGAAATAATACGTCAATTTTGTGCTCTATACTGTTTTTATATATAAAAATAACATACCCATAGAATCTATGGCCTGACAATAGGTAAGTTACCTACATTTACATTTTTCATGCTTATAGGTCCACGAGGCTCGAACTCCAGACTGCCTCGTATTTAATGAATGTGTCTTGGTAGTTTGAAATTTTATTAAAACTGGTCTGGTACTGAGGCCCTCAAAATCTCGTAACCGTTGAGATTTGGAGCCCTGCCCCCCATCAAGGAAGATGAGTCTCGGAGCAGGCTAAGGAATACGTTTCGTCATACGCCGCAAGTTGATTTCTACGGTTATTTCTCACGGTATTGTTTGCCTGTTAGCACTGGCAATAATTACATGCAAACGACGCTGCTATTAGTCATTAAGCAGAGGCCAGCGGGCACTACGTTGTCCGTGGTCAGGCGTAATAACACCTGTAATCCGGTATTCTCGATGTAGTCTTCACACTGTGGCTCTCGAAGTACTGAATTCTCTACCGACCTGCAATATGGAATGTCCCATGCGTCTAGCTTCGATTACGTACGCGTTCAAAGTCTGTTAATTGTCACCATGCGGCCAAAATCACGTCGGAAACCTTTTCACGTGACTCACTGGAGTACAAATAACAGCTCTGCCAATGCACCATCTGCTCTTCTGTGCACGATACTAACGCCATCTGTGTTATTCATATCGATAGCATGTAACTATTTTGTCACCTCATTACATGTCTATGTATATAAAAATTAATGTTTGACGGTATGTCCTCTATGTGCTCATGAACCATTCATTCGATTGCAATGAAACTTTGGTGAACTGTTCACCGTACGCCCACGAAGGTTCCTGATCCAAAAACAAAAGAGCACGACACATAGCTCAGGAGATATGATATCGAGGCCACCGCGTGAGAATACCAAGATTTATGCGTCAATTATTGGAAAATGGGAATAGTTAGAGACCTTCAACAAACTTTGCATGTAATTTCGTACATTTATGAACCGTTTTGTCACTGACCACCGGTCCCTCCCAAAAAAAAAAAAAAAAAAAAAAAAAAAAAAAAAAAAAAAAAAAAAAAAAAAAAAAAAAAGGATGAAGTCTACTGCTCACGACAGTTTCGCTGTAGATGCTGTAAAACTGTCGTGTCAGGCATCCCCTTGTAAGAAATAAAGTTAGCATTACAGATTTGCATGTTACCATTTATTTTTGTCTGCAAGTCTCCCTTAATTCTCTTGCATCCAAAATTTAAAAAATCTGATTTTTTTAAATCTCTGTCTATATAAAAGAGAAAGGACACTCACTCACTGACTAAACACTAAATCTCGAAAACTACTTCACCTATGAAGGTGAAATTTGTCAGGAATGTAGATTATAGGTTGAAAACGTCAGCTAAGAAAGTATTTTGTGATAAGTGGATGGTGGAGCATACTTCTCCTACAGAAATCTACAGTTTCATTCTGATCTTCACGAAATTTCGCAAGATTGACCTTCAAAACAAGAGGAAGGTCACCGCCTACCTTAAGTTTCATACGGTGCATGAGGGAGAGTACTTTGCAACATAAAAATGGATTCCAAAATACCTTGGTCGCGCCATAACTTGAGAACGGCTCGACCGATTTCAAAGATCCTTTTTACGTTGTTTTCGTTATTCTCAGAACAAGGGTTGTATGAAATAAAACTAGAATATTTGAGAACAGCAACGTGTGTTTTTCAATGTGACTCTGCGTTCCTATTGCATAGAAATCTATAATTTTGTTCCGATATTGATGAAATTTTGCACACTCTACCTTAAAAACAAGAGGAATGTCACTGTCTGTATAAAATTTCGTTTGGTGCATGGTGGAGGGTACTTACGGAATTTTATAAAATGCATAGTTTTGCTCCAACCCTTATGAATTATTGCACACATGACCTTTAAAGCAAGAAGAAGATCACTGGGTACATAACAGAGGGTATGTTTCAGAAAACTATGCCGACAGAGGGGAAGGTGGAAACGAACAGAGTGATGGGAGAGAAAGAGGTGGATGCAGAAAGAGGGGGAAAGGGGATGTGAACTACGAGAGTGTAGGATAAATACCCGGCCAACGCCGGGTATACAGCTACTTGATAAATAAATGCATTGGTTGGATAAAGAAATAGTGCCAACACTTCAAAATATCTTAGGATATCAAAATGATTCGATACTTCGGAAATATATCTGTCCGCTATCTTAAGGAGAACGTCGCTGCTGCTACCGCAGATGAACTCAGCTGATCATCTGACTATTCATCCCAGCGGAACAGATAATTTTGATTTTAGTATCCAACTGCAAACCCGAAGAGATGATGAAGCATTATTCTGCCTGGAAAGCGTACGAAGACACTGCCGACACATAATTTTTCCACAATTTATAGACAGACCTACCCCTTATTATATATACCCACAACATAATCATTCTTCGTCTCGATCACTTTCCCCCCTCCCAGCTGGAAGACGTCGAACACTACGCGACCATGTCTGTCGATGGCTTGGAAGAACCGCCCTATAGCACGGCTGATGTCTTCTCGTGTATTGTAGCACTTGCTACGAATTGGTCCCTTATCTTTTGACGAAAAGGTCGTAAACACGCGGAATAGTATCGGGGGAATAAAGTGAATGTTCCACTATTTGCCACTCCCAAATACGCAGGAGTTCCAACACCCATCTCAGCGTCGTACAATATGGCAGTACACAATTACTGCACCTTTCCTCCCTAATTATATTCCTGTGCCCTACAATCCATTCCACTTTAGTATTAATCCACATACATTGTTCGTGTTTCTTGAACATTTTATCAAACTTTCAGAGAGTATAAACGGCTGACATCCCAGGATGGAGGCTATTTGCGTAGATTAATTATCTTCAAAAGTAAAACGTCATGATCGCTATATGATCATTGAATTTACGTGCGACCGGTTTCAATGGGCTATACAACCATCATCAGGTATTATAAAAGTATAAAATGTGGTCATCTTACGTTACTTACAAAATGGATGTTAATCAGAACTTTCAACATAGCAATTAATCTTATAAGCAGTTGATATATAACTTATTTATTTTATATTTTGACTAAGTGCTACGTTTACGTTCTGTTTAATCTCCATTTTTAAATGAGATAATCATAATGTAGAATTTTATCGAACCAGATGATCGTGGCGTAACCCGTTGAAACCGGTCATCAGTCAATTAAATAATCACTTTTGTCCGACGAATAAATTTCGTGCACTGGTGGGGAGCGCCAAAGATGATCTCGGTTTAAGGTCGGCGTGTACCGGATTCTGTGTCAGTGTGGCAAGTCATATATTGGACAGGCGATGCGTACCGTCGAGGATCGATGCGTTGAACACCAAGAGGCACACACGATTGATTTATCGGAGCAAGTCGGCGGTCGCTAAACACGGTTTGTCGGAGAATCACGCGATGGAGTATGAATGCACTAGGATTCTGCTACAGACGTCGAGATACTTGGACTGCGTCGTTAGAGAGGCCATTGAAATTTCCACAAGTGACGACCTCATAATCCGTGACTGTGGCTATAATCTTAGCAAAGCTTGGGAACCAGCGATTGGGTTAATTAAGAGTAAATCTAGCAAACGTAACGTAGTGACGACCACGGAGGACAGAGCCCTGCCATCGACGGTTCCACTGCGACACCGCGTATGTAAGTCATACGAATAAATAAATAAATCCACGAAAAGCTACACTGAAGTCATTATCACATATTGTAAAAAGTAAAGGTCCAATAACACTCCCTTGGAGAGCGCCAGACGTCACATCACGATTCTCTCCTTTGCCAACCCTAATCGGTACGGATAGCACAGTGATGAGCAATACTGAAGCAATGGCCGAACGAGTATTTTATAAATATCGACGTATTGCAGAACCAGTGTATGGAAGCTACTTTTTTCATTGATAGACTACACTTGCTGAGAAATCTTTCAATGAATCTTTGTCTGGCGTCTTAATTTTAACTGCTCATTCCACTTCAGATCTCTTCTTATGTGCATTCTCAAATATTCTATGGGATTAACTGCTTCCATTGATTGTTCTGCTACCGTGAAATTTTGTAATAAAGGATCATTGTTTATATGCATTCGCAATGCGTTATAATCGCTTATGTTGAAAGCCAGTTGCCACTCCACGCAGCAGGCGCCAATACAATGCAGATCCTCTGAAAGACACTGCTGTAGTGTATCGAGACGTCGCAACGTCTGAAAAACTAAAGCGAAATGCGAATATGCGACCCCCTTCCAAGTATAAATACTCAGGAGACCCCATTCCAAAAAAGAAAAAAATATATTCTTGCGATCCCTCTCCGCTTCCTCACGAACCATAACAAAACTGTCTAACTCAGAGAAAACAAATTTAATAATTATTTTGCTCCAGCTTTCTTTCAAATTCATTGACGAAATTTTTTGCATATTTTTCGGAATGCAACACATTATCCAACTTTACATGCTTTCCGTCAGAAAAATATATTTTGCTTAATTAATGTTTCGTATTTCAGGCAAAACTCAGAAACGATTATGCTCATTAAGAAAGGTCCCACTGTATAGCCAATTTGTAAAGAAGTAGAATTTTTTTTCGATTTTTTCAGAATTACTTATTGCATCGTGTTCTTTTACCTGTCGATTGTTCCTGAAAAGAGTTTTCAGGTTTTGCGCTTATTCATTATTAACAGACTGTATTATAAAACAATCTATGATCCATTCATTTCATAGTTAATGTTACACAAGGAACTCCTTAATTTTACCACTAAATAAATTTCACTTAGTCATACGTTTTGGTATTACTGAAGCTCTCGTTATTTTACGGTGCAAGTACTTCCTCCAGTGACGGCGATCCCCCAAGCAAGACTTGGCGCCTCCCCCCCCCCCCCCCCTGGGGGCCGCGAGCCACAAATTGAAAAACACTGTACTACAGCGTCATCCACTAACTAATCAAAGTTGCTGAAAAGAAGTATTAGCTCTCGCATCATACATAGAATTGGGATTCCAGAAAGGATTGAAAACATCAGTAGTCTTTGTTGATCCCGGTGCAGCTTACGATACGGTGTGGATAGATGGTCTCATCCCGAAATTTGCCAACATGATTCCATGCTTGAAATTAACAAACCTGTAGAAAAAATGCTGAAAGTACAATATTTCAAAGTAAATCTGGGGTCACAAAGTAGCAAGTAAAAAGAATAAAAAACGGACTCCCCCAAGGATCTATACTAACTCCACTGCTTTTTAATGTTTACATCAGTGACATGACAGACACTAAGTCACGAACGTTTTCCTAGCTGATGACATGGCTAAAGCTACTGAAAGCAAACGGCTAGAAGAAGATGAAAGAACTCTAAACTGATGACGTAGAAATACTAAACCAGTATTACAAAAAATGGAGACGGTGACCAAACCCAAATAAAACAGAGATCTGTGCCTTCCATTTAAATAACACTATTATCAGATAGAGATCTAAATATTACTTTCTGCAGAAAGCGAATTAAACACAACAACTTTCCGAAATATTTAGGTATAAAACTTGACAGATCACTTACCTTCAAGAAACACCTGGAACTAAATGCCAGAAATTGAAAACACGAAATAACATCACCGGAGATTAGCAGGTACGACATGGGGAGTAGATGCCAATACACTACGTGCTGCAGCAATATCACACGTCTACTCTGTGGCGGAGTACTGTGTCCAAAAAATATGTTCAAATGTTTGTAGAACTTATGGAACTTAACTACGGGGTCATCAGTCCCTAAGCTTACAAACTACTTACGATCTAGCTAAGACTAAGGACGGCACAAATATCCATGCCCGAGGGGGGATTCGAACCCCCGACCGTAGTGGCCGTGCAGACCGTGACTGGAGCGCCTCAGTCCCCTCGGCCACCGCGGCCGGCGTACTGTGTCCCGGTGTGGAGTAGGAGTACCCTTGTAAAGAAAATTGACGTCAGGCTCAATGAAACCATGAGGACGATAGCAGGGATGTTCAAGTCGACACCTGTAGAATGGCTTCATGTCCTTTAAAACATTACCAGATATCCTAAGACAGCAGGCAACGATTCAGGAATGGCAAACAATACATCATCCATATAAGGTAAGAGTACCGTACTACATCAACTACTAGATGCCTGCTGTCGATATCGCCTTATATCAAGAGCACCAATATTGGAAGACAGAACACTTGCCCAAGGAACTATCTATTTCTACCACAAGTCCTGGAAAACTAAGTGGAACGATAGTGACATTAACCAACACAACTTAGAGGACCGCAGCCAACAACTCCCAGGAATGCAGCTTCCCCGTAAAATCTGGTGCCAGCTAAACCGTGTGAGAACTGGACATGCAAAAACCAAATCCATGCTGTACAAGTGGGGTGCCAATGACAACCCAACGTGTGGCTGTGAAACTGACGAACAAACAGTACAACGTGTAGTGCAAGACTGCCCGCTACGAAAATTCTGTGGTAACTGGGGAAACTTTATCGAAGCCAGCCGTGCTGCTAGTGAGTGGCTGTCCCGTTTGGACATAACTTTTTACTGAATTGTGTCTGCCATTCTACTTCAGCTTTGTTCTCATTTAATAATCACTGGTGTTTGTTTTGTTTATAAAAATGAATGTTTGTCTGTATGTCCTCTATGCATTCATAAGCCTTTCATTAAATTACAATGAAACTTTGGTTAACTGTTCGCCGTGTGCCCTCGAAGATTCCTGACCCAAAAATTAATGAGTACGACACATAGGTCAGATTTGACGTCTTAAATAATGCGAGGCCAACGCGTGAGAATGCCCAGATTTATGTGTCATTTATGCACATTTCCTCCTAAACCACTGGAGCGATTTCAACCAAATTTTGTACACATCTTCCTTACTGTGAGGTACCAATTCTGTAATAGTAAGAACGACATATGACACATGGTTCAGGAGATATAACGTCATAGACAACAGGAGTTGCAAGAAACTGCCACATAATGCGACGAGAATTTATGAATACAGTATATGAAAACGAGACTACTTGGCGACTTAAAACAAACTTTAAAAATAATTTCAAGCCTTTATTGAACTATTTCTCGCTGACAACCGTAGAAAAATTATGAAAGGAAAAAGGTTCCTCGCTTACTACTTTTCCCCTGTTCATGGACCAAAACTACGACATTCGGTATGACGTTACAATTTATAATTTCTACACTTCAAATAGTACCCGCAGGAACTTTACAGACAGTATACATACATATATATATATATATATATATATATATATATATATATATATATATATATATATATATATATATATATTTGAATGTACCTTCTAAATTGTTTCACAGAACGAGACGTAGTTCATGAGATATGACATAAACAGTAACGTTCATGGAAAACCGCCCCATCATATAACAACTTTTAATCTATTACTTCTTTACTACAAATTGTATTCTCAAGACATTCTACTCATATACAGCACCTATACAAATAAATACATATCTGAAAAATTATAAATTGTACAACGTATAATTCAATAAATAAGAGATCGTTCGAATTTTAAATGTCATTTGTTTTGTGACTGCCATCTCTCCTTGTTTGGATACTGCACTTATAATTTTGTACATTATGTAAGACAGCGGTAAGACATAAATAAGACATAAATAAATAAATACCCGGGCAACGCCGGGTTTTTAGCTTATATATATATATATATATATTCGATCCCCGCCAGGATCCCTAGGATTTTTATCTCTCACTCTCCATTTCTTTCACCTCTGGCAGTACTGCTCATGTGAAAAATACCGAGTAGCACCGTGGTTCGGAACCCACGTTAAACTGTAGGTCCCCCTATAACTGGCTGGGTAAGTCAGTTCGAAGGTCGGAGGAAGGCAACGGCATACCACCTCCAAACAGGACCATGCCTAGTAAAACCAATCTTCGGATTGTTGACTGCTTTACCTTATATATATATATATATATATATATATATATATATATATATATATATATATATATATATATATATATTTGTGTGTGTGTGTGTGTGTGTGTGTATTTCTATTTATATCTTTTGTTATAAAGCCATACGACAAATAAATAAATCTACGAAAAACCACACTGAAGTCATTACCACATATTGTAAAAAGTAAAGGTCCAACAGCAGTCCCTTGGAGAGCGCCAGAAATCACATCACGACTCCGTGAGGTCGAATTGCTATTCACTAGATAACTACCGCTGGCGTAGTTAAGAAATCAACAGAGGAGTTTTCTAGAGAGCGCGGAAGACGATGACACTGCTCGAGCTGTACCTTGTAACTCAACGAACGTAATCATGTCGGTCAGCGTTTTCTGCATGTTTTGATAACGTGCGGAAAGTATGGCAAGGTTGTTAAGCTCAGCGAAAAAAAGAAAGCGACCTGCGCGCGGCTGACGTCGAGAGAGCAGAGCCGCGTGCCCCGGCGCAGACGTCACCGACCCTGTGACGTCAGCAGGCGTCCCACACCGCGTGTCGGGAACTCGGAAGCTGTCGGCCGCGCCGTCAGTTCCACTTTATTCCTGCATCGTTCTCGGGTCTTTTCCACGTGCATGTGCGTCACCGGGTCAGAGTCTTCGAATGTTGACTGCCGGCGTCGCTCACGTGCGCATTCCACTGACGCTGCGGACGAAGTGTGTCACATCGCATGCATACTTGACTCTTGTCTTGCGTCACCAGTCTATAAAGGCGAGAGAATCAGTCACCACGCTTATTTTCTGTTGCCTGAATAATCTGTTGTAATGCCCGTTCACTTCACAGTGTTAGGTAGTTCATTGTCTAAGATACATCGAGGCAGGGAGGAACTGTTTCTACCTTTTCAGCTGATCTAGAATTAGAGCTCCGACGGTTTTAATAAATAACATGAAGTCCGTGCCGCTACGGTTTCTTAAACATGGGAACTAAATCTGAGCTCTGTTGAATCACCTTACTGACATTATGACATACTGCAGGAAACGGAACAAACCTCTGGCAATAGCATTTATAAATTTTAAGAAGGCTTATGACTGTCTCCACAGACCTTCAGTATTACAAATTTTAAGAAATCTAGAACTCCATCCAAAATTAATTAAATTAATACTGTTCACTCTAACCAGTACCAAATCAAAAGTAAAGTTTGGAGGAGGAATTTTCGAAACATTTCTAATAAACACAGGCTTAAGAGAAGGTGACTGCCTATCACCATTACTGTTCAATTGTGCCCTGAAAAATATAATGAGACAATGGTACAAGGCCAACCCTAAGAACATGAGAATTGGAAGTGCGAAAATTGATATAACTTTAAACTGTTTGGCCTTTCAAAATGTTCAAATGTTTGTAGAGTCTATGGGACTTAACTACGGGGTCATCAGTCCCTAAACTTACAGACTACTTACAAACTAGCTAATACTAAGGACGGCACAAATATCCATGCCCGAGGGGGGATTCGAACCCCCGACCGCAGTGACCGTGCAGACCGTGACTGGAGCGCCTCAGTCCCCTCGGCCACCGCGACCGGCGTTTGGCCTTTGATGATGATCTTGCTCTCCTACGCAACACTATTCAAGAAACCAAACAAGTTAAATTACTACAAGAAATAGTACAGAAAATTGGCCTTAAAATATCAATAAAAAAAGAGATTATGGAAACTGATCCATCACTTACAAACGAAATTACGATAGAGAACAGGAAATCAGAATTGTTGATAAATTTTAATATTTAGGCGATATAATAACATACA
This sequence comes from Locusta migratoria, assembly GCA_026315105.1. Classification (NCBI taxonomy): domain Eukaryota; kingdom Metazoa; phylum Arthropoda; class Insecta; order Orthoptera; family Acrididae; genus Locusta; species Locusta migratoria. The sequence goes on along the minus strand of CM048745.1, from coordinate 548,106,659 downwards.
ATCTAAATGAGAACTATCAAGGCAAAATAAAATAAAAAAAACTAAACCATTCAAACTATATTACTAAAAACACATACAACAAAAAAGCCTGTGTGTAGTTGCAAAATTAGAACACTATAAAACAGTTACATCGACATGGGATACTCTGCAAATCACATTTAAGTGCCTGATAGAGGGTTCATCGAACCACAATTACACTATTTATCTCCCATTCCATTCTCGAATAGCGCGCGGGAAGAAAGAACACCTGAATCTCTCTGTTCCAGATCTGATTTCTCGTATTATATTCTGATGATCATTTCTACCTATGTAAGTGGGAGTCAACAATATATTTTCGCATTCGGAGGAGAATGTTGGCGATTGGAGTTTCGCAAATAGCCCACGTCGCAGCGATAAGCGCCGTTGTTGTAATGATTCCCATCCCACCTCCTACCAGAAATAATATGTGCAGCTGAAACCATATTCAAAACTACGAATACAGAAGAAGACAGAAAGAAGAATAATTAAGAGTTGTATAAATAAACAATATCAAATAAATGGGCATTGAAGAATAGCTTCAAATAAAAGAGTATATAACAAAATAGAACTGGTAATGAGCACAATCAGAAACAAACGGATCTCATTCTTTGGGCACCTGAAAGGAACACCAGAAAACAGAATTAGTAAAAAATAACAGAAAAATTGTGGAATAGCAAGAGCAACATTAAATGGAACACTGAAGTTAAGGCCGCGGCGGATTAGCCGTGCGTACTGGAGCGTCGTGTTGCGGTGCGTGTCGCCGTCCGCCGTCAGGTTTTTTTTTTACTGAAATTAAGGAAGATATATTGTCTTTCTGGGTACACCGCCTTTCGGTTACCATGCCTGAGAAACGACGCCGGACAAAGGTTAGAATTATCATACATGCCTCACGTCGCATTCATACCTTGAAACCAACAGTATTTTTACCTTTTGAAACTTGGACAGTTCTCGATTAAGTTTCCCAGCTTCATTTCGGTGAATTACTTGAAAGTCTCTAATCTATTTACTTTCATCTCGTTCCTATCTCGCACTACTCTTTTTATCTAATTTTACTGACTACATATAGCATTTCTTTTCATATTCTATAGAGTAACAACTTTCAGTTTATACAGTCTTATTCATGTAACATTTAGTTAATATTAAACACAAATCTCTGTAGAGAAGTCTTATACTTGTAAAGGAGACTTTTCACTTAACATTACGAAGTTTCTTGTCAAATAGAGAATTGTACTCCCTGAATCTAAGTACGAGGAATAAATGAAATCTCTTGTACCACTAGCAAGTGTGTTCAGTAAAATTCCAGGAACTGTACCATAACCATCGCCCAATATGTAAAATTTGAAACAGAGTGTGATGTATGAGTAGTTTGACGCACTGTCCTGTTTTGGATGCATTTTGAATATGTGTAATTATGTATTTTAAATGTGCAGAATTGTTGAGCAAAGTCTTTGGCCGTCTGATGCAGTCATTTCTAATAGTATTGTTCACACACATAAAAGGTAAATGAAATCCTCAACTTTGTCCATTTCATTTCATACTGCCTACATAAATGGAAAATGCGTAAGACGATTTTTTTCATTCTAAATAATTCCTAAATTCCTATTCTTACAGAGCTGCATCATAAGTGGTCAGTTCGTTTGTTTGAAGCAGGAATATACGTCCCGGGTGATAAATTGTAACAAACAGTGTGTTGTATGCCAAAATGTTTTGAAGGTTTTTCAGTAATGGCTGGAGGATTGGGATATATCTCCGTCTTTCAGGAGAAGACATTATACCGGCGTTCAGATTATAATTCCGTGAAGAATATGGTTTCATGACGTTTACTTAAGCCGGTATTACACTATCAAATTATTGGACAAAGAATTGGACGAAAAACTTGGATTAAATATTGGCCTTATTCTATGACAAAGATATTGGATGTAACGTCAAAGGGGGTATTACACTGTCATCCAATTTTTGTCAAAGTTGTTGCGAAATGGCGGTGTTAATTCCAGAGGTGCTTCTACAACAGTTCCGTTGTGTCTACGTTTAGAAGAGTAGGAGGAAAAAAAAAGGGAAGGAAACGTACTTGGGTGAAACCGTGGGAGTCACGGCGAGATAAGAAAATTGTTCAATTAAAATTCTTGTGGGAGATGCAAGACGAGAATTTTTTTTTTAAATCGTCGACTGTAAAGCAAGGCCATACTTCACTCCCATAGCTTCCACAATTTTTTTGTATATCTCAATCCATCTTTGTTGTCCGCATGTTGCGAGTTATGAAGTGCTTCATCTGCTTCATTAATTTCCATTAATTTTATTGTTGCCGGAACACACAACGCAGACTTGCCGCTGTTCTTACAGCAACGTTTTCAAATACGAACAGCATTGGTGGCAAGGTGGCAGTACTACTACGAGCGCCCCAAGGCGGTTACATATCCCACTGCAGGAAACAGAAGACGAGCGATGTCCTTGATCACATCCAAGCCTAGGCCTTGGATTTGATCAAAGGTTGAATGACCTGAGAAGAAGTTCCTATTACACTATAACCAATATTTCTTTGTCCAATAATTTGATATTGATAGTATTATACAGGCCTTACCTAAATGACGTACACTGCTGTGTGACATATGAAATTCAACCTTGGAAGTTTTCCGATGCACCTCATCTGCATTGGAATCACTCCAACCACATTATGTGACTGTACAAGTATTGCAGAAAGTGACCTCAATCAAATCCCCTTTGCATGGTCAAAATAGAAAACGCACACAGTTGTTTTTACAACAATTACACCTTTGAAAGCTCTGCGAATGCCACCATTCTACTTTCTTAGAGTACGCCTGCATTTACTAAAGGATTTTAAATTCTTACAAGAAACCAAGGTATCTGGTCATTATAACACAGCACTGTTACCCAACATTTTATGTTAATGTATACCTTACATGTTCATTTACAGAAGCCGTGAGTAATTACACATATAAGGTACCGTATGCATTAGTATAAAATGTTGGATAACAGTGCGACAACAGCTTGCTGAATCACCGAGTATGGAAATCACATGTTATCAGACTACAAACTGAAATTGCTTTACTCTACGACTCGGAAACCTGGTGCTGTTATAAAGCTGACATTAGGAGACTAGACACCTTTCATTTTCGCCGTCTGAGATCAATTCTCCGCATAAAATGGGTAGACGTGTTCCAAAAACGGAGATTTTGCTTCGCGTGAAACTGCCTGGCATTGAAGCTCTCTGAATGAAACACCAACTAAGATGGAGTGGCCATGTCATTACGCATGGTCGACAGTAGTCTTCCCAAAGCGATGTTCTACTCAGAGCTCTCATGTGGAAAGCGGCGACAAGGTGTCCAACACCTGCGATATAAAGATACCATCAGACGCCACTTTACAGCCTGTGGCTTTCCGAGCAAACGTTGGGAGGAGCTTGCACTGCACAGAACAGAGAGGCGCTCAACTGTACACAAGAGCGTGGAACAATTCGCCTAAAGAACCTGGACGATAAACGAGAACACCGCAAATCTAAGCCCAAGCGTAATTACATCTATACGTATAACTCCATTGGCCAACTGTTTGCACTTCGCGCAACCGGATCTTCAAAGCAAAGCTCTGTTATGCAAGCCACTTCCGAACCCACCACAATACGGACTAAACGATTGACGTAGTCGCTGTCGCTGGACACGGTGAGGAGGACAAAAAATTGTTCAAATTGTTCAATTGTTCAACCTTAGTGGCCGTGCAGGCCGTGACTGGAGCGCCTCAGTCCCCTCGGTCACCGCGGCCGGCTGAGGCTGACATCATCATCATCATATGTGTAATTATTTCAATTCAAGCTCTGAACACTTTGACGTCTATTGCTCACATCCTTTTCATTCCCCACCATCGTGTTGTACAAGAACAATTATTTTTATGAAACAGCCATGTAACTTTTGTACTCAGCATGGTGAACAAATTTGTCAAAAGATATGTGTTTTTTTATTTATGCTGTAATCATTACAAAAAATTTTTGATTATCAGTTGGTTATACTGTCCAGCCATTATTTCCTTTTAAAATGGCAACCATTTGTAAACTATTACACATGTATCACAAGTTATCTATCTAGGCTCTGAGGACCTGTAAGCCTAAAGTTATTTTCTTTCCGTTTTATCGCCTATATTGGGATGTAATAAGATCAACTGTGTTAATCTACCATATTACATTTTATGGAGGCCGTGGCGGAATGGCCGTGCGCACTGAGGCACCGTGCTGCAGTCAGCGACCACAGAATTCTGTGCTCGCTGGCTGCGAGGTTCCCCCCTCGAGCATGGGTGTGTTTGTTGTCCTTAGGTTGGCTTAACTTAGTTTAAGTAGTTTCTAAGCTTGGGACTAATAACCACGCAGTTAAGTCCCATAGATTTACAAAGATATCAACATTTTATTGAAGTCTGAAAAGCAGTGATGTGTAATTAATTTTTAACCTTAGAACAGTGCACTGAATACCAAATATAGATATTTATCTGACTACAAGGCCACCAGTTTCCGAAGGTTAGATAATAATAAAAATAAAATCCCAAATATGTTCTATATGTCTGAATGCTCATAACAGAGATATTTACCATATGAATCTGACATCTAGTGGAAGTATGATATAATTGTTGGTGTGGCGTAATGCCCACAATTCCTGCAACCACAGAAAACTCGGGATTTTATGGGTGAGTGTACGTTCAACCTGGGAAAGCCATATGATACTAAATAACCTGGCTGTGTCGACATTTCTGGCTATAAATTGACATCACTTGATCATATTTTCCTGACTTCACGAAGATGACAACTTGGAGACGCCATATTGATATGCATTTTGTGTAATATTTATGCTATTCAACTGCTTGATGCTACTTCAAGGCAATGCTGCATTGTAAGACACATCAACTGTCGGTTAATCACAGCCAGCTGTGAGAGACTTGAGGATATATAGTATAAACATTAATAAAGTTTAAAAATGTTTGTATTCTCAATGGATCTTGTAGTCAATATACGGAGTTCTCCAGCAGAGAGATGTAAGATTTGTATATACACCTAATTCTAAGAGAAAAGTGTTAATGAATTATAAGGAGCTTTTATTTGCTTTAGAACAACAGTTATACAACATTAAACTAATTTATAGCCTCAAGTAATATGGTACTTTCCAACCCTGATTACATGACATAAAGTTGTTGTTTGGTGGTGAGTTGCTGACCAAGAGAAACTGATTAGGTAAATCATTTGATTCAACTGATGTTTTCAGTGAGTTGATACTAGGTGACAGATGAACTTCCAAATCAGTAGTTACATTTTCTGGACTAGATAGAAATGTACCAAATAGTTTTTTCTTAAACAGTATCAAAATGTTTAAGGAGTATGCATATCCCCTGTCAACTTTGAGAAAAGCTCTGATCGTCCGTAGGAGAAGCTGGGACACAGTGAAAACAAAATTTACTGCAAATGTTTTGGCAGCTAAAGAACAGAAGATTGAAATAGTGTGCACTAGATAAGTAATTGGACTAGTTGTTCCTATAATTTTTCTTTTTCCACATACAGGGTGTCCAGAAAAGGGCTCCCTGATTTCAAAATTAAATATCTCGAGAACAAAGATCGATAGAGGAATGCAGTAAACGGTATGTTTATTCTGAAAGCTGTAAGAAGTTTATACAGCAATTTGAAATAATAGTTACAAAAGCCCCTAACAGATGGCGCTGTACAATGTACAGTTCATATCAGCACACATAAGTGAAATAATCGTATGAAAACACTCTTTGCAAACAATCACATCACAATATTTTCAAAATGTTCACCTTGGCACTACAGAGGCGGCGCAAACGAAGAATGAAATTCGCCATCACATTTCGTAGTGTCTCAACCGAAATGGATTCACATGCCACAGAGATAGCCGATTCAGGCTCGTCCAGCGTAACGGGATGTTTCGGTAGATAATGTCTTTCACTGTGCCCCACACCCACAAAAAAAAGTCACAGCGAGTCAAATCCGGCGAATTGGAGGCCAATCCATGCCTGTACCAGTAAATTTAGGATATTCCAAAACAATGACTCGATTCCCGAAGTATTCCTCATGAAAGCGAAACACTTGTTCGGTCCGATGTGGTCGGGCTCCATCTTGCATAAACCATTCAGTCAGTACCTGGTCGATCCTCTAACGCTTGCTGTGTGGCAACAAATTGTTCCAAAATCGCAACGTAACGTGCACTAGTGACCGTTTCTCGAATGAAAAAAGGGCCAATCATGCCTGTGCTGCATATTACAGCCCACACAGTAACTTTAGGAGAATACAGAGGTTTCGCTTCACACCAATATGGCTTTTTGAAACCCCAAAATCGCCAGTTCTCCTTATTCACGTATCCATTCAGGTGGACGTGTGCTTCATCTGTAAACCAGATGAAGCCAAGATCAAATCCTTCACTATCAATCATTGTGAGCATCTGATTAGCAACGGCAACCCTTTGTTGCACAGGTCGTACGGGTATGGCATGGTGCGTTTGAATTTTGAATAGAAACATATGTAGGCTCTTTCTCAGTATTTTCTGCGTGCTTGAACGCTTCAAACCAGTCTCAGATGCAATTCTACGGTCGGATGACATTGGATTTCGCTGAATAATTCCAGAAACTGTGGCGATATTTTCAGGCGTAACTGCGGTTTGCTTGCGGCCAACATGCCCCACTAGATCGTCAGTTACGCTGCCTATTCGTTGAAATTTTGCGAAGGTCGTACGAATGGTTTTCGCATCGGGTACTTTTGGAACATTAAATCTTGCTTGAAAACTTCGCCTTGTTGCCGTAGGACTCTCTTCTAACCTGTGGTACTCTAGCACCAGAAAACCGCGTTATTCAATGGAGTACATTGATTTGATTTGATTTTTCCAGGGAAGCCAAAACAGTCTTGGTCTAACCCGCCACTGCCCGCACCAAAACTAAGTTTATTGTGCGGTATTGCTCCCTGTTTATCTAGTAAAGCCAACCAATGCCCTTTAGCAGAGCAAGGAGTCCCTTTACCAGTTCTTTATTAGACACAATTTCTTCGGGTCTAGTTGTCCTAAATGTTCTGTGCCTTTTATTCTCCAATGCAATGCATTCGAAGATTAGATGTGATGCTGTTTCATCACCGTCTTCACAGATCCTACATTTAGGGTCCTCTTCTGTTATTCCCATTGTATGTAGGTGTTTTTTGAAATTCCCATGGCCTGTCAGCAATCCAGCCATGAGTCTAATCTCTCTCTTGTTCAGGCCCAGGATTGCAGAGCTTCTTTTAAAACATGGCTTTCGCATAACTACCTTGCCATGTTTTTGTTGGTAGACTTTGGTCCAATATTCTATGTGCTGTCGTCTGAGCCAGTTACGTAGCTCCAATTTGATCATTGCCTTGGTGATTGTCAGGACAGGTTCCGGTCCAATAAATGGAGTCTCTGCCCCCATCCTGACTAATCTGTCGGAATGTTCGTTGCCACTGATCCCCACAATAGGTTTACTCTATTGCTTTCCCCTAGCTCCACCAGAACCCTATGACATTCTGCAACAATTTTAGACCTTTTTGCAGGAGCTGCCAATGATCTCAGGGCTGCCTGGCTGTCTGAATAGATATAGATGCTACGATCTTTGTAGCACGTACGCAAATTCTCCTCCACACACGCCCTGATGGCAGTGATTTCGGCCTGGAATACTGAGGCCAGTTTTCCTAGAGAGATGACGCCCTCCAGTCTTGGCTGCACCCCATATACCCCGGACCCGACACCTTGGTCTAATTTTGACCCGTAAGTGAACCAGACAATATCCCCCTTACGGTGTCGAACTATTTTCTCCCATTGCTCCCTACTTCCAATTGTTATATTGAAAGGCTTGTTGAAGCAGTATGGGGTTATAATATAGCCAGCTGGCATTTCCCCAACCTTTCCTATATTTACCTCACTCACTATTTTAGTGTGTGATTCTGGATATCCCAAAGAGTTCCAGTTGTTGCGAGATTTGAGTCTGTATGCACCAGTCGCTGCCTCCATCTTGACCCAAAGGTGTAATGGGGGCATATTCATCCCAGCAGTTGGTGTGCTGCTAATTCCGCCTGTTATGGCTAAGCAGGCTAGTCTCTGCACCTTACCAAGCTCCTTAGCAGCAACCTGCTGTTCTACCTTCTTCCACCACACGACCGTCCCATAGGTGATCCTGGGTCTAATCACTGTGGTGTATATCCAGTGCATACCCTTGGGGCTCAGGCCCCAATTTTTGCCACAAGCTCTCCTGGTACTCACAAGAGTACCTTTTGCCTTGGAGCAAATATTCCTGATGTGAGGGGTCCATGTCAGTTTCTCATCTAGGGTAACCCCTAGATATTTCACTGTCCCTTTCAGAGGTAGCGCTTCATTGAAAAGCTTTATATTCCAACTTGAATGTTGTATATGCTTCTTTGTGAATGGTACAACAACAGTCTTCTTAGGACTAACCCCCAGATCCTGTTTTCTGCACCATTCTTGTACAATGTCCAAAGCACCTTGTGCCATATTCTTTACTGTGTCGGCAAATTTGCCAAGTATTACTATGACAAGATCATCTGCGTATTCTTGGCAAAAGTACTGCCTAGAATTTAATTCTCCAATGAGATCATTCATCACAAGATTCCACAATAAAGGGGAAAGAACTCCTCCTTGTGGGCAACCTCTAGTGGTGTTGATTACCATTTTTTCATTCATCATGGTAGCTTCTACCTTTCTTCCACTGAGCATGGCCCTAGTCCACCTACATATAGTGGTCCCTAGGTCATGCACCTCTGCTGCCCTAACCATGGAATCGAAGGTCGCCCTCGATGTCCAGGAAGATACAGAGGGCTATTTCCTGAAAGTGTAGTGCTTTGTCCACCTTCCCAACGAGTTGGTGGAGAACTGTCTCACATGATTTACCTGGCTGATATGCATGTTGGTTTGAATGTAGAGGAGCCCTACTTAACCTCCTTTCTCCAACATGCGCATTAACCAGCTTTTCCAATGTCTTAAGAAGAAGGAGGACAGGCTGATTGGTCTCATATCCTTGTCCTTGGTATGATCAATTCTCCCTGGTTTAGGAATGAAGACAACCTTCACTGCCCTCCAGGCATTGGGAATGATTCCTGCTGCTAGGCTAACCCTGAATAACCTGCATAGGAATCTAATAAGATTTTCTCCCGCTTGTTGCAGGAGAGCTGGGAAGATTCCATCGGGGCCAGGTGACTTGAACGGTTGAAATGTTCCCACTGCCCATCGGACCTTACTGAAATTGACACACTCCTTGGCCAAATCCCAGTCCTCTTTGCGAATACCTGAGAACCTTTGTCTCTCAGGAATCGCATTCTGGCCTGAGTTATCCCCCAGAGTATATTGAGGAAAGTGAGTCTTGAGGAGCAGTTCCAGCGTTTCATGTGCTGTCTTTGTATACTCCCCATCCTCCTTCCTCAATGTTCCTCCTGGATTAGTTGGTACCCTAGTGAGGATTTTATGAAGTCTCGCTTGAGCAGCCGTGCCCTCCACTTCCTCACATGTTACCTTCCAGGATGCCTCCTTTGCCCGTCTGATGGCAAGGTTGTAATTGACAATGGCCTCACGATACTTTGCCCATTGTCCCTTGCGCCTCGCAAGGTTAAACAGTCTTCGTACCTGATTATGTAGAGTTTCCCGGCGTATAAATTGTTGATATTCATGTCGGGTTTCCAGCCGGATCATCGAGTCATCTTGACACAATATTTCAACGACCACCTGGCCGCCATCTTCAGGTGATGAGTCTCGTAGGAAACTGAAGTCTTGCCGTGCCCGGCGGCCTTATATACGCCGCGAAGCACTAACGGCGCGTGCGCCAGAGAGTCGTGGCTGCGTCCTCTGCCGCAAGCAGCCGGTGCAGCGCCTCAGTGGAGAAAACTGGCAGGAACGATGTATCGCTAGTTGTCACAGGTGGAGAAAAGAGCACACTGTTATTTTAAAATTAGACACAACTGGATTCCACATGTTGCTAAGAGGGAACCCCTTATCTCTATTTTTTAAATTGTCCGCCAACCTAAGCTCAATAGATTCCTTTAAAACGCATTCCCAGTAGCGAGACGCAGAAGCAAGTACACGTGTTTCGTCATACTTCATTCTGTGTCCTTCGGTTAAACAATGCTCCGCTACTGCAGACCTGTCAGGTTGTAACAAACGTGTATGTCTGTGGTGCTCGGTGCATCGATCATTGACGGTGCGAATCGTTTGTCCTATATATGCTTTCCCACAGTGGCAAGGAATCTTATAAACACCAGGTTTTCTCAGCCCCAAATCGTCTTTAACTGAGCCAAGAAGAGCCCTAGTCTTGGCAGGTGGTCGAAACACACTTTTTATATTAAACTTTTTTTAAATCCTTCCAATTTTTGATGACACATTTCCAGCGTACGGAAGGAAGGCAACTGATGTGCATTGGTCCTCTTCTGGTTCTGGCGACGGCCCAATCTGCATGGCATGACGGCTCTGTCTCTCTGTGTACCCGTACTCCTTAAACACCAACTTTAGATGTTCTAGTTCCTGTGTTAAGGTATCTGCATCCGATATGGCATAAGCTCTTCGAACTAAAGTTTTCAGGACGCCTGTGCGTTGGTTCAGTAGGTGACAACTCATTGCATGTAGATATCGGTCTGTGTGCGAAGGTTTTCTGTACACACTATGTCCTAGGGTTCCATCGTCCTTCCTGTACACTAAAACATCCAAAAATGGAAGCTTCCCATCTCTCTCCACTTCCATCGTGAATTTAATGTTGGGGTGGAGGCAATTAAAATGATCCAGGAAACGATTAAGAGCATCCGGCCCATGAGGCCACACCATGAACGTGTCATACACGTATCTCCAGAAACAGGTAGGTTCCAGACGAGCTGTCCTCAGTGCCCTGTCTTCAAAGTCCTCCATAAATAAATTGGCGACTATGGGGGATAAAGGACTTCCCATAGCCACTCCGTCATTCTGCTCAAAGTACTGGTCATTAAATAAAAAATATGTAGAGGTCAGCACATGACGACAAAGCTTAGTCATTTCTGCGTCCAGACATATTTTTTATTTAATGACCAGTACTTTGAGCAGAATGACGGAGTGGCTATGGGAAGTCCTATTTGTGCACTTCTTGGTGATTGAGCAGTTGTCGTGGTATGAGGTCACTATAGCAGAGGTTACAGCCTCTGCTACTTCCTCAAACTCTGCTGGATTCCTTATCGAAGTTTTAATTTCCGATAGGCTGAAGTCAAGGTCTTTCCTATATGTCTCCCAGTCCGTTTTCCTGGGGTTCCTATAGGCCATGGTCTGTCTGGTTCCCATTTCTACCTTGAATTTAATATACCTGTTATCTGATGAGGATGGCTCCAGGACCACATGCCACTGTTTGACATAACTTCCCATCATCATGGAACCAAAAGTTATGTCAATTACTTCTTCCCTTCTACTATTCCTGAATGTGGGTTCATCACCCCTATTCTGGATCTCCAAGTTGTTAGATAGGAGAAATTCAAGAAGGTGCTCACCTCTACTGTTGGTGTCCTTGCTGCCCCACGGTAGACTGTAGGCATTAGCATCACATCCCACCAACAGTTCGTCACCTAGCACCAGAAAAACGTGTTGTTCAATGGAGTACATGGTTTTAATCTCTTCCTTCAGTACGCTAACCTCCTTTCACGTTTCAATAGTGGAACTGATCGCTCTAGGCTTCAGATCACTATTTATACTAGGCATTACATATGGCGATTACAGCGCCATATGTTAGCAGCTTTTGTAACTATTATATCAAACTGCTGTATAAACTTCTTACAGCTTTCACAATAAACATGCCGTTTACTGCATTCCTCTATCGATCTTTATTTTCGAGATATTTAATTTTGAAATCAGGGAGTCCTTTTCTGGACACTCTGTATATTAAACATTTTTAGAGGATCACTGGAAATGTAATATTGTATGTTTTGTGCTCACTGTGCCTGGAGATTAAGTCCAGCTGAAATTTTTACAAAGGGACATATGGCGTTCAGAGAGGATAGATTGAATAAAAGAGATAGTGGCGTATTTTTTGCTGTCACAACGGCATATCTTGTAGCGAATGTGAAGTAGATAGTTCTGCCAGTTGGTATGGGTAGAGGTTATACCTGACAACAGGAATAAATTAATAATTGGTTCTTTTTACCGTTCCCCTGGCACAGGCGATTCGATTACAGAAATGTTCAGAGAAAGCTTGAATCAAATTTCAGAAACTTAGCAAAGCATACAATTTTAACTGGTTGTGACTTGAACCTACACTCGATATGTATGCAAAAATAAACGTTCAAAGCCGGAGGCAAGCATGAAACATTGTCCGAAAATGTACTGAACGCATTCTCCGAAAATTACCTAGAGCAACTGGTTCATTAACCCACTAGAATAGAAAATGGTTGTGGAAACATATTTGACCTCTTAGCAACAAAAAATCCGCAGCTAATAAAGAGCATCAAAAGAGACACAGGGATTAGTGAAGAGAGAATCCGGATGGTGGTCTTGGTGTAAGTACCTCGACTGGAAACTTCAGGGTCGTGTGCTCGAAACCTGGCTGGACTTGGATTTTTTCACTCTGTATTTTATCTCATCCTTCACATCTCAACATTGTGAGGAGTCGCCAGAGACGACCAGTCGTTCGGTTTCCACGTTAAGCTGTAGGTCTCCGTTCCCCAGTCGGGTAACTGGGGTAGGTGTTCTAATGAGCCACACGAAATTATCATTACAGGATTTTTCAAAAGGGACTTTACAACGTCGAAAATTAATATATATTTATTAAAAAGAGGTACAGAGATGGTTTTAGTGTTGTTTCAAAGGGAATCACATCAAGTTTTGACCCGCGTAGTTCGCTAGTGCAGAATCGCGCCACAACAAGCGCTAGCGGCGGTTATGTTAAACATGGCTGCCTTCACTGGACCCGAGCGTGCAAGCTGTGTGTTATGGTTGGCACAACAGTTCAGCGCAAATTTCGTACCAAGTATGCTAAAGATCGTCCTAGTATGCCTACAATTTATGAGTGGCATAAATTTTTTGTAGAAATAAGAAAGTACCAGGTCATCCAGGCACATCTGACGAAGTCGTTGAGCGAGTGAGCATCGGTATATATACAAATGAAATCAGACCAGTAATTTCCAATTAGGCGATTGTATCACAATTGATATTAACACTTTCCATATAGGTCGAATTAAAATAATGAAGTGGAATCTCACAGGCGCTCCAGTCACGGTCTGCACGGCCACTACGGTCGGGGGTTCGAATCCCCCCTCGGGCATGGATATTTGTGCCGTCCTAGTTCGTAAATAGTTCATAAGTAGTTTGTAAGTTTAGGGACTGATGACCCCATAGTTAAGTCCTATAAACTATACAAACATTTGAACATTTTTTTGGAATCTCACAGCTGAATGGATTAAATTCGTATTCAAAAAGATGCAGTTTAGAGGAACATCTTATGTAGTGTATGGTGGGAGACCAGGAGTCACAACTGGCACAAATGGCTAGAGGCATATTTCTTCTGGAGGAAGCAATCCATAGGCTGTATATACAGTCTTTACTTTGTCAGACAGAACTGTCCAAACATGCAATCAATTGAACAATTCATCTGACAACATTTGGTGTACTATGTTAGGAGGCACCCCCCCTGCTTCCACTAAAAATGCATTTTTGGCATCGATTGCATAGCTCCAAGATTGGATCGAATGGCTCTGTACTCATGAGCAATTTAGATAGTTGAACCTTTGATGCATTGTGGTACAGTATACAGCCATAGTCTAACTGAGATCAAATGATCCTCAAAAGAGATTAGAGTACTCTGATGCTCCCCAGCACACTCGAGTTAGTGTTCGAATTATTTTTAAGACTTCTTCATACTTCTTAACAGTGAAATGTATGTGGGGTGCCCACCATAGTCTAGAATCGAAAATCATACGCAGAAATCATGCATTAGATTTTACTTGAAAAGTAACCATCATTGTTATTTGACGTTGTCTTTGAAAATGGAACGACTACTGATTTCTCAGCTGACAACTGGAGTCCATTAGTTGTTACCCATTCTTCAATGTAAGGTATGGTAAAGAGTAATGCCGTTTTGGCCTGAAGATACGAAGTAGCTGTGAAGTACACACATCCATCATCTGAATACCGCAATATTTTTGTGGGAGGAGAAACTATACATTCTAAGATATGTACAGAGTATACAGAAGAGGACTTAAAACTGCACCCTGTGGCAATCCCTGGGAGACATGGAAAGGTCCAAGCATATTATTTTTGAAATGGACATAGATTGTTCCTTGTGCAGCCAGAGAACTGATACCAAAAATCATCTATGCAGTAACTCCAATCTTGGAATTACCGGCAGAAACCAGAATCTCCAAGATGACAACACCTCGTCAGGAAAGCCTTAATATGTACATTAGTAATTCCAGTACCTGCCAATTTGTCCAAAAGAATCGATATTTGCACATCTTTGCATGCTCCCTTAAAATCAAGAAATGCTGCAACAACTGTTTGTTTCTTTTGAATGGCAGAATTGATATCCATATGAAGCATAAACAAATTATTCAGTGTCCCTTGCCTTTTCTGGAGCTGTATTGACCCAGAGGCATCAAATTACGGCTTTCAAGCCACCATTCAAGTCTTCTATTCACCATACACTCCAGCGATTTTACCACGCACGACGACAAAGCAATCGGGCGGTATTTAGAGGCCATATTTGGGTCTTTCTCCTTTTCAGAATTCGAATTATTAGTTGCATCTTCGATGTTGCTATGAGGTCCTTTTGCATCCAATACTGGTTGAAAATGTATAACAACAGCTCTTCCATTCTGTAGGTAAGTTGGCAAGCATAGACTAATGAATCAAATCGATGACTGGACAACTACTACATGATGCCTTAATAGCCTCCACTTCTTCAAGGTCTGTGTCTACTTTTCTAATTACTCCGTTTTTGTGAACAACAAAAGATGTAATGTAAGCTTCTATATTTTTAGACTGTAATGTTTCACTGTTTACTAGGAAGTTATCCTTGTCAGGAGCTGTCAATTCCACCTTAACCTAGGTTTTTCGCACGTAAGAAATATTTAGTAGAGCATTCTTTATTTCTGGTTGCGAAATATGAAGGATTTTCCCTAGATCCATAGGATCCAAATGACCTAATTTTTTGTCTTGACTTTCCATACAAACATGATAAGGCCCCCTCTCTGTTCGTTTATAGAAGTTAAGAGATGGCTGAGAAGATGCAGGAGGAGTACTAACTACATTGTGAAGTTTGAGAGTGTGACTAGATATTGTTGTTACCTTTTCCATGTATTTTCTGTTTGATTCCTCCCAGTTATCGCTAACTGCCAGTTGTGCCAGCATTCCTGTGTTTTTGTCTTCTAGATTCTTCCCTGGAGCTTTCACCTGCCTTTTTCCCCAAATACTTTCATTTATTGTTCCTTTTTCTGCCTAGGGATTCAACTCCAAAGTGGCTGTTGTCTCTTAATTTGGCTCAACAATATTATTCATTGTAGTAGAGGATGTCTTACCTGAGCAGTCTGAAGCCTCTGGTGTCGTTCGCATTTCTGGCATCACCGTTTCCGTTTCTGCTTGTCTTTTGTATGTTGATATTGAATCTTGGATTTCCTTTACATGTCCTCCTCCTGCATGACTTGTACAAAATTGGCGACAGTCACAAGAGTGTGAAGGTTTCTGACAGATCTCGTTGCCCGCCCTTTCTGTAATCTCCACTGGCCATAGCAGAGTGCCCACTATAGTCCTATATAAATAAAAACATTTGTAATTTTATCTTTTTTTTGCTTCTAAATCTCGCGTATACTTTGAGGTTATAAAAAAATTGAAATATCAGGAAATACAAACACTGATCACGTGGAGACTTACTCTAGCATTCTCCCATACAACTCAGATAGTTCTGCCCACACGCAAATCTTGCAATAATATTTGTGTGGATCAAGGAGGTTAGAATCTTTAACCTCCTTGGTCCGGATAGAATCTGGTAGCTTGCGGTTACTGCTTAAACAGCAAACGGCCACACCACAAGTAGCCAGAAGCTCTGTGCATGCTCAAGTAGCCCAATGGCAGCTGCTTAAACGAACATGTTTATGTAACCTCAAGTAAAATCTCAAAGGTAACGCCACACTAGTACTCTTTCTTTGCTTCACACTTACTCAGTGCAGGATATGTGTGCTGGATGTAATCCTAATTACAATTTAGAGTTGTTTATCTTAACAAATTGACGATTAACATTTACATAGCTAAAACATCATTTATCTTGTACGTCAGGTATTCACATACACTCCACTTTCATAGCACATATATTCAGACATACACATATTCTAATTTTGGTTTGCTGTGGGAAGTCTCTCCCTATTATTTTTCGCCTTTATTTCTTTTTCCACCATACAGTATCTATTTTTTCGCAAATGATTGAGTATTTTTTCCTAATGAGACTCCAATAATCGGTAGAAAAAATACAAAAAAGGCACCCAAACAAAAAATAAATAGTTGTCACCACCAATTTTAATAACCGTAACTATATTTTTGTCAATTACTCACAAATCTCGCCCTTTTCAGGTATTGACAAATCGTGTACCCACTATACAATTATGAAATAAAATTATTGTCATTCAGTCACTTCCAGATCTTGTAACTTTTTGAATCTCATCTTTTGAAAATGACAGAATTTCTAAACATCAGAGATAATAAACTTCGCTAACCAATGACTGTAGAGGAACTCTTAACCCAAAATTATGAATGCTACCAGGTCATTGTAGGCATATACAAAATAATATCATTATTCACACTTGATCATTCGGTTTTTCCATAATAACCACAATACCAATTGTCAATGAGCATTTAAAAGTGCTCCAAATGCACACACCAAAATCCACTTACAGTACTACACCAGTACACCATCTCCTCTCATAGGAGTAGGTCACCAAATTCACTAACTTTTAAAGACCTCAGTCCAACAAACATCCAATCAAGACTTACACTATCATTACTACAAAATAACGAAGCCTGTAATGATTCTACCTTAACAATGTTAAGTTGGTATTAATACCTTTGACTCTCCTAAATGATAATTTTGAAAATATTTTCAAGATTACATTCAAAAAAGTTTTAAAGGTTTCATTTAAGTTCTTTTTCTTTCTTCTTTTTCTATATGATCAGCCCCAGTGGACCACATGCTGCTGCAAGTTTCCATCTCCGTCTCTTTCTATCCATTGCTGCTATCTGTCACCTGTCCACATGTATTGCTGCTTGCTTCAGGTCTTCATGGAGACCATCCCTCCAACACTTCCTTGATCTCCCTGTAGGAAAGAAATCGAAGAGCTTCTGAGGCCATCTGCCATCTTCCATCTAGGTCACATGACTGGCCCACTGCATAGGCTTAGCTTTTATAGTTCCTGTTATGCTTGGCTGTTGATATAATTCCTGAAGCTCTTGGTTGTGCCTGATCCTCCATTTGCACTTGTTTGTATCCAAAACTGAACCAAAGATCTTCCAAAGAACTTGTCTCTCAAGAACTAGGAGTTTGTGAAAATCCTGTTTTCGTATACTCCATGTCTCACAGTCTTGTGAAACAACAAGCTGGATCAGTGTTTTGTAGTCGGATCTTGAACTGTCTGGAGAGACATTTAGAGCAAAGCAATTGCTCTAGGCTGTGGTAAGATTAATTTGCAGCTTGAATTTGGGTAATAATCTCTGCATTGCATGGAGAGTTCTCTGTGAAAAGTGCCCCCAGGTTTTTAATTCATGCACTCTCTTGTAGGATTGAACTTCCCACCTGTAGTGATTGTAGATGTCCAGCAGTCTGCCCACACGTCATAACGAGGTACTCTGTCTTGGCTTCAATGATGAGTAGCCCAAATTTCCTTGGCGGCCTCGTTTACTGCTCTGGTCATTTGTGTCTACTCCTCTGCAGACCTAGAGAGTAGACAGATATCGTCTGCATAAGCCAAGTATGCCAGTCTGTTTCCCTCAATTTCAATCCCTTTGTATTTTTGGAAGGTCTCACACACGATGTTCTTGAGTGCGGAATTGAACAGATTAGGAGACAGGTCATCTCTTCATCTGAGACCTGTCACAATTTCAAATTCCTCAGTTACACGAATTCCCATTTTCACCTTAGCATGTGTCCCACTCATACAGATCCTTATGACATTGATGCGTTTCTCTGCCATGCCAGACTTCCTTAAATAGCTAAACAGGCTATTGTGATGTATGCAATCATAGGCCTTCTTGAAATGTACAAATAAAATATGTAGTTCTTTACCTTCTTGAAATGTACAAATAAAATATGTAGTTCTTTACCCAGTTTCACAGTGAGTTGACTGCTTTGACTGGAAACCTCCCTGGTATTACCCAATCACCGAATCTGCCAGTGGATGAATTCTGTGCATGAGGCAATTGGACAGGATCTTATAGCAGATGTCAAGTAGGGTGATTCCTCGATAGTTATCATATTTGAGTTTGTCGTCCTTCTTATTGTTTGAATAGATCAGAGCTGTTTTTCATTCTGCTGTTAATTCTTCCTTGATCCTTATTGCTGGTATCAGTCTGTGTATTCTCTCTGCAAGTTTTTCTCCACCTGCCAGGATCATTTCAGCCTGTTTTCCATCTTCAACTGGACTTTTTCTTAAGGAGTTTGATGCTGGTTTTAATCTCATCCAGGGTTTGTGGGGGATAATTTTCATCGGCTGTAATTAGGGACTTGAAATAAAACTTCAGATCAGGTTCATCAAAACAGCTGTCGAAAATACTCTTTCCCTCTCTCAGCTATATCGCTATCGTTCGTCAGGATCATGTCATGGCAATTTTGGACAAATTTTTGCTTGTGGTGACCTTTGTTAATTCACTGCACCTTATGAAACATTTCCCTGGTCCTGAAGTCTGTTTCTAGTTCAATGATGATATTCTTAATATAATTCCTCTTTGCTCTTTTCAGAGTTGCTTTCGCAGTCCTTTGAACCTCCCCAAACTGTGCCAGATTTTCCTCCTTCAGCCACTTTCTCCTGACTTTTTTTCTCTGTTTGTCTAAGGTACGTTGATACTGACCACAAAAATGGCGCCGTAGCATGTGGAATTATGGCTTATATGGAAGTGGTGCTGTCACAGTCGTTTCCCTTCGAACACCCTGGACTACGTACCTCCAAATATGTGATGCTGCACGACGATTCCATCCGGCTGTCTCTTTCTCCTCCGTATTCTGGACCCTACCACATGCTAAATCGCGGCCCACAGACGTTTGACATTTCTGTGTCAAGGCCAATTCACACTGTCCGTCACGTCACGTCAAGTTGTGTTCACACTGTCCGTCCGTGTCCATCACGTCATTTCGTCCATCTCAATATGCGATGTTGATAGTGAGGTTATGAGTGGCGATCTGTTATGTAGAAAGTCATAGTTTAATACTAGTAAGGGGGAACAACAACGCTAAGTGTTATTAATGGCCATAGAAAACTTTACAGTGTATGTTTTTGGCCAACTTACTGGGAACTGAAACAACATTTCAAAACATCGACATCTATTTTCAAGCGAAAAAATAAACATATGAAGACATCAAACCATACTTGTAAGAGCATAAATAGCGCGTGTATACTTTACCCATTATGATTTGCTCACTGACATTGTTAATACCGTCGTAAACAACTGAATTTTTGTCTTTCATTAGAACTGACATTTTCATTTAAAGTGTTATTTAATGAAAAATGCGTAATCAAATTACAATCTTATTCAAATAAACAGTTTGCTTCAGTCGTTTCTGTTTCAATGTTACGTAACATAAACCATTTCTTGTTTCCAGATATTCGAACTCGATTTTAGGTGGACACTCAATTGACAAAAATATTTAAGTCGTCATGAAACATTTGAGATTTACCCCTATAACGAAGTATAACAACAAAATAAAGATGAATGGAACACATTTGCATATAAACAGTGCAATCGTCGACTGCAACATGTAATTAGCGTGACGAAATAGGTTAACTGACGGTGTTAGCAGACGGCCGTTCCGTCAAAACATTCTTCTCGAGAAAGCTTGACGGACGTTGACGTGACGTGACGGTTCGATGACGGACAGTGTGAATGCTGCCATTAGAAATACATTGCGGAATGTTCTGACGGACGGTGACATGACGTGACGTGACGGACAGTGTGAATTGGCCTTCAGGGCAACGCCAGACACAGTTTCCATCTGCTGACTGAAACCGGCCTGGGTCCTGGACGAAACGGCCACCAATGACGTATCAACACTCCAAGCTCACGTCGAAAGTACTCCTCAGTTTTCACCCGCGATTTCTCAGCCAGCCCCCAAGGAGCATTGCTGTTCGACTTTCCCCGAGTGTTCTACTGCCCCTATCAAAGATTCACCGCATGACCATGGCGAGCAAGAACCCACGACTCCATCCGAGTTGTCGACGAAATCGCAGCCCGCCCTCACCTGTGACACGCAGTGCGCTACTTCTACTTTCTCTCCACAACAGGTGCACCGCTCGTGCCGCGACTGACGCCCCCCGCGCTGGCTTTCTGACTACGAATGCCACGAGGCCACACCTCCACTCACCGAGGATTCTGCCTCGCCGGCCTCCTAGCAGCCGACCACCGCACACCCCCTCGCCGCCGCCTGTCGCAGTCAGGTCAAGTGCTGACCGCACTGTTCGTCGGCCCCTCTACCCCTGAGACTACATGTCGTCGGCGTCCCCGACGCCGCTTTCCGCACCACCGCTCCGCTCTCCAGGGGTTAGGGGGGGGGGTTGTGGCGGAGTGATAGCTTTTCCGACATGCCTCTTTGGACGAGCGCACTACACGGACGGATACAAAACATTCAAGAGAATGATTGTTTGTAATAACTCTGTATATTCACCTCAGGTCTAATCGAAATAAATGCAGAAATTAGAGTAAAGTTGCGTTATTATTCACTCGCCGTGATTACTACCCACACATTCATTGTATAAGAACATCATAATATACGCAAATTAACTACAGTATGCTCATGATAACGTTGTCCTGCAGTCCGATGTCTAACTATCACTGTTACCCAACAAACCATACTTAAAAGCACATATTTTGGTAAGATCTTTGATTTGATGAGCAATTGTTTGTAAAACGTATGCATAAATACACCTAAACACCAAATACACCAATAGCCTTCAATTAAACATGACGACGGTTTTTTTGATTCTGAGAAATGGTGTCACAAAGTTCAAATGAGTTTGTTGAGGCAGCTGAAACAGAACTGTCTGACGTTTTGTTAAAGCCAATTCACACTGTCCGTCACGTCACGTCACCGTCCGTCAGAACATTCCGCAATGTATTTCCAATGGCGGCATTCACACTGTCCGTCACCGGACCGTCACGTAACGTCAACGTCCGTCAAGCTTCCTCGAGAAGAATGTTTTGACGGAACGGTCGTCTGCTAACATTGGAAGTTAACCTAATTTCGTCACGCGAATTACATGTTGCAGTCGACGATTGCACTGTTTATATGCAAATGTGTCTTATTCATCTTTGTGCTGTTGTTGTACCTCGTTTTAGGGGTAAATCTCAAATGTTTCATGACGACTTAAATATTTTTGTCAATTGAGTGTCCCCCTATAATCGAGGTCGGATATCTGAAACCAAAAAATGGTTTATGTTACGTAACAATGTAACAGAAACGATTGAAGCAAACTGTTTATTTGGATAAGATTGTAATTTGAATACGCATTTTTCATTAAATAACACTTTAAATGAAAATGTCAGTTCTAATGAAAGACAAAAATTCAGTTGTTTACGACGGTATTAACAATATCAGTGAGCAAATCATAATGGGTAAAGTATACACGCGCTATTTATGCTCTTACAAGTATGGTTTGATGTCTTCATATGTTTATTTTTTCGCTTGAAAATAAATGTCGATGTTTTGAAATGTTGTTTCAGTTCCCAGTAAGTTGGCCAAAAGCATACACTGTAAAGTTTTCTTTGGCCGTTAATAACATTTAGCGTTGTTGTTCCCCCTTACTAGTATTAAACTATGACTTTCTACATAACAGATCGCTACTCATAACCTCATTTTCAACATCGCGTATTGAGATGGACGAATTGACGTGACGGACACGGATGGACAGTGTGAATACAACTTGACGTGACGGTTCCGTGACGTGACGTTGACGTGACGGACAGTGTGAATTGGCCTTGACACAGAAATGTCAAACGTCTATGGGCCGCGATTTAGCATGTGGTAGTGTGTATCTTTCAAGCCGCTAGAACGGGGAATTATTCGCTGCAGAAACCATTTGGAAATAATTTATTTAGTAGACCTGTGACTGTAGATACAATATATTAAATACAAATGAGAGACGTTTTACGTTAAAGTATAACCGTCACATCAAAATCACAATGTTTCAAACCAGAAGATTACAGTCGTAACTATGTACTAAAAATAACAGGAGTCTTGCAAAACAAAGAATAAACAAACTTGCTGCGGCAACAACATCTGAGGCGGTGCGCGAATCCACTTTATAAACACGACGACGACGTACAGTACACAATGATTAGTCCCCACAAACTGAACT
The DNA here is from genome assembly GCA_026315105.1 of Locusta migratoria. NCBI lineage: Eukaryota > Metazoa > Arthropoda > Insecta > Orthoptera > Acrididae > Locusta > Locusta migratoria. Next base: position 548,084,086 of record CM048745.1, on the reverse strand, counting down.
TTGTCAAGTTGCGCTAGTTGAGTGGCGCCATACAGATACTGCATTTGCAATTGACTCTACCATTTTCCGTGACATAAGTCAAATAGCGTCGTATTTGTGGCCAGTGTCAACGTACCTTTACGTGTATGTTGTAATCCTGGCGTCAAGGTATTCATTCCCGTCCATTTCACTGGGTGCTTCAAAGCAGTGATATAAATTTTCTTTAGGTTCCTATCTTAATCTGGTGATGACAGATGCCAAAACGACAAAATAAATAAGTACAATTTTAAAGATCTAGACGGTTATTATTATTATTATTATTATTTGCAAAAATGAAGATCGCGCTCGTGAAGATCGTTTCCTTTATACAACAGAATTTATTTTCGATTCTCATCTTTTATTATGAATAGCAGTGTTTGTCCGTCTTTGCAACTACAATAAAAATGCGATTTTTTTCTCACCAGACGCGTTTCGTTTTAATGACTGTAAAACAATCTTCAGTGGTCTGTAATAATAGAAATCCACAGTTTGTTTTGTTTTTAGATCGAAAATAGTTCTTAAACGGACCATGAAAAGTAGGCCTAATGTTTGTTACTTACGGATATTTTGTCTTCTTTTCGCTTCACATCATGGGATGCCGGTTCGATTTGGTCCGTTTAAGAACTGTTCTCGATCTAAAAACAAAACAAACTGTAGATTTCTATTTTAACAGACCACTGAAGATGTTTTACAGTCATTAAAACGAAACGCGACTGCTGAGAAAAAATCGCATTATTATTGTAGTTGCAAAGACGGACAAACATTGCTATTCATAATTATGAAAGCAACTACGGTCATTATGGCCACACAAACGAAGAAGTCATCTTTTACGCTTAACTTCTTCATTTCTCGTCGTTATGTTGGTATCTCTGTGAAATGTGTTGGTTATGATCATACATGTATACATCTGCGATGCAGAAGACGTGTGCGGGAATGGAAATGTGTGTGACAGTGTTTATTACAAAGTTTATTGCTGTAATGTTTTAAATATAGGCGCTTGAGTGACTTCAGCAGCATTAGTGGAGATGAATTGGGAATCAAGCATAACAAAAACATACGTCAGGAAATGCAGAAACAGTCTACTTATAGGCATACGAATACGTTAGAACCTCTACGCCCACTTTTATGTGGAAAAAGTGGTTTTTGTGTTTTATTTAGAATAATTTCTTCTTTGATACCAACATAACGTGTGATGTTTTGCCATTTGGTTGCGTGTGCTTGATAAAAACGTGGTACAATCTGTCTTCAAAGTTGTATATATTGACCAGAGTCGTGAACTGTCGTGTAATTGTGCAACACGTAATAACCTTATTAAATTTTACTGTTGCACTTAAGCGTGTGACGACGCAAATTTGTTACCAAAAATTATGTTGCAACTTGTACTATTGGTTTACTAAAGTGATAAGTAGACCGTGAAGGAAAGTGAACTGAGAGGAAAACTTATTTCCTGAGTTGTGGCTATTTAAAACAGTATTTGCTTGACAATTATCGCCGCCTCACAAAGAAGAGAGAAAAAAATCTGCTGAAAATAGCTGCAGATAGTGAGGTATGTTTGCCTTATAAGTTGTTTAATATTATATACTAATTCTGTTTTCTCAGTTTACTAGCCAGTATTTGTTTATAGTTGCCTAGAAAATGAATAAGAAGAGGTTGTCTTGTAAGTAATGCATGTGAAATCTGCCAACCTGTATTGTGTTAAGTTGTTGGTGTCACCATGGTAACGCCATTGTTTGTTTACATGACCAGGTCAAAAATGATTAACACAACAACAATGTGCCATTGATAGTAACGTTTCATAATAGCCTTTTGTGCCAATTTTCAGTGAATTGGCGGATTGTTGCGTATTGAGATTCTCTTTTCATCAACAGCGTGGAACGGATACTAGCCTTTCGTATTGCGGTCATTGTACTAGTCTATTGTTGGACAATCACTGCTTTTATAGCAAGAGAGGCAGTGTGACCGGCAATGTCAAATTCATCAAGAGTTGTTAAGGAAGTGCTTTCTTAGCACGATGTCCGTAAAGACGTTGTATGGGTTTTATTTTAACGGCCGTTTATTTTTGTGCGCGTCGGAAACTCGCACAGTAAAACTTCTTTGAGGGTGATATCTGATTACATGCTGCTTATTTCTGCATGCTAACGTCAGTGTATCCTAGAATTGATTAAGTTTATATCGTTAGTCATATGAATAGATAAGTTTGCGCAGTAACATCGAAACATATATTGTCGTACCGGTAAAGGTTAACGGGTTTACTTTCCAAACGCTAATAGTTACAACGATACAGTCTTTTTCGCAGTTTGGAACTCGGGTAATGTCAATCTGTCAACATCAGCGCTATTAGTAAATATTGCGTGTTCCCGATGGGCGTGACATGGAGTTTGGAAACTTGTTTTGTTTTTCTTAGTTCATTTTATCCGTCAGTCGACACCATTGTATAGCTTTGTTCGTACTATCTCGTAATAACATTGCTTAGTACAGGAGTACTTCGTGTTACAGTTTTAATTTTTCTTCGGTGCCGTTACTGAAATATTAAGTTTTGCTTATTACGATTTCAGTTACGTTACATAATAACAATTAATTAGGCCTATAACCGTGAGTTTATCATGTCTTCGTTTTATGTAAAATCTGTAACATTGGAAATTTGAAAGAACTTAGTTTTGTTTCATTGAGTGAGAAGTCCGTGCCGATTGATGAAAGTTTAGTTCTAGGCATAGGCCTATGCAACGTCTTGGGATCTTATACGTTTCTTCACTGTGCCACATGATGTAGCAGCAGTTAATGTATCCTCATCTACACGTTTGATATGTCCTGCGCCCTATCTATTGCAAATAAAGCTTTGCTGATTTATTAAAGGTGCCTGTAGATCAGGAGATCTTCTATAATGGTTCCCTAGTTCTGTAAAAGCATGCTCCTGAGCTGGAATCTTAGACACTCAAACTCAAAGGTAGGCTAACTACATTTCTTAGTTTTATTTTTGGTATAGTTTATATTCTAACTACTATATTTTCAGTTCCAGTTTTTTATTTGTTGTAGATCCTAACGTACAGCTTAGTTGACATCAAGTGTGAGCTTTGTCGATATCCAATTATGAGTTAGTAATGCGTACAGCAGTGGTGCATTGGTGGAAATTTATAACATGGTGCAAAGTCTATTTCTTTGAATAATTCATCTTGAGAATGAAGTATTAAGGAAAAGCAACTTTTTAGCGGTTTTAACATGTTATATGCCCTACTATTCGTCAATTTATTTCACTTTCAGATAGGCCTATAGGTAATACTGTTCTTGTTAGGAGTGAAAATGTTCCTTCTGTTAAAAATTTATAAGAAGTTTCAGATTACATATTATGATAATAACAACGTTCTTAAAATCTTTTCAGATTGTGATTCTTGAATTGATAGTACACCTTCTAAATTCACTGTAATTTTGTTATGTCTAGTTGCACACTGTGGTGGTGATGTGGAATGGCAACTTCAGTGTCGCCACCAGACGGGCCTGCCCATGTGAACTCCCATTCACATCAGCGATCGACTACACGAGTATCTCTGCCAGAGAAAGTTTCACAGCTGTATTATGCTCATGGACTATTCTGTGCTAGTCATCAGTGGCTTGTTTTGGGATTTGCTGCCATTGTTGTTTTGTTGTGCTGGTGAGTGACACTACATGTTGACGATGGCATTGCTTTCACTTTATTATTATTTTACAAAATTCTCTTCTACTTGAAATATTGAAGATAAGTAATTACAGTACTTGGCTGAATTATATTTGTTGCCTGTCTGTAATTGTTTAGTTGTAACAATTTTCAGTTTGTCAGTGAGGACACAAAGCAGTGAAACTCTGTCCTCATATTCACATCTAAACTTTGTATTTTTTATATCATTCCATTTACATATGTTAGTTTACACACACTATAATTTTTTAGGCCTGCTTCATAACAGCTCCTTAGTTGCCATAAATAACAAAAAGTCTAAGGGTGATTTCCAAGAATGCTTGCAATCAAAGTAGCTCGGCCTGAAATGGTATATATCAAACATGCAACTGTAAATCAAATAGGTATTTTTGAACTGGAGATTCAGGTGCTACACACGCTCAGGTAAAAAAAAAAAAAAAAAAAAAAAAAAAAAAAAAAAAAAAAAAAAAAAAAAAAAAAAAACCTTCTTGTTTGACCTCTACCTAAACGTATTAAGGCTATGCTGCAGATCATTATTTTAAAGTGAAAGTTAGGTTACGTATAGGTTAAAGAAGAAGTTTGTATTTAGTTTGTGAGGGCGCATAGCGCCCGAATCTGCGATCTGCGGTTCACAAACACTGAATCGGTTGATAGTATTAATATATACATATGTAATGCTAAGCTTTTTCGATTGCAAGCATTCTTGCAAATTACCCTTCCAAGGCGTGGTTGGAACTTATTATTTGAACAAAATTCTCCTTAGAAATAGGCCTACCTTACCATAGAAAAAAAAATTGTGTGGCTCCTAAAATGAGCGTTGTCACTTCTAGCAAATGTATCAGGATTGCAAAACAAATTGTGCTGTGCGGCTTGGGGCATAATATCACGGTCACGTGTAGCGCAGCTACTTCTGCTGGAGGTTGGAATCCTCTCTCAGCAATTATTTCTCTCATATGCAAAGTTTTACTCAAGTCATTAAAGCTGAGGGACATAATTCTCTCTGGTGATCATGGAGTAATTAATAATCAGTGCTGTTACTGCTCTATGGTTGGCAGATTCTTTTATGTACTTTTGTATCTCAGTAAAGTAATTATTATTGTAAAGGAAACGTTTTGTTGTCAACTCTAATTCACTACACTGTTGTCGCTCTGCGTAAAGCTTAGTTCAATTGAAGTCCATGATAAAAGCCATTGGCTTTGACTAATATCATATCTGAGTTAAAGTCGATAGTTTGTCTATCAATAGAGCTTAGATTTAAAAGGTGCTCTGTAGTTTTCTCTAGGTATAGGTCAACAGAGAAGAATTTTTTTTGTCTGCAAGTGAATGCCGAACGCCACAATTTTTGGGTCGAGACCTGCGATCAGTGGTATATTCTGTCGTGGTGATCAGTAATTTACGAGGATAATCCCAGATTATTTATTATATACAATACATACGTATTACAATATTATCCCGTTTTTTTTCTCCTAGCAATAATACGTCCCTGTAGACAGCATTGTCTACAAAGTGCATAATTTTTAATTTCAGTTTTTATCATCTTCATTATAAAATCATCCCCATTACAAAATTCCTCCATGATCCCACATCCAATGCTAACAGTGATGCATCATCTGATGCTAAGCCTGTTACTTCACAATTATTCTTGATAAAATCCAGGTATTTTCTTCTTGGTCTGCCTCAACTCCTATCCTCGGTACTATCCTCCAATTCTCATACACTAGATTATGTTTAAACTGTCACAAACTTTGTAGCATGTCATTGTAGTATTCCCCTTCTTCTCTTGATTTTGCCCTATTGCAACTAACACAGATAGTTATTTTTCTTAGAAGGTTAAAGTCTAGATCAGAACCAGCAACAGCCACATGTTCATTTGTTGGTGTCATATCACATTTTGCATAGGTAATAGTATGTTACTTTTGTGTAACTAGTGGTAGGCAAGATAAGATGGAATGAATTTATAGCGTCAGAATTAGTGATTGGTTTGGTGTGTTTTTTCAGTAGATAGTTGTGTTTATGTGTTACAGTTTCATTGATTATGACAATACAAACTGATACATTTATTTTTAACAGTCCACCTCCTAGCCCCTATTTAATTAATAATCACTAATTACTTGAAACTTCAATCATTTTAAATGGAATATAGCCCAATTACCTATGATGTGACTAACTCGAACATAATGTTGTGCAGTTTAAATTTTCATTTGTGTTTCTTGAAACCACTTGGAATTTTTTATGGTTGTGTCATGGATTTCAAGGGTGTGTTTAGGGAGGAACCTAATAGCACAGATTTAAATAAATCGGTGTGACTGACAGCCTTCCTTCTTCTCCAAATACCCCCTCAAGGGGCTCAGTGTTAACCTACTAAGTCTGAACTTGGCGCACCCAGAGTCTCTTGGCATGCTTCAGTAACCACAGTGTGGCATAGTGGTGGAACTTTGTGTGTCTAAGAGAATGGGATCTTCGCTTGACCGCCTGGCTCGTGAGAAAAGAAAAAAACTCTTCAAAGGTATGTTACATGCTGATGAGGTGCATGGCTGTTGAGATAAACAGTTGCTAGCAGGCTGCCTGCGGGTATATTGCAACACCTCAGTTATACAAGGCTTACCGAGGCATGAGGAACTGAAATGTCTAGGACGACTTTCAGGTCCTTAGCCGCTCGTGGGACATAGATGGATCCTGCACCTTTATCTTTTTCACCTCCTAGTGGGATTGGGTGTACCTGGTGCTGGGGGAGGGGGAGGGGTACTAACGTCCAACCAAACATAAGCGCTCAAAGTAAGGCATGCAGCCTCAGAAAGTGTATTAATTGATTTTGGATGGGGCAGCTTTGAGAAATTATCGCCATTCTACATTCAAAAGAAACCACAGAGGATTGCTGGAGATTTAAAATCTGTGAAACGTTTAAGAAATGGTACACTATTGGCTGAAACATTAAGTTCTTAACAAGAAGTAACCTGCACAAATACCTTGGCGAATATCCCATTGAGGTGGAATTATACAGTACCATAAATAGCAGTAAAGAAATTGTAACTTGCAGGGATCTGGTGCATATTCCAACTTTCACTTGAAGGAAAAGCATCATTGATGTCTCCTCCCCCCTTAGGGGCTCAACATTAATTTGCTTGGCAAACCCGGGGTCCCAAGCTGTGGACTGTGTCGCGCCAACAGTCCGCCACACCATAAGCTCTGTGCATGCTTCAGTGACCATTGTTCGGCGCGACGGTGGAACATTGTACATTTCAGAGCCCCGGGATCTTGGCTTAATCGCCCAGTTCCCGAGGGCGGTACAATCACTCTGTAAGTTTTCTTTTGTTTGTAGGTTTCAGTTATTTAATCAATTATTTATGATAAGATATTTCCCTATAAGTTATTTATTGGTGGATTTGCTTTATCTCAACATTTATTGTGCCATTTTTGAATTGAATGTCAAGTTATTCATAAGTATGAATGCTGTGCAGTGACGTGTCAGGTGTATGTTTAAATATTGGGAAAAGCAGTTCCAGCCCAAGTGGGCACCAAAAGCTATCATAAATTGTTTGTGCATTGTAGTTAATTTTTAAATTTAGTACTTTTGAAGAGGTGTTAATCCACTATAGTTAGTAATTAAAGTTAGTTATTTTCAACCAGTGTTACTTGGTGTCATTGCTTTAATAGCAGTAGGGTAATTTTGATTACTTTGTCCATTAACTTTTTGTGCTTTCACATGTTCAGTTTTGTTGGCGTATTTATGGGCGCTTGATTTTCTTTGTTTTAGACAACCGGTAGTGTGAAGTTTTTGTTGTAGTTTCATTTTCTGTGGATTAATACTGTTAATACACTTCTGGCCATTAAAATTGCTACACTACGAAGATGACGTGCTACAGATGCGAAATTTAACTGACAGGAAGAAGATGCTGACATGAGGAAAGTTTCCAACTGATTTCTCATACACAAACAGCAGTTGACCGGCGTTCCCTGGTGAAACATTGTTGTGATGCCTCGTGTAAGAAGGAGAAATGCATACCATCACGTTTCCGACTTTGATACAGGTCGGATTGCAGCCTATTGCGATTACAGTTTATTGAATTGCGACATTGTTTCTTGCGTTGGTCGCGATCCACTGACTGTTAGCAGAATATAGAATTGGTGAGGGCAATACAGCACGCCGTGCTGGATCCCAACGGCCTCGTATCACTAGCAGTCGAGATGACAGGCATCTTATCCGCATAGCTGTAACGGATCATGCAGCCACGTCTTGATCCCTGACTCAACAGATGGCGTCGTTTGCAAGACAACAACCGTTTGCACGAACAGTTCGACGACGTTTGCAGTAGCATGGACTATCAACTCGGAGACCATAGCTGCAGTAGCCCTTGACGCTGCATCACAGACAGGAGTGCCTGCAGTGGTGCACGCAATGACGAACCTGGGTGCACAAATGGCAAAATGTAATTTTTTTTTTTTTTTGATGAATCTAGGTTCTCTGTACAGCATCATGATGGTCACATCTGTGTTTTTCGACATCGCGGTGAACGCATATTGGAAGCATGTGTTAGTCATCAACATACTGGTGCATCACCCGGCATAATGGTACGGGGTGCCATTGGTTACACATGTCAGTCACCTCTTATTCACATCGACGACACTTTGAACAGTGGCTGTTACATTTCAGATGTGTTACGACCTGTGGCTCTACCCTTCATTCGATCCCTGCGAAACCCTACATTTCTGCAGGATAATGCTCGTCTGCATATTGCAGGTCCTTGTTGGGCCTTTCTGGATATAGAAAATGTTAGACTGCTGCCCTGGCCAGCACATTCTCCAGATCTCTAACCAGTTGAAAACGTCTGGTCAATGGTGGCCGAGCAACTATCTCATCACAATACGCCAGTCACTACTCTTGATGAACTGTGGTATCGTGTTGAAGCTGCATGGGCGTCTGTACCTGTACACTCCATCCAAGCTCTGTTTGATTCAATGCCCAGGCGTATCAAGGCCGTTATTACGGGCAGAGGTAGTTGTTCTGGGTGCTGATTTCTCAGGATCTATGCACCCAAATTGTGTGAAAATGTAGTCACATGTCAGTTGTAGTATAATATATTTGTCCAATGAATACCTGTTTATCATCTGCATTTCTTCTTGGTGTAACAATTTTAATGGCCAGTAGTGTAGTTGTCAGATTATTTGTACAGATCAAAATTTTAATCATAGTAGTTAGTTCATAAAATTGTACAACTGTAGTTTAAGAAATTATCTTTACTTTTTATTAAGTAATTGTAAAATTTCAAATGGAACAATGGAAATTCCAGGAAGGATTCAACAATATTTTTGAGAAGGAGAGATGTCCCATGAGCCGCAGAAAGGCACAAATAATAGAAGATAACATTAGAGCTTTCGGTCTTTGAGGCCTTTATCGGTTAGAAAGGCACATACACACACTTCCACAGACAGACTACCTTCTACAGCCGCTGTGGCCAGTTTGCGGTATCCAGCATGTCTATGTCGAGAGCAATCAATGGTGGGGGTGAGGAAGTGGCAAGGAGAGGGAAGGAGGATGGGAGGGGGAATATTACCATTTAGGTGAGGGAATACGCCACTGCTGTCTGGCAGACAGTATGGAAGGAAGGGGAGGAACTGAAATTTGTGGTGGGATGGGAGGTATATATAAGAATAGAGTGTGGGTAGGGAAAGGGAGGGAAGGGTGGTAGAAGCAGGAACTAGCAAAGGTGTAGGCCTGGGTGATTGCAGGAGCGTAGGATATATTGTAGATAGAGTTCCCACCTGCGCAATTCAGAAAAACTGGTGTTTGTGGGGAGGATCCATATGGCACAGGCTGTGTAACAGTCATTGAAGTGAGCCACATTATGCAGCGCTGCATTCTCTGCAACAGGATGATCTAGCTGTCTCCTGGCCACAGTTTGCCGGTGGCCATTCATTGTATGTGGGCATGATCGGCACCAAGCTGTCTGTCTGAATAAATGGCCATCTAAATAGTACTGTTGAAAATTTTGAGAAATATGGGCTCTGCTGTAGGTTTGTGAGTAGTGGATTGTGGAGTGAGATTTGTACAAATTATTTTCATTGGGGGACTGCAGTACAGAACGCAGTGGGCATTCCAGGAAAATCCTCTCCTTGAATTGCAAGGTACGTAGAAAAAATAAGTTGATAGAAGAATAGCAGTGTTGTTATTTTAGAGCACTTTTTAAATAATGTCATAGTTCAGAGGCTTCCTTAACCAGGGTACAAATAGCTACCTGTTTTTCTAAGAGATTTTTACAGTGTGGGGGAGTGGGCCTGTATGTGAAAAATGATACTATGGTTGAGTCCATTGATGTTTCTAAAAACTGCACTGAAATGATATTTGAGCATTCTGCAGGAGTGGTCCATTGGAGTGGAGCTAAACTTCAAATTGTTGTTATTTATAGTTCCCCTGACTCTGATTTTAAAACATTTCTTCTCAAGCTAGAGAGGGTTCTCTATTTGATTTATGGGAAGTGCAAAAAATTGGTTGTATGTTAAGATGGTGCAGAGACTATATAAAAATTAATTTTGAATGTACATATGTGAGCATGCATTGGGACGATTGCATGTTAGGGTTATCACCGTCACAGTGACGTGATTCATGATGGCGGAAATCACGCGACTGGCAAAACCTGAAATGACCAGTGGTCGAGTGGCCATGAGATGGTTCGATGGTGGCTAGTCTGCTCCTTTTAATTAAAGCAGTATTTGAAAGAAAATTAATTACTTGCAAACCAACCTAGGTACAGGGAAGCTTGTACCGTCATGTTAAAGGGAATTTTGCCAGACAACGTGGTGTATTTTTGACTTGTGGGTCTCCGATAATTGTTGAACTATTTACTGATATACAAATTGATAATGATCAAAATTTCAGAAATTTATAACTGATAAATAAATGAATCAGTGTATATGTATGAAGTGTTAATTTTAATCCCTTTTGTCATTCTTTTTAATTTTTCAATAAACAAGTTGCAGAAATATATGGGAATAATGGGCATCATTGCCTTCCTCCCCTGCTTATTTTTGGTTTCTTCTTGACACCATTCACACCTGCATTTTACACAGGTTCCAAATTAATCTTCTATCTTTCCTATGAAGATTTATTTCCCTCATTTTTTGGAATAACAATTTCCAATTTAATAAGTCAATTGATTTCTACATTGTTCAATTGTCCCTAAAATGAATTATTATTTAAGGATTTTCTTTAATTTAATGAATTCTTAAACAATATTTTGATGTAATTTTTTTGTTTCATGTGAAGTTATCCACTGCTGAGTCTACCTTTGCCAGGTAATGTTCCTCAGGCACTTGTAGGAAACAAGACATTCATTTCCTCTGCTGTTCATGCCCCTTTGCCATCAACTCAACAGAGTTCTGAACTGCCTCGATGGTTCTCTGGCGCACCATTACTTTATGTTCATCAGGTAAGGAGACTTGGAGAGGAACTTGTATACTGTCCACATGTAATTTATCTGTTATGGATTGTCAGGCTTAGTGTACCTTTTTATTTAGAGGTTTTTCTATATAACTGGAAATCCTTACATTGTAGGCCTAATTGCATGCAGTTAGGTATCGGGAAACTTTCCCGGTGGGATAAATAAAAATAAAAATAGAAAAGAGATGACTTACCAAAAGGACCGGCTCGTCGAGAGAAACAAATAAAATCACACACAAACACACATACAAGCTTTCGCCACCACTGGCAGCTTCTTCAGGTAAAAGAGGAAAAAAGGGGAGGAAAAGGGAAGGATATGGGTTTTAAGGAAGTGGAAAAGGAGTCATTCCAATCCCAGGAGTGGAAGGACTTACCTTAGGGGAAAAAAAGGAAGGTAAACAAATACACACACACTCAGACACATCGCAACGCAAACACACCTTGACAGACATTTGTTAAAAGCAAAGAAGTTGGACAGAGATACCAATTGAGGCAGAGGCTCTGTCCACAGAACCCAGGCAAAGATGCTAAAGATAGTGGGCGGGAATTTGAGTTAGCGGAGATTGAGACCAGGTGGGCAACGGGAGGAAAGAATAAGCTGAAGGGCAAGTTCCCATCTCCGGAGTTCTGAAAGGTTGGTGTCGGTGGGAAGTATCCAGATAACCCGGACGGTGTAACACTGCGCCAAGATGTGCTGGCCGTGCACCAAGGCATGTTTAGCCACAGGGTGATCCTCATTACCAACAAACACTGTCTGCCTGTGACCATTCATGCGAATGGACAGTTTGTTGCTGGTCATTCCCACATAGAACGCTTCACAGTGCAGGCATGTTAGTTGGTAAATCACGTGGGTGCTATCGCAAGTGGCTCTGCCCTTGATCGTGTACACCTTCCGGGTTACTGGACTGGAGTAAGTGGTGGTGGAAGGGTGCATAGGGCAGGTTTTACAACGGGGGCGGTTGCATGGGTAGGAGCCAGAGGGTAGGGAAGGTGGTTTGGGGGTTTCATAGGGATGGACTAGGAGGTTACGAAGGTTAGGTGGGCGGCGGAAAGACACTCTCGGAGGAGTGGGGAGGATGTCATGAAGGATGGATCTCATTTCAGGGCAGGATTTAAGGAAGTCGTATCCCTGCTGGAGAGCCACATTCAGAGTCCGCTCCAGTCCCGGAAAGTATCCGGTGACAAAAGGGGCACTTCTGGGATTCTTCGGTGGAAGGTTCTGGATTTGGAGGAATGAGGAGGTGGCTCTGGTAATTTGCTTCTGAACCAGATCAGGAGGATAGCTGCGGGATGTGAAGGCTGTTATTAGGTTATTGGTGTACTGGTTCAGGGATTCGGGACTGGAGCAGACTCTTTTGCCACGAAGACCTAAGCTGTAAGGAAGGGAACGTTTGATATGGAATGGATGGCAGCTGTCATAATGGAGGTACTGCTGTTTGTTGGTAGGTTTGATGTGGACGGATGTGTGAAGTTGGCCGTTGGACAGATGGAGGTCGACATCAAGGAAAGTGGCATGGGATTTGGAGTAGGACCAGGTGAATTTGATGGGACCAAAGGAGTTGAGGTTGGAGAGGAAATTCTGGAGTTCTTCTTCACTGTTGGTCCAGATCATGAAGATGTCGTCAATGAATCTGTACCAAACTTTGGGTTGACAGGCTTGGGTTTCCAGGAAGGCTTCCTCTAAGCGTCCCATAAATAAGTTTGCGTACGAGGGGGCCATCCTGGTTCCCATGGCTGTTCCCTTTAGTTGTTGGTATGTCCGGCCCTCAAAGGTGAAGTAGTTGTGGGTTAGGATGAAGCTGGCTAGGGTATTAAGGAAAGAGGTTTTAGGTAGGGAAGTGGGTGGTCGGCGTGAAAGGAAATACTCCATCGCAGCGAGGCCCTGGGCATGTGGAATATTTGTGTATAAGGAGGTGGCATCAATGGTTACAAGGATGGTTTCAGGAGGTAACAGGCTGGGTAAGGATTTCAGGCGATCGAGGAAGTGGTTGGTGTCTTTGATGAAGGATGGGAGACTGCACATGATGGGTTGAAGGTGTTGGTCTATGTAGGCAGAGATTCGTTCTGTGGGGGCTTGGTAACCGGCCACACTTGTGAGCCTATCCAAACAAAACGACCAACGTCATTATTATTATTTTTATTCATATTCTCGCGGATACCGCCTTCAAAACTGCATCTCGATAATATCCCCCTTTCATCTACATTTCTCATTTTACTGCAAACATCATCTCAGAACTTCATTTACTATAACCTTTAATTGGCACTTCATAACAATTTTCGGCTTTTCATATCAATTTCGGCATTTCATAGCAACTTCGTGATTATTTCCATTCCGTTTTTCGCTATTTCCGTTTGTTCTTCCGACATTTCCGATCTTTTTTCTACACGTTTACATTTCTTAACAATTTTCGGCATTTCATAGCAACTTCGCGATTATTTCCATTCCCGTTTTTCGATATTTCCGTCCGTTCTTCCGACATTTCCGATCTTTTTTTTTTTCCTACACGTTTTCATTTCATAACAATTTTCGTAATTTCGTAGCAACTTTCCGATTATTTCCATTCCCGTTTTTCGATATTTCCGTCTGTTTTTCCGACTTTTCCGATCTTTTTTCTACACGTTTTCACTTCTATTCATTCGGTAGATTATTTTCATCCTCCAACCTTATTCTATCAACAGTTTTTTTCCCTCCATACTACTCATGTCACCCTACATTGACCCCATCAAATTTTATCTACATTCCCTCCGTCAGCATGCCTTTGCCCTAGCCAGATTGAGGTCACACATTTTATTCATTCAGGCTTGCTTAACATTTGGCATCACCCCCAAGGGCCTCACACTGAAAGTTCCCATCTCTGGCTGTAACCCATCCTTTCATCCTGCATTATACCAATTCCAAACAGAACAATCCACAGCCCTCACCCGCCTGATCCTTAACCTATACCTCAACTCCGCCAATGAACACACCCGTCAACTCCTATCCCTGATCAAAATCCTCAACCTTTCCACTCCCACATCCACACCTAGAGTTCAGAACATCCTTTTACAGGCCAACCGCAAATTGGAACAGCATGCCAGCCTCCACCTCAAAAAACTATCCAAACTCCTGGTCACCCACCTCCAGAAAGGCAATACTCTCTCCCTCAACAACCTCTCCAATAAACCACAAGCTCCTCTGATTGCACAGAAACCCAGTCTCTCCCATCTGCTCAATCTCCCACTTCCAGCTCCACTCCCCCCCAAACCTCACAATCCTAATCCACACAATCCTGAACCACAACATCCCAATTCAGTAGTCAACCTCTCCTCTAAACCTCTCTCCCAATCTGAAACCTCCGTCCTATCCAAAGGCCTCACCTTTAGTCCCACTCCCAAATTCAACCAAACAGCCCTTGTCAAAGACCTACTATCCTATACTCGTAGCCTTGGCTGGAGATATCACTTTGCCACGAGGAAAAATAATCCTACTCCTGATGATCCAGTTCCCCAAGACATCACTCAAATTGAACCCTGCCTGGAACAGTTCCGTCCTCCATCACAGCGAGACCCACCCGCTCTCCCTCAGAATCACCCCCTTCAAACCTTCCAGGAATTCCTTACTTCCAACCTTGCCTCTCAGTCCTTCCTGAAAAACCTTAATCCTACTCCCAACATTACCGCAGCTGAATCCCGAGCTATCCGTGATCTGAAGGCTGACCATTCCATCGTCATTCTCCCTGCCGACAAGGGATCCACGACCGTGGTACTTGATCGGCGGGAGTATGTGGCTGAGGGACTGCGCCAGCTTTCAGACAATACTACCTACAAAGTCTGTCAAGAAGACCCCATTCCTGATGTCCAGGCAGAGATTCAGGGAATTCTCAGATCCTTAGGCCCCCTACAAAACCTTTCACCCGAGTCCATCAAACTCATGACCCCACTGACACCCCGCACCCCTACCTTCTACCTACTTCCTAAGATTCACAAACCTAATCATCCAGGCCGGCCAATTGTGGCCGGTTACCAAGCCCCCACAGAACGAATCTCTGCCTACATAGACCAACACCTTCAACCCATCATGTGCAGTCTCCCATCCTTCATCAAAGACACCAACCACTTCCTCGATCGCCTGAAATCCTTACCCAGCCTGTTACCTCCTGAAACCATCCTTGTAACCATTGATGCCACCTCCTTATACACAAATATTCCACATGCCCAGGGCCTCGCTGCGATGGAGTATTTCCTTTCACGCCGACCACCCACTTCCCTACCTAAAACCTCTTTCCTTAATACCCTAGCCAGCTTCATCCTAACCCACAACTTCTTCACCTTTGAGGGCCGGACATACCAACAACTAAAGGGAACAGCCATGGGAACCAGGATGGCCCCCTCGTACGCAAACTTATTTATGGGACGCTTAGAAGAAGCCTTCCTGGAAACCCAAGCCTGTCAACCCAAAGTTTGGTACAGATTCATTGACGACATCTTCATGATCTGGACCAACAGTGAAGAAGAACTCCAGAATTTCCTCTCCAACCTCAACTCCTTTGGTCCAATCAAATTCACCTGGTCCTACTCCAAATCCCATGCCACTTTCCTTGATGTCGACCTCCATCTGTCCAACGGCCAACTTCACACATCCGTCCACATCAAACCTACCAACAAACAACAGTACCTCCATTATGACAGCTGCCATCCATTCCATATCAAACGCTCCCTTCCCTACAGCTTAGGTCTTCGTGGCAAAAGAGTCTGCTCCAGTCCCGAATCCCTGAACCAGTACACCAATAACCTAATAACAGCCTTCACATCCCGCAGCTATCCTCCTGATCTGGTTCAGAAGCAAATTACCAGAGCCACCTCCTCATTCCTCCAAATCCAGAACCTTCCACCGAAGAATCCCAGAAGTGCCCCTTTTGTCACCGGATACTTTCCGGGACTGGAGCGGACTCTGAATGTGGCTCTCCAGCAGGGATACGACTTCCTTAAATCCTGCCCTGAAATGAGATCCATCCTTCATGACATCCTCCCCACTCCTCCGAGAGTGTCTTTCCGCCGCCCACCTAACCTTCGTAACCTCCTAGTCCATCCCTATGAAACCCCCAAACCACCTTCCCTACCCTCTGGCTCCTACCCATGCAACCGTCCCCGTTGTAAAACCTGCCCTATGCACCCTTCCACCACCACTTACTCCAGTCCAGTAACCCGGAAGGTGTACACGATCAAGGGCAGAGCCACTTGCGATAGCACCCACGTGATTTACCAACTAACATGCCTGCACTGTGAAGCGTTCTATGTGGGAATGACCAGCAACAAACTGTCCATTCGCATGAATGGTCACAGGCAGACAGTGTTTGTTGGTAATGAGGATCACCCTGTGGCTAAACATGCCTTGGTGCACGGCCAGCACATCTTGGCGCAGTGTTACACCGTCCGGGTTATCTGGATACTTCCCAGCGACACCAACCTTTCAGAACTCCGGAGATGGGAACTTGCCCTTCAGCTTATTCTTTCCTCCCGTTGCCCACCTGGTCTCAATCTCCGCTAACTCAAATTCCCGCCCACTATCTTTAGCATCTTTGCCTGGGTTCTGTGGACAGAGCCTCTGCCTCAATTGGTATCTCTGTCCAACTTCTTTGCTTTTAACAAATGTCTGTCAAGGTGTGTTTGCGTTGCGATGTGTCTGAGTGTGTGTGTATTTGTTTACCTTCCTTTTTTTCCCCTAAGGTAAGTCCTTCCACTCCTGGGATTGGAATGACTCCTTTTCCACTTCCTTAAAACCCATATCGTTCCCTTTTCCTCCCCTTTTTTCCTCTTTTTCCTGAAGAAGCTGCCAGTGGTGGCGAAAGCTTGTATGTGTGTTTGTGTGTGATTTTATTTGTTTCTCTCGACGAGCCGGTCCTTTTGGTAAGTCATCTCTTTTCTATTTTTATTTTTATTTATCCCACCGGGAAAGTTTCCCTCTATTTGCTTTCTGCAATGACTTAATGATCACGATTAAAAATGATTGATTTTGTGGCTTGGCTAGTTTATGTGTAATGAGCATGAATCGTAGTTTATTTCTATTCGTGACCTTTTTGATGTTTTACAACTGTTATGCTTTGGCTCTGTATACTATTTTCAGAACCTCAATATTAATTAGAAACATTAAAATAGAGTTGTTTACTTAGCTGTCTTCACAATTCAAGATAAGGAACATTGTTTTCAAATAACAGACAGTTGTTATGCAGGAGGTGTGTAGGAAGCGAATCTTACTATATGAATTAAAATTACAGTTTTTTTATGAAGTTGCAAGAGAGACTAACAAATCATTCCAAGTAATAAAAAAATAAAATAAATAAAAATTAAAAAAATTGCTTGGAAAATACTGAAAATAACAATCTGTGAAAATGTTAGTAATCCGTTGTTGTTGTTGTTGTGGTCTTCAGTCCGGAGACTGGTTTGATGCAGCTCTCCACCCTACCCTATCTTGAGCAAGCCTTTTCATCTCCTCATAAGAACGGCAACCCACATCCACTTGAATCTGCTTACTATACGAGTCTCTTGGTCTCCCTCTGCGATTTTTACCCCATACACTTCCCTCCAATGCTAAATTTACGATTCCCTGATGTCTAAGAATGTAGAATGCCAGTATTGTCTTTCCTGATGATCACATCCTCCTGAGTAGTCCCCGCCCGGAGATCCGAATGGGGGACTATTTTACCTCCGGAATATTTTACCCGAGAGGATGCCATCATCATATGTTCATACAGTAGAGCTGCATGTCCTCGGGAAAGGTAACGGCTGTAGTTTCCCCTTGCTTTCAGCCGTTCGCAGTAGCTGTGTGGCAAAGCCACATTAGCTGATGTTACAAGGCCAGCTCAGTCAATCATCCAGACTGTTGCCCCTGTAACTACTGAAAAGGCTGCTGCCCCTCTTCAGAAACCACACGTTTGTCTGGCCTCTCCACAGATACCCCTCCGCTGTGGTTGCACCTACGGTACGGCTATCTGCATCGTTGAGGCACGCAAGCCACCCCACCTCGGCAATGTCTGTGGTTTATGGGGGTTAGTAATCCATTTACAAAGATTTACTGCAGTGTAGTGTGTTTTATGTTAGCTTGGAACATAACATTACATTTTGATGCATCTGACTCAAAATAAACAGCATAGTAGTATGATAAAGTGTCTTAATTTTTATAATTTTATCGGTTCATCTACAGGGTGTCCAGGAAAGGACTCCCTGAATTCAAAATTAAGTATATCGAAAACAAAGATCGATAGAGGAATCCAGTAAACGGTATGTTTATTGTGAAAGCTGTAAGAAGTTTATACAGCAGTTTGAAATAATAGTTACAAAAGCTGCTAATAGATGGCGCTGTAATCGCCATACGTAATGCCTAGTGTAAATAGTGGTCTGAAGCCCAAAGCAATCAGTTCCTCTATTGAAACATGAAAGGAGGTTAGCATACCAAAGGACGAGATTAAAACCATGTACTCCATTGAACAACATGTTTTTCTGGTGCTAGAGTACCACAGGTTAGAAGAGAGTCCTACGGCAACAAGGCAAAGTTTTCAAGCACGATTTAATGTTGTAAAAGGACCCAATGCGAAAACCATTCGTACACTCTTGGCAAAATTTCAACGAACAGGCAGCGTAACTGATGATCTAGTGGGGCATGTTGGCCGCAAGCAAACCACAGTTACGCCTGAAAATATCACCACAGTTTCTGGAATTATTCAGCGAAATCCGATATCATCCATCCGTAGAATTGCATCTGAGACTAGTTTGAAGCATTCCAGCACGCAGAAAATACTGAGAAAGAGCCTACACATGTTTCCATTCAAAATTTAAAACGCACCAGGCCATACCCGTATGAGCTGTGCAACAAAGGGTTACCTTTGCTAATCAGATGCTCACAATGATTGATAGTGAAGGATTTGATGTTGGCTTCATCTGGTTTACAGATGAAGCACATGTCCACCTGAATGGATACGTGAATAAGGAGAACTGGCGATTTTGGGGTTTCAAAAAGTCATATTGGTGTGAAGCGAAACCTCTGTATTCTCCTAAAGTTACTGTGTGGGCTGTAGTATGTAGCAGAGGCATTATTGGCCCTTTTTTCATTCGAGAAACGGTCACTGGTGCACGTTACGTTGCGATTTTGGAACAATTTGTTGCCACACAGCAAGCGTTAGACCATCGACCAGATACTGACTGAATGGTTTATGCAAGATGGAGCCCGACCACATCGGACCGAACAAGTGTTTCACTTTCTTGAGGAATACTTCAGGAATCGAGTCATTGCTTTGGAATATCCCAAATTTACTGGTGCAGGCATGGATTGGCCTCCATATTCGCTGGATTTGACTCACTGTGACTTTTTTTTGTGGGGCACAGTGAAAGATATGGTCTACCCAAAGCATCCCGCCACACTGGACGAGCTTGAATCGGCTATCTCTGTGGCATGTGAATCCATTTCGGTTGAGACACTACGAAATGTGATGGCGAATTTCATTCTTTGTTTGCGCCACCTCTGTAGTGCCAATGGTGAACATTTTGAAAACATTGTGATGTGATTGTTTGCAAAGAATGTTTTCATACGATTATGTCACTTATGTATACTGAAATGAGCTGTACAGCATACAGCACCATCTGTTAGCAACTTTTGTAACTATTATTTCAAACTGCTGTGTATAAACTTCTTACAGCTTTCAGAATAAACATACCGTTTACTGCATTCCTCTATCGATCTTTGTTTTCGAGATATTTAATTTTGAAATCAGGGAGCCCTCTTCTGGACACCCTGTACATCTACATAGCTACTCTGTAAATCACATTTAAGTGCCTGGCAGAGGGTTCATTAAACATTTTCATAACCTTTCTGTACCGTTCCATTCTCTAATAGAGCACGGGAAGAAACAACACCTAAATCATTCCGTTTTTGATTTGATTTCTCTTATTTTATTGGGATGGTCATGTCTTCCTATGTAGGTGGGTGCTAGCAAAATATTTTCACATTTAAAAGTAAAAGTCGGTGATTGAAATTTCGCAAATGGAACTCACCGCAACTAATAACACCATTCTTTTAATGATTTACACCTCGAAACATGCAACATTTCTGTGTCGCTTTCCCCTTGTAACGTGATAAAACATAACGAACTGCCCTTCTCTGAACCTTCTCAATGTTTTCCGTCAGTCCCGCTTGGTGAGGGTCCCACACTGGGCAACACAGAGGACGCACAAGTGTGACGTAGGCAGTCTCTTTGTTGGAGCTGTTGAATCTTCAAAGCGTTCTGCCAATGAAACAATACCTTTGGTTTGCCCTCCCTACAATATTTGCTGTGTGTTCTCTCCAGTCTAAGTTGTTCATAATTGTAACTCCGAGGTATTAGGTAGAATTTACGACCTTATGGTTTGACTGATTTATCGTGGAATTGAAGTTCAGTGGATTTCATTTAGTGGTCATGTGGGTCATTCCATGGAAAACCACAGATATTTTGGGGAATGATAAGGTGACCATTTCAGAATTTGGGGTCAATCCAAATGAAGTGGTACAATAAAAATTAAGTTGGTTGCTTGACCATTTTTAAATATTTTAATTTTTTTATATGTAATTGCCCTATATTTGAGAAGTTCAAAACAGTTTTTTAAAGTAATTTATCTTGCACCTTTACTGAATGGCGGCCATTTTTATTTGTCAACGTGCGCCGATTTTTCAGTCTGGAGACATTAGCGAAAATTTGAATATCTCCGCATTGGGTTAAGTTACAACATTGCAATTGACATGATTGTTTTTAGAAAAGTGTCCTCTACAACATTGTCTATTACACAAAATACCCTAAATTCAAAAATAACCAGTCAAAATTACCTCCAAAGTTTGGTACCCAAATTTTCAAAAATCCACTTTTTAGACCCAATAATAACATACGAGGAGTGGCTTATGAGAGTCTATTTTTTTCCTGTAGTTAGATATCATACACTACTAGCCTCATATAAAGCAAGAACACTTACAAATGTTTCCTTAATTTTATATGAATTTTTGAAATTTGAAAATTTTCATTTTTTGTAAAGTTTGAGGCTAGTTATCTCAGATGGGACTGAATATAAAAATATGATTTTTGCACAGTTTGTACACCTGTATGATAGCAACATGCTGTAAAAATTTTAACATTGATATCTGAGTGTGAACAAAGAAATGAATTTTTGAAAATGAGGAAATAATTCACATTACTATACAACTGATCTTATGGCTGTTACCTATTCATGTGTGATACTGGTGGAATATAATCATTTATTATTGAAGCAAGGTACTGAATTATAAACAAAAAGTGGAAACATCACTGAAATTAACATTTATGTTATTTTGACATACGGTATTTAAAATAAATTAATTGAGAAATTAACATCCTTCGAGATGCGACTATTCCTGAACCTGGTGCTGAATGTTAAGAACACTTATTTCTTCTGACAGCTGCTGTGATGTAGAATAAGACCTCCTAGTTGCTGTGGTAAGTTCAAGCACTGAAAGTTTCCTTAAAATATTTTTCATTGGTATCCAAACTTTGTCACTATTAGATTTCTTGAATGATGTTCTTGGGCCAGCAGGATGGTAAAAATGCATAAAAACGTCATTGTTTTCCAAACTTATTATTTCAACCTCGGCAAGCCACCACTGTCCATCATACACACATGCTACTATGTCATTCAGCGCTAAAGAGAGAGATGTAATTTTACTGACACAATGATCCTCATAAATTTCTGTTTCTGATGTTACATAGCATTTTTTCAAGTTTTTTGTAACTGAACCATAAACTGTTTTAAAAGTGACACACTTCACTTGTTATCTGTCCAACAGAGCACTGTTCATCCATGTTATTGCATTCCAGTTAATCTCCCAAAATTAATTACAAATTACACACAAAACAAAGCACATAACACATTCTATACTCTCGATGAAGTATGTACATCCACTCTAACAGAGGTTTCAGAACAGACTGACTACAGCAATTATAATGCCACACTCAGCAATAATGTAATTCTTTATTGTCAATAAACCTAAACGTAAATGGGCATTTTTATTACAATAGAACACAACCGAAAGCTCCTGTTGCTTAATATTGTATTATTAAAAATAAATAAACTAAATGAATATTGTGTGATATATTTCGTTAACACTATGTCACAATTAAATTTTATTACAATGAAACAATAAACCATTTAAATAGGAAACAGTCATAATAACTGTTGTAGTGTCATATGAATTATTTCCTCATTTTCAAAAATTCATATCTTTGTTCACACTCAGATATCAATGTTAAAATTTTTACAGCATGTTGCTATCATATAGGTGTACAAACTGTGCAATAATCATATTTTTATATTCAGTCCCATCCGCGATAAGTAGCCTCAAACTTTACAAAAAATGAAAATTTTCAAAAATTCATAAAAAATCAAGGAAACATTTGTAAGTGTTCTTGCTCTATATGAGGCTAGTAGTGTATGATATCTAACTACAGGAAAAAAATAGATTCTCATAAGTCAGTTCTTGTATGTTATTATTGGGTCTAAAAAGTGGATTTTTGAAAATTTGGATACCAAACTTTGGAGGTCATTTTGACTGGTTATTTTTGAATTTAGGGTAGTTTGTGTAATAGACAATGTTGTAGAGGACACTTTTCTAAAAACAATCATGTCAATTGCAATGTTGTAACTTAACCCAGTGCAGAGATATTCAAATTTTCGCTAATGTCTCCAGACTGAAAAATCGGCGCACGCCGACAAATAAAAATGGCCACCATTCAGTAAAGGTGCAAGATAAATTACTTTAAAATACTGTTTTGAACTTCTCAAATATGGGGCAATCACATATAAAAAAATTAAAATATTTAAAAACGGTCAAGCAACCACCCCTGTACCACTTCCATATGGATTGACCCTTTGTTCATATTTGGTGCATTTTGAAGTTCATCAAAATCGACCATTTTTCCTGATGGAGTCAACTTTAACTGAAAGTAAGAACTATTAAATGCAGTGCAATATGTTTTCCATTATTTTTTATAATTAATACTAGGGCTGAAGAGCTACAGTAGCAAAATTGAGGGCTGTACTGTTTTCACTGTTTCAACATTTTTCATAAACAATCTAAATGATGTTGCTCACTTTTTATATCATATATCAACTTGGTCATCTGCATGTATGATCCATAAAAAAACTGAGGTCTATAGGTCAACTTATCACCATGCAGTATCCCACTGAAGACGGGGATTTGATGCCCGACTCTCGATCCCATACACACCTTTCAGCCTTCAAACATAATTTTCTCAACAATGGTTTGAGATAGGACAGTGATATTTGGTAGTTTTTCTATTAAGACATGTAGGTACCCATGTACTAAATGGTCACCTTATCACCCCCTGTGAGTTTCCACGGAATGACCTATGTGTATTACTTCACACTTTTCATTATTAAGTGTTAATTGCCAATTTTTGCGCCATGTAGAAATTTTGTCTAAATCACTTTGCAGTTGCTTTTGGTCCTCTGTTGACTTCACTAACCGATAAATAACTGTATCATCTGTGAACAGTCTAAGACAGCTATGCAGATTGTCTCCTAAAGCATTTGTAAACACAAGGAAGAGTAGGGGCCCTATAATGCTTCCCTGGGGAATGCCAGATATTACTTCAGTTTTTCTCGATGACTTACCATCAATTGCTATGAACTGTGTCCTTTCTGATAGGAAATCGTGAATCTAATTGCACATTTGGGATGATATTACATAAGTATACAATTTCATTAGAAGCCACTTGTGAGGTAGAGAAATCCAGAAATATGGAATCAATTTGAGATCCCTTGTCGTTGGCACTTATCACTTCATGTGAATAAAGGGCAAACTGTGTTTTGCAGGAGCCATATTTTCTGAATCCCTGTTGAATATTGGTCGAGGTAGTTCATAATGTTCGAACAAAGTATATGTTCCGAAATCCTACTGCAAATCGACGTCAGTGAGATGGGCTTGTAATTTTGGGGATCACTCCTATTGCCTTTCTTGAATATTGGAGTGACCTGGGCAACTTTCCAGTCTTTGGGTATGGATCTTTCGCTCAGTGATCAGTTATATACGATAGCTAAGTATGGAGCTATTGCATCAGCATACTCTGAGAGGAATCTAGTTGGTATCCAATCTGACCTGAAAGATTTGTTTTTGCTTAGTGACTTAAGTTGTTTTACTACTCCAGAAACATCTGCTTCTAAATTTCGCAAGCTGGCAGCTGTTCTTGGTTCAAATTCTGGAGTGCTCACTTCATTATCTTTGGTGAAAGAATTTCGAAAAGCTGTGTTTAGCGATTCTGCTTTAGCGGTACTGTCATCGGTAGTATTACCATTGCTATTGCATATTGAAGGTATTGTTTGTGTTTTGCTGCTAGTGTACTTTACATATGACCAGAATTTCTTTGGATTTTCTGCCAGATTTTGAGACAGGATTTCCTTGTGGAAACTGTTATAAGCTTATCGCATTGAAGTCTGTGCTGTGAAGTCTTAAGAGTTTCTGTAAATGATTGCCAAGCTGTATCTGTTTAAATTTTGCATGCGTTTTTCTTTGCTTCTGCAAAATTGATCCGATCTGTTTTGTGTACCACAGGGGGCCAGCCCCCTCTTTTGTTATTTTATTTAGTGTAAATCTCTCAATTGCTACTGATATTATGTCTTTGAAAGTAAGCCACAACTGATCTACACTTGCATTTTTAGTTTTGGAAGATTGGAGACTATCACTCAGGAAAGCAAGAAGCAAATTTTTATCTGCTCTCTTGAATAGATATATTTTTTGTTTATTTTTGGTGCATTTGGGAATTTCGGTATTCAGTCTCTTTAGGTTCGCTAATCCCTGTATCTGTTTTGATGCTCTTTACTAGCTCAGGATCATTTGTTGCTAGGAGTTCAAGGGTATTTTTGCAACCGTTTACTATTCTAGTGGGTTCATGAACTAACTGTTCGAAGTAGTTTTTTCTGAAAAACTGGGAACTAGTTCAGACAATGTTTTATATTCGCCGCTGGTTTTGAATATGTATTTATGCCAACATATTGAGGGTATATTAAAGTCGCCACCAATTATAACAGTATGCTTCAGGTACCTGATTGAAATGTGATTCAACTTTCTTTGAACATTTCGGCAATTGCAGCATTTGAGTCAGGGGGCCGATAAAAAGATCCAATTATTAATTTATTCTGGTTGACGGTATAATCTCTACTCATACCAACTCACAGGATGTATCTGCCTCAATTTTGCTGCAGGATAAACCGTTTGTAACAGCAATAAACATACCACCCCTTTTTCATTTAATCCTTTCTGGAGACCATATGGCACTTTGTAAAAATTTTGGCTGAACTTATCTCTGGCGTCAGCCAGCTTTCTGAACCTATAATGATTTGTGCCTCAGTACTTTCTATCAGCACGTGGAGCTCTGGAACTTTGTCAATACAGCTATGGCAATTTACAACTGTTACACTAATGGTTCCTAGGTCTGCATTTGTCCTGTGTATGACCTGCACCCTTTGAGACTGAAACCCATTTTGTGTGTTCCCGATGCGCTGTAACCTAAAAAAAAAAAAAAAAAAAAAAAAAAAAAAAAACAGACAACAACACACATAGCCCCCACTAACCGTGTAGCCGCTTCCTGAGTGTAGTTGACTCCTGAACTATTTAATCAATTGCAAATCAGTATATGACTATACTCGTTCATTCTTTCTTCTGTGTTCAGTTGTGAGATTTCCTCCATGTGTTCTCCAACCAAGTATTTTTACTGGTCTTAGTTTTTTGTTGTTTGCATTTTTGCCATCCTCCTGATATTGTTTTCCACACTGTGTGCAGAGTGAATGCACTGTGGTCAAAGTGCAAGTCATGGTGAATGGTGACTGCTGCATAGAAAGGAAAATTTTAACCTTGAATATTTCTTGGGTATTTAGCCAGGTGATGTTGTCCAAAGGCACAATATTTCAGCAAGCCGTCTTTGCATCTTTAGGCATTTTTGGAGTCATCTTACTGAAATGCCGTGCGTTTTGGATTATGCCACATGGGTGAATAATTGGGAAATTGAAATCTTTCAGTATATTGCGAATATCTGATATCTTACATGAAGTCTTTGATGACAAAGATGTCCAGAATGCCTGGATTCTGTGTTGGATCTTTGCAAAAATGCTCTGGATTGTCAAGTGTCATGACACTGATAGCAGCTTGCCTCTTGATGAATCCTCGAAGTCTCCCACTGCTCCCATTCTCAGCACAAGCTAAAGACTCTATTCTTAGAGTTTAGGACCCTTCTCACAATTGCATGAATGACAGTTCCCAACAACACTTAGAAGATCTTTTCTTAATGAGATTTCCACAAACAGTTGTCACCTATACCAATTTTATAGAGGCACTATAAATTTCTTGATCTAGAGCCACATCATCAAGTGCAAACTTTACAACTTGATAAGTGGCATCGAAATAAAATGTCCCCAACTGTCATAGTTAAAACCATATTATCCATGTAATGCTTCTTCAGTTGTTTCAGATTTGGGCAATAGAAATATGCTACACTGTTGCAAATTGTAAGGTATTGATGATCTGACCCATGGATAATACAATTTTAACTATGATGGTAGGGTATATTTTTCTTTTCCATGGCATTTGGCATGTTTTCATTTTTATGTGCAACTGATAGTGTGGCTCTTGGCTTCAAAATCCTTAGTGTGTCGATAAAATTGGTTCAAGAGGCAGCTCTTAGTGGAGTTGTTGTTGTTAAAAATGTTCTACAACAGCTGCAGCTACCCTGACCTTAGAGTTGTAAATTTGGAAAAATGATTACTGATTGATACACTGAGGATTAATTTGGAATTACAAGCTAGAAATATGTCAGAAATCTTTTTATATTCTAAAATCATTTCTTTTAAAGATCCATCTTTGACAAGTAATGCTTTTCTGTCAAAAGAAGGCTATTTGTTTGATTTGTAGCTAGCTAGTAGGAAAAATTCTTTTGTGTGCATATCCTTGATTTTAGGACTGTTCTGCTATTTCATTTCACATTGTTAAATAAGTTTTCTTTGAATTATTCCCTTGCACTTTTTTCACCCTTCAGGCAGAAATAAATTGGTGTGTGTGTGTGTGAGAGAGAGAGAGAGAGAGAGAGAGAGAGAGAGAGAGAGAGAGAGTGTGTGTGTGAGAGAGAGAGAGAGAAGAGGGATGGTGGAGTGGTGAGAGATTTGATAGACAGAAAACTTTAATTTCATTTAGGGGCCAGGACAGAGTGCATGTGAGTTGTGGACTATAGGAAAAATCTAGAATATTATTTGTTCTTGTCATAGTTTTGTTTGCTGTTAGTTTTTTTTTTTTTTTTTTTTTTTTTTTTTTCACAGGTTATAGTAAGATCTGCTGTCTGCCCATGGGCTGACGATTTGGTGCTTGCTGATGGATTTCGTGCACCTCTTGGTGAAGCTTTCAGATTGCTTGATGCTGTCCGAGACTACCACCATGAGAATAGGTAAATATACCATGTTATTTTAGAATAAACTGCTTGCAATGTTACCTTTTTCATCATGGTAGATAATCTCTTAACTTTCTGTCTTTATGGGACTTGGCTATCAGTAGTGTTCACTGAAGTGCATTGAAGATTTATAAATAAAAATGCAAAATTTGGGAAAGCACAGAATCGAGTAAAAACATTAAAACTGCCAAAATATGAGCGAAAACAAATGTAATTGGCATATGTATACGATTAAAATCGTAATCCTCTTCAATAGGCCTGCATTGTATATTATATGTGTAATTTGTTTACCTTCCTCCTTTTTTTCCCCTAAGGTAAGTCCTTCCACTCCTGGGATTGGAATGACTCCTTTTCCACTTCCTTAAAACCCATATCCTTCCCTTTTCCTCCCCTTTTTTCTTCTTTTTCCTGAAGAAGCTGCCAGTGGTGGCGAAAGCTTGTATGTGTGTTTGTGTGTGATTTTATTTGTTTCTCTTGACGAGCCGGTCCTTTTGGTAAGTCATCTCTTCTCTATTTTTATTTTTGTTTATCCCACCGGGAAAGTTTCCCTCTATAATTTATACTGTCAGTTCTACAGTATGTCTGCCTAAGTGTACTTGTGTCTGTGTAAATGTGTGGGTGTGTGTGCATTTATTTACCCTCCATTTTTTCCCCCAAGGTAAGTCTTTCCTGTCCCGGGATTGGAATGGCTCCTTACCCCCTTCCTTAAAACCCTCATCATTTCCTTTTCCCTCTCCTTCCCTTCTGCCTGATGAAGCAGCTAGGCTGTGAAAGCTAGCGTTTATGTGTGTGTGTGTGTGTGTGTGTGTGTGTGTGTGTGTGTGTGTTTATTTGTTGCTATCACTGCCTGTGCCCCTTCGCCTGGTAAGTGTACTTCATCTATTTTTTACGTATATTTTTCCTGTTAGGAATTTTTCCTCTATTCTACAAATGTCTGCCTAGGTGTGTTTGGATGTGGATATGTGTGAGTGTGTGTGTATTTGTTTACCTTCCTTTTTGTCCCCTAAGGTAAGTCCTTCCACTCCTGGGATTGGAATGGCTCCTTTTCCACTTCCTTAAAACCCGTATCCTTCCCTTTCTCCTCTCCTTCCTCCCTCTTTTTCCCGAAGAAGCCACCACTGTTGGCGAAAGCTCGAATGGTTGTGTGTTTTTGTGTGTGTTTCATGTTTCTATCGACGAGCCTGTACTTTAGGTAACTCAAAAATCTTTATTTTATACCATTTTCCCACCTAGAAGGTCTCCTTCTATATATTGGAATGACTCCTTATCCACTCCCTTGAAACCCTCATTATTTCCTTTTCCCTCTCCTTCCCTTCTGCCTGACGAAGCAGCTAGGCTGCGAAAGCTTGTATGTGTGTCTGTGTGTGATTTTATTTATTTTATTTGTTTCTATCGACGAGCCGGTCCTTTTGGTAAGTCATCTGTTTTATATATATGGATAAGGAGTCATTCCAATCCCGGGACAGGAAAGACTTACCTTGGGGGGAAAATATATATATATATATATATATATATATATATATAGAAAAGAGATGATTTACCAAAAGGACCGGCTCGTCGATAGAAACGAATAAAATAACACAGAAACACACATACAGGCTTTCGCAGCCTAGCTGCTTCGTCAGGCAGAAGGTAAGGAGAGGGAAAAGGAAATGATGAGGGTTTCAAGGGAGTGGATAAGGAGTCATTCCAATCCCGGGACAGGAAAGACTTACCTTGGGGGGGAAAAAGGAGGGTAAACAAATACCCACACATTTACACAGACGCAAGTACACTTAGGCAGACATACTGTAGAACTTGCCAACCAATGCCCTTGAACAGTGCAAGGAGTCCCTTTACCAGTTCTTTATTAGACACAATTTCTTCGGGTCTGGTTGTCCCAAATATTCTGTGCCTTTTATTCTCCAATGCAATGCATTAGAAGATTAGACGTGATGCAGTTTCATCACAGATCCTACATTTAGGGTCCTCTTCTGTTATTCCCATTCTATGTAGGTGTTTTTTGAAATTCCCATGGCCTGTCAACAATCCAACCATGAGTCTAATCTCTCTCCTGTTCAGGTCCAGGATTGCAGAGCTTCTTTTAAAACATGGCTTTGGCATAATTACCTTGCCATGTTTTTGTTGGTAGACTTTGGTCCAATATTCTACGTGCTGTCTTCTGAGCCAGTTACGTAGCTCCAATTTGATCATTGCATTGGTGATTGTCAGGACAGGTTCTGGTCCAATAAATGGAGTCTCTGCCCCCATCCTGGCTAATCTGTCGGCACGTTCGTTGTCACTGATCCCTGAGTGGCTAGGGACCCACAATAGGTTTACTCTATTGCTTTCCCCTAGCTCCACTAGAACCCTGTGACATTCTGCAACAATTTTAGAACTTGTTGCAGGAGCTGCCAGTGATCTCAGGGCTGCCTGGCTGTCTGAATAGATATAGCTGCTACGATCTTTGTAGCATGTACGCAAATTTTCCTCCACACATGCCCTGATGGCAGAGATTTCGGCCTAGAATACTGAGGCCAGTTTTCCTAGAGAGATGATGCCCTCCAGTCTTGGCTGCACCCCGTATAATACTCCGGCCCCAACACCTTGGTCAGATTTTGACCGTCAGTGAACTAGACAATATCCCCCATACGGTGTTGAACTATTTTCTCCCACTGCTCCCTACTTCCAATTGTTATATTGAAAGGCTTGTTGAAGCAGTGTGGGGTTATAATATAGTCGACTGGCATTTCCCCAACCTTTCCTATATTTACCTCACTCACTATTTTAGTGTGTGATCTGGATATCCCAAAGAGTTCCATTGTTGCCATTTTGAGTCTGTATGCACCAGCCACTGCCTCCATCTTGATCCAAAGGTGTAATGGGGACATATCCAACTTGGTTTCTATCCCAGCAGTTGCTGTGCTGCTAATTCCGCCTGTTATGGCTAAGCAGGCTAATCTCTGCACCTTACCAAGCTCCTTAGCAGCAACCTGCTGTTCTACCTTCTTCCACCACATGACTGCCCCATAGCTGATTCTGGGTCTAATCACCGTGGTGTATATCCAGTGCATACCCTTGGGGCTCAGGCCCCAATCCAATTTTTGCCACAAGCTCTCCTGTTACTTAAGAGTACCTTTTGCCTTGGGGCAAATATTCCTAATACCAGTTGCTTTGTTGATGTGAGAATAAAGAGTTGCATTGGTTTTGCATACATATTTCTGATTAATAAAGAACGTTATCTGCCAAAGTTGGGTATCATAATACACACAACCACAAAAAAGCGATAATAGTGTGAGATGCCAATCCCATGCAAACGTCACAAAAATACTTATACATATGTTTGCACTCGAGAATGTGAATAAATTCTCTGATATTGTCATGTGAAACATCGAAAAATACAAAAAGAACGGAACTTTAGGAGTTTTACTATGTAAATAATTAATGCTGGTAAAGGGCAGTAATTTTGAAGATGTGTTACATAGCCTGGCAGCGGTGTCCAAATGGTATCTATCGAAGCGGCTCAGGTAATTTTGAAGATGTTTTACATAGCCCAGCAGCGGCGTCCTCGATTATAATGAATGAAATTACGTCAAAAACGTCCACTTCCCATAAAATTACCAGTTCTGCCCTGTGCTTAAAATAGTAAAAATTTGGATAATTTTTATTGTGTAATAAACTTCCTGGCGAGTATTTAGATGCCTATTACGGACATATGCCACAAATAAACTATGAAAATGCAAGGTTGATTCAGTAAGCATATTTTTACCATTTAAAACATTATTTCCTGCATTTTATGTTTTCCTGCATTTTACACCATTTTACTGAAGTCCCTTGAAAAGCATAAAAACGAGGTTCTACTGTATTTTGTGACATTTGCCCAGAGTCTGCATCTCACATTATAATCGCATTTTTGAGGTTATAATGCCCGCTGTTCATTGTGCAGAGAAACGTACAAGCAAACCATCAGTCTCATTGTTTATAAAACTTCACAAAAAATAGTTAGGTAAGTATTCGGCAATGTAGCATAGCCCATTGAAATAGCCCACCAATGGATATATCGAAAGTGCGCAGTGGTCTATAATGGCATCGTGCGAATTTTGAGATGTTTACTTGTCATACACTGGACGCATTCTCTCAGTCTGTATTGTTGAGTGTGACTGAAGGTGTTGACGTGTTCACTAGTGTCACTGATAGGACTTAGAATTATACAATTTCTGCGGGTGAGCACTTAACGTGCAATAGTTTAATTCCTTCTTTGTCGACGATGGATGTAAGTGTGGAATTTTGTAGAAAATATGGTTTATTATCTGATGACAGACTTCGAAATTGCATTAATTGTGAAAGTGTTCAGACAGTGCGAGTAGGAATTACATTGGCAGGTAAGGAAATTCCTTTTCTGTTGGTTTGCAAACCGAGCGAGGTGGCGCAGTGGTGTAAAACTGGACTCGCATTCGGAAGGTTGGTGGTTCAAATCCACCTCCGGCCATCCAGATTTAGGTTTTCCGTGATTTCCCTAAATCACTCCAGGCAAATGCCGGGATGGTTCCTTTCAAAGGGCACGGCCGATTTCCTCTCCAATCCTTCCCCGAAAATCCGAGCGTTAGCTCTGTCTCTAATGATCATGCTGTTGACATTACGTAAAACCCTAAGCTTCCTTCCTTCCTTGGTTTGCAAGAAATGTGGGAAGAAAACAACGATAAGAAGAAACACATGGTTTGAGGCATTGAAATTCTCTATTGACAAAAATATCAGTTCGATAGCTTGGTGGATCAGAGGCTATACATTGCAGGAAACGGCAGCAGAGACAGACTTTTCCATCATCATCGGTACGCGAGTATTTTGTGTTCTGCCATAAAATATGTTATGTGCTGGAACAGTAATACATGTTCGATATATCGATAGGTGCGCAGCTATTTCGATGGAAATCTTTCTTGTAAATTACCAGCTAAGCTAACAATTGGCGCGATGAGAACTAGCCTTCGTCTCGTGAGTCAACTAGGCGCGCACGGTACCGCAAACAACGAAACGTGAAATATACCTTTGAATTAACCAAGTGTCTAGAAACGTGATTGTGTAACGTTTATAAACACCATACTTGAAGGCGAAATCCATGCTAGCGTCAGTTGTCATTTTTTCTTCATGAACACGGTTTCAGAAACGTAAAATGCAGAGAAAGAGTAAACTTGTTAACGCAAAAACTAGGTTGAATTAACATTGTGAATATAGGACATTTGACAGGACCAACAAAAAATGGTGTAAATGGAAGTAAAATGTAAAAATGGGGTTTTACTATATTTATAGAGTAGTTATTTATAAATGTAATCAGTATTCTCCCTGTATGACATAGAACAAACAACAACAACAACAATAATAAGTATAATAATGACTTTTCTTGAGGTAAGTCCATTGTGTAGCATCTGTATTCTATAATGAATTGCTTTACCCCTTGCTAGAATGAAAGTCTGCACTGTATGTGGCATACTGCCCACAAGTTCATTTAACCCCTGCTGGTCTAATGTATCCTATTCTTTAATGACATTTGTACTTAACTCCTACATTTTCATGGTTGGTCAGGATGTGGCCACATAGCTTTTTCAGTTTATCTCAAGTATGTTCAGTTGGAGTCACACGAGAGAAATGTCTGGGCTAAACCAATTGTGCAGTACAAAAATCATCGACAAAATACCTGTACGATGGACTCAGGAGGTGTTGAGCATAAACATGAATACTTCTCTGAAATGCTGATGAAATGGGCTTTGAGGATCTGAAATCTATATTGTTCAGCCTTGACCTTGCCCTTGGACAACAACCTCCCAAATGATCCAAATGATATATGCCCGGAACATCATTGATCCCCCAACTTGCTTTATTCCAAGTGACGGCACCGCTTTGTATACTCAGATTGACACTATGCCTGTGGTATACAGCATTACCACTTTCTTAAATACTTGTCTGTCGTCAGCTGGTATCAGATATATGCAGCATTCATCAGTGAAGATAATTTTGGGTTAGTTTTCCTTAGTCTATTCTTGTTGATTTTAGGCCCATCTATACTGTGCAGCATAGTGTGTGTATTTAAGGGCCAGACCTCTCCAGGGCTCTCTAGAATACAGAGAGTTGTAGACTCTGTTTTGTACAGTGTGCTTCGACATTTTTTTTTCTCAGTGGCCCTCACACAGTCATTGTTGCAGTCAGTCTTCTTCTTTGGGGGAGAAGTCTCGGGTACCTATTGTCCGTTGCAGTTGTTGGCCTAGGGTGGTAAGTATTGGGGCAAGTCATGGGCACTACATGTAGTTTGAAAATGATTGCCTTGTAACTTCTCTCCATCAAAGTTCTTGTTTTAAAGCAACAATCCATATGCAATCAAGTGTTCTTCTTGTCATTGGGTGGCATTCGTATAATGTCTATAAACATCATGTACTGTCAATGTGTATTGAATGAAAGTACAGATGTTACTGCCTCACCTACATTCAATGAAATGGGTATGCTTTCAGTAGATGGGGTATATGCTTCTTTTTTTTTTTTTTTTTTTTTTTTACAGTTAAAAGCACCAAGCTTTTAGAATTGTCAGTGTAGATCCAGGAGGTATTGGTTTATGGCATACATAGGTGATGCACAAATTTTTTGATGTGTGTCTATTGCTGAAATTACGCATAAATACCAGTACCAAACTAACTTACCATTTCACATTTTAAAAAATAACTTTTAAAGGATATAAGAAAAATAATCTGGCAGTGATATGATGTGACTAATGGTACTTCTGGATGTATGAATCCTTGTTAAACTGAATAGTTCATAATCATATATATTATTTCTATTGGTGTTTTTTTTGTGGGTACACATCTTCCATATTACTTATCCTAAATTAACGACTGAGGTATCATTTTCAAGGTTTCGTTCTCCACTAATGACGAAAAATACGTGGATACTTTAAAGTATTGTTTTCGCAAAAAACTTCATTTTGAAAAAAAAGTGTGCTGTTCGTACAATCTAAGTTGATACCCGGTGAATGATCTGAAGTGGGACAGGTATTCATGGTTCCTTCCACCAGCCACCGCACCGAGTATAACTTTTAATTCCCTACTACTTTACAGTGCTTGCAACATCTCTTGTGGGGAAGTATTTTTTTGTATTGCAGTTTTTCGAAGATACCATGGAGCACAACATGTAGGCCGAGAGGGAGTGACTGATCAGGATATAGTGCGAATTATTCGCATCTGTCAACTAGTATGCCAATAATAGAGGACAGATAACAACCCACCAATTAGAGAGTGTCTTTACGAATGGCAACTATAAGAGGACATGGATGATGGGGGGCACTATGGCTGTAGGGTGCAACGTGTTGGAATTAAAGATGGACAGGGGGTGAGCACGGGTAACCATGTTGTTAGTCGACTGCTGGTTAAAAGTGGAAGACTCGAATTTGAATTCCAGCTTGCCTCAAATTTCGGTCTTCAGTGCAGCTGAAGTTATTCCTT
Source organism: Locusta migratoria (assembly GCA_026315105.1). Lineage (NCBI taxonomy): Eukaryota > Metazoa > Arthropoda > Insecta > Orthoptera > Acrididae > Locusta > Locusta migratoria. The sequence continues at coordinate 548,049,025 of CM048745.1, read as the reverse complement.
TCCTTCCTCACCCTTCTTTCTTTCTCACTTTAATAAAAACAATTGATAATAAATAAGTGTCCCACTTCTTTGAATTTACCTGATGTAGTCATGCATTATTGAGATTTGCAGTGCCCTCTGTAGGAGTCTGCTATCTTAGCAGAGTAAATGTTCCAAGTCAAATATTTGATTTAAAAATTGAAAAAAAAAAAAAAGGCTAAATTTTTCTTCTTGGCTCCTCGGTGGTGTCTTCAGGTTTATTTACGGTCTCACTTGTGTTTTGATTGTTGTGCATTAGAAACTAAAAGTGTGGTATTAATATTGTTTTCATTGTAATGTTTAAAAACATTATAATAATGACCTTTGACGTTTTCATACCAACAAAAGGGGGGGGGGGATGTTTTGTATGAATACTTATGGGTTGCTATGAATATGTGATAAAAAGCCGAATTTTCGTGGATGCACATTACTTTTACTAGTTAACGATTAATGTTGAACTTCCATTAAATTGTCCATTAAGTAAGGCTTTAACGTTTAATGAAGTTAACTGTTTTAGTAACAGATTAATGATAACGAAGCTAATTTTTTTGTTAACGATGCCCAGCTTTGCTTATGACTTATGGTGCTATTTTTTTGGGGTAACTGGTTTGTTTCAAAAAGGGTATTTATTGCGCAGTGACGGGTGGTTCGAGCACTATGTGGGATAAGCTCAATTACCTCTAGTGGATCTGTATTTAGTAGCCTGGGCATTATGAAATTGGTCCCTCAGTACATGTTTTATTCAATATAGTTTGTTGTTCATAATGTTTGGCTATTCCCAAGAGTTAGCAGCTTTTACTCATTTAATACTAGACATAAATCAAATCTGCATTTTGATCTTACTAACTTGAGCCTTGTGCAGAAAGGGGTGCAGTATTCTGCCGCATCCATTTTTAATAAACTGCCACAAGAATTCAAAAGCTAGTAGTAATCCATGCACTTTCAAGACTAAACTGAAAAGTTTTCTTATGGTTGACTCTTTCTATTCTGTCGAGAAATTCCTGGAAAAATTAAATAATTAAGCTAATTGGTGTGTTACGTTGTTGATTCTTTTTACTTATCCTTAGATGTGTTGTGAGCATATGATTGCTATGTTTCATTTTAATCATTTGCTATGCCTTTGTCACAATTTGATGTACTGACATGTTATATGTTCTTGAGCACTTGCTCCTCAATTTGTCCCTGTGGAACATGATAAATCTATTTAAATAAATAAATAAATATAAAAAATAGAAAACGGATGACTTACCCAAAGGACAGGCTCGTCGACAGACACAAATAAAATCATACACAAACACACATACAAGCTTTAGCAACCGTTGGTCGCTTCTTCAGGAATAGAGGAAGAAAGGAGAGGAGAAAGGGAAGGATATGGGTTTTAAGGAAGTGGAAAAGGAGTCATTCCAATCCCAGGAATGGAAGGACTTACCTAAGGGTAAAAAACAGGAAGGTAAACAAATACACACACACACTCACACATATAACAGACACTGTCTAGGTGTGTTTGCGTTTGGATATGTGCGAGTGTGTGTGTGTATTTGTTTACCTTCCTTTTTTTCCCCTCAGGTAAGTCCTTCCACTCCTGGGATTGGAATGACTCCTTTTCCACTTCCTTAAAACCCATATCCTTTCCTTTCTCTTCTCCTTTCTTTCTCTTTTCTTGAAGAAGCGACAACGGTTGCGAAAGCTTGTATGTGTGTTTTTCTATTTGTGTCTATCGATGAGCCGGTCCTTTGGGCAAGTCATTCGTTTTCTATTTTTTATATTTGTTTATCCCACCTGGAAAGTTTCCTTCTATAATTTTCGTTTCTTAAATAAATAGTATTATAGATGGAAACTTTCCTGGTGGGCAAAATATGTATAAAAAATAGAGATTTTTTAACTTACCCAAAGTACAGGCTAGTTGACAGACACAAAAACACACACAAATACACAAATATTCAAGCTTTTGCAACCATTTGTTGCTTCTTCAGGCAAAGAGCAGGGAAGGAGAGGGAAAAGGAAGTTCCTTTAAACCCACATCCTTTCCTTTTTCCTCTCCTTTCCTGCTCTTTTTCCTGAAGAAGCAACAAATATTTGCGAAAGCTTGAATCTTTGTGTATGTGTGTGTTTTTATTTGTGTTTTTGTGTCTGTCAATGAGCCTGTACTTTGGGTAAGTTAAACAATCTCAATTTTTAAGAAATAAATATATATAATTGGGAACACTGGTAATGTCACATAATGATATTAGTGTGGGAATGTAGCGATGTAGGTCTCCATATAATTTGAGGAAATGCATACTGTAAACCATCAGCTGTTTATTATTTTTCCAAACTTCTACCGGTTTCGGTTATAACCCATCTTCACAGAAGAGAACTAAACAGACTGATTAAACAGGTGCATTATGTGCCTCCTTATGCATACTGGCATGCATGTCACACAATAAAAATAAATAAGACGTCACTAGGCATCAAGTCTTGGTTAAAAACATAAAAGCAATGCCAGGCTGTGTGATGGTGAACCAAGGTCTATAACTATTAGTTGTGTTAGGTTCTTTTGTAATAGACCTTGCTCCATATAATTGGCTGGGTAAGTCAGTTGAAAGGTTGAAGGAAGCCAACAGTATGCCACCTCCAACCAGAAAAGCTCTGTGGTGTTTAAACCAATCTTCGAATTGTTGACTGCTTTACCTTTTTTACCAGCCACTTGCTAATAAATGGTGTAAGTTGGCCCCACAACTTAAATTCAGAAATTTGTTCTGGAGAACAAAATGTTAGTTATGTAAAACTTTAACACATCTAGAAGCTGAATGCTGACACAGATGTGTGAAGCTAATACCGTATATACTCGAGTAATCCGTGCACATTTTTTCCCGAATTTATGAAAGAAAAACTGGACTGCGCGGATTACTCAAATTTAGGTTGGTATTACTCCATATGCAACAACAAAACACACAAGGCAGGGATAACATCCCTTTAGTCTGGTATTACACGCTAATATTTTCGATCAAATCTTTGACAAAGAAATATTATCAAACATTCCTAATATTCCTTAGACATAAATCTTCAACGTGGTGTTAAAAAAGGGGTATTATTGTCGTCATATTTCAAGATAGCTGATAATAATAACTTATTATTGTGCGCTGCCTTAGTCGGTCACAAATTTAGCGAAGTAGCGTATCTTTCCGGCAGCTTCTTGCCTGCGTGGCTGGCACGTACTAACTGTTGCATTGTTGATGTAAGAATGAGTAATTTATGGTACCATCTTTCTGAGCAATAAAGTATGTTATCTACTTAAGTTATGTATTATTTGGTTCATTACCACCGAATATATCTGGAGAAGACAGGGTTACAGCGATTTCTTGCTACTGTGTTTAAACACTTATTACGGTGCGGCGTTGCAGTTATGTTCAAATGCAGGCACACGCCGATTAGCAACAGCAATGCTAGCGCTCAGAGCGAAAACATTTGCAGCGGAGAGAAGACAAGCAACTTTTGATGACATTTCTTTGATGAAAAATATGGTAATTGTGAATAACACTTGCATGGGCGCATGTTTTGATAAATCTTGAATGCGCGGCCACACTTTGATACATGGTGCATTTCAATATGTTCCAAGATGACAGGAGAATCTGATATGTTGATGCACAAAACAGAGATCATTTTAAGTGATAGTTAGGTTAGGTATAGGTTAAACAAGAAGTCATTTTTATTTATTTTATTTATTATTATTATTATTATTATTATTTTTTTTTTTTAATTTAATATGTGAGGGCGCGTAGCGTCTGAATCTCCGGTTCAGAAACACTCAAAGTTGCCAGCATACTCGCCATGCTAAAAAGACGGGCAACAGACTGCAGTTTTAACGTCATTACATTACGAGGATAGTTAATGTTACTCAGCAGACAAGGGTACATACAAGAACCTATCAACCCTGGAGCAGGGACAGCGTTAATTGACTTTGTGGGCAGCCAACCTACAAACATGTGAAATGGCAGTAGTAAGAGTACTTACATTATTCATCACTGGTGCATGCAACATGTATCGAAGTGTGGTCGCGCGTTCGATATTTATCGAAACTGCAGCCCCGGCAAGCGTCCTTCAAAATTACCAAAAATGCATGTATGTCGTAGCTCCTTATTACGCTATCAAATATCTTTGATGTAAATACATGACATGTAGACTTTTACAAAGATATATGACTGTGTAATACCAGTCTTAGCTCCATTTATTTAACAGTTCAGATTCTATAAGATTCGCATGCTCTGGATATGACAACATTGCATGCCTCTCTCTCTCTCTCTCTCTCTCTTTCAATCAGTCTGGCATCAATTGTTTTGATATTTACGTGTCATTTTGAAATGTAATAGTCGTGACATCCCAAATGGCTGCCGTCACTTGTTTAAATCTGACGGGTGGTATCCTGATCGACACAAATTCACTTCCCCCCCCCCCCCTCCTCAAAATTTGGGGTGCGCGGATTATTAGAGTATATACGTTAAGTTTTTTTGGAATGTATGATGTAGCACAAAATCTGTTGGCTAACTAATGAAGGTGGAGTGTTGTGCTACAAACAATATAATTCTGAACTTTAGAGACCTTGATATCATGAAGTTAATTATAATTATTTTCCTGAAATGGGCTGGCCATGTTTTTCATATGGGGTAGCTACAAAACCCAGTGTGATGAAGAAGACGGAGACCAAAAGTGTGATACTTGGGTGCAACGAGAAGATGTAAGAGTTATTGGTGTCAGAGGATGGTGATATAAGATGCAGGGATGAACTGAATGTCATCTTACAACAGGCCAAGATCCATCAAGGGTTGTAGAGTGAAAAAGAAGATGAAAAGGTGTAGTGTAAGTTCAATTTTCTGGTGGAAAATAGTGTTTTGTGCTGCATTTCACCAATTGTGGTAACAAATGAAACAAAAATATGAGATATTATTTATTTCACAGAAATAAAAACAAATTTAGGGATTGGGGGGATGACTTGATTTTCTTTTCAAAGGCACTGGCCGCTTGAGTGGAATATGATTTTATTTTTGGTACCCACAGTTCACTGACCCTTTCTGATGTCTGCCTCCACGTGGAATCTGCTGTGGCATTAGCACCTGAGCATCGATCAATGGTACCAGAGTTCGGTTGCCTAGTATTGAGTCCTGCTGGCCTGTGGCATCATGATCCAGGACGTTATGCCAAGGATCCAGCACCCCTGAGGACTGTATTCACATACCAAGTAAGTATATGTATATTTACTACTGAGTATACTTGCTTACATGAGCCTTTGTAGTACACCAAAAGTTTGAGCTTAAGTTGTAGAAATTCTGATATTGTTCCCTGCAGCATAATGGAGATTGCATGTATTCTCTCTTTTATATATATATATATATATATATATATATATATATATATATATATATATATATATATAATTTTTTTTTTTTTTTCCTCTTTTTCCTGAAGAAGCTGCCAGTGGTGGCGAAAGCTTGTATGTGTGTTTGTGTGTGATTTTATTTGTTTCTCTCGACGAGCCGGTCGATCTGTAATCAGCTGTTTATAATCTTCACAGTCATGACATACCTTGCTTGTACTAGGCATGTGAAAATATTTTGGGTCTAAGCTTCCAGCAGCAGCAATGTTATTCACAATTGCCTCTTGAACTTCGCTTATTTTTTGTTTTGTATAACCTTTCACATCCCTTGTTGATACCCTCTGAAATTTTAGAGGAGAGACCCCCCAAAAGCAGTTAGACTTTTATTGAGTGATCGTGCTAGTTGTGGGTTGAAGTAGTTTGCAATTTTTCTGCTTTCTTTGCTGAAAATTGTTTTCTGCAAGTTGTGTGTGTCTACAAGATCTCTGTAGAAATTCATATTTGTCCAACAGTACTGCTCTGTGATGAAAGCATAATTGTGGATTTTCAGTAAAATCTTTCACTTCTTTGATTAATTCCTGATGTTCTACTGAAAATTCTTTGATTGGATGAACCCTTGTTGATGTATGTGTGTTTTCAGATGACATGCATAATTATCTGCAAGGCTAATGATACATGACACTGAAACCTCTTTGGTATCCATTACACTACAATTCAATTATTACTTTCATACACAAACGCATATATATGTGTGTGTGTGTGTGTGTGTGTGTGTGTGTGTGTGTGTGAATTTATTAGTTTGTTTATGCTACTATCACTTCTTGTGCTCCTTTGCCTGGTAAGTAATCTTCATCTGTTTATATATATCATTTTTTTTCTGCTACGAATTTCTCATCTATAATATTTGTTCCATGAAAACTTACATAATGCACTTTGATAGACTAAAGAATGTGCATTCATGTTTAGAACTTTGATAACTAGTTACTTAACGTAATTGAAACTTAACATTTTAGACCTTCTATTTAACAATAAGTTAACACAGTTACTACATGTTTGGCATGTGACTGGACATTATATGAAGGGACATTAATACCCTCAGATTGCTCAGTGGCATTTGCTGGGGTTCAGACTACAAGGTTTGTATGTGTATTTGCAAAGCTTTGAATTTACCCCACATGGACTATGTATGTGTTTCTTATAAGTTGATAGCACCATCAGTAATGAGCTTGTTAGGCATTGTCCACCACAGTGGTGTAAGGTTGGCAATCTTAGCCTTGATGCAGACCAGCTTCCCAGGGGAAGCTGGTAACTCACCACTTAAGGTGAGATATCAACTCATGGCAACTTGTAGACCCAGTCTGTCAGGTGACTACCCATCGGTATTTCACAACCAACATTTGAACTGAAACTTCCTGGCAGATTAAAATTGTATGCCAGAATTGGGACTCAAACCTCTACCACTGAGCTAGCCTGACATGACTCATGGTTTGTCCTCACAACTTCAATTCTGCCAGTACCTCACCCCCTACTTTCCGAACTTCATAGAAGTTCTCCTTTGAACCTTGCAAGATTAGTACTCTTGGAAGAAAGGATATGGTGGAGACATGGCTTAGCCATAGCCTAAGTGATGTTTCCAGAATGAAACAGTCACTCTGTAGCGTACTGTGCTGATACGAAACATCCTGGTAGATTAAAATTGAGTGCCGGCACTGGGACTCAAACCTGGGACCTTTGCCTTTCCCAGGCAACTGCTCTACCACTGAGCTGTCACGAGACGAGTCACGGTCCTTTCTTCCAGGAGTGCTAGTTTTGCAAGATACACAGGAGAACTTCTGTGAAGTTTGGAAAGTAGGAGGCGAGGTACTGGCAGAATTGAAGTTGTGAGGACAGATCATGAATCGTGTCGGGGTAGCTCAGTGGCAGAGTGCTTGCCTGTGAAAGGCAAAGGTCCCAGGTTCGAGTTCCAGCTCCGACACACAATTTTAATCTGCCATGAAGTTTTATATCAGTGCACACTCCACTGCAGATTGAAAGTTTCATTCTGGAAACGTTTGAACTACTTATGGACTGCCCAAAAATGGGGACACCGACTAGAGTGCGATTAGAGGCTCTTCGTAAGGACCTCCAACTGTCCAATTTTGGCTGGGTATGTAATGTTCACTGTCTGCTTACCCCCTGCCTACTCGATTCCTAATCTGCATTTCTTTCCACCCATTTACTACTTAACATGCTTTGTAAGGCAGAGATGTATCCACTCCTACAACTGCCTTGTCCTTCCATCTTCTATTCCGTAATGATTCGGAGTGCGGTGGTTGGAGATGACAGTTGTGTGTCTGTGAAGGGTGACTGTGTGAGTGATTTCTTTTCTGACAAAGGCTAATGGCCAAAAGCTAGAGTTCGTGTGAATGAGCGTCTTTTATGTGCCTGTAGCAGTTTCGCATACATCTTTGTGATGATTTGTAAACTATCATCATCAGTTGGGAAAAACCCTGAAACAATTGTTTGCTCAAGGCAGATCATACCCAAAAATTGTGAAACTAGTTATGTAATTATAAAATTTGTTCAGTAGCTTTTAGAAACTACATAAATATACTGATGTTTGTCATGTACAAATTTTAGAATTTTGACATGACATCTTTATTTGATATTATTAATAAAAATAAATTGTTATAGGGTGTTCAGCATGGGAAAGTGAGCCTGTCAGAAGTTCTTCTGGGCCATTGTGTGAAAGACACTGGAGTTAAAAGATATCCACTTCGAAATCGCCAGAGAGTGCTGCAGTATGCACTAACTTTGTTTCTTCGTGTTCACAATCAAGAGTAAGTTCATTGAGAAAATTGTTGCTGGATGTAAGAATAAGAATACTGTAGATTTCTCTTCTAAATAGGAACACTATAATCTATGTCAATATGCTGAACTACGGTACAGTTGACTTTTTTAAGCAGCTGTTGTATATGTGAAAGTAGAATTTCATTCACTGGTGTTCTTTTATTTTGTGTTTTTCTTCTCTTCCTTCCTTCCTTCCCTCTCTCACCCTCTTTCCCTCCCTTCCTTCCCCTCTACCATTCTTTTTCTGACTCCTCCCCTTATCCAACCCCCCTCTCTCTTTTTTTCCTCTATCCCTCCCTCCACCATGTTCACTGCCTCTCTTTTCCCTCCATAATTCCCTCTCTCTTTCCCTCTATTCCTCCCTCCCTCTATTCCTCCCTCTTCTGAGGGTATTTCGCCTGTCTCTTACATCCTATACACCAGTTCAAATAGTTTTGTCACGGCTGGCTCTCCCAGAGACTTTAGTAGCTCTGAGGGTATTTCATGTACTCCTGGGGCCTTGTTCCGACCTAGGTCTTTCAGGGCTCTGTCAAATTCATCTCTCAGTATAGTATCTCCTATTTCATCTTGATCTACTTCCTCTTCCATTCCTACAATCGTCTCTAAGTTCATTTCCTTTGTAGAGCTGCTCTATGTACTCTTTCCACCTTTCAGCTTTCCCTTCTTTGCTGAGAACTGGTTTCCCATCTGAGTTCTTGATATTCGTAGAGTTGCTTTTCTTGTCCCAAAATGTCTCTTTTATTTTCCTGTAGGCGGTATCTACTTTTCCCCTTCTTATACATTCTTCTACATCCTTGCATTTGCCTTCTAACCATTCCTGCTTAGCCATTTTGCACTTCCTGTCAATCTCATTTCTTAGTTGTCTGTACTCCAGAGTGCCTGTTTCATTTACTGCATTTTTATATTTTCTCCTTTCATCGATTAAATTTAGTATTTCCCGTGATATCCAAGGATTTTTTGTAGGTCTTGCCTTTCTACCTATTTTGTCCTCTGCTGCCGTCACTATTTCATCTCTCAATGCTACCCATTCCTCTTCTACTGTCTTATTTCCCCCTGTTTCTGTCAATTGTTGCCTAAATCTTCCTCCGAAATTCTCCAGAACTTCACGTTCTTTCAATTTATATAGATCGCATCTCCTTATTTTCCTACCTTTCTGCAGTTTTTTCAGTTTCAGCCTATAGTTCAGGACTAACAAGTTATGGTCAGAGTCTATATTGGCCCCTGGGTATGTCTTACAGTTTATAACTTGGTTCCGGAATCTATGTTTTACCATTATAAAATCTATCTGATACCTTCCGGTGTCTACTAGTCTCTTCCAAGTATACAACCTTCTTTTGTGATTCTTAAACCATTTGTTTGTTACGGTTAAATCATGTTCCGTGCAAAATTCTACAGGTGGCTTCCTCTTTCATTCCTTCTGCCCAGTCCATATTCACCTACTATTTTTCCTTCTCTTCCTTTTCCTACTACCGAATTCCAGTCTCCCATCACAATTAAGTTTTCCTCTCCTTTAACTGTCAGAATAATTTCCTTTAGCTCCTCATATATTTCTTCGATCTCCTCATCATCGGCAGAGCTAGTTGGTGTATAAACCTGTACTACTGTTGTCGGTGTTGGCTTCGTATCTATCTTTACAAAGATAATGCGATCACTGTGCTGCTCATAGTAGTTTACCCGCTTTCCTATTTTCATATTCATTATCAGTCCTAGTCCTGTGATACCCCCAACTGATTTTGTATTTATAATCCTGTATTCACCCGACCAGAAATCCTGTTCATCCTGCCACCGAACTTCACTAATCCCCACTATATCTAACTTCAACCTATCCATTTCCCTTTTAAATTTTCTAATTTTTGTACCCGATTAAGGGATCTAACATTCCACGATCCGATCCGTAGAGTGCCAGTATTGTCTTTCCTGATGACAACATCCTCCCGAGTAGTCCCCGCCCGGAGATCCGAATGGGGGACTATTTTACCTCCGGAATATTTTACCCGAGAGGATGCCATCATCATATTTTCATACAGTGGAGCTGCATGTCGTTGGGAAAAGTAACGGCTGTAGTTTCCGCTTGCTTTCAGCCGTTCGCAGTAACTGTGTGTCAAAGCCACATTAGCTGATGTTACAAGGCCAGCTCAGTCAGTCATCCAGACTGTTGCCCCTGTAACTACTGAAAAGGCTGCTGCCCCTCTTCAGGAACCACACGTTTGTCTGGCCTCTCCACAGATACCCCTCCGCTGTGGTTGCACCTACGGTACGGCTATCTGGATCGTTGAGGCACGCAAGCCACCCCACCTGAAAGTACAAAACAGAAACCACGCCTTCGATATATACCGAACAAGACTGACGATACTCGAAGTGACGTAATGCGTCGCTGTCCAATGAGAACCCAGTTGCTCTAATAATTTAGTTTACCTCCTAATACTGTAGTTTCAATACATTAATAAATAGTCTATGCTAAAAAGACGATACGATAGTACTACATCACTTCTGAAAAAATACTAGTTCACAAAATCATGGAACGTAAAAATTGTACTATCGTAAAACTAAAATAAATGAAATAGCGAATTCCATAATTTTTGCGGGGCCTTCCGTAATACTGTTATGTTAGCCTAGAAATCGTAATAATTTCAGACAAATCATAATACTTGGCATCTTAAGAAACACAAACTCAAATACTCTGGGAGGTTGTAGGTGGCTATTCACCAAAGTAATTCACAAAGGAAAATCATGGGGTGCAGTGTTGGAAACAGTAGTATCACCACGGGTTGTTGTGTGGAGGGATGGGGGGGGGAGAGAGAGAGAGAGAGAGAGAGATTAATTTTGTGAGTTTTTATAAACAGTGAGAAGGGTAGTTTGCATGGGTGTGTTTTTAAAAGTACACTTGATGGATCATGGTATGTCATAACCTTAAAAATATTACTACAGTGTGGGATGCAGGCTCTGAACAACCGCCGCAAATAAGACTGCTGTACGTATTTGCACTTGAGAATACAAATAAATTCTTGAATATCATTGTGTGAAACATGGGAAAGCACAAAAAATATGCAACTTGTGCAGTGTTTCATTATTTAAATAATGAGTAACACAGTTGAAGGCTTGCCAAAAACATTATGATGAATGAAATTATGACCAAAGTTTGTATGTCCTATTAAGTTACCAGTTTCAGTTACACTTTATGCTAAAATAGTACAAGATTCAGATAACTTTTATTGCATAAAAAATAAAGCTCCTATTGAATATTTTGATGCCCATTATGCACAAATTTCATGTATAAACTACGAAAATGCTAGGGGAAGATCCCAAAAGCAAATTTTACCACTTAAAACATTACATCCCACATTTTACATTTCTCCCACTGTTTACACAATTTCTTTAAAGTCCCTTGAAAAGTGTAAAAGAGGGATTCTGTTGTATATTCACATTTACCACAAAATGCAAATTTTTCAGGCCTCTACCAAATAGTTTTCTTGCTGTATTGCAAAGCAGTGCGAAACTAATGGACTGTAGAGCTAAAGTTTAATAAGTTCTGATCATGGTTTTGATATGCCAGAATTGATATACTAGGGTTGGAACTTAAATAGTGATAACTATTTATTCACAATTGATACAAAAGCAATACATGTTTTCACCTGTACTATCCTTCAAAGTAGTCACCAGCGTAGTGTAGAACCCATTGCCACCGATGTGGAAGGTGGAGTATATCATTACCAGAGCTTGTTCTGTTGGTGGTGTAAATGGAGTGGTCTACTGCCTATAGAATCTTTGGAACAGTTCTGAAGTGAATGCCATGAAATGGTTCCTTCATCTTCAGAATCAAATCAAACTCACAAGGACTTAAGTCCGGGGAGTGTGGTGGATGGTACAGTACTTCCCAGTCCCAACGACTGAACAAAGCAGCCACAGCATGCACTGTAGCTGTCCACATATTGCCATGCAAAATGATGGGTGAGTGAGCTTATTCAGAGATGCTAGGACGTCTCACCCAATGCAAGTCTGCTACAGTTTGCCAACATTCATTGAAGGTTTTATCCAACGTGCCACTGTTCTGTATGGCAATGCCGATTCCCCCTAAGCCTCTTGAAGACCATGATGACACTGTCGTGCTGTATGACCTCTGGCACATTCAGTCTTGATCCAACTGCAGTGTTCTGGTTTCAAAAACATAGTAACACCGTTACGTTAGACCACTCACTCACAAGTGACTGCGTTTCCCTTAGCCATGTCTCCACCACATCCTTTTTTCCAGGAGTGCTAGTCTTGCAAGGTTTGCAGGAGAACTTCCGTGAAGTTTGGAATGTAGGAGCCGAGGTACTGGCAGAAGTAAAGTTGTGAGGATGGACCATGAGTCGTGTCGGGATAGCACAGTGGTAAAGCGCTTGCCGCAAAAGGCAAAGGTCCCAGGTTTGAGTCCCGGCTCCAGCACACAATTTAACAATAGTAGATTTCATTGCATAGTGTCTCCAAAGCAGTGTTGCCACTATTTAAGTTCCAACCTTTGTATCTATAATGAAAATAAAGATAACAGTCCAGTGTTTTTTTCAATGCGCACATTCACGCACACATTTCCAAGACGTATATATCCCTCATTTACCCAGGTGCATGTGAGAGTAAGTACTTCACACATTCATAGGAATAGTGTGACCACAGGCTATGCTATTGTTGTAACAGATGGATGTTCTGTCACACACCTCTCTGTAATTTATTACTAATTCCAGCTTAATTACATTTCTTTGATGCCTTCATATTACTCCTGTCATCTATTCAAGCATTCTGGGCTTGTGAGATTGCAGATGTACCACATATACTGTCACCGTTTGCAGAATCCACCTTTCATTACAGTCTCTCTTCCGTACTTGTCACTTGCATATGCTTTTTATTCATTTGTTTATTTTAAGCTGTATACTTTTTCATACATTCTTCTCATATTTTTTTTTTTTTTTTTTTTTTTTTTTTTTTTTTTTTTTTTTGGGGGGGGGGGGGGTAGTGTCAAAATTGTCTACAGAACAAACTAGTCAAAAGTAATAGGTATATTTGATATATGTGTATCTTAAACACGTAAGTAATCTTATTAATGTTGGTAGCCAAAAAATTATGACCACCTACGTAATAGCCAATATGTCTACGTTTGCCACAGATAACACTGGTGATGTGTCTTGGCATGAAAACAATAAGGCCTCAGTAGCTTGCTGGATGGAAGTAGCACTAAATATGCATACATACTTCATCATATTCCCTTAAAATCAGCAGAGGGGTGCAGTGATCTCGGGCGCCGTGTTCAGTCGCATCCCAGATGTTTTGGTTTGGGTCTACATTTGCAACTGCCATTGTGTTCCTCAGACATTCCATCGCACTCGTGGTGTTGCGACCTGCCACATTGTCTTCTTGAAAAATGCCTCTGTTGTGGGGAAATCTCATCATCATGAAGGGGTGTAAGTGGTGTAGTGGTTTGTCATGAGTGTAAAATACTTTTCGGTCGACATGGAGCCTCTATGAGATCCACTAGACTTGTGGATTCCTAAGTGAATGTTCCACAGAGTATAATTGAGCCACCTTTACCTCATCTCATTCTCACAGTATGAGTCTCGAGCAGCTGTTGCCTCAGAAGACAATAGATTTGCTCCCTCTAATTTGCATGATAAAGAAAGTATCGGGATTCATCAGACCATGCAATACTTTGCCGGAGAGGGTCTAGCGATGTTAGTCACATGCCCAAGTCAGTCGTAGTTGCGAATATCGTGCTATTAAAATTGGTATGTGCCAGTGTTTTTGGGTTGGGGGGGGGGGGCATCATTAGGAGCGTCAGTACACTGTGTGTTCAGACACTGTATACTTACCCAGCATTAAAGTCTTATGTTAGTTCTGACAGATCCCCTCCTGACCTATTTTACAAGTCTGCCCAGTCTACTATGTCCAACACAGTGAGGAATGGCTATCCAACTTGATGTTTGTGCTTAGTTTCACCTTGGTTTCACTATTTGTTAAAGACTGTGACCACAGCATTCCTTGAACATGTGACAAGTTGTGCTGTTTCGAAAATCGTCATTCTGAGGGGAGTTTCTGCAATACTGATATGCATAATAATATGTAATGCCAGTCTTTTGAACATGACTGTTTTGAAGCTAGCTGCCCATTATGAGATCAATTTTTCAGTTAAAGATTAAATTGTCACTGTTGTATGTTACTACCTTTGAACTCAAACGCTTGGAACCACACAAAGCCATGTTTAGAATAACAAGGAATCGTAAACAAAACAATGGTGTGCATCATTTTCATGCAAAACTTGTCTACTAGTGCCACTAGAGGGTGGCATAGAGTAGCTGTATTAACCAGTGTTCCAGTTGCGTGAGTGGTGTAGCTGCAGTATATATTTGTCTCTTGAAGTGTTTGCAAGTGAGTTACTGTTTAAACTGTGTACAGTGCAGTGATACCATGAAGAGAATTAATCCCACGTGATATAAACTCTATATTGGAAGTCTCTCATAAGTCCAACCCCTCGTCCAAGTCATGGGAGACGGGTGACGGCATGAAGTTGGGGTTGCCTGTAGGAATGTGGTACAGTGGGGATACAAGTGTATGCACTGTAGGTGGGTTGCACTTCTGAGGAGAAGAAAGAGTTTGAAGAGGAATTGCAGAAGCAGACAGCAAGGAAGAATGTGATAGTAATGGGGGATTTAAACGCACACGTTGGAAGAGAAACACAAGGCTGCGAAAGTGCCCTAGGACCAGATGGTTGGGGCTGTCGAAATGAGGAAAGTGAAAGACTATTGGAATTCTGTCAAAGGAATGGCTGGTTGGGAACTCTTGGTTCAAGAAAAGAAAGCCACAAGATTACCTGCCGATAGTTGAGTCCTTCTAGTATGATAGTAAGATGAATGTCATTAACATCAAGGTAATACTATCAAGAAGCCTTGGATAGCGAACACTGTTTACTGGTAATGAACCTGAGAGGGACTAAAGATAACAAAGGGACAGGAAACCAAGAAAGACATATAAGGGTATGGAAGTTAAAGGAGGAAGAAAGCAGTACCTACAAGTAGTAAAGGTAAGCATATCAAAGAATGGACCAAAAATGGTAGAAGCGGAATGGGGTAGATTCAAGGGAACATTAGTAAGTGCGGCAGAAGCAATATGTGGGAGAACATACAACAAAGAGGAGAGAAGAAAGTAGATGAAACAGTGGACCAGAATGATGGAGGAGGATAGTGATGGGTCAAAAAAAGGTGTTGTCTGGGATGATTGAACGTAAGAGGAGGAACAGTACGACAGATTATGCACAAATGGTGAATGAAAGTGGCCAAGTTGTATAGAATAAGAAGGAACTCAAGAATATGTAAATGGAGTATTTTGAAGAACTCCTGAACTTGAATGGAGACCTGGATGAGGAGGAACAGAGTGAAAGAGGAGATACAGCAAATATAAAAAGATCTTATGTGGGGAAAAGTGGAAGAGGAATTGGGCAAAATGGAGGGAGGAAAGTCACTGGGTTTGGATGAGCTAAGAGTTGAGATGGTGAAAGCAACAGGAGAGTAATGAAAACTGTATTGAGACAGAAGACGATACCAGAAGACTTGAAAAAGGGAATAATTGTCCCAATTTTTAAGAAGGGAAATAGGAAAGATTGCAAGAACTATTGTGGGATAACACTGATGAGTCACTGTTCCAAGATTTTTGAGAAGAATTTGGGCGCACGAATTTCGGCAAAATTACAAGGAGGGATGAGAGAACAACAACTTGGCTTCAGAACATGACGGTCTACAGTGGATCTAATTTTTGTTGCAAGGCAACTGCAGGAACAACAATATGAATATGGAATAGATCTAATATCCTTCCCGGACATTGAAAAGGCGTACGATAGTGTATATAGAAGCAAAGTGTGGAAAGTCCTGGTGAATATAGGGGTAGCAAAACAGACTTGAAGGATAAGGGAAATGTACCATGGATGTGTGAGCTGCATGAAGGTAGGGAGAGAGAGATCAGCTTGGATTGGACTGAAGAATGGCTTTAGGCAGCAGAGTGTACTTTCACTATTACTATTTATTGTAGTGATGGATGATGAAATCAGTACAGTAGCACAAGTAATTGGTGAAGGAAAGATGAAAGCAATGGTCTTTGCATATGATCTGATGATTTGGGGGGTAAAAGAGGAGGAACTGCAAGAGCAGTTGGATGCATGGAAACAAACAGTACAAGAATATGGGATGAAATTTGGTATAAGTAAAAGTAAGATGATTATAACAACAAGAACAAAGGAGAGAGGAACAACTGGAGTAACAGTTGGTGGGGAACAATTGAGGAGAGTGGAGACTTTCAAGTATCTAGGAAGCCTGATACACGAAGATGGAAAGAACTACAGAGAAATAAACGAGCGGGAGTGAAAAGCAGAAGCATTTCGGAAAAGTGTTAGAAACCTAATATGGGGCAGGGATGTACCCCAAAGCAGTAAAAAAGTTATATACTAGTCATACTATGTCCTGATCTTGACATAAGCATTCGAAACCCGGGTTACGAAAGGAAGAAAGTGAAGCAAATTACAAGCTAGTGGGACGAAATTCTTGAGGAGCAGCATTGGAGTGACAAAGATATACAGGTTAAGAATGAAAGAATCAGAGAGTTAATGGAGGTGGAACTGTTACAAGGGGAGAAATCAAGGCTGAGATGGTATGGGCATGTTACGCGAATGGAGGAGAAGAGGATACCCAGGAGGATATATGAGATGAAACTGGAGGGTTAGAGGCCGAGAGACAGATTGTTGAAAGGAGTTGAGGACTGTGTCAGGAAGAAAGGAGAAGACTGGGCCAAGGTGAAGATAGATAGATAGTGGCAAGACAGAAGAGTATGGAAAGGCTCATGTTCGATGTAGACCTGACCAGAGGCTGGAAACTGTCCATGATGATGATGATGATGATGATGATGATGATGATGATCAGAAGGATTACTAATTTTGTAAAACTACAAGGTTCCAAGCCAGAAGTGAAGGCACATGGTCGTTATTTCTCTCTGTGATTTATAATCAATTTGCTGCACCTACGTATAAGCCTATGTTGCAATGTGCTTGACGAAAACCAGGGTACGAAATTTACATACTGACATCATCATTTGAAAATGTAATTAGTGTGGCTTTGATACTGGACTGCATGAATGCAAAAGTGAGGTGTGTGGCTTTAGTGAGGTGTGCACATTGTTATCTCCTACTTAGTTTTAACCACTTAATTGAAATCCCTCACCTGCATGTCAAGGACTAATATAAGCATTTTCAGGTGTGTGGTACTGCTCTATATGTGTGTTTTGTGTTGTCATAAGTACTTTAAGCAGAGAGTTTTTGGTGCTTATGGTTGAATATGTAATGATACATTGACAGGATTAAATTCCATATAATTTCCTTTCTATGCTATTGATAGTTTGTTACTTTATTTCTCTCTGTTAAAATGTTATTTGACCTGCAATGCATTGTTTTGCATGCAAATGATGCACACCATTGTCCTGTTTATGATTGCCTGTTATTCCAAGCATGATTTTGTACGGTTACAAGCATTCAAGGTCAAAGGTGTCCCTTATCAGTGACAATTTACTCTGTAACTATATAAACTGATGTGAAGATGGGCTGCTGGCCTAAAAACTAGTGATGTTCAAAGAAATAAAAGTGATCTGCAGACGGACACTGCATATTTCTGTTTGCTTCTGTCCTTCGTTAAGAATGCATGTCTAGTTTCTTGCAGTGTAATAGTACAAGACAACATCAATCAGTATGATAAGCAAATAGAATGACAAATGAGAAGTGCATGAACATTAACTTCCATTAAGTTTTTGTAATTTGGTCCTTTTCAGATTTCTTGATGGGCTCCATCAGCGACTGCGGCGATTGTACCCATTGCATCAAGGAAGTGTTCAAAATCTGGATAGCACAGACAAAAATGTCAGTGATTTGCTCCATGTATACTACCCAGGAAAATTTAGTGCACGTGCTGTTGCTCCATTGATTGCCACTTTAGTTGCCATTTTTGTTTATGTCTACTTTTCTTTGCGAAAAGTTGAACTCATTAAATCAAAATTGGGGATTGCATTTGCAGTAGTGATAACGGTAAGTATTTTTAAAGGTAATTTCTTTAATTTATTATCTTATTTTGTTACAATTCTTGGGTGTACAGTGAAACAACCATATGCAGTAATTAAGTCCATGATTTGTCTTACAAAATAAATCAGAAGTTTGAACACACTGTGTCAATAAATAAACAAAACTTGACTATTCAGTTACGAAACGTGCTGTGCATCACAAAACAAATTATTTCAACAGATGCTTCACTGTTAGAGCCATTTCAGCAAAAGATTTTTGAAACTACACAAATGAGAATTTTCTCTTCAACATGTCGTGCAATCTTGCAATCCGCCTGCGGGACTTTCCATGTCGAATCGATACAATTTTCAATGACAATTTACCTTGAACTCGGGTTTTGATGAAACTTGGCACACATAGAGTCCCTACATAGTTAAGGACATAATTAACATTAAAATAATTTTTTTAGTCAATTCATTAAAAATTTATTAAGCATAAAATTTTCAAATTTTTGTAAAAAATTGCTACACCCCGGAATAGTAAAATGTCATTTTCTTTGGAACAAACCGAGATACAGACTTGGAAAATGTGTTATTTTAAAGCTATTCAGATAGGCTTTCATTTGGTGTGCAACACAATTGTGTTGCAAATTTACATATTTTAAATTTCTAATTTCTAAAAAAAAAAAAAAAAAAAAAAAAACGAACCTAACCTAACCATTTTGGGATCATCATGGGATCACATTTTACAAGATTTTCTAGTTCCAGGTTTGTGTGTGTGTGTGTGTGTGTGTGTGTGTGTGTGTGTGTGTGTGTCAAAAATGACTTGAATGGACATTCCACATTAATGCTGCTCTGTAATAAGGACATGGTGTGCAATTATCCTTAGGGAATCACTATGATTTATGACAACAGTGGTGGATCCCTTATCTGTAGGGAGGATGTTTAGGTTCGGATCTGTTATGAGGTTGTGTAAGGTTGTCCTTTCTTCTGCCAAAAGGATGGTATTCTTGGACAAGGATGGTGATGCCAAGTTGGATGTGAGGAATTCATTGAAGGTGACCAGAGGATGGTTAAGTGGGAGTGAGGGACAGTCAAGTTGGATGATGGTATGAATTGGGAGAGGCAGAATTACATGACTGAAGGCCTATGTCATTTGTGTTATTCGTCCACATAAGAGGAGTGTTTGGAAAGTCTCTGCAAAAGTAAAAACTACTAATGTATTTGAGGAAAAGCATTTTTATTTTTTGACATATTCTCCTTTTAGACTGATACACTTCATCAAACACTGTTTTAATTTGATGATGCCTTATGAATAATAGGGATTTTTCAAGCCTGCAATGCCCTCCTCATTTGAATGAAATTTTCGTCACACCAGCCATTTCTTCAAATTGGGGAATAAATAGTACTCAGAGGGAGCCAAGTCTGGAGAATAAGGGGGATATGAAACGAGCTAGAATCCTATTTCCAATAACTTTGTGACCACAACTGCTGAGGTGTGTGCTGATGCATTGTTGTGATGGAAAAGGACATTTTTGTGGGCCAATCGCTGGCATTTCCTTGCAGCTTGGTTTTCAATCAGTCCAATAACGATGAATAATACGCACCTGTAATAGTTTTACCCTGTTCCAGATAGTCGATGAGGATTATCCCTTGCGAATCTCAAAAGACCATTTCCATAACCTTTCTAATCCATTGTTTAGATTGTTCTTCGGTCTGAGGAGTATAATAGCGTATCCATGTTTCATCTATATTGACAAAATTATGCTTAAAGTCCAGAGGATTCTTCCTGAACAGCTGCAAACCTTCCTTGCAACAGTTCACACAATTCCGTTTTTGGGCAAGCGTGTGCAATCATGGCACCCATCTTGTGGGTAGCTTTCTTATGTCCAGATGTTTATGTAAAATATTATATAGCCATTCATTTGATATTCCCACAGCACTAGCAATCTCACGCACCTTGTACAGCACTTAATCTTTACCCCACGGATGATAGGAAAATTATACAGCCCATCCCAGTGCTGCATAAATATAATGGGTTGGAAGTGTTGTCAGGATGGAAGGCGGAGCAGTGAAGACTTGTGGGCGCCCTAGGAAAGGGTGGCTGAATGGCAAATAAAAGATAGAATTCAAGTTAATATTTGATATATTCT
Organism: Locusta migratoria; assembly: GCA_026315105.1. Classification (NCBI taxonomy): domain Eukaryota; kingdom Metazoa; phylum Arthropoda; class Insecta; order Orthoptera; family Acrididae; genus Locusta; species Locusta migratoria. Next base: position 548,028,622 of record CM048745.1, on the reverse strand, counting down.
GAAATACGAGATACATATCAGGACTCACCCTGAGGTAGGATGCAAGGAATGATTGCCAGTCTAAATTAGAGGATTAGAAAATGGAAAAAGGTTACGGTAATGGTTATGCTTCACACAGTTGGTGGCTGATACCGAACAGCTGCTGGTGGGAGCGAACGGCCGTTCGCCCCGCACAGACGCTGAGCCTCTGGAGTGTGTCTGTTCTGTACAAGAACTCAAACTGAAGAGACTGAAGGAAGTGATTCTCGCACCTCTGCGTCCTGCAGTAGTAGCACACGTGATCAAACGTGGGTGTCTGCTATTGGCTCCACGGTAGCATGGAAACGTCAGTAGTTTCAGCATGGGTGCCAGAAGGGTGGCGTGATTTTAGAAACAGCATTAATACTGGTTCTGTGCGGCTCTGTCCTGCAAGGTGGACAGCCTTGGTCACATTGTCAAGGCATATGTCGCAGTGGAAGAACACTTGTAAAACTTAGGCAAAGTTTTGAAATACATTTTTTGAATTTTTCCTAACCTGTTTGACTGGCTGGTATCCTGTACACCTTAACTCTTCTGTCATCCATCACCATATCACGAATTTTATCAATAATGTCTGAAGTCTTAATCTCCACAGGGAGTCCAGAATGTTCAGCATCACTTTTGCCTATATGGTCACTCCAAAAATTTTGATACCACTTACAAACTGCTGTAATCGCAAGTGCAGAGTCATCATGATGTTTATGAAGCTTATCTTTAGTCTCCTCAGGCACTTCGCCTTTCACAAAATTCTTTTTCATCCATTCTTTGACAATCACTCAACTTCCTTGATTCACACGGAATGCCAAGCACAAAGAAATAGACAAATATCGCTGAAACTTGGTGTGCGTTCTTTCCAAGGATAAATATGACCTCAATACGCGCCAGTGGTGCCATCTCTTGGACTTTGCACGAACTTTTCAAACGCCCCTTGTATAATTTGTGCCAGGACAACCCCATCCCAGAAGTCCAAAATAACCTACAATTCCTGCTAAAATCTTATGGCCCTTTCCGGAATGTGTTCCCCCAAATCCATCTCCCTCTTCACTCCAACATCACCCCACACACCTGCATTTTACATGCTCCCAAAAAGCCTAACAATCCTGGATGCCCAAGTTTGGCTGTTTACAGTGCTCCCAGAGGAAGAATTTCATGCCTTATTGACGAGCATCCCCAAGCAATTGTTTGAAACCTAGCCTTCCACTTCCTTCACATTCTCTCCACCAACCCCCCTCCCCCACCCAAATACCGAAACACATGCTTTTTAAATTCGAACCCTGAATTAAAATCAGAAATTTTGTAGTTCTAATTTCAAAACTGCCTAAATAGCAACATATTAAAAGAGAGAGAGAGAGGGGGGGGGGGAGAGAGAGAGGGAGGGAGGTAGGTAAGTTTCATTCCCTATTTCACCCCCTTACGCACGGAATATCGAAACATCACTTCTTAAGTGATGCCTACAGAGTAAGATCAACAACCTCTACAAATTTCACGTTTCCATCTTCAGTGGTTTTGGCTGGGCGATGATCAGTCAGTCAGTCAGTCAGGACATTGCCTTATGTATATAGAGATGACAATGAACCATCTGTCTATCAGGATGAATGCCCACCGCCAATCAGTGGCAAAAAGGAAGTTGGACACACTGTGGCACAGCATGCAGCTGAACACAGCACTCTCAATTTCAATGGCTGCTTCACTACTCAAGCTATCTGGCTCCTCCCCTCCACCACCAGCTCTTCAGAACTGCACAAATGGGAGTTGTCCCTTCAACAGATTCTACAGTCCCTGCCTAACATCTTCCCCAACCCCGTTTCCTTCCCCACTCATTATCCTGTATCTCTCCATTTCATGTCTTCCTTGCAACTGTGTGTTGTCCCTCAATTAATTGTTGTTGTTGTGTTCAGTCTGCGAACTGCTTTTATGCAACTCTCCATGCTACCCTGTCCTGTGCAAGCCTCTTCATCTGAGAATACGCATGGCAACCTGTATCCTTGTTGATCTGCTTACTGTATTCGTTCCTCTGCCTCCCTCTATGATTTTTACCCCACACACTTACTTCTAATGCTAAGTTGATGATTTCTTGATGTCTCAGAATGTGTCCCACAAACCTATCCCTTCTCTTACTCAGGATATGCCAGAAACTTCTTTTCTCCCTGAGGGGGTGATTTTTAGGAAGAGCGGGTGGGTCTCGCTGTGACGGAGGACGGAACTGTTCCAGGCAGGGTTTAATATGAATGGTGTCTTGGGGAACTGGATCATTAGGAGTAGGATTAATTTTCTTGATGGCAAAGTGGTATCTCCAGTAAAGACTATGAGTTTAGGGTAGTAAATCTTTGACAAGGGCTGTTTGGTTGAATTTGGGAGTGGGACTAAAGGTGAGGCCTTTGGGTAGGACGGAGGTTTCAGATTGGGAGAGAGGTTTAGAGGAGAGATTGACTACTGAATTGGGATTTTGTGGTTCAGGATTGTGTGGGTTAGGATTTAGAGGTTTGGGAGGGGGGGGGGGGGAGTGGAGCTGGAAGTGGGAGATTATGCCACTTTCCTCGATGTCGACCTCCATCTGTCCAACGGCCAACTTCACACATCTGTCCACATCAAACCAACCAACAAACAACAGTACCTCCATTATGACAGCTGCCATCCATTTCACATCAAACGTTCCCTTCCCTACAGCTTAGGTGTTTGTGGCAAAGTGTCTGCTCCAGTCTCGAATCCCTGAACCAGTACACCAATAACCTAATAACAGCTTTCACATCAGGCAGCTGTTCTCCTGATCTGGTTCAGAAGCAAATTACCAGAGCCACCTCCTCATCCCCACAAATCCAGAACCTTCCACCGAGGAACCCCAGAAGTGCCCCTCTTGTCAACGGATACTTTCCGGCACTGAAGCGAACTCTGAATGTGGCTCTCCAGCAAGGGTATGACTTCCTTAAATCCTGCCCCAAAATGAGATTCATCCTTAATGACATCCTTCCCACTCCACCAAGAGTGGCTTTCCACCGCCCACCTAACCTTTGTAACCTCCTAGTCCATCCCTATGAAATCCCCAAACCACCTTCCCTACCCTCTGGCTCCTACCCATGCAACCGCCCCTGTTGTAAAACATGCCCTATGCATCCTTCCACCACCACTTACTCCAGTCCAGTAACCCGGAAGGTGTACACGATCAAGGGCAGAGCCACTTGCGATAGCACCCACGTGATTTACCAACTGACATGTCTGCACTGTGAAGCGTTCTATGTGGGAATGACCAGCAACAAACTGTCCATTCGCATGAACGGTCACAGGCAGACAGTGTTTGTTGGTAATGAGGATCACCCTGTGGCTAAACATGCCTTGGTACACGGCCAGCACATCTTGGCACAGTGTTACACCGTCCGGGTTATCTGGATACTTCCCACCAACACCAATCTTTCAGAACTCCGGAGATGGGAACTTGCCCTTCACCTTATTTTCTCCTCCCGTTGCCCACCTGGTCTCCACCTCCGCTAAATTCAAATTCTCGCCCACCATCTTTAGCATCTTTGCCTCGGTTCTGTGGACAGAGCCTCTGCCTCAAGTGGTATCTCTGTCCAACTTCTTTGCTTTTTACAGATGTCTGTCTAGGTGTGTTTGAGTTTGGATGTGTGTGTGTGTGTGTGTGTGTGTGTGTGTGTGTGTGTGTGTATTTGTTTACCTTCCTTTTTTCCCCTAAGGTAAGTCCTTCCACTCCTGGGATTGCTATGACTCCTTTTCCATTTCCTTAAAACCCGTATCCTTCCCTTTCTCCTCTCCTTCCTTCCACTTTTCCTGAAGAAGCGACCAACGGTTGCGAAAGCTTGTTTGTGTGTGTTTTATTTGTGTCTGTCGACGAGCCTGTACTTTGGGTAAGTCATCCGTTTTCTATGTTTTATATAAATGTATCCCACCAGGACAGTTTCCTTCTGTAATGTTCGTGTCAAAAATAAATCTTTAGTTATAGCCCAAAGAAAACGTGAATACAACAAAAACGAAGTGCACAGCCAAGTGTCTGGCAACAGCAATATGAGTCAATGGGAGAAGACTTGCAATACTTCATAACACCCAACTGCTGGAGCAAATTTCCTTCTATGCCACATAAATTTTGTTAAGAGTGAGAATGTCTGCCACAGACCAGTTGACTTTCCTTCAAAACTTAACACTTAGAGGACCAGCCATATAGAAAAAATCAGGCACAGATGACAGACTACGAACGCTACTATTAAAATTTTACTGTCACATTTGTCTGATATATCTTAAAGAATAACACACACTTAAAAAGACAGAGGCTTCAAGTTTACTTTATGATATTTGTTTTTGTTGCTGCGTAGATTATGAATTGCACAATAAATATGATAAGTAGCCCTTTTTTTTACACACACACTTTGGAAGTGAAGGTAGCCATTATGGAGTTGCATGCAGACAGCCAGTGGCTTTGTGTTGTAACTTGTGTGTGTATGATTGAAGGCGCCACTTGTGCTGACAATGGTGACCACGCCCATCACATAGAGTGCCACAAAAGACAGCAGTCAGTGACATTATGACTGACAGAGCTCGCTGTGCAGGCTACACTTAAGAATCCACATAGCTGTACTCAGTCTCATTTTTGTGTTTTGTTTTCTATCTGTACAGACTGTCACTCATGTTCTGTGTTAAGTTCTTGTCTGTGCTGGTCGAGCTGCTAGTGGAAGATTACATTACTGTTTAAATAATTCTATGTTGTGGTTGTGTTGTGTCAGTGAGCAACAAAGTCCTCTGAGGGACAGTCGGATGAGTACCAGGCTACAACATGTCGGTGGGTCCGTAGTGGCGGCTGGACTGTGTGGAGCGCAGCGGTCGTCGTCGGTGAGATGGCAGAGGCTCGGTGTCATAGGAGACTCTCGGCGACTGGCTCCGTTGTGAACTGACATGGTGCTATTGATGTGGCCCTATATAGCCCCAGCGCCTGAATACCTTTAGGACCTATTTTCCCTCACGTGATTCGTGGAAGGAGTTAGGTCTCTGGCCGCTGCGTCCCCTAGCGGCTACAAGGCTGCTGTCTCTGGTGGATGTGTCGTTGGTCTTTCTGTATCTGCAGAGCACTTGCTCTGACCCCTACTTGGCCTGGGGCCCGCCTGATAGTTGTGCTCTGCTGGTGGCTGAAGCTGCAGGCATTGAGGCCGAGATATAATATCCCCCCGCCCCCGTAAGAGACGAATGTGCGCAACGCATCTCGACGTATGGTGGGTCTTCCAAATTACCACCTGCAGGTGCAGTGTCCGGGTGGCTGGGATCTACCTACATAGGGATCGGAGCAGGCGCCGGATGTGATAGCGCAAGAACAGGTGGCCCACGTGAGGTGTCCGGTCCCAGAAGTGTTGTGGATGACCTCCGAGATGATGGAGCTTCTTCCTCCCCTAGAAGAGAAGGACAGACATTAGTGTTATCCTGCGTGTGTCCACGCTGGGGCCGCAACTGATTTGTGTGTTTCCGACAGATTGGGCCAGAGAGTAAATTGACTTTTACCATTGCTGATCCTATCAAGTGGCTACAATCCCAATGGGAACGGCCTTTGGAATATATCAGTGCCCAAAAAGGATCTTGTAGAGAGAACCGGTGGTTCGCTGCACCCCACTGGGGATAGACAAATCGAGGATGGATGCACTAAAGACAATAATGAACTATGAGGATGTCCATGAAGGCGTTCTCCTGGTGTAGCCCTATCATCGGGAGTTGAGCGGTATGAAGCCAAAAATAAAAGCAGAGCTGTCTCGAGAGGGTGGTGACAAGTCAATTTGGACATCTCTGGGATATGAATGTTCGAACAAATGATTCTGCTCTGCCATTTGAAGCGGGATGGAAAGGAGGTGCTGTGTGGAGCAGGCGGATCCCATTGTTTGTACAAAAGTTTGTAAACTCTGCTGAAGAAAACTGTGGCCCATTGTCAGTGACAATGGCCTCTGGTAACCCTTCAATGGTAAAGATACGGGTGAGGGCTTGTGTGGTTTGGCTGGTGAATGTACGTGGAACATGGGATACGTATGGGAACCCAGTCCCCGCATCAAACACACTCAGTCAGTTCTGGCCTAAAAATGGGCATGCGAAGTCAATGTGGCAATGGGACCAAAATTGTGAGGTGTTCGGACATGAAGGAAGGGGGGGGGGGGGAAATGAGGAGGGGCTGCTTGTTTAGATTGACATGTGGGACACGAGGTGATCATGGTTGTAATGTTCTTGTCCATACCTCACCAGTAGACATGTTGAGGGCCCAATCGCTTTGTGAGCACTACCCCCCAGTGACCTTTTTGTAGAAGGGTGAGAACCCACTGCTGAAGGGCAGATGGAATGATGGTTCTGCTCTGCCCATTGTCCCCTTGCAGGAGGAGAACTCCACAGAGAACCGACAGCTCATGCCGGCAGCACCAGTGTGCTTGTAGCTCTGGATGTTTCAGTCAAAGTCGATTGGCCGGCTACCTGGTCTGTGTCCAGTGGAGAACCTGAGCGACGAGCTTGGCATCCACCGGCAGGCTGGCAACTGTCGCTTCGGCTGTCTCGTCGATGTGGAAGCATACCTCAGGGTCTTCATAAAACTCAAGATCCTCTCTAAGAGACAAGCGAGAGAGTAGGTCAGCATTAGAGTGGCGGGAGATTGAACAATATTGAATGTCATAGTGGTAACTCGACAAAAATTAGGCCCACCACTGGAGGCAGCGAGCAGTTTTGGTAGGAACTGATGCTGAACAGTTAAAAAGTGGCACTAAGGGCTTATGGTATTGTGAACTTTCATTCATATACGTACTCATGAAATTTTTCTATACTGCAAATGATTGCCAAAGCCTCCTTTTCTATTGGCTATGCATTGGGCACTCGACAGAGATTTGGGTGCAAAGGCAATGGGGCACTCCACCCCATCCACTGTTGGTGACAATCCTGTTCCAAGGCCATAATTGGAAGCGTCAGCTGCCAACGTCAGAGGGCAAGTGGGATCATAGGCTGACAGACAAGGCCAAGGCTATAGGCCAAGAAGAGCCTGTTTCAATGTGCGAAAAGCCTTGTCGCAGGCCTCTGACCAATGCCATGGTACCTTCTTGCGAAGTAATCTATGTAAAGGTTCGGCAATGGCTTCTGCATGAGGAATAAACTGGTGGTAGTAATTCAGCTGTCCCAGGACTGATTTTAATTGGCTGGTATTGGACGGAGGGGGAAAATGCTGAATCGCGGACACATGTTGTGGCATAGGCTGGATCCCAGCTGCTCTAAACACATGTTCCAGATATTCTACCTGTCTCACAAAAAAAGAGCATTTGACATTGGCTTGTTGAAGCACTTTGAACAGGGAACAGAGGTCGTTTGCCAGATCCTGGGGATCCTTGTCAGCTACCAGGATATGGTTTAGGTAATTGACCATGCCAGGGATGCCGTGGGTGAGGTTTTCCAGAAATCGCTGAAAATGGCAAGTGCACTGGCTATCCCGAAAGGCAACCTATTGTACTGAAACAGACCAAACAGTGTGTTAATGACTAGCATCTGTCGACCAAAGGTATTTGTAGGTATGCATCTTTGAGGTCTATTTTAGCACAGATGCGCCCCCCAACCAGGCGGATGCAAATGTTATCGACCGTGGGGATGGGTTAAGCATCAATTAGCACCTGCGCGTTGACTGTATGCTTGAAAACGCCAAAAAGGGCCAGTGTCCCATTAGGTTTCTCTACGGGGACAATGGGCGATGCCACATTGGCTATGTGGTACCTGCTTGAGGACCTTCTCGTCCTGAAGATGCTGGATTTCACGGTAAAGTGCGTCCTTAAGGGCAAATGGTACTTTGCGTGCTTTGAAGAATTTAGGCCTGGCCCTGGTAAGGAGGGCCATGTGAGCCTCAAACTCGACAATGCCTTTAGAGGATTGTTCAAACAGAGAAGGAAACTGTGCCAACAACTCTTGGAGGTAAGAGTGATCTGTTATCCTCTGGACGGATGGCCTGGAATCATGAATCTCTAACCCTAATATATTAAACAGGTCCATCCCCAATAGATTATTAGCCTTAGGGGAATCTATGACGAGAATCCTAGCAGTAAGTGTTGAATCTGAAGGAGATCATTGCTTTAGCTGCACAGGGGAATGGTGAATGGGCGGGGGGAGGGGGGGAGGGGATCCCACCTTTATGTATGAAGTCCAATCAATGATGGTGACAGACGACCCTGTAGCTATCTGGTAATCGAGGGGAACATCATTGACCGACAGACAAATAGCTATGGACTTCGTGGAGCGTGGAAACATGGCCTGGACCACAAGATCAGACGGGAAGAGATCGGCTGTATTGTCCTCTCCCGCAATAGACTGATCAAAATGAGTAGAATCAACCAACATTGTGGAGGAGCGGCAGACTTCTACTTTATGACCGTCTTTCCCACAGGCAGCACATTTCACACGCCGATATGGGCAGTGCGGTCTTGTGTGCCGGACAAAGCAGTGTCGGCCTGAGGGCAACGTTCGTGGGCAGCGACCACCCAAGAAGTCTTTAGTGGACTCCGGTGTCTCCACCTGGCTGGATGTGTGAGGCCCAGAACGTGGGCTGTGTTGCGGCCTGGTCACGTATACTGTAGCCAAGTCCTGAAGAGAGAGGGCCGACCGTAAGGACTGTTCAAATGCCCTTATAATTGGTAGGCACGTCTCCAAAGATGGATCCTTCAGTTTCAGCAGGTTGGCTCGGAGATTGTCATATGGTGCGTGAACGAGAACCATGTCATGCCCAAGAGAGGAGGCGTAGGACTGTTTAAAAGGAGAGTTCTGACACACAAATTGACAGTCCCGGGAGAGCTCCTGTAGATGAGCGATCCACTCTCTGTAAGACTGCCCAGGCTTCTTGTGATGCCGTGCCATTGCTACATTAATCTGGGAATCAAAGTAATTAGAGAGACTGACCTTCAGATTGTCATAAGGGAGGCTTGCGGTTCCACCTCTGTGTGAAGATGCTGCAGAAGCCGGTATATTTCCGGCCCTGCATAGGCCAGGAGATGGGCGTGATGCTGGGTGTCCCCGGTGATGCCATGTGCCACAAAATGTTGTTCCATGCACGCCACGCAGTTTGGCCAGGACTCTACCTTTTTATCGAACTGTTGTAAAGGCGGTGGAGCTGCCCGGACAGACCTGGAGATCTTGGACAGCTACTGGGAGTGCTCGATGGGTAAAACCGACATTGTCTTCAGTTGCTCGACAATAAGTTGGTTTGTCTGCTGAAATTTTTGCAGCAATATTAACATTTGGATGAATGCCTCGATGTGTTCTGCCATAATGTAGCAACGACCTGAGTCCACAACTAACATATATACTGCATGCACACTTGAGCAAATTTGTACAGTTCCTCTTCACCAATAATTCTGTTGTAAGTGAGCAGCAGAATTACATGTAAAAAAAACAAGTTTTAATAGGTTGTTTATGGACCTTGGTTAAACTTTCCTGCCTAACAACACTTGCAAAAATTGACATACATTCTTAGCAACCATCAGATAGTTTTAGAATTGAGAAAATAAATTATATTGCTGTTTGTTTCAGTAATAATGAAGAACACTGTTCTATTGGATTCCTGTTTAACTACTTACTTGATAATCCTTAACACGTGCTTACAAAATAGCAAAGTACTTTACAAAATAAAAAACATACATGACATGCGTATGAATTTAATTCTATATCATCATGACAAAATTGAAATATAGTATATGCAAACTTCATTTATGAAATACACAAAAAGAATAACAAAATCCTTATTGCCTGTCAGCATTTGGGGTTGGCCATGCTTACATCCGATCAATCATTGAGCCGTTAGCAACATCTAGCCTATATGTCATGAAATTTAATTCTATATCATCATGACAAAATTGAAATATAGTATATGCAAACTTCATTTATGAAATACACAAAAAGAATAACAAAATCCTTATTGTCTGTCAGCATTTGGGGTTGGCCATGCTTACATCCGATCAATCATTGAGCCGTTAGCAACATCTAGCCTATATGTCATGAAAACATCTGTGACACCATAAGTGCATCTCAAAACTGCAAGTTCTATGCTGGTCGACAAAATATATACATTTAAAATGACTTGTTATGTTTTACACTTTGAAGAAAAATAAGATCATCACTTAACATGGAAAATGTATTCATACTTGGTAAAAGTGTATTTTCATGTGGAAAAGTGTAGTTTTAACCGGGAATTTTGGAAAAATGAGGGGAATTTTTGTTTCCACATACATGCTGTTGACTGAATTTTTGTACATCATCTATTTATTTATGCTTTACAGGTTTTGGCCTCGCTCTTAATGTCTGTGGGTCTATGCTTCTCTTTTGGCTTGACTTTGTCAATGAGTGGCCGTGACTACTACCCATACCTTGTTGTAATTGTTGGACTGGAAAATGTAATTATTCTCACAAAATCGGTAAGTAGAAACAAAACCATTAATTCATAACAATAATATGAAAGTGATAAATGGCAACTTAACACATTTAACAATCTTTTCATTGTGCTATTCTGAAGGGGGTAAGTTACTATGAACAGCATAGTGAACACTTTATCGTAGCAAAGATAGACACTGACCACAGTATTACAAGTTTATACGCCAACTAGCTCTGCTGACAATCACAAGATCTAAGAAATTTGTGAGGAGATACAAGAAATTATTCAGACAGTAAAAGGACAGGAAAACTTGGTTGTTGTGGGTGACTGGAACTAGGTATTAGGGAAGGGAAGGAATTGTAGTAGGTGAATATGAACTGGGGAAAAGGAACGAAATAGGAGGTCACCTGCTAGAATTTTGTACAGAGCACAGTTTAATAATCATAAACACATGGTTTAATCATCATGAAAGAAGGCTGTATAAGTGGAAGAGACCAGGAGACACTGGAAGGTACCAGATTGACTTTATAATGGTAAGTCAAAGGTTTAGAAACCAGGTTTCAAACTGTAAGAGGGATCCAGGGGCAGATATAGACTCTGACCACAACTTATTGATTATGAACTGTAGATTAAATATTAAAAGACTGCAAAAGATAGTAAATGAAGATGATGGAATCTGGATAGATTTAAGGAACCAGAGGTGGTTGAGAGTTTCAGAAGGAGCATTATGCTAGGATTGACAGAAACGGCTGAGGGTAAAACAGTAGAAGAAGAATGGGTAGCTCTGAGAGATACTGTAGACAGGGATGCAAAAGATCATATGGGCAGAAGAACCAAGACCTAATAGAAATCCCGGGATAACACAGGCGATACTGAACTTTATTGAGGAAAGGGGAAAATATATAAGCGCAGCATGTGAAGCAAGCAAAAAGGAGTACAGACGTCTGAAAAATGAGGTTAACAGAAATTGCAGATTGGCTAAGCAGGAGTGGCTGGATGGCAAATGCAATTCCGTAGAAGAATGTGTAGCTAGGGGAAAGATAGATACCGCCTACTGGAAAATAAAGGAGTCATTTGGAGACTAGAAAAGCAATGGTGTGAATATCAAGAACTCAGATAGTAAACCAGTACTATGTACAGAAGGGAGAGCTGAAAGATGAAAGGAATATATAGAGGGCCTGTACAAGTAAACTTAATAGGCCAGTCATCATAGACAAAAAAATGGCCTTAGGTCAAAAAAAAAAAAAAAAAAAAAAAAAAAAAAAATATTGCAGGAAGCAGAATTTTTCGTATGTTATTAGGACATATTAGAGCAGTATTAAACCAAGTTTGCAGCTTCGAAATCCTTTAACTTTTAAGAGCAAAAAACCTCAATTTTCTGGCTTTTTTCTGGTTTTGGCTTATAACTTGTGAAGGGTGTTTTTACGAAAAGTTACTCACACCTGTATTAAAGCAGATAGAATTCTAAAATTTAAGCCCAATCGCAGCTGTGTAAGTTCAATAGTTCCCGAGATAATGGACTTCAAAACTTGACTTATTTCTCCAAAAAGTTCAAATTTCCATTTTTAATCATCTTTTAGATTAGAATATTGACTCTAATGATCATCCCATGGATAAAGTCACAAAGAAAAAAAAGTTATAGAGAAGTTATTTAGCTTTAATCTAAGTACAGAACGAAGTCCATAGGCCTAATAGATTTCTAGTTATCGTTAAAAAATGAAAAATTGGGGTATTCAATAAATTGACCCAAACGAATCGCAGTCCTCTTATCCTATATGTTTTAAAGAAAAGGCAGGAATTACTCATTGATGGTGATTATTAGTAATGCATTGTATATAAATAGGTGTAATTTATGTTACTGCATACCATACGTATTGCTGTAAAAATGAAAGCCTCTCCATTTGTGGGTATTGGTCAGCCATTAAGGAATTGGGACTTTCGTTTGTAGCGAGGTCTTTTGTTGTGTGGAGGCACGCCCATCCCCCTCGCCCCCTTATTCAGAGTGATGACCCCGCGGGTGTTCTGTCCCCCTTCCTCCCAAATGTCTTGTCTCCGAGGTCTTCCTCACTATACCCAGCCTGCCTTTAGAAATGCCCATATTCATATCCATGTAGAACATTTCAAACAAAAATCGTCTAAATCTCCATTGCAGCAGTGTTTTAATTACTTTCCTTTTTACAATATGTTGGAGCTACCCCCCAAATGAAACGTGTCGGGAAGTGCTTGGAGAAGGGACAGTGACAGTGAAAAAATGCGGAATTCAGATGCTGATAAAAGTGAGTCAGAAACATGGGCTTGAAGGGACCATGATGTTTTTGTGCAATTTAAACGAAGTGAGGGTGCTGGCAGTAGCACAAAAGCAGCTGAGCATCTACGCACAGCAGTACCTGCATGCAGCAAAATAATATTCCAAGATTGTACTGTGATCAAAGTGGCTGAGAAAAAAATTCTGTCCAACAGAAAGAGCAAGTAGCACTTGATCAACTTTATTCGCACTGGAATGGAGAGCGAAGGACTGGAGACCAAGCAAGCTACCAACAACGCTGACTGCCTTATCGTCAGGACAGCGCTGGAGAAGAGTCGACAACATTAACACGTCCTAATAGCTGGAGAGGATTTCGATTTGTTTGTCCTCCTCAATGGGTTGGGCTCTAATACAAGGAATGTATTCCTCCAAAAAGGTGGAAGGGGTGGAGCTAGTTGTGGTCAGTTCTCGTCAACATCAATTGAGGACAAATGTCGCTCCCTCCTGGATTAGAGCTGTTGCTCCACGTGTTCACTGGTTGCGACACGGTATCTGCCATTTTTGGGCAGGGAAAAACAAAAATGATGGGCATAATTGAGAAGAATCCCCAGCTGATTGGTGTGGCTGCCACATTCCTTAAGCCATATACCACTGAAGAAGAGAGAGCCTCTGCAGGCTGCAAGTGCTTGGTTGCCCTATATTGTGGTGGAGAAGAAGACAACCTTCAAACTCTCTGCTACGAACTTATCCTCAGGTCCGCTGCAAAAGTCCAGCCTGCTCATCTACCCCAAACCCAAGAAGCAGTGGCCTAGCACTCCTACAGAACATACCACCAGGTTCAGATGTGGTTGGGTATTGAGAAAGAGCCCTCTGACTGGGGCTGGACAAGAAGCCAGCAATAGCTAACTCCTATCACCACAATCCAAGACCCAGCACCCTTAGCACTACTGAAGATGATGTCATGCAAATGTAGGAAAGGGTGTGGTGACGGAACCTGCTCCTGCCAAAGAGCAGTCTTGGCTGGTTCGGAAGAGGAAGACGAAGATGTGGATGAACAAACTTCAGTTACAGAGCTTCAACAGACAGAAGAAACAATGGAGCTCAAGCCAGGAAGGAAAAAATCCCGGCATTCTTGTTAAAACGAATGGTAAGAGACATTTTGAGTATGTACCTACTGTGTTATATTTTATATCGTTGCAGCTACAAAATTGAGAAGTAGCGCATTACGTTACTACAAATTTATGTTGTGATGTAAATTGTTTCAGGAGTCGCCAGTCGTTTCCTTCGACGATACACCTCCCTCCCCTCCCCTTCCCGGCCACCTCACTCTCTCCTTGACGCACTACATAAGTTTTTAAATGTACATTGTGTAATAAGTAGTACTACCTGTTAATATTTTTTTTTTTTTTTAATTAATCATCGGAACCAATTTATTGAACTATCTAATTTTCCCAATTTTTGTTTTTTAACGATAACTTGAGACCAATTAGGCCTATGGACTTCGTTCTGTACTTAGATTAAATAACTACTAAATAACTACTTTGTGTGTGAGCTTCCTCGTTGGGTGAGCATTAGAGCCAATATTCTAGCCGAAAGATAACTAAAATAAAAAAAAATTGAACTTTTTGGAGAAATAAGTCAATTTTTGAAGTCCAGTATCTCTGGAACTATTGGACTTATAGAGCTGCGGTTGGGCTTAAAGTTTGAAATATTTTATCTACATTAATAGAGATGTGAGTGACTTTTCGTATAAAAAAACACCCTTCACGAGTTGTAAGCCAAAACCAGAAAAAGTCCTAAAATTTCGAAGTTTTTTGGCTCTTAAAAATTGAGCTAAAGGATTTTGAAGCTGCAAACTTGGTTTAATACTACTCTAATATGTCCTAACAACATACGAAAAATTCAGCTTCCTGCAATTTTTTTTGGACCTAAACATACCTGGCGACTGGCTTATAAAGGCAGTATTCTAGAAATGGAAGACGAAGTACAGAAAGATGTGATAGGAGATACTACATTGTGAGAAGAATTTGATAGAGCACTAAAATATTTGTGTCAAAACAAGGCCCCTGGAGTATATGATTTTCCATCTGATGCTGTTAGGGGAGTCAGTCATGAAGAAATGTTCCACCTGGTATGCAAGATATATGAGACAGGGGAAATACCCTGTGACTTCAAGAATAATATAGTAATTCCAATTCTTAAAAAAAGCAAGTGAAGACAATTGTGAAAATTACGGAAATATCAGTTTAGTAAGTATGGTTGCAAAATACTAACATGCATTATTTACAGATGAACGGAAATAACCAGTGGAATCTGACCTCAGGGAAGAGGCATTTGGATTTAGGAGAAATGTAGGACCACGTGAAGCAATACTCATATCATGACTTTATTTTAGAATATAGGTTAAGGAAAAGTAAACCTACATTTTTAGTATTTGTTGATCTGAAGAATACATTTGACATTGTTGTCTGGAGTACACACTTTCAAATTCTGGAGGTAGCACAGGTAAAATATAGGGAAGGAAGAGCTATATTCAACTTGTACAAAAAACAGACAGCAGTTATTAGAGTCAAAGGGCATGAAAGGGATGCAGTGGTTGGGAAGGGAGTGGGACAAGGTTGTAGCCTTTCCTCAATGTTGTTCAATCTATAAACTGAGCAAGCTGTGAAGGAATGCAAGGAGAATTTTGGAGAAGGAATTAAAGTTCATGGGGAAGAAATAAAACCTTTTGGTTTTCTGATGACACAATAATTTTGTCAGAGACAGCAAAG
Organism: Locusta migratoria; assembly: GCA_026315105.1. NCBI lineage: Eukaryota > Metazoa > Arthropoda > Insecta > Orthoptera > Acrididae > Locusta > Locusta migratoria. The sequence goes on along the minus strand of CM048745.1, from coordinate 548,013,228 downwards.
GACCTGGAAGAGCAATTAAATGGAATGGACAGTGTCTTGAAAGGAAGGTATAAGATGAATATTAACAAGAGTAAAACAAGGGTAATGGAATGTAGTGTCAGAAAATCAGGTGATTCGGAAGGAATTAGATTAGGTAATGAGAAAATAAAAGTAGTAGATGAGTTCTGTTATTTGGGTAGCAAAATAACTTCTTATGGCCTAAGTAAAGATGATATAAAATTCAGAACGGCTATGGGAAGAAAAGTGTTTCTGAAGAAGTGAAATGTGTTGACATCCAATGTTAGTTTAAATTTTAGGAAGTCCTTCCTGAAAGCATTTGTTTGGGTTGTAACATTATTTGGGAGTGAAACACAGACGATAAGGAATTCAGACAAAAAGATAACAGAAGCTTTTGAAATGCGATGCTACAGACGAATGATGAAGATTAAATGGGTAGATCACGTAACTAATGAGGTGCTCAACAGAATTTGGGATAAAAGGAGTTTCTGGCATATCCTTAAAAAGGTAAGGGATAGGTTGGTGGGACACATTCTGCGACATCAAGGAATTGTCAAGTTAGCATTAAAAGTAAGTGTGTGGGGTAAACAACATAGAGGGAGACTGTGGGATGAATACAGTAAGCAGATCCAAAGGGATTTAGGTTGCAATTCTTATTCTCAGATGAAGAGGTATGTATATAGTCCAGTCAATGAATGGATTGTAGAGTGCATGGAATATGCGAGAATTTTTGTCTTCACGACTTTGTTAGGGATAGTTAGAAGGTGAACATACTAAAAGTCCCCGCCTCTGGGGGGTGAACTAAACTGGGGAGGGGGGTGGAAAGGTACCATTTATTGGTTTTCCGCTTATATCTCGAAAACGGTCGGTTTTAGGAAAAAATTGTTCCAAATAAAAATGAAAGGTAATTGAATTTGCCAAAAAATTGTTTCTATACATATATGTCGAATTCCCAACGGTTTTCAAGATATATGTTATTGAACATCAACAATTTCGGAAAAAAATCATCTTTACCTCACTAATATAATCAAACATTTACTTCTAGTGACTCACTCGATTGTTTCTCAGAAAATTTGTCAAAAAGAAAGTTGTAGAGCATTAAATTTACTTCAATTTTGATATGCACATTTGCTACCTTATCCTCAGCCAATCAGAAGTTACATCATTTATAAAATGTGTGCTCAGTTTCGACGTCCTTCTAGAAATGAGTGTTTTGAGAGGCTGTAACGTTTTTACCTTACGAAACGTGCTAGCATGGTAAATAACAACTAACAATGACAAGAAGGTACTTGCGATTGAAACATAACACCTTTTTATAAATGTAGCTTTTCTGATAATATTATGAATCGTACAATTAAAAGTATTTACAAACACTGAAAGTGATTCAGAATGAAGAAAAAAAAATTCATTCAATGCAACATCTTCAATTTTTTTGAGGCAGAGTAGTTGAGGCTCATTTATTGTCACCTGCAGTGCATATATCCTCAAAGTTGTCAGTACCTAACGCCCGGGAGAGGGTTAACGATGGGGAAGCCCCAAGACTAACCTCGCAGGCCTGTCACTGGCTGGGGGGTGGAATGGAGTGTTCTCACTCACTTCCTACTTCAGTTCACTTCAAAAGTTCGCTAACCATAGAGAAAGTTTGTGTGTCGGTATTGTGTGCTAGCTTTTCGAGATATTTTTTATTTATTTATGAAAATGTTGACTGTGTGGTGCGTGCAATGGTTACTCTTTTTTTTTTTTGTATGTGATGAAATAGTAAATGGACAAGGTGTTTCCACAGTGACAAAAAAAAGAGAGAGAGAAGGAATACTATCATTCATCAAAGCTAGAATAGAAAGGGGAGATAGCAATGGCTCATCTTTAGAAGGTTTGGACATCCTTCTGATTCATACTGAGTGTTGAAAAAATTACATCAGGTTACAATGGTTATGTTAAATTTTTGAATACCAATTGTCTTGGGAGAGGTTGTACAGTGGTTTTTAATGGGTACTCTGACATATCAGAGACCATAAAATCAGCTGAACAAAGTAGACGATATCGGCTCAGGTGGTGTGGGGAAATGAATGTCAGTCTAGAAAATAAAATTACAGTGAAGTAAGAGGATTTCCTCTCCAAATTTATCAATAAGAATCAGCTGGTGAACCTGTTGATGATGCAACTACAGAAAAATGCCATAAATGGCCTTCAAGCTTCAGGTGATGCTGACGCTGATATTGTGGCGACAGCTATCAGCAGATAACATAATTCCTCGATTGCCATTATTGGAGGGGATGTCAACTTAGCTGTTCTCTTAATAGCAAAATCTCCAACTGATTGTAGCATTCTGCATGTAGAACCAGGAAGAGGAAAGGTTAAGACGTGTTTATGTTCTTCACAATAGCTGCAGCAGAATTGAAAATGAAGGACAATGCCCATTTGTTATTCTCACATGCATTTCCTGGCTGTGACACAATATGCGTAGCGTATTGCCAGAGTAAAATGGGGTTTGTCAAAATGCACCAGAAGTCCCAAATCACACAACATGCTGCTGAGATATTTGCCAACAGTTCTCCTTTCTCCAACTCCATTGAGACAGTGGGAATCATGAGTACTCTATAATGGTATGGAGCTCCAGCCACCACAAAATATCTCATCAAATTCCACAACAAATCATTTATAAAAGCAGCTGGAAACATGAAGCCTAATCTCTCCTGTCTCCCTCCAACTGAAGGAGCTGTTAAGCAGCATGCATCACGAACTTACCACCAAGTGCACCTTTGGTTAAGAGAGGAATGCCGAATTGCGGTTGGAATGGCCAACTAGTTCCGTAATTCTCAGACTTAGATGCTGCCCCTGACGAAATCTTAAAGATGATTTTTTGTTGATGCACGAAAGTATGTGACAGTGGCAGATGTGGTTGCAGAAAAGCGTTGTTACGTTGCTCTGTTACATGGCTGAACTGCAAGGGCAACACAACAACAGAGTAGGAATATTAATTCAGGATGAAGATGACGACAGTCACATCGAGACTCTACCAGTCTCTCTGGACGTCGCCTCCACTACTGATGAAGATGAATGAGCCTTGACCATGCCTCCTCAGAAAAACAAAGATGTTGCTTTGAATGCACTTATTTTTCATTCTGAATCACTATCAGTGTCTCTAAAAATGTTCATTGTATGGTTCATACTATTGTAATAAAAGCTACAACTATGAAAAGATTTCAATTGTAAGTACCTTCTTGTCATTGTTAAAGTGTTCTTGTTTACCATGATAGCACGTTTCGTAAGGTAAAAACGTTACAGCCTCTCAAAACACTCATTTCTAGAAGGACGTCGAAACTGAGTGCACATCTTATAAATGATGTAACTTCTGATTGGCTGAGGATAAGGTAGCAAATGTGCATATCAAATTGAAGTAAATTTAATGCTCTACAACTTCCTTTTTGACAAATTTCTGAGAAACAATAGAGTGAGTCACTAAAAGTAAATGTTTGACAAAATTAGTGAGGTAAAGATGATTTTTCTGAAATTAACGATTTTCAATAACGTATATCTCGAAAACCATTGGGAATTCGACATATATGTATGGAAACAATTTTATAGCAAATTCAATTATCTTTCATTTTTATTTTGAACAAATTTTTCCTAAAGCCGACCGTTTACGAGATATGAGCAGTATACTAGAAAATGGTACCTTTCATCCCTCCCTCCCCGGTTTATCTCACCCCCCAGAGGAGGGGACTTTTAGTATGTTCACCTCCTAACTATCCCTAACAAAGCCCTGAAGTCAAAAATTCTCGCATATTCCATGCACTCTACACTCCTCTTTTGAACACTCATTGATTGCACTAATAGGACAGGGTAGCGTGGAGAGCTGCATCAAACCAGTCTGCGGCGTCAACAACAACAACAACAACAACTGTCTGAGTCTCTATGCGGCTTCTACATAGTGAGTAGTACTGTTATTTTCATATTGTTGATATTCCATTCTGGACTTTCCATTGTTTGAACTTCAAATTTATCTTGCAGAAGCTCTCAGTCTTTAATAATCTTTGCCTGTATTTTGAATATTTTTTCCTTTTAGTCAGTGTGATGAATTGATAAATTAGTTTTCAAACTTTGTTATTTTAGTTCTTGTTTCGGTTTCCTGCTGTTGTTATCAGTAAACTGTACACATTTGTTAAAGCTTTTCTCAAGGAGTGATAAAAACGTACTGACAAGCATTTGCAGTGTGTTTAGTGGAGGTCCCGTTGGTCCCTAAAGTCCCTTTTTTTTCCAAAAGTACCTAAAAGGTACCTATTTTTTCAGTTGGTCCCTAAAGTACCTTTTTTCCAAATTGGAACATACATTTTGTCGTGTTTCAATACCTGGCTTTAAACTTTGTCTCATCATTTTTCCCTTCTCAGCTCCTGCACGTACGACAGTGTCCTGTCAAGGAGAGTGCAGGTAGTGATGGTAGGATACAGTCGACTGCGAGGCGAGGAAATGTACGCGGAGACAGTGCTACACAGTGCCAGAAACTTTTGCGCGACTTCCTCTTCATCTTTTATGGTAGAAATGATGCCTGGAAGTAGTTCGTTTATGTTGGCAGTCGAAGATGACTTACGACTCCTATCGACGAAATAGTATCAGTCGGAGGCAGAATGTGCTGAGAAATGTGTTACCGACTTCAGCTGCTATCGGAAACTTTCAGCTACTGACAAGGAGGGGATGCCTACTCCTCTTTGCCTAATTCGTAGAAATTTACGGTAAAAGTAGGGCATGGTGAGACACGAAAGTGCACCAAGTGGGGATTCCAGATGGCCAAGCACTTAGAAAATAAAAGGAATATTGATACGGATCTATCACCTATGCATCACCGTTTTCTAAACAGACTGTCTCATGGGCACTTGATAAGGTGCACATGGTGATAGAACCGTATCAAAATTCCTTTTGTTCCTCAACGCTTACCCATGTGGAGTTTCCATTTGGTGCACTTTCATATTTCATCACATGATACATGTACTATAAATTTGTACAAATTCGGCAATGACAAGTAGGCGTCCATTCCTTGTGAGGTCAGCGGCATGGCAGTACTATGTTATTCTTGGGCACTGTATTTGTGTGTCAGTCGCGCTACACTGAATTTTGCAGCTGCACCAAAGCCATTATGTGAGCAAAAGAATTACAGCACTTCGGTAAGCTGTCAAAATGGTAGGTTGTTAGCTTTGGCTGTGAAAGTTACGTAATACACTTGAGAGAATTAATTGGTATAGGAACTACTATTGGATTGGCATTGTCTTACGTTTATTAATTACTAGCTGAAAACTCGGCATTGCCCGGGTATTTATTTATTTATTCCTGCCATTTTTCGGGTATATATTCATTTGTAGAAGTGCTGTATGTCTGTAAAATTTCTTGGGAATACAATTTGTAGTAAAGAAGTAATAGATTAAAACTTGGTGCGTGATGGGACGGTTTTCCATTAACGTAACTTTTCATGTGCTCATACATCATGAACTACGTGTCTTACTATATATATGCTTATATACTTTCTACAAAATTTCCTGCGGCTACAATTTGTAGTGTAGAAATTATAAATTGTAATGTCGTACTGAATGCTGTAGTTTTAGTCCATAAACAGCAGAACATCACTGTTTATGTGGTCATATCTCGTGAACTACATGTTGTACTGTGATACAGTTTAGAAGCTACATTCAACTATATGTGTGTATAATGTCTGTAAAATTTCCTGTTGCTACAATTTGTAGTGTTCAAATTATAAATTGTAACATCATACCGAGAGCCGTAGTTTTACTCCATAAACAGCAGAAAAGTAGTAAGCGAGAAACTGTTTTCCTTTCATCATTTTACTATGGTTGCCCATGAGAAAAAGTTTAATAAAGGTTTGAAATTATGTTTTAAGTTTGTTGCAAGTCACTAAGTACTGTCACTCTCATACAGTGTATTTCGAAAGTCTTGCCCCCATTATATGCCATTTTTTGCGATTTCTATTAGTTATGACGTAATATCTTTTGATCCATGTGCCGTATGTGATTCTTAAGCATGTAGCAATTGTTACCTCACGGTAAGGAATGCGTGTACCAAATTTGGTTGAAATCTGCCCAGTGGCTCAGGAGAAAATGAGCAGTATTGTCGCAAAATGCAGCAGTTTGTCGCGCATCACATTGTTTATGACGTCATATCTCGTGAACTATATATCATGTGTGATTCTTACACTTACGGCGACCGTCCTCATGGATGGAAGCTTATGAGTACAAAATTTCATACAGATTGGAATAAAACTGTAGATTTGTATGCAACATATACAAATATACAGACACTCTGCTTTGTATATTAGATTATGTGTAAAGATGAGTTTTGCTTATGTGAGTACTTTTAAGTTTAGTGGAGCAGGCAAATCATTGGAATTAAAGTTAACAAACAATTTTTGACTTGTAGATCACAGACAATGTGGAATATGGTACTGTTGGTTTCAAAACAATTTTTTTTTTCTTTTTCCAAAAGTTTTCACACTGCATACTAACCATTAAAACTGCGGATCTTTCAGTGTTATAAACTATTCTTTTCATCAGCCCATAACCATATTGAAAATGGAATCGATAAGATACGTCACGATATATCGCAAGACTCGTATTAAAATGACAACACTTGCATGCAAAATGTTATACTTGAGTACAGTAGTGCTGTAACATCAGGCCGCAGTTGTTGTTAAGAAGGTTTTCGCAGGGCTTAGTAAGCACAATAAAAACAAATTGTAATGTTCACCTATTTTCTGTGATAACGATTTGCAAATTAAAAACAGCCTTGTTTGCACTTTATTTGTATACTGCTTACTCGTCTCATCATATTTGGTCATTTTCAGAACAATAGTTCTGCTGATGTGTATAAATCAAACTATGAAGTCAAAATATTCAAGCCCTAAGTCTAAGCTTTGTGTATACATCATGATGCCTCAAAATGACAAAACACATTGGCAGTAAGGAAATAAAATATATTCAAGACTTCTTTATTAAATATAGAAAGAAAAATGGGTCACTGGGTAGGGTTTTCATTAAAAAGAAATTTATTGATGTCTCGTATCCCTGATGATACCCTTAAAAGTTCTTTAGGTCCCTTTTTTAACACGTTAGTCCCTTAAGTCCCTATTTATTTTTAGATTTCTGCTATAAACACTGCATTTGCATGTACTTACTAATATACCTTATATTACCAACTAATTCAAATAATGGAAAATAATTTTATTCTATTTTGTTTTACTTTTTATCTCTTTGCAAGACTGAAAGGGTTAAATTCACCACTCATTCAAAATGTTCACCCTATTGTGTCAGATGTCTAATATTTACACTGAAGAGCCAAATAAACTTTTACACCTGCCTAATATCAGTGTGGTTTCTGCGAGCATGCAGAAGTGTTGCAACATTATGTTGCATGGACTCAACTAATGTCTCAGGTAGTGCTGGAGGGAATTGACACTATGGAACCTGCAGGGCTGTCCATAAATTTGTTAGAGTATGAGGCTTGGAGATGCCTTCTGAATAGTATGTTGCAAGGCATCCCATAAATGCTCAATAATTTTCATGACTGGGGAGTATTCCTGAAGCCACGCTATAGCAATTCTGGAGTTTTGGGGTGTTGCTTTGTTCTGCTGAAATTGCCTTAGTCCTTCAGAATGCACAATGGACATGAATGGATGCAGGTGATTAGCCAGGATGTGTCATATCTAGACTTATCAGGGGTCTTTTATCACTCCAACTGCATACATCACACACCATTTCAGAGCCTCCATCCATTTGAACAGTCCCAAGCTGACATGTAGTGTCCATGGATTCAGTAGGTTGTCTCCACATCCATACACGTCCATCCATTCGATACAATTGGAAAAGACTTGTCAGACCAGACAATGTTTCCAGTCATCAACAGTCCAATGTTGGTATTGAAGGGCCCAGGCGAGACATAAATCTTTGTGTTGTTCAGTGCCCAAGGGTATACGAGTGGAACCTTGGCTCCGAAAGCCCATATTGATAATGCTTTGCAAACATTTGCAGATAGCCCAGCATTGAAATCCACAGCAATTTGCTCTTCAGTCATTCTTGCTTACAGTAAAATAACCATGCCACAATCTAATTAAAGGGTCTGGAAGAAAAAGCCAAAAGGCAATAGGTCAACAGGTGAGCATGAAACCCTAAAGAATTTGTAAAAAATCTTTCTGTAGCTTAAATCTAATAATGGAAAGTCCAGGTTGAAATTCAATAATATAATGAGGATAGCTTACAACTCACCACAAAGACATACAACAATCTGCAACAGGCACATAAAAAAGACTCACACATAAGAACACCAACAAACAACTACCTTCCCTTTGAGTGGAAAATTAACAATCAAATCTGTGGCACAGCCATGGGCATGCCCGTTGCACCCCCCCTTTTTTTTTTATATCTGTCACAGCTCGTTGTATGTCTATATGGTAGGTTGTAAACTTTCTCTAGCTTATGTTGATAGCAGTACTACTCTGCTGGTGTGACCTGTATTTGTCAATCCTCCACTGCGGGGAGCACTGAATAGGATAGTAGCTTGCTTTTTGCAGGAATAAAATGTGCTGGACAGAACTTTGGAGGGAACACATCCTGCATGTGTATTCTCCTAAAATACTCATTGCCTAGGGCAAAGAAAGGTTAATGTCTCTTGGATTGTTACTGCAAAGTTCTGTCATAGAGGCTGTCTGGGAAGTATGAATAAATATTTAACTGCTATAGAACGTACACAATTTATTGAAAAGGTCTTTTTTACAAAGTCATTAACTAACTTCTTCCATTTATGCATTGAAGTCTGCAATGCAGTGTACACAAATGTGTGGTGGGTTGCTGTTAACACCTTTTTAATTCCATATTTCAATTGTGGTTTGTCCAAATCATTTTTTATTACACATATCCCCTCAAAAAGAAGCCACATTGTGTAAGATTGCATGATTTGGCAAGTCATTCCTGGTTGCCATGTAAAGAAGTAAATTTTTGAGGAATTTAATAATTAGGATTTTGCTTTGGCCCAAAAGTAATTGTTCCTTTGATATGGTTGCTTTTGTATCTAATGTGGTACCAAACAACATACAGTATACTGAAAGTTAGTTTGAGTGGGGGAATTGGTTCATCTATGCACTCAAATCGAGCATGTGGCAGAGTAGAATGATTTCTTTGTGCTGTGTATTTTTCTTTCTCTTTTCTTAGCTTGTGTATTGTTTAAAAAATGTGTAAAGAGAAGCAGTACTCCACTTTTAGCTTGCTTGGTTATGTTTTAATGCAATTTAAACATTTCAAATGTTTATTGCACCTCTTTGTATGTATAAAAATGTTAGATTTTTCACTGAATTTTATAATGGATAATGACGACTTTAGAAAATTTGTGTGGGGGGGGGGGAGTACTTGTGGCATGTACAAGTAAATGGTGTTTGTAATTTTTAACTAGAAAATGTTCATCAGGTCAGCTTGAGCCTTCACAGTAAAACAATCATTAACTATGTAGTAATACAATTTTCTTTTTTCCAGATTGTGTCAACTCCAGCCCATCTTGATGCAAAGATCCGAGTTGCACAGGGGCTGAGCCGAGAGGGTTGGTCCATCACAAAGAATCTTTTAACTGAGGTCACAATCTTGACATTTGGGTTATTCACATTGGTGCCGGCTATTCAGGAATTTTGCATTTTTGCTGTTGTGGCACTTCTTTCAGATTTCTTCTTGCAGGTAATTAAGTTCTAAGTTTTTTCAAATATCAAAACGTAAATGTTACTTGTTAAATGTTGTTGTGGTCTTCAGTCCAGAGACTGGTTTGATGCAGCTCTCCACCCTACTCAGTCCTGAGCAAGCCTCTTCATTTCCTCATAAGAACGACAACCTACATCCATTTGAATTTGCTTACTATATTCATCTCTTGGTCACCCTCTGCGATTTTTACCCCCACACACTTCCATCTAAAGCTAAATTCACAATTCCTTGATGTCTAAGAATGTGTCTTATCAATTGATCCCTTCTTTTGGTCAAGGTATGCTAGAAATTCCTTTTCTCCCCAATTCTGATCAGTACCTCCTCATTAGTTACACGATCCACCCTCCTAATCTTCAGCATTCTTCTGTAGCACATTTCAAAAGCCTCAATCCTCTTCCTGTCCACACTGTTTATCGTCCATGTTTCACTCCCATACAAGGCAACACTCCACACAAATGCCTTCAGAAAGGACTTCCTTATGTTTAAATTAATATTCAGAGTTAACAAATTTCCCTTTTTCAAAAACGCTTTTCTTCCCATTGCCATTCTGCATTTTATATCCTCTGTACTGTGACCATCATACGTCATTTTACTGTTTAAGTAACAAAACTCATCTACCACCTTTATTGATTTGTTAACTAATCTAATTCCTTCTGCATTGCTGATTTTCTAAGACTGCATTCCATTATCCTTGTTTTGCTCTTGTTAATGTTCATCTTACATGCTACTTTCAACACACTATCCATTCCGTACAGTTGCTCCTCCAGGTCCTTTGCCATCTCCAATAGAATTACAATGTCATCAGCAAAATGCAAGGTTTTTATTTCTTCGCTCTGAACTTTAATTCCTTCTCCAAATTTCTCCTTGCTTTCCTTTGTAGCTTGCTCAATGTACAAATTGAATAACATTGGAGAAAGGCTACAACCCTGTCTTACACTCTTCCCAACCTCTGCATCCCTTCATGCCCTTCAACTCTGATGACTGCTGTCTGGTTTTTGTATAAGCTGTAAATAACGTTACGTTCCCTATATTTTACTCCTGCTGATTTCAAAATTTGAAAGAGTGTATTCCAATCAACATTGTCAAAAGCTTTCTCCAAATCTATAAAAGCTAGAAATGTAGGTCTGCCTTCCCTTAATCTTAGCCGTAAGGTGAGTATTGCCTCCCGCGTTCCTTCATTTTTTATGAATCCAAACTGGTCTTCCCCAAGGTCGGCTTCTACCAGCTTTTCCAGTCTTCTTTAAATAATTTGTTAAAATTTTGCAACCATGACTTATTACACAGATGGTTCTGTATTTTTCACAGCTATCAGCACCTGCTTTCTTTTGAATGGGGATTATAACATTTTTATTAAAGTCTGAGGGTATTTCCTGTGTCTCATCCATATTACGCAACAGGTGAAATAGTTTTGTCATGGATGGCTCTTCCAGAGACTTCAATAGTTCTGAGGGAATGTCATCTACTCCAGGGACCTTGTTTCGACTTCAGTCTTTAAGTGATCTGTCAAATTCTTCTCTCAGTATAGTATCTCCTATTTCATCTTCATCTACATCCACTTCCTTCCCTATGATATTGTCTCTAAGGCGTTTTTTTTTTTTTTTTTTTTTCTTGTAGAGCCCCTCTATATACTTTTTCCACCTTTCAGCTCTCACTTCTTTGCTGAGAACTGGTTTTCCATCTGAGTTTGTTATATTCATTTAGCTGCCAAATGTTTATTTTCTTGTAGGCGGTATCTATTTTCCCCCTATTTATATGTTCTTCTACAGACTTGCATTTGCCTTCTAGTCACTCCTGCTTAGTTATTTTGCACTTTCTGCTAATCTCACTTCTTAGTCGTCTGTACTCCATTTTGCCTGAGTCATTTACTGCATACTTTTTTTTATTTTCTCCTTTCATCAGTTAAATTTAATATTTCCTGTGATATCCATGGATTTTTGTACATCTTGCCTTTCTACCTATTGTGTCTTCTGCAGCCTTCACTATTTGATCTCTCAATGCTACCCATTCTTCTTCTTCTTCTACTGTTTTATTTCCCCTGTTTATGTCAATTGTTGGCTAAATATCCCTCTAAAATTCTCAAGAACTTCAGGCTCCTTCAATTTATCCTGGTCCCATCTCCTTATTTTCCTACCTTCTTGCAGTTTTTTTCAATTTCAGCCTACAGTTCATGACCAACAAGATATGGTCAGAGTCTACATCTGCCCCTGGGTATGTCTTATAGTTTAAAACCTGGTTCCGAAATCTATATCTTACAATTATAAAATTCTTCCATGTAAACAACCTTCATTCGTGATCCTTAAACCAGGTGTATGCATTCTTGATATCTTACTAGGACACATCACACATGCAAGTTACGTGTATCATATTGATTACTTTATGTATAGTAGTCTGATAGTATTTATCATGATCCCATTTAATAATGGCCATATTCTACCCGATGCACTAATGTAATAGGAGGACATTTCAACAGAGCTTCAAATGAAGCTGTGCAATTAAGACACTTTTGCCAAGTATTTGTCACAAAATATATGACACTCGTACCTCTTTCAATTTTATCATCATTTCTTGTATAAAAGTAGTAATAGATGGGGAAACTAAATGTAGATCTATATTAGTATTTTACAATGAATAAGTAAATATAGATATAAATCAATAAGCTCTGACTGACTGACTCACTGACTAACTGATCATGCCCAGCCCAAACCACTAAAGATAGAAACTTGAAATTTGTAGAGCGTGTTGATCATACTCTGTAGGCGTCATTTAAGAAGCGATTTTTCGATAGCCGTCAATAAGGGTGTGAAATAGGGGATGAAATGTTTTTGAAAATACGTTGCTATTTAGGCAGTTTTGAAGCTAGAACTACAAAATTTCGTATTTTAATTCAGGGTTCGAATTTAAAAGACACTTGTTTTGGCATTTTTTGAAATTCAACCAATAAGGGGGTAAAATGGAGGACGCAAAAATTTTATTTTCAAAAATATGTTGCTATTAACTCAAAGTTCAAGCTATAACTACGGAACTTAGGATATGGACTCTTGATCAGGATTAAAAAGACGAGAATTTCGGTATTTTTGGAAATTCAACCATCAAGGGGGTTAAACTATGGCGATGTTTTTCAGAAATCTTTTGCTATTAAGGCAATTTTGAAGCTACAACCACATAAATTGGTATATGTTGAAAATACATTGCTACTAAGCCAATTTTGAACCCAGAATTACAAAAAATGATATTTACACACTTCGTTGTGGTATTTTTCAAAATTCAACTATTAAGGGGTGCCATAGAGGGTTACAAGTAGTAAAATCAAATGTTCGAAAGTTTGTAAATCTTGAGAGTCTTAACTACAGGGTCACCAGTCCCTAAGGCTTACAAACTAATGAAACTAACTTATGCTAAAGACAACACAAACACCCATGCCCAAGGGGCGAATAGAAACTCCGACGGTGAACAGCACTGCGCACCGTACAGTGGCGCCTCAATAAGCATCGTCATTCTGCCGCGGCTACAAGTAGTATCACAACATTTCATTATGATAGTACTTAAGCTGTATCTATGAAAATTTATTTTAAAGGGGAGAAACAACTGGTGCAGACCAACCAGCCTACACATGGAAAGCAGCAGGCGTTAAGCTAGTTAAAAATGAAATAAAATTATAAGAATGTCTTGTAACTTCATGTAAAGATACTTTTCATTATACTGATAATATAGTAAGGACAGTTTACAACTCACCGCAAAGACATGGTGACGAGCTGCGACAGGCACATACAGAAGACACACACATACAACACTTACAGCTATGGGCCATGGCCTTCTTCAGAAAATAGAACACTCACGAAATCACAGAGGCACACAACACAGTCATACAACCATTACCTCCGGCTGCCTCACTTCGAATCACGCACTGCAGTGAATCGGGGTCGGGGGGAGGGGAGGGGAGAGGGGATAGGAAGGTTACGTCAGGGTGGTGGGGATGGGTTAGATGGGAATAACGAGATGCAGCTTAGGAATGGAGTGGAGAGGCAGGTTACGGGAGAAAATAAAATAAAATAAAGTAAAATAAAATAAAATAAATATATATACAAAATACGTGCACACTGCATGTACACAAGACCGCATTCACACACAGCATGCACAAACAGTTCAGAAAAGCTGGTGGTGGATGGGAGAATCCAGATGGCCAGGGTTGTGAAGCAACCATTGAAATCAAGCATGTGCTCCGCTGCATGGTGTGCCACAGGGTGGTCCACCTTGTTTTTGGCCTCAGTTTGGCAGTGGCCATTCATCCTAATGGATAGCTTGTTGGTGGTCATGCCAGTATAGAAAGCTGTACAGTGTTTGCAGCACGGTTGGTAAATTACATGGCTGCTTTCACAGTTGGCTCGGCCTCTGATAGGGTAGGATAAGCCTGTGACAGGACTGGAATAGGAAGTGCTGGGTGGGTGGGTTGGACAGGTCTTGCAGCGGGGTCTTCCACAAGGATATGATCCTTGTGGCAGTGAGCTGGGTTTCGGGGTGGCATAAGGATGAACTAGGATGTTGTGAAGGTTGTGGGTGTTTGTGGGCGAATTTACGAACTTTTGCGTGCCTGGTGCGTATTTTGCGTGTTGAGGAACCTCTTCCCAGGCCTAATGTCATCATAATCCACTGTCTCTCCCATCATTCATTTTCCACTTTCCCTGCACCATCCCTGTCCCAATGAACCCCTGCTCCTTCTGTCTGTACAAGTTCAGGAAAGTATCCCTTTCCCTGGCCAAAACCCAATCCCACATCCTATTCCTAAAATGCTGCCTAAGTCATGGTATCCCTCCCAATGGTCTAACCTTAAAAATTCCATTGTCTGGATCCCACCCCTCCTTCCACAATGACCTGCATTTTTTCAGATTCAATCCTTATCCCTCACGAATCTAGTCCTACAAAATCACCTCTCCATGGCTCATAAATCCCTTAACTACCTTCTCTCCCTTCGTAAGATATTACTATTGTGTGACCAAAACTACCTACATCCCATCTCCCAGGTCGAATCCTTTGCTCTCCAATCACCACCTCCACAAACTGTCCAGCCTGCTGACATCGTATTGCCGCCTTGGAGCACCTATATCCAATCCTTATCCGACCCACAGTGTTCCTCTTCGTGAACCCCTCATAGCTCCCAGACCATGCTTAGCTGACCTCTTGAACCTACCTCATCCCTCCAAACTCCCTACCACCACTCCACAACATCCAGTACCAAAACAACCCCAGAACACTGTTATCAACCTATCCACAAAAAACCTAAACCCTACTGAAGTTTCCGTTTTATCCTAAGGTCTTACCTTTAGTCCTACACCCCAGTTCAGTCATGTTGGTCTTGTCAAAGACCTACTCTCCTTTTCCTGATCCCTACGATGGAAACACTACTTTGCCACCAATCCATCTGACCACAACCTACCAAATCCCAATATTGAGCCCTGCCTGTCCCAATTCATAAAACCATCCAACAAAGATCCCCCTGCACTCCCACCTACCCACCCTCTGGTTACCCTCCAAGAGTTTCTCACCTCCAACTTGTTCTCACCATCCTTTCCCAAGTCCCTTCCCAAGAACTCAAATGTTTCAGCAGAAGAAAGAAGAGCCATCCAAAACCTTAAAACTAATCCTGACATAATCATCCTCCCTGCAGATAAAGGTTCCACCACTGTAGTTATGGATCACAGTGACTACCTGGCAGAAGGGCTCCACCAACTCTCTGACTCCTCCACCTACAAGTTGTGCCAGATTGACCCCATCCCCAAAGTCCAACAAGATCACCAATCCCTACTAAAATCCTATGGCCCCTCCCAGAAACTCTCCCGTGAGAACGACCTATTAACCAGTAGTCAACACGGATTCAGAAAGTATCACTCTTGCGAAACACAGTTTGCCCTTTATACACATGAAGTGTTAAGTGCCATCGACAAGGGATCTCAAATCGATTCCATATTTCTGGATTTCAGGAAGGCTTTTGACACTGTACCCCACAAGCGGCTTCTTATGAAATTGCGTGCTTATGGAATATCTCCCCAATTGTGCGGTTGGATTCACGATTTCCTATCAGAAAGAACACAGTTCGTTGTAATTGACGGTAAGTCATCGAGTAAAACAGAAGTGATATCTGGCGTTCCACAGGGAAGCGTTATAAGTCCCCTACTCTTCCTTGTATTTATAAATGATTTAGGAGACAATCTGAATAGCTCCCTTAGACTGATCGCGGATGATGCTGTTGTTTATCGGTTAGTGAAGTCAATTGAGGATCAAAAGCAACTGCAAAGCGATTTAGACAAAATTTCTGCGTGGTGTGAAAATTGGCAATTGACACTAAATAAAGAAAAGTGTGAAGTAATACACATGACCACTAAAAGAAATCCGCTGAACTTCGATTACGCAATAAATCAGTCAAACCTTAAGGTCGTAGATTCTACCAAATACCTAGGAGTTACAATTACGAACCACCTTGACTGGAGAGAACACACAGAAAATTGGGGAAGGCGAACCAAAGGTTACGTTTCATCGGCAGAACGCTTCGAAGATGCACCAGCTCCACCAAAGAGACTGTCTACATCACACTTGTGCGTCCTCTCCTGGAGTACTGTTGCCCCTTGTGGGACCCTCACCAGGTGGAACTGATGGAAGACATTGAGAAGGTTAAGAGAATGGCAGCTCGTTTTGTTTTATCACGTTACGGGGGGGGGGGGGGGGAGGAAAGTGTCACGGAAATGTTGCACGAATTGGGGCGGAAATCATTAAAAGAAAGATGTTATTCATTGCGGCGTGATCTGTTTGCGAAGTTTCAATCACCGACTTTTAGTTCTGAATGTGAAAATATTTTGCTAGCACCCACCTACTTAGGGAGCCATACCATCCCAATAAAATAAGAGAAATCAGATCGAAAATGGAACAATTTAGGTGTTCTTTCTTCCCGCGCGCTATTAGAGAATGGAATGGTAGAGAAAAGTTATGAAAGTAGTTAATGAATCCTCTGCCAGGCACTTGAATGTGATTTGCAGAATATCTATGTACATGTAAATGTAGAATCCATCTCCCTCCTCACCACAGCAGCACCCAGCACACCCACATTCTACATGCTCCCCAAAATCCACAAACCTAATAATCCTGGACGCCCTATTGTGGCTGGTTACTGTGCTCCTACCAAATGAATTTCAGCCCTAGTTGACCAACACCTCCAACCAATTGTCCACATCTATCTTCCCACATCAAGGATACCAACCACTTCCTTCACAGACTCTCCACCATTCCCACCCCTTTGCCTCCTGGATCCTTACTTGTCACAGTGGATGCCACCTCCCTATACACCAACATCCTGCTCTGGAACACTACCTCTCCCAATGTCCCTCTCAACTCAAGCCTGATACCTCATTCCTCATAACCCTCACCAATTTCATCCTACTTAACAATTACTTTGCCTTTGAGGGGAAAGTTTACCATCAAATCCAAGGCACAACCATGGGCACCCGCCTGGCACCCTCCTATGCCAACCTGTTTATGGGCCGTCTGGAGGAATCCTTTCTAGCATCCCAAAACCTCAAACCTCTGGCCCGGTTCAGGTTCATTGATGATATTTTCATGATCTGGACTCAGGGCCAGGACACCCTATACTCCTTTCTTCAGAACCTCAATTCCTTCTCTCCCATCCACTTCACCTGGTCTTCCTCAACCTACCATGCCACATGCCTGGATGTCGACCCACCTCACTGATGGCTTCAGCTACACTTCCGTACATATTAAACCTACCAACCACCAACAGTACCTACACGTTGACAGTTGCCATCCCTTCCATATCAAAGAATCCCTCCCTTACAGCCTGGCTACCCATGGACGGCATATCTGCAGTGACAAGAACTTCTTTTTTCTGAATACGCTGCAGGTCTCAAAAAGGCCTTCACAGACAGAAACTATCCCACAGACATAGTCCGCAAACAGATCTCCTGTGCCATATCCTCACACACCCCAAATCCTCCTCCTAACATCAGTAACCATCCACAAAAGAGCACTCCCTTGTCACCCAGTACTACCCTGGTCTCGAACAACTAAATTCCATCCTTCACCAAGGTTTTGATTTTATATCCTCATGCCCAGAACTGAGAGACATCCTGCCCAAGATCCTTCTCACCCCTCCTAAAGTGTTGTTCCGTCGCCCTCCCAACCTCCACAACATCCTAGTTCATCCTTACGCAACCCCGAAACCCAGCTCACTGCCACAGGGATCATATCCTTGTGGAAGACCCTGCTGCAAGACCTGTCCAATCCACCCACCCAGCACTTCCTATTCCAGTCCTGTCACAGGCTTATCCTACCCTATCAGAGGCCGAGCCAACTGTGAAAGCAGCCATGTAATTTACCAACCGTGCTGCAAACACTGTACAGCTTTCTATACTGGCATGACCACCAACCAGCTACCCATTAGTATGTATGGCCACCGCCAAACTGTGGCCAAAAACAAAGTGGACCACCCTGTGGCACAGCATGCAGCGGAGCACATGCTTGATTTCAATGGTTGCTTCACAACCCTGGCCATCTGGATCCTCCCATCCACCACCAGCTTTTCTGAATTGCACAGATGGGACTTATCCCTACAATACATTCTCCGATTCCGAAATCAACCAGTCCTCAACCTATGATAACTTCCCTATATTTTTCTCTCCAGACCTTACAGTTTCTACCTCTCTATCCCAAACCTCTTTTATTTTGAGTGGTGTGTGAATGTGCGATCGTGTGTGTGTGTGTGTGTGTGTGTGTGTGTGTGTGTGTGTGTGTGGTCTTGTGTACTTGCAGTGTGCACGCATTTTGTATATATATTTACTTTATTTTATTTTCTCCCGTCACCCGCCTCCCCACTCCATTCCTAAAATGCTTCTCGTTATTCCCATCTAACCCATCCCCACCACCGTGACGTAACCTTCCTATCCCCTCTCCCCTCCCCCCTCCCTTCCCGTCCCCGATTCACTGCAGAGTGTGATCCGAAGTGTGGCAGCCGGAGGTGATGGTTGTATGACTGTGTTGTGTGCCTGTGTGATTGCGTGAGTATTCTATTTTCTGAAGAGGGTCATGGCCGATAGCTGAAAGTGTTGTCTCTGTGTGTCTTTTGTATGTGCCTGTCGCAGCTCGTCGCCATGTCTTTGCGGTGAGTTGTAAACTGTCCTTACTATATTATTAATTCCAACCTGGACTTTCCATTATTATATTTCATTATACTGACACATTTAACATCATTATGAAATGTCTTATTCATGTTCTGTGGAGCTAGTATTAATCTATTATTACTCATAGTTACATTCTGCCAACATATTGTCCCATAATTTGTTCAAAGTGAATCTGTTATGATGATTATTGTTGCACTGTTTCCACAAAGGACACAAGGTGAAAGTGTCTGCTATTAAAGTATCATTTGAAGCCATTTTCTCAATAGGTAGTACAATAGCAACAAAATCACTAACAACAGTACCAAGCACAACAGTTGGCGTCGCAGCAGCGGTTGAGAGCTGCCGCAGTTGCCTGACCACACCCTTAGTTGGCTGACCACTTTGGTTTCCACAAATGTGATTCTGTCCACGCCACTCTCTGTTGCTGTGCTCACAGCGCCACTGTAGCTGCGCACACTGCCGAACACTGGTTTATTTGCCAGCACAGCCCCGCTTGCAGCACTGTGGCACTCTTCTCTTATTGCACCAAGCCACTCCACTATAACTGCACCCTAGAAAGTATTTTAAAATAATGATTATAAAAAATCAACACATGTTGTAGTTGAGATGTGGTCACTTCCCTGAACTCTTCAGTAAACACTAACACATTGTATATACAGACAGCAATATTCAGATTACTTGTTTGAAACATCACCACCTAAAGAAATAAACCGTACTTAAATGGAAAGAGGAAGGGAGGGCATTTATAGTAATCAAAAACATTGCAGATTATATACTCTCAAATTCAGAAGTAAGCCTATACAATAAATTGCAAGATAAAATTAATAAAAAAAAATTACAGGCATGAAATTTTAGTTGCGAATACACTGTCAAAGGCTCTCAGTTAAAGTGAACATGCTGTCTGTGATCTGCTTTACTTGAGATAACAGTTCAAAGGAGGCTATCTAGAACAACAGAATAAATTAATTACTACAAGAAATTTTAAAATGTTAAATTAACTAGAACTTCTTTAAATAAAAACAAATCCGAATTTGGGACAAGATCAGACATTAACCCCGACCCCAGATAAACTTCAAAAGATGAAGACGATAATCAATCTGGGAGTACAGTTGGGCAGAAATTTACAACAGATTCATTATAAAATGGGTGAATTGAAAAATTATTTTAAATGATTGAAATAACTGTCAGACAAATCACATTTACAGATTTCAGTACATCAGAATACTGTACTTTAAACCAATCATATAAATACAGCTACATGTGAGTAGCTACGATTTCACAGGTATCAAAAAGAGTATTGTCAGTTAAAATACAAACACTGCCCAAATGGCTTAATGAATTATCAAGGCAGTACGTCTCATAAAACTAAGATTTCAGATTCAGTATAGTGGGACAAGCACCACCACAAAATGTTTCTGTAACACTACTGATGCTCTTCATACTCTAAACTGAATCACTCCATAGTCTCCACAAAATGTACAGCTTGCCTAGTTCAAAGAAACATTTAGCACTTCTTTCTGCCAACCCGGCCACAATCCTCCAAACTCCTCTTGTCAGACAGTTTACTCCACCCCAGACCATGGCCTGTACCATCCGGTCTGATTCGAAGTCTAGTGTCACAAAGACCATGTGGCACCATTCTCCCCAACATGTCAGATGGGAGGAAAGTCTTCCTCATTTCACAGCATTCACAACACCGAACCGACAGCAAGATGTCACCACATTCTCTACCAACTGAATCCATGTATCAAACACCAACTGTCAATGCCCGCCTTGAATAAAGCAGAAATACCATGTCTAGTGCCATCAGGCACAATCCCTGCAATTTACTGCTGACTGGCTCAGTAGTAATGCTTGTATGAGTAAAAATACTCACTCAACATATTGTCAGTAGATGAATTAAGAAGGCAAAAAGTATGTGGTATGCAAAAAGAATTGCAAACTCTCAGGATAAAATTAATACCATCTGTTCATTCGGGAAGGAAGTGTCTGGTCGGCAGTGCATAGTAGAAATGTTTCTGTTACTGACAAGTTAGATATATGTGCTGTATTCAGTAATCACTTTCTGAATGTAGTAGGCGAACTAAATCCTAGTATCTACAGGTACTCATACAACATTTTTAGAAAATTCCTTTCCGAGGCTGTTACCTGAAATGGTCTTCCATGATACTTCCATAGGGGAGATAGAGACAATAATTAAATCACTGAAGACTAAGGACTCTTGTGGATATGATGGGGTATCCAGCAGAATTCTAAAGTACTGTTCTCCATATGTTAGCCCAGTACTAAGCCATATTTGTAATTTTTCCTTTCAGAATGGTCAGTTTCCTGACAGATTAAAGTACTCAGTAGTGAAACCACTTCATAAAAAAGGAGAAATGGATAATGTATACAACTATAGACCTATTTCTATGCCATTAGTTTTTTCTAAAGTTATTGGAAAGGCTGTACATTCAAGATTAACTGATCATTTCAGTTCACATAATTTGTTGTCAAACATACAGTTTGGTTTTAGAAGTGGTTTAACGACTGAAAATGCTATATTTTCGTTCCTCTGTGAAGCACTTGACAGGTTAAATAGAAGGCTACGGACATTAGGCGTCTTCTTTGATTTAACAAAGGCATTTGATTTTGTTGATCACAAAATATTGTTGCAAAAGTTGGAACATTATGGAATATAAGGAGTAGCTGACAACTGGTTCACATCTTTCTTTAATAATAGACAACAAAAGGTTATTCTCTGCAGTGTTGAAAATGGCTATGACGTACAATCGCAATGGGGCACAGTTAAGTGTGGGGTGCCCCAAGGTTCTGTTTTGGGACCATTGCTGTTTCTTATTTATATAAATGATATGCCTTCCAGTATAACAGGTAATTGTAAAATATTTTTGTTTGCTGATTATGTTGTTCGTAATATTGACACAGTGTCAAATAATGAAGTTCAAGACAAGTAGATAACAAGTTGATGTTAAATCACAGTAAAACTCAGTTTTTACAATTTCTAACACACAATTTGACGAAAGCTGACATTTTGATTACACATAATGGGCATATAAGTGAGAATGAACAGTTTAAATTTCTAGGTGTTCAGATAGACAGTAAGCTGTCATGGAAAGCCCATGTTCAGGAGCTTGTTCCAAAACTAAATTCTGCTTAATAAAGCAGAAAGGTAAATGTACCATTAGAACAATATCTGAAATAAAGTGATTTGCCAAAACGAAAAGTAGTGTACTACACTTACTTTCACTCAACTACGACATACGGCGTTATTTTTTGGAGTAACTTGACTGAAACAAAAAGGATATTTTTGGCTCAGAAACGGGCGGTTCGAGCAATATGTGGTGTAAGTTCACAAACTTCATGTCTACCCCTTTTCAGTAGTCTGGGAGTTTTGACACTAGTGTCACAATAAATTTTTCCTTTAATGTTGTTTGTTGTTAATAATATCAGCTTATTCCCATGAGTTAGTAGCTTTCACTCGGTGAATACTAGACAGAAGTCAAATCTACATTTGCATCACACCACCTTGAGACTTGTACAGAAAGGTGTGCAGTGTTCTGCAGCATCCATTTTCAATAAGCTGCCACAAGAACTAAAGAATCTTAGCACTAACCCACACGCTTTCAAATCTAAATTGAAGAGTTATGGCTCACTCCTTTTATTCTGTCGAGGAACTCCTAGAAAAATTAAGCAATTAAGCTAATTCATTTTTTTTCTTTCTTTATTGATTCTTTTCACTTAGTCTTAAGAGTGTCGTGTGCATAGGACTACTTAATAATTGTATGTTATCATTCTTGTGTTAAACTTCATGTATTGACTTGTACCATGACCATGGAGTCTTACTCCTCAATTAGGTACTGCGGAACAGAAAACCATATAATAATAATAATCTCAACACACACACACACACACACACACGGACTGGCTGGAGGGAGGGGTTGGGAGAATTGCTATGAGTAATGTGGTGGAAGGTTGAGTCATCCCAGGGTTGGTGAGATTAGTGAACAGAAAAAGTAACTAACAGCAACAGTTTGCCAAAAAAAGTCTCCAGCAAATCAGCATAGCAAATTGAAGGTTGTGCCATACCATGTAGCATTGAGACAATTTTATATCCAGTCTTGTCTTGTTTTGTCACATAAGAATGTAATACTTCTAAATAGAATGGAATTATTAACCAAATAAGTAAGCATTTCAAATTTTGTTGAAATACTTGCCATCACCAGATGCTCTCAAAAGGTGTTTTAGATACACAAATTGCTGATGTATCTATCAATATCAAAGTAATGCATCACTTATATAATTATTAAAACTGACAATCAACCTGAAATTTGTACTTTCACCAAGTACATTAGAAAACAAGATTAAGTATGAAGGTTTTTGTGGTCCAAACTGGTTTGATGCAGCTCTCTATGTTACCTTATCCTCTGCAAGGCTCTTCATTTCTGTATGAGAACGGCAACCTACATCCTTTCGAACCTCCTTAATGTATTCGTCTCTATTGCCCTCTGGGGTTTTTAACCCTCATATTTAACTCAAATATAAATTGATGATTAATTGGAGTCTCAGTGTGTGTCCCACCAGTAGCGTTTTTTCAAGTCAGAATATGCTAAGAATTTTTCTTACCAATTGTGTTCAGAACCACCTCATCAGTTAAGTGATCTACTCTTCAGTTTTCATCATTAATACCACATTTCAAAAGCACAGTATCTTTTTGTCTGAAATCTATTATCAATGTTTCTCTTCCATACTGTGCTACATTTCAGACTAATCAGTTGTGCCACAATCTTTTCCTCCAATCCTGGCTTCCCTTCTGAATCTTCCAATCTCAGCACCTGCCCCACCAAGAACCTATCACAACCATCACCACATGCAAACATCACTTAATACCAACACCAATTCGAATTCAATCCTTAACCTCTCATCCAATTCCCTCTCTATGCCAGAGATGTCTGTCCTTTGGAAAGCATTAACCTTCTGCCCCACACCTAAATTCAGCCACATTGCCCTGCTCAAGGATCTCCTCTCATTGTCCCATAACTCCAGCTAGAAATATCAATTAGCCATCCATTCATAACCCTTGGGCAACAGAGCCACTGTTGAACCCGGCCTTGAACAGCTCCAACCACCTTCCCAAAGGGATCCTCCTGGTCTTCCCCAAAATCATCCTTTGCAGGCAATTCTGGAATTCCTCACATCCAGCAGTGCCTCCCAGTCCATTCTGATCAACATATCAACTATTCCCAATATAGCTCAGCTGAATGCCATGCCTTCTGACGGCTGAAAGCTGACTGCTCCATTGTAATTCTTCCGGTGGACAAGGGCTCCACATCAATGGTAGTTGATTGAGGGGAGAATGTGACAAATGGGATGCATCAGCTGTCTGACACCTCTACCTACAAACCAGATCCTCATGACTCCATTCCCTCAACCCAGGTTGAAGTACAGAAAATCCTAAAAACCATAAGTCCCTTACAAGATCTCATAGAACTTCTCTCTCCATCTGAACAATGCACCTCGACCTTCTACCTACTCCCTAAAATCCCTAAATGGACCATCCACACCAACATCCCAAACACCCTTGGTCTTCCCATTGTAGCAGGCTTCAAAGCCCCAACAGAATGTCTCAGCTCTGGTAGACCAACACTTCCAACCTATAACCTGCAGGCTCCCGTCCTACATTAAAAGACATCAGCTACTTTCTTGAACATATCAAATCCATCCCTATGCCCCTCCCAAATGAATACTTCCTTGTTATCATAGATGCCACACCCCTCTACACAAAAATCCCCCACACCAACATCCCCAACACCCTTGGTCTTTCAGTCCTAGAACACTCTCTTTCCCAACACCTACCTGAAAAATCCCATAAACTTCATTCCTTGATACACTTGCTAATTTCACCTTTGAGGACCAGACCTACAAACAAATTAGGGGGACAGCTATGGGAACCAGGATGGCCCCTTCCTATGCCAACCTCTTCATGGGTTGCACGGAAGAGACATTCCTTAAGATGTAGCAGTTGCACCACCATGGTTGGAAGTGAGACAGAAAGGGAGGTGGCTGCTGCTATTGAAGTGCCTCAAAGTGTAATTTCCAGGACCTGGTCGTGATTTCAGACAACTGGAACTTAAAAGAAGGCAAGGGCTAGGTCATCCATGGATAACATCAGCAAGAGGTGACCATTATCTCTGGTTAACAGCCCTTTGAGGCAGGAGGCTCAATGCAACTCAGCTGCAGCACACCCTGCAGGAAGCAACAGGATGTGCACCATCAACACAAACAGTCCTAAATCACTTTAGGAATATAGCCTCTACACACAGATCCTATGGTGTGTGTTCTATTAGAAAAAGATACAATTTAGCTCACAGAAACTGGGCAGAAGAACATCAGAATTGGAGTTGTAAAAAGTGGTGCTGGGTTCTGTTCACAGATGAGTCAAGATTTTAGAGCCAGACAATCATCGTTCGCTCATCTGGAGAGAACACGGAACTCTGAACAGTCCTGCTTATATACAGGAAACATCACCATATCATGGTGGTGGATAAATGGTGAGGGCAGGAGTCAGTATTGGCAGATGTACCCTCTTTGTCATTCAGAAAGCACTTTTTCAACCTTTTGTTGTGCCATATGGAGTTGGGTTCCTTCTGGTGGACAATAACGCTTGTCCCCACAGAGCTGTTCTGGTGGACAACACGCTTGAAACTGAGGTAATTGAACGAATGGATTAGCCAGCTTTTTCACCGGACTTAAACCTGATTGAGCGTGTCTGACGCATTGCAGTCAGACCAGCACCTCCCCCAATGGTTGCAGATCTGGATATTGTACCCATGGAAGAATGACCAAGTGTCCCTCAAGAGCTGATTGATAACCTCATGCTGTACACCCCACACAGGTGTGCAATTGTACTGGCTTTAGTGATCACAAAGGGGCAGCAAAAAATGACTTTTTTACTATAATGGTAGTCCCACGGTGTCTCACTCCTTAACCATCATGTAAATCTAAAGTAAAGAGTTGAGACATCAAAATATCTTAGCATATCACACAAATTACAATTGTAACTAATATATGAATAAAATATATTACCATATGTATTTTGTGTATGATATCTTACCTGATTTTCCAATTGTTCTGAGCAGTGTATTTCAGTGATGGTGAAGTTCAATTTTGCCTTCATAGAATTTTATTTATACTTCAAATACAGGAGCATTTGTGTGTTTTATTGAATTTTTCTGTTTTACTCATATCATATTAGAGTTAAGCTTTAAAATTATGTATAATAAATATTTAAAAAATTAAGTAGATGCTAATGTACATTACAGTTGCAACAAATGCGACACAACAGCTTTTTCTCTCTTTACAGGTTGTATTTTTTTCAACTGTGTTGGCTGCCGATATTCGTCGTGCAGACTTGAGTGGATTAGACGGTTCAGCAGGCATGTCAGTTGTTAGCAGTACCCCATACACAGCAGCAGTTGCACGTTCTTCTTTTCTGTCTACTGATGTTGGTGACGGTGAAGTAAGTCGTCGAAGTGGTTTACATCGCTCTCGTTCACATCCCCGTTTAGAATCAACTTCAACAAACTACCCTGCAAGCATTGTGGCTCCACCATTGGGAAGAACGTACAATTCTGCTGCTGTCCTTGTGAGTACATTTTTTGCTCATAACCTGTATGTTAATTAGAAATTTATTTTAATAAGGTAAGTACAACAGCTTTTGAAAATTTTACTTTTATATGCTGAAGTCTTGTGTACATCAATCTTAAATTTAATAATGGAAAGTCCAGGTTGGAATTCCCCAAAATCCACACACCTAATAATCCTGGACACCCAATTTTGGCTGATTACTGTGCTCCTAGCGAAAGAATTTCAGCCCTTGTTGACCTGTCCAAAACCTATCTTCCCATATCAAGGATACCAACCACTTCCTTCACCAACTCTCCACCATTGCCATCTTGATCCTTTCTTGTCAAAGTGAATGCCACCTCCTTATACACCAACAACCCACATGCCCATGGCCTTGCCACTCTGGAACACTACCTCTCCCAACGTCCCTCTGAACTCAGGCCTGATACCTCATTCCTCATAACCCTCGCCAACTTCATTCCTAACTAACAACTACTTTTCCTTTGAGGGGAAAGTTTACCATCAAATCCATGGCACAGCCATGGGCACCCGTATGGCACCTTCCTATGCCAACCTGTTTATGGGCCATCTGGAGGAATCCTTCCTAGCATCCCAAAACTGCAAACCTTTGGCCTGGTTCAGGTTTATTGATGATATTATCATGATCTGGACTCAGGGCCAGGACACCCTGTCATCCTTCCTTCAGAACCTTAACACCTTCTCCCCTATCCACTTCACCTGGTCTTCCTAAACTAACCATGCCACATTCCTGGATGTCACCTCCACCTCACTGATGGCTCCATCTACACTTCCATCCATATTAAACCTACCAACCACCAACAGTACTTACACGTTGACAGTTGCCATCCTTTACAGCCTGGCTATCCGTGGACGGCATATCTGCAGTGACAAGAACTTCTTTTTTCTGAATATGTTGAGGGTCTCACAAAGGTCTTCACAGACAGAAACTACCCCATAGACCTAGTCCGCTAACAGATCTCCCGGGCCGTTTCCTCACACATCCCAAATCCTCCCTCTAACACCAGTAACCATCCACAAAAGTGCGCTCCTCTTGTCACCCAGTACTATCCTGAACTCGAACAACTAAATTGCATCCTTCGCCAAGGTTTTGATTTTCTATCCTCGTGCCCAGAAATGAGAGACATCCTGCTCAAGATCCTTCCCACCCCTCCTACAGTGGTATTCCGTTGCCCTCCCAACCTCCACAACATCCCAGTTCATCCCTTTGCCACCCCGAAACCCAGACCACTGCCACAGGGATCATATCCTTGTGGAAGACCCTGCTGCAAGACCTGTCCAATCCACCCCTCCAACACTTCCCATTTCAGTCCTGTCACGGGCTTATCCTACCCTATCAGAGGCCAAGCCACCTGTGAAAGCAGCCATGTAATTTACCAACCATGCTGCAATCACTGTGGAGCTTTCTATATTGGCAAGACCGTTAACCAGCTGTCCATTAGGATGAATGGCCACCGCTAAACTGTGGCCAAAAATAAGGTGGACCACCCTGTGGCACAGCATGCAGCGGTGCATATGCTTGATTTCAATAGCTGCTTCACGACCTGGGCCTTCTGGACCCTACCATCCACCACCAGCTTTTCTGAACTGCACAGATGGGAGTTATCCCTACAGTACGTTCTCCGACCCCAAAATCAACCAGGCCTCAACCCACAAAAACTTCCCTGTTTTCCATACCTTACAGTTCCTACCTCTATCCTAAACCTCTCCTATTTTGGGTGGAGCGCGCGCATGCGTGCGTGTGTGCGTGTGTGCGCGTGTGCGCGCGCGTGCGTGCGCCCGCCCTTGCGGGTATGCGGTCATGTGTACGTGCGTTTTATTTTATTTTTATATTTATTATTATTTATTTATTTATTTAAAGCTATATTTCATTTGTTTATTTTATTTTCTTTTTCTACCCTCACTCACCTCCCCACTCCGTTCCTAAGCTGCATCTCATTATTCCCATCTAGGTTGTGCTGTACCCACCCCCGCCACCATGACACAACCTTTCTATCCCCTCCCCGATTTACATGCCTACATGCCGCAGAGCATGATTCGAAGTGCAGCAGCTGGAGGTGATGGTTGTATGACTGTGTTGTGTGCCTGTGTGATTGAGTGAATGTTCTATTTTCTGAAGAAGGCCATGGCCGATAGCTGAAAGAGTTTTGTGTGTGTGTGTGTGTGTGTGTGTGTGTGTGTGTGTGTGTGTGTGTGTGTGTGTGTGTGTGTCTTTTGTATGTGCCTGTCACAGCTCGTTGCCACGTCTTTGTAGTGAGTTGTGAACTATCAATCTTAAATTTTATTCGGCCGGCCGCGGTGGCCGAGGAGACTGAGGCGTTCCAGTCACGGTCTGCACGGCCACTACGGTCGGGGGTTCGAATCCCCCCTCGGGCATGGATATTTGTGCTGTCTTTAGTATAAGGTAGTTGATAAGTAGTTTGTAAGTTTAGGGACTGATGACCCCGTAGTTAAGTCCCATAAGCTTAACAAACATTTGAACATTTGAAATTTTATTTGGAACCTAAAATAATAATTTATTAATTGTTGTTCATACTGTTTTACTGCATAAAGGCTTTGTGCTTGACTTTATACAAGCCAATCAATCCTTGTAGAAGTGTATCTCTTAAATTCCTGTTTACATATAAATCAAAATTTTCTTAATATTCTGCATCTTTGGATTTACATTCATCCCTTTTATGTTCTTTGTATCTTTATCATGTCTGTCTCAACAATGTGAAAATGATAGATTGCAACTCATCACATAGATATATTAAGTGCATCCGCACTATACGAAAAATTCTGTGACATATTAGTCACCTATTGGATTAAGTATTTTATCAGGTGTAGATAACAAAACTCTCCCTATTCATATGTGTAGAAGTCTCTCTCTCTCTCTCTCTCTCTCTCTCTCTCTCTCTCTCTCTCTCTCTCTCTGACACACACACACACACACACACACACAAAGAGTCTTTGTTATCTTTTAGTGCTAAGGCCTGACTTAATTTTTCTGAGAAAATCAATGGTCATTGTTGGGAAGATGATACAGGGTACAGAAGAGTTGTAGGGTGGGGTTGGATGGATATCAAGTTCAGGGAAGGATGGTAGTGTTGTCTTTGTAGGATGCAGGAATGTGGGGACGACAGGATACTGGGCTGTGATGGCAAGGAAGGGAAAGGAGGTGTGCTGGCTGGTTTAGAGGCTGTGTTTATGCTGCTGCTGGGTAGACAGGTGGAGGACTGTGACCAAAGAAGCTTGAGTCCAGGATCATTATGGGGATGAAGGTATCATTCTATTTCAGTCTTAAATCCGAGGTGCTTGTAACTCAACCTAATGTCGATTATAGTACAGTAATTATGGTACTTCACAAACCACATATCTCCCCCCCCCCCCCTCCTCAAAGAACCAATTGACATTCTACACAGAATAATCTATCCTTTTATTACAAAAAAGAGCTACAGAAAGTTACAGATGCAAGCTTAATAAGTTCCTAAGTAAAGTTTTTAAAGTATTTTTTCCCTCCCCCTCTCTCCCTAGGAACAAAAATCACACAATGGCACACTGCTGTAAAGAGAAATTTAGTCATAGTCTCCCAGCATCATTTGGCTGTGTACTTGATTGAGTCTCCAGCAATACAGCAGCCATGGCAATGTAGCCTTCAAAGATCAGCCCCTAACACTGTACTATCGTGGGCATTGTTGTACCCTTGTTTGAGGTTTTGAAAGGTTCCTGCATCCCAATGTTATTTTATTAGATAATTTGATGCTTCCTGGCTATGGCACGGAATCATTTAACATAAACTGAAGTGTAAGCAGTATCGTACAAATTCTGAAGAAGTCCCAAACAAGCACAACACAATAAAAAAGTAAAATATTTGCAACCAAGACAATCTGTAAATGGATTTCAATTTGCTTATGTCTGCTGTGCTAGTGATCCCAATGTAGTGAAGGGTACTTTATGTTTATATTACTTATAAAGGCTATTATATTTTGCTTGATAGTAATGGTGTTCTGTTTTATTTTGTTTAAAGTTTTACTTACTGTGTGTATTAAAGTAATTGTTATTGACTGGTCATAAAATAACTATACAGGTGTTTACACATTGCATTATTTGCAATTTCATTGAGCAAGTACCCTATTCAAACAATATAACAAGTTGATGACTAAATATATCAATCAGAATTGTTAAGTTGGTTGTTGAGATATTCCAGATGCTTGCTGCTGGTATGCTTTAAATCTTTAAAAAAATTATTTATAATACCTATATTTAAATTTAGTAATAGCATCTTTGCTTTTATATGGGGAATTGACAATTTTTTGGTTATTTAGGTACAAAAATGTTTTTAGGAAACATTAATTGGAAATATCTGCTACATATTTTTCCTCAGTAGCAAAAGGTAAAGGGATAGCCTTTCAGGGAGGGTACCATATTTTTTTAAAAAAACCATCTGCGTAAGCTCTTTTTCCGAAATCCAGTGCTCTCCACTGTTTACACATTTTCTTCCAAAATTAGCACCAGGTTTATTTTTCTCTCTCCCAGTGTTTTTATCATCTAGACTTGTCACATGTACTCTGTAACAGAAGATTCTGTTATTGTCTTCATTCTGCAGCTATGTTTTAGCATATGTTAGTGACTGAGTGAGGGAACAAAATTGGTAAAAAACTGAATTGCATATGACCATAGTCACTTCAAGTGAACCCCGTGATGATTTCATGAGTAGGGTTGCTACTAATTTTTTCCATCTAGTTTTACTACTGCTATCAATATCATATTACAGCTCTTGGTGTTGTTTTATTCTACTAATTTAAAATTAATTTTCTAGTAGTTCTAATATTGTAAATACTTATCCTGTAGTATATATTTCTATCTTGATATTTTTGTACTCTACAGATACCAAAACGACTGCGTGTGGTGCATTTCTGGGCACGTACGCGAATTGTTCAGCGTGGCTTTATGGTGTTCATGGTTGTGTGGATAGCAGCAATTGTGTATGACTCTGGTATTATTGAGCAGTTATTGCCTGATGGGGGAGGAACAACTTGGCACCCAACTGACCCTGTTTCTGATTTCAGTCCTGAAAATAGCCAAAAGTCTATGGAAAAATCTGTAAATGATGGCCTGGAGGTAAGGTTTTATATACAGTATTGTTTTAGAAGAGTTATTGTTTTGATATTCTAATACATTTTATATGTAAATTATTATTGCTTTAAAACTTAACTTTCAAATCTTTAGTCCACTACACTGCATTATTTACTTGCTTCCTTTATGATAATTATCTTGATATATCATTTTAAACATTTTTCTTTTATATTTATATGGGACAGGCTTAGAATTCCCCTGGTACAAGTCTTTTTATTGTGTTTATTTTTAGATTAATATTGATATTAATGCAGTTCATTGGAAGAAGCAACAAGATATACTAAGTTGGTGCATTATTCTTGAAAAATGCTTTTGCTAAATGTAGCATTTCAAATCATTACGCCCACACCTATCTTGTTTTAGTTTGTGATAAACAGATCCATTCCATCATTATTTTGCTACCGTTATTTTATTCGTTCTAATTTTTTGTTTTGGCTATCAAGGCATATTGTTACCATATTAGTCATATTTGAATGCTGCTTCTTAATTTTTTCATCCACATGCTGCTTGAAGATTGAATAGATATTTTTGAATAGGGGAAAGGAACAAAGGGAACTAGAAAGGCATAGAGAGTGAAATGCTAAGCTTTACTTGACAAAGTGTTACAACCATTACAACTTGCCTGGTGGAAATTTATTTTAAAAAACTCCTCTAATGAAATAAAATAAGAGGGGAGGGGAGAAAATAGTCACTGGCCAAGAGCAATTTTTCATATACGACATTAACACTGCCAAGTTGGAAAGTTTTTAATAGTCTCTCAGCACAATCTTCCACTCTCTTATAAATTTCCCATTTGAGTTATTTACTTTATTTTCCATAGATCCGCCAAAAGACGTGACGTAATAAAACAAAACGATCTCAATTTGAATTTATTCAAGTGAAACATCTACGAAACTTACTCAGTTGAGTGGTTTAGTAGCAAGAAAAATAAATTTCTTTATGTAAATACTAACAATACATAAGGCTTTAGAATACTTGCGTTGCCTCATTTTGATTTCATGTATTGTTTCGTCGAATTTTGTGAAGTGAATGGGGTATGTCAACCGTAATGAAGCACTAGGATTTCAAGAATAAAATTATTTATTATGTGAAGGAAAAAACATTCTAATTGTGCGCCATCCAGGCATGATGACGTCAATTCATCAACTACTTCATGTCTGTTTCAATAAATCGTTTAAGGTCAAGCTTAAGCACATGTACACCTACTGCCTTTCGAAAAGTGACTGGCAGCTGACAGCAATGGGTCATGTACAATGTGCAAGTGTGCCAATGGAATGATGATACAAGTAAGTGACTTCCAAATCAGATTGCGTAACAGGCATTTAAAAATGTTAGATATCGAATGCTCTGAACTACGAAGAAAATGAATAACAAGGACTCAAGTGATAGTGATTCATAATTACCGTACTGGTATGTAATTGTTATTATAAACATTTCGTAAAATTTGTATTATAAGTCTAATAAAATTGTTTTATATTTCCGCATTTAGTTAAAAAGTTATTTCCATTCTTATTTATTAAGTGTTTAGTGTTGTTATAATAGCCGTACATTTAAAGTCTTATCTCAGAGCTACTATGTAAAGCCAACTGGGAAGCCTGTGTAGTGTCAATATGCCTGACGCTGCAACCGCTGCTTTCGTGCTACAACTTACGTGTTTGCGCGGATGGATACAATTTTGGGAGCCGAGAGTGCACGCTTTCGAACGCTTGCAAAGGGACTCTGAATTCGGACATGGTGGTGAAAGGTTGTGACACTGGGCGGTCTGAAGCCGTGTTACGAACCTGTGATTTGAAGAGATAGGCATGTGTGGACTTAGAAAATTTACGGGACTGTGACTGAAGAACTTAGTCTCTGCTTGAAAAGTGATAAAGTGTGCTGTGGAACTGTGATAATTCAGCAATTGTGTATTCGTGTGATGACAAACTGTGTTTTATAACAAATACTTTAATCGCAGATTAATTAGGAACTGCAAAGTTCGAAGAACTACTCTAACTTACGAGTGATAATTTGGAACTTTTACTCTCAAGTGAGTGTGATACTTATTGTGCCTATCTATTTACCAATGTATAAAGTAGGATCACCTCCGCATTTCATGTCTAATAAGAGTAATAAACTCCATTTATAAAGAATTACTTTGTGAGTGAATCACTTCTTTATCTTGGAGTCTATTTTGTTAGTTACTCAGAAGTTTAATTTATGTTTGTTTAAATGTATTTTTGCATCATCATATGCAGATTGATAGACTGGCGAAACTACAGATTAAAATTTGATCTTGTTTAAAATGATTGGGTAGTTGTTTAGGGCATAGAAGCTGACATACAAAACTCACCCCTATGTACAGAGACAACGAGCCATAAACTTTTACTACCCGAGTTATGTATTGCCCAAGTCTTATTGGTGAGAACTGATAGGAAGGTCGCAGATCGGTATTATACGGTTAAATTTTTGATCAAATCTTTGACATAATAATATCATCAAAAGTTCATAATATTTTTGTGATGTAAATCTTTGACGTGGCGCTATAAAGGGGTATTTCACTGTCGTCATATTTTTGATCATATTTCAAGATGGCTGACAGTAAAAACATGTTATCATGTGCTGTCATTGCTACTATGAAAACTGCGTTTTGAAGAAAAGAGGGGCTTACTTGGGTGAAACTGTGGAAATCATTTCCTGTTGGGGGAGCTGCAAGCTAAGGGCACCAGGCATATATTAATTACTGGAGAATGGATGACAGAATGTATTGGTATTTACTCAGTAAAGTGGCTCCACACATTAAAAATCAGTATACGCACATGGGAAGATTATAGAAGACAGGTTTACAGTGACACAGCAGTTTTTTGCTACTGGGGTTAAATTTTATTTATAGTGCGGCGGGGTAACGTGCTCATGCAGGCAATAAAATCTTCACTATATGATAAGGATTATCTTATTGACCAGACAAGAGTACTTACAAAAACCTATCAAAAACAGAGCAGGAACAGCATCGATTATTATTGGATTGAGAAGAGTAGAGGACTTATAAAAATCTGCTTCATATATTTCTATTAATTTTTTTGGTTGATGTTACACACAGCCATTGACCTTCTTCTTAATATTCTCGGTTGTACACCCAGGCCAAATTTCTCCGTTGAGTACCTCTGCCATTTTCTTGTAACTTTAGAGTCTCCTTAATTTGTTCTTATTCAGGGTGTCTGTGAGTATACAATGCTTCATCTGCTTCAGGAAGTTTAATAAATTTTGTCAACACTGCACACACCAAATAAACTTCGACAACATGTTTTGAAACAAGGACGTGTTTTCAAATAAGCACGGTCCAAGAGCTACAGCGATGCTAGCGCTCCAAGCGGTTACATTTCGCATTGCAGTGAACAGTAGACAAACGACTTTTATGATCAAATCTACTGCGAGGCACTAGATATGATCACTTTTTTGTTGTTGATGAAAGCAGAGATATTTCAAAGTTCCCTATTACACTATTAAATTTTTATGATGTAAATATATGATGTAAATTTTTGACAAAGAAATATGATGTTGTAATACCGGCCTTAGTCCAAAAATAACTGCCAACCTTAATTAGGACTGAAGAGATAGTAAAACATATTTATTAAAATATTCACAGCAAGGACATTCCCATAAGAAATATACAGAAGGAAATTGTGTTTGAGTATAAATTAAGGCAGGCAAGTGTTAATACTTGACGACAAATCTGTGGCTAAATACCTTTAGTTTTAAAGCTCTACTGGCTAGAATGGTCTAAAAGATTGACTTCAGTTTCTGTGGTAAGACTCAGACACAAGTGAAGCCGAGCCATTACATCGGGCATCGGTCAAAAGAGTGCGCTGTGGTAAGATGTGGCTAACGCCAGTGCTCGCCACACACTGTTGAGTGACATAAACAGTGCCAAGTGTGCGCTAGTGCCTCAGTGTTGTTTACTAGGAAAGAGCTTACCTCGGGGGTGTCCGCACAGCCAGTGCATTCTCTGTGTGACGTATTTGTTGTATATGTTTAGTGAATAAAACATTGACGACAAGTGCGGTATTGTTCTCTGCGTGTTTTTTTTATTCTGAAGTGATTCTCCGTCTTCACACAATGACTACTGGTACTTTCGATGATATTATACTATGCCTCGTTGAACAGCAAGAGGTTTTTGCATTGGCGATTCACACTCAAAACCAGGTATTGTGATCTCTTGCTTCAGCCTTGCTAGTGAGTCACACCCTCCGTCCACGTCGCAGGTTGTTTCGCCCCTCGCACCCCCTCTGATGTATCTGCCATCTTTTCTGGTGTACATGGAGTCTGTAGCAGAGGAGGCATCTTATGAGAACGTTTGAGACAGCATTTTCACGCCTTTGGTTGGTCTGATGTCACCTTTTGTCGTGCATTATTACTGTCGTGGTTGTCGCCTCTTATGCATCAGCTCCTTTGCCAACTTGCGCCCTTGCAGGATCCTTCGCCGCTGTCTTTCGATCAAATGTGCGACCTTTTTGCACAATATTACCGCAAACGGACTCATGTGATAGCTGCCTGCGTTAAGTTTTATCACTGCAGGAAGCAGCCACAGCAGTCTTATCGGGCATGGGTCGTGGAATCCCACGGTATAAGCTGTTGTTGTCATTTTGTAACTGATATGCATAAGGAATAATATGTCGATCAAATGGTCCGCAATGCTATTATTCGTCTTGCCCTCAATCGCGAAGTTTGTGAGCGAGAACCCTTCTCTTTCCGATGTCCTGAATATTGCGCAGTCTTTCGAGGTCTTGCGGGTGGCGACAACCAAATTGAGACTTGGTGTGAGGTGGCAAAAATTCAACTCGATTCTTCTCCCCCATTACATACTGGGTCACAAAGGGATGACGTGGTCGTAGCAGTTCGCACAGAACTGCGGCGCCAGGTGATCGATCCATTTCACAGTGGTGGTAAATTGAGCCAGGTGGCGTACAGTCACGCAACCGGTCAACGCTTCCTTCTTTTCCCTCCTGTGTTGTTGATCATGATAGACCTGATTGTCCTAAAGGGTGGGCCACTTGTCATCATTGCCATAAGAAGGATCACATTGCTTCCGTTTGTGCCTCCAAATCACAAGATTCTGAAGCCACATTGACATCAATTGCATCTCAGTGATTTCTGTTGCACCCAATAAGCTCTTTATTGATGTCATGGTTTTCTACAAAAGTTTGCATATGATACAGGTGCGGCCATCACATTATTAAACTCGGGGACATATTTGGATCTGGGTTCTCCGTTTCTCTTACCAGTGTCACGAAAATTGGTCAGTTACAATAAACAAAATATTCCAGTTTTGGGACAGTTCTCAGCCTCTGTTACATTCAAAATCTGTCACTTGTAAGCTCACTGTTCTTGTTGTAAACAATGCCCATTTGGACAACTTGTTTGGTCTTGACACTTTTTGGGTTTTTGGTTTCACTGCTTCTGACAAAGTCAACATTGTTTCTGATCAAATGCCTTATCTGCAACTTGAGTCTTTATGCGCCGAATTTTCTGCACTGTTTTCGGCTGGGTTGGGCTGCGCTAATAATTTCCAAGCACACATCACTATGAAGCCTGGAGGAAGCTGGAGTGTGGCAGTCGGAGGTGATGGTTGTATGACTGTGTTGTGTGCCTGTGTGATTGCGTGAGTGCTCTATTTTCTGAAGAAGGCCATGGCCGATAGCTGAATGTGTTGTATGTGTGTGTCTTTTGTATGTGCCTGTCGCAGCTCGTCGCCACGTCTTTGCGGTGAGTTGTAAACTGTCCTCACTATATTATTCGTAATATTTCTTAGACATAAATCTTCATTGTGGTGTTAAAAAGGGGTATTATTGACGTCATATTTCAAGATGGCGGATAATAATAACTTTTTATTGTGCGCTGCCTTAGCCGGTCACAAATGTAGCGGAGTAGCATATCTTTCTAGCACCTTCATTGCCATCGCGGCTGGCGCGTACAAAAAGTAGATTTGTTGATCTAAGAATGAGTAGTTTATGGTACTATCTTTCTGAGTAATAAAGTAAGTTATCTACATAAGTTAGGTATTATTCGGTTCAGTACCACCATATTACCCACATCGGTATCCGAACATGACAATGACTATATCTGGAGAAGACAGGGTTACAACGATTTCTTGCTACTGTGTTTGAACTCTAATTATGGCGCGGAATTGCAGTTAACGCACACGCAAGTCGATTAGCAACAGCGATGCTAGCGCTCGGAGAGGATATTTGCAGCAGAGAGAAGACAAGCAACTTCTATAATCAAATACACAGCAAGGCGCTACATTTTATGACATGTATGTCAAAGCTTTTTATTACTCTATCAAATATCTTTGATGTAAATACATGACATATAGACTTTTTACAAAGATATATGACCGTGTAATACCAGTCTCAGCTCTATTTATTTAACGGTTCAGATTCTATAACTGTTCATTTTAGTGTGTTACTGTGAGTACGTTTTCACAGTAATACATGACAAATATTTTTCAGTTTGTATGAGAACGTTTAGTAGGTAAAATATGAGATTATTATGGGGTTGGTGCGAATTCACACTCTCTGGATATGACAACATTGTGCGCCAGTCTCTCTCTCTCTCTCTCTCTCTCTCTCTCTCTCTCTCTCTCTCTCTCTCTCTCTCTCTCTCTCTCTCTCTCTGTGTGGCGTCAATTGTTTGATATTTGCATGTACTTTTGAAATGTAATAGACGTGACGTCCCAAATGGCTGCCCTCAGGTACTTGTTCAAACCCGATGGCTGGTATCCTGATCTACACAAATCCGCGGATGTTTTTTTCCTCCTCCCCCCTCGTCAAAAATTGAGGTGGAATACTCGAGGGTGCGGATTACTCGAGTATATATGGTAATTCTTTTTAAATACATGTACTTGAGTTGACATATTATTTGGGTTGAGATTCGGAAGATTCAATTTGGGTTCGGAATTTGGCACATGTTTTATTTAAGATTCGGTATATGGATTCGATTCGGTAAAATTGGGGTTCGACTCATCCATAGTCGGGAGGACGGTAAAAACCTCTACAAAAAAAAAAAAACCTCTATATAAAAAAAACCTCTATAAAAAAAATCTATAAAAAAAACCTCTATATATATAGAAGGAGACCTTCTAGGTGGGAAAATGGTATAAAATAACGATTTTTGACTTACCTAAAGTACAGGCTTGTCGATAGAAACACGAAACACACAAAAACACACAACCATTCGAACTTTCGCCACCAGTGGTGGCTACTTCGGGAAAAAGAGGGAGGAAGGAGAGGAAAAAGGGAAGGATACGGGTTTTAAGGAAGTGGAAAAGGAGCCATTCCAATCCCAGGAGTGGAAGGACTTACCTTAGGGGACAAAAAGGAAGGTAAACAAATACACACACACTCACACATATCCACATCCAAACACACCTAGGCAGAAATTTGTAGAAACCAAAGAAGTTGGACAGAGATGCCACTTCAGGCAGAGGCTCTGTCCACAGAACCGAGGCAAAGATGTTAAAGATGGCGGGCGGGAATTAGAATTTAGCGGAGGTTGAGACCAGGTGGGCAACGGGAAGAGAGAATGTGTTGAAGGGCAAGTTCCCATCTCCAGAGTTCTGAAAGATTGGTGTTGGTGGGAAGTATCCAGATAACCCGGACGGTGTAACACTGTGCCAAGATGTGCTGGCCGTGTACCAAGGCATGTTTAGCCACAGGGTGATCCTCATTACCAACAAACACTGTCTGCCTGTGACCGTTCATGCGAATGGACAGTTTGTTGCTGGTCATTCCCACATAGAACGCTTCACAGTGCAGACATGTCAGTTGGTAAATCACGTGGGTGCTATCGCAAGTGGCTCTGCCCTTGATCGTGTACACCTTCCGGGTTACGGGACTGGAGTAAGTGGTGGTGGAAGGGTGCATAGGGCAGGTTTTACAACGGGGGCGGTTACAAGGGTAGGAGCCAGAGGGTAGGGAAGGTGGTTTGGGGATTTCATATGGATGGACTAGGAGGTTACGGAGGTTAGGTGGGCGGCGGAAAGACACTCTCGGTGGAGTGGGAAGGATGTCATGAAGGATGGATCTCATTTCGGGGCAGGATTTAAGGAAGTCGTATCCTTGCTGGAGAGCCACATTCAGAGTCCGCTCCAGTCCCGGAAAGTATCCGGTGACAAGAGGGGCACTTCTGGGGTTCTTCTGTGGAAGGTTCTGAATTTGGAGGGATGAGGAAGTGGCTCTGGAAATTTGTTTCTGTACCAGATCAGGAGGATAGCCGCGGGATGTGAAAGCTGATATTAGGTTATTGGTGTACTGGTTCAGGGATTCGGGACTGGAGCAGACTCGTTTGCCACGAAGACCTAAGCTGTAGGGAAGGGAACGTTTGATGTGGAATGGATGGCAGCTGTCATAGTGTAGGTACTGTTGTTTGTTGGTTGGTTTGATGTGGACGGATGTGTGAAGTTGGCCGTTGGACAGATGGAGGTCGACATCAAGGAAAGTGGCATGGGATTTGGAATAGGACCAGGTGAATTTGATGGGACCAAAGGAGTTGAGGTTGAAGAGGAAATTCTGGAGTTCTTCTTCACTGTGAGTCCAAATCATAAAGATGTCGTCAATGAATCTATACCAAACTTTCGGTTGACAGGCTTGGGTATCCAGGAAGAATTCCTCTAAGCGTCCCATAAATAAGTTTGCGTACGAGGGGGCCATCCTGGTTCCCATGGCTGTTCCCTTTAGTTGTTGGCATGTTTGGCCCTCAAAAGTGAAGAAGTTGTGGGTTAGGATGAAGCTGGCTAGGGTATTAAGGGAACTTGCCCTTCAACACATTCTCTCTTCCCGTTGCCCACCTGGTCTCAACCTCCGCTAAATTCTAATTCACAGTGCAGGCATGTCAGTTGGTAAATCACGTGGGTGCTATCGCAAGTGGCTCTGCCCTTGATCGTGTACACCTTCCGGGTTACGGGACTGGAGTAAGTGGTGGTGGAAGGGTGCATAGGGCAGGTTTTACAACGGGGGCGGTTACAAGGGTAGGAGCCAGAGGGTAGGGAAGGTGGTTTGGGGATTTCATATGGATGAACTAGGAGGTTACGGAGGGTAGGTGGGCGGCGGAAAGACACTCTCGGTGGAGTAGGAAGGATGTCATGAAGGATGGATCTCATTTCGCGGCAGGATTTTAGGAAGTCGTATCCTTGCTGGAGAGCCACATTCAGAGTCCGCTCCAGTCCCGGAAAGTATCCGGTGACAAGAGGGGCACTTCTGAGGTTTTGTTGAAGGTTCTTAAATTGGGGGGATGAGGAAGTGGCTCTGGCAATTTGCTTCTGTACCAGACCAGGAGGATAGCTGCGGGATGTGAAGGCTGTTATCAGGTTATTGGTGTATTGGTTCAGGGATTCAGGACTGGAGCAGACTCGTTTGCCATGAAGACCTAAGCTGTAGGGGAGGGAACGTTTGATGTGGAAAGGATGGCAGCTGTCATAATGCAGGTACTGTTGTTTATTGGTAGGTTTGATGTGGACGGATGTGTGTAGTTGGCCTTTGGATAGATGGAGGTCGACATCGAGGAAAGTGGCATGGGATTTGGAATAGGACCAGGTGAATTTGATGGGACCAAAGGAGTTGAGGTTGGAGAGGAAATTCTGGAGTTCTTCTTCACTGCGAGTCCAGATCATGAAGATGTCGTCAATGAATCTATACCAAACTTTGGGTTGACAGGCTTGGGTGTCCAGGAAGGCTTCCTCTAAGCGTCTCATAAATAAGTTCGCGTACGAGGGGGCCATCCTGGTCCCCATGGCTGTTCCCTTTAGTTGTTGGTATGTCCGCGGCCCTCAAAAGTGAAGAAGTTGTGGGTTAGGATGAAGCTGGCTAGGGTATTAAGGAAAGAGGTTTTAGGTAAGGAAGTGGGTGGTCGGCGTGAAAGGAAATATTCCATCGCAGCGAGGCCCTGGGCATGTGGGATATTAGTGTATAAGGAAGTGGCATCGATGGTTACAAGGATGGTTTCAGGAGGTAACAGGCTGGGTAAGGATTTCAGGCGATCAAGGAAGTGGTTGGTGTCTTTGATGAAGGATGGGAGACTGCACATGATGGGTTGAAGGTGCTGGTCTATGTAGGCAGAGATTCGTTCTGTTGGGGCTTGGTAACCGGCCACATGGGGCGGCCGGGATGATTGGGTTTGTGAATCTTGGGAAGTAGGTAGAAGGTGGGGGTGCGGGGTGTCGGTGGAGTCATGAGGTTAATGGAGTCAGGTGAAAGGTTTTGTAGGGGGCCTAAGGTTTTGAGGATTCCTTGAAGCTCTGCCTGGACATCAGGGATAGGATTGTGTTGACAAACTTTGTAGGTAGTATTGTCTGAAAGCTGACGCAGTCCCTCAGCCACATACTCCCGCCGATCAAGTACCACGGTTGTGGATCCCTTGTCGGCTGGGAGAATGACTATGGAACGGTCAGCTTTCAGATCACGGATGGCTCGGGATTCAGCTGTAGTAATGTTGGGAGTAGGATTAAGGTTTCTCAGGAAGGACTGGGATGCAAGGTTGGAAGTAAGGAATTCCTGGAAGGTTTGAAGAGGGTGATTTTGAGGAAGAGCGGGTGGGTCTAGCTGTGATGGAGGACGGAACTGTTCCAGGCAAGGTTGGATCATTAGGAGTAGGGTTAGTTTTCTTCGTGTCAAAGTGATATCTCCAGCAGAGGCTACGAGTATAGGATAGTAAATCTTTGACAAGGGCTGTTTGGTTAAATTTGGGAGTAGGGCTAAAGGTGAGGCCTTTGGATAGGACAGAGGTTTCAGTTTGGGAGAGCGGTTTAGAGGAGAGGTTAACTACTGAATTGGGATTTCGTGGTTCCGGATTGTGTGCAGTAGGATTTAAAGGTTTGGGGGGGAGTGGAGCTGGAAGTGGGAGATTGAGTAGATGGGAGAGACTGGGTTTCTGTGCAATAAGAGGAGCTTGTGGTTTATTGGAGAGGTTGTTGAGGGAGAGTGTATTGCCTTTCCGGAGGTGGGTGACAAGGAGTTGGGATAGTTTTTTGAGGTGGAGGGTGGCATGTTGTTCTAATTTTCGGTTGGCCTGTAGGAGGATGTTCTGAACTGTGGGTGTGGATGCGGAAGTGGAAAGGTTGAGGATTTTGATTAGGGATAGGAGTTGACAGGTGTGTTCATTGGCGGAGTTGATGTATAGGTTAAGGATTAGGCGGGTGAGGGCTGTGGATTGTTCTGTTTGGAATTGGTGTAGGGCTTGATGAAAGGATGGGT
Organism: Locusta migratoria; assembly: GCA_026315105.1. NCBI lineage: Eukaryota > Metazoa > Arthropoda > Insecta > Orthoptera > Acrididae > Locusta > Locusta migratoria. The sequence continues at coordinate 547,970,310 of CM048745.1, read as the reverse complement.
TACAGCCGGAGATGGGAACTTTTATTGTGAGGCCCTTGGGGGTTATGCCAAATGTTAGACATGCCTGAATAAACAAAATGTGGGACCGTAATCTGGCGAGAATGAAAGCATGCTTGCGGAGGGAATGTAGGTAAAACTTGATGGGGTCAAGGTAGGGTAACATAATGTATGGAATGGAAAAGTGAGAACTATGCGTTGAATAAATGACTACAAAGTATTTAGAAAGGAAAGAAAAATAAAATTAAAAAAATTTTTGAAGGTGGATAGATAGCGAAAGGATTCAGCAAAGAAAATAGAAATCTATGATGTTGTTTAAGAGAGTTGTTGAAGTTGAACCTGGTGGAAACTGAGGTCAACTACAGTTGGTTAACAACGTAATGCACAATAGTTTGGTGGTTGTATTGGCGTCCAAAACAAGTTACAGGGAGGAGAAAATCAAAGGAAAGCGTATTATAATGACTGATTAGTGTGAGGAAGGAATAATAGGGTTAAAAACGTATGAAAGTTACTGAAAAATGAACGGGAATGTCGGAAGAATGAACGGAAATGTGGAAAAATGGGGTTCGGAAATAATAATAAGAAGCTGGCGAAGGAATAATAGGGTTAAAACGTTATTGAAAAATGAACGGGAATCGGAAGTAATAATAATAATAATAATAATCTGACGAAGGAATAATTGGATTAAAACGGATAGAAAGTTATTGAAAAATGAACGGGAATGTCGGAAGAATGAACGGAAATGTGGAAAAACGGAAATCGGAAATAATAGTAATAATAAGCTGACGAAGGAATAATAGGGTTAAAACGTATAGAAAGTTTAGAAAAATGATCGCGAATGTCCGAAGAATGAACGGAAATGTGGAAAAAACGAGAATCGGAAATAATCGCGAAGTTTCTAGGAAAAGCCGAAAATGGTAGGTTATTGTAAAATGGAGTAGTGAAATAGTATTACGACAGTAAATGTGGATAAAAGTGGTAAATAACAAAAAATGTGGATAAAAGTGGTAAATAACAAAAAGCGGTAAATAACAAAAAATAAAAAATAAATATTTAACCCTATTATTCCTTCGTCAGCTTATTATTACTATTATTTCCGATTTCCGGTTTTCCACATTTCCGTTCATTCTTCCGACATTCCCGTTCATTTTTCAATAACGTTTTAACCCTATTATTCCTTCGCCAGCTTCTTATTATTATTTCCGAACCCCATTTTTCCACATTTCCGTTCATTCTTCCGACATTCCCGTTCATTTTTCAGTAACTTTCATACGTTTTTAACCCTATTATTCCTTCCTCGCACTAATCAGTCATTATAATACGCTTTCCTTTGATTTTCTCCTCCCTGTAACTTGTTTTGGACGCCAATACAACCACCAAACTATTGTGCATTACGTTGTTAACCAACTGTAGTTGACCTCAGTTTCCACCAGGTTCAACTTCAACAACTCTCTTAAACAACATTATAGATTTCTATTTTCTTTGCTGAATCCTTTCGCTATCTATCCACCTTCAAAAATTTTTTTAATTTTATTTTTCTTTCCTTTCTAAATACTTTGTAGTCATTTATTCAACGCATAGTTCTCACTTTTCCATTCCATACATTATGTTACCCTACCTTGACCCCATCAAGTTTTACCTACATTCCCTCCGCAAGCATGCTTTCATCCTCGCCAGATTACGGTCCCACATTTTGTTTATTCAGGCATGTCTAACATTTGGCATAACCCCCAAGGACCTCACAATAAAAGTTCCCATCTCCGGCTGTAACCCATCCTTTCATCCAGCCCTACACCAATTCCAAACAGAACAATCCACAGCCCTCACCCGCCTAATCCTTAACCTATACATCAACTCCGCCAATGAACACACCTGTCAACTCCTATCCCTAATCAAAATCCTCAACCTTTCCACTTCCGCATCCACACCCACAGTTCAGAACATCCTCCTACAGGCCAACCGAAAATTAGAACAACATGCCACCCTCCACCTCAAAAAACTATCCCAACTCCTTGTCACCCACCTCCGGAAAGGCAATACACTCTCCCTCAACAACCAATCCAGTAAACCTCAAGCTCCTCTTATTGCACAGAAACCCAGTCTCTCCCATCTACTCAATCTCCCACTTCCAGCTCCACTCCCCCCCAAACCTTTAAATCCTACTGCACACAATCCGGAAACACGACATCCCAATTCAGTAGTTAACCTCTCCTCTAAACCGCTCTCCCAAACTGAAACCTCTGTCCTATCCAAAGGCCTCACCTTTAGCCCTACTCCCAAATTTAACCAAACAGCCCTTGTCAAAGATTTACTATCCTATACTCGTAGCCTCTGCTGGAGATATCACTTTAACATGAAGAAAACTAACCCTACTCCTAATGATCCAACTCCACAAGACATGACTCAAATAGAACCTTGCCTGGAACAGTTCCGTCCTCCATCACAGCTAGACCCACCCGCTCTTCCTCAAAATCACCCTCTTCAAACCTTCCAGGAATTCCTTACTTCCAACCTTGCATCCCAGTCCTTCCTGAGAAACCTTAATCCTACTCCCAACATTACTACAGCTGAATCCCGAGCCATCCGTGATCTGAAAGCTGACCGTTCCATAGTCATTCTCCCAGCCGACAAGGGATCCACAACCGTGGTACTTGATCGGCGGGAGTATGTGGCTGAGGGACTGCGTCAGCTTTCAGACAATACTACCTACAAAGTTTGTCAACACAATCCTATCCCTGATGTCCAGGCAGAGCTTCAAGGAATCCTCAAAACCTTAGGCCCCCTACAAAACCTTTCACCTAACTCCATCAACCTCATGACCCCACCGACACCCCGCACCCCCACCTTCTACCTACTCCCCAAGATCCACAAACCCAATCATCCCGGCCGCCCCATTGTGGCCGGTTACCAAGCCCCTACTGAACGAATCTCTGCCTACATAGACCAACACCTTCAACCCATCATGTGCAGTCTCCCATCCTTCATCAAAGATACTAACCACTTCCTCGATCGCCTGAAATCCTTGCCTAGCCAGTTACCTCCAGATACCATCCTTGTAACCATTGATGCCACTTCCTTGTACACAAACATCCCACATGCCCAGGGCCTTGCTGCGATGGAGTATTTCCTTTCACGCCGACCACCCAATTCCCTACCTAAAACCTCTTTCCTTAATACCCTAGCCAGCTTCATCCTAACCCACAACTTCTTCACTTTTGAGGGCCGCGGACATACCAACAACTAAAGGGAACAGCCATGGGAACCAGGATGGCCCCCTCGTACGCAAACTTATTTATGGGACGCTTAGAGGAAGTCTTCCTGGATACCCAAGCCTGTCAACCCAAAGTTTGGTATAAATTCATTGACGACATCTTTATGATTTGGACTCACAGTGAAGAAGAACTCCAGAATTTCCTCTTCAACCTCAACTCCTTTGGTCCCATCAAATTCACCTGGTCCTATTCCAAATCCCATGCCACTTTCCTTGATGTCGACCTCCATCTGTCCAACGGCCAACTTCACACATCCGTCCACATCAAACCAACCAACAAACAACAGTACCTACACTATGACAGCTGCCATCCATTCCACATCAAACGTTCCCTTCCCTACAGCTTAGGTCTTCGTGGCAAACGAGTCTGCTCCAGTCCCGAATCCCTGAACCAGTACACCAATAACCTAATATCAGCTTTCACATCCCGCGGCTATCCTCCTGATCTGGAACAGAAACAAATTTCCAGAGCCACTTCCTCATCCCCCCAAATTCAGAACCTTCCACAGAAGAACCCCAGAAGTGCCCCTCTTGTCACCGGATACTTTCCGGGACTGGAGCGGACTCTGAATGTGGCTCTCCAGCAAGGATACGACTTCCTTAAATCCTGCCCCGAAATGAGATCCATCCTTCATGACATCCTTCCTACTCCACCGAGAGTGTCTTTCCGCCGCCCACCTACCCTCCGTAACCTCCTAGTCCATCCATATGAAATCCCCAAACCACCTTCCCTACCCTCTGGCTCCTACCCTTGTAACCGCCCCCGTTGTAAAACCTGCCCTATGCACCCTTCCACCACCACTTACTCCAGTCCCGTAACCCGGAAGGTGTACACGATCAAGGGCAGAGCCACTTGCGATAGCACCCACGTGATTTACCAACTGACATGCCTGCACTGTGAAGCGTTCTATGTGGGAATGACCAGCAACAAACTGTCCATTCGCATGAACGGTCACAGGCAGACAGTGTTTGTTGGTAATGAGGATCACCCTGTGACTAAACATGCCTTGGTGCACGGCCAGCACATCTTGGCACAGTGTTACACCGTCCGGGTTATCTGGATACTTCCCACCAACACCAATCTTTCAGAACTCCGGAGATGGAAACTTGCCCTTCAACACATTCTCTCTTCCCGTTGCCCACCTGGTCTCAACCTCCGCTAAATTCTAATTCCCGCCCGCCATCTTTAACATCTTTGCCTTGGTTCTGTGGACAGAGCCTCTGCCTGAAGTGGCATCTCTGTCCAACTTCTTTGGTTTCTACAAATGTCTGCCTAGGTGTGTTTGGATGTGGATATGTGTGTGTGTGTGTGTGTATTTGTTTACCTTCCTTTTTGTCCCCTAAGGTAAGTCCTTCCACTCCTGGGATTGGAATGGCTCCTTTTCCACTTCCTTAAAACCCGTATCCTTCCCTTTCTCCTCTCCTTCCTCCCTCTTTTTCCCGAAGAAGCCACCACTGGTGGCGAAAGCTCGGATGGTTGTGTGTTTATATATATATATATATATATATATATATATATATATATATATATATATATATACACGTAAAAAATAGATGAAGTACACTAACCAGGCGAAAGGGCACAAGCAGTAATAGCAACAAATAAACACACAGACACACACACACACAAAAATGCTAGCTTTCGCAGCCTAGCTGCTTCATCAGGCAGAAGGGAAGGAGAGGGAGAAGGAAATGATGAGGGTTTTAAGGAAGGGGGTAAGGAGCCATTCCAATCCCGGGACAGGAAAGACTTACCTTGGGGGAAAAAATGGAGGGTAAATAAATGCACACACACCCACACATTTACACAGACACAAGTATATATATATATATATATATATATATATATATATATATATATATATGTGTGTACTACATGCTGAGGAATGCATGGGTCTTGACGTGGAACAGTTGCTTACGAACAACCTCTGCGGAACCTGCCACACCTCAGTTGTATCAGGCTCACCCAGGCATGCAGGGGCTCGGCCTGGGTGGACATATATTTCCCTAGCTGTTCGTGCTATCAGGATGAAACGAGCAATGAATTAAGCCAATGGTGTCTCTAGGCAAGGAAGAGCAAACTTAAATGCAGCGAAATACAACCCCCGAATGTTCCCTTCTCTGTGTATGCCATGGGGGGAACATTGGGTAAAAGATAGGGATGAGTTATAATCTCTGAAATTTCTTGTATGTACCAGAAAAGTTGGGGACACGTTCGTGATGACAAAGTCTTTGTGGAACATCTCAATGATAAGCATGTTGAAGTCTCGGGAATGTCATAGATGAAGAGTGCTTCAGTACTGATTGAAGGAGCATCACCCACACAATCAAAAGTTTGCTTGTTTGTGGCAAACTAGATAATGTTGTTTCAAGGTCCTTGGGTTTTGGAATGTAGAATAGGGTAACTTGAATGCACCAATTAAGCTCCATAGAGTAAAGTCCTTATGGCCACGTGGAGATTCTCCCTGTGGGCCTCTTGTAGGGAATCTGTTGTTCTCTGCATACCCTGTATTGACCATACGTGATTGATGCATGGCCACCTTTTACACCGAGCGGACCCACCAAATTGATATTGTGGGGCTCATTTGACAGTGGTCCACATCCTGTTGGACTGTCTGCTTTTCTCTGCCTTGTCACAGTCTTTTAACCTGCCTACTGCGCTTCCTCTAGTTTTAGCTGATGATGCCTATACACTGACAGCGTTTTAGGTTTTATTTGTGCATCTTGCTTTTATCGTTTAGTTGTCAATGCATGCATTGCAAAATGAATCAGTCTGTCTGTTTATTGGTCAGTGACCATAACCATGCATGACAACTCAAAATTCTCAGTATTAGTTGTCTTTTGTTATCTGTATGTGATTGTGTGTGTGTGTGTGTGTGTGTGTGTGTGTGTGTGTGTGTGTGTGTGTGTGTGTGTGTGTGTGGTGTGTGTGTGTGTGTGTGTGTGTGTGTGTGTGGAGGTGGGGGGCGGCGGTTGTTAAAGTACTCAGACATCAGAAGAAAACTATTTCTGCTGAAATACACAAGCTCTTAGATCACTCATAGAGTGACCCTTACGACCACATACCTAATAGTCAGTATATCCATGCTTGGGATGGATAATATCGTCGACACATCTTCACATGGAAACAGTGAGGCCCTGGCAGGTCACTGTTGTGATTTGGCAACACTTTTGCACATATGAGTTACCCACCATATATACTCTAGTAATCTGTGCACCTTAAATTTTGATGACAGAAAAAATAAATAAATAAAATAAAATTAAAAAAATATGTGGATTTGTGTAGATCAGGATACCACCCATCATTTGAACAAGTATGTGAGGGCAGCCATTTGGGATGCCACATCTATTAAATTTAAAAATGACACATAAATATCAAAACAATTGACGCCACACTGATTGAGAGAGAGAGAGAGAGAATTTTGGGATGATATAGAGAAGTGTCTAGTCCTTGTATCACCATTAGACAGATTTTCACGAGATCAATTCTTGGAAAAAGTAACAATATAGTAATAAGGACAGTTTACAACTCACCACAAAGACGCGGTGATGAGCTATAACAGGCACATACAAAAGACACACACATACAACACTTTCAGCTATTGGCCATGGCCTTCTTCAGAAAATAGAACATTCACGCAATCACACAGGCACACAACACAGTCATGCAGTAATGCTGGTTAGCAGAGAGCGAGAGGGAAAGTGTATGGAGGCACTACAGTAGTAGTGACAGAATTTAGGTAGCACAGAAAGCATCTCCGACTAGCTGTAGCAGTCAAGGCAACTTCTCATGCAATGTGAGAAACCCTGATATGAGACCTTGTGCCACTGAATGTATTTCAGTGCCCTGTAACAGCCAGAAACTCAGAAATTTCATTCAGTTGATACGTAACTGCCACAGTCATTATTATTGGGTGGCAAAACATTATAATGCTATATCTTGTTAGCATTCCCATTTTCTGATGCAGTAATGAAATATTGGTGAAAAAATAATAGTAAAGTGGTAGACATGTTTTTGATGTTCTGTACCTAGAGGTATTTATTAATATGTTGTATACATGCCGTCTTCTATGTTCTTCATTAAAATTTTGACTAGTTGCTTTATTCGTCATATTGAGAGGGAACAGTAGCATGGTTACAAAGAAGGATAGGTCTACAGCAATTGACAATGAGTTGCAATCCGATTGGTGTTTTTAATGTTTTTTAATTGCTGTAGCATATCTTGATTTTGGCTATAAAAGCTATCTTCTTTGCATTTGAGTGAGTTACATGATCCCAATAAGCGAATAACAGTGCAAATGATCACATGACAATACTGACACCAATAATGTCATATTTTGACATGTACTACACGTCCTAAGGTAATGTATGTAACTTAAAAATGCACTGAAGATAGCTAATCCTAACTGTATTGATAATGAGACCCATTGTCATTAATTTGTCCTTTCTTGTCATAGTCTTATGGCATCAAAGCTGTATAATATTGTTACTATTACTACTACTACTATTTTATTCCATTTGTCACTTAGTGGAGTTCCATTGTCAATTTTATGATAGTTAAATAATTATGCTCTCTCTCTCTCTCTCTCTCTCTCTCTCTCTCTCTCTCTCTCTCTCTCTCTGTCTGTCTGTCTGTCTGTGTGTGTGTGTGTGGGGGGGGGGGGGGGATATGGGAACTGTCATTAGCATGTTGTAATTCATCATTTGTGTGTCTCTTTAATATTACAAATTTTGCAGAATAAAGTTGTGCTGCCACCTCTCACTGATTCAAAAGAGAAAGGAAATAATGGAGGAAATCATTACAGTAATGGGAATAGTAATGGGCCAAGTATACTTTCTGGTCTACCATGTCAAAAACTTTTGCCACAGCCATCTCGTTGGGAGCCTGCTGTTAGTGTCAAAGAAGCTCGCCGCTGGCAAGTACGTTAGTATTTCTTGTAGATGAGATTTCTGATGTACTGAATAATTTTCTTTTAAAGATGTTTTGCAAGTAAACATGAAAGATAGTTGACTGCCAAGTCTCTTGGCCTATCTGTGGAGTCTCTCAGCATTCCAAATAATTTAAATATTTCTTGGCTGCTAGTTGAGTCTAATGAGTAGATAATTTAGCATAGTCATATTATGTGCATAATGTTTGGTAACATTTACACTCTTTTGTTTCTTATGCATCATCTTCTGTGTACATGCTACATTTTAGTTATGTTGAGTTGAAAGGTGTGGTATGAATATTTAATTCCATATCTTAGCATTCATTAAGCAAACATATGTTCTTTGCATAATCCCATATGAAATGTCCCTTTATGCAACTTCAAAAATAAAAGGAGGTAAAGGATGTATTGAAACTGCACAAATTGGAATGTAGATTGTTGCCAAAAGATTACTGCCAAGAGTATATTGTCTCTTATGATCATGGGGAATATTCTTTTTGTGACTGTTTTCCAGTGGTGTTACAATTTGGAGAGTGGAGCGATGATCTGAAAATATATAGTTTTTTTATTATTATTATTATTATTATTATTATTATGTCATTGAAAGAATTCACAATGGTTGACAATCATGGAGAAGTATATCAGCAAGCAACAATCCTACTGTAATGACCACTTATGTGTTATTAGGCTTCAGAGTAACAATGAACTCTTCAATAATTTAAATCTTTCAGTGAATCAGTTAAACAAATTAAGTATTTCTCTCAATGTGAAGCCTTTTCAGACATAGAACCTCGATTAAAATTATAAAAGGATAACTTGGAACTCCTTCATCGCCAAAGCATAGCTGGATCCATAAATTTGGAGTTAACTTTATCATATACACAGAAAAAGAAGAACCTGCAAATAAAACAAAACAGGAAATATGTATTGCTCTCAGAAACGTTATTGAGATACACAGTCACAATACAAAATGTTGCCTTGATTCGCAACTTGAATATAAATAAGTGCCACAATCTGTGCTATAACCTTTGTATCAGTTTGATTACATCCATTAAATTTATGAGTCCTGGAAAGATACATTATTACTATGATCCATTTCACTTCCATATTGAACACTGCAGATAAAGAAACTCAACAGGGAAAAATGACAGCATCAATGTCCAAAGCAAGAAAATTCAAAGGTCACAAAAAGTCACTCACAGCAATTCTCAGACAATTGATATACTGTGAAACTCAATATTACATTTTTAAAGAATCCAAACTTAAAAACACTAAATTAAGGAAAACACAGAATGTAGGAAAATGTTAAAACCCACCAAATATGAGCAAAGACATACCATATTTACTTGCATAATCTTTGCCCCCGCTTATTTTGTGCACCCTAGTTTTTAAAACCAATTTTTGTACTTTTTAAATCCTCGCGTGTTTTGTGCACCCTAATTCTTTAGCATTTTCTAATTTTTTTAAAACTTTGTAAAATTTTCTCTCATACGATATTTGTGAAATGGCAGGGATTTAGGAGATGTGGTCAAGTGTCTTCACGATCCATTCCCAGTGTGGAACATGCCGTAGTTGCTAATCGTTATGACTGTTAGAAGGCGACGAGCAGACGTAAACATTCCCCCTCCTGCTGATCTCTCGCACGGCAGCACAGCCAACAGATTTCTTTTAGAACCAAATACTGTAGTATATGTGGAGTTTGCTCAGTCTCCTTGAGTGTACGTGCTTGGTAATGTGAGTGTGTATTAATTAAATGAAAGCTCTTCAAACCTTACTTTAATTTGTCGCTATCGGCTGCCCATTGTTCTCTGTGTGTAGTGCATGATCTGGTTTCCTACACAATTTACACTTTTAATGCTGCCTACTGTAACCACGCCGTACTAAAACCTTCACTTATGATAGACTTATTTTGCTATGGTAAAAGTAAGGTGCGAAAGGAATATTGTTTATGTGAAAGTTATTTATTAAGAAATGTTCAACGCTGTAGTAAATATAAAGATAAATATGTTGTTGAAAGTTACAGTACAATTTCATTCTACTATAGTGCTACAATACAGTACTTATAAAATTTTTGCGATCTGAGGGGGGGGGGGGGGGGGAGGGAACTACTTTCAGCCAATTACCGTAGGTAGTAATCAGAAACTGAATGCCTTTACATTACCGTATTTCTTGCCCCTTGTTCGATTTTATTCATGGCTTGGCTTTTGTTTTATCAGTTGCTGATCAGTTTTGGGTAAAATTTTAATGTATGAGCCCCGTCTCGTTGTTGTCGTGTAGATGTTGGCAAGGGCGCGAAGTAGCCAATCAGGAGTCACGTTCACGCGGCCAGTTAGAAACAGTTTTAATGTTTATGGTTTGTAAACAAATTGTCATAGTGCAAATAACTGACAATTATAATAGGAATGTGCGGGTAAGTTTAAGATTCATCAATGATACTACAGCAACAGCGTCCCTTCTGCTTGTATTTATTAGATTACCCTGTGAGTTATTAATTGTACTAGAAAATCAAAGTCTCACTGGAAACTGCAGTCTCTTGAAGTTAAAAGACCCATCTGTCAGGAATAATGGCCGGGTGTCCAGCGATGAGTAATTATCAAATTCAAGGTTTTTTCCAGGTTTTCCAAGGAATAATCATTTTTTTTCCAGGTTCAGCATTTATTAACTTGAAATAAAAAGTATAAAATACAAACAATTTTTATTCTTTAAAAATTTTTCTACATATCTTTAATTTATTACAAATGAAAAGTGCCGAATATATGAGTGCATTTAATGGAAAGCATTTTTTATACACGAAGAAGCCGTGAGTGATCCAAAATGGACACAAACATCGACAACTATGTCCTTTAATACGTAATTATCGGCATCATCACATAGCCATTAAAAATTCAAAACAAAAAGTAATGTATAACACTTGAGAAAATTTTTAGTTTATTTAAAAGCATTGTTTTTAAATTAAAAAAAAGTACAGGTATGCTCCTCAGCAACTTAGAAAATATACTCATGTTCAGGGCTGTATTTAGGAAGGAGCAACATGTGCAGCTGCACAGGGTGGCAACATTTTCCCATCGAGGAAGAGGGGGGGGGGGGGAAATATATATATATATATATATATATATATATATATATATATATATATATAATTTTTTTTTTTTTTTTTCCCCTTCCTCGATGGGAAAATGTTGCCACCCTGTGCAGCTGCACATGTTGCTCCTTCCTAAATACAGCCCTGAACATGAGTATATTTTCTAATATATATATATATATATATATATATATATATATATATATATATATGTTATTTTAATGTTACTTGAAATCATCATTATTCAGAGTTTGGATTCCAGCAATAAATTTTAAAATTCAGGTTGTTGTGTTGATAGCACGGCATCTCTAGAGGACGTTTTTAAATTTTTATTTATTTTTTGAATTCTATTTTTTTTTTTCATTTTATTTTATTTTATTTTATTATTAATTTTATTTTTATTTATTTATTTTAAAATTAAGAAAGCAGTTTGAATTCCAGATGTCAGGGGGTGGGGGGGGGGGGCGTAAAATAAATTATTGCACGGGACTTTGCATACCCTAAATATGGCCTTGTTCATGTTTTGGACGAATTCATTCTAATTAATGGTGTCCATATCTCAGAATTACTTCACTTGCCACATTCCTTTCTCACAAATGGAAAATTTGACTGTAATTGATCAATTTGCTATGTTATTGATATGCTATTCAAATCATTAAAGTACCATCATAAGTGTGAAATACAAATATAGTGGAGTCCTGATTTAATGTATTTCAGGGGATTTTAAAATATTGTGTAAAATATGGGGAATAACTTTTTAGCTCTAAAATTGGCTTATAGGATCGCACTTACATTTTCTTAGTTTTATAGAATATACAACGTAACAGACATCACAGTATTAGGCAGGGCCTGTTTTCATTATATAATAAACATTATCTGAATTTCAAAGCGTAACTGAAACTGGAAACTTCATAGGAAACATTAGACATAATTTTATTTGTCGTAATCAATGTTTTCGTGAAGGCTGCATCTGTGTCATTCATTCTTTAAATAATGAAACACTGCACCAGTTGCGAATTTTTTCACACTTCATACTTTTTTTTACCCTTTGTACAACGATTTTTGCGAATTTAATTGTGTTGTCAAGCACAAATATCTCTTGCACCGTACTGTCTTTTTGAGGTTATAACATACTTTGCCCTATCCAATGTTAAAAAAACCACACATACGCAAACTATCGTTCACACTGTTTATTAAACGTCACAAAAGTAGTTACATAAATATTTTCAGCTCGCAATGAGAATAAATTCATTCTCGGAACTCATCATAATAAGCACAAAAAACTACATTTGAATAAACAGTAGGTGCGAAGGATGATGGGAGCGATGTCAAGCAACTTAACTGCGTCATATTTTTAAACACAACTTGAAAGTGAAATTAATGCCAGCTTCAATTTATGTCAATTACGTAAGTTTTTAACTCCTCGAACATGGTTTCATAAAATGTAAATCACAGGAAAAATGTAAATATCTTAACAAAAATCTGGGGTGAGTTAAAATTGTGAACCAAAAAAAGGTTTTGTAAGAGGTGGGAAAACGTACAAGTGGTAATTTATTCAGCAATCAGTCGTCATAAATATAAAATCTTTATTTGTTGGCAAATCCGGATTTCGACCACTGTGTGGTCATTATCAATGCTTAAGATAAATTAAAATACTTAAAATATCTCCACCTCCATGTAGGAGGTTGCGTTTGTACTGACGCAAACCTCCTACATGGAGGTGGAGATATTTTAAGTATTTTAATTTATCTTAAGCATTGATAATGACCACACAGTGGTCGAAATCCGGATTTGCCAACAAATAAAGATTTTATATTTATGACGACTGATTGCTGAATAAATTACCACAAGTCAAATATAGTCGTGTAGCGCCCATTCCGATATGGAATCAAGCCTGATACGTACAAGTGGGGTTCCACTGTTTGTGAAATTTTTTCCGTTATTTTCCCAATATCGAAAATTCCAGGTTTTTTCCCGGTTTTCAAGATTTCAAGGCTTGCTGGACACCCTGAATGGGAATTAATTGGATGTATTCTCTTCCTTTCCCTGTGGCTCTATAGAAGTCTATTCCTTTTGCCTACAGCTGTGTGTGCTTCACAGTTCAAACTTGTCAACAGCATCAACAACTTTCAGGAGTTTACTTAAGCTGACTGGAATACAATAGTGTCTTAGAGGTAAATATGAAATGTATTAAAGCGTGGTGCGTGATGTGAAAGGTTTTTACCCATAGCAGTATATGAGATTTCATATTTATTAAAATATTTGTTGTACAGTTATATAATTTTGCAGGTATATATTCATTTGTAAAAGTGCTGTATGTTAATAAAATGTTTTGCGAATACAGTTAGTTGTAAAGAAATAGTAGATTGAAACCTGATGCGTGATGGGACAGTTTTCTAAGAATGTTACTGTTTATGTCCTTGTATAAACTACGTGTTGTACTGTGAAACAATTTTGAAGGCCTGTTTGTCTGTTAAATTGCCTGTGTTTACAGTTTGTAGTGTAGAAATTATAAATTGTAACATCACGCCGAATTCCCTAATGTTATCCCATGAACAGCAAAAAAGTATTAAGTGAGAAACATTTTCCTTTCACCATACTTAGCTTGCATTTATCACAAATCTTTGATTCAGCGCAAAGTTCCTAGCGACAGTAAAAAAGTGCAGGTAACTCCTGTGTGTAAGAAAGGTAAAAGAACGGACCCACTAATTTCAGACCTATGTCATTAACATCAGTTTGCTGTAGAATTCTTGAACATATTCTCAGCTCTTATACAATAAATTTCCTTGAGATGGAAAAGCTTCTGTTCATGCACCATCACAACTTTAGGAAGCATCGATTGTGCGAAACTCAGCTTTACCTTTTCTCTAACGACACCTTGCGGGCTATGGATGAAAGGTAACAGGCAAATTGTGTATTTCTCAATTTTCGAAATTGACACTGTACCGCACTACAGACTCCTAATGAAAGTACGAGCACATGGAATAGGTACAAAAATATAGAACCCAGTAAGTTGTTCTCGATGGTGAGTGCTCATTAGAGATTAGGATATCGTCAGGAGTGCCCCAGAGAAGTGGTAGAACCATTATTATATTATGTCTTTACAAATGATCTGATGGACAATGAGTTGCAGTCTGCGGCTATTTGCTGATGATGCTGTGCTGTACAGGAAGATGTTGTCATTGAATGACTAGTAGGATGCAGGATGACTTGGACCAAATTTCTAGGTTGTGTAAGGAATGGCAACTGGCACTAAATGTAGAAAAATGTAAGGTGATGGAGGTGAGCAGGAGAAACAATCCCATAAAATGTGAATACAACATTACTAGCTTGCAGCTTGACAGAGCTGCGTCAATTAAATATTTAGGGGTAATGCCGCACAGCGATATATGAAATGGAATGAGCATATAAGGACAGTCATGGGGAATGCGATTGTCGACTTCGGTTAATTGGGATAATTTTGGGAAGGTGCATATAAAATGCTTGTACGACCCCATCTTGAGTACTGCTCAAGTGTTTGTGAACTCCACCAGATCGGTTTAAAGGAGGACATGGAGCTGGCGACTAGGTTTGTAGCTGGTAAATTAGATCAATGCACGAGTGTAACTGAAATTCTTCAGGAACTCAAATGGGAGTCACTGGAGGGAAGGTGACGCTCTTTTTGAGAATCACTGTTGAAGAAATTTAGAGGGCCGGAATATGAGGTGGACTGCAGAACGATTCTGCTGCTACCAATGTACATTTCACATAAAGTCTACAAAGATAAGATCAGAGAGACATCCTGTATATACTGTAATTCTGTCTAAAATGTCACATATTATTTCAATTTTTTTCTCAACCCAAATGTGTATACATTAGATCTATCTATTTATATCTGATGTCTAAATTCAGACTTTGTGCTTCAAAGCAGTTGCCTTTATATCGGTTAACAGTTTGTATTGATTTTATTATCTCTTCCCCTCACTTTCTCATAATTTTAAATAGCTGACCTACATACTAATAGAAATTGTCATATTTATATAATTTTTGCTTCTAGTTTTATACTTCTATTGCCCATGCTTTGAATAGTAACTGTCCTGCCTAGACATTGGGCAACAATGTCTTTTGATAATGATCTATAATTTTATTTCCACGACATGTTTTTGTGATACCTAGTTTACTTTTTTTTTTTTTTAATTTCATAAAAAAACTTTATAGGTAAATTGACAGTATGTTGAAATATATGTTGATTGTCTATTTCCATATAGTTATTGTGAATGTTGTTGCATATGTACAATGGGGGACAAAAAAGATCACCTGACCTTAATAATTTAAAAGTTCAAGAACAGAGCATTGTGCATGCCTAAGCTCATAAGTGTGAGTGTTTCCAACTCCGGGAGCCTGTGCAGCTTCAGCTTGCTGATTATATAATCTAGTAGAAGCAACACAATAGTTAAGGTATAGTCTATGTCGAGATTCATTGCACTTCATCTCATATATTATTTAGTTTGGGAAACATTATTGTAGTACTTAGAAACGGTTGAAGTATAAGAATTCCACATGGGTACATTTACCACTGTTCACATATGTTTCATTGGGTGAGTGAATAGGCTGACAGTTAATGAATGTAACAAGTGCTCATTCGAATCGCACTGAAGTCAATTTATTTTTTACTTTTTAGACCTATTTCCATTTATAGCCTATTCTATTTTACAATGATCTAATCTTTAATCATACAGGTACATCAGAGTATTAATATTAAAAATGGACGTATTTTGTTTGTAATTACTTCGACCGCCATGTGGTGTGTCTGTAGTTTTCAGATAACAAGGAGACCATCAGATGCGTAAATGAAGGATTTTGATGGTTCTCAGATATATTGTACAAGGACATACCCCGAGTACAAGCCTAGCAATGGACCGTGGTTTTTGAGTAAATTGATATTGAAGTTTACTGCTTGGTATATGACACATAACTTGTTTACCACACAGTCAGTCAACAGTATGACGCCTGCTGTGTGGCTATACACGCTATAAGAGTGCGCATAAGTGTGAAATGTTGAGGCTGGATGTCTTGTATGGGTGCAGGAACCTTAGAATGAATCCAATACCAGTTCAATTCAACATACTATGAACATATCCTTGATAATGTAATCATTCCTGGATCTTGACTTTGGTATCCTCAATGACATGTCATTTACCAATACGAAACTCATTGATCGTACACCAGCATTAGGATTCAGAGCTGGTTCCAAAGGAGTAAGAATATTATTCAATACCTTCCATAGTCTCCAAAGCCACCTGATTTCAATCTCATAGAGAAAGTATGGGCTAAACTCAAGAAGTCTTGTATTGTTACCTCTGCAGAACTTGCAATTCTACAGGACCATGTATTGTAAAGTGGTATTGCACTGTCACTACAACAACTCTTTATTTTGTTGTAATTTAAGTAAAATTTGGTCTTCTGGCTTGAATCTTCCCTAAAATTAAGATGACACAATGTGAGGCCCAGCTACTCTGTTCCTCGTGTGTTTCCTTCTTTGTATAAGTATACTCGGACTCGTAGTAATTCCGGAGATTACTTTTTGGACTGCCCAGTAACTTTATAGGAGTTTATGGTAGAATACACTCCTTTATTCTTCTAAAGAATACATTATTGTCTCGAACTTGAGACTAACAGTCTCATCTCACATCAGTCTCCAACAATAATCTAATGAAATCACATCAACTCCTCATTCATAGGAAACAAGGTTCATAGAGCATGCAAATTACATACTTATTCCTTGATCTAAAGTTCATTTACATTCAAATTTACTTTATATTAAAAATAATTGATAACTAATCTAAAAAATAGAGACAGAAAAAAAGAAAGAAAATATTTTTGCATAAATGGTATTTAAATAAACTGTGACATTCTTATGCAGGTTCATTGGGTTGTAGTATCACTTGCTACACTACATACCCCTCTCCTTGGACATAGGAATGGCAAATACTACCTAACTAGAATTTAATTACATACACAAAAGTATCACACTTACAAAAATTAAGTTAACAGAATGATAAAAAGTTGCATATTATAATAATGAACTTATCATTCCTAAAGTTCTTCTTTTTGACGTAAATCTTTCCTCATTAATTGGTATCATATTGCTGGATAAGTAATACTTCCACTGAAATAATGTAAAATGTCTCATCACATTTTCTTTTCTCACTCTCTTTAGTATCATTTATTACAGTTGAGTCCTCATTAAGTAAAGGTACAACTAAACCTTTTTTCTTATCTAAGTAACATTTCTTTTAACAAAAACAGGTCATGTTTAATTAAAGGTAATATTATTTACTACTTCTTTTTGGATCTATATACATCATTTTGATATGGGTAAATGTTTTTCTTATTAAGACATAATTAGCCTTTTTTTATCTTACATGATTTTATTTACATTTCATCATATTACTCAATTTGAATCTCATGTGGGTAAGGAATGGAAGGAGTATCCTCTTTCATTAAGAGATTTGTCTCAGCTATAAATGCAAATTCTTAGCTATAATGATCTTTAACTTCTTTTCAGCATTTATATAGTAATTTTAATATGTGTAAAGTCTTGTATCAGAAGGATTAGCGCACTTCATTGTAAGTTAAAAAAGGATAAATACCCATATCAAAATTACGGTTCTGCCCGAGTGGTTTGGCCGAATCCATTATTTGCCAAATATAGCACACTGGCTTTGGATTCGAGATTCGGCACATAATGGTCAAATACTACCGAATCCTAAGTGTTATATTTAAACCTTCAGTTACAAATGTAGTAGTTTACTTTGCATAACAGTGTGCTATCGTTTGTGTTATTTACTGTATTTTCCATAGATCAGCTGAAAGACGCGATGTTTTAAAAGGAAATGACCTCACTTTGAATAGTTCTTATAAATGGTGTTAGGAGCCACCACAAATAACTTTTCCCATCTAATATAAGCAGTGCTACACAGACTTGCCTAGCAGGCGTAAATATATATGCTGACTAAAACTTTTAAGCTTGTAAAAAAAGCCTTTAAAATATAAGTAGCAACAAAAATAAATTTCTTCACGTAAATACCAAAAATACATAAGGCTTTAGGATACTTGCATGAGTTGCCTCATTCTGATTTCACGCATTGTTTCATAGAATTTTGTGAAGTGCTGGGTATGTAAATTGTAATGAAGCACTAGGATTTCAAGAAGAACATTATTTATTATGTGGAAAAAAGTTCTAATCGTGCACCATCCAGATGGGATGACGTCAATTCAGCAACCACTTGACGTCTGCTTCAATAAATCGTTTAAGATCAAGCTTAAACACATTTACACCCACTGCTTTTCGAAAATGACCGACAACTGACACCAATGGGTCATGTAAAACGCGCAAGTGTGCCAATGGAATGATGATACCTGAAAGTGGGCTCCAAATCAGATTGCGTAACACACATTTAAAAATGTTCGAGATCGAATGCACTAGATTGTGTGAGGGATGATGCTCTGTAGTACGAAGGAACTGTGTAACAAGGAATCAAATTATGGTGATCAGAATTATCTTACTGGTATCTAATTGTTAGTATAAAGTTTTTTTATTTCATAAAGTTTGTATTATAAGTCTAATAAAATTGTTTATATTTCCACATTTAGTTTCATACAATTGCCGTACATTTGAAATCTTATCTAAAGGCTACTATGTAAAGCTGACTGGGAAGCCTGTGTTGCGTCAATATGTCTGACACTACAACCACTGCATTCATACTACAACATACGTGTTTTTCTGTTAGGGGAAAGCGATTGTTCCTATGAATCATGATTCATAAATCCACACTCTTTTTCACCATAAGAATAATACAAATGTAAAAAATTCCATCTGCCTAATAAACCTGAAAGACAGCGGCGAACGTGGAGGAATATACATACAGTATCATGTTAATGTTTGCATTTTTATTATTCTTATGCTGAATGGGAATTGTTAGAAATGCAACACGGCGACTGACTTCTAGTACTGATTTTTAAGTCTTCTATGAATAAAAATTGTTTGCAGACAAGTTACGTGATCTTAAATGTTTGAAACAATAAATAAATCTACAAAATACCTTTGCTTAATCCTCCGGAATGCGCAATCTGTGTGTTAAGTACTTGTCACAGTTGTGAAATGTATTTGTGGCAATAACAAGTACACACACGTCGAATAAACACGGATTTCTCTGTGTCTGAATATCCTGTCCATCACTCATGGAATGCCTGATATGTCAACTTAAAATTATTTAACATTTACGCATCTTATTTTAAAAGAATCTATTTTTTAACTTCCAAAATATCTACTAATCTTTTCAGGTTTTATTTTTGAGCCCTCACCTTTGAAAAAAGAAAAAAATGTAATCCTTTCCTTTCGTTATTTTTTACTTCATCAAAATGAAACATTTTGTAATACAGTGAAGAAAGTTTCTTATTATCTTTTAGACCATCTAAACGACATATATATCGAAATGTTTCATACAAACTTGTTTTAAGGGTAGCGGGTATTAAAAAATCCTTAAGATTTAAAATAAAAATCTAAATGAAATTTTAATTTCTTAAATTTTACTGTTAATATTGACATTTGAGATTCACCCCAGAAGGCTTTATCTTCATCACTAGCTGTGAAAGAGTAGTAATTCTTTTTAAATACATGTACTTGAGTTGACAGATTATTTGGGTTGGAGATTCGGAAGATTTGATTAGGTTTTGGAATTCGCCACATGTTTTATTTAAGATTCGGTATCTGGTTTCGATTCAGGAAAATTGGGTTTCGACCCATCCCTAATCAAAATGATGTTTATAGATCCAAAAAGAGAAAATAAATAATTTTTTCTTTAATGAAATATGACCTGTTTTGTCAAAAGAAATGTTACTTAGATTAGAAAAAGGTTTAGTTGTATCTTTACTTAATGAGGACTCAATTGTAATAAATGACACTAAAGAAAGTGACAAAAGAAAATGTGATACAAACATTTTACATTATTTATGTGGAAGTATTACTTATGCAGCAATATAATGCCATTTAATGAGGAGACGTTTGTGTCAAAAAGAACAAACTTTAGGAATGATAAGTTTATAACAATAAGATGCAACATTTCATCATTCTGATAACTTAATGTTTGTAGGTGTGGTATTTTTGTGTACGTAATTAAATTCTACTTAGGTGGTATTTGCCATTCTTATGTCTAAGGGGAGGCGTATGTAATTTAACAAGGGATACTACAACCCAATGAACCGGCATAAGAATGTCAAATAGTTTATTTAGATTCCCCCCTTGCAGTAACCATTCTTTCATTGGTATCGTAAGTAAAAGATTTACTTTTTAGAAAATTTTCAAAGCCAAGTACGACAGTCCTTTTTCCAAATTGGTGCAATATCTTCTAGTGAATAATTACTACCTTGATAGTTAAGGATTTCAGGTCCCACTACATTTAACTGCATAGTACTTTTCTCTTGCGTTTGTATTGTCAGAGTATGGTACAAGTAAATATTATTTAGTGGATCCTTATTCAACAAAGTACATGTTAGAACCGGACCCTCCTTCCAAGACGACTTTAGTTTACCTTAATAGGGGATTTTTCTCTTGCATTTTGATTATACCCATAACTTTCAGTTTGAGTTGACATAGGAACTGCACTAGGATCTTTACCTCTACCACTAGGTTTGTTATTAACACTTTGGTTCTTATTAAAGCCTTTACTATTTTTGAAATACTTTTTGTTATTCTTTTGGATTTCCTGTTTCCTATGTACCTCGCACAAAGACACTCCTTTAGTATTATCTTTACTGGTTGTACCTTGATTTTTACCAGTATCATTTCTAGCCATATTTAGGGCATCTATCCCTTCTGCAGCTCTTAATAACTCTGGAACCATTTTCCATCCTTTGCACCAAATTTCTTTTTGTGCATAGAAAGGAAGACATCTTACTAAAACATTAGCCAAAACTCTTCATCTGTAGGTTTATCCACAAACTTGGTTTTTTTCAGATACGATTGTAGATATTGTTTAATACTACCTAATTGTTTTGAATAGTAAGGAGGCTCTGACAATTCTCCCTCAACTTTTCTTATGCATTGTTAGACCAAAACTGTTTCTTAAACTTAACTTTAAAATCTTCCCATGAAGTGAACTCGTCTGCATGAGCACTACCCGATTGTGACACTTCAGCTAGTAAATAGTCTAGTGTAAAGTCTATTTTTCTTTGATCGTCCCACTTACTAGGCAATGATCTTGATAATACCCTTAGAAAGTGGCTAGGGTGTACATCTCCATCAGGTTTAAATTTAGGAAATTGTTTGGTAATATTTATTCCTGAAACCCGTTGTTATATCATCCCCACTACTTATTATTCCGACATTATTTACTTGATCTTGCAGTTTACTTCTCATTTCGGATTTAGTCTTTTCTATTCCTTGCCACAATTGATCGAACTATGTGTAACTTCTCATTCAGAATTTCGGTCATCATTATACATGGAATTCTCTGTCTTATCCCTGAGCCTTTTATCTAAAATTTCCTCTATTTTGTGTTCCCACTTACTTGATTCATCAATAAGCAAAGTTAAATTTTGACCCTGTTCGAGTTTATCAACTTTACCTAAAGTTTCAGTAAGAGTCATTTACTACTTTTAGCTGACTTTGAGAGTTGACAGCTAAAGTTCCTAATTTCGAGTTTGTAGTGGGTAATCCCTCACTAACATATTTTACTTGATTTAAAATTTCTAACATATTTGAAACTGCCTTTAATATTGTTTGCTTATTGACTGTATAATTTTGTTCAAAAACCTGTTCTGCAATCTCTTTCACCTGCTCTTTACTTGCAAAGTTTTGCGCCCAGTTACTAATCTTGCTAACCTTTTATCAATGTTATCAGACAATAATTTTAATTCTTTATCTGTATTCATTACCCATCCTCACTTCTCTTTCCCATTTATTTTATTCCTTCTCATCTAGCCTCATTTTCTTTCCGCATTTTTGCTATTCCTTTTAATCTGGATTTGTTTTCTTTTCCCATTTCTTGTATTCCTTTTAATCTATATTAGTTTTTCCCCATTTTTTTCTATTCCTTCTAATCTCGCTTCTAGTCTTTGCATGAACATTTCTAGAGTATGTTCTTTCTCCGCCTGAGCCATTCTTCGGATTTCGGGCATTTCTTCCTACTTTAACAAAACACACAACCATCTAAAACACAAAACAGTTATGTTCAGGTACTCTCACCACAGTACTGCATGATGAGCTGCAGCGAAAAGCTGGCATAGCGACATGACGAACTCCGCAGCACTGGGACTGAAATTTCAGATCAGGTACACTGCTGGAATCATCTGGCCGGAACACATGCGATGCTCATACAGCTCGGCTCTTCTCTCGATGTAATCTTGTTATACAGTAACACCAGAAAATACTTGTGCTACTGGCTTAATCGGTCTTCTCCTTGTGGTTATGTCGTGTTGAATGGTTGCTATGGCAACTAACCAGAGCAACTTTTTTATTGTTAAAATTTTGAATTTATTCGTTTTTTAACCACTTTTCTATGGATTCAATTATTCTCACTCTCTTCTTTTCTGAGTGCTGCTCATACGGTCACCATCTTTACTTGTAGTGTTATCTCTGCAGAAATTGAAATTCTACAAGACCGTGTATGGTAAATTGATATAACACCGACACTACAAGAACTCCTTATTCTGTTGTAATTTAAGTAAAATTTAGTCTTCTGGCTTGAATCTTCCCTACAATTAAGATGATGCAATGTGAGGCCCAGGTACTCTGTTCCTCATGCGTTTTCTTCTTTGTATAAGTATACTCGGACTCAATAGTTATTCCGGAGATTACTTTTTGGACAGATCAGAGGGAATAATTATAATGAGCATTTACTGCCCAGTAACTTTATAGGAGTTTATGGTAGAATACACTCTATTCTTCTAAAGAGCCTGCTGCGGTCGCCAGTCACATTCTGCACGGCCACTACGGTCAGGGGTTCGAATCTCCCCTTGGGCATGGATATTTGTGCCGTCCTTAGTATTAGCTAATTCATAAGTAGTTTGTAAGTTTAGGGACTGATGACCGCATAGTTAAGTCCCATAAGCTCTACAAACATTTGAACATCTAATGAAGAATACATTGTTGTCTCGAACTTGAGACCAACACTCTCATTTCACATCAGTCTCCAACAATAATCTAACAAAATCACATCAACTCACAAACAAAAGAAACAAGGTTCATAGAGCATGCAAATTACATATTTATTCCTTGACCTAAAGTTTATTGACATTAAAAATAATTTATAACTAATCTGGAAAAAAAATGTTTTTTTTTCATAAATGGTATTTAAATAAACTATGTGACATTCTTATGCAGGTTCATTGGGTTGTAGTACCACTTGCTACACTACAGTCTGTGTGGGATAATCGGTGAGACCCTTTTCCAATAACTGAGGATGCCTTGTTGGATTTGGTTTATACTTCCTGGGAGAGAATTGCCGTGGATGAGACATTTTTTCTCAGCTTTATAGATTCTATGCCTTGAAGGATTTGGACTGTATTTGATTCCAATGGCATATAGATAAAATACTGAATATATAAACAGCCAACATTTTATTATTTTTGTTTTAATTGGAAGTTATACCAATATCAATCTCCAAGGAAGATTACTTTTATGAGAGGTCAGGTGATTAACATTCTCAAAGGATGTTTATATTTACTGTAATGGGAGGTCAAATAAATATTACTTTCCAAGGAAGATTATTTTTAGTGGAGTTCAGATGAAAAATATTCCCCCAAAGATGTTTATTTTTTGTGGTGAGTGGTCAAATAAATATTACCTCCCAAGGAAGATTATTTTATCAAATTGACAAACTATAATTAGTTATTTACTAAAGAGAATACTAAAAAAAGGGTAAAACCAATATACTTTAGTAACTAAAAGTAACTGAAACAAGAAAATTTGTAATGTGATAAAAAAAAAGTAAAATAAAAATGTTAGGGCTTTGATGCCATCCGAACTGATACACACCACTTAACCAGGAAGGCCGACACTCTCTCAATGAGCTACCGGTCCTTTCTCGTTAGCGTAACATGTTGAATAATCCTACCAGAGTTGAAGAATGAATATTAAACTGGAAGGCACAGCTACTCATTCGTGTAAACTGCATGTAATGACTTACGATATTATGCCAGTCTGCTGATACATTTAGCTTGGCTTAACACTATAGATTCACCATATGGCAGTCGAAGGAATTGCAAAAACATCCTCCGTTTTCAACATTTTTTCTATGACTATCATTTGTCTTGCTCTTTAAAGAGTAGGCTATAACAAAATGGAATGTGTTTAAGAATGTGGAATCTAGAAAAGCCTACAATTGCTTAATTAGTAGAAAATTAATGTTAAAAATATTACCTGCACTGGTCTAAAAAACAAGTTGACTCCAGTGGTACTAGAACTCGTACCCCTTGTGTTCGTAAACTGTCAGCCTATCCATTCAGACAACGAACGTAGGTAAGAACCAGGTCCGTTGTAGTAAATCCACCCACATGGAGCTTGTACCTCAACCGCTTATTAGTGCTTGAATAACTTTTCCAAAATAAATGATATGAATCTCAACCTATCCCAAGACAAATCCAAAGAAATTTTGGTCGTATGTGAAGTACACCAGCGGCAAAACACAAACAACACCTTCACTTTGTGATAGCAATGGTAATACTACTGATGACAGTACTGCTAAAGCACAATTACTAAACACAGCTTTCTGTAATTCGTTCACCAAAGAAGACGAAGTGAACACTCCAGAATTTAAAACAAGAACAGCTGCCAGCATGCGAAATTTAGAAGTAGATGTTCCTGGAGTAGTAAAACAACTTAAGTCACTAAACAAAAACAAATCTTCCAGGTCAGATTGGATACCAACTAGATTCCTCTCAGAATATGCTGATGCAATAGCTCCATACTTAGATATCGTATATACTGATCACTCAGCAAAAGATCCATACCCAAAGACTGGAAAGTTGCCAGGTCACTCCAATATTCAAGAATGACAATAGGAGTGATCGCCAAAATTAAAAGCCCATCTCATTGATGTCGACTTGCAGTAGGATTTCGGAACATATACTTTGTTCGAACATTACAAACTACCTCAAAGAGAATGACCTATTAACTAATAGTCAACAGGGATTCAGAAAATATGGGTCTTGCAAAACACAGTTTGCCCTTTATTCACATGAAGTGATAAGTGCCAACGACAAGGGATCTCAAATTGATTCCATATTTCTGGATTTCTGTACCTCACAAGTGGCTTCTAATGAAATTGCATGCTTATGTAATATCATCCCAACTGTGCCATTGGATTCACGATTTCCTAGTAGAAAGGACACAGTTCGTAGCAATTGATGGTAAGTCATCGAGAAAAACAGAAGTGACATTTGTCATTCCCCAGGGAAGCATTATAGGTCCCCTACTCTTCCTTGTGTTTACAAATGATTTAGGAGACAATCTGCATAGCTGTCTTAGACTGTTCACAGATGATACTGTTATTTATCAGTTAATGAAGACAACAGAGGATCAAAAGCAACTGCAAAGCAATTTAGACAAAATTTCTGCATAGTGTGAAAATTGGCAATTAACACTAAATGAAGAAAAGTGTGAAGTAATACACGTGACTGCTTTTTTTTTTAAAAAAAAAAAAAAATCTGCTGAACTCCAATTACACAATAAATCACTTAAACATGAAGATCATCAATTCTACCAAATACCTAGGAGTTACAATTATGAACAACTTAGACTGGAGAGAACACATAGATAATATTGTGAGAAAGGCGAACAAAAGGTTAAGTTTCTTTGGCAGAACACTTTGAAGATGCAACAGCTCCACCAAACAGACCGCCTACATTACACTTGTGCTTCCTCTCCTGGAGTACTGTTACCCAGTGTGGGAGCCCACCAGGTGGGACTGACAGAAGACATTGAGAAGGTTCAGAGAAGGGCAGCTTGTTTTATTTTATCATGTTACAGGGGGGAAAGCATCACGGAAATGTTGCACAATTTGAGGTGGAAATCATTAAAAGAAAGATGTTATTCGTTGTGGCAAGATCTATTTACGAAATTTCAATCACTGACTTCTGAATGTGAAAATATTTTGCTAGCACCCACCTACATAGGGAGACATGACCATCCCAATAAAATAAGAGAAATCAGATCGGAAGCAGAACGATTTAGGTGTTCTTTCTTCCTGTGCACTGTTAGAGAATGGAACGGTAGAGAAAGGTTATGAAAGTGGTTAATGAACCCTCTGCCAGGCACTTAAATGTGATTTGCAGAGTATCTATGTAGATGTAGATATACTTCATCCAAACTATTATAATGCTTCTATTTGACGATGTAAACACCAAGCTGAAGCTCTGAAGACCGCTAGAGTTGGCAACACTCGCACTTCGGAGCAAAGGCATGCACAATGCTCTGTTCTTGGACTTCAAATTATTCGGGCCAGGTAATATTTTTGTCCCCCATTGTTCATAATCATTGTTTTCGACATCAGGAAGCAATGCTCAAATGCCATGTCTAGAGTGCCATCTGGTACAAATTTGTGAGTTGGATGGCATGTTTAGTCAGTTTTGTTTTAACTTAGTGATCACATCTTATCACAGGATGATGCTTTTGATGTTTTATTTATACAATGACAAGCCGAAAATAATGTTGAGAATAAATCTGTTCTTTATTTGTGATAATTCAAGGAATGAAATGAAAGGTGGTTTTCGAAAGTGGATTTTTAAAGATATGTATTTCTTTGCCTTGTTTTATTATAGCATTTGAGTATGAGTTTGCATGTGCTTGTAGATCTGAAGATGGCAGTTAAACTGCTGAAACCAGTTATCTAAATAAAAATTAAAAAGCTATCTTGGCTGTTATTCTGTGTAAATTAATTGAAAATATCACACACAAACATGACTAACCTTTTTGTAATATTGTACAAATGAAGAAAAGACCTATAGCAGGACCCAGAAAGAGAACATTTAACTGTAGCTAGTAGGCCTCTGTGTTCTTTGTGGTGTTTGGTGAAGAACTAAAATGCATTATTTGTCACAAAAAGGCTTCTTAACTCCCAATGTGTTAATGTCTAGGTTCACTGATAAAAATACTTTGGAAAATGAAAATTAAGATGAACAAGTAGTAGAATTCCAGGAAGGATTCAATTATGTTTTTGACAAGGTTAGGTTTCTACTCACCACAGAGATGTCTCAAAGAGCTGCAGAAAGGCACACACAACATATTACAATTGTCATCAGACAGAGAAACACACACTCACAAAAACACAACGGCAATCTCAGCTTTTGTGACCAGTCTGGAGACGTTTGTGTGTGTGTGTGTGTGTGTGTGTGTGTGTGCCTTTCTGCAACTCATTGAAATGTGCTGAGTGGCAACCTATACATTTCAAGAAATAAGTTTATACTATTTGTCAGTGACCCTGAGAAGTGTACACCTGTTTACAAATGCTACTTCCAACATGTGGTAGTGTAAAACTCTTAAAAGATTTTAACTGTGCCCTGTTGGTTCTCAGAAGCAAATAGAATTACCTGACCATAAGATACCACATCACACTAGATAAACCTATCTCTGAATTTATAACGAGCAATAGCAGCAGTTAAGATGTTGAATGACTCTCCCATTGGTTCTTGGTACCACATTATCGTATTCAATTCAAAGCACCATTTTCTGAATGTCCTAGCAATTTAATTTTATTTAGTTAACCAGTTTTCTGCTTACAAGGCTGAAGATGGTCTTCTAAGCCAAAGACCAGCTAACTGAATAAAAATATAGTGGTAGAACATATACAAAATTGTGCT
The DNA here is from genome assembly GCA_026315105.1 of Locusta migratoria. Lineage (NCBI taxonomy): Eukaryota > Metazoa > Arthropoda > Insecta > Orthoptera > Acrididae > Locusta > Locusta migratoria. The sequence continues at coordinate 547,942,193 of CM048745.1, read as the reverse complement.
TTGAATAAAATCTTTTGATGTTTTCCACCTTCTCCTTTTTTTGTACATTTTTCCTGTTTCTTGTCTCTGCCTCAGCTTTCTCGCCATTGCCATTAGTTTGTTTGTGTTTTGCTATATACAATTTTTGCCAACTCAGTTTGAAGTATGGTCATGTACTTATTGCTTGATGTTTTGTGCTTTGTCCTGGCTGTTTAGTAAATAAGTATTTCTTTGTTTGTGAGGTTTGTGACAGCTTCTTTCTCCTAAAGAATATTTCCTAGCTGCAGCCTTCCCAATGCAAGTTGTTCTGTGGTAGTACCAAACAAATTTATAACATTAAAGTGCCTGTCAAAGTATCAAAATTTAACATAAATTTGTTATGTGATTGTAACGAACTTTGTGTTAACAAATGTGATTCTATTTTGTCCCAATTTTTCCATCACTGTGTATCATTTGTATTTTCTATTCCACAGTAGAAAAATACTGATCTCCTTGTCAGGTAGAATGGTCATATTTTTTTCGCAACACCACCTTTTGTTTTCAGAAATATTGTATTCATTTTACTTAATTTATTTTTATTTACAGGCTGCACTCCAACTGTACAACATTTCAGTGAGTGGCCATTACATAACAGTTCTTCCACCACTTCACCTTCTGGCTCCAGTATCTCCTCAAGCAGCTAGATTAGCTCGGCATCCTGACGACATACCGGGATCTCTTGGTCCTGGATCTTCAGGAAGTGGACCTCCTGGGTGGGAGACTTTGGCTGCTGCACTTGATTCAGGAGATTTTGATCTGAACTCTGTTGACCTTAGACATGGTATGTTGAAATGGAAAAGTGATAAAAAGTATGTTCAATAATAATAATAATAATAATAATAATAATAATAATAATATAACAACAACAACAATAATTTCATGTGGCTCATTGGCCTAGTGCAAGTCTTTCAATTGGACGCCACTTCAGTGACTTGCATGTCCCTAGCCTACCCGAGGAAAGGGGACCTACAACTTAGTGTGGAATCCAAACCATGTTGTTTCTGGATACTCCTCACATTGTTGAGAGGTGAAGACTGGGTTAAAACGCAGACTGAAAAAATCCGAGATCTGGCTGGGTTTTCAAACAGTGACCCTTCGGTTTCCAGTCGAGCACTTTACCCTAAAACCACTTTGCCTGACTATGTATGTTCAAACTGGGGATGGGTTGAATGCCAATTTTACCGAATCTAATCTGAATACCGATTCTTAAATAAAATATGAGCCAAATTCCAAATCTGAATCGAATCTTCTGAATCTCAAACCCAAATAATCTGTCAACTCAAGTACATGTATTTAAAAAGAATTACTACTCTGTTACAGCCAGTGATAAAGATAAATTTTCTGGGGTAAATCCAAAATGTCAATATTAACAGTAAAATTTAAGAAATTAAAATTTCATTGAGATTTTTATTTTAAATCTTAAGGATTATTTAATACCCCCTAACCTTATAAGAAATTTGTATGAAACATTTAGATATATATGTTGTTTAGATGGTCTAAAAGATAATAAGAAACTTTCTTCACTGTATTACAAAATGTTTCATTTTGATGAAGTAAAAAATAACGAAAGGAAAGGATTACATTTTTTTCTTTTTTCAAAGGTGAGGGCTCAAAAATAAAACCTGAAAAGATTAGTAGATATTTTGGAAGTTAAAAAATAGATTCTTTTAAAATAAGATGCGTAAATGTTAAATAATTTTAAGTTGACATATCAGGCATTCCATGAGTGATGGACAGGATATTCAGACACAGAGAAATCCGTGTTTATTCGACGTGTGTGTACTTGTTATTGCCACGAAGACATTTCAGAACTGTGAAAGCTTTCTACAGTATTTGTGCTTAGGTGTGTTTGTGTGTGTATATGTGTGGGTGTGTTTGTATTTGTTTACCTTCCTGTTTTTTCCCCCAAGGTAAGTCTTTCCTCTCTTGGGATTGGAATGACTCCTTACCCACTCCCTTAAAACCCTCATCCTTTCCTTTTCCCTCTCCTTTCCTACTCTGCCTGAAGAAGCAAGTAGGTTGCGGAAGCTTGCTTTTGTGTGTGCTTGTTTTATTTACGTTTGCTGTTACATACCTGTGTTCCTTTGCCTGGTAAATAAACTTCATCTACTTTATATATATATATATATATATATATATATATATATATATATATAGAGGGAAACTTTCCCGGTGGGATAAATAAAAATAAAAATAGAAAAGAGATGACTTACCAAAAGGACCGGCTCGTCGGAGAAACAAATAAAATTACACACAAACGAGCCGGTCCTTTTGGTAAGTCATCTCTTTTCTATTTTTATTTTTATATATATATATATATATACACACACACACACACACACACACACATTATACACATTAAGTAAGTGAACTCCTAAAGCACTGCAAAACAATTAATAAATGTAAACCACAGTACAAATGAACAGCTTATATATATATATATATATATACCACAGTACAAATGAACAGCTTATATATATATATATATATATATATATATATATATATATATAAGCTGTTCATTTGTACTGTGGTTTACATTTATTAATTGTTTTGCAGTGCTTTAGGAGTTCACTTACTTAATGTGTATAAGCCAAAGATATCTAATTATGAAAAAGATGTAATTGTTAAGAATGTCTTTCAACCCAATTTATTATGGTACAATAGTAGCTTTCTGACTGTGAAAAATGCAGTATTTCATATCTGTGGGGTGTAATAAATACGAAAACTCCTAACGAATCATATTCAGTTAAATAAGAATTATGTTTTATGTTTCAGATGGATCTTCAGGCTCGTCATCTCACCAGGCTTCAGCTCCTTTGGTACCCCAGTCACCTACAGAGCTATTTCTAACTGCTATTCTATGTGCCGTGAGTGTAGCTGTGATTGCGTACACCACTGCCGTGCTCTATCGCTGTGTCTGCTCTCGTAATTATGCAGAGTGGCGTGCTGGTTGGAGTGGAGAAGGCAGTGGAGTGGCTAATGAAAGTGATACACAGGTAATAGAGAAAAACTGTTGTAAATATACTTGAAAGTAATGTTCAGATGTGTTGAACATTGGACGGCAAAGTAAAATAACTGAGCAAGCTATTACATAAATTATATAATTGTGATACTAGTACAATTGAAGAGGTTGACTAATAACATCTACATCTACATACATACTCCGCAATTCACCGTAAGGTGCGTGGCGGAGGGTACACTGTACCACTACTACGCATTTCCTTTCCTATTCCACTCCCAAATTCAACGAGGAAAAAAAGAATGCCTATATGCCTCCGTACGAGCCCTAATTTCTCTTATCTTGTCTTTGTGATCACCACGCGAGATGTAAGTAGGCGGCAGCAAGATCGTACTACACTCAGTTTCATATTCCGGCCCTCTAAATTTACTTAACAGAAATTCACGAAAAGAACGTCGTCTTTCTTCCAGCGATCCCCAATTGAGTTGACGGAGCATTTCCGTGACACTCGCGCATTGGTCAAACCTACCGGTAACAAATCTAGCTGCTCGCCACTGAACCGCCTCTATGTCTTCCTTCAAACCGATCTACTGTGGGTCCCAAATACTTGAGCAATACTCAAGACATGGTCGTACAAGTGTTTTATACGTGGTCTCCTTTACAGGTGAAGTACATCTTCCCAAAATTCTCCCAATAAACCGAAGTCGGCTGTCCGCCTTACTCACAACTGTCCTTACGTGCTCGTTCCATTTCATATCGCTCTGAAATGTTACGCCTAGATATTTGAACGACGGAACAGCATCAAGAAGCTCACTACTAATGCTGTATCCGAACATTATAGGATTGTTTTTTCTACTCATGCGCATCACCTTACATTTTTCTACATTGAGAGCTAGCTTCCATTCTTCGCACCAACTAGAAATTTTGTCTAAGTCATCCTGTATACTATTACAGTCAGTTACAGACGTCACCCTCCCATACACCACAGCATCATCAGCAAACAGCCGCAAATTACAACTTACTCTGTCCATCAGATCATTTATATAGATAGGAAATAAGAGCGGTCCTATCACACTCCCCTGGGGCACGCCTGACGATACACTCGTCTCTGATGAACACTCACCGTTGAGAACAACGTACTGCGTTCTATTACTTAGGAAGTCTTCCAGCCAGTCACAGATCTGTGAACCTATTCCATAAGCTTGTACCTTCATTAGCAGTCTGCAGTGTGGCACCGCGTCGAACGCTTTTTGAAGTCGAGAAATACACAATCCGCCTGTTGCCCTTCGTCCATGGCTCGCAAGATGTCATGTGAGAAAAGGGCAAGCTGAGTTTCACATGAACGATGTTTCCTAAACCCGTGCTGATTCATGGAAAGAAGCTTTTCCGTTTCAAGGAAATTTGCTATATTCGAACTGAGAATATGCTCCAAAATTCTACATGAAACTGATGTCAACGATATTGGCCTGTAATTGTATGGGTCAGTTCTCTTTCCTTTCTTATACACGGGAGTCACCTGCGCTTTTTTCCAATCACTAGGAACTTTGCGCTGAATTAAAGATTCGCTATAAATGCAAGCTAAGTAGGGGCCCAACGCCGCAGAATAGTCTTTGTAAAACCGAACTGGTATTCCATCCGGACCAGCAGACTTTTTCGTATTTAGCTCTCTCAGCTGCTTCTCTACACCAGAAATACCTATTGCTATGTCCCCCATTTCGGAATTAGTATGTTGATCAAATGATGGTACATTTGTGCAGTCCTCCTTCGTGAAAGATTTCTTAAAGGTTAAATTTAGAACTTCAGCTTTCAGTTTGCTTTCTTCTATTACTGCCCCGGAATGATCAACTAGTGACTGGACAGTGGGCTTTGAACCGCTTATCGATTTTACATAGGACCAGAATTTTTTCGGGTTCTTGGAAAGATCTTTTGATAAGGTATGGCTGTGACAATTATTGTATGCTTCACGCATTGATCTTTTTATAGACGCACGAATCTCTACTAACTTTTGCCTGTCATCATTTGCGTGTTCTTTTTTGTATCTAGAGTGCAACAACCTTTGCTTTCTCAGCAGCTTTCTAACATTATTATTACTATAATACCATGGTGGATCTTTTCCATCCTTAATCGTATTTACTGTCACATATTTCTCTAACCCTTTATTAACAATGCACTTAAATTTAGTCCACAATTCCTCTACATCCATAGTCCCGGAATTAATCAATGCCCATTCATTTTCTAAGTGCGATCGTAACATTTGCTTGTCGGCTCTTCCCAACAAAAATACTCTCCTAGCCTTCTTGATTGGTTTATGAACTTTGGTGACCATCGACGCTATGACGATATCATGATCACTAATTCCTCTCTCTACACAGACATCGTTAATAAGGTCAGGTCTGTTTGTGGCTATAAGGTCTAGAATATTTCCACTGCACGTGGGCTGCCGGTTTAACTGCTCAAGACAGTTTTCGGAGAATGTGACCAAAAGTAGCTCGCAAGACTGCTTTTTCGGAGAATGTGACCAAAAGTAGCTCGCAAGACTGCTTGTTTGTACCGCCTGAAATGTAACTAGCGAGGTCCCAATCTGTACTCTTAAGGTTGAAGTCTCCTCCGACTAATATTACATGGCCCGGATACCTATGCACTACCTGGTGTAGTCTTTCCTTGAATGATTCTAAAACTGCTACAACAGCACTGGGGGGCCGGTAAAAACACCCAACTATTAACTTTACTTCTTTTAGACCTGTTATATGTGCCCAGATAACTTCACAGTTACTTTCAACCTCGATCTTCGCTAAATATTTCTGAACTTGCCACATCATCATTTAGCCAGCTTTCGGTGCCTAAAACTATCTGAGCGCAATAACTTCCATGCAGCGCTGCAAATTCGGGAACTTTGTTTCTAATACTCTGTAAGTTCGCTGCTAATATTTTTATGTTCGAATTTTTGTTCCGAACGTGGCCTGAATTCGCTGTTTGAATGCTGACAGGCGAGTGCTCATCAGAGTTAGCGCCTAGCCTAAAAAACCCCCATGTGCACTCCACAAGTACTCTGCTACCCGAGTAGCCGCTTCCTTAGTGTAGTGCACCCCTGATCTATCTAGGGGCACCCTACAATTCCCCACCTGATAACGCAGATCCAGAGATCTGCAGCCATGACGGTCACAGAGTCGGGGAAGCCTCTGGTTCAGACCCTCCACTCTGCTCCAAAGCAAAGGACCCCGATCAACCCTGGGAACAATGCTGCAAATTGACAGCTCTGCTTGCACCCCGTGTGCGAAGGCAGCAGCCTTCACCAATTCCGCCAGCCGCTCGTAGGACCTGAGGATGTCCTCAGAACCCAAGTGACAAGCGTCATTGGTGCTAACGTGAGCCACGACTTGCAGTCGACTGCACCCCGCACCCTCGATAGCCGCCGACAAGGCCGCCTCCACATCTCGGATGAGGCCCCCCAGCAGACACACCGAGTGCACGTTGGAATTCTTTCCAGATCTGGATGCTATCTGCCTAAGGGGCTCCATCAAGCGCCTAACATTGGAGCTCCCAATAACTAATAATCCCCTCCCCCCGTGCACCAGCTCGGATCCTGCTGAAGGAGTGGCCACACTTTCACTCACAGGACAAACGGGCGCTGACGGTCGTCCAGCCTCCACATTGGCCTTCCGCCTCAAGCGATGCGAACACCGTACAACCCGCCACTCCCCTTGCGGAGAAGGCGGCTCGACGACGTCCGGTACACCTGAAGGTGCCTCGGTATCAGGGACAGAGAGCAGTGAGACACCTGAAGTGTCCCACTCGACGCACCAGACTCCCCACCATCGCTGCACCCCGAGACAGCAGCCTGAAGACGGCATCTACATCTATATTGTCGTGTTGAAATGGAAGCAGGCTTGTCTTCAAAGGCAGGGTTGTTAACTGTACACAGCACTTATATTGAAAGCAGGTTTATTGCGAACTGAACATACACGCAGCACTGACTGCCTCTCAGGCAGAGTGCTCTGCTATTTATACACAGACAGAATGTATCAGAAATTAGAAGAATAGTTAACATAAGAAACATGTAGAATGTACTGAAAGTGATAATCACAAAGAAATAATTTTTTGCCGGTGGACGGGATTCAACCGAAGACCTTCAGTACCACAGTCGGTGATGCTATCCATTGCACCACGCTGGCATTTAGTTAACTTGGTGTCTCACGGCATTGCTCCCTCTCCTGAAAGAACAACTACTATGTCGTGGATCTTGATATTGTCATGGGTCCTCTGTATGGCAGTTCTGAAGAATCCTTCCCTTCTGCACGATTACCGACAACAGACGTTCCTGTCGTGTCTTCATCAGTATCATTACCATCCTTAGAGTCCTTGAACAAGAAGCCATTCTCATCTATCTGCTCTTCAGGATTGCAGTAAGGCTTCATGCGGAGGACGTGAACAATGTCTCTTGGTTTTTGTCGTTTCGATGAAGGCTCATTATCCTCGACTTTGTATGTGACGTCTGACAGGCGCTGTATGACACGATATGGACAAAAGTATCGCTTCAATAACTTTTCTGATAGTCCAACTTTCCGTACAGGGGTAAAAATCCATACCAGATCTCCAGGGCTGTACACAACAGATTGGGCATCCACTGCCCATGTGAGCCAGCTGTCTTGCTTCTTCGTCCGTGGTGATGGGCTGTTTCACATAGTCATCCTGAGTGTTGTCTGGCTAGAATGGGAACAGCGTATCCGTTGTCATCTCAGCTTCATGGCCATGGAGCAGGAAGGCGTGAAGCCTGTGGTGTCTTGTCTTGCGGTATTATAAGCAAATGCCACGACTGGCAGTATCATATCCCAATCCTTCTGCTCAGCATTGACATACATCAACAGCATATATGCTAATGTCTTGTTAAAACATTCTGTAAGGCCATTTGTCTTGGGGTGGTCTGCAGTTTTCATTCTGTGAACAATGTTGCAACATGTCATATGTCATTACCTCTGATACTAGTTTTGACTGGAATACTTTTCCGCGATCAGATATCATCACATGTGGTGCTCCATGCTTCAAAATAATGTCTTACATAAGGAATTTTGTGATCTCTGGAGCTTCTGCAGTCAGCACAGGTTTGCTGACAACGTGGCATGTGAATAGTCAGTGCAGACAATTATCCATCAGTTACCGGTTGTCGACTTCGGGAACCTCGCTAAAAGAACGATCTGAACTCTATGGAATGGAGTTACTGCAGGTGGAATTCGTACGAGGTGCCCAGGTGACTGGATATTGGAGCATCGTGGAAACACTTGAAAATAGCTGGCTGGAGATGAGCTGGAACGACCAGTAGCCATTTGGAGCTCAGTGGTTTGTAGTTGCTCTTATACAATGTCCCGTTTATAAGTTGGAACTCACCATTGGTCAGTTCTCCTTTTTCCAAGGCCTCTATGGTTTTTAATAGTAGTTGATCTTCCCACTGTTCAGCTGTAACATCACCTACTTCAGTGAGGGCTGAAATTTCTTTCATGCTGTTGTGTTCCACTAATGGATTCCTCGAAAGGAAGTCGGCATCCTCGTGTTTGCGCCTGTTCTTGAATACCACAGTGACATCTTACTCTTGGAGTCTTAGTGTCCATCGTGCTAGTCTACCTGATAGATCCTTCAAGCTAGTCAGCCAACACAAAGAATGGTGGTCCGTCACGTCGGTGAATGTTTTGCCGAATATGTACGGCCGGAACTTGTTGATAGCCCAGATAACTGCGAGATATTCTTTCTCAGTTGTAGAGTAGTTTATCTCGGACTTTGAGAGTACTCTTGATGCATAGGCTGTCACCTTTTCAGCACCTTCCTGAACTTGTACAAGCACTGCACCAATCTGATAACCACTGGTGTCTGTATGAAGTTTAGTTTCCAATTTCTTGTCGTATGAGGCTAGAAATGGTGTGGAAGTTAGAGCCTCCTTAAGTGCCCGGAAAGCGCTTTCTTTTGTCTCATCCCAGTAAAACTTGGACTCTCCCTGCTTAAGTTCTTGCAATGGACGTGCCTTGTTACAAAATCCTTTTATGAAACACCGGTAATTTGAGCATAGCCCGAGAAAACTTCTCACATCACAAATATGCTCAGGAGTTGGAAATTCTGTGACTGCCCTTACATTATCTGGATCAGGACAGACACCATCTCCGTTGACTAGGTGCCCCAGGATTTTTATCTCTTTGGCGATGAAGAGGCACTTCTTTGGATTGAGGCGGACTCCTGCAATCTGAACACACTTCAACAGTTCACAGGGGACTTAGATGTTCTTCAAATGTTTTCGAGAAAATGACAATGTCATCTAACAGCAAACACACGTCATCCACTTATGGTGTCGAAGCAAGTTGTCCTTTATGTGTTCAAATGTGGCCATCAGGTGTAATAAAAGCAATCTTTTCCCTCTCAGCTTTGTCAGCCTCGATTTGCCAGTAACCTGTCTGCATGTGCATAGTTGAGATGTATGTAGGTCCTTTCAAACAGTCTAAGGTGTCGTCAATGCGCGCTAATGGGTAGACATATTTCTTTTTGATTTTGTTCAGCCGCCGATAGTCGACACAGAATCGCCACATGCCATCCTTCTTATTTACAAGGACCACCAGAGATAACCAAGGACTCTTCGAAGGTTGAATGATGTCGTGATGTTACATCTTCTCCACTTCCTCCCGAATTATCCGTTTTTCAGCTGGCGACACTCTATACGAACGCTGCTAATTGGTGGATGATTTCCAGTACTGATGTGGTGCCTTATTGTGGGCTGTTTCATCTGACTTTTTCCCTGCTGGGGTTTGAATGCAACCAAAAATTGGCGTGGTATAGTCAACATTCATTGGCATTGTTCCTTGGTCAGTCCAGTCCTATTGTCAGTTCCACGGTTCTTTCCTCCAGCGTGTTGTCTGTACTAAAAGCAGAGCATGGGTCTTCATTGATGACGTTGAGCCCACTGTTCTGGATTTGTTCAGCTGTACCAATACACATTCCTTGGGGAATAAATTGTGACTGCTCATGACAATTAGTGCTCCAAATCTCTCCTTGACCACTAGTAATGCTTATGATAGCCACTGGTATGTAAATTTCTTTTGTGAGCCTAATAAACTTGTTACTATCGACAAGCCCTTCACAGTTTAACCAGTCATCTGTGTTTATGACTGGAACTCTCCTCATTGTCAACGATGAGATCGTCACATTGTTGATGGCAAATAATTCTGTATTACGTGTACATGTCGGAACAACTTCTTCAATTTGCACCTGAGATCTTCCACGGTCAATGATAGCTTGTGATGCCTTTAGGAAGTTCCATCCGAGGATGACATTATGGCTACATTCTGTTTGACGTATAATTTGTAGTTTTGCACGTCGGAAAATACCTCAATTTCCTTGTACCCAGACACCAATTTCAATTTTTGACAAGTTTATACTTGCTGTCACATATTGGTGATTTCTAAGAACAGGTGATAAAAGACTTACCATAAATTATTGTATGAACATTGTAATATATGCTAAAGTCTCCCATGTCATATTTCATCGTAATTTTCTTTATATTGTGGAATTTGGCTCCTATTGTCTCAGTCCATACTCATGGTGACCACTGACAACATTCTTGCACCGCACAAGTTCGTACGCCACTGGCACTATTCTAGACTTGCCTATTGTTCATTTAACTTCCTTTTTTTACAATGATAATGTAAAAAGTAGGCCTATTGGAGAGGATTAAGATTTTTAATCATTTAGGCTACTTATGCCAATTACATTTGTTTTCACTAGCATTTTGCATATTTTAATATTTTCCCTCAAGTCTGAATTTTTTCACTTTTACATTTTTTTTTAAGTATGGACTGCACAAAAATGTAAAATAGGGGTTTCACTGTAGTGATACATTCAAAGTAAGCAACAAAATAGTTTTGATAATTAAACCTGTTCTATTTAGTTGCTGAGTAACTACATACTTAAAAATCATATCATATTTGTACAAATCACAATAAATAGTAAAAAATAAAATAAAATAAAAACCTTTTTTATAGCTTACATTTGGGTCAACATGACAAAATTTAAATATACTTGAATCCATTTATGAAATAAAAGAAATGAAAAACATCTCCTTGTCTATTTGCAACTGACTTGCAATTGTCTGTTCTTACTTCCCAGCAATAATTGCGCTGTTACAAAAATGTCATGATAAAATCTGTGACACTGTAACCCTGGGTACCTCTATGCTGGTGTATGAAATGCATTCACAGGAGTGAGATTTTACACTTCGAAGGGAAAATATGTTGTCACTTATCATGGAAAAAGTGTGTTTCAGTCTGAAAAGTATATTTTGACTCGGAAATCCAGGAGAAATCTATGATTTTTTTTTCTTGTCTGTGTATACAACATGTATTATGAACAAATGCATTTGTGACAACAGGACAAATGAAATTTTAAAAAGTAAATTGAAGAAAGCCTGTCACCATCAGGAATTTTCCATTGTAAGAACAATTTATCAGGAAATACTAGCACAGTATCCAAATTTTGAATTCTTTTATACATTTTTTGCTGTCAAAAAGTGGTGATCACTCTGTAAATGTTTGCTTATAAGGATTTTCTGTGGTTTAGCAGTAGAACATTTGCCTTGCTTCCCTTAAATGAAACTAAAGTGTGTTGTGAATGAATTTTTGTGTTATGTTGTAGGTAGTTTTGAGAGAATCTGTGCCTCTTCTTCTGGAAGGTCATACTCAGCAAGTTGAATGGATTGTTGCTGATGGTGGAATGATAGTAAGCTGCTGCTTTGGTGGGGAATTGCGTTCTTGGGATGGACTTTCTGGAGAGTTGCTTGCATTTACAGACAGGGCAAGGTTAGTAGGCTGGCTTGCAGACTTTTTACTGTGCATGTCAATTTGTCTTTTTGTGTATTTGACGGGAATGAAATGTTTGGTTCTTCCTGTGGTGCTTTTTGTGCTAGAGAAAAAAGATGTAATAATTTTTGTATTGAGCAGGAATTGTAAATGGAAAATTTTGATTTTATTCATCATACTACATATCATTCTCCCATTCTCCCCCCCCCCCCCCCCCCCCCCCCCTCAATTCTGAGGTGGTTCAGGTAGCAGAAGAAGCGAGCTTCGTCCACCACCTATCAACACATTGGCCATTGAGGAGTCGAGAGCAGTGAAGGGGAACAAACCTCACTTATATCACACATTGCGAACATTATATGTATCCCCCCATACCTGTACCATTTTATGTTTCAAGCAAACCTTCAAGCAGCTTTGACTGCCAAAACTTGTTACTCCTAATTATGCATGTTACCCAAATTTTTACTATTTTAAGCAAAATGCACAGCTGGTAATTTTATGAGAAATAGAACACATTTTCAAAATTACCTGAACCATTTTGAGTGATATTGTTTGGACACTGCTGCCAGGCAATGTAACACATATTCAAAATTACCGCCTTTTACCGGCATTAATTATTTATGTAGTAAAACTCCTAAAGTTCCGTTCCTTTTTTATTTTTTGATGTTTCACTCGACAATATTAGAGAATTTATTTGCGTTCTCGAGTGCAAATATATGCATAAGTATTTTTGTAATGTTTGCATAGGATCGGCATCTCACACTGTTATCTCATTTTTTGAGTTTGTGGGTATTATGGTGGTGCCAAACCCAGTAATACCCAACTTTAACAGATAATGTTTTTTATTAATCAGAAATATGTATCACAAAAGAATGTAACTCTTTACTCACATGTCAATAATGCAACTGCTTCTGATTGTTTGAATACACGCCAGCTGATATGGCAGAAAGAGGAAATACACCGCCACAAATTGGTGTTATTCTCATGTCGACAAACCGTTCTAAGCTCGTTGGTCTAAGTACACGCCCGGCCAACCTCCTTGTGCCAGGCATCTGGCAAAGAAGTTGGTGAAAAGAGGAACTACATCGCCACAAACGGTACATCCTAAGTCAACTAGATGTGTACTGCCAACAACGAAACGCAAAATATATGTTTGAATTTATAAACGTTATACTTTAAGGCGAACTCATGCCGGCATCAATTTATATAGATAACATTTTTTTTTCTTCACGAACATGCTTTTCAAAAGCGTAAAACGAGGGGAAAAGTGCAATTTGTTAACGCAAAAACGGGGGCAATTAACATTATGAACATAGGAAATTTGATAGGACCGACAAAGAATTGTGTAAATGGCAGGAAAATGTAAAAATCGGGAACATAAAAATGGGGTTTACTGTAAATGTATATTAGTATAACTTACTAATAATTTAGTAAGGACAGTTTACAACTCACCGCAAAGATGTGGCGACGAGCTGTGACAGGCACATACAAAAGACATACACATACAACACTTTCAGCTATTTGCCATGGCCTTCTTCAGAAAATAGAACACTCACGCAATCACACAGGCACACAACACAGTCATACAACCATCACCTCCGGCTGATGCACTTCGAATCACACGCTGCGGCGAATAGGGGTGAGGAGGGGATAGGAAGGTTACGTTGCGGTGGTGGGGATGGGTCAGATGGGAATAACGAGATGCAGCTTAGGAATGGAGTGGGGAGGCGGGCGAGGGGAGAAAAATAAAATAAACAACATAAAGTAAAATAAAATAAATATATGAAATGTATGCACACCGTAAGTACACACACACACACACACACACACACACACACACACACTCAAAATAGGTGAGGTTTGGGATAGAGAGGTAGGAACTGTAAGGTATGGGGAAAAAGAAATAGTGAAGTTATCGTAGGTCTGGTTGATTTTGGGATCGGAAAATGTATTGTAGGGATAGCTCCCATGGATGCAGTTCACTTACAAAATGTTTTTAATTTTATTATTGTACCAATGTTCAGTTTGATGGTGGTAATTAGACTTGCACTTTGATTAAGTCTATGTTTGGAATTCAGTAATATAATGAGAATAGTTTGCAACATATGCAAAGACATTTGTCAAGATGTTACAGGTACATAAAAAAGACAACACTTGTACACACATTACTCGAAGCTTTCGGCCTCAGCCTTTGTCAGAAAGACAAAAACACACACACACACACACACACACACACACACACACACACACACACACACACACATTCACACAACTGTCATCTCCAGTTGCTACATTCCCATCAGCAGCTGGAGATGATTGTTGTCTGTCTTTGAAATGTTCCTGTGCAGTTGTGTGAATGAGAGTGTGTGTCTTTTTTCTGACAAAGGCTGTGGCCAAACGATTCAAGTTACATGTGTTGACTGTTGTCGTGGTTCAGTGAATGTCTTTTAAGTAAGTTCCAAACTATCCTAGTTATATGGTTGCAATTTGATTAGGTACTTAATAATGGTTAATTATATGAGAATTTGTAGAATTCCTCTATACAGTGAAGTGCTCGTAATTAAAAATCTGTTCACTACCATCCACTAGTTTAATTTTATGATTAGAAATAATCACCATGTGCTCAAAATTTGCAAAACACTATTGAATTATTTTCTCTTCCCTCTCCAATATAAATGTGCAGCTATATATTGTATAACTGTCCTATTAATGCCAAAAGGATGATTGTTTTATTCACATAAGGATACTCTAGTCTCAGAGTGATTAAGGTACAGTACTTTTCGATTAATAGATGTGACATGTATTTAAATTGAGTCTTCAGATGGGGATACTTGAAAGCGGTGTTACAGAATCACTGCAACTTGGATACTAAATGACCCGGCAGTGTGGCCTTAATAAAGAAATCTTGGGTTGACAGCCGAGTCACTGCCTCATTTTCTGGCAACATTTTGGCAAATTTCCTACTTGCCATCTTCAGGCATAGTGTTGGGTTCATGTCCAGTCTGGGTCTATATAGCCACTGGACCCGCAGCCTCCTCCACCTACTGTGCTGGACGGGCCAGTCAGGCACATGCGAAATCAACGCCTTGGTGGGTGGAGGGGGAAGCCACACCCGGGGTGGGGGGGGGGTTCTCATGTCAAGTCTGAGGGTCTTGGTGTCTCATCCTGGTGCGGCTCATTGAAAGACAAAATGGGACTCGGAATGCCAGAGGTCTGCAAATGTGGGAAACAATACATTGGACAGATGCATCATACAGCGCCTCTCGAAACATGTCAGTAGCGTTCGCCTAGGACAGACTGAGAAATCTGCAGTAGCAGAGCACAGCCTCAGCCAGAATAACATGTTCCACTTTGAAAACAGTAAGTTGCTGTGCCGAGCTAACGGCTTCTGGGACTCCATATTTAAAGAAGCATTGGACATAAGGATCCACAACAACTTGGTCAATCGTGACAGCTGTTTCCACCTCAGCACTGCTTGGGATGTAGAATTGGCAAGATTACAACGAGAGCGCACTGACACGCGCATGATGGCAGTGTCGGATGGAACGAATAGGCCACACTAGGACAAGTCGCCGTGACCCTCAGACTTGCTGCGAGTACCCCCCACCAGCGGGCGCGGCTTGCCCCCTCCACGCGCTAAGGCGCTGATTCCATGCGTGCTTGATTGGCCAGTCCAGCGCAATAGGGAGGAGGCTACAGATCCAGTATGGGGCATACGAAGCTGTGCAGACATCACAAAAAATACTTGTGTACATATTTGCACTTGAGAATATGAATAAATTCTCAAATATTGTCAGGCAAGACATAGCAAATACATGAGCAGCATTTCATTATTCAAATAACGAATGACACCCTTACAGCATTGCTGAAAAAATCGATTATGATGAATGAAATTGCGTTGAAAGTTTCTACTTCCTATTACATAACAAGTTTCAGTTACTCTTGGTACTAAAAACATTAAAAATTCAGAAAACCTTTACTACATAATAAAGCTCCTGACAGGTATTTCGGTGCATATTATGTACACATATCAAATAAAAACTACAAAAATTTAAGAGAAACTTAAAGTGAATTTTGCCACTTAAATTTTTTTCCCCGTGTTTAACACCATCGTTTGAAATCCCTTAAAAGAAATCGAACTTGTAGGAACCTACTTTAACTGGCAACCAGCGTATAAGATGCATCCAGTTTTTGGACCAATCTTTGTCGGAAAAAAAAAAAGTGCATCTTAAATGCCAGCAAATACAGTATTTCACCTCTGGCAGTGTTGCTGATGTGAAATATATCAAGTAGCACCATGGTTTGAAATCTGCATTAAACTATAGGTCCCACTATAACTTGCTGGGTAAGCCAGTTCGCAGGTCGGAGGAAGGTAATGGCATACCACCTCCAAATAGGACCATGCCTAGTCAGATTGCTGACTGCTTTACCTTATGACAAAACTTGTCAGAGGGAGACGTAGAGACGAGTGGATGTGGGTTGCCTTTTTTGTGATGAGATGAAGAGGCTTGCTTAGGGATAGAGGAGGGTTGAGAGCTGCATCAAACCAGACTCCGGACTGAAGACCTCAACAACAAACATATTGTGATAGCTATAAAAATTCATAGGCACAAATTTTAAGGCCTCTCTACATGTAGTAGCAGTAATAATAAAAATATTATAATATCTAATATTCATAGAATATATGACTTCAACTGCGATTGGGCAAAGCTGAAAATGTGTACCCAGCCGGGATTCGAACCCGGGTCTCCTGCTTTCTAGGCAGTTGCGCTGACCCCTACACCACTGGGGACACAGTGATCACCGCACCTGCAAGGACTACCCATGCACGCCTCCCGTCAGATACAAATTCCCAGCTTCGCCCTGCCCATAGTACTCAAACTCGTAGTTTAACTAATTCCCGTAAGAGTAAGGGCTTCAAACTTGCCCACCCCTCCCCACTAACGATAGGATCATTGCCCGTCACCGGCATATTATATATATACATGTGGCGTCTGTTTGGAAAGAACAGACGTCACATTCTGATCCTGCAGCTGTTATTATTTAATATTCATAGAATATATGACTTCAACTGCGATTGGGCAAAGCTGAAAATGTGTACCCAGCCGGGATTCGAACCCGGGTCTCCTGCTTTCTAGGCAGTTGCGCTGACCCCTACACCACTGGGGACACAGTGATCACCGCACCTGCAAGGACTACCCATGCACGCCTCCCGTCAGATACAAATTCCCTGTGTCCCCAGTGGTGTAGGGGTCAGCGCAACTGCCTAGAAAGCAGGAGACCCGGGTTCGAATCCCGGCTGGGTACACATTTTCAGCTTTGCCCAATCGCAGTTGAAGTCATATATTCTATGAATATTAAATAATAACAGCTGCAGGATCAGAATGTGAAGTCTGTTCTTTCCAAACAGACGCCACATGTATATATATAATATGCCGGTGACGGGCAATGATCCTATCGTTAGTGGGGAGGGGTGGGCAAGTTTGAAGCCCTTACTCTTACGGGAATTAGTTAAACTACGAGTTTGAGTACTATGGGCAGGGCGAAGCTGGGAATTTGTATCTGACGGGAGGCGTGCATGGGTAGTCCTTGCAGGTGCGGTGATCACTGTGTCCCCAGTGGTGTAGGGGTCAGCGCAACTGCCTAGAAAGCAGGAGACCCGGGTTCGAATCCCGGCTGGGTACACATTTTCAGCTTTGCCCAATCGCAGTTGAAGTCATATATTCTATGAATATTAAATAATAACAGCTGCAGGATCAGAATGTGACGTCTGTTCTTTCCAAACAGACGCCACATGTATATATATTATAATATCATTGTCACTGCTAGAGTCATTATAGATATTATACTGCAGGCAGCAGGGTACACAAAGAAAGTGTGTTTCCGTCACCCTCAGCCAATGAAATTGATTTTATTCTATTTCACAGTGCAAGGAACTTTGCAGTACACAAGTCCTGACCATGTGTATGTGATGAGCTATCCGAGTTGTCAAGTCACCCTAGTTGTCAGCTAGCTGGAAACACAATCTACAGGGCATAAGTGTTAATGTTGATTGGTGGCTTGTATATTAACTGGTTGAACAGATTGGGAAAGATTAACACAGTTATAATTTTATCTCTGATAAGTATTCAAAAATAAGTTAAATGTTTACGCAGAATATTTTTGACAGTCCCAAAAAGTTTCTCCATAACTTTTATAAAAATCTTTTGACATTCCTTAACATTTTGACATTCCTGTTTTTCTCACACAATCTCTGCTGTGGGCAAACATATTTCTTTTTTGTTTTTTCTTCTGTAAAATTATACTCCTAAGCTGTGAAGCAATGAAGTGGTGGTAATGTCAGGATTTCTGTTCAACACTGTTTTTGATTCTGTGCAGGTTCTTCTCACACCCACAAATACTCCGTTCATGTTCAGAGGAGGGTACCCATTCTGATTATGAGAGTGGTTCTCCACCCTCACGTGGTGATGAGGCATCTTCTCTTACCACACTGTTACCAGGAAATCAGGCGCTACCATCTTTTCCTGATTTGAGGCATGCTATATCTGCAAACTTCACATCTGCTTCCCATCAGCAACTTTCTGTAGTGTCACCTCCAGACCCAAGAACTGGTTTTGACTATGGAGAGAGGTAAGGATAAGATTCATGGACAGGAAGCTTCTGTCTTGTTTAAAAACAGTTGTTCATTTCATGATGTTTTTGTTAACTCAATCCTTTACTTTCTGTGAATCATCTTGAACTACATTTTTGGGAAATGTGTTGCCCTTTACACTGCTTACTTTTTATATAAACGATTCTCTAGAACTGTACTTGTTAGTAGATTGTCATAAGAATTGTAAGAGTACTATTATGCATACCTTTTAGCTATAAGTGATTGAATGTTGACCTGTCAAGCACATTTTGTATTACTTTATGTGTGTCCTGTGTGGAATACAGATAATGCAATGAATACAAGTAATCTTTAATTTTACATTTTAAAAAATCCATTCATATCACAATCAATTAATTATTTTTAATTCCATTTACTGATTTTGGCCAATACAACGAACATCAATGACATGTGTTTACAGATGTATAATGTTTATAACAACAATATCATAAAAAAGATACATTACAACTCACTAGGAAATTGATACACTAAGCCACAGTTCGGCATGTGAATACACACATAACTTAGCTTTTAGTTAGAAACTTTTTCATAATAAGAAAAACAAACACACATACTTGCATGATCATATTGGTACACACTGCAGCTCGACTGTAGTCGAATTATGTTGAGTGGGGGCAAGATTGCTGGGAACAGGTAGGGATAGAGAATCATTGCTGTCTAACGAAGTGTGCAGAGCCAGATGGCTGGATAAAGTTACAAAACTCAGTGTTGGGAATCTTTGTAAAAGGGAGGGCAATGAAGAGTTGTGGACAGGGTGCGGAGTAGGAAAGAAGAAGAGCAACAAACAATCAGGGTGAAGAGGCATGAATTTGGGAGGAGTGGTAGGATATGAATGGCAAAAAACTCTTTGGTGGATAGTGTGGGTAGAGTAGATTACTGTTTAAGTTGAGACCGGGTTGATTTCAGACTCGGAGATTATCTTGTAAGGCTAATTACTATCTGCACAGTTCAGAAAAGATGGTGGTTTGGCGGAGAGTTTTTATGGCTCAAGTTGTGAAACTGTATGGCATGTTATACTGATGTGCATGTTTTTCCTCATAGAGGCCCATCTTTGTGTGGGCCACATTTTGGTGCTGGCAATTCATTCTGGTGGACAGCTGTTTGTTAGTCATATCAGCCTGTGTAATTATTGCAGAAGAGTTGGTAGTTGACCACAGGTGGCCTGTTCTCTGATGAGTAGGATAAGCTTGTGACAGGACTAGAATAGGAAGTTCTGGTTGTGTAGATTGGTCAGGACTTGCAGCAGGGTTTTCCACATGGATATGATTGCTGTGGCAAGGGCAACCCCTTGACATAGGGATTCACTAGGTTTTGGAGGCTGGGTGGGTGACGGAACACCACTTTTTGGAATGATGGGAAGGATCTTTCAATGTCACTCATTTCAGGGAACAATGATAGATATTCAAAGCCCTGATGAAGGATGTGCTTCACTTGTTCTAGTCTGGGGTGTTATTAAGTGACAAAAGTGTGTTTCATATTGTGAATAGTTATGGGGTGCAGATGGAGGATTAGGAAAGGGGAGGGGGGTGTATGGCATAGAAAAACTGTTTGCAGACAAGGTTTGGGAGGTAGTGCTGTCCTGTTAAAGCATACTGAGATGATTAGGTGGAAGGGAGGTCTCGCCACTGCAAATACTCCCTCCACTGGCAGCCAGGATTTTTTTCTGTTGATTGAAGGCAGCAGTCAGAATGCAGGCACTGTTGGTAGTTAGCAAGTTAAATGTTACTGACCTGTGAGGTTGATCGGGCACTCCCTATTCCAGTTCTGACACAGGCTTATGTTACCCTGTGAGTGTCTGAACTACCTGTGACAGCTGCTGTGTTATTACCAGCTCTGCTGCAATCATTGCACACCTTTTTTATTAGTGTGTTTACTGATCTTCTGTCCACCAACGTTAATATCCACCACCAAACTGTAGGCAAGAGCAGAGTGAACTGCTGTGTGATACAATATGTAGCTGAATGTAACATCCTGTATTTGAGTAGGTGCTTTACCAGCCAGGTCATCTCGATCCATCCACCCACAGTTTTTCTGAACTGCGCAAATAGGAGTTATCCTCACAAAACAGTCTCCAATCCCAAAATCATCCCTTTCTCAACAAACAGAAACTTACTCTCCCCACACCCTCCATGAAACTGATTCCTCCCTCTCTGTTTTCCTCTCTTCTCCCATTCATATCACTTCACCTTCATTGTTTGCTTCTCTTTTCTCCTTCACCCCTCTCATATTTTGCACATACACATGCAGTGCTGCGTCTCTACCTACACCATGCCTCTGCATCTTTTCCCTTCTTCTTTCCCACCCCACTCCAGATTGCACTTTCATTTGACACAACATTTGGACTGCATTGATGGAAAACAATGGTCATGTGGATGTGAGTTGTGCTTATATGAACGTGCATGCACATGTGTGTGGTTTATTTTTCCAGGAAGGCTTTGGCCAAATACTTTGTTGTGTTGTTGCAACTTTTTTGTGGTATATGTCTATGACTTAGCTTATTGTATTCACAGTGACTTGCAATCCATTTTTTATAATGTTGTTCCTATTATTTTGTGGACTTCTGAGTGTTTGATACTTTTAATATATATGACTAACTTATCCACCTAAAAAATTTAGGATGAGGAGCAACATCATTGAACTACTTTCTGGTAGTACTGGCATCCTGACACACTGCCAACTAGCTAATAAAGGCTATACATTATGAAGGAGAAATGCTGACCATGATTCCTCACATGATCCATAATAAAGACAATTTGAATTCACAAGTCTTGTGTGAATAGACGAAAATCATCATATTGTTCAAGGAAACATGGTGCTGCAATGTTTAAAAATTTTCACATAGCTACAGAAAGTTGTATACAAGCATTATTAACATTTACTTCAAGTTCAGTGAAATTCTAAAAGAAAAGCACCCAGAACCTATAACATTTTTATTGCACTATTGTAGATGAAAATAAATGCTGTACATTCTGTGCACACCGTACACAGCCAAAAATTATGTTCCATTTTAGTGGTTGGTATGCTTGATTATTCAACATTGTACATTCGATTAATAATGGAAATTCTCCACAGAGATGATTTGTGTGTGTGTGTGTGTGTGTGTGTGTGTGTGTGTGTGTGTGTGTGTGTGTGTGTGTAACTATCGGCAGTACAGCAAAAATGTAAGTACTTTTGAAAAATAATTCAACATTGTACATTCAATTAATTGTTAATAGCAATCTGAATTCGTTGGTGTTTCAACTACAATTGAAAAGAAAATAGAGTTTCAAAGTGTTGTTAAACATTTTCAGTTGAACGATTTGATTGCCACATGAATCAAAACAGAATTGGGTGAAGGTATGTGGACTCTACACAATCATTGATGACCCTTTTTATTTGGATAAATCATTTAAATATGGCCAGATAAGTACCAAAGATGAAGTGTGGTCTAAGTGCCTAGTTGAGGTCACCACAAAGGGAAAATCAGTAATATGGAAATGGAAGACCACTGAATAATTTCGAGATTGCTGAGGAAGTAGGCATCTCAACTCAGTGATTGCATAATATTCTGCATGCAGAAATGGCTATCAAAACTCTGTGTGTGTGGAGGCTATTGGAGTGTGTGTGTGTGTGTGTGTGTGTGTGTGTGTGTGTGTGTGTGTGTGTGTGTGAGACATGAGTGCTGCAATTGCTCGCAGTCAACCAAAAGTACATGCATCTGAAAATTTTAACACATCGAGCAATGTTTAATGGTAACCTGCAAGACTTTTTACGCCAATTAGTGACTGTTAACGAAATCTGGATGCGTTCTCAAGACACCAGAGTCAACATAGGATGGTAAGTGCACCATAGAAGGCCAACAGTTTTTTTCAGCTGGTAAAGTGATGGCCACTGTTTTCTGGGATTCTTAAGGTACAATCAAACCATCCCCATAACAACAAAAATATATTAAACAGTATGAATCAGAGAATTTTCAACTCACAAACATCTGTGATATATGTATGCAGACTGAAGCACCATATAATGTTTATGACTTGAAAAAGGCTGATAAATTTTTTTTAATTTGCACAGAAAAATATTCAAGAGAGATAGTCGCTGGTCATTACATGGAAACAAGCTTTTAGAAAAACTAGTTTCCTTCATCAGGAGAGTGGTTTTGGGATACAGCCTAGGCTCTGAAGTAAAGAAAGTGATCACTTTCCTTCCTATCACCTTTCTCCACCCTCCTCTCTCCTGCATGATGAAGGAAACTTGTTTCCCATAAGCTTGTTTCCACATTTATTTTTGTATTTTTTAATATATTTTTTTTATTTTTGATGTTGTTAGTGGTGGAACTGAGGTAAGTACTGGCCAGCCACTCTTACCCTGTAAAATAATATTTCCACATATCTGTGGAGAATTCCCATGAGATTAATATGTACAAAGATATTTGTGCCTGGTTTACAGACATGATCCCTGTTTCATTCTGTGTCGATATGCTTACCATTTGATTTGGAGTGCCTCTCCAGTGTTGCTTGTGTTTAAGGGGAACATCCTGTAGACTGAAATGAGAATTTGGGCTGAGGAAAGAGGTGTTATGGGATGAATATGCATAGTAATGTGAAGCCAGTGTGGCAATGGAAAACACAACCGCCTACTGCACGAGAGACTGGCGTTTGTACAAATTTTTATGTGATGTTTCAGTCTGAAAGCATACAATAAGAATAAAGGCTGAACGTCTTTGCAGTATGGCACTCTCACAGTGGGAACACTGGCCTAAAAACCAATTTGATGGGTTCATATAGGTACTCTCACAAAAAATAACCTAAGTTCTGAATCGAAACACAGAATGAAATTTTAAGTCTTAAAACCCTGTGCCAGAAGTTTAGTCCAACATTCCACTTAGAGGCAAAGTTAAAAGGGATAAAATTTTACCATAGTCCCAAATAATATGCTGGCAAAACATTAGTAGTGGGCAGTGTGTAGATGGTGGTGTAAGCTGTGGCAATATGTTGGTGAAAATTTCCAAGGTGGTCGTCTTACTGCAATGAAACTGCTCTTAGTGCTGGTGCCCTGACAAAATTGTGGTTTTGCAATGCAAAACATAATTTCCACTGATGGTACTGGAATGTGCAAATGCGAAAAAAGGTTTATATTCTTCTGCGACTTCTGTGTCTGTTGCCAGTGCTACTACCTGGTGGCCTGGCTTGTGTGATGCTGTGGGTCTATGGTGTTGTGGTAGCTGTATTTCGAAGTTGTTCTGCTCTTGTGGGACCTGAGCTGGAGCAACACCACCTAGAAGACAAGGCCTTACAACAGGCCGTGCCTACGTCACACTTAGAGGCCCCGGCCGCCATCTGACTGGCTGGCCGCTGCGCGGCTGTGGGCGTGCCCCAGCGACCAGCGAGTGAGGTGGCGGCCGGTGCCTCTAAGTGTGACGTAGGCACGGCCTGTTGTAAGGCCTTATCTTCTAGGTGGTGTTGGCTGGAGACCTTCAAGCATAGCTATATTTCAAGGTACGGGGTGGTGCCTGCTAGCTTGCACACCATGGGGTCTAGTTATAACAAATATTTGCAAACTCACTATAATGAAAGTGGAATAATATGCAGAATTTTATCAGTGCACAACAATTTATACCCAATTTGTTCACTTGATAGAAATATTCCAATACAGATAGCACCAAATTGACTGACTTTGATAACTATTTCTCTTCATTACTTTTAAGGTAAAACAAGATTAACAGATCCATTGTTCTTTCAGGTACCGCTTGCTGTTTGAAGACTTTATTTCTCAGCAACGTCAAAAAACTGAACGTGCAACAGATTTTCCAGTTTCACAAGAAAATAGTTCATTCCGTCCTCCATTGTCTAATCCCACTCCAATTCCGGGTTCCACCCCTCATCGAACGCTGCCCTCAGCGGAGCCCCCCTCTCCAGTATCCCCTCATTCAGCCAGCCCTTCAACAGTGTCATCTCGGCCTCCACCTCCTGTCTGGTGCCTGGATTGTCGGGACAATTTGGTGGCTGCTGGTTGTGCTGATGGGAGACTGGAGTTCTGGGAGGCCAATACTGGTGCATTTAAGGTATGAATGTTGAACAAAGTTGGATGTTATTCTTCTGGATATTGCAGCTGTTCTCACACATGTCTTGTCTCCATGATATTTCCTTCATGAAATTTGTGGTAAACAGTTATAGGTATGTGTGTTATTGTAGTTGGTAAACCTCATAGTGTTGGTTAAGGACCATAGTGTATTGTCTAAGTGCTGATAGCACATTTAAACAGAAAATTCTTGTGTCAAATTTACAGATTCCTAACAAAAATAAGAATAAAAAAACTTTACTACTGAAATATTCTGGGTAAAATAGATATGGAATCATGGAAACAGTTGGTGCAAGAGGAACATTTCAATTACAGCATGAAATTCATACACTGATTACCTACCAGTTTCTTGTAGCTGTGCTGTCTGACTAACAAGGCGATTGCTGAAGACACCTGTAGTACTTGACCATAGAGGTCACTCATCTAGTCGTGTTACAAAATTGTTGCTAGATGTGACTAGAAGTGGTACTTTCGGGTCAACAAGGACAGAAAAGAGAGAGAGAGAGAGAGAGAGAGAGAGAGAGAGAGAGAGAGAGAAATAAATAGTTGCACATATCACAGCATCAGCTGTCAGTATGTCAGAAGGGTTTGTCAATAGTATGAGGTCAAGATTCTGCATTGGGGTCAATACCTGGGCCTGAGTTTGTTTCCTGGACTCAGCGCTAAAACACCAAAGGTCTGCATGACTTCTACTTTGGCAGTGAGAGGCTGTCGTGAGAGCCAAGGGTTCACAACTCTTGCAGCATAGCCTACCCACTGTTATGAGTGTGAGCCAGCTCATCAGAGTTGGTCGCCAGAGTCGGAAATCGTCATCTGGCTGCCACGGCCAAGTCAGAAAGAGGTCATATTATGGCATAAAACATGTTGTGAGGTCACCAAATGCGCATTCACACCTTAGCAGCAGATTGACTTGTGTCATTACTGGCAGGCTGCTGCACTGCATGCCAGGAAGAAATTTCAACGGAGTCATAATGCTATTGCCTGTCACTTCTGAAATGTGTATAAAACAAAAATAAAAACAAACAAAGACCACACTCTCTTCTCTTCTTCAATAAGCAGAAAAGATGTCATCTCAGGACTTTGATGATGTCAGTTCTCATACCCACTGCTTTGATAGTACCTCATTCTTTGCTCTAATTCGATGAATTGGACACTAATACTGCTTCTGTGGGTTTCAAGTCAAGCTGTCGTTTTTATGCATGTTGTTGTTGTTATGGTCTTCAGTCCGGAGACTGGTTTGATGCAGCTCTCCATACTACTCTATCCTGAGCAAGCCTTTTCATCTCCTCATAAGAACGGCAACCCACATCTATTTGAATCTGCTTACTATACGCGTATCTTGGTCTCCCTCTGCGATTTTTACCCCACACACTTCCCTCCAATGCTAAATTTACGATTCCCCGATGTCTAAGAATGTGTCCTACAAAGCGATCCCTTCTTTTAGTCAGGGTATGCCAAAAATTCCTTTTCTCACCAATTCTGTTCAGTACCTCTTCATTAGTTATGCGATCTACCCACCTAATCTTCAGCATTCTTCTGTAGCACCACATTTCAAAAGCCTCTATTCTCTTCCTGTCCGCACTGCTTATCGTCCATGTTTCACTCCCGTACAAGGCAACACTCCACACAAATGCCTTCAGAAAAGACTTCCTTACACTTAAATTAATATTCGATGTTAGCAAATTTCTCTTTTTCAAAAATGCTTTCCTTCCCATTGCCATTCTGCATTTTGTATCCTCTGTACTACAACCATCGCATGTTATTTTACTACCCAAGTAACAAAACTCCTCTACCACCTTCATTGTTTCGTTACCTAATCTAATTCCTTCAGCATCGCCTGATTTTCTAAGACCGCATTCCATTATTTTTGTTTTGCTCTTGTTAATGTTCATTTTATATGCTCTCTTCAACACACTGTCCATTCCATTCAACTGCTCTTCCAGGTCCTTTGCTGTCTCTGATAGAATTACAATGTCATCAGCAAAACGCAATGTTTTTATTTCTTCCCCCTGGACTTTAATCCCTATTCCAAATTTTTCCTTGCTTTCCTTCACCGCTTGCTCGATGTACAAATTGAATAACATAACCTTTTATGCATAAGGTGCCAAATCTTCGACTCATGCATGTTTTAATCCTCAATAGCTCTGTATTACATGATTTGTCGTATAAATAGGCTCACAACAGATGCTAAGAACTCGGTCATCCACTCACCTCGAACATGGTTGTAAGGTTTGCAGCTGAAATATCGGATGAAGAATTGTCGGTGTCCTAGGTGCACCCCTGAAAAATGATGGAATATTATGCCCACCAGGAAGATTTCAAGAATCAAATTTCTCTTTATATTTGTGCTTGAGATTGCGAATACGTTCTTAAGTATCATCGTGTGACACATTGAAAGATACGGAATCATGCAATGTTACATTGCTTAAGAAATGAATGCCTGTTGAAAGTTTGCTGAGAATATCAAAAATTTCTACTTCCTATAAAGTTGCCAGTTTCAGTTCTGCTTGGCACTTAAAATAGTGCAAAATTCAGATAACTTTTATTACTTAATAATTAATTAATAAACTTCATGGAGACTATGTTGATGCGTTTTATGCACCAATACATACAGTAAAACCTCGTTTTTACGTTCTCAGTTTTTACGTTTTGCCGCCATTTACACAATTTTTTGTCGATCCTGTCAAATTTCCTATGTTCACAATGTTAATTTGCCCATATTTTTGCGTTAACATATTTACACTTTTCTCGCATTTTACGCATTTCGAAAGCATGTTTGTGAAGGAAAAATGACTTACTCTATATAAATTGACGCTGGCATTTTGCATTTATTCAAACATATATTTCGCGTTTTGTTGTTGGCAGTACACATCTAGTTCACTAACCACACGCCGATTTGTGGTGGTGTAGTTTCTATTTCCACCAGCTTCTTTGCCAGAGCACCTGGCATGTACTCAGATCAAGGAGATTAAAATAAAGGGAGATGGCGTTATCTATGTTGAGAACATGTATTGTTTGAAGCCAGGGGGCCATGCTTTTGTGCCCAAAACGAGGATTTCTAGTTTATAATTCTGTGTGAATATTGACCTTTTTACATAAAGAAACTAAATTGACGGTCACTTTGGAGTATTTACTTTCATATGGCATACATTTCAACCACTAAAACTACTTTACCACAAAGTACGACCAATGTTTTGGGCACAAACAAATGCCGAAATGCATGTTTTGCTGGTTTCACTTTTTCAGTGTTAGGGCATCTCGAGTGATTCTAATCTCCTTGACTGAGACAAACAGAACAGTTTGTTGATGCGAAAATAATGCTGATTTGTGATGGTGTAGTTCCTCTTTCTGCCAGTTTCTTTGCCAGAGCGGCAACCAGTTGTTTTGTTGACGTGAGATTAAAGAGTTGCATTGTTTTTGTGATACACATTTCTGATTAATAAAGAATGTTATCTGTTAAAGTTGGGTATCATAATACCCACAACCTCAAAAAAGCAATAATAGTGTGAGATGCTGATACTATGCAAACGTCACAAAAATACTTACACATACATTTGCACTTGAGATCGCGAATAAATTCTCTAATGTTGTCGTGTGAAACATCGAAAAATGGACTTCAGGAGTTTTACTACATAAATAATCAATGCCGGTAAAAGGCAGTAATTTTGAAGATGTGTTCGGCGTCCAAACAATATCTATCGAAGTGGTTCAGGTAATTTTGAAAATGTGTTACATAGCCCAGCTGCAGCGTCCTCAATTATAGTGAAATTACGTCAAAAAAATTCTACTTCCTATAAAATTACCAGTTCTGCCTGGCGCTTAAAATAGTAAAAATTTGGATAACCTTTATTATATTACAAACTATCTGGCGGGTATTTAGAAGCCTATTATGTACATACATCACAAATAAATGATGAAAATGCAAGGCTGATCCAGTAAGCATATTTTACCATTTAAAACATTATTTTCTGTTTTTTACGTTTTCCTGCATTTTACACCATTTCACTGAAGTTCCTTGAAAAGTGTAAAAATTAGGTTCTACTGTACATAAACTACAAAAATGAAAGGGTTATCCAGTAAGCAAATTTTACCATTTAAAATGTTATTTCTCACAGTTAACACCATTTTCTTTGAAGTCCCTTGAAAAGTGTAAAAACAGGCTTCTACTGAATGTAAATTCACACCATAATTACTGGAGCATTTACCTGTTGTTTGTGGTGTGAGCTTATAACTCTTCCATTCCAGGATGAGGTTATCACCTTACGAATTTGTGCATGGAAGGAAGATAAACAAGCCATTAAGTTTAAACAGAGGAAGGAGAGGCATGAATGGCCAGTCAGTCAGTACAGTAATTTGCTGAAATGCTATGAGAAATGTGGCAGTATTTGTAAAAAGCAAACACAAAGGCATTTAAATGACAAGAAGAAGCAGTAAAACATAAAGGGACCTTACATCAGTATAGAGATGGAAAATCAGTGATCTAACCTTGCCCCTAAACTCCATAAGAAAATAAAAAAATAAAAAAAATAAAATAAAAAAATAAAAAGTTTGCAAAGTAGGTTGACCATTGTCCATGATAGCGAAAACCTTTTAAGGGGGCACCGGTTTCATTTTTGGGTGTAGGTGGTCCAGTTTTGTAGGAAAGGGAAAAGGAAAGGGCAAACAAAACCTGAGGGGTACTGATATACCTTATGCTTTATGATTGAGGGTATAGAGAAGTTGCGTTATTTTCTTTTTATTTTTTGGTTTTGTAAATACAGGGAATGGTACATCCTCCCTCCCCTTCTGTTTACCAGCATTTGAAAAGGAACCAACTACGCTGAATATACTGTAACATCAGCTATACTGGCCTTTTAAAATAGTACTGGGGTGGAATCTAACCTCGATAAATATATCTTGCAACCTGAACTTACTCATTATCTGGATCACCTCGTAACTAGACAAGAATGCTGAATTACCATGGAGCAGTACCTACAGCATGTACAAGAGTTTAAGGAATATCAATGAAGAATGACATAGCACTTAGTGTAGCTTTGACAAGCACCACAGTAGTCCTTGTTTTGTTATCCATCTTTTTCGTTCACTTGAAGTGAGCACCTAGTAAGAAATCTGAACCAGGTGTAGAACAGATACGAGACTTGTTCCTGCGAGTGGTGTAATTGTGATTGTGCGAACATGAACTTGTAAGGAGGAAGTGTTCTAGGAAAAGTAGGTACAGAGGTATGGAGTTGGCATGCATGGGACCTTGTGATATATAGATTGATGCCAACATGTTTGTTACAAAGCCATAGTGTAACCAAGGAATGTGATTGCATGTGATAGTGAAAAGGAGGCCCATAGATGGATACCTGAAGGGCCAGGCCTTCAGGAGGGGAGGCGAGTGAAGCACCACTGAAGTATTCTGGTGCATAATAGGCAATTGAATGGGATATCAATGTAGCTGTACAGTTCTGCTAACATAGTGATGCAGGGTGGTTAGCGGTCCTTCAATCCTTGAAAACGGGGAATTAACCAGGAATTTTGCGCAACATTGAAAAACCAGGAAAAAGCTGGGAAATTCAAAAGACGTCCTTGAATTTTATGTTGCTGAATGAATGTCTGTGATAGTCCACACATGTGGTGCACATTATGTGGAAGTGACACAACTGCTAACCCGGACTCTGGAATTCATAAACAGCGCCATGGTGAAGCTACCATGTTGCCACCCCTGTAACTCAGAAGGTTTGTTCTAGCAGCTGCCAGACTGCTACTTTCAAGCGCTAAAAAAACAGTCACTACTGCACAAGCACCATTATTGTGACGTAAAAACCCATGTTTGATACTTGCACTGCTGGAATGCTTTTTGCACTGTTTATGGCTGGTTTCCTGCACAAAGTAGTAGATGAACAGCTGATATGTGTAGCAGTAATAATTTCTTACAGTGTGGTGAAGAGATTTCAGAAGGCAAGATATTTTAGTTAAATTATTAGAAAAAATAAATAAAATAGAAAAGAAAGAGAGAGAGAGAGTTCATGTTGTTTTTTGTTAATGTTATTTATGGTAGAGAATATGGAAATTATGGTGTAGTCCTGTTTTCAAACTACGAAGCGATAGTAGAATTCTTAACTTTTCACCCTTGTTCTGCATAAGAACCAACTGCAGTGGTACCCTTGTGGGACAGGCAGTTAACATTAAAAATAAATTTTACTGGCAGCATGGTAAACAACTTGGTAAGGGTCTGAAAAGATAACAGTTATAGGTTACCATAGTCCTTCATTTAAATGAAACTGATGAATAAATTACGAATCCTCGGTTATCAGACTCTATTTGTAACTGCTTAGAAAAATAGGTTTTCTGTTCAAATACAACTCAGCAGACTCAGATACGACTGTATCTCTGACTTCCACAACCCTATAACACCATTCCCATGACCTAGGTCGTGATTTATCTTTCCCTTCCTTTCCCATTCCTTTTTTCTTCTTTTTCTCCCTCCTCTCCACCTGAACAAGGAACACAGTTTAATTTCATCCTTTTTTCTGTGTGTAACTATCAGCGGTACAGCAAAAAGGTAAGTACTGGCCAG
This sequence comes from Locusta migratoria, assembly GCA_026315105.1. Taxonomy (NCBI): domain Eukaryota; kingdom Metazoa; phylum Arthropoda; class Insecta; order Orthoptera; family Acrididae; genus Locusta; species Locusta migratoria. The sequence continues at coordinate 547,911,099 of CM048745.1, read as the reverse complement.
CCAATCTATCTCTTTTAAAAAATAACACATTTAACTTACTACTATATGAACAGTCAGTGTCAAAAACTAATGGATAGACGTGAGTCTGCAGCTTAAGATTACTGAAATCAAGATTCGTTTCAAATGTGATTATTGTATTCCGAAATGACATAATGTCTGCTTCTAGGTTTGTTTTTCTATTTATGTTTATCATATTAAAAATAAATGACTACAATGTAATTTTGTTTTTAATAAGGAACAACATAAAGCCTGAAATGACGTAAGTTAAACCTTAACATAAAATGCTGCATTTGACGTATTTCGTTTTTATATTTGTCTATTACGAAAGTTCACTCCCATGAACCACAGACATTGCCGAGGTGGGGTGGCTTGCGTGCCTCAACGATACAGATAGCTGTACCGTAGGTGCAACCACAGCGGAGGGGTATCTGTGGAGAGGCCAGACAAACGTGTGGTTCCTGAAGAGGGGCAGCAGCCTTTTCAGTAGTTACAGGGGCAACAGTCTGGATGATTGACTGAGCTGGCCTTGTAACATCAGCTAATGTGGATTTGCCCCACAGTTACTGCGAACGGCTGAAAGCAAGGGGAAACTACAGCCGTTATTTTTCCCGAGGACATGCAGCTCTACTGTATGAACATATGATGATGGCATCCTCTCGGGTAAAATATTGCGGAGGTAAAATAGTCCCCCATTCGGATCTCCGGGCGGGGACTACTCAGGAGGATGTGATCATCAGGAAAGACAATACTGGCATTCTACGGGTCGGAGTGTGGAATGTTAGATCCCTTAATCGAGTAGGAAAATTAGAAAATTTAAAAAGGGAAATGGATAGGTTGAAGTTAGATATAGTGGGGATTAGTGAAGTTCGGTGGCAGGATGAACAGGATTTCTGGTCAGGTGAGTACAGGATTATACATACAAAATCAGTTGGGGGTATCACAGGAGTAGGATTGATAATGAATAAGAAAATAGGAATGCGGGTAAACTACTATGACCAGCACAGCGATCGCATTATCATTGTCAAGATAGATAAGAAGCCAACACCGACAACAGTAGTACAGGTTTATATGCCAACTAGCTCTGCCGATGATGAGGAGATCGAAGAAATATATGAGGAGCTAAAGGAAATTATCCAGACAATTAAGGGAGAGGAAAACTTAATTGTTATGGGAGACTGGAATTCGGTAGTAGGACAAGGAAGGGAAGGGAAGATAGTGGGTGAATATGGTCTGGGCAAAAGGAATGAAAGAGGAAGCCGCCTGGTAGAATTTTGCACGGAACATAATTTAGTTATAACAAACACCTGGTTCAAGAATCACAAAAGAAAGTTGTATACGTGGAAGAGACCAGGAGACACCGGGAAATACCAGATAGATTTTATAATGGTAAGACATAGATTTCGGAACCAGGTTTTACAGTGTAAGACATACCCAGGGGCAGATATAGACTCTGACCATAACTTGTTGGTTATGAACTGTAGGCTGAAACTGAAGAAACTACAGAAAGGTAGGAAAATAAGGAGATAGCACCTAGATAAATTGAAGGAACCTGAAGTTCTTAAGAATTTCAGAGGGAGCTTCAGGCAACAATTGACAGAAACAGGGGAAAATAAAACAGTTGAGGAGGAATGGGTAAAATTGAGAGATGAAATAGTGAAGGCAGCAGAGGACAAAATAGGTAGGAAGGCAAGACCTACAAAGAATCCTTGGATATCACAGGAGATACTAAATTTAATCGATGAAAGGAGAAAGTATAAAAATGCAGTAAATGAAACAGGCAAAATGGAGTACAGACGACTAAGAAATGAGATTGACAGGAAGTGCAAAATGGCTACGCAGGAATGGCTAGAAGGCAAATGCAAGGATGTAGAAGAATGTATAAATAGGGGAAAAATAGATACAGCCTATCGGAAAATAAAAGAAACATTTGGCGATAAGAAAAACAGCTCTATGAATATCAAGGACACTGATGGAAAACCAGTTCTCAGTAAAGAAGGGAAAGATGAAAGGTGGAAAGAGTATATAGAGGGGCTCTACAAAGGAAATGAACTTCGAGACAATATTGTTGGAAGGGAAGAGGATGTACATAAAGATGAAATAGGAGATACTGTCCTGAGAGAAGAATTTGACAGAGCCCTGAAAGACCTAAGTCGAAACAAGGCCCCTGGAGTAGATGATATCCCGTCAGAGCTACTGAAATCTCTGGGAGAACCAGCCATGACAAAATTGTTTCACATTGTGTGTAAGATGTATGAGACAGGTGAAGTACCCTCAGACTTTAAGAAAAATGTTATAATCCCCATTCCAAAGAAAGCGGGTGCAGACAGGTGTGAAAATTACAGAACCATCAGTTTAATAAGTCATGGTTGCAAAATATTAACACGAATTATATGCAGAAGGATGGAAAAGCTGGTAGAAGCCGACCTCGGGGAAGATCAGTTTGGGTTCAGGAGAAATGTAGGAACACGGGAGGCAATACTCACTTTACAGCTTATCCTAGAAGATAGATCAAGAAAAGGCAAACCAACATTTCTAGCTTTTGTAGATTTGGAAAAGGCTTTTGACAATGTTGATTGGAATAAACTCTTTAAAGTTCTGAAGCAAGCAGGAGTAAAATATAGGGAGCGTAAGGTTATTTACAACTTGTACAAAAACCAGACAGCGGTTGTCAGAGTTGAAGGGCATGAAAGGGATGCAGTGGTTGGGAAGGGAGTAAGACAGGGTTGTAGCCTTTCCCCAATGTTGTTCAATTTGTACATTGAGCAAGCTATAAAGGAAAGCAAGGAGAAATTTGGAGAAGGAATTAAAGTTCAGGGTGAAGAATTAAAAACATTGCGTTTTGCCGACGACATAGTAATTCTGTCAGATACAGCAAAGGACCTGGAAGAGCAATTGAACGGGATGGACAGTGTGCTGAAAGGTGCATATAAGATGAACATTAACAAGAGTAAAACTAGGGTAATGGAGTGCAGTGTAAGAAAATCAGGTGATGCTGAAGGAATTAGATTAGGTAACGAAACAATAAAGGAGGTAGATGAGTTTTGTTACTTGGGCAGTAAAATAACAAATGATGGTCGCCGTACAGATGATATAAAATGCAGAATGGCAATGGGTAGAAAGGCGTTTTTGAAAAAGAGAAATTTGTTAACATCGAATATTGATTTAAGCCTATGGAAGTCCTTTCTGAAGGTATTTGTATGGAGTGTTGCCTTGTATGGGAGTGAAACATGGACGATAAGCAGTGTGGACAGAAAGAGGATAGAGGCTTTTGAAATGTGGTGCTACAGAAGAATACTGAAGATTAGGTGGGTGGATCGCGTAACTAATGAGGAGGTACTGAACCGAATTGGGGAGAAAAGAAATTTCTGGCATACCTTGACTAAAAGAAGGGATAGATTGGTAGGACACATTCTTAGACATCAAGGAATTGTGAATTTAGCGTTGGAGGGAAGTGTGTGGTGTAAAAATCGCAGAGGGAGGCCAAGAGACGTGTATAGTAAGCAGATTGAAGTGGATGTGGGTTGTCGTTCTTATGAGGAGATGAAAAGGCTTGCTCAGGATAGAGTAGGGTGGAGAGCTGCATCAAACCAGTCTCTGGACTGAAGACCACAACAACAACAACAATTACGAAAGTTTGGACAGTAAATGAAACCACGAATAAAAGATATTTAAAAAACTTAAATTTTAAAATAAGGTTTGTTTTAGTAAAGTATCCAGCAGTGCTATGAAGATGTAGAAAAACATAATCCTTTCCAAAATGTTAGCTCAATAAATTTAATGGTATAATACCCCTTTTCAATATGACATGTAGGTTGGCATACACACCTATCGAAATTAGGTACTAGATTAGAGGAAAGCAAAATTTAGTAATTATAGCTAACTTGATAAAAACCAGCATATTAGACGTAAAAACTTTAGTCCTCAGCTAATGGATTAGCAGAAAAGTCACTTATTGCGAAAGCAGTGTACATGGTATAGGGGTTCAATTTTGCCTACCATCCTGGCGGTCTTGCGTGATTATGTTGGCAACATCAACAAAGAGGCAGAAAATCTTTGCCAAGATGTTAATATTCTTAGAAATCCACATAGAATGATTTGATCAGTGTTTGTACAGAGAATGAATTTAAATAAATAATACTGTTTATGCTCTACAGTTGTCAGGTTCTTATATTTACCCTTATCCACTTAGTAATTGTCCTCATAAATCGAATTTTCTATGACAAAAGGTTTGAGTTGTCACGTGATTGACTAATGCCAATGTTACATGATTGCCAAAATTATCACACAAGGCCGCCAGGGCAGTAACCGGTGCAGGAAATACAAAACTGCTGGGTCATTTAAATAAAAGTTTAATTTTCCTCCTATAGTTGCTGGTCTTGCACTATGTTTGTGCTTCCACAGTACACATTGACGAAGGTACAATAAACGGGCCCATAATATGACACAGCACACAATGTTTCATGGTTTTGAAACAGTGTTTATAAACCTCACACTGTACGGTTTCAATTGTTCCAAAACCGTCAATTTGAAACTATTGGAATGTAAACTGCACAGTAAAAATCATAATTTTTCATTTTTTAAAATAATGTTAAATCAGTCCATTCATGATTACGAGGCTCCTAGCTTAGATTCCAAATACTTAAGTGTGAGAAGGATGTGTTTCATATCTAAATCATATTCATCTACATTACCGATTTTGGGTTCAAATCAGTGTTAGATATGGCTTTCTTCAGTTACACCAAGGAGCTGATATTCTTTATTTGAAGCTTCCTGTGCACACTGAAGTGCATTTTTTACTTTGATTACTGCAGTTCCTAGATAGGTAAGATTGCAAAATATTCATATGTGATAAGCATCTTATGTGAAATATAATGTTACTGAAAAAAAGTTCCTGAGGTCACTTGATATTAGGAATGGGAGAAGCTAAAATTGTTCCTTGAAAACTGGGAAATTTCCTTGAAAACCTAGAAAAATCCTTGAATTTTAATGTATGACTCTGGTAGCCATCCAGTGATAGCAGACTTCTGCGGTAAAATTGTCTTCCCATTCTGATGGACTCATGTGATCATCTTCGAAAACATCAGCAACACAGTAGAAAATCTTTTCCAAGATGTTAATATTAGAAATCCAAACCACATAGAATGACTCAATTATTTTTGTGTACATGATGAAGTAAATAAATTACTCTGCTTCTGCTCTGTCTGTTCGAACAATGGTCCACTCAGTTAAAGTAATTTCTCTCATACAACAAGGATTTCATGACAAAACATTTGTGTTGTCACATGATCAGCTAATGCAAACGTCATGTGATTGCTGGCTGTCAGCATCCTTTGCCAACATTATGACATGGAGTTGCCAGGACAGACAGTAAAATTTAACAATCACATGCAGTACATATCACAATGGTTATTGCCAGTTCCTGCCAGATGCCTGACTTGAAGTGGTACTTCCAGGTCAACAACAATGCAAAGAGCTGAGTAAACAGCAGCCAGTTTCAAAACAGCAGCAGCCAGAGAGGGAGAGTCAGAGAGTAGGTCATCATGTTGCTGTTGGAAGCAGTCTTTGAGTCAGCTGATGGCCAAGCACTTTGTTGGGGTTGCTGGCAGTAAGATGTCATGATTTCACCATGAGGATGATGCTAACAGAGTACTGAACTGGTGCGATACAAATATAAACTGTTCCTCGCTTTAGAGGCTACTTAAATTAATGGAAATTTTGTGAAGGAATCCAAAGAGTTGGTTTGTATTGAACATGACTATGTTAAATAGTTAAAGTTGCTTATTTTTGCAGCCACATTGATTGATCATTGTAGAAACAATTTTCAGCAGTGTAATATGCAGACTGCTGAAATGGAAATCAGTTTGCACATGGGAGTAAATGTCATAAAGGTGGACCTCAGTCAGTAGTACTCCATTTTCACCCTGCTTGGTATTCTGCATCCACTGTGTTTTTTGCAGATTCCTTGCTGAATTTCACTCATAATCAACATTAAAATTAAGGTTATGTCCAAGTGGTTCGGCCGAATTCATTATTCGCCAGCACACTGGCTTTGGATTCGAGATTTGGCGCATAATGGCCACTACAACCGAATCCTGAGTGTTATATAGAAACATTCAATTTCAAATGTTGTAGACCTCACTTCGAATAGTTCTGATAAATGGCACCAGGAGCCGCCACAAGTAACTTTTCCCATCTAATATAAGCAGTGCTACACAGATTTGCTTAGCAGATGCAAATATAAATACTGGCTAAAACTTTCGTGCGCAAAAAAAAAAAAAAAAAAAGAGTGGGGGGGGCAACAATACATAAATACCGACAGTAGGTAAGGCTTTAGGATTCTTGCATGGGTTGCCTCATTCTGATTTCACATATTGTTTCGTTGAATTTTGTAAAGTTCTCGGGTACGTGAAGCACTAAGATTTCAAGAAGAAAGTTACTTATTATGTGGATAAAAAAAAAGTTGTAATCATGTGCCATCCACACAGGATGATGTCATATCACCAACCACTTGACATCTGTTTCAATAAATTATTTAAGGTCAAGCTTAAACACATGTACACTGACTACCTTTCGAAAAGTGACGGACAACTGACACCAACGGGTCATGTAAAATGCGCAAGTGTTTCAATGGAATTATGATACCTGGAACTGGGTTCCAAATCGGATTGTGTAACAGATTGCGTAAAAATTTTCGAGATTGAATGCACTATATTGTACAAGGGATGATGATCTGTAGTACAAAGGAACTAAGTAATGAGGAATCAAGTGATAGTGATTCAGAATCTAAAAAACAATCTATGCCTGACGCTACAACTACTGCCTTCGTGCTACCACTTACTTCTTTTCTATTAGGGACAAGGGATAGTTCCTATGAATCATGATTCCTAAATTCCACACTCTCTTCACCATAAGAATAATGTAAACACTACACCTTGTAATCTTCCGTGTTAGTTGTTGCCACATTAAAATTCCGTCTGCCTAATAAACCTGAAAGACAACGGCGAACGCGGAGGAATATACGTACGGTATCACGTTAATGTTTACATTTTTATTATTCTTATGCTGAATGGGAATAATTGGAAATGAAACACGGCAATGACTTCTAGTATTGATTTTTAAATCTTCTACGAATAAAAATTCTTTGCAGACAAGTTACGTGATCTTAAATGTTTGAATGAATAAATATGTCTACAAAATACCTTTGCTTAATCCTCTGGAATGCGCAATCTGTGCATTAAGTATTTTTCACAGTTCTGAAATGTCTTCGTGGCAATAGCAAGTACACACATGTTGAATAAATGCGGATTTCTGTGTGTCTGAATGTCCTGTTCGTTACTCATGGAATGCCTGATATCTCACTATAAAATTATTTAACATTAACACATCCTGTTTTTAAGAATCTATTTTTAACTTCCAAAACTCTACTCATCTTTTCAGGTTTTATTTTTGAGTCTGCACCTTTGAAAAAAGAAAAAAAAAAGTGTAATCCTTTCCTTCAATTATTTTTTATTTCATCAAAATGAAACATTTTGTAATAGATTGAAGAAAGTTTCTTGTTTTCTTTTAGACCATATAAACAACGTATACATCAAAATGTTTCATACAAATTTCTTTTTAGAATAGGGGTTATTAAAAAATCCTTAAGATTTAAAATAAAAATCTAAATGAAATTTTAATTTCTTAATTTTTACTCTTAATATTGTCATTTGGGATTCATCCCAGAAGGCTTTATCTTCATCACTGGCTGTGATAGAATAGTAATTATTTTTAAATACATGTACTTGAGTTCACAGATTATTTGGATTCGAGATTAGGAAGATACAATTCGGGTTGGCAATTCAGACACGTTTTATTTAAGATTCGGTTTTCGGATTCGATTTGGTAAATTTGGGTTTCGACCCATCCCTAATTAAAATTATGCATTTCTCTTGTTGAGTAGGCTTTTAAGTAGTGGGGTTTGCATGCTGACACGGTCTTAAAAGAGGTGAGCAACATTCAGAACTTTTATCTTACCATACCTCACTTCATGATTTAACTCTAGGTAATAATCAGAAACTACTTAGTCCATATGTTATTGTATTTGTTGATTTTCTTGTTTAGACAACCCTAAAAGATGGATGTGATTCTCAGACATTTGTGGTCATCATACCTCATTTCATCGTTTCTTTCTGGGTAATAGTAAGCAGTTGTTCATTTCATTAGTTGCTGGAAGTTGGTGTAATGTTTCTATTCAGCCCACCTTTCTTTAATAGTCTTCCTGACTTACACTTTTCCATATTCATATACAGTATGTTGTATTACACAAGGTTTCCAGACTTTCAGATCAGCTTCTGATGATCTATAGAAATAATTTAATCTTGGCCAGTGCATGGTACAAATATTTCATACAATTCTGATAATTTTACTCAATATTTTGCTGATGTACGAAATATATGCAGTCATCTCCTCCTCAAGTGTCAGTTTTGCTTTGATCTTCTGGTTGTAGGGACATCAAATTTGAGGATCGCTGTAACTATTTTTCCAGAACATGGCCTTGAAGTGGTCTAGGTCTGGTGTTATACTTTCTTTGTTGGAGATCATGTGAGCTCTGTGGGACAATGTGTTTAATACACACTGTTAAGCCCGTTGTGGTAGATGTTTTTGCCAGTTTTTTGTTCAATCTACTATGGAATGAGAACATAATTAACTTTTGGTCATGATACACACATCAGATGGGGATCTTTGATTGAAACTGTTGTTCAGCAGTTCTCATTCATTCTTGTAAGTGTGAAGTTACTCTTCATCATCTCCATTATTTACATAATATAATTCCACTCATCGACGTCCATACTCTGCAGGCCACCTTATGATGTATAGCGGAGGGTACAGTTCTCCCTCCTATTTCAGTTTCATATTGTTCGTGGAAAGAGAGATTGTCGGTATGCCTCTGTGTGGGTTTTAATCTCTCTGATTTTATCCTCATGATTACTTCACGAGATATACATAGGAGGGAGCAATATACTGCCTGACTCCTTGGTAAAGGTATGTTCTCGAAACTTCGACAAAAGCCCGTATTGAGGTAGAGAGTGTGTCTCTTGCAGAGTCTTCCACTGGAGTATATCGATCATCTCTGTAACACTTTAAAGATTACTAATTGAGCCGATAATGAAGTGTGCTGCTCTCTGTTCGATCTTCTCTACCTCCTCTATCAAAAAAAAAAAAAAAAAAAAAAAAAAAAAAAAAAAAAAAAAAAAAAAAAAAAAAAAAAAAAAATTATGCATCTGTATTTATATTATAAGTGTATGTATTTATATTATTAAAATTATAGAGGGAAACTTTCCCGGTGGGATAAACAAAAATAAAAATAGAAGACAGATGACTTACCAAAAGGACCGGCTCGTCGATAGAAACAAATAGAATAAATAAAATCACACACAAACACACATACAAGCTTTCGCAGCCTAGCTGCTTCGTCAGGCAGAAGGGAAGGAGAGGGAAAAGGAAATGATGAGGGTTTCAAGGGAGTGGATAAGGAGTCATTCCAATCCCGGGACAGGAAAGACTTACCTTGGGGGGAAAAAAAGAGGGTAAACAAAAACACACACACCCACACATTTACACAGACGCAAGTACACATAATATAATTCCACTCATCGACGTCCATACTCTGCAGGCCACCTTATGATGTATAGCGGAGGGTACAGTTCTCCCTCCTATTTCAGTTTCATATTGTTCGTGGAAAGAGAGATTGTCGGTATGCCTCTGTGTGGGTTTTAATCTCTCTGATTTTATCCTCATGATTACTTCACGAGATATACATAGGAGGGAGCAATATACTGCCTGACTCCTTGGTAAAGGTATGTTCTCGAAACTTCGACAAAAGCCCGTATTGAGGTAGAGAGTGTCTCTCTTGCAGAGTCTTCCACTGGAGTATATCGATCATCTCTGTAACACTTTAAAGATTACTAATTGAGCCTACAAGTGTACTTGCGTCTGTGTAAATGTGTGGGTGTGTGTGTTTTTGTTTACCCTCTTTTTTTCCCCCCAAGGTAAGTCTTTCCTGTCCCGGGATTGGAATGACTCCTTATCCACTCCCTTGAAACCCTCATCATTTCCTTTTCCCTCTCCTTCCCTTCTGCCTGACGAAGCAGCTAGGCTGCGAAAGCTTGTATGTGTGTTTGTGTGTGATTTTATTTATTCTATTTGTTTCTATCGATGAGCCGGTCCTTTTGGTAAGTCATCTGTCTTCTATTTTTATTTTTATTTATATTATTAGTATTATCTGTTATTCAACTTGTAAATTTTGTTTCTTGACATGTTCCACATCCACAAGGATCCCCTCAATATGGATCTACGGAACAAATAACTAATCTAATCTAAACCCACCTGGTACGGGTCCCACACCGGTGAGCAGTATTCAAGCAGTGGATGAACAAGTGTACTGTAACTTACTTCCTTTGTTTTCGGACTGCATTTCCTTAGGATTTTCCAATAAATCTCAGTCTGGTATCTGCTTTACCAACAATTAATTGTATATGGTTGTTCCATTTTAAATCACTCCTAATGCCTACTCCCAAATAATTTATGGAATTAACTGCTTCCAGTTGCTGACCCATTGTAGTGTAGTTAAAAGATAAAGGGTCTTTCTTTCTATATACTTTTAGCACATTACACTTGTCTACACTGAGATTCAGTTGCCATTCCCTGCACCATGCGTCAAAGTTTTAGGATTTCTTAGGATTTTTAGCCATGTCAGTACATAGAACTCTACTTTCGAATTCATTGAACACCTCTCACATAGCCCTCCTCACACTACATTTCGCTTTGTGTAATTTTTCTTTGTCTACAACGCTAGGGCTAGTTTATGTTTGCAGTGAAGTTTCCTTTGCTTCCATAGCAGTTTTCTAACTCAGTTGTTGTACCACAGTGGCTCCTTTCCATCTCTTATGATCTTACTTGGCACATACTCATCTAATGCATATTGTTTTGAACTTTGTCCACTGTTCCTCAACACTATCAGTACTTCTGTGTTGAGTCATGAAGTACTCTGAAATCTTCTTTTTGTCACTTTTTCCGAACAGAAAAATCTTCCTACAGTTTTTAATATTTCTATTTACGACTGAAATCATCGATGATGTAACCACTTTATGGTCGCTAATTCCCTGTTCTGTGTTAACTGTTTCGAATAGTTCAGGTCTGTTTGTCACCAGAAGGTCTAATATGTTATCACCATGAGTCAGTTCTCTGATTAACTGTTCAAGATAGTTTCCAGATAATGCACTTAAAACAATTTCACTGGATTCTTTGTCCCTACCACTCATAAACATTTGAGTCTCAAAGTCTTTATCCGATAAATTAAAATCTCTTCCCAAAACTATAACATGATCAGGAAATCTACTCAAAAAATTTTCGGAATTTTCCTTTGGGTGTTCTGCCACAACAGCTGCTGACCCTGGAGGCCTATAGAAACATCCAATTACCATGTTCGAGCCTGCTTTAGCTGTGACCTTCACCCAAATTATTTCACATTTCGGATCTCCTTCAATTTCCTTCGATACTACTGCACCTTTTATCGTTATAAACACACCTTCCCCTTCACTGTCCAGCCTGTCTTTGTGGTATACATTCCAGTCTGAGTTTAGAATTTCATTAATCTGGTTTCAGCCAATTTTCCTACCCTAGTACTATGTGGCCATTGTGACTGTTTATTAATGAGAGCAGTTCTGGGACCTTTCTATAGACGCTCCTGCAGTTAACTAACACTACATTGATATTCTCATTTCCTGTTGCGTTTTGCTTACTGCTATCTTGTCACAGCTGGGGAGGCGTCTCGTTGGGCCTAGTAGGGAGGGAATTCTCCTGGGTGCACCCAGTATTCTCTATCGCCTCCAGGAGGGCCTCCTCCACATCTCGGATGAGACCCTCGGCAAGCAGAGTGTACTGATCTTCTTCCCTGACCTTTCCACTATTTCCCTAAGTGGCTCCATCACCCGCCTAACATTGGAACTCCAAATCACTAATAAACCCCTCCCCCATGTGCCTGCTTGGGCCCTCTTGAAAGAGCGGCTACATGTCCACCTCACAGGCAGAACGGGCGATGCCGCATGGCCAGCTTCCACATTGACCTTCTGCCTCGAGTGCCATGAATGCCGTTGAACCTGTCACACCCCTTGCAGAGAAGGTGGCTTGTCCGCGTCCAGTACATGTGAAGAAGTCTCAACAGCAGGGACCCCGGGTGAAGCATGTAACACCTGAAGTGTTTGATGCGATACCCCAGACTCCAAACTGCCGTAACACGTCGAGGCAGCATCCTGCAGACGGCTGACCGTGGCCAACAGCACTCTCAGCTGTTCGCAAACAGCGGCAGCTCCTCTTGTATCTGTACATAGCAGTCACACATCCTATCCATCCTAACAAATCAACAATAGACTGTAGAGAGTTAAGTATCAACTTGTTACTAGCATGAGTTTATAAAAATTTAACACTGCTCAGCACACAAATAAGTCAAAATATGTGAGAAGAAACCTCTTAAAAACAGAAGACCTAACAAAACTGAAGAAATTGACTGCCAACGAAATTGCACACAAATTACATTATGATACTTAGCGCTCTGAACAGTGTGACTGGCAGCCACTGGCACTGGCCTGACTGATAACTAGCTGTAGTAACGACCTGTGACTTGATTTGAAATATACAAGTTGCAGACGAAAACTATAAACAATGGTATTTGTCAAAATATGGGAGAATAAACTCTTAAAACAGTAGCACAAATGAAATCTGCCAAGTACGGGAGAATAAACCTCTTAAAAACAGAAGCACTAACAAAAATTAAGAAATTGACTGGCAATCAAATTTCATACAAATTCATACGAATTGTAACGGCCTATACATAATACTGTTTGTGCTTGGACAAGATACTGTATGAAAAATAACAGTTTTGTTTTGTCATTCTTCTCAAGTATTCTAATTTCCAAACACACTATGTTTTTGAGGAAATGATAGAATATCATAGATTTGCACTTTTTTTCTGAAATGCTATTTAATTTTTCAGTGTCTGTTCGATGATGGCAGTGGAGTTGCAGTCACAGCTGTAAAAGTAATTGGAAATCGGGTGGTGGCCGCTCGTTTGAATGGAGCACTAGATTTTCTGGAGCTTGAAACTTTTGGGAAAAGTGGCAAACGTCCACTTGCACTTGACGGTTGGGGATTCACCAATTTTCGGCGCAGTGAGTAGAACTAATTTTTGTGATCTTTGTTTCTTTCTTTTTTTTTCTTTCTTCTTTTGTAAAAATGTAAAGGAAGAGAAAGAAGAAGATTAAATGGCCATCTTCAGACCACTACAATCATAGAGTTGGCCACCAGAGCTCTCTGAATGATTGAATGTCGACTTTGCGATCTATACTTACTTTTGTATGAATTCAGAATGCTGATGAACCATAAAGTTTTGTAAAATAATATATGTTTTGAATATTATTGAGGAAAAATTCCTAACAGGAAAAATATATGTAAAAAAATAGATGAAGTCTACTTACCAGCAAAGGAGCACATGTAGAGATAGCAACAAATAAAACACACACACACACACACACACACACACACACACACACACACGTGCAAGCTTTCATAAACCCAGTTGCGAAAGCTTGCGTATATGTGTGTGTGTGTGTGTGTGTGTGTGTGTGTGTTTTATTTGTTACTATCACTACCTGTGCTCCTTCGCCTGGTAAGTAGACTTCATCTATTTTTTTACATATATAATATACGTTTTGTATGATATGACCGGGGACGTCTTCTGTGTTTATCCAATTTGAACTTGTCCTCCATCTGTCAGAAGTAGTGATACCTTAACAGATTTTTATCCTGTAGATAGATTAGTGGCATGCAGTTTGGGGGTATGGGGGAATGACTTCAGATAGGTTACACCCACACTACTTGTTAGAGCAAAGGAAAAGTTGGGTGAAGAGAGAGATGTTGAAATATATATTATAAGCTGTAATGTATAAATGTTACAGTGAACAAAAGAACTAAATAAGAGTAGTACAAGAGAGGGAGAGAATAAATGTAAAGCACCAAAACCACATTGACAGTGCAATAATATTTAAAAGTGTATTATTGGCCCAGTAGTATTACCGTATTCCTAAAAAATGAGACAAGCAAAACTCAGCCTTCTGGACATGCTGGGCCATTCAAAGCCTACAAGGGATTCTGTTAGAATTGAAGTAAAGTTGTGGAGTATTTCATTTTTCTTCAATATGTGATTGTTCTATTTGAATTTACTTGCTTCAAAGAACTTGTAATATTTTATGATTTTATGTATTTGTAACATCGTCATTGGTCACATGGTACTTGCACAGCAAAAAACCACTATGCGTTTAGTGGTTGAAGTAATGGGGCCCTTAGACATTGCTGCTAGTGCTGGGAAGAAGGACAATTCACACTCCGTGTGCATTACAGGTGGAGTCATTCCAAATATGGAACGGTTGCATCCGGATGCAATGAAGATCACAGGTTGCAGCCAACTGCAGATGGTGTCTCTTGTTGATACCAATGATGTGTGTTATTCTGTATCAGAAGAGATTCTTCCTGGTTTTGGGCAGCTATCTAAAGTAGTAAAGCAGCCATTCTTGCTTGCTAGATTAAGACAGAACTCGCCTTCTGCGTTGTTGACAAGACTGACTGCAAAACTTTGGTACAGAGCTGAGTGGAGTGTCTGAATCAGAAGCTCATATGGTTCTGCGACTATGTAGGCTGCAGATGCCTCGACTTGCACCATACTGTGTTAATTAGGCCAGGCATCCACTAGCCACAGGAACTGGCTACATAGGTAGTGGGAGCTGTGTGCCATGGACTGGGTGGATTTTTAAGTTACTAGATTTTGGGAACACACTAAAAGAGATTCAGTCTTGGCTGCAGGTCACACATATGATAAACTGCGACTAAGCAAAGCCTGCTCATTTCACAACCAATTACGAGGAACCCAAACTAGCTCCTTCACAAAGTTCTGTATGGTGCATATAAACTGTTACCCTGTTATCTCGGGATTTGCTGTAACTTCTTGTAACCCAGGATATGGATTCACAGTCTTGCAACATCATCTGGGCTATGTTGAATATGAGCAGCTGAACTCAATTACTGTGTACGCTAGTGGTTTGAAATTATGAAGAGCAACACCAGGTATGTTTGACTCAGTAATTTAATCGAACACTTTAAATACACTTGATATTAACAATAATCACTTTTAACAATGAAATGTTAATGTGCTGACGAGCACAGTGACTGTTTCGAAATCTGGTCAAAAACTGTGCCCTCATGACCTCTGATGGCCGCCTTTATATACTACTATCAACAGTGCCCTGCATGTTGTTAACCCTTTCGTGGTTGTTGGGACATACACATCCCACTAACTTCGGACCTCATTTGTACCACAAGGTGGCGAGTTGCGTAATTCTGCATAGTGCTGCCGTCTGTTGGTGGCCCTTCAGAATGCAGAAAAAAATCGAGGCACTGAAATTCTTACAATGTAGAAGGCTGTGACTGTTTATATGGGCTGCCGCGTTAATTTTCATGCCGTACCATTGTTTATTGTGCCTTGAATCAGTTTTCGTCGTTTTCTTGCTACCGAAAATGTCCGAAGTAGGTATATTTGCTATTTTATGTTTCTTAGAAGTTTACAAACAACAATTACGCTTTCTAAAACTCATTTTACTTCAAAAGTTTTTCAGTGAATTTACAATTAGTGGGACGTATGTCTCCCACCTTTTTTTAGGAAAAATGGAATGTGCTAAAATTTTTTGAGTGTCATATTTGTAATCCTGACCCAAATCAGACTCTGTAACAGCTGAGATAACTTCTAAAAAATGAGTAAAAACAACGAAAGGGTTAAACACATGAAAATATTAAAATTACCATGTTATCTTAATAGCATTTGGTATTCTACAAAAGAAGCTTAAATTTGTCTTCATCTTTTAATAACAATTAAACCGTATATTTTTATAATAATTGAAAATATGCTTAAATATGATAAACAACAATGAATACTGTATTTTTCATAGTAGCTTGAAAAATATTAATAGGAAACTGTTCCTAACATTGTGGAACTGTGATTCATGAGTATCTTCAATTCCGTTAAAAAGATTGATTAAAAAGAATAATGCATATGTTGAGTTTATCTAAACAGTGGATTTAGCTTTTCTGACTTAATTCATTATTCTGTCGAAATGTAATCTAAAATTATTAGTAAAAGCTTACATGATCACCTATGACTTCATTTACTTTACATAACTTTATATTACTATTTGAGCTGAAATATGTGTATTTAGTCAGCCATGTGCTCATCTATATTTGCAGATTTAATTTGAACTGTTTCATAATTTATGTCCCTACCAATTGATAGGCTATTTCATATTGTGTATTTACTTTTGATACTACTTAGATAATCCATTG
This sequence comes from Locusta migratoria, assembly GCA_026315105.1. Classification (NCBI taxonomy): domain Eukaryota; kingdom Metazoa; phylum Arthropoda; class Insecta; order Orthoptera; family Acrididae; genus Locusta; species Locusta migratoria. The sequence goes on along the minus strand of CM048745.1, from coordinate 547,894,677 downwards.
TATAAATTACTCAGATATGTCTCGTGGACCTACTTTTATGTTTATAAAGATGTACCAAAAACATTACAATTTCAGTTTGGCGTGTTTACCCCAGAAAATGGGATGGTAACTATATTTAAATATTGCTATAGGTCTTGCCTGTTACATGTCAAAACACTGCTCTAAGAATCATTGGTTTAAGAGTTGTATATTGTTGTAGCTGTGTGTGGAAAGTACCAGAGCTCCAAGTGCTAATAGAAAGTACCGAAGCTCAAATCATCATAGATGGCTGAAGCTAGAGAAAAGTTGAACTGAAATTTTTCAAAGTGGTGTTCCGAAAGGATAGATTAAATAAAATAGGCGGTGGAGTGTTTATTGTGGTCGTAAGTTAATATTATTTTCTTTTTTCTTTATTGACACCCCCCCCCCCCTGATCCGGACAATAATTGCTGCAATGCTCAAAGGAAGCTTGAATCAAATTTTAGAAATGTACCCAAAGCATACATGTTTTATTGGTGGTGACTTTAACTTATCCTCATTTGCTGGCAAAAATACATGTCCAAAACTGGAGCGAAGAATAAAACAACGTCCAAAATTACTGAATGAATTCTCTGAAAACTATCCAGAGCAAGTAGTTAATGAACCCACTAGAATAGTTAATGGTTGTGAAAGCATACTTGACCTCCTAGTAACAAATAATCTGAAGCCAACAAAGAACATCAAATACATATACAGGGCTTCGTGAACACATTGTAGTTGTAGTGAGACTGAATACCAAATTTTTCAAATCAACCAAAATTAAACAAATAGTATATTCTGACCTGCCATGATACACAAAAAAGGTTACATCATTCTCGCAAAAGTGAAGAATAAAGTATGACAAATTCAACACTTACAGTGCTGATGTAATTTGTAGTTGCCGTCACATGCGGGCTGGGTAAAAATCAGTGACTTTCTGTAATTTCATTAGAATTCCAAAACATTTTTATGTTTGTTGGGCTTTTGCATTAAGTACTCAAATTTTGGGGTCAATAATTTTAAATCTGAAGGCATCAATGAAATTTAAAGTCAGTGATATTTCTTGCCAGGAAAAATAAAGGTAATAATTTGGGATGGGGCAAACACCAATTCTCCAATCGTAGAATGCAGGCTTTCATGGCCGGCGTCTTCATTAATTAAAACTTCCGGGCTAAGTTGCCGTGGTCCACCCATAAAACTTCTAACTCCCAACGTTTCGTTGCCTACTGCGGGCAACATCTTCAAGGGTGAATCGACGACTCACCCTTAAAGATGTTGCCCGCAGTAGGCAACTAAACGTCGGGAGTTAGAAGTTTTATGGATGGACCACGGCAACTTAGCCCGGAAGTTTTAATTAATGACCAATTCTCCAATTTTATCGAATCGAATCCGAATACTGAATCTTAAATAACACATGTGCCGAATTCCGAACCCGAATCTCAAAACCAAATAATCTGTCAACTCAAGTACGTGTATTTAAAAAGAATTACTACTCTATCACAGCCAGTGGTGAAGATAAAACCTGGGATGTGTCCCAAATGACATAGTATAGTAAGATTTAAGAAATTAAAATTTCATTTAGATTTTTATTATAAATCTTAAGGATTTTTTTAATACTCCTCCCTCCCCTTAAGACATTTGTAGGCTATGAAATATTTAGAGATATATGTTGCTTAGATTCTCTGAAAGATAATAATCTTTCTTCACTCTTTTCCAAACTTTTTCATTTGGATGAAATAAAAAATACTTGCATTATGATGTCCTAGAAGGGAAAGGATTACTTTCTTTTCAAAGGGGAAGAATCAAAAATAAAACCTGAAAAGATGAGTAGATATTTTGGAAGTTGGAAAAATAGATTATTAAAAATTAGGACATGTAAATGTTATATAATTTTATAGTGACATATCAGGCATTCCATAAGTGACATACAGGACATTGACACAGAGAAATCCGCATTTATTCGGTGTGTGTGTACTTGTTATTACTACAAAGACATTTCAGAACTGTGAAAAGTCCTAAACGTGCAGACTGCGCATTCCGGAGTGTAAAGCAAGGGTATTTTGCAGATTTATTTAATCTTTCAAACATTCAAGATCACATAACTTGTCTACACAGAATTTTTCTTCGTAGAAGATTTAAAAAGCAGTACTAGAAGTCAGTTGCCATGCTTAATTTCTAACTATTCCCATTCAGCATAAGAATAAAAAAAAACGTAAACATTAATGTGATACATAGATTCTCCAGCATTCGCCGTTGTCTTTCGGGTTTGTTAGGCAGACAGAATTTTGGCCTAAATGTGGTAAGAGCTAACACGGAAGATTACACAGCATATGTTTACATCTGTATTATTCTTATGACAAAGAGAGTGTGGAATTTACGAATCACAATTCATAGGAACAATCCCTTGCCCCTAAGAGAAAAACACGTAAGTTGTTAATTTCTAACTATTCCCATTCAGCATAAGAATAAAAAAAAACGTAAACATTAATGTGATACATAGATTCTCCAGCATTCGCCGTTGTCTTTCGGGTTTGTTAGGCAGACAGAATTTTGGCCTAAATGTGGTAAGAGCTAACACGGAAGATTACACAGCATATGTTTACATCTGTATTATTCTTATGACAAAGAGAGTGTGGAATTTACGAATCACAATTCATAGGAACAATCCCTTGCCCCTAAGAGAAAAACACGTAAGTTGTAGCACAGTGGTTGTAGCGTCAGGCATATTGACGCAACACAGGTTTGCCAGTTAGCTTTACGTAGTAGCTTTTAGATGAGACTTCAAATATATGGTAAACTAATTGCAGAAATATAAAACAATTTTATTACACTTACAATAAGAATTTTATGAGATTTTTATAATAGCAGTTAGATACAGGTACGTTAATTCTGAATCACTGTCAGTTGATTCGTTGTTATTCTGTTCCTTTGTAATACAGAGCATCATCCTTCGTACAATGTAGTGCATTTGATATCAAACATTTTTAAATGCTTGCTATGCAATCTGATTTGGAACCCACATCCATGAATAATCATTCCATTGGCACACTTGCACGTTTTACACGACCCGTTGGTGTCTGTGTCTGTCACTTTTCAAAAGGCAGTGAGTACAGAAGAGTTTAAGCTTGACCTTAACGATTTATTGAAACAGAAGTCAAGTGTTTTTGATGAATTGACGTCATCCCGCATGGATGCTGCACAATTAGAACTTTTTTCCCCCCACTTAATAAATAACTTTCTTCTTGAAATCTTGGTGCATCATTATAGTTCACATAACCCACCACTTTACAAAATCTGACAAAACAATATGTGAAATCAGAATGAAGCAACTCATGGAAGAATTCTAAAGCCTTATGTATTGTTGGTATTTACTTAAAGAAATTTATGTTTGTTGCTACTAATATTTCACAGGCTGCTACATTTTATATTTGTGCCTGCAAAGCAAGCATGTGTTGCAGTGCTTATATCAGATAGGAAAAGTTACTTGTGGCGGCTCCTAGCGCCATTTTTCAAAACTTCATTCACTTTGTACTCGATTTAAATCACAGGCAGTTTTGGACCCAAAAAATCTGGAAAAAATGGGGCTCAGATTCGGGTAAATACGCTAGATTGTTTTCACAATAGGCATACAATTTCGTAGTGGTTTCACTTGAATAAATTCAAAGTAAGATTGTTTTGTTTTCTGACGTCCTCTTTCAGCGGATCTATGGAAAATAAACTAAATAATGCAGACGAAAGCACTCTGTTGTGCAAAGTAAAGTACAACATTCGTAACTGAAGATAATAATAATTAATAATAATAATAATAAGAAGAAGAAGAAGAAGAATTACAGTACCATTTTATATAGTGAAACATTTTATTATCTTGTAAAAAAATATTTACAGAACATTTCAAATGAAGAAAAATAACAATAAGCATAAGTTCAGTACCCATTTTTGCATTCATAGTGGACAACGGTGTGATAAACTTTGATGCAGGGGGAGATAACAACCTAACATTACATTCTGTGCATTCATATCAGGTGTCTCTTCTTTCAGCCTTCCTGTTGAACATTTCTCCTTTTCGCTACACACCACACACCTCCTTTGACCTTTTTTTCTTCCTTTCTGGAATGTTGACATGATTAGGGAAGTGTTTTTCTAATTTTGATGATCCACGTGGTAGGCTCTATCGAATCCCCAGCAGACAACACCAATCCTGCACATACTTCTTGAATTAACTGAGAGGTGGCCAGTCTTTTCTTTTTGATTATGTTATGCAGTATGCAAGTATTTGATACTGCCATTATTATGCAATGTACAGCTAGTTTCCTCCACCACTTCACAGTCTTGTGATCCAGAGCCCCACATGATAGTTGTTGGTCAAATAATCCACCCCAGCTTTGTTTTTATTATAGTCAACAACTGCTGCAGGTTTCTGTTCTCTTCTTGTTCTTGACACTCTGCATTGTAGCTGTGCACCTTGCACTGATTGTCCACACGTCTCTTTTATCTTTCCAGCCCAAGGTGAGCACATTCCTTTGTGATGGAAGACCTGCTCCCCTTTTTTCAGCTTTGCATCTTTTAGCAGTTTAGGAAGTCTTTTCCTGTTTTTTCAGCACTGTCCCAACAAGACCAGTATTCAGAATGAAACTTCACTCTGCAGCAGAGTGTGCGCTGATATGAAACTTCCTGACAGATTAAAATTGTGTGCCAGAACCGAGACTCGAACCTGGGACCTTTAACTTTCGCGGGCAAGCGCACTACCGACTGTGCTATCCCGACACGACTCACGATGCCGCCCCACAACTCTACTTCCGCCAGTACCTCGCCTCCTACTTTCCAAACTTCACAGAAGCTCTCCTGCAAACACGCAAGACTATCACTCCTGGAAGAAAGGATATGGTACAGACATGGCTTAGCCACAGCCTAAGGGATGTTTCCAGAATGAAACACACAATTTTAATCTGCCAGGAAGTTTCAAGACCAGTATTATCATCAGCTAATTCTTCAGCTAAACGAAGATCAACATACACATCTGTTTCATGGTACACCTCAAAATTCCAGATGTACCCTGTTATGGATTCAGCCAAAATGCACAGCTTCATACCGCATTTGTTTGGTTTATTGGCCTTATAAACTTTGAAGCCTGCTATCCACTGTATGGACAAATTCCTTCATCGACTGTTACTGTTTCCTCCTGATAATAAATATTTTGGAATTTCTCTCTCAATGAATTGAGGAGAGATCTAACTTATAAAGTGCATCAAAATCTGGTTCAGCTTTCTTTTTAGCCTTTGTGTTATCATTGAGGTGAAAAATAGATAAAACAAAACAAAACAAAAAATTACTGCGGACTACAGAATCAGTACTCCAGTGGCTCTTCATGTTTGGCCATACGCTTCAAAATGCCATGGAATTTTTTCATATCTGCAATCCACTATTTGAACTTAGAATTAGGCAGTAGACTGTTGTCAGATCACAGTTTCATTGTAATGAAAGCAATGAAATACATCACCATCAGCTGTATTTTTATATTTTCATATACTGGCGGCCAGTTTCAATAGACCACACCTTCTTCATCAGGCCTTAAAATAGGGCAAACTGTATTTTGCTGCATTACAAAAAACAAGAAAAACAACTAGCGTCACACTTTCATGGGACCTAACATCCCTCTGTACTGTTAGGTCCCATGAAAGTGCGACACCAGTTGATTTTGTAATGCAGCAAAATACAGTTTGCCCTATTTTAAGGGTCTAATGATGATGTGTGGTCTTTCAAAACTGGTTGCAAGTAAATGACAATATAAAACTATAGCTGATGGTGGTGCTTTTTATTGTTTTCAGTACAATATGTAGGGCTGAGGCCCCAGCATCCATGCAGACAATGGACAAAATCAACACAGCCTTGCTAGTGTTTGCCTGGCATAACAATTTGTCTTTTCTTTCATTGTTGTTATGAGAGTATTGTCGAAGAAATAGAAGAATATATCTAAAGGATCACTTGATTCATCAATTGAGGTCCTGTGTACGTAGCTGCATCAGGAATTTAATCAAAATCTGTCCAGTCACCATCAAAGTCACTTCTACTTCTTTTTCTGCTTTGCGTATTTGTAGATGTAGAAGGCAAAACATGGTCTGATTAATTTCCTGAAGTACCTGCAGGAGCATATTTCGTAATATGAAATTCTTGGAATCTAAAAAAGGAACAGCCATTTGCAGAGACTAAATCTTAAACAAATCTGACATACCATTATTTTCAGATTCAGATGACACAAATAATCCGAATCGGCATTAGACAGCCCTATTTCATCGGAAAACTCATCAAGGACTTCATAAATCTGTTTATTCTATTCACTGCACATATCGAACAAAAAATCAACATGAAAACATTCAAAATGAATGAAACAGAGAGGATGCCAATGTCACTATGTCTATGAAGTAAGCTACAATAACAAAGTCTTTCATAAACACAAAAGTATTCCACTGAGTTCGCTGCTGCCATCTATTGCTCACGATTGAAACTACGAAGCCTACAGACTACTCAGACTTCACAGGAGTCGTAAATATATGTTTGACGCCACAGAGAAACACTGTAACTTCCGAGTCGTAATATTTCGTCAACCGCACAATTCTGTTTCCTTCTGAAGACGTAATATTACATTGGCCACATGCTGAGTGTTTAACACACACATAATCCCCAAGATGGCAAGCTTTTACATAAACTTGAAATTTTGCGCAAACTTCAATGTGAGAAGCTTATAATAGTCGAATTATTTGGTAGAAAATCCAAATCAATTCTGGTTATATGTGAAGTATACTAGCAGCAAAATACAATTAATGCCTTCACTATGGGACAGCAGTGGTGATGCTACTGATGACAGTGCTAGTAAAGCAAAATTGCTAAACACAGCTTTCCAAAATCTCCTCTCCAAAAAGGGAAAGTAAATACTCCTGATTCAAATAAAAAACAGCTGCCTGCATGCAGAATTTATAAGTAGGATGTCCATGGAGTAGTAAAGCCATTGAAATCACTTAACAAAAACATTTCTTCCAGTCCAGATTGTATACCAAATAAGTTCCTTCTGGAGTATGTTGAGGCCTTGGAAAAAGTTCAGAGAAAGCAGCTTCTTTTGTATTATCGCAATACAGGGGAGATAGTGTCACCGAAATACTACAATAGTTGGAGTGGAAATCAATAAAAGAAAGGTATTGTTCATTTCAATGAGATCTATCTGTGAAATTTCTTTTACCAGCTTTCTCCTCCTAATTCGAACATATTTTGTTATCATCCACATACAAAGGGAGGTGTGATCATCATAATAAAATAAGAGAAATTTGACTTAAAATGGAAAGATTTAGGTGTTCCATTTTTCCATGTGTGGTCAATGAATTGAACAGTATGATTTTGAACATAGCTTGCCTTAAAAGCAGCAACCATAACAGTTTGTTTATTGTAAATGGAAACCAGCAGCCCCACAAGTTGCTTTGTTCTAATAAGAGTCTGATGCCGCTCCTGACAGCAAGCAGTACAGCAACCCATAGCAGTTAGCAACCATGTTTTAACTTTTATAAACCGTGTTAGTTTTCACCTGTCATGTATTTTTTTTTAATTATAATCAATATTGATGTAATTCAGACTTGAGCACAACATGCTCTAATTTTTTACATCTCATGTCAAAATTTTATGCTTATGATGAAGATAATCTTCGATGGTCGAAATTTGGATAAAGTGTATTTAGTACAAAGCTACTTCAATTTCAGTAAATGAATTGAACATTAGAGAAATAATATGAAAGGAGTTTGATGAACCTTTTGCCAGGCACTTATTTGTGATTAGCAGAGTTAATATGTAAATGAAATTTTTCTGATGGGAGGGGGGTGGGAGATAGAAAGAGCAGTGCAAAGAAAGGATGAAAAATATAATAGTCAATGGAAACATGTAATACAGGTAATAGTTCTATTCAATGGTAGACCTTCTTTATTATGATTTTTTGTAATTTTGATACAGTGAAATATGATTTTTCCAAATGCTGTTTTCAGCACACATACGAACGGGAAGTGCTGGCTCTGCATCTGATATGAAGTTCATTGGGTCCAGTAGCAGTATGCATGGAAATATTGTACAAAAAAATGAAAGTGAAGGTGTAACTGATGAGGAGGTTCGCTGTTCACGTTTGGTTCAAGCTCGCGCCCACAGGCAACCAATCACTGCCTTGGACTGTGAAGGAGGTCGTGTTGTAACTGGAGGTCTGGATCATTGCTTGAAGGTGAGAGAGAGAGTTATCTCATTTTTCATTGTTAAGGTATACACATGCTGAGAAATTGATTGCCGGCCGCGGTGGCCAAGGGAACTGAGGCGCTCCAGTCACGGTCTGCACGGCCACTGTGGTTGGGGGTTCGATTCCCCCCTCGGGCATGGATATTTGTGCCGTCCTTAGTATAAGGTAGTAGATAAGTAGTTTGTAAGTTTAGGGACTGATGACCCCATAGTTAAGTCCCATAAGGTTACCGAACATTTGAACATTTGAGCAATTGATTCTTGAGAGCTTATATGCATACTCACATTTTTATCTTGGTTTGATCTTGTTTGCTGGTAGTATGTAAGGATAAATAACTATGTGAAACCTTAACTGGGACTGATCGCCTTTGTCGTTTAGTCCCTTTCAAAATCAAACCACCCATCCAAACCTTAACTTTTCCCGGCATACTTAATGTCCAAACAACTTACAGGTATGCTACCAGGTGACAATGTAGACCACCACTGATATTTAGACAGGAGTACACCCTGCCATTCTTGAAGCACAACTGCATTCAGGTAGCAATGCGCAAGGGAAATTTAAATTCTTAGTTTACAAAGGGAAGAAAGATCTCTCTCTCTCTCTCTCTCTCACACACACACACACACACACACACACACACACTGTACAAGTAACCGCAGAATCATCACAACCAATGATGACCAACATCAGAAATATAAATAGTTAATCAACAGGTGAGGCAGCATTAATTCTGTCCCTCTTTTTTTCCTACAATAGACAGAGCTGGATTCTAAGCAGAATTTAAACAATAACCACCATCGCTGTTTATAAGGTCACTTGCTAGTTAATTTCAATGGCTTCCTTAATAACACTATCCCAATAGGTGGAAGTGCACGCCAGAATCTCTGTGTTGAATTCCATACGTTGACTGATGCCAAGACAATGTTCTGCAATAGCAGATTTACTCTGCTGTTTTAAACGTGTGTGATGCTTGTGTTCAATACACCGGACTTCCACAGTCCTGATGGTCTGACCAATATACGACACACCACAACTGCAAGGAATACGATAGACACCAGACTTACACAAACCAATATCTTCCTTTACATACCCCAACAGGTCCTTTGTCTTAGAAGGTGGTTGAAAAACACATTTCACATCATATTTCCGCAAAAAATGACCAATCCTGTTGGAAATGCTACCTACGTAAGGCAAAAAGGCCATAGATTTAGGTGCCACTTTGTTACTATCGTCACTCACCCGTTGCATAGTAGGCTGATAGCACAACACATGTTTTATTTGCCTTTCACTGTAACCATTCTGATGCAAGTTGACATGAAGGTAGGACAACTTGGCTGACAAAGGTTCAGTGTCTGAATCGACATGGGTCCAAGGTACGAAGTACTCCTTTGTGCTGACAGCTATCAGCTTGCAGAGACAAATATGTGTGAGTAGGATTCCTATATACTGCATGTCTCAATGTACCATGGTTCTCTCCACAACTAATACAAACTGCTTGACTTTCTGTGCCCTGAATTTAATAGCATCTCGCTACAGTTTTATAGTCTTCCATATGTGAAAACTGATATAAACTTGCACTTGCCTCAGAAGTAGGACACCCACTTTGGTGGTGCTTACTTCAGTTATGTTGTTTGTCTCTTGGCCCTCTTCTGTTTTGAAATGAATTGTCACTTCTTCAGTGAATTATTGCTCAGATTTCCATTGACATTCAGAGCACACAAATGGGAAGTCTGCTTCTAAGAGTATTGAAGGCACCAAATTCAAAGTAACAAGATTATTCTCTTTTTTGGCACTCCCTGGGACTTTTTTTTACTATAATCGTATTTACAGAAATTGACCTTTTTTCATTTTCAATTTTGAGTTTCTCATTTTCAGTTTGTACATTTTTTGGCATCTGGCATGTTTGCAGTTGCTTTCACACTGTGGTATTCTCCTGTTTCTAGTACAGTGATTCATCACACTAAGTTGGCTTGGTAAAAGGCAAGTAAACAAAGCTTGTTTGTAATGATGCCAATGACTGAATATAATTGAGTCTGTTGTGAGAATTTTAATCAATGCAGACATTGGTTGCACGTATTCCATTTCAGGACTATATGGGTGCTTGGGTGTGCTCTTACCTTTAGTTTTTTTTTTTTTCTAACATCAGCTAAAGGTGAGGCATCTTCATTATTACAGCTTGCTAGTGTTGCTTTACTTATGAAAGAGTGACATAGCTTGGTTTGTTTTATGTGCCATTATTAGCACTAAAACTACAGTAAAACCTCATTTTTATGTTCCCAGTTTTTATGTTTTCCCGCCATTTACACCATATTTTGTCAGTCCCGTCTAATTTCTTATGTTCACAATTTTAATTCACCCTCGTTTTTGCGTTAACATATTTACACTTTTCCCACGTTTTATGCTTTTCAAAAGCATGTTCGTGAAGAAAAAATGACGTAATCTACATAAATTGACGCTAGCATGGCTTCCCCCTTAAAGTATAGCGCTTGAAAATTATTCACAGCCGAGTTTCTTGACACTTTGAATTTATTCAAACGTATATTTCGCGTATCGTTGTTGGCAGCTAGTTGACTTATGACGCACCGATTTGTGGCGATGTAGTTCCTCTTTCCACCAGCTTCTTTGCTAGAGTGCCTGGCATGTACTCAGACAAACAGAATGGTTTGTTGATGCGAGAATAAAGCCGATTTGTGGTGGTGTAGTTCCTCTTTCCGCTAGCTTCTTTGCCAGAGCGGCTGTCGTATTCTTAAACAATCAGAACCAGTAGCATTGTTGATGTGAGAATAAAGATTTGCCTTGTTTTTGTGATATATATTTCTGATTAATAAAGAATGTTATCTGTCTAACTTGGGTATCATAATACCCACAACGTCAAAAAAGCGATAATAGTGTGAGATGCCGATCCTATGCAAAAGTCACAAAAATACTTATGCATATATTTGCACTCGAGAACGCGAATAAATTCTCTAATATTGTCATGTAAAACATCAAAGAATACAAAAATAATGGAACTTTAGGAGTTTTACTACGTAAATAATTAATGCCGGTAAATGGCAGTAATTTTGAAGATGTGTTAGATAGCCCAGCAGTGGTGTCCAAACGATATCTATCAAAGCATTTCAGGTAATTTTGAAGATGTTTTACATAGCCCAGCAGTGGCATCCTCGATTATAATGAATGAAATTAGGTCAAAAATTTCTACTTCCCATAAAATTACCAGTTCTGCCCTGCGCTTAAAATAGTAGAAAATTGCATAACCTTTATTATACAATAACTTCCAGGCAAGTATTTAGATGCTTATTATGTACATATATCACAAATCAACTATGGAAATGCAAGGCTGATCCAGTATGCATATTTTACCATTTAAAACATTATTTGACTGCATTCTAGACCATTTTACTGAAGTCCCTTGAAAAACATAAAAACGAGGTTCTACTGTAGTTATGTTATAATTTGCTGTAAATAGGTTTAAAAGTTTTCATCATCCACCAAGCAAAAGTTCTATGGTATTCTATACTATGGTGAATTGCTACACTCCTGGCCATTAAAATCGCTACACCACAAAGTGCTACAGATGCGAAATTTAACTGACAGGAAGAAGATGCTGTGATATGCAATTGATAAGCTTTTCAGAGCATTCACACAAGGTTGGCGCCAGTGGTGACACCTACAATGTGTTGACATGAGGAAAGTTTCCAACTGATTTCTCATACACAAACAGCTGTTGTCCGGTGTTGCCTGGGGAAGTGTTTGTTGTGATGCCTCTTGTAAGGAGGAGAAATGCCTACAATCATGTTTCCGACTTTGATAAAGGTCAGAGTGTGGCCTATCATGATTGCAGTTTATCGTATCACGACATTGCTGCTAATGTTGGTCACGATCCAAAGACTGTTAGCAGAATATGGAATCGGTGGGCTCAGGAGGGCAATACAGAACGCCGTGCTGGATTCCAACGGCCTCATGTCACTAGCACTCGAGATGACAGGCATCTTATCCACATGGCTGTAATGGATTGTGCAGCCATGTCTCGATCCCTTAATCAACAGAATGGGGACGTTTCCAAGACAGCAACCATCTGCACGAACAGTTTGACGACATTGGCAGCAGCATGGACTATCAGCTCGGAGACCATGGCTGCGGTTACCCTTGACACTGCATGACATACAGGAACTCCTGTGTTGGTGTATGCAACGATGGACCTGGGTGCACGAATGGCAAAATGTCATTTTTTTGGATGAATCCAGGTTCTGTTTACAGCATCATGAAGGTCGCATCCATGTTTGGTGACATCACGTATTGGAAGCGTGTATTTGTCATCGCCATACTGGCATATCACCTGGCGTGATGGTATGGGGTGCCATTGGTTACATGTCTCGGTCACCTGCATCGGCGACACTTTGAACAGTGGCCGTTACATTTTAGATGTTTTACGACCCACGACTCTACCAATCCAATTGTTTCATTCAGATATTCATGTACTTGGTGAATCTGACCCTGGCTTGTTGAAAAATGAAGTTGTCTTCGTGCAGCTCAGAAACAACAGTTTAACATAGTTAACTACTGCTGGCTGTTAAAAGTGTTTCAGCCAAATAGGAATGGACTGTAAACAGATGATCAGGATATCACACAACACACATTGGAAGAATCTCATATATATTCAATGATTGCATGTGGGTTCTGTAGGCCCCAAATTTGAACATTGTTTTTATTTAGGCCTACATGACCACTAATATGGAAAGTCACGTCATCACTGAACACAATGCATTGTACAAATGTGTTACCGTTGTCAATAGCATCAAGAATCTGTTACAAAATGCCACACGTTTGTGTTTATCTTCATGTCGCAGAGCTTGTAACAGCTGTAACTTGTGTGGCTTCATAACTTGTTGTAACTTCTGACTGGCACGACAAGTTGATTTTAAAGGATTACTTTGGAAAGCAGTTTGAATTTGTGCAACATTTTCTTCAGGAACATGAGGGTGGCCAGGACTCTTTCGTTTACATACACGTGGACTCTTTCCTTTACATACACATGGACTCTTTCCTTTACATACACATACTGTATTCACAAAATGTCGATACCATCTGTGAATGTTCCACCCCTTCGGAGGATCAATTTGATACCTTTACCTGAAATGGCTTTGCACTTAATCACTGAATGGCACTTCGCAAATTCGAGAACATAAAATGATTTCTATTCCAGAGTAGCCACTTTAAACATATGATGGTTACCAAGCAAAACAATATAACTGACATCTAGCAGCTATTAATATAAACTAGACTATGTATTTGTTTTCCAATACCTGAGCTGAGGCACAGCGGTCGATAGTTCAGACAAAATAATACTTTGCTTTATGTATATTCCTTTTTTAAACACCCTGTATGTCTTTGTATATAATTTTCTCAAACTGTGGCATAAGCCATATCTTTAGTGCATTGATTGTATTGCTGTTGTGCTCCTCAAGATGAGGACACATTCCTGTCAGATATCGTATTATCAATTGTGGATGAAGTACCTTCCAGACTGAGGGGCAGATCATCTCGCTGTTCAGTCACTTAAGCCGCAACCCACCATCTTAAGTGTTTTTCTGTAATCTCCTTCTACATCTACATATATACTCCAAAATCCACCATAAGGTTCATGGCGTAGGGTACAGTGTACCACTACTAGGCATTTCCTTTCCTATTCCAATGCCAAATAGAATGAGGGGAAAACAGAATTGTATGCCTCTGAATGCACCCTAATTTCTCTTATCTTGTCTTTGTGATCTTTACAAAAAATGTAAGTAGGTCGCAGGAAGTTAATTCCACTATGTGCCAATAATTCATCTGCCTTAGATCTAAGCTGCCTCTATGAAGTCAATTCTGGTGTCCTAACAGAAATATTCATGAGTTGCTCAGTATGTTCCCTGTATGTGTAAAAACCAAACAAAAGTGAGTAAATAATAGGCCTATTATGATCAAGTGTGTGCATAAAGTGTATTTGTTAAATTGCATATTTTCAATAATCATCATACTTCTGCACTGTCGAAGAAAATAACTTACATTACTTCAGCAGCTAATATTTTCTGCAAAACAATATTATCTGCATTTGTTTATTCTCCATTGGAAGAAGCATTATTTATTCTATAATCTATAAAATTAAATGTAACTCTGAAATTGATTCATGGCAGTTTGTTAACATGAATGGTGCAGAAGCAAGGGGGGGGGGGGGGGGGGGGAGGAAACACACACACACACACACACACACACACACACACACACACACACACACACACTACTTACATGGGTAAGTGTCAAAATATTATGACTGCTTTTGACGTGACATGTCAGACTATTTCATTATGAATGTATTATTTTAAAACAGTAAATTAGTTTTCACAACAATGTTTGTCTCAGCAGTAATTGTTACTATGTAGGTTTTTCGGTTGGAAGATCAGCGCCCATTGTACACATTGCATGGACATTGTGGACCTATAACATGTGTTTTTATTGACCGAATTTCTCCATTACTTTCTGGTTCTGGCAGCCAAGATGGACTTCTTTGTGTGTGGGACTTACTCACAGGTAAGTAATTCTGTTCAGATTGTTGCTGTTTATACAGTTTGATGTTACTTTTCTTCAAACAACTACCACAATTTCTTATCATTATTTTTCAAGTTCCTTAAATGTTCAGTGTGAATGATTTCTGATGCAAATTCTGTAATATTAATGTTAATGTTTCAAGGATAAGATATGGAAAAAAATTCAGAAAATCCTTTTGACGTAATAAATAAAGCTCCAGGTGAATATTTTTATGCCTATTATGTATGCATATCATACAATATATATACTACAGTAATCCACACACATTTTTCCCCGAATTTATGAACGAAAAACTGTGGTGTGCGGATTATTCGAATTACGGCTGGTATTACTCCATCTGCAACAACAAAACACACTAGGCGGGTATTACTCCACTTTAAAGAACATCCCTTTAGGTTGGTGTTACAGGATAATATTTTTATCGAAGCTTTGATAAAGAAATATTATAAAATATTTGTAATATTTCTTAGATATAAATCTTCATTGTGGTATTATGGTCATCATATTTCAAGATAGAGAACAATAATAACTTTTTATTGTGCACTGCCTTAGCCACTATCAAAATAGTGCTTGTAACCTCCTTGGTAATTTCACTGTAAAGGGTCTCCTCACTTCACCAACTGGTGTGGCAGAGTAGCGTCTCTTTCCGCAAAGTTTCTATGCCAGCGCGGTTGGTGCTTACGAACATATGAATAGTTGCTTTGTTCAAATGAGAATGACTAGTTGCATTTGTTTGTGATACCATCTTTCTGAGTAATAAAGTACGTTACCTACTTCAGTTGGGTATTATTCGGCTCAGTACCACCATATCGGCATGTGACAAAGACTATATCTGGTAAAGACAGGGTTACAGTGATTTCTTGTGACTGGGGTTAAACGTTAATTACAACGCGGTGTTGCAGCTATGTTCAAACACACGCACATGTCAATTACCAACATTGATGCTAACGCTCAAAGCGGTTACATTTTGCATTGCAGCGAACAGAAGACAAGCAACTTTTATAATCAAATATACGGCGAGGCTCTACATTTGATGATATTTCTTTGATGAAAGATACCTGTATGTCAAAGTTCCCTATTACACTATCAAATATCTTTGACAGAGATATATGACCGTGTAATACCAGTCTCAGCTCAGTTTATTTATTAACTGTTCATATTCTATAAGTGTTCGTTTCAGTCTGTGTTACTGTAAGTACGTTTTGACAGTAATATGTTATGAATGAAATATTTTTCAATTTGTACGAGGATGAGAATTTTATGGGGTTGGTACGAGATTCGCACCATCTGGATATGACAAGCTTGTGCGCCTACTCCTCCCCCCCCCCCCCCTCTCTCGCCATCGCCAAAATTTGGGGGTGCATGGATTACTTGAGTATATACGGTATATAAACTATGCAAATGCAAACGGAAAAGTTATTTCCCACATTGCACACAATTTTTCTGAAGGCCTTTGAAAATTGTAAAAGTGGGATTCTACTGTATATGTTCTGTGAAAATACTTTCTATTAAATGTATAGATCATTTGTTTAAAAAGCACATTGGTAGTAAGACCTGAAATAATTAAGGTAAAAAAAAAAAAAAAAAAAATGAGGAACAAAATTCAAGCTTTTGCAACTGTTAGCTATTTCATCAGGAAAAGAGTAAGGAATGAGAGGGTAAAGCGAAAGATGCGGGTTTTAAGGGAGTGGATGAGGAGTTATTCCAATCCTGGGAGAGGAAGGACTTACCTTTGGGGAAAAAAAGGAAAGGTAAACAAACACACACACCTGCGTACATATATACGCAAACACATCAAGGCAGACATTTGAAAAAAAGAAAGAAGTTGGTCAGAGATGCCATTCGAGGCAGCGACTCTGTCCAGAGAAGAGAGGCAAAGATGTTGTTGAATGCTGGGCGGGAATTTGAAATTAGCGTAGGTTGAGACCAGTTGGGCAACGAGAAAAGATAATGTGCTGAAGGGCAAGTTCCCATCTCTGAAAGTGGGAACTTGCCCTTCAGCATATTCTCTCTTACCATTGCCCACCTGGTCTCAACCTCCACTAAATTCAAATTCCTGCTCACCATTAAATAACATCTTGGCCTCTGTTCTCTGGGCAGAACCTGTGCCTCGACTGGCATCTGTGTCCAACTTCCTTGCTTTTTACAAATGTCTGCCTTGGAGTGAGTGTGTGTGTGTGTGTGTGTACCTTTCTTCCCCTAAGGTAAGTCCTTCCACTCCTAGAATTGGATTGACTCCTCATCCACTCCCTTAAAACCTGCATCCTTCCTCTTTTACTGATGAAATGGCCAATGGTTACGAAAGCTTGAATGTTTGTGTGTGGTTTTGCATGTATCATTGAGCCTTTATTTTATATATATGTATAAATATTAAGATTGTTTGACTTACCCAAAGCACTGGCTCGCCGATAGACACAAAAAACACCCTCAAACACAAAATTCAATCTTTTGCAACCGTTGGTTGCTTTGTCAGGAAAAGAGGAAGGAAGGAGGAGAAAAAGGAAAGGATGCAGGTTTCAAGGGAGTGGATGAGGGGTCATTCCAATCCAGGGAGTAGAAGGACTTACCTTAGGGGAAAAAAAAGAAAGTTAAACAAATACACACACACCCACACGCAAACACACCTAGGCAGACATATTGTAGAAAGCAAAGAAGTTGTAGCTGTGTCGGGAAAGTACCAGAACTCCAAGCGTTAATAGAAAGCACCGAAACACACATCATAATAGGCAGCGAAAGTTAGCTCAAGCCGGAAATAAGTTCAGAAGTAGTACCGTATTTGCTCGAATATAGGCCGCACTTTTTTCTCCAAATTTTGGCGTACAAAATTGTGGTGTGGCCTATAATCGAGATTCAATCCTCCCCCCATCCGCTCCTTTTCCCAATGCCTTTAGTTTCAAAAATTACACGCTCACTTTTATTTTGGTTTGAGAAACGTAATAAACTAGATAATTTTCAAAAATGCTACAGTAACCGTTTCGCATAACTGCATGTACGTTTTTGTACATGTTCACGGAAACGGCGCGGGAATTCTTGTAAGTTGATATTTCGATAGATCAAAAGCTGACGACTTTTTTAACAAGTCCGCGCGGCCTTAAAACAAAGTAGTACGTAACAGACACTTCCTAAGCACACAAATGATTTTAATTTTATGTAGTCAATGAAGCTAGTCTTCGCGATAAAAGTTTAGTGTGTGTCGCAAGAGATTTTATCGTGACGTTTACGTTGGTATGGTAACGCCTAGTGTGAGTGATGATGGGAGGTTAAGATAGCGAAACAACTGATTTGTGTAGCTAATGCTGATGATGAGTTCTAATGCTTTTTAAAATAACGTCTTTTATTACAATCAGATTCACCGGTTTCACATTCATTGAGGGTTATTTCCATGAAACGATGTACATGGAACTTGGGGCTATTTTGCGGCCTTACAACTGAATCATTTCTGTTGTAACAGCAAAACCACAGTTCCTGTTTTGAATTATGAAGTCAAGCAAACATGGGTATACCGTATATTTCCGCAGATAAGACGATGGCTGAATCATTAATAATAATAATATAATTTTATTGTCATTATTAAAAAGGGCCCCAAAAACGTAGGTTGTCTTATCCGATGGTACAGAAAAAAATTAGATTGAAATTTAGTCTGAAACTGGTAATTTCGCAAATGTGTTGCATAGCGCGGCTTCGACCTCCAAACAATATATATCGAAGCGGTTAAGTATCGAAACGATACGTATTGAACAGGCGAATGTTATGATTTTTTATGAATATGTTGTGATTTTGAAGGATGTGGTTAGGCAGGAATCTAAAAGTACAGCCTTCTTTTTCTTTTTTTTTTTTTTTCCGTAATTTACAAGAAAGCTTACACTCGAAGTAGGTCGGCCTGAAATGATATATATCGGACGTACAACTGTAAATCTATTTAGTGTTTTTGACCATAGATTCGGCCACTACGCGCCCTCAGTAAGGAGAAAATAATCGTGTTTCGAAACTTACCGATTCTATTTATTTCATTTAGAGGTCGAAGCAGCACTATGCAACACATCTGTGATATTACCCTGATGAAATTTACTTCATGGAGGAAAGATTTAGAAAACAAAGTTTTGTGCAATTTTTAAAAAAAAAATATTTGGTTTAGGAGCTTTATTAATTTATTGAGTGGATAAGGGTACATACAATAACCTATATGCCATGAAGCAGGAATAGAATTAATTATTTACAATGCAGCTTGATTTTACAATGTCGATAGTCAAAAATAATTTCTCAATATGTCCAGAGTCGCACTGAAACTATTAGAGTAAATTTACGTACGGAATAGTAAAAGGGTTAAAATATTTCGGACCTATACGCAACAATTGTGGCTTCCTTCGAAATCCTTTATCTTCTGTTCTCGGACAATTTCGTGTTTTCACCCACATAATATGTGCACATCTGCGTGATTACAGGTCGTCTCGGCGAAAGAAATTCCTTTTTTTTCAGCTTCGCGGTGTAAAAAACAACATGCTTCTTCACTATCTGATACAACGTAGCACTACACGCACAAAAGTTCAAAAGCAGGCCACAAACACTTCAACAAAGGGTGAAATCCAAGTGTACCAATCACGAAAACTACTTTTGGCGGCTTCTAATGGCATTTTTTGGAACTTCCTGAAGCTTTTTCTCCCAATCTATGTCAAAGGCGTATTTTTAGATCCCGAAAACCGGAAAAAAGTGCAGCATGCATTCGGGTAAATACGGTAACTTGTGGGTCCTCTTGTAGGCCAGATACATGCTTAAACTATAAAATCCTGATGAAAATTTGTACCTCGTCTTATCCAGAGATCGTCTTATCTGCGGAAATATACGATATTTACATTTTAGCCCTTAAAATGCACGACGACTCTTCGAACATTTTAATAGTTTATCCTCACTTACACAGCAGTGTCGAACTTTTTTTCGTCAGCGTCAAATTTACGTCGAACTTTCCGTTTTCCATGTCCGTTACTGTGACTAGGCAACCTGAAGCTTACATTCGGCAGTGTAACTCGTATGTTCATTTCCCACAACAAACGTACAAGCCAAAACATCGTCACACACACACACACACACACCGAAAAAATGTATTTTCGCAGCACACGCCTAAGCTTCATACAACACTTGAAACGCCCGGTAATACGCCTTGGTTCAGCGCCCCTCACTTGGGGCGCCCGGATCGGCCTGTTGTCTCGCTTTCTTATTCCTTGTGTTTTACAATTTTGCATATTTGTTTTGAGTTTATAGAAAAGAGAACATTATTTCGTTAACATTTTGTTTCTGTTTATGAAAAAATTTCGATTATACAAAAAATAAAAATTAATAAAATAAAAATTCAAAAACCTGTGGCCTATACTCGAGGTATTTTTTTTTCTATAATCTCGTGTCAAAAGTTTATGTGCGGCCTATATTCGCACGTGGCCTATATTCGCGCTAATACTGTATTTGAAAAGATCTAACAGTGTTCAGAAAGGATAGATTAAACAAAATAGGTGGGGACGTGTTTCTCGCTGTCAAAAGTAGTATTTCGTGTAGCAAAGTTGAAGTTGATAGTTCCTGCGAGCTATTATGGGTAGAGGTTGTACTGGAAAATTGTAAGAAGTTAATAATTGGTTCCTTTTACCGGCCTCCCGACTCTGACGATACAATAGCAGAAAGGTTCAAAGAAAACCTGAGTCTAATTACAAAAACGTACCCGACTCACATGATAACAGTAGATGGTGATTTTAATTTACCCTCGATCTGTTGCTGAAATTATATTTTCAAATCAGGAGGTAGGCATAAACATCGTCCGAAATTGTACTCGACGCATTCTCTGAGAATTACTTCGAACAATTAGTTCATCAGCCAACTAGAATTGTAAATGGATGTGAAAACACACTTGATCTCTTAGCAACAAATAATCCTGAGCTCATAACGAGCATCAAAATGGATACAGGTATTAGTGAACACAGAGTTGTCGTAGCGAAATTGAATATCGAAAGTCCCAAAGGTACCAAAAATAAATGAAAAGTATATTTGTTCAGAAAGAAGATAGAAAGAAAATACATTGCTTCTTGAAAGACAGCTTCCACTTGTTTCTAACACTAAACATAGGTGTAGACTAGATGTGGCTCAAATTCAAAGAAGTGGTATCGACAGCAATTGACAGTTTTATACCAAATAAGTTAATAAAAGAAGGAGGCAATCCCCCTTGTTACACAAAACATGTCAGGACACTTGCAAAAGCAAAGGAAAAGGCATACTAAATTTAATCAAACACAAAATCCCCAGGATTGGCGATCGTACTCTGAAGCTCGAAATTTAGCGAGGATTTCAATGCGAGATGCCTACAATACTTATCACAACGAAACTCTTTCTCGAAATTTGACTGAAAACCCAAAGAAATTTTGGTCATACGTTAAATATACTTGGGGCAAATCACAAACAATACCTTCACTATGTGATAGTAATGGCGATCCTGCCGATGAGAGCGCTACTAAAGCAGAGTTACTAAACATAGCTTTTAGAAACTCATTCACCAAAGATGATGAAACCAATATTCCAGATTTCGAATTATGAAGATATGCCGTAATGAGTAACGTAGAAGTAGATATCATAGTAGTAGTGCAGCAACTAAAATCACCTAATAAGAACAAGTCTTCTAGTCCGGATTGTATACCCATTAGATTTCTATCTGACTATGCTGAAGCGATAGCTCCTTACTTAACAGTCATATACAACTGATCTCTCATAGAAGGATCTGTACCAAAAGATTGGAAAGTTGCACAGGTCACACCTATATTCAAGAAAGGCAGTAGGAGTAACCCACTAAACTACAGGCCTATTTCATTGACGTCAATTTGCAGCAGGGTTTTGGAACATATCCTGTATTCAAATATTATGAATTATCTCGAACAGAACGATCTTTTGACCCAAGGTCAACACGGATTTAGAAAATATCATTCATGTTAAACACAACTATCTCTTAATTCACACGAAGTGATGGCTGCTATCGACAAGGGTTCGCAAATTGATTCCGTATTTCTTTATTTCCAGAAAGCTTTTGACACCGTACTTCAAAAATGGCTTTTAATCAAATTTGCGATTGGATAGGGGATTTCTTGTCAGAGAGGATACAGTTCATAGTAATCGATGGTAAGGTATCGACTAAAACAGAGGTGATATCGGGCGTTCCACAGGGTAGTGTTATTGGTCCTCTGCTGTTCCTTATTTACATAAACAATTTAGGGGAAAATCTAAGTACCTCTCTTAGGTTGTTTGCAGATGATCCCATCATTTACCGTCTAGTAAAATCATCTGAAGATCAAAACCAACTGCAGAACGATCTGAATAAGATATCAGTATGGTGTAAAAAATTGGCAATTGACTCTAAATAATGAGAAGTGTGAAGTCATCCACATGAGTACGAAAGGAAATCCGTTAAACTTTGTTTACAAGATAAATCAATCAAAAGTGAGGGCCATAAACTCCACAAAGTACCTAGGAATTACTATTACTTCAGACTTAAATTGGAAAGAACACGTATATAATATCATGGGAAAGGCGAACCAGAGACTGCGTTTTATTGGCAGAACCCTTAAAACATGCAACAGAACTACAAAAGAAACTGCATACACTATGCTTGTCCATCCATTTTTGGAGCATTGCAACCCAGTGCGGGATCCTTATCAGGTGGGTTTGACGGAGGACATCGAAAGAGTCCAAAGAAGGGCAGCTAGTTTCGTATTGTTATGATACAGGCGAGACAGAGTTACGGAAATGATACAGGATTTGGGGTGGGAATCTTTACAAACACGGTGCTTATCACTGCGGCATGGGCTACTTGCGAAATTCCAATCGCCAACATTCTTAGGTAGAAATGATCATCAGAATAAAATACGAGAAATCAGAGTTCGAACAGAGAGATTCAGGTGTTCTTTCTTCCCGCGCGCTATTCAAGAATGGAATGGGAGATAAATAGTATAATGGTGGTTCAAGTGCCAGGCAATTTAATGTGATTTTCAGAGTATCCCATGTAGATGTAGAAGTTTGACAGAGATACCACTTGAGGCAGAGGCTCTGTCCAGAGAACTGAGGCAGAGATTTTAAAGATGGTGGGTAGGAATTTGAATTTAGCAGAGGTTGAGACCCGTTGAGCAACGGGAAGAGAGAATATGCTGAAGGGCAAGTTCCCACCTCCAGAGTTCTGAAAGATTGCTGTCGGTGGGAAGTATCCAGATAACCCGGACGATGTAACACTGTGCCAAGATGTGCTGGCCGTGCACCAAGGCATGTTTAGCCACAGGGTGATCCTCATTACCAACAAACACTGTCTGCCTGTGACCGTTCATGCGAATGGACAGTTTGTTGCTAGTCATTCCCACATAGAACGCTTCACAGTGCAGGCATGTCAGTTGGTAAATCACGTGGGTGCTATCGCAAGTGGCTCTGCCCTTGATCGTGTACACCTTCCGGGTTACGGGACTGGAGTAAGTGGTGGTGGAAGGGTGCATAGGGTAGGTTTCATTACGAGGATGGTTACATGGGTAGGATCCAGAAGGTAGGGAAGGTGGTTTGGGGATTTCATAGGGATGGACTAGGAGTTTATGGAGGTTAGGTGGGCGGCGGAAAGACACTCTCGGTGGAGTAGGAAGGATGTCATGAAGGATGGATCTCATTTCGGGGCAGGATTTAAGGAAGTTGTATCCTTGCTGGAGAGCCACATTCAGAGTGCCCCCTGCGGGTTCGGGGGTAAGAATAGGCCCGCGGTATTCCTGCCTGTCGTAAGAGGCGACTAAAAGGAGTCTTCATACTTTTCGGCTTTCCATCTGTGGTCCCCTATGTGGGTTTGACCCTCCATTTTTCAAAATTTTTCAGAAGAGCGAACCATTTGGGGAAGGACACCTTACGTGGTGCATCATGTAATTCTCGTGCCATGCCATCTTAAGCACCCATCATGGAATGGACTTGCGACTGCGGATTCTATTCTGCCACTGGGCAGGTCATTTCTTTTTCCGTGCAAGTCGCATCCATTGTGCACTGATATCTCAGCACTCTAATTTATGATGGTTCACGTAGCGCCAGAAAGCCAACACGGTAGCCAGTCCGTTGTGGTGGGGTCGTCATGTACCCTCTTGGCTGTAGCCCCCTGACAACACAGGGATCGCTCTACCGGTGCCAGAGCTGCATACTCCTCATGCAAGCCAAGGAGTCGATGCTTGTCTCTGTGGGGCATCAGGACTCCCGGCAATGGTCATCCCGCCAGGTGACGTTGCTGTGGCTGGGTGGCGCCCATGAGGAGAGCCCCTGATCGGAGTGGGTGGCATCGGGGCGGATCACCCACCATGAAAAGACACAAATCGGGTGACGTTGGCGGACGTACAACCGCCGTCTCTAAGAAGGGAAAGTTTAATGCATCTACGTACGACCCCCAAACGTTCCCCTCCCTGACCACGCCTTAGGAGGGACGTCGGGCCACAAAACAGGGTGAAGATTATGTTCCTCGATATCTCGTGTGCAGCAGGACTGATGGGGACTCATTCTCAGCGACCAAGCCTCAGTTCTTTGTGGACCATCTGGAGGACAGGTTTGGGGAAGTGGACTCCATTTCGAAAATGCGCAACGGGTCTGTTCTCATCCACACAGCATCCCCGGCCCAGTCACGGGCGTTACTCGCTTGTGACAAGCTGGGTGACGTTGCGGTGACCATCACTCCCCACAAGTCGCTGAATATGGTTCAGGGAGTAATTTTCCACCGGGATTTGTTGCTCCAGATAGACGATGAGCTACGGGCAAACCTTGAACGACGGGGCGTTCATTTTATCCGGCGTATCCATAGGGGCCCAAAGGATAATAGGGTCGCAACTGGTGCCTTCATCTTGGCCTTTGAGGGTGATACATTGCCCGAAAAGGTCAAGGTGATGGTTTACCGTGTTGATGTGCGGCCTTATATTCCTCCCTCTGTGAGGTGCTTCCAATGCTGGAAGTTCGGCCACATGTCTTCCCGTTGCATGTCCAGTGCTACATGTAGGGACTGCGGGCGTCCAGCACATCCAGGCGCCCCATGTACGCCACCTCCCATCTGCGTAAACTGTGGTCAGAACCATCCTCCCTGCTCGTCACAATGTCCCGCACTTCAACGGGAGCGGAAAATTACGGAGTATAAAACCCTGGACCGTATATCCTATAATGAGGCCAGGAAAAAGTTTGATCGTCTGCACCCTGTAACAATGAAAAACACGTTCGCAGCAGTGACGTCGTCGCCACTCTCCTTGGCGGCGACAGTATTTTCTACTTCTTCTGTTCCTGTGGGCCCCCAGGGCCGCCAACCTAAGCCTGCCCCCACGGAGGTTGGGGGCCATCCTTCCAAAGCTCCCAAGGCGAAAGCCTCGGGATCAGCTACCACCTCTCCGCCGGAGGAAGAACAACCTTCTCCGGCTTCCCTCACACGGAAGGGGTCCCTTGGGACGCTCCCTTCTGCCAGTGTCAATAGTGACACTAACCAGCAGCAGGCGCGCTCGCAGACTGCTGGTCGTAGGGCTTCACGCTCCTCCTCAGTCCCTGTGGCTGAGTCCAAGGAGCACCTCCCACCAGCGAAGCCCCCGAGGGAACGGAGGGGTAAACAGAAACCAAAGACGGGCATCTCAAGAGACACCATGGTGGCTTCAGTGCCACCACCCCCCTCCACCTGCACCTCTGCTTCTGAGGATGAGGTGGAGATTCTTGCGTCACCCGAGGACCTCGCTCTCGGGGACGCCATTGAGAAAACGGACAATCCCGATGACACGCCTACACCGGTGGGTGCCAGTGATGCTGAGTTGTAGCCCACCGACTCGGATTCATGTCTTCCCAGCACTCGAACAATGTCATTCTCCAGTGGAACTGCGGCGGTTTCTTCCCCCACCTGGCTGAGCTACGGCAGCTTTTGAGCACGACACCTGCTTTCTGCATTGCTCTTCAGGAAACTTGGTTTCCAACAATGCGGACCCCTGCCCTTCGTGGCTACAGGGGATTTTACTGCAACCGTAGCATATATAACAGGGTATCAGGTGGAGTGTGTGTGTATGTCCTCACCTCTGTGTATAGTGAATCTGTGCCACTTCAAACGCCATTAGAAGCAGTGGCTGTCAGGGTGAGGACCACACAGGAGTTTACCGTCTGCAGTATCTACTTGCCGCCAGATGGTGACGTATCTGTGAACGTCTTGGCTGCACTCGTTGCTCAACTACCCCCACCTTTCTTACTGTTGGGCGACTTCAATGCCCACAGTCCCTTGTGGGGTGGTTCTACGATCTCTGGTCATGGCAGGGTTGTCGAGGATTTCCTAACTCAACTCGACCTCTGCCTCTTGAATACAGGTGCCCCCACGCATTTTAGTGTGGCACATGGCACTTTTTCGGCCATTGATCTGTCGATCTGCAGCCACAGCCTTCCACCATCTGTTCACTGGAGAGCCCATGACGACTAGTGTGGCAGTGACCATTTCCCTGTCTTTTTGTCACTCCCACAACGCGAGTCCCCAGCGCGCCCACCTAGGTGGGTTCTGCACAGGGCTAACTGGGAAGACTATGCTTCTGCTGCCATCGTTGGCCCTCCCCCACTCGAGGAAATCGATGTGGTGGTCGAGAGTGCCACACATTCCATCATTTCTGCTGCGAACGCGACCATTCCGCGTACATCAGGGTGCCCACGGCGTAAGACAGTGCCGTGGTGGTCGCCGGAGATCGCTGAGGCCATTAAAGACCGCAGGCGGGCCTTACAGCGATACAAACGGCACCCCTCTCAGGAGCACCTAATCAATTTTAAACGGCTTCGCGCTCGTGCTCGCCAGCTTATAAGAAGACGGAAACAGGAGTGCTGGGAGAGGTACGTTTCCACTATTGGGACAGGCACCTCAGCCTCGCAGGTCTGGAGTAAGATCAGACGGCTACAGGGATTACAGACACCAGTGGGAATCCCTGGTATCTCCTCAAATGGAGTCCTATGTACGGACCCGGCCACACTTGCAGAGATGTTCGCCGAGCATTATGCTCGTGCCTTTGCCTCTGCAAATTATCCACCGGCCTTCCGTGCAGTAAAGGAGAGGGTAGAACGCCAGTCTCTCTCCTTTCGTACCAGCCGCTCTGAATCTTACAACACTCCCTTTTCTGAGTGGGAGCTCCTCAGTGCTCTTCAACAATGTCCTGACACGGCGCCAGGGCATGATAGCATCCATAGTCAAATGCTGAAACATCTCTCAGCAGATAGTCGGCGAAACCTACTTGCGGTCTATAACCGCATTTGGTGTGATGGTGTTTTCCCGTCACAGTGGCGGGAGAGTATCATCATCCCAGTGCTTAAGCCCGACAAAAATCCTCTTTCCTTGGATAGCTATCGGCCCATTAACCTGACTAACGTGCCGTGCAAACTGCTGGAGTGGATGGTCAGTCGGCGGTTGTGTTGGATTCTTGAGACTCGAGGAGTGTTGGCTCCATGCCAGGGCGGTTTTCGCCAGGGTCGATCTACCACCGATAATCTGGTGTACCTCGAGTCTGCAATCCGCACAGCTTTTTCCCGGCGCCAACACCTTGTTGCCGTCTTCTTTGATATGCACAAAGCATACGATACCACCTGGCGACGCCACATCCTCAACCCTTTATATGACTGGGGCTTCCGGGGCTCCCTACCGATTTTTATCCAGAATTTTTTAGCTGTCCGTACCTTTCGTGTTCAAATTGGTGCCTCCCTGAGCGCCTCATACATCCAGGAGAATGGCGTTCCTCAGGGCTCAGTTTTAAGTGTTCCATTATTTTTAGTTGCCATCAATG
Source organism: Locusta migratoria (assembly GCA_026315105.1). Lineage (NCBI taxonomy): Eukaryota > Metazoa > Arthropoda > Insecta > Orthoptera > Acrididae > Locusta > Locusta migratoria. The sequence continues at coordinate 547,867,035 of CM048745.1, read as the reverse complement.
GTCTAGCGACAGCAGTTGGATCGTCGGTCTCCCCTTCTCTTTACGCTGACGACTTTTGTATCTTTTTTAGTTCCTGCAGCACCCAGGTTGCTGAGCGTAGGTTGCAAGGTGCTATTCGGAAGGCACATACCTGGGCCCTAAGTCATGGCTTTCAGTTTTCTGCCACCAAGACTAGAGTGATGCACTTCTGTCGGCGTCGGACCGTCCACCCTCACCCTGAACTTTACCTTAACGACGAACTCCTGACTTGACGCTCGGCTGACGTGGCTCCCCCACATTCGTCAGCTAAAACAGAAGTGCTGGCGCCATCTCAACCTTCTCCGCCACCTGGGTCATACGACCTGGGGTGCTGATCGCTCGACACTGTTGCGGCTTTACACGGCACTGTTGCGGTCCCGTCTCGATTTTGGGTGCATTGCCTATGGGTCTGCGGCACCTTCGGCACTGCATCTCCTGGACCCCATCCACAACTGTGGGGTTCGCATCGTGACGGGTGCCTTCCGCACCAGCCCAGTGAACAGCTTACTAGTGGAGGCTGGGGTTCCACCCTTGGGGATCCGCCGCCAACACCTACTTGCGGCTTACGCAGCCCATGTGTATTGCTCCCCAGGCCACCCGAACCATCGTCTCCTCTTTCCTGATGTGGTGGTCCGTCCCCATCAGCGATGCCCCAGATCAGGTCATACGATTGCCTATCGGGTTCAGTCCCTCCTGCAGGAGCTTGAGTCTTCTCCCCTTCCATCTTCCTATCGGGTCCGTGCCCGTACACCTCCGTGGTGTTTGCCAAGGCCGTCTGCTCGGCTGGACTTGGCCCAGGGGCCCAAAGACTCAGTTCCACTGGAGGCGCTCCGCCGTCAGTTCTCGGCTATCATAGCGGAATTCCGTGGATATGACCTGATATAACACAGATGGTTCCATGGTTGATGGCTGTGTGGGATTTGCGTATACTCATGGTGACCATGTGCAACAGCACTCTCTGCCGAATGGCTGCAGTGTTTACACTGCAGAGCTGGTGCCCATTCACAGAGCTCTCCTGCATATCCGGTCTTGCTCAGGCGAGTCTTTTGTTGTTTGCAGCGACTCCCTGAGCAGCCTCCGAGCTCTGGAGCAGTGTTACCCGCAGTCACCTCTGGTGTTGGCCATACATGAGACGCTTCGTTCCGTTGAACTGTCTGGGCGATCAGTGACGTTCGTCTGGTCTCCGGGTCACGTTGGTATCCCGGGCAATGAACGTGTTGACAGGCTTGCCAAGCAGGCTGTCGGTATGTCCTGTCTAGAGATCGGTCTCCCGGCTTCTGATCTCCGTTCATTGTTGCGCCAACGGGTACATCGGCTTTGGGATGCTGAGTGGCGTAGCCTGAACACGCCCAACAAGCTCCAGATGGTCAAGGATACGACGGCCGCATGGCGCTCCTCCATGCGGGGTTCACGACGGGACTCAGTGGTTTTGTGTCGCCTCCGCATTGGGCATACGTGGCTCACCCATGGACATCTCCTTCGTGGTGAGGATGTGCCCCAATGTCAGTGTGGCTCGCGCCTGACAATAGTCCACATCCTGTTGGACTGCCCCGTTTTAGCCGCTTTGCGGCGGAATTTTAACCTCCCTGTCATTTTATTGGACGTTTTAGGTGACGATGCTGCAATGGCAGATTCCGTTTTACGTTTTATGCGAGCAGGGGGTTTTTATCGTTCCATCTAGCTGGAGATTTATTAGTGTTCCTGAGTGGTTGACTTTTCCGTTTTTATTCTTCTGGTCGGTCAACCACAGGCATCAGCTTCTTTCTTGTCAGATGTCTTTGAGTGCTCATCTTTTCGTTTTGTGTCTTGTTATTCTTGCTGTTTTTCTTTCTAGACACAGTGGGACTCCTCTCCCGCTTCACAACTTTAAACTCTGGGCGTGTTATCTTTCACGTGTATGGCTTTCCTTTTGACGCCTAGAGAAGGAATGGGGGACTGATGACCATTGAAGTTTGGTCCCCCCTAAACAACCCAACAACAACAACAACACATTCAGAGTCCGATCCACTCACGGAAAGTATTCAGAGACAAGAGGTGCACTTTTGGGATTCTTCTGTGAAAGATTCTGGGTTTGGGGAATAAGGAAGTGGCCCTGGCAATTTGCTTCTGTACCAGATCAGGAGAATAGCTGCGGGATGTAAAAGCTGTTATTACGTTACTGGTGTACTGGTTCAGGGATTTAGGACAGAAGCAGACTCGTTTGCCATGAAGACCTGAGCTGTAGGGAAGGAAACATTTGATGTGGAATGGATGGCAGCTGTCATAATGGAGGTACTGTTGTTTATTGGTGGGTTTGATGTGGATGTATGTGTGAAGTTGGCCGTTGGCCAGATGGAGGTCAACATCGAGGAAAGTGCCATGGGATTTGGAATTGGACTGAGGTGAATTTGATGGGACCAAAGGAGTTGAGGTTGGAGAGGAAATTCTGGAGTTCTTCATTGTGAATCCAGATCATGAATATGTCACCAATGAATCTATACGAAACTTTGGGTTAACAGGCTTGGGTATCCAAGGCGGCTTCCTCTAAGAGTCTTATATATAAGTTTACGTAAGAGGGGGCCATCCTGGTTCCCATGGCCGTTCCCTTTAATTGTTGGTATGTCTGGCCCTCACTGGTGAAGAAGTTGTGGGTTAGGATGAAGCTGGCTAGGGTAATAAGGAGAGAGGTTTTAGGTAGGGTTGCAGGTGGTCGTCGTGAAAGGAAATACTCCATCCCAGCGAGGCCCTGGGTGTGCGGGATGTTTGTGTATAAGGAAGTAGCATCAGTGGTTACAAGGATGGTTTCCAGCGGTAACAGATTGGTTAAGGATTTCAGGCAGTCGAGAAAGTGGTTGGTGTTTTTGATGAAGGATGGGAGACTGCACATAATGGGTTGAAGCTGTTGGTCTATGTAAGCAGAGTTTTGTTTTGTGGGGGCTTGGTCCACAATGGGCTGGCCTGGATTATTAGGTTTGTGAATCTTAGGAAGTAGGTAGGAGGTAGGGACGTGGGATGTCACTGAGGTCATAAGGCTGATGGAGTCAGGTGTACGGGGCCTAAGGTTTTGACGATTCCTTGAAGCTCTGCCTGGACATCAGGAATGGGATTGCCTTGACAAACTTTGTATGTAATGTCGGTCGTGAGAATGACGATGGAATGATCAACCTTCAGATCATGGATAGCCCGGGATTCAGCTTTGACAAGTGATCTACAACCTTGGTACTCTATCAGCAGGAGTATGTGGCTGAGGGACTGCTTCAGCTTTCAGACAACACTACATACAAAGTTTAAAGTGGAGTTTGTTAAAAAGCAGGGAAAAATAACCTTATTGTAATGGGAGTTTCAGTGGGACTGATGGAAATATTCATTAAAAGTGGGGTTTCCTTAAAAGCAGGTTCGTTAAATCGTGGTTCTACTGTATTTGGATTCTTGTATTAGCATATATGTTCTGAATCGGCTTTAGAAAGTGTATTGATATGCCTCTTCTTCTTAAAAGTTACCACAATAATTGTCTGTTTACTTTACTGAAAGCCTTCACATAGTCATTAAAAATGATCTGAGTTTCTTTATTGAATTCTTTATATTTCTTCAAAATTTATTGTATCATAAATTTCTTAGTTTGTACAGCTTCTTCCCTTTCTGAATCCATTTTGTTCCTGTGATAGCATGCACCTCATTATATGTTTCAGCTTTAAGGTTATTAATCTGACACAGATCATATTTACCATATTCTATAACGACTATCGTCTATAACTTTTACGTTTTGATCTGTGTTCCTTTTTGAATATTTACTTTATAAATGATATCTTCCATTTCTTTGGGTAAGAAAAGCAATTATTTTTAAGGGTAAATTATTTCGATAATATTCATCTGATATGTTATTTGTTATTACAGGAACATGCATGTATAGTATACAAGCACATGATGGAGCAATTTTGGCCTTAACTTACTCAGCAAGCTATGTAATTAGCCTGGGATCAGATGAAAGACTTTGTGTATGGGAAAGGTTTCAAGGCCATCTTCTCAATACCATCAACCTAGTGAGTAAATTAAATTGTTTGAGTACTAACATTATTGATTTCCACTTCATGGTAAGTTAGTACCGTATCAGTGGGAAGTGTCTGTTCAGTGAATTATTCATCACAGGAACATCTTGGTGAGCTGCAGAAAGGCACTCGTAACAGGTTACAACTTCAAAAAGTTTTGGCTGTTATGGTCTTTGTCAGGCAGAGAGAAACATGACCGCTGTCTCTGGCCGATGTGTCCAGTCTGCAGGACTCAGCATGGCTAAGACAAAAAGAAGCAGTGGTGGAGATGAAGAGGCAGCATGGAGAGTAAAGCAGGAAGGGAGGGGAAGGGTGCACAGTGGGGATGGGGGAATATGCCAGTGTTGTCTGACGGATAGGGAGGAAGGGAAGAGGGAACTGGATCGTGTGGCAGAATGGAAGACTAACATCTACATACATCGCAAACCACCCATGCAGAGGGTTCTCAGTACCAGTACTAGTTACTTGGTTTCCTTTTCCACTCCCATATAGAACGAGTGGAAAAACAAATACTTGTATGCATCCGTATGAGCCCTAATCTCTCTAATCTTATCTTTGTGGCCTTTACACGAAATGTAGGTTGGCAGCAGTAGAATAGTTCTACAGTCTGCTTCAAATTCCAGCCCTCTAAATTTCTTCAACAGTGCTTCTCAAAAAGAACATCACCTCCCCTCCAGCGACTCACATTTGAGTTTCTGTAGCTTGTTGGTAACCCTGATGCATTGATTGAATCTACCAGTTACTAACCTCACTGCCCATCTCAGAACTGCCTCTATGTCCACCTCTAAATGGATCTGGTGGGGATCCCAAAAACTTGAGCAGTAGTCAAGATGGGGTCATACAAGTGTTTTATATGCGGTCCCCTTTACAGACGAATCACACTTTCCCCAAAATTCTCCCAATAAAGCAAAGTTGACCATTTGCTCCCCCCCCCCCCCCCCCCCACCACCACCATTTTCCTTATATGTCCATTCGATTTCATATTGCTATGCTGCGTTGCATCTAAGTATTTAATGGACATTGTGCTGTACCTGGTCCTAGCTTGATGTTCTCGATGTGGTCGATTTTTGTTGCTCTCGGTAGCTGCCAACTGAAATTTTATGGAGCGAGAACTAATTCACTATAAATGGAGAAGACAACAGACAGAATTGCAGTTCATTGACACTTTTAATGATTCATAAATGCCCAATTGTCCCCATTTATGGCCAGCTTACAAGTCTCATTAATTACAACCATTACAAACAAGAACACACATTCCACACATCAATAGTACTAAGTTACACAGACCATGTGTGGAATACTAAAGTCTGAGGTGTACAGTATGGCACAAATTAATCACAGTAGACGCGTTTTCTGCACTAGTAACCACTGAAGAACTTTACATAATTGTTCAATTTTAAAGTCCAAATGCCTCAGATTGCGGCTAAAACAATAAACAACACTCAGAATTGACATAGGTTCTGCTTCTGATAACTGACTAAACAATACTCTCAAATAGCGTGGGTTACACCTCTGATAACAGATGAAACAATACTCTAATACAGGTCTATTTATATGTTTCAAACAATGTCACTGAAAATGACCTATCATTAATTGAATTCATTACATTAATTATAATGGAAAAGTAAACATTTACATACAATTGGCTGCAGTAAAAATTAGCTTAAATGATACTGAGTTACTGAATATACAAATCTCAGTTAAATGAATAGTATTTCCTTTACATATCTAACAAAATATCATAGATTCATCAAAAATACTTTCATAATTAACGGCAGTTTCAAAGAAACTAAAGAGGGTAAAACCTTGCTAACATTACTTGTGAAACATAGTAATAACTTCTTTAATATTACGAGAAAAGAATTTACCTAGTTTTAATAGAACTATTAATTAGCACTTATCTGAAATTTAACAATATGCTTCTGGCACAAATTAATAATATTTGCTAATTAAACAAAGTCTCTGGTGTCAAATAATATAAAATGACTTTATCTAGTTACATTAAAAAGAATAACAAAAGTTTTGGAAAAGAAAATGATAATAGAATAATTACATTCATATCTATTATAATGCAACAGTGGTATTGGGAGGTTCAGTAAAGCAAACAAATGGTGATAAATCCCAACATGCTTCGTTACAATACGACTCTCTCACGTTTGTCACTTGTAGTGCTCCATTCAAACATATGGGATTGTTTCTCCTACTCATCTGCATCATCTTACATTTTCCTACATTTAGCACTAGTTACCGTTCCTCAAACCATCTGGAAATTTGGTCCAAGCCATCGTGCACTACAGTCATTCAAGGATGACACTCTTTTGTACACCACTGCATCATCAGCAAACAGGCACAAATTGCACCTCACTCTGTGCGTCAGATCATTAATATAGATAGAAAATAATAGCGGTCCTATCACAGTTTCCTGGGGCACCCTGCTAATACCCTAGTCTCTGATGAACACTTGTCGTTGAGTGCAACAGACTGGGATCTATCACTTAAGTAATCTTGAAGTCACTCACATATTTGGGTACCTATTCCACAGGCGCTTTAGCCTGATTCTCAGGTCCACATTCCTCCAGCACTTTTAACTCATTGTTAGCTTTTTTTTTTTTTTCTTTTCTTAAGACTGACTAGAGATTTTTAGTGTGTGCAGCATGACTGGCTCATCCGGTTTTTGGTGATCAGCCAGCTATGGTATTATGCTGTAAAATTTTAGGTTGATTCTACACTATGTTTATTCCTTTTGTGTTTTCTCCCTTATGTTGTCAGTGAAATGTTCATAGTCAATCTGTACCACTTGAGGATTTCCCTTATTTTTTCCATCCAAATGTAACATCTTTGGTAGGAACAGTGGGCTGATAACCTAGTAGTTAAGTCCCCATAAAATACCAACAACATTCAACCATCCACCTATCTAGCCCCATGATTTAATTGAAATACACAAACTATTTGAAACAGTGATAATTTGATGTGGAGATTGGGGTAAAAAATGTTCAATAGAACTCCTAAAGATTACCACACTGTTTATAAATCTGTCATGTCTGTCCATGTTTTATATGAGAATTGGAAATGAAAATGTCATGGTAGAGACAGAAAATGGGTCCAACTTATAGCTGTAAGGTCATCCAAGATTTTCAGCCTCATTCTCAAAATAAGACCAATAATATGCTGTTTTGCTGTAGCATCAGTAAGTTCACAATACAGTAGCTTGAGTGACACAAAGAAGACTGGTGTCATTATTGTTTTGGGGATCATCTTAAAGCATTGGACTCACAAATTTCTATGCGAACATCATCATTGCAGTTGTTTTGGGAAATGGCAATGATGAAAAAGTTACAGTATGTAGTATTCCAGTTCGCAGTTGTTTGGAAGGAGGAGGAGAAGGATTGTAACATATTTGAAGAGACACTAAAAGGGCAGCCATTTTGAAAATTCTAAAAATAAAATTTTTTAACATTAGTTTTAGACTTTTTATTTACAGTTATGTTTAATAATAAAAACTAACATTTAAATAATACATTATAAGCAGATTATAGCAGAAAGACATTGTGAATTTAATGTAAAATGTTTAATATTTCAATTTATAGTAAAATGGTTTTCAAGGTCAATTGGCAGTGTAAGGATGTTATGGGCACTCAATACATCGGAATGTTTTTTCAATGAAAACTTTAATTTTCTACTAACAGATAATGTTATTCTATAACAATGGTACTCAGCATATATACTATGAGCATTGTATAAATGTTTCCATAATATTTATTTTGTGGTATGTTTGGTTTCCTTATTTTTCATTGCATTATTCTATTAAAGTTGAGTACTACAGTTTTCACTGTATTGATAGTGTTGTCAATTTGCCAGTTGCTCCCTACCCCTCTTTCTCCCTACCAAATCAGTATGTTCTTAAACAAAAGATCATTGGTGTCTTTAATTGTTATCTTTTGATTTTTTTAATCACATTAATTTGTTTTTGTTCATGCCTTGTTTCAGAGCAACTCATACTGCCCAAGTATTGTTATGCTTACACATAACTTGCTTGTCACATGCAAACAGGTGAGTGTGATGCTGATGCTAAAAGTGAAGTGGTAGCACTACTATTGTGTCTCAAATTAGATAAAACATGCATGTTTGTTATTTCCTTTTCTAAACTATCTAGCATGCATACCTAATTCTGGACATCAGAGGTAAACTATCCTACGTGAGATTTTGCTAACTTTACAGGAGTAAACTTGCTATCTATACAATAAGCCAAATACAATTATGTAATTTGTATTATATCCACTAGTCATTTCTCTGTCTTTGTGGGTGTTATAAAAACATTATGTAGGGAGGAATAGCACAGTTAACCACTGCATTCTGGTTGCACAGACGTAGTACCAATTGCTGAATTTTGTTTTGGTAAAACATATACCTTCAGTAATTTACACCAAAGAAAGTATGACTTAAAAAAGGCACATGTGATAAAAACCTCAAAATTGCACTAACCTCTGACATCCAGGATTAGGGAACTAACATTACACATTGTGACTCATTAGAATGCCACGTTTTGTTATTCCTTCAAACATCATGAAAGACAGTCGCTGACAGAGATCCAAATGGGGAGGGGCTGTCTACATCTAAGGTTTTTCGTTGAATATTAGTTTGACTTTTTAATAAAAGCAGCTCAGCCATGTACAAAAAGAATTTATTTATATAAATTAACTTTTTATATAAAGACTTTGTTTGATCATTGTATGTGTAGTACCATTTTGTATCACAATAAGTATTCTATTGTATTTAGGACAATTATCTTCAGTGTGAAATTTGGCCTGGGAGGCAATACTCACATTATGCCTTATCGCAGAATATACCGTATTTATGCGAATATAGGTCACATGCGAATATAGGCCGCACCTAAACTTTTGACAAGAAATTATAGAAAAAAAAATCTCGAGTATAGGCCGCAGGTTTTTTATTTTTATTTTATTTATTTTTATTCTTTTGTATAATCGAACTTTTTTCGCAATCAGAAACACAATGTTAACGAAATAATGTTCTCTTTTCAATAAAGTCAAAACAAATATCCAAAACTGTAAATCAACGAATAGGTAAAATTTTACAATACTTCTCGCTGGGCTCCAGTGCTTATGTTGGCAACAGGTAAACAATGAAGTGTAGAATCGCGCTAATACTTTTCATAAATGTTATTGCTGCTCGTTTCGCTCGCAGTAAAATAAATACTGAACCTGCTCTATGGTTGACAGGTTCTCGTATGTACCCTTGTCCGTTCAGAAAAAAATAATTTTCGTTTTAATTGAAGTTGTCATGAAAAAACATTCATTGGTCATCTGAGTTCAAATACCTTGCCGTCATTACCATTGGTGCCAATGTAACCACTGCAGCCCCGCGAGAAGCGTCGTACAATATAACCAAACGAACAAGAAAGCGAGACGACAGGCCGATCCAGGCACCCCAAGTGAGGGGGACGCTGAACCAAGACGTGTTACCGGGCATTTCAAGTGTTATATAAAGCGTATGCATGTGCTGCGAAAATATAGTACTTTTCGGGGTGTGTGTGTGTGTGTGTGTGTGTGTGTGTGTGTGTGTGTGTGTGTGACGATGCTTTGGCTTGCAACTTTATAGCGGGACATGAAAGTACGGGTTACACTGCCGAATGTAAGCTTCAGGTTGCCTAGTCACAGTAGCGGACATGGAAAACGGGAAGTTCGACGTAAATTTGACGCTGACGAAAAAATGTTCGACGCTGGTGTGTGAGGATAAACTATTAAAATGTTCGAAGAATCGTCGTGCATTTCAAGGGCTAAAATGTAAATATACCAATGTTTGCTTGACTTCATAATTCTAAACAGGAACTGTGGTTTTGCCGTTACAACAGAAATGATTCAGCTGCAAGGCTGCAAATTAGCCCCGAGTTCCATCTACATTGTTTCATGGAAATAACCCCCAATGAATGTGAAACCAGTGAATCTGGTCGTAGTAAAGTACGTTATTTTAAAACGTAGCATTGGAACTCAACATCAGCATTAGCTACACAAATCAGTTGTTCCGCTATCTTAACCTCCCATCACCGCTCATGGTAGGTGTTACCATACCAACGTAAACGTCACGGTAATATCTCTCGCAACACACACTAAACTTTTATCGCGAAAACTAGCTTCACTGACTACATCAAATTAAAATCATTTGAGTGCTTAGGAAGTGTGTATTACGTACTATTTTTTGTTTTAAGGCCGCACGGAGGTGTTAAAAAAAAAACAGGTGTCAGCTTTTGTTGGCTGCGGTACAGAATGACACCATTCGATTTACATCGAAATATTGACTTCCACGAATTCCCGCGCCGTTTCCGTGAACATGTACAAAAACGTATATGTAGTTCTGAAAAACTGTTACTGTAGCATTTTTGAAAATTATCTAGTTTATTACGTTTCTCAAACCAACATAAAAGTGAGCGTGCAATTTTTGAAACTAACGACTTTGGGAAAAGGAGCAGTTTGGGGGGGGGGGGGGGGACTGAATCTCGATTATAGGCCGCACCAGGATTTTGTACGCCGAAATTTGGGAAAAAAGTGTGGCCTATATTCGAGCAAATACAGTAGGTTAGGGAAAGGCAAACTATGCTTTAAACACTTGTACATCTGGATGATATGTCCGCGTGCCGGAACTGACATTAGTGCAACAGGCCGCTGCCTAGTGCGCCACGGGCGCCGCACAAAGGGCACTCTGTATGACAAGGTGCGCACACACCCTGCAATGCTTCGGTAGTTTGATGTGTTACTTCAACCAAGCGTGTTTTGTTTTCAAGGGTTAGGATTCAACATAGCACTCACGACAAGTCAGTCATATTGCATGCGTGTTCCATGGCCTCCGTACCGACCCTGTTCTACGAGCGCAGTGTCTGATCTCTTCCTTTTTCTCTGGGTATCGTATGTGTGTTTCCTTCGTCCTCTAAGACTACTCCAGACCCCGTGTTACTTTAGGTGCTCCACAGCAAATGCTGCACCAGCAGCAGCAGCAGCAACATGAGCAGCATAAACACCAGATTGACCTCTTAACCAAATTGTTTACTTCGTTGCATGACATTGCGGTGTCATCAGGTCCTCCTCCTCTTCTTTCCTATGATGAGGTGACAGAAGAATGGGACAAGTATGAGCCTTGTTATATGTCAACACTTTCAGGCTTTTGGTGTTAAGGACACTACGTTGTGTCATGCCTTGTTTCTTTTCACGTGTTCTCCTCAGGTTTTGCGCGATCCATCTGCCCTTTCTTTGGATGAGATGTGTTCTTTGATTTCTGGGTATTACTGCCAGCAGACGAGTACAGTGATCTCTAGTATGGAATTCTACCAATGATTACCCCCTCCCTGCAACTGGCATTGGGGAAGCTTTTGAGTTACAACCAACCATCTATTTCTGTGTTTTAGGTCAATTCATGGCCCCAGCGACCCATTGCTTGGTGGTCCATACAATCACATTTTTAGTAGTGGATCAAGCCCCAACAGTCAACCTGTTTGGTATGGATACTTTTCGAGCCTTCAGGTTCTCTATATCCGATAAGTTCATTTAGTATCGGACCAAGTGCCATATCCATATTTAGAGTCTCTTTTTTCTGAATATGCACCTCTTTTCTCTCCAGGACTGGATTGTGTTTCCTCTTTCCAAGCTCACATTATCATGAAACCAACAGCCCGTCCTCGTTTCTTACGGGCACATGAGATACCCGCTCCCCTTAAAGCAGAGAAGTAGAAAAGGAATGCCGGCGTTATTCGCCTGGTTGCGTCTAGTGAGTGGGCCACACCATTGGTAGTCATTGTCAAACCCCCTGGAAAACTCTGCATTTGCGGCAACTTTAAGGCCACAGTTAATGCTCAAGTCATCATAGACACATACCCTCTGCCTAGACAGGATGAATTGCTTTCAAAATTGTCTGGTGGACAATATTTCTCGAAAATAGACCATTAGACAAGGAGTTGCCAAGCAAACTGGTAGTGAACACCCCGTTTGTACTCTATCAATACTTACGTCTTCCCTTTGGGGTTGCAAGTGCACCAGCTATTTTCCAATGCTTTTTAGAGGAACTTACACCCATGATCCCAGGATGTATCAACTATTTGGATGACATTGAGGTCACTGGGCGCATTAATGAGGAAATGTGAACAATTTGCAAACCTTATTCTCTGTGTTACAAGACAAGGGACTCAAATACAATCTCCAAAAGTGCCAATTTTTTAGCCAACTATTGAGTATCTCAGATTGGAATTATCGAGCGAGGTGTCTCCCTCATTACGGACCACGTGCATGCTGTGACAGCATTGCCACGGCCTATGTCTGTTAAGGAATTGCAGGCCTTCTTGGGAAAAATTGCATATTATCACAAATTTATTCCAGGGTCCTCCACTCTTTCAGGTCCTCCCAATGATTTTTATGGAAAGGTGCCAAATTCGAGTGGTCCCCCGTGTGCGAGGCTGCCTTTTTGTCGCTTAAGAACAAATTACTCTCTGCCCTATGTTTAATGACGTTCCACCAAGGTCAGCACTTGGTTTTGGCGACGGATGCGTTTCAGTATGGGGTGGGTGCTGTTCTTTCACACCGATTTCATGATTGCTCCGAGCCTCCCATCGCATTCGCCTCCAAAACGCTTACACTGGCCCACTCAAAGTACTCTCAAATAGTAAAAGAAGTTCTGGCAATTTTTATGCTCTTAATAAATTCTATGTCTTCCTGTATGGTACAAAATTTCATATAGTGACAGATCACAAGTCTTTGGTGTTCCTCTTCAACCCCTTGGCCCCACTGCTAGACAAAGCTGCACACGGGCTTCAGCGTTGGGAGTTGTTTCTTTCTCGTTTTCACTGTGAGATCCATTTCCACCCTACAGCAAAGCATGTAAACATTGATGCATTTTCCCATCTGCTGATTGGATCAGATGCTGCTTTTGATCATGATGAACTTCTGTGGTTCCACATTGATAATGAGGTGCAGCAGACGGTCAAGGGATTTCCCCTCACTTCTGACTGCCTTGCTGCAGCTGTTGCGTCAAGTAGTGCATTATGTTCAATATGGACGGCCGGAGTTTCCTCCTCAACGGGCTTTGGACCCCTTCCACAACTATTACTCCTTCCAATATCAGCTGGCCGTGCACGACGGAGTGCTTTTGCTGCACCTGGCAAATTCTCCGCCACAAATAGTGATTCCTAGTGCTCTCCAGCGTGAGGTTCTTTGCCTCTTCCACGTGGACCACTGGGGCATCATCCGTACTAAAGCATTTTCTGGTTGGGTATGGACACTGACATTGTACAACTAGTAAATACATTAGGCATGTGCCACACAGCATGCGGCCCTCTGTGTTTTGCTTACACCATGTCCTCAACCGGCCTCAACCTGTTAAAGTGTACATGTGGACTATGCGGGACCGTTTTTGAACTCGTACTGGCTCCTTGTTGTGGACGAATATTCAAAGTTTCCTCTCGTTGCACGCTGCAAACACTTGTCTTCCTCTGTGACAATTGCAGCGCTCTCAAAGATATTTGCCATGGAAGGGCTTCCTGTTACCCTGGTTACAGACAGTGGACCACAATTTACTTCTCATTAATTCAAAGAGTTTTGTGCCCAACGGGGTATCCCCCATGTCCTTGTCCCACGATTCCACCCACAGTCTGGGGGAGGTTGAAAAAATGGTGCAGACTTTTAAATATCAGATGGGCAAATATATCCAGTCTTCCTCAACCTATGTTGCATTAGTCAGGTTCTTGGCTTCATATCGTTTACCCCTTTAGACGATAAGAGCCCAGCGGAATTGTTACATGGTCGGCAACCCCGCACCATGCTTCATGTGCTAGTTACTCCAACACAGGTGCAGCGAGAGCACACCCATCATAGGTTCTGTCCAGGGGTAGCGGTTTGGGCGAGAATGTATGGTAGGTGCTCCAAATAGACACCAGCAAATGTCACTCGCTGCTAAGGCCGCCATCTCTGCGTACGTACACCAGATAGAGAAAATTACCTGCCATCTTTGGCAACTCTGGCCATGAGTTCCTGCTTGCTCACCGAATTCTGGGCAGCAGCGTGATGCCCCTACCTGTCCTACATATTTCAACTTGACACCGGTAGTAGAACTGCCTGATCTGTCAGATGTCAGTGCAAATCCTGAGCGAGGCATTTGGAGAGGAGTCAATGCCACCGTCATTAGAGTGTCTGTCATCCACCTGGTTGCTGCCGTCTACACAGCCACCTTCAGCCCTAGCCTCCCAGTCTCAGCAATCGATCACATCATCACCTGTCATCTCCAGCTGGAAACTGTCACGGTGAGCAACATGTCGTCTGTGCAACAGTAGTACTAACAGTAATAGGGGCTGTGAGCAAATGGACATTCAGTGTTGTGAACACTGGCTCCTCAAAGGGGAGAGGTGTGATAGGTCTGCGCACCGTGTAATTATAAACGGCACCGACACAAGTGCAACAGGCATCTGCTTGGTGCGCCACAGGCGACGCACAAAACGTGCACTATGTGAGAAGGTGCGCACATGGCGCAGTGCTTCGGCAGTTTGATGTTTACTTCAACCGAGTGTGTTATGTTTTCGTGAGTTAGCAGTCAACGTAGCACTGGGGAAATCTTTTGACAGTGTTGACTGGAATATCCCATTTAAATTGTGAATTTAGCAGGGGTATAATATAGGGACAGAAGAGTTATATTCAACTTGTACAAAAAGCAGACAGCAGTTATTAGAGTCAAGGGGCATGAAAGGGTTGGGAAGGGAGTAAGACAGGGTTTTAGCCTTTCCCCAATGTTGTTCAATCTGTACATTGAGCAAGCTGTGAAGGGATGCAGAGAGAAATTTGGTGAGGGAATTAAAGTTCTACATCTACATGGGATACTCTGGAAATCACATTTAAGTGCCTGGCAAAGGGTTCACCATACCACCTTTATACTATTTATCTCCCATTCCATTCTCGAATAGCGCACGGGAAGAAAAAAACACCTGAATCTCTCTGTTCGAGCTCTGATTTCTCGTATTTTATTTTGATGGTCATTTCTACCTATGTAAGTGGGGGTCAACAATATATTTTCGCATTCGGAGGAGAATGTTGCCGATTGGAGTTTCGCAAGTAGCCCACGCCGATGCGATAAACGCCGTTGTTGTAACAATTCCCATCCCAGATCCTGTGTCATTTCCGTAATGCTATCTCTCCTGTATCATTTCTGTAATGCTATCTCTCCTGTATTGTGACAATACGAAATGAGCTGCCCTTCTTTGGACTCTTTCGATGTCCTCCATCAAACCCACCTGATAAGGATCCCGCACTAGGCTGCAATACTCCAAAAATGGAGTATTTCCAATTTAAGTCTGAAGTAATAGTAATTCCTAGGTATTTTGTGGAGTTTACGGCCTTCAGATTTGATTGATTTATCTTGTAAACAAAGTTTAACGAATTTCTTTTCGTACTCATGTGGACGACTTCACACTTCTCATTATTTAGAGTCAATTGCCAACTTTTTACACCATACTGATATCTTATTCAGATCGTTCTGCAGTTGGTTTTGATCTTCAGATGATTTTACTAGACGGTACATGACGGCGTCATCTGCAAACAACCTAAGAGAGCTACTTAGATTTTCCCCTAAATCGTTTATGTAAATAAGGAACAGCAGAGGACCAATAACACTACCCTGTGGAACGCCCGATATCACCTCTGTTTTAGTCGATGCCTTACCATCGATTGCTACAAACTGTGTCCTCTCTGACAAGAAATCCCCTATCCAATCGCAAATTTGGGGCGATATACCATAACCAGGCAATTTGATTAAAAGCCGTTTGTGAGATACGGTGTCAAAAGCTTTCTGGAAATCAAGAAATACGGAATCAATTTGCGAACCTTTGTCGATAGCACCCATCACTTCGTGTGAATAAAGAGCTAGTTGTGTTTCGCATGAACGATATTGACCTTGGGTCAATAGCTCGTTCTGTTCGAGATAATTCTTAATATTTGAATACAGGATATGTTCCAAAACCCTGCTGCAAATTGACGTCAATGAAATAGGCCTGTAGTTTAGTGGGTTACTCCTACTGCCTTTCTTGAATATAGGTGTGACCTGGGCAACTTTCCAATCCTTCTATGAGAGATCGGTTGTATAAGACTGTTAAGTAAGGAGCTATCGCTTCAGCATAATCAGATAGAAATGTAATGGGTATACAATCCGGGCCATAAGACTTGTTCTTGTTAAGTGATTTTAGTTGCTGCACTACTTCTATGACATCTACTTCTACGTTACTCATTATGGCATCTGTTCGTAATTCGAAATCTGGAATATTGGTTTCGTCTTCTTTGGTGAATGAGTTTCTAAAAGCTATGTTTAGTAACTCTGCTTTAGTAGTGCTGTCATTGGCAGGATCGCCATTACTATCACATAGTGAAGGTATTGTTTGTGATTTGCCCCGAGTATATTTAACATATGACCAAAATCTCTTTGGATTTTCAGTCAAATTTCGAGAAAGAGTTTCGTTGTGATAAATATTGAAATATTGAAATCCTCGCTAAATTTCGAGCTTCTGAGTACGATCGCCAGGGTGAAGAAATAAAAATTTGCATTTGCCACTAGCATTGTGATTCTCTGAGACAGCAAAGGACCTGGAAGAACAATTGAATGGAATGGACCTTGTCTTGAAAGGAAGGTGTAAGATGAAAGTTAACAAAACCAAAGGTAATGCAATGTAGTGTCAGAAAATCAGGTGATACTGTAGGAATTAAATTAATGTGTATATACATATTTTTATGGCATGTATCTTGGTCCATGAAATTGCGGGAATTAAGCTGTAACTAGCTTTAACCAAGTCTCAAGACCTATGGCAAAGTGTACCCGCTCGCCTTATATACTGTTCGAGCCAGTGCGCGCTTACTGAGAAGGCATTGTCATAGTTGTTCCACACTGATGGCAGTTGTAGTGCCCTATCAGGTGAGTATATATGATCATATACTGTAGTTTGTATTGATGGCAAAGATGTATGAATCTGTAGTACTCTCTATGGAGAGCATATGGTATCGTATTCTGTAGTTAACAGGGTTTCAGCGCCGTTATCTTTGATTGTTTACAGTTGTGAATGCCGGATTCCAAATTTTGTAATGATTAAAACTACCATCATGATTACTGGTAACTAAATTATCCGCCAGTCAAATAGGCACCCCCATTTTTATTACATATTTATCTAGTAAGTAAATAAATATGAATGTTTTATTTGGAAGTTCACTAGTAAGCTGTGTAAATATTGTCAGCTTGAAGCCTAAGATATTATTCTTTAGTCAGAGATTCTTTATCATTTACGGTCGTTAACTTCTTGTTTGCTAAAATTGCGTCAATCCAAAATTACTTTCTTGGGTTTCTTTTTTATTTGTTGTTGTTATGGTCCTCAGTCCGGAGACTGGTTTGATGCAGCTCTCCACCCTACTCTATCCTGAGCAAGCCTTTTCATCTCCTCATAAGAACGGCAACCCACATCCACTTGAATCTGCTTACTATACGCGTCTCTTGGTCTCCCTCTGCGATTTTTACCCCACACACTTCCCTCCAATGCTAAATTTACGATTCCCCGATGTCTAAGAATGTGTCCTACAAAGCGATCCCTTCTTTTAGTCAGGGTATGCCAAAAATTCCTTTTCTCACCAATTCTGTTCAGTACCTCTTCATTAGTTATGCGATCTACCCACCTAATCTTCAGCATTCTTCTGTAGCACCACATTTCAAAAGCCTCTATTCTCTTCCTGTCCGCACTGCTTATCGTCCATGTTTCACTCCCATACAAGGCAACAATCCACACAAATGCCTTCAGAAAAGACTTCCTTACACTTAAATTAATATTCGATGTTAGCAAATTTCTCTTTTTCAAAAATGCTTTCCTTCCCATTGCCATTCTGCATTTTGTATCCTCTGTACTGCGACCATCGCATGTTATTTTACTACCCAAGTAACAAAACTCATCTACCACCTTCATTGTTTCGTTACCTAATCTAATTCCTTCAGCATCGCCCGACTTTCTAAGACCACATTCCATTATTTTTGTTTTGCTCTTGTTAATGTTCATTTTATACGCTCTCTTCAACACCCTGTCCATTCCATTGAACTGCTCTTCCAGGTCCTTCATTGTCTCTGACAGAATTACAATGTCATCAGCAAAACGCAATGTTTTTATTTCTTCCCCCTGAACTTTAATCCCTATTCCAAATTTTTCCTTACTTTCCTTCACCGCCTGCTCGATATACAAATTGAATAACATTGGAGAAAGGCTACAACCCTGTCTTACTCCCTTCCCAACTGATGCTTCCCTTTCAAGCCCTTCGAGTCTAATAACTGCGGTCTGGCTTTTGTACAAGTTGTAAATAACTCTCCTTTCCCTGTATTTTACCCCTGATGACTTCAGAATTTGAAAGAGTGTATTCCAATCAACATTGTCAAATGCTTTCTCCAAATCTACAAAAGCTAAAAATGTAGGTTTGCCTTTTCTTAATCTATCTTCTAAGATAAGACGTAAAGTGAGTATTGCCTCCCGGCTTCCTATGTTCCTCCTGAATCCAAACTGATCTTCCCCGAGGTCAGCTTCTACTAGTTTTTCCATTCTCCTGTAGATAATTCGTGTTAAAATTTTGCAACCATGACTTATCAAACTGATGGTTCTGTAGTTTTCACACCTGTCTGCACCTGATTTCTTTGGAATGGGGATTATTACATTTTTCTTAAAGTCTGAGGGCATTTCGCCTGTCTCGAACATCCTACACACCAGTTCAAATAGTCTTGTCATGGCTGGCTCTCCCAGAGGCTTTAGTAGCTCTGAGGGTATGTCATCTACTCCTGGGGCCTTGTTCCGACCTAGGTCTTTCAAGGCTCTGTCAAATTCATCTCTCAGTATAGTATCTCCTATTTCATCTTGATCGACTTCCTCTTCCCTTCCTACAACATCGTCTCTAAGTTCATTTCCTTTGTAGAGCTGCTCTATGTACTCCTTCCACCTTTCAGCTTTCCCTTCTTTGCTGAGAACTGGTTTCGCATCTGAGTTCTTGATATTCGTAGAGGTGCCTTTCTTGTCCCCAAATGTCTCTTTTATTTTCCTGTAGGCAGTATCTACTTTTCCCCTTGCTATACATTATTCTACAGATTTACATTTGGCTTCTAGCCACTCCTGCTTAGCCATTTTGCACTTCCTGTCAATCTCATTTTTTAGTCGTCTGTACTCCATTTTGCCTGTTTCATTTACTGCATTTTTATATTTTCTCCTTTCATCAATTAACTGTAGTATTTCCTGTGATATCCATGGATTTTTTTTAGGTCTTGCCTTTCTACCTATTTTGTCCTCCGCTGCCTTCACAATTTCGTCTCTCAATGCTACCCATTCCTCTTCTACTGTTTTATTTCCCCTGTTTCTGTCAATTGTTGCTTAAATCTCCCTCTGAAATTCTCCAGAACTTCACTTTCCTTCAATCTATCTAAGTCCCATCTCCTTATTTTCCTACCTTTCTGCAGTTTTTTCAGCTTCAGCCTACAGTTCATGACTAACAAGTTATGGTCAGAGTCTATATCTGCCCCTGGGTATGTCCTGCAGTTTATAACCTGGTTCCGGTACCTATGTCTTACCATTATAAAATCTATCTGATACCTTCCGGTGTCTCCTGGTCTCTTCCACGTATACAACCTTCTTTTGTGATTCTTAAACCACGTGTTTGTTACGATTAAATCATGTTCCGTGCAAAATTCTACCAGGTGATTTCCTCTTTCATTCCTTCTTCCTAATCCATATTCACCTACTATTTTTCCTTCTCTTCCTTTTCCTACTACCGAATTCCAGTCTCCCATGACAATTAAGTTTTCCTCTCCCTTAACTGTCTGAATAATTTCCTTTAGCTCCTCATATATTTCTTCGATTTCCTCATCATCGGCAGAGCTAGTTGGCATATAAACCTGTACTACTGTTGTCGGTGTTGGCTGCGTATCTATCTTGACAATGATAATGCGATCACTGTGCTGGTCATAGTAGTTTACCCGCATTCCTATCATCTCATTCATTATCAGTCCTACTCCTGTGATACCCCCAACTGATTTTGTATTTATAATCCTGTACTCACCTGACCAGAAATCCTATTCATCCTGCCACCGAACTTCACTAATCCCCACTATATCTAACTTCAACCTATCCATTTCCCTTTTTAAATTTTCTAATTTTCCTACTCGATTAAGGGATCTAACATTCCACGCTCCGACCCGTAGAATGCCACTATTGTCTTTCCTGATGATCACATCCTCCTGAGTAGTCCCCGCCCGGAGATCCGAATGGGGGACTATTTTACCTCCGCAATATTTTACCCGAGAGGATGCCATCATCATATGTTCATACAGTAGAGCTGCATGTCCTCGGGAAAAGTAACGGCTATAGTTTCCCCTTGCTTTCAGCCGTCCGCAGTAGCTGTGTGGCAAAGCCACACTAGCTGATATTACAAGGCCAGCTCAGTCAATCATCCAGACTGTTGCCCCTGTAACTACTGAAAAGGCTGCTTCCCCTCTTCAGGAACCACACGTTTGTCTGGCCTCTCCACAGATAGCCCTCCGCTGTGGTTGCACCTACGGTACGGCTATCTGCATCGTTGAGGCACGCAAGCCAGTCTACCTCGGCAATGTCTGTGGTTCATGGGGGTGGCTTTTTTATTTATAAATAATAAAAAAAAGAAAGGTAGTATTTTTTATTTATTCTCTCTCTCTCTCTCTCTCTCTCTCTCTCAAAAACTTTGGGTTTTTTCTTTAAGAAATATATAAAAATAGAATTTTTCTAATTTGTTGTCTTACTATGGTGAACTATCTACAAATTAAAATCCCTTGAATTGATGTTCCTTGATCAAGCAGATACTTGATCATTTATTAAAAAACTAGCTTAAACAGGGACCTGTGTATATCATAGTTTTTTAGGGTTCCGGACCTAGGTCAGCATAAACAGAATTCTTGTTGGATTTCTCTGTCAATAAACTCGATTCTTCTAGTCAAGATGTCAAATTTAAGTAGAAGTCATTGTCGAAAACAATGAATGTTCATAACGGTTTTCATACAAAAAGTGATATTAATTTAAGTCCCTACTCCGGTACGATGTAAATCACTGTTAGGTTGTGCTCATAATAGGCCAGTCGCTAGGTATTTTTAGGTCCAAAAAAATTGCAGGAAGATGAATTTTTGGTATGTTGTTAGGACATATTAGAATAGTATTAAACCAAGTTTGCAGCTTCGAAATCCTTTAGGTTAACTTTTAAGAGCCAAAAAACCTCGAAATTTTCAGACTTTTTTCTGGTTTTGGCTTATAACTCATGAAGGATGGTGGTGGTTTTTTTTTTTTTTTTTTTACGAAAAGTCACTCACACCTCTATCAATGTAGATACAATTTGCTACAATTTAAGTACAACTGCAGCTCTGTAAGTCCAATAGTTCCCGAGATACTGGACTTCAAAAATTGACTTATTTCCACAATAAGTTCAAATTTTCGATTTTAGTCATCTTTCCGCTAGAGTACTGGCTTTAAGGATAATCCCACAGGGAAAGTCATAATAAAGAAAGTTCTAGAGCAGTTATTCAGCTTTAATCTAAGTACAGAACAAAGTCCATAGTCCCAATACATTTCTAGTTATAGTTAAAAAACGAAAAGTAGGAAAAATCGGAGTATTCAATAAACTGACCCAGATGAATCGCAGTCCTCTTATCCTATATACGTTAAAGAAAAAGGAGGAATTACTCATTGACGATGATTATCAATGAATTTTATATAAATAGGTGTAATTTATGTGTTAGTGCATACCAATATATTTGTGAAAGTAGGTATTACTGTAAAAACAACGAAAGCCTCTCTGTTTGTGGGTATTTGTCAGCCATTAAGGGATTGGGACTTTTGTTCGTAGTGAGGCCTTTTGTTGTGTGAAAGCACCCCCGCCACCCCACCCCTCATGCCTAGTGGTGGCCCAGCGGGAGTTCTATCATCCCTCCCAAACTTCTTGTCTTCCTCACTACAACCAGTCTGTCCTTAGAAATGACCGTACACGGATCTCTGAATAACGTTTCAAACAAAAATCGTCTAAATCTCGATCTTGGTGGTGTTTTAAGTACTTTCTTTTTTACAATATGTCGGAGCTGCCCCCCGTCGGATGTTTGTTTCATGTATCGGAAAGTGCTTGGAGAAGGAACAGTGACAGTGAAAAAACGCGGGATCCCCATCAGTGTCCTAGCGCGCTGGACTGGTCGCACGGTGTATATGCTGAATATCTGCGAGGGCTTGGACCTAAGGCCATTTTTTTTTTTTTTTTTATCTACGACGACTGGCCTATAAAGTTAAGACTGCGGTGTGTAATTGTCTGTTTGGCGTAAACTTCTGAAAACACTTTATCGTTAAGATGAGAAATAGTTTTAATAATAATAACAGTGCCTTGTATTGGTTCTATGGTGTGGTACTAAACTCTTTTATCTCTCACAGTAAATATATGCTGAAGTATTAGACTGTTCCAGTGTAGCACAGGGACAATGTAGTTATTCTGTAAGCAGTGCTCCATATTATCGAAAAGTCGACAAATACTGAAAGAGTCCGTGTCTGTTTAAATAAGACATCATGGTGGTGTTAATGTGTGATAAAGTAAGTTTGCGTAATCATTGAAGGAATGAAGTCAGCTGATCGTCTCTATAGAACTTTCCATTAAATATGGTATCTCCGATGAATTGTCTTGACTGTGTTAGCAGAATCGACCACTCTTTGAGCTAATACATGGACCCACATCCTGCAGTGTACTTCGTAAAGCACGAAGTTGAAATCGATCTTGTGTAATAGAACTATATATTCAGAAGTCGGATTATAACTCAAAGTACAATTATCTCTGAAAAGAAGATGTCTTTCTGTATCTTAATGTTGTCCACACCAAAAGTAAGTAATTACAAATTTTAATCACAATATTGTACCGAACAGTTATGAAAGCAGGAAGGTTTCTGATGAGTTTGTCGCTCACATGTGTATATTATCTCTAGTGGGAAGCACAGAGCAGAAATATCTCTGGAGTGAGCATTTAGATGCGCAGAAAAGATTTTCTGTCCTCAACTTTAAGGTGGAAATATCACCTGATATTGGGAAAAATCTACTAATCAATGACTTCATCTTGGTCCTTCTTTGTTTGGTTAAGACAGAGGACTATGTGTAAATGGCCCTTTTAGTGATGCTTCCTCAACTGTCTTGTTGCTTCTGCGATCATTTATTTAGATATGATTTCATGTTATGTGGTTGCTCTGCGAAAAGGAGATGGGGCTTCTTTGAAGCCAATGTACTACAAACCAATGGTAAGAGGAAATAAATGTGTGAAGATATTGTTGCAATATCACATGGTAATTCCAGCTTAATGTTGAGAAGAAGCACAGAACACAATGCTCACTCCATAGATGTTTCAACTCTATGTACAGTTTAGTGGTTATACCCATCGGGAGATGCACTTCTTTTCTTTTCATGACTTTTCAGAAACCTGTGGGATACAACTAGGAAGAAAAAAAAATTGTGTGTGTCCTACCTGCGTTAAATTTTACTTGCGGTGGCAGCAGTTTAGTTTGCTATCGTTGGAAATGAACTATTTCCTTTAGGAGGATGATTAATTTACTGATCAGAACAGCATAAATTATTTTCTTTATCTTGAATATAAAAAATTATTCCCCTTATTCTATGTGACTGATTATTGGAAAATCACTCAATGGCCATTGCCAACATCAGTGCACAACGCTGCCGCCAAAAGTAAAATTGTATCCCTTCTTGTAGTGTATTATACTTATGAGAATGACAGAAACGCAGCAAAGCCATAATTAGTTATTTGGTGTACTATGTAACTAACATCGTCTCACTTTGCCCTTTCCTATAATATGGCATTTTTGAGGTATTCCTAAACAGAACACTCTCAAAATTTAATGAGGAACTACATAAATTTAATTTTCCTTGCATTTTTCTTAGTAAATGAAACCATTGATAGACACGAAGGAAAATCAATATGTTCTAAATTCAAATGTCCCCTGTCAAAAGAATCAAAGATGTCGTTAAGCTGTGAATATACAAAGTGTAATCAGCAACTCACTGTTCAATGTTTGTTTGTATTTGCAGAGATAAGATTGCGGCTCTTAATTCAAAATACTTCTGTTACTGAGGGAATAAGCACAACACGATCATGTATTGTTTCTTTGCAGCACTATAAAACCAACAGCACCTTTAGTGGTTCATTGCTGATCTATGGCATAAAAAAAATTAAAAAAAATAAAAAATAAAAAATCTGTGTGTCGAACCTGGGTTCAATTGTACTTGCAGTGGCAGCGGCTTAGTATGTTAACGTTGGAAACGAAATATTCTCTTTAGTGGGATCATGAATTTACTGATCAGAACAACATTAATTATTTATTTTATTATCTACACTAAGAATTATTCTCCTCATTGTACGTGACTGATTTTTCAGGATTGAACGGCTGTTAACAATATCAATACACTACACCGCTGCCATAAAGAAAATCATAGCCCTTGTTTCAGTGTATTACACTTTAGTTATGAGAATAAACAGCGCAGCATCACCATCTATTAGTTATTTGGTATACTATGTCAGAAACAGGGCCTCTATCGGGTCCTTGCTGTACTACCCTGCATTTCATGCATAGCATACGCCAGAACTACAAATTACCGTATCTTTTCTTCCCCTACGCCAGAACTACAAATTACCGTATCTTTTCTTCCCCTACGCCAGAACTACAAATTACCGTATCTTTTCTTCCCCTGAGTGCGGCTCCGTAGCACAGTGGTAGAGTGCCAGACTACAAATCCAAAGGTCGCGGGTTCGATCCCCGCCAGGTCCTAGGATTTTTATCTGTCACTTTCCACTTCTTTCACCTCTGGCAGTATTGCTCATGTGAAAAATACCGAGTAGCACCGTGGTTCGGAACCCACGTTAAACTGTAGGTCCCCCTATAACTGGCTGGGTAAGTCAGTTCGAAGGTCGGAGGAAGGCAACGGCATACCACCTCCAAACAGGACCATGCCTAGTAAAGCACTCTGGTGTTCAAACCAATCTTCGGATTGTTGACTGCTTTACCTTACCTTTTTCTTCCCCTGATCGGATTTTGATGAAATAAAGCTTATATGTTGCCACAAGGTACTCTCAGTTGACCTATGAAACCCCATGGAAGTTCGTGTAGTACTTTTGGCGATTACCCTCAACAAATAGACATATAAAATGGCTTTTAAGCAAATGATTAAATTATTATATCTTTATTTTCTATGATCAGATTTTAATTATTGGAGCCTTTATGTAACCGCACGATATTCTAAAGGTGTGAAAACCCCATGAAAATTCGTCAATTAGTTTTGTAGATATACATGCTCAAAGAGACAGAAAGACAAGACAGTCGCTGATAAAAACAAAACAAAAAATTGAAATTACGATATTCTTTTTTTCCGTGGTCCGACTTTTATGAAATGAAGTCTATATATTGTCCAGTTACACTCAAGTTACCTGTGAAAACACCATGCAAATTTGTGAAGTAGTTTTTGAGGTAAGAGGTTTTTAATAGTTGGAAAAACAGAGAGGACAGTTAGTGAAAACACTTAAATCTTCTTCTTCTTTTTTATGCCTGTATGTTAACCCAAACTTTTCTCATGTTTCCTGTGAAAACCGCATGAAGATTCGTCCGATAGTTTTGAAGATTGAAGGGAACAGCGACAGGCCTGCATTTACAGATTTATTGTTAGTATAGGTTAAGATGATTTTATTATTGATGCTGTCGAGTGATTTCTTACACTATCAACCCACTACCTATCTTTTTAAGAATTAGAATAAAATAAAGAAACATAAACCACTGAGGCATCACCGCCACTTTTAACCTTGTTAAAGAAGTGTGAACAAAAGACTAAATGCCTATAACATAATCAGAAAAGCCTACAATTTGACATGAAGAGGATCACTGTCTGTGGCTCAGTGATGATCTTTACATTGAATTGTCACCTATCCTCATTATATTATTCACATATAAAAAATCTTGCATTAGCAAAAATAGTACAATTTTTATAAACATAGAATAAAACACTTAAAAGATAAGATTGGTAAAGCTCTCACTTGTACTCTGATGATACATGTGAAATGCTTTACTATGTGATTATGGCCACTCAGTAAGAATCAGTCTTTGAATGAGTAGGTGTTGTTCAACAAGGGCTACATCTACATGGTTTTCTCTGCAAATCACATTTAAGTGTCTGCCAGAGGGTTCATCGAACCACCTTTATACTATTCATCTCCTATTCCATTCTCAAATAGCGCGTGGGAAGAAAGAACATCTGAATCTCTCAGTTCGAGCTCTGATTTCTCGTATTTTATTCTGATGATCATTTCTACCTATGTAGGTGGGAGTCAACATTATATTTTCGCATTCGGAGGAGAATGTTGGTGATTGGAGTTTCGTAAAGATCCCATGCCGCATTGATAACCATCATTGTTGTAATGATTCCCATCCCAGGTCCTTTATCATTTCCATGACGCTGTCTCCCATGTATCCTGACAATACAAAACGAGCTGCCCTTCTTTGGACTTTTTTGATGTCCTTTGTCAAACACACCTGATAAGGATCCCACACTGGGCAGCAATACTCTAAATGAGAACGAACAACAGTATTGTATGCAGTCTCTTTAGTAGTACTGTTGCATTTTTTATGGGTTCTGCCAATAAAACACAGTCTGTGGTTTGCCTTTCCTACGACACTATCTACATGTTATTTCCAGTTAAAGACTGATGTGTTAGTAATTCCTAGGTATTTAGTGGAGTTTACGGCCTTCACTTTTGATTTATTTATCGGATTTCTTTTTGTACTCGTGTGGACAACTTCACACTTCTCATTATTTAGATTCAATTGCCAATTTTTACACCATACTGATATCCTATTTAAATCGTTCTGCAGCTGGTTTTGATCTTCAGATGATTACTAGATGATAAATGACGGTGTCATCTGCAAACAACGTGAGAGAGCTGCTCAGATTTTCTCCTAAATCGTTTATGTAGATAAGGAACAGCAGAGGACCAATAACACTACTCTGTGGAACTCCGGATATCACCACTGTTTTAGTCGATGCCTTACCATCGACTACTACAAACTTTGTCCTCTCTGACAGGAAATCCCCTATCTAGTCACAAATCTGGGGGGACATTCCATAACCACGCAATTTGGTTAAAAGCCATTTGTGAGGTACGGTGTCAAAAGCCTTCTGGAAATCTAGAAATACGGAATCAATTTGATAATTCTTGTCAATAGCATTCATCACTTTGTGTTTCACATGAATGATACTTTCTAAATCTTTGCTCAAGAGTTCATTCTGTTCAAGATAATTTATAATATTTGAATACAGGATATGTTCCAAAACCCTGCTGCAAACTGACATTAATGGAATAGGCCTGTAGTTTAGTGGGTTACTTCTACTGCCTTTCTTGAATATAGGTGTGACCTGTACAACTTCCGAATCTTTTGGTACAGACCCTTCTTTGGGCGAGCGGTTTTATATGGCTGTTAAGTAAAGAGCTATCGCATCAGCGTAATCACATAGGAATGTAGTGGGTATACAGTCCAGACCAGAAGACTTGTTCGTGTTAAGTGATTTCAGTTGCTTCACTACTTCGATGATATCTACTTCTACGTTACTCGTTTTGCCCTCTGTTCATAATTCGAAATCTGGAATATTGGTTTCGTCTTCTTTGGTGAATGAATTTCGAAAAGCTGTGTTTAGTAACTTTGTTTTAGTAGTGCTATCATTGGCGGGATCACCATTTGTATCACATGATGAGGGTAATGTTTGTGTTTTGCCTCTAGTATATTTGACATATGACCAAAATCCCTTTGGGTTCTCAGTCAGATTTCGAGAAAGAGTTTTGTTGTGAAAAGCATTGTAGGCATCTCGCATTGAAGTCCTCACTAAATTTCAAACTGCTGCCTAGGTTCGCCAATCCTGGGGATTTTCTGTTCATTTAAATTTTGCGTGCCTTTTTCGTTGTTTTTGTGACAGTTTCCTGATCTGTTTTGTGTACCAAGGGGCATCACCACCACCTTTTTTTTTTTTTAAATTTATTTGGCATAAAACTGTCCATTGCTGTCGATCCTTCTTTGAATTGGAGCCACATCTGGTCTACGCTTATGTTTAGGGTTTGGAATGAGTCGAAACTATCTTTAAAGAAGCAATTTAGTGTGTTTCTATCTGCTTTTCTGAACAAATATACTTTTCGGCAATTTTTGGTAACTTTGGGGCTTTTGATATTCAATCTTGCTACGACAGCCTTATGTTCACTAATACCTGTATCTGTTTTGATGTACATTATGAGCTCAGGAGTATTTGTTGCAAAGAGATCAAGTGCATTTTGACATCCATTTACAATTCTAGTTGGCTCATGGACTAATTGTTCGAAGTAATTCTCAGAGAATGCGTTGACTACAGTTTCGCATGATGTTTTACGCGTCCCTCCTGATTTGAACATATAATTTTTCCAACAAATTGAGGGTAAATTGAAATCACCACCTACTATTATTGTATGAGTTGGGTATGTGTTTACCATTTGACTCAGGTTTTCTTTGAACCTTTCTGCTATTGTATCATCCAAGTCGGGAGGCCGGTAAAAGGAACCAATTATTAACCTCTTACGATTTTCAGGTACAGCTTCTACCCATAGTAACTCACAGGAAATATTAACTTCAACTTCGCTACATGAAAGACTACTTTTGACGGCAACAAACACCCTTCCACCTACTTTCTTTAATCTATCCTTTCTGAATATAGTTAGATCTTTTGCAAAAACTTCGGCTGAACTTATTTTTGGCTTTAGCCAACTTTCTCTGCCTATAATGATATGTGTTTAAGTGCATTCTATTAACGCTTGGACCTCTGGTGCTTTCCTGACACAGCTACGACAATTTACAACTGTTATACCGATAGTTCCTAGAGCTACATTTCTCCTGTGGTCCCCGTGCACCCTTTGAGACAGCTCACTTTGTTTTTGCCCGAAGCCCTCTATCCTAAAAAACCGCCCAGTCCACGCCCCACAATCCCCGCTACTCGTGTAGCCGCATCTTTCTGTGGGAGCACAGTAACCAGCCACAATTTGGGCGTCCAGGATTGTTAGGTTTATGGGTGTTTGGGAGCATGTAAAATGTAGATGTGCAGGGGTGTTGCTGGGGTGAGGAGGGACATGGATTCTGGGGAGAGGTTCTGGGAAGGGCCATAAGATTTTAGTAGGGATTGTAGGTCATTTTGGACTATACCAACTCTGCTGCAATCATCGTTTTATATCAGTATGGCAACAAATCAACTGTCTGTCTGAATGATGGCCACTGCCAAACTGTGGCATAAAAAAGATAGACCACCCTGTGGCACAGCATGCATCTGAGCACAGCACTCTGGATTTCATTGGCTGCTTCACTATCCGAGCCATCAGGATCCTCCACCACCAGCTCATCTGAACTGCCCAGAGGGGATTTGTCCCTTCAACACATACTACGGTCCTGCAACGATCCTGGCCTCAATCTAAACTTCCCATCCCTGCACCCTATGCCTAACATCCTCCCCTTCCTCCCTCCACCCATTATCCTGTATCAATGTCTTCCTTACAATTGTGTATTACCACTTACAATTTTTTTATTATTTTTTCGTATTTTTCTTGACTTTATTTTTTCCTGTTTTCCCTAACTTTATTTTTTTTCCCTGTTTTTCGTATTTTTATTTTTCCTTAATATTCTTATCATTTCAAATCCCTCCACTCCCTTCCCACACTTCTCTACACCTTCCTTTTATCCTCTCCGCCCCCTTTCCTTCACTGTATTCATTGCCGCAATTCAAATTCCCACCTATCAGAGCCTTTAAATTCCATCGTGCAATACAGAACTTTCCATCCCCACCTTTATCCAGCATCCTTCCTCCTCAACTTCCCACCTTACTCACAGTCTAGCTTGTGTTGCTGGAGTGGCCGGACATCATAGTTGTGTGTGTCTAGTTGTATGAGTGATTACGTGAATGTACATGTTTCTTTTTCTGGTGAAGGCCATGGTTGAAAATTTAAGTTGTGTGAATGATTTTCTATTTTCGTGTCTGTCAGCAGCTCAGCAAGACTCTTTATGGTGTGTTGTTACCTATCCTCCATTATTGACATTGTGTTGTCATTTTGTTGTGTTATATTGTGTTGTGTTTAGTTTTCACTTGATTTATTAAGTTAAAAAAAAGTGTGGTTCTGGCAGAAGATGGTAGAGTTGTTATAACTGTTTCAAGCTGAGGACTGATTGTTATTACATAAAGCAAACAATACAAGAATAGCAATAAAAAGACACTCAGCAGAGTTCCAGTCAAAGATGTTGGATGTTTTAGCAGCTTATTATGGGCATTGAATTAAATTCAATGAGGCAGTTGTAGATTTGTGCCCAGACTGGGGATCGAACCCAGGTCTTTTGCTTATTAGTCAGAGGTCACAGGTTGATTTAACATCTGTAGGAACTAACCTGGCATGCTCCCAGCCAGGCAAAAATACTCATCTTGTAGCCTGTTATAGTCTCTCTTGCCCATTAGTCTTGTTTATTTGCAGCCATGGTTAGCCTATTTCCATTAAGGTAAACAACCCCTAATTTCAATGTGTATGAACACGAGGCTCAGCCTTTATGCAGAAATACCTAACCGTAGACAGATTAAAAAAGACTGATTGGCAAGGGACAATAAGATAGTAGTGTAGTGGCAGGGTATTTGTTTAAAAAAATAAAATAAAAAATAAAGAAACCTAATGATGCGGCAGTATTTGTCATAATTCAAGATTGGTAGATGACATCTGAGTAAAACTATAGAAAATCATGTGTGTCTTCCATATTCAACTCCTGCAGTAAGTTAATGCCACCAGTTCTTGGACAGTTTGGTACTTATGTTTTCATCCACTGACAATGACATTTTGAATTTTGTTTGCCTGAACCTTCAACTATTATGCAGTACCACATATCAGTAGAGTGACCTAATGTTTTGCCGTAACATGCAAATGATAATGAACCCAACATGGCAAATAACTTTGCAGCCAGTCCTAGTTTTTCAGCGGTAGCTGCCTGCAACACAAAACTGCGATTAAAACAACTAAATCTACATACATACTCCGCAATTCACTGTAAGGTGCATGGCGGAGGGTACACTGTACCAATACTAGGCCCTTCCTTTCCTATTCCACTCCCAAATAGAACGAGGTAAAAAAAATGCTTATATGCCTCCGTACAAGCCCTAATTTCTCTTATCTTGTCTTTGTGCTTCTATAGACTATATTTGATTTCGGGATTGGAGTATATATTGTAGGAATAACTCGCTTCTGTGCAGTTCAGAAAAGCTGGTGGTGGATAGGAGGATCCAGATGGCCCGGGTTGTGAAACAGCCATTGAAATCAAGCATGTGCTCTGCTGCATGCTGAGCCACAGGGTGGTCCACCTTGTTTTTGGCCGCAGTTTGACGGTGGCCATTCATCGTAATGGATAGCTGGTTGGTGGTCATGCCAATATACAAAGCAGCACAGTTGGTAAATTACGTGGCTGCTTTCACAGGTGGCCCAGCCTCTGATAGGCTAGGATAAGCCTGTGACAGGACTGGAATAGGAAGTGCTGGGTGGGTGGATTGGACAGGTCTTGCAGCGGGGTCTTCCACAAGGATATGATCCCTGTGGCAGTGAACTGGTGTTCGGGGTGGCACAAGGATGAACTAGGATCTTGTAGAGGTTGGGAGGGTGACGGAACACCACTTTAGGAGGGGTAGGAAGGTTCTTGTGCGGAATGTCTCTCATTTCTGGGCACGAGGATTGAAAATCAAAACCTTGGCGAAGGATGTATTTTAGTTGTTAGAGTCCAGGTAGTACTGGGTGACAAGGGGAGCGCTCTTTTTGTGGATGGTTACTGGTGTTAGTAGGAGGGTTTGGGATGTGTGAGGATAGGGCACGGGAGATCTGTTTGCTGACTAGGTCTGTGGGGTAATTTCTGCCTGTGAAGGCCTTTGTGAGACCCTCAGTATATTCAGAAATGGAGTTCTTGTCACTGCCATCCACGGGTGCCCAGGCTGTAAGGGAGGAATTTTTTGATGTGGAAGGGATGGCAACTATCAAAGTGTAGGTACTGTTGGTGGTTGGTTGGTTTAATATGGACGTGTGGATGGTGCCATCAGTGAGGTGGAGGTTGACATCCAGGAATGTGGTTTAGGAAGACCAGGTGAAGTGGATGTGGGATAAGGAATTGAGGTTCTGAAGAAAGGAGGATAGGGTGTCCTGGCCCTGAGTCCAGATCATGAAAATATTATCAATGAACCTGAACCAGGCCACAGGTTTGAGGTTTTGGGTTTGCTAGGAAGGATTCCTCCAGACGGCCCATAAACAGGCTGGCATAGGAGGGTGTCATGCGGGTGCCCATGGCTGTGATTTGGATTTGATGGTAAACTTTCACCTCAAAGGAAAACTGGGGTTAAGTAGGATGAGATTGGTGAGGGTTATGAGGTATCAGGCTTGAGATCAGAGGGACGTTGGGAGAGATAGTGTTCCAGAGCATGTGGGATGTTGGTGTATATGGAGTTGGCATATACTGTGACAAGTAAGGATTCAGGAGACAAAGGAGTGGGGATGGTGGAGATTCGGTGAGGGAAGTGGTTGGTATCCTTGATGTGGGAAGATAGATTTTAGACAATTGGTTGCAGTGTGCACGCATGTTGTATATTTATTTTATTTTGTTTATTTTATTTTATATTTCTCCCCTCAGCTGCCTCCCCACTCCATTCCTAAGCTGCATCTCGTTATTCCCATCTAACCCATCCCCACCACCATGACGTAACCTTCCTATCCCCTATCCCCCTCCCCTCCCCACCCATTCCCGATTAACTTGTCGCATTGTGTGATTCGAAGTGCAGCAGCCAGAGGTGATGGTTGTATGACTGTGTTGTGTGCCTGTGTGATTGTGTGTGTGTTCTATTTTCTGAAGTAGGCCATGGCTGATAGCTGAAACTGTTGTATGTGTGTGTCTTTTGTATGTGTCTGTTGCAGCTCGTCGCCATGTCTTTGCGGTGAGTTGTAAACTGTCCTTACTATATTAGAAATCAATAATGGATGCAATTTCCAGTCGTGACTGACTTTAGAAACATGGATGTATGATCAGTGTATGGTGAAAGTAAAATTTTCTTAGGGAGCCTCTTAAAAAAGAGAGTTGGTGTTTTTCTTATACTCAAGTAAATACTGTACTCCTCAAAATTGAATTTTCCCTTTGCTCACTGCACAACACTCTTTTTTTGTCTCGCAGCTGTAAGTTAAAAGGGGAAACACCTACGTACTGCTAACTTTCCTTTTGATATGAATTAGAAG
The DNA here is from genome assembly GCA_026315105.1 of Locusta migratoria. Classification (NCBI taxonomy): domain Eukaryota; kingdom Metazoa; phylum Arthropoda; class Insecta; order Orthoptera; family Acrididae; genus Locusta; species Locusta migratoria. The sequence goes on along the minus strand of CM048745.1, from coordinate 547,833,608 downwards.
TTTAGAGTCAAGCCTTGTTTAGTTTACCATAAGTACTCCAAGGCACTTTTACTTTTCCATTTATTCCTATTAGTATGCAACCAGTAATTGCCTTCCACTGCCCAATAAACTCTGACTTTTTTACGACTTAACAAAATCCTTTCCTACATGTTCATTATACTTATTATAATGGTTATAATATGATGTGTATATATAAAATTAATTAGTAATTATGTGTATGTTACAGGATTCCTTGATTGTATGGGATGTTCGGACAGGTGAACCAGTTCGTGTGGTGCGCCTGAGTGGCGGTGGTGCTCTTGTGAAACAATTAGTGTTGTTGGCCCCGGGTGATTCAGTAGCCTGTGACTGTGGAAACCAAGTCCGTGTGGTGCGTTTCCCCCTTGCCTGTGATAAGACTGATTAAATAATTTGGTCATGCCGTATAACTTAATGTTTAAAGAAATTGTGAACTAAAGGCAGCTGAAAGCATATTAAAGAAAGATTGTCATTTGCACCTGCTGAATTGCTTTAGAATAATCTGAGTGGAAAGTGGAAAAGTAAGAATACAGAAGATAAAGGTGCAATTGATTTTTTTATATATGTTTACCTCTGTCACATTCATGACAAAACATGTCCATTATGCAGCTGATATCAAGTGTAAGTGTTTAGGATGGGAATGTTTTGTGTTGTGATGAAATTATTGTTGTTTTTATTGTAATTTTGGAGTATGTTTCCTAGAACTATTTATAATTGTGTGATGAGTTGTGTTGAGTGAGTATGTATGTAGAAGCACATTTTTCATATTCATTTGCAGTTAACTAGAATTAAGGCACTTGAGCTTATATTTAGAAAATTTTAGTGTAAGGTAACGTGACATATTTATGTTGGTTAAAGCGCCAATACCACTAAGCCAAAATGGGCATTAATACAGTCTCCAACACCAAATATAACTTCCTCTTATGACAAAGTTTTATCAATGTACAAGTGCCATTTTACTGTGTGATTTGGATATCATGCAAATTTGGAGGTCCTGTAATTGTTGGAGGACCTAAATATATGAACAAAGGGTATGCCATCTCGAGTCACTTCCATGTTATCATTGTGCTGTTTGTCAAAGTGTTTGGTGGATGACGTCTACTTAACTATGTTCTTAAGGTAATGTAGGAAATTATAGCATAACAGAAAACACATTGTGTAATTTTGCGTTGGGTGTAATTTACGTAAGAAGTTTGCTTGTGAAATGTGAAGGGCCTAGTATCCAATTTCCCCTCCCACCATTCATTTGTTTTTTATCTACTGAAACCCCATTTTAAAGAACTAATTGGGCTGTAACATTGACTCTACTGCTAAGTGGAATCTTGGATTTCTTCAGATTATTGAGCTTTTGTCTGTCTTCATCTTGCTTCTGTTAAAAACTTAACTACGGGAGGTTGAACATGTGGAAATAATGTATGGTTTTCTTCTCTTATGGTTGCATACCAACCATTTCTGTTTCTTCATTTTTGTAGTTGTACTAATTAAAAAGCCATCAAGGCCCCAAGCATGGCAAAAATGAAATACCTACTTTCTGCAGTTACAAGAAAGTAAATACCCTATACAAATATTGTTACTGAATTTTGGTCAGTAATCTGGTTTCCTTATTTTGCATGATACCTTATGTAGTATGTTCTAGTATGTATTTGTTCCAGGCAGTGTTAACTAATGCTGATTTTCTGAAGTGAAATACACCCATTCCGCATTTTACCATCGCATTTAATTTTGCCTGTCTGCATTTGTGTGTTAGTGATATTTCTGTTTGTGTGTGTGTGTGGGGGGGGGGGGGGTATATTAGAGAGAGAGAGAGAGAGAGAGAGAGAGAGAGAGAGAGAGAGAGAGAGAGAACATTTCTTAATCATTGACTTTACTTTTAACTTTCTGAAAGTAGTGCCAAATATCAGATGAGGCTGCTATTTATTGCCTTAAATGTGAAGAGGGTAGTTTTTTTTTTTTTTACTCTTAGAGGTGTTAGATCAGTTTTTTTCAGTGTTATTTGATTTTTGTTTCTTCTGCACCGGTGTAATTCCGTTGTTTCTATTTTCCTTTTGTGAGCAAGTAGTAATTTTGATTTTAACAATACGTGGGTAGTTAATGTCTTCCTTTTCGTAACATACAACATTTACTGTTGGTAGTTTTTTTTGTCTCTTCAAAATTAAAAATCATATTGAGTCAGCATCAAGAGAAATTTATTGAATATATTTTATAATTTTATACAATTCACAGCACAGTTATATCAAATTTTGGTGACTCGAAATTACATTAGTATATAACATAATATTTTGCAAAATGGTTTCTGTGTTTTTCCGTGCTTCTTTATAGAAAAGGTGAAGTTTGTTGAAAGATAGACTTACCAGAAAATATGTTAATATTGAAAGAGATATTCTCTATTATTAATGAGATATTGATTGCAATTATTGTTTGCATATTATTAGAAATGTGCTGGAGTAGAATAATATATAAATCGGAAGCGAAGACAGTGATAAAATCTCTAACTTTATCCAAAAGCATTGCAGTCTCGAATTCTCTAAACTCTTAAGCTTTTAGACATAGACTGATTACTGTAGCACCAAAGGCAAATACAAGTTTGGAAAGGGTGTAAATGGGAGGATGATTATCTCAGAACCCAGTGTTGAATAATGCAAACGAGGAGAATATTAGGAAGTTGGGCGTTGTGAGTGTCAACATTTCTTTAATCATTATTTTGTGAAACTGTTTGAAAAACTTATATGTATATTGATATTTTGGATTTTCTTTTATTCAGTTTGTATATAAAGTGGAGGAAGAGACAGTTGTACATTTGAAATTTTTTGATTGTTCATCCTTCCAGATGTAGATGTGTGACGTTGTGACAGTATAATTTCAAGATAACATGTGATGTATATATTCATTAATTATTCATACCAAAAAACCAAAGATGGTAATAATCCATTGCTCTCTTTGTTCATCTTTCTGTCTTTTCCTGTAATCTTCTGTGGAAATGAAATCTAGTGGTTTAATAATTTTTATATTGGTGGTAACTGTGAGAGACACATCCTTGTTTGTTAATTAGTTTTTACTTTATGTAAATTCTTTGATCATGCATTTATGTTGTTAGTCCCAATTAAGTACTTTTTGTACTTTCCGGCTATTCTCCATTCTTCATTTTCAAGTGTATGACTTTTTCTCAGAAGCTATGCTTCTTACTTCCAGAAGATTTTTCAAATTGCATTAAGGATGGCAGTATGTCACTTGTTTTCATGGATCCTTAAAGATGCCAATGTCAAGAATGGTATTGTTTGTATTTGCACAAACCTGTAGACTTATATTGATTTATGACCGGTTTGTATGTTTTTGTATGTATAATGTTTGGATTTTCTTTCTTGCAAGGGAATGCTAGGTAGTGCTTTTCAAATTTTGTCGCTGCTGTAGACCAAATTTGGAAAAGCCTCAGAGTACAAAGAGTTAATTGTAAATAGGGATGAATTCCAAATTTTAATCTGTACTTTGCATCATGAATTGAATCTGTTATTAAATGTCTGTAGATCTTTTATGTTTGTTAATTAAGTGTGTGAAAACAGAATCTGTTACTTCTTAGCTTTTTTCTGTGCATGGTAAAACCTGTATTTTACATTTTAGTGTGTGTTATGTCACTAATAAAAAATTGAACCCCGAGTCGTTTGGTTTATACAAAAATCTCCAGAACACTGTGGATGGAGATGACAGCCAGTACTCTTTTTTAGATAAGCAGTTGAGGCATGTGTTGGTCTTATGAAGACAGAAATCTGCAATTTTATTTTCATGTGATATTTACTTTCAAAGACTGAAGAGACTTTAAAAAATGGTAGTAAAATTTTATCAAATACATTATTTTCAGAATGGTTATATTTTGAATGCATAGAAGAAGTTGGAGAAAAGGTGTTTTTAATGTGCAATATTGAAAATATTTATTTTTGAATCTCTTGCAAATAATATATTTAATATTTTTTGCAATGGACTAGTTATATTTCCTACTCTGTTGTTGGCATATCATTCATTCAGAATTTAAAAGACAGTTAAAGGAGAAAAAATTGTGAATTCATAACACCTGTTGTTCCGTACTGCAAATATAGTGAGACAAAATCTGTGCTATTTGTATGTAGTAAAACAAATACAATTATTTGTGATATTATGAACATCAAAAAGAAGGTGAAAAATATTTGGCAGTCAAACTGCCAACATACTGCAGATTCATAATGATATAATGTAAAATCCAGGTTTTACTTTAATATTTATTATTGATAATCATAATTACTTTAATGATTAAAGTGGTTGATGCAGTTGGTACGAAAATAGAATGTGTGTGCTGCTTCTTTGAAATGTAAGGCATGTCTGAAAAAATTTATTTGTGGTGGGCAGGAATGTGTTAAGTTTACAGCCATCATCTTATTCTGACCTTTAAAAAAATTATTTGTAGTTAACAATGCCACAAAAATCTGTAACAATGATATCTTTTTACAAGAGGAATTTACCTATCAAGACCATAAGTTCTCTGCGATGAATCTTACCTGCTCCTATAATGAAAGAATTTGGATCACTGATACAAGATTATTATTACTGAAAAGGAACCTCTCAATTTATAAATTATCCCAGTAAAAGACTGTTCTGCACGTCCTTGTTTGCAGTTTTATTGGCTGTGCTAGATAAATGTATGGTATGATGCTCATACACTGGATGCATGTTCAGTTATTAATAATTTTCTGTAGTGGTTGTTATATTTGATTGTAAATGGAATGCAATGCATTTATTTCACATATAAATATGTAAGAACAGCACACCTTTGCTACCTTCCCTGCCGTGTGTGTGTGTGTTTGTGTGTGTGTGTGTGTGTGTGTGTGTGTGTGGGGCGCGTGCACGCGCGCTTATGTGCTCCATATGCATGTTGTTAAATGTGGTAAAGAATTGTTATTCTTGTTAAGACTGGAGAATCATCCCAGATAGTGGATGGAAGATAAATACTGTAAAATATATATTTTTAAAATTTGACTGGTGATACATAGGAGGCTACTGTTTTAGTACTAAATTTATTTATAAACCTTAAATGAATTGAATGAAGACTAAGCAGAATAAAGGTTGTATTTTATAGTAAAGTTTCTATTTAAATACAAGTTTCTTGTTATTAACCCTTTCATTCCCAGTGATGTTCCTGGTCAACAACGTATTAAAAGTTGATTTATACCATATTTTGTGCATCAGTCATGAAAGTTGCATTTTTGTTTAACAACATGTTTCTAGTGTGACATTTTGGTATGCTTGGTATGCTGTGCCACTTCTGAGGCATTAATCTGTCCATCTTGGAGGTTGTGTTGCGTTGCCGTCTGTAAATGGCAGAGAGTGTGAGCGTGAGTGTGGTTGCTTTTATTTTATTCCAGCAGTGAATTGTGTTGCCTGTGGTGAAGATTATGCTAGCATTATTGAGGTGGCACTGTTAACTATCAACAAAATAACGTCCAAGTTATAAAATACCTCAATACAAACATATGTGTTGTGTATAAAAAATCAATAGTTCATCCAAAAATTTTAAAACACATAATTTGATGTTTACTGCACTGTATTAATACAGAAAACACTGAATTTTAATTTTTAGAATGCTGATTTTATAATGTGGAACAGAAAGGGTTAAGAAATCCCAATTAATACTTGGCAGATGAGTGTCAGCCTATGACACAGTTTTTCATTCTCTTCCTTTTATATAACTAGTAGAATTTAAGTTTTTTGGCTGAATTTAAAATTAAAAAAGAAAAGAGTAAAACCTGAAACCACTTTCTCTCTCTCTCTCTCTCTCTCTCTCTCTCTCTCTCTCTCTCTCTCTCTCTCTCTCTCCCCCCACAACCACCACCACAAAAAATGATTCATACAATATTACTCCACAATAAGGAGTCATCTTTAAGCTATTGCAACGTTATTCCTTTATGCCAAGTTATTCCACCTACCTACATTCCAATAAGTTATTTTTATTCTTTCTTGAAATCTAGAAAGAAAACTTCCCTGTTGTGGAGTAGCCGAGTGCTCGTTAAGTCACCTTGCTGCGGAGTGCGCAGTTGGTTGACGTCGGAGGTTTGAGTCCTCTCTGGGCATGGTTGTGTGTATTGTCCTTAGGTTAGTTTCTGTGCTTCATAATTGTAGGGACTGATGACCACAGCAGTTTGGTCCAATAGGTTTACAAACATTTGAAAGTAAAACTTCCTCAAGATCTGTATAATCCATTGTTTGTCCAAGCCTCTATCCCCATGCATTAATTTTTATTGGAGTCATAATTATTCCTCTCCAACCTCAGTCTTCTTTTTTTGTATGCCAATGCCACCATTTGTATCATACCTCATCATCCAATTCATCGTATCCTGCTGGCCGTCCATAATGCAACACCAAGATGGACTGGAGAGCCAAATTTACGTGAAAATAACACATTTTACAAAGATCAATTATTGAAAATACAGCACCATGTGAAGTGAAGATGATGATGAAATCAAGTATTCATACTGCTGGTACATGTCTTGGCACTGAATGAGAGGCCGTGGATATGTCAGAGTATAGCAGGCCTTGCTGCTACCGTGTATTGCCAATGGTGATGTGGTGTAGCAGCAAGTGGCATATCCTGCACCAATCATTCCACAATGATCGACCAGATGTTTTCGATAGGTGAGAGATAAGGATAACAGGGAGGCCAAGGCATCCTGTGAGTGACAAAGAAGTCTTGACATTGTGTGCCACGTGCGGTTGTGCATTGTCCTGCAGCAATATGGCCACTGGCAAGCTCCAAAGCTAAGGGACAACAAAAGTCTATCGACACTTTAGATATGGAACACTGGTAATGATTACTAGAGAGGCTATGTTAGCAGAATTAAATAACACTACCAATGGCAGCATGGTGATAATAAGGCAACAGACACTCAACAGAGTGTCTCCTAACTTTAATCCAATCACAATGGTGGTGCAGGCAAAATTGAGATTTATTGATAAAAACAATGTCGTTATATTTGGTTGACCATGGCCATCATTCATCGGACTATTATCGGCACAAACATCTGTTGCATTGAGTATATAGGAAGTGCAGCAGTGTGTGCCACTCTGCTGCAAAGTCTCGAATGCTATGCACTGGCACTGTGTGTGGGGGGCACAGCAGTCCATCACTGCCATGTGCATAATATACCTATAATTACATAAAGTAGTGCAACATGGTGTGTGCAATCAATCCCATCGGGCAATCGTTCCTTCCTGTATCCAGGAATTACAGATTATCAACAGTGTTGTTTGGCTGCAAATACTTATGACAATTATCAATTCTGATATGCAGTTCAGCTATTATTCCTTGGTCAAACACTGGAATCGTCTTGAAAGATCCTCATTGTCTTTTATGCTCAAAAGAACATTTCTTGTGACTGCAGATGGCACTACTGTCCGCTGTGATGTACACATGCACTGAAATGAAACTCTTGTCACAATGATTCAGATGTTTACTTTATGGTGTTGCATTTTGTGTGGCTTGCAGTGTATTAGTCATAGGAAACATTAATACAAAAGACTGCAGGGAAAATGGTCAGTACGTCATTATCAGGGTTATGATTCTTAGGTGCAAACTTCTGATTAAAAAAGGAAGGGAAAAGGTCCTCAAATAAGGTAGAAAATAGTACAAAAGTACTGGTTTAATAACTCGTGCTAAAATTTCTCTCTCTCTCTTTTTAAATTATATTTGACTAAATTACAAACAAGTACATAAAATTATATCTCATCAAAAGAAGGTGAGAAACTTAAACCTCTCGCCCTTCAAGAAAGGAAGCATCTCTACATTTTTAGAAGTAAGTCTGTTTCTGTTAGGAAATAGAATGTTTCTTTACATTATAAAGCTTCTTTTGACATCCACAGAAAATGGTGAGACAAACCTTGTATTCCCTCTGAATGGCAACTCTATAGATGTGTTGAATTCCTTCAATGTTTCAATTCTTCTGAAGACGACTCGAGTACCCTTCAAGGGATTCAGCATATGTTTGCTGGGTACAGGCTTGGAAAACCCTGGGTATCTGAGCAGGGGATTTTGATGTGCCAACAGTCCTGTTCACTGTAAACTATGTGCGGGCCTCGGCGACCACCCTAAGGGATGATTTGGAATGTTGTATGCTAAAGAGACCAGGGACACTCAAGACCTCCATAAAAACGAAAAATCTGAATGTCAACACCAAGGAGTGTCATGAGGTGTTGAGCTGGACAATCGCTACCTCTAGAAACCAGCCACATCTCAGTTGTATAAGGCTTCTTCACCCATGCACAGCTCTATCTGGATGGACCATTTTCCATAGCTTGTAGTGGGAACACCATGAAGAGTCAGTAGTCAGATACTGGTGGCCGAACAGCCACCATAAGTGTGGTAGATAGACTTTAATGTGGAACAATATAACCCACAATCATTCCCTTCCCCTGACCACACCATGACAGGAATGTAGGGCTCATAATCAAAGAGGGACATATAGACCATCATTTTTGGTATGCTGCTGGATAGTTGGTGAACCTAGATGACACATTTGGAGGTGGAAGGAATGTCAAAAGATGAGACATTGGTCAGTACTGATGACATCATCCCCAGCTCTACAGTATTAGGTGCTTTAAGTGGTGGAGGTTTGTATACATCCTGATGTGATATCATATAACGGATAGTCCAGGTTGGAATGAATGATATTGTTGCATCGAAATGGAAGCAGGCTTGACTTCGAAGGCAGGGTTGTCAACTGAACACAGCACCTATACTGAAAGCAGGTTTATTGCGAACTTAACATACATGCAGCACTAACTGCCTCTCGGGCAGAGTGACACAGAAATTAGAAGAATAGTTAACCTAAGTAACATGTAGCATATTCTGGAAATGATAATTACAAAGAAACAAATTTTTGACGGTGGAGGGAATTGAACCAATAAGTGATGTTATCCATTGCGTCATGACGTCAGTTGGTTAACTTGGAGTCTGGCAACATTGCTCCCACTCCTTAAAGAACAACGACCCACTATTAGGTTCCCTTTGGAGCCTGCTGCAATGTCCTGGCTCTTGATCTTGTCATGGGTCCTCTGTATAGCAGTTACGGAGAATCCTTCCCTTCTGCACAATTACTGATGACAAACGGTCCTGTACTGGCTTCATCAGTATCATTACCATCCTTAGTGTCCTTGAACAAGAAGCCATTTTCGCCTGACAAGCGGCGTATGACATGATACAGACCAAAGTATCGCCTCAATAATTTTTCTGATAGTCCACATTTCCATAAGGGGTAAAAATCCATACCAGACCACGTGGGTCGGTGCTTGTCGTTATACCGCTGACGCTCCTCCTCCCGGGCGTCCAGTGTCGGTATGCGAGCCAGCCGTCTTGCTTCGTCGACCATGGTGATGAGCTCTTTCACATAGTCATCCTGAGTGTTGTATGCAGGGTGGCCACCGAACCTTGAAACCGGGAAAACCGGGAAAAAGCCTTGAATTTGAAAAAACCGGGAAAAACCTTGAATTTCAGCCAGAAACCGGGATTTTTAATCCACGAGATCTCGCGGCTTTAAGAGTTAAACGATCGTTCGCGTGTATAGTCTATTGCTCAGATTACACGACCAGTTCGCAATGTACATAATAAGTGTAAATAAGCAATCCATGTAGTTTTAGTAAGAAAAAAACCTCAAAGTTTAATATTTAAAATGAATAAGATGCCAGTCATTTTAAAATTACGGCGAGCAAAATGCTCAGATCGCTAGTGCCCGCGGGTTAAATAATATTCATCGCTTCATTTTTATGTACAAAAAATTTTCAAATATATTTTTGGGCAGTTTAAAAAGTTATATAATTATAGGTTACGTATTCCGTTATCCTTTTCTGTATTTATCTCGAAGTGTTGTTCAACCACGCGAGTCAGTTCCTCGCAATGTACGTCAAAGAGACGCGATGTTATCGTAAGGCGCGAGTACGAAATCGCAGCTAAAATGAAAGTCGATATTTAATTGCACTAAATTTTAGCAATTTTCGTAATTGACCCCCCCCCCCCCTCAGTGATACTCATCATCACAGATCTCGTTTGTCTGAATCTGTATTGAAAAATCTCTTCACTAAAGCATTTTGTTGAGTTTAAACTCCGTTAAAGTTGTTATTGTGATGCTTCGTTAGCATTGGCGCCGACTACGGGTATGCTCGACCGCTCAAGCATACCCCAAAATTTGAGTGGGTATGCTAGGCATACCCCACTGAATATTTTGGTATCATTTTTTTCTTTACGTTATATTTTTTGACTGTAATTAAAATCGACTCTCTCATCCTATTGATGGCCGGCTGGCTTGTGTAAGACACCACTCTAAAAAGATTATTTTAAACAGGTAATTGAATTCGTAGGCTTTAAAATCCACGTTCACATGCGAGTGAAGTGACTGTTTTGTAAATAATCCGAATGTTAATGGAATTCCGCTTGTTAAGTCAATATTGTCAACTGAAGGCGGCAACCTTTAAAAGTATTAAATAACTAGAAATGAAGTGGTTTTGATACGATACATTGAAAATGTTTACACTGCGAATTTAATCCCCGATATCTTTTGAGATAACATTTTGACAACCCCATACGTTACCAGTGAGCCGACGTACTTGCTGCGAAGATTACACTATCCCTTCTAGCTAGCTAAAATATTCTGTCAACAGTCCTCATAACTTGCGAAGGTCTTTGTGTTTTAATTGGCAGCTCTACAAAATTCTCGAAACGCAACAGCTAGTGACAGATTTTTTTTCTGAATTTGAATTTTCAGGCTTCAACAATTTGTCAAAAATTTAACGTTGTAGTCGGACCTTGGTTTCTGCTTTTTTTTTTTTTTACCTGTGTCACCTGTGCATGGAATTACATCTTAACCCTTTCCCTCCCCTCATCTTTATCTGTCCGTCTAGCCACAACCATTGTTTCAAAAATTGTAAATAATACTGCAGGGCTTCCAGTAATTCATTGTGACTAGATTGTCTACCATTACCTCTAGGAAACAAAAAGCATTAGGTTACAATTCATTGTCAAAATATATATCGTTGATTGATGTCTAAGTTGGAGTAAATGAAACAATACTTTCAAATAATTGAATCAAGGTAAAGGAAACAAAATAATTTAAAAAAACTTTATTACTAAATAATTGCTCAATGTCGATATTAGTAGTAAATAGTGTGAAAATATTATTAGTTACGATAAAGGAAACATATCCTGCACACTGATGCCATCTGTAGTCATCCCAAATTTGCTTCCAAAAACTAAAAATAATCAAAAATTCTATTAAATATACATTAATCCAATCATTATTTATAGATATATGCGAAGAAGTATTTTTGTTCATAAATCAATAAAATTTGGGATGAAAAGGGTTAATGTATTCCGTGTGAAGATCGTTAAAATGGATAAATATATAGTGAAATACAAAAGGAATTCGACTTATCGTGATGGTGACGGTGATATGGAATCGATAGCGTGTGTTTTATATAAGTTTTTGTGGTGTCGCACAAGTACAAACTGCGCGCCACCTACATTCGCCGCGCGCCGCCATGCACGCACGGCGTTCTTACGACGACAGCCACGAGCGCCCTTTGCCACAACTCCGCTCGTGGCCACCACTGAACGACATCGTTCACTTGGGACTGAGATAGCAACCAGCGAACACTTCGGAATATGATAGGCACCAGTGAAGACTTTGCTATCAGTTAGGCACTAAGCAGGACTCTAGCTCAACTATGTATCAGCTATGTAAAAGTTAAGTATTGTATAAATTCTGTGCAATATATATATCGTTCTAATTTACTCTAGTGTTTCTAGTTTCTGGCTGCTCCCCTCCGTACCTGCACCAGCGTGCTATCTTTATTCCTGTGTCGGTCTCATTCCACTGGGCCACCGACACCTACGACGGAAACGAGACACAAAAGCGGCGACGAGGCTGGGACACAAAATTTTTGGATTTGATTTGTATTTATTTATTTATTCTTTAGAAATACCTGGGTACGCCACTGAGCATACCCCAAGATTTTCAAAAGTCGGCGCCTATGTTCTTTAGTAATAATTATAGACGATTCCTGTGACTGACGTAACATTGGTCATATATAAATAGTAAACACAGTCATCATGTACCGGTGCGTATTATTGATGGCTGAACTATTTTCCATACGGGCCCGGCTAGCCCCAATGAGGAGTCGCGGTAACAATTACGAGAATAATTAATTTACTTAGCGGACAAGGGTACATCGAGAACCTGTCAACCATAGAGCAGGAACAGCATTAATTATTTATTTTATGGTCAACACAAAAGATTATTCCCATCGTTATATGTTAATGGGTTTTCAAAAAGCGTACGTACACACAACGCCACCTAGTGAGCGCTAGCCGGGCACGTATGAAATACAGTTCTAACATTGTAGATTGCGACTTTTTGACATGCTAATTGTCCTGCAAAAAGATGTAAGTTTAACGCTGTAATACGGTACGCGACTTTTCCGAAAAGGAAATTTCTTCTAGTTGTAATTTATTGCTTTGACAGCTGTCTTGTAACAATACATTAAAATATCGTTAAATATATTTCGGGACTAACGCCATCTACATCTTTCTGAGATGGAACAGAGTGAAACAATCGTTGCAGAGAACAGTAGAGTGAATACAAGTGTGAATCGACCTTACCTGTGCCCGCACAGATGAAATAATTCAACGTGTTTTAGAGTGAAGGGTTTGTCCGACATGTCAAAACAGAGTATAACTTGATATCAGAGCTCATACGAGAAGTGTATCCCAAATCACAAACGAATGCATTATGCTCTTGGTGAAACGCAAATAAATATTTCTACAATGGGGAAGAGTGCTTTGAACAGCCACCCAAGAAGCAAGAAACATAAACTTTCCATAAGCAAACGGAGTTGCTTTTCACAATATATATTTCACTGTCTGTTTAGTACTACAAGAATTTAAAAAATGAAACACATTCATTAGAACAAAATACTGTTTTCATTCAAATCTGCTGTTGAGTGTTATTTTACCAAATGACACTTGAATGCAAATACTACACAGCTGTTGCTCCAGATATGTTTTTGCATTCCTCATTCCATCTCCTCGCAGTTCAAGAACTCGCCCCCAAAATTGTGCATTATTACGCATGCTGGGTCATTAACATTCATTAATCTTTTAGCTAGAGTTTTCCAGGGCAAAACTTATTTGAGTGTAAGGGCTCTGGAAACTGAAAACCATCGTTGGGAACAATGTAAATGAAAACTTGAAAGAGGTGAAAAGGTTGGGCAATACTGGATATTCCGATACCACCCGTCTGCTTTGATCCATAACGTCAGGCACAACGTCATGGTGATAACCGACATTCATATTTCAATGCAAATGTAATGTGGCGATAACATGAAATAAACGACACAAATATTAACGCAAGCGAAAAAAAGAAAGAAAACAAAATAAGTAAATGGGATTTTGGGCGGGGAGATTCTAAATAGAACAACAATAGAAATAGCAATAATGAAGTAAGAAATGAAAAAAAAAACACAAAATATCCCGAAAACGGCTCGTTTATTGAAGTTCTTGAATACGAGGGGAGCTTTTTATCGTAATAATGATATACAATTACGAAACTGCTGAAATACAGCGCGAGAGATTAGCGAAGTGTAAAAGTGAAGCTACGTTTTGCAATGTTCTTTTGTTAAAAATGAAGTCTGGAGTCTGCTTAGAGGAAAAAGCAATGCTTACAGTGATGTTACAAACGCGCAATCGCGCGTGCGTTTAAGTGCGATGTTGATCTTCATGTTTCAGTTAATTAAAAAAAATTGTGATATCGGACAGTCAAAGTGAGCCAAAGGTTGTTCATATCCTGAAGGTAAGGTAAATCATAATATATGTATTGAGTTCTCGATCACTATTTCATGAGATGTAACTATATTTTAATGCATCAGGAAGTCTAGTATAAATGAACAGGCTATGTTGCAGAAACGAATGCAATTCACATTAAAACGTACAGTATCCTCCAACTACTTGAACTCAGTCCATTATACAAGGTGTCAATTTTAAGTTGACAAGCCGGAATAACTCGGAAAAACAGTAGATATTCAAAAATGGTTTCCACCGTTTGTGTGTGTGTGTGGGGGGGGGGGGGGGGGGAGAGTGTCAAGTGTAAAATTTTAAATGGGAACCCCGATCTTTTACTGCAAATTCGGATTCTAAGGGCCACATCATAAATGGTCTGGTTGATTATTATTATTATTATTATTATTATTTTTTTTTTTTTTTTTTTTGTGACAGATGGTGCTGTAATAGTAAGAAATATTTGCCATACTGGTGAAGAGATGTACTAACCAGGCTATAAAATAAATGGAAAACCATATTCATGCTTCAGAACACTACCAAATGATCCCCAAAGTGATACTTTCCTCTCCCTGCAGTGGACAGGGCAGTCTTCCAAAGTGATACCTTAGTCCAGATTGCCCTTGTCTGAACACCAGTTATGAATTGCCGACAAAACATTTAATTGAACTAGCCGGGAAAAAATGTACATCTCGTATCATTTGGTAGGGTTATGAAGCATCATCAATATGATTAACCTTTTTCTTTCCTGGGTGGTACATTTCTTCAGCAGTATGGCAAATAATTCTTACCATTACAGTGCAATATGTTGCCAATTGAAAGAAAAAAAATCAGCCAAACTATACATGAATTGGTCTGTAGAATCTGTATCTGCAATAAAAAATGGGAGTTTCCATTTGCAATTTTACACCAGCCACCCACACCACTCCCAAACAGTGGAGGCAGTTCAAGTTTAGCATCATTTCCTAAGCCTCTGCCGTCCTTTCATAATGGTGAAAACCGTTGTTGAATATATACTTTTTTTCTTAAAAACTTAAAATGTACACCCTGTACTATATATTGTGTCAGTGTCGAATCTGGGGTGGGGGAGGGGGGGGGGTCTACGGGGCTGTACATCCCCCAAAACCATGAGGAAAACCTCATAATATGAGCTGGTTTTTGTAGATCAGTTTGAGGTACAATGCCACAATTTTTATGACTTTTGACCACCCCCCCCCCACTCCATCCCAACACAAATCCTGGATTCACCACTGCTTGGTGTATATTACAACGTGACATGGTTAAACTTGAATGACATGTGTTTTAAAAATGTTACCTGTTTCTTTACGGTATAGTTGTTTGCTAGCCTCTTTGATCAAAATTAAGTTTCCTGAAAACCTGGAAAATAATTATTTTTAACCTGGAAAACCGGGAAAAAACCTTGAATTTGAAAATGAAGAACTGGTGGCCACCCTGTGTATGGCTGGAAGGGGTACAGCGTACCGAATGTTGTCTCAGCTTCACGGCCATGGAGCAGGAAAAACGGCGTGAAGCTTTTGGTGTCTTGTCTTATGGTATTGTAAGCAAATGTCACGACTGGCAGTATTGTATCCCAATCCTTCTGCTCATCATTGACTTACATCGACAGCATATATGCTAATGTCTTGTTAAAACATCCTGTAAGACCATTTGTCTGGGGATGGTATGCAGTCGTACTTCTGTGGACAATGTCGCAACGTGACATTATCTCTGATATTAGTTTTGACTGGAATACTTTTCGACGATCAGATATCATCACTTGTGTTGCTCCAAGCTTCAAAATAATGTCTTCTACAAGGAATTTTGCGATCTCTGGAGTTTCTGCAGTCAGCACAGGTTTGCTGACAGCGTAGTGGGTGAGGTAGTCAGTGCTGACTATTATCCATCGGTTTCCGGTTGTCGACTTCGGGAACCTCCCTAAAAGATCGATCGCAACTCAGTGGAATGGAGCTTATGCTGGTGGAATGGGAACGAGATGCCCTGGAGGTAATTGCGGCACATGCTTCTGTCGCTGGCACTCTTTACAGTGACTCACATAGTGCTTGACTGATCGGTAGAGACCTTTCCAGTAATACCTGCGTCCGATTCTGTCTGGGGTCTTCACGAATCCCAAATGACCAGATATTGGAGTATCGTGAAAATACTTAAGAATAGCTGGCTGTAGGTGAGCTGGAACGACCAGTAGCCGTTTGGGGCCCAGTGGATCGTAGTTGCTCGTATGCAATGTTCCGTTTATAAGTTGGAACTGGCCATTGGTCGGTTCAACTTTCTCCAATGCCTCTATTGTTTTTAATAGTGCTGGATCTTCCCGCTGTTCAGCTGTAACGTCATCTAATTCAGTGAGGGCTGAAATTTCGTTCATGCTGTTGTGTTCCACTAATGGATTCCTCGAAAGGCAGTTGGCGTCCTTGTGTTTGCGCCTGTTCTTGAATACCACTGTGACATCGTACTCTTGGAGTCTTAGTGCCCATCTTGCTAGTTGACCTGATGGATCCTTCAAGCTAGGCAGCCAACACAAACAATGGTGGTCCGTCACTACAGTGGATGGGTTGCCGAATAAATATGGCCAGAACTTGTTGATAGCCCAGATAATTGCGAGACATTCTTTCTCAGTTGCAGAGTAGTTTATCTCGGACTTTTGAGAGTACTCTTGATGTGTAGGCTATCATATTTTCAGCACCTTCCTGAACTTGTACAAGAACTGCACCAATCCCATAAGCACTGGCGTCTGTGTGAAGTTCAGTTTCCGCATCCTCATCGTACAAGGCTAGAACTGGTGCCTCCTTAAGTGCCCGGAAAGAGCTTTCTCTTGTCTCGTTCTAGTAAAACTTGGCGTCTCCCTGCAGAAGTTCTTGCAATGGACGTGCCTTGTTAGAAAATCCTTTTATGAAACGTCGGTAGTATGAGCACATCCTGAGGAAACTTCTCACATCACGAATGTGCCGAGGAGTTGGAAATTCTGTGACTGCCTTTACTTTATCTGGATCTGGACGTACACCATCTCTTTTGACTAGGTGCCCCAGGATTTTTATCTCTTTTTCCCACGAAGAGACACTTCTTTGGATTGAGGTGGAGCCTGCAGTCTGAACACACTTCAACATAGTTGACAGGCGACTCAGGTGTTCTTCAAATGTTTTCGAGATCATGTCATCTAAATAGGACACGTCATCCACTTAAAGTGTCGAAGCAAGTTGTCCATCATGTGTTCGAATGTGGTCGGAGCATTACATATTCCACATGGCATTACTTTGAATTCATACAGACCGGGAGGTGTAATAAAAGCTGTCTTCTCCCTTTCAGCTTTGTCAACCTCAATTTGCCAGTAACTTGTCTGCATGTCCATATTTGAGAAGTATGTAGCTCCATTCAAGCAGGCTAAGGTGTCGTCAAAGCGCGGCAATAGGTAGACATCTTTCTTCGTGATTTTGTTCAGCCGCCGATCGTCGACACAGAATCGCCATGTGCCATCCTACTTCTTTACGAGGACCACCAGAGACCACCAAGGACTCTCCAAAGGTTGAATAAAGTCATTGTGCAGCGTCTTTTCCACTTCCTCCTGGATTATCCGTCTTCAGCTGGCGACACACTATACGAACGCTGGCTAATTGGTAGATGATCCCCAGTATTGATACGGTGCTTTCTCGTGGACAGTTTCGTCTCACTTCTCTCCTGCTGGGGTGTGAATGCACCCGAAAATTTGCGCAGTATAGCTAACACCCGCTGGCGTTGTTCCTTGGTCAGTCCGGGCCCTATTGGCAGTTCCACGGTTGTTTCTTTCAGCGTGTTGTCTGTTCTAACAGCAGAGCATGGGTCATCGTTGATGACGTTCAGTTTATCATTATGGATTGGTTCAGCTGTCCCGATACACATTCCCTTGGGGATAAGTTGTGACTGCTCGTGACAATTAGTGATCCAAATCTCCCCTTGACCACCAGTAATGCTAATGATATCCGCTAGTATGTAAATTTCTTTTGTAAGCCTAATAAACTTTTTACTATCGACAAGCACTTCACAGTTTTACCAGCGATCTGTGTTTGTGACTGGAACTCTTCACATTGTCAAGGGCGGGATCGTCACATTGTCAACGGCGGGATCGTCACATTGTCAACGGCAAATAATTTCCCAGAAATATCTGTATTACGTGTACCCATCGGAACGACTTCCTCAATTTGCAGCTCAGATCTTCCACAGTCAATGATAGCTTGGGATGCCTGAAGAAAATCCCATCTGAGGATGAGATTATGACTACATTCTGTTAAAATGACAAATTCAAACGGTTGGATCCTGTTGTTGATGGTTATTCTTGCGACACAAGTTTCTGCTGGCTGGACGTACTTTCCGTATCACAGAACATTGTTTTCTTTAGTTTGCGGCGGTAATTATCCGTCAATACAGAGAAAGGCTCCTGAATCAACAAGTGCCCGAACAGGTTGGCCTTCGATTATGACGTCGATGAGATTTGGCAACAACTTAGCGACTGTCGTCCATGGAGGATTTTCATCTGCGGCTGCCTCACCTCCGTAGATAGTCGCCTCGCTTACTTTTCCTCGGCGCGGCGGCTAGGGGAGCGGCTGGTACATCTGTACGGCGACGGTGGACGGCAGCGGCGCGTCGGGGAGCGACCTCGTCAGGGTACAGCGATGGGCTTCTTCCCTTAGGTCGCTTGAACTCATCAGCGGGTGACTGCCTGGGATAGAACTGCTCTGATGGCTGACGTCTTGCGGCAAAATAATCGTCGAAAAATCGCCTTCTCTCTCTGCAGTAGCGCACGACATGTCATTCTTCCCGAGCGCCATCCATGTGTATTCTTTAATAGGAAATTCTTACAGCCATAAGGCTCAGTGTGATATCAATGTGTGAAGCGAACAAGATTCCTACAGACCAAATGAGTGAACTTAAAAAACGGATGAAAGTTTGGTCTTCAGAATATTATAAAGGTCCAATCGGAGGATTGCCACATAACTTGGACTTGTTGTATCAGGTGATGCTGGTGACGATGTTCACGTAACATTCTCATATACATAGACTAGATTTTGGACGTCAATGCACTATATGCATACGCCAAGTCGTCGTATTGTAAGGACAGCAATGGCAACTTGTACAGCTACTACAACACAGGTAAGAGTTTCTGACTCCATAAGTGTCGACACAAACTGTTGGCGACTGGTTACAATCAGTGGGACTATGGACACTCAGAGCTGTAGCCCATCGACTCACGCTAAGCAGCAATGGACACAGCTCCATGGGTGCTGTGAGACAGTCGTATGGAAGGTGGAATGTCAGACTATGATCATCAGCAATGAAAACAGATTCCGCCTGCCTGCACCTCGAATATAGAAAATTTCCTTCAGGCGGATAAGCTTCTATGAATCGGGACGGGTTTAAGAAACACCGTTCTAGTGAAACTCAACTTGCCCTTTTCTCACATGACATCTTGCAAGCCATGTATGAAGAGAAACAGGCAGATTGTGTTTTTTTCGATTTCAAAAAGGCATTTGACGCGGTGCCACACTGCTAACGAAGATACGAGCATATGGAACAGGTTCACAGATTTGTGACTGGCTGGGAGACTTCCTGAGTAATAGAACGCAGATTATCGTTCTCGACGGCAAGTGTTCATCAGAGACGAGTGTATCGTCAGGCGTGCCCCAGGGCAGTGTGATAGGACCCCTGTTATTTTGTATCTGTATAAATGATCTGATAGACCGAGTAATTTGTAATTTGCGGCTCTTTGCTGATGATCCTGTGGTATATGGGAGGATGTCGTCTTTAATTGACTGTAATAGCATACTGGATGACTTAGACAAAATTTCTAGTGGTATGAAGAATGGCAAATAGCTCAAAATGTAGAAAAATATAAGGTGATGCGCATGAGTAGGAAAAGCAATACCATGATGTTCGAATACAGGATTAATATTGAGCTTCTTGATACTGTCGCATCGTTCAAATATCTAGGCGTAACATTGCAGAGCCATATGAAATGGAATGAACATGTAAGGACATTTGTGAGTAAGGCAGACAGCAGACTTCGGTTTATTGGAAGAATTTTAGGAAGATGTACTTCATCTGTAAAGAGACGTGTATAAAACGCTTGTACGATCACGTCTTGAGTATTGCTCAAGTGTTTGGCACCCGCAGCAGATCAGTTTAAAGGAAGACATAGAAGCAGTTCAGAGGTGAGCAGCTAGGTTTGTTACTGGTAGCTTCGACCAATGCGCGAGTGTCACGAAAATGCTCTGGGAACTCAATTGGGGATAGCTGGAGGAAAGACGACACATACGGTGTCATCGCCTCTTCCTTACATCCTACCACTGTTTTGCGTCTTCTTGACTGGGGTTGGTCGGTTTATGATGTACACGGAAAATTTCGCCTATTTTTGTATAGTTATTTTTCGTTTCATTTGTTATTACAGTACTTCACTTAATTCTTTCTAATCTGCATAACGTTTGCACATCACCAGTTGTTTAGTAGAATGACTTTCGGTTTATCATTTCACCATAGTGTCACTAAGTTTTTTGTTTGTTCAACTGTTTTTCGTGTGCAAACGATGGCAACAGTTACATACCACACGAAAACAGTTGAACAGATCAAAACAACATAGTGACTCCGTGTTCAAATATTCAAATGTTTGTAAATCTATCGGACTCAACTGCTGGGTTATTAGTCTGTAGCTTACAAACTACGTAAACTAAGGTAAACTAACTTAAAAGGACAACACAAACACCCATGCCCGAGGGAGGACTCAAACTTCTGACGGCGAATCGCCGCGCTCACAGCAGCACTGCGCCCCAGTGCACACGGCTAATCCGCTGCGGCAGTGACACCGTGGTGAAGTGATAAACAAACCGAAAGGCATTACACTAAAAAATGGGTGATGTGCAAACTTTACGCAATTTAGAAAAGGTAAAGTGAAGTGATAACAAATGAAACGAAATTAGGCGAAATTTTCTGCGTACAAACAAAACACGCACATCACAAACCGACCGCCGGCCGCGGTGGCCGAGGAGACTGAGGCGCTCCAGTCACGGTCAGCACGGCCACTACGGTCGGGGGTTCGAATCCCCCCCTCGGGCATGGATATTTGTGCCGTCCTAGATCGTAAGTAGTTCATAAGTAGTTTGTAAGTTTAGGGACTGATGACCCCGTAGTTAAGTCCCATAAGCTTAACAAACATTTTTTGAACACAAACCGACCAACCCCTACCAACAAGACGGAAAACAGCAGTCGGATGTAAGGAAGAGGCCATAACACTGTAAGTATATATAAAAAGACATAACGCGGAGAAAAAGTTAAAAAATTGTTTTTAATCTATATATGCAAAACGAGTTGTATAAACCTTTGTATCGATATTTATAGAACCACAAAAGATGCTTTACAAATAAAAAGCGAAACGCTTCTGGTGTGAAATAATTGTCTTAATAATTGCAGTCAGCATAAGACGGTAAACCTCTTATAGTTAATATTACAGAACTACTGGAACAGATCGAACAGGCGTCGAATGATGTATCCCGAAACGGTAATCGCTTTCTGTTTGATGGAATGGATGCCAGAATCAGTGCTTTTGTTGTACGACAGTGGAGGCACCTGCTGATATGGGTGTTTCAGCATGGAACGAATCATGGTATCTCAATATCGCTTGAGCTATTGACCTGTAAATGTAACGATTTCATATACACATATACACTGTTTCAACGATAAAACCTGGGTGAATTGGAAACTCTTAGAGGGCGCACTAATTTCTATTTGCAGCAGTACATATTTAGGAAATATATCAAAATGCGTCCGGAATACAGTAATACACAAATAACCGTTCCACAATAATTTAATAATCTTGGGCAACGATGTTATTACATCAATCGCGCGCCACATTTTACAATGTGAAAAGGAGCGGATGTGACAGTCTAATCGGCATATTTAAATAAATTTAGGGCACTGTCATTCCATTTGATAAAAGATAGATTTTAAAAAAATTCATTCATTCTATGTTGGTGATTCATAAATCGGAGTTCGAGTCCCCATGATATTTTCCTGAACTTTAAACGCAGAAGAAGTATTCGACAGACTGCAAAAGCCGAGTTTTCACAGGAAGTATGAAACACTCAGGAGATTTGTTTCTCTTCTAAAGTCCTTAATTCAGCTTCCTTGGAAGTTGTGTCCCGTGTAAAAATGTTGCGACAGTTCCGAAGTTTGGCGGGAAAATCTTCTGTCTCTGGAAGTCCTTTATAACTTTGTTCGACGCGATAATGCTTTCACTCCGTTGTGTCGGAAGAGAAAGCCAACGCAGCAGATAAAGGAAGGAATTACGGAGATATAACTTACGCTTCAGAGCTCTCCGGATTCTTATAACAACACGTAAATGTTGTATACTTTTATATACAAGGCAATAGTGCTTTAGTTCATAAATTCGATGCTTGCGCTAAGTTCCTGATAGCATACCGTTTACTTTGCGAGCAGAAGGTTCGGAATTAATGAGGCACTAAAGGTTCGTCAGATTTTTCTTAACAGTGTGAAACTACTTTCAGTGACAGAAAATAGTTTTCTGAATACAACCTTAAGTGAAAGGAAAGCGGCGCAAAAAATCTTGTTCGTTTCTCCTAAAACGGGCCAAGCATTATTCCAATATGTCCATTATCATGCGTTTTTTATCCAGCGTCAAGAGTTGTGCCACCAATCTTGCAGATAATTTTTTTTTCTCTAATTTTTCAATTAAAATGTGGTATACCCTTTCAGATGACATCTGGCAAGCGTTAACAATTCCACGCACTTTCAATCGGCGATCCTCCATTGCCATTTTGTGCACATTTGCAGTTATTCATATTAAATGTTTGTAAATCTATGGCACTTAACTACTGCGGTTATCAGTCCCTAGGCTTATTAACTACTTTATATCAAACTAACTTATGCTAAGGATAACACACACCGCCGCGGCGGATTAGACGTGCGTACTGGGGCGCCATGCTGGGTGTGCGCGGCCGTTCGCAGTCAGGGGTTCGAGTTCCCCCTCGGGCAGGGTGTTTGTGTTGTCCTTAGATTACCTTATTTTAAGTACTTTGTAAGCTACGGACTAATAACCTAGCAGTTGAGTCCTATAGATTTACAAAAAAATTGTTTAACAAACACCCATGCCTAAGGGAGGCCTCGAAGCTCCGAAGACAAGCATCCGCGCGCTCCGCAGCAAAGCGCCTTAGAGCGCTGGGCCACTCCACAGCAGCTAGCAATTATTACTGGAGTAATGACATATCTTGTCTGAGAACTGCGCGGATCATTATCTAAGCTCTTCCAAACAAATTTAAATTCATTTGTCCTCTTGGAAACAGATGAAATGAAAGAGCAGAGTCCACAGTGTATTCTGGAAATCGTCATGAATTTCCTGTCCTCTCATACCTTTCTTTACGAGGGTTCGAGTCCCCCCTCGTGCATGGGTGTTTGTGTTGTCCTTATTTTAAGTACTTTGTAAGCTACGGACTAATAACCTAGCAGTTGAGTCCTATAGATTTACAAAAAAAAAAAAAAAAAAAATGTTTAACACACCCACGCCCAAGGGAGGCCTCGAAGCTCCGACGGCAAGCAACCAGTGGCGTAGCTGTCATAGGGCTAGGCGGGGCAATGCCCCGGGGCCCCGAGCTCAAGGGGCCCCTCGGCATCCGTGAGCGACGTTCGAAAAAAGTTACAGTAGAGCGTCAATTTATTATTATTATTATACCTCTGTAATCTGCCCCCTTCCTCAAACCAAGTGGTTAAAGTCTAGTTTATGATTCACAGACTCGTGCTTGGCATGTAGATGTTGACAACGGCGCGAAGGCAGCCAATCAGGAGTCGCGTTCGCGCGGCCAATAGGACTGTTTGTTTCATGTCCATTGAATTTAGCGTGTTTTGAAATCGCTGTAAGTCCGAAACTGAATATTTCGTTATGAATTTAAGTTATCCCAAGAGGAAAGATTATAAGGTTCGTTAAATATCGTTGAAGTTTTCGAGGGCACTGTTTCACAAGGATCGATGATTTTCTGACCGGACAAGGGTACATCGAGAACCTGTCAACAATAGAGCAGGAACAGCATTAATTAGTTTCCACAAATTTGTCGCGAATTCCGAGGGCAGTGTTTCACGAGGATAGCTGATTCATTGACCGGACAAGGGTACATAGAGAACCTGTCAACCATAGAGCAGGAACAGCATTAATTATTTTCTGCAAATTTGTCACGAATGCCGAGGGCAGTGTTACATTGAGACTAAAATTGCAGTAGGCGAACATTCGTGACGAAAAAACCTGTAAAATTCACGTCCAGCATGAGCAGGTATGTGATAGCATCCCTTTGTCTTTTACTATACCAAAGGAGGTTAGTCGCCTTTTTTTTTCTTTTTACGATAATAAACACTAAAGCTGTTTCTTATTGGCCGCGCGAACGCGACTCCTGATTACCTGCCTTCACTTGCCTCATTCATCGCGCTGTTACCAACGTCTACACGCCGAGCACTAATCGCGGACTCATAAACTAGACTTTTACCAACCAAGTTTCCCATATAGCCGCATTTAACACAGTGCGGGAAAGGCCAAAGAGAGATACACAGACAATAAATGTTTAATGTTTGTATAGTCTATGGGACTTAACTACGGGGTCATCAGTCCCTAAACTTACAAACTACTTATGAACTACTTACGAACTAGGACGGCACAAATATCCATGCCCAAGGGGGGGATTCGAACCCCCGACCGTAGTGGCCGTGCAGACCGTGACTGGAGCGCCTTAATCCCCTCGGCCACCGCGGCCGGCTACACAGACAATAGTCTCGATATTAAAAACGTTAGTATTGCTAACATGTATTTTAAAGAACACGACGATTTACGTGATCTTTACACTATCTCTAATAATTACTGAGACTTCACCAAAGAAAAATAAATAAATAAATAAAATAAAAATAAAATCTTAAAACCAACTGCAGTTACTACATTGCACCATTTTAGAGCCGCTTCTGTTGCGACTTCATCTCCTTTCCAATAAAGAAACACGTAAAAGTGAACTTAACAAAGCTAGCTTCACTGACACCAAGGAAAGAAAATGAATTGGAGCAGTTTGACTCTGTTAAAATCAAATTGACTACTTTTTAATTGTGTACCCATATTATTATTACTGTAATGTACTAAAGCTATGAAAACGTATCGAGTGTGAGCTGTTGGCACTGAAAACAATCCCGGTTTGCTTCGCCGCAGGGGGCCATGTTTTCGATGTTGAGAAATACTTCATCATTGTATATTTTTTACTAGTTTTTGCCTACGACTTCATTCGCCTAGTATGGAGCAACTTAGAAAACTACACCATGGGGTCGTTTTATCTGTATGTCCTTCCCAGATCCAAATCTATCCTTCTGCAAAATTACATCTGAATCCAACTAGTAATTTTTGCGTGAAAGTATAACAAACCTTCACAGTTATAATTATATTAGTAAGATTAAATGTTATCTGCTGCGCGACACATAATAATTTACTTAGTAGTATTTAGGTTTACCTTATTATGTTTTCCAGTGGGCGGTACGGACCTGATGATGGAATAGTTTTGTATCTGTATAGTTTCAAGAGGGCCCCAATGTCATTTTTGCCCCGGGGCCCTTGGTCACATAGCTACGCCACTGCAAGCAACCGCGCGCTCAGCAGCAAAGCGCCTTAGAGCGCTCGGCCACTCCACAGCAGCTAGCAATTATTACTGGAGTAATGACACATCTTATCTGACAACTGCGCGGATCATTATCTAAGCTCTTCCAACTAAATTTAAATTCATTTGACCTCTTGGAAACAAATGAATATGAAAGAGGAGAGTCCACAGTTTATTCTGGAAATCGTCATGAATTTCCTGTCCTCTCATACCTTTCTTTACGAATTACTTAGTAACTGCTCGAATCCTGATTTTTCCATCTTCGCAAATGACTACGCGATAACAACAATACAGCCACGTCATCTCCACAGCTCTCTTACAAGAGGACTGACGTGACACGTTTACAGGCAACAGTCCAGTGGATATCACGTGAACAATACGTTGCTCTAGTACTGACCTCTCGTGGTGGTTTCGAGAACTTTTCACGCCACCCTCATAGCAAATTATCTACTTACGAGTAATGGAGCGGTTCTTTATGAACCTTATTGTTTATGACCTTATATCTGATTAACTGTCTGTCGTCCAATGATATGTATTCAATGGTATATTTGCAAACTCTCTGTATATTGTCTCCCGAATACATTAATAGAGAAGAATTCATAAATTCAAACTTCACACCGAATGTCCTAGTTTACTGCATCGCCAGCCGGAAAAAGTAGTAAGAGAGCAATTTATTTATTTTAGTAATTTTGTCTCGGTTCTCAGCGAAAAAAGTTGCATGAATGTTTGAAATCATGTGTGAAGTTTTTGAAACTCGCAGTGTGCTCTCATTTTAAAACAGTGGATGAATAAATTGTTACTCATTTTGCGGAAGCTTTTTTGCGACTCTCATTGTTTGTGACTATCAAACTATGCACTATAGGCGGTTTTTACCCCAGAAAGGTTCTTTCCTGACGAGAAAAAGTGGCTGTTCGAAGCGTCGGCGACCGCTGACGGCCTCGCGCCTGTGGGGGACCTTCGCAAAACAGTTGATCAAGTAGTTAATATTGTATCTATTTAGTTATCCAAAGTTACTTACTTGTGTGTGTGCTAGTAGTTTTCTAAGGTCGTCTGTATTTTGCAATTCCCCACCTGGAGAAATAGAGGAACAAAAATGTTCAAATGTTTGTTAAGCTTATAGGACTTAACTACGGGGTCATCAGTCCCTAAACTTACAAACTACTTATCTACTACCTTATCCTAAGGACGGCACAAATATCCATGCCCGAGGGGGGATTCGAACCCCCGATCGTAATGGCTTTGCAGACCGTGACTGGAGCGCCTCAGTCAAAATGTTCAAATGTTTGTTAAGCTTATGGGACTTAACTACGGGGTCATCAGTCCCTAAACTTACAAACTACTTATGAACTACCTTATACTAAAGACGGCACAAATATCCATGCCCGAGGGGGGATTCGAACCCCCGACCGTAGTGGCAGCGCCTCAGTCCCCTCGGTCACCGCGGCCGGCATAGAGGAACATTTCGTTGGGTTTATCGTCGTAGCAGAAACAACAGAGAGTATTTAATAAATGCAACTTTAAAGGAAATAGGGGGTAATGACCGAAATATCCAAAAAATGTCAAGGAAAGGGAATGATAACGGTGCAAGTATGGTTGGCATTAATATGGGTCTCAAAATAATACTCAATGTTAATCCTCGAGCATACTTCATGCAATAAGAACTTCAGTCTTGGAATTATCTTTCGTTTGATGCAATTAACTCTTATACAAGAGCTAAAACATCTTTAGGCTTCATCAATAAAGTTTATGTGCTCTTTACAAGGTCAAGCAAGCGTTTCAAACTTATAAAACTAAATTAAAATTGGCATTTAAACATTTGTCTGAAACACACGACGGAAAAAAGCAAAATCGAAACAGTAAAAGAGATATTTTCCAGCTTCATAATGTCAACGAAAGCATCAATGGCCTGAGAAATAAAAGTGATGATTCCTAGGTCCGTTTTCACCAACAGATGTTAAAAGTGACATTAGCAAATTTAACGTAACATTTGTTAAAGCGTTTACAAGACTGTTAAAATTCTAGCATTTCACGAACTTGTTTTCTGAAAATGATAACAAACACGTGTTAACGCTGAGAGAACTGTAAATATTGCAGATCTAGAAGGCTGTGAATGATTCGTATGATTTTCTGAACGTACTACAATGCGCTTTTGTTTTTAGTTTTCTTTGCCGCCAATTTTTGATTAAAGTAAGCACACAACTGAAACAATGGCGGATGAACAAAATCTGAAGAGAAGTCGTGGGACAAATTTTTCATCTTTGGAGAAAGAATTATTAGTTGAACTAATAACTAAATATAAAGATATTATAGAAAATAAGAAGACGGATGTGGCAAACGTAAAAGTTAAAGATGCAACGTGGGAAAAAATTACAAGAGAATTTAATTGTAATGCTAATGTGACGACAAGAAGTACAAAACAACTTCGCCAGTATTATACTAATTTGAAGCGAAGTGCAAAGAAGGACAGGAGTGAAGAGAGACTTGAACGGTATTTTCTTAGTGGGTATCCACTATCGCCCAGTAGAACTCCTTCATTGATAGCTCCAATCTCATACTGGGCTCTAATGTGTGAAGCGTTGAAAATTGTACTATCATGTACCGAACCGGCCCAACGTGCAACAATGTTTCTGATTAGGAGGTTACTGTCAGAAATAACCAGTACATTCACAGAAAAATAGCCTTTGCGGTTACGGTACATTTCCACTCTGTTACTTCCAGTGGATTGTATTTCTACGTGCGTGCAATCTATGCAACTAAAACTGCAGGAAAATGGAACTTTTCGTAGAAATCTAACACTTCACGAGCTCGATCATCACCCAAAGGAAATTTCACATACCTAGGTCTCAACATTGCAATGGCTAATGACACTCTCGTCACAATTCTGCTTACTGAAACAACTGATACTCGAATATTGTCTTCAACCATAGACTGAAACGTACAGTACCTGACCCATAAAAACGCAACGTAATTAACACTTCAAGCAAAGGCGAGATTGGCATATTTCTATTAGATCCATATTCCAACCTCTCCTGCAAATCCTTGGTAATCTTCAAAACAACTTGTTTCGACAGTCTATACCTCTGAAGAAAATCTTTAGCCGAAATCATTTCTCCTCATAAGCCGTCCTCTATTGCGAATGCCATTTAGACGATCCAAATACAGCAAATCTACATCGAAAGCTGCATTTGTGCCCGCCATCTTGGCAATACTACAATTGTTAACGCATTAACAACAGAAATATGGACTGGTAGTTTAACACGAGATTAAACACGAGTGTTAAGCTAACATAAGTTGATGTAATGCAATGTTTGTTTTAACTAATGCTACACAGACTAAAAATCGTGTTAACTCTCAACATCTGTTGGTGAAAACGGCCCCTAATCTCTTAGTGACTGTGAATCAGTCAACGAATATTTTTAACGATTTGGTTTCATTTACGATTTCAATTATTTGAGATCTGTATGCAAGGAGAACGTTCTAAAGCACTATAATGATTTAGTTACAATACTTCGAAAAGGAGGAAACAGTGACGTAAACCCATTCGGACTTTAAGAGGAAATTCAGCTTTTAAAATCCAATCCACTACACTCAATCAAAGACGCAAAACAACTTATTCAGCAATTTTTAGATAATAATTTGGAAGAAGTATATCTAAACATTTACGTAACAATCACAATCAGCTCACAGTTCCAGTCAGTACAGCTCTGGCCGAGAGGGGGAAGCGGAAATAGCGGATGATATTAATTTCGACGTAATTAAAAAAAAGCAGGCTCAAAGATGAGAAGATTGTCTACTTTGGTTGTTTATCGTAATTAATTTCATTGCAATAATACTTGTATACGAATAACATTTAAGTGTAATAACTGTTGATGTAAAAATCACCTCAATTTAATGTTTTCTTCCTGAATGAAAAATGAAAGAGGTCTTGTAAAAATTTTGGTCGCGGAAGTCGTATACTCGTCTAGCGCCACCACTGGTGATGAATGTATTACGTACAAAGTTTGGTTAAAAATTTCTCTTGTTTAGAAGGAGATGTGCAACCTTGTCGTACGATGCAGCAGTTTTTCGCGAATTACCGCCTGTATGACGTCATTTCTCCTGAACTAGTTTGGTAGGTGGTTCTTACCCGATTTTTGTCTGATGATAAGAAGTGTGTATTTTTGGTTGAAATCGGTCCAGTAATATACGAGGAGATGTGGACTACAAACACACATATACATACATAAACAATTCTTATAATATTTGTAGTTATGAATATTTTGTCTGAGTGTGCAGTTCCTCGAAACCGCCCCCCCCCCCCTCCCAACTTTAAGAAATTGTAAATAGAGGCTATTTTAGGAGTAATGTAATTCTGCAGATATTATTCATTTACTAAAATTCAATTCAATAGAACGAAATTGAACAATGAAAAAATTGTCTCGCACGTTGTCACCAAATGAATGTAATACACCACAACTTTGTCCAACGTCACCGTCGATATGTCACATGATGGGCAAGTCGCCACACCCCATTTTACCCACATTTCTACCCTTCGTTTGACACCAATAGTAGGACACTCCGTTCTGTGAGTGCATTTAATGTGCCGAATATTTTCAATAACGCTTTTCTATTATATACCATTTATATGTACAGAAATGCAGATAGAGATTTTTCTGTCTTACCTGGCGAAAGGGTTAACTTTCTCTAACACTCGTTAGTCGAAATCTGTCAAATTCATTCATTGTTTCGCAGAGTCAATGGATTGTGATTTGTACAGTTTCTAAAGAGTGTGGACACTTAACAGTTATTAGAAGCTGACGCTGAAAACTAAAATAAATTTTTATGCTTTACAAGAAATATAAAAAATCGGCTAAAAATACATAAAATAATACTAATGATACACATGTTTTGTACTACAACACATTTTTAAGGTACTTGGAATACAGGATGATTCCAAAAATTTATTGCACAAGTGTAGATGTTGTAGAGGAATCTTAGGAGAACAGTATTGGTATTTAACTCATGCCTGGAAATGTCTGTTTAGCTGAGCAATGATTTTATAAAGAATGTCCAAGGTTACACTGCAAATGTATCACTCAACTCCTACTTTTGTGGACTGAAACATATTCTCGAAGTGGTGACCACGATTTTTGTTGCAGAATATGTACCTACTAATACTGCACACACACACACACACACACACACACACGTACACACAAGTGCGCGCGCGTTGTATAAGTCCTGGATGTGACCAAAATGGTCTCTGGTGTAGCTATTACAATGACAAGGAGATTATCGTATGACTCCACAGAAGGGATCGTAAACAATACTCTTCTGTAGCTCCACAGTTAAACCAGCCCCCTGCAAGTTATCCACCTGTCTCCAAATGTTTGGTGGAAAGTGGACTGGCGCACCTACGCTGGAACGAGATAGTTTGGTGGTATGCAATGGTACATCTAGGAAATGCTGTGCAGTACTTCTTGAAGGGAGGCGAAGTAGATGTGACACGCTGGACGTTGTCATAAAATTCGTGAGCTAATGACACGACTATGAATAATACCAGCCCACACATTAATATCGAAATGAAGCCACAATGCATCAGGGTTTTGCTCATTCCAAGTGTGGCGTTATGATGGTTTCGAAGAGAATTACCTGAGGGAAGTATGGAATGACTAAATCAACATGTGCGACAAAATCAGCCGGACCAAATGCCTGCACCCTCTGGAGGTGTTAATGGATGAAGTTGCTGTTCATGATCAAGTCTCCTGAACCTGCTCTGCCATATATCCACGACCCCTGTGATGTTTCGGGAACTTGTCGACGGGTTAAAGTCGTTGTAGGAATTCCTCTAACATGGCAGCCGTACGGTGCGTCCAGCCAAGACCACAAAAGCCCAGAGTAGTCCTATTAACGTCGCAGGTGTTGCTTCAACTTCGCAAACATGGCATGTGGCCGGCTGCGGTGGCCGTGTGTTCTGCGGCGCGCCAGTCACAGTCTGCACGGCCACTACGGTCGGGGGGTTCGAATCCCCCCTCGGGCATGGATATTTGTGCCGTCCTTAGTATTAGCTAATTCATAAGTAGTTTGTAAGTTTAGGGACTGATGACCCCGCAGTTATGTCCCATAAGCTCTACAAACATTAGAACATTTTGAACACGGCATGTGATGGACGGGACGAATGTCATTCGTCATTCAGGCGTTGTGCCAATCGACCATTTAGTCGACTTTTAGTGAAGATGGGAATGTGTACTCTGCCATTCTGTAATCCACCCAGTTTCTGAGTCACTCGTTAGCGCCAGCCGCGGTGGCCGAGGGGACTGAGGCGCTCCAGTCACGGTCTGCACGGCCACTACGGTCGGGGGTTCGAATCCCCCCTCGGGCATGGATATTTGTGCCGTCCTAGTTCGTAAGTAGTTCATAAGTAGTTTGTAAGTTTAGGGACTGATGACCCCGTAGTTAAGCCCCATAGACTATACAAACAGTTGAACAGTTGAACAGTCACTCGTTAGCAAGTAATGTAAATGATTACAAGGAAATGCATTGAATTAAGGTTTTGGCACGGCCGGGATTCGAAACCGAATCTCGTGCTTAATATGCAGTCGTTTCTTCCACTATTATTATTGTTATAATTATTACTATTACTGTTATTACTACTGACCCGTCTGGCTTCGCACGGGTGGAATTGTGTGTATCTTATTCGTTACTGTGTTCCGTGTAACAAGATTTTAAAAATGCGTACCATGCTTATACTATTATTATTATTATTATTATTATTATTACTAGTGACCCGTCTGGCTTCGCACAAGTGGAATTGTGTGTATTTTATTCGTTACTATGTTCCGCGTAACATGATTTTAAAAATGCATACCTTGGTTATACGATTCTCAGCATGTTTAATCCATATTTACACACGAATATCCCAATGTAACGTATATTTAAAAGTTTACGGGCCGGTTATACAAACATGCGCTGACTGGAGATCAAATCTGACGTCAGTTGATAAATTAAGCTCTGTTCAGGAATCCGCTCTATTGTACACCACTAAACCTAGACCCGTCGAAGCTGATTCAACGTCCATCTGAGTCAGCAGGGAAGATGCTTGGCTACACCGCTAAAATCGGCTATTGGCATGATTATTGCGCTTCGACTGCAGATATTAATCAATACACAATATTCGTTGTCGAAGCTTTCATGTTTTAAAGATAGAAGGAAGTAAACAGGAAAAAAGAGATGTAATGAAATTTCTCCCAACACGAAAAAGATTTACTTCTAGAAATTGTTTTGGGGTGATATAAGGACACAATAGAAAGGAAAAAAAGTATAAAGTTACTACGGCCACGAAGGTAGAGTCATGTAAAGAAGTTTCTGTTGATTTTAATTCGTATAGTATTGGTACAGAGTTTGAAATTGTTATGAAAATATTAAGAAAAGTATCAGAGTACCACGAAATCTCTTCTACATGTGGAGATATTTTTTAAAATCTCTTTACAGTTATTACGGTTCATTTCATCTTTCAGTAAGCCCTGCATATTCGAAAACAATTTGAAATAGTTCTGTTGCCCAACAATGACCTACATTGCTTTGAAAACTGAGTATGGTGAAGTAATTCAATGGTGTGTTATTGTACAATAGTGTTCAGAGGCGCCGACTTTTGATAACCAGTGTGGGTGCTCTATATCACGGTTCACAAATGTTCGAAACCAACCCTCCTGAAAATCATGTTCATGCATTTTTGAATAAGCAATACTCGATAAAAGTAAATAGGCAGTTGTCTGGCCTTTTAAAGATAGAAGGAAGAAGGGGCGGTAGGACACTACAATAAAGCGATCTAATTGGCCGAAGTGGATATTTCGATATAAGTAACACCCCAAATCTTCTACACGATCAATGGAATAATTTTTCACTGCACACTAATCTAACACTTTTGGTGCGAAGCTATTTTTTCTGACTAAAGCGTTTGGTAGAACACCGTCACTAAAGATTAAAGAAATCTTTGAAATATTTCGAGATTTTGAAGTCCGTCATCAAATTTTTTGGTCAGTTCCAAGCAAGAGCTGTATACATCATCGAAACTTTTTTGACTGTATTAATATAGTCCAAGGTTTTTTTTTAAGCCTGAGAGAAAAGCATTACAAATTTCAACTGAATCTATATTTTTAATAACAAGGGAACTGACAAAGATAAACGAAAAACGATTAACTTTTGCATCAGCATCAGGTTCTTCAAGCTAAATTCCTGAAAGAACACGACTGAATGTTCATAAACACTTACACCTGTGCCGGACGCGATGGCCGAGGAGACTAAGGCGCTCCAGTCACGGTCTGCACGGCCACTACGATCGGGGGTTCGATTCCCCCCTCGGGCATGGATATTTGTGCCGTCCTAGTTCGTAAGTAGTTCATAAGTAGTTTGTAAGTTTAGGGACTGATGACCCCGTAGTTAAGTCCCATAGACTAAACAAACATTTGAACATTTGAACTTACACCTGAAAGGTCAAAAGGACCGACGCCCTTCAGGATGAATAATGCTAGCATAGTGGGTAAAACATGGACACTCATTACTACTCACTTGGGGATCCGCGTACAAAACTTATCATTTCTTTCGCGTATGAAATATCCTCTCTCGCTATGGTCACGTTTTGGATTGCCTCTTGTGTCATAAAGTAGGTTTTGATTTTTCCCGAATTAAAAAAAAAAAAAAAAAAAAAAAAAAAAAAAAAAAAAAAAAAAAAAAATTATACAATTTTATTTTCCACCTGAATTTTATGTGGGTGCTCAGCACCCCCAAAAAATTTTTTGGGGGTACACGAGCCCCGGAGCACCCACGAGGTCGGCGCCCCTAGTAGTGCTGTTCTAATTATATTTTATGACCAATGCAATAGGGAAAACTCTTGATAAGGGAGAAAAATTTTCAGCATATAAGTAAATTCGAACTCGAAATCATTTTATATCAGAGTTTGCAACGCAGTCAGTTAGCCACCATTAACGCCCGTCCACCATTAACAGTAGATCCATAAAAGCGTAATTGTGTTTTAATAAACAATTTTCTTGAAGTTCTCATCGCAAAATATGTTCAGCAGCAAAAAAATTATCACGAACCACACAGTTACTGCTACGCCAGCTGAGAGAGCGCATATGAGATTTTGGATTGTTATTGGTTGAATTCATAATTCACTGCAAATATTCATCACGAACACGCACGGAACCGACGCTAGCGCTCCAAGCGGCAACACTATAGTTAAAGAAGTGGCTCTTTCCCCACTAGAGGGGCTACTGTCTTTCCAAATACTAGATGTAATGTGGGCAATCGCGCCTGTACCTCAGGCGTTGCCGATATTAAGATGAAATAATTACATATTTTAATTCATTACCTATCCGTGTAATCATTAATTGTGATATGTTGAGACCAGATCCCTCTCGAAAATAATTTGATCATAGTGTACATGTGTTTATCTCTGAAGACACGTGACATGATGTCACAATGCTGTGGAGTGCCCGAGCGCTCTAAGGCGCCTTCCTGCGGAGCGCACGGTTGCTGACCATAGGAGATTCGACTCCTCCCTGGAGCATGGGTGTATGTTGTACCTAGGTTAGTTTAAATAGTTTGTAGGTCTATGGACTAATAACCACAGACGTCTCTTACATTTACAAACATTTGAAATTTAAATACTTTGATTTACAGTTCAATTCTTAATTTTGTGCAGATAAGAATAATTGTTGTACTATTACAAGTATTCTAAATTTACGATACGTTATGCGTGTATCTATCAACGAAACTGCAAAGCTTTCGAAAAGTCTCGATTAACGTCAATATTTAACGGGTATACCGGGTTAACTGCACAATTTTTCGTTGCACACCCGGTTTACGGCAATATGTGACGAATACACCGTGAAAAGTACGAAGTATTTGTCATAGGCGCACTATACCGTGATCTGTGAAGAATACCAGTAAAATTGAAGAATTTTCCTTCGTGATTTTGTGAAAAAGCAGGATAAGATCCAACGTCTGGATGTCAGTAAAGGATAAGGGTACCGAAAATATTGAAAAATTTGTTTGAGAGTATCACCTTAATAACATATGTTAAGAATATGGACGATTCGCAATATTCGCACTGAATAAAAAGTATTAAAGTGGCCCATTCACACAATTCATCGTTTTGGTATAAAAAAATCATGATTTTTCGTGGTTTTCTCGGGTACCATCCACGAGTAAATGGTGTTTTTATAAGTCGTATAAAGACCACAATGGAGCAGAAGCAATGAGCAAAAACCAACTTATTTGCTCAATTTGGATGGGCTCGGAAGGGTATAATATTTAAATTTTTATTACATAATCCAAATTAGTCATTCTACTTGGCCACTCCTTCTTCAAAGCCCATATTCTTCCAAAAACCTTCCCTCTTATCGTTCACCAACCTTCGTGTTCCGCCCCCCCCCCCCCCAATGATTATTCGATTTTCGCCTCTCTTTAAATATCGAATTAGCCTTTCGATGTCCTCATATAATTGTTTTACCTCTTCATCTTCGTCTATATAGTGACGTTATTTGTGATAAAAGGGACGGTGTGTTACAAGAATAGACGAGCAGACGATAGTGAATGCGATATGCGAACGCTTTCATTGTCCAGACGCGTGTGATGTTCCACATCAAAAAACGGCCTTATGCGCGACACCTGTTTCCCCTGGATCGTAGGCCACCGCGCGTTACTTGCAGTCACTCAAGTACGCACATTATGTTTATACAATAATCACATTCCTCCCGCATCTACATTGACATGATCCGAGAAAGTCTGTCGCTTGAACTGTCATAAAATGTGAACAAAGATGCCAGTAGTACACACTGTAGGAAGAGCGTAGGACGTTTGTAGACACTGAATGGCCGTTCTCCGATGGCAAGAATAGGAATATCCATATTTGTTGGTACACGGTATTGCTTTATATCAACAAGGAATGTAATCGAGAGAAGTAACAAAGCAAATAGTCGTGAGTCAGTGAGGCGGGAACATCTGTATTCATTTTCAAATTACAGCAGTTGTTCATGATTTGCCCTTCACTGGTCACCCTAGCGTAACAACTACGTCAAACGACCGGTATCTGCGATTTCTCTCCCGAAGGAAATTCGTCAAGACTGGCACAACTAGACTGCTGTACGGAAAAGAATCCTCAATAAAAGAAAAGAAAAATTAAAAATTAAATAAAATAAAATATTGAAATATTGAGTGTCATGTAAAATTATGTACAGACACATTTCATTTAACTGATACGTTCCAGATCATTACGAAGTGTCGTATTCATGATCTATGGAACAAGTATTAATCTAATCTAATCTAACAACTCTTTATATTATAGTCGGTCATGGACAGGCCCGGTACTTAAACTCAGACACCATGCTGTAGGATACAGAAGGACCCAAAATAATCAAGAATGGACTATGGAAAATTGGCCCAAAGTTCTATTCACAGATGAATACTGCATATCTCTGATGGCAGATGACCGTTAACAACTTGTATGGAGGGAACCTGGTATTGACGCATGCCAGAAACATACCGTCAGTCGAGTACAGAAAGGTGGCATTTGAATAATTTTCTGGCCGGGTATCATCTAGGGGTTTCGTAATAAAGATTTTAGAAGCTATGTTAGGCAACCTGTGATTTTATGCAGTCAATGAAACAAATTACATAACCCCAAAAATTACATGACCACTTTCGAGAATGATAAGTCTGGTTGGATTACATCTAATAAATGTAGATTTCGGTAGTATCTAAGATCAAGAGTCAGCATTCACTCAGTAAAATCGATTTAGAAGCACTTAAGCGCAAAATATAAAAATAAAATTGTTTCTTCAAAGCGTCTGAGAAAAATAGAAATACAGACAGATGTTGATTTTATCCATTTGAAAATGGGTTTAGAAAGCATGCGACTATGTGATCAACGGGTCTGTTTATAAATAACACTTCTGCTACCAGTTACGATTTTATTTTATTTAGCACGACGCGTTTAGGGAAATAATTCCCATTTTCAAGTGCGTTTTTTTTGTGCTAGCCCATCTTAATTGCGCTGTTTCTAATGTTTGAGATACTGAATCATGTTGTTGTCTTTAAGTTTCTTGATGGTTGATTTGCTTCGAATCTCACACATATCAAAAATTACAACTGATATTGTTTTGCAACAAGATACATAAATGTTTACAAAACACACATAGAAATATAAACAGTTTCAAAGATGTTCCTACCGGAGAGAACATCTCCATGTAAGAACGTCTTTGTAACTGTTTATATGTGTACGTGTGTTTTGTAAACATTTATGTATCCTGTGCAAAACAATGTTGGTTGTAATGTTTGATATGTGTGAGATTACACGCAAATCAGCCATCAAGAAACTTAACGACAATAAATACAGAATATCACACATAACAAACGCCGCAACTGAATCGGGATAGCACAAAAAATAATAAAAAATTAAGAAAAATTAAAAATAAAAATAAAAGAAAAATTAAAAATAAAACACATTAGAAAACGGGAATTTTTACGCTAAATAAAATCGTGACTGGTAGCGGTTGTGTGTAAGGAATACAATAGTTGACGCACAAGAATTAATGTTAACGGAGAAGCAAACAAGG
Source organism: Locusta migratoria (assembly GCA_026315105.1). Classification (NCBI taxonomy): domain Eukaryota; kingdom Metazoa; phylum Arthropoda; class Insecta; order Orthoptera; family Acrididae; genus Locusta; species Locusta migratoria. The sequence continues at coordinate 547,795,491 of CM048745.1, read as the reverse complement.
ACTTCTTACAAAAAGAATCGAGATCCCTTAAAAAACATAAATTGAAAAAAAAAAATTAAAAATATGAGTTCTCATGTAACATCATGTTATTTATTTTAGATATTTATTATATGGTGAGGAGTTGAATTAAAATTTGTGTCATGACCGAAGCTAGAACCCGGGTCCTCTGCTTACTCACTGCCTCGCCTCATTACTAAGAAAATGTTGAGAGTAGCTCTTTCTCGGGAATATGTATTTATTTGATCTTAATATCAGTTACTTTAGTTAGTATCTTAGTTTGTACCTATCTAAGCACCTACTTGACCACTTCGTCATAAATTATCTAAGTAGTTGCCTACCATGATCTCTCACAACTTTTTGCGATGGAAGGACTAAATTGCGAGGCTGTATTATTATTATTATCATCATCAATTTTTATGTTCTGTTTTACATAATATGCACACGTCTGTGGCAAGCTAGATTTCCTTATGTGTTAATGGAATGAAATTAATATTTACTGACACAGTCAGGGATTCAAGTGAAGTAGTATTATTTTGGAATTTTCAGGAACATATCGTGTCTGAATTACAGAAATTTGTCACTTGTCATGTACCTTGAAATTCGTTGGAGTGTGTCTTGGATTTTTAAGTTTAGTATTGAGCAGTTCAATTTTATTTGGAGTGTGACAAATATTTCTAAGAAGTGTAGCTTGTTTATTCTCTGGAAATCCTGTATGTTCTTTGGAAGTTGCAATTTTAGCAGTGTTTGTGGTGTTTCCATCACTAGGCTATCAAACGTTTCAGCCGGCCGCGGTGGCCGAGGAGACTGAGGCGCTCCAGTCATGGTCTGCACGGCCACTACGGTCGGGGGTTCGAATCCCCCCTCGGGCATGGATATTTGTGCCGTCCTACTTCGTAAGTAGTTCATAAGTAGTTTGTAAGTTTAGGGACTGATGACCCCGCAGTTAAGTCCCTTAAGCTTAACAAACATTTGAACATTTGAAACGTTTCAGGGCTTATCACTTATTGAAAATATCGATTATCAAGGGATTTCGTTTAGTTTCCATTTATGTGATACTTGATCGGAGTTGATGACAAGATAATAGTGCATACATGTTCGGATAGGATAATTGTTGGAGTCTAGGTCAATCGGTAAAAATAATTCACGACCTTCCTACAGCAAATTCATCACATAGTTAGTGTGACCGTCAGAGACTTAAGTGACAAGTACCAAAACAAGAGAAAACACCATTCACTAGAATATATTACAGATTGCAGGCTATGCGCTACTGACGATTTTGATAACTTACTACAATATGTGTGACTAATTTCACAAGGAAATGACGGGTAGAAACTGGCTATGACAGTAATAGCTTCTTAAAAAGCTTCTAGCGTTATCGTTTTTTTCAAATCTTAACTGAAGACTATCAACGGATCTCAAATAACCTAGCATGGGTAAAGTAATGAACTCTGCGTTTTCAAATTGAAACGGTATTTTTGGCGACCTTCCTTTCTTCGTTTACTACAGCTGAATATATGACGCATAAAGCTGCACGAGCATGCGCGTCAGGAAAGCTTTTGATGTGTTTCTGCCTTGTTAGTCCGACTCGCCGATGAGTGGAGGCAGAGGAAACGTGAAAACAGCAAAATTTTAATAACATTGCTGAGTATTGTGGCCAGTGTAATTGTATACAGTCTGACACAGCACAGCGCATCCGAAGCGCTGAAAATGCCCGAGTAAATAATTAACTCCGTGAAATAACATTTAAAATTTACTTATGAAAATGAGAACAGCTCATAAAGGTGCACAAATGCTGAGCAGATTACGGTATCTGGAATACGAGGGATCTGGAGCGTAAAACTGACAGCGAATATATGTGACCGAGGTCTCCAAATGGTTAACCCGGGAACTCCAACACTGCTGACGTTGCAGCGTAGCAATAACGTTTGAATTTCGGAGTTGCATTTTAAACTGCGGTCAGTGGGAGACGTACGAAGGAATGAAATATGACAGGTAGGAGTTCTCGTCGCGGTTCGCAAGCAGTTTATATCTGTATTTTTTGTGTGCAAGAGGTTTATTGAGCTTCACATTTCTTCTCATTCATAGTACGTAACAAGGAAATAGCAGAGCTCGAAATGAACATATCAGTGTTCATTAGAATAATCAACATTTTTATACTGTTATGATGCAAAACTCACCACTAGAATAAATGACGGCATATTTTGCTTTATCTGGCTTCTGGTGTTTACTACACTATACAGCTATTGTTTCTATTTGAAGGCTACACGGAAAGAAGGGGTTAAATCCATTTTACAGACTTTTCAGCAGAGTAATTTCAAAGTTTAAAACGGTACAGTTTCATTGCTTTTTGACATACGCTTCTGTAATTTATATAATACATTCTACGACCTTTCTTTAGTATTCCCTGAAAGTATAAAACAATATTTATATAAAAAAACCTGGACCCTTTACGTCTTTTTATCTGAAAATCTATTTTTTTAATTGCTCAGTGTAACTCACAAATAAGAGTGTCGAAGTCAGATGTTTATGTGATATTGGGATGATACTTCACTCTATAACTTCCCTGCAATTCCCCTGACAAAATTATATTCATATTTGAGTGTGGTCATCTCTGCGAGGCCTACGCCGTTTTACACTGTCAACAGAAATCAGTCCTGTCAGGTGACAACTTCGCTCATTCCAGTCCTTCAGCAAATTGAATTTAGATATTAATTTAGATTTCTCTGTATCAGTTAGCAAATCAGTACAATTCTTCTTGCAGTTACAACGCTCCCCCATTTCATGTGACATTGCTCTTAGCTTTTTAGATACTTCAGACTGTCTACCAAAGCTCTGTCTTTTTCTAGACTGCGGCTTGAATCTGGATCTTCCATCGCTAGTTGAAACGCCGTCCTCAGTTCGATATCACACGAAATTCAATCTACTACAACACAAAGAATTCAAGTGAATGTCAAGCAGTGGCGTAACTATCCCCCTCATCCCCCCCCCCCCCAGAATCCGAAAAAAAAGAAAAGAAAGAAAGAAAAGAAATCGTATAACAACAATATGGTAAAGGTAAAGATTGAAAACTTGGGGTGTTTTTACCATAAGCTTTCATTGGATGGGAGTCAATTAGTTTCTTCAACGGGAGTGGTAGATGGTAGTCTGTCTGGAAACTGACTAAAATGTTGCTCGTCAAGCAGATCTATTCCCCCCCCCCCCCAAAGCCAAGTCCTAGTTACGCCACTGATGTCAAGGCTACTCTGTGTTAGCACAAATCACGACACGATATTCGGTTCTGCTACAGAATAAAGCAAAGAAGCTAATGTGAAATCTGCTCCGTGTTTGCTTCGACAGTACATATTAAAATCAACAATGACATTACATTTAACGATGTCAATAATGGTACTTCCGTAACAGCAAGAAAAAAAAATACAGCTGACTGCTGAGAAATAGACACCGGCTGGACTTCACCCTTTCTTTCCGTGTTTCGGATGGACCTGACTCGTTTTCTCAGTGTATACCATATTTTGATCTTGCTATAACTCAGTGACTAAATCCATTACATTAATTTAAATTCACCAAACTGAAAGTACATCTGATGAACTTCATAAGGATACCAGTAACTCATTTTCGTGAAATTTGGACTTAACCCCTTCTTTCCGTGTAGTCTTCATTTGGAATATTACTAAAAAGCCAACAATGTTAAAAATGTGTCTTTTCTCTGGGTCAGTAAACTGATTGGTGGCAACTGTTGTTTCCCTGCCTCCTGCAAATCTTCCTTTCAGATAATGTTGTCAATTTTAGATCCCTATATGTGTTTTTTTTTTTTTTTACCTGCCTGAAGTCTAGGTATTTCCCGTGAATACTTCCGCGGCATTTTTGTATTCCCTTCTATTCACATCATGAGGAAGTGAGAATATATTACATTCATTTCTCAACTCATATTAATCGTACAGGGATGAATGGGACATCATTAGAAAGGTTTCTAAGTTGCTTCTAAAATTACATTCTACAACTTACTATTTGTGGAAAATTTTAACATAAAAGAGGCAAAAGGGCGTCACAGATCCCCAGGTTCAACCCTATGCATTACAATTCTAAGCCATTAAATGACAAACATATTGTTTTATACAATAGTAACTACTTAAATAAAAATGATGTAACACGTTTTTATATCGGACTGAAAGTTGAAAATTATTGTTGTTGTGGTCTTCAGTCCGCAGACTGGTTTGATGCAGCTCTCCACGCTATCCTGTCCTGTGCAAGGCTCTTCACCTGAGAATACGTTCGGCAATCTACATCCTTTTGAACCTGCTTGCTGTATTCGTCCCTTGGTCTCCCTCTACGATTTCTACCCCACATACTTACTTTTAATGCTAAGTTGACAATTCCTTGATGCCTCAGAATGTGTCCCACCAATCTATCCCTTCTCTTAGTCAGGATATGCCAGAGACTCCCCAATTCGGTTAAGCACCTACTCATTAGTTACATGATCTACGCATCTAATTTTCATCATTCTTCTGTAACACCACATTTCAAAAGCTTATAAGCAGCAATCCGGAACTTTATTGCAATGTCTTTCTAAAAATTTGGAATAAGGTTGGGCATCTCGGACGTATTCTGAGTTGTGGCCACCTTTGTGCTCAGACGACGGCAAAGACTACCAAATCCACCGGTTAGTCCCTCAACCGTTAGGGGTAAAATTTAGTGGGGCCCCGAGCAAGTAAGGCTAGCAACCTGCTTTCCCAGGTACTTCAATAGCATGCTGGCAACAATCAGAGCAAAATGCCTCGGACCTTTGGAGGTGATGGAGTCCCACCTCTAACTGATAGACCAGGGACTCCTCCGATACGACTTGGCAAACGATCTGGAATGAGATGGGGAGCTATTAATATCAATGGGGATTACACTGGGAAGAAGGTAGAGCTAGCGGAGGCTTCAAGTAAGATGGGGTTAGATGTTTTAGCTGTTAGTGACGTTTGACTAAGGGGAGAGAAAGAGGACGAAGTCGGAGAATACAAGGTCTACCTGTCAGGAGTCAAAGTAGGAAGAGCACAGTGGGGTGTAGCGTTTTACATCAGGAAAGCAATCGAACCCAGTATAATTGCAATAAGGTATGTAAATGAATGACTGATGTGGATAGATTTGGCCATCTCCAGCAAGAAAATTAGGATTGTGGCAGTGTATTCGCCCTGTGAAAGGACAGATCAAGATGAGATAGACAGATTTTACAACGCATGCTGTAGCTGTTAGAGTGAAGGATAAGCACAGTATTTTACTCATGGGTGATTTCAACGCCAGGATTGGAAATCGAACAGAAGGTTATGAAAAGGTTATGGGTAATTTTGGAGAGGATATGGAGGCCAACAGGAACGAAAAACAGCTCTTGGATTTCTGTTCCAGTATGGGCTTTGTTATCACAAACCCATTTTTTAAGCATAAGGACATTCACCGCTATACCTGTGAAGGAAAGGGAACCAGTTCAGTCATTGACTATATAATAACAGACCAGGAATTCAGGAAGACAGTCAAGGACATACGTGTTTTCGGGGGGTTCTTTGATGATACTGATCATTATTTAATCTGCAGTGAAATTGGTTTTGTGAGGCCAAAAGAGCAGAAAGTCAGGTCCATGTGTAGAAGGATAAGAGTGGAGAAGCTTCAAGACAAGGAAATTAGGCACAAATACGTAACAATGATCTCGGAAAGGTACTAGTTAGTTGAATGTAGTGATTTACAGTCACTGGAAGAGGAATGACACATTACTGGAAGCAGAAAAAAATGTTCAAATGTTTGTATAGTCTATGGGACTTAACTACGGGGTCATCAGTCCCTAAACTTACAAACTTCTTATGAACTACTTACGAACTAGGACGGCACAAATATCCATGCCCGAGGGGGGATTCGAACCCCCGACCGCAGTGGCCGTGCAGACCGTGACTGGAGCGCCTTAGTCTCCTCGGCCACCGCGGCCGGCGCTGGAAGCAGGTAGAGAATGTCTTGGAACAGTAGTGTGTAAAGGCAAGAAGAAGCAGACAGCTTGGTGTAATGACACAGTCAAGGCAGCCTCTAAAAAGAAAAAGATGGCATTCCAAAAATGGCTCCATACTAGGAATCAGGCAGCCAGAGAAAGTTATGTTGAAGAAAGAAACAGAGTCAAACGGATAATTGAAGACTCCAAGCAGAAATCATGGGAGGACTTTGGAAATAAGCTAGAAGCTCTGGGTCAAGCCGCGGGAAAACCATTTTGGAGCGTAGTTAGCAATCTTCGAAAGGGAGGGAAGAAGGAATTAACAAGTGATTTGGACAGGTCAGGAAAGCTGCTAGTCAATCCTGTGGATGCCTTGAACAGATGGAGGGAATATTTTGAAGAATTGCTCAATGAACGTGAAACGTTCAATGATGTGTCAGATTTTCAGGTAGAATGGGATAAGAACGACGATGGATCTCATATGAGGAAGTGGAGAAAATGGTCATTAGATTACAGTGCAATAAAACTGCTGGGATGGATGAAATTAAGCCGGAACTCGTCAAATACAGTGGAATATCAGGTCGCAAATGGTTACACAGAATAATCGAGAAGGCGTGGAAATCGGGACAGGTTCCGTCTTGATAATATTTATCTCGGGTATGCAGCCGGATACCGTCGTCAATCAGATTCCAGTCTGATTGACGACGGTATCCGGCTGCATACCCGAGATAAATATTATCAGTTACTACGCCGGTAAAGTCTACGCAACCACAGGTTCCGTCTTGACTGGACGAAAGCGGTAATCACGCCAATTTTCAAACATGGAAACAGAAAAGATTGTAACAACTATCGAGGTATCTCTTTAATTAGCGTTGTAGGCAAAATATTCTGAGGTATTGTTGAAAAGAGAGTGCGAGTATTAATTGAGGACAAGTTAGATGAAAATCAGTGTGGGTTTAGGCCTCTTAGAGATTGTCAGGATCAGATCTTTAGTTTACGGCAGGTAATGGAAAAGTGCTATGAGTGGAACAGGGAGATGTATCTATGTTTCATAGATCTAGAAAAGGCTTATGACCGTGTCCCTAGGAGGAAGCTACTGTCAGTTCTACAAGATTATAGAGTAGGAGGCAAACTTCTGCAGGCAATTAAAGGGCTTTACGTAGACTGTCAGGCAGCTGTTACAGTAGATGGCAAATTAAGCTCGTGGTTCATGGTAGTTTCAGGGGTAAGACAAGGCCGTAATCTTTCACCACTGTTGTTCATACTATTCATGGATCTTATGCTGAAAACAGTAGACTGGCAGGGCGGGATTAAAATAGGTGAAAACAAAATAAGCAGTCTCGCATATGCGGATGACTTAGTTGTAATGGCCTATTCGATTGAAAGATTGAAAAGTAATATTTCAGAGCTCAACCAGAGGTGCATGGATTATGATATGAAGATCAGCATCTCCAAAACGAAAGTAATGTCTGTGGGAAAGAGATTTAAACAGACTGAGTGCCAAATAGGAGGAACAAAGAACGGGTAGACACTTTCAAGTACCTGGGATATATTTTCTCACAGGATGGCAACAAAGTGTAAGAAGAACTGGAATCGAGGTGCAGCAAAGCTGATGCAGTGAGTGCTAAACTAAAATCTACTCTCTTCTGCAAGAAGGAAGTAAGTACCAAGACTAAGTTAGCAGTGCACCACTCTATCTATCGACCAACTTTGTTGTATGGTAGTGAAAGTTGGGTGGATACAGGTTACCTTATTCATAAGTTAGAGGTTACAGATATGAAAGTAGCAAGAATGATTGCAGGTACTAATAGATGGGAACAATGGTAGGAGGGTGTCCATAATAAGGAAATCAAAGAAAAACTGGGAATGAACACCATAGATGAAGCAGTTAGAGCGAACAGACTGAGATGGTGGGGTTATGTTACACGCATGGGAGAAGCAAGCTTACCTAAGAGACTCATGAGCTCGGCAGCGGAGGGTAAGAGGAGTCGAGGTAGACTAAGAAGAAAGTACTTAGATTCGGTGCAGAATGATTTTGAAGTAAAAGGCACAACATCAGACGAGGCTTTCTGTGGGTCGGAGCGTGGAATGTTCTAACCCTTAATAATCGCGTGGATAAGTATGCCTGGTTAGTTGAATACAAGGTTATAAATACGAAATCAGATGGTGGTAACGCAGGAGTAGGTCTGATAATGAATAAGAAAATAGAAATGCGTGTAAGTTACTATGAACAGCATAGTGAACGCATCATGGTAGACAAGATAGACACAAAACCAACACCGACCACATAAGTGAAAGATTATATGCCAACTAGCTCGGTCGATGATGAGGATATAGAAGAAATGTATGAGGAGCTAAAAGAAATCATTCAGACAATTAAGGGAGAGGAAAACTTAATTTTAATGGGGGACTGGAACTCGGTAGTAGGAAATGGAAGAGAAGGAAATGTAATAGGTGAATATGGACTGGGGAAAAGGAATGAAAGAGGAGATCGCTTGGTAGAATTTTGTGCAGAGCACAATTTAATGATCACCAACTCTTGATTTAAGCATGATGAAAGAAGGCTGTATACATGTAAGAGCCCATGAGACCCTGGAAGGTACCAGATTGACTTTATAATGGTAAAGCAAAGGATTAGAAACTAGGTTTCCAAATGTAGAACACATCTTATTGGTTATGAACCTAAGATTAAAACTTAAGAGACTAAAGAAAAGCAGACACGTTAAGGGATGGAACCTTTAAAATTGAAGGAACCAGAAGTGGTTGAGAGTTTCAGAGGAAGCATTAGGCAAGGACCGGCAAAAAACGGGGGAAAGTAATACAGTAGAAGAAGAATGGGTAGCTCTGAGAGATAGGGTAGTAAAGGCCGCAGAGGATCATATAGGCAGAAGGAAAATGGCCTAATAGAAATCCCCGGTTAACACCCACAGGATGTACTGAACGTAATTGATGAGAGGATAAAATATAAATATTCAGCAAATGAAGCAGGCAATAGGGATCACAAACGTCTGAAAAATGAGGTTGACAGGAAGTTCAGACTGGCTAAACAAGAGTGGCTAGAGGACAAAAGCAAAACCGTAGAAGAATCTATAAGTAGGGGCAAGATAAATGCTGCCTGCAGGAAAATAAAAGAAATATTTGGAGACAAGAAAAGAAGCGGTATGAATATCAAGAACTCACAAGGAAAGTACATGGGCTCGAACAAACATAACTGTATGAACGTTTGGTTAGAGGATCTCTACGTACACCTCAATGTGCTGGTGGGTGTCGTTTTTCTGCAAAGCTCTGCAACCATGCTCTAGATAGCAGTGTATATGTAATTGTAGACGCTATACGTAATGCAGATATCGTGACTATAACTTATGTAATAATTATCATCAAAAGCCGTGATGATAGTTGCAACTTTAACCTTCTTCCCGAAATACTGTTGGTATTCACTGCCACTGCTTCCATCGCCTCTTCCCGCACTTACCGTAGCACTACCGCTTGCAATTCGCTGTTCGTCATTATCATCCGTATTATCATTATTATGAGTTTGTAACAACAGTATCTAACTTATGCTCATATTTCTGTAACATAACAGATACGAGAAAGCATGAAAATGATTCAACTTCTACACTAATACGAAGAAGGGTTCTTCGTAACTTCATCTCAACTAATCGCAATACATTAGCAGGATTGATTAGCAATCACCGCCCCTTCTGACGCTTCACCACACAAATAACATCACAAAATGCAACTTCGGAGGCACACTGCACCGTCCCTACTGGAGAACCGACAGGTCAAAGTGCAATGCGGCATGGCACACGCAGAGGCCTCTAACGGACGACTGCAGAGTTTTGCAGATGCGGGAGTATCACTAGTGCAATAAGGGATCTTTACATTATCTCTCACACGATTTTGGTGTATATGTGTTTGTTCGAGCCCAAGTACTTTCCTTGTCAGACAGAAACCAGTACTAAGCAAAGAGGGGAAAGCTGAACTATGAAAGGAATATATAGAGGAACTACACAGAGAAAATAAACTTGTAGGCAGTATTCCAGATATGGAAGACAAAGTGGATGAAGACGAGTTAGGAGATATGATACTGTGAGAAGAATTTGACAGAGCGCTGAAAGATTTGAGTCGAAACTAGGTCCCTGGATTAGATGATCTTCCATCTGAACTGCTGATATAGCTAGGAGAGCCAGTCATGAAGAAAGTGTTCCACCTGATATGCAAGACTTTAGTTTTCGTAGATTCTTTTAATATACAAGATTTGTAGTTTTTGAACCGCATAATGTAAAAATAATTTTAGGGAGTTCATCGTGAAAGTAGAAGACTTGTTTCATTTGTGTCAGTTACTGACACTGAAACTAATTAGATTTCTTATCAAAACGTCAGATGAAAGGTACTCTTTTTATAACAATATGACCGAGATCACAGAGAAAGAACAATAAACCTTGTGTTACTTGGCTGCTAAATTGAAGCTGCTGCTTTATCTTTTGTGATGGTCTCTCGTTTACGTATAACGAGATCGGAAACTGAATAGGTTCTACTAACGAGCACCTCAAAGAGTGAAACTGCATCTCTCCTTTTGTGCTACGCTGTTAGAGCAACTAGTGTTGTTGTTGAGACGATCAGATGGAATAACAACGATCTTCAAGTACCCCTCAAAGTCCTTTATGCAGCAATAAGTACAGCCAGGATGTATTCTTCAGTCACTAGGTCTGTTTAAACCACTTATTATTACTTCTAGAGTCTGCGAGGAATATGTCTACTCATTGCCTTCCTTCATTATTGCATACTCTATGCTACGACGTTGTCTTGCTACGGAGCTCCTTCTTATATCGTAATATTATTTAGACTTTTGGTGCTAATATACCGTAATCTTGTAGAACTGACTGTAGCTTCCTCCTAGGAACACAGTCATAAACCTTTTCGAGATCTATGAAATATAGATACAATTCCCTGTTCCACTCATACCACTTTTCCATTAGCTGCCATAAGCTAAAGATCTGGTCCTGACAGCCTCTAAGAGGCCTAAACCCACATTGACTTTCATCTAACTTGTCCTCAATTAATACTCGCACTCTCTTTTCAACAATACCTCAGAATATTTTGCCTACAACGCTAATTAAAGAAATACCTCGATTGTTGTTACAATCTTTTCTGTTTCCATTTTTGAAAATTGGCGTAATTACCACTTTCGTCCAGTTAGACGGAACCTGTCCCGATTCCCACGCCTTATCAATTATCCTGTGTAACCATTTGAGACCTGATATTCCACTGTATTTGACGAGTTCCGGCTTAATTTCATCCACCCCAGCAGCTTTATTGCACTGTAATCTAATGACCATTTTCTCCACTTCCTCAAATGACATCCTGTTTCCATCGTCATTCCTATCCCATTCTACCTGAAAATCTGACACATCATTGAACGTTTCACCTACATTGAGCAGTTCTTCAAAATATTCCCTACATCTGCTCATGGCATCAACAGGATCGACTAGCAGCTTTCCTGACCTGTCCAAAACGCTTGTTAATTCCTTCTTCCCTCCCTTTCGAATGTTGCTAATTACACTCCAAAATGGTTTTCCCGCGGCTTGACCCAGAGTTTCTAGCTTATTTCCAAAGTCTTCCCATGATTTCTGTTTGGAATCTGCAATTATCCGTTTGGCTTTGTTGGTTTCTTCAACATAACTTTCTCTGTCTGCCTGATTTCTTGTATGTAGCCATTTTTGAAATGCCTTCTTTTTCTTTTTACAGGCTGCCTTGACTGTGTCATTCCACCACGCTGTCTGCTTCTTCCTGCCTATACACACTTCTGTTCCAAGACATTCTCCAGCTACTTCTAGTATAGTGTGTCCCTGTACCTTGACCATTCCTCTTCCAGTGACTGTAAATAAAAAATAAAAAAATAAAAAATTAAAAAAAAGAAAGAAAGAAATTTTATGGGCCTTTGCTTTAGGCATATAGTGAAATTTTCAATGCCTGTTAATAGCGATGTGTTACTATTTTAGCACCTGCTCTTTTGATAGTTGGTTGGTAGAAGAAACAAAAGAAACGAGATTTGGGAATAATTTACCTGCCTCACTTTCATCTCACAATTAACAGGTGACTTAACTGTTAATCTTATGTTGCTGTGACCATTGCCAGCATCTGACCTCCTGTCTTCTACCAGAGATTTCTGTTGCTCAATAAATGAATAAAAATGATAGCAACAGGGGTGGCTACAGACTAGAAGTCGGACAGTTCAGTGGAATAATCTACATATTCTGCAAGTATCGCACAGAATTAAGACGTAGCCTGTTTCATCAAACAAAATAGTTACTAGTTATTGCTGTAGGATAAGACAAAGGGAGAAAACATAAAAAATGAACATTTAAATAATTCGACCAGCCTTGAAAGAGAGAGTGCGTACTGAATTTCCTGAAATTATCCGTTAGTCCTGAGTGCAATACACTGAGACCATGGCAGGGACGGCACAAACACTGAAGCGAGAGCATTTTAGTGTTCACCACGCCTATAGCCCCATATGCATACCGTTGCATGTTTAGTGAAATCGCAAGCGAATGCGATTACTTTACCTTAATCGCAAAAACCTGCTCAGTGAAACTGTGAACCTCATGTCGGGCAACGCGAACATAACGGCTACTTCTGTACACGAGACTATCCTGGACCTGTCCTCGTATGAACTGTAAGCAACTGAGAGAGGTCACATTGCTCATTCCAGTTGTGTTAACGTGAGTTCCGTACCGCTGATTCTTCCGCCGACAAAACTAGTCACGTGTTACCAACCTCAGCCAGAGTAGTGTTAAGAGTTCGTTCCGGACTGCAAGATCCAGTTTTGCGGCTCCTAGGGTGGCGGCCTGCCGTAGAGGCAACTTTTACGAGGCGGGAACACAAGCGTCATGTTTCGTCTTACCGGCTTTGCGGGAGTGTTGCAATACCCAAGGATTAGATTAGATTAGTTGGTTCGTTCCATAGATCCGTGTTGAAGTGATTCTGGTGGATGTGCGACATGTTTTTTTTTTTTTTTTTTTTTTTTTTTTTTTTTTTTTTTACAAGTTGATGATATTATTTTACTAATTCAGGCTGGACAGTGAAGGGGGAGGCGTGTTTATAGCGATAAAAAGTGCACTAGTATCGAAGGAATTAGACGGAGATCCGAAGTGTGAAATAATTTGGGTGAAGGTCACGGTTAAAGCAGTTTCGAACATGGTAATTGGATGTTTCTATAGGCCTCCTGGCTCAGCAGCTGTTGTGGCAGAACACCTGAAGGAAAATTTGGAATATATTTCGAGTAGATTTGCCGATCATGTTATAGTTTTGGGAGGAGATTGTAATTTACCGGATATAGACTGGGAGACTCAAACGTGGGTGGCAGTGACAAAGAATCCAGTGAAACTGTTGAGTGCATTATCTGAAAACTCCTCGAGCAATTAAACAGAGAACCGACTCGTGGCGACATCATATTAGACCTTCTGGTGATAAACGGACGAGGAGACTAAGGCGCTCCAGTCACGGTCTGCACGGCCACGGGGTTCGAATCCCCCCTCGGGCATGGATATTTGTGCCGTCCTAGTTCGTAAGTAGTTTGTAAGTTTAGGGACTGATGACCCCGTAGTTAAGTCCCATAGACTATACAAACATTTGAACATTTTTTTTTTTTTTTTACAAACGGACCCGAACTATTCAAAACAGTTAACGCGGAACAGGGAATCAACAATCATAAAGCGGTTACGCATCGGTAATTTCATCCATAAATAGAAATATTAAAAAATGTAGGAAGATTTTTCTTTTCGGAAAAAGTGACAAAAAGCGGCTCAACACAGAAGTTTTATCTCAAGTACAGATAGTGTTGAGGAACAGTGGTCAAAGTTCAAACCCACCGTACAATATGCATTAGATGAGTGCATACCAAGCAAGATCGTAAGAGATGGAAAGGAGCCACCGTGTACAACAGCCGAAATAGAAAACTGCTACGGAAGCAAAGTGAACGTCACTGCAAACATAAACGTAGCCAAAGCCCTGAAGAAAAACAAAAATTACAGGAAGCGAAATGTAGCATGAGGAGGGCTATTCGAGAGGCATTCGACGAATTCGACAGTAAAGTTCTATGTAATGACTTGGCTGAAAATCCTAAGAAATTTTGGTCTTATGTCAAAGCGGTATGTGTATCAAAACAAAATGTCCAGACACTCTGTGGCAAAAACTGCATTGAAACAGAGGATAACACTCTAAAGGCTGAATTACTAAATGTCTTTTTCCAAAGCTGTTCCACAGAGGAAGAGTGCACTGTAGTTCCTTCTGCGAGAGTAAAGGTCGAGGTGAGAGTTTAAAATAGGGAAAGATAATTTTTAAAACTCACAACCACCAACTGCGAACCAAATTCCTAAACATGCAAAAACACTGGAACTGTGATTGCGACTGTTTGACTCGTTTTCTAGGGAATGATATCACACGTTCGCAGCTTTCCTTCCCTGCATATGATTAACAAAACAAATTCATAATAAAATCAAGTTCATGAGAGAAAAGGGTGTACTAACTACTATTTTCGAAAACACGTGAAAGTTCACTTTATGTTGTTTATTTCACAATATTACAACCCTGTGGCTGATATGTCTGTACGTCGACACATTTATCAAATAAAGTTATAGCTCGTGAGCCCCCAGACAAAAATGAATATTTGTCGCAAATTGTTTTCACACCATGTGGCTGTCTCAAACACCGTTTATGTTCGTGCCTATGCCGCGACACGTGTTACATTCACAAATCACAGTCACTTTAATTCAATGCGATGCACACCTTGTTCCACCGGCTAAATATTTACAACACACAGTAGCACTCGATTCAACTTGGTGCAGCCTACGACGAGCAACCACACGTGGCAATTGCCACACACAAATCTATAAACTCCACCTGGCGATCCACATGCCGACTGATGCAGAGCGACGCCGCCGGGCCAGCTACCCCACTTGCTCCCGACTCGTCAATTCCTGCCCTCGTGCACGTGCGCGCCAAAAGCTCAACTGCCGGGGTTTTTTCCCCTACGTCATCAACTTCCCCATGGGAGCTGTTCTAACCGATTTGCCAACGTACAGCGCTCAGACAATACATTTCTAAAATTTTGCTTAAAATCAAAATAATTACACTACACATTAAATAAATGTCTTCTTAGGTTTTTATATTGGTATAAACATCCTTTGTACTATTTATCATAATCTTATATCACAGATAAGTGATTTAACTGAATACTTCAAGATAAAATACACAAGATTAATTGAAATGCTAGTTGTGTATCTGTCTTGTATTCATTGGTAATTTATTACTTTTCATTATCAATTAAACATATTACGCCAGATGTGACTATATCAGCTAATGTATCGTTTATTTATCAACAGGCTATTTTGTAATGAGGGCCTTAAAGGTTCCTAACTGCATCGTATTACTTCAAATGCCAGTAGTATTAGAATATTTTATTTCATGCTGTGCACTGCACTGTGCCTGACACTCGCCATTGTCCCTCTCTCCCCTCACCGGAAACGAAAACTGGAAAATCCTAAGCTGGAACAAGCCACCAACGTCGGCCTGCTCGATGGCCTCCCGTCAGCTACAAGCACACAGCAACTCTCAACGTGGAGAATTTCTACCTATGGCCTAACTATAAATGTTGTCACCCAACTGTGTACATACATTGCTACCATAATTAATAAAATTAAAATTGTGTAACATTTAGTGCATTGGCATGGTCAATGTTTTCAGTGAACTTTATACTGTTTAATTATCAAATGCTATTAATTACCAGTATTTCTATAGGGCGAAAATCTCACAATACCCCCACTTGCAGCATCAAAACCATGTGCAGGATGGCGCAAGTAGCACTAAAATTAATACTTTCAAATGAGCAAAATTTAAAATTACGAAATTATTGAATCGGATTGACTCAAACACTATACCAATTGTGACCTCAACTAATGCAAAATAAATAAATAAATAAACAGGGCAGTGAGAAAATTTCCCAATATTTGTACCATTAAGACCACTTATAGTCTGTGCATATTTTTAAGAAAAGAATCATTATAACTAGTTAATCCATGAAATTTAAGTGTGCCTGATGTTTATATACAGAATTGGCACCAAATTTATAACAGTATTAACCTTTAGTCTTTAGAAGATCTTGTCCTACATGGGAAAACTAAAATTATCACTATAAATACTTTTGATTGTGTACATTCCACTTGTTTAAAGGAAATCTCTCACCACTTTGACACTGAGAACCCCAGAGTCATTGTTGCAGCAACTCTGGTCCATGGTGTATGGTCCTATGTCTCCGTCATTTCAACCAACATGCTGTTGCAGCTTAGATTCATGGCACTGGATCAAGTGTTCTTGTTCACACACGTCATATGCACCCTACATGGAACAGGAAAAGCAGAAGGCACTCATGAGTCAACATAGACAAAAGTTTGTCTGGACACCAGGATTCGGTTGGATTTGTATCTTTTGTGTCCCAGCCTCGTCGCCGCTTTTGTGTCTCGTTTCCGTCGTAGGTGTCAGTGGCCGAGTAGGAAGACCGACACAGGAATAAAGGTAGCACGCTTGTGCAGGTACGGAGGTGAGCAGCCAGTGGACAGCAGAAACTAGAAACACTAGAGTAAATTAGAACGAGATATATATTGCACAGAATTTATACAATACTTAACTTTTACATAGATCAGTACTGCAGAATGCTGATACATAGTTGAGCTAGAGGCCTGCCTAGTGCCTGTCCGATAGCCAAGTCTTCACTGGTGCCTATCTGATTCCGAAGTGTTAACTGGTTCCTATCTCAGTCCCAAGTGAATGATGTCGTTCAGTGGTGGCCACGAGCGGAGTTGCAGCAGAGGGCGCTCGTGGTTGACGTTGTAAGAACGCCGCGCCGTGCGTGCATGGCGGTACGCGGTGAAAGTAGGTGGCGCGCACTTTGGACTTGTGCGACACCACACCCCTCCAAAATGTTCAAATGTTTGTTAAGCTTATGGGACTTAACTACGGGGTTATCAGTCCCTAAACTTACAAACTACTTATCAACTACCTTATACTAAGGACAACACAAATATCCATGTCTGAGGGAGGATTCGAACCCCCGACCGTAGTGGCCGTGCAGACCGTGACTGGAGCGCCTCAGTCCCCTCGGCCACCGCGGCCGACCACACCCCTCCCCCCCCCCCCCCCCAAACCGCCGCGCCGTCGTGGCGTGGGGCTGAGGGCCACGACGACGGCACTGGGAGGAGGACCTAGGCGGGGGCGTTACTGGTGGGACGGGCGTCGTAACTGAGGCTGGGATCGAGACGCCGTCCGCGCCCCGGTATACACCTTGCGATCCGCTGTGAAACCCGCCAAAACCAGCGGAAGGGCGCCCGCCTCCGCCCAGAGGGAGCAGGTCATCTTCTTCTGAGGTGCGTGGCCCAGGCGGCGGGGGCACGCACGGTCCCGGAGTTCCTCTCGGTGGCGCTGTCATTCGCGGCGGCGACGGCTGCGTCGGAGGTGCGTCGACGTCCATAGGGATCTCGTAATCCGGGGACGAACGATGTGGCTGTGCTCCCTGGCGGTGAACTGGGCCTGGAATCAAGAAACCGGAGACAGGATCGCGCGGCCTGTGTAAGCGCAATTGGTTTGCGTGGCGCCGTAGCTCCGACCCTGTGGAAGAACGTACAACATACATATTGCGACCGAGCACGCGCTGAATGGTGCCCGGCGTCCATCTTGTCTTGTTGCCAGCAAACACCCTGTACAGCACCGGCGTAGAAACCTGAAAACGCGTAGCGCCATACGAACCGACTCGGTGCGTGGGAGGCTGCAGCAGGTGAAGGAGAGTGCTTTGACGGCGGCTGTGTAGCTGCTCGGCAGGAGACGGGCCGTCACGTGACATGCACCGATACGTAGACAGGAAAATTTGAAGAGCTTGCTGCCTGGAGTGCTGACCTTTCATCTTTTCCATGTGAGACTTGAATGTTCGAACGAAACGTTCTGCTTCACCATTGGATTGAGGGTGAAAAGGTGCGGTGGTGATATGCTCAATGCTATTCACATGACAAAACTTTTGAAATTCCGCTCTAACAAACTGAGGTCCATTGTCACTGACGATAGTTTCAGGCAAACCTTCGATGCAAAACACTGATGTTAAGGCACTGATTGTACTAGACGCTGTCGTTGAGTTCATGGCAATCACGAAAGGAAATTGCTGAAAGCGTCTACAACAATTAACCAGCGCGTATTCCAGAAAGGTCCGGCAAAGTCAATGTGTAAACGTTGCCATGGTCCCTTGGGGCGTGGCCAGTCTGAGAAACGTTGCGGAGGAGCCGCCTGATGCTCCGCACAAACAGTACACGGTGACGTCATGCTCTCTATCTGAGCGTCCATACCAACCCAGGTACAATGACGTCTGGCCAATTGCTTTGTCCTAACAATACCCCAATGTCCTTGATGCAGGAGGCGTAACACTTCACGTTGCAGGGAACGAGGAACAATCACTCTTGTTTGGTCGTTGTCCGTATGTAACAACAGAACACCCTGACTTAAAGACAATGCATGCCTTTTCCGAAGAATCAAACGACACATCCTGGCCAACCGGAAGTCGGGAAAGTGTGTCCGCGTTGGCGTGTTTAGTGGTAGGTCGGTACAAAATCTCATAATTTGACAATATCAAGGACCATCTCTGAAGCTTTTGTGCCGTTCGTGGCGGAATTGGCTTTGTGGGTGAGAACAATGACGTGAGAGGCTTGTGGTCTGTCAACAAATAGAATTTTCTGCCATAGAGATAATGATGAAACTTTGTGACGCCGTAAATGATTGCTAAGGCCTCCTTTTCTATCTGACTGTAATTCTGTTGCGTCGGCGTCAGTAGCTTGGATGCGAATCCAATAGGACGATCGTGACATCCAATACGATGCGACAACACTGCACCCACCGTACGACGAGGCATCAACTGCAAACACTACAGGCTTCTGTGGGTCAAAGGGAATCAAACATGCATCACTGAGTAGTGCAGACTTTAGTTTGTCAAAGGCAACCTGACAATCTTTAGACCATACAAAAGGAACATTCTTCCTACGTAAGCGATGCAGTGGAGCTGCAATCTGAGAGGCATTGGGAATAAACCTGAAATAATAGTTAAGCTTTCCCATTACTGCTTGCAATTCGTGCACATTCTTAGGAGGAGGCAAGTCTTTGATTGCTCGAAGATGTGACTGTTAGGGATGGATTCCTTGGGAATTAATCACATGGCCTAGGTACTCTATTTCAGTTTGAAAAAACGAACACTTTGCTTTATTGCAACGTAGACCTGCTGCAGTCAATACTTTGAAAAGGCACTCCAGGGTGGCTAAATGTTCTTCAACTGTACGTCCGGATACCACAGTATCATCTAAGTAGTTCGAGCAACACGGTACAGAAACTGTCAGCTGTTCCAAGAAACGCTGAAAAATAGCGGGGGCGGAAGAACTGCCAAAGGGTAGGCGTTGAAATTGAAAAAGGCCCATGTGAGTATTAATGACGAAAAACTTTTTTGACTCGTCATCGAGCGGAATCTGTAAGTATGCCTCTGCTAAATCAATCTTAGAAAAGAAGCGAGACTGTCCTAATTTGTCCATCAGTTCCTCAGGTCTGGGCAGGGGATATGTGTCTGCAATGGTTTGACTGTTCACTGTTGATTTGAAGTCCGCACAGATACGAAGTTTTCCAGACGGCTTTGGTATAATTACTAAAGGCGAGGCCCACTGACTCGCAGAAACAGGAGAAATCACCCCACTATCTTCCCAACGTTTAAGTTCTTCGGCAACTGTATCACGCATTGCGATAGGCACTGGTCTAGCTTTACGAAATTTTGGTACAGCAGATTCTTTCAAAGTTACATGTGCCACGAAGTCTTTTGCACAACCGAGTTCCGGCGAAAACAAGTCACTATATTTATCACACAATGCAGTGATTTTGTCCTGAGGCACTACTGACGAAATTTGAAGCACATCTCTTTGAATTGATAAACCAAACAAGTCAAAAGCATCTAGTCCAAAAATGTTCTGTGTAGATTTGGCCTGAAGAACTACAAAAGAAACTGTTTTTGTTACACCTTGGAAAGAGGCGGGCAGGCTACACGTTCCTAGCACGGGAATATTTTGTCCTGTATAAGCCGTTAGCACTTGTTGTGACGGCGACAATTTTTTTTTTTCCTTTATTGTTATTTCTATTCCGACGTTCGTCGGCGGGCTGGCAGCAGCATAAGGCGCTGCTCTTCAGCCGAGAGTACAGACATATGGCAATGTGTGAAAAATGAACAATGTCATGAAGTTAAAAACAATGAGCATTAAAACATGGTACGATGAAACATGGAAGATTTACATACTGGACATCGGAGACAATAATGCAGACTTAAAACACAGGAATACGAGAGACTGATACATAAACAGTTAAAAACAGTCTGTGCCACGGTGGCGATAAAATAACATTGAGGAACAACACTGGACACACGAAGAGTTTACACGACGATACACGTGTTGTGACGCACTGGAGATATACACACGGAGACGATGAAGCACTGGATACTGGAAATCGGCGTTAAAATGTGTCATTGTAGCCCCCGCAGGGCAAGGAGAGGGGGAAGCGAGGGAGCGCGGGGGAAGGTAGAAAAGAGAGAGAGAGGGGGGGGACAAGGGAGGTAGGAGGAACGATAGGCGCGTTTGAGACTCCTGGTGGGGAATGGATGGGGGGGGGGGGGGTGGAAGCCAAGCGGGGAAGGGGAGAAGGAGGGGACGGGGAGAGGGGGCCGCTAAGTCTACAGGGAAGGGATCAAAGCTGATAGGAGGGGTATATGTCGGGACGAAGGGCGTCATCCGGTAGGGGAAGGGAGCGGAAGTTGCCTTGGGAGAGGATATGTAAAGTGTGCAGGTGGAGAGAGGGAGGAATGCAGTGGTGGAGGCGTGGCAGAGGCCCAGGGGCGGTGAGGATGGGGTAAACTAGCGGGTTGCAGGAATCGAGTTTACGGGTGACATACAGGAGGCGGAGGTGTTCAAGATGTTGAAGGAGGTGAGGAAAGGGGATGAGATCGTAGAGGATCCGCGTGGGGGAAGGAAGGCGGATACGGTAGGCGAGGCGGAGGGCGTGGCGTTCAAGGACTTGGAGGGTGTGATAAAAGGTGGGAGGAGCAGATACCCAGGCAGGGTGGAAGGAACAGAGGATGGGGCGCATTATGGATTTGTATGTGTGGAGGACGGTGGAAGGGCGTAATCCCCACGTCCGGCCAGTGAGCAGTTTGAGGAGGTTGAGGCGGGACATGGCTTTTTCACGGATGGATTTCAGATGGGGGGTCCAGGTAAGGTGTCGGTCGAGGGTGAGGCCCAGATACTTAATGGTGTTGGTGTGGCGGATGGGACGGTCGTGGAGGGTGATGTAGAGATCGGGGATGTGGAAGGAGCGGGTGGTACGACCTATAATGATCACCTGGGATTTGTCAGGGTTGACGGAGAGGAGCCACCGGTTGCACCATGCAGCGAACGCGGTGAGGTGAGACTGGAGCAAAACCTGGGATCGGGCAAGGGAGGGGGCAAGGGCTAGGAAGGCGGTGTCATCAGCATACTGTAGGAGATGGACGGGAGGCTGAGGTTGGGGCATGTCGGCGGAGTAGATAAGGTACAGGAGAGGGGAGAGGACAGATCCTTGGGGCACCCCGGCAGAGGGGTAAAACAAACGGGAGTCGGAATTGCAGACAGTGACATAGGACGGGCGATTGGTGAGAAAGGATGCAATGAGGCGGACATAGTTAATAGGAAGGGCATAGAGTTTGAGTTTGAAAAGGAGGCCGGAATGCCAGACACGGTCGTAGGCTTTTTCTATATCTAGGGACACAAATATGGCGGAGCGACGGGAATTGAGCTGGACGGATAAGAGGTGGATGAGGCGAAGGAGCTGGTCGTCGGCAGAGAAGGATGGTCGGAAGCCACATTGAGAAGAAGGAAGGAACTGGTGCTGTCGGAGGTGTTGGTGGATACGACGGGAAATGATGGATTCAAGGACCTTGCTAAACACGGAGGTGAGACTGATGGGACGGTAGGAAGAGGCTTGGGATGGGGGCTTGTTGGGTTTGGGGAACATGAGGATGCGGGAGATTTTCCACAGGCGAGGATAGAAACCGGTATAGAGGATAGTGTTGTAGAGGGCGGCAAGGACAGTGTGGAAGGAGAGGGGACAGGCACGGAGGTGCCTGTAGGTGAGCCGGTCATGACCGGGAGCGGTGTTGCGTTTGGTGCGAAGTGTAGCTATGATGTCGTGTGCTGTGATGGGTGTGTTTAAGTCGGAGGGAGGAATGTGCCCCAAGTACTGGAAGCCGGGGGCGAGCGGGGGAGAAGAGGTGTCGGTACGCTCATGGACATCGGGAAAGAGGGAGTAATCAAAATGAGGATTATCAGGAAGGGAGAAAACGTCGGAAAGGTAGGAGGCAAAGTGTTCCGCCTTACTGGCATTGTCGGGAAAGGGATGGTTATCATGGAGAAGCGGGTAGTAGGGTGACGGCCAGTAAGGCGATTGAAGGCCTTCCAGTACATTGAGGAGTTGATGGGGAGAGTGGCGTTAAGGCGGGTGCATGTCTGCCACCAGTCCCGGCGTTTTTCGCAAACAAAAGGTTTCTAATGTGACATTGGATTTGCCGGTGGCGTATAAGTGTGTCCCGGTCCCGAGTACGGAGGTACGAGCGGTAGAGGCGTCGGGATTCTCGGAGGAGGAGGACGGCCTGTGGAGGCAGGGTAGGACTGTGCGGGTATATTGCCTTGGTAGGGTTGTGGGCTTCAACCGCGTTAGCAAGGGTTTGCTGGAGAAAGGTGGAGGCGTGTTCAATATCTTCGGGTGTGCAGAGGGGAAGGGGGTGGCTTTCGACCGAGGTATCTATGGAGCGACCGTAGGCATTCCAGTCGGCACGGGAGTAGTCATGAATGAGTTTGGGAGGAGGTCTAGGACGGGGAGCCCGGGCAGGGTGGGGGCGGTGGTCAAGGGTGAGTAGGACAGGGGCGTGGTCACTGCCTATAAGGTCAAGGACGTCTGCCGTGATACGCCCAAGGAGGTTGGGAGACGCCAAGACGATGTCAGGGGTGGTATTGCTTTCGGGGCGAGTCGGGCGAGGGAGGGGCAGGATTCCGCCCCGGAGCGAGGTGGTTACAAACTGATGCCACCGCCGGAGTTCAGCAGGCGGTCGGGAAGACAGGTTTAGGTCTGCGGCGACCACATAGGTCGTGTAGGTGCGGTCAACGTGAGAGAGGAAGTCATACGGGAGAGGAGAGGTGCTGCGGACGTAGATGGTGGCGAGGGTGACGGTGAGGGATGGGAGGAAGAGACTGAGGATTAAATGTTCTGTAGGATCATTGAGGAGCGGGTGTAGCCGGACGGGGTGGTGGCGGAGATGGCCGATGGCCACTCCGCCTCTGGCCAAGGGAGGGGGACCATCAGTGCGATGAAGGAGGTAAGGAGCGGTACTGACGGGACGACGGAGTTGGAGGAAGGTTTCATTCAGGAGGAAGGCGTCCACGCGGTGATGGAAAAGGGTATGCATGAAGAGGTGCTTGTTGGCTGGGAGAGACCGGACATTATGGTAGAGAAAGGTGTATGATGAGCCTGCCATGGTGGTGGTGGGGGGGTACGGGAGGAGGAACGGAAGAAGGGGGGAGCAGGTGGGCTTAGACTTGTGTTTCGAGGCGGGAAAAAGCGAAGTGGGAGTGGGCGCGGGAGAAGGTGGCAAAGGTTTCTAGGTGGAACACTGACCATGCGGCCAGTGCAATCTGCTGGAGGGTGTGCGGGCGTTGAAAAGGATGGATGTTTGCGAGGACCGTGGTTACAAACCGGATGACGTCCTCGGCAGTGGGGGGAGGGAGCAAGGAGTTGTTGGGGTGCATGGGTGGGTCGACGGGGCGAATGGGGACGGTGAGTTCGGGGACGGTGGGGGCCGGGATGGACTTGCATTTGTAGGAGTAGGTGGGATGGGGTCCGCCACAGGTGTTTCAGGTAGGAGGGGAGGCAAGGTTAGGACAGTGCTTGTGCAGGTGAGGGGACTTGCAGTGAGGACACGTGGGGGGGTTGCGGCAATTCTGTGTCAGGTGGTCGTTGTACACGAGGCACCTGGCACAGCGGTATGACTGAGGTGGGGAACGGGAGGGCTCCACCTTGTGGCGGCGGTCGTAAATTAGGGCCCGCTGGAGGAAAAGGTGATCAAGGGACGATGCGGACTCTGTGAATATCCGCATCAGGTATGTCGGGCCAGTGGCATTGAAGATGCGCTTGGCGGAGCGGATGGTGACGTCGGGCATGGAGTTGAGCTGACCCAACACCTCTTCCTCCGTGATCAGAGGGCTGAGTTTCGTGATCACGGTGGTGAGGGTGGGTGGGCGGTGGGAAGGAGGCGGTTGGCGAGCTGTGGTGGCGGTGTAGTAAGGGGTGAGAGTGGCATGGGGACCAAAGTGGATGCGGGGGAGGCGTTGGAGTATGTCAGTGTGTAGGGTGGGGCTGGGGGATTTAAGGAGGACGGAGTCTCGGCGGGGGATGATCTGAGTCAGGGGGACGTCGGGGTAGTATTTACGGAGTTCACTGGAGAGGGTCTTGTAGTCAAGGAAACGGGCGTCGGGACGGGAGAGGACATAGGAGTACAGGTCAGGCTGCACGGGAGCAGGAATGGGGGCTGTGTCCATGTGGTTGGACGGAGGTGGAGAAGCAGGGGGAGGAGGGGGAGGAGCCTTTTTGGGCAAAGTCGGAGTGGGGTCCGCGCTCCCACGTTTGGATGACTTTTTGGGCTTGGCACCCGTGGAGGAGGATGCAGAGGCGGTGGAGGGAGAGGCAGAAGAAACGGAGACTGGGTTGAGTGGGATAATCGTAGGTTGGTGTGGGGGCAGGAAGGACGGCGGGGGCGACTGTGGCGTGTCAGCCACCGTGGCACGGCGATGTTCAACTCGGGCAGGTGGTAATGGAGGAAACTCATGAGGCGAAGTCAGCGGCGTGTAGACAGGCGGAGGAGGGACGTGGGAAGCGGAGGAAAAAGACATTAAGACCGACAAGGGAATTGCTGGTTGGGGGAGGGAAGTGGAACTCCAGGTGGTGGTGGTGGAGGCCTGGGATGGGGAGGTGTAGTGGATGGATGTGGTAGTAGCAGGTGAGTGGGACATATTACCGGGATGACGGAGCGGCGACGAGGATGATGATGATGACGATGGCGAAGACACTGAAGACGAAGAGGCGGCGGCGGCGGCGGTGGTGGTGGTGGTGGTGGTGGTGGTGAAAGGCGGCAGGCTCGGAGTGGAAGCGGCGGCGGCAGGCTCGATGAGACGACAGCGACGTTGCAGACACCTGGCGGCGACGGCTGCTGGGCGGCGGCACAGGCTCGAGGAGGCGACAGCGGCTCTGCAGACGCCTGGCGGCGACTGCGGGCTGGCGGCGACTGCTCGGCGGCGACGGCTGCTGCTGCTGCTGCTGCTGCGGGCTGGCGGCGGCGGCGGCGGCGGCGGCGGCGGCTGCGGCGGCTGGCGGCGACAACTGCGGCTGGCTGGCTGGCTGGCTGGCTGGCTGGCGGCGACGGCGTCGGCGGCGGCGGCGGCGGCGGCGTCGGCGTCTCGATGACTGCCCTAAAATCGAGAAAAGAACGACAAGATGTATCGCCTTTTGTCGATCGCCTAGAGACTTGCGACTCTAGGCCGGTGGATGTGGGACAATTTTGGCGCACCCAGAAGTTCATAAGTGTCTTTATTAATTAATATCACAGGAACCAGTGTCAAGCTGAAATTGCACAGTCTTATTTTCTATGAAGAGAGTCACAAACAGTTTGTGCTTCTGGCGCACGACAGGTGCGCGAATGTGGGCAACGTCTGATGGAACTTGTTTACTACACTTGCGCATGCGCGGGCCGCGAAGTGAAGGAAGGGGCGCAGACTCGGCACACAGCGGATTAACAACACTGTCAGTAGATGGCACTACCGCCAGATCGGCGTCCGCGCAATGCGAGGCTGCTGCACTAAAATTATTTTGAGTAGCTACTTCAAGTCTACTGGCACTATCTACACAATACTGGGCACTATTACAATGAGCAGTTGCAGAAGGCACTAGGTTCACTACAGAATTGCACTGTACATAGTCATTTTGCTTGTCCTGAACCCTTTTCCGTTGCTTAGTTTTGAAATGGGCGTTGGTGCCCGTTATTCAAATTACTGTTTCTAACATGACAGGGCGACCTTTGTGTCGCACTTTTACACTGGCTACTGTTCACTGTCTGTTCAGCACGGCTGGTAGAATTTAAAGAATCACTAGTGCTATAGTGAGAACTACGGCTAGGAAAGCTTCCATTGCGGCGCCCTCAATTAACACTGTGGCTTTGCATTTCTACATCTGCTAAGTCAAAAGGATCATGCGCTTCTATAAGCTGCAGTACACTGTCTAATGAGGAGTCAGACTGTTTTAGAATCGCTGCCCTAATTCTTGGGTCCTGAATGTTCTGTGTGATAGCGTCTCTCAACATCACGTCACTATACGAAAGTCCACAAGAGCAAGTAAATTTACATCTGCGGGTTAAGCCCTTCAACTCCGTGATCCATTCCTAGTGTGAATGCTCAGGTAATTTTTTAAGTCTGAAAAATCGGTACCACACAGCGGCTACGAGAACTTTTCTCTCGTAATGAGTATTCAGTGCATCTACAATTTGTTCAAAGTCTGCATCACGAGGAGATGCATGGGGGCAAAGTTTCTGCAGTAACACGAAAGTCTTGGTGCCCACCACTGCTAATAACAAATGCTTAACCGTCTGACCTGTAATTTGATGAACCGCGACGAGTTCTTGAAACTGTGCGAAGTAGTCGCTCCAATCTTCCTCACGTTCGTTGTACTGGCGAAACGAAGGAAACGGTGCGGCTGCAGGTGTTGGCGGCTGAAGCGACGGCTGTTGTTGGTTAGCGGCTTGCGCTGTTAGCTGGGACACCGCTTGGAGTAGCTGCGTGATATCTGCTGTCTGTAACTGAATAATTTCCATTAAGTTTGGGTTCGGGGTAGTGGCCATGCTGACTGATTAGGCGCCACACATACAAGTAAATTAGTACAAAACAAAAATGCAAGATAAATGAGGACGCACTGCAACAAAAAAATCCACAAAACACATATCAGAATATATTCCCCCAAAATTCTTATAAGAAGGGTGGGTGGGCGGAAGCAATTTCTGCGTGCCCCGACTGCTGCTGTCTGGCTGCTGCAAGCGGCTGGTCCAAGGTTCTCCTATCCCATCCTCATCGCCACGTTTGTGTCCCAGCCTCGTCGCTGCTTTTGTGTCTAGTTTCCGTCGTAGGTGTCGATGGCCGAGTAGGAAGACCGACACAGAAATAAAGGTAGCACGCTTGTGCAGGTACGGAGGTGAGCAGCCAGTGGACAGCAGAAACTAGAAACACTAGAGTAAATTAGAACGAGATATATATTGCACAGAATTTATACAATACTTAACTTTTACATAGATCAGTACTGCAGAATGCTGATACATAGTTGAGCTAGAGGCCTGCCTAGTGCCTGTCCGATAGCCAAGTCTTCACTGGTGGCTATCTGATTCCGAAGTGTTAACTGGTTCCTATCTCAGTCCCAAGTGAACGATGTCGTTCAGTGGTGGCCACGAGCGGAGTTCTAGCAGAGGGCGCTCGTGGCTGATGTCGTAAGTACTCCGTGCCGTGCGTGCATGGCGGCGCGCGGCGAAGTAGGTGGCGCACACTTTGGACTTGTGCGACACCACAGTATCCCACCCCTCTGCCATACAGACTTGGTGCAATTGAAACTAAGCATTGAGACATGTACAGTAACATGCAAATCAACAGAATTAAGAACTCAAAGTGGCTTGTGTTAGTCATTATCAGATCAACCCAAACCACCATGCCTGCACTCTCATCAGCCATAGCTTCAGATGAAACAGACAAGAGAATATGTGGCCTACTTGGAGTATTACTCCATTAAATAAAATACCAACAACCTGCCTGTGTTAAAATATATCTTAAAGTTCAAATAATATTACCAAAAGAATGTTATCATAGAGAATTTTCTCTTCTATCAAAATGACACCTACAAGCATAAATACTAATCCTACCCCCTCACACCAAAAAAATTTATTTTTGCTGGTGTGAGATTTAATTAGCCCATACTATCCTAAGTCAATCCTAGCACGTCTATACTTCACAGTAACTACAACTCCTGCAGCCTGTGAGCATCAATTGAAAACAATATATACATATGTCCTCTAGTCCTGATTCCAGGTTAGTATACATAAACAAAAATAAAAACTATTTAATTATTATTCATAGAATTACCTAACTAAATAGTTTCACTACTCATACATAAATTATGATGACACAATAAACACACTATCCCTCTCAGCTGCTGTTTCAGGAATGAGTCCTGGCAACAATTGCACCTTTCACCAACACATATACATATTTATCTCATGTACCACTGTTGAACTGCAAATCTGATACAAGCACGTTTTAACACAAACAACAAAACAACAAAAGAAAAACATTTACAAAGAACTGTTGTAAACTTGACCCCAATGCTTAAATCTAAACACACAAGTAGATACTAACACAGACCACAGAATAAATATACACAAATTCTTAACCTACTATGTACATTGCTTTTGATCTCATACCTCATGATTTACACTGGTTTATGGCAGTTGCTTGTGTAAACATGCCATTAAATCTTTATCACTTACAATTTTTTTGAATTTCACCCTCTTCATGCATCCCTTCAGACTTAATTCTAACACTTTATCTTTATACTCCAACTGAGCTTCATATTTGAATAGGAAATCGCTTCCTAACATTAGATTTAAACGAAGTCCCTTTATGACTAATAAATCTTGAATAAACAGATCCTCCTCAATGATTACTTCAAATTCTGAGATCCTTCCTTTAACACCCCTATTTTTCTTGCAAAAACATAATTTTCTTTTTCCCATGCCACTGGCTCTACTGTTTTTAAATGTTTGAGGAATTGGATCCAATCATCTTGCCCATACTCATGTACTTCTTTATTAACCCAACCTGACTTTAACCCATCAATATCCATTTCATGACACTGTTCATCATTATGAATCATACAAAGTTGTATTTTCTCCTTCTCATCACCTGACCCCTCCTGTATAAGTTCATGTACCTCACTTATCTCATTATGATCTAAGGTACACATGCCTAATCCCCTTAATTGATCATACTCATTGTCCCCATTCACAAACTCTTTCGACACATTGTAATAAGTCTGGTCCCTATTACATTGTTTGCCTAGTCTGTCCAAGTAATCATATTTGTGCAGTAGCCAATCATCCGGTGCCCACTTCCTGATCCAGTTTATTTTCCCAATTAAATTTCTGGTTTGTGCATCTACACTGTCAACTTGGCCTTCATTTACAGTAGGTCCAGTGTCATTTATTGTCTCTACTGGACCACATTTATTTACATTTAATTTAGAAAAACATTCACTCTCATTCATACATTCCACAACATCTATGCTGGCTCCAGTACCATCAATATTTACATTCATAGTTTCACATTCAGTCAACACTTGTGCCTCTGACCTATCCAAAACTATGGCTAACCCAACACTGTTTTTATCCTCTTTAATGTCATTATCAAATAAATTTCACACATCATATTCCCCTTTACTGTCCTCATTCCTATCCTTTCTCCTCCTGTTTGCCTTTCTTTTGTCATGTTGCATGAACCAATCTCCAAAAATTTTCTCACTACCTATAACAGCATCCATCTGACACATACTTTCCTTTCTTTTCTCCCTTTCCTTGTTTAATCTATTTATGTTTTCTTTATCCTTGCCTTTATGAACTCCTACTTCCCCTTTCCTATCATCATCTCTGTCCATGTAAAATAGTTTTTCCTCCCTTCTCTCCCCATCTCTATTCCTACTGTAATTATGGTCATTAGATCCCCTGTTATCCCATCTTCTGGTCCTGTTATTAGAATAGCTCCTTGTCCCAAAACGGACCTCATTTGGAACAAATCTTAGTTTCCCTGATTCTGTCTCTGATTTTCTCTCCTACTGTTATCCCCATTCCTATTTCCACCTTCCTGCCTTTGATTTCTATCATTTTCCCATGTTTCCCTCTGGCTTCTATTATCCCAGTTGTCTCCTCTGTTATTGTTACCTCTCCAATTTTCATTTAAATTCCTCTCTCTATTGTGGTTTCCCTGGTTATGACCCCCGTTTCTACTGCCTCTGTTTTCATTGTGGTTTACATGCTGTGTCCCCTGAGCTGTCGTTCCATAACTAAACCCTGATCTATCCTTTCTACAAATTCAATGAAATTCTCAGCTGAATCTGTGGGATGGTGAATTAACTGCCAATGCAAATTTGCAGGTAACCTCCTACACAAAGTGGAAATTACTGCTAAAAGACTCAAAGGTGTATCTAAATGCACTAGTTTCTCAAGTTCCTCCTGACAAAATTCCTTCATGCTCTGTTTCCCTTTCACATAGTTTGGCCCGTTGAAGAATTCATTTTGTATCTTAGCTTGCTTGGCCTCCCCCCAATACTTATTTAAAAACAATATTTCAAACGCCTCAAAAGTTACAAATTTATCAGCACACTGATTTGCCCAAGTTTGAGCAGAACAGTCAAGCATTCTCTTTGCTAACTTCGCTTTACACTGGTCTGACATACCAGGCACAAATTGGTCCTTGCATGCAGCCAAAAAATCTACTGGATGATAATTACCCACTCCTGAAAACTTTTTGCCATTAGGTGTCTGCACGATGGACCAATTAGTGTTTCCTGATGCAGTACACAATTCTAGATTATTTATTCTAGTGTTCACCTTCTCAGTCTCAGTATTGTTTACTGTCACTACTTGTTCTATCTTTTTCCTAAAGTTACATTCTATATTCTCTAATTTTCCTGACAACAAAGTTTTTGTTTCCTCAATACCTGCCACCATCCTCTTGTCAACCTCAGCCAACGCCTGCATAGTGCCCTCATTCCTGTGATCACATATTTGTTTCACATCATCTAACTTGCCTCCTACCTGTCTCAATAGCACCAATTCTGGCATGTATCTCCTTTTCCCTATTTTCAAACCGTTCTGTTAGACTTCCTATCTTTTTGTCAATGTCTGTGATTATTTCTGCCTTTAATGCAAACACTGAATTTTGTCGTGCCCCAATGTCTGCCTTAAAGTCTGCTTTCAATTCTGATTTTACAGTTGCTATTTCTGATTTTACAGTTCCTATTTCTGATCTTATTTTTGGATCTAAATTTGAGTTTGAATTTTCTATTTTTGATTCTAAATTTGAGTGTGAACTTTCTATTTTTGATTCTAAATATGAGTTTGAATTTTCTATTTTTTATTCTAACTTTGAGCTAAAACTCGCTAACATGGCTGCGATCATCTCCGGTGTCAACAACATTCCCCCAGTATTTACCCACTCTGGGATTTCTGGTATGCTACTCTCTGAATCTACTTCGCTTGACGATTTTTTTAAAAAACTGCTCCATTTTATGTGCCACAAGAAAGCTTGATTAACACACAAGAATTTATAGCGCCAGCTGCTTTACTTATCTTTTAATCCAGACGTTGCTGCACCGAGCTGCGACGTCCCCAACGCTCGCTGCCGTCTGTTGTAGAAGCTGTGGCTGGAATATGTCCTCACTGCATCCCTTATCCTTTGTAGAATCGAAGCTGCTGGGCCCCGACGCTCCGTTGGCGACTTGCGAAGTCCCCCCGATCACTGCCGTCCGTTGCAGAAGATGAAATTTGAGTGCGTGGATCCCGCGCGCCGCCGCTCACTGCTGCCGGGCCGATGCGCCGTCGATCGCCGGTTACGGATGCCCGCGCCCGAACTCTGCCAGTCACCAACCGTCGATAAACGCGCGACGCGTTCGCGTATCGTTCACGATTATGCTGTTTTGTCCACTATCACTGTCCTAAGCACACACTACCTCTCTGTCCGAGCAAGACCAGTGTGAATTTATCCCGCTCTCTGCTGCCAGCCGCCATACACACTTGAAATTGTCCGTCGCGTCCTCGCACTTGTTGCAACTGTTCGTAACTGTTCACTGTCCTATGCACACCCTGATCTCTCCGTCCTAGCAAGTCCAACGTGAACTTATCCCGTAACGAGCCTCCAAAGGCGAGAGTGGAGGTCGAGGTGAGAGTTTAAAATAGGGAAAGTTTAATTTTTAAAACTCACAACCACCAACTGCGAACCAAATTCCTAAACATGCAAAAACACTGGAACTGTGATTGCGACTGTTTGACTCGTTTTCTAGGGGATGATATCATACGTTCGCAGCTTTCCTTCCCTGCATATGATTAACAAAACAAATTCATAATAAAATCAAGTTCAAGAGAGAAAAGGGTGTACTAACTACTATTTTTGAAAACACGTGAAAGTTCACTTTATGTTGTTTATTTCACAATATTACAACCCTGTGGCTGATACGTCTGTACGTCGACACATTTATCAAATAAAGTTATAGCTCGTGAGCCCCCAACTGTGTACATTCATTGCTACCATAATCAATAAGATTAAAATTGTGTAACATTTAGTGCATTGGCATGGTCAATGTTTGCAGTGAACTTCATACTGTTTAATTATCAAATGCTATTAATTACCAGTATTTCTATAGGGCGGTAATCTCACACTTCTCTAGATTGCTGCACAGATTTCAAAATTGCAGATACCTAAATAATTGACAGAGGGATAGAAAAACAATTAAAATCGCTGAAAAGAGGAAAGGCCGCAGGACCTGATGGGATACCAGTTCGATATCATACAGAGTACGCGAAGGAACTTGTCCCCGTTCTTGCAGTAGTGTACCGTAGGTCTTTAGAAGAGCGTAGCATTCCAAAGATTGGAAAATTGCGCAGGTCATCCCCGTTTTCAAGAAGGGACGTCGAACAAATGTGCAGAACTATAGGCCTATACGTCGGTCAGTTGTAGAATTTTGGAACATGTATTGTGTTCAAGTATAATGACATTTCTGGAGACTAGAAATCAGCTCTGTAGGAATCAGCATGGGTTTCGAAAAAGGCGATCGTGTGAAACCCAGCTCGCGCTATTCGTCCACGAGACTCAGAGGGCCATAGACACGGGTTTCAGGTAGATCTTGTGTTTCTTGACTTCCGCAAGGCGCTTCATATAGTTCTCCACAGACGTTTAATGAACAAAGTAAGAGCATATGGTCTATCAGACCACTTGTGTGATTGGATTGAGGAGTTCCTAGATAACAGAATGCAGTATGACATTCTCAATCGAGAGAAGTCTTCCGAAGTAAGAGTGATGTCAGGTGAGTTACAGGGGAATGTCGTGGGTCCGTTGCTGTTCACAATATATAAATAAATGACCTTGCGGATAACATCGGAAGTTCACTGAGACTCTTTGTGGATGATGCTTGAAAGACCACCGTTAATTGTAAAATTAATTCTATCTTTAAAGGAACCATTTAAAAGCTCACTTTAAACATATAACTCTGGCCGTAAAACCAGCTAAAGGATTCGCGTCAACAACTGACTACTTCCTGCAACAGAATCTTGTTCTCTGGCCCAGAATTTAGAACTGACTCAAACTTTATTTTAGCAGCAGGAAGACAAAGAGACGGTGGCCAACATACGTCGTAGATTACGAGAATCACACACAAACATTAATATACAAGCCACCCCGAACTAAACCATTTCATGAAGGTGGCTGTGAGAACATTTATGGCGCAACGGAATAAAACATGATAATTTGCAACTGAGTTTGTTCTCAGCACTGGTGAAAAACAATATTAAATAAAAAAGTGAGGGTATTCATAAACTAAAATTTATAAGAAGGATAAAATTTCACTGAAAATAATTTATTCAGTTCAAAAATGAGCAAATGGGGGCACAAATTTTGTTAACCAATAAAAACGCATCCCACATTGAAAATTAAGCTAAAGTAATCTGAATTGAACATCGTCGGGGGAGGGATTTACAATCAAAAAGCATTCAGGCACTCACACACGCGGAGCAAAGCGAAACTCACCCAACTCAGTGTGCTGATACGGAGCAGAAGCAGGTGCCGCTATCGTAGGCGAAATTCAGCGAACCAGGATGCACCACACCACACAAGAAAAAAATAAACTTCGTTGGTGGATCTGGTCTGTCTTTCTATACTTGAGATGGTACGCGATAATAGCGAGATTAATTTCCATTTTTTAATCAAACCGTGAGCGTGCAGCCTTACTGAGACACACGGCACTTGTCTGCTACATTACATATTCGCACCCCACTGAAGGTGAAATGCGAAAAGGTCGTATTCATTTCAACAAAAATCAACGGAATCATAGATTACGAAGCAAGAATACCCAGTAGTAAGCCACTGGTGTGTGAGCAGTGGCGAGAACTCAAGTGACTAGCTATATCCCCTTGAAGTCGGAGTTTGGACCCACGTGGTTCTGAAAACCAGTAAAAATACAAAAATTCAATTTCCGAAAAATAAATGAAAATAGCTACGTCATGCAACCCTTAGAAATGCGTAGAATATCATAAGGAAGCTAAAGAAATACAGTTAGACGCGATTGGGAAGGTTTTACACGGATGGAAAAAGCATAGTCTTCAAAAATCAGAAAAGTGAAATAAATTCAAAGTCGGAGTAAATCAACTAAGAAATACGGTATGCAGCCCCTAGAAATACGTAGTATTTCATAAGCAAGCTAATAAAGGGGGTTGTACAAGGCTAGAAGAGAATTTACTGGGGGAGTCTGAATGCAAAGTACAAGTTTGGAAACGAAACTACAATTTAAAAATAGATGGAGAGGAGATTGCGAGGTAGTAATGGAAATCAGAAAGATACATGCATAACTTCTTGCCGAAGGGCACAGAAACAGACACAGGGGTAGCTGAAGGCATTGTTCTAAGAACACACCACGTGGAGTACATATCACTCGCAGAAGAAGAAAACGGAAAAGAATATTTCACATGCACTATACAGAATAAAAATATTCCCGCACATTAGTTGCATCCCACAAAGCTAGAAGGAAATTAAACCAAGTTCGTACATTGCCAGCTAGTATCACAAAGGTTACCGATTCTCAGCCGTTATCAAACCGAATTAGTTACATATTCACCACGTTTACCCACTCAAAATCACCAAAATGAAATTGAATACACTTCCATACATGATTGGAGAAACTTACTCCGACAAATAAACCTATGTTCCGAAATCTAATTTGAACACCAGACAAAGAATCGCTACCA
This sequence comes from Locusta migratoria, assembly GCA_026315105.1. Taxonomy (NCBI): domain Eukaryota; kingdom Metazoa; phylum Arthropoda; class Insecta; order Orthoptera; family Acrididae; genus Locusta; species Locusta migratoria. Next base: position 547,760,299 of record CM048745.1, on the reverse strand, counting down.
TCTCAAGGGAGGAAAGAAAATCAGAACGTCTTACCAGGTCGAAGCGCAGCCACAGAGAGTCCAAGTTGGCCACCCAGTCACCGCCACCACCGGAAATCGGTAAAACCCAGGAAGAACGAAGCGGTGGGGAGAGCTGGAAAGCTTAAATTCGGGCGTCCTGTCGAGGCTCGCTAGCGGGCATTGCCAACCCAACTTGTAACCAAAGGGTGGAGGAACCTCTTTTGTAGCATCAAAAGCAGAGGTTGGTAACGACTACCTATCGATATGAAGGCAGAGAAACATTAGTAGCAAGCAGCCAGCAGCCGACGACGAAAATTCTCATACATACACTCAGACTCCCATGCTAGAAGATTCTCATACGTGCACATACAGAGTAGAGCAAGTACACTTTCTCACAGGGACAGCGGCGTCACGGAGAAAACGTTCATCTTGCCACATTCATAAACACAATGATAAATTATTAGCATAATCCCAGCAATATTACACAAACTAACATTTAAAAACATGAAATAAAATGCTATTCCTCATGCCTCCGAACGAAAGGGGTTCTCGTTTAGCAAAAAAATAAAAAAAAAATAAAAAGAGCCCGTCTAGCGAACTTAGATAAATTACAGAGTTAAAAACTTATTAATGAATATGTTAGATAAATTACAAAGTTGAAAACTTATTAATGAATATGTTATATTTTTCATTCATGCCATGAGCACTATAAACATCTTTGCAGTTCATATTTTTTTATCAGTTTTCTAAAATTCTCAACTTTTGATTGATTGACTACTCTCTTGTGCGTAGATTTAGGAGTCTTCATAATCTGTACTTATAGGAAGGAGCTGCATATCATGATCTGATAGTCCATTAATTAATGGTTTTATGATATCATTTTGTGCCTTTGATTTGTGTATAAAATATTATTAATGGCTGTCGTAGATGATTTAGTTATCCTAGTTGGAAAGTTTACAGTATGGGTTAGATTGAAAGACCATCTTACTGCCTGCAATAAATGTTTACTGGAAGAATGAATAAGAAAATCTGCATTAAAGTCACCAGCAATTAAGATTTCTTTTTTTCTTCCTGTTAAATAATCCAATAGAGCTTCTTCATGATTTAGGAATAGATTACAATTTCCTGCAGCTGCTCGGTAAATAGTTACTATTATATAACACCTGTTATGGAATTCTACTTCTGTTGCGCAAGCTTCGAAATGCTGCTCTGGACAGAATTTATTTATATCAATATTCTTGAATTTATAGCAGTTTTTAATAAATGTGGCAACTCCTCCTCCCTCCATATCTACTCTACTGAAGTATAAAGCTAAATGAAATCCAGTAATATTTAACATATCTACACCAATGGTCACATGATGTTCAGAGAGGCAAATTATGTCAACAGGTTGAAAGGACTTAATTTCATCAATACAAATGAGTAGCTCATCAAGTTTATTTCTGAGTCCTGGGATGTTCTGATGCAATAAAGATAACTGATATTGCATACTAATTGTTGAACAAAGATTTGCTGGCAGACTCTACTTTTCATCTAGTAACAAGGGAGTTTATTCGGCATTAAGTTTCCGTGCTGTTACGTAGCCAGGGTGCATGTTGCAAGTTCATTGAAGAGCTGTCAAACATTCATTCTTCTGGTACAGGGCATCTAACCAGGACAGCGAAGTGTACATGGAACCAAGATTTAGAAGAAGTACACAACCTAGTGGCGCTCACTGGTGCAAGCACACGTCACCACGATCGTGTTACATGTATTGATTAGCTAACCATTTTCAAGAACTTAACCACCTCGAATTTCTGAGAGCATTAGGAGAAAGCTGTAGGGAACTAAGGGTATATATAACAAGAACCCAAAAGGTAATGGTAAGACTGCTTTGAAAAGGACGAAGTGCTTGGATTAAAGAGGTGTATGACAGGCTTTCAACCCCTTCTGGTTAGTACATCGAAGAAGCCAAAACGGAAGTGAAATGAAGGTTCGGGAGTGACATAACAATTGAGGGTTAAAGTATATGACGGACCTGTTTAATTGATTAAACTGTCTAATGAGTACAGAATATGGACTGAGAGTAAACCTTAAAACGACAAAAATTAATGAGAAGTAGCAGCAATGAAAATAGCGAGAAACTTAAGATTGGAGATCACCACGAATATGAAGGAATTTTGCTGCTTTGGAAGAAAAATAACCTTCGACAGATGTAACAGATCAAAAGTAAATTAGTAAAGGCAAAGATACTTGTACCAGTCTGGTGTCAAAGATTGGCCTTAATGCGAGAAAGAAAATTGTGTTGAAGATACACATGGAGTACACCTTTTTATGGAAGTGAAACATGGCAATGAGAAAACGTTAACAGAAGAGAATCGAAGCTTTTGACATGTGGTGCTATAGAAAAATGCTGAAAAGGTGAACTCTGATAAGAAAACGTACGAGGAAGTTTCTCCGTCGAATCGAAGGAGAAAGGAAAATATGATCATACTACAAAAAGAAGAGAGAGGATGATAATATGTGTTATCAGGAAATAATATCTATGGTACTAGAGAGAGAAAAAGAGAGAAATTTTGGAATACATCCAGAAAATAACTGAAGACGCATAAAAGCTCACTAATGTCACAAATTTGTCATTGTCTTCTAAATAACTTTGCGGGTAGGTATATCGCCAGTGCAGCGGCTACTTATACGGCGGCTGAGAGATAAGATAATAGCCGCGTGCTCGACAGGACCTTGGACCTTGACCCAAGTTGTTGACGATACCTCCTTGCTCAGTGTATAATACAATTTCATCAACTTTATTTAATACCCCCTTCACCCCCTTACACACATGAAAATTCAATCAAATTGTTGCCACCTTGAGCCAATGGTTCTAGATGTACGTCTACAGCTTAGTGACCCTGTGAATCAGATTTCCTGGTCATACATCTATTAGGAATAGGTATAAGGAAAGGGGAGGTATTAAATAAAACACAATATATTGTTCATCATTGTTTAATGTCTATAATAATGGGTTACATCACCAATCATTTTAATACTAGAACAAACACCAAACCCTTTAAACCATATAGCAAGACTCCATCTTATTAATTTTACGATGGTTCATGGAACGTATAATAAACGACATGTTTGCTAGTGTGCTGGTTTAGGGTGCTGCTGGTTGCGACACATATTAAGGGAAATCTGAATCCCACATTCCAATCCTCTCCTTTCCTTCCAAATTGTTCACTCCTCTTAACTATTTCCTCCGTCTACTCCAAAAAACAAAGAAACAACAACATACAAACAATAGGCCACGAAAGTGAGCCGAGGCTGATAACTCATCTAAGCATCGCTATAGTAAAGACGAAACCGGTTATCAGTTCTAATAAAGTAGCGTGGCACCAGGACAGTGATTTTTATTGTAATTATATGCAAGGATCACCGGTCACCTCTGCAGATGAAAACGGTTTTATTCCGCATTCTCAAATTTACCACTAGCATTTTCACAAGCGGAGTATTAGAATACCGCTGCACAACAGTCTAAAAGACACGCAGTAAAACACCACTTATCCTCAATGGTGTTAAATTCCGGGGTCTAATAGACATTGTGATGTCTGGGAATTCTGCCTATTCTGTTCCAGTGTTAGCCGCATGTAGGTCCATTTAATACTGACCGGTTGTTAGCAGTGGAGTGGCAGCCTGTCTTGCGACCTGCACTGGGTCAGTCCGGTTTCCCAGCAACGGAATGCCATGTCCGTCCAGTGTGTATGCTGGTGCAGCGGCATTGTCCACTGCAGTGGTACGAGGCAGAAGCGGGCATTGTGCCGGCCACTGCAATAACAGGCGGAGGGGTCCGGAGGCGCTGTCACTGTGACGTCAGTATATGGCGGCTGCCTGCAGATGCTGCCGTGTAGCTGCGCGGCTGGCTGTCCGTCTCAGGTTAAGCCGCCTGTTTACAGAGGTATCAAGCAGACTCATGTTGTCACCGCAACCCTACACGATGGAGGTCGGTAGCGCGTGTATCAAACGCCACGTCTAACAAGGAGACCACATGGCTATCGGATTTTAGAATTTTTTTTATATTTATGGAGCGTGAAGTTCAGGACTTAAATAACAATCAGGCAAATCCATTGGACGGAACTGTCAAAAATTCTAAAGGTCTCGTTTTGTTTACTTTTTATGATCTATCAAAACCGTAGGATAGGGAAAAATAAATTTTGTTTGTGGCTCCTTGCAAAAGAGAAAGGGAGAAATTACTTTCGAGCAAGAAGTCTCAGTTCGTTGGAAAAACGTCCAGTTCTACATTATATGATAGAAGATAAGACAAGTTTATATTAATGCCACTAAGAAGCACCGTTAATTTTAGTTTTACTTGAACATTGCGCACTGCAAATAAAGATAATGGAGTGGAAGACAGAAAGAAAAAAATTAGTTTATAATCCTTTTTCTGTAACAAGGATTCAGATACCCAACTAAAGGGTGAGAAGGCGATAATGGCGAGCGAAAGTCGGGGCTAAAGGGGAGGAAGGACATTGGTAGCGCTCTGACCTGATAACCAAGCGGTCAATGGTTCGGCTCGAATCCCAAGGTAACAGTGTTTTTTTTAATTTCTTTCGTTGGTTTCGAATACTTACACAATTTTAATATCCAATGGTAATTTGTACGAAAACTGATCGTGATTATTTTGATTATACGTAATTTTCTATGTTTTATAAAGGGTCGTTAATAATGATGGTTTCAATAAAAAAACGCAAGTTACATTTTTTTTTATAGTATTGGCTTCACTGTTAGTTGACGACGGTGGTCTGATTGTTCAATTTATGAAGACATATGACGCTGTTTTTGGGAAGTCATCTCCATAGCTACTAATGATTTTCCAAGCAGCAAACCTATTGAACCATCGTTTTAGGTGACGTCAAAGTCGTCAGCTCGTCTACATACATACAAACAAAAACTTGTACGTGGAATTAGAGATCTCAAAATGCTTTATGCGACTGAATTTTAAAACGGGAAAAAATTCTCTCACAGCGCGATTCGAACCATGGATTCTATGGTTACCAGGCTGAAACGCTACACTAACATACGTCGGAAATGATATAATTATTCGTATTTACATGTACTTGCAAAACTTCAAAGTTGATTTTCTCGAGAAGTTTTGAGAGTTGCGTCGAGTGGCTTTGGCTGATTGTTATTTGAGTTCTGAACTTCACGTACCATCAATAATAATAATAATAATAAAACTAAACTCCGATACCAATGTGGTCTCCTTGTAAGCAATAAAACTAGTAAGTCTTGGTGCTGCTGAGAATGGTTCAAGTCGCGATTGCATATATCTACCATTTGCTTTCGCTGCAAATTAAACAGGTAACAAGAGAGAATATCAAGAAAGGGAAGGAGTACGAATGAAGAAAAATATAGGTGCTTTAGTTAAAAAAAGGGTTATTTCCAAGAATGCTTGCAGTCTAAATAGCTCTGTGTGAAACGATATATATCGAACATGGAACTGTAAATCGATTTCGCGGGCATTAATCGCGACATGACATGTTACCACCGAATAATTACATACACATAATTTTGACGACTGGTAATATAAAGCTGCGTTGACGCGAGTATTTTTACAGTGGAATGGTGGCACATTCATAGAAAAATAGCTTAATGGTTTTGCCGAATTTCAGTGGAAAGGTGTCTCTGCTTCAACTGTCACGGACGAAATTTGAAGCTGTGGTAGTACGTATCTACATAACAATATATACTGAAATCATGAAAGTTTCGTAGAAAATTGTTAAATGTTTCTAATATACAGTGTAATGTAATTTTGGATACGTGTTAGGTATCCATAAGACAAAAGATCAATAATTTTATTTCTATAAATAAATAAAAATGATAGATACGGCTTTCATCGTATAATAAATCGCTTCAAAAAAGACATCGTGAACTAGTCACTAAATGGGTGTAACATTTTTAAAGTAATGGAAATTTGGCGCATTTCATTCGTCAATACCACTGATTTCTTAACATGTAAAATACTTTGCAGTCAAACCAACGTAAAGGAAAAACTGTCCATCCATGTGGTGATTGGTTCTCGAAGTCCTTTTTTGAAGATTTTTCGTAGTGATTTTAAATAAATATATCGACAACGAATCACTACATGGTTATGACAGTTTTCCTTTTTCTTTGCATGTCTGTGAATATGAAGAAATAAAAAATAAATAAATAAAATAAATAAAAAGAAAAAAAAAATATCCTCACCGTCATACACAATCACAGAGACCAATAAAATACGTTGCCATGACTACGAACAAAACATACTTCATATGTCAAGCGTGTAAGGCCGGATTTCCGCAGGCATGAATTTTTTACACATGCACTCCCCCACCACCATTCCCTATATACATGTTAGCGTTTCCATACGCCGATGTAGGAAACTATTTACGCGACTTTCAAGATGGCCTCTAGTGAAATTTTTCGTGCGGGAATTGTGCACCTTTCAGCTGTGGAGTTTATTTATAAATTGACGAAGAAAAAAACAGATGCAGTAACGCTGAATATAGAAGTGGGAATTTCGTAGGAAGTGTTTGGGGTGATAAAATAAATTGTGAATAAAGTTTTAGTAATGGCAGTGTCAGTGTAATGTGCTAATGTTAGCGACGACCTCGGAAAATTACTGTTTAAAAACTGCCACGATCATTATGAGGGGGAAAATCTGTCATTTGACTATGAAGTAAATATTTGATGCTGTCCCTGCTCTATAGTGTGCAGGATCTTGTGTTTACCCTTATGTAATCAGTAAATTACACTCGTAAAGCGAACATTTCGCTGCCAACAAAGCACAGCCTCGCCGCTATCTTGAGATTTAACCCAATTTTGCAAACTTTTTGAGCCGTATATCTGGTACTATGCAGAAGTTAAAACACGTATGTGAGATACAATGCCGGCTTGTATTAATTTACAAGGTCACGTGACTACTGGAGATACTGCAGTACATACATTCTGAAGAACAATATTTTTATCCTATGTTATCTACAATTAACAGAAGATACGCCAGAAAATAACATTTATATCGCTACAAACTGAGCAGTATTAAGTGGAAAGTAAGGTTTCTGTCTCAATAGTTCACTATTTAATTTTGTAAGCAAGTTTGGATCTACTCTACCGGACGGTCTTTACACAATGTTAATGTCGAGTTGAACCCTATTATATTCACATAAGATTTTTATGATGAACAAAGTAGGTATACTTTTAAATGTTCCATATATAAATTTTCACTTGATCGAAATGTTTACGGCCATGATGAATTATTATTAGGCCTATACTGAAACAGATTATACGTTTACAATATTAACTGTTATGCAATACTATGCACATTAGCAAGTTAACACTGTTTCATTGTTTTAAAATTCGTTTCGTCGCATCAAACGATGGTGTGTTACCCTATGTATAAATGTTTATTAGGAGCAGTTCTAGATTGATGTTCTCGTCGCACTGTGTGTGAAAATTTTGTCACTTTACAAAGAATTCATTTACTTACCTAAAGACAAAAGTCATTTAGGTGTGACGCAATCTCCACTTATATGAAGAGACAGTAGTTCTAGACACGCAAGTTGCTGAAGCACGCAACCAATGGTGGGGGAAGCGACATCGTTAAACGCGTTTGATCTTCCGTAAGTTACGCGTAAGATGGCATGAAAATATGCGAGTTTGGTGTTCCCATGCGTATGTTGACTTGCGCGAGTGATGGCGGGGAAAATAATATTCTTACTACACCCAACTGTTCGCGGCCAACAACAAGTGCAATTTAAAATTCGAAAGAAGTTTCTAATACTCACGAAGGCCGTTCTATTTTTGTAGCCTTGAAAATTGTCACATGTCATGTGTCATGCGCTAAGTTCATATTACCGACATAAGTAAACGAGCAGAGGAGAAATCTCGCAGAAATGAAAACAATAAGTAATCAACATGATCAACTTTGCTCTCCATAATTCCAGGTCATGTTCTGATCAGCATTGATATACAGTGTGCAGAATTGTATGATGCACATATAAAAAAACTTCAAAAACGTTCAAACATATTTTGACAGTGCACAAGGAGAAATGTGTGATTGTGAAACTGTTTCATTCATCTGTTGCACTTACGTGTCAAAATGTTAGGTTTTCATAATTTCTTTGGGAGTGATCACATTCATACGAAACTATAAATCGGACAAGGAGGCATATCTCACTCACTCAATAGTCGTACAAGTTCAGTGCGCCGATAAGCGGTTCCTGTCCTATGATGCACATACCGCCAGAAATATTGTGTATGATTAGACTTCTTTCCAGTGGAGGACTCGGCTGTCGTCTTGTCATCAAACGTAAACGGCTCCCATTCAAAAGCCACCACCTTCGACTACAAATATAACACTTGTGCGGTACGGACTTCACACCATAACACAGACACAAAATTTAATACGTTGAACAAACATATCAAAGACTGGTTGGACATTTGATAAATTGTCAAAGATAGAAATATACAGCACGACGGAGTGCTGAACACCGATCTCCAGGCTCGCAAACACTAAGACTATGACCAAGACGACATGGCTTTTGACTTTATCTGCAAGTTGCACATCATACACTTGAACAGATCAGTGTTTACATTGTCTTCTTTTCTGACAGTTCCCTATAACTTCTTCCTTTTTTTCATACTTGATCTGTGTTCAAGTTCTTAGGGTCTACCCTCTGTAGCAACATACCACTAAATCTGAGGAGGGTGCGATGGGGAGATTCCCTTGTTAATTTCTCCATTTTGAATAGCTGCGAAGAGTGAAAATGTTGTTGGTCAGAGGAAGAAGGAGATGAACAGAGACGGGGTTTGGACAGACGTGGAGGGGGGGGGGGGAGATGAGGGAGGAGAGAGGGGGAGGTTGTATAAGGGGAGGATATATTATAATAGAGAGTAGATGAATAGAATGCAAAGAAACGATTGGTTTTTAAATGTTTGTAAATCTATCGGACTCAACTGTTTGGTCATTAGTCCGTACCTTACAAACTATTTAAACTAAGGTTAACTAACCTAAGGACGACACAAGACACAAACACTCATGCCCGAGGGGGGACTCGAACCCCCGACGGCGATCGGCCGCGCACACCGCAGCACGGCGTCGCAGTACGCACGGATAATCCGCCGCGGCTGGTGTTCTCAATGACAATAATTATACGTCACATGTCGCATAGTCGGAAAACTATCTGATCTTTATTTTTAACTTTAATAATGGAATCCGCAACAGTTGTTAATTCGAAGAGACCTTTGACTCATCATATGGTGCATCTGCAAATTGTAATAAAAATACTGACACATCTGTCACGCAATAAAATGGCTACCCTATATCTTCACTAAAATGATTTAGAACAAAGGGACTATACGTAATTAGTGACTCCATAGAGCTATAACATGTAGCAAAAAAATTAAAATACACAATTTTGTGTTTGTTCTACAGGTTTGTTTATTATATGAATCGATTTTCGGCTTCTTCGACTATCATCAGACATTTACTGATGTTTAGTCAAAGAACAAGTGTTGGACAAACCAGAAGAGTTATTAGATGCAGAGAACTACTTAGTGTCCCAGGTTTCTAATATTTATTCTATACTTCTTAGGTTTTGTGTCATCTTGTGTTTTGAACAACCCTTCAAACTTTCTCATTTCATTTAATATTATTCGCTGTATTCATTGTTGTTATGAAATTTTTATGTTTGCACTGTTTCTCGATATATAATATCAATGTTTCCTTTTTGGAATACTATTAATTTACAGACTTCATTTAAATATTTATTTACATTGTAACTGCTCCATCAAAGATTATTATTTATTTCTCTACATGTAACATCTCTTCTGATTTGTTGGCAACGCAAGTTCTTTTACTAAACTTCAGTAAATGACTGTTGATGGCGTAAGAAGCCGAAAATTGATTCATATAATAAACAAACCTGTAGAACAAACACAAAATTGTGTATTTTTTATTTTCTTAATGAATTTGTTCTACAAAAAACCGAGAGAAGAATCAGTTAACAAACGAAAATAGTGGGTCCTTGGTACATGCAAGAAGCCGGGAGGCACTGTCGGCAACTTGGGCGCGACATACCCACTCACAAGGCAAAGTCTGCATTTGAATCAATAAATCCTACAATTAAAAGGCGGAAAATCGAAAAGGTAGAAATCAGCAGAGTACAGAAAAGTGGCTGTATAATCCGAGCATCTAACCATAGCGACCCACAAATGTCAGCCCCATGTAGAAATGGAACACACCGAACAGTCGAGCACTCCGTCATCCCTCCAACGGCCAGTCGGAGCAGTTGAACCAGTCTAGTTGAACTGCCGACAGTCAGACAAGCAGCGGTAACGACAATTATGCTCTAGTGGTGCCAGTCACCGATCAAACTCTCAATTGCCGTTGTCATAATCGCCCAGTGGACCTGACTTTTAACCCGGTGCCTTCCAGAGAGGCACTAGTAACATCAAATTACACCTAGGGCCCAAAATTAAATCTTCTATACATATAAAAATGAATTGCTGTTCGTTACTCTCGCTAAAACTCGAGAACGGATGAACTGATTTGGCTAATTTTTGTCTTGAAATGTTGGTGTAAGTCCAGGGAAGGTTTAAACGGTGATAAAATATGGAAAAACTGCCCGGAAAAGAGGAAAATCGGGAAAAACTGAAAGAGCTATTTTCAGTGAACTATCAATACCGTTCGTCCAATTGCGATAAAATTTTGTACATTTCACGTTGAAAGGAAGAGGAAGGTTCGCATGAAACAAAAATTTGGAAAAGTTGCCGGGAAAACAGGAAAATTTAGGATGTTTTTCTATGAATAATAATCAATTGTCACATGGTTGTAAGAGCGTACTTGGGTATGGATTGACAGGAAAAGGTTTGTATGAAATAATTTTTTGGAAAATCTACCGGAAAATTGGAAAATTTGAGAAAAACTGGAAGTGCGTTTTTCAATGTGTTTTTGATGGACTTCAGCACTATAATTGTTCGCAAGACGGAGAGGGGTTGTTTTGTTCATTATGGTCTTCGAAAAGTTTTCAGTTAAAAACGAAATAAAAAATAGGGATAGTTAAAAAGGAAAGCCGCAAAATCGAACCAAGTTCCTTTTCTGATGTGTTTCTAAATGCACTCAACACTGTAAATTGACTACCGTTCATCCGATTGCGATAAAATTTTGATCATTTGACTTTCAACAAAAGATGAACGTTCTTTTGAACTAAAAATTTGGGAAAGTTACCCGGAAAATTTGAAAATTCTCGAGAAACTGAAAGCTTTTCTTCAATGGGATATCAATATCATTCGCCTTATTGCGATAAAATTTTGCATATTTGACGTACAAGGCAATATTAACGTTCATACGAAATAAAAATTTGGAAAAGCTTCCCAGAAAATAGGAAAATTTAGAAAACATAGAAAAATGATTTTTCTATGAAATATCAATACCATTCATTTCACTGCGATAAAATTTTGCACATTCGACGTTCAAAGCGAGAGGAAGGTTTGAATGAAGTAAAAGTTTGGAATAGTTGGCCAGAAATAGGAAATTTTTTGGAAAACTGAAAGAGCTCTTTTCTTTGAGCTATCAATATCATTCGTACGATTACGATAAAATTTTGCACATTTGACGTTCAAAACAAGAGTACATACATATAAGCAATTGCGAAGTATTGCCGGGTCGAGTAGTTATACATTATTCTAAAATTATTTTGACTGACAGTTTATACTAAGAGGACCACTACGGAAAGATTATTTCAAAAAGCCACCAAACTAAGCAAATGAATTTCTTTTTCCCGCCTCGTCCTCTTCATTCAACACCTAAGTTTCCGTTACCTCTCCCTAAAGTTAGATCCGTCCCATCATCCCGTACCAAATGTATCCCCCCTACCAGCTGCGATCCTCCCCCTACTCTCACTTCCTGTCCTGTCCCTGAGGGGCCCGCGCGTCCCTTCCTTCCCCCTCCTTCACCTTCTCTCTTTATTCCAGTTTATTCCAGCAGGACGTCCGTCCGGCCACCCCTCCTACCCTCCCCTCCATTTCTCTCCCCTGGTTTCCTGGAATTTCCTACCCACCAGTCCCTTCCTCCTGACCCTGTGGCGCCTCCCACCCCCCTCCACAATCTATTCCCCCATTTTCCACCTCCCTTACACCCCTCTGCACCCCCTCTCAGCACACCCTTTCAGCAACCCCTCTCTCTCCACCCATATCATCAGTTTTTTTAATGAGTGCTTCGTGGATATGGTATCTACAGTGTCGTGTTTTATTTTATTATATAAACAGTGAACGGGCAAACTGCAGCCGACACCTGGTGTTTTTCTTTAGATTTTGGATGTGCTGAAATGTCTCCAAGTCTGTCTCATTTATTGTGTCCACGTTGTGGAGTTTTATTTTATGAACAGTGAATGGCCAACCCGCAGGCGACACCTGGTGTTTTCTTTTAGACATTTTATGTGGTGAAGTGTCTCCAAGTCTATTTTTTTTGTCTCATCATTGTCGCCGTGTTTATTTTCTTCAACACCATCTCAGTAATAACTTTAATTATCATCTGTATTCTTTTTGTGTACTCCTTTTCTGTGTTCCTTTTTGTCTCTTGGCTGAAGAGCACCTACGTATGCTGACAGCCTGCCCTGTTAGGGGAATTAAAATTACAATAAAGAAAACAATTCAAATGGGTGTCTACAAAATTACTGATAAAATTCAGTCATTAAACCAGAATTCAATAAACAAAAATGAAATTATGACCATTAAAAGAAGGCCAAAGAGAATTGTGACTTTGTGTTTATGCTGATAAAGGGGAAACTAAGGTCAATAAATCTGAGAAAACATCTTTTTCGTAACTTTCTTTCCATCCCACATAGCCACTGCAATGCATAGCAGCGCTGGGGCCGAGCGGAGGGTTCCCAGCTTTTTGTCAGGATGAGGCATGGAACCTGAAAGAGCGCCAGAGGACGCTAATAAAACAGACTAAGTTTAGACATTTATCCCATAGCATACAATAATTCGGATGAAGGCGCTAGCTTGACAGAAGCTAGAGCAGTAGGTGGCGTCCGCTCGCCGTCACGCCGCGACGTCGGTGTTCCGACTGCTGTGAGCCGTCTGGACGGTAGTGCCCACGCCGCGATGTCTGTGAGTCGAAGCAGGGACTGTTATTGAGAAGTCCTCGGTCCCTTCTCCAGTCTGTGCAGCTGCTAGTGGATCCATGCGTGGAACCCTCTCAAGTTGGATGCTGTGCTGATACGCGACTCTGGATACTGGCTGGCAGGATTAGCACCAGACTGCTACCTCGACGATAGGAACATTGGCCTTCGGTAACCACCAACCACTAAAGACTGCGCTGCCCTCAGGCAGCCACCATAGAGGTGTGAAGCCGTCAGCACAGCGGATCACCATCTTCCCCGGATGATGGTTAGTGCGAAGTATGTCATCGACCAGATTCCATCTCCTAGCTGCCTCTAGGAGCTACCAGTATGTACTGCTATCTGTGACAAAGACTGAGCACAATGATTAAGCCAGTGAATCGACGACTACCTCCTGAGCATCGTCGATCCCGAAGACCAAGTGGCTGTTACTTCTAAAAGCGGGATTATATATACATCAATTTTGCTGAAGCTATTATGTATGAAACGGTTCGAATGTGTTTCATTTGAAAATGCAACGTTCACTCGATGTCCCTTTACCTCTGACGCATCCGCGGTCTTATTCACTCTTGTGACAGAGTTACGTGTAGTTATAAAATATTTACTAGCTGCCTCTCTGCCTGGCAGCCGTCTCCCTCAGCATTTCGCAGACGGCAGGCTTTCCAACTTGCCGACGCAGCGTCTGAAATTGCCACGAAAGACAAGCGAGCATTTCTACTACAGAGCTGCTGACCTGATTCTGTCCAGCTACGGTGAGCAATCCCAGATAAACAAGTTCCCCTGTCACAATATTGTGATGTAACAGCAGGATAATGATTAATACTTTTTCTCAGTGCGCGTCTATGTTATGTTTACAAGAAGTGTTTCATTAACTTTTCCATTAACTTCACTACAGTGTTTCAGGTGGTATTCTTTAAACAGACTTCATCACATTACGCGCAATGGCACACCGGTTTCAGCGACGCCAGCCCCTCTCTCATCTGTGACAACTGCGGGAAAGCCGTGGCTAAATAACAGCGGCGACTGCTGGCGGAGGTGTCGCGGTATTTGAAGAACTCTGCGGCCGACAGCTACACCCGGCGGTGAGCGCGGAACTAGTTACTGTCCGCTGCAGCGGCCGCCGTTTCATTAGACAGAGTACTGACCTTTCTTCTGCTATGCAGTCACTAATTCCCGAGATTAATGGGCGTTCCCCTGCAGGGGACACGCCACCGCCATTTCGCAGACGCGGGAAAAAGTCGCGCATTTCTCGCGGCAGAGGCCAGCAATTACTCTGCCAGAGCCGTGTGCCGCCCCGGCCTCACAGTCAGGAATGTTAAGCGCGGCGCCCGTATCGCCAGTGACAGTCGTAGGTTTGCTGTTCGTCTCCAAAAAATGTTCAAATGTTTCTAGAGCCTATGGGATTGAACTAGGGGGTCATCAGTCCCTAAACTTACAAACTACTTATGAACTAGCTACAACTAAGGACGGCACAAACATACATGCCCGAGGGGGGGGATTCGAACCCCCGACCGTAGTGGCCGTGCAGACCGTGACTGAAGCGCCGCAGTCCCCTCGGCCACCGCGGCCGGCTGTTCGTCTCCATCTCTGGGCGAACAGTTTTATAACTCGTTTTGGTTCACTTCGGTCTTTCGTTACAGAAATGCTAAGGACAGTGGCAGCTCTAGCATGTGTCACATGGGTGGGCCAGATTATAAAATGGGTGGGCCCAACCTCGAGTTCACGTAGATAAATATGTAGGACATAGTCTGGTTTAAAGTATCAAGTTATTGAACTTACAAGGAAAGTACTTGGGCTCGAACAAACACATATACACCAAAATCATATGAGAGATAATGTAAAGATCCCTTATTGCACTAGTGATACTCCCGCATCTGCAAAACTCTGCAGTCGTCCGTTAGAGGCCTCTGCGTGTGCCATGCCGCATTGCACTTTGACCTGTCGGTTCGCCAGTAGGGACGGTGCAGTGTGCCTCCGAAGTTCCTTTTTGAGATGTTATTTGTGTGGTGAAGCGTCAGATGGGGCGGCGAATGCTAATCAATCCTACTAATGTATTGCGATTAGTTGAGATGAAGTTACGAAGAACCCTTCTTCGTGAAGATGGTATTAGTGTAGAAGATGAATCATTTGCATGCTTTCTCGTATGTTATGGTACAGAAATATGAGCATAAGTTAGATACTGTTGTTACAAACTCATAATAATGATAATAGGGATGATAATGACGAACAACTCATTGCAAGCGGTAGTGCTACGGTAATTGGGGGAAGAGGTGATGTAAGCAGTGGCAGTGAATACTAACAGTCTTTCGGGAAGAAGGTTAAACTTGCAACTATCATCACGGCTTTTGATAACAATTCACTAGAGAACATGTACGATGATTATTACATAAGTTATAATTAAGATATCTGCATTACGTATGGCGTCTACAATTACATTTACAGTGCTATCTAGAGCATGGTTGCAGAGTTTTGCAGAAAAACGACACTCACCAGCACATTGAGGTGTACGTAGAGATCCTGTAACCAAACGGTCATACAGATATGTTTGTTCGAGCCCATGTACTTTCCTTGTTAGATAATTTTGCTAATACATTCGTATTCATATTTAAATGACATATTTCTTTTGTAATTCAGATTAAATTTATGTATCTGTATTGAGTAGGCCTATTTATAGTTACTGTAAATTAATTCTGTTCATTTATTTAGCTGCATCAATGAGATAATATTTCATAGAGTGATATATTCAGCTAATTGAACTTCTATCTGCCTTCTTTTTCTTCTGGATTATCACGCCCCTTCGAAAATTCTATCTCGTTACCTTTGTCTGACTTGATATACCTCATATTAGCATTATTTTTTTCTCTAGAAGAAATTTTTTAGCCTGGCCATAAATACAAGGGTCTCTAAAGCTACCTGACTATAATCGCTTCCCTAAATCTACATGTGTGGGCCGTCTGCCGGCTACTTCACAATGCCGCACAGCATACCTTGATAGGCTACTGTGGCAGTAGTGGTGACAGAATAACAGGCCCGTTTTAATAACATAGTGAACAGTGAAAGATATGTGCAGAACATTTTTCAACCTTTTTTTAATGAACTTAGTGAAAGAGGTCGAAGCTTTGCGTTTTTCCATTAAGATGGGATGAATGTGTCCGTGAACGAATGAATTAAATTTCCCAAATAAATCTCACCTAACTAATAACGCCTTTATTTTAGTGATTTCCACAGCACCCCGTGACCATATCCGTTACCTCTCTCCCCAGTATCGCGATATTACAAAATGTGCTGCCCTTCTCTGTTAGTCCCACTTGGTGGGGATCTGACAATGCGCACCAATACTTCAAAATAGGACGCACAATTATAGTGTAGGCAGTTTCTTTAGTAGAAGATTGAATCTACTTTCCATCAATAAAACGTAGCCTTTGTTTCACCTTCCCCACAAAATTTTCCATGTGTTCTTTCCAATTGAAGTTGTTCGTAATTGTTACGTAGTTATTTAGTTGAATTGACGGCCTGCAGATTTTACTGATTTATCATGTAAATGAAGTTTGACGGATTACTTTTAGTACTCTTATGGATGATTTCGTATATTTAGTTGTTTAGGGTCAATTGCCAATTTTCGCACATTGCAGATATCTTATCTGCACTCCTGGCCATTAAAATTACTACACCACGAAGATGACGTGCTACAGACGCGAAATTTAACCGACAGGAAGAAGATACTGCGATATGTAAATGAGTAGCTCTTCAGAGCATTAACACAAGGTTGGCGCCAGTGGCGACTCCTACAACGTGCTGACATGAGGAAAGTTTCCGACCGATTTCTCATACACAAACAGCAGTTGACCGGCGATGCCTAATGAAACGTTGTTGTAATGCCTCGTGTAAGGAGGAGAAATGCGTACGATCACGTTTCCGACGTAGATAAAGGTCGGATTGTAGCCTATCGCGATTGCGGTTTATCGTATCGCTAAATTGCTGTTCGCGTTGTCGCGATCCAAAGACTGTTAGCAGAATATGCAATCGGTGGGTTCAGGAGGGCAATACGGAACGCCGTGCTGGATCCCAACGGCCTCGTAACACTAGCAGTAGAGATGACAGGCATCTTATCTGCATGGCTGTAACGGATCGTGCAGACACGTCTCGATCCCTGAGTCAACAGATGGGGACGTTTGCAAGACAACAACCATCTGCACGAACAGTTCAACGACGTTTGCAGCTGAATGGACAATCAGCTCGGAGACCATGGATGCGGTTACCCTTGACGCTGCCTCACAGACAGGAGCGCCTGCGATGGTGTACGTAACGTCGAACCTGGGTGCACGAATGGCAAAACGTCAGTTTTATCCAGGTGTTTATCCGGTGTTTGGCGACATCGTGGTGAACGCGGTGAAGCGTGTATTCGTCATCGCCATACTGGCGTATCATACGGCGTGATGGTACGGGGTGCCATTGGTTACACGTCTCGGTCACCTCTTGTTCGCATCGACGGCACTTTCAACTGTGACCGATACATTTCAGATGTGTTGTGACCCATGGCTCTACCCTTCATTCGATCCCTGCGAAACCCTACATTTCAGCAGGATAATGCTCGACGCATGTTGCAGGTCCTGTATGGGCCTTTCTGGGTACGGAAAATGTTCGATTGCTTCCCTGGCCAGCACATTCTCCAGATCTTTCACCAATTGAAAACATCTGGTCAATGGTGGACGAGCAACTGGCTCGTCACAATACGCCAGACACTACTCTTGATGAATGGTGTCGTGAAGAAGCTGCATGGGCATCTGTACCTGTGCACGACATCCAAGCTCTGTTTGACTCAATGCCCAGGCGTATCAAGGCCGTTATTACGGCCATAGGTGGTTGTTCTGGGTACTGAGTTCTCAGGATCTATGCACCCGAATTGCATGAAAATGTAATCACATGGCAGTTCTAGTATAATATATTTGTCCAATGAATACCCGTTTATCATCTGCATTTCTTCTTGGTGTAGAAATTTTAATGGCCTGTAGTGTAAATGATTTTGCAGCTGATTTTGATCTTTTAGTGACTTTACTAACCGATAAGCAATAGTATTATCCTCGAATAGTATAAGAGAGCTGCTCGCATTGTCTCCTAAACCATTTATAAAGATAAAGAACGGTAAGAGCCCTATAACACTCTCCTGGGGAATGTTCTACTCGATGACTTTCCGTCAATTACAACGTACTCTGCCCTTTATGACAGGAATTCGAGACTCCAATTCCAATTCCATAAGCACGCAATTTAATTAGAAGCCGCTTGTGAGGTACATTGCGAACAGCTTTCCGGAAATCTGGAAATGTAGAATCAACTTGAGATCACTTATCGATAGTACTTTATTTATGAAATAAAATTCCGCTTACAGCTGTCACCTGTACCAATTATATTCAGGCATTACCGGTTTCATGGCCTAGAACCACATCATCAGGTGCATAAAACAATTGAAATCTGATAGTCTCGGTGGCAATGGACGGAGGCAGACTCGTGACGTGTTTACTTTGTAAGGACCACCAGTCACGTTGTAGATTTCAGTCTCCCAAATAGTGTATACTGTCAATCAGTACCATGGAGGAGAGGTTTTAATATTAATGAATGGGCACGAGTTGTTTGCCACGGATACTACAGTAGAACTCTAATCCGTCACCTTCGGGACCGGAACCATGGTCGGAACGAAAACAAGGTCGGATTATCCGAAAAATCTAATATTTATTGCAAAAAATATAAAAAGACATTTAGCACAAAAAATTAAAGGATTTAAGGACTACAAGACGTCTACAGTAATACAAAAAGATCTTTTTTGCGCAGTATTGAACAGTATATTAACTAAAAAAGTCTACATACACTATAATGTGTATTGGTTCTAAAAGGAAGAACGATGTTATACACTTGGCAGAGTAACAGTTCATTTTCTTCTACCAATTCTTGAAACTTCACAGAAAATTCCTTAGCATCTGCGGCATTGGCCAATAGTTTTTCACCGGAAATAGAATCAACTCGGTCACCATGACGAATTTTCCAACGATCAGTCCAGTTTTCACTGGCAGCAAATTTACTTTCGGCTTCCAGTTTTTTTGTGTACAACTATCGTTTTCTCTTTGAGAAATGGCGCGGAGATTTGATTTCCTTTCCTTCTATCGTGACATCCACAGTGTCAAACAGTTCAAGTTTAGGTTTTTTTAATGTTTTGCGATTCTTCAGAGTGTTTTCACCATAAATCGTAACTGTATAGGATTCAATGTGTCTCCGATTCTTCCTTCAATCCTCAATTGATGTAACACCTACATTCAGTTCCTTTGCAATTTTTTGGAGCAATTCTCCTCTGTCCAGTCTTTGTAGCACTGCTAATGTTTCATTTAGTGAAAGAGTTACGCGTTTACGTTTGAATCCAGACATGTTGAAAAACACAAAACTGTACACGCAATTAATCTAATACGTACTGCAGAGAACATGGAATAAAGCAAACAGCGACGTTTTTTATCTCAACAAAGGATAAAACTGCAGAATAACGTACAGTATAACAATAACAATATGCTCAGCGATAGACACCACTGCAACAATGGCCCGACAGGCGTCCAGTCAGTGACCAGTCGGCACAAGCTCGAGAGCCTGAAGCATGGTCGGACTAACCGGAGTGACGGACCATCCAAGGTCGGATTAGAGGAGTTCTACTGTACTATGTTTTAACTGCTATATGTGGTTCTAGGCCACGCCTATTCCACCGTATTTTCTATTTGTTCTTTTCAATTTAACCTGCCTATAACTGTAATTCCTAAGAATTTAATCGAATTTATGGCCCTGAGATGTGATCGGTTTATCTTTTCTTTCAGTACTCATCTTGATGATCCCAAGAATTTCATTTTTAGGGTCAACTGCCTATTACCTCACCACACAGGTACATCATCTAACGAGTTCAACAATTGGTT
Source organism: Locusta migratoria (assembly GCA_026315105.1). Lineage (NCBI taxonomy): Eukaryota > Metazoa > Arthropoda > Insecta > Orthoptera > Acrididae > Locusta > Locusta migratoria. The sequence goes on along the minus strand of CM048745.1, from coordinate 547,740,222 downwards.
TTGATCTAGACTATAAATGACAGAATCATCTACAAACAACCTAAGAGGACTACTGAAATTTTCTTCTAAGCTTTTGATATGGATAAGGGACAGCAGAGGACTTGTAACACTACCATGGGGAACGTCAGATAATATTTCTGTTTTAATCAATACATTTCCATCAATTATTACAAAATGTGTCCTCCCTGATGGGAAATATCTAAACCAGTCACATAACTGAGCCGTTATTCTATAAACAAGCTCTTTATAGTCGTTTGTGAGGTACGGTGTCAAAAGCCTTCTGGCATTAATTTGAGATCACTTCATGTGAGTAAAGAGTTAATTGCATTTCTCAAGCATGATGTTTTCGAATTCCGTATTGACAATGGGTGAATAGATTGTTTTGTTCCAGGTAATTCTTAGTGTTTCAACATAGTATATGTTCCAAAACACTTTGTATGGACCCTTAGTTGAGTGAGCGATTGTAAGAGAATTTTAATCATGGTGCTATTGCATCAACATACCTTGATAGGAATATTATAGTTATACAAAGCGGATTATATTAAGCGATTTAAGTTGCTTTTCTACTCCGAGGTATTTACTTCCATCTTACCTACAACTGTTCCTGATAATAAGTCTGCAATACTTCGTTTCTTTGATGAAGAAACTTCGAAGACTGTATTTAATAACTCTGCACCAACAGCACTCTTATTGCTAGCAACGTTGTTACTATCTCGTAGTGAAGGTATTGATAATGCCTTTCCTCTAGTGTACCTTATATACGACACGAATCTCGGCGAGTTTTCTGCCATAATTCGAGACCAAGTTTCGTGTGGAAAGTATTACAAGCTTTTCGCTTTGAAGTTCCATCTCCCTGATTCATCTCGTTATCTGCAGGGGTGGAAAAAATTTCGAGCTTCTGTAAAAGATCGCCAATCTTGGTGATTTTGCGTTCGTTTAAATTTGGCATGCTTTTTTCGTTGCCTCTGTTACTCGTATTACATCCACCAACGGTTTTAATCTTTCTTCAAAAAACTCCCACTGTAAGGCGTCAACCAACATCGAACACTTTACATTCCATCATGCATATATTTTACCGATTCATTTAATACCTCACACTGTAATATTACCGCCCAATAGAAATATTGGTAATTACTAGCATTTGATAATTAAACTGCAAACATTGACCATGCCAATGCACTAAATGTTACACAATTTTAATCTTATTAATTATGGTAGCAATGTATGTACACAGTTGGGTGACAACATTTATAGTTAGGCCATAGGTAGAAATTCTCCACGTTGAGATTTGCTGTGTGCTTGTAGCTGACGGAAGGCCAGCGAGCAGGCCGACGTTGGCGGCTTGTTCCAGCTTAGGATTTTCCAGTTCGTTTCCAGTGAGAGGAGAGAGGGACAATGGCGAGTGCCAGGCACAGTGCAGTGCACAGCGTGAAATAAAATATTCTAATACTACTGGCATTTGAAGTAATACGATGCAGTTAGGAACCTTTAAGGCCCTCATTACAAAATAGCCTGTTGACAAATAAACAATACATTAACTGATATAGTCACATCTGACGTAATATGTTTAATTGACAATGAAAAGTAATAAATTACGAATGAATACAAGACAGTTACACAACTAGCATGGCAATGTTTGTTTATAAAAATAATATATTAACAATTTCTCATTTTATTTTCAATTAATCTTGTGTATTTTACCTTGAAATATTCAGTTAAATCACTTATCTGTGATATAAGAAATTGCACGATTATGATAAATAGTACAAAGGATGTTTATACCAATATATAAACCTAAGAAGACATTTATTTAATGTGTAGTGTAATTATTTTGATTTTAAGTAGAGTTTTAGAAATGTACTGGCTGAGCGCTGTACGTTGGCAAATCGGTTAGAACAGCTCACATGGGGAAGTTGAGCTTTTGGCGCGCGCGTGCAAGGGCAGGAAGTGAGCACTCGGGAGCATGTGGGGTAGCTGGCCGGGCGGCGTCGCTCGGCATCAGTCGGCATGTGGCTCTCGAGGTGGAGACTTTAGATTTGTGTGTAGCAATCGCCACGTGTGGTTGCCCGTCGTAGACTGCACCAAGCTGAATCGAGTGCTACTGTGTGTTGTGAATATTTAGCCGGTGGAACAAGGTGTGCATCGCATTGAATTAAAGTGACTGTGATTTGCTAATGTAACAAGTGTCGTCGCATAGGCATGAACATAAACGGTGTTTGAGACAGCCACATGTTGTTAAAACAATTTGCGACAAATATTCATTTTTGTCTGGGGGCTCAAGAGCTATAACTTTATTTGATAAATGTGCCGACGTACAGACGTATTAGCCACAGGGTTCTAAGATTGTGAAATAAACAACATAAAGTGAACTTTTACGTGTTTTCAAAAATAGTAGTTAGTACACCCTTTTCTCTCACGAACTTGATTTTATTATGAATTTGTTTTGTTGATCATATGCAGGGAAGGAAAGCTGCGAACGTGTGATATCATCCCCTAGAAAACGAGTCAAACAGTCGCAATCACAGTTCCAGTGTTTTTGCGTGTTTGGGAATTTGGTTCGCAGTTGGTGGTTGTGAGTTTCAAAAATTAAACTTTCCCTATTTTAAACTCTCACCCCGACCTTCACTCTCGCGACACGTAATATAACTATAGTAATTGCAGCAATTCAGAAATAATTGCGCTTCATACGCAACGTACATTAGAGACTGACACAAGAGACACCACTTTTAATGCATCTCACGCCATTCTGGAAATAATGCGTTACCAGGAGCAGATTTGAAAAGAGCGAGTGCAAAAACCCACCTCGTGGGAGACCCTTTTAGGACACGTTAAGTTGACGTGGCGGCCCACGAGAATAATGGCTTCTTTACGACCTTTTACGGCCCGCGCCTGTGTTCCGCAGATGTGCATCTGGGGCCTACTTTTCCAGCATGTTGCGTCAGTTTTAACGCTACAATAGCGTTGGACGTTAATAGTGAGAGAAGACCCGGCCGAAAATCCTTACATTCTCATTGGTTGCTGAAGCAGGGCGCGTCTCTGGAGAGGGAAACGTGTGAGATAGTCAAATGAACAAGCGTTATTTCGCATACTCTCTTCGGCCGGCTGTGGTCCGGTGAAGAAAAGTTCTCGCGTAAGTGAAGCTCTGAGGCAGAGAAGTAGATTACGCGAAGTGTTTGGGCTGCAAGCATCTCGTGTAGCAAGAGCACTCTTGGAGTGGATAAGCGGACACTGTTGCGAGTTACATAATATTTAGTTAACGCCTGAGGGCGGCAGCCACCGGCAGCCGGTGGGCTGATTTTTATAGTCAACTAGCTTAAACCCGCGGCTCCGCTCGCGTGTTGGTTGGTTATGATAGATTAGCTATCTTTCAGTAGTTTGCTATGAGACTGGTTTTCAAGGATGAAATGAAATACAATACCTTCTTTAGAAACAAAAATTTTAATCAACATTCAAATAAAAAAATAAAATTATCTGAAGTGCATAATGATTTATAGTAAATAATACATACCAGTGGCGTAACTATGGGGGGGGGATGAGGGGGATAGAACCCCCCCCCCCAGAAGGAAAAAAAAAACAACAAAGAAATCGTAAAACAGCAATCTGGTAAAGGTAAAGATTAGGAAACTTGAAGTGTTTTAACATAAGCTTTCATTGGATAGGAGTGAATTAGTTTCTTCAACGGGAGTGGTAGATGGTAGTCTGTCTGCAAACTGACTAAAATTTTGCTCGTCAAGCAGATCTATCCCCCCCCCCCCCCAAAGCCAAGTCCTAGTTACGCCACTGATACATAAATTATTCCTTATAGCCTTTGTTGTAATATCTCAACACGTAAAAATGCATTCGTTTCGAAGAATCCAATCACGAAAATCAACAATAATGATTGTAATAATATCACAGATCGATCACTTGATGTATTGCCCGAACGTCAAATCGATTTTTTTAAGCCGGCCGCGGTGGCCGAGAGGACTGAGGTGCTTCAGTCACGGTCTGCACGGCCACTACGGTCGGGGGTTCGAATCCCCCCTCGGGCATGGATATTTGTGTCGTCCTAGTTCGTAAGTAGTTCATAAGTAGTTTGTAAGTTTAGGGACTGATGACCCCGTAGTTACGTCTCATAAGATTTACAAACATTTGAACATTTTTTGATTTTTTTAAAGAGATGTATTAAAAGAAATTTCTTTTTTACTGCTTTATTTATTTATTCTTATATTTCCTTATTCGCATGTTGATCCTTACAGAGAAATTGCTGAAGACATTGTGGCACGCATAGACCAAAGATATGGTAGGCCTATGTGGCATCACGTTCTGCTGTATGTAACCTCCTTGCTATAGAGTTGCAAACGTCATCGCTGGCCGTCACTCCGAATTTTTTAATAATTTGACGACTTTCAACCACCATATCTTACACCCTCTTATAGCTATCTGCATGGAACTGCTATGGTGTACAACGGGAGACTTCGGACAATAATTACTCACAGACCATTCGTTTGAGTTCTGTAGCTTTCGCTGCAGAGCGAAATATTAAAAAACACACACACGTAGAGTTTTATATACACCGATAACTTTCCATCCCAAAATACTCCACCCTTGTATCATTATCAACCCTCAAGCAACAATGCAACCAATAAAATAATTTTCAAAGAGGAAATATAACTTTCAAAGAGTAATTGTTGTTCTGCATTTCGCGTTATATTCTTCAAATTACTAAATATGTATCAGGTCGCTATAAAACCGTGCATAAAACCTTTCTCAGGTATAAATTAGTAACTGTACACATATTTAAGTCTCTGCGTCTTCTCGTTTGGACGTGATAAGCGTACACCGAACAGACATTCACATATCCTATCGCCATAAAACCGTGCCTAAAGCCTTCCCAGGGTAGACATTAGCAACTGTACAAATTTTTAGCTCTCTATGTCTTGTGGTTCAGCCGTGATAAACGTACACCGAACAGACATTCACATTTATAGATATAGATGTACCTTGCCAACTATAAGGATAAGGATAGCGAGTCTTGACTTCATCAAGACATGTAGGAAGGTACTGACTGATAAACCTCAGTCTCAAGTAGTGAGTTAATTTTTGTAAGATTTCAGAGTCGGATGAGGCAGCTTGCAGCTGTCTCGTCGAACTGTATTGTGCTCATCTGCCATGCATATTGACTCTTTTCAAGTTTGCTTCCGAACATCGGTTGCAAAACAATAGTACATTATTACTTTCATTAACACAACAGCCTCTACTGTCTACTTTTAACCCTCGAGCAGCAGCGCTGGTGCAAATATGCCACCACTTTTCTTTAAATGCTCACTGTTGTCGCATTAACGAAGACGCCGTATTTCCGCTTTAGCTATTCCTCAATGAAGCCTTAACAATGGTGAATGATGACAGGGAAGCTTCTGAGTTTCTAGTGCACAGCTGTGTCCCCCAAAAAAAAGTTTTGTTAGGGAGTGCATCACTGGTAGCAGATTTGCACGCGCTGCCTGTCATGTAAGTAGATTTGAATTGTTTTGTCTTACGTCTAGTTAAGCTTGTAAACGGATTTGAGGCAGTTTCTAGTAAATATTTATTGTATAAATTTTACCCTACATATTAGAAGGCTCAAAAATTTAATTTTCGTAAAAATAGGGTTACCAGAAGTCGTCGCTGAAAAAAAGAGGACATTTCTAGAGTTATACAAAAATGAGCATAACATTATAAATTGTAATTATTAGAAGCTGAGTTATCTGGTATTTTTGTATATGTAATTCCTTTATCTGGCCACCTCGCAACTTGCATTACACGCTAATTACAACCCTTATTATTTAAAATTCTATGACGTCGTAGTTGAGCTCGACGCCCGGGCGGCATCAGATGATGATAATCTAGAAAAAAATATTACAAGGTTGGAAAACAAGCTAAATTATATAGAGTTAGCATTTATGAGAATCCGAAAAAGTGTTTTTTTGCACTTTTATGTTGAAGCAGTTGTATAACTTAAAAAAAAAGAGGACATCTTCCAATTTTGCTAAAAATCCGCCCGGACCCTTTTTGGGTCCAAAAAAGAGGACATATCCGGGTAGAAGAGGACGTCTGGTAACCCTTCGTAAAAAGAACTCTCGATAAATTTTCCTCTAGTTTCTCTTGATTAGCCATACTGCAGTATCCGTCAATCTCTTTTTTAAACGTTTTTAAGCCTTACACAATGTGAAAATGAGTGTTATTCTACTACATAATTTAATCTTCAGGTCACGTAGACGTGGTATGGGTCTAACAGACGAGGAAATACACTTCTTTCAACAGGTAATGAAAGTCTTAGTGATTCTTGTGTAGATTTCTCATCAGATCATGAACAGGATACTATTATTCAAATGTAAATCCTAGTTCCGATACCGAACAAGATTTCAGACGCAATGAATCTGATATTGAAGACGCTACCACTCTGTGGAGTAAAACGCCATACAAGCAGCACTCCAACACACTGAAAAAGAATATCTTAGAAATCTTCCATGGTTCAAAAGGGAACGCAAGGGGCGTGAGGTCAGAGACGCAAGCTCTCTCTCTCTCTCTTTTTTTTTTTTTTGTGTAGAGCTTATGAACTTGCTTATACTAAGGACGGCACAAATATTCATGCTCGAGGGGGGATTCGAACCCCCGACCGTAGTAGCCGTGCAGACCGTGACTGGCGCGCCGCAGACCGCTTGGCCACCGCGGCCGGCCCAAGCTCTCTCATTCATGATAGATGATAATATGATTGACGAGGTAATTATGTGAACTAAGTTGCACATAACGGAGAAAAAAGCTGACACTAATTACTCAAGAGACAGGAACTACAGAGAAGTAAAGAAAGAGGAAATGATAGTACTGCTGGGTCTATTATACATGATTATTGTCCACTTTCGGAATAATGTTACATTTGTTACATTTATACGACTAAGGTAATTGATATACTTATTCAGATATTAACAAATGTGATATTCCTACCTGTACATTAAACTATTTTTGTCATTTCGATCACTTAGTAGTTATATACTAAGTTTGCAACATGGAGTACACGTACACAGTGGTAGCAAATCTGCACCGCGCTGCTGCTGAAGTTATAATAACTGGCGCTGCCGCCCGAGAGTTAATCATAAAATCAAGCTTAAGCTCGGAATATCACCCACCTGCCAGTTTCATTGCTTAATATATAAAAATGAATGTTTGTGTGTTCGTATTTTATGCGCCGCTGTACCGTTCAACCGTTTGTGATGGAACATTGTCAACATATTGCTTGCACTTCGGCGATGATCACAGGCTCCATTAAATGGCTGTACGACACGTAGTTCAGGAGATATGACGTAATAAACAATAAAAAGTGCGGAAAAGTGTTGCATCGTGTGCCGTCTGCTTCTAAACCACTGTACCGATTTTAACCAAGTTTGGTACACATATTCCTTCCATGAGGTAACAATTGACGTAGGGGTAAGAACTGCTTAAGACGTATAGTTAAGGAGATATGACGTCATAAGCAATTATATGGTTGAAAACCTGTGGCATTATGCGACATACGAATAAGGACACTTTATTCATCCTAAAAATCTTCATGACATTTTGGACACTTGACCTTCAAAACAAAAGGGAGGATGGTGCATGACGGAGGATACTTTATGTATGGACTTCGTCAGATTCTACAGTTCTACAATTTTTAAATATGATTGAACAATTCCGTTTATCAGTGCAGTATTAGTATATTAGATTACCTACAATCATTTTAGTTAATTAACGAGACTGAACAGTTAATTTTCTGATTTCAACGTTGTTCCGAAATAATAAAATTTCTAAGAATTCTAGCAGCTCTCTCTGGAAGTTACGTAACATTTTTCAGGGTGATAATCATCAAAGAAATAAACATAAATATTGTTCACACCATGTCAATTTTATGTAAACATTGTTGATAAATCTCTTCTGGGTATTGGACCGCATCGTCAGTGTATCAAATATTTCACCGACGTTTCGGCCACTATTGCAAGCGGCCATCTTCTGGGTGTTACGTAACACCCAGAAGATGACCGCTTGCAATAGTGGCCGAAACGTCGGTGAAATATTTGATACACTGACGATGCGGTCCAATACCCAGAAGAGTTTTATCAACAATGACAACGGCCGCGGAAGCCTTTCGTTTACATTTATGTAAACAATTTAAAGTAAGAATTTTTTTTTATAAATATGCTTCAATGGAAAGAAAACTTCGGCTGTCAGCTTTGATACATACCAAACGTGCTGAATCATAGGAGTGAAAACCACCAGCAGAAGGAATTTTTTGTTAGCAACATATGGTTTTAATGTGAATTTGAAAAGAAATACGTAAATATGATATATTACACTCGCGCGAAGGTTACAGGCAACTTCCTGTGGTGCCTGGCGAAGGGTGCTTCACAATTAGTAAATTCGTTTCGTACGCCTTCACGTTGTAATGGCTGGACGGATATGAATGACATTTGGACCAGAGGTAGCTTATACCCTGCATTAATACAGTACATGGGCTACTTTTCGTAAGTCACCGTACCGTCCCTGGCGGAGAGTACCTTACAATGGGTCAATACGTTTGTTTCTCTTCATACTTAAACAGCTGGACGGATTTGAATGAAATTTTGAACGCAGGTAGATTATACCCTGAATTAACGCATTAACCACCTTCAGGAAGTCACCGTACGATGCAGGGCGGAAGGTACCGTACAGTGAGTTAACAGGTTTGTTACTCTTCACACTAAAAAGGCTGGACGGAATTGAATGAAAAGTGGAATAAAGGTAGCTTATACCCCGAAATAATACATCGCGGAGGGTAAGTTACAAAAAACATCCGAATTGTTTGGCTGTTCCCCAAGAAAGTCAGCACATAAATGTATGTTTTCATGAAGAAGATTTTTATATTCTGCAAGCAAGTGAATTTAGCATGGCGTAATCCTTAATTCAGCACAAAGTACCTAGTGATTGGGAAAAAAGCGCCGGTGACTCCCGTTAATAAGAAAGGAAAAAGAATTGACCAACATAATTACAGGCCAATATCGTTGACATCAGTTTCATGTAGAGTTTTGGAGCATATTCTCAGTTCGAATATAGTAAATTTCCTTTAGACAGAAAAGCTTTTTTCTACGAACCAGCACGGGTTCAGGAAACATCGTTCATGTGAAACTCAGCTTGCCCTTTTCTCACATGACATCTTGCGAGCCATGGATGAAGGGCAAGAGGCGGATTGTGTTTTTCTCGACTTCAAAAAGGCGTTTGCGTGATGCCACACTGCAGACTGCTAACGAAGAGCTTATGGAATAGGTTCACAGTATTTGTGACTAGTTGGAAGACTTCCTAAGTAATAGAACGCAGTACGTTGTTCTCGACGGCGAGTGTTCAACAGAGACGAGTGTATCGTCAGGCGTGCCCCAGGGGAATTTGATAGGACCGCTATTATTTTCTAACTATATAAATGATCTGATGGACAACTTACTTGTATTTTGCGGCTGTTTGCTGATGATGCTGTGGTGTATGGGAGGGTGTCGTCTTTAACAGACTATAATAGCGTACAGAATGACTTAGACAAAATTTCTAGTTCGTGGGAAGAATGGCAGCTAGCTCTCAATGTAGAAAAATGTAAAGTGATGCGCATGAGTAGGAATATACGAATACAGCATTAGTAGTGAGCTTCTTGATGCAGTCGCATCGTTCAAATATCTAGACGTAACATTGCAGAGCGATATGAAATGGAACGAACGTGTAAGGACAGTTGTGAGTAAGGAGGACAGCCGACTTCGGTTTATTGGGAGAAATTTGGGAAGATGTACTTCATCTGTAGAGGAGACCGCGTATAAAACGCTTGTACGATCACATCTTGAGTATTGCTCAAGTGTTTGGGACCCGCAGCAGATCAGTTTACAGGAAGACAAAGAAGCAGTTCAGAGGCGATCAGCTAGGTTTGATACTGGTAGGTTCGACCAATGCGCGAGTGTCTCGGAAATGCTCCGGCAACTCAATTGGGGATCGCTGGAGGAAAGACGACGTTCTTTTCGTGAATTTCTGTTGAGGTAATTTAGAGGGCCGGAATTTGAAGCTGAGTGTAGTACGATCTTGCTGCCACCTACTTACATTTCGCATAGTAATCACAATGACAAGACAAGAGAAATTAGGGCTCGTACAGAGGCATATATACATCCTTATTTCCCTCTTTCTATTTGGGAGTGGAATAGGAAGGGAAATGCCTAGTAGTGGTACTGTGTACCATCCGCGATGCACTTTACGGTAGATTTCGGAGTATGTACGTAGATGTACCTTGCGTCTTTGACACTTTTTGACCAGTCATCATATATGTATATGAGGGAGAGGAGTAGGTGGAGGGCCGGCCGCGGTGGTCAAGCGGTCTGCGGCGCGCCAGTCACTGTATGCACGGTTACTACGGTCGGGGGTTCGAATCCACCCTCGGGCATGGATATTTGCGCCGTCTTTAGTATTAGCTAGTTCATAAGTCCCATAAGCTCTACAAACATTTTAACATTTGAGTAGGTGGAGGAAACACACCTAAAGTGGACGGAGGTGATCTGCAGAGAGAGGGGAGGGTAATGAGAGAGGGGAGATGGTGGCAGACATGTGAAAGGAGATGAACAGAGGGAGTGTGAGGAGAAATTGACAGAGAAAGGGACAGGAGGGGACGGGAGGAGGAGCAGGCGAACAGAGAGAAGGGAAAGGAGGAGAAGCACTAACTAAGAATGGATGTAGTAAGTACCCGGGCGACGACGGGTTTTCAGCGAGTAATATATATTTTTGTGGTAAATTATTTCTGATTTGTTCAACTTATATTGTTCTTGGAATTCATTGGGTCTCGGAAAGTTGAGATGACACCTTTGACGAGACTAGACGTAGTCCTTAAATATTCTACAAGATTTAGTGTGCTCTTTTTCTCATAGTTTTCAGTCATAACTCGCTTTTCCAATATTTGAAAGACAATAAATGACTCAATTAATCAGCAAAAATTTCTATTACTGAAATACCGTTACGTACCCCACTCCTGTACCCAGCGAGGTTCCTTAGCAGATTAACAATTTTATTATGTAAGGGGGTTGTGGTTCGCTTGATTTTAAGTAGCCGACCGCGGTGGTCGAGGGGACTGCGGCGCGCCAGTCATGGTTTGCACGGCCAATACGGTCGGGGGATCGAATCCCCCCCTCGGGCATGGATATTTGTGCTGTCCAAAAAAAAAAAAAAAAAAAAAAAAAAAAAAAAAAAAAAAAAAAAAAATTCAAATGTCTGTAAATCTATCGGAACAAACTGCGTGGTCATCATTCCGTAGCTTACAAACTACTTAAACCTAGGGAAACTAACCTACGGACAAACACCCATGCCCCAGGGAGGACTCGAACCTCCACGGGGCGCAACCGCGCGCTCCGCAGCGAGACGCTTTAGACCGCTGTACAACATATAATTCAATAAATATGAGATCGTATATACTGATCAAATGTTTAAATGTTTGTTAAAGTTATGGGACTTAACTGCGGGGTCATCAGTCCCTAAACTTACAAACTACTTATGAACTAACTTATACTAAAGACTACACAAACATCCATGCCCGAGGGAGGATTCGAACCTCCAACGCGAGAGGCGCTCCATACTGCTCGACCACTCCAGCGCGGCGTATATACTGTGATGGGTAAAAACCTGCCACATCTTGCAACACGTATTCCAGTCAAGGAAATTCCTGGAAAGCTGACAGTAGCAGAGGTGCCCACAGGGAGGGAGGGGGGTGGGCAAGACGGAAACTGCGTCATTGATTGAAATTTCGGGGGGGGGGGGGGGTGACAAATTAATAATTTGTCAGCCTGGGAGTGGGCTTTCTAAAGCAGTTTACAAAACGTGAAATAAGAGATATTTAATTTCAATATTAAATGACAAAACAGGACTATATATCTCGGGTTTGATTGGGGGAGGGGGGGGGGCGTGAGTCTTTGGCCAACGGTAGGGGGGGGGGGACCTCTGGACAGTGGTGTTGACAACTTTGAGCTCTGAAGCGCACACGGATGCAGGCGATAACAGTAGACTTCTATAGAGTTATAAGGAAAGGAACAATGAAACAGAGTACATTCCACAAATACCCATTATTTACGACAGATCTGGCTTTTCACTTCAAGAGAATAAAGTTTCCAATAAGACTTGCATTTTCTATTACGATTAACAAACCATAGGGTAATCTATTCAGTTCTGTGGAGTGGATTTGATATGTCCTTGTTTCTCACAGGGACAACTTATGTCACTTGCTCAGGCGTGGCCACATCAAATATATTATCCATATTAGTTCCTGGACAAGTAACAAGAAATATTTATTTATAGTAAAGTTGTGAATTAATGTATGAATGTTACATATCATTTGTATTTTTATTACTATCTTTCTTTGTTAGAGTACTGTACTTAAAATTTTGTATATTACGCAAGACAGCCTTATTTCTTCTATATTCTCTGACAAATATAACAAGTTATTAGAAAGAAGGAGATGGACACAGAGAGAAGGAATAGGAGTACTAACTCAAGGCCTGAATAAATAAATAAATACCCGAGCAACGCCGGGTTTTCAGCTAGTATATTATATAAAGCAGAGTGTCCGTATGTTTGAGTGTACGTGTTGCATACAAGTCTACAGTCTTGTTCCAATCTCTATGAAATTTTGCACACGTAAGCTTCAATTCATGAGGACGGTCGCAGTAAGTTTAAGAAACACCTACCGCATAAAGTTCCCGAGATATGACATCATAAACAATGAGATGCGCGAAAAACTGCTGCATTTAGCGACAATGCTGCTGAGTTTCTCCTAAACCACTGGTTCGATTTCAACCAAATTTGGTATACACATTACTTACCGTAAGGTAACAATTGTTACAGGATTAAGAATCACATACGACATATGGTTCAGAAGATATGACGTCATAAACAAAAGGAATCGCAAAAAACTGCCACATAATGCGGCGAGAGTTTATAAATACGCTATATGAGAATGAGAGTACTTAGCTACTTGCAACAAACTTTAAACATAATTCCATGTAATAAACTTTAAACATAATTTCAAACCTTTATTAAACTTTTTCTCGCTGACAACCATAGCAAAATGACGAAAGGAAAAAAAGTTTTTCGCTTACTACTTTCCACTATTTATGGAGTAAAACTATGGCACTAGGTATGACGTTACAATTTATAATTTCTACACTACAAATTGTAGCCACAGAAAATTTTACAGGCAGTATAAACTCATGTAGTTGAGTGTACCATCTAAATTGTATCACAGTCCGACACGAAGTTCATGAGATATGAGCACATAGTAACGTTCATGGATAGCCGCCTCATCACACACCAAGTTTTAATCTATTACTTCTTTACTACTAATTGTGTTCCAAAGAGATTTAACATACAGCCCTTATACAAATAAATATATACCTGAAAAATGGCAGGTATAAATAAATAAATACCCGTGCAACGCCAGGTTGTCAGCTAGTTATATATAAAGAAGAGTGTCATTATGTTTGTCTCTTTGTGTGTACGTATTGCATACAAATCTAGAGTTTAGTTCTAATCTTTATGAAATTTTACACACGTAAGTTCAATCCATGAAGACGGTCGCCGTATGTGTAAGAATCACGCGCAACACGTAGTTCACGAGATATGACGTCATAAACAATGAGATGCCGTAAAAATTGCTGCGTTTAGCGACAATGCTGCTCATTTTCTCCTAAACCTCTGGACCGATTTCAACCAAATTTGATGCACATTTTCCTTACTATGAGGTAACAATTGCAGTAGGGGTTAGAACCACATACACACATGGTGCAGGAGATATGTCGTCATAAACAATAGAAATCGCAAGAAACTGCTACATCGTGTGATGAGACTTTATTCATACTCTGTATGAGATTGAGAGTACTTAGCGACTAGAAACAAACTTTAAAGATAATTTAAAACCTTTATTGAACTTTCTCTCACTGACAACAATACTAAAATTATGAGAGGAAAAAAGTTTCTCGCTTACTACGTTTCCGCTGTTCATGGAGCAAAACTGCGGCATTCGGTAAGACATTACAATTTATGATTTCTACACCAAAAATTGTAGCTGCATGAAATTTTACAGACAGTATACACACATTTAGCAGAATGTACCTTCGAACTGTTTCACAGTACGAGACGTAGTTCTTGAGATATGACCACATAGACAGTAACGTTCACGGAAAACCACCCCATCACCCGCCAAGTTATAATATATTTCTTCTTTACTGCTTATTGTATTCGCAACAGATTTTACAGAGATACGGCACTCATACAAATGAATATATACCTGAAAAATTAAACAATTGTACAACATCTAACTCAATAAAGATAAGATGGAATTTTATATATCTTTTGTATTCAGATAAATATAACATTTTTAGAAAAAAGGAGATGGACCGAGAGAGAAGGTATAGAAGTACTAACTCAAGGCAGCAATAAATAAATAAATACCCGGGCAACGCCGGGTTTTCAGCTAGTATGCAATAAAATTATCGGACTTCTAACACAACAGGGAAAAATCATAATATTTTATTATATAAGCTGGTAATAGGTTCGGCTGAACTAAGGTTTCCACTGAAACACAGTAATGAAAGGACCTGAAATATTCAGAGACGGAAAATAAAGCACGCGTTACTTATCTGGTAATACAAAACCAGCGACTTAGTCGTTGATAGAAAAAGAATTTTTTCCTTCCACGAACAGTATCAAATTCAGTTGTCGGTGGAGCTGCAGAGCATTTTGAAAGGCTGTGTAAGATCAAATAAAAAATGTATTTTGCAACTTCCTCTCCAAGCAGCGCGCCCCACTTCACGTTTTTGTAATTATTGCTTCATGGTACTTCAAAGTACTTTGTGCTCATTATTAACTTTCGAAAGTTGTTAGTGATGTCAGATATCGAAGCAGAGAGGAAGACAATGTTATCGCTTTTCTGAGAAACATAAGAGCTTGTAGTCGTATTATTTTGTTGCTGCGAAAAGTTTTAACTTGTTGTTGTCTTCAGTCCGCAGACTGGTTTGATGCAGCTCTCCACGCTGTCCTGTGCAAGTCTCTTCATCTGAGAATACGTTCGGCAACCTACATTCTTTTGAATCTGCTTACTGTATTCGTCCCTCGGTCTCGCTCTACGATCTTTACCCCACACATTTCCGTCTAATGCTGAGTTGACATTCTTTGATTTCTCAGAATGTGTCCAACCAATTTATCGCTTCTCTTGGTCAGGATAGGCCAGAAGGTCGTTTTATCCCCAATTAGGATAAGCGCCTACTCATTAGTTACGTGATATATCCATCTATTTTTCACCATTCGTCTGTTGCACCACATTTCAAAAGCTTCTATCATATTTTTATCTGAACTCCTATCGTCTACATTTCACTCCCATATAATGCTACACTCCAGACAAATGCTTTCCGAAAGGACTTCCTAACATTTAAACTAATATTGGATGTCAACAAATTTCGCTTCATCAGAAACGCTTTTCTTCCCATAGCTATTCCGCATTTTATATCTTCTTTACCTCGGCCATCAGAAGTTATCTTGCTACCCAAATAACAAAACTCATCTACTACTGTTATTCTCTCGTTACCTAATCTAATTCCTTTAGCATTGCCTAACTTTCGTACGCTACGTCCCATTATCCTTGTTTTACTCTTGTTTATCTTATATTCTCTTCTCAAGACACTCTCCATTCCATTCAGTTGCTCTTCCAGATCCGTTGCGGTGTTTGGCAGAATTACTATGTCATCGGCAATCCGCAAAGATTTTATTTCTTCTCCCTGAACTTTGATTTCCTCTTCAAATTTCTCATTGCATTCCTTCACTGCTTGCTCCATGTACAGATTGAACAACATCGGAGAAAAGCCCAACCTCTGCATCCCTTTCATGCCCTTCGACTCTAATAACCGCTGTCTGGTTTTTGTATAAATTTTTCAAGTGTTCAAATGTTGTAAGGCTTAAGGGCGTTAACTGCGGGGTCATTAGTCCCTAAACTTACAAACTACTTACGAACTGCTTTACACTAAAGACGACACAAACACCTATGCCCGAGGGGGGATTCGAACTCCCGACGGCGCTTCAGCACGCGCGGCTAATCCGCCGCGGCCTGTGTAAGTTGAATATAACTCTTCGCTCCCTATATTTTATCTTTAGAATTTGAAAGAGTTTATTCCAGTCGACATTGTCAAAAGCTTTCTCCAAATCTACAAATGCTAAAAACATAGGTTTGCCTTTCCTTAATCTGTCTTCTAAGAGAAGGCGTAATGTGAGTATTGCATCCCGTAGAAAGTAGCTTGTTAAATTTTATATACAAGATCTCGGGTAGTAGAGATCTGCAAATGCAAGTTAAAACGCTCACTGCTGCTCGAAATTACTTTGCGAGTGGCCACAGTACTTACGCAACGGAAATTTATCTAGCTGCTCACTCCTCAAGAGAGCAACCAACGTTTTAACAAAAACAAAATTAATTTTAAAAAGGAGCATATAATTAAACATGGGACGGGGATCATGAAATTATAAAGCAGAGGTTTGATACTTTAAATCATAAATCATACTGCCCTTGATAAAATTGTTTCTGCCCTTTATGAATATGGAGGCATCGTGGGAGGAAATTTGCAAATACACAGTGGGTAAAGCAAAGCACATTCATTCACTCACAGACATGCACATAATGCTTGCGACACATTACTCATGCGCCAACACTTAATAGCAGCGGCAAAAGAAGCGTCGGGACGTTTTGACAAGATGGCGCGTGTCTTCAAGCACAAATAAAATTACACTATGCACCAAAAATGTTCAAATGTTTGTAAATCTATCGGACCAAACTATGTGGTCATCACTCCGTAGCTTACAAACTACTTAAACTGAGGTAAACTAACCCAAGGACAACACAAACACACCCATGCTCCAGAGAGGACTCGAATCTCCGACGGCGAGCAACCGCGCGCTCCGCAGCAAGGCGCCTTAGACCGCTCGGCTACTCCACCGCGGCTCACTATGCACCAAACGAATGTACGGGGAGGCAACGATATACTATTCTTAAGTAACACGTGGTGTGCGACCACAGTGAATTACATACAATTAAAAAAAAAAAAAGAAATTAAATTAGAATAATTCCTATATTTACAAAAGGCAATGTCCCGACTGACTGACCGACTGATTGACTGACTCATCATCGTGCAGCCCAAACCACTGAAGATAGAAAAATGAAATTTGTAGAAATTTGTAGAGGGTGTTGATCTTACTCAGTAGGCGTCATTTAAGAAGCGATTCTTCGATTTACCATCCGTAAGGGGGTTAAATGTAGGGGATGAAACGTTTTTTGAAAATGCGTTACTATATAGGCAATTTTGAAGCTAGAACTACAAACTTTCGGATTTTAATTCAGTGTTAGAATTTGAAAGACACGAGTTTCGGCATTTTTTTAAAATTCAACCAATAAGGGGGTAAAAAAGGGTGTGTTGCTGTTAACTCAAAATTTAAGCTAAAACTACGAAATTTCGGATATGGAATCTTGGTCAGGATTAAAAAACACGAGTTTCAATGTTTTTTTTGTAATTCAAGACGTAAGAAGGTAAAATGAAAAATTCTTTTTGAATACACGTTGCTATTAAGACAATTTTGAAGCTAGAACTGCAAAAATTGATATTTGTATTGTTGGTTAAATTAGAAAAAAAACGTGTTTCGATATTTTTGGAAATTCAAGCATCAAGGGGGTTAAATTGGAGAGGGGATGTTTTTCGAAAATCTTTTGCTGTTAAGGCAATTTTGAAGCTACAACCACATAAATTGGTATATGTATTCTTGGTTAGAATTAAAAAGATACATGTTTCAGTATTTTCGGAAAATTAATCATTTAAGGGCTGAAATACGGGGTGAAACATTTGTTTGAAAGTAAGTTGCTGCTAAGCCAATTTTGAACCCAGAATTACAAAAAATGATATTTGCATACTTGGTTGGAATTCAAAAGACACATGTTGGGGTATTTTTCGAAATTCAACTATTAAGGGGTGCCATAGGGGGTTACAAGTAGGAAAATCAAATGTTCAAATGCTTGTAATTAAGAGAGTTAACTAGGGGGTCAACAGTCCCTAAGGCTTGCAAACTAATTAAACTAACTTTTGCTAAGGACAACACAAACACCGATGCCCGAGGGGCGAATCGAACTCCCGACGGCGAACAGCAGCGTGCAAGGCAGCATGGCGCCTCAATACGCACAGCCTTTCTGCCGCGGCTACAAGTAGTATCACAACATTTCATTATGCTATATGAAAATTTATATTAAGAGGGAGAAACAACTGGCGCAGACCAACCAGCGTACGCATGCGAAACAGCGAGCGTTAAGCTAGTGTTGAAATAAAAAGCCTATCATCTAATACTATTCTATTACTTCCCAACGAATAAATCTGCTGGTCTGCTACAGTCATTTAATATTCGATTGTTTACGGTTGTTGGTGGTTGGGTTTCCATTGGCAAAGTAATTGTTCTCGATTTAATACGACAACCATAATATAAAAATTACACTATCCAGAGCACTTGGTGAATATGAAATGTATTAATGTAATGTAACATTGCCGGACATATTTGTTTGCAATTCGATGAACTTGCATAACTTGCTTCAGTATAGTTCACAGGTATACTCGTCTGTACTTATTTTACCGAAGTAACACTTCTCTATATGTCACATAAATAGGTAATGAGTCAAAAGCGTATGCAACAACTGAAATCTAGGAAAGTTTATTAAATGCTTCCAAGAAGGGAATTCCCCAATTTTCCGATTTCTTTATTTATTGTATATTATTTAGCTCCCTCTTTTTGTGTGGATGCTGTGTGCACCACAAAAAATTTCGTGGGGTGCACGGAACCGGAGCAGTCACGGAGTTTGCGCCCCTGTTAAAGATGTCCATGATATTGTGCCGTGAACATCGCTATCATGTATCACGAGCATCCGCATCGCCCAACAAACAGACAATAACCACAATAAGCCTTTCACTGCTTTAATGAGTAATGTTCCGTCACACATTGATACAGGGTAAAGGCTGGCAGTAGTTGGAAAGTAGTGGGGAAATTTCCGAATTACCAATGACGACTCCAAATCAGAATACAGGCACAGGTATCGTGACCAAGCTATGTTTGAGCCGTTTAAAGGAATTCAGACAAATTTAGTTAGTTACTACCTTTCTATGTTACTTTTCCCCAGCCATTTACCCATTTTTGCAGAAATGAAAAAAACAAAATGTATGCAGTCGAATAAAAGCTGAATAATGGCGAGAGAGAGAGAGAGAGAGAGAGAGAGAGAGAGAGAGAGAGAGAGAGTATTGGTAGGGTTACCATATGTTCATCATCAAAAAAGAGGACAGTTCGTATAAAAAAGAGGACACTTTATAGATGGGCCTAACATAATGTAATTTACAACTTTACTAACGAACCATGTAAAACTACTACAGAATAAAACAGTAACCTTGTGTGGTTATTGTAAAACAAAATATAATGAACCTTGACAGTTTATTCATCATCACTACACTCAATTGTCTCATTCTTGTCTTTAAAACACTTCTGAACCAGCTATATGGAGGACGACGAAAACTTTCTCTAGAGCTGTTTGTTTTTCAACAAGTGATGATAAAAGCTCAGGCATTTCATATGTTTGAAATTATACTGTACACATACAATAGTTTTTTTTTTTTCTATTTTAAATCTTTTGTCCACTGTGTTTTCACAAGAGAAAACACACGTTCTGTGTTGGCATTATGACTAGCTATTTTGAAGCAAAAGTCTGCCTATGATCTCGAACACACAATACAGCTTTAACGTAAACGACAAAGTTTATCAAAAGCAACACCAAAGAACATAATGCAAAAGGCAGAATACACTAGTTGAATAAAGGATAGACAACCGGGTTCCTTCGCAGAGAAGTTCCGAATCGTTTGCAACTGTCATACTAATGCGGAGAGCGAAATTGTGAATGGCAATTTCGCTGTGTGTAAGCGCGTGATAGTTGCGAACAGTTTGGAACTGCAGTGCGAACGAACCCGTTGTCGCCAAGGACACAAAAATAATTTTTCTTTCTCGGAACCCAAAAAAGAGGACACTTTGTATAACTTTATAAATTCCGGCCGGACACATTTTCTTACCTCAAAAAGAGGACATGTTCGGGAAAAAGAGGACGTATAGTAACCCTAAGTATTGTCCATCTGCCCAGAAAACAATCTCAAAGGGAAAGAATGCTACGTTCAACACTTCTGCTCTGCCATTGTTAGCTCTCGCTTAAGTACTAACTGTGTATGTTATTGTTTGAAATATTATCAGTGAATCTCATTCTGAACAGTAAGAAAATGAAAAAGTAGTAAACCGTTAAAATCTCCGCATATTCTCCACAAAATGCCCACTCGAATTGAAATTCCCCACAGTTTGGGGAATTCCCCTTAAATTTGCAACGCTGCTGCCACGACTGGCACGTGGCGACGGTATACTTATTGTTGAAAACAGACTATTACGCCGAGCTGCCAACAGTGTCGCCACTTTCTGGAAGCTTAAACTACGAACGTAAACCGTTGATAAACTGAATAAAATGTATGCATTGAACATACAAAAGACCGCTTATTCGTTTTTAATCGAAGAACTGTACTGCGACACTTCCATTCAAACCCTATGAACATGCGATTGTATGTTTTCTACTTAGATCTTAATACCCACTCTAATAAGCTCTATAAACAGCACGGAGACACTGAACTGACTACAACGCAAAGTCACTAATATATGCTTCTCTTTCAATATATATATATATATATATATATATATATATATATATATATATATATAAGTAACTTAGGTTAATGAAAGAAATTTTAATGGTGTCTGAAGAATCTTTATTTCATGTACAACAACACCGAGAGGATGTGAAGGCAACTAACGTCAATTGACGTACCGCATTCCAACACACCACTTCGTCTACGGGTCACATACTTGGTCTGTTTGCAGGCACATCGCACGTCGCTGAATCTACACAAAGTGTATGTACGTTTGTGTGTTCGTATTTTATACAAATCTACAGTTTTCTTTCAATGTTTATGAAATTTTGCCCAAGTAACCTTCCAGTCCATGAGGACGGTCGCCGTAAGTGTCATGAACTCGTACAACACATTTTTCACGAGATATATAGTCATAAACAATGAGATGCGCGAAAAACTGCTGCATCCAATGACAGTCTTGCATATTTCCGCCGGCCGCGGTGGCCGAGGGGACTAAGGCGCTCCAGTCACGGTCTGCACGGCCACTACGAGAGTCGGGGGTTCGAATCGCCCCTCGGGCATGGATATTTGTGCCGTCCTAGTTCGTAAGTAGTTCATAAGAAGTTTGTAAGTTTAGGGACTGATAACCCCGTAGTTAATTCCCATAGACTATACAAACATTTGAACATTTTTTTTTTTTTTTTTTTTTTTTGCACATTTCCTCCTGAACCACTGGACCGATTTGAACCAAATTCGGGACACATATTCCTCACCGTAAGGTAACAATGCTGTCAGTGTAAGAACCACATACGACACATGGTTTAGGAGATACAACGTCATAAACCATATAGTTGCAAGAAACTGCCATATAATGCGACGAGACTTTACTCACACACTGTATGAGAATGACAGTACTTAGCGACCTGCTACCAACTTAAACATGAAACTTCCTGGCTGATTAAAATTGTGTGCCGAAACCGGGACTCGAACCTGGGACCTTTGCCTTTCGTGGGCAAGCGCACTACCGACTGTGCTATCCCGACACGACTCACGATGCCGCCTCACAACTTTACTTCCACCAGTACCTCGCCTTCTACCTCATTCTGGAAACTTTAAACATAATTTCAGACGTTTACTGAACTTTTTCTCGCTGAAAACCATAGCAAAATTATGAAAGGAAAAACGTTCCTCGCTTGCTACTTTTCCGCTGTTCATGGAGCAAAACTACGGCATTCGGTATGACGTTACAATTTATAATTTCTACATTACACTTTGTAACCGAAGGAAATTTTACAGACAATATACACACAGAATGAAACCTCACTCTGCAGCGGAGTGTGCGCTGATATGAAACTTCCTGGCAGATTAAAATTGTGTGCCGGAACCGGGACTCGAACCTGGGACCATTGCCTTTCGCGGGCAAGCGCACTACCGACTGTGCTATCCCGACACGACTCACGATGCCGCCTCACAACTTTACTTCCGCCAGTACCTCGCCTCCTACTTTCCAAACTTCACAGAAGCTCTCCTGCAAACACGCAAGACTAGTACTCCTGGAAGAAAGGATATGGTGGAGACATGGCTTAGCCACAGCCTAAGGGATGTTTCCAGAATGAAACCTCACTCTGCAGCGGAGTGTGCGCTGATATGAAACTTCCTGGCAGATTAAAATTGTGTGCCGGAACCGGGACTCGAACCTGGGACCATTGCCTTTCGCGGGCAAGCGCACTACCGACTGTGCTATCCCGACACGACTCACGATGCCGCCTCACAACTTTACTTCCGCCAGTACCTCGCCTCCTACTTTCCAAACTTCACAGAAGCTCTCCTGCAAACACGCAAGACTAGTACTCCTGGAAGAAAGGATATGGTGGAGACATGGCTTAGCCACAGCCTAAGGGATGTTTCCAGAATGAAACCTCACTCTGCAGCGGAGTGTGCGCTGATATGAAACTTCCTGGCAGATTAAAATTGTGTGCCGGAACCGGGACTCGAACCTGGGACCATTGCCTTTCGCGGGCAAGCGCACTACCGACTGTGCTATCCCGACACGACTCACGATGCCGCCTCACAACTTTACTTCCGCCAGTACCTCGCCTCCTACTTTCCAAACTTCACAGAAGCTCTCCTGCAAACACGCAAGACTAGTACTCCTGGAAGAAAGGATATGGTGGAGACATGGCTTAGCCACAGCCTAAGGGATGTTTCCAGAATGAAACTTAGGCTGTGGCTAAGCCATGTCTCCACCATATCCTTTCTTCCAGGAGTACTAGTCTTGCGTGTTTGCAGGAGAGCTTCTGTGAAGTTTGGAAAGTAGGAGGCGAGGTACTGGCGGAAGTAAAGTTGTGAGGCGGCATCGTGAGTCGTGTCGGGATAGCACAGTCGGTAGTGCGCTTGCCCGCGAAAGGCAATGGTCCCAGGTTCGAGTCCCGGTTCCGGCACACAATTTTAATCTGCCAGGAAGTTTCATATCAGCGCACACTCCGCTGCAGAGTGAGGTTTCATTCTGGAAACATCCCTTAGGCTGTGGCTAAGCCATGTCTCCACCATATCCTTTCTTCCAGGAGTACTAGTCTTGCATGGTCCACAAGAGCTTCTGTGAAGTTTGGAAAGTAGGAGGCGAGGTACTGGCGGAAGTAAAGTTGTGAGGCGGCATCGTGAGTCGTGTCGGGATAGCACAGTCGGTAGTGCGCTTGCCCGCGAAAGGCAATGGTCCCAGGTTCGAGTCCCGGTTCCGGCACACAATTTTAATCTGCCAGGAAGTTTAATATACACACATATTGATGAATGTACCTCTAGAAATTGTATGACAGTACGACTCGTAGTTCATGAGATATGAGCACAAAAACAGTAACGTTTATAGAATACCGCCCTATCATGCACATCCTTACAATGTACGAGGCTCGTCCAGCAAGTAAGTACCGTTTCAATTTATCTCCGCTGCAGCGCTGCGATTGCAGATCCGCACATGCGCTGTAGACGATGTGTATCAAGGAGAAGAACGTGCGCCATTTGGAGATCGCTGTCATTTACGTACGCTTTGTTGTGCTTGTTTGAAATGTCGGCGTTGATTGAAAATCCCGCCGCCTGTGAAATCAGGTCGGTGATTCGGTTTCTGAATGCGAGGAAAGTGAAATCAAGTGAAATTTATCGGCAAATTTGCGATGTTTACGGACCAAATGCGATGAGTGAATCGATGGTGAGAAGATGGGTCCGACAGTTCAATGGCGGGCGTAGTGATGCGCACGATGAAGAACGAAGTGGGCGTCCACCTTTGGTTACAGAAGAACTGATCTCGCTCCTAGCGACTTTCATCTGTTCTTACATCTCAAGTCTTTCCTTGGCGGTCATCACTTCACCAATGACGACGAGCTGGAAAAAAAAAAACTGTTTCCAACTGGTTGAAGGCACAGGCGGCAGATTTCTATGAAGAAGGTATACAAAACCTGGTGCCACACTATGACAAATGCCTGCAAAATTTCGGCAGTTATGTGGAAAAGTAGTTTAAGAGTTGTAGAATTTTGTGCAATAATAATTTCTTCTGTATCTGTCTACAATTTCATTTTATTACCAAACGGAACTTACTTTCTGGACGCGCCTCGTATAGACACATTTGCTTCAGTCTTAACTGCAATACATTGCGCTGAAAAGAAATAGCGTAAAGTCTCTTGTTGTTACCTGTTTTGATGTTAAATAAGGAGACTCACAAAGAACTTAGTGACGCATCGTTTCGTATTCGCCACGCAAGCCGAGATGAAGGGAATTAAGCCAAGTTGGCCCGATGCTCCGTGCAAACGCACTCTGCCTCTCACTTTGTACACACGAGATTTTCCGTTTGTCAGAGGACCTGAGTTAGAAGGTAGGGTTGCATATAGCTGCTGTAAAAAAAAAATTGACACCATGATATTGAGGTTTTGGGGATCGGTAATCACCTCTCGATGATTTTGACGTGATCTGTCTTTCTGAATTCGTTTTGCTAGGGAAATTATATTATTCCACGTAGCAGTGAAGTTGTAAAGAAGTGTCAAAAATAATTTGAAAAATAATTAGAGTCTACAGATTCATCAGTCATAGACAATGATGAGGCCACCATGTAAAATCCTAACTTTGAATAACGCACCTTCCGAAATAAAAGTAAGTCCAATAAAGATAACACATCGATGTAGAAGTAAGGATGGACAAATAATAAGGAAGAGGAATATAACGTGTTTCACAGAAGGCTTCGCTTTTGAAAACCATATTTATAGCTCTAGCTATAAGAGATGTTTTCAAACAACGCATTGTGGTTGAACGGGTCTTTCACAAGAATTGTGTACTTGAAACGAACGGTATATTTTTATATTCTGCTAAGAAAATACAGTTCATTGTGGCACCATAAAAAACTAATTAAAAGAAAGACCATTTCGTAATATGTTGGACGGATCATTTCTTTCCCATCTGCAAGTTATTTGGCAAATTATTTACGACCTGTCAAAATAATTAAACGTTTAACAAAGAACACTGAGTTGGACTTTGCAGGCAGGTTCATTTCATGAGAGAGAGGTGTGAAACTCGTTAACGAAGTTTCTTGTGCCGCAGCGGCAGAATATCTGCTACTAACACACCTCCAAAAAGAAAATATCTCAGGCTTCTGAGCATCTCATTTTCCTACGGTCTGTCTCCTGCAAGGTAAAAGAAATTTACATCTGCATAATTGAAGTGTCACTCAAAGTCGATTGCAATAAAAGAACTGGAGCTCATCTCTTTTATCTCAGTATTCATGGTTCCAAAACTTACTTGGCGTATAGAATACGGAGAAAGTACACGTAAATCTTCGGTAAGTAATATCTGCTACCGCGCGCTCCGTTCCCAAATTACACGATCCAAGGACCACATTTCATGTACGTGCATATTGGCTAAATCCGGTGGAAAATGACTTCTATCTACAAGGATCCTGATGAAAGAAAGACCGTAAAACTGTCTTGCCTAAAAAATATTGCGTAGTGACTTTCCACTGAAATGAATGCCGTTCATCTCGCTGGGCTGCACGTAAGCGATTTTTTTTCCTTTTTTTTGTGGATAGTACACGTCCATGGTCGTCGTAAGTCACACTTATTTTCCGATTTCTTGCAAGAAGCTCCTAGCTGTGTCCTGGTTTCAATGTCTCTGCTATTGCAACGGTAAAACCATTTCTCTTTCTAAACTGTATTGATAAAATAAGCTACAGCGGCGCGGCAATACCCGTGCACTTTAAGGCGCCTTGTTGCAGATTGTGCAGTTGTTCCTCGTCAGAGGTTCGAGTCCTCCGTCTGGTGTGTGTGTGTGTGTGTGTGTGTGTGTGTGTATGTGTGTGTGTGTGTGTGTGTGTGTGTTTGTGTGTCTGTGTTTGTGTTAGCCTTAAGTAGTTTGTAAGTCTAGGGACTGTTGACCAAAGTAGATAGGTCCCATGGTCCCATAGAACTACAAAGATATGAACATATGGTAAGCTACTTTGTTCTATATTTTCTTCTCAGGCACACATTTCAACTCCGCATAATAAAGTTTGCCACATACATCGATTTGAACCCGCTTACTGCAATCACAGTAATATGAAATAGTTTTTCTATGAAATAGATGGAAAGTAATTTAAAATAATCAAGTAAATCAAGAAATTATAGTTTGAAATTTTTCTTTGAGCCACTTAAAGGTTCTGATCAGCGAGCACAGAATAACATAGAGAGGCTATACCGTCTACATTAGCGTACAGGCACTGAAGCCCGGCAGCCATCTTGGTTGGGTGTAGGAACGGAATTGGACCGATAAATGCGTAGTGCTTAAAGTGGCACTCGCCTCAATTGCACTGTCATTTGAACCCCTTAGGATAGGAAAAAATTACCAAATTTTTCATGTAGGTAGGTGAATACTGAAGGAATGCAACAGTCTTCTTAGCAAGTACATTACGTTTTGTGTTTGTATAAAAATAATAATTGAAACTATTACTTTTATATGAAGTAAAAATTGTGAGATGAAAAAGTTAGTCGCCTGCCACTTTTGTTTTGTGGGCAGGAAATGTTCGTCAGCGAGAAAGTTGTAGATAATGAAGTGCAGCCGGCCGCAATGACCAAGCGGTCTGCGGCGCGCCAGTCACGGTCTGCTCGGCCGCTACGGTCGGAGGTTCGAATCCCCCCTCGGGCATGGATGTTTGTGCCGTCGTAACTATTAGCTAGTTAATAAGTTCAGCTAGTTCATAAGTTTAGCTAGTTCAGACCCCGTAGTTAAGTCCCATTAGTTCTAAAACATTTGAACATTTTAATGAAATGAACTTTTCTTTTTATTGAAACAACTTTTTTATAACTCCCCTGGTTTTCTCACAAATATGGATACAATAGAGCGGTGGAACTTTCCAAATTCTACTCGTTACTTTCAGCGAGCTTGTCGACCAACGAGATGATTCTGTTGCCTTCTCACCTTGTACTCTGTGACCAATATTGATAAACATTTGTAAGTTGGGATACAATTTTCTGAATCCAATAATTAGGACTTAACACTTTTTATTTAGTTTATTACTATATGAGCCGCTCCGGCTTTGCACGGGTAATCTTTAAACTACTTTGAGAACTGCAGAACGTATCGTGATGCGGTTTCTTTCAATTTCTTCGGTATAATCATGTGTTCAAATACCAATATTCAAATGAGAAATTAATTAAAATAAGCGTAGTAATGTAGAATGGTTTACCACTTCCGCACTTTTGTGACCTTTGTAGCGTAGCCTAAACTATGAGACCTGCGCCAAAGTGCATAGTAAAAAATTACAGAACTCACGAAAATTAAAAAGAAAAAAAAAAAAAAAAGTCCGCGAGATCATGTGTCTACCTCTTACAGATCTCCCACAATCACTGTATCTGTTGTCTGAAGCCAGCTGGCGCCAACGCATTAGAAGAGAAAAATGCTAAACGTGGTTCACTCGTAAAAGTTAGACACATGCTCTCGTCTCTTTTTGGAGATGTTTGTGAGTTGTGCAATTCTATACTATCTACACTGGCCTAGATCATATACTTTAGGCTCCAGGGCTGACTGAAGTGCAGAAGCGGTAAACGATTCTACGTTATGATCTTATTTTAGATTTTTCCCCCCATATATTCTTTTTGACATTAAGTATAGCCTAAGATTAGCCCAGGATTCTAAAGAATAAATTAAAAGAAACCGCATGACGATACGTTCGGTATTCCTCGAGTTATAAAAGGTTAAAGGGACAGACAGAGGAAAAATGTGCTTCTGTTTTATATAATATTATGATTTGCTTCCCTATCTGACATTTATAATTATTCAGGGCAAAAGTAGATTGTCAACAAGGGAACGCCTTAAAATATGTGTGTGTTGTGGTCTTCAGTCCGGAGACTGGTTTGATGCAGCTCTCCACAATACCCTATTCTGAGCAAGCCTCTTCATCTCAACATAAGAACGGCAACCTACATCCGTCTGAATCTGCTTACTGTATCCATCTCTTGGTCTTCCTCTGCGATTTTTACCCCACACACTTCCCTCCAACACTAAATTAACAATTCCTATGAATGTGTCCTACTAATCTATCCCTTCTTTTAGTCAAGGCATGCCAGAAATTTCTTTTCTCCCCAGTTCTGTTCAGTACCTCCTCATTAGTTACGCGATCCACCCACCTAATCTTCAGCATTCTTCTGTAGCACCATATTTCAAAAGCCTCAATCCTCTTCCTGTCCGCACTGTTTATCATCCATGTCTCACTCCCATACAAGGCAACACTCCATACAAATGCCTTCAGAAAGGACTTCCTTAGGCTTAAATCAATATTCGATGTTAACAAATTTCTCTTTTTCAAGAACGCTTTTCTACCCATTGCCATTCTGCATTTTATATCCCTGTACTGCGACCATCATTTGTTATTTTACTGTCCAAGTAACAAAACTCATCTACCTCCTTTATTGCTTCGTTTCCCAATCTAATTTCTTCAGCATCACCTGATTTTCTTACACTGCACTCCATTACCCTAGTTTTGCTCTTGTTAATGTTCATCTATATGCACCTTTCAGCACACTGTCTATTCCGTTCTATTGTTCTTCCAGGTCCTTTGCTGTATCTGACAGAATTACTATGTCATCGGCAACACGCAATGTTTTTAATTCTTCACCCTGAACTTTAATACCTTCTCCAAATTTCTCCTTGCTTTCCTTTATAGCTTGCTCAATGTACAAATTGAATAGCAATGGAGATAGACTACAACCCTGTCTTACTCCCTTTCCAACCACTGAATCCCTTTCATGTCCTTCAACTCTGACAACCGCTGTCTGGTTTTTGTACAATTTGTAAATAACCTTACGATCCCTATATTTTACTCCTGCTTGCTTCAGAACTTGAAAGGGTTTATTCCAATCAACATTGTCAAAAGCCTTCTCCAAATCTACAAAAGCTAGAAATGTAGGTTTGCCTTTTCTTAATCTATCTTCTAGGACAAGCCGTAAAGTGAGTGTTGCCTCCCGTGTTCCTACATTTCTCCTGAACCCAAACTGATCTTCCCCAAGGTCGGCTTCTACCAGCTTTTCCATCCTTCTGTGTATAATTCGTGTTAATATTTTGCAACCATGACTTATTAAACTGATGGTTCTGTAGTTTTCACACCTGTCTGCACCTGCTTTCTTTGGAATGGGGATTATAACATTTTGCTTAAATTCTGAGGGTACTTCGCCTGTCTCATACATCTTACACACCAGGTGAAACAATTTTGTCATGGCTGGTTCTCCCAGAGACTTCAGTAGCTCTGTGGGAATATCATCTACTCCAGGGGCCTTGTTTCGACTTAGGTCTTTCAGGACTCTGTCAAATTCTTCTCTCAGTACAGTATCTCCTAATTCATCTTCATCTACATCCTCTTCCCTTCCTACAATATTGTCTCGAAGTTCATTTCCTTTGTAGAGCCCCTCTATATACTCTTTCCACCTTTCAGCTTTCCCTTCTTTGCTGAGAATTGGTTTTCCATCAGAGTCCTTGATATTCATTGAGCTATTTTTCTTATCTCCAAATGTTTCTTTTATTTTCCTGTAGGCTGTATCTATTTTTCCCCTATTTATACATACTTCTACATCCTTGCATTTGCCTTCTAGCCACTCCTGCTTAGCCATTTTGCACTTCCTGTCAATCTCATTTCTTAGTCGTCTGTACTCCATTTTGCCTGTTTCATTTACTGCATTTTTATATTTTCTCCTTTCATCGATTAAATTTAGTATCTCCTGTGATATCCAAGGATTTTTGTAGGTCTTGCCTTCCTACCTATTTTGTCCTCTGCTACCTTAACTATTTCATCTCTCAATTTTACCCATTCCTACTCTACTGTTTTATTTTCCCCTGTTTCTGTCAATTGTTGCCTAAAGCTCCCTCTGAAATTCTTAAGAACCTCAGGTTCCTTTAATTTATCCAGGTCCCATCTCCTTATTTTCCTACCTTTTTGTAGTTTCTTCAGTTTCAGCCTGCAGTTCATAACCGACAAGTTATGGTCAGAGTCTATATCTGCTCCTGGGTATGTCTTACAGTTTATAACCTGGTTCCAGAATCTATGTCTTACCATTATAAAATCTATCTGATACCTTCCGGTGTCTCTTCCACGTATACAACCTTCTTTTGCGATTCTTAAACCACGTGTTTGTTACGATTAAATCATGTTCCGTGCAAAATTCTACCAGGCGACTTCCTCTTTCATTCCTTTTGCCCAGTCCATATTCACCTACTACTTTTCCTTCTCTTCCTTTTCATACTACCAAATTCCAGTCTCCCATCACAATTAAGTTTTCCTCTCCCTTAATTGTCTGAATAATTTCCTTTAGCTCCTCATATACTTCTTCGATTT
The DNA here is from genome assembly GCA_026315105.1 of Locusta migratoria. Lineage (NCBI taxonomy): Eukaryota > Metazoa > Arthropoda > Insecta > Orthoptera > Acrididae > Locusta > Locusta migratoria. Next base: position 547,709,640 of record CM048745.1, on the reverse strand, counting down.
CCTCATCATCGGCAGAGCTAGTTGGCATATAAACCTGTACTACTGTTGTCGATGTTGGCTTCGTATCTATCTTGACAATGATAATGCGATCACTGTGCTGGTCATAGTAGTTTACCCGCATTCCTATTTTCTTATTCATTATCAATCCTACTCCTGTGATACCCCCAATTGATTTTGTATTTATAATCCTGTACTCACCAGACCAGAAATCCTGTTCATCCTGCCACCGAACTTCACTAATCCCCACTATATCTAACGTCAACCTATCCATTTCCCTTTTTAAATTTTCTAATTTTCCTACTCGATTAAGGGATCTAAAATTCCACGCTCCGACTCGTAGAATGCCAGTATTGTCTTTCCTGATGATCACATCGTCCTGAGTAGTCCCCCCGGAGATCGAATGTGGGACATACAATAGAACTGCATGTCCTCGGGATAGATAACTGCTGTAGTTTTCCCTTGCTTTCAGCCATTCGCAGTAACTGTGTGGCAAAGCAACATTAGCTGATGTTACAAGGCCAGCTCAGTCAATCATCCAGACTGTTGCCCCTGTAACTACTGAAAAGGCTGCTGCCCCTCTTCAGGAACCACACGTTTGTCTGGCCTCTCCACAGATACCCCTCCGCTGTGGTTGCACCTACGGTACGGCTATCTGTATCTGTACGGCTATCTGGCACGCAAGCCACCCTACCTCAGCAATGTCTGTGGTTCATGGGAGTGGCCTTTAAAATATATGAAAATGGAACTAACAGACAGCGAACTGTGGCCGCCTGGCGTTCGGCCGCCATTTTGGTTGGTTGTCGCGCTCTCAGCCGGCTTTTCATTGTAAGGCCTGTCTATGTTATTCTGTGCTCGCTGGTTCTGATATATACTTCAATAACATTGTAAATCGTTAATCCGTTTGAATAAACTTCATCCCAAACTACTAACGGATTTCCATGCGATTTTCAACGGCAACATGAGCAGTGTCTGGGACGGTATTGAGGCATTATTACATCAAAATCAGATGCCGGATAAAGAAATCGTAACCAAAAATTTTATCTGTAATTGTCGTGTCCGTTTCAACACGCTAATCAACTTAACTACTAGATGTAGCGATGTATTTCGTGATGTTGTCTGTGCAGTTTCGAATTGAAACCCTCTTAATAAACAGGATGAACTTTACGTTAATGGAAATCGGAATAGGCTGCAGAAATTAAATTTTAAAGCGGAAAGGCCAAAGCACAACATAAATAAAACTGGCATGGGGAGATAGCGGGAGTTATTGTTGAGGTCATGACACGACTCGGAGTCATCATCACAAAGAAAATTGGCAAAAAGTTATTCTGCAATGTTAGTTGGGTGAGGTTATGATGAGCTATAAAACATAACTTGGTGCGGATAATTAAATGCCTCATAACCTTTCCCCGGAACGAGATGCTTGGTTATTATTACGCCTCGTGGAATGAAGTTTCACGACCGTGTATAAAAATTGTCACAATAGGCGAACAAATCTGAAAGAATGTCGGACTTCGTAGAAAGTAAACATTGATTGCATGCTCTGAAATACAAAGTCAGTATGATTGGAATGTTAAGCAATCATAACTTCATGTAATACTATATTTCGGAAGCACTCAACATGAGCCGCGGTGGAGTGGCCGAGCGTTGCAAGGCGCCTAGCTGCAGAGCAAGCCGCTGCTCGCTGTCGGAGATTCGAGTCCTCCCTCGGGCATGGGGGGTAATTGTTGTCCTTAGCATAAGGATGCGCCTCGGTTGCAGAGTGGTAGAGTGTCAGACTTCAAATCGAAAGGTCGCGGGTTCGATCCCCGCCAGGTCCTAGGATTTTTATCTGGCACTTTCCACTTCTTTCACCTCTGGCAATATTGCCCATGTGAAAAATACCGAATAGCACCGAGGTTCGGAACCCACGTTAAACTGTAGGTCCCCCGTATAAATGGCTGGGTAAGTCAGTTCAAAGGTTGGAGGAAGGCAACGGCATACCACCTCCAAACAGGACCATGCCTAGTAAAGCATTGTGGTATTCAAACCAATCTTCGGATTATTGACTGCTTTACCTTTTACCTTAGCATAAGTTAGTTTGTAAACCTAGGGACTGATGACTAGAGTATATTTACAAATATTTGAACTGCACATGAAATTGTCAACAGTTCAACATAATTTAAGTTTCCCGAACACCATTTCTACACTCGGGATTTCTTGTGCAAAAACGTACACACATATAAGCTGTACTGGCGTACACTTGTTCTCGCCAAATTTAGAGTCCCGAGAAGTGACCGCACGCTGCGCAAATCTTAACAATTTGCCTCATCGATTCACTCCTGTTATGCAGGAGGGTCCTTCTTCTGCCGAGGCAGGGGTCTGCTTGGGCAGTCGATCAACATGTTCATTCCCCGGTCTGCCAATGTGACCCAAGGTCGAGAGAAAGACTACAGAATGGCCAGACTTGCCGAGAGAGAAGACAGTGTCTTCAGTAGACCACACTAATGAATGTGTAGATAAAGTCTTGTCGAGAGCTTGCAAGCCCCTTAGGGAGTCAATACAGATGACAAATGACTTTCCGGGGCAGGCTCGGAGATGTTCAAAAGCTCTGCGATAAAGACGCTACTCTCACAGGGTAAGGAATGCTCTTCAATACAGTAATCATGGATACCCAGTACGACCATCTACTAGAAAACTGCCTATGTAAACAGCTTCTGCACCGATGAACAAATCTAGGAGTGTCAGGAAGTGCCGATGTAGGTGTTGGTAAAACTGCGTCTTTCGAGTATTAAAAGAATAGTGGAAAGTGTGACGGATAGGATAGGATTCGAACGACGAAAGAAAGGAGTGAGCACAAACCGCAATCGGATAACTACATCTTTGCCCGTCGAGGAGGGAAAGAGAGTGCAGCAGCTGGGAAAAGAAGCCTGAGATTCAGGTGAGGCGAAGCTTAAACAGGGCGAGTTCCTTTTTCGCGCACCATTCGCTCACCAGCTCTCTCCAAAACACACCTTCTCCACCAATTCTGTTCCTTGGCCGCGGTAGCGACCATTTGCCCATCTTTTTGGTCATTCCTGCAGTTTCAACATGAGATCACCCAACCATAGAGCTGATTGGTAGGGTTGCATCTTGGCTACTGTGGTTCTTGCCGACATTGATGGGGATGTTAAGCAAATCACTGAGGCTGTTATTTCCGCCGCCAAGGCAACTGTTGCAAAAATCACTGGCTCACTTCGGCGCAAGTCTGTGCTTTGGTCGGCACTGGAGATCGATGATGCCATTTGCCTATCCTTCCGTTGAACATCTGATTGCCTTCAAACGTCTCCAGGTCCGAGTCCGGCGACTGATCCAGCAGAGTAAACAGGACTCTTGGGATCGTAACCTCCCGTTCTCGGGCGTGGTCGCCAAGTTCGGCGCCTCTTTGGATACCGCGCAATGCCCAACAGCAGGAATCACCTGTCTCCGTATTCAGGGTTCACTTTGCACAACCTCCAGCGCTATCGCAAAATATTATGGCAGAATATTATGCACCCAATTGTGTGACTGCAGCCTACAGTCCGGAATTCCGGGCCCTAAAAGAACGGATGAGCATAAGTGGTACTCATTTCGCCCACGCTGCCAGCAAACATACAACGTCCCATATAGTGAGTGGGACTTCCAAAGTGCCCTTGCTGCATAACCCGATACCTCTCCACGACCAGTGTGCGTATACAGCCAGTTCCTTCGTCACCTGTCATTGGACTTTCAACATTAGTTACTCGTTCAGTTCAATCGTCCCATTCCAGTGGCGGAATTGTATCATCATCTCAGTGGTGAAACCAGGCGCAGGTCTACTGGTGGTTTACACCGGCCTATCAACCTCACCTACGTTCTGTGTAAGCTTCTCGATAGTATGACGAGTTGCCGGCTTATGTGTATACTTAAAAATCGGGGTTCTTGGCCCCACAACAGGGGGCTTCTGCTCCACTATTTACAATCTTGTGTCACTGAAGTCTGTAATCAATACAGCTTTCTCTCTACCTGAGCACCTTGTTGCGTTTTTTAATTTATGTTTTATTTTTATTTATTTATATTTTTTACTTCTGAAAAGCATAAGATACCACCTGGCGACGCTATATCCTCGCTTCACTGTCCGACTGGGTGGCCTGCTGGATCCACTTCCAAATTTTATTCAGAACTTCCTTTCACTTGGTTCCTTTCCAGTTAGGGTCGATACTTACTTCCGCTCACCCCAAGTCCAGGAGAACAGTGTCTCACAGGGGTCCGCTTTCGATTTGCGATTAACCGTCTTGCTGCGGCAATGGGGACATCGGTTTCTTCTTTCTTATTTGCAATTGACTTTTGTTTATATTTCAGCTCTGCTAGCATTGGTGCTGCTGAACAGGTAGCCATTCGAAAGGTGCAGTCCTAGGCCTTAGCCCAGTTCGCTGCATCCAATACCCGGTTTATGCACATTTGTCGTCGTCGAGATGTTCAGTTGGACCCAGAGCTCTACTTGGCTGACGAACTGCTTGGTGTTGAAAAAACGCATCGCTTTCTAGGCATGGTTTTGATGACTGGCTCACCTAGGTGCCATACCTCCGTCATCTCAAACTAAAGTTTGGGGAGCTTCACGTCCAACACTCCTGAAGTTCTAAAAGGCCCTCATACAGTGGCTCCTTGACTACGGGAGCTTAGTGTACGATTCGACAGCACATTCAACATTGCAGGTCATGGACCTAATTCTACATAGTGGTGTCTTGTAGGCGGTCGGAGCTTTTCACACAAGTCTGTTGACAAGCCTCCTAGTCGAAGCTGGGGGTCCCTTCACTGCGGTTCCGCCGGCAACAGCTGCTACCTTCCTGCGCCGTGCTTAAGCTTCGCCTCACCTGAATCGCAGGCTTCTTTCCCAGCCGCTACACTCTCTTTCCCTCCTCGACGGTCAAGACGTGGTTATCCGATTGCGGTTTGTGCTTCTTCCTTCCTTTCGTCGTTCGAATCCTATGCTATCCCTCGTACTTTCCATTATTCTTTTCAGACCTCTCCGTGGTCCATTCCTCGCTTGCAGCTGCGACTCGACTTGTCCCGAGACTGGAAAGACGCAGTTTTACCAACACCTCCATCGCCATTTCCTGGCACTACAGCAACGCAGAAGCTGTTTATACAGACGGTTTTCTAGTAGATGGTCGTGCTGGGTATGGTGACTATATTGAACAGCATTCCTTACCCTGTGAGAGTAGCGTATTTACCGCAGAGCTTCTGAACATCTCCAAGCCTGCCCTGGAAAGTCATTTGTCATCAGTAGTGACTCCCTAAGAGGCTCATAAGCTCTCGACCAGCGTTTCTCTACACATTCATTAGCGTGGTCTATTCAAGACACTGTCTCCTCTCTCGGCAGGTCTGGCTATTCTTTAGTCTTTGTCTGGACCCTGGGTCACATTGGCAGACTAGAGAATGAACATGTTCATTGACTGGCCAAGCTAGCCCCTAGCTCCAGACCTCTAGACATTGGTCTCCTGGAAAGGGATCTCTGGTTGGAGTTACACCAGAAGGTGAGTGAAGATTGGAGCTCTGAATGGTCTACTTCGAGTGTGCAAACAAGCTTCATGCAATCAAGCTGTCCACGGCCGCCTGGAAATCTTCCTAGAGGTTCACACATTGGGATTCGATCGTCCTCTGCTGCCTCTGTTTTGGACATACATGGTTGACCAAAGACTATCTACTTTGCCATGAGACCTCGCCCAAGTGTCTTTGAGCTGCTGTTGACAGTGGTCCATATCCTGATGGACTGTCCCATTTTAGCCCCATTGCAGCAGTCTTTTAATCTAACAGAAGCGCTCCCTTTAGTTTTAAGTCATAATGCCTCTAGGGCTGACTTTTATTGTAGCATTTGGATTTTATCATTCCATTTAATGGACTGTGCTCCAGTATGAGTCTTAGGTCCTCACCCATCCAGTACTTTTAAGTCATATGAAACTTTTTATAGACCGACTAGAGGTAACATGGGACGAAATTTGCAAATACACATTAGATAAAGAAAAGCACATCCATTCACTCACAGACACATGCGTTATTCTTACAACACATTACTCATGCGGTAACATCTGATAGCAGTGGCGAAACAAAGCATCGGCGGCGTTTTGATGTGATGGCGGGTGTCTTGAAGCACTAAATTAAAAATCAACTATGCACCAAACGAACTCATGTGTGGGGAGGCAGCAGCATACTATCCTTAAGTACCACGTGGCGTGCAACGATGGTGAATTACATAGAATTTACAAAAAGAAATAAATTTAGAATGAGCAACTAAAGCACACATGAGAATTCAAATAGAAGAAATCTAGTATTAGTAAAAGCATGGCTGAAGGCCAAAGTAAAGACCGTTATGAAAGCATGTGGAGCAATCGGTCATACCAAGACAGGAAAGATGGGATCAAACCAAAAATCTGAGAAATATTTAGCATACTCACAGAAACAGATATGTCGCGAAAACGTTAGTTAAAAAAGACAGCAAGGAAATTCAAACGCCAGGGCGGAGCGCATTAAGGCACTATGCTACGATGCGCGAGGCCGTTCCCCATCGGAGGTTTGAATCCAGCCCTCCCCCTCGGGCATGGGTGTTTGTGCCGTCTTTAGTATAAGCTAGTTCATAAGTAGTTTGAAAGTTTAGGGACTGATGACCACACAGTTAAGTCCCTTAAGCACTACAAACATTTGAACATTTGAAATTCAAACATAATAAGTTTACACAAAGGCTGAAGGCCACACATATGTATTTTATCTCGAGAAAAACCAGACACAAAGTCATCACTGAAATGAGAATGCAAATACCAAATCTAAACTGAATTACTCGAGTTCTGTAAATGAAGAAACACTTCACCTCACATGGCGAAAGAATTACTTAGGAAAACTATCACTGATAAACCAAGACTGCCTGATCACAATGAAAGTAAAGCATGCCATCCCCTCAGCATGATACGACGATGTACTTCGACAGGGCGGGCGACAGTCGCGGCAAGAGTGAAATCTAAAGATACGCCAAAAGCCTTCCCCACCACACACCGGATGTAGAGCACGCTAAAAGCCATATAGAGCGCGTTCAGAGCATAGTGTCTACCAACCCTCGATACCTGAAGAAGATAATACCCTCTTATAGAGCTCCAGAGAGGTCTCTTTTTTCACCTCTTTCGACCATGATTATGTTGGTACTACCACGCCATCTTGCCAAGTAAGCTTGTCTCTGGCCACCCAGCAGACGCCATTGCAGACGACATACGAAGCCATGCGTTCTTAACGAAAGTAAACGAGGCCTAAAGTGTGAGGCGGCCACTGTAAGCCATTGCGCGGCAGTCAGTCAAAATTAAATGCAACCTTACACATTCATACGAAAATATAAGCTCACTCACATGGGTGGAAACATATATAAACTTGGGGCATTGATCATTAATAAAATAATAAAATAATTGACCTACAAATAGACAATATTAATGGCGGAACACCATATGTAATCGTAGATCTTACAAGTGTCGTGTGCATGTTCCTCGACACCGGCCTATTCAGTTTCCTTTGCCTTTGTAGCATTGGGAAGAGGTGTTTTGGCCTCGCATTTGGCCGGTTGGTCATGTGTTTATCTGGCCCCCTCCAAGTGGTTGTCTGGTCCAGCCAGCCACCAAGGCATTTGTCTTTCCCAGAGAAACATATTGGGCGTGTTTGTAATGTTACTGGTCTGCAGTGCTGGTGTTTCCGCAGTTGTTTCGGCCTTCTAGTGAACAGTAATGCTTCGCACTTGTCGACGTTTACTTTCACATGCCAGCGTTCAAATCAAAGTTCGGCAGTACACCATGCGGTACTGCCTCCTCACACATGAGTTCGTTTGGTGCAAAGTTGATTTTTAATTTAGTGCTTCAAGACACCCATCATCTCGTCAAAACGCCACCGACGCTTCATTTCACCACTGCTATCAGGTGTTGCCGCATGAGTAATGTGTTGCAAGCATTATGCATATGTCTGTGAGTGCCGAATACAGTAAGCAGGTACTAATGGAGGTGGTTGCTGGAAAAGGAGATTCTTGCACAGCACGGAGAAGCGCAGAGAGCTGCATCAAACCAGTCTTTGGGCTGAAGACCCCAAGACGTAGTCACGTTTCCTAGGCAACGGCGCGCCACTTGGTCGTTGTTCGTCTGGCGGGCAGCCCTCAGCGATCAGATACGGCCAATCGCAGCGGCAGCGGCGGCGGCGTCGGCATGCATAATTCAGGACCGCGGTGATAACGACACCTCCGGCGCCCTGCATCCTCTATCCTCCATCTTTATGTCCCGCCGCTACTTATGCGAGCCGAGTAATTTACGACAGCGGCCAGGGAATTTATTCTAATGGAAATCACATTTCGCGTCTCACTCGTTGGCCCTACCCGTACCGACAGCGCTATTAATCATCTAAGGCGGCGGTGCGGAGCCAACTGGAGCACCAGTGCGGATAGGCAAATCACTCGAGAACCGAGTAAATTTCCGTACTGGGTGACTTTTTCTACGAGTTTTGTCTTCCCCACACAGACTAGAGGTTTTGAATGATGAGCATAACGGCGTGCCTGCTGCCTATGACACAGTAAATCACTATAAACTGCTTACAAAATTGTATAGCCTTACAAATGATTTCCGACTGACTAGTATTCTAAAGGCCACGCTCCGAAACAGAAGGTTTTATGTTACTTTGCAAGGGAACATAAGCAGCTGGAGAGACCAGAAAAACGGGTTACCTCAGAACAGTGTACTATCACCTCTTCTGTATAATATCTATACAAATACTCTGTAAAATAATTATATATTAAATATTGATATTCATTACATCTGACATAATCAATTATTTTGATTTAAATGTCTCTTTAAAAGTCTCTGGTCAGTTTCTGATAAGATGCTGCGAAATTCCTGAAAAGGAACAATTTTATTTATTTCTTACTACCACAGACTAGACTTTGTGGTGTCGATGCAGCTCGTAGTTTCTTGCTTCATGGTCTGCAATGATGTGTGAACCTGTAAACTTTTTTATTTAATTTCTTGGATAACAGAAGGTCTCTATGTACCGAAGCGGCTATCAGAAGTGGTTAAGACTGCCAGTCTTGCTTGCAAGATGAAAGCGGAGCTCACCATCTGCAGCATTGTCGACAGGACTGACTGCGGACCTTTGGTTCAGAGCCGAGTGGAGGGTCTGAATCAGAGGCTCAGACGGTTCTGCGACCGTGTCGGCTGCAGATTCCTCGACTTGCGCCAAAGGGTGGTGGGTTTTCGGGTTCCGCTAAATAGGTCAGGAGTCCACTACACTCAGGAAGCGGCTACACGGGTAGCGGGGGCTGTGTGGCGTGGACTGGGCGGTTTTTTAGGTTAGATGGCCTCGGGAATACACAAAATGGGTTTCAGTCTCAAAGGGGGCAGGTCAGACACGGGAAGAAAGTAGACATAAAAACCATTGGTGTAACAGTTGTAAATTGTCGTAGCTGTGTTGGGAAAATTCCAGAGCTCCAAGCGCTGATAGAAAGTACTGAGGCACAAATCGTTATAGGTTCTGAAAGCTGGCTGACGCCTGAGATAAATTCGGCCGAAATTTTTTCAAAGGGCCAAATGGTCTTCAGAAAGGATAGAATAAATAAAACAGGGGGTGGCGTGTTTATTGCTGTTACAAACGGTTTATCCTGCAACGAAATTGAGGCAGATACTTCCTGTGAATTGGTCTGGGTAGAGGTTATACCTGACCACCGAAATTAATTAATAATTGGATCTTTTTATCGGCCCCCTGACTCAGACGATGCGGTTGCAGAAATGTTCAAAGAAAGCTTGAATCATATTTCAAATAGGTATCCGAAGCATACTGTTATAATCGGTGGCGACTTTAATTTACCCTCGATATGTTGGCATAATTACGTATTCAAAACCGGGGGCAAATATAAAACATCGTCCGAACTAGTTCTGAATGCTTTTTCTGAGAACTACTTCGAACAGTTAGTTCATGAACCCACTAGAATAGTACGTGGTTGCGAAAATACTCTTGATCTCCTAGCAACAAATAATCCCGAGATAGTAAAGAGCATCAAAACAGATACAGGGATTAGCGAACATCGAGTTGTAATAGCGAGACTGAATATTGAAATTCCCAAATGCACCAAAAATAAACGAAAAATATATCTATTCAATAAAGCAGATAAAAATTCGCTTCACGCTTTCCTGAGTGATAGTCTCCAGTCCTTCAAAACTAAAAATGCGAGTGTAGATCAGTTGTGGCTTACATTCAAAGACATAATATCAGTAGCAATCGAGAGATTTATACCAAATAAATTAATAAAAGAGGGGGCTGACCCCCCGTGGTACACAAAACAGGTCAGATCACTGTTGCAGAAACAAAGAAAAACGCATGCAAAATTTAAAAAGACACAGAATCCGCAAGACTGGCAATCTTTTACTGAAACTCGCAACCTAGCGCGGACTTCAATGCGAGAATCTTACAGTTGTTTCCACAACGAAATCCTGTCTCGTAATCTTGCAGAAAATCCAAAGAAATTCTGGTCATATGTGAAGTACACTAGCGGCAAAACACAAACAATACCTTCACTACGCGATAGCAATGGTAATACTACCGACGACAGTACTGCTAAGGCAGAATTACTAAACACAGCTTTCCGAAATTCTTTCACCAAAGAAGACGAAGTGAACACTCCAGTATTCAATCCAAGAACAGCTGCCAGCATGCGAAACTTAGAAGTAGATGTTCCTGGAGTAGTAAAACAACTTAAGTCACTAAACAAAAATAAATCTTCCGGGCCAGATTGTATACCAACTAGATTCCTCTCAGAGTATGCTGATAAAATAGCTCCGTACTTAGCTATAATTTACAACCGATCACTCAGCGAAAGATCCGTACCCAAAGACTGGAAAGTTGCCCAAATTACTCCAATATTCAAGAAAGGCAATAGGAGTGATCCCCAAAATTACAGGCCTATCTCATTGACGTCGATTTGCAGTAGGATTTTGGAACATATACTTTGTTCGAATATTATGAACTACCTCGAAGAGGTTAACCAATAGTCAGCACGGATTCAGAAAGTATCACTCTTGCGAAACACAGCTTGCCCTTTATTCACATGAAGTGTTAAGTGCCATCGACAAGGGATCTCAAATCGATTCCATATTTCTGGATTTCCGGAAGGCTTTTGATACTGTACCCCACAAGCGGCTTCTAATGAAATTGCGTGCTTATGGAATATCTCCCCAATTGTGCGATTGGATTCACGATTTCCTATCAGAAAGGACACAGTTCGTTGTAATTGACGGTAAGTCATCGAGTAAAACAGAAGTGTTATCTGGCGTTCCACAGGGAAGCGTTATTGGTCCCCTACTCTTCCTCGTGTTTATAAACGATTTAGGAGATAATCTGAATAGCTCCCTTAGACTGTTCGCGGATGATGCTGTCGTTTATCGGTTAGTGAAGTCAACAGAGGATCAAAAGCAACTGCAAAGCGATTTAGACAAAATTTCTACTTGGTGCGAAAATTGGCAATTGACACTAAATAAAGAAAAGTGTGAAGTAATACACATGACCACTAAAAGAAATCCGCTGAACTTCAATTACGCGATAAATCAGTCAAACCTTAAGGTCGTAAATTCTACCAAATACCTAGGAGTTACAATTACGAACAACTTTGACTGGAGAGAACACACAGAAAATATTGTGGGGAAGGCGAACCAAAGGTTACGTTTCATCGGCAGAACGCTTCGAAGATGCACCAGCTCCACCAAAGAGACTGCCTACATCACACTTGTGCGTCCTCTCTTGGAGTACTGTTGCCCCTTGTGGGACCCTCACCAGGTGGGACTGACGGAAGATATTGAGAAGGTTCAGAGAAGGGCAGCTCGTTTTGTTTTATCACGTTACGGGGGGGAAAGCGTCACGGAAATGTTGCACGAATTGGGGTGGAAATCATTAAAAGAAAGACGTTATTCATTGTGGCGTGATCTGTTTGCGAAGTTTCAATCACCGACTTTTAGTTCTGAATGTGAAAATATTTTGCTAGCACCCACCTACTTAGGGAGACATGACCATCCCAATAAAATAAGAGAAATCAGATCGAAAACGGAACGATTTAGGTGTTCTTTCTTCCCGCGCGCTATTAGAGAATGGAACGGGAGAGAAAAGTTATGAAGGTGGTTAATGAACCCTCTGCCAGGCACTTAAATGTGATTTGCAGAGTATCGAGGTAGATGTAGATTGGAAAATTCACTACCCAATCTGAAATTGCCAGGAGTATCTGTGTCTAATATAACAGTCAATTTTATAATAAGCTTCAAATAATGTCCCATGGGTACAATCTGCAGGTTCGTAATTGCAGGTGAGGTAGCTCCCGTAGACTCTCTTTCTACTATACCAAAATTACATGTTGAAGAGATGAAATAATTGTAGAGAAAGCAGAACTTACTTTAAGTTGAAATATAGCGTTCTAATACGTAGATTCACTTTCCATAACACCGCAATAATAATAACATATATCTATAGAATACTCTAAACTCTATCAGCAAAGAACAACCACTTTTTTTCTCTTCCTAGCAATTACATAGAGATTCTATATGTTCTGAAAAATACTTTACGGTAAATTTTGATATATATTAAATACAACAAACATTCTAATTAGGCTTGAAATTAATTTATAACATAACAAAATCTTTTATCGACAATTACATTGTTAGCAAATATGTGACACATAATACTAACAGGTATCTTACAACTCGAAGGTCTAGCGCGTTTTATTTATGCGGATGATACAGCGATTTGTGCCCAGGGAAGAACTTTTGAGGAAGTGGAAAGGGCACTAACACTAGCCTTAGAAACCGTTGCTCAGTATTATGACGTAAACCATCTAAGAGTAAATCTAGGAAAACAGAGGTGTGTGCCTTTTACTTGCGAAACAAGGAAGCAAACAGACAGTTGAACATTATATGGCAAGGTATAAGTCTGGAGCATAGTGCTAATCCTACTTACCTTAGTATCAAGCTAGACAGAAGTCTCAAATTCAGGCAACATTGCCAAACGTTGAAGGGAAATATCAGTCAGAGGAACTGTACCATTCGCAAATTGGCAGGATCAACGTGGGGAGCTCAGCCAGACGTCTTGCCAACAACAGCTGTGTCACTATGTTTTGCTGCAGGTGAATACGCAGCACCAGTATGGGAAGACTCCTCACAAGCTAAACAGGTGGATGGTCCGCTGAATGAGTCAGTTCGCTTTTGTAACTGGTTGCTTGCGTCCTACACCAGTTTACAAGCTCTTTATATTGGCTGTAACTGCACCACCCAACATAAGGCGCAGAGTGGCAGGGCAGAAGGAGAGGGCGAGACAAATTTTGGATAATAAGAATCCAATGTACAATCACGCTGTGACCACTCCACATCTCAAATAGCGAAAATCTCCATTCAGAGAACTGAACCTTTGAGCATCTGCCTGAATTACGCCATGTAGACCTATGGAAGGAGTCTGTTTCAATAGGGCCTGACCGCGACATCAAGGAGGAACTGGCGTTTGGGCATGAACAGCCGTATACTATATAGACTCGAAATCACTCAGAACTGGAAATTCAAGATGTCGGAGCAGCTAAGCTAAGTGCGGCTACTCTGTGGATGCTATGATTATGGAGTAGTTCAGACACCAGACTATTTGCTTATCTGCACAAATATGGACGTCTCCTGCACGCAACAACATTGGATCGTGGCTAATGACAAAGCTATAAGTGGGGCAAACTTTTGGAAAAATGACGTATAGAAGACGATTGTTCTCGAAACACGGAGAGTAAAGTAAGTACGGCGTGTTTGAAAGGGAATTCCATTATTTTCATTCAGAAAGTATAATCAGATCACGTATACTGGAACAATAATGGCCGGCTAACATTTTTTTACAGTCGCAGTGAACTGTCTTTTTTTGTAACGTGTATGTAATGTATGACACTAATAAGTCCAAGCATTATGAATAACTCCTTTTGGATTTTTGCCTGGATTTTCTGAGTAGGATTCAACGTGGACATATTAAAATTTGTGCTGGGTCCAAGATTCGAAACCGGGACCTCCTGCTTATTAGACAGTTGCTCTAAGCCTTTGCGCCACCTGAGGCACATGGACTTAACATTGTTATAGCCTTGCCCGCTCGATTTTTTTTTAGAATTTGTGTGGTTTAAAGGATTTTGTTTACTGGCTGACTGCCAGTAAGGGGCCAGCCTGACTGTCTGTTCATGTTGTCATGTTGTTAAGATGTTTTAAAATTTCGATGGCTTCTCTTATATTTTATTTAACCGCCCCTGGTTGCTTGGAGAGTAATCTGACTTCATTTTTTTTTAATTCTTGCACCGTTTCAGAGATATTTGCAAAAATAACGGCGATTTGACGATGTCTGTCTGGCTGTAACGTGTTCCCACTTTTTAGGTCGAACCGTTCTGCCGATCGGCACTAAAAAATAGAGATATAATTGTTGTCTACCAGAGACCAGACCCTCGCATTTTGAAATATTTCGGAAAAGAAATACGTTAGTAATACCAAAAATGCCGTTTGTAATGTAATTTTAATTGCAAATAAACTGTTCATCTGACACGAAAATTGAATAAACGAATTTGTAGAGGAGAAAATTCTCTACAACTTTGTTCTTTCATGGTCTTTTCACACCTCGTATCGTTTGTGAGATATTTGCAAAAAATAACGGAGTTTTGACACCATTGAATTAACGAAAACCAGCCGTTCGCAGATGCGTTGCGTATTTGATGATTTTCTTATTGTAACTTACACATTGCCATTGCAAAGCTTTAGGCAGCGGTGCGGAGTCTCGGGCGGGCGCGCGAGTGACTACTTATTGACACGCAATGGAACACTCATACAGGAAGGCAACTATCAAGATCACTTTCACGCCTGTATACGCACGACCCAAAGCATTTGAAATCGAACGTTTCATAGAAGAAGAGCTAAAAATCGATGCGGAGTGTGTGATTGGAATTCATTTCTCTATCACGAGCAGAGTGGTATATCTGAAATTGAGCAACGACACAGTATGTGACAAACTTTTGCGTGACCATGCGGATGGACTAAAATTTAAACATGCCGATGGCAATGTTGGAGCAGTTTCGATCGACCACGCAGGAAACCGCACTATAAGAGTCTTTGAACTGCCCTTCGAGGTTCCGGAACATGTAGTGGTCAATGCTTTACAACCGTATGGACGTGTTATAAGCCATGTTCCCGAAAAATGACATTTACGAAATACCCCGCTCTGAATGGGGTGCGGCAAGTACGGATTGACCTTACAAAGCACGCTTCGCCTTACCTCACTATCGGAGGTTGCAGAGCCATAATTATATACGACGGTCAGCCCAAGACCTGTTCTGGATGCGGCAAGGAGGGCCATCTACGTTCGCAATGCACCCAAAGGAGGATCTCACAAGTTCCGGCGGGCGAAACTGCACCACCACCAACGACCGTTTCTATGCCTCTTACTTACCCTCCCGCTACTCGACAAGATGTTCCGTCGCAAGATACTGAGTATCAAGTGGTGGATGATTCCACAGTAGAGGTGACACAAGTTGATGACAACACTGCCAAGATGACAGTCGAGGAAACCGCTACGGATCAACCACAACAAAGTTGCTACAACGGAGACGTCTATGGACGTCGATCGGCTGGTGCTACCCAAGGCCGCTTTTGTGCCCAACGCACCAGACGACCAAGCCTCTACACAGGATGCGGACACGGATGTACGACAACGCAAGCAGAGATCCCTAAAACGACGGAGGAAACGACGTCGCACACCATCGGATGATAGTTTTCTACGTACAGACCGGGCAGATGATGAGGACGCCACGATGGAGAGTACTGGGAGAGTAATGCACGCCGTATCGCCGGTTTTGTGCATTCTAACCACCATCTTAATTTCGTAGGGTAAGTCCTTCGTCGCCTTACGCAATTATTCCAAACTTCTTCAATAACTTGATGACACTCCGGAGCTTGAAGCTGGGCCTCTTACAATAAAACGAGAAGACGTGCCTGGTGGCAGAAGCACTGGAGTCGACCGCCCGAACAACAACACAACCCCACAGACAGTTTTCTTTACTTTAATGTTTTTAGTTATGCATGGACACGCTACATCCGTTAGTATAGAGGCATGGAAGTTACTTGCATTAGTCAAAGTGAAACACAATCATTATCATTTCAATGAAAAATAAAAGTAGGCAACGCGTTGGACTGTGACGGTGAAGGTCATTGGTTCAGATCCCGCCACTACCTGCAATTTTTTTTCCTACAAGGTTTTCAGACACTCTCATTAATTAATTTTTTATTATTTAGATTATTATTTTGGTCCAAAATATCTGCAAAAACTTATAAAACTACAAATCTAAAGTAGTCGTAAAACAAGTCAGTGCGTTTTTTTTTTTTTTTTTTTTTTTTTTTTTTTTTTTTTTTTTTTTTTTTTTTTTTTTTTACAAACGGTAAGCTCGCTGCCGCTTGCTTTATGTCGATTTTTTGCCTTTCATGACTGTATGAATCAATTTGTGGTTGTAGCCATTGATCGATAACGTTGTTCGTAGTTCTGCTCACTGGCAATTCGCCCGCAGCGTCTAATCGATGAAGAAAAGAACCACGGAAGGCAAGAAGTCGACAAAAAGCAGCCAGCAGCGTGCTTATCTAATATATAAAGCAGAGTGTTTTTATGTTTGTACGTGTTGCATACAAATCTATAGTTTTGTTCCAATCTTTATGAAATTTTGTACACGTAAGCTTCAATCCATGAGGACGGTCGCCGTAAGTGTAAGAATCACATACGATATATAGTTCACGAGATATGACGTCATAAACAATGAGATGCGCGAAAAACTGCTGCATTTTGCGACGATGCTGCTCATTTTCTCCTAAACCATTGGACCAATTTCAACCAAATTTGGTACACACATTCCTTACCGTGAGTTAAGAATTGCTGCATTGTTATGAATCACATACGGCACATGGTTCAAAAGATATTACGTCATAACCAACAGAAATCGCAAAAAATGCCATATAATGCGGCGAGACTTTCGAAATAACACTGTATGAGAATGACAGTACTTAGCGACTTGCAACAAACTTTAAACATAATTTCAAACCTTTATTAAAGTTTTTCTCGCTGGCAACCATAGTACAATGATGAAAGGAAAAACGTTTCTCGCTTACTACTTTTCCGCTGTTTATGGAGTAAAACTACGGAATTCGGTATGACGTTACAATCTATAATTTGTACACTACAAATTGTAGTGACAGGACATTTTACAGACAGTATATACACATATACCTTACATGTACCTTCTAAATTGTATCACAGTACGACACGTATTTCATGAGATATGAGTACATAAACAGTGACGTTTCGCTGTTCATGGACTAAAACTACGGCTTTCGGTATGACGCGGGTGACGTGACGATTTATAATTTCTACACTACAAATTGTAGGAGCAGGAAATTTTACAGACAGAATACACACATGTAGTTGAGTGTACCTACTAAATTGTATCACATTATGAGACGTAGTTCAGGAGCTATAAGCGCATAAAAAGTAACGTTCATGGAAAACCGCTCCATCACGCTCCAAGTTTTAATCTATTATTTCTTTACTACTAATTGTATTCCCAAGAGAGTTTGCAGACATAAAGCCCTTATACAAATTAGTATATACCCGAAAAATGGCAGGAATAAATAAATAAATAAATAAATACCTGGGCAACGCCGGGTTATCAGTTAGTGGTATATAAAAACGTCACAGATTGATAAACAACTTCGCGGCGTTGGTGTCCAGCTGTCTTCTCTAGTAGCCGCAAGATCGAGGATGTGCTAGGCTTCACAAAGTACAAGATAAAGTCACTATATGCCCCTGGAATACAGAAGGTGGAATGCGAGTGTTGGGAAGGACACAGAAGCTAGACAGAAAGGCCAGTGACAACGCGCATACAAGAACACGAGTGCTTCATTCGATTAAGCAAACGGAATAAATCTGCAGTAGCCTTATACCAGCAAGATTTCAGCAAAAACATGAAATTCAATGAAGCCAAAAAACTCGCCCAGCAGCCAGGGATGGTTAAATGCAATATAAAAGAAGGCATAGAAATTATAAATCACCCTGACAACATGAACAGAGAATATGGACTCAGGCTTGCCTCTTCGTTGCTGTTATCACAGAGAAATAGGTCACATTGTCAATATAATATGTGAGCGTTACCAGCAAGCAACTGCCACTGCGCCGGCCACGGTGGCCGAGGAGACTGAGGCGCTCCAGTCACGGTCTGCACGGCCACTACGGTCGGGGGTTCGAATCCCTCCTCGCGCATGGATATTTGTACCGTCCTTAGTATAAGGTAGTTTGTAAGTAGTTTGTAAGTTTAGGGACTGATGACCCCGTAGTTAAGTCCCATAAGCTTAACAAACATTTGAACATTTTTTGAACAACTGCCACTGCGCGGCTCACAGCCAATAGTAGAGAAATGGAAGTCCTCACTTCATTCGTCGACGACCACCAATAATGGCTCGCTGTGCTAGGAGCAATAGATAACGGCTGTGAACCACTCTTTCCACATCAGTATCCTATTATGATAAAGTTTCCACATCTCCGCAAAAATCAACAACAACAACGATTTTTAAAATTATGATGTCATGTCACACTTAGGTAACAATAATGACAACAAAGTGACAACAATTAGCTCACATCAGTATACCCAGTAGAAGGCCTCTGTAACGTTGGTCGACATATTGGCGCGGTGGAGTGGTGGAGTGGCCGAGCGCAGTAAGGCGCTTTGCTGCGGAGCGCGGTTGTTCGCCGTCGGAGGTTCGACTTCTCTCTCGAGTATGAAGATTTTGTGTTGTCCTTAGCATAAGTTCGTTTAAGCAGTTTGTAAGCCTAAGGATTGATAACCGCAGTAGTTAAGTCCCTTAGATTTACAAACATTTTTGATTTTGTTAAAGTAATAGCCACCTTACAAAAGAGGTGCCATATTTATGAAAACTAGGTGACATTCCTATGCTAGGAAGAAATATTAATGCACTCCAAGAAACACATCGGTCAATGGAAACAGAAGCATTAAAAATCGGCGTCATAATAAATGAAGGCAAAACAAAAATATGGTAATGTCACAATCTGAGGCCAGAAGAACCCCTAAAGACCTAAACATCAATGGGAAATGCTTGAAAGGAGTGACGTATTTTAACTTCTTAGGAACCCTAATAACAAGTGATAGTATTGGAAAGGCTATAAGAGAAAAATACAAGCAGGAAATAGGGCTTACTTTTCAAATATACAACTGTTCAGAAATAGCCTTACTAGAAGAAAAACAAAACTGATAATTGTACAACTCCACAGTACACCCAGTTATTGCATATGGGTCAGAGGCATGGACACTGACAGAGCGTGACAAAAATGCTCTAAGAGCCTTTGAGCGGGAAATACTAAGCAAAATCCAAGGTCCAATAAGGGAAGAAGAAAGATGGAGAATACGATAGAACACTGAATTACAAGTATTAATACAGGTTAGGGACATAATAAAATTGGTGAAATCACAGCGAATGCGATGGCTAGGACACGTGGAGAGAATGGCAGAAGATAGAATTCCAAAGAAAATGATGAAGGGTGAAATCCATTCGGCTAGGCGAAGATGGAGACCGAGAAGAAGATGGATTGATGACGTAATAGAGGATCTCACCGCTATGGGAGTCCAGGGGTGAACAATAGCAGTAAACAACCGAGAAATGTGCAGGGAAATCGTTGAAGAAGCCAAGGCTCACTGAGGGCTGTAGCGCTACGGAAGAAGAAGAATAGCCATCTTACATTATGACATGGTACAACACCCAGAAAGCTTTGGTCATTTAAAAGGTAGAGTAACTAAGGGATTACACCGCTAAGACCATCGGCCCCTACTTTGAGGTCAGCGTTTTCAGAACCCTGTTTCGATGAGTACTATCACCTCTCAAAACATTCGACACCTTTTTAACACCATGCTTTTTTATCTGTCTGCAGGCCAGGTTTTTTCCCACTGAAAGCGATGAAATTGACTGACTTATAGCACAGGATGACGCAAGTAGAAATCATAGATCCGCCAAGCTTTCGCGTGGGCACAGCTTCGACTGACTGAAACTTTGTAACAGTGAGGGACGGAGTGTAGGAGCTAGAGAAAATCGGATATTTTGGTGCTTAAATAGCACGGAGTCACTCTGATTTGCTTAATGGTATTTCGGCCGCATAGTAATGATTTTATCAGGCAGAAAAGAGCATTGACGTGCAGAAGAGAGGATGTTATGGTTGGAGAGGCAAAGGCCAGTGATTTAATTTTAGGCCGTGTTCACACTGCCGGCTGGGCCGAGAGGACTCCGCTTCAGCCGGCTCACGCCGAGCCGACTACATTCGAAATGTTTAAGGCTACGGCCGCACGAGGATTTCTTTCACGTGCGTTTCTGCTTGACTTCACGCCGATATTATGGACCGCTGACTGTAGAATGGGGTTGGCCACACGACGCGTTTCCGCACGCCGCACGAACGCGCTGTACTGGGCTCCTTTGGTGCTGCGTGTTTTTCTCGCTGGCCGCTGGCAACACAAGTGGCAGACACGCTGCGGTTTTACGACCCTCCTCGCGGTTGCCGCCTTCTAGGAACGAGGGCAGTACAGGATGACTGCCTGTCCAGGGCCGGATGTAGGACATTTGCCAAAGGGGGCAAGCTTAAATTTGCTGCCCCTTCTTTCACCCCCCCCTCCCTGTAAGAATCGACTTTTTGACGCTAATTCAAAATGTGCAAATGTTTGTATAGCTTATGGGACTTAACTACGGGGTCATCAGTCCCTAAACTTATAAACTACCTATGAACTAGCTAACACTAAGGACGGCACAAACATCCATGCCCGAGGGGGGATTCGAACCCCCGACCGTAGTGGCCGTGCAGACCGTGACTGAAGCGCCTCAGTCCCGTCGGCCACCGCGCCCGGCTGACGCTAATTAAGTTACATTTTCTAAATAAATGTCACAATCTCACAACATGAACTTATTTCATTGACTGAATTAAGATCAGAGGAAAACAGAACAATTTTAATACGTACAAAAACATTACAAGATTACTCATCGTACAAATATCAATTCAAAATTTCGCTTTTCGAGTTTTTTTGCAGCAAAAACTGATTTTGATATCATCATAGTTTAGAGAAGCAGGTCATTTGTGCTCTGTGGATATTATACTCAGATTTGTTAAGCAGTCATGCTCCTCAAGTTTATTTCTCCAGACGAAACAGAAACTAGAATGGTAAGATATATTTTAACGCTGTAGTAAGGTTGGGATATCTCTCTACCAATTTATTTTTATAAATTAAACTTAATGTTGATGATGCAGTGGAATCTTGCAAGGCTGTCTACTGCCAGCGCATGTTGTCTGAAATTTTCAACTTCAATTTCTTCCTCGCTAAGATCTTCTGCCAGTTCCGCTGCTTTGGCCTTCAAGTCCTCCACTTCCATTTCTCGAATTTGCACAGCACACAGGAAACTAATTTTTGCACCAATTTTCTCAAGTGCGGTAAACCTGGTACTAAGCTCTGTCAATTATTCCTTATTTTTTCTGTGAATGTTGGATACTTCATCCTCACAAAAGCTCTTCGGCTATTTTCTTCTTTCTTCGAATCCTTTTTTGGGAGAATACCGTTAATACCTCATTATCTTCTGCTAGCACTTTCGCCTCAGAAATAGAATCCCGGGAAGTTTTGGAAAACCCAAAAGTCCTTGAATGTTTCGAACAACTTTATCAATTGTAAAGTATTAACTTCGCAGAAATTGATTAACATGAGCAATTTATTTTAATATTGCATACCAGAAACAAGTTAAAGTAATGAATTTTAGTTTTCTCATATTTTTAAAACAGATCTCGTCTCTGATTTTGTTTCTGGTGTTGACAATTTATAAGTTTCAGTTTCTTCCAGGGCCTTCAAAACTTGAGTATGCTTGTAAACAGCTTCAACCGCATCTACTCTTGCAGATCACCTAGTCTTGCTGAATGGCTGCTGAATTGGCTCCTACTAACTTTAAAGAGTGAGCAGCACATGGTATGAAACAGGCCGGTTCATTCTTCTGAAGTATTCTTGACTGGACCCCTTTGTACTTTCCAGCCATGTTTGCACCATTGTCATGAGACTGCCCCCTGCAGTACTTAATGTTCAACCCATGTTGTTCCAATTTTTGCGGTATCTCTTGACTAAGGCCTTCTCCTGTTTTGTCTGTAACCGAAAAAAGTCAGTAAAACTTTCCACAACCTCTGAGTCATTCGACTTGACATATCGAATTACTTGTGTCATATGCGCATTGTGGCTGATATCTGGAGTGCAGCCAAACATCAGTGAAAAGTATTTAGCAGCTAAAATGTCTTTAATTATATCTTGTTTTATTTTGTCAGCAATCAAATCACGGAACTCATCTTGTATATTTTTGGAAAAAGTAGCTAATCTGGCCTTTCTTGTGGCGTTCAGTACGCAGACGAATGGGGACACTATAGTATGATATGACGTCAATTGTATTTAGAAATTTGCCGCTATGTGGATCACAAAAATCACCATCTTCTTTTGTTCCTCTAAAAGGACTTCCTTGCTTAGCTAGAAAAAGGACAGCATCACTAATACTGTGATATTCCTCCTTTTTTATCTGGTCTTGCTGCCCAGTGTGCGATACTTATCAGGTGGGTTTGTCGGAGGACATCGAAAGAGTCGAAAGAAGGGCAGCTTGTTTTGTATTGTCGTGATACAGGGGAGACAGCGTCACGGAAATGATACAGGATCTGCGATGAGAAACATTAGAACGAAGGTGTTTATCGCTGCGACGTGGGCTACTTTACGAAACTACAATCGTCAACATTCTCCTCCGAATGCGAAAATATATTGTTGCCTCCCACTTACATAAGTAGAAAAGACATCAGAGTGAATACGTGAAATCAGAGCTCGAACAGATTCAGATGTTCTTTCTTCCCGCGCGCTATTCGAGAATGGAATGGGAGGTAAATAGTATAAAAGTGGTCCGATGAACCCTCTGTCAGGCAGTTAAATGTGATTTACAGAGTATCCCGTGTAGATGTCTATCAATTCCAGCCGGCCGCGGTGGCCGAGGGGACTGAGGCGCTCCAGTCACGGTCTGCACGGCCACTACAGTCGGGGGTTCAATCCCCCCTCGGGCATGGATATTTGTGCCGTCCTTAGTCTTAGCTAGTTCATAAGTAGTTTGTAAGCTTAGGGACTGATGACCCCGTAGTTAAGTCCCATAAGTTCTAGAAACATTTGAACATTTGAATCAATTCCACCGCTACCGAGAGATGACTCTAGATCCTTAATGCTTTTGACTTTCAATAAGAAGTGTGCGCACCTAAAATATAAGAACTGGAACGTTATTCAAATTCACCTGTTCTACCTTAGATGAATATTCATTTATCTGAAAAAGGAAAGCTATGCAAATTAATAAGCATTGTGCATTTACTTATGCAATAACGCAAACATCTCCCTCATTATGGCTAATATCTAGTAGATTTTTAAAGTTTGATTAGCTGAAGTACCTGTGACAGGGCAACACTGAAGTCAGCAACCATCAATTTTAGTTTTATCAAATGATTTCGGTATTTCTTGCAGTCATTTTTAATAATTCTGTGTCAGTTAATTTTATTAAATTATACCAGAAAGATAGATTCAGTAAAAAAAAAAAAAAAAAAAAAAAAAAAAAAAAAAAAAAAAAAAAAAAAAAAATAAATAAATAAATAAATAAATAGAAGCGAGAGAGAGAGAGAGAGAGAGAGAGAGTCGGTCAAAATTTGCCGCCTTGCCGCCTGGGGCAACTGCCCCCTTTGTTCCCCCCTGGATCCGGCCCTCTGCCTGTCTACTAGAGCGGAGTGCGTTATTGCATTATCTATATTAGTATTATTTATATAAGAGTAGTATAATATAGCTTTATTTGTATTAGTATAGTAGGTATGATGAAAAATTATCAGTGTCGGGGCAATGTGTCGTCACTGATTCGGCAAGGGATACTGCACGCCTGTTGGAGAAACTTGTGGAACAGCCTGTATGCAGGTGTTCTCGTGACGTAGCTGGATTAATGATCTTGGACTCGGCACCTCGCTATTTCGACAGACTTTACCACCCTCGCTTCTTTGTCATTGTGGCCGTCTTCTATAACGTGTCAGAATGGAGCCTCTGGACAGTGAAATCGTTATTATGGACGTGCAGAAACATCCTTGGCTGTACAATACAAGAGATCAGGAATACATAAACAGATAAAAAAAGTCATGGTGAGCAGTCACAGCAGCCGTTCTCGGAGAAAAGTGGGATGGAATGGATGAGAAGCAAAAATCAGATCAAAGTAATTACAAACAGTAAATATTTTATTAATATATATACACAGTGAATAATGTAGTTTATTCATGTATAAAATATGAACTAGACAATTTCTAGACAGCAGAAACTAGTCTTCATTCGATGTTGTTCAAATAATGATCTTGCCATGGTACAGATCCTTGAGGGTAACAGAAATAATCAGCAAAATTATCTCTGATGTTTTTACCACTGTTCGTTCCTTTTGTCCCATGTACAGGAATACTTTCCATTCTGCAAATCAATGTGCCACCAAAATTGTAGCCGTCATTTTGTCTCACAAAATTGTGAAGTGCGCAACAGGCTTCAACAACGATATCCGCGACATCCACATTAACGTCAATTGGACGGAGGAAAATTCTCCATTTATTAGATAAAATTCCAAATGCACATTCCACATAACGCCGAGCCCGTGACAGTCTGTAGTTAAGCACTTTCTGTTTATATGTAAGGTTTTCTGCGGGATATGGTCTCATTAAATAGTCACTCATTGCAAAAGCCTTATCAGCAACAAATACATAAGAGATTTTCAGTCCACTAGGAGCATTTGGAAGTGTTGCAGCTTCTGGCAAATTCAAAGTTTGATTGTACACTTTTTTACCCAATTCAGTTGCTTTGAATATATTGGAGTCTCCTTGAAATGACCAACTGCACCTACGTCCATGAATCTGCACTCCCACAGTAGTTGATACCAAACTGCCAACATTAAGTGTTGTCGCAGCTGGCACGGACGCGTTGCTAATGGGATTTCTCTGGGCTAGACGCCGCGTGATAGAGGCGGCGCCGGCCGCGGTGGCCGAGGGGACTGAGGCGCTTCAGTTACGGTCTGCACGGCCACTACGGCCGGGGGTTCGAATCCCCCCTCGGGCATGGATATTTGTGCCGTCCTAGTTCGTAAGTAGTTTGTAAGTTTAGGGACTGATGACCCCGTAGTTAAGTCCCATAAGCTGTACAAACATTTGAACATTTTTGATAGAGGCGGCAGTGCGGCCACCACTTTGCGAGCTCCGCGTGTTGCCACAATTCCGGCAGAAACGCGCCTGAACAACACGCTCGTGTGGCCGTAGCCTAATATTTCCGGCGCAAGCCGATTGGGCTACGGTGTTGCTCCTGCAGCACTAGTATCTGACGTCTCCGGCCTGTTTCCAATACAAATCTCTCTGCTTAATAGCTTCTTTTTTCAAATAACACTTGTGAACATACGTTTTGTTTATTTTTCAGCAGGCGGTGAAGGAAAGCAAGGAAAAATTTGGAATAGGGATTAAAGTTCAGGGGGAAGAAATAAAAACATTGAGTTTTGCTGATGACATTGTAATTCTGTCAGAGACAGCAAAGGACCTGGAAGAGCAGTTGAATGGAATGGACAGCGTGTTGAAGAGAGCGTAGAAAATGAACATTAACAAGAGCAAAACTAAAATAATGGAATGCGGTCTTAGAAAATCAGGCGATGCTGAAGGAATTAGATTAGGTAACGAAACAATGAAGGTGGTAGATCAGTTTTGTTACTTGGGTAGTAAAATAACATGCGATGGTCGCAGTACAGAGGATATAAAATGCAGAATGGCAATGGGAAGGAAAGCATTTTTGAAAAAGAGAAATTTGCTAACATCGAATATTAATTTAAGGGTAAGGAAGTCTTTTCTGAAGGCATTTGTGTGGAGTGTTGCCTTGTACGGGAGTGAAACATGGACGATAAGCAGTGTGGACAGGAAGAGAATAGAGGCTTTTGAAATGTGGTGCTACAGAAGAATGCTGAAGATTAGGTGGGTAGATCGCATAACTAATGAAGAGGTACTGAACAGAATTGGCGAGAAAAGGAATTTTTGGCATACCCTGACTAAAAGAAGGGATCGCTTGGTAGGACACATTCTTAGACATCGGGGAATCGTAAATTTAGCATTGGAGGGAAGTGTGTGGGGTAAAAATCGCAGAGGGAGACCAAGAGACGCGTATAGTAAGCAGATTCAAGTGGATGTGGGTTGCCGTTCTTATGAGGAGATGAAAAGCTTTCTCAGGATAGAGTAGGATGGAGAGCTGCATCAAACCAGTCTCCGGACTGAAGACCATAACAACAACATACTATTAATTCTGTAAAATAAATAAAAAAATTAGCTGTTCTCATAAGGAAAAACTCTCCTAAACGTCAGTCGAAATTCATGGGACGAATCTATTGCCACTGTTTCTTATGTGCTTAAAACTCGACGAGTCACTACATTGTCAGAACAATAGTATTGAAACTAGAGGACCCATACGAATACTTCGCACCGTTAGTGGAGAGAGAAAAAAGGTTAGGAAAAAAGGGAAATAAAATTGAATGTTCACGCATAGCTTTCTTCAAAATCTATCAATGCAAGTGTTTAAAATAGCAAATAAAAGAGCTTGATCCGCTGAGTGTTGTTAGGTCAAAAAGAACTGCGCACATTAATTAGAGCCGGAGATATCGTAAAACAAACCGTTTAAAATATTCAATGCAAGGAGAGAATGATACCGCATTTGAATAAAAATAAATGATGCTGGCTCTTAAGTTAATTCTGAAACTTAATGACAAATCTGCGAATGAACACCTTTCGTTTAAAGTCGGATAGAACGGCCCGACCGACTGACTTTAGTTCTACATCTACATCTACATACATACTCCGCAATTCACCGTAAGGTGCGTGGCGGAGGATACACTGTACCACTACTAGGCATTTCCTTTCCTATTCCACTCCCAAATTGAACGAGGAAAAAAAGAATGCCTATATGCCTCCGTACGAGCCCTAGTTTCTCTTATCTTGTCTTTGTGATCTTTACGCGAAATGTAAGTAGGCGGCAGCAAGATCGTACTACACTCAGCTTCAAATTCCGGCCCTCTAAATTTTCTCAACAGAAATTCACGAAAAGAACGTCGTCTTCCTTCCAGCGATACCCAACTGAGTTGCCGGAGCATTTCCGTGACACTCGCGCATTGGTCGAACCTACCGGTAACAAATCTAGCTGCTCGTCTCTGAACCGCCTCTGTGTCTTCCTTTAAACTGATCTGCTGCGGGTCCCAAACGCTTAAGCAATACTCAAGACGTGGTCGTACAAGCGTTTTATACGCGGTCTCTTTTACAGTTGAAGTACATCTTCCCAAAATTCTCCCAATAAACTGAAGTCGGCTGTCCGCCTTACTCACAACTGTCCTTACATGCTCTTCCAAATGTTCAAATGCTTGTAAATCTATCGGACCGAAATGCGTGGTCATCAGTCCGTAGCTTACAAACTACTTAAACCTAAAGTAACCTAAGGACAACACACACCCATGCCCCAGGGAGGACTCGAACCTCCACGGCGAAAAACCGCGCGCTCCGCAGCCAGACGCTTTAGACCGCTCGGCTACTCCACCGCGGCGCTCGTTCCATTCCATATCGCTCTGCAATGTTACGCCTAGATATTTGAACGACGCGATAGCATCGAGAAGCTCACTACTAATGCTGTATTCGAACATTATTGGATTGTTTTTTTCTACTCATGCGCATCACCTTACATTTTTCTACATTGAGAGCTAGCTGCCATTCTTAGCACCAACTAGTAATTTTGTCTAAGTCATCCCGTATGCTTTTACAGTCAGTTACAGACGACATCCTCCCATACACCACAGCATCATCAGCAAACAGACGCAAATTACAACTTACTCTGTCCATCAGATCATTTATACAGACAGAAAATAATAGCGGTCCTATCACACTCCCCTGGGGCACGCCTGACGATTCACTCGTCTCTGATGAACACTCGCCGTCGACAACAACGTACTGCGTTCTATTACTTAGGGAGTCTGCCAGCCAGTCACAAATCTGTGAAACTATTCCATAAGCTCGTATCTTCGTTAGCAGTCTGCAGTGTGATACCGCGTCGAATGCCTTTTTGAAGTCGAGAAAAACACAATCCGCCTGTTGCCCTTCATCCATGGCTCGCAAGATGTCATGTGAGAAATGGGCAAGCTGAGTTGCACTGAACGATGTTTCCTAAACCCGTGCTGATTCATGGAGAGAAGCTTTTCCGTTTCAAGGAAATTTACTATATTCGAACTGAGAATATGCTCCAAAGTTCTATATGAAACTGATGTCAACGATATTGGCCTGTAAGTGCGTGGGTCAGTTCTCTTTCCTTTCTTATGAACGTGAGTCACCTGCGCTTTTTTCCAATCACTAGGAACTTTGCGCTGAATTAAAGATTCGCTATAAATTCAAGCTAAGTAGGGGACCAACGCCGCAGAATAGTCTTTGTAAAACCGAACTGGTATTCCATCCGGACCAGCAGACTTTTTCGTATTTAGCTCTCTCAGCTGCTTCTCTACACCGGAAATACCTATTGCTATGTCCCCCATTTCGGAATTAGTACGTTGATCAAATGATTGCACATTTGTGCGGTCCTCCTGCGTGAAAGATTTCTTAAAAGTTAAATTTAGAACTTCAGCTTTCCGTTTGCTTTCTTCTATTACTGCCCCGGAGTGATCAACGAGTGACTGGACAGTGGGCTTATCGATGTTATATAGGACCAGAATTTTTTCGGGTTCTCGGAAAGATCTTTTGCTAAGGTATGGCTGTGATAATTATTGTATGCTTCGTGCATCGATCTTTTTATAGACGCACGAATCTCTACTAACTTTTGTCTGTCATCATTTGCGTGTTCTTTTTTGAATCGAGAGTGCAACAGCCTTTGCTTTCTCAGCAGCTTTCTAACATTATTATTATACCACGGTGGATCTTTTCCATCCTTAATCGTCTTTACTGGCACATATTTCTCTAACCCTTTATTAACAATGCACTTAAATTTAGTCCACAATTCCTCTACATCCATAGTCCCGGAATTAAACGATGCCCATTCATTTTCTAAGTGCAATCGTAACATTTGCTTATCGGCTCTTCCCAACATAAACACGCTCCTAGCCTTCTTGATTGGTTTATGAACTTTGGTCACCATTGACGCTATGACGATATCATGATCACTAATTCCTGTCTCTACACAGACATCGTTAATAAGGTCAGGCCTGTTTGTGGCTATAAGGTCTAGAATATTTCCATTGCGCGTGGGTTGCAGGTTTAACTGCTCAAGACAGTTTACAGCAAGCACATCCCCATAAGAAATATACCGAAGGAAATCGAGTTTGAGTATATAAAAAGAAAGGTGAGAGTTGTGTAAATTCTGATACTTGATGACATATCTGTGGATGAATAAATTACGTTTAAAACAAAAATGAAGGAAATCGGGCAGGTAGTTAGGTCTGGCCGAGTGACTTTAGTTTTCGTAGATTCTTTTAATATATACAATAACAAAATCAATTAACTGTTAGCTTGCTCGAAGTAGACGGCAATGAACCGGTTTTGGTAACCTCCGTATTTCCTTCAATCTTCTGGTAACAGTGGGTGGGGATTCCTTGTTGCTGGGGACAAGCTCACAAAAAAAAAAAAAAAAAAAAAAAATTGTCACCAGATGATTCAGTAAAATGTTAATCGAAACTCAGTTCCCCTTCGACAGTTTCCTTAAAAAATCGGAAGACAAATATCTGATAGATGTGTAGAGTTCTTTGAACGTGGAGGTGGGCTGAAATATAGTGCAGCATAATGCATATAAAACCGGACCTCATCTCGTTCGCCCCTAGGCAACAGTCGCAGCATTTCTTGTAGGGAGGTAACTACGAGTTTTTAATGTCACTGTTCCATATTGTTTTTTTACTTAATTGATTCTTAATTTATTCTTGGACTTGAGGGTACCGCTTTTATGTGCGACACGCTGTATAAAACTATTTTCACGTAGTGGTACATTTTTCGAAAACTACAAAAGCAAAATAGGAATATAATTTGTATTAGGAGTAGATGCATCCATAAATATAATTGTATTTCTTTAGCTTCTTTTATCATCTCCAACTAGAAAGCCATTAAGTATAATGTTAGAATATTTTATTTCAGACCATCAACAGTAAAGTCGCAGTTTACATTAATTTTTTCCTCTCTACTACTGCCAAAGACGAAATTTGTATTCCAATAATTGACTAGTGTGGAAAAAAATCCAGTTTATGACTCTCATGTATGACTTGAAGTAAAACTATACCAGATCTTTGTCCATTGTAATCGGTTACCACCCAAGAAAAATTACTTCATACTTTTTTTCTGGTTTTGGATCATTAACACATCACGAGGGACCTACACACGTGACCAGAAAATCAAATTTTTCGGCACTGCAGTGCTTCACGCTAAGCGCAACAGCCTCCGAGTTCGTAGGCTTGCGGTCGCGGCATGACGTCGCTCAGATAACTCGCAATAACTTGTGAAAGGAGGTAGATATCGGTGCGACTACTATTTCAAAAACTTATGCATACTTTTAGCTCCATTTCATTCGCTGTAATGTATGGTCTAAAATGCATAGAACTGTAAGCTGTGAACGCACCCTTAGTCATGCAGCTGAAGACAGAGATTGTACTTAGCGCAAGGGCCCGAACTGAGCAGGTTTTAGTTTTGGAGCGGTGCCGAGCAGCATTACTCCTGATTGCTGAGTCTTTGTTACGAGTATTCACAGCACTGCAGTTACGTGAAGTTCAGTGTTAGTTCACTGCTAGTTAAGAATTTATTTCCATCAGCTTCTCGGTTAAAACTTGCAAAGAATGCTTAGGCTTATTGTTTGTACACAATAATAAAAAACTTGAGTACAAAGAAATAGCCTGATAACTTTGTCAAATTTACCACCCTTTATCAGCGGTGGCTTGACATATTGTATTATATTCTGAATCTAGTCACCAATTTGAAGGTAGGCTTCTGCCAAGACGATATTGAAAAATTGGCCACAGGCGAGCTGACGGAACGGTCTTCGGGATAAGAAGGGGATAGCCCTCCACTGGGAGTTGAGAATTTAAGGTAACTTCGAAGTCTCCTTATGGACAGAGGCGTTCTTAGGGATTCTGGCTGTGGAGCAGCAGAGAGACGATGACCTTTCTAAAACCAAGGTGATGCATGGTCAGAAGTTCTTACGGTCTCAAGGAAATTGATTATGTTCGAACTAAGTATGTGTTCAAGATTTTTGCAGCAAACTGACGTTAATGATGTAGGTCTGTAATTATTCGGGTCCATTATTTTATCTTCGTTACAAACGAAAGTCACGAGCTCTTTCTCCAGTCGCTTGGAACCCTGCGCTGGGTCAGAGATGGCCGATAAGTGCAAGCGAAGTAAGGGGCCAATTGCATAGGGTACTGTGTGTAAAACCAGATTGGGACAATCTGGATCCGCTGTAAAATCTTCACCAGGGATTCCTATTACTATGACTTCCATTCGAAAGCCTGTGTGATGGTCAGTTGCCGGCGGCGGTGGCCGAGGGGACTGCGGCGCGCCAGTCACGGTCTGCACGGCCACTACGGTCGGGGGTTCGAATCCCCCCACGGGCATGGATATTTGTGCCGTACTTAGTGTTAGCTAGTTCATAAGTAGTTTGTAAGTTTAGGGACTGATGACCCCGTAGTTAAGTCCCACAGAATCTACAGACATTTGAACATTTTTGATGGTCAGATTACGTTACCTTTGTACTGCCTTTAGTGCGAATGATTTCTTAAACGTGAAATTTAAAACTTCAGTTTCCCTTCATTGTCCTCCATTGCCAACCCATAGTGATCGTGTGAATGGATAGACACTTTCGAACAGTTTAACGATTTTATACAGGACCAGACATTTGTCCAGCTTTTGGTAAGATGTTTTGTTAAGTTACGCGGATGTAGTTGTATGGTTCGCGTATGGATCTTTCAGCCGCGCGAATCTCTACCAACTTTTCCCTGCCTTCATTGGCTTAGTCTTGTTTGGAGTACAACTGTCTTCGCTTTCTCAGAATTTCCCAGATATTAATATTAAACCCGATTGTTTTCCATCCTTAATGTACTTACGCGGAACATACTTCTCCGCCGGCCGCGGTGGCCGAGGGGACTGAGGCGCTCCAGTCACGGTCTGCACGGCCACTAAGGTCGGGGGTTCCAATCCCCCTCGGGAATGGATATTTGTGCCGTACTTAGTGTTAGCTAGTTCATAAGTAGTTTGTAAGTTTAGGGACTGATGACCCAGCAGTTAAGTCCCATAAGCTACACAAACTTTTGAACATTTGAACATACTTCTCCAGCCTTTGTCCATAAGCAGGTATCTCCGTGCTACTAAACGAAGACTTTTTTTCGAACGTCTCTAGAACTGTCATGGTGGAATCGGTCAGCCAGTAAAACCACCCAACCATTATTTTGATTTTTCGTATACCTAGTTGTGATGTTATACCCACATTACACTGTTTTACGATCCTTACGGTTGATAGCCATGTACATTATGCAAAATTGTAATGTACAATAATTTAAATTTTATTCTTAGACACATTTTAAGCCCTAAATTTATCCTTTTAACTGTTAACTGACAACTTTACTATCATTGACAGACGCCATTTGAATGGTAATTTTTTATGTTTTTGACTTATCAGTCTGATCTTACTTATGTTGTTATACGTGTGACCACCTAAGGCAACATATATACAAATTTAAGATCATTCTGATCACCCTCAACTTGGGTAAATATCTTTATTGTATTGTATTTTTACTATTAAGAAACAGTTATGTAGTTTATTCCATGACGCCATTTGAATTGTATCCGTTATGTTTTTTACATTTCATTCCTAATATTTTACAATGTTACAACACACTATATTATTTTTTAATTTTTAATGACAACCTAAAGCATCACACAATAAATCAAGGACTTTTCATGTATATACAATATATATACCCTGTGCCTTAATTCTATTATAACAACATTTTAATTAAGTAAGATCAATCCATTTTTGTATATTACAACGAAAACATTAGCTTTACATAAATTACAATGACAAACGAACCATACATTTTTTGTAAGGTTTTATATCTTGAATTGTTTCTTTGTATATTAAAAAATTATGTATAAAAATTACAGTTAAAATTTTTTATACCAGTAAACTTAATAAAACATTGCAGATACTGTAGAATTACTTATAGAATATCTTTGGAAATACTGAAAAGAATGGAATGCAATACATGTCAGTATTTTAATGTTTTAATCTTTATTTTAAATACCACTAAGACGACTATAATTATTTTATTTTAGACATTAAGCAAGAAATGTGTTACTAATTATAATTTTATATATTTTGGCTATATTCATGTATTTAATCTTTTCATTGGCTATAAAAGATGGGTGGAGCTGGCAAAGGGGCGGAGCCTCAGCTATTTAAGAGCAGCAAACCTTGCTCCAGCCAGCAGTGACGCACTGGAAGGCTCCCAGCTACCTGCCAGCTCCACAACATCGAAGGGTATAACATCGCTTATTTTATTTTGTTCTATTTCTATTTATTAACTTAGTTTAGCTTTTACAGTAATGTCTATTGCTCCTAACTCCTCTAAATATAACTGTGATATATTTCAGAGACAAATTCCTGAAGATGGTCTACATAAGACTGAAACTAGTTGAATGAAATAAATTAATGCATTCTAGACTGTTCTTTATTAACAAATTTAAATAGAGTGCTGTTAACCCAAAAATAGAGAAACAAAAATGTTTCCAAAAATATGTGGCTTTTGTCGATTGCCGGCCGCGGTGGCCGAGGAGACTGAGGCGCTCCAGTCACGGTCTGCACGGCCACTACCGTCGGGGGTTCGAATCCCCCCCCCCCTCGGGCATGGATATTTGTGCCGTCCTAGTTCATAAGTAGTTCATAAGTGGTTTGTAAGTTTAGGGACTGATGACCCCGTAGTTAAGTCCCATAAGCTTAACAAACATTTGATTTTTTTGTCGATTACATGTACACTGCAGAGTCTAAAAACAAAAAGATTTTTATCACTAAATTCGATATAGGAACCTTTTGTCTGAAATCGCTTTGAGATACGATCATCTGAAAGCGTACGCTCTTCACTAGAGATTCAATGTGGAGTGCACAATGTGTTTAATAGCTTTTAAATTTGGATTTGCGAAAAAAGAAAAGTCGCTTTTATTAATTTTTTCCGGTAGACAGTTTCATAAATTTTGATCGACTCCGAAACAGTTACGAAAATAATCTGGCGTGATGGTGCGAAGTGTGGCACGATTTAGTACTAACAGCTCGTTACTTGACACTCGTGATTAATGGTCCCGAGAGCGGGAGTTATTTTCCCCGGTAGCAGACAAATGGGAAAAGGTCACGAATATACGGTAATGTGCGAACGTGCAACGAACCAAAGCATTTAAAAGTTAAAATGCTAGCTTTAAGAGTGTAGTAAATTTATTCTAATGGCCGACGAGAACTCACAGGCTCAAGCTTAATTTTTCCTTTTTATTAAAAAAAAAAAAGGAACGACGCGTATTATCCAGAGAGCACTGAGCAGCTTTACAGTTCCATATGCGCAGTGAATTATTTAAAACACCTGCAAACAGAAAATAATTCATGAGGATTCATATTATAATGAAGGTCCTGCGTGAACAATATGGACCGCTTTTAACGGTCCTTCGTGTGTTCGCGAGCAAACTCACGTTGAATTTAAAGAAAGAGAGTAGACGTTGAATTACGTAGTCCGAACGAAAAACGGGCTTGTAAAATTAACATCTAGATGGCAGCGCCCACTGTCACTCGGCGAGGTCTCGGACAGAGGCGACAGAGCTGTGATGCTAACGGAACAATATGGAAGCGTTGCTCGAATTATGCTGTAGATGCTCACCTTCATCACCAACGATTTGTTTTTCCAGTGACCCCATTTTTTATTTATTCTATACTCTGATGCACTGTTAAAGGCAGATGATATAACCCTTCCAAGACGTGACTTACCTCCTTGTTGTACAAGATTTTTTTTTTTTTTTTTTTTTTTTTTTTTTTTTTTTAACTGAAGGAATATTTATTTTCACTGATTGATGTACACAATGGGCTGGAAATCATTTTCTACATAAAACTCTGAAATTCACATTGAAGTGCATGGCAGAGGGTTCATCGACCCGCTTATATTATTTATCAACAGTTCCATTCCCCATCGCCCCCGGGAAGGAGGAACACCTAATTCTTACCGATTTAGAAAATGTTCAAATGTTTGTAAATCTATCGGACCAAACTGCGTGGTCATCAGTCCGTAGCTTACAAACTACTTAAACCTAGGTAAACTAACCTAAGGACAAACACACACACCCATGCCCCAGGACGGACTCGAACCTCCCACGGCGTGCAACCGCGCGCTCCACAGCGAGGCGCCTTAGACCGCTCGGCTACTCCACCGCGGCTATAGATTTCTCTTATATTATTATGATGATCCTATGTGGTTGGGGGCTAAAAAAATGCCGGCCGTGGTGGCCGAGGGGACTGAGGCTCTCCAGTCACGGTCTGCACGGCCACTACGGTCGGGGGTTCGAATCCCCCCTCGGGCATGGATATTTGTGCCGTCCTAGTTCATAAGTAGTTTGTAAGTTTAGGGACTGATGATCCCGTAGTTAAGTCCCATAGACTATACAAACATTTGAACATTATTGCTAACAAAATGTGTTCGCATTCGGAAGAGAAAGTTGGTGAAAGAAATTTCGCAACGGATAATGCCTATCTTTTTAATGATTTTCACTCCAACTCGTGCATTATTTCCGTGACACGCTCTCCGCTATAATGCAAAACGAGCTGCCATTCTCTGAACTTTCTCTAATCGTCCGTCAGTCCCACCTGGTGTGGATCCCACAATGTGCAGCAATACTCCAATATAGGACGCACAAGTGTATTGTAGACAGTTTCTTTAGTAAAACAGTTGCATCTTCCAAGTGTTCTGCCAATGAAACGTAGCGTTTGGTTTGCCTTCCCTACGATATTTTCTTTGTGTTCTTTCCAATTTAAGTTAGAAATTGTTGTTCTTAGGTATTTAGTTGAATTGACGTCCTATAAGTTTGACTGATTTATCATGAAAACCAAATTTAATGGTTTTCTTTTAGTGGTAATTTGGATGACTTCACATTTCTCATTATTAAGGGTTAATTTCCATTTCATGCACCATGCAGATATCTAAATCATTTTACAGTTGCTTTTGATATTCTAAGAGACTTTATTAAGCAATAAATGATATCATCATCCGCGAACAGTCTAAGAGAGCTACTTAGATTGTCTCCTAATCGTTTAAAGAATAAGGAACAGTAGGGGCCCTATAACACTTTCCTGGGGTAAGCCAGATATCACTTCTGTTCTACTCGATGACTTACCGTCAGTTATAACATACTGTGTCCTTTCTGACAGAAAATCACGAATCCAATAGCACAACTGTGGCGATATTCCTTAAGCACGCATTTTGATTAGAAGACGCATGTAAAGTACATTTTATTGGTAAAGCTAAGGGACCGTACTGCTTCTTGAACTATCTTACGCTAAGAAGCATCACATTCACTCATGCCCGAGGGAGGACTCGAACGTGCGACGGAATGCGGCCGCACAATCCGAGGCAAGGCATAGATCGCACGAGAATGGCAGCCTCGTAATCTCAACAAAAGATACGTAAAAGGTCATATCCTACAAATAAATAAAAAAAATAAAAAAAAAACAAAAAAAACCACGTCTGTGCTGAGCCGTGAAGAGTAGTTAAGGGGAGCAGAAGTTATTGCACGTAAAGCGAAGGGGTGGGGGGGGGGGGTAGAGGGTAGCGGTATTAGACGACGATGTGTCGCTATCGGTACAAGTCAGCTCTCTAGTACAAGTCTAGCGCGAGAACAATCTAGCGGCAGAACGGGTGGAACTAAGATGTCGATCATACTGTCAGCAGTACATATCAAAATATCGCAGTAACGAATACCGTTATTTCTTGGCGTTATGTAAATACACGAACGCGAAAATTGAATTGGGTCCTTTCAATATTAATTTTACAACGAGACTTATATCTTTCGAGAGGGGCTTTGCCATAGATGTGCACAAAACAAAAGTCATGTGTGTACGGAGCCGTTGAGTGTGGTTATATACGAAGTGGATGTTGTTGTATGTAAAGGGAATATTAAACTACGATACGGTGTTCAAAGACATCTATCGTTAAAATGGTTGGAACTACGACCTCGACCGTGTTGTTAGCTGTGGGAATCAGAGTTTACTTACTTGGTAAACACAGCTAGTCCAATTTCATCCACAGGCAAAAGTAGTTCAAAAATCAAATGTCTGTAATCCTATGGGACCAAACTACGTTGGTTATCAGTCCCTAGTCTTACAAACTACTTAAATCAAGTTAAACTAACATGAGGACAAAACACACACCCATGCCCGAGGGAGGATTCGAACCTCCGACGCGGGAGGCCTTGCGATCCGTAACGTGGCGCTCCAGACTTCTCGGCTACTCCCACGCGGCGCAAAAGTAGTATATACAAATTTCGTAACTAAATGTGCATAGGATGGCAAGACAATTGAATCTCTATCTCTCTCTCTCTCTCTCTCTCTCTCTCTCTCTCTCTCTCTCTCTCTCTCTCTCTCTTTCTTTTTCGTCGAACGGCGCTTGATTAAACGAAGGCATTTCATAAGCAGTTCTTTTTATATTTTTGATGTAACAATTTATGGCCGTCCGCAGTGGCCGAACGGTCTACGGCGCTTCAGTCACATTATGCACGGCCGCTACGGTCGGGGGTTTGAATCCCCCCTCGGGCATGGATATTTGTGTCCTTTTTAGTATTGGGTAGTTCATAATGAGTTTGTAAGTTTATGGACTGATGACCCCACAGTTAAGTCCCATAATCCCAACGAACATTTGAACATTTAACAATTTCTGAAAGTTTTTTTGTATTTGAACAAACTGTAAATTTTATACATCTAAAAGAAGAAGTCGCCTATTTACAAGAGCGAATCAAGAAGTAAGTTTCACTTCCAAATTATGGCCATTTATTAAACTACATGCACATAGGCAACACTTATATGACAACATAAATGTTAAGTTCACTTTTCCACATAGTTCACAGGAACTATAGAAATACCTCGCAACGGAAACGAACATTTAGTATAAGCATGAGTAAAAATCTCCTCCAAAGGTGTGCAACCATCTGGATATAACTGCTTTCATCTCATCATCGTTACGGAATCGCCGTATACCGAGATCCTTTTTTTTTTTTATCTTGCCGAACACATGGTAATGGCATAGTGCCAGCTTTAGACTGTATGGAGCATGTTCAATAGTTGCCACTTGAATAACAGCAAACGTTTTGACGTCTGACGGGCCAATTGTGATAATCCTGCAACAAAATCACATCGGCGCTGAATTTTCCCCGCCGCTTTCCTTTGTCTTCTGCGGCCAGTGCAGCTGAATAAGAACCAGAGTTGACTGGTGTACCTTTTAGCAACAGTTCCACGTGCCGGAGATTATTTATAAGAATCTGGAATCGAAAAGTTGCTTGCCCGTTCCGAGAAATGTTTACAGTCTCTTGGAGACTTGGGTAAAGTAAACTTATATTGTATGTTATCGTAAATGTGTTACCTGTTTAGGCGTTTTGATAAATGGCCGCAATGTGCAAGTGTATTTTTAAAGCTATTTGCGGATAGCATCGGCCCTGAATGATATAGAGCAACTGGTAGAAATGGTGTTTCTTTGTAATATTTGAAAACGTAATAACGACTAAAAATCCAAAAATGTTAAAATGTTTGTAAATATATGGTACTTAACTACTGTGGTTATCAGTCCCTAGTCTCATAAACTAACTTCAACTAATCTAAGGACAACACACACACACACACACACACACACACACACACACACACACACACACACCCATGCCCGAGGACTTTCAAATGTTTGTAGAGTTAACTACGGGGTCATCAGTCCCTAAACTTACAACTACTTATGAACTAGCTAATACTGAGGACGGCACAAATAGCCATGCCAGAGGGAGGTTTCGAACCCCCGACGAGGAACGGCCTCGCGCATCGTAACATAGCGCCTCAATGCGTGGGTCGCTCTGCAGCGGCTTTGTGACTTTCATTCCAATTCAAAATGTATAAATATAAAATAAATATTGTGTTCATACCGTTGCCATTTAGTGAAGATTCATAAAAGGTTAAGAACTTATCCAGCCTGAGAGTTAAGTCAGTCAATATATTTATTGTAATTGCTTTGGCCGCGGTGGAGTAGCCGAGCGGTCGCACCTCGCTGAGGAGCGCGCGGTTGCTCGCCGTGGAGGTTCGAGTCCTCCCTGGGGCATGGGTGTGTGTGTTTGTCCGTAGGTTAGTTTACCTAGCTTTAAGTAGTTTGTAAGCTACGGACTGATGACCACGCAGTTTGGTCCGATAGATTTACAGACATTTGAACATTGTAATATGCTTTGTTTTTATATGAACGGCTGTCTCATTCTACTTTACAGCAGTGAAGGGTAACTTTTACACTGTCATTAATTTCTAATTAAGGAAAACAAGCTTCACAGTTCTTCGAATCAATGTTCAGGGTGAAATTTTTATTAATGCATATCATTAAAAGCAATCTTTTTATTTCCAAAACAAAACTGCCGTGATTTTTTTGTGTATAATGTTTTCTAAAAGATTCCCGATTTAATTTGTCGTGCGAAACACCGTAGAATGGATTTACATTTGGTTAGAAAAAGCGATAATTTCATGACCAGTCACTGCGTGTCAATTTGCTCTGTAATTCTGAATCGCCGGCCTCAGTGGCCGAGCGGTCTGCGGCGCGTCAGTCACAGTCTGTACGGCCGTTACGGTCGGGGGCTCGAATCCCCCTTCGGGCATGGATGTTTGTGTCGTCTTTAGTGTAAGGTAGTTCATAAGTAGTTTGTAAGTTTAGGGACTGATGACCCCGCAGTTAAGTCCCTTAAGCTTAACAAACATTTGAACATTTTTTAATTCTGAATCACTGGCAGAAATTAATAAATAGTGCTACAGATTTCGTCCATAGCTATTTTACCTCGACTTTGTTAAGAAAAATAAGCATTATTGGCTAGCTGTGCACGGATGATCTGAGTGTATATTTTTGAGTCATCACTGTATTGCTTAGTTTCATGTGACCCACCAACAGTTCCTCTCCTGTGCCTACCTCACCTCAGCATAGCACTTGCATCTTCAATCAGCTTTTCGATATCTCTCAAACTGGACAATCAACCAGCTTTTATTTAGTTTACTTTCTACAGCACCTTATGTACCATGCGTCGGTCGTTACGGATCTGGTATTTACGATGATCATCGTGTTGCTGACACAGTTTATTTATTACAGAGGTCATCCAGGCCGACAGTTTCGTGCCTTAACCTCTTGGCTAC
This sequence comes from Locusta migratoria, assembly GCA_026315105.1. Taxonomy (NCBI): domain Eukaryota; kingdom Metazoa; phylum Arthropoda; class Insecta; order Orthoptera; family Acrididae; genus Locusta; species Locusta migratoria. Next base: position 547,669,055 of record CM048745.1, on the reverse strand, counting down.
CTACGTTCGCCGCCCGCCTACCTCAAGTCGCACTCTAAGACTGTAGCGCCCCTATCGATCATGCCTTCTTATGCTCGCCATTTTCGATTCCCGCACAAGTTCCAACGTTATAACCACATCTACAGAGATGCACGCAACCATACACCATCGTCACCACACAATCCAGTTTTTTGAGCGTTTCACCTGTTGTTTAATGCAAAAAACCACGATAAAACCACAGTCTAACATATACAGTCACGACACTCTCGCTGATTTTTGTTATACACTGCGACAGCATCGCTCCAAGCGGCCGGCAAGCTACATTTCTGAATACGATATTGGATGAGTGCGAATAGTAGCGTTTATATGGTTACTAAATGGAAGGCGAAACATCGATTTCTTATTACCTCATTCACGTATTCTGTCACAGATTGGGACGTTACAACAACGTGCAACACCCATCTGGAGCGCAAAGCGCACTAGTTTGACAGCGGAGAGCGTCCAAAGTTTTGACGAGTAAGGCTATGTCCTACGCGAGCGACAAAAGCGCGCGACATACAGCTACGCGACACTGCAGCTACAAGCAGCGACGTTCGGCGACATGGTCGTGTCTCGTGTGTCCTACTTCTCGCTACAAGATGGCGGCTAGAACCGATCAGCTGTTTCTAAAATTTGCACACGTAAACCGTAGAATAACGATAAATCCAGAGTAAGGCAATAAAGATTGAATTTACTGTAGGAAATAAGTCGTAAAAAGAGTGCTGTGCATTAAATTTACAAAGTGAAGAATGTTTGTGATTTCATTCATAACTTCAAATACGAAAATAGACAGTGAAGATCACATACAACGACGAGTACAGATACTTTCCAGTTTTTCTTTTGTGACTGCAAACCATCAACAACTGAATAAGTGCAAAATGAGTCTTATTGTAGGACGACAATAAATCATTTAATTTTTGATAAGTGAAAAGTGAGTCTTATTGTAAGAGAACAGATCATTCATCATCATCATCATTTTCCATCACCAGCTTCTCGAGTGTGACTCTCCATCTCATCCGATCTTGATATACCATTTGGTCTCGGACATCATCCCAGTTAAAACCGTTCTTCTCTATATCTGATTTAACTGTCTCTATCCCTCCTCTCAATGGCCTTCCTCTTGGTCTTCTTCCTCCCACTTCCATTCTGAGGTATTTTTTAGCTGGTCTTGTGTTGAACAATGTACAAGTTTCCAATGCCATATATAAGGATTGGAGTAAAGTAAGTGTTATACAAAGTTAACTTAGCTGCCTGGGGTCCTTTTTTGTCCCACATTAGATTAATTCTGGACGGAAATGTTAACAGTGGGCGTTGCATAGGGGTAGTGATGTGGGCTACCAAGTTGTAATTTTTTACCAAGTTAATACCAATATATTCATCTTTACTGCAAATACACGTATCTCACTGAAGGCCTACAAACACATTAAATTCCTACTGAAACATTATATCAAGATATTTTATTCAGAAACGTAATTTTACACACTTCTCACGTGACAACCTAGTTTTATCTCTGTCTGTTTCTCTCCCTCTCTCTCTCTCTCTCTCTCTCTCTCTCTGGAGTAAATTTGTTGTTACTGCAAATGCCTAAAATCCACACAAATATAATTGTTCAAAACACGTTCATCATTGTGTAAATGAAACTACCAATCAGAATAAAAACAAAAGACTATCATATTAGAAACAATTTAAAAATTTAAATCAGCCGTAAATGTAAGAGATAGTTATTTTTGGACAATTCATATTCCAATAAGTATTCTTAATTATATGTAGAACTGCAATATTAAATTCTGTTATTTCAGAAACAGTTACTGTTTCATAAACTCCAGGTATTATTAGCTCAGAATTCTTGCGACATCCTTTTATAACCTCGACAAGCAGACGATTCTCAACGAACTCGACACGTCGCCGCGCGTGCGATAGCAACAAGATTCAAACGTCGCCACTTGTCGCGGGCGACAGGCAGCGCGCCGGATGCAGCTCAGCTAGGACACTGCCGTAACTATATATGAGGTCGTATTTTTCGCTTGAAGCTGCCGCGCGCTTTTGTCGCTCACGTAGGACATAGCCTTAAGCCGTCCTCACACGGGACGAGTTGTTCCAACCTGACGCAGGCCAGACGTGCTGTCTACGTAGCAACAGCACGCTCAGAAACGCCCTGCTACATCCCACGGAACACAACGTGCTGCTCATCGTGATTTGCTTTGCGACCGCAGCGCTCTCCAGCGCCTTTTGCGGGCTGGCACGTAGATAATTGTCCTTACAAAAATGGATGCGCGTAAAATTACACGGTATCTGTTAGCGAATGCCGGAAAAATAACTGAATAATGTAGCTTTCGTATGCTTGCACGATGCATGCAATACTCTTCCAGAAATTGTAACTTTTCTCTACAAGAAACACAGACGGCACCTTAACCGAAAGCGTTTAATAAAGATAACAAATGTATGACTAAATCACTTTTGGCAAAATATCATTAAAAAAACTGTAAACGGTGAAATCCTTCATCTGTGCCAGCTCCACTTCTCTTGCTCTCTTATATTGCTATTTTTCACGATGTACATATTCTGCATATCCAAATATTTACTTTGGCATTTCTTCGAATGTAACAAGTACTGCCTGATACAATCTACTTGTTCATACATGCGGGACAACGCCTCATTTCGACAATGTTCGTTGTGATTAAAAAATGTTCAAATGTTTGTATAGTCTATGGGACTTAACTACGGGGTCATCAGTCCCTAAACTTACAAACTACTTATGAACTACTTACGAACTAGGACGGCACAAATATCCATGTCCGAGGAGGGGATTCGAACCCCCGACCGTAGTGGCCGTGCTGACCGTGACTGGAGCGCCTCAGTCTCCTCGGCCACCGCGGCCGGCGTTGTGATTAATTTTTGCTTCTAATATTGTACGTAAACACTTTTGCTCCTTTAGTTCATCTGCTTCCATAACCACACTCTCTCTGCACTGTGAAACTGAACTATTCCAGCACTCTATTGAACTGCAACTGAATTCAAACACCGTGGCGAAAACCGAATGACGTGGGGGGGAGGGGGGTACTGTCTCGAAATTTATTGGTACCTATGCTCTTGTGCGAAATACTCAACAAGTCCTCTCGTGGGCAGAGTTCGTTCATGTTTGTAGTAAATAACATCGAATACTGGTTATTATAATTGTATTACATTAACAAAAAAATTACATAAACCGTAATTAAACCAAATCGTTAGAAAATATCTCCGAGAGTGTAGATGCAAACCTGTTACTTTTACACCTCTTTTCAGCCGGCCGCGGTGGCCGACAGTCTGGGCCGAGCGGCCTCGCGGTGAGGACGTCTTGTTTACGTCCGAGCCGTAGCTAGCGGCGAGGAGGAAGCGGCGAGTGCGAGGCTTAGCAGCGGCGCGCGTATTGTATACAAACGACGTTCACATGGCTGACTACTTACGGAAATCGACCGTGAAGTTCACATTTGAGAACCGTTTTGCTCGACCTAAAGCACTAGAAGTTGAACGATTTTTAAGAGAAGTGGTCAAACTCGATCCTCACGAATTGATTGGAATTCACTTTTCGATCGTGGCGAGCGTTGTAAATGTCAAATTAATCAACGATGCATGTTGCGATCGACTCATTCAGAACTCCGGCGGGTCTTATAAGTTCCTTCACTCCGACGGCAATGTAGGAAACGTCACGGTGGAGCCAGCGGGCATCGGAATTCAAACGATACGTGTCTTCGAATTACCATTTGAAGTGACGGAACAGCAGGTAACTACGGCGCTCCGGCAATACGGCACGGTCCTTGCCTATACCGAAGAAAAATGGACGAGTTTTGAGACATATCGTGTTCTCAATGGAGTACGGCAAGTACGGATAGACCTCAAGAAACACGTTCCCTCTTACGTCTACATTTGTGGGTGCCGTGCGATCATTATGTATGAAGGACAACCGCGAACGTGTTCAGGCTGTGGCAAGGAGGGCCACGTGCGATCAGAATGCTTACAGAGACGAATCATGCAATTACCGACGGGTGAATGCCAATTACCACAATGTCCCCAAACTCTGCCCCTCACATATGTTCAAGCGGCGCTAGGAACCGCGTCGCCACCAGATCATGAACAAGTGTCCAAGAGTGAAATGCCGGAGGTCGCGGTGCAGCAGGAGGGACCAGCTGTCACCGAACCACCGCGAAAGGAGGACGACCCCCCGAAGAGAGACGAAGACGTAAGGCCTGATGGTATGGAGATAGACACCAACAAGTCGCACGATAAGGGAGAGGAATCAGAAACTACAAGTATGGGACAGTCTCAAATTTCCGATACAGAGGAAGGACGCTCTCCACGACGCCGCTACAGGAAGCGCAAGAAACAACGTACTGCGTCCCCAGACGTCGACGAGACAGTTGAACCAAGCCACGAAAGCGCTCAAGAACTTGATCGTACGATGGAGAAGGACGGTACCACAGGTCAGCGGGTATGTGAAAGACATGAAGCGTCTCCCAAAGACGTGATATCAGTGCAGCATATCAGTGAAGGTCCGGGTCCAGAATTTCAGAACTTACAGAAGTTCGCCCCTGACCACAGTCTTGGCGACTGGACAGAAGACGTTGACGAGTGCAATGAAGACGTAGAAATGACGGAAAAACCATCGCCAGAGGACTGCGTGAGCAAATGTGTTACGACCAGCAAAACACAAGACGCTAGAAATGGACCAGTGGTCGTTACTGGATCGCAGGACGAGTAGAGAGGCGGTGCAAAATGAATCCCCTGCAAGCATATCGCATCGCGACGATCAATATCAACAAAATCAGCAGTGGGAATAAATTACAGCTAGTGAGTGACATGTTGCGGGCGGCGGAAGTAGATATCGCGCTGTTGCAGGAGGTGAGGGAGGCGGACCTCCATTCCCTGTGCGCTTATACTGCACACATCCATCCGGGCACTGCACAAGAATTGGGCACTGCAATCCTGATCAAAGAGGGAATCCCAGTTAGGGACGTAGAATACCTGCCATCGGCGAGAGGAACGGCGCTCACGGTCAACGACGTTCGGCTCGTCAACGTATACGCCCCATCGGGCTCCGGAAACAGACGCGCCCGCACCGACTTCTACAGGACAGATATAATGCCCCTCTTCGCGGGCAGATACAATCAAGTAATTTTTGGAGGGGACTTTAATTGCGTATTGTCGCCACGCGACCAGACGCCAAATTACAACACCTACCCACAGCGCCTGGGTTCACGCATTTCACCGCAACGTCAGCGAGCCGTCTAGACCGCATATACGTTTCACGTGAGCTTCGTGGGAGTCTTCAGCAATCGGAACTCTGGCCGACAGTTTTTTCTGACCATTTGGCTTACATCTGCACCGTTAACCTGGAGCGTCAGACAACCTATCGTGGCAAGGGGGTGTGGAAGCTGAATGTAGACGTTCTGAAGGACCAAGATTGTCGTGTATTAGTCTCTGAAACCTGGACAAAATGCTTACGACGTAGACAGGCCTATCCGTCGGTGTTGTCTTGGTGGCTACAGTGCGCCAAACCGGCCTTGAGAAGAACACTGATGAGTTATTCAAGAGACAGAATGAGATGGTACTACGACACGATCGAATTTTATTTCAGCGTCCTCCGTGATTTATACAACAGTGCAATGCAGCAACCAGTTCGTCTGATAGAAATCAACCGTGTCAAAGCCAAACTGTTACAACTAATGCGCCAGAAAATGGAAGGTTCAGTTATTAGAGCTCGACAGGACTACAGAGTTGCGCACGAACCACCCTCCATGCACCACATAGTATGTGAAAAGAGGCGGTCCAAGAGGAATCTCGTCACGGCACTGTGGACAGAGGACGACCAGCTTCTAACAAGTCAGGCAGGAATTCGGAAAGGTTTTGTGGATCAATACGCTCGATTGTACTCACAGAAGATTCCAGATGAGGCGGCACTCAACGACATGCTTGCGGCACTGCCACGGAAACTGGACCGCGAGACGGCGGTAGAGATGCAAGCAGTCGTGACCGAGGAAGAGGTGAAGGCGGCCCTGGCGAAAGGTCGCCCAAACAAAGCTCCAGGCCTCGATGGACTACCCATTGAATTCTACAGGATATTTCAAGATATATTAACACCGACTTTGAGACAGATGTTTCAAGAACTACTGCACGCCGAAGTCATTATACCAACTGAATTTACCCAAGGTTTAATCATCCCCATCCCGAAGACATCAACGGGACAATCGGTGCACGAATTCCGACCACTGACGCTCCTCAACAGCGATTATAAAATTTTTGCACGGCTTTTAGCATTGCGATTAAAACCAGCCCTTACAGTGTTAACAGGGAAAGATCAGACATGTATCGGTTACAATCGTGCAATCCACAAGGCGCTTTGTGACTATCGTGATCTGATAGCAATCGCGCAAGCCTGCAGAATTCAGGGCGCGATGCTGGCAGTCGACTTGGAAAAAGCCTTTGACGCAGTCGGCCATGACTTCCTACGAGCCACGATGGTAGCGATGGAAATACCAGTACGTTTCATCGCGACTGTAATGCGACTTCTGAATGGGACGAAGTCAATGGTACTTGTGAATGGTAGTCCGACAGGACCAATCACTATCCAATGCTCCGTCAGACAGGGGTGTCCTCTTTCCATGGGCCTATTTTCACTTGCAATTGAGCCACTTCTGATGCAACTACATCGAACGTTAAGCGACGTCAATGTAAGAGGGGATAAATTTGTGTATCGTGCATATGCAGATGATGTGGTCCTCCTCGTCCGTTCAAATAAAGAGATTGCCACAGCCATAGCTCAGATAGAGAGATATGGGAAAGCGTCGGGTGCACAGATGAACATGAGAAAATCAGGAATCATGAACATCGGTTGCGGATTACCTGCGCAACCCGACGGACGCATCAAGTTCGTCACTGAGATGAAATGTTTAGGGGTGGTGTACACCAAGACCACACGCCGCACGATAGCTCTCAACTACAAACGCCTCTTGAACAATATCCGTGCATGTATCCGTCTACACTCACTACGCTCCTTGGATGCGCTACAAAAGGTCGACTTGATAAACACCTACTTGGTATCAAAAATGACGTACTTGGCAAGGATTTTCCCGATGCCAAGAGCGACTGCGGACAGAATCCAAGCAGCCTTTGGACATTACGTGAACCAAGGACATCTCTTTAAAGTCAGCTACTCCACGCTCTCACTCGCGGTGTTGGGCGGTGGACTAGGACTCACCAACGTGTATGTCAAGGCTATGGCTTTGTTTGTGAGGCTGACACTGTGGCAATGGAAAAGAGACCCCACCAGTCTGATCGTTTTTCTTCTCACGGAAATTGCACCACCCAATCTGGACCCACCGATAGATCTCCATCATATCCCCGCGGCAATGTCCCACTGCAGTACATTTTTACTGGAATACAGTTACCTCAGACGTATACTACGCATAGATGATCTACCTGTGGTCCGTAAGGTGTACGGAACCCTCATGATGGGGCAACGACGGAATGTTGTGGAAGGTAAACACCCAACGGTCGACTGGAATGCAGTCTGGTGGAACGTACACTCCCCTAATTTGCCGACAGCGGCACGGACTACATGGTACTACTACGTGAACGGAAAGTACCCCACGCAGTCACGTCTGCACAGCATTCACCTCGCGGCGACCCCGCTGTGCCAGACGTGCAACGTGCATGATACGGACACACACCGACTAGTCTGCGGAACGGCAAAGGACATTTGGCATCTGCTCTGCCGCCTTCTGGCCTTCGTTCAACGCACTGCGCCTCATGCTATTCCGATGACGACCTTACTCTATCCTGATGAGATTCCATACCCAAATACGAAGAGAAATGCAGCAAACTGGCTGAAAGGAATGACAGTGCATTGTGGAGGGAAATCGTACATAGACTATTCCGAGGCGCCTTAATCGTTAGTGGTGTGGTAGTCTAACGTTTAAGACGTCTGCCTAGTAAGCATGGAGGTCCGGGTTCGATTCCCGGCCGCACCACAAATTTTAATTCAATGCTTCACATCTATCAATAATGTCTTCGACATATTTGAGACGAAAATCCGTCTCAGGGATTATTTATTCGAATTAATTGATATTTATATCACCATAACAGGATTGTTCCACCATGTCCATTGCTGAGGTGCTATTCCGCTGCATGGAGAGCCTTGGCAGTAGTGGCAATTATCTTTGGAACAAAGAAGCTGAATTAAAGTTTGTGTTGTGGAGGGAAATCGTACATAGACTATTCCGAGGCGCCTTAATCGTTAGTGGTGTGGTAGTCTAACGGTTAAGACGTTTGCCTAGTAAGCATGGAGGTCCGGGTTCGATTCCCGGCCGCACCACAAATTTTAATTCAATGCTTCACATCTATCAATTAAATACCTTCCTTACGTTCAAGTAGAAGAAGGAAGGAAAAAAAAAAAAAGAGGGGTCTAAGGCGGCGCTACAGTCACGGTCTGCGCGGTCGCTACGGTCGGGGGGTCGAATCCCCCCTCGGGCTCGGGCATGGATATTTGTGCCGTCCTTAGTCTTAGCTAGTTCATAAGTAGTTTGTAATTTTAGGGACTGATGACCCCGTAGTTAAGTCCCATAATCTATAAAAACATTTGAATTTTTACACGTCTTTCCCTCCATAGCTCATAACGCTAACCACCACGGTAATCCGTCGTCTATAAAAGAAATAGCAACGAATATCGGTATTACACTTAAATTAATAAGAAAGATTCAGAAACATTACGGACACAAAAAAGGAAAAAATAATTTTTTTTTAGAAGTACAGGAACGCGAACCTGAGTTACTCTCAGCATCTGCTCCGCATCCCTCCACGCTTCGAATTACGCTATTTCTCCTCGGGAGAAGTAGCGCTGTTTGTAATATACGATGCACCTAAAACATGTTGTAATATCTTATTTATCTACTAGCTTAAACCCGCGGCTCCGCTCGCGTGTTGGTTGATTATCTATTTATCAGGAGCGTAAGTAGTGTAGATCCAATCATAGGTAAAAATGCACTCGTTTCGAAGAATCCGATCACGAAATTCAACAATAATGATTGTAATAATATCACAGATCGATCACTTGATGTAATGCGCGAAACTTTAAATCCATTTTTTTAAAGAGGCGTATTAAAAGAAATTTCTTTTTTACTGCTTTATTTATTTAATCTTATATTTCCTTATTCGTATGCTTATCCTTACAGAGAAAGAGCTGCAGACATTGTAGCACACATAGACCAAATATATGGTCTGTGGCATCACGTTTCGTTGTATGTAACCTTCTTGCTGTAGAGTCGCAAACGTCATCGCTGGCATTCAGGCCGCTTTTTTTTTTTTTTTTTTTTTTTTTTTTTTTTTTTTTTTTTTTTTTAATAATTTGACGACTTTCAACCATCATATCTTCCACCCCCTTATAGCTATCGGCGTGGAATTGCTATGGTATACAACGGGAGACTTCGGACAACAATTACACACAGACCATTCGTTTGCGTTGTGTAGTTTTCGCTGCAGAGCGAAATATTAACACACACACACACGTAAAATTTTATATACACCGATAACTTTCCATCCCAATATACTCCATCCTTTTATCATTATCAACCCTAAAGCAACAATGCAACCAATAAAACCATTTTCAAAGAGTAAATATAATTTTCAAAGAGTAATTATTGTTCCGCACTTCAAGTTATGTTCTTCAAATTGCTAAATATCTATCAGATGGCTATGAAACCGTGCCTAAAGCGTTCATCAGGTATAAATTAGTAACGGTACAAATATTTAAGCCTCTGCGTCTTGTCGTTCGGACGTGATAAGCGTGCACCGAACAGACATTCACATTAATATATATCGTTGCAGTTGGCCGGAACACACAACGTTTCGTATGTTAACTGCAGCGTATCGCCTGCCATCTGTTGAGTGCATTTGCTACTACTTTCGTTGCAGTTCACGTACGCTATTTATACGTGTCAGTTCTCGCTTTGTACACAAAATAGGGCTTGGTATCTAGATCCCATTCTACACAAAAGTCAAAGTTTTTTCTTGCCATGGTACTTAGAGCATATATTTTTCAATTTATATACATACTTCTTTCATTTGTTACAACAAATGAAAATGAATGCGGCATAAACGCCAACATTCAGATTTCTTGTGTATGTAATTATATATCAGTTAAGCCGTTTTGGCAGTATCCCAGAATCTTTTTGTATATTCGAAAGTAAAAAAGATAAAAATAACCAAGAAAAAAAATTTCACTATAGCAGGACACGAACCGTTGCCCAAAATACGGTTGTTTATAACATGACGCGTTAACCCTCGCGACTAAACATGACACCCTATAGAGCACTTCTGCTGTTGTATTAGAAGCTGCTTACAATCTTTACGTATTTATTTGTATATATTTCAAATAAATAACTTGTAATAAACATTTTGAAAAGTAGCCTATGTCCTAATCCAAGACATAAGAAATCTCTATATGAAATTTCATCTAAATCAGTACTGTAGTTTTAGCGTGATGCGGTAACAAACATACAAACTTTCGCATTTATAATATGTATAGGATGTCAAAGTATCATAAAGACACTACTTTGATAGAATGGCGTTGAATCGTAACATAGGAACGATATTTTTTCACGGTATATAAATGATAACACTGACTAACGTTAAATACGATATCCTTTAAAGCTATGAATATACAGTTTCCGGTTATTTATTGTAACAAATCATACCTAAAATGATGCGTTTTCAAAAGTTCTTCAATTTCTGGCGCTTTAAAAAGATTATATTTATACATCTTACACTAAAACGAATGAAAGCACGAAATATGGACTTCCGTTTGCAATATGGCGGATAAAAAGTTCTGCTTGTCACGTGAAAACCAGGTCGCTTTTCATTGGCCACGTTCCACTCCAAGAAGCAAATATCTAATATGGCGAATCCTTCATTCCACACTTCGCGTGGAATTCCACGCTGCAACGGCACCACGTCCTCCTCCACGTGCGTTTCCACGTCCCGTGAGAGGACGGCATTATGCGGGCAATCGGCCGCGGCGAGGAGGTAAGCCTCCCATCAGCGCGGCAGCCCAAGAGCACGAGGAGACCATGCTGGCGGGACGCGTGCCAATGGAAAGCACGCGGAGGACGAGACGTCGAGTTCAACTGCCACTCTTCGCGCCGAATAACGGCATTGACTTTAAGTTTAGACACTAAGCTGTAATAGTTTACAGTTACAGACTAGCATTTAGAAGCAAATGAAAGAGGAGAACAACACGATTCAGATGATGGGTTAACATCATTCATATTAATTTTATATCAAAAGTTATTCAGAAAACTAATACTTATTCACTTGGAAAAAGTCAGAGGCTAAACTAATTGAATTACAGTAACGATCAAGGGCTCGAATGAAAGGCATCATCACGACGCAAAGTTTGGTATAACCATATTGTCTGCAACTTTTGTATTGCGCAATATAAAGCACTTTGAAGGAGGAACAATAGTGATTTGTTGATAACAATTAATACAAGACAGATACACAAACTGCGAGGCAGTGATAAGTTGCAGGTGTCGTAAACACACATTATGCCCCGTTTAAAATGTATTATTTTTGTTTATTTTAATGTGTAGTCTTCGTGTAAACTAAATTAATTTATTTATCGACCGTAATTTGCTTAAATTTATGAGCACAGTAATTCTGAACAGTGCATTGGAAAGAGGCCTGGAAAATCTACCTGAAAGACACTTTACCTAAGTGATTACTTAAATATTCATTGTGCGACGACTGCAAGACTTATTTGTCACGATGAAGGTACTCATTTGTTTAAGCTCACGGTTTTGGGGGCTATTATTAGTGTTAGAAATTAAAGTATGTATTTGCGTTAGAATCTTAGCGCGCATCTAACGATGCCGTAAATCAACATTTCAATCATTATTTAAAAAGTTTGGGCACTATTGGGAGACCCACTGAACCTTCTTAGAGGGACGCATTATTAGAAAGACCCCGTAGATCGTATAAAAGGGGGTGTCGCGAGCGGCCCAGGATCAGTCGACGGCAGATCAATCTTGATGGCAGACGTGTGTTGCGAGTGCAGTCGAATCGAGTGAGACGATAGGTGTATAACATAGCCGCACAATCCGCCGCGCTGGACTCTGAAATATTTTCAACGTGTGTGGACTTTGATTTTGAAACAGTTGTCAGAACTCAGAATTTATTCATCGCTTTCTAACTTGGTTTTTTTGGATATAACAATGAACTTTAACAGAAATCATTTTAGGAACATTATCCAAATGATTGAATATTCATATTGCTGTTTTGTTAGCGATATTTGGCGCTCAAGCTAATTATCAGAGCCTAACGGATTTAGTGGTTCTCGCCAATCATGCAATGGACAATAAACAGTTATAGTAAAAGCACAAAACTCACGATGTAGTCAGTTATTTAGTAGGAAGAATAAGTCATCTCCTAAGACGAAGTTATTTAAGGTTCAAATGTTCAAATGTTTGTATAGCTTAAGGGACTTAACTACGGGGTTATCAGTCCCTAAACTTACAAATTACTTACGAACTAGCTAACACTAAGGACGGCACAAATATCCATGCCCGAGGGGGGATTCGAACCCCTGACCGTAGTGGCCGTGCAGACCGTGACTGGAGCGCCTCAGTCCTCGGCCACCGCGGCCGGCTTAGTTTAAGGGCCCGTACCGTTACAGGCTGACATTTTTAATTGATTGAGAAAATTATTAGCCCACGGTAAACTATAATAAAATAACAAAGGGTCTTTTTAGCTATGCTTCAATATATTCAGTGGACAATTATAATAGCGCTCCTAATGAGACAAAAACGTTAAACCTTTACCTTGAATGTACTGAACATGAGAAGTTAACTAGTGTTCCCTTTCTTTTTGCCCACTACAAATTGATTGTGAATGAAACGAGATAGCCAAATCATGATCGACACGCTAATACCCTGTCATTCATAACAAATTCAATAAAATAATGTAGGAGGCGTGATGCGAATGATTTTCAGAAGAAAAAGACTCCATTGAAACCGTGTTTAATGAATGTGGCAACACTGTTAATTATTTGGGTAGTACAGAACTAAAGATTTTTATGTCGTATGTAAATATGTAACCTTGGAAAGTCAGTACTTGAAACATAATTAGAAACGACTGTAATGTCTTCGTTCTGTACAGGATGTTCAAAAATTTAGTTCCTAACTAATATGGATGGTACAGGACATCAAAACAAATATTCTTCGTGAAGTAACCATGACCAGAAAACTATATTGCGTGAACACTGAGCATACATATGTTATGCAGGAGTGGAGCAGTTAAAAGTCGTTTCGTCCAATGTTGTTACACCAAGTCTTAGGTTGAGATGACAAAGTCTTCGATACTGAATACAACAGGTAGTATTAAGTCGACTTCGGTTTATTGGGAGAAGTTTGGGAAAATATGGTGAATCTATAAAGAGGATCGCGTATATTACGCTTTTGCGACCCAGTATTTTTCAAGTTCTTGGGATCCCATCAGGCCAATGGCAATAACCAATGACCAATAACTGTGTATAGCACCCTCTACCATGGACTGCATAATGGCTTGGAGAGCATATTGTCTGTGCGCTATATCGCACGAGGGAGTGCTGTCATTAGTACCTGTGGAATGACCGCGTTTGATTAATTACTTTCCTATAGCACACCAGGGATCTCGCATATAATTGTAGGTAATGTCATAGATGTTGTCAAAAACAGCGAGTGTTCCATTCTTCTTGGTTTAAAAATTATATTACTACTAAGGGACACATAAAAACGATTCTTAAATGTTTCAGAAGAATATCGCTCATGTAATTTTCTTCGTCAGCAGAATCTACGTAGGTCATTGAACAGTCACCTCTTACAACAGTTAATTTGTTTATTTGATTGTCCGTCCCAAATTAAGCTTTTCTTATTATTGGTATAATCCAACATGTTTTTATGTTTGAATGGTTGATCGTGTATGCGACTCTTGCTGTTGAGGCACTGGAACCAGTATCCAGTAACAAAAACAATTTGTAACTGTGACATACAATCAAATAAAGAAGTTAAAAGAAATTTGCTGATTCTGCTCCACACAATGGCAATACCCGAACAATGAATTTGTTTGGCTTGTCACAGCTAATCATTTCAGGTTCTGTGCGCTCCACTTGAGGGGCAGTATACAACTTTAGCAATTACAAGGATGGTGTCAGAGACGAGAGTACAACATTTAGACGAATGTTATTGTCAGCATCATCAGATGTCAGGGTCGACCAGCAAAGGCCGGCAACAGACTCATGGATTATTTTGTCACTAAATACAAACTGAGAAACTGTAGAAGCACATCAGGTGCCTCTACGCGGAGGATATTCATCGCAGCCTGCCAGGAAGTTGCATATCAGCGCACACTCCGCTTCAGAGTGAAAGTTCATTCTGTAAACATCCCTTACGATGTGGATAAGCCATGTCTCCACCATATCCTTTCTTCCAGGAGTGCTAGTCAGTAAGTTTCGCAGGAGAACGTCTGTGAAGTTTGGAAAGTAGGAGGCGAGATACTGTCGGAAGTTAAGTTGTGAAGCGGCATCGTGAGTCGTGTTGGGATAGCTCAGTCGGTAGAGCGCTTGCCCGCGAAAGGAAAAGGTCCCAGTTTCGAGTCCCGGTTCCGGCACGCAATTTTAATTTGCCAGGAAGTTTCATATCAGCGCACACTCCGCTGCAGAATGAAAGTTTCATTCTGGAAACATCCCTTAAAATGTGGCTAAGCCATGTCTCCACCATATCCTTTCTTCCAGGAGTGCTAGTCTTGCAAGTTTCGCAGGAGAATTTCTGTGAAGTTTGGAAAGTAGGAGGCAGGTATTGGCGGAAGTAAAGTTGTGAGGCGGCATCGTGAGTCGTTTCGGGATAGCTCAGTGCTAAAGGCAAAGGTCCTAGGTTCGAGTGCCGGTTCCGGCACGCAATTTTAATCTGCCAGGAAGTTTCATCTTGTTCTTTGCACTTCAACGTACGGCAGTAGACCGTATATTATTTTGTCATGAAATACGCCAAGAGAAACTGAAGATCCACAACTTCAAGTAATTTTTCACTCTCTTAATGATTATGGGATGTGTCTGGTACTGACTTTACAAAATTATGGCCGACCAGTACAAACCCCGACTGAGCCCGGTCATATTGCGTTGGCAGAATAAAGTCTCGGTCAAGACCAGGAAAAGTTAAAAAGACTACAATGATGTAATAAAGAAGTACACTACAGAGTTAAAAATCTGAATAACAAAAGAGTCACGAATGACATGATTTAGTTGTAAGGTACGTGAACCAAATAAGGCCCACCTAACGTTTAGGACTTTCGTATGCAGTATGTGTAAGGGGTAATATTCCGAGTTCGTACGTACAACATCCGACAACTATATTCAGTTCAAAAATAAATTAAAATGGAAAGTTTATGTAATTAATATCATTGCTTTAAAGACAATGTTTAACCCCTGCAAGTGGGCCTTGTTAGCAGACCCTGTTGCTAATATGGCCCATAGCCACAAATTGTTCATATTAACTTTTTGGGCACGTAAATAGCAGGAAAACGATTGGAATACACTGCAAGAGTTGTAATGTTATTTTATTTTTGGCTTAAGTGGAATGAGATGATACATATAATTTTATATTTAGATTTTTTTACAAACATTTCATACAGTACTGTTGATAACTTACTTACTGGTTATTAACTCTTAAGATTATTAAATTTAATCATCAACCAACATTGTTCTGACAGCAGTAAGTTTCCTTATGGTAAGTAAACAGGAACATAAGTCTAATCATTACATTTTCTGTGTTCAAATGATCAAATGTTTGTTAAGCTTAAGGGACGTAACTGCGGGGTCATCAGTCGCTAAAAAAATCGCACTGACATGTTTTACGGCCCACTTTAGATTTGTAGTTTTATAAGTTTTTGCAAACATTTTGAACCAAAATAATAATCTAAATAATAAAAAATTAATTAAAAACAGTGTCTGAAACCATTTTAGGAAAAAACAATTAGGGAGCAGCGAGTTTTGAACCACTGACCTCCAGGGTCACAGGCTAACGCATTACCCACTACGATACAGCTGACAGTTAAGCGTCGTCTTCTCTAATCTTATACTATTCATAGTCTTTGTTAACTGATTCTAATATGGCATTTGTAGACACTAGATTATCATTTATCGTACGAAGGACGACGTGTTTCTGTTAATTCTTCTGTGCGCCATTGCTTTAAAATGACAACGTGTAAGTTACAATAAGAAAATCATCAAATACGCAACGCAAGTTGGCGTATGCCAAAGAGAGTTCTGGTCGAGGAATGTCACGTGACATCTGCGAACAGCTGGTTTTGCGTTATTTCAGTGAAAGGTGTCAAAATTCAGTTATTTTTGCAAATATCCCTCAAACGATATGAGATATGAAAAAAACATTGGAACAAAGTTATAGAGAATTTTCTCCTCTACAAATTCGTTTATTAAATTTTCGCGTCAGATGAACGGTTTATTTGCAATTAAAATTACATTACAATCGGCTTTTTTTGGTATTACTAACGCATTTCTTGTCCGAAATATTTCAAAAAGCGAGGTTCTGGTCTCTGGTAGCCAAAAATTATATCTGTAAAATTTGGTACCGATCGGTTGAACGGTTCGACCTAAAAAGTGGGAACACGTTACAGCCAGACAGACATCGTCAAATTGCCGTTATTTTTGCAAATATCTCTGCAACGATACAAGATATGAAAGAAACATAATAGAGCGAAGTTGTAGATGAACGGTTCGTTTGCAATTACAATTATATTACAAACGGCTTTTTTTTTTTGTATTACTTCCGTATTTTTTGTCTGAAAATTTTGGAAAAGGGAGGTTCTGGTCTCTGGCGGCCTGCAATTATGTGTGCAAAATTTGGTGCTGATCGGTTGGGACGGTTCGTCTTAAAAACAGGAAACACGTTACGGACAGACAGACGGACAGTCTGACATACATCCCGAAATCGCCGTTATTTTTGCAAATATCTCTGAAACGATACGAGATATGAAAAAACATAACACTGCAAAGTTGTAGAGATTTTTGTCCTCTACAAATTCGGTTCATTCAATTTTCGTGTCAGATGCAAGGGTAAGCCGTTATTTTAATTTAAATTACGAGTTGTCAAAAGAAGATTGCAAAGGCCCACTTTTAGTGTTACTACCGTAACCTAAAGTAGGCCAATACAAACTACTTATGAACTAACTTATACTAAAGAAAGCACAAACATCCATGCCCGAGGGGGGATTCGAATCCCCGACGGGAAACGGCCTCGCGCATCGTAGCATAGCACCTCAATACGCTCGGCAGCTCCGCCACGGCCATTTTCTGTGGTGGGCCTTATTGGAAACAACCTGTTTAAAACGCGTGTGTGTTTATTGCTAAAAAAAACCGTTCTTTTGGAAGATTATGCCACTGTCTTAATACAGCAAAATTTTCTGTACACATATACATATTTGCCAGTACAAAAGCTTCATGAGCGAAGCGATTGCATTAGATGAAACGTACCGTGAAAATAAGAAGCAGCCCTCCGTCATTTAACGCCGTAGCACAACTGAAAGTAAAATGGCCAGCACGGGAGCGGGTGCGGAAGTAGTTGTCTTGTCCATTAGTTTCCACAAGTTAGCATTACCAACGACATTTAGCGCTGTTTTCAAACTTTATATGCTAGAAAATGAGAGTGGCCTTATTAGGAACCGGGACCTTTGCCTTTCGCGGGCAAGCGCACTACCGACTGTGCTATCCCAACACGACTCACGCCGCCTCACAACTTTACTTCCGCCAGTACCTCGCCTCCTACTTTCCAAACTTCACAGAAGTTCTCTTGCGAACCATGCAAGACTAGCACTCCTGGAATAAAGGATAGGTCCCCGGTTCGAGTCCCGGTTCCGGCACACAATTTTAATCTGCCAGGAACTTTCATATCAGCACACACTCCGCTGCAGAGTGAAAGTTTCATTCTGGAAACATCCCTTAGGCTATGGCTAAGCCATGTCTACACAATATCCTTTATTCCAGGAGTGCTAGTCTTGCATGGTCCACAAGAGCTTCTGTGAAGTTTGGAAAGTAGGAGGCGAGGTACTGGCAGAAGTAAAGTTGTGAGGCGGCATCGTGAGTCGTGTCGGGATAGCACAGTCGGTAGTGCGTTTGCCCGCGAAAGGCAAAGGTCCCGGGTTCGAGTCTCGGTTCCAGCACACAATTTTAATCTGCCAGGAAGTTTCATATCAGCGCACACTCCGTTGCAGAGTGAAAGTTTCATTCTGATCACACTTGTTATTGAAGTTTGCTGCACGCTAACGTTGTCGAAAGGTTGTTGTTGTGGTCTTCAGTCCGCAGACTGGTTTGATGCAGCTCTCCACGCTACCCTATCCTGTGCAAGTCTCTTCATCTGAGTATACGTTCGGCAACCTACATCCTTGTGAACTTGCTTACTATATTGGTCCCTCGGTCTCCCTCTACGATTTTTACCCCACACGCTTCCTTATAATGCTAAGTTGACGATTCCTTGATGTCTCAGAATGTGTCCTACCAATCTATCCCTTCTCTTAGGATATCCCAGAAAATCCTTTTCTCCCCAATTCAGTTAAGCACCTACTCATTAGTTACGTGATCAACCCATCTAATCTTCATCATTCGTTTTTAGCACCACATTTCAAGAACTTCTATAATGTTTTTGTCTGATCTCCTTATCGTCCACATTTCAGTCCCATACAGTGCTACACCCCAAACAAATGCTTTCAGAAAGGACTTCCCAACATTTAAATTAATATTGGATGTTAAAAGTATTGTTTGACAATACAGGTAAAATAAATCAATTTGTTTTTGAAGTAACACCTTTTGTTGTTGCAAGCTGTAAAACTCGTCATTGATTAGTAAGAGCAGTATTCAAATCCTGCTTTTAACTTTATGCAGGTATGTAAATAAACGTAGGCCTAATATATTCAAAGTCATCTTCAAATCAAACAATTTATCTGAATGTGTATTACCAAAAAAAAAAAAAAAAAAAAAAAAAAAAAAAAAAAAAAAAACAACCTCTTTCTCTTAGGCTCTTTTCCCGCACATGCAGGGTCGGCCTTGTTAATTTCGATTTGGCGTGTTAATATTTACGGGGTGGCCGGATGCCCTTCCTGTCGCCACTCCATGCCCCCTGGGAGGAAATGTGAACCTCAAATGTCTGCGTATAGTGTTATATGTGTGAAAGTGTTACGTGTTACGAAATGTTTGCGAATCGTGTAACTGGGGCTGGACTTGGGGACCAGCCAGTTACTCACCTACGGGGATGTGGGAAACCGCCCAAGAACCAAATCCAGGCTGGCCGACACTCCGACTCCCTTCGCTAATCCGCCGGGCGGATTCTAACCGGGGTCAGTACGCCTCTCCGTCTCGGAAAGCGGTGCGTTACCTCACGGCTAATCTAGCGGGTAACCCAAAAAAAAAAAAAAAAAACTGTAAAATGTAAAATAATTTAAGAAATTAAAGGTAATTTACTGTGTGAGAAAATGCAGCTCCACAAGTTGCTTTTAAATAATTGAATATTACGTAGATTTCGATTACCACTATGGGTGTCTTCATCAAAAATAAAAATAGAACTCACATGAAACTTTTACAAATAGAGATGTTATATGAAATTAGTCGTACAATATATTACGTAGTTAAGAACTTGCAGTCTGAACAATGAAACTTCGGTAGTCCATAGCGATCAGCCACTACGTTTTATTCTTCAGACTTCTAGTTCTGAACTAGGTAATATTTTTTACAGCTAATTTTACACAACATGAGCGCATTTAGCTCTATGTGCAAACGTCTTATTTGAGCTGTAATTTTATTTCTGATGAAGCCACCCATAGTGTTAGTCGAAATCTGTTATTTTAAAGCAACTCGTGGGACCACATTTTCTCACATATTAAATTACCTTAATACAGTTGCTACTTCAGGCAGGCCGTTTTCAAAGTCATAAGAAATTAAAGGCAAAACTCCACATTGGATGGCGTAAGAAGTGGGTGATAAAACTAAAACAAGATGTCTTGCATGAGACGGATTCCCTCACCATATCTATTGAACTTGCAAGCTCCCCCTCACTTACGCAGATTAAACTTGTTCGCTTTCTATGGGCATGTTTTATCTTTTGTTATGAAACTGAATACCTCGATTCTAGTCGTAGTCGTACCGTAGTAGGGATTGTCTTATAAGAGTTAATATCTTATGAGCCAAAACGTTACCAAATAAACTCTCAGTTTATTTAATTGTGTGCGCAACGGATAACGCTCCCTAGTACGGTACCGCAATTTTACGATCAGAATCTGAAAGAGGGGAGAACTTTTGGTAATGCGCATTCTTTTGAATTTGTTTTATTTTAAATGGTGGAGGGTTTTCTTATTTTAACTAACAACAAAAATTGAACGAAGGCTTCCGCGGCCGTTGTCATTGTATGTAAAACTCTTCTGGGTGTTGGACCGCATCGTCAAAATATCAAACACTTCACCGACGTTTCGGCCACTATTGCAAGTGGCCATCTTCTGGGTGTTACATTTACTGTAACACCCAGAAGATGGCCACTTGCAATAGTGGCCGAAACGTCGGTGAAGTGTTTGATATTTTGACGATGCGGTCCAACACCCAGAAGAGTTTTACATACAACAAAAATTGAATTGAATAAGATATTCTCGTTTATTGATTTAGACTGATTTAATCAGACAGTTCGGACACAAGTACTACATGATTAAAATTGGTCTCCTAACATAAATCATAACACTCAGTCAGTACCGTCACACTTGTATACTATGGAGGACGAGAAATGGCAGTTAATTTTTTTATTCATTTTCACTCCACACTGCATCGAATGCATTTCTTTATTATTTAACTACACTATTAGATAAGAGATTACGCAAACCACTAACATGGTACGAGTTCGAACAACGTGCTTCTTGATCTACCACAAACACACAAATGAATATTGAATATTACATGAAATAGTACAATTTTCAAATAAATAAAATAACGCACTAGTCACGAAAATCGTGAATAGCAACAACCACGTGGCACAAAAGTCAATCTCTTACATCAAACACATTTCGAAATTACATTAAATATCATTCGCGATTTCTTCACTCTGTTTATAGGCCATCATAAAGTAGCCGTCCTTTATGCCAAACGCGTGGGTTGTTCTTTGGCGCCAAAATTACAATGAAAACTACAGATAATTTCTACAAAATTCTTACAGTCGGTATTATATAAAACTGAACAACGCAAAAAGCAACCGATATTAATAGCTTTGATTTTTTCATAGAAAACTAACTAGCATGATCATAACGGTCACGTGGCGTGGTCAGTTTATTCAAATGTGATCATAAACAAACCTTCCTATATATGCGAAGGTATTAATTAATAACCATCTGAGTGAACTTTCCCTACATTTCAGCTTGGTCATTTTTGATGCATACGGCTGAATTTTCAAATAGAAACCCAAGTTTAACACTTATACTGCCACATACACGGGTCAGGCTGAGGGCCTGCGCTACAAATCCTTCCCACTAATTAAAAACCAAAATAACGAAAATTGCGTCTCCAAATAACATTCCAGTATTAATTATGATTCTAACAGACGCGGCCGGCCGCGGTGGCCGAGGGGACTGAGGCGCTTCAGTCACGGTCTGCACGGTCACTACGGTCGGGGGTTCGAATCCCCCCTCGGGCATGGATATTTGTGCCGTCCTAGTTCGTAAGTAGTTCATAAGTAGTTTGTAAGTTTAGGGACTGATAGCCCAGTAGTTGAGTCCCATAAGCTTTACAAACATTTGAATTTGAATTCTAACAGACGCGTTCACACGATTGATCCCTAACATTTTGCAGCTGCAGCATCCTACCAACATGCAGACTGCTGTGGAAACGACTGCACTTACCGGATCCTGGCGGCAAAGTGAAGCTTTATTCCAACCGTCCGCGGCTTTTTTTTTTTTTTTAAACCATGAGGAAGCTCCTCTAGCATCTCTACTGGCTGACTGCACCCCCGTGAACTATCGATGCCCACGTACCATCTCTTAGCTTCTTTGCTTTGTCTGACCACCCACGCTATCTTTGCAAACTCTCCACCTGCCGACTTTGATCTCTGGTTAGTCGTCTGCTACCTACATTTTCATACATACTTTGTCATATTCCTTTCAGGGACTAGGATGTTGCCTGTTCCAAAATCACAAACAATAATTTCAATCTTTTCCGTGGTCATCGAATATCTCTTTTACCATTCCGTTTGTATTTCAGGATCTTCTGGGAGGACTCTGTGCTCTGGCATTTTAAGAAGGTGTTGCCTCTGGTTTTCTCGATATTGTGTGATTTTTCTCGTTGATGCTGAAAATATTTAATACTTTTCTGATGCCGTCATTCCTGATCATGTCTCCTCTAGTGCAGCCCTTTGGCTTTCTCAGGAACCTCATCTCTGCACTTTTGATTTTATTTTTTGTCTGTTTGTAGTAACCCAGCTTTCGCTTCCATAGGATAGTGCAGGAACTGCCATCACTTTATATAAAATTTTAAAAAAGTACATTTTTGTACTCTACGGGCAAATGTTCTGCTGATGATGCCACAGAAAGCTTGCAATTTTTGTATCTTATTTTCAATGTCGGAATCAAAATCAAAACTTACATCACAGCCTAAATATTAGATATGAGAGACTTGTTCTAAAGGTGAATTATCCAAGACAATTTTTGATCTGATTGTGTATTTTCGTCGAAAAGCCATTATTTTAGTTTTATTACTAGAAATTTTACAGTTATATTTCCTGAAGATTTCGTTCAGCTGATATACTGATCTCTGATGTTATCTACATTCTTTTGAATAATAACGATGTCATCTGCAAATAGAAGCACATTCAGTTATACCTACATCTACATCTACGTGGGATACTCTGCAAATCACATTTAAGTGCCTGGCAGAGGGTTCATCGAACCACCATTATACTATTTATCTCCCACTCCATTCTCGAATACCACGCGGGAAGAAAGAACAACCGAATCTCTCCGTTCGAGCTCTGATTTCTCGTATTTTATTCTGATAATCATTTCTACCTATGTAAGTAGGAGTCAACAATATATTTTTGCATTCGAAGGAGAATGTTGGCGATTGGAGTTTGCTAAGTAGCACACACCACAGCGATAAGCGCTGTTGTTGTAATGATTCCCATCCCAAATCCTGTATCACTTCCGTAACGCTGTCTGCTCTGTATCGTGACAATACGAAACGAGGTGCTCTTCTCTGGACATGTCCTCCGTCAAACCCACCTGATAAGGATCACACAATGGGCAGGAATACTTCAAAATGGACGGACAAGCGTAGTGCATGCAGTTTCTTTTGTAGTTCTGTTGCATGTTTTAAGGTTTCTGCCAATAAAACGCAGTATCTGGTTCGCCTTTCCCACGACATTATCTACGTGTTCTTTCCAGTTGAAGTCTGAAGTAATAGTAATTTCTAGGTATTTTGTGGAGTTTGCGTCCTTCACTTTTGATTGATTTATCTTGTAAACAATGTTTAACTGATTTCTTTTCTTACTGTTTCGATATTCGTTCAATATCTGCTAGGGAAAGAGGGATGAGAGGGAGGAAGTGTGACAACACAAAATAAAGCATATTTACCCACGCACTTCTCATTCTTCTTACCATTGTGTCATATGAGAATAATTTTTAAATAACTTTTGTTGTGCATGTTTGTCATGGAGCGTGCTTTCAGTACCGTTTCAAACTGACCTGAAAATAACTAAGGAAAGTACACGGGCTCGAACAAACACAAATATACGAAGGTCGTGTGAGAGATAATGTAGGAGTCCCTCATTGCACTAGCGATACTCTCGCATCTGCAAAACTTAGCAGTCGCCCATTACAGGTCTCTGTATGTGGCACGACGCATTGCACTTTGACCTGCCGGTACGCCAGTAGTGACGGTGCAGTGTGCCTCTGAAGTTGCGCTTTTTGACGTTATTTGTGTAGTGAAGTGTCAGATGGGTTGGCGATTGGTAATCAATCCTGCTAATGTATTACGATTTGTTGAGATGAAATTCCGAAGAGCCGTTCTTCGTGAATACGGTCTTGGTGTAGAAGCTGAATCATTCACATGTTTTCTGGTATATATTATAGTGCAGAAATATGAGCATATATTAGAAACAGTATAATAGATACCAGCAGTGGCGTAACTATGGGGGGATGAGGGGGTAGAACCCCCCCCCCCTTCCCCACACCAAGAACCCGAAAAAAAGGGGAAAAAAAGAAGAAAGAAATCGTATAACAGCAATCTGGTAAAGGTAAAGATTGGAAACTTGTGGTGTTTTATCATAAGCTTTCATTGGATGGGAGTCAATTAGTTTCTTCAACGGGAGTAGTAGATGGTAGTCTGTCTGGAAACTGACTAAAATTTTGCTCGTCAAGCAAATCTATCCCCCCCCCCCCCCAAAAGCCAAGTCATAGTTACGCTACTGGATACCAGGCAACATGCGGATGATTCATTTTCTACACCAATACCATCTTCACGAAGAAGGTTTCTTCGTAACTTCGTCTCAACCAGTCATATTATATTAGCAGGATTGATTACCAATCGCTAACGCATCCGACGCTTCACTACACAAATAACGTCACAAAACGCAACTTCAGAGCCACACTGTGCCGGCCGCGGTGGCCGCGGGGACTGAGGCGCTCCAGTCACGGTCTGCACCGCCACTACGGTCGGGGGTTCGAATCCCCCCTCGGGCATGGATATTTTTGCCGTCCTAGTTCGTAAGTAGTTCATAAGTTTGTAAGTTTAGGGACTGATGACCCCGTAGTTAAGTCCCATAAGCTTAACAAACATTTCAACATTTTGAGCCACACTGCACCGTCACTACTGGCATACCGGCAGGTCAAAGTGCAATGCGGCGTGGCACACGCAGATGCGTCTAATGGGCGACTGCAAAGTTTTGCAGATGCAGGAGTATCACTAGCGCAATAAGGGACCTTTACATTACCTATCATACGATTTTGGTGTATTTCTGTTTGTTCGAGCCTAAGTACTTTTCTTGTAAGTACCGTACTCAAGGTAATGAGCTACGGAATATTTATAAAAGTATCGAATACTTATTTGCATGTACGTGTATCGCAACTTCCCTACTTACGCTAGGAGCTTTAAATAAAAATAAGCGAGTACGGACTGGCAATGACCCACGGAGTTTTTACCGTCGTCCGGTCGTCAAGTGACGCTAAGGCTGTAAAAGGAAGTTGAGACCACTACGCTTGTAATTGGCCGGTTGTGACTTTTACGCGCGTCGTAACGCCTCGCCCCGTGAGCGTAAAATTCTGGGTCCGTCGGAGCGAGGGTAACCCACGAGCCGTTCCCGATACGTCGAACGTGCGGCCGAGAACCCGCCAGTGAGTCACAGTGCAGGCGAGGCGAGGGTAACGACGTGCTGCGATATTGCGCTGCATCACTTGCGCCTCGGAATTGCATGCCGCGCCTAACGAATGTGTAATTTCGCCGGCGGTACGAGATTTACACGAGGTCGACCTTCCCCCCGTCCCCTCCTACTCCTCTTCCACCTCCTCCTGCTTCTCCTCTGCGGAAGAAAAGGCGAGGGAGCGACCGACTGGGTCGCCCCCCCCCCCCCCCCCCCCCCACCGTAGCTGATCTGCGGATGATCTAGAGGGGCCGCTAAAATAACTTCACATCTCGCAATTTCGCGCCGCCCGAGGCCGGCAATCGAGTTACGACGTCGGTGCCGGCAGCAGTGGTAGCGCAGCTGCAGAACTCAGCCGAGCGGAGCTGAGGTGTTCCTTCGCTACCGTGCACCGGCCCGCGGGCGCCCAGGCGAGATGGGAAATTTTCTGGTCACGTCACGGCCGCGATCGACGCTTTAAATAGCGCCCAACTACGCACCGTCTGTACAAATTCGCGGCCCCAAATCGCATTACTCGCGACTGAATGATGTCAAGTATATTTGCAGTACTGCTTCGCCATCCAAGTCGTGTTCTGTGGCTCGTCGTGTTTGGCTCGGAAAGTCCTTCGTCCATTCACTTCGAATGAAAATTCGAATATTTGTGGCAGACGTTCTTTCCACTAATCTGAAATTTCTTGGATCATTTATTTCAAAACTTCCTGAATTGGAAATCGCAATTTTGAATATTCATTGTATTGGTGTGGTGTCTGTTCTTTCGGATGTCCGAAAACAGACACCACACCTGCTTCGGAGCCAGACCCGGGTTCGATTCCCGGTCCGGCTCACATTTTCACTTGTCGCCATTGCTTAATATCAGTGCCCAAATACGGCCACTGTCAATCCTTTCTTTCCTATCCCTCTTCCTTCCCTTCCTTTGACAATCATTTGCAAATGATATTTAGCTTTGCAAATGCCATTTAGCTGCGAAGCAGGTCTGGTGTCTGTTCTTTCGGACGACCGAAAGAAGGGACACCACACCAACACAATCAGTATTAAACGCGACGACGGCGTTAACTTCAGTTATTTCACCGCAGATGCGGTCATACGTCCGACCTCGCACGGGAATCCGTAATGGCGAATGTAAGAGGGCATGGACGATAGGGGCGTTACAAACATAGCGTGCGACTTGTGAGTTTTTGAGACGGACGGGAGGCGAGCACAGGTGGCCAAGTGGTTAAGGCGACCCCTGGCCCGAAGCGGGAACCACGGGTTCGATTCCCGGTCAGGCTCACATTTTCACTTGACGCCATTGCTTAATATCAATGCCAAAATGCGGCCACTGTCAATCCTTTCTTTCCTATCCTTTTCCTTCCCTTCCTTTAACAACCATTTTCAAATTTTGAATATGTTTCACAAATATCAACCAGGTATGAAATTCGACGCCGTCGATATTGTGGCAGGAGACCACGCTGCCATTTTCAAGGCGAAACTGCAGCGAGGAAGCAATGTGCAACGATCTTTAAAACTTCGGTTATCCATGAGTAAACGGTAAAGGCAACACACACCGAGGACTGGTTGGGTTGTTTGGTTGGGATAGGTGGTCTAAACTACTAAGGTTATCAGTCCCCCGGTGGGTAGGGGAATGAGTGAGGATAGGAAAGGAGGGGAGGAGGAAAGGAAATGCAGTCCGGGAAGTAAAGAAGGAAGGAAGACAGCATTAGTTCGGGGCCCCATGGTTGCCACGCACGTACTCACGATAGAACCGTGAGCCCCCTGGGGGCAAACCGAGGAAGCAAGCACACATCGCCCACACGACCAAAGATGAAAACGCCAGGTTATCGATAATAAACACCAGTTCTCAACGAATGAGATCGGATTAATGATGAAAATAATACAGTCTAGATCGCAATTTGTTGTATTTATTGCTGGCAACCAGTTTCGGTTCTATAGAACCATCTTCAGGCCTTTGGCACCTTGTTGGTGGACGGTGCGGTGGCCGTAGCAGGCAACAAGGTGCCAAAGGCCTGAAGATGGTTCCGAAACCGGTTGCTAGCAATAAACGCTACAAATTGCGATCTAGACTGTCTTATTTTAATTATTAAAATTTTTAAGATCGCTGTTCCAAATAAATGCTTTCAAAAATTAGAGATCGGATTCGTTTTGTCCCTCCGTTTTTTGACAAGTGAGAGAGCAGGATCCCACGCGGAATTTAATAAAATTCCTACACACCTATTCATAAAATTCTTCTAGTTTTATTTCAATCGCTTCCTTGATAAAACAGTCCCAGTAGCTGCAAGTGCATACCAAAACTTCCGTTTTGTTCTATTCCATAGGGTTACCTAAGCCAAGACAGTGTTCGGTCACAGCAGATTTGTTTGGCTGTTGTAAACGTGTGTGACGTTTATCCTCAATACAACGGTCCTCAACAGTCCTAATAGTTTGACCAACATATGACATGCTGCAGCTGCATGGGATACGATAGACATCCTTGAAAATGACAAGATTGTCTCCTGCCGATTTATCGGCTAACGTCGAATTTGATACCTGGCTGCATACCAGTAAGTTTTTCGAAGTTATTCGCCAGGAGAAATTGAGGAATCACAATTTTATTTTAATTCATGAACCGCTTTTCGGCTTATAAGGCCATTTCCAGACTTCACTGTTTATATCAAAGAAGTTACGTTGTTACCGACTTGAAAGATGTTCTTCTCATGAAAATCATTTCTAGTCCATGAAGTACAGCAATCCGTGAGAATAAATATTCCTTCAGTAAAAAACCGTATTGATTGCAGATTGTTTTATTCTTTAATTAATGACGCGTTTCGCCCTTTAGCAGGGCATCTTCAGGTTATAATGCACTCTCTTTGGTGTGACACTGTAAGTTGTTTTGCGGTGTTTCTATGTTTTTGGAATTGTGGATTTCCTTGTAGCCCTGAATAGAAGCGGCGGTCTCTCATGCTGCAAGATAAGCCCATGTTTACAATTGCGCTCACGGGCGGTGGGCGGGCGTTGTGTGCTGTCCCGCTGAATTGTACAGACTCCTTCATCTTTCAGATCTGGTGATGGCAGATGCCGAAACGACGTAGTAAATAAATATAATTTTAGCCATCTAGACGGTTTTTATTCTTAGGGAAGCCATGCTAGAAGCCATCCGACAGAAGAAACCGCGTCTTTCGTGAATGACGGGCCACCATATGCCCTGCAATTAAGTCGACGGCATGCAGAGAGAAATAAAAGACCATAGAAACTAGGCATGGGCTGACAAGGTAGCTTCGTTGCAGCTAGAAGACCAGTCTGCCTTGAAGATAACGAAGAGCCCAATGACAAGAGAACAAAAAGTTCCACCGCTGGAAATGAACAACACATTCGTCAGCGGTCCAGATGCCGAGGCTAATGCTTTGACAGACGTATTCGCTACCAACTTCACGCCCGTTGCCGCCCCAGTAGATCGAGATGTCAATGAAAGACTCTCCAGGTAGATTGCTACTCGCGATGAAGACGATTGGATTGTCCTAGTAACAGTGTACTTCATTTACATAGACATAAATGTAATATGTCAAACCCACCTGATAAGGATCCCACACTGGGCAGCAATACTCCAAGAATGGACGGACAAGCGTAGTGTATGCAGTGTCTTTTGTAGTTCTGTTGCATCTTTTAAGGGTTCTGACAATAAAACGCAGTCTCTGGTTCGCCTTTCCCGTGATATTATCTACGTGTTCTTTCCAGTTTAAGTCTGAAGTATATTATTACTTACACTATGTTTAATTAACCCTTATGCAGGGTGTTTCACTAAGTGTGTTTGCCTCTGTAACTTATAAAATAATAGGTGACGGGAAATTTTAATGCGATAGGTCAACACAAGAAATGTTACACTTTCTGCGGAGCTATGAACATAGTTTATTGTATCATTTTCCAAAGAGTTACAGCACAAAGATATAATTTTTTAAATGGAACAATATTTTTGGATTGGATTTGGATTCGTTGAAACCAGCTGCGTCCAAATCAATTTAAACTACATTCCTATCACTGTTAGTTTGTGAGCTACAACCCTTCAAAGTTTCAGGGGCAGATACCACACGCTGTACATAATACATGGCTGTGTGGTGGGTGATGGATGTTATGGCGGTGGAAAGTTGACTACATGAGATGTTCAAATGTGTGTTCAAGTGTTTGTAAAGTCTATGAGACTCAACTACGTGGCTATCTGTCCCTAAACTTACAAACTACTTATGAACTACTTACGAACTAGAACGGCACAAATATCCATGCCCGAGGGGGGATTCGAACCCCCGACCGTAGTGGCCGTGCGGACCGTGACTGGAGCGCCTTAGTCCCCTCGGCCACCGCGGCCGGCTTCAAATGTGTGTCCATGTTCCTCAACGCATAATACAATGCGCTGTCGAAAGGATCTGCGGACGAGATGTATCGTCGCCGGTGCGATGTTTTAGATCATCTGGGGATGTGGGCTCAGTGACATAAACGCGATACTTTAGATATCCCCACAAAAAGAAATCTTCTGGTGTTAAATCAGGTAATTTTGCGGGCCATGAATGAGGACTATGGCGCCCCAACCATCGTCCTCTAAACCTGTTGTTTAGTTCTTCCACAACAGCAAGCGCAGAATGGGCTGGGTGCTGGGTGCTGCATCCACATATAGACTTTTGTGTGTAGACACACATGTTCAATGAGACCACCCAAACTATCGGCTATAAAAGCGCGATATAAATCGCCTGTCAGTGTACCTGAGAAGTAGTGTGGACCTATGATTTCATCCCCAAGGATTCCACACCACACGTTAATAGACCACCTCGTACCCACCGAGGATTATCTGCGTCCCAGTAGTGCATGTTAAGGCGATTCACTGCACCATCATTTGTGAACGTGGACTCATCAGAGAACATAACACTTTGTAAAGACTCCAGCGTGAAATTACGCATGGCCCACTCACAGAGTGTCACTCTTGCACGGAAATCGTTCCCATGCAGCTCCTGTGTCAGTGACAGGCGGTACGGGTGAAACCTGTGGCCGTGTACCATACGTCACACAGATGTGAGACTGACACCAGCGACTGCAGCAACGGCTCGTAAGCTGACATGAGGATCGTGGTGTAGTGCAGCTAAAACAAACACCTCCGTCTCCTCACTTCTTGCAGGTCTTCGTCTGTTACTGCGGCGCATTACCAAGCTACCTGTTTCCCGAAGTCGTTGTTCGGGACGTAAGAACGTAATGGCTGCCGGGGCTCTTTTCCTAGGATATCTCACGGCATACGCCGTGGCTGCTTCACTGGCATCGTGTCGGCACTCGCCGAGCATCAGCAACATGTCAACGTACTCGTTGTTCGTGTATGCCATCGTCATCCGATGTCAGTAACTGTCAAGGTACGTAGACTAGAAAGGTATACCAGTTTGGGCTTCTTCACACTCATTGGTTAGCGCTGTATTACGTCACTCGGCAGCAGGCCGCTGTATTATAAGGTTGCCGTGAACACATTTTCTCCGCCTTTTCTTTTCTCATTCGACAATAAACATTGCTTTTAAGCGGTGGAACACGCTTGTTATAAATATATATATGTATACTAACATACAAAGGACTGAAAAAGAAAAGCTTAATTATTAACAACTATCTTACCCGTCCCGCCCTGCGACTTGGCACGTATAATATTTAAACGTCTTTAACTCGAGAACCATTGAACGTATCGTGATGAGGTTTTCTTTAAATTGTAGAGCTCATAAAGATCTAAAATAAAGTCCGCGATAGCATATGTCTAACTTTTGTAGATTTCCCACAATCACTATTTATGTAGTTTGATGCCATCCGGCGACAGCGCCTTAGGAGAGAAAAATTGTACATATGTTTCACTCCTAAAAGTTAGACATATGCTCTCCTAGACATTTTTAGACCTTTGTGAGATCTACAATTTAAAAGAAACCTCATCACGATACGTTCAGTAGTTCTCGAGTTATAGGAGGTTAAAGGGGCAGACAGAGAGAAAATTTGCTTCTGTTTTATATAATATCACGATTTCATCGCCTTAGAGTGCGAATTCAAAATTTTACTATGCCTATAACTGTGACGCTAGTTCATGCAATAAGTTGACGAAGTTTTATGGCAATCGACTGAGTGACATTGACAGGCATAGCATACGGACAAACAGAGGCCTTCATTTTTATACATTAGATACAGAAAACGTTCGTTACAACGCAAACTTAGCAGCCGATTTTTCGCATTAATGCTTTTGTTTTACTCATTTAATTACTATTGAACTGTATACTACTTTCATACATACAATTTTATCAATAAAATATCGATGATCTGAATCCTAACAATTCATTCTGCAAGTCACTTTTGTAATCGGCTTCACAAAAATGTTCCGAACAAATTCTGGCATTTTTGACATTTATCTCGTCTTGTCGTTTACAGCGAGAGATCCATATGCGCTGAAGTTCCTCATCTTTTGGAAACCGATGGTACAAAATGCCTTCCGTCTTGCGTCCACTGTTATTGCACTCCGCAACAGCACAACACAAAGTATTCTTACTCAAAATTACAGAAATAATATATGGAAAAATTGTTCCCTAATACAAGAAAGTTATTTATTATCCAAACACGTAACAGGTCACGAAACGAGCGAGCGAAAAACACAACTTCCTGCCTGCACGTTTCGTAAGGGTACTGAGGCAACTGCTCGGCGCTTGCTGCCATGTGACGTCACAGAAGCAAAGCGCGCGAGTCGAATTTATACCTCCCTGAGTAACTGTGGTATATTGAGCCCCGGTTATTTGTGTGGCTCCAACTGTCGGGTATATGGCCTTGTGCGGCAACTGTCGGCAGTCTAACAGCGCATCGAGGAAGCTTCTCGCTCCATGACACTGGCGACGTTACAACTCGGCCGCACCACATTTAGAAGGCGCATTGCATTATGCGCAGCGTTTGTGGTATCTGCCCCTGAAACTTTGAACTCCCAAACTAACAGAGATAGGAATGTAGTTTAAATTCATTTGGACGCAGCTGGTTTCAACGAATCCAATGCACGATAGAAAAAAAAAACTATTGTTCCATTAAAAAAAATCTATCTTTGTGCTGTAACTCTTTGGATAATGATACAATAAACTACGTTCATAGCTCCGCAGAAAGTGTAACATTTCTTGTGTTGACCTACCGCATTAAAATTTCCCGTCACCTATTATTTTATGTTACAGAGGCAACACACTTAGTGAAACACCTTGTATATTAGGAGATCCAGACAACTTTGTACCAGCCAATCCATTAGTAACCCCAATTCACATTCACGCTATTTTATGATCAGTCTCTAATACATTAGGAGTTATTGCACTAATTTTAATTCCTATGTGGATGTTGTCCATATTATAAATTTAATGTTTTCATAATAATCAGAATTGATAAAATTATTGCGAATTTTATATAAAAAATTAGAAAAAATACTGCAATTACGAAGAATTGAATTGAGAATGTTATTCGTGCTGTTCTTTTTTGGGTCAAATTCACATTAAAATGGTGATCTTTTTTCTCGTAATTAACTAATTTAACAGTAGAAGGTGGCAGAAGAAATCCAGTCCCTAAACATTCGGAACCACCTAATAAAGAAACTCCCACCACTGCCATCCCAGTACTGACGAATGTTTTTAAAAAGATACTAGAAGCCGGTGACTACCCTCTATCAGGGGCCTTCGAGAGGCGGGAGTTCTTCGGTGCCGTCTTCCTCGACGTATTCTGAGCTTTAGATGTATGGTACGAGGGAATGTTATTCAAGCTACTACGGAACAGGTAGTCTCTGTATCGCATTTCCTCCTACTGAGACCTGGAATGAAAGACCTTCCAAGTCCGGGGTATAAGCGATTAGAAACATCGGTGCAGGTGTCCCTGAGGGCAGGGTAGGGTCACTTGTGTGCGCATTATATACTGCAAAAAATGTTCAAATGTTTGTTAAGCTTATGGGTCTTAACTACGGGGCCATCAGTCCCTAAACTTACAAACTACTTATGAACTACTTACAAACTAGGACGGCACAAATATCCATGCCCGAGGGGGGATTCGAACCCCCGACCGTAGTGGCCGTGCTGACCGTGACTGGAGCGCCTCAGTCACCTCGGCCACCGCGGCCGGCTTATATACTGCAGACACACGTATTGCAGAAGGCGCATATTCCGATTGTACGCCGATGTCGACTGTATGCCGATATACTCCTGCATTATCAACGCCGAACATCTTCGAACTAAGCTGGAAAGAGGATGCGCTTCATTATGTGACTGGGAAAAAAGTGGCATGTCCTTCAACGCCACCAAAACCCAGGACCTACCCGTTAGCAACCAGTACTATTAGGCGGACCACCTGTGCCCTGGGGAAAAACATCGAAATTCCTAGGCGTGGTACTGGACAGGCGCCTCAACTGTCACTCACATGTTGAATAACTCCGCGAGAAAGCCACTAGAATACGTGTTATCCCCACTGATAAACCCATACCCATCGTTGACTTGCCGCAAACACTGAATGATCTTACCCTGGTACGGCCAGTACCCGAGTATGTTGCAATAATGTGGGGATACACAGCAGACTCATACCTCCACGATTGCAGACAGTTCAGAATTGAGGACTCAGTAAGGCTTTCAACCTGCCATTCAGTTTCCAACAGAAGTACAGCACCGACTTATGGGGATCCTCTACCTAAGGGTTAGTTTCCGTTACTCGGTAAGAACTTTCTACGAGAAGCAGCAACATGCTCGGAACCCACTATTCCGAGATATGGGGCAACAAGTCCACATACTGTCCACCATATGATGGGCAGGTTATCTTCGTGACTAACAAACGTCTACTAATTAACCATTCCCGTGTAAAAAAAATGTTAACTACTATGCAAGGAAAGTACTTACGACAGTGCAAACGAACACCAACAACCGGTATATATACAGTTGTTGTACTCTTCAGTCCGGAGACTCATTTGATGCAGCTGTCCACCCTGTTATGATCAAGTCTCTTCATCTCCACACATCCATTTGAATCTGTTTACTGTGTTCTTCTCCTGGTCTCCCTCTGCGAGTTTTACGATTCCTTGATGTCCCAGAATGTGTCTTACCAATCGATACCTTCTTGTAGTAATAATAAAAGCATAACGTAAATCCCAGAGAAGCACTTAAATAATTTGATAGTATACATTTTTCATTAAAGTAATTAAAAGATTATGAATTTTTTACTTAATAAAAATGTGTTGTCAAATTATTTAAGTGCTTCTCTAGGATTTAAATTATGCTTTTATTGTTACATACTTGGATAATGTTTTAATATTAATAGTATCCACAGTTTCAATTTTAAAATTTAAAAGAAGCTAAGATGTGTTCATTCAGTTGGCAAATATAGTATATGCTTGTTTCTGGTATCGATATATTGTCAAAAAGAGTCCCATTTCTTTGGATTGCCATATTCCTATAACTGACACCTCACACCAGTGGGTGGACTATCTCTTTATTACTAAGGTTATCTCATGATGGCCAGTCACTTATTACGGAGTCCCAAGGGAATTGGTGCTGTGTGTTTGGGGGGGGGGGAGAGGTAGTGTAAGTGATAAATTTGCAGTAGCACGCGGGTGCTTGGGCTATGTAGTTGGAGTAGTACGTTCTACTTGGTAATTAATGGAACTCTCCTTTTTTTATCTGATCACCCAGCGCAGTAGTAGTGTGCTTCCGAATCTCATTAAAAGAGATATCCATGTGTAAGCTGGCAACACCTTACGTATTTCAATGAATGAGAATTCTCCGATATCCTGCAAATGTTTTGTTATTGTGAAATAATAAAACATTTGCGGCATGTCGGACAATTCTCATTTCTCATTTATTAAAATGTATTATGCTGAGGGCTCTATAATGAAAAAAAAAATACTACGTGTTGGACTCTCGGTACAGTACAGTACACGTATATCTCTGTTTCAGTACAATTAGTATGGCATTTCTTCATTTTTTTTGTGTAAAACATTATAACACAATGGTATAGGATAATCTGACGCATCGTATCCGTCGACCCACGACGAGTGGTGGCCAGCAATTTCATCTCTGGTCCCAGCAGTGAAGATGCTGGCGCCGAGTACCGCGTCGTTTTCTCCTAACATAAATCAAACAAAACATAAAACGTTACATACATCACAAACACAAATATAAATTCAGTTATATCTTGCAGACTGAACCAATATAATTGGAGAAGTCTCGCTTCAATTTCGTGTTCCATTAAATCAGCTACTTCTGGTTCATACATCGTTTTTGCAAGGCCTAGAATGCACGCGGAAAACAGGACAATTCGATTCGGTGTAGACATATACGTGGAGACACAAATTTTTATCCTCCCAACCTTGCAGGCACAAAAGCCCGTGATTGGAAGAGGAATTGTTCCTCGCTCCCGGGAGAGTATAGCATTCGATGTAAAGTGATTACTATTGGCATCGGGAGCCAATGCCGCATGCCTGATTGGCTGGCTCCAGCGGACTTCAAGCGGGACTTCGGCGGACGTGTGAGGGCAGGAGGAGAGAGAAATTTTTTTGACCGGGAGCATTCCGTGTTGCGCAGGGAACACATATGCTAGCATTTCATTCTGGGTAGCAACGGCAAATGAGATGGAGAGTTCGATTCTGTATCATACCGGCGAGTCACACGATGCGTGTTTGGCATTCTGTGTCACACTGTAGTTGCCTTCTATTTCACAGCGGGGACACGTGTAGTAGTAGGTTTTTATAAGTGGACCGGCGACTCACAGATTTGTAACGCACTGCAGATTCAGTCAGTCAAAGCTACAGACTTGGAATTTTTCTTTGTGTGCGGTTTATGTCCGAGACTCTGAAAGTACACGAGTCTTGGTTTTATTTGACTACCCACACTTCGGCCTCTGTCTCTACACACACCAAGGTGCAGGTGCAATATCCAAGTTAAAATTTCATTGTGAGAGCCATATTTCAAAATTCACTTTGTTCAGGGGAAGAACTTCAACCAAGAGATCTTTGCTTAGCACCCTTACGAGAATTCGTCACCGCTACGGGAATTCGCTATAGAGCCGCGGCCACTTGATTAGCGTAGCAAATGGGTAAAGTATTGCTCCTCCGGCACCTAGGAAACCAACTATCAGTCTAACTTCAGTCATCCGCACTCAGATTGTAGTTCGCATGTGGTTATTTTTCATCTTTGGCTGTCACCACTGTAAATACGTCAAACCAGTTGAAATAGTTAGAGCCGTTGTATAATACTAGCTTAATTCCCGCTCCTTCGCACGCTTAAACTGGATGGTCTGTATTGGTTGTTTCTACTTATGATTATAAATTTTCATAGACTTAGTTTTAAAAATGTTTTTCTAACCAAGTATTTTGATACATCTATATCGACATCTACATACATACTCCGCAATTCACCGTAAGGTGCGTGGCGGAGGGTACACTGTACCACTACTAGGCACTTCCTTTCCTATTCCACTCCCAAATTGAACGAGGAAAAAAAGAATGCCCTAATTTCTCTTATCTTGTCTTTGTGATCTTTACGCGAAATGTAAGTAGGCGGCAGCAAGATCGTACTACACTCAGCTTCAAATTCCGGCCCTCTAAATTTACTTAACAGAAATTCACGAAAAGAACGTCGTCTTTCTTCCAGCGATCCCCAATTGAGTTGCCGGAGCATTTCCGTGCCACTCGCGCATTGGTCGAACCTACCGGTAACAAATCTAGCTGCTCGCCTCTGAACCGCCTCTATGTCTTCCTTCAAACCGATCTGCTGCGGGTCCCAAATACTTGAGCAATACTCAAGACGTAGTCGTACAAGCGTGTTATACGCGGTCTCCTTTACAGGTGAAGTTCATCTTCCCAAAATTCTCCCAATAAACCGAAGTCGGCTGTCTGCCTTACTCACAACTGTCCTTACATGCTCGTTCCATTTCATATCGCTCTGCAATGTTACGCCTAGATATTTGAACGACGCGACAGCATCAAGAACATTATAGAATTGTTTTTTCTACTCATGCTCATCTCCTTACATTTTTCTACATTGAGAGCTAGCTGCCATTCTTCGCACCAACTAGAAATTTTGTCTAAGTCAACCTGTATGCTATTACAGTCAGTTACAGAAGACACCCTCCCATACACCACAGCATCATCAGCAAACAGCCGCAAATTACAACTTACTCTGTCCATCAGATCATTTATATAGATTGAAAATAATAGCGGTCCTATCACACTCCCCTGGGGCACGCCTGACGATACACTCGTCTCTGATGAACACTCGCCGTCGAGAACAACGTACTGCGTTCTATTACTTAGGAAGTCTTCCAGCCAGTCACAAATCTGTGAACCTATTCCATAAGCTCGTACCTTCGTTAGCAGTCTGCAGCGTGGCACCGCGTCGAACGCCTTTTTGAAGTCGAGAAAAACACAATCCGCCTGTTGCCCTTCGTCCATGGCTCGCAAGATGTCATGTGAGAAAAGGGCAAGCTGAGTTTCACATGAACGATGTTTCCTAAACCCGTGCTGATTCATGGAAAGCCACCCCGTATTGCACCACTGATGGCAGAATTCAAAACATCCCGAAACACTTTTTTTCTTTTAAATTCTAACCATGGTGCAAAATACATAATTTCGCTTTTCTAGTATCAAAATTTATTAGCAGCCTCAAAAGATTTCCATTTTTTCACCCGCTTCATGGTTGAATTTCCAAAAATATCTAAACACGCTTTTTTAAAATTCCAGTCAAAAATCTAAATCCGAAGTTTTGTCTTTCTTGCTTCAAAATTGTCTTAATAGCAGCGTATTTCCAAAAAACCGTTAATCCCCTATTTCACCCTCTTAGGGATGGGAATATCGGAAAAATCGCTGATGCCTACAGTGTAAGATAAACGACTACAAATTTCAATTTTCTATCGTCTGCAGATTCACTTTTCAGCGCCGTTTTCTGTTTTTTAGAAACGGATCGAGAACGCGAAATTTCTTTCTTACACTTTGGAATCTTTCTTGGTAGTTTTACTTTTCAAACAGTAATGTGCACTTACTTTTCCTTATTAGTACACTTGTTGAAAAAAAAACAAGTGCAGAATGTGCATTAAGTTTCACTGTATATAACCTCTTTGCTACTATAGTGTCAAAAGTCATCGCTGGTCTTCAGTTCGAATTTTATATAAGCTGACGACTTTTAACCACTATATCTTCCACCTTCTTGTAACTATCGATACGGAACTGCTATGGTGTACAATAGGAGAATTTGGACTACAACAACAAAGAGATATCGTTCGTCTCCATTGCGTTGTTTTTCCTGAAGAACAAAATATTGACACACGTAGCGACTGATACCTACTACAACGTACAAACACTATTCGTTTGCGATGTGTAGTTTAGGCTGAAGAGTGAAATATAGGCACAAACGCATCAATTTTTATAAATATATAATAAGATTTTTTTACTACCATTCTTCGAACACCACACTTTGTCAGCTTTACTTTAGATGCTGGAGATCATATTTTGTAACGTGACCGCATTTTCAACTTTTTCTTATGTTCTGTGTATTAATGTAGCAAATAAAGGCTATTTCGAAATATTCAAACATACCGACAGTTGCAGCGTATAGCAATGATTTCAATGAGGAAATTGAAATTTCGTGCTGAACCCGGATTTCACACTTCGGGCCAGCGAAGAACTTGACATCTATTTCTCTTTTTTCCTTCTGATAATTCTCCTCTTTGCCATTGAGGATCTTGTTTTCTCGTTCTCTTTCGATGGATTTCTTCCTATTTTTCATTCTTTTTAATCGCGAAAAGCTACCAGTCTTCGAACGGTCTGAGTTACCACTCCGACAATTAATGAATACAGGCACGTTTCCTGACCTGCCCAGTTGCTCAACATATCGCACACTGCAAAGGTAGAGGCCCCTGATCAGTACTGCCTCTTGTTCGCAGCCTAGCCACAGTCTAGCATACACCCTCACGACACTCCTGCAGACTTTTGTTATACACTGCGACAGCAGCGCTCCAAGCGGCCGGCAAGCTACATTTCTAAATACGATATTGAATGAGTGCGAATAGTATAGTTTTCCTAAGATCCCTCACAAGGTACGAAACGGTACATTGTAGCACAGTTTATTTACAATTATCTTGTAACTTACATACACTGAATAATTTTATGTACGCTTAAAAATAGAAAAATGGCTAGAAACACTAGAAGACCTGCTCTTTCTACTCAAGAATGTTTCTTCTCTAAAATTCCAGTAAAATCGGTGAGGGTGGAATGTAGGAAACGAATATAGAATGCAATAACTACAATATTTATAGTGCCAAATCAGCTACCACAACTGTAGCTGAAGGAAAAACTCCACTGACGTGGCAAGAAAACCGACAAAGCAACCAACTGTTTTCAACAAAGAAGACCCAATTCCACAATTGTTGCTTAGATGAACCACAAACGGCAAGATATTCTCTTCTTTAGCTGAAGCAATCACACTCAAAAGAATTTGTACGTATGAGAAAGACGAGTGAAGTCTAAAAATCTGTGAATCATTAGACTCCAAACTGAATTGATAAAAAAAACCTCTCCGTCACAGATTTTCGTAGGAATGGGTGAACCCTGGCCGACCACTGTGTGTCAACAAGGAAGCGGTCGACCTAGAGTAACGACAGAGTGCAAAGTCCAACAAGTCGTGGGAGAGTCCCGGAATCATTATAGTCATTGATGCGAAGTACGAATGGTAATTCAGTGACCACAAGGACCTTTAGTAATTGGCATACAGAAGGAGGTTTGAGCTCACAGTGCCCCTGCATCGAGGCCAGTTAGTGTGCATCAGCTACTCCTTGTGTCTGACACATTTGGCGTGAAATCTCATGGGATTAAAATCATCTTCAGTCATGAGTTCCCTTTTAAACTGAGTTCAGCTGATCAGCGGCCGGAGGGATGATGTACTAACCTGAAATTTGCCGCAATACTTCCTGATAATAGAAGGCATGTTCGTTCGTGCGAGAAAGTTAGAAAATAAGTATCCCCTGCGTATAAAAGGGGAAAAAATAGAATGAGACCTTAAAGACATATCTTTATTTTTCTCCATAATTTCAAAGTACATTGAGACATTTATCAAACCGTTTTATAAGCTTCAAAAAGCCGTCTAGGAATAAATCAGGGCGTTGCATACGGTACAAGCGTTGAACGGCTATCGAATAGAGGATTTCTGACATCATCTGTCCGTAAGAAGTTCAAAACACCCCGTCTGCAGGCAAAGTGCTCCTCACCGTTTTCTGGGACGCTCAAGGAGTTTTGTTGCTGGCCTTTTTGGAGGATCCAACCATCAGTACTGCGCGGTACTGTGCCACTCTGTAGAAATTGAAGGAAGTGATTCGGAAAAAGCGGCCTGGCCTTCTCAGATCAGGCGTTCTGCTGTTGGATGACAATACCAGACAACACTCGGCAACGGCAACGCCAAACCAAATTGCAACTATTGGTTGGGGGCGCCTACACCATTCGCCATACAGTCTTGATCTCGGACCTAGTGACTTGCATCTGTTTCCAGCTTTGAAGAAGACTCCCGGCGGAAGGCGCTTTAGAAGCAATGCTGGCGCCAAAGAAGCCGTTGATCGCTTCTTCCGTATGCAACGCCCAGATTTTTACATGGAAGGCTTTTTGAAGTTTATAAAATGGTTTGACGAATGTCTCAATGTACTTGGAAATTATGTAAAAAATATAGATATGTCTTATCTTTAATGTCTACTTTTTTTCCTTTCATACGCAACTCTGACCACAGTCGACAGGGGAAACTTATTTTCCAACTACCCCTCGTAGTTTCATAGCAGGACACCTCTTCATCCGCGGCACTCTTACACCACACAGGCACGTCGATGATATTCTACACGTCCTGTTGCCGTTAGTAGCAAGCTATACTGGGAACTTGTTTTAGTATAATAATACTCGCCCGCACCCGACGAGAATTTCTTTTTCTTGTCGTAGTTTGCCAAAGTCTGCCTTGGCCAGTTACGTCAGCGCATCTCTCTCAGCCGCGGCGGAGCGGCCGAGCGCATTGAAGCGGCATGCTACTATGCGCAAAGCAGTTCCCCGTCGGGGGTTCGAATCCCCCATCCCCTCGGGCATGGTTGTTTGTGCCGTCTTTAGTATAAGCTAGTTCATAAGTAGTTTGTAAGTTTAGGGACTGATGACTCCGAAGAATCATAAGCTCTACAAACATTTGAACATCTCTCTCAACTGAGAACGTTTGATGCATTACGGGATTTTGAAGATCTAACCTGCCACTTACAGAATTTTTCTGAAATGGTAATTATTTGTTTGTCTATATATGTATTTCATTCATGCCGTTTTCCGCGCGATTCAGATACTTTTTTCATTGTGCGTTATTTATGTTGGAAGTTAAATAGTGGCAACTATTCACAATCGATACAAATGTGTTACATGTTTGCACCTTTCAACCTTTCTATCGGTTCTCACCAATACGAATTGGGCAATATAAATTTTGGGGTAGTAAAAGGTTTATGGCTCATTGTCTCTGTTCATAAGGGTCAGTTATGTATATCAGCTTCTATGCCATAAACAGCTACCCAACCTGTTTAAACAAGATCAATAATTAATCTATAGTTTCGCCAGTCTATCAATCTGCATATGATGAAGTGAAAACATATTTAAACAAACATAAATTAAACATCAGAATAACTAACAAAATGTATTCTGAAATAAAGAAGTGATTCACTCACGAAGTGCCGCGGCGGAGTAGCCGAGCGGTCTAAAGCGTCTCGCTGTGGAGCGCGCGGTTGCTCGCTGTGGAGGTTCGAGTCCTCCTGGGGCATGGGTGTGTGTGTTGTCCTTAGATTAGTTTACCTATGTTTAAGTAGTTTTTAAGCTACGGATTGATGACCGCGCAGTTTGGTCCGATAGATTTACAAACATTTGAAACATTTGATTTTCACTCACGAAGTAATTCCTTATTTTAGAGTTTATTACTCTTTTTGGACATGAAAATGCGGAGGTGGTCCTACTTTATACATCGGTAAATAACTGAATATTTCCCCAACTATTGTTCATGAGAGGCACAATAAGTATCACACGCACTCGAGAGTAAACGTTTCAAATTATCACTCGCAAATTAGTGAAGTACACCGAGCATTACAGTTCCAAATTAATCCGCGATTAATTACAGTATTTGTTATAAAACAGTTTGTTATCACATGAGTACACGATTGCTGAATTATCACAGTTCCACAGCCCTACTACCGTGCATAGTATACCACTTTTCACCAGAGACGTTCTTCAGTCACAGTCACGTAATAAGTCCATCTCTTCAAATCATTAAGTTCGTAACACGGCTTCAGACCGCCCAGTGTCACAACCTTTCACCACCACGTCCAAGTGCAAGTCCCTTACCAAGCGTTCGAAAGCGTGATCTACCTGCTCCCAAAATTGTATGCGTCCGCGCATCCTAACTCCTCATCTTTAAAATACAATTTCCCTTCCAAAATATTATACATTTGCATATCACAGAACTAAATGCTTTGACCACCTCCCTACAAATGTTGTTTACATTTAACAAACAAACACACACACACACACACACACACACACACACAATTAAGCGTGGCGTCTCATTGTTCAAATATACTGCCGCCGTCGAAAAATATTTACACAGTTAATACTTAATTTACCTTGGCTTTTTATGCAAATATATACAATTCTTGTCCTCAAATACTTATAATTGCATATATACTACTTTTTGTCGGCCATGAAAGATATAAGTGGTAGTCTACAAAATAAAATGAACGTTACTAAGAATAATATTGAATATAATAAAATACATATATAAATGTAATGCGCTTTGCTGGGTTCATGTTTTGTGTTTCTTCGTTGGAATCCATGTTCTGATACAAGAATATTACTACCTCAACGACAAGCAGAAGAAGAGAGTAAAACAAAGTTTACTGAAAGAATACGGAAATAACGTGGTGCATCTTTTAATATAGGTAGCGTGGTGCAATGCTGCCCATTTGCTTCTTGAACTGTTACCGATAAACACTACGTATCAATAATTGTTTAAATATAAGTCTTATAATAATATTATTATAGCACTGAAATTTATCGGATTTTTATGTGTAAGGGATACTGTATTTACGGCGTTTGATTCTCATAAGTCTCCTGAATCCATTCATACAATTATATTTGCCGTATGATCATTCTCTGATTTGATATGGATTTTTAGAATAATGTGCGTGGCTATATTGTATTTCAATTGCAATCTGGGAGAGCCGCCCTCGCTCAGCCAAGAGCGCCGTTTCCGGTTTCCGAGCAGATTTGGAAAATCCTAACTACATGTATTCCATTCACTAGGTCCAAACTGTTAGTCGGTTGGCTGAGGAACCCAACAGTCTGACAAACCCACCTTTAACATGGAAACAATCAGCTTCCCCCTACATCTGTAATGTCACAACCTGTCACTGTTCTTAAAAGTAGAACACGTTCGCCAGCGATGTGGAAGGCGTATATACTGCTGACAGAGCCTTTGATGGTGCTAATGGAGCGGTCTAATGCCTGTCG
The DNA here is from genome assembly GCA_026315105.1 of Locusta migratoria. Taxonomy (NCBI): domain Eukaryota; kingdom Metazoa; phylum Arthropoda; class Insecta; order Orthoptera; family Acrididae; genus Locusta; species Locusta migratoria. The sequence continues at coordinate 547,625,069 of CM048745.1, read as the reverse complement.
ACTGCCGGAAACTGTCCAGTAGCAAATGCCACGAAACAGTTCAAATGTTCAAATGTTTGTATAGATTATGGGACTTAACTACGGGTCATCAGTGTCTAAACTTACAAATTACTTATGAACTAGCTACAACTAAGGACGGCACAAATATCCATGCCCGAGGGGGATTCGAACCCCCGACCGTAGTGGCCGTGTAGACCGTGACTGGAGTGCCTCAGTCTCCTCGGCCACCGCGGCCGGCTACGAAAGAGTTCCTTCATCTTTGAAATCAAATCTAAGTCACAAGGACTTAAGTCTGGGAAGTATGGTGGATGGTGCAGTACTTACCAGTCCCATCGACAGAACAGAGCAGTCACAGTTTGCGTTGTATGCGCCAGCACACTGCCGTGTAAAATGATGGGTGGGTTGCGCAGAAAGTGTAGCCGCTTCTTTCGCAAAGCTGGCCACAGGTGATGTTCCATAACCGAACAGTAATACTGTGGATTGACGGTCTGCCGCGGAAGAAACAGAGTTGTACACGAGAATCACCATGACTTTCACCATACTGGTGCTCTGACGCACTTCCGACTTTCGCGGCGGCCCATAATGACGCTATTCGTTGGATTGCCGTTTCAAGTTTTAGCTCGTACGATGCTGCCCACATTTCATCCCGCCATCGTTGAAGGCTTTTACCCAACGTGCCACTGTTCTGTACGCTAATGACGATTACCCGCGCGCCTCTTTAAGACCGTGATGACGCTGTCGTGCTGTGTGACCTCTATTACATTCAATCTTTATCCAATTCCGTTGTTCTTGTTTCGAAAACTACTGAAACCGTAACGTTAAACCGCTCGCTCACACGTGTGTTTCCCTCGATTGTGCGCACGCCTGTGACATCGGACGGGCGAGTCTGTTTGCTCGGAGATTTATTTATTTAATCGTGTCTGAGCTACATCTGTAGTTAATTAATAAGCTACATATACAAGATTACAAATAAAAAGTAAGTGCTAATTATACATTCATATATATATATATATATATATATATATATATATATATATATATATATATATATATATACACAATCATGATTTTCACACATAATATGTTATTATTGTCCATAGCAGGCTCATATCTCTCTCCAGTGTTCGGCACACTTCACTGCAACGTCGTTGGCCAGCCACAGGTCTTGGAAAGTGCATGGCGCTGGCAAGGATGGGCAGCTCAGCAGGTGTATCATTGTTTGTTTTTCTCCACATTGGCAGAGCTCGTCTTCTGCGTATCCCCACTTGAACAGGTTATCCTTTGATCTTCCCATTTGACACCTAAGTCTATTTAGGCTCTTCCAGACTTTCCATTCCAGTTGAGATCCAGCCGGAAGTTCTTCATTAATGTTCCAACATTGCAAGCTGTTTTTTTTTCCGATTTCAGTGTCCACATTAATTTCCTGGTTCTAGTTTGGCTTTCATTTAGTGGATGTTCAAATTGAATGAAATCTTTCCTCGATTTTAATCTTGACACCACTGGCTGATGTCCGAACAGGGGATGTCTTCTATTGCTCGGAGATAAGATAGGTATGTCAGTGTCTCCACAGTGTTACCACCATTTAAGTTACAACCCTGGTATATTTTCTTGTTGACATAGAATGTGTCGAAAACACACATCACGCAGGTTAGTGTCAGCGCTAGCCTTAGCAATGTCGCGACTGCGGGGAGTGTGTCAACGGTGGTGTCCTGTGCATGAGTGTATATGTGCGTTCTAATTGTCGCAGCATCCACTCAATCCATAAAACTAATTTTTTTATACGTTACACTGCAAAAAAGAACAGCAAAACAAGAAACGTCTTCACCTTGTTCAAACAATTATTAAACCATTGACCATCCCGAATATGGATAATAGTATTCAAGTAATGACGGCTGTCCTTTTTATGTTGGCATCATAATTGTTGTAGCCAAACTTACTAAAGAAACAATTATTTGGGATTATAATTATTTTTTGCATAAATTTAACGCCCAGTAGACTGGAAGGGCGGGAGTAAAATAGGTGAAAACAAAATGAGCAGTCTCGCATATGCGGATGACTTAGTTGTAATGGCTGATTCGATTTCAGAACTCGATCAGAGGTGCAAGGATCAGCATCTCCAAAACGAAAGTAATGTCTGTGGGAAAGAGATTTAAACAGATTGAGTGCCAAATAGGAGGAACAAAGTCGGAACAGGTAGAAAGTTTCAAGTACCTGGGATGTATTTTCTCACAGGACGGCAACATAGCGAAAGAACTGGAACCGAGGTGCAGCAAAGCTAATGCAGTGAGTGCTCAGCTAGGATCTACTCTCTTCTGCAAGAGGGAAGTAAGTATCAAGACTGTTAGCAGTGCACCGTTCTATCTTTCGACCAACTTTGTTGTATGGGAGTGGAAGTTGGGTGGATACAGGTTACCTTATTCATAAGGTACAGGTATGAAAGTAGCAAGAATGATTGAAGGAATTAATAGATGAGAACAATGGCAGGAGGTTGTCCATAATGAGAAAATCAAAGGAAAACTGGGAATGAACACCATAGATGATGCAGTTAGAGCGAACAGACTCAGATGGGGGGGGGGGGGGGGGTCATGTTACACGCATGGGAGACACAAGGTTACCTAAGAAACTCACGACCTCGATAATGGAGGGTAAGAGGAGTCGAGGTAGACCAAGAAGAAAGTACTTAGATTCGGTGCAGAATGATTTTGAAGTAAAAGGCATAACATCAGACGAGGCATCAATGTTAGCATTGAATAGGGGATCATGGAGGAATTTTATTAGAGGTACTATGCTCCAGACTTAGCGCTGAAAGGCATGATCAGCCTGTAATGATGATGATGACGACGATGAAATTAAACGCCAGATATGTTCAATTCTGGTTATATTTCGTTTTAGAGCAAGATAACACCGATCACCAAAGATCTCAAATGTTCAAATGTTTGTTAAGCTTATGGGACTTAACTACGGGGTCATCAGTCCCTAAACTTACAAACTACTTATGAACTAGCTACAACTAAGAACGGCACAAATATCCATGCCCGAGGGGGGATTCGAACCCCCGACCGTAGTGGCCGTGCAGACCGTGACGGGAGCGCCTCAGTCCCCGCGGCCACTGCGGCCGGCCACCAAAGATCTCATACCATCCTTTATTAACATGATACAGGAACAATATGTACTGTGACATCTAAGATATTATAAACATTATCTTTGTAACCACTAACTTTCATAACAGAATTGTCAAAACAATTAAAACTGCCATTCAAATGGCGTCATATCTCAAACGTAATTAAAACATTCAGGTAGGACGCTGCACAACGAAGACCGGCGGTGGCCCTGTGGTGTGCTGGTGGAAACGCCGGATCAGTAGAGACGGTTCTCGTGGCTGTAATTTGGAGAAGTCTTGAGGAAGCGAGACGTCCGTCCTATTCCGGGTTATATTCGGCGTTCCATTAAGGGGCGCGTCGATGCGGCGGAAGAGATTGATTTATCGAGCCTTTTAGGCGCGACATGCAAAGCTGGAAAGCTTTCAGCGGAGCCGAGCCGGCTGGGCCGCGACTGCCGGGGTATTAGCGGACCACACGCCATGCGGCGCTCAGCCGGCGGCCGGCGCCGACATCGACCTGAGGCAGCGCCCAGGCCGGCATGCGGAGCATCGCCACCCGTCCGGCCGGCGCTGTCACAGATTAGATTAGATTAGTTATTTGTTCCGTAGATCCATATTGAGGGGATCCTCGTGGATGTAGAACATAATATTCATAGAATATATGACATCAACTGCGATTGGGCAAAGCTGAAAATGTGTACCCAGACGCGATTCGAACCCGGGCCTCCTGCTTTCTAGGCAGTTGCGCTGACCCCTACACCATTGGGGACACAGTGATCACCGCACCTGCAAGGACTACCTAAGCTCGACTCCCGTCAGATACAAATTCCCAGCTTCCCAGGAGGGGTGGGCAAAGTTTGAAGCCCTTACTCTTACGGGAATTAGTTAAACTACGAGTTTGAGTACTGTGGGCAGGGCGGAGCTGGGAATTTGTATCTGACGGGAGGCGAGCTTAGGTAGTCCTTGCAGGTGCGGTGATCACTATGTCCCCAGTGGTGTAGGGGTCAGCGCAACTGCCTAGAAAGCAGGTGACCCGGGTTCGAATCCCGTCTGGGTACACCTTTTCAGCTTTGCCCAATCGCAGTTGATGTCATATATTCTATGAATATTAAATAATAACAACTGCAGGATCTCGCAGGATCTCGCAACAGACGCCACATGTGTATATATATAATATGCCGGTGACGGGCAATGACCCTAACGTTAGTGGCGAGGGGTGGGCAAAGTTTGAAGCCCTTACTCTTACGGGAATTAGTTAAACTACGAGTTTGACTACTGTGGGCAGGGCGAAGCTGGGAATTTGTATCTGACGGGAGGCGAGCTTAGGTAGTCCTTGCAGGTGCGGTGATCACTGTGTCCCCAGTGGTGTAGAGGTCAGCGCAACTGCCTAGAAAGCAGGAGACCCGGGTTCGAATCCCGTCTGGGTACACCTTTTCAGCTTTGCCCAATCGCAGTTGATGTCATATATTCTATGAATATTAAATAATAACAACTGCAGGATCAGAAATTACGTCTCTTCTCTCGCAACAGACGCCACATGTGTATAGATGTGGAACATGTCAAGAAACAGAATTTACAAGTTGAATAACAGATAATACTAATAATATAAATACAAATACATACGCTTGTAATATAAATACAGATACATAAATGTTTAAGTTTTTTTTTGCTCATTATATAATAATACTAATATAGTATGAGTGCATGCATCATTTGGTACAATTTAGAAATTCACTAATGGAGTAGAAGGAGTTGGCCACTAGAAAGTCTTTTAGGCTCCTCTTAAACTGATCTTTATTTGTAGCAAAATTTTTCATACTTGATGGTAAATTATTGAAAATGTGTGTTCCTGAGTAGTGGACCCGTTTTTGAACTAAAGTAAGTGCTTTTAAATCCTTGTGTAGATCATTTTTATTTCTAGTATTGTATGTATGAACTGGGGTGACATATTCATGTGTGTGAAGTTATTTGTAAATGCTAGTTTCAAATATTCAAGGGCATTATTTACTGACCCAGTAACTATCAGTAACGGATATACAGTACTTGTTAAATACATTTGCCACACTATACCCATCAGTTACTGATGTCTCAGCTACTCTTAATCCTACCTGCTCTTGTTCCTTTCTGGTTGTACCAGTCTCCTGTTTCACTATATCCCATTTTGTTTTTATTTGGTTTCCTGATGTTGCTATCTTCTTTTCATAGTGCATTTGTTTAGATACCTGAATAACTTTTTTAAATATTTTACAGTATTCCTTATATTTAGTTAAATCATCATAATTGCAACTACTCTTGGCTGATAGATACATTTCCCTTTTTGTCTTACATGAAATCTTTATTCCTTGTGTAATCCAAGGTTTTATTATAGACTTCTGTTTAATTCGCGTTACTTTCAGAGGAAAACAGTTTTCAAACGTGATACTAACATTATTAATGAATACATTATATTTTTCATTGATGCCATTAGCACTATATACATCTTTCCAGTTCATGTCTTTGAGGAGTTTTCTAAAATTTTCAATTTTTGGTGGGTTGACTACACTCCTGTATGTACATTTTGCAGTCTTCATAATCTGTTTAGAATCTATACCTAAAACAAGGAACTGCATATCATGATCTGACAGGCCATTTATTATTGGTTTTATGATATGATTTTGTTCCTTTGATTTGTCTATAAAATATTATAAATTGCTGTCCTAGAGGTTTTAGTTATCCTAGTTGGAAAGTTTACGGTGTGTGTTAGGTTGAATGACAAAGTTACTGACTGCAATAAATTTTTACTGGAGGACTGCATAAGAAAATTTGTATTAAAGTCACCAGCAACCAGGATTTCTTTATTTCTTCCTGTTAAATAACCCAATAGAGCTTCTAGATGATTTAGGAATAGATTATAATTTCCTGCAGGTGTTCGGTAAATAGTTACTATTATATAGCATCTGTTATGGAATTCTACTTCTGTTGCACAAGCTTCTAAATGCTGCTTTAGACAGAATTTATTTATATCAATATTCTTGAATTTATAGCAGTTTTTAATGAATGTGACAACTCCTCCTCCCTCCATATCTACTTTACAGAAGTGTGAAGCTAAATTAAATCCTGGAATGTTTAACATATCTATACCAGTGGCCACATGATGTTCAGAGAGGCAAATTATCTCAATTGGGCTAGAGGAATCTATTTCATCAATACAAATAAATAGTTCATCAAGTTTATTTCTGAGTCCTGGAATATTTTAATGTAATAAAGATAACTGATATTGCATACTAATGGCTTGAGTAAGATTTACTGGAAGTTTCTGAGTACTTTCTGTTAAACATTGTTTGCTAAAATCTACCTCCTGTTTATCTGCTTTTCCAAACTGAGGATGTATTACAAGCTCTCTCAAAACTGGTTTTCTTTCCCCCCCCCCCTCCCTATCCTAAAAAAGGCATCCCTCTGACACCTGTAACCACTGGTAGTTTACCATTTGTGACAGTGCCCCCCGTAAGTTACTTGCAATCAACCCAGACAATTTTCCCTTCCCTTTCCTGTCGAGGTGAAGGCCATGCCTAGTGTAGTCCCACCTACAGATATCATCCACAGGAATCAAACCAATATGGGACCCCATATTTGACATGACTAGCCGTTCCAACTCTACCCTCCTGACAGCAGAGTTCAAATGAGGCCGATCATGGCGACTCAAGACAGATACAAATCCCACACTAGTATGCTTCGTTGCCGAGAAAGCAGCAAAGGTGAGACAGCGAAGAGGTATTAGAGTCTGCACCTGAAGACTGATCATCTAAATAATGAGAAGTGAAGTCGTCCACATGAGTACGAAAAGAAATCCGTTAAACTTTGTTTACAAGATAAATCAATCAAAAGTGAAGGCCGTTAACTCCACAAAATACCTAGGAATGGCTATTACTTCAGACTTAAACTGGAAAGAACACACGTAGATAATGTCGTGGGAAAGGCGAACCAGAGACTGCGTTTTATTGGCAGAACCCTTAAAAGATGCAACTGTGGTGTCGCACAAGTATGAAGTGCGCGCCACGTACTTGCGCCGCGCGCCGCCATGCACGCACGGCGCGGCGTTCTTACGACGTCGGCCACGAGCGCCCTCTGCTGCAACTCCGCTCGTGGCCACGACTGCTGCATCGACCGCTTGGGAATCAGATAGGCACCAGTTAAGACTTGGCTATCGGATAGGCACTAGGAATCATCAGTAGGCAGGCCTCTATCTAAACTATGTATCAGCATTCTGCAGTCAAGAACTATGTAAAGTATTACCAAGACTCCACGAAATATATATCTTGTTCTAATTTAGCCTAGTACTCTAGTTTCTGCTGTCCCACTGGCTGGTCACCTCCGAACCTGCACACGCGTGCATCCTTTATTCCTGTGTCGGTCTCTTTCTACTCGGTCACCGACACCTACTACAACCAGCGGAAACGAGACACAAAAGTGGCGACGAGGCTGGGACACAAAAGCAACAGAACTACAAAAGAAACTGCATACACTACGCTTGTCCGTCCATTTTTGGAGTATTGCTGCCCAGTGTGGGATCCTTATCAGGTGGGTTTGACGGAGGACATCGAAAGACTCCAGAGAAGGGCAGCTCGTTTCGTATTGTCACAATACAGGGAAACAGCGTTAGCCGCGGTGGAGTAGCCGAGCGGTCTAAAGCGTCTCGCTGCGGAGCGCGCGGTTGCTCGCCGTGCAGGTTCGAGTCCTCCCTGGGGTATGGGTGTGTGTGTGTGTTTGTCCTTAGGTTAGTCTATCTAGATTTAAGTAGTTTGTAAGCTACGGACTGATGACCACGCAGTTTAGTCCGATAGATCTACAAACATTTGAACATTTTTTGAGACAGCGTTACGGAAATAATACAGGATCTGGGATGTGAGTCATTACAACGACGGCGCTTATCGCTGCGGCGTGGGCTACTTACGAAACTCCAATCGCCAACATTCCCCTCCGAATTCAAAAATATGTTGTTGACTCGCACTTACATAGGTACAAATGACCATCAGAATAAAATGCAAGAAATCAGAGCTCGAACGGAGAGATTCAGATGTTCTTTCTTCCCGCGCGCTGTTCGAGAATAGAATGGGAGATAAATAGTATAATTGGTGGTTCAATGAAACCTCTACCAGGAACTTAAATGTGTATCCCATGTAGATGTAGATACCGTGACGGGGTTGGACAAAACACTCTTCTGTATCTGTGGCTGAGACGTCAGAAAATGACTGTAGCGTCTGATTTGTAGCTGCCTTCAAAGAAGCCATTGAAATCTGTCTGAAGGATAATTTAATAATCAGAATGTGAAAGAAGTCTTCAATCTAAGAGTAAATAAATAAGAAAAAATGCCCTGCTTCTCGAATGGGTTGACCACTGTGTTGGATAAACGATGTAACTGCAATTTAAATCAATTAAAAATGACCTGCTTCTCGAATGGAGAGACCAATGTGTTGAATAAACGATCTGACTGCGATTTAAGTCAATCAAACATGGCGTGCTATTCGTATGGAGTGGGATAAATGATTTGAGTGCGATTTAGATGGGATCTTCTACTAAGCCCTGCATATGAATTGGATCTAATGAGCATCGGTAATCTACCTGTCTGTGTTGTCTAAGAAGCCCTCCAAAAGACACAAATACCTCGAATTAAGTCGATGAGAGGTTGGCTGAAATGAAAACAGCCGCGGTGGAGTAGCCGAGCGGTCTAAGGCACCACGCTGTGGAGCGCGCGGTTGCTCGCCGTCGGAGGTTCGAGTCCTCCTTGGGGCATGGGTGTGTGTGTGTGTGTGTGTGTGTGTGTGTGTGTGTGTGTGTGTGTGTGTGTTGTTCTTAGGTTAGTTTATCTTAGTTTAAGTAGTTTGTAAGCTACTGACTAATGACCACGCAGTTTGGTCCGATAAATTTTTACAAACAAACAACCAGCAATGTAAGGACGCAATAGAAAGGCAAGAAAACGGCCAAGAAGGTAAAGGCATGGAAAGAAGTTTCTGTTGACTTTAATTCGTACAATAACGGAACAGATAGAGTTGGAAACTGTTATGAAAATTTTAATAAAAGGACCAAGAAAGCACTTACACATGAACAGATATTATTTTTTAGGCTCTCATTACAATTATTACGGTATATTTCATCTTTTAGTAAACTCTCTATATTGGAAAACGATAACGTTAAATAGTTGTGTTGCCCAACAGTAGCCTAGAACGTTCTGAAAACTAACAGTATGCTTGAGTAATGCAATGGTATGCTATGATATGGTAGTGTTCTTGTAATTATCTTTTATGACAGATGTAGGAGGGAAAACGCAGCAAGTAAGTGCATTCGAACCTGAAAACCTTTATATACGTCTTCGACGCAACCACTTCGCCACAATCATGTCCGCCTATTGTATGCTCGTTAAAAATGTATCCATATTATTTTAGTCATCAATGTGCATGCACTTGCCATCGCACGATGTGTTCAGTAGTAAAAAAAGTTATTACAAGCTGCACAGTTACTGATACTCCAGCTGAGAGAGCTCATATGAGATTTTTGGATCACTATTGGGTGCTGTCGTAATTAACGAACTTCTGTTCACTGCAAATATTCATCACTAACAGTCACGGAAGCGAAGCTAGCGTTACAAACGGCAGCAATATTGTTGCAGAAGAAGGTTGCCTCTTTGTTCTCTAGGGAGTGGGCTACAGTCACTTCAAATGCTAGACGTAAAATTTATGTATACATTACTAAATAGCTTCATCCGATCGCTACCAAACTTATCAGAATCACCCGTTGGGCTACTCTGAACATTTCAAATGTTCAAATGTTTGTATAGTCTATGGGACTTAACTACGCCGGCCGCGGTGGCCGAGGAGACTGAGGCGCTCCAGTCACGGTCTGCACGGCCACTACGGTTGGGGGTTCGAATCCCCTCTCGGGCATGGATATTTGTGCCGTCCTTAGTGTTAGCTAGTTCATAAGTAGTTTGTAAGTTTAGGGACTGATGGCCCCATAGTCAAGTCCCATAAGCTCTACAAACATTTGAACATTTTGAACTTAACTACGGGGTCATCAGTCCCTAAACTTACAAACTACTTATGAACTAACTAAGACTAAGGACGGCACAAATATCCATGCCCGAGGGGGGATTCGAACCCCCGACCGTAGTGTCCGTGCAGACCGTGACTGGAGCGCCTCAGTCCCCTCGGCCACCGCGGCCGGCACTGAACATTTCCTGAAGGTTTCATCAAAATTGCTCGAGCCGTCTTGCTATCATAATATTATTGTGTGCTAGTGTGTGTGTGTGGTCCATAGGTTGCCATAGGTCAAACGGCTATCAACTGCATTTTTTAAAATAGGTACCCCGTTTTTATTACATAAAATAAATATGAATGTTTTATTTGGAACACTTTTTTCGCTTTGTGATAGTCAAATCGTGGACCGTTTACCAAATGCAGAAAAGGTCGATACGGCATTTATGTATGGCTATTGTGATCAAAATGTCCAACGAGCCTGTGCTAAGTGTGTTGAGCGTTATCCTGGAAGACATCATCCAAGTGTTCGGACCATTCGTGGGATAGTTACGTTATTTGAGGAGACTACGACCTGCAAGAAATGATGATGCCCAAGTAAGTGTTTTAGCTGCAGTTGCGGCTAATCCGCACATCAGTAGCAGAGAAATTGAGTGAGAATCGGGAATCTCAAAACGGTCGGTGTTGAGAATTCTACATAAACATCAATTTTATCCGTACCCAAGGAAACACAGTATGAGTCAATAATTGCAGTGCACACTTTTGTTTCAAAAACTGATCAGTAATTGGCAAACCTGAGTATTCCAGTAAGATATAGGTGACGAGGTACGTATCAATCAATCCTCAACGGTATATTTGAACAGACGTGTATGTTATTAACAATGTTAAAACTCTTTTATATGTATCTCTTGTTCGAATCGACGGCACTTTCAACAATGGCCGTTACATTTCAGATGTGTTACGACCCGTGGCTCTACCTTTCCTTCGATCCCTGCGAAACCATACATTTCAGCAGGATAATGCACAAATGAATGTTGAAGGTTCTGTACGGGCCTTTCTGGATACGGAAAATGTTCGACTGGTGTCCTGGCCAGCACATTCTCCATATCTCTCACCAATTAAAAAGCCTGGTCAATGATGGAAGAGCAACTGACTCGTCACAATACGCCAGTCACTACTCTTGATGAACTGTGTTATCGTGTTGAAGCTGTACCTCTACACGCCTTCCATGATCTGTTTGACTCAATGCCCAGGCGTATAAAGGCCGTTATTACGGCCAGAGGTGGTTGTTCTGGGTACTGATTTCTCAGAATCTATGCACCCAAATTGCGTGAAAATGTAATCACATATCTGTTTTAGTATAATATATTTATCCAGTGAATATCCGTTTATCATCTGCATTTCTTCTTAGTGTATCAATTTTAATGGTCAGTAGTGTATCATTTTTTTTTTTTTTGGTCATAACATGAACCTTATAGCGTCTTATATAACATTCATTAATTTTATATTGCTCTTCCAACTGTTAATAATATTTGACTTTGTTTACCATGTCAGGTGATATTAAGAGGTGATATGTAATTTATTTTACAGAGTTTAATTGATGGTAGATCTGAAGATCAACAACCAGTGATGTCTGCTCTTTCGGACATGTCCGAAAAGAATAGACACCATATCAATAAGTGTACGTCCGTTTACTTTTGCTTGACAGTGCACTAACACAAAAGTTCCTTCTCACAGGACATCGTGCTGAAGAATTATTATTCGTGGAAAGGAAATGCACATTCGCACCAGTCTGATACGATGGCGTCGTCCGTTGAATTTAAAGATCGCAATGCTTTTGCTGGTAATAAAATTCTACGTCAGCCGCAAAATATGACCGCTTTATGCTTCATGAAACTTCATAGCATATTATTACGCGCCTGTAGCTGCAACTGAGCTGTGTATAATCGTCAGGCTCAAGTGACCACTCCGGTTTACATACAGTTTGCGGAGTACACAGAGACAGCCGGAATGGTACGACCGCACAATGCGCCCTCTTGCGCCCTCTCCTCTTACCCAAAAGCTTGTTGGCTCGCATTGACCGCGGCCTGATCCATTGTGGAACCGCGACCTGTCGTCGAACTCCACCTCCCGGTTCAGTGTCAAGTGCTGGTCTGCAATTTACATGTCGACTATTCGCGAAGCCTATTCAGAATCCGTTTTCACTGAGGCAGCACGTGAAAAGTTTACGAACAGCGACCTTTTCGTAAATATTGCGTTCTCGGCCAGAAAAGTGGTAGTCGACCATGAATGACGTACAGGATAACAGAAGAAAGTTAAGTGGAAAAAAGGCTATTGTACTTTTCATACTTGTAGCACTTGCTTAGCATAAGAGTGTCGCAAAGGGATTAATGTAATGATTGGAAGAATACCATGAAAGTACGGACAAGAAATGTGACTTTTTTATTATTCATATTATGAGCAAATTTATGAAGAAATTCAATCTTTAGTGGAAGAGCATACCAATGCTTTCATAAAAATTGCAAAGTCAGGAATAACGTAAAATAAGAAAGTATTATTCATTGTGCTTACCTTCCTTTTTTGTTTTTTTGTTTTGCTGAACTGAAATTTGTTTGATTTGATTTGATTTTGTATAGCTTAAGGGACTTAACTACGGGGTCATCAGTCCCTAAACTTACAAACCTTATGGCCAGAGTGAGCTACAATCTGCGGCTGTTTGTTAATGATGCTATGGTGTATAGGAAGATGTCGTCATTGTCTGTAGTATGATGCAGGATGACTTGGATTAAATTTCTAGGTGCTGTGAGGTATGGCAGCTGGTTCTAAATGTTGAAAAATGTAAGGTGGTGCAGCTGAATAGGAAAATCAATCCCGTTATGTTCGAATACAGCATTAATAGTGTGCTGCTTGACAGAGTCACGTCAATTAAATATCTAGGCGCAAAGCTGCGCAGTGATATGGAATGTAACGATCATATAAGGACAGTCCTGGTGAAAGCAGATGACCGACTTCGGTGTACTGGGAGAATTTTGGGAATATGTGGTTCGTCTGTAAAGGAGACAGCACATAAAACGCTTGTGCGACTCCGTTCAGAGGCGGGATCAGGTTCGATCAGCGAGTGAGTATTACTGAAATGTTGCGGTTATTTCCTACAAACACTACTGGCGAAATTTAAAGGGCCGGAATTTCAAGCGGCATGCAGGATTCTACTGCGGGCAACCTACATTTCGCGTAAAGACCACAAAGATATGATCGAACAGATGCATACAAGCATTCGGTCTTTCCTCGTTCTATATGGGAGTAACTTTTTTTTTCTTTTTCGTGTCCTTATCACCACACTGGTGTCTGTGATTTTGTGATTTTTATTATTTTATATTTTTAAGGACAATGTTATTTTTTATCATTTTCGACCCGAGCAACCTTGCTCGCAGGATGTAAATTTGACGTCAAGATTCTCATGTAAATTTTATATTTCTTCTGATGAAGTTACCCTTCGTGATAACCAAACCATGTCTAGAAACATAAAATTTTATGCAACTGGTTGGGTGAAAAATAAAATAAAAAAAAAAATTGAAATTGTAAGAATGTGACTAGTAGTGGTTCTAGATATCTCCGCAACGACCTTTTGGGTGGATTGCGGAATATGTATGTAGATGTAAAAGTAACAGTATCCTAGTAAGGACACAGCGTTAAATTAGTAAGTAATTTGTGTCAACAAAATAATTAACTGACAACGAAGTTTAAGAAGTCGATTGTTTGTTGTAATTGGGTTTCATCTTTGTAATACGTTATGATCTAGAAAATGGGTTGATACTCCGAAACATAAGTGGTAGTCATTACAAGCCTAAAAGTGTTTCGTTCAGTTAGTACAAGATAAACAGAAGGAATAAACAAAGAAGAAAATAGGCTTTTGATAACTATCTGTAAAAAAAAAGTAGGATTAAAATAGCGAACCAAAGTTCACAACCCGCCTCTGAAGCGGTCTATATTTCAAATGAGTTATCGAAACTTATTAAATACCTGTTGAGCAGAAACGTTTACGATAAGAAGATCATCACGGTGATATCTTTAAAGATTTGTAATTCCTTCCATTGTCATGGAACACAAACATTAAAAGTCTGCCTGAACCAAGAGTCCTTAAGCTCTTAAATATTACTGCGAGGAACACGCAGAATTAAGCCTGAATTTAATGCACAAAGTAGATAAAATATTTAGTTCTTAGACAGTGGAAAAAATAAATAATCCATCAAACATCAAACACCAAATGGCCACCAACGTGGGGCCCATATAAATTAAAATGTAAATTTCAGTTTATGCTGAAGTGGTAAGTCAGTAGCCAAATAACAATAAACGTGAGCAGTGCTTATATCAGAGCCACCGGCCTCAGGCAGTTTTACGTACAACGTAAACACAAATAAAATATATTGAATACGGACGGTGTCACTCGCCCGCACTTTGCATAAATACTGAAAAGGTCACCCTCCACAAAATGTGATGCAAAACTTTATCAAAAACTTGCGAACCTGGCAGTGTTACGTAATAGCTAAATTGTATATAGCCGCGGCAGAACAGCCGTGCGCTCAAAATGTTCAAATGTTTGTTAAGCTTAAGGGACTTAACTACGGGGTCATCAGTCCCTACACTTACAAACTACTTATGAACTACCTACAACTAAGGACGCCACAAATATCCATGCCCGAGGGGGGATTCGAACCCCCGACCGTAGTGGCCGTGCAGACCGTGACTGAAGCGCCTCAGTCCCCTCGGCCACCGCGTTCGGCCAGCCGTGCGCACTAAGGCGCCTAGCTGCGTTGGACGCGGCCGCTCGCTGTCCGGAGTGCGAGCCCTCCGTCGAACATGGGTGTTTATGTTGTCCTTAGCATAAGTTACTTTTAGTGTAAGTAGTTTGTAAGCCTAGAGACTGACGACCAACGTATTTAAGTGCCTTAGATTTACAAACATTTGACATTTTAAATTTTTAATTGTATATATATCCTACATTCTTTCGCTTAATCTCTTTGTCCATGACTCTCCCATTTATTCCTTAAAACCGTGTTGATTGCAAATTTTTTATTAGTGAATGACGCGTTTCGCCCTTTAGCAGGGCATCTTCAGATTATAATGCGCTCTCCTTGGTGTGCCACCGTAAGGTGTTATTGCGGTGTTTCTATTTTTATGGAATGTTTTTTGGATTTCCTTGTGGCCCTTAATAGAAGCGGTGGTCTCTGGTGATACAAGGTAAGCCCATGTTTACAATTGCGCTCAAGGGCGGTGTGCGGGCGTGGTGTGCTGCTCCGCCGACTGATTGCTGTTGTACACCATGGATTGGAAATCATTTTATATGACTCTCCCATTTGTCCTCTTAGGCTTCCCTATGCTTTACCTAGCTTAAACCCGGACGTTTTTCGGGTATTTATCTATTCCAATATTTCCTCTCTCTCTCTCTCTCTCTCTCTCTCTCTCTCTCTCTCTCTCTCTCTGAATCTATCTATCCACCTCTTCCTTCTACTCTTCGTCCTCCTCCTACGGCACCTATTCATCTCCTCCTCCTTGTCTAGAAAACTACACGTATCTGCCGAATTTCACTGCGAGCGAGAGTAATCCTCCTGTAGCTCTTAAGTTACAGGAAATAGCCAAATATTATAACGTGGACAAAACTAAAGATGCCAGTCAGACAATCGACATCGCCGTAAGGTGTCGAATCTAGGCACACCCGGCAGACTGTACGAGAATAACTGAGGAAGGACGCAAACAAATGCTACCCTGTTGAAATATACACAGACGGAAGCAAGTCAGACGACAGATTGCTTTAGAGAATAACAATATTTGTTAATAAGCAGGTTACTTATCAAATGCAATTTAAACTGTCTAAGGCATGTTCAAACAATCAAGCGAAGCAATTTTCCATTCTCAATGCCCTTGAATTAATAACCAGTCTCTCAAACATTGATAGAGCTTGGTAGCAGGATTACTTTGGATTCGTGAGGAAATCCAAAGAACCACAACTTCTTGATTGAATTAATACGGTCTAAAATCAAAAGGTTGCAGGTGCATTTCGAATGGGTTAAATCACTTCAAGGTATATGGTTAAATGAACCAGCTAAAAGAGTGTATCGCTCACGAAAATCAATACGCTACAGCAAAATTCCTACAAGTACGGTCAAGAAGAAACTTCGAGAGGAGTTTAGGAACAACTGGCAGATTGAGTCGCAAAGACAAATAAATAAATGAATAAATGAATAAATAAATAATAAAAAACGACGAAACCACTAAACCGTATTTTCCTATGATCTGACAACGTTTAATAATTAAACTCCCAATATCTTCGAATTTTACAGCAATGTTAACAGGTCATGGGAAACTGAAAGCCTATTATCAACGGTTCAGGAAAATTGAAGACGGAAGTGCAAATGTAACAGATATATCCAAACTACTGGCCACCTGCTTTTCTACTGCTGTAACTTACTATAGGAGAGGAACCATCTCAGAAAAAAAAAAGTTGAAAAAGGGGGAGGATGGCCCGTCAGTAAATTTGATTTGGTACATAAATTCATTAAGGACTTTTACAACTTCTGTAATTCAGTAAGAGTTCCTGCTGTTTAAAACTCGTTTGGTATCTTTATGTGAAAAGAAATCTTGTATAGCTAAAAGTCTACTGTTTTGTAAATCGTTGAATCTTGTGTTTGCCATAGAACCTGATATATCTGTCTGAATTTAACCTTGAAACTTGTAATATTGCTATTTGATGGGGCATTTGAATTAAACAACAACAATAATAATATGCAGACAGTGTTTTGCCCTTGTTTTAAAAGTCAGGTACACAAAATATTATCCCAGTCGAATGAAGGGTATGGCAACAAACATACGAACCTTATCTAAAGTGGCGATGCCCATACAAGATGAGCAATTTCGATCTTCTCCAAATCAGAAGTTGAAATGTTTGAAGACCTACGGGACTAAACTGCTGAGGTCATCGGTCCCAAGACTTACAAATTAATTAAACTACATATTCTAATGACAATACACACACCCACACCAGTGGGAGCAGTCGAACCTCCGACTGGAACTTCCGCGCAGTCTCTGAAATGGGGCCTCAGACCACGCAGCAATACTTTTTCTTTTTACTATTCCTTTGGGTTTTCCCACATATTTTTACTTTTATAAACTACTCCTGTATTACAGCAAACAAAACAAAACAAAAAATATTCACATCTGTCAAGTCATTTCTTAGTTTCATCGAACCTAGCACACAGCTATTTTTTTATATTTAGGGATGAAGAAGAAGTAAGAAACTTGCGTATTAAAAGAACACAGCAGAATCATAACGCCCACACGGAACGAGACTGCAGAATATAACAGTGCAATATATCTCAAAATGGAGGATGACTGAGTCTTACGGAAGAAAAGAAGGATTTGCCAATATTTCTCTCCCTGACACCCAGTGACTAAAGCACATGCTTGCCATAATTTCTGCCTTCGTCATGGATAGAATTATAGCTACCAAGGAAGGAGAGAATCTTAAGAAATTCTGGGCGTATGTAAAGTATACTAGCGACAAAACACAATCAATACCTTCACTACACGATATAAATGGTGATGCCAGCGATGACACTTCTGCTAAAGCAGAATTGCTTAACACAGCTTCCGAAATACCATCACGAAAGAAGACGAAGCAGATACTCCAGAATTCGTATCAGGAACAGCTGCCGGCATGCGTAATTTAGAAGTCGATGCCTCTGGAGTATGAAAGTAACCTAAATCACTAAATAAAAATCACTCCTCCGGTCCAGATTGTATATCAATTACGTTTCTTTCAGAGTAAGCTGTTGCAATAGCCCCATACCTAGTTACCATATACAACCGCTCGTTTTGCGAACGATCCGTACCCAAAGACTGGAAAATTGTACAGGTCACTTCTATAACCAGGAAAGACAATTGGAGTGATCCGCAAAATTACAGGCCTATATCACTGACGTCGGTTTGCAGCAGCATTTTAGAACATATACTTTTCTCAAATAATTTGAACGAAATCGAAGAGAATTACCTCTTGAACCATAGCCAACACGGATTCAGAAACCATCATTCTTACTCACATGATGTGATGAGTGCTATAGACAAGGGATGTCAAATAGATTATGTATTTATAGATTTCCGGAAGGCGACATTGTACCTCGCATGCGTCTTCTAATAAAACTGCGTTCTTATGGAATACCGTCTCAATTGTGCGACTGGATTCGTGATTTCCTGTCAGAAAGGACACAGTACGTTGTAACTGACGGGAAATCATCGAGAATAACAGAAGTGATATCTGGCGTTCACCAGGGAAGTGTTGTAGGGCCCCAACTGTAGCTTATTTTTATAAACGATTTGGGAGATAATATCAGTAGCTCCGTAACTGTTCGCAGATGATTCTGTCACTTATCGGTTAGTAGAGTCATCAGAAGATCAAAAGCAACTGCAAAATGATTTTTATAAGATACCTGCATGGTTCTAAAATTGGAAATTGACCCTTAATAATGATAAGTGTGAAGTCATCCGTACGACGACTAAAAGAAATCCTATAAACTTTACTTACACGATAAAACAGTCAAATCTACCGGCCGTCAATTCAATTAAATACCTACACAATAACAATTACAAACAAGTTAAATTGGAAAGAACACATAGAAAATATTGTAGGGAAGGCGAACCAACGGGTACGTTTCATTGGCAGGACACTTAGAAGATGAAACAGTCCTACTAAAGAAACTGCACTTGTGCGTTATATTTTGGAGTATTGCTGCGCATTGTGACTTACACACCAGGTGGGACTGACGGACGATTTAGTGAAAGTTGAGAGAAGGACAGTTCGTTTTGTTTTATCGCGATATTGGGGAGAGAATATCACGGAAATGATGCACGAGTAGGGCTGGAAATCATTAAAAGAATGGTGTTATTCCTTGCGCTGAGATTTATTTGCGAAATTTCTTTTACCAACATTCTATTCTGAATGCGAATATATATTGTTAGCACCCACCTACACAGGGAAATATGATTATCATAATAAAATAAGATAAATCGGAAACGTTTAGGTGTCCCTTTTTTCCACGAGCTATTAGAGAATGGAACTATAGAGAAAAATCATAAAAGAGGTTCATTGAACCCTCTGCCATGCACTTCAATGTGATATGCAGAGTATTTATGTAGATGTAGAATATTCATGAACAAGGGCTCAAATTTGTGTATTCCCATCTCTTCCGCATTTGGGAAACTCCTTTTCTTTCAAAGCTTTAACCTTTACAAACCGCACAACATTCAAATAGAAAAGATGAAATTAAAAAAAAGCTTGGTGGTAAACTGGTAAACTTCATCGATTCATGACAAAGAGGGAGGAAAAGTGCCTGATGATGGAAATCCACGAGGAGGACAACGCATTCATGTTCTGAAAGAAATTAATTCTTTCCAGGTATTTTATGGGAAAACTATGGCCACGTGGTCAAATTTTTCCCACAAATTATCCAGTGACCACACACCAATGCATAATCTGTATACGGAAGACGATTGGTGTGAGTGGATCAGTAGATATGGTGCGTAGTCACATGAACACTCATTCCCAGAACTCATTACGGATGCAACTATGACCAAATTCAGGTTCGTGCAAGTGTCTACAAGGGAAAACACAAAGTGTCAGTAAAAACCTAAGTAATTTAATTTCAATTATAGAATTAAAAGTTTGAATATGTTCCATAAGTTTATTTTAATACCAACCGGTTTTCAGCTTATAAGGCCATCTTTAGACTTTACTGTTTATCTCATTGTAGTTACAATGTTTTAATACGGACTTGAAAGATATTCTTCTCGTTACACTTACATTCAACCACAATAGAGCTTCTTTTAGATAAACGGTAAAATCTCAAGACGGTCTTATAAGTCAAAACCGGTTCACAAATTAAAATAAACTTGTGGAACATTAAAAATTGTAATTTTTAATTCAGTATGATGATGTTTCACCAAGAACCGACGGAATAATCAGTCAAAATTTAATTTGGATCGCATGCTCGTAAACGACATTTTGTGGACTTGATGTACTGAAAGTAGTTATCTATGATGCAGTTTTATGTATTAATGGCGGAAATAATGGTACAACTAAGTGCTGAAGAGAGTTGAATTTTACACCATGAAAGAGAGAAAGATGAAAAAGTCTGTCAAATCACTGACATACCCTTAAATAAAGGCGTGACAGATTAGAAAGGGAGCCCGGAGGATGAGGAGTATCAGTATGGTTGGTATTAAAATTTAGGTACATTTATTACATGTAGAAGTAGAGAATAAATATTTGAGCTCCATTTTATCAGTTTTATATGATTTGCTGTATTAAAAACTTTTTCTCAGGGAGAATAGAGGCTGATATTATGAAATTTGTAGACGCTGTTCAGAACATATTCCTGCCTCTTTGAGGGAGGGGGAAAAACCGAGATTTGACTATAACATTCTGATTTGTAGGTTGTACTAAAAAGTATTTTTTAATGTGCAAAATTCAAAAGTCTGTAAATAATAAAACCGGTGTCGTAAATTACAGACCGTAGTTCAGTGGTCTTATAACGGCAAAATAAAATTTTAAAATTCATTACACAATAGAAAATAAAAAAGCTAAATTTGTCATAACATACTATTCTGGGTCATTTACCATTTTTTCCCTTTGGAATGCCACTATTTTTCTTTACATGTGCTAAATTTTAGATTTGTAATTGAATAACTACATCTGTAACATGTTTGCAGGTAAATGCTTACATCTTCGGTTCCATTTGCCCTTTACGGTCAATACGTCCGCTGCTACACCTGAAGTGCACCCAACGGTCACAGACAGGTCTTTCGCCGTTACGTGGAGCCAACGGCAAATTATTGCCTCCCAAGTCGCAGCAGTGGAGTGGTCAGCTCCATGCTGCAGCATAGAACCAGCACTTCGACGCTAGCCATAGCGGTAGCAGTCTAAGCATTCTGTGACAGTCTTACATTTGCAAAAATTATTACATCCAAACAAGAAACATGAGCGTGTAGAATATTACATTTTAAATAGTTTCTGTTTCATGAAAATCAGTCGAAGATTAGAAACACGGCTAAAAAATTCCCTGATTCTAAAAACAGGGTTTTTTCTTAATTAAGTAGTACAGCTCTGACTGTTTTATCAGTATGTCGGAAGGGAAAATTTCCTCAGGTTTGATGGTTGGAGAAAAATACTAGTTTTATATAAATTCGTGAAACGTGTCACCAATTTAGTTCCATATACATTATTTTTCCAACACAGAAACTGAATTAGCCAGTTTCAAGAAATACAGGCAACAAAAGTGCAAGTTTTTCGAAGACATTCTTGATACAGTTAACAATATGTAAAACAAAATATTTACTGACATAGTAATACAACTATTTAGGATGAAATAAGCCTAAAACCGTAATTATACACCGAACTTCTGATAAGATATAGCCTATTCTGGAAAGGTCTATATAACATTCCGCACACACAAAAAAAGAAAATATGTTATGTGGACATGTGTCCGGAACGCTTAATTTCTATGTTAGAGCTCATTTTAGTACTTACGTATGAGGCTTCATTCCAATGTGATCAAACTGTAAATTTTCATAATCAACATGTGTGGGTTGACGAGAATCCGCACGCAATTGTACAATCACGTCATCAACACAGATTTTCTGTGGACGTTTGGGCAGGAATAGTTGGTGACGTCTTGATTGGGCCTCATGTTCTTCCACCTACGCTCACTGGAGCACGTTATCATGATTTCATACGGGATACTCTACCTGTGCTGCTAGAACATGTGCCTTTACAAGTACGACACAATATGTGGTTCATGCACGATGGAGCTCCTGCACATTTCAGTCAACGTGTTCGTACGATTCTCAACAACAGATTCGGCGACCGATGGATTGGTAGAGGCGGACCAATTCTATGGCCTCCACGCTGTCCTGACCTCAACCCTCTCGACTTTCATTTATGGGGGCATTTGAAAGCTCTTGTCTCCGCAACCCCGGTACCAAATGTAAAGACTCTTCGTGCTCGTATTGTGGACGGCTGTGATACAATACGCCATACTCCAGGGCTGCATCAGCGCATCAGGGATTCCATGCGACGGAGGGTGGATACATGTATCCTCGCTAACGGAGGACATTTTGAACATTTCCCGTAACAAAGTGTTTGAAGTCAAGCTGGTACGTTCTGTTGCTGTGTGTTTCCATTCCATGATTAATGTGATTTGAAGAGAAATAATAAAATGAGCTCTAATACTGAAATTAAGAGTTTCCGGACACATGTCCACATAACATATTTTCTTTCTTTGTGTGTGAGGAATGTTTCCTGAAAGTTTGGCCGTACCTTTTTGTAACATCATATATGGTGTTTCACTAAGTGTGTTTGCCTCCTTAACTTATAAAATAATAGGTTATGGGAAATTTTAATGCGGTAGGTCAACACAAGAAATGTTACACTTTCTGCGGAGCTATGAACATAGTTTATTGTATCATTTTCCAAAGAGTTACAGCACAAAGACATAATTTTTTTAAATGGCACACTAGTTTTTTCTATCCTGCATTGGATTCGTTGAAACCAGCTGCGTCCACATCAATTTAAACTACATTCCTATCACTCTTAGTTTGAGAGCTACAACCCTTCAAAGTTTCAGGGGCAGATACCACAAACGCTGCGCATAATGCAATGCGCCTTCTAAATGTGGTGCGGCCGAGTTGTAACGTCGCCGGTGTCACGGAGCGAGACGCTTCTTCGATGCGCTGTTAGACTGACGACTGTCGCTGCACACAGCCGTATACCTGACAGTTGGAGCCACACAAACAACCGGGGCTCAATATACCACAGTTACTGACATCGGATGACGATGGCATACACGAACAACGAGTTATGTTCTTACTTGCCGAACAACGACTTCGGGAAACAGGCAGCTTGGTAATGCGCCGCAGTAACAGACGAAGACCTGCAAGAAGTGAGGAGACGGAGGCGTTTGTTTTAGCTGCACTACACCACGATCCTCATGTCAGCTTACGAGCCGTTGCTGCAGTCGCTGGTGTCAGTCTCTGATCAGTGTGGTGTATAGTACACGTCCACAGGTTTCACCCGTACCGCCTGTCACTGTCCCAGGAGCTGCATGGGAACGATTTTCGTGCAAGAGTGACATTCTGTGAGTTGGCCATGCGTAATTTCACGCTGGAGTCTTTACAAAGTGTTGTTCTCTGTTGAGTCCACGTTCACAAATTATGGTGCAGTGAATCGTCATAACATGCACTACTGGGCCGCAGACAATCCTCGGTTTGCAGGAAGATGGTTGGGGCGCCATGGTCCTCATTCATGGCCCGCAAGGTCACCCGATTTAACACCAATAGATTTCTTTTTGTGGGGATATCTAAAGGATTATGTTTATGTCACTGAGCCCACATCCCCAGATGATCTAAAACGGCGCATCGAGGACGCATGTCGCTCCGTCACACCGGCGATGTTACATCTCGTCCGCAGATCCTTTCGACGGCGCATTGCATTATGCATTTACATCTCATGTAAATCAACTTCCCACCGCCATAACATCCATCACCCACCACACAGCCATGTATTATGTACAACGTATGGTATCTGCTCCAGAAACTTTGAAGGGTTGTAGCTCCCAAACTAACAATGATAGGAATGTAGTTTAAATTGATTTGGACGCAGCTGGTTTCAAAGATTCCAATGTACGATAGAAAAAGCTATTGTTCCATTAAAAAATATTTTTTTGCTGTAACTCTGTGGAAAATGATACAATAAACTATGTGCATAACTCCGCAGAAAGTGTAAAATTTCTTGTGTTGACCTACCGCATTAAAATTTCCCGTCGCCTATTATTTTATAAGTTACAGAGGCAAACACACACACACACACACACACACATATATATATATATATATATATATATATATATAAGACGAAAAATTCCTAGCAGGAAAAATTAAATATAAAAAATAGACGAAGATTACTCACCAGGCGAAGGAGCACAGGTGTGACAGCATCACAAATAAATAAATGAACACACACACACACACACACACACACACACACACACACAACGCTAGCTTTCGCAACCCAGTTGCTTCTTCAGGCAGAAGGGAAGGAGAGGGAAAAGGAAATGATGAGTGTTTTAAGGAAGTGGGTAAGGAGCCATTCCAATCCCGGGAGAGGAGAGACTTACCTTGGGGGAAAAATGGAGGGTAAACAAATGTACACACACCCACACATTCCACTGTAATCTTCGTCATATATATATATATATATATATATATATATATATATATATATATATATGTGTGTGTGTGTGTGTGTGTGTGTGTTTGTGTGAGTGTGTGTCTATGTGTGTGTGTGTGTGTGGCGTCTGGGAACTTGCGTCTGACGGGAGGTCAGGTAGTCCTTCACGTGCGGTGATCACTGTGTCTCCAGTAATGTAGTGGCCAGCGCAACTGCCTAGAAAGCGGTGGACCCGGGTTCGAAAACCGGATGGATACACATTTTCAGCTATACCCATTCCCACTTGATTTAATATATTCTGTGAATATGAAATTTGTGTATCTCTAAAAATAATACATATTTTTTTAATTTTCCAAATATGTACTTTTTTTACTTACCGTAAGCTATCTCCTAGTAAATAGCAAGTTCGGGAACACAAAAGGTAACGAGTCATAGATAAAAAAGTTTTCATGGTTAGTAGCGGATTTTTCGATAGATCTCGGAAACAAAAATGCACTCGACGCTTATAAAAACTATCAATAGAACGTTTTAAGCCATAAAACTTCAATTTCGATCGGACCTATAGTTTTTTGACCCATTAAAGAAAAGTTTTTTTCCAAATTTTGAATTTTTTATAACGTTTGCCATACATATTGGATCGTGTTTCATAAGACCGAACCTCTGTTTCAAATTTAATATCCTATACACTCATAATTTTTCTTTCTGGTAATAATTTTTGTTTTCAATTCTCCCTAATGCTTCGACTTATACCTGTGTTTCAATTATCGGACAATAGGATAAAGCTGTTGCTCTATAAGGGTAGGTGTTGATAGAGGCAATCAAAACAAGGCACTACCATTAACATACAGTCTGGGATGCTGACAAGAAGAATAATAATATCGCCTGGAACAATGCAGGAATTACATCAAAATGTTGGAAGCAGGCACGATCAAGCGTAGCCCATTACAAACAGCATTGTAAGGAACTGAAAACGTCTTTATGCCATTAAAAAGGGAAAAATGTGGATTTAAGAAAGAATAGCTAATTCCCATGATTAAAACATATGGTTAATCCTTAAAGACTTTGTATTTGTAGGCTCTTGCTAGCATTCCATATATGTTTTGCCCTAAAGACCTGTTACCTGTTCGTATTAAATGTTTGTCGCTGCTTATTACCTGCAGCGTTAGACCTTTCTAGCCTTAAATATTGTATCCTTGGGGCAGGTGTTCTCAGAACATCGTCGGGGTTTCTACTTAACCCTTGTGTCACTGCGCAAGTGAAAGAAAAAAATATTTTGTATGCTGTTACCTGTCCATTAGTGTGTACATAAAGGTGTTACGGTGTTACCAACATGAGATCTCACGCAGTTCAGCTCACTAAAATTTTGAAACACAATGTATTTGTTACTCTGTATTAAGTTCATTTAAAAATTGAAATTTTGTCCTTGCGAGTACTTTCATCTAACGGTTACTAGTTTACAAGGGCATTCATATGTGCGATTCTTTTAAACTGTTTATAAAAAATTTCTATTAATAGCCTCTTAAGAAAATTTGCTGGTTTATCTCTAATTCTTTAGAACGGTTTATTTAAAATTTGAAACTCTAGCCCTTCAAGAAAATTAGGAATATTTCCCTGTTGAAATTGCGGTTAACATATCAGGACATTGCCACTTTAAGATAGTGGAATGTGTTTCCTATTTTAACTATTTTGAGTATTCTGTAGTGCTTGCTGTTGTTAAAAAACGAATCGGACCTTTTAAGTATCTATTCCTTATTTGTATTTTGAAACTGTATTAAGTCATAAACCGTAATTAGAAGCTGACCCTTTAAAGAGAGTCACAAGTTTTTTGCTGGATAACCAGCTGTTTACCAGGGCGTTGCCATTTTAAGACATTGCATATATGTTTCTTTTAAACAATTAATTTTTCATTGCGTGTCTAGTTTGAAATTGGTATCCTTATCTTCTGAAGAGGCACTTTTCTAGTTGATCTTTCGAGGAAAAAGTAAAAGAGCTGAGAGGTGGTGGAGCGGCACTCGTTGATTTGGTTCAAACTATGAAATTACAAGCAGTTACATACCCAAATGAGTTTTCCATGATAAGGCGCGTAGCAAAAGGTAAAAAGCTCTGTAATGAGTTACTATTATGTGCAATTTGTAAAGCACCATAATTCAGCTGAGTTGTGTCGTGTTGTGGTTACAATTTTTGTAATTTTAGCAGTTCAGTTTATAGACGTCAGTATCATGTATTCCCGTTAATTACGATTGCCTCCCTTCATTTCGAAAGGAAACAGTGGTGATTAGAAAAGCGCGTAAAAAGTAAATTTGATTTGAAAGTGTGTGAAGACAATTGGATCTGCTGGTATGAGTTTTGCAATGTACTTTTATACTTTCCACGTTTCTTATTCTTAAATAGTGTATGCCATATAAGGGGTGTAATAATCTGGGATATATTAACGCAGACAAAAGCATAAATCATAAATGTATAATCATCATACTTTATCTTGATATCACAACAATATGACGACATAGTTAATCTTTTTTATTTCTAGGTTACTACTGTAGCACACTGGTAGTATTTTTCTCGAGGCGCCATTGCCATAAATTCTTATCATACCTTCTGCGACATCCTCTGTAAATTGAAAATTCTCTTCTTCTCTGCTTAACTTAGACACAATTCTACATTAATTCACCCAGTAACACTTTATGCAGCGGAATGTTTAAATGTTCAAAATGTTTGTTAAGCTTATGGGACTTAAGTACGGGGTCATCAGTCCCTAAACTTACAAACTACTTATCTACTACCTTATACTATGGACGGCACAAATATCCATTCCCGAGGGGGGATTCGAACCCCCGACCGTAGTGGCCGTGCAGACCGTGACTGGAGCGCCTCAGTCCCCTCGGCCACCGCGGCCGGCGGAATGTTTAAACATAAACATGCTATTAGAAGCACTGTGTAGGACAAGAAACTACAAAAAATTTTTGGGTCTAGTTAAAGAGCGAATACACATATCATATAAGTGAATGTTATTCAGATATAGAAAATATTGCAAGCAGGATTAAGAAAGGAGAATATAATTCTATGGCTTTATCTAATAGATGAATTCCAACAGACAGCCAAAAAAGATTGTTAATTTATTTTGCGTGAATTAAATATGAACGAGACATTCTTCAAAGAAATTGGAACATGGCCAAGCTCTGCATAACTGCATAAGTCGTTGACAAACGAATTACACTGAGCAAAATATTGAGTGAGTGCAAAGTTTTCAATGAAAAACTAAAAAAAGCTCAAGAAGGAAACTGGAACTGTTGGATCGATAGGAGAAATGAGGAAGAAAGAAACGGAAAAAGAGTCTTAATAACCCTAGTTGATCGTGGTTCACACGTGAAATAGTAATAACAGTAAGAGTAGTAAAAGTGTAAACATAATATCGGCCTCTAAGCTTCTTATTTGTTTCTTAAAAAAAAAAAAAAAAAAAACATAATTCAAGAAATGTGATACGTTACACAGTTAACAGACGAGTAAATTTTGTTATGTTCTTTGTTGATACCTGCTCTGTTGACGAGAGAAACAGATTATAATGACTAAGTTATACAAGCGTTTACATTTATTTGCCAACAAATCTCTTTAGTAAATATCTAACAGCGGTCGGAACTACCTTGCTCTTTGCAAAGTCACAGACATGACCTAGTGTAATCCTATATGGTATTTATGAAGGCGACGGTTGTGTGGAAATGGATACATAAAATTTACGAACGGAAATTTCATCTTTATACTATAAGTGAAGAAAGTTTAAATTCGTAAAACACGTGTTTGCCAAAGACTCGATTTCACACTGTAAATTTAGCAAGGTTAACGATAAAATGGACCAACGAAGATTCGGGAACACGGAGTGCTACGAGGTCTGAATTCTTCTAACAAATCCGCGGTTACGCTCAAGCGATCCGGAGGTGCGGACATACATAATGCAGCAGTTAGGAATTAGTCTGCTTCATATAAAATGCGTAACGTGCAGGGCCATAAAATTCAGCACGTGGTTCATAAAGAGCCTCGCAAAGTCCAGTTACCCGCAGCTGGTTAATAAACATGTCCGCTCAGGCTTGATATACGTGTGAGGTAATTCTTTGAGATAAATGTTCCATTACCTCGAGTAATACATTACCACGAGACGTAAAGCACTTTTAATTCCCTCGGCGGCGTCGGCAGCAGTTAAACCTCGAAGTCATTAAAATGAAGTGTTTAAAATACTGAGGGGCTTGCCATACGTTGAAAAGGCCGCAAGGAAGAGGTGCTACTGCAGTGGACAAATAATGCCACAGTCTAACGAACACCGCCGCGACACTCAGTGCAGTGAAAGTTGTTACCAACTGAGTGACGGTGGGCAAGGCGACGTAAGTGTAATGTTTGTTTATGATTGCATTTAAACAAATATTTTCTGTTATTTTTGTACTCCAACCATTAGTAAAATATCGAGAGTTATAAATAACCGCGAAATAAATGTAAAAATAGGCGAATTTCACTGATTCATTGATATAAACCACTATTCATGTCGATTAATCATACCGCTCACGGTATTAATATGTTTCGTAACAGGCGCGTTCGAATTTGCGATTCTTTAGGGGCCCATATCTCAGGTTTTATTCATTTCAGAGTGAAGGGGTAAAGTGCTCTTGATAGATATTGGCCTAGTGATCATTTGTGTGCATATTAGAAGGATGGGTATACTGTAGCTATCACATTCGTCTCTAATGACCACGCTGTCGACGGGACGCTGAACTCCAAGCTTCCTTCTTTTTTGTAGCTATCATACAGTACGTCGGCAAAATTATCAAAGTTACACTCTTCCTGGAGCCCATCCAAATTGCGCAAATCAGTTTGCTTTTGTACATGACGTGTAGTCTATGGTGGGATTTAAACGGCATATAAAAGCACCATTCATTCATGGGCGGTTCCTGAGAAAATCTCAAAAAACTATGATTTTTCAGTAAAAAAAAAAAAAAAAAAAAAAAAAAAAAAATTGTGAGGATGGTCTCTTCGATTCTTTTTATTCATTGCAAATCTTCGAAATTTTTACCATATGTTCTTGTGAAGATATTCTCGAGGCCTTTTTTTAAATTTTTTCGATATCGTTATCCGTTACCGAGATCCAGAGGTTGCAACTTATCATAGTTTTGCACAAAATCACAAAAACCCGATTTTTAGCCGTTTTAGAGCTGTGAATCGCAAATATCTAAATTACTAACCATAGAAAATAGCTCGAATATTTACAATACATCCTGTAGACATTTATCTATAAACGGCAGTTTTCAGTTTTCGTAAATCTTAGTCCGTTAGCAAGATACGGCCAAAAACCGCGGTATTTTGCTAGAAAAAGTGAATATTGTGCTGGAAGACGGCGTTCGGAGAGCACTGAAACTTACCATGCGATTTGAAAAAAAGGTACTCGGCGAAAAAAATTTGATTTTTGTCCATCTTAAAGATTGAAATCTTCGGTCGATGAAGAGGTGATTTTTGTTTTCGTTTACTGTACAGTTAATATGCAGCATCCTGCTTAGTGAACTATTCCAACACATTTTAAATAGTTTGCAGAGGTAGCACATTGCGTAGACTTCTCGTATGGTTGATTTTAGGTTACACATAGCTGCGTATGAAATGTAGATAACATATCGAAGCCGGCCGCGGTGGCCGAGGTGACTGTGACGCTCCAGTCGCGGTCAGCACGGCCACTACGGCCGGGGGTTCGAATCCCCCCTCGGGCATGGATATTTGTGCTGTCCTAGTTCGTAAGTAGTTCATAAGTAGTTTGTAAGTTTAGGGACTGATGACCCCGTAGTTAAGTCCCATAAGCTTAACAAACATTTTTTTAACATATCGAAATTTTATTTAAAGGTTAGAGCAAATTATATCTCATGTGGTTCTTGAGATATCGGCCCGTGAATGATGGCACGTGACAGTAATAGGTTCGAAAACGCTATTTCTGATTGTGAGGTAACGTATCTTGAGGAATAGGAAATGTCTAAAATGTTATGTATATATTGTTTAGGTGTTTAGCTGGAAAATCCGTTTCCCACTTTTGGAAATGTGTATTCGTTATCGCGTTACGCTACAAAAAATCATAATTTTTGGTTTCTAAAGATCCACTGCGTGCATTGGAAAATGTACACTCAATATTCATAGCAAATCGTCGAAATTTTTACAATGCGTTATTATATTATGATTCCGGAAAGCTTTGAAATATAAAATACTATCCAAATTTTACTCACCATTGATTTCATGTTATATAAACAGTACACTCTGATGTAACAGGAAAAAGACGGGAACCAGTTGCAAATGCTCCTGCCAGAGCACAGAAAAGGCGAATATGTTCTCTGACACAAATGTGTGGAATCAGCTGCCTCAATCCTCATTCCGACTTCCACACCAAAAATTTTGCATGCGAACATGTTCGCGCTTTTTTCGGTTGAATGTGAGTAAGACAGAGACAGTGCAACGGGCAGAGAGGGAGCCATATATGATGGAACAGAGAAAGTGTCAGTTCAGGAGAAAGGCATATGCATGAAAACAGCAGTGGGAAGCGAGATGTCTGAAGTCAGGAACAGTGACAACAACAAAGACAGATGCAGATAGGAGCAATTGGAGCAAAAGAGAAAACTGTGGGAAACTGAGACGAATGGAGACCATACATAAAGCATGAGCGTGCGGCTCTCCAATATTATAGCACGAAACAATTTGTCCAATGTTTCCCATCCCCAGTACCCGCGTGCTAAAGTTTTCCGCTCTACAGGTCAAACTCCAAGCAAACCATCCCAATGGACATGTGTGTAAAGAAGACAATCATGATTGAAAACAATGAAAGCCGACTCTAAGTGAGAAAGAAAGGATACTGGCAACAGGAAGTGAATGAAACAACGTCAGTGGGGCAGAGAGACGATGAAAGTGGCAGAAACAGCAGCGGTGAGGAATCGTGAGGGAAAGACATTCAAGACATTGAAAGTTTGACACGGACAGAAAGCGGCAGTGGGAGAGACAGCAAACAAACGGACAGAGACATATATAGACACTGACAGTGAGACGACTTTGCTGACTATGACGCCTTAACAGGGCAAAAGTATTTACAAAGTTATGCCCTAAAAGTGCGCGAATATGTTCGCATGCCAAAATTTTTGGTGTGGAAGTCGGAATGAGGACTGAGGCAGAGAACATATTCGCCTTTTCTGTGCTCCGGCAGGAGCATTTTTCAGCTGGTATATGTATGTTTGCATATTATTCCGCTGAAAGTAGTAGCATATAAGCATACGAGAAACATAAAATCGTGTTACCGTCTGTTCTTAGTTAACAGGCACTTCCTTTGACGTGTAACAGTTCGGGGTGGAGTCTAATGATTAGAACATTTTTGCATTTCACTCGTATTTTGTTTAAACGCATATATTATTGAGTGTCATTACTTTTGTTTCTAAAACGAATGTCTTGAAGATTCTTGCCATTTGTGGTTCAGATGTAGCAACAATTGTGGACTGGTTCCTGCTTTATTTTATCGTCAAGTTTGTGAGGATTTTACTTCAGCTACAGCTGTGGTGGTTGATCTGGTACATTAAATAATGTACTTATTGGATTTCTTGTGCGTTTATTACGTTCAACACTTACTGATTATACTGGAATTATAGTGAAGAAACCCTGAAATTTCTGAGAAGAAAACCGGTATCTTTCTGCAAACGACCAAGTCTCAATTTTGTTTATTAGCTACTTTTGCACTGAACAGAATCTAAAATCATCAGTAAAAAGTTGTAGGTTTCAAGAGAATCTTAAACAAACTGCCCTGCAATGTACCTTTTTAATCCTTTCCAAAGGCAGCGCAATAAAGGCAAATGTGGAGTTATTTTGTAGTTATTACCGTTAGCCGGCCGCGGTGGCCGAGGGGACTGAGGCGCTCCAGTCACGGTCTGCACGGCCATTACGGTCGAGGGTTCGAATCCCCCCTCGGGCATGGATATTTGTGACGTCCTTAGTATAAGGTAGTTGCTAAGTAGTTTGTAAGTTTAGGGACTGATGATCCCGTAGTTAAGTCCCATAAGCTTACCAAACATTTGAACATTTTATTACCGTTACTTATGACTCTGCATACATTCCCTGTTGTAAAAAGTATGTTAAAATCAATTAAAACCTTTTAAACGATACTATTTACACTCATTTGATATAGTATTGAGAAATGTGCCTTGCTACACGCTTGGAGCACTCTGTCGTGGCGTTTAACAAAAATCATTGGGAGTGTCGTGACTGTATATGTTAGCCTGAGAACTGCTGTAACTTCCGATTAACGATAAATGATTGCACCATACTAACACTGATTTTCCGCAGAAATATGAAAAGATTGGTATTAATCAATGTACGTACTACGCTCAGTAGGATTGTAGAACAGTGCACAGTGTGATTAATACCTGATACACGGCTGTGCTTCGGGAAGGAATTGCCTTTATTTTTCGTAGGCATGATGCCGCATATGCTACTGGACATACAAAATGACATAACAAATTTATTGAGAGGTAACACGTTGTACAAACTACACAGGACTGAAAATGCAGTACCATGTGAAATGAAAATGATGACATTGCTATTGAGAGTTGGGACCATTGTTGGTGTTACCGCTGCTACAGGTATACAGGCTCCGGATGAATTGTTGGGGACTGCAAGGCTGCTCCCCACGGATGTTCAAGCTCTCCCTCGACATGGGTGAGTGAATTGTCCGTAGTTTAGTTTAAGTTAAAAAATGTTCAAACGTTCGTAATCTATCGGACTCAACTGCTTGGTTATTAGTCGGTAGCTTACAAACTACCTAAGGGGAGACGGAAGGCAACTGGGCTCAAAAATTCGATTTTTAGATTGTAGCGCATCTGAAATGCCTGGTATTTCCTGCGTGAAACAGTTTTTGTTTTATATAAATCCGACAATTTGTTCGTGAGTTATGATGGTTTTTCTGAAGCTCTGTGCAATCTGGCCATGCCTTCCGTTTTGCGCCATGCGGAGAAAATGCACACAGCATTCGTTTACTCCTTGTATATTATTTCATACTTATATCGTTTTTATCGCTTCAATGTTTTCTACCCTGTATCTACTATCGATACTTTTCGATCCGATCGTGTTTGTTATTGTTTTCGAACGTTATTGGTTGAACTTGGTGAAATTTGTTGTGAGTGAAGTGCGCCTTTATTTGTATTTTCGTTGGTCCCGTGTGTTTTCATAAAAATTATACTGGTCCAAGTGGTGGCATGGAAGTAGCAAGAGTTATCAGGGTTTTTAATCGTTCAGTGGCAAACATGTGTCAGATACACACAGTATTTAGGGTATGTGACAATAAGGCTTGTGGCCGGATATGTGCAGAACAACCCTACGGTCCTAATGTCACAATTTCTAAATTAGAGTGCATTGGGCATGTCCAGAAGAGAATGGGGTCCAGGTTAAGAAGATTACTAAAAGAAAAGTCAAAATAGTATTGGAAGATGGTAAGAAGACAGGTGACAAAGATCGTCTGACAAATGTTGAGATAAACAGATTACAGAATTATTATGGCTTGGCCATAAGAGGAAATGTAGAGAATTTAGAAAACATGAAAAAGCTGTATGGGCTATCTATTTCCATAAGCTATCACAAATGAAAATCCTGTGCACTCTCTTTGCCCAAATGGTCCTGACACTTGGTGCAAGTACAGGAGAAGTGACACATATGACCACAAACATTCTTTACCTGCAGCAGTAATGAATGAAATGAAATCTTTATTTAGAGACTTTTGTAAAGATACCTTGTTGAAGAAATGTCTTCATGGGAAAACCCAAAATTAAAATGAATGTGTAAACTCTGTTATTTGGACCCGGTTACCAAAAACTGTTTTTGTTGAGATCACAACCCTCAAATTTGGTGTTTATGATACTTTTTTATGCTTCAGTGGTGGTGTAACTAGAAAATTGGATGTATTGAAATTATTGGGCATAAAATCTAGTGGAAATACTGCAAAATCATTGGTGCAAGTAGATAAAGAGAGAATCCGGAAAGCCGATATTGCTAATGTAAAATCCACAAAAGTAGCTAGACAGTAAAGAGGAGGGACCAAGAGAAGAAAAGGAGATCAGTATGATTCAAATGATGCTCAATATGGTGCAGGAAAATATTAGTGGTAAGTAATTCTCATCAATAACTGTACTAGAATTGCAATATTAAACTTTAAATTGATTTTTCTCAAAACTACATTTTTTTTACTTGCAGGTACCATTATTTGATAAACTAATGGGGTTAGAAATATGAAATTTTGTCTTTTTGTACTGAAGATGGTAATAAATCATTACAAGTAAATTGAGAACCACAAAACAATCATCAACTGTTTTATAATAATTAATGTACTAAAAAAGTTAAATTTTACTGGTGAAAGAATAAAAACAAATTTTTTCTTCAAAACCAATAGAGTTATTATGTTCATTTTATTTGTAAATTGATATAGGTTATATATATATGCAGTAAAAATTCGTTGTTTTATCACTTATAGTTCCTTTGAAAAGTCTACCTATTCAAAGGGTAAAATAGCATTTGCAGAATAGGGATAAAAATTGCCTTCCGTTCCCCTTAAACTAATATAAGCTAACCTAAGGACAACACAAACACCCATGCCCGAGGGGGAACTCGAACCCCCCGACGGCGAACGGCCGCGCGCACCGCAGCATGGAGCCCCAGTACGTACGACCAATCCGCCGCGCAGTTTAAGTTATTTCAAGTAGTTTGTTAGCCTAGGGACTGATAACCAGAGTAGTTTGGTCCCATAGATTTACAAACATTTGGACATTTTGATGTTTGGATACGGTAGTTCATGTTACTTGCACATATTAGGAAAACTGGTCCGATGCAGCAGTGAGTTGTGTTAATCGTCCAGTCCTTCCGCAATCATCAAAAAAATGTTCAAATGTTTGTTAAGCCTATGGGACTTAACTACGGGGTCATCAGTCCCTAAACTTACAAACTACTTATGAACTACTTACGAACTAGGACGGCACAAATATCCATGCCTGAGGGGGGGGGGGTTCGAACCCCCGACCGTAGCGGCCGTGCAGACCGTGACTGAAGCGCCTCAGTCCCATCGGCCACCGCGGCCGGTCCGCAATCATCAGCCAGCCGTTTTCGACAGGCGATAGTTCAGGTGGCCAAGGCAGCAGTGCGATCCTATGGGCAACGAAGAAGTAGGGAACTTTGCGTGCCACGTATATTCGCAGATTCAGCCACAAGTGTGCTTTTACGGATTTCAAACCACCACTAGTCGCTGACAACGAAAAGCAGTGGCAAAATAATCGCTGTTGATAATTTTCTTCTTATCTTGCAACAGAAAACCAAAAGCGTTGTCGCGTTTGATAGTATCCTGGATTTGCAGCCAAGAGGACGACGGACCAAATCCGTGCCCGGCCTTCCAAGTTTCCGCGATTTTCCTGAATCGTTTCGAGAAAATTTGGCGATGGTTCTTTTGAAATGCTACTACCAATTTGATTGCCCACCTTTGTAGGTTTCTGATTACGTGTTTCGTCGCTTACTACCTCGATATTGACGGAATTTTAAATACAAATCTTTCCTTTTTCAATAATCAAGATTTCATCAGGTTCCTTTTTGCCCAATCATCAATACGAACCTAACTGTGTGACGACTTCATAATGATTTGTGTGCCCAACCGCCTCGATATTGTAATAATAATAAAAAAAAAATCCGCCTCCGTAGTCCAGTGGACAGCGTGTGTTGTGAGACAAACATTGATGAGCTCCACTTTCATACATCAGCCCTGTTTTGCAGGATACGAAAAACAATCTATGTTATGTAAATATTATGAATTTGTATATATTTATTTGTAGCCTATATAAAAGTTGTAATATCAGGATGTGATACTTACAATACTTTAGTTGGTTTTCTTTCTGCTTCATGTACGAACGAGGTACCGCAATGAACAAGCGCAGCGTCGTCGCCGCCGCATCCAACATTGCTGTATCGATAAACAACCGACG
This sequence comes from Locusta migratoria, assembly GCA_026315105.1. Taxonomy (NCBI): domain Eukaryota; kingdom Metazoa; phylum Arthropoda; class Insecta; order Orthoptera; family Acrididae; genus Locusta; species Locusta migratoria. The sequence goes on along the minus strand of CM048745.1, from coordinate 547,588,688 downwards.
GTTACGGGGATACGAATCCGGCTGCGCCTTCTCTATTGCCGCGCGCCTGTTGTTTGCAAAGAAGAAATAAAATGTCATTACATTCTTGCATGCTTTTGAGATCTGACGTTTTATACGAGCATTACTCTAGCTGACTTGTATCAGATCAGAAGGCAATAAATGTAATTGCGTTACTTTGAAATTTATCTCGAATTTATTAGAACATTTATTTATTGTGGGTATTATATCTTCTTGGTTGTAAGGCCTTGTCAAAGATAAAGCTATACAATCTATGTCAAAGATAAAAACAGTGATCGATTCTGCAGAGTCACAGTCCATATATCGATGAGTTTCATAGTCTCGATTGAATTTTTTTTTTTTTTTTTTTTTTTTTTTTTTTTTTTTTTTTTTTTTTTTTGTAGTAGCGAGTCGGTGACGTTGGCGTGAGCGAGCGCTTTGTGTACGCTCTCGCCGGCGGTACTGCGCTGTCTGGCTGACTGCCATCCCGCCTGGGATCGCCGTCGTCTACGTCAGCATCTTTTTCAGTGCTTTTCAGCGCTAACCTTCGCTCAGTCTTCTGCGTGAGGATAATCAGCAGGACTCTGAGCCATAGGGAACCTGTGTAGGTGCATTCTGGCTGGCAAATCCCATTTCTGAACAAGCAAGTTGTCGTTGTCTCAAGAAAAAAGCAAAAATTGTCGTAGTCGATTGGGAACAGCCATGTCAGAAGCCCAGCATAGGAGGTCTCGTACCGACGAGATTAGGAGGGGGGCGAAACCTGGCCGAGAAGGGGATTCCCTGCGGCCACGGACCGTAACCCCCCGTTTCCGCTCCGAATCGGAGAGGAGGAGTGCGCGCCCCACAGCCACAGTGCTGAGGCCGAGCTCGTCTGTCGACGAGCTCAGTGTTGTCGGTGTCGGCGCACTCGCGACCGACCCGCCCAAGGCCGTCACGGTCTTTTCCGTCCCGCCACCTCGGAGCGAGGTAGCGGCCCCGACAGTAATCGCTCCAGAGGGGTTGACGTCTTCTGTGCAGCACTGTCTGTTGACAGGAACGACGTCCGCGGCCACTGGCTCGAGGATCGTCATCCTGCCCTCCCCTGTGCCTGCCGGTACAGTTACAGCGCCCGCGATTGCGGCCGCGCCCGCCAGCTTGGTAAGGGCGATTGCCCCTCCCCCAGCGGACCATCAGAAGGGGGTAGTCTCAAACCTCCCCGACTCGGGGGAGGCGACGGAGGTACGGCAAAATCCTAGGAAGCGGCCTGCCGCCTCCATGGAGGACGCCGCCTCCCCCCGGCAAACTCCCGCCAGATGGCGCAAAAGAAGAGGACGCAGCGCAAGAAGACGACGTCTCCGCGCCAGCCGGACAGCGATGGGTTCATCGCTCCACCGCGGCGGCACACCGCCAGGCCCAGTGAGTTCCGGCAGGTCACGCCAGCCGAGCTGCAGACCGGCAACGCCTTCGGGTCACTCCCGGAAGTGATGGAGACGGAAAGGGCCGGGACGACGCCAGCGGCAAAGAAACCGCCCCGACCGCCGCTGATCACAGTATTGTGGGACGGCGACTACCAGGTTTTCCATAAGAAGATCAGGGAAGTCGTCAGCCAGCCACGACTGAGGACGGGGAGCGGCAACCAATACGTCATCCAGGTCGAGACTTGCGAGGAGTACGACCAGGTGATGGAGCTGGCTGCCAAAGAGCAATGGGGGTGCTTCACCCACAATGCGGACAGGCTAAAACAACTCAAGGTTGTACTCCACCGCCTGCCACTGAAGATGGACCCTCAATACCTGTGGGACTTACTCAGGGAAGAAGGCTTCGTCACCAGGCACGTTAGAGTCATGAAGTCTCCAAGGACGCGCCGCGAGATGCCGCTGTTCTGCGTTATCCTGGTGGACAACGCAGACAACCGGAAGATTTTCCAGTTGGAGAGGATCGGAGACCTTTCCATCAAGGTGGAGCCGTTGCGCGCCAAGAGCAAACGGGCGCAGTGCTACCGTTGCCAGGGTCTCGACCACGTGGCAAAATACTGCACCATACCAACCCGGTGCTCGAAGTGTGCCGGCAATCACCCGTCCCGGGAGTGCCAGAAGGGCAAGGACGACCCTCCGCTCTGCTGCAATTGCAACGAAGAGCCCTCGCAGACTACAGGGGCTGCCGCGCCTTCAAGAAGGGAAAGTGCCCAGACCCCGTAGTTCCTGGCCGCAGCTTCGCGGACGTCGCCCGCGGAAGGAAGTCAGCCGCCACCGCCCAGCCAGCAGCCGAAGGCCGCCCGGACCGGCAAACGCCTGCAGCAGCGGACTCCGGCATGCCGGCGCCCGCAACTGCGGTGCGAGAATCCCGCCAGCGGCTGCCCAGCCGCAAGCAGCAGCTCGGAGCCGTCACCGCCGCAGGACAGCCTGCGCCCACGCACGAGGTGCGAGTTGCGACCGCTCTCGCACGCCCTGCCGCCCAGCCACAGCCGGAAGCTCCCGCCGCCGCTGCCGCCGAAGTCATCGCCGCCGCCGACGCTGTCACCGCCGCGGCCCCCGCAAGTGGCGCAATGTCTACCGCTGAGCTCAGCGCGCTTCTGCGCTCGCTGAACCAGCTGCTGGTGAAACTCCCGGTTCTCGTGGAGGCAGTAACGGCGGCCCTCCAGGCCAACGCCGTCAACTCCAGCAGTCACCATGGATAATGCCCATATCCACGGATTGACGATCTGCACGTTTAATGCGAGGAGTCTCCATCCTCAGCAGGGCGAATTTCTCCTGCTCCTACGGGAAGAGGCGGTCGACATCTGCCTAGTACAGGAGACCTTCCTCAAACCCGGGGTAAACGTGCGAGCGGCAAACTACTGCTGCTACCGAGATGACAGGCTTAACCAAGGGGGTGGCACTGCCATCTACGTGAAGAAGTCGCTGCAGCATCATCGAGTGCATCTTCCGGAGACACCGACGCTGGAAACTACAGGAGTAGTCGTCAACACTACCGCCGGAAAGATTCTTTTCGTGTCGGTATACAGGCAGCCTGGCAGGCCGCTTGTGGGAGCGGATTTCGAGACCCTGCTGTCGCTGGAGGGGTGGCTTTTCATTGCTGGGGATTTCAATGCGAAACACACAGAGTGGAACTCTCGCGTCACCAACGTCAGTGGGCGCCGACTTTCCCGCGCCGTGCATCGCTGCGGCGCAATTAGCCTGGGGCCTTTTGACCCCACGCACTTCCCGGACCGAGGGGAACCCGACGTGCTCGACATTGCCCTTATGAAGGGCATCGGCCGCTTTGCGTCCGCTGAGACGCGAAACGTCCTGAACTCCGACCATGTACCGGTCATTTTCGAGTTGGACGTGATCGGCGCATCCCTCCGAGAGCAGCGTCCCAGCTACAAGAACTTGGACGCAGAGCGCTACCAAGAGGCAGTGCTTGCCGCACTCGAGGAAGCGCCTAACCCCGCCGAGGCCGGGGCCGACGCTACCCTCGCCTTCCTCTCCAGGACGATCCAGCGAGCCGCGGAAGACGCAACTCCGAGACCACTGCGCCAGCCGCAAGATTTCTCGCGACAGCCCCCACGCCACATTCTGGCAGCCATCAGCGACAAAAATCGATTGTTTCGTGAATGACAGCTTACACGCCGACCAGAAACGAAGCGCCGATTAAATCGCATGAGGCGGGAAATTAAGGCCGCAGTTGAAAATCACCGGAACCAGGACTGGGCAGACCTCGTGTCAACGCTCAATCCAGACGACGGAAGCGCCTGGAGAGTCGCGAAGGCTTTCATTCGCCGCCGCCAGCGCATTCCGCCCCTCCAGGTCGGGGACGACTACGCAAGTGACCCGGACGCGAAGGCCAGCGCGCTGGCTCACGCATTCGCGGCCAACTTCACGCCAGTTGAAGACGACATAGACGAAGAGCACATCCGCAGAGTCGCCGAGCAGCTGCCAGTGTTCCTCGCCGTCAGGGAAGAAGACGACGCCATCGAGCCGATCACGGAGAATGAGGTTGCAAAGCAGCTTCGCTCGTTGAACCAGAGGAAGGCGGGAGGCAGCGACGGTATCACTAACCGCCTGCTGACGAACCTACCTCAGGGAACGCATCGGCTCCTTGCCGACGTCTTTAACGAGATTCTCCGCTCGGGAGTCTTCCCCAACGCATGGAAACATGCGGAAGTGGTAGCAATCCTGAAAACCGGCAAGGATCCGCGCCAGGTTGCCAGCTACCGGCCCATCAGCCTGCTGTCGTCCCTCTCGAAAGTTTTCGAGAGGCTGTACGTGAAGAGACTGCTGGATCACGTCACGCGCGAGAACATCATACCGGACGAGCAGTTCGGTTTTCGCGCTGGCCATTCCACCACGCATCAGCTACTCCGGCTGGTCGAGCCGGCAATGCGGGCACTGGAAACAAGGGAATTCCTTGGGGCAGTGTTCCTTGACGTCTCCCGCGCGTTCGACTCCGTCTGGCACGACGGCCTCGTGTACAAACTTTTTGTGCACGGAATTCCGACGTCTCATGGGAGACTATTGCAGTCGTACCTGTCTGAACGAACCTTCCATGTGAGGGCAGAAGACGGTACATCGACGGAAAGGCAGATACGTGCAGGAGTGCCGCAGGGGTCGGTTCTCGGCCCCCTGCTGTACTCGTTGTACACTGCCGACGCACCGCGGGTACCACGCGTAGAATTGGCGCTCTACGCCGACGATTCAGCGCTGTTCACCCGCAGCATGAACGCGCACACGATGAGACGCCGCCTGCAAGCTGGATGCGACGTCCTGGGGGCATGGGCCACTAAGTGGCGGTTGAAATTCAACGCCGCGAAAAGCCAGGCAGTCGTCTTCACTAGAAGACGAGTGCCTATTGGGCTACCGCCGATCGAAATTCTGGGGGCTCCCATCCCCTGGAGCACGACGGAAAAATACCTAGGGGTTACCCAAGATCAAAGGCTCACCTGGAAACATCACGTCAGTGATGTAAGACAGAGAGCCACTGCGCGATTACGCGTAATTTATCCGCTGCTTAACCCGCAGTCGTCGCTGCCGCCGGAACATGGGATCACGATGTACTTGTCACTGGTTCGCCCAGTGCTCGAGTACGCGTCCCCAGTATTTGGAAACGCCGCAGACCTCCACATCGAGTCGCTGCAGAGGATCCAGAACCGCGCCCTGAAGACTGCCCTGCATCTTCCGAAGCGGTACTCCACCGCCCGGCTTCATGACGAAGTCGGCATTTTGCCCCTCCGGGAGAGGTTCCGCGCCACCGCCAGGAAGTTCTATGAGAAGTCGCAGCAGTCCCAAAACCGGCTCGTCCGGGACCTTGGGACACAACAACACTTCAGGCCAACGACTCGTTGGAAGAAGATGATTTTGATTTATTGAAAGTATTGAACTACGTCAAGAAGATAAGTTATTGGATTTTAACATTGACTTGTCTTCAGAAGTGGCAAGCTTAAGTATATTAAACTGTTAATACAAAAGTTCAAGTTTAGCAGGCAGTCAACTTCGTTGTTACAGTTTAAAAGATCGATATCAAATCAATCAACGTTGCCTGTGATTTATTTTTGTTTTCGAGAGTTAACATATGCCCCGCTCTTACAAGGACCCTATATATTATTTGATTTTATTGAAGAGAAGGTTTTTTTTTTTTTTTTTTTTTTTTTTTTTGAATCGTGCTGGTGGTGCGGGACCTTTGGATCGAAGTTAATGATTTTCACGGCCAAATTTGTAACTAATGTTGCTAGGTAACAAAAAACTTCATGTCAATAACTATCTAACAACCAACTGAAACTTAGTGCAAACATTTTTATTTTGAAATGGTGTCCAGTTATAACTTTTATTAAACTGTTATGGACTTGAATGACAGTTTTACCATGGCCCGTACTCCGTTCCACCGCACGTGGTGGGTTGCCACGCAGGTGGGCCGGTTTCGATTCCCAGTGCCCTCGAAGATTTTCTCTGCCAGGGAACTAGCTGTTGACTCATCTTCATCATCACTGACACCCAAGTCGCCGAAGTGGCGTTAGCTAAAAAGACTTGCACCGGACAGGCTGAACAAGACCACATTTGTGGTCCAACGGCTATAAATGCCACACCATCATCATCATAACAACAAATTTTCAACTTGGTGATATATTTTATTTAAAAATATCGATCGATTTCATTCAAAGACTGAACATCATCAGTGCAGTTTCGAGTCCTGAGGATTCATGTACATCACATAAAGACTTTTCTAAAATAAAATGTCTTCGTAAGTGTGTTTTAAAAGTTGCAACTCAACACCCACACTTGACAGACCTTTTTATTATTTTATATTTTTATGCATTGTGACTGTAGAATTGTTCTTATGCCGTGTATATGAGTCGTCAGGACTCGACACTGCACTGATGATGTTCAATCATTGCATGAAATCCATATGCGATATTTTAAATAAGTATTTTATATCAAATCAACAAGCTTAAAGTTCTTTTATTATTATAACAGTTGCACGTAAAGTTATTAACAATGTGAGTGGCAGAAACGTTTTCCCGTTCGTCGAATGAACAACTCCCAGAGAGTAGCTCCTCTTTTATAGTAGCCATTAGTAGCTCGAATTTTGTACGGGAAAATGTTATAGTAAAAAGACGATAATTTTCAAAGATTAAAACAATTTACAGTAGTGTCCTTCCAAAACGCAAGAACTACCTGAAATCAAGGTAAAATTAATTTGGCAGTTAAAACATTGTTTAAAGTTCACAGGATTGAAACTACACTCCCTTATGCAGTGAGGAAAGTGATGAAATACTGTGTGTTGCCGTTATTGCTGGCTATAGCCGCTGCTACACGTCTCGCTATTGAAACAAATAGGCTCTGGATGTGTTGTTCGGGGTATAGCACTTCATGCTGATTCCACATGTTGCCAAAGTTGATCTGGTATGGCAGCAGTTGGTGTGTCTCCCACAAGCATCAAACACACGTGTGTGACAGGTGTGGAATCAAGTAAACAAGGAAGCCAAACCAGCGATGCAATCTGGTGGGCGACGAGGATGTCTTATACACTGCGTGACAAGCGCGATCGCACATTATCGTGTTGCAACGGGGTCTTTGTCAAGGTTTGAAGGTATGAGAGGACAACAGGCTGGAAAACTTCAACACAGATGTAACTGTGGGTGGTTAGTGCGCCGGTAGTGCGTTATAAGGGATGCTGCAAACCGTAATACCACCTGCAGGATCAGTATAGCGAGCATTAGGCAACAGTATAACAGTCTCGATTACTGGCCTCCATGTTCGCCCATGCTTGGGCTAAACTGAAGAGAGCCGTCGACGAAATCGAGGGATGAAGAACGCTACAAATTACAACAGTAGTATTTACACGAACTGGTCGTCATGGAGCAGGCTAGTATCCGGATAATGGGACATGCAACTGTATGCCAAATGACGTTGCCACGCAATGGGCTTACATCAAGGAAAGTCCTTTTAAGTTTTGTTTGAATAGAAAAAAGCGATTTAATTGGTTTCATTTGCCAATAATTCGGAAGATGTATTACTTTATAAATACCAACTCACCAATGTCTAGAATATCATAGAACGTTAGTATTTTACTGTTCTATTTGCTGAGGACCAAATAGTAATAGCAGATCAGCAAGATATGAGTTATATGCTTGAGACATTATTTGAAGAATATTTTAAATGGGGTTTGGAAGTTAATAAATGTAAAGGAGAAGATATAGAAATGGAGAGGGAAGATAAAAATGTCAGTTATATTTAGTAAAGATGGAAGGGAGGAGAAGGACATAAGGAAGAAGAAAGGGAAAGATAAGAACATGATTTAGACTCTATACCCGATACTGTGGCATAATAAATTGTGTAATCAGACAGAGAAAAATATTTTAAAGCAATAATAGAACCATTCATTATGTATAGCTCAGAAGTGTGGCCCATAGACAGAAATAGGAAACGGAAAGTACTTGCTGTGTAGAGATGTCATAATAGAGGTGTTGCAGCTTAACATTATTTGACCAAGCGAGGAATGAAATAATTTGAGGAAGGATGACGGCTACAACTACTATTCAAGTTAGAAGTTAATGTTGAAAAATTGTAACGGTGCAGGCATTTGCGACGAATGAAAGGATACAAAGAAATAAACGAGGGAGACCACGTGAAAAGTGGATTAACAATATTGAAAAAGAAATGGGGAAACTAGGATTGAAGGCAGGAATATAAAGAAATAGCACCAAACCAATGAAAAATATAGGAACACAACTTTTCGTGCTTGAAGGTGGAAATCAGATCTCGCTATAGTTGCCCCACTAGACGGCGCTGCTATATGTCAAATTGATATAAACTGCATTTTCTTAAAAGTAGCTACGCCCATCTTTTACCTCATATTAGTATAGTACGTAAATACATATGAAAATTTTATTTGTAACATATTTATCGCTTTTTATTCGATGGGGCTATCACAAATATAGAAAACACCTAGTAGCAGTTTGTCACAATTCATTAATAAAATTATTTATGATAATAAACTTGTCCACTGAAAAGCCTACGACTGTGTATGGGCCGGCCGCGGTGGCCGAGGGGACTGAGGCGCTCCATTCACGGTCTGCACGGCCACTACGGTCAGGGGTTCGAATCCCCCCTCGGCCATGGATATTTGTGCCGTCCTACTTCGTAAGTAGTTCATAAGTAGTTTGTAAGTTTAGGGACTGATGACCCCGTAGTTAAGTCCCATAAACTATACAAACATTTAAACATTTGAACTGTGTATGGCTTTCCAGTCTCCTCTTCAAACTCAAAACTACGTCCTTCCCATTAACTATGGCCGCCTCATCTTCCGATGTCACAGTCTGTCACTCCAATTCCCATTTCTTGCATTCCTCTGCCGAGGTGCCGCAAGGCTCCTTCCTATCCCCCCCCCCTCCTTTACCTCATCTATTCCGCTGACGTGCCCTAACCCCAGACTCCTCTCCACCTTCTTCAATATGCTGATGACATCGCCTTCCTAGCCCTCGGCCCTGCACTCTCGCGCTCCCAGCACGTGCTCCAGTCTCAACTTTCCCAGTTCTCCAGATGGCGTAATCAGTGGTTCCTTCCCATCAACCCAGATACATCTCAGGCAATCATAATAGATAGTACCACCTGCTCCTTCCACCTCCATGATTCTTACCTCACCCACCATGGCCATCACATCGGCCTCACCCCTAACCTTAGATACCTAGGTCTCTCAATCACTCCCTTTTCAGGACTGCCCACCTCTCCATGGTGCATCAAAAAACCTTATCTCCTGTAAACCATTTGAAGCTTCATTCTGGCCGGACATGGGGACTCAACCTCTACTATCCTGTAGACCTATCATTTCGTCATGTCCTGTCCTATGCAGCTTCCACCCCACTTTGATTGCCACACATCCAATCTACAATAAATCACTTCCGATTCTCGAACGCTACACCGTCCACCTCACTTACTGCATCCACCTGCCCTTCCCCAACGACTTAATCCTATTCCCTCACCTATTGCAATTCCTAGAAAATATGTGTATCCTCCATGCCTCCCCTAAGACTCAACCCACTGGTTTACCCCATACTTATCAATCCTTATTCGCCTACATCACTGTATCCCCTCTCCCTCCACCTTCCTCTCTCTCATGGATTTTGCCACCTCCCCTTACCGATGATGCCCGATGAAGGCCTGTCAGCTCTAATCCTTTTCCCGTTCTTCCTCAGGTACAATGCCCTCTATCACAGCTTGTCTTGCCCCCCCCTCCCTCTCATCCCACACTTACACTCCTCCTTCCCCCGTCACCCAATCCCCTTCCCTTGTAGTCCCCCCCCTCCTATTCTCCCCCCCCCACGCAGGGCGTTCAGTGCCATGTATTTTAACTGGTGCATTAATCGTGGTTGTAAGTGTTGCGACCACCACACGCCGAAGCAGTGTCACCTTTGTTTTTCATTCAGTGTGCGTTTTTCGTCGATCCCTGTGTTCCTGTGTCCATACGAGTTTTTAAATCACTGTGATATCGGTTTTATCTCAAAATCTGTGTTTTTATCATCTATGGCTCTGTACTCTAGAATTTCACCACACAAATGTTTTTAAAATTCACCGGTTTAACTTCATTTCATTGTCTTTCAAATCTCATGTACCATTGTTTAAACCTTGCGGCTGAAGAGGAGCGCATCATGCTGCTGCCAGCCTGTCTGTACAGGGCATGAAAATTACAATAAAGAAAAAAATCTTGTCCGGTCCCAACACCTTCTCCAAGTGTACCTCTCACTTGATGTTCCCAATGGCTCCTCACTGTGAATCCCCATAAATCCCAGGCTATCGACATAGGTCATCTGCTCCTTCCATCTGCACGACTTTTACCTAACCCTCAACGACCACCCCATACGCCGCACCCTTATCCTAAATTACCTTGGTCTTACCCTGGACCGCTCCCTTTTGTGGACTCCTCACCTCAAAACCAGACAACAGAAAGCCCACGCCCGACTCCGTTTCCTTTCTGCCCAACCACTGGGTCACCAACACTCCACTATCCTATACACCTAACACTCCATTACGCACCAGTCTTATGCAGCATCGACCAAGCCTGGATATCCGCCCCCTTCCATCTAAAAATCATGGAACGCCATGCACTCCGCCTCGCTTACCGTCTCCCATCCCCCAACACGATCTACTATAACCTTATACCTTTCCCCCACCTCCTCCAGTTCTTCGAAAGCTTACACATTCACTACACCATTCGAACGGTTGACTCTCACAACCCCTTGGTTTCTCCTCCCCTTACCGATTCTGGGCCTCTGCCACGTCTCCACCCCCGCTTCCAGCCGGCTCTCCACCTTCACACCATATCCTGTCAGAGGGCAATTTCCGTACCCCATCTCCAATGATGCCTTCCACCCAGACATCTACCCATTCTATCAGCTCTGATCCTATCCTCTCCCCCTCCTCTCATAGACCAGCCCCTGCGCCTTTGCCTTCTCCCCAGAGTCCTGTGCTCCTTCCCACCTTCTGTCCCCTCCCCGCCTTCCCTTCCATCCCCTCCCCTCCCCTCCACCAAGACTGGCCTCTGTCAGTGGTAGCGCAATTTTAGCAAGGTTTGTGTATCGTGTGAAGTGCTTCGATGGTCTCTGTGTTTTAACTTGTTGCGCCCGTCATGCATGGCGACAGTGTAGTTTCAACTTGTGGTGTCTATATTGTGCGCTTCGACAGTGAACTCTTTTAATTACACCATGACCCTTTTTATTCTCTTCGTAGTTTTAAAATGCTTCTGTGTCTTTTAATTCTTTCTATCTTGTCCGCCTGGTTTAATTATGAATCCATCTCTTAACACCAAAAGTGAACTGCCGTTTGCTTTCTACCTTAAAAAACTTGTTCCCCGGCCCAAACTGGGAACTGATTTGCAATAAAATGGATTTAGAAGTGGGAAGCTAAGGGAAAGTGGTCAACACTCATTAGTAGTTAGCTTCTAACTGATATTCTGGACCCTTGAAACTGCAGATACGCCCAAATGTTAGTAAGCCAATGCGAGTAAAATTATTTCATGGGAGGTGGCTGAAAGAACATTCATGGCGCAACTGTCGTAATTTAATTACTGCATCTGAATTATTAGCACTAGTGAAAAACAGTATCTTAAAAATTACCATATATATGCGAGCAAACATTCCTTTAATCTAGGTTCTTTATGTAAACCAACAAGTAAATAATGGGGGAACCAATTTCTTTACACAATTGAAAGTGCATATCACTGAGACAATTTACACATGTTAGCCTATCCTTTATTGACGATGCCCAGCATTGAATATTACTTTGGAAGCTAGACAAATCTGAATATTATTGGGAGTGGGGAGGAATTTACAATCACCAATCACTCACCAAATCTGCGTGCTGCGACGAGGCGAAGGCGCGCGTTGCCGACATGAGAGAAAGATTCAGCGGCCCGAAAGAAGTCGCGCACACGATAAAAATACAGTACCCGATTGGCTCTCGTCTGCCCTTTCCGACTTGAGGTGGAGCTACAGAAAAGTAAATATAATATGCGTTATTATTAGACCATGAGTAAACTAAATGATCTCCACGACACATGATTGGAGCATTACATGAACGCACACCGCTGAAGGCGGAGTGGTTAATTCCGGAAACATCTCAGCAGAAACGAAATAGTAACTTGACACAATCTGCACGGCCGCTGCGGTCGGGGGTTCCAATCCCCCCTCGGGCATGGATGTTTGTGTCGTCTTTAGTATAAGGTAGTTCATAAGTAGTTTATAAGTTTAGGGACTGATGACCCGGTAGTTAAGTCCCTTAAGCTTAACAAACATTTGAACAATTTTCCTGATCCTGCAGTTGTTATTATTCCATATTCAGGTGCGATGATCAATGTGGTGTAGTGGTCAGTGCAACTTCCTAGAAAGCAGGAGGCGCGGGTTCGAATCCCTGCTGGATACACATTTTCAGCTTTGCCCAATAGCAGTTGATGTCATATATTCTATGAATATGAAAGAATAACAACTGCAGGATCAGAAGTGACGTCTGTTCTTTATAGTGGATGTGGATAGTTAGGGAAGGTATACCTTCTCTAGTGGATGTGTAACGGCCAGCGAAAGCGTACCATAAGCTGAGAAATACACATCCACTAGTGAATGTATACCATCACTGGCCCCAGTCAGTACGTATAGGTGTGGGAACAGATTTCGCGCAGCACACCAGGCATGTTTTACACGTTACTGGAGGAGGGGCTGGAGAAGTAATTTTATGTGATATGACTGATATATTCATCTCGGGTATGCAGGCGGATACCGTCGTCAACTAGACACGATATTTCGGCAGACCAACTGGCTGCCATCTTCAGGTGAGAGCGCTAATACACTAACTCGCCGGAAACTGAGGCAGAACGAGAAACAGCAGCCCCTTTATACACCGCTGACGACCCACCGCACGTGCGCGAAACCAAAGTAGAAGCCACCTAGGCGCAATAGAACTAGTAGCGCGCCGGTGGAGAAAATTGGCAGAAACGATGGGTCGAAAACAAGGCTAGTTAAAAGAAACAGCAGGTCGAAAGACCGTTGTTGCTTCATGTCAGATAAAATCGGGTTCCAAGTTTTACTTAGAGGAAAGCCCTTGTCCCTATTAATAATATTATCGGCCATACGAATTTCCATGGATTCTTTAAGAACACATTCCAAGTAGCGGGAAGCAGGAGCAATCAGTTTAGTTTCATCATATAACATCTTGTGTCCCTCATTCAGACAATGTTCAGCAACAGCTGACTTTTCAGGATGTAGCAAACGAATATGACGGTGGTGTTCCACACACCGATCCTGAACTGTGCGGATCGTTTGGCCAATGTAAGTTTTACTACAATAACATGGAAAACTATAAACGCCGGGTTTCCTCAGTTCTGACCCAAGGAGGGCCCTAGTCTTAGGTGGGGGCATATACACTTTTAATGTCAAATCTTCTTAAAATTCTTGAAATTTTCGAGGAAATATTCCCGACGAAAGGCAAAAAGGCAATAGACTTGTATTGTCCTCTAATGGTTCACGATTTTGACCAAATTGAAACGCACGACAAATCTGTTGAGCAGTGTACCCATTCTGTTGAAAGACCACTTTGAGATGCTCCAGTTCTTCACCCAGATGTTCAGCATCAGAAATGGCGTACGCTCTTTTTACTAAAGTATGCAAGACCCCCATACGTTGGTGTGGCGGATAGCAGCTCGTCGCATGAAGATAAAGATCGGTATGTGTTGGCTTGCGATACACTCCATGTCCCAAGGTTCCATCACTGTTCTTTTGAACCAAAACATCCAGAAAAGGAAGTTTCCCATCGTTCTCTACCTCCATCGTAAATTTAATATTGGGATGGAGACAATTAAAATGATCTAAAAACTGATTTAAAGCATCCATTCCATAAGGCCAAACTATAAAAATGTCATCGACGTATCTCCAAAAACAGGTAGGCTTAATAAACGACGTCCTTAAAGCCATGTCTTCAAAGTCCTCCATAAAAAGGTTTGCGACTATTGGGGAAAGAGGACTCACCATAGCCACCCGGTCAGTTTGTTCATAAAACGTATCATTAAAAAGGAAATACGTCGAAGTTAGCACATGACGACATAACTTGACTGTTTCATCATCCAATTTATTACTAATTAATAACAAGGACTGTTCAAGAGTAACCCAGGTAAAAAGGGAAACAACGCCAAAACTGACAAGCAAGTCTGATGGACCAAGACAAACTGACTTCAGCCGCCGAATAAAATGTGATGAGTTCAATATGTAATGCTCACACTTTCCAACATGCTCAAAAATGTTCAAATGTTTGTACAGCTTATGGGACTTAACTAAGGGGTCATCAGTCCCCTAAACTTACAAACTACTTATGAACTACTTACGAACTAGGACGGCACAAATATCCGTGCCCGGGGGGGTATTCGAACCCCCGACCGTAGTGGCCGTGCAGACCGTAACTGTAGCGCCCCAGTCTCCTCGGCCACCGCGGCCGGCTTTTCCAACATGAGCAGCGAGAACAGAAGTTAAACATTTGGTCAAATTATAGGTAGGGAAACCCAAATTGCTCACAATAGGACGAAGAGGAATTCCATGCTTGTGAACCTTAGGTAGGTCATACAATCTCGGAGGGACAGCAGCTCCAGGGTGAAGTTTCTTAATAACATCCTCTGACAAGGAACTCTTCTTCAGAAGTAAAAGAGTCTTCCGTTTTATACGTTTTTACGGTGGGATCATTACGTAACCTACGATAGGCTGAGTCATCCAATAAAAAGTTCATCTTGGACACATAGTCTCCACGTGATAGAAGAACTGTTGCGTTCCCTTTATCGGCCGGAAGGATAAGCAAATCCTTATCCTCTCTCAAAGACCGGATGGCCGCCCTCTCATTACTAGAAATATTGCTGCTTGGAGGAGGTGCTCTGCGAAGTTTGTAGGCAACCTCTTGTCTAATTTCATCAGCCCGATCTTCTGGAATACGAGACACCGCTTGCTCAATAGCACAAATAAATTCCATAATAGGAACAACCTTAGGTGTGGGTGCAAAATTTAAACCTTTTTCCAAAACAGATAATGCAGCGTTGTCCAGTTCCTTATCTGTAAGATTGACAACAACCCGCCGATGGAAATCGTCACCAGAAATTGTCTGTTGAGTGCAAATTCGCTCAAATTTTGATAACTGTTTGCAGGCAGCACCCCTCTGCGCCGAGTCGGAAAAGGCCCAAGAAGCACTATCAACCCACTCCCATGACGCGGCCGAAAGCCGTGATGAAATCGCAAGATGCAAAAAATATAAGTCTTTGGAAACAAAATCCAGTTGTTTACGAGTAAAACGAAGCCGTTCACGTACTAGCGCACGACTGGCACGCTTCTTAATCTTATAATGCATTCTAGAATCAATATAGTGAACTATTCTAGCAAACGTAGGAACAATACCTTCATTCCGGCATCTATTTAAAAATGTTAGTGCACTCAGCAATTTCCCTTTCTTCTTGCGTAGTTTTTCAAACTCCTTGAAACGATTTACCATTTCCTCCCCGTAAAGGTACATGATGTGATTGCGTAGACTTTCCGGGCGTAGTAACTGATAATATTCATCTCGGGTATGCAGCCGGATACTGTCGTCAACTATTTTTTGGCAGACCAACTGGCTGCCATCTTCAGGTAAGAGCGCTAATACACTAACTCGCCGGAAACTGAGGCAGAACGAGAAACAGCAGCCCCTTTATACACCGCTGACTGTTTTGTTTTTGTAGTAGCATTAATTTTATATGATACAGCTATGTTTTCAAACTGTAGTTCCTAAGACAAAGTTAACAAAAATGACTATGTTTTGTTGTTGCTATGATGGCTCACATTCCCTGCCTCTTCACAATGAAGGTGTACTTTCACTAGCGATTGTGCACGATCCGAAGTGAATGTGTATTGTTCAGTAATGGCCCATGGTATCAGAATGAATGCGATAGTCATCATTTGGATATTGTTATGTCATAGATTAGAGCAGCTATTGTGCAGCAGAGGGGAGGAATAAATGTACCTTTCTCGTGAGTGTGATTTTGTTTCTGTGCGTCTCATCAATTTTCACTCCCATCCTACATCCTGAAAATTATTCTCGAGAGCAAAACTAATGCGATGGAGATCATGCTGCTAACAATCTTCAGTACACTACTCTACATCTCTCCAATAAAAAAATTAATTAAGAACTTACAATGGGTTGTAGAATTTTTAACTGAATCGTCGAAGGCAGCGAATACTGGTCTCTATTCTGCTGTACCATTAATATTGGTATACGTTTAACATTATTTGTCATAACTTTGGTGCTGAAATTATATGCTTGGAAGTAAAATATAACAAGTACATTATCTACAACAACACTTTCCATTTCTATCTTTTAGACGAAAAAAAGTTATCTTTTCGGCAGCTTTCACAGATGATTAAATTTTTCTTTGAAAACAAACTTTGATTATTTTAGATACCGTTAATCGTCCAAAATCTGAGGATTATAGATCTAATACTTTGGCCAATTAAAAATTTCGTGAGAACCCATTTTTACGTAAACTATAAATCATATCTCCATGAAATTTGACATGTGCCAGTTAATCACAGTTCTGGAACATTTTGCACTGTTCGAGTGCTTTGTTCAAACATTTCAGTTTTACAACATACAGTATTTTTTTAATTTAGTGTGAGAACAGACGGGGCTCAGCGCACATCAGGTGCGCCTTTTATGTCGCTGGGCGGCCGCAGTGTGCTGGCAGCGCTCGCTTTGTGGCAGCCATGGTCGACAATCTCTGCTTCTTGGCAGTGAAGATATACCTCCGCTAGCGATGGTGCACAATTTCTAGTGAATTTTTTGTGTTAAGCCCAAACTGG
The DNA here is from genome assembly GCA_026315105.1 of Locusta migratoria. Taxonomy (NCBI): domain Eukaryota; kingdom Metazoa; phylum Arthropoda; class Insecta; order Orthoptera; family Acrididae; genus Locusta; species Locusta migratoria. The sequence continues at coordinate 547,571,884 of CM048745.1, read as the reverse complement.
AAGCAATAATCCACATTCACTAGAATGAACACTGAAGGTGCACCATCACTAGTGAAGGTATACCTTCACCGGAACTTCCACATTCATATAGGCCTATAATATGCTGGTGGCGGGCAATGATCCTTTCGTTAGTGGTGATGGGTGGGCAGTTTTGTGGCCCTTACTCTTAGGGGAATTAGTTTCATAACTACGAGTTTGAGTACTGTGGGCAGAGTGAAGCTGGGAATTTGTATCTGACGGGAGGCGTGCTTAGATAGTCCTTGCAGGTGCGGTAATCACTGTGTCCCCAGTGGTATAGTTCTTTTCGTGAATTTCTGTTGAGGAAATTTAGAGGGCCGAAATTTGAAGCTGAGTGTAGTACGATCAGGCTGCCGCCTACTTACATTTCGCGTAAAGATCACAAAGACAAGATAAGAGAAATTAAGGGTCGTACGGAGGCATATAGGCATTCTTTTTTTCCTCGTTCTATTTGGGAGTGGAATAGGAAAGGATATGCCTAGTAGTGGTACAGTGTACCCTCCGCCACGCACCTTACGGTGATTTGGGGAGTATGTATGTAGATACAGTTGTAGGTACACGTAATGACGGCCAATTATCGAGTTATACCTGCCGTTGTGGGAAGGTTAAACACATGAAAAGCAGAGACAGTTTGGGATTCCCTTCAAGCCGTAGATGGATCTTGAGCCTCGTTGGCGAACCGCTAAGTGGCGGCGGAGGAGGCCTGGCAAGTGGTCTGCGGTACGAGTGGGGACCTGGGGGCAAGTAGCAGGTGGCAGGGCTGTGCGCGCCGCGGCGCGGCAGTTAATTAATCAGGGGCCAATTACGGGAGGGTGTCGCTACAGGCCGGCGGCCGCCACGCGCGTTAGGCCGGTCGATAGTCCATCAGGGCGTGCCGGCGGTCCATCATCCGCCGCTTCTCCGCGTGGACGCCTCCGAGGCGGCGCGTCTCCAGACACCTGCCTACTTTGGGCGATACTACCCCCTCATATCGGTGGCCTTCTTTAATGGTCACGCTGTCATAACGACTGAACTCAATGTTAAGGTTACCTGACATAGTCGGATCTGGAGGCTATCTAATCGTTTTATAGTTTGCCAAAGGACAGGCCAAGATTACACACTAACAATTTATTAAATGACGACCGGTTTCGGTGCACTATGTCACCATCATCTGCTCACATATATGATACAATGTGGTCACCTTGTTAAAAAAATTGGGTATAAAATAACATGTTCAACATTGCACTCAGTCACTATATAAAAAAATATATATATACATAAGTTAAAAACATGACAGCTTACAAAATTTTTTATTTTATAAGCTGTCGTGTTTTTAACTTATGTATATTTTTATATAGTGACTAAGTGCAATGTTGAACTTGTTATTTTATACCCAATTTTGTATTTTGTAAGCTGTCATGTTTTTAACTTATGTATATTTTTTTATATAGTGACTAAGTGCAATATTGAACTTGTTATTTTATAACCAATTTTGTATTTTGTATTTTGTAAGCTGTCATGTTTTTAACTAATGTATATTTTTATATAGTGACTAAGTGCAATATTGAACTTGTTATTTTATACACAATTTTGTATTTTGTAAGCTATCATGTTTTTAACTAATGTATATTTCTTTATATAGTGACTAAGTGCAATGTCATGCAAACCGATCGTCATTTATTTTTTAATAAATTGTTAGTGTGCGATCTTGGCTTGTCATTTTGAAAGCTACGAAATCAATGTCTCCAGGTGATGAAAGGAGAATATATATATATGGTGTCCAAGCTATCTAGTCCACACAAAATCTCTCTGGAACAATAACAGCTATTGGAAAACGACTTTCACCATTATCATTGTACGGCTGGGGCCCATGAATGTACATATTTGGAAACATTCTAAAACGAAAGCAAATGTGTTTTTAAGACAAACTTATGTTTTTTTTTTAATGGACAACCCAAATTTTTCTCTTCAGCAATCCATAGCATGACAAATCATAAACAATGGCGTTGACTGCATCGCAATATTCCAATTAAATCCCGAGATATTGCGACGCGAAGATGACGCTTGAAATACGCGAAACGCGCGGCTAGCTCATGTCCTGAGCAGCACGGGGTTCTCCGCATGAGTCTCAGGACGTGCGCTAGCCGCGCGTTTCGCGTATTTCAAGCGTCATCTTCGCGTCGCAATATCTCGGGATGTAATTGGAATATTGCGATGCAATCAACGCCATTGTTTGTTATCTGTCATGCTATGGATTGCTGGAAAAAAATAGGGTGTCTATTTAAAAACACATAAGATTGTGTTAAAAAACACATTTGCTTTCGTTTTAGAATGTTTCCAAATATGTACATTCATGGGCCCCAGCCGTACAATGATAACGGTGAAAGTCGTTTTCCAATATCTGTTATTGTTCCAGAGATTATTTTGGGTGGACAAGATAGCTGAGACACCCTCTATATATTCTAAGATACCTGCTATGGAAAGGTATACATTTCATGTTCAAATGTACCACGAATTTGAGACCAGTGTCAAGATAGTCAGGCATGGGTCGTTTATCTTTGGTTGCAGGCTTATTTTCCGATGGCAGTACTATCGATATTGGAGACGTCGTCTATCGACGCCTATCGATATCGTTGCCGGGAAGTAAGGTTATGATTATTGAGAGTGGAGACTTTGCTAGCCGCGCTGATGAAATACCAAAAGCGTGAGGACCGTGGTTTTGTGCAGTTGTCGTTCCGGCGGGATAGCCGAGGAGATGAGATTTTGAGACTTGAATGCTGAGCCAAGCTGTTTCCTTAAGATATGGATACGGAAAGATAGATGACGTTGGAGAAACGATCTTTTGAAATTTTTATAAGGTAAAGTTTTTCATGAAATATTTGGCATGTTTCTATGTCACAACTTCGCATTGTTAGGCTGAACTGATGGTAACAGTAACGGTCGGGAAAGATCTTGCTGTTAGCTTGTGGTCTCACGATTCATGGTAGGGACACCTTTCTGTGTTAGGAAAAGTATTTATTGTAATAGTTTAGTTTTGAGATTGCGTTTTTTATAAAAAAGGAATTTTATGGGTAGTGTTATTGAAATATGGTATTGTTGTAACATTGTTTGTGTAAATCGAGTTACATTTATTAACAGTAAAGAAATGTTTATTTTTGTTTAAAAATAATTTTGTAGGCAGATATCTGAGTTACATTTTTCTCTGAAAGATTTTAAAACCAAAACCTGACATTGTTAGTAATTTTCATGAAGTTACGTCAGTAAGAAAATAAACCAGATATTTCATTTTTTAATAATTAGTTCGACTTTCTTAAACAGATTACCAGTTTATCCCTTCTCAATTTTTATTAAAAGTGCCGTAGATGTTTTCTGCAGTTAATTTTCCAGTAGTTAGTACAGCAGGAAGCAGTTTGGTTTTGCGCAAATTTATGCAGTATGGCTAAAATAAAAATAAATAATAAAAAAACAATCCAGGTTAGTAAGTGAAAGTAATCGAAAAGTGAAAGTTAGAAAGAATCAGTTTTTGTCAAGCCTACAGTTCAGTATGATTTACAGATTTCAGGGTAGGACAATTCATATAGTGTTCAGGTTAACAAATGTTTGCACTGAGTCAGATTGCATTAATAAATATTGTGTTCGTTACATTCCGTTCAAGATTGTTAGTTCAGTCAGAAACAAGTTTGTAGGGCCAGAATTATTAACACAGTGATTTTTAGTATCAGTAATTTTCAGACAGTTAACTTTGTTACGACATTTTGATACAGAAACAATTAGCAGTTTGTGTCTCATTATAATAAACATTACGCAGTCAGATAGATTTTGCAACACCTTGACATTCACATAGAATACAGTTAAAAAATAGGCAAGTCAGATTAACATAGCGTTGTGCAAAGGCGTTCAGGTAGAACAAGTTCAAACACATGCAGTTACATTTCATTCAAGTAGCGTCAGTCAGTTACATTTCTTAGATCATGTGGTAAAACATATAACTTTCGCCGCAGACGTACATTTTGTAAGAGAGAAGGACAAGCAAGAAATTTTCAATAAATTCCTGGTCATTAGAATTGCTACACCACGAAGATGACATGCTACAGACGCGAAATTAAACCGACAGGAAGAAGTTGCTGTGATATGCAAATGATTAGCTTTTCAGAGCAATCACAGAAGGTTGGCGCCGGTGGCGACTCCTACAACGTCCTGACATGAGAAAAGTTTCCAACCGATTTCTCATACACAAACAGCAGTTGACCGGCGTTGCCTGGTGAAACGTTGTTGTGATGCGTCGTGTAATGTTCAAATGTTTGTAATTCTATCGGACCAAACTTCGTGGTCATCTGTCCATAGCTTAAAAACTACTTAAACCAAGGTAAACTACCTTAAGGACAATACAGACACCCATGCCCCAGGGAGGACTCATACCTCCGAGGCGAGCAACCACGCGCTTCGCAGCGAAGCGCCTTAGACCGCTCGGCTACTACACCGCAGCGCCTTGTGTAAGGAGGAGAAATGTGTACATCACGTTTCCGACTTTGATAAATGTTGGATTGTAGCCTATCGCGGTTGCAGATTGTCGTATCGCGACATTGCTGCTCGCGTTGCTCACAATCCAATGATTGTTAGCAGAAAGTGGAATCGGTGGGTTCAGGATGGCAATACAGAACGCCGTGCTAGATCCCAACGGCCTCGTATCAGTAGCAGCCGAGATGACAGGCATCTATCCGCATAGCTCGAACGGATGGTGCAGCAACGTCTCGATCTCTGAGTCAACAGATCGGAACGTTTGCAAGACAACAACCATCTACATGAACAGTTGGACGACGTTTGCAGCAGCACGGACTATCAGCTCCGAGACCATGGCTGCATCACAGATAGGAGCGTCTTCGATGGTGTACTCAACGACGAACCTGGTGCACGAGTGACAACAGTCATTTTTTCGGATGAATCCAGGTTCTGTTTACAGCCTCATGATGGTCGCATCCGTGTTTGGTGACATCGGGGTGAACGGCCAATGGAAACTATACTGACGAATCACCCGGCGTGATGGTGGGGATGCTATTGGTTTCACGTCTCTGTCACCTCTTGTTTGCATCGACGGCACTTTGGACAGTGGGCGTTACATTTCAGATGTGTTACGACCTGTGGCTATACCCTTCATTCGATCCCTGCGAAACCCTACATTTCAGCAGGATAATGCACGACCGCATATTGCAGGTCCTGTACGTGCCTTTCTGGATACGGAAAATGTTCGACTGCTGCCCTAGCCAGCACATTCTCCAGTTACCTCACCAATTGTCTGGTAAATGGTGGCCGAGCAACTGGCTCGTCACAATACACCAGTCACTACTCTTGATGAACTGTGTTATCGTATTTTAAGCTGCATGGGTAATCTGTACCTGTACATGCCATCCAAACTCTGACTCAAGGTCCAGGCATATCCAGGCCATTATTACGGCCAGAGGTAGTTGTTCTGGGTACTCATTTCTCAGGATCATATGTCAGTTCAAGTATAATATTTTTGTCCAATTAATACCTGTTTATCATCAGAATTTCTTCTAGGTGTAGCAATTTTAATGGCCAGTAGTGTATATCATATTCACAGAATGTATGACATCAACTGCAAATGGACAAAGCTGTCAATGTGTATCCAGCCGTGACTCGAACCCGGGTCTCCTGCATTCTAGGCAGTTGCGCTGACCACTATACAAAGAAATTTGAATGGACGTAGCAAAATTTCTGTATGGGAAATCTATATGGGATCATTAATGCAGTGGTTTTACGTCGCCTTCTCCATCCTCCCACCGTTGGGCATGTTGATGGTACCCCCGCCTGTTTCAAAGACAAATCTAAAGTATCCACAAGGCCTAACTGACAGGCATTTTGCCGTGTTCGTTGGCTGTTGCTACCAACGAAAAATTTCAAACACAATGGAAACACTCTATCTGAAATCAAGATCATTTGTTTCTTTAATGTAAGGTTTCGATAAATTCAGTTAGAATAAAATCTGAACGATGAATGTAAGAATAGTGTCTTCATTTGAACGTGAACTTCAACCAAGTTGAAATCTTTTGCAAAAGGAATTGCCCTGCAACATCAAGGGGTACCACAGGTATGGTCGTCAGATTTGTTTGTGAGATAACACATTCTTCTAAGATCGCACTCGCGCATTGGTAAAAAAAAAAAAAAAAAAAAGTTCAAGTATTTGTAAATCTATCGGACCAAACTGCGTGTTCATCAGTCCGTAGCTTACAAACTACTTAAACCTAGGTAAACTAACCTACGGACAAACACACACACCCATGTCCCAGGGAGGACTCGAACCTCCACGGCGAGCAACCGCGCGCTCCGCAGCGAGGTGCTTTAGACCGCTCGGCTACTCCACCGCGGCGCATTGGTCGAACCTACCAGTAACAAACCTAGCTGCTCGCCTCTGAATCGCCTCTATGTCTTCCTTTAAACTGATCTGCTGAGGGTCCCAAACACTTGAGCAATACTCAAGACGTGGCCGTACAAGCGTTTTATACATGGTCTCCTGTACAGGTGAGGTACATCTTCCCAAAATTCTCCCAATAAACCAAACTCGACTGTCCGCCTTACTCACAACTGTCCTTACATGTTCGTTCCATTTCATGTCGCTCTGCAATGTTACGCACAGATATTTGAACGACGCGACGGCATCAAGAAGCTCACTACTAATGCTGTATTCGAACATTATGGGATTGTTCTTCCTATTTATGTGCATCACTTTACATTTTTCTACATTGAGAGCTGCTACTCTTCGCACCATCTAGAAAGTCTGTCTAAGTCACCCTCTGTGTTATTACAGTCAGTTAAAGACGACACCCTCCAATACACCACAGCATCATCAGCAAACAGCCGCAAATTACAACTTACTCTTTCCATCAGATCATTTATATAGATAGAAAATAATAGCGGTCCTATCACACTCCCCTGGGCCACGCCTGACGATACACTAGTCTCTGATGAACACTCGCTGTGGAGAACAACCTGTTGTGTTGCTGTGGTCTTCAGTCAGGAGACTGCTTTGATGCAGCTCTCCATCCTACTCTATCCTGAGCATTCACCTCCTCATAAGAACGACAACCCAAATCCATCTGAATCTACTTACTATATTCGTTTCTTACTCTCCTGTGATTTTCCCCCCACACACTTCTCTCTAATGCTAAATCTACGAATCCTTCATGTCTAAGTATATGTCCTACCAATAGATCCTTTCTTTTAGCCAAGTATGCCAAAAATTCCTGTTCATCTCTACTTACCTAATCTTCAGCATTCTTCTGTAGCACCACATTTCAAATGCCTCTACCCTCTTCTTGTATAAACTATTTATCATCCAAATTTCACTCCCGTACAAGGCAACATTCCACACAAATGCCTTCACAAATGACTTCCTTACACTTAAATTAATACTGAATATCAGCAAATTTCTCTTTTCCTCCCATTGTCATTCTACATTTTCTGTCCTCTGTACTGCGACCATCGTACGTTATTTTACTGCCCAAGTAACAAAACTCATTTACCACCTTTATTCTTTAGTTACCTAATGTAATTCCTTTAGCATTGCCTTATTTTGTAAGACAGTATTCCATTACTCTTGTTTTGCTCGTTTTAATGTTCATTTTATAAACACCTTTCAACGCACTGTCCATTCCTTTCAACTGCTCTAGCAGGTCTTTTGCTATCTCTTACAGAATTACAAAGTCATCAGCAAAACGCAATGTTTTTTTATTTCTCCACTCCGAATTCTCTTTTTTTTCCATGACAGCTTGTTTAACGTACAAATTGAATAACATCGAAGAAACGCCGCAACCGTGTCTTACTCCCTTCCCAACTACTGCGTTCCTATTGTGCCTTTCAATTCTAACGACAGCTGTTTGGTTAATGTACAAATTGTAAATAACCTTCCGTTCCCTACTTTGTACCCCTGATGACTTCAGAATTTGAAAGAGAGAATTTATCACCATTGTCAAAAGCTTTCTCCAAATCTACAAAAACTATAAATGTAGGTTTGCCTTTGCTTAACCTATCTTCTAAGATAACTCATAAGCTGAGTATCGCCTCCCGTGTTCCTACATTTCTCGTGAATCCGAACTGACCTTCCCCGAGGTCAGCATCTATCAGTCTTTCCAGTCATCTCTAAATAAATCGTGTTAAAATTTTGCAACCATGACTTATCAAACTGATGGTTCTGTAATTTCACATCTGCCTGTGCCAGCTCTCTTTGGAACTAAGATTATTACATTTGTCTTAAAGTCTGAGGATATTTGGCCTGTTTCATATTATGAAACAGGTGAAATAGGTTTGTCATGGCTGGTTCTCCCAGAGACTTCGAAAACTGCGAGTATATATATATACTCCAGGGGCCTTGTTTCGACTGAGGTCTTTCAGTGCTCTTTTAAATTCATCTCTCAGTATAGTACTTCATATCTGATCTTCATCTATTTCCTCCACCCTTCCTACAATATTGTCTCTAAGTTCATTTCCTTTGTAGAGCCCCTGTATATACTCTACCTACCTTTCAGCTTTCCATGCTTTACTCAGAACTGGTTTTCCATCTGAGTTCTTGATATTCATACTGATATTTTTATTGCTTCCAAACGTCTCTTATTTTCCTGTAGGCGGTCTCTATATTTCTCCTGGCCACTCCTCTGAGCCCTTTTGCACTTCCTGTCACTCTCACTTCTTTTTCCTGCATTTTACCTGCTTCATTAACTAACGTCAATTAAATTTAATATTTCCTGTGCTGTTCATGGTTATCACAGGGACTCTCTGCTGTCTTGACTATTTTATCTCTTAAAGCTAACCATTTCTCTTCTACTGTTCAATTTCCCCCCGTTTTTGTGTAACTAAATTATGGATTCTGAAGAAGACAATCCAAATATTACAATGTGGTAGCGCAGCAATAAATATGGTTGAAAAGGCAGAGTACAAACCGTTGGTGCTAGATTTCTGTATGAGTTAGGATCGTCAGTTACAAAGAATTAGGTTAGACTCGGCTGAGCGTCCATTTGTATGCCCATTAGAATGCTTACTGTAGTTGTGTTACGGTGTATAAGTAAATTTGAAACACGAACCGAAGCCGGCGCTTTGGCATGTCGGGTGAATCTATTACACTGCTGACCACCAAAATTGAAAGACCCTGAAGGGAGCGACCAAATCGGACGAAATTAGCAGCGTGCTATTGGGTCGACGTGGGATGCAAAGGTTAGCATCTCAGCGCTGGTGACGCAGTAGTTAGTACAGTGGATTCGCATTCCCGAGGACGGTGGTTCAGATCCACTTCCGGCCATCCAGATTCAGGTTTTATGTGATATCTCTAAATCACTGCAGGAAAATGCCGCGACAATTCCTTTCAAAGTGTGCGGCTGATTTCCTTCTTCATCCATACACAAAAGTCCGAGGTTGTGCTTCAATTACCAAGCTGTTAATGGGGTCTTAAAGACCCTAAGCTTGGTTATTTCGTTCCCTCCTCTAGATGGCGACCATACTGCAACACATCGGACATGCCGTGATCAAGACATGTGAAAGGAGGAGGGTGGGACGTTAGGTTGAATCCTTAATATATAAATTTAAATACTTCAAGGATAATGGGATGTGAGAGGCTAGGCGGGATTGCCAAAGATAGTAACCAGTTGCTGGAGAATAAAATTTATTACGATTCATCTAATATAACAACAATGCTGCATAACAGTTAATGCCGAATAGCTTAATGTCATGAAATGTGCAGATACAACAAGATACAAAGACGCTTTCGTAAGGTACTACCTCAATAAAAGTTTTTTTTTATTAGATTAAGGACACTTGAAAATTGAGCAGATAAAACAAGTTTTAAGACAGATTCACAATCATTACTACCATAAATGAATAATCAGTCAGAAAGACAAGCACATTCCTCTTAACTGCAGTTAAAGTGCCCAAATATCAATTGCAACAACAACCAGACTGGTAGGAAATGGGAAGGTAACCAAAGGGCAGCCACACAGATTAAACAAAATGTAACATAAGAGTGAAAATAAGGAAAACAACTGCCAAATTACAGCCACGTATGGGCATGAACTTCATTCAGAGGGAAAATCGCACTGCCGGGAACAACGTCTGCCCCTGGGTAGGTAACGGAGCAACAAGCGGGCAGACACCAGATAAACAAACCAAACGCCCTCACTGTGTCGAAAGAAAATGAATTAATCGTCAAATTTGAATAATAAGAATGGTAAGGTACAACTTGTAACACGAACCACCGGTAACCAATATTTAGGCCACCAACACCAAACAAGCAGGACACAGACATCAGGCAATGCCAGCTGTCGAGATTCAACGAACAAACATACTCAACGAGATACAATGGAAACTCCATAACAGAGAACATGAAGGACCGAAGCTAAATGTCTAGTAAGGTGAAGTGACCAAGTAGCAGCAACACTCAGGTCTTAAGGCAGCAGGTCCTGATACGCACAGACGCCATCACAAGTGCGCATCGGAGTCACCACAAGAACATTACTTGTCTTGAAAAATGCCGGTGTCAGACAGAATTAGTTCATAATTACTAAATCAGATCCACTATGTTATGCGAGTTACGATGAACACATGACAGCTCTCCCAAAACACGGCAGGCACGGAAGACGAAAGTTCAGCGGCGACCAATTTCAACAGGGATCTGACATCCGATGCGTACATACGAAGCCACAGCAGAGTGTCACCACTGAAGGTCCGCAGAGCCCAACCCGCAGCATGCTATCACAACAACAACAACAACAACAACAACACGCGAGTCGGGTGGCTCACTACTGGGCTGTCCATTTCCTCGATCGGAGCCATACTCGCCGTTTCCTCGATCGAGGCAGAACGCTTCACCTTCCGCACACGCCGTGAGGTGTAGTCGCCAACCGGGGAAAATAGCACCATCCGCAAGACAAGTAAAGAACGAAAGCTAGCGGCGCCACCCGCGGTGAGGTAATGAAGAGTTCGAGTGAGTGGTAACTGGAGCCAGTGTACAGAAGGGGAAAAATAACGAAAATCGAGCCAACACGGGTCAACATCTTCGTCGCCCATCGGACTGCATTGCTTCCTTGGCCTCTCGTTCGCTCGCCCATCTAAAATGTCAGGTTGATGATTGCGCAGCGAGTGGACCGAGATACACGACCCTCCACCAAAGATATTTTGGCAGTATATGGTAGCAACATGGAGTGCTGTGTCCCAACAACACACCCGCAGCCTCTTTGATTCAACGTCGAGTTGCGTAGCAGTGGTTATTGTCAACAGTGGCGGCCATAGTCAGTACTGATTCCATCATGTTCCTCAATCACATCGAATTAAATGTTGAATGAAGTGATCTTAGAAGAATGTGTTATCTCACAAACAAATCTGACGACCATACCTGTGGTACCCCTTGATGTTGCAGGGCAATTCCTTTTGCAATAGATTTCAACTTGGTTGAAGTTCACGTTCAAATGAAGACACTATTCTTACATTCATCGTTCAGATTTTATTCTAACTGAATTTATCGAAACCTTACATTAAAGAAACAAATGATCTCGATTTCAGATAGAGTGTTTCCATTGTGTTTGAAATTTTTCGTTGGTAGCAACAGCCAACGAACACGGCAAAATGCCTATCAGATAGGCATTGTGGATACTTTAGATTTGTCTTTGAAACAGGCGGGGTACCATCAACATGCCCAACGGTGGGAGGATGGAGAAGGCGACGTAAAACCACTGCATTAATGATCCCATATAGATTTCCCATACAGAAATTTTGCTACGTCCATTCAAATTTCTTTGTATAAATTCCCCCATTCGGATCTCTGGGAGCGGTGAATATCTTGGGAAAATCTGCAAGGACTAAAGAACTAAAAGAAGATTTAAGAATTTCAACATGGATGGCAGACCCTCTTTAAAACTGGAAAAATTGAAGAGATTAAGATGGTGATGAGGAAGGCACGGTGGGACATCTTCTGTGAAAGTAACGAGACGGTAACAGAAATTTCCTGCTAGGGGATTTCAGAATGATTCACAATGATAGTGTTCGGTCAGGAAGAAATGGAACTGGTATAATTGTAAGAGAAAATTGAAGAAAATATGTTATACTACCGAATTCAGAGTATAAATATGGTTAAAATCACAACCTGTGCATTTAGTGTAATTGCAGTTTAATTATCAACAACAAACAGTAATGAAGTAAAAGAAATGTGTGAGCAAATTGACGTATTAATGAAACTGGTTAAAGAAAGGGACAATATTATTGTAATTCATGATTTCAGTGCATCGATTGGTGAACGGAACGGTGAGTGGAACGGCAAGTACAGACTAGGAAAATCAATGCTTGAGGAGGAAAGTTGCTGGAGTTTTGCAAACAATACAAGATGTCAGTCACCAACATATATTTTGAAACGCCCAAGAGAAGGAGACACACATGGAAAATTACAGACGATATCAGATAGATTATGACCTAGTCAGGTAGATTTTATGAACCAAATAAAATTTAGTCATACATGTCTTGGTTATGAAATAGATACTGATCATGTTCTAGTGATAAAATACAGTCTTAGATTTAATAAATACAGAAGAAAATAACCATCACAAATGGTGCATAGAAAAGCATACGAAAAATACGAGGCGCGTCCAGAAAGTAAGTTCCGTTTGGTAATAAAATGAAATTTTACACAGATAGAGAAAAAATTTTTATTGCACAGAATTCTACAACTCTTAAACTACTTTTTCAAATAACTGCCGAAATTTTGTAGGCACTTGTCATAGCGTGCCTTCACAGAAGGTTGCCGCCTGTGGAAGTCGCTAGGAGAGAGGTCCCAGCTGTATGGAGGATGATCAAACATGTCCAATTGAAATTTCCGTAAGAATTGTTTGGTCACATTCGGTGTTTGAGGTCAGGCATTATCGTGGAAAAAAAATCTTTTGACAGTAATCCTCTTCTTACACATAAAATCTGTCCTTGGTGGACAACACTTCAACGATGATGACGAGCTGAAAGAACATGTTACCACATGGTTCAATACATACGCGGCAACATTCTATGAAAAAGGCACATAAAACCTTGTGCCATGCTATGATAATTCCCTACAAAATTTCGGAAGCTATGTAGAAAAGTAGTTCAACAGTTGTAGATTTTTGTACAATCAATATTTTTCTGTATCTGTACCCGTTTGTTTTATATAACCAAACGGAACTTACTTTCTGGACGCGCCTCGTAAATAGTTACGGAGATGAAAGAATTGTCTAATTACCAGACAGGTAACAGAGAAGTCGTTAAAGAGAGCGTAAAAACCGCTGCTAAAGAACAAGTAGGATTAAGGAAACTAAAACAAAGAAAACCATGAATGAGGGACGAAGTACTAGACTTTACTGAAGAAAGAAACAGGATAAGGAAACAAGAAAATAATCCTGTACGACGTTATGGAATGAAAATAAGCATAGCACACTAGCTTTTTAACATGACAGCTATGTCTGGCAGCATACGCATTGCAAACATTCCAGCATTGTATACGTGCGTCAGCAACTCTGTGGTATGTTCATCACAGTTAAATTTATTACTAAGCTGTAAGCTCAAGAATTTAACACTTTAAACTTATCGTTTTAGACAGTCTAGTAACATAGTGTCAAAAAACCTTGTAAACTTAGTTACGATAAAAAAAAAGAAGAAAAGAGAGAGAGAGTTTAGAGATACAGATGCATACAAACATTTGTTCCCCCACTCGATCTATAAGGGAGTGTAACAGGAAAGCGAGCCTTTATTTGAATTACCATTTTCTGCAAGGTTTGTGTCTTCTGGAAGCAACAGAGACGTGACGTCCAGTAATGTTACTGATGATAGGATGTTGATACACACAAGAAACAGTAAGGGCCCTAAGATGGAACCTTGGAGGACACTGCATGTTTTAATTTCCCAGTTGGATAATGTCTAGATAGATTAATATATGTCTCTTTCCTACTGAAACCATTTTTTCTGTCAGATATATAGTATTTTAACCATTTACAGCATTTCCTCTAACATAATAATTTTCTGATTTAATGGAAAGGATTTTGTAACTTATACAGTCAGATACACCTACAGTGTGTAATTTATTGTGTAATGACATTTCCACTTTATGTGTAGATACCCTTCTCAGCATCAGAAGCCTTTAGAAATCCGAATTGTGAGATGAATTATATTTTATTTGTGCTCAGATGGTTAAGAAGACGAGTGTATGTTATTTTTCTAAAATTTTTGAGAATGCGGACAAAAGTGAAATTCAACAGAAGTTTGATGTTGCTTCCTTATCTCCTTTGTTATAGAAAAGTGAGGAGGCAACACAAACACACTCTCTCTCTCTCTCTCTCTCTCACACACACACACACACACACACATACACACACACACACACACACAGAGAGAGAGAGAGAGAGAGAGAGAGAGAGAGAGAGAGAGAGAAAGAGAGGGGGGTGAGGGAGAGAGATAGAAAAATAGAGAGAGGCAGACAAAGATAAATTTCACTTATTTTGTGGAAGTATTCAGCTAACAAATAAACACTTCTAGTGTCTCTTACTTGAACGTTTATAGCTGAGATCCAAAGTGCAGTGCCACCTCTTTACTAGTCGCCATGCAACGTCCTGGTTGGCGTCTTGCCAGACAGCACTCGCCGGTCTAGGGCGTTAACACCTCTCTGGATAGACTCCCTGAGTGGTTTCTCACTGGTAACTGCCTGTTACGTAGGACCTGATGGCTACAAGCACTTCCCGGAATCAGATCGTATTCTAAGTGGAAATCCGCACTGACAAATCCACTTAGCACTCCAACTGTCAGGCGGACTTACCTGCAGATTCTCAGCAGAGTGGAGGAACGCAAGCATTTGCACTTGTTTGGTGAAAATCTTATTCTTCGCTGTAGGCAACCGTATGCTTCAGCTAGCTGAGACGTGTGTAATGGTAGTTAGATACGTGAATTTGATTTTTGCCTTAAGGTTATGTGCTTCTATTGCCTTCATTGTAACGTATCAAAATCCGTTATTTACACTTTAGTGGTCCCATTGTTAACAAGTGTTGTCCATGTCTCACAGATATAGAGAAGGTGATGATAACGCAACCAGTGTATACTTGCAGCTTAGTTTTTATTGTAAAATTCCATTGCTCCACACTGTGTTTTTCAGACTGCTCATGATAGCTGATGCTTGTTACATTTTGTAGATCCCAGATAAGTGAATTCCTCAATTACCTGGAGAAAACTGCCGGCAATGCTTATGGATGGATGACTGGTGGTGCCCTGCGACATGATCTTAGTTTTTTGGAGGCTAATTGTAAGACAACATTTTCCGCATGCATTTGAAAACATATTAATTAGGCTCATCTATTGTGTTTAACTATTGTCTTAAATAAAACCAATACGCTTCACGCTTGAAATTCAAGTGACACTTTTAACAGTAACAATGAACAAACTAATAAAACGTAGTTGAGGGTAATGTGAAAAACACGTAGTTACCTATTTATGAGAGATCCCGGAAGTGGTGGGCATGTTTACAGAGGCGTCTTTAAGTTCGTGCGATGACTGTACCAGCAACACGCTGAAATTCTACAGTCGTGACACTGTTAATTTCTATAGAAATGTCTCCTTTTAGGTCATCTATGGTGCGAGAATTGCCAACATATTAAAATTGCTACACCAAGAAGAAATGCATATGATAAAAAGGGTATTCGCTGGACAAATGTATTATACTAGATTACATTTTTACGCAATTTGGGTGCACAGATCCTGAGACATCAGTACCCAGAACAACCACCTCTGGCTGTAATAACGGCCTTGATATGCCGGATATTGAGTCAAACACAGCTTGGATGGCGTGTACAGAAAGAGATGCCCATGCGGTTTCAACACGGTACCACAGTTCATCAAGAGTAGTGACTGGACTACTGTGACGAGCCAGTTCCTCGGCCATCATTGACCAGACGTTATGAGTTGGTGAGAGATATGGAGACTGTGCTGGCTAGGGCAGCAGTCGAACATTTTCCGTATCCAGAAAGGCCCGTACAGGACGTGCAACATGCGGTCGTGCATTATCCTGCTGAAATGTAGGGTTTCTCAGGGATCGTAACACATCTAAAACGTAACTGCCATTCTTCAAAGTGCCGTCTATGCGAACAAGAGGTGACCGAGACGTGTAACCAACGGCACTCCATACCATCACGCCGAGTGATACGCCAGTATCCAACGTCAGTTCACCGCGATGTCGCCAAACACGGTTGCGACAGTCATGATGCTGTAAAAAGAACCTGGATTTACCCGAAAAAAGACTTTTGCCATTCGTGCACCCAACTTCGTCGTTGCGTGCACCATCGCAGGTGCTCCTGTATGTGATGCAGCGTCAAGGGTAACCGCAGCCATGGTCTCCGAGCGGATAGTCCATGCTGCTGCAAACGTCGTCGAACTGTTCGTGAAGATGGTTGTCTTGCAAACGTCTCCATCTGTTGACTCAGGAATCGAGACGTGGCTGACGATCCGTTACAGCCAAGCGGATAAGATGCCTGTCATCTCGACTGCTAGTGATACGAGGCCGGTGGCATCCAGCACGGCGTTCCGTATTGCCCTCCTGAATCCACCGATTCTATATTCTGGTAACAGTCATTGGATCGCGACCAACGCTAAAACGCGTTCGCGATAGGCTACAATCCGACCTTCGAAAACCTGCATCCAAAAGGTATTAAAATGTCCAGTATCTCGAGAAACCACCCCATGAACCACAGACATTGCCGAGGTGGGGTGGCTTGCGTGCCTCAACGATGCAGATAGCCGCACCGTAGGTGCAACCACAGCGGAGAGGTATCTGTGGAGAGGCCAGACAAACGTGTGGTTCCTGAAGAGGGGCAGCAGCCTTTTCAGTAGTTATAGGGGCAACAGTCTAGATGATTGACTGAGCTGGCCTTGTAACATCAGCTAATGTGGCTTTGCCACACAGCTACTGCGAACGGCTGAAAGCAAGGGGAAACTACAGCCGTTACTTTTCCCGAGGACATGCAGCTCTACTGTATGAACATATGATGATGGCATCCTCTCGGGTAAAATATTCCGGAGGTAAAATAGTCCCCCATTCGGATCTCCGGGCGGGGACTACTCAGGAGGATGTTGTCATCAGACAACACTGGCATTCTACGGATCGGAGCATGGAATGTTAGATCCCTTAATCGGGTAGGAAAATTAGAAAATTTAAAAAGGGAAATGGATAGGTTGAAGTTAGATATAGTGGGAATTAGTGAAGTTCGGTGGCAGGATGAACAGAATTTCTGGTCAGGTGAGTACAGGATTATAAATACAAAATCAGTTGGGGTATCACAGGAGTAGGACTGATAATGAATAAGAAAATCGGAATGCGGGTAAACTACTATGAGCAGCACAGTGATCGCATTATCATTGTTAAGATAGATACGAAGCCAACACCGACAACAGTAGTACAGGTTTATATGCCAACTAGCTCTGCCGATCATGAGGAGATCGAAGAAATATATGAGGAGCTAGAGGAAATTATTCAGACAGTTAAGGTAGAGGAAAACTTAATTGTGATGGGAGACTGGAATTCGGTAGTAGGAAAAGGAAGAGAAGGAAAAAATAGTAGGTGAATATGGACTGGGCGGGAGGAATGAAAGAGGAAGTCGCCTGGTAGAGTTTTCCACGGAACATGATTTAATTGTAACAAATACGTGGTTTAAGAATCACAAAAGTAGGTTGTATACGTGGAAGAGACCAGGAGACACCGGAAGGTATCAGATAGATTTTATAATGACCTGGATAAATTGAAGGAACCTGAAGTTCTTAAGAATTTCAGAGGGAGCTTCAGGCAACAATTGACAGAAACAGGGGAAAATAAAACAGTTGAGGAAGAATGGGTAAAATTGAGAGATGAAATAGTGAAGGCAGCAGAGGACAAAATAGGTAGGAAGGCAAGACCAACAAAAAATCCTTGGATATCGCAGGAAATAGTAAATTTAATGGATGAAAGGAGAAAATATAAAAATGCAGTAAATGAAACAGGCAAAATGGAGTACAGACGACTATAAATGAGATTGACAGGAAGTGCAAAATGTCTAAGCAGGAGTGGCTAGAAGCCAAATGCAAATCTGTAGAAGAATGTATAAGAAGGGAAAAGTAGATACTGCCTACAGGAAAATAAAAGAGACATTTGGGGACAAGAAAAGCAACTCTACGAATATCAAGAACTCAGATGGGAAACCAGTTCTCAGCAAAGAAGGGAAAGCTGAAAGGTGGAAAGAGAACATAGAGCAGCTCTACAAAGGAAATGAACTTAGAGACGATGTTGTAGGAAGGGAAGAGGAAGTAGATCAAGATGAGATAGGAGATACTATACTGAGAGATGAATTTGACAGAGCCTTGAAAGACCTAGGTAGGAACAAGGCACCAGGAGTAGATGACGTACCCTCAGAGCTACTAAAGTCTCTGGGAGAGACAGCCATGACAAAAGTATTTGAACTGGTGTGTAGGATGTATGAGACAGGCGAAATACCCCCAGACTTTAAGAAAAATGTAATAATCCCCATTCCAAAGAAAGCAGGCGCAGACAGGTGTGAAAATTACTGAACCATCAATTTGATAAGTCATGGTTGCAAAATTTTATCACGAATTATCTACAGGAGAATGGAAAAGCTGGTAGAAGCTGACCTCGGGGAAGATCAGTTTGGATTCAGGAGGAACGTAGGAACCCGGGAGGCAATACTCACTTTACGTCTTATCTTAGAAGATAGATTAAGGAAAGGCAAACCTACATTTTTAGCTTTTGTAGATTTGGAGAAAGCTTTTGACAATGTTGACTGGAATACTCTTTTTCAAATTCTGAAGTCAGCAGGGGTAAAATATAGGGAAAGGAGAGTTATTTACAGCTTGTACAAAAGCCAGACCGCAGTTATTAGACTCGAAGGGCATGAAAGGAAAGCATCAGTTGGGAAGGGAGTAAGACAGGGTTGTAGCCTTTCTCCGATGTTATTCAATTTGTACATCGAGCAGGCGGTGAAGGAAAACAAGGAAATATTTGGAATAGGGATTAAAGTTCAGGGGGAAGAATTAAAAACATTGCGTTTTGCTGATGACATTGTAATTCTGTCAGAGACAGCAAAGGACCTGGAAGAGCAGTTGAATGGAATGGACAGCGTGTTGAAGAGAGCATATAAAATGAACATTAACAAGAGCAAAACAAAAATAATGGAATGCGGTCTTAGAAAATCAGGCGATGCTGAAGGAATTAGATTAGGTAACGAAATAATGAAGGTGGTAGATGAGTTTTGTTACTTGGTAGTAAAATAACATGCGATGGTCGTAGTACAGAGGATACAAAATGCAGAATGGCAATGGGAAGAAAAGCATTTTTGAGAAAGAGAAATTTGCTAACATCGAATATTAATTTAAGTGTAAGGAAGTCTTTTCTGAAGGCATTTGTGTGGAGTGTTGCCATGTACGGGAGTGAAACATGGACGATAAGCAGTGCGGATAGGAAGAGAATAGAGGCTTTTGAAATGTGGTGCTACAGAAGAATGCTGAAGATTAGGTGGGTAGATCGCATATCTAATGAAGAGGTACTGAACAGAATTGGTGAGAAAAGGAATTTTGGCATACCCTGACTAAAAGAAGGGATCGCTTGGTAGGACACATTCTTAGACATCGGGGAATCGTAAATTTAGCGTTGGAGGGAAGTGTGTGGGGTAAAAATCACAGAGGGAGACCAAGAGACGCGTATAGTAAGCAGATTCAAATAGATATGGGTTGTAGTTCTTATGAGGAGATGAAAAGGCTTGCTCAGGATAGAGTAGGGTGGAGAGCTGCATCAAACCAGTCTCCGGACTGAAGACCATAACAACAACATCTCGAGAAAACAGTAAAAATCCTTGTTCCCATATACCTTTATGAAATGTTCACTTAAAAGCTTGGCCCTGTGCAACGGAGTAGATAGAAATTTGCAAATACACACGACTAATTTGTGTACATTACAACCACCAATGAACATTAATTACACAATATAAGAATAGGGAAAGAATTGGTTGCAACATAAATCGGCATATTGTTTTCAACTACAGATGAAATTTGCGTTTGCTCTTCAGGAAATATACACCTGCCCTCTCTCTTCAATAAACAAAGACCCAAAGGAGCAAAGCAGGCAGCAGCGATGTGAGGTGCCGTGTCGGGAAAAGACTAGCGTCAGAAGAGCAATGAGGTGCAATAATGTGCTAAAAAAATTAAATACAAATAAAGAAATAAATACACAAATAAAGAAAATGCATAAAAATTGACTTTCAGTGTTTGTATTATCCGTACTATCTTAACTCTCATTGTAAAGATGCAAGATGTGAAAGGGGACAGAAATTTCCTTAGAAATTGTCTTAGTTTTAACAATCAGGAAATGGAACCATTATTAGTTATGAATCGAGAAAGCAGAATCATTATTAAACAATTGCTAAACACCTAACCTCACTATCTATATCTGGATGCCACCACAAAAATTTAACAATCTGTAACAGTGACGATTCTAGTGGGAAGTCGTCCATACATTCAAATTATGAATATAACCTCAGAATGCTTCCAAAAGGAAAACGTTGTCTATTTTGAGTAATTAGATTATGTTTATAAACCAATTATTAATCTCTCTAGGCCACTACTGACTTCTTACTTTCACAGGAACTCTTAACACCCCTCATCGCAAATCCACTCTGCCTGCGGACGTGCTACGTGCCTCTAGTGATTCAACGACACCATCCCCAGAGATAAATTAGCTCTGATGTGAACATAGCTGAGTGGAAAACGAAAGTGTGCCAAGAGAATGCATCCAAATGCTTAAATATTTAAGGTGTAATTGAAGTAAAGTATGTGTTTGACAACGCTAACCAAACACCTACATTCTCTGTGTGGGTAGGTTCTTCGACAAGAATATGTGGTTTTAAAAGGTGAAAATAACAGTGAAGTTCGCAAAATTTAACAATTTATTAGATAAGGTGACCGGTTTCGATCTGTAGTGAGGTGAGCCTCAGACCTAATCTGTAAAATAAACGACAATATGCTACAGAGGGAAACAGGTGCACCATTAACAGCTTAGATAAATTTACAAACAGGACTGCAAAATTACGTAAAACTGTATACCTCGCTGTGGATGTCCAGGTGATGGCTGCCAACCAGCGAGAGAACGCTGTGCGTTATAAGGGATAAGCCCCGCCCATCGCCTGCACCATCAGCACATCATAAACCAATGAGAAACGTCTTACAGGAAAATATAAGAAATGTATATGTATGTATTTCTTATCTATTCCCGTAAGACGTTTCTCATTGGTTTATGATGTGCTGATGGTGCAGGCGATGGGCGTGGGGTTGCCAGACTGAACTCGAGGCAGGCCCGGAGACCAGACGTGCCCCCTCCCCCTTGGCCAATGACTCACCCCCCCCCCCCCCCCGCCCCAACTGCGACCAACTGCCCCCCCCCCCCCCAACAAGGATTACAGGTGAATTCTAAAAGAAAAGGAAAAAAAAAAAAAAAAACCGCTAGTCATCTCCTCCCTCCCAGCAAATATCCCCCCTCCCCCCCCCCCCGGTGGAACATTGGTAGGGGTGGCCTTCACATGCCGCAGCTGACCGGCCAGGCCGCTAGTTGCTGTGGATCAACAATCGGCACAATTCTGTCGGCGTGGCAGCAGAAGTGGCGGCAGCATCGAAACTGCTCACATCAACAGCTGCGCCTTCGAAGAGTTGCCGCTTGAGGCTCCGCAAACTGGTCGCCAAGAAGAGCGCCAAATACCTAATAAACTTGTGTAGCCACTCTTTATAATTTTCTTCCTGCAACCATTCTTCACGGAACGAACTTAGATACCGTCTCTTCATTTCACTGTTATTACTCACTAATCTGAGTTAATGTATGGTTGTCTGTTCACACACGATCCGAGTATTCAAAAAATTGCCGGTAAACTGATAACAAACAATGAACGAACGAACACAAATAATAGACGTCGCCAGTTGACACGTTGCCGCAACAGTGTTTGCTTAGTAATGCGCTAGCCGATTACTACCGACGCAACAGCGAAAAGTTTTCAGAGGAAGAATAGAAAAGTAGCGTTTTGTTGCAATAAGAAATTGACATTTATATAAAGTTATTCATAATTACTAGAGGAGCCGGCCGGGAATGGCCGAGCGCACTGAGGCGTCTTGCCACGGTGCGCGAAGCTGCCGCCAGAGGTTCGAATACCCCTCAGGGCATGGATGTTGTGTTCGTCCTTAGTTTAAGTTCGATGTAGATCGTCGCTATATGAGCGTAGTACTTAAAAGGCGTCGTAAAAAAAGGTTAAGATGAAGGTTACATTCAAGCCCGGAGATGAGAGTCATTGGCCCGTAGACCCGGAGAATTCATTCCAAACCCGGGCACTCCGGGCGGCGCCCGGAGATCTGGCAACCCTAGATGGGCGGGACTTATCCCTTATAACGCACAGCGTTCTCTCGCTGGTTAGCAGTCATCACCTGGACATCCACAGCGAGGTATACTGTTTTACGTAAGTTTGTAGTCCTGTTTGTAAATTTATCGTAGCTATTAATGGTGCACCTGTTTCCCTCTGTAGCATATTGTCGTTTATTTTACAGACGGTTGGGTCCGAGGATGATCTCACCACAGATCGAAACCGGTCAAATGTTCAAATGTTTGTAGAGCTTATGGGACTTAACTACGGGGTGATCAGTCCCTAAATTTACAAACTACTTACGAACTAGCTAACACTAAGGACGGCACAAATATCCATGCCCGAGGGGGGATTCGAACCCCCGACCGTAGTGGCCGTGCAGAGCGTGACTGGCGCACCTCAGTCCCCTCGGCCACCGCGGCCTGCTTGTAACCAGTCACCTTATCTAATAAATTGTTAAAATTTCCGAACTTGACTATTATTTTCACCTTTTAAAACATCAGTTCGCTGTCTTACAAATAAAGAAACTATGTTTTCCAAACTTATTATTATGTGGTATGCCCTGCGACTAGAATCTGTGCTTCTAGAAGTTAGCATAACCTGACAAATGAAACCAGGCCTCATGTGACACCAATCAAAGCAACGTATTAAAGTAACCGTTAGCAATTGACATTAACAGCATGTAATGTAATGAACAGATTTTTCCTGATCCTCCAATTTAGAGAAGCCAGTTAACTGATTCGGTAATGGTTTAAGATAGTTACTTGATATGCGTTGGTACGGTGATATGTCACCACTTATAATCTCGTCTTTATTCCAAAGCTACTTGGTATTTTTCGAAGAAGAATCTGCATTTAATGAGAATTATTTCATGCTGAACCAAAAATCATATTGACTGTTCAGTATTGATCGGAGGTCTATATATTATTATTATTATTATTTTTATATGTGTCACATTGTAAAATTATTATGCTCCTATGTCTTTGATAAGGCTTTCCTGTTTATTATGCTGTATTTGAAATGTATCTTGTTCGTGAATTAAATGCAGCAATAGTTTTACTATGCACTGTTTTTTTGGTGAATAATGTAAAACATAGTGCACAATACAGTCCCACCACTCTCTTATCACAATGTAACAAGGTGAAACAGACCAAATCTGCATACTCTGCACAGTATTATTAGTTTAGGGCCACGTCAGTGTTGATGTAGCAGCTGAATTACGAGCATGCTGAATAATCTCGAGATCTCTAAATGTGAAAAAATTGATTAAATATGCCATTAATTTCGCTGAAATTCAGAGTTTTGTTCGGGTGGTTTAACAAAATTATAACGATAATGAAGTTGATGTTGACAGCTAATTTGAAATTTGCATAATGGAACACAATAAAAAGTTTAAAAACAATAAATGAACGAACGGTGTTATATTAAATAAAGCAGCGTGCAACTAATTAAGTTCGGCTGTTTGGGTATCGAATGAGAGTGATAATTAACAGATGCAGAATCGTTGATTCTTTTCTGCGAGTTCAAACTGCTAAATTTTATATTCTCTACTGTGCTACAAACTGCGAAAAGGACAAATGGAAATATGAAAGGAAAGTAATCGACGTGAATGGCTGTCAAGATCTCTCTATTTATGATGCGAACTCTCCTTGGTTCTTTGATCTGTGGTTATTGTTTATATCATATTTCACATGGTAATATCGTGAGACATCTTGAAGTAGGACGATGAAAGACTAGGACATTGCGGAATGTAACATATGGACAATTGCACCTACTTTGGTGACGGCTGTGCGTTACAAGAAATGTTTATCATTAGAAAACCCCCTCCTCTCTAGATTCATTAAATGGTTTTAGCACTAGAAAAATCACTCCTCTATAGAATCAGTAAATGGGCTTCAGCAGATGACGAAATCCAACGCTGACTAGAATAAAATAAAATAATAATGATAATAATAATTCACTACCTATGCCGGAGTTTCAAATACACAACGTATTCGGAGGTAAAGAACAACATCTGACGTAGACAACAATGTGTATTTCCGCACAATGACGTCTAGAGGTGAGCGCAGCTACTGTGAATATAGGGCCAAAAGTAAGTAATACCTAATTCGGTTTTCTTTCACACTTAAATCACATCGAGTATTCTGCAGTCCCTTCGGTACAGTGGCAAAAGTGTTGGTAAAGAACAGTTTTTTGGAAGAATCATGTTTTATGGCAGTGTTGGGATTCACATGTTTGTTCATGGACATATGAAAAGTGTTAACGGCGGATGGTGTAGAAAGTCTCTAATATACTACTGTTGAAAGGTGCGCTCGGAACCCTCATCATGATTGATAATCCCCTTTTTATAATATATGACACCTCTAGATAAATTTCTCTCTGGAAGAGATCCATCCGTCATAAAATAATCACTACACTCTGCAGACCCGGTTTTTTAAATGTAAAACACCTACAAATAAATGCATGTCACCGTATGCTCTAAGGACGGGGCGGCCGTTTCTGTCGGAGGTTCGATTCCTCCTTCGGGTGTGACAGTGTGTGAGTGTGTGTTGTCATTAGTGTAAGTTAAAGTAGTTTGTAAGTCTAGGGACTGATGTTTACCAACATTTGAACATTCTGAAACACAGTATGGTATGTGGAGAGGGCGATACCACTACCACATTCCTTTTCCTGTTCCACACAGAAACATGGCGAAGGAAAAACGACTGTCTATATCTTTCCGGTCCTTTAGCGAAATCTAAATTGGCGTTAGTATAATCGTTCTATAATAAACCTCAAATATATCCTCAGTAGTTCTCCTAAATAAGAATGTGTCTTTTCCTCCAGGGATTACAGTTGGAGTTCCCGAAGCATCTTTATAGCTGATACTTGTAAGTCGAACCTACTGGTTACGAAAGTAGCAGTACACCTGTCAATTGCAACCATGTATTCTGAACTGGTTGGGATCCCAAACACTCTAGCAATAGCCTACTGAACAATGGGTCGCACCAATGTTATATACGTGGTCTCCTCTACAGATCAATCACATCCTTCCAGAATTTTCTGAAGAAACTGAAATCGAACACCCGCCTTCTTACATCTACATGACTACTCTGTAATTGATACTGAAGTGACTGACAGGAACAATTGTGGAGCTTATTTCTCTACAGTTCTACTCTCGCATAGCGCGGGGGAAAAACCGAACCTAAATCTTTCCTTTCGAGTTGTGACTTGCCTTATTTTAATGATTGTCCCTCCCTTTGCATGAGAGGATAATGAAAACACACAATTGGCCATCCAAGCAGGACGGACACATGACAGGAAGTTTATTCGGGATATAACAGGTTGTGGTTAAAGTGCAGTTTATGCGTTAGCGTCTGGCGTTTGACATGTAGACGTCGGATGGAGAAACCCACAGTAGTCAACAACGCCTATGAATCTTGGTATGTCTCTGACAGGTCCTGTGATCAGTATTCGTAAAACCGAATATTAGGATCATATCCGCTGATATCATATGGAGAAACAACTCAAATTGTTAACAAGGCACTGTACAAGCTGATGGTGACTCAAAATGGCGTGAAATGTTTTTACATGACGTGCACTGGGTCCTTTCGTCGAATCGATCGTTAGTGGATTTGTCGCACTACTGGGATAATGGATCTTACCGACTCTGTTATTTCCTCGGTTTGCAAATTTCCGGGTCACAAATTAAATTTTTGAGAGACAGAGAATTTTCGCAAAAGAAAAACGAAATTCGTATTTGAAAATTTAAACTGTCATATTACCGCATGAGGCTGAAAATGGAGTTGAATTTCACTACCGCAATC
This sequence comes from Locusta migratoria, assembly GCA_026315105.1. Taxonomy (NCBI): domain Eukaryota; kingdom Metazoa; phylum Arthropoda; class Insecta; order Orthoptera; family Acrididae; genus Locusta; species Locusta migratoria. The sequence goes on along the minus strand of CM048745.1, from coordinate 547,545,651 downwards.
CCCTCTTAGTTCGCATGGCCGGTACACTAACTGGAAATCGTTACATCTTTGCAATGTTGGAGCGTGTTGTCCTCCCATGCATTTGTATGTTTGCTGACACCCACGTTGCAACAGGATATGTGTAACCACATGCGGCGCACGTAATGGTCAAAACGTCTTCGTCGCCCACCGAAATGCGTTGCTGCCTTCGCCCCCTCGATCTCTCGCCTGTAGAAAATATCTCTTCGATCATTGCAAAACGATTCGGCATTGAATCTAAGAGGTTCTTGATGTGTTCTTATGATTTTGCGATGAACGACGGGAAGCGAAGGCAATAAAGGAGTCGCATTCAGGCAGCCAATAATATTGCATATTTGATGTCTAGTAAATTTTGGGTCAGTTTTAAACCGGCTGTTTGGCGGACAAGAAAGATATCTCCGAGAAGATTTCAAAACCCTTGAGTAACGGTAAAACTACCGGCTGATCCTTTCAGTACAAATGCTTCCCTGGAATGGAACTCGCAGCTAAACTTCAGTGTTTTTCCGTCAGAGAATACCTGATTAAAAAAGACCTTTGAAAGCAGTTATAAATCGTTCTGAAATGCGGTCATCCAAGAAACCCAAAATAGTCAATCATGCGTAAGAATCCTGGTATGTCTCTGATAGGTCCTGCGATCAGTGTTCGTGAAACCGGATATTAGGATCATATCCGTTGATGTCGTCAATGACGCGATGAACGACGAGAAGCGAAGGCAATACAGGAGTCGCTTTCAGACAGCCAATAATATTGCATATTTGATGTCTAGTAAATTTGGGTTCAGTTTTAAAATTTGTTCTGGAGTTCATGTACAGCGTATTTGGCAATGTAATTGATATTTCACGTATAATCTGAAATAAGTGTCTGTTTTTACCGGTTTTATGATACATATGTAAAGTGCGATTGTGACGGGGTGATATACCTAACAAGCGACAATTGAAATGCAGTATTTACGAGGCAATAAATTTACTTACCGAACAAAGGTACACAACAACCTGTCAACCACATAGCAGGAATAACAGTAATTATTTATTTCATGGTGAACAGAAAAGGCGCATTCTCTTTCAAAACCTAAGACAGAGAATGAGGGTAATAATTTTTTGTGTCCAACATGAAATAAATAATGCTGTTCCTGCTCTATGGTTGTCAGTACAACGGGAAAACTGTCTAAAGGTGGGGTGTGTTAACCTGTCCTATTTCATTTTCTTTCCTCCTCCATATTACCATGGATGACGCAAAACAGTTTGCGTTTGTACCGTAATTGCGGTGTGCGCGAGGGTTGTAGTTACTCCCCACTGCACTGTGTGAAGAGTAGAAACTCACCAACCTGACGTCTTCTATAGAAGTCGTCCCCACACAGATGACAGCACGCATGTCGGAGTTCTTGAAGTGAGGCTGAAATTATTAAACTATTGGCAGGAATTCATCTAATTAGTAAATAACACTGAAGTTAATGGGATGCGAGTGTGAAGGTCGGGGTGAGAGTTTAAAATAGAGAAAGTTTAATTTTTAAAACTCATAACCACCAGCTGCGAACCAAATTCCTAAATGTGCAAAAACACTGGAACTGTGATTGCGACTGTTTGACTCGTTTTCTAGGGGATGATATCACACATTCGCAGCTTTCCTTCCCTGCATATTATTAACAAAACAAATTCATAATAAAATCAAGTTCATGAGAGAAAAGGGTGTACTAACTACTATTTTTGAAAACACGTGAAAGTTCACTTTATGTTGTTTATTTCACATTATTAGAACCCTGTGGCTGATACATCTGTACGTCGACACATTAATCAAATAAAATTATAGCTCGTGAGCCCCCAGACAAAATGAATATGTGTCGCAAATTGTTTTCACACCATGTTGCTGTCTCAAACACCGTTTATGTTCATGCCTATGCGACGACACGTGTTACATTAATAAAACACAGTCACTTTAATAGAATTCGATGCACACCTTCTTCTACCGGCTAAATATTCACCAACACACAGTAGCACTCGATTCAACTTGGTGCAGTCTACGACGAGCAACCACATGTGGCGATTGCCACACACAAATCTATAACCTCCACCTCGAGATCTACATGCCGACTGATGCAGCGCGACGCCGCCCGGCTAGCTACCCCACGTGCTCTCTACCTCGTCACTTCCTGCCCACGCGCACGCACGCCAAAAACTCAACTGCCGGGGTTTTTTTCCCTACGTCATCAACTTCCCCATGTGCGCTGTTCTAACCGATTTGCCAATGTACAGCGCTCAGCCAATACATTTCTAAAACTTCACTAAAAATCAAAATAATTACACTACACATTAAATAAGTTTCTTCTTAGGTTTTTATATTGGTATAAACATCCTTTGTACTATTTATCATAATCGTGCAATTTCTTATGTCACAGATAAGTGATTTAACTGAATACTTCAAGATAAAATACACAAGATTAATTGAAAATAAAATGAGAAATAGTTAATATATTATTTTTATAAACAAACATTGCCATGCTAGTTGTGTAACTGTCTTGTCTTCGTTGGTATTTTACTACTTTTCATTGTCAATTAAACATATTACGCTATATGTGGCTATATCAGCTAATGTATTGTTTATTTATCAACAGGCTATTTTGTAATGAGGGCCTTAAAGGTTCCTAACTGCATCGTATTACTTCAAATGCCAGTAGTATTAGAATATTTTATTTCACGCTGTGCACTGCACTGTGCCTGGCACTCGCCATTGTCCCTCTCTCCCCTCACCGGGAAACGAACTGGAAAATCCTAAGCTGGAACAAGCCACCAACGTTGGCCTGCTCGCTGGCCTTCCGTCAGCTACAAGCACACAGCAAATCTCAACGTGGAGAATTTCTACCTATGGCCTAACTATACATGTTGTCACCCAACTGTGTACATACATTGCTACCATAATTAATAAGATTAAAATTGTGTAACATTTAGTACATTGGCATGGTCAATGTTTGCAGTGAACTTCATACTGTTTAATTATCAAATGCTATTAATTACCAGTATTTCTATTGGGCGGTAATCTTACAGGGATGCCAGCTAGTTTATATAAACAATGCAGAAAACTAGCAAACCGCATAACAATATACATTTCATACACAGTCTTAACTGAAAGTTCAATATAATGTCATTTCGAATTGTTCTAACATGATTACTCTATGTCTCATGACCGCCTACATATGCGACATGTTACTCCTCCGAGGGCGTGTTCTGGACTGACGTGTGGCGGCTCGGTGCAAGGCTTCCTTCACTCCGCAGTTTGGTGCGCAAACATGGCCGTCGTGCATCTTCCGTCTTAAATTGTTTTGTTTATTAATTTTGAAATAGTTACTGTATGTTATTTAGTCAGGGGATAGCTTGGCTTTGAGAGGTTTTCTATCTTGAATTTGACATTGATTAAATAATTAGTTTATCAAGTAATAATAAAAATGTTATCGCGTTTTGACTCGTGACCGCCAGTACTGCAGCCAATCGGCGTTCAGTGCCTGCCGCTCGGGGACTTCCCATGGGAACCTGACCTACTGGTAGCACCTGTCGTGGTTCTCAACGGCTTCTACCATCTGTCGCCTACTGGTTTTAACAGGCTGTACTGAAGCAATACTCAAGATCTTAATATGACGGCTTTAAGCCAGAAATATTACAACAGGTTCTTGATATATCCTTTTCCGGTGAGTATATTAATTATCGTCGTAAGTACCACATGTTTACAAACGATAAAGCTATTTCTTATTGGCGGCCCGAATGCGACTTCTGATTGGCTGCGATCACTTCTATTCCCGCCATTCATAGCGCCGTTGTCAACGTCTTCACGTTTAGTATGGTGCAATTAGACCTAAACCCAGACATCCAAAGTTTCCCTCCAGCACCAAACTGTTCTATACAGCCCACATACTGTTTGATAAAAAGTTACACCATTTTGAGCGTCGGATTTGGGGAGGGTGGAGAATTTAGAAAATTAGCAGTTTTTCAGTTTTTCTTAAATCTGTCAGCAGTCAGCAATACTAATATGTCCGTGTCATCGGCAATTAAGCAAACTTCATCTCCTTTCTTAGCTTCATCAATCGCTGTTGAAACTATTAATACGTCAGCGTCACCCAATGCTTGATGAACTGTGCAACCACCTCTTTGCAAGTGTACTGTAAGGAGAGAAATGAGTCCCAGTTTGTTCTTAGCATTAGGTAGAAACTCACTCTCATTAATATTTACGTTGATTGAGTCTTCTCCTTTCACTTCAATGCTGGTAGAACGTGACCTGCGTAGGTGTTCTTCATCTTTTGTGTTTCCTTGCTCGTATCCAAGAAAAACTGCAGTTGCTGGTCCATAATGAGCGATTATGTAGTCTGTGTATTGCTCGCAAATCTGTTTGAAGGTAGCTGGGCGTCGCCAGACAACACGATGGAGGAGGTGGCCTCCATCAATGATGTAGGACACTTCCTCTGAATCTGGGGTGATTGATGATTGAATTGACTCTGGAACCAAAAGAGTCACCTTGAAGATTTGCTTCCCTTCCTCATCAAGCCAGATTCGTCGAAGAACGAAGAAGGATAAGCACATAATTCATACTGAAATATTTCTTCAAGTCTCTCATCACTCCTTACTGTGCACACCATCCGATGTAAGAGAGTGTTAGGGTTCACACATTCTGTTACGTTATTAATTTATTGTCATAGACTTGGTTAGTGAGGGTAGAGACTTAAAAGCTTTCTTTTCAAACGTATCTCACTGAACGTCGTGTCGGGATAGCACAGTCGGTAGTGCGCTTGCCCGCGAAAGGCAAAGGTCCCAGGTTCTAGTCCCGGTTCCGGCACACAATTTTAATCTGCTGCAGAGTGAAAGTTTCATTCTGGAAACATCGCTTAGGCTGTGGCTAAGGCATGTCTCCTGTTGCTATTGTTGTCACTCACAGTTACCTCATCTCCCAAATTATCATGCCTGTTATTTGTTTCCGTTCGGATGCTTTCAATCATTTGAAGTTTCTGTACTAAGCTCCACTTTTCTTGAGCTGGATTTCTGCATTTAGATACATCTACACACTTGCGACCACAAAGAAAACATGTTTTAAAATCAAATGTTTCATGGGGAATCTTTGCTGAAGGTTCTTTTTCATGTTGATGTGACTTTGGGCGTAATATATAACTTTGTCGACACTTACTATGTACTTGAAGTGCGTCATTCTCCAGTAACTTGTCTTTAACACCATCTTCACGAATTTCACTGTACTGTATTATTTTGTCCACCGCCTTCCTAGTCAGAGTAATTAGTTCACCACCCTTGACCTTACAAGGCTTCAACACACACTCCGCCATAATTCACACACTTTTAAGTGATTATCGCATAATTCGCACAGTATTCTAAAGACGAAAGATTAAAAAAATTACAGCAGAACTTGAAATAACACTCACAAAAACACTCAACTGGTCTCCCACTACGACTGAAGGGAAGACAGTGGATGACAGACAGGGTGTGTGAGTGGGTGGAGGGGGTGGGTAAGCGGGTGGGCGGGAAAAGGTAGGGATGGGAAAAACCGACCGGTTCTACATCTACATCTACATCTACATCGATACTCTGCAAATCACATTTAAGTGCCTGGCAGAGGGTTCATTAACCACCTTCATAACTTTTCTCTACCGTTCCATTCTCTAATAGCGCGCGGGAAGAAAGAACACCTAAATCGTTCGTTTTCGATCTGATTTCTCTTATTTTATTGGGATGGTCATGTCTCCCTAAGTAGGAGGGTGCTAGCAAAATATTTTCACATTCAGAACTAAAAGTCGGTGATTGAAACTTCGCAAACAGATCACGCCGCAATGAATAACGTCTTTCTTTTAATGATTTCACCCTTATTCGTGCAACATTTCCGTGACGCTTTCCCCCCCGTAACGTGATAAAACAAAACGAGCTGCTCTTCTCTGAACCTTCTCAATATCTTCCGTCAGTCCCACCTGGTGAGGGTCCCACAAGGGGCAACAGTACTCCAAGAGAGGACGCACAAGTGTGATGTAGGCAGTCTCTTTGGTGGAGCTGGTGCATCGTCTAAGCGTTCTGCCAATGAAACGTAACCTTTGGTTCGCCTTCCCCACAATATTTTCTATGTGTTCTCTCCAGTCAAAGTTGTTCGTAATTGTAACTCCTAGGTATTTGGTAGAATTTACGACCTTAAGGTTTGACTGATTTATCGCGTAATTGAAGTTCAGCGGATTTCTTTTAGTGGGCATGTGTATTACTTCACACTTTTCTTTATTTAGTGTCAATTGCCAATTTTCGCACCAAGTAGAAATTTTGTCTAAATCGCTTTGCAGTTGCTTTTGATCCTCTGTTGACTTCACTAACCGATAAACGACAGCATCATCCGCGAACAGTCTAAGGGAGCTATTCAGATTATCTCCTAAATCGTTTATAAACACGAGGAAGAGTGGGGACCAATAACGCTTCCCTGTGGAACGCCAGATATCACTTCTGTTTTACTCGATGACTTACCGTGAATTACAACGAACTGTGTCCTTTCTGATAGGAAATCGTGAATCCAATCGCACAATTGGGAAGATATTCCATAAGCACGCAATTTCATTAGAAGTCGCTTGTGGGGTACAGTATCAAAAGCCTTCCGGAAATCCAGAAATATGGAATCGATTTGAGATCCCTTGTCGATGGCACTTAACACTTCATGTGAATAAAGGGCAAGCTGTGTTTCGCAAGAGCGATACTTTCTGAATCCGTGCTGACTATTGGTTAATAGGTCGTTCTCTTCGAGGTAGTACATAATATTCGAACAAAGTATATGTTACAAAATCCTACTGCAAATCGACGTCAATGAGATAGGCCTGTAATTTTGGGGATCACTCCTATTGCCTTTCTTAAATATTGGAGTAATTTGGGCAACTTTCCAGTCTTTGGGTACGGATCTTTCGCTGAGTGATCGGTTGTAAATTATAGCTAAGTACGGAGCTATCTCATCAGCATACTCTGAGAGGAATCTAGTTGATATACAATCTGGCCCGGAAGATTTATTTTTGTTTAGTGACTTAAGTTGTTTTACTACTCCAGGAACATCTACTTCTAAGTTTCGCATGCTGGCAGCTGTTCTTGGATTGAATACTGGAGTGTTTACTTCGTCTTCTTTGGTGAAAGAATTTCGGAAAGCTGTGTTTAGTAATTCTGCCTTAACAGTACTGTCGTCGGTAGTATTACCATTGCTATCGCGTAGTGAAGGTATTGTTTGTGTTTTGCCGCTAGTGTACTTCACATACGACCAGAATTTCTTTGGATTTTCTGCAAGATTACGAGACAGGATTTCGTTGTGGAAACAACTATAAGATTCTCGCATTGAAGTCCGCGCTAGGTTGCGAGTTTCAGTAAAAGATTGCCAGTCTTGCGGATTCTGTGTCTTTTTAAATTTTGCATGCGTTTTCCTTTGTTTCTGCAACAGTGATCTGACCTGTTTTGTGTACCACGGGGGGTCAGCCCCCTCTTTCATTAATTTATTTGGTATAAATCTCTCGATTGCTACTGATATTATGTCTTTGAATGTAAGCCACAACTGATCTACACTCGCATTTTTAGTTTTGAAGGACTGGAGACTATCACCCAGGAAAGCGTGAAGTGAATTTTTATCTGATTTATTGAATAGATATATTTTTCGTTTATTTTTGGTGCATTTGGGAATTTCGATATTCAGTCTCGCTACTACAACTCGATGTTCGCTAATCCCTGTATCTGTTTTGATGCTCTTTACTATCTCGGGATTATTTGTTGCTAGGAGATCAAGAGTATTTTCGCAACCATGTACTATTCTAGTGGGTTCATGAACTAACTGTTCGAAGTAGTTCTCAGAAAAAGCATTCAGAACTAGTTCGGACGATGTTTTATATTTGCCCCCGGTTTTGAATACGTAATTATGCCAACATATCGAGGGTAAATTAAAGTCGCCACCGATTATAACAGTATGCTTCGGATACCTATTTGAAATATGATTCAAGCTTTCTTTGAACATTTCTGCAACCGCATCGTCTGAGTCAGGGGGCCGATAAAAAGATCCAATTATTAATTTATTTCGGTGGTCAGGTATAACCTCTACCCAGACCAATTCACAGGAAGTATCTGCCTCAATTTCGTTGCAGGATAAACCGTTTGTAACAGCAATAAACACACCACCCCCTGTTTTATTTATTCTATCCTTTCTGAAGACCATTTGGCCCTTTGAAAAAATTTCGGCCGAATTTATCTCAGGCGTCAGCCAGCTTTCAGAACCTATAACGATTTGTGCCTCAGTACTTTCTATCAGCGCTTGGAGCTCTGGAATTTTCCCAACACAGCTACGACAATTTACAACTGTTACACCAATGGTTTTTATGTCTACTTTCTTCCCGTGTCTGACCTGCCCCCTTTGAGACTGAAACCCATTTTGTGTATTCCCGAGGCCATCTAACCTAAAAAACCGCCCAGTCCACGCCACACAGCCCCCGCTACCCGTGTAGCCGCTTCCTGAGTGTAGTGGACTCCTGACCTATTTAGCGGAACCCGAAAACCCACCACCCTTTGGCGCAAGTCGAGGAATCTGCAGCCGACACGGTCGCAGAACCGTCTGAGCCTCTGATTCAGACCCTCCAAAACCGGTTAAAACCGATACCGGTTTTTTTAGTTTTGAATAACCGGTTTTTCGGTATTTATTTGGTGTCGGTTTTAGCCGTTTTTTTCTTAGTTATTGCCAAGAACCGGGGAAAAAACTGGTACGACTACTTCCTGTAGTAGGGGTTCAAAATGTGTTTTTGTACATAATTAAAAAAAATTAAAACTAGTAGATCCTAATATTTAGGGCTACTCCTAAAATTTGCACTGCTGTGAAATATTAGGTCATTGTCTGTAATTATGCAAGTCCGTTTTTTTTATCTTTCTTATAAACAACAGTCACCTGCTGTTTGGCGAAGAAGAAAGGTACCTCCCAGAAGATTTCAATACCTTTGAGTAACGGTAAAACTACCGGCTGATCCTTTCAGTACAAACGCTTCCCTAAACTTCAGTGCTTTTCCGCCAGATAATAATTACAAAAGACTTTTGAAGCAGTTATGAATCGTTCTGAAATGCGGTCATCTAAGAAACCCACGGTAGTCAAGAATCCTAGTATGTCTCTGACAGGTCCTGCGATCAGTGTTCGTAAAACCGGATATTAGGATCATATCCGCTAATGTCGGGTGGAGAAACAATCCAAATTGTTAACTAAATGTACAAGTGTTTGTAAATCTATCGGACCAAACTGCGTGGTCATCAGTCCGTAGCTTACAAACTACTTAAACTAAGGTAAACTAACCTACGGACAACACAAACACCCATGCCCCAGGGAGGACTCGAACCTCCGACGGCGAGCTACCGCGCGCTCCGCAGCAAGGCGCTTTAGACCGCTCGGCTACTCCACCGCGGCAATTGTTAACAAGGCACTGTACAAGCTGATGGTAAGTCCAAATGGCGTGAGATGGTTTTACATGAAGTTCACTGGGTCCTCTTGTCGATTCGATCATTAGTGGATTTGTCGCACTACTGGGAGAATGGATATTACTGACTGTTTTATTTCCTCGGTATACAAATCTCAGGGCAACAAACTGAATTTTTGAGAGACTGGGAATTTCCATAAAGGAAAACGAAATTCGTATCTGGAGATTAAAAGGTCATAATACCGCATGGGGCTGAAAATGACTTTCAGGTTTTCATCAGCTATCATAATTCTTGACAGTAAACCACTCACATTGTCCAACAGCGGCAGATATGGGCGTAGATATGGTTTTGAATTTTTATTTTTTGACGACGAAGGTGTTGAACAACGTACAAAGGCTGTAGCCAAGCCAATCTTAAACATTGAAGAGTATCTGCCAACTGCTAAGTTATGCTGGCAATGAGACCACAAGTAGCACCATTCTGTTGAAGATTTAACTTTAGAATATCTAATAAGGAAAAATTTAAATACGTAGAGAGAGGGACAGAGTGAGTCCTGCGATCAGTTTGTTGAAATAGCACACGAATGGTCATGGATGACTCTAGGCCGAACAACTAATCACATACAAGGACTTGCTCCTAGCATAATGGACAATACACATGTGAATTCATCACTACGAAGTAGAAAGAAACCTTACTCGTGGACTTCTACCGCTCTACTTGTTGAGGGCCGGACAAAATCATGAATCGCTGTTACTGAAATGAATCATACTGCCCTTTACGAAACAGTTGACCTACTCTAGGAAAACAAAGAGATTGGGATTACGCTTATACGTTACAAGCTCTGCGGAATTAGTTCCGCCTTGGCAAGTGTTTACGTCTGAAAAAGCAGCTGAGCGTTACTGTGAAAGAGCAAAAGCCTAAAAGGTCAGTGGCTGGTCACCATAAAGGTGAAAGGATAGACGTATGAAACTACAGTACATTACGGCAGTGGCGGCTCGTACAAAATTTGACCAGTGTGCTACAATACTGCAAAAATAAACAGGAAACAATATATATTAAAATAAAAGTCAACCTTTGTATGATTGCCTTTAATTAAATATCAATTAATACTGTATTGACAGTAAGACCTTCAGAGGGTTCTATAACAGCGCTGACAACTGCATGTATTCACTGCAGGTATTAAATATACCGTTTAAAAAATATTAATTTTATTTACAGAAATTAAAAATTTAGACTCAGATGTATTTGAATACGAGTCTCACACGGGTTGGTTTGAGAGACAGCGCGCAAGACGCCTGAGCCAGCGCGCTATTTGACTCTGTATGTCGCAATATTCGTCATATACTATTATTCCGCAGCCGTTACACGCAGCGCGAAGAGAAATATTGATCTGGTGCTACAGTCGGTCTCAGCACACATGAGTCGCCAGGCCTGACGTCACGTCTGCGAATGCGCACTCGCGAACAGACGACTGCGCCGCCTCTCTGCGCACGTACCAGCGCGGCTGAATCCCACTTCAGCACACGTAGCTGGTTTCCAGTTATCGCGGCGAGAGCGCTCCAAAATGCGTTTTCATCCTTATTACTAGCACTGTAATACGCATTGGAAAGGAATTGGCATAATTTTATTGTGATAACTGGCTCGTATTCCAAGAGAAAGGATGTAATTTTACAGCGATTTCTCGATTGCATTCGAAGAGAAATGGCATAATTTTAGTAATATATTTACAGTGTGCTGCAGCACATTAGCACATCATCCCCAGCCGCCACTGCATTACGGCTCACATGCTCGAAACGAAAGTGCTATTCGCGCATATTGTATAAATATGTACCTGAAAGACACGATCTATTCTGCCTTTATAATGTAAACTCCTGTGTTTTACCATCTGTTCAAGGAGTTTTTCCTGTTGTGAGTAGGTGTTTCTGGAGTATTTCCTTTCGTGTAAACACCTTACCTCTGCATTTAGCGTTCTTTGCTTTTTCCAGTCCCTCACGATTGTAACACAATAAAAGCAAATGAATAAAAATAAGACAATGAGACACTGTAACAGTAATGAGGACTGATAGTGAGGGTAACAGTAATGATTTGCCGTCAGCTAACAGGCGATGAAAGATCAACGTCGACATACGAAAATATGTGACTGGTGCAGGATTCGAAACAGGTTAATCTGATTTCTAGGCAGCTGCGCTAACCACAAACTCCAGACAAGCATGGACTGTCGCCACAAAACTCTCACCCGAACCCCAGAATCGTACGCAGCACTTTATCGGAGAAATAGGAGGTCCATATTTATTGCACATTCAAATATTTTGTGAGTTTCACTAAATCATGTGACGTAATGTAGCTGTAATTCCGACTTTATGCCTGCTAGAGGTGGGAAGTTATCTTACTAAGAGATCTCAACTGGCCTTCTCTCCCAAATGTACAGGTATTAATGCCTTATTTACTAGTAAGACCTTATTGTAGTCACCATTGTTCACTGTCCGTTGTTTATTGGTGATAGACCATGACTGAATCTTTTTTTATATTCAGGGTGTTTCTAAATGATACCGACAAACTCCGTGGGATTGTAGAGGATCGCTTGAAGAACAAAATGAGGAAGGAAACCCGTGTCCGGAAACGTCACCCAACGGCGCTACCGAGCGTCAACATTATAGTTGCTGGCGCTTGCCGCTAGGGCACCCCATGTAGTTCATGAGATTTGAGGACATAAATAGCAATTTTAGCTAATTTAAATGCAAGCTTTACATATATTTTTTTAGAGATTATCATCTTAGGAAGTGTGTTGTCTCCCATCCAATACCCCTCTATTCTTTCTAGTAGGCCATCAGCACTGCAACTTGTATTGGTTTGCATCATCCAACTTATTATACCCTTTCTGCGAATTGTAAACTGTAGTTAAAAACTGAACTCCTATATAAGGTATACCATATGTATTATTATCAATAAAAAAAAGTAATATGTAATTGCAATGTCACCCATACATAGAATTCGGGTTTCATCTTAGACTAAAATTATGTGACAATTTGTTTTTATGCAATAACTGACTTCTGTGGAACCAGCTTACAAACACTATCCAGCTATGGTGCTGCCACCTTGCGCCAAAATGTAAACTAGAATCTTCAGAGTTGTCAGTATTTTGTAATCTGTCATGTTTTTAACTTGTGTATTTTTTATATAATGACTAAGTGCAGTGTTGCACTTGTTATTTTATACCCAAATTTTTAACAAGGTAGGATAAGTGCCTCTTAATCCCAAATGTATGTTACTTTTTATGTTTTTACGTTATTTCTTGCATGTGTTTTATATTTTTGACAGATGACCAGCTTATAACATATATGCGACCAGATGATGGTGACATAGTGCACCGAAACTGGTCGTCATTTAATAAATTGTTAATGTGCGACCTTGGCTTTTCATTTTGAAAACTATGTGAACAGTATCGGTCATGGAAACTCGCCCCATCATGAACCAGACTTTGATCTATTTCTTACTTACTACTAACTGTATTCGCAACATACAGGAATACAGGACTTATATAAATGAATATACACCTGCAAAATTTTACAATTGTACAATATACAGTCCAATAAATATGAAATCGTATATATTGCGATAGGTAAAATTCTGTTTTATTTCATTTCTTACTTACAACTAAAACAAACCTGTATCCCAGTCAGCTTAAGGAAATTCCTGACAGCTGATAGTTTTGTTGACAACTTTGAACTGTGAAACTCACACGGCTACAGGAGGAAGCAATAGACTTCTACAGAGCTACAAGGAAAGGAAGAGAATGAAACAGTGTACATCCAACAATGACTCACTATTTCCGACGGATGTAATCTCAGCGCGCCCGGTCAGAGGGCTCAACGCCCTCTGTAATAAAAAAGCTGAGCCAACAACACACCGAACAAGAACGAACAAAAACGATCAGCGTCCGCAACGAAGAGAACTACACAATGAAAAAAAAAAAAAAAAAAAAAAAAAAAAAAAAAAAAAAAAAAAAAAAAGGTGACTAAGGCACTCTAGTCATGGTCAGCACGGCCTCTACGGTCGGGGGTTCGAATCCCCCCTCGGGCATGGATATTTGTGCCGTCCTAGTTCGTAAGTAGTTCATAAGTAGTTTGTAAGTTTAGGCACTGATGACCCCGTAGTTAAGTCCCATAAGCTTAACAAACATTTGATTTTTTTTGACAATCTATTAAATACTGAGGTGTGAATTTGACATCTCCATGTTTTTCACGCGGACAACATTATGTCACTTGCTCAGGAGTGGGATCACCGAATAATTTATTCCTTTAAATCCTGGAGAAGTAACAAGAAATTTTGTTTATAGTCAATTTTTGAATTAAATGAATGTATGAATTTTTCATATAATTTGTATTTTTGATATTGTAACAAGAAATTTTGTTTATGGTAAACTTTTGAATTAAATGAATGTATGAATTTTTCATATAATTTGTATTTTGGATATTGCACTTATAACTTTGTACATTGTGCAAGCCTTTTTCTGATTATTCTCCCATAAATATAAACCTGTTTTTAGAAAGAAAGGAAATGAACAGAGATAAAGAGAGCGCAGGGATAGGAGAAATACTAACTCAAGGCTTGAATAAATATAGAAATAGCCGGGAAAAGCCGAGTTTACAGCTAGTTCTACATATACGACGGCTACGTTCCAGTTTATATTGCCAATGTAGCGAAGAACATTTACTTTGAGCCACACTGACCTTCAGTAAAGTTGAGAGGACAGGAAATCAGTCTCAATGATTCCTAATGAAATATCGATACACAGTTCGAGTGTTCTGAAAGGAGGCACGACTCAGACTTCACCCGCTTGAAAGTTAGCCTTTCTCGTGAAACCTCTTCGAGAACCAATAACTAACAGAAAATCGCATTTCCTGCAAATGAAGTCAATATTTTAACTTACTTAAAATTCACAAGAAACTTCCATGCTGAAATAAGAAGTTTTTCTACACAACCTTTGACATTTCTTTCATTTACGTATTTCTGACACACGTCTTTCATCGAAAAAGTACTTACACGGCATCTTATATATTCATCTGAATTTTACGATTGGCAATATTTCAGCACAAGACATTTGAACAATTTGAATACTGGTGTTCTCTATCACACTGAAATAATGTGGCACCCCGATTGAAATTTATACTGTGCCTCCTCCATGAATTATTTTGTCACTGATAGAATTAAAGGTATTTATAACAAATACCAGCACTGGCCTCAGCCTTGCCTATCTGTGAATTACTTTCTTTCCTATGTTACTCCTTGTCCCTCTTCCCTCTCTGCCCTTCGCCTTCTAACCTATTCTCTTTAAGCTATAGTTTCGTTTTCATGCATTTGAATTCTTATGACGTCATGTCTCCTGAACTATCTGTCCTACTATTAGACAATTTGGCAGTTTCGTAGAGACGAATATTATCAAGTCCTTTGTGTAATGCTCTGTGAATGGACTGTAAACACGTAATAAATTAGAACCACAAGCGTGATGAGGCTGATTTTTATTATTTAATTGTTTTTGACGTCATAAGTCACGAATTATATATCGTATGAGGTAATTTCGAAGGTAAATTCAGTGATATATAAGCACACTGTCTAAAAAAAATTCATGAATAGAGTTAACAGTAAAGACAAAATGCATCGAAACTGCATGCGTGATGGGGCATGTGATCTCATGGCTCATGAACTATATGTCGTACTATGATACAATTTCGAAAATGCTGTCAGTGGTATGTGTGAGTACTATCTATAAAATGTTACGCGAATACAATTAATAGTATGGAAAGAATGAATTGTAAGGTATGCATGAACATCGGAAAAGTAATTCGCGATAAACGTATCTGCTTTCGTCATTTTGCTGGGATTGTCAGCAATAAAAGTTTCGTTAAGCTTTAAAATTATATGTCCAGTTTATAGCAAGTCGTTCAGTACTCCCATTTCAAACAGTGGATGAATGAAGTTACATAGCAAAACGAGACAGTTTCTTTGTAACTCACATGATTTATAATGCCATAATTCCTAAACTATGTGTCGTATTTTCATTTTAGCCCCATAGAAATTGTTTTCATACGTTAAAAAATATTTGTTACCAAATCTGGTTGAAATCGATACCTTAGTTTAGGAGGATATGTGGTACATTGTCACATGTTGCGACAGTCTTTTGCAAATTTCGTTTTATATGGAGTCATATCTTCGGAACTGTCTTATATGATTCTTACCCCGGCAGTGATTTTTGTCTGATACTAAGGTGTGGTTCAAATCTTTCGATTAGTTTAGGAGGTGATGTGGAATATATAGAAGGTGATTTTTTCCCATTGGGTACAATCTGTGGCGATTGAATGTTGAGAGGATACAAAAAAGGTCTAATGAATTAATGTCTGGAAATGCATTGTTTCCATTCTAGAGACCACTTATTCATACATTGTTGCAGTGGCGCCATACCTTGCAGCCCCAGTTTCATTGTGAACTGATTCCTCTTAGAGAGTGGTACTGTTCCTCATACGTCATGCCGTAGCGCCTCTACCATAGTAATTGGTAGCTGACTAACCTTGTAGTGGATGTGATACAACGTTCTACACAAATGTTCACTATTCGGTGTTTACTTACGGAAAGGCAAATGGAGCCATTTGGAAAGTATCATGTGTTCACAGCTCATTCCTGATGCCGAGTCTCTGGAGCAGCGTATTCATTCTTCTGTAGACACTATTCGGATTCAGTCTCGTCGATGTTGACGTATGAGAACCTGCTACGACGCGTCACGCGTGCGTTGAAATTCATGGAAACTGTTTGCAACACGTAGTGTAACTGTTGTTGCACGGTACACCGCTTATTAGACCGTGGTCTCTGTAACGAAGTATGAAAAGCGGCCTCTAGTATGGAAATCACGCATTTCCTGACGTAAGTTCACTAGACCGTTACTGTTCCACATCTTCTCCTCGATCAATCTATAGAGTTTGTATGCGGTGGAAAAATCACCCTGCATACACACACACACACATTTATTTCTATAAAGTGTATAGATTTAACCGGTAGAGAAAAGAAATTAAATATCATCAATGAAACCCTTTGAGAACCGAATTTGATACAAGCAACTGCAGTGCTAATTCGAAATTGACTATAATGAAATATTCAAATGTTTGTAAATCAATGGGAATTAATGACAGTGGTTATCAGTCCCTAGCTTTACGAACTACTTAAACTAACTTAAACTAACCTAAGGACAAAACACACACACACACACACACACACACACACACACACACACACACACACACACACACACACACACACACACACCTACCTATGCCCGAGGGAGGACTCGAACCTCCGACGGGGTGCAAACACGCGCTCCGCAGCAAAACGCCTTAGAGCGCACGGCCATTCCACCGCGGCAGGACAATCAAAATCGCTATTTCTCTTAGAAATAACAGTCCATTAGGTGGAACCGAATTTAACGTAAATCACTATGTGTAAAATCATGTTACTGAGTTAGTAGTTTATTTGAAATTATAAAATAAGAGCTATTGTATATGGAACACACTGAAAACCAGTGTGAACGTTCAGCTATGTGTTATGAGGGCCACACTCCTGACATCTGGATGTCTGTGTTTAAGTCAGCAGTTTGGGGCACATGAAGTAATATAACAGAAACCGTAAAATAATGTTATCTGAATACAACAATATTTTTGTGAAGGATAGTTTGCTTACTCACCACAGAGACGTCCGATGAGTCACAGAAAGGCACAAATAACAGGCATAAATAAACTTCTTTCTACAACACTGACCAGCCAAGTAATCATTAAGTTGAAGCCGGCCGCGGTGGCCGATGGGACTGAGGCGCTTCAGTCACGGTCTGCACGGCCACTACGGTCGGGGGTTCGAATCCCCCCTCGGGCATGGATATTTGTGCCGTCCTTAGGATAAGCTAGTTGATAAGTAGTTTGTAAGTTTAGGGACTGATGACCCCGTAGTTAAGTCCCATAAGCTAAACAAACATTTGAAACATTAAGTTGATGAATTCGCGCAATGGAAATGATAGGGTAACAGACATGGATCCGATAGTGAGTAAGTGCTGTTTATGTCCAGTAAAAGAATGAACAGGAAAGAGTTAGGTACGACATTTTTCAGTGTGTCTGCTTTTAAAGCAACTTCACTACTGTAACATTCCATGCAAACAAGTTAGCACAGAATAGGGTTATTACTGTAGTCAAAGAGGTAGTTAAATACCAGCAGTTAACTTATCTTTGAATATTTGATATTAGTTTGGTTAGAAACTCGCTATCCGATTAGTCTCACAGAATTAGTACCCGAAAGTTATCTGTTCTATTACTAACCTTCAGCATTTTGAAAAGTGATAAGTGTGGCTGACTGCTATAGTCTATAGCAGTCAGCCACTGTGACAATAACTTGAGCAATGACAACGAATACTTGTGTTATAATTTTGTATTTTCGTATTCCGACATGTTAAGCTATTAGCTAATCTCTGCTAACGCTTGACAATGGTAAATAACCGAAACCGGTAGCATTGAGAATTAATAAACAGCTATGGTTAACATGTCGTTCTGCAATTATCTGAAAGCTGTTATGCCCCATCTATTCACCTTTGTAATTAATATACTTGACATTCGACCAGAAGTTCTTAAAATTCTCTATTAAATAACGTGACAAGGTTTCGATGAGGTAACTATTATAAACTTGGCACATTGAAGTTCGAGTTAAATTTCTAGTTTCGGTAAAAGATTGCTTGTCTGCGGATTTTGCGTCCGTTACAATTTGGCTTGCTATTTTCATTGCCTTTGCAAGAGTAATTAAGCTGTTTTCTTTACCACTTCGGGTCAGCCCCCTCTATTGTTATATATATATATTTCTAGAAAATCCGAGAAAATTATGTTCTTATGTATAGCTACAAAACACAATCAATACATTCATTACGCAATTCCAGAGGTTACTCCAATATTCAAGAAACGCAATAAGAGTGATTTGCAAATTTACAGGCATATGTCACTGACGTCGGTTTGAAGCAGAATTTTGGAAACCTATACTTTCCTCAAACATTATGAACTACCTCTAAGAGAGCGATCTATTGATCCATATTCAAGATGGATCCAGAAAGTATGATTCTTGTGAAACACAGCTAACTCTTATGCTCATGAATTAGTGTTATCGACAAGGGATCTCAAATACATTCCATATTTCTCGATGTCCGAAAAGGTTTTGATACTGTACGTCACAAGCGACTTGTAATCAAATTGCGATTGGATTTTGCCGGCCGCAGTGGCTTAGCGGTTTGCGGAGCGCCAGTCATGGTCTGCACGGCCGCTACAGTCGGGGATTCGAATCCCCCCTCGGGCATGGATGTTCGTGTCGTCTTTAGTATAAGTTAGTTCATAAGTAGTTTGTAAGTTTATGGACTGATGACCCAGCAGTTAAGTCCCTTAAGCTTATCAAACATTTGAACATTTGCGATTGGATTCGTGATTTCCTGTCAGAAAGGACACAGTGCATTAATGGAAAGTCATCGAGTAAAAGAGAAGTGATATCTGGCATTTCCAGGGATCTGTTAAGGGGCCCCTACTCTTCCTAATCATCATAAATGATTTATGAGACAACGGGAGCTCTCTTAGGCCGCGTCGTGCAAAAATTGACAAATGACCATAAACAATCAAATGTGTGAAGTTGTCCATGTTCAATGTTCAAATGTTTGTTAAGCTTAATGGACTTAAGTGCCGGGTCATCAGTCCATAAACTTACAAACTACTTATGAACTAATTTATATTAAAGACAACACAAACATCCATGCCCGAGGTGGAGATTCGAAGCTCCGACGGAGAACGGCCTAGCGCATCGGAACATAGCGTCTCGATGCGCTTGGCCACTCCGCCGCGGTGAAGTCGTCCATAGGATCACTAAAATAGATACGTCAAACTTCATTTGCACGACAAATCAGTAAAATCTACAGGGCGTAAATACAACAATATGCCTAGGAATAACAGTTACGAACAATTTAGATACAGACGACCGATGACTGACATTGACCGTTTACAGTTTCACTCTGATGTTAAAATGCAAGTTGCTATTCCATGTGCGCCCACAGGACTTTGATTCCAGCACTGAAGATGGCCCCGCAGTGACCGAAATCAACTTAAAATGTTAAATGAAAATTTAGTGCTACCAAAGCTGTTTCTTATATTTTTAAAATTACAACAAATTAAATAGGAAAGAACGCAGATAATACTGTAGGGAAGGCTAAGAAAAGGTTACGTGTCACTGGAGGAAAAAGCGATGTAAGAATTCTACTAAAGATCTGCCTACACTACAATTGTGCATCCTGTTTTGGAGTATTGCTGCCCAGTGTGGGATCCCCACCAAGTGTGACTGACGGATGTTGTAGAGAAAATTTAAAGAACGGCAGCTCGTTTTGTATTGTCGCAGTGGAGGGGAGTCTCTGAAATGATGCACGAATTGAGATGGATATAATTAAAAGTAAAGCTTTCTTCGCATCGGGAACATTTATTTGCGAAATTTCTAACACCACCTTTTTCTTCCGAATGCGAACATATTTTTCTATCACCCACCTACATGGAGAGACATGATCGTCTTAATAAAATAAGAGAAATCATCGAAAACGGAAAGATTCAGGTTCCTTTCTCCCGCGCACTATTAGAGAACGGAGACCCTCTAGGGCAAGCTGTTCAGGCTGCTCCGCGAGCAGGAGCGCATGCGAGTGCTCACTGCAGTGCTGGGGGACCACAACAAAAATGTCTAGTCGCGAAACCCCAGTGTCTGCTTCTTGAGAAGAAATATATCTCTTCACTGACAGACGGACGACCACAATATATCGTGTGTCAGAAAACCCTTGTCTGCGCAAAAAAGTTGAATCAACAGCGACAATACAATCGTCTCCACGCGGTAGATTATGATCGATTAGAAGTACGTATCGCTGTAGCAAACAAGATAACACCTGATATCTCTTCACTTTAGACTTGCCCATAATAGTTCACGATCGGGAGCGCTCACTTCAGTTTGCAGCTCTGCCGCGAACTACTTCGTTCTTCGTCCGCTCCCAGTGGCGGCTGAGCGGCGTGGTCTGCGCATGCAGGTGGAGGGAGAAGTTCCCCCACCTAGCTGATTCATGCGCTTGCTGCTTGAGCCGCTGACAATATCACGCAAACCAAAAGAAACAGTTTGTGGATAATTTCTCGCGTTTAAGTTTAGAAGTTATATCTATATATTGGCATTATGGAATTTATTTGTCAGATATTGCAGAGTGCAGAATACTTCAAAACAAAAATTTTGTTGCACTGCACTATGTAATCTAGCAGGCAGACGCTCACCTCGAAATGGCTCTCATCAGCAGAAGGCAAGCACGTGATTTTTAATTCTGCTGCGCGCCCTCTCGCTATTGCCCGCCGGTGTTCGGAAAAGAATCCAACAAACTAAGAAGAGAGATACGTTTGGCATAACAATTCGCGACCGGTAACGCATGTTTTAGTTCGCGACCGATTGCAGATTATTTAGTTCGCGACCGATCGTGCGTATTTTAGTTCGCGACCGATCGCGCATATTTTAGTTCGCGACCGGTAGTTCTCCTTTTAGTTCGCAGCTCGGCCGCGAAGTAGGTCGCTCTTATTAGTTCGTCCGCTCTTTTTGGCTTTTGCTACCGCAACTAAAAAAAAGCTTTTGTTATGACAGCCTTTTTATATAATGATCAGTGTTGCGCAAGCGTGTGCTATTACCCGTATTTTTGGGCAATTAGACATCAAATACTTAAGCAAATGGATTTCGACCTTTACATTCGGACAGGCAGTAAACTACAGCTTAAAAGCTAATTAATTATATACGGGTTGGTTGCTTTACAGTGTTAGTGTCGCTTATTCAACGTTATCCTCAACATTCTACCCCGCGAGCCGTCAACAGTATCATGCAGGCGAGAGAAAATGGTTGCATAATTTCTCGCATATAAATGCAAACAATGTTAAGTTTTGAGTTCTCTTTACTTCTTTACACTATGGAATGAGGGTTATATTTAGACACTGCTGAATACCTTACAAAAGAAAATTTGTGGCAGTGAACTATGAAACTACAGCTGAGCTGCAGCTCAGTTAGAAATGACGGTAACTAGCAGAAGGGAATCACGCGATTCTGCGCGTTCTCGAGTCTTCTCGCCGTTCCCCGTCAGTCTTCGGAAAAGGAGCGAACGGAGTGGGAGGCAAGGGATCTGCGAACTAGTTCGCGTAGTTCGCCTGTGGAAGCGCTCTTCCGAACTTGTTCGGTCGCGAACTACACAAGACTAGTTCACTTTTTTTGTAAGTACAGCCTATTTCTTTGCTTGTGTGCCTCACAATTTTTAGGAGGAAGCAACTGGGTTCTGTTTCTTCCGGAACTGTCTTTCTAAATTGAAAACCTTAGTATTTGCGCTATTTCTTGTGTTAAATGCTGGATCGGCCGTTATGTCACATATTGCTGCCTCTGTTTGGCGAGTTACTGAATGTGAACATGTAAGACGCTTGGTAAGTCTAGTTATTGGCAATTAAGATGGTGTGTTACTAATTTGCCTGAGGTAAGCTGTTATACCGAAAGGCAAAAATGCTATTTCTTTCGACTTAAATGACAAACATACTTTTCTCGAAGACAGGCATTAGTTATGAAGATCATTGTAAAATTCTTATTACCATATTTACGATGTATATGGTGTGAACTTGGGTGGGGTTCAGCGCGATAAAGCAATCAGAATCTGGCTTCTTCTGATACTCTAGCAACTAGCTGTAAAATCACTGACGTGTTCGTTAACAAATAGTGGGAAAATACGTTATTCAATTCATAAGAAATACTCCTTGCATAGGTTACACGATACAGGCGTTTAAAACTGTAAAGTAATGCCACCATAAACATGCTTTATTAAATTCCAGTCATGAAATCAAATCGTTCATATTCATGATCACAGAGCTTTTAAATTAATTATAATAAAGAAAGACATGATCGCATTTACTTGGAGCAAAATGGCAGTTTTAGGCTAGTTATCTACTCCCATGCACCACAGACATTGCCGAGGTGGGGTGGCTTGCGTGCCTCAACGATACAGATAGCCGTACCGTAGGTGCAACCACAGCGGAGGGGTATCTGTGGAGAGACCAGACAAACGTGTGGTTCCTGAAGAGGGGCAGCAGCCTTTTCAATAGTTACAGGGGCAACAGTCTGGATGATTGACTGAGCTGGCCTTGTAACATCAGCTAATGTGGCTTTGCCACACAGCTACTGCGAACGGCTGAAAGCAAGGGGAAACTACAGCCGTTATTTTTCCCGAGGACATGCAGCTCTACTGTATGAACATATGATGATGGCATCCTCTCGGGTAAAATATTCCGGAGGTAAAATAGTCCCCCATTCGGATCTCCGGGCTGGGACTACTCAGGAGGATGTGATCATCAGGAAAGACAATACTGGCATTCTACGGGTCGGAGCGTGGAATGTTAGATCCCTTAATCGAGTAGGAAAATTAGAAAATTTAAAAAGGGAAATGGATAGGTTGAAGTTAGATATAGTGGGGATTAGTGAAGTTCGGTGGCAGGATGAACAGGATTTCTGGTCAGATGAGTACAGGATTATAAATACAAAATCAGTTGGGGGTATCACAGGAGTAGGATTGATAATGAATAAGAAAATAGGAATGCGGGTAAACTACTATGACCAGCACAGCGATCGCATTATCATTGTCAAGATAGATACGAAGCCAACACCGACAACAGTAGTACAGGTTTATATGCCAACTAGCTCTGCCGATGATGAGGAGATCGAAGAAATATATGAGGAGCTAAACGAAATTATTCAGATAATTAAGGGAGAGGAAAACGTAATTGTTATGGGAGACTGGAATTCGGTAGTAGGACAAGGAAGGGAAGGGAAGATAGTGGGTGAATATGGTCTGGGCAAAAGGAATGAAAGAGGAAGCCGCCTGGTAGAATTTTGCACGGAACATAATTTAGTTATAACAAACACCTGGTTTAAGAATCACAAAAGAAGGTTGTATACGTGGAAGAGACCAGGAGACACCGGAAGATACCAGATAGATTTTATAATGGTAAGACATAGATTTCGGAACCAGGTTTTGAAGTGTAGGACATACCCAGGGGCAGACATAGACTCTGACCATAACTTGTTGGTTATGAACTGTAGGCTGAAACTGAAGAAACTACAGAAAGGTAGGAAAATAAGGAGATGGGACCTAGATAAATTGAAGGAACCTGAAGTTCTTAAGAATTTCAGAGGGAGCTTCAGGCAACAATTGATAGAAACAGGGGAAAATAAAACAGTTGAGGAGGAATGGGTAAAATTGAGAGATGAAATAGTGAAGGCAGCAGAGGACAAAATAGGTAGGAAGGCAAGACCTACAAAGAATCCTTGGATATCACAGGAGATACTAAATTTAATCGATGAAAGGAGAAAGTATAAAAATGCAGTAAATAAAACAGGCAAAATGGAGTACAGACGACTAAGAAATGAGATTGACAGGAAGTGCAAAATGGCTAAGCAGGAATGGCTAGAAGGCAAATGCAAGGATGTAGAAGAATGTATAAATAGGGGAAAAATAGATACAGCCTACAGGAAAATAAAAGAATCATTTGGCGATAAGAAAAACAGCTCTATGAATATCAAGGACACTGATGGAAAACCAGTTCTCAGCAAAGAAGGGAAAGCTGAAAGGTGGAAAGAGTATATAGAGGGGCTCTACAAAGGAAATGAACTTAGAGACACTATTGTAGGAAGGGAAGAGAATGTAGATGATGATGAAATAGGAGATACTATACTGAGAGATGAATTTGACAGAGCACTGAATGATCTAAGTCGAAACAAGGCCCCTGGAGTAGATGATATCCCGTCAGAGCTACTGAAGTCTCTGGGAGAACCAGCCATGACAAAATTGTTTCACATTGTGTGTAAGATGTATGAGACAGGTGAAGTACCCTCAGACTTTAAGAAAAATGTTATAATCCCCATTCCAAAGAAAGCGGGTGCAGACAGGTGTGAAAACTACAGAACCATCAGTTTAATAAGTCATGGTTGCAAAATATTAACACGAATTATATACAGAAGGATGGAAAAGCTGGTAGAAGCCGACCTCGGGGAAGATCAGTTTGGGTTCAGGAGAAATGTAGGAACACGGGAGGCAATACTCACTTTACGGTTTATCCTAGAAGATAGATTAAGAAAAGGCAAACCAACATTTCTAGCTTTTGTAGATTTGGAGAAGGCTTTTGACAATGTTGATTGGAATAAACTCTTTAAAGTTCTGAAGCAAGCAGGAGTAAAATATAGGGAACGTAAGGTTATTTACAACTTGTACAAAAACCAGACAGCGGTTGTCAGAGTTGAAGGGCATGAAAGGGATGCATTGGTTGGAAAGGGAGTAAGACAGGGTTGTAGCCTTTCACCAATGATGTTCAATTTGTACATTGAGCAAGCTATAAAGGAAAGCAAGGAGAAATTTGGAGAAGGAATTAAAGTTCAGGGTGAAGAATTAAAAACATTGCGTTTTGCCGACGACATAGTAATTCTGTCAGATACAGCAAAGGACCTGGAAGAGCAATTGAACGGAATGGACAGTGTGCTGAAAGGTGCATATAAGATGAACATTAACAAGAGTAAAACAAGGGTAATGGAGTGCAGTGTAAGAAAATCAGGTGATGCTGAAGGAATTAGATTAGGTAACGAAACAATAAAGGAGGTAGATGAGTTTTGTTACTTGGGCAGTAAAATAACAAATGATGGTCGCAGTACAGATGATATAAAATGCAGAATGGCAATGGGTAGAAAGGCGTTTTTGAAAAAGAGAAATTTGTTAACATCGAATATTGATTTAAGCCTAAGGAAGTCCTTTCTGAAGGCATTTGTATGGAGTGTTGCCTTGTATGGGAGTGAAACATGGACGATAAGCAGTGTGGACAGAAAGAGGATAGAGGCTTTTGAAATGTGGTGCTACAGAACAATGCTGAAGATTAGGTGGGTGGATCGCGTAACTAATGAGGAGGTACTGAACCGAATTGGGGAGAAAAGAAATTTCTGGCATACCTTGACTAAAAGAAGGGATAGATTGGTAGGACACATTCTTAGACAACAAGGAATTGTGAATTTAGCGTTGGAGGGAAGTGTGTGGGGTAAAAATCGCAGAGGGAGACCAAGAGACGCGTATAGTAAGCAGATTCAAGTGGATGTGGGTTGTCGTTCTTATGAGGAGATGAAAAGGCTTGCTCAGGATAGAGTAGGGTGGAGAGCTGCATCAAACCAGTCTCTGGACTGAAGACCACAACAACAGGCTAGTTATTTCAGAAACAGTTGCGCGGCTGCAGTTCCTCGTGACGTCACAGCCCAACCGGCTGCCTCACATGCACACACGCTCGACGCAGCCTCAACCGTGTGGAGTGCCCCATTCGACAGCAGCTGACGGCTGCAGAAGCTTGCGGTGGAGCGCACGAGCTCGAACAGCCTGCCCTAGGGTAAGGCGGTCAACAGTCCCGGATTCTCGCAAAATAGCAAAGCGTCCCGCAATCCAGTAATTTTGAAATTGTTGGTCTAAGAGCACAAGCCGAAACTATTTCGGCGCGATATGGCACACTGCTTGCAAGTCAACAATGCATCACCTTCGAATAAATGACAATCTTCTTACATTAAATAATTTAAAAAAAGTTACACATCATATGACTATTTTAAAATGACAAATTCGCTAGCAGTGGAAGTTGATTTTGTTTTAAGCTGGTAAGGCATACTGCATTTGGTAATAGGATGACTTTAAAGAAAACCTGTTATGGCACATTTTCTGTGCCTTCTTAAGTACAATTTAGTAGCTGTAATGGAATTTTTTCGGTGCTCAATGTAGCCAACATGGTGTAATATTATCACCGTCTGTAAAAACGTATTTAAAATATGACATGCAAATACAATGTCAGCATTCATCTTACTTCCTTCAGGAATAAAAATATGGCGACATTCTGAAACTGCAACAACGAAAGTGAGTGACCATTACACGCAGTAAGACACAATAAAACTCTGCACTTCATCGAAGGAACTTCTATATCAGATTGTTTGAATGAGTTTAAAAAGTAATTTTTATCAAATTTCATCCGACTTTATTGCAAAACATAATTCTTCGGGCGAAGCAAGCTACTTATCAAAATAAGTGGAGCACGGTGCTCGAAGAGCTGGAACAAAGAAAAGTGGGACAGGCAACTAAGGTGGACGGAGAAACGTAACGCGGAAAGAGTATGTAAAAATGGTCAGAGTCTAAAATTCAAAATACGAACATGAGAAAATATTTATGACTATAAATAAAGATTGAAAATTAAGAATAAAATGTCACTCATGTTAGATATGTTACTTAAAAAATACACGAGAAGGCCTACTGTGCTCGCCTAAATTCCTTTCTCAGTTTCAGAATAACTGGCGCAATGAGTGACGTGATCTTAGTCCTCCATCACATCCACGAAATGTCCCGCATTGACTTTGAGAAAGTTGGCTGCCTTAACCTAGGGGGCTCACAGCTCTTTCGTGAGTACGTGCGTGACGAGCATGGGGCCTCAAGCTAATGAAGCATTTCTTCCTTCTTTCCTCCCTGGACTGCGTTTCCTTTCCCTTCTCCTCGTTTCCTCTCCTCACTCCTTCCCCTTCCACACCGGGGGACTGATCACCTTAGCAGTTTGGTCCCTCTATCCCACACAAACAAACAACCAAGAGAGTGGATCGGTGGAGAAATATCATAAAAGCTGTGCCCTTGGAAATGAGCGTATGGCTTTCTTGGCCGGGAGATCCCTTGCGGGATTGTTCGGCCGCCTGAGTGTAAGTCTTTCTATTTGACGCCGCGTAGGCGACTTACGTGCCAATGATGATGATTAGGACAACACACTACAGCCAGTCCCCGGTCGGGAATCGAACGCGGGCCTTCAGCGTGGAAGTCAGCGACGCTACCGCTGAGCTACGGAAGCGGACAGCTGTGCACTTAAATGTGATTAGTGGAGTTATGTAGACGTAAATATAGAACGAAGTAGCATTGGGTATTTTAAAGATGGGTTGTTAGTACTGAGCCCTGGCTCCCAGGTCAGAGAAGCTCTTTCGGCAGAAATTAGAAAGACAATCGAGGCAGCGTCAACTGGTGTGACGAGCCTGGCAGACGAAGTGGTAGCGAGACCTCTGCCCCCTCGTCTCCATTCCTAGGACGTCGGCTCTAATTTAACTCTGCCCGCACGCGAGATAAAGTTGAGGCTGCAGTAATCCGTCTCCGTGCTCTCCTAAATGAGAAAGGGGCAGGAGCGCCTAATGCAGCACTCGCAGGAGCTGTAATCTGCTCGCGGCTACAAATTGCGCCGCGGACAATGCCTTCCGCGTGTGTCCTTTGTTCTTTGCCAGACAGTTATTTTCTCGCCTAAGCGCACTGCGGCCGCATACGTCTTCTAACGGAATGGGATCCTCTGTTGGGGGAGAACGACCCCTTTTGTTCTAGTACAGTGATAAACTTGGCTTATCTTGCGCCACGTATCATGTACTTTACCGAGGGAAATACCAAAAAGCTATTCACCTTCAAAAGAAATGCCATGGTACTCGATTAGACGTATCGTAATTGAGAAACATTTTCAGAGAGTCTGTGAATGTAATGGGTTGCTGATACAGGGTGCCCAGAAAAGGACTCCCTGATTTCAAAATTAAATATCTCGAAAACAGAGATCGGTAGAGGAATGCAGTAAACGGTATGTTTATTGTGAAAGTTGTAAGAGGTTTATACAGCAGTTTGGTATAATAGTTACAAAAGCTGCTAACAGTTGGCGCTGAAATCGCCATACGTAATGCCTAGTATAAATAGTGATCCGAAACTCAGAGCGATCAGTTCCACTATTGAAACGTGAAAGGAGGTTAGCGTACCGAAGGAAGAGATTAAAACCATGTACTCCATTGAACAACGCGTTTTTCTGATGCTAGAGTACCACAGGTTACAAGAGAGTCCTACGGCAATAAGGAGAAGTTTTCAAGCACGATTTAATGTTCCAAAAGGACCCGATGCGAAAACCATTCGTACGCTCTTCGTAAAATATCAACGAAAAGGAAGTGTAACTGATGATATAGTGTGGCATGTTGGCCGCAAGCAAACCGCAGTTACGGCTGAAAATATCGCCAGAATTTCTGGAATTATTCAGCGAAATCCGATGTCATCCGTCCGTAGAATTGCATTTAAGACTGGTTTGAAGCGTTCCAGCACGCAGAAAATACTGAGAAAGAGCCTACAAATGTTTCCATTCAAACGAACCAGGCCATACCCGTACCAGCTGTACAACAAAGTGTTGCCTTTGCTAATCAGATGCTCACAATGATTGATAGTGAACGATTTGATGTTGGCTACATCTGGTTTACAGATGAAGCACACTTCCACCTGAATGGATATGTGAATAAGCATAACTGGCAATTTTATAGTTCCGAAAAGCCATATTGGTGTGAAGCGAAACCCCTGTATTCTCCTTAAGTTACTGTGTGGGCTGCAGTGTGCAGGAGAGAGGCATATTGGCCCTTTTTTCATCCGAGAAGCGGTCACTGGTGCATGTTACGTTGCAATTTTGGAACAATTTGTCGCCACACAGCAATCGTTAGAGGCTCGACCAGGTACTGAATGGTTTATGCAAGATGGAGCCCGACCACATCGGACCGAACAAGTATTTCGCTTTCTTGACGAATACTTCGGGAATCGAGTCATAGCTTTGGAATATCCCAAATTTACTGGTGCAGGCATAGATTGGCCTCCATATTCACAGGATTTGACTCCCTGTGACATTTTTTTGTGGGGCACAGTGAAAGACATGGTCTACCCGAAGCATTCCACCACGCTGGACGAGCTTGAATTGGCGATCTCTGTGGCATGTGAATCCATTTCGGTTGAGACACTACGAAATGTGATGGCGAATTTCATTCTTCGTTTTCGCCACTTCTGTTGTGCCAATAGTGAACATTTTGAAAACATTGTGATGTGATTGTTTGCAAAGAGTGTTTTCATACGATTATATCACTTATGTATGCTGATATGAGCTTTACAGGGTACAGCGCCATCTGTTAGCAGCTTTTGTAACTATTACTTCAAACAACCGTATAAACTTCTTACAGCTTTCACAATAAACATACCGTTTACTGCATTCCTCTATCGATCTTTGTTTTTGGGATATTTAATTTTGAAATCAGGGAGCCCTTTTCTGGACACCCTGTATGTTGTTGCACACTTTTCGCAACAAATGTAATTTTTATTGTTCTTATGATTCCACTAAGGGAGACGTTGATGATGTCCTTCCGAGTAACCAGTTTTAACGTTTTATTTCTTTCTTTCTTTTTTAAATGTTTCTTTTTTAAAATGTATAACGGCCAACCAGTTGCGTAAAAGTCTGAGTTTCATGACTTGGTTTCGTTACTGCTAACGGTAACTTCATCAGCAGAAGTTTAAAGTGTACCTAAAATGATAACAACGGAATAAATGTCTTACACGGAGTAATTTAACACAGGCGAAAAGGGGAGTGAAATTACCAGTACCTACATGAATAACATGATGTCAAAATTACATCTTACGTGCAACTTTGCTCAGTATGAAAATGGTAAAACATAACATTGTCCTTAAAAATATAAAGTAATAAAAATCACAAACACCAGTGTGGAGTAAAGGGCTTATTTGTGATTATTATTTTATATTTTTAAGGACAATATTATTTTTTATCATTTTCAAGTCATGGTTGCAAAATACTGGCACGAATAATTTACAGACGAATGGAAAAACTGGTGGAATCCGACCTTGGGGAAGATAAGTTTGGATTTAGGAGAAATGTTGGAATACGGAAGGCAATACTCACATTACGACTTACCTTATACAATAGGCTAAGGAAAGGCAAACGTCTTTAGCGTTTGTAGATTTGGAGAAAACTTTTGACAATGTCGATTGGAATTCACAGTTTCAATTTCTGAAGGTAGCAGGGCTAAAATATAGGGAGCGAAGAATTATACTCAAATTATACAAAAACCAAACAGCGGTTATTAGAGTCGAAGGGCATGAAAGGGATGCAGAGGTTGCAAAGGGAGTAAGACGGGGTTGTAGCCTTTCGCCATTGTTTTTCAATCTGTGAATTGAACAAGCAGTGAAGGAATGCAAGGAGAAATTTGAAGAGGAAATTAAAGTTCAGGACCCCAAAAGATCTGGTAGAGCAATTGAATGGAATGGACAATGTCTTGAAAAGTGGTTCTAAGATGAACATCAACAATAGTAAAACAAGGATAATGGAATTTAGCGTCAGAAAAAAATGTTCAAATGTTTGTAAATCTATCGGACCAAACTGCGTGGTCATAGGTCCGTAGCTTACAAACTACTTAAACGTACGTAAACTAACCTAAGGACAACACACACACCCATGCTCGAGGGAGGACTCGAACCCCCGGCGGCGAGCAACCGCGCGCTCCGCGGCGAGGCGCCTTAGACCGCTCGGCTACTCCACCGCAGCAGCGTCAGAAAATCAGGCAATAGTGAAGGAATTAAATTAGGTAATGAGGCAATAAAAGTAGTAGATGAGTTTTGTTAATTGGGTAGCAAGATAACTTCTGATGGTCGAAGAAGATATAAAATGCAGAATGGCTATAGGAAGAAAAGTGTTACTGAAGAAGCGAAACTTGTTGACATCCAATATTAGTTTAATGTTAGGAAGTCCTTCCTGAAGGCATTTATCTGGAGTGTAGCATTGTATGGAAGTGAAGGATGGACAATAAGGAGTTCAGACAAAAAGATGAAAGAAGCTTTTGAAATGTGGTGCTACAGACGAATGATGAAAATTAGATGGGTAGATCACGTAACTAATGAGGAGGTGCTCAACAGAATTGAGGAGAAGGAATTTATTGCGTATTCTGACTAAGAGAAGGGATAGGTTGGTGGGAAACATCCTGTGACATCAAGGAATCGTGAACTCAACATCAAGGGAAGTGTGTGGGGTAAAAATCGTAGAGGGAGACCGAGGGACGAATACAGTAAGCAGATTCAAAGGGATGTAGGTTGCCGAAAGTATTCTCAGATGAAGAGACTTGCACAGGACAGGTTAGCGTGGAGATCTGCATCAAACCTGTCTGCGGACTGAAGACCACAACAACAACCATTTTCAACCTGAGCAACCATGCTCGTAAGATGTAATTTTGACGTCATGTACTAGTATCTTCTCTCTCCTTTTCGCCTGCGTTAAACTTTTCCATGTAAGACATTCATTCTGTTTTATCATTTTAGGTAGCCTTCATTTTCTTCTGATGAAGTTACCCTTAGGCAACCTTGAAACCAGATCAATAAACTTAAAATTTTGTTACGCAATTGTTTGGCTGTTATGCACTTAAAAAATAAGGATTACGACTGCTGCTATTCAGACACGATTAAAATTGTAGTTTTAAGGTACATATTTTACTTGGTCTTTTTAATAAAGCAAAACTTCTTTTCCAATTCTGTTAACTTCTGAGAAAGTTTCAGCCTTCCTTTTGTAATGATGGTGGAAGCTAACGAGATTTATTTAGAGTGTGTTATTTATTTATTTATATTTATCATGTTCCGAAGGAAAATATTGAGGAGCAAGTGCCGTCGAATGTTCGAGTCCTCCCTGCGGCATGGGTGTGTGTGTGTGTGTGTGTGTGTGTGTGTGTGTGTGTGTTGTTCTTAGGTTAGTTTACCTTAGTTTAAGTATTTCGTAAGTTAAGGATTGATGACCACGCAGTTTGGTCCGATAGATTTATAAACATTTTTTTACTTTATTTATTTATTATTTTAGGAGCAAGTCTCCGAGGTCATGGAACTGCTCAGTGCATCAAATTTTTACAAAATAGTAGTAATAGATAAAGTGAAAATTATAGAAATCGTAGGCAGATGATATGCCTAAGCATAAGTTAGAAAAAGCAATAACATAACATAGAAATTACCTCATTTAAAAATTCCTGGAATCCTTCGACAGAATTGAAAGAGTATGTCATGAAGAATCTTTCTAGTTTAGCGTTGAAAGTCCGAGGATTACTACTAAGCATTTTGGATTCTTGTGGCAGTTCATCAAAACTGGATTAGTCAGAATACCGCACACCTTTCTGCGAAAGAATGAAGGAAGGGTGATCCAAATGCAGATTCGATTTCTGTCTAGTATTAACTGCGTGAAAGCTTCTAACTCTTGGGAACCACCACATATTATTAACGCCAAACAACATTAAAGATAATGAATTAATTATGTACTGACGACGGGAGTGCCGAGGTTGGGGGTTGGGCGGCGAACTGCCCCATAGTGTTACAATGCCCCATCCATACGGCCAGATGGTCAGCATTTACGAGAAAAACTCTTGGCAACTTTCCGACCCAAGTTATATATCAGTACGACCGAAGGGTGCGGTGCGGTGGTCGAGGTTGTGGCTGTCAAGTGTAGCAAGCTAAAGATTCCTTACTCCGTTTTTTTAGATTATTGTTCATGTAATTGGTCAATAAGTTAAGTGACTATAATAATACTTATAAATGCAATATTGCTAACAATTCGTGCAGCGTATTTTCAAAGTATCTATTTGATTTTCTTTATTGAAAATTCCTATACAACGATATTCAAATTGAAAACTTCAACGTTTTGAACTTTTACATCCATATTATTTCCTTCAGGTATTAGTTCGTATTTTATATAGAATAGTCTCTGCCGGCCTCTCCTGTGAGAGGACAATGTCAGAATTCCCAGACTACTAAACAGGGGTCGACAAGAAGTACACGAGCATACCTCACATATTGCTCGAACCGCCCGCTTCTGCGCAATAAATATCTATCTTGAACCAGAGTAGTTAACCCAAAACATAACACCGGTCGTAAGCGAATGAAAATATGGAAAGTAGCTACTTTACGTGTTGAACTGTCATTTATTTCCTTCGTTCACTAGGCATATCCCGTGTTGTAGGAGGTTGGAGACCTTAGAGGAAATTGTATGATAAACGGTAAAAAAGTAAGTAAACAAAATACGGGGTGTGTCAGAAAAAACAGCGGTAGGTGGTACACTAGACAAATTTCGATAAAAACGCAACATACCAAGTTTATAATTTTTATTGAATACAAAAACACCGTTGTTAGAATGAAACCCAAATAATCTTATATCGAAGACAGATGAGGACGTTCAAAATTGATTTCCAAAAATTCTACCACCAACATCAAGTTCCTTTGACTTATCCCGATAACACCACGTGATGGAATGGACCAAGAAGGGCTACGGGAAGGGTAATGAAAAGCGGAAGGGATGGGAAGGGACTCAACCGATGAAAGAAGGGAACAAATACAAACCATGTTCGGGAGATCCGATCTTGGACGTCGTCCCGAGTAGGGGATTGTAGCAGCTGGGAAGAGAAGCCTGCGATTGGGTGGTGAGGTGAAGCATGAATACGGACAGTGTACAATGGTAAGATCTGCTACTGGCTGGATCACAGGGGAGGCACTCCAGCTTCAGCAACGCGGCTTGCCACTGGAATCATGTGGGAGATCCCCATCGCTAACTCGAAGCCGCTATGGAGAACTGTTTTCAAGACTTGCAACGCAGAAAGAGTCTCTGAATCTTACACCAGACTACCGTAATCGAGGCGTGATTGAATAAGAGCCTTAAACAGCTGCAGCTCCGCGGTCTAGCTGAGGCAGCGGAGAATATTTAGATGTTGCTAACATTCTTGTCTCAGCTGATAAAGGTGTGGCACCCAAATGAGCCGGACATCGAAGAGTCTGCCTAAAAATGAAGTGTCTGCGAATACATAGAAAGAATGACCCTGTATCATTTAGCTACACTGTAGCGGGTCAGCAACTGGAAGAAGTTAATTCCATAAACTACCTGGGAGTAGGCTTTAGGAGTGATTTAAAATGAAACGACCATATAAAATCAGTCGTCAATAAAGCAGATGCCAGACTTAGATTCATTGCAAGAATCCTAAGGAAATGGAGTCCGAAAACAAAGGAAGTAGGTTACAGTACACTTGTTCGCCCACAGCTTGAATACTGCTCACCGGTGTGGGATCCGTACCAGGTGGGGTTGATAGAGGAAGTAGAAAGGATCCAACGGAGAGCAGCACGCTTCGTTACAGTATCATTTAGTAACCGTGAAAGCGTTACGGAGATGATCGATAAACTACAGTGGAAGACTCTGCAGGGGAGACGCTCTGTCGCTCGGTACGGGCTTTTGTGGAAGCTTAGAGAACATACATATACCGAGGAGTCTAGCAGTATATTGCTCCCTCCTACGTATATTTCGCGTAGAGATCATGAATATAGAGAGATTAGAGCCCACACAGAGGCATACCGACAATCTTTCTTCCGCGAACAATACTTGACTGGAATAGGAGGTAGAACCGATAGTGGTACTCAAGGTACCCTCCGCCACACACCTATCGGGTGGCTTGCAGAGTATGAATGTAGATGTAGACGTCTCCTCAGCGCGAAGGGGATCATCATGAGTCCAGGTGAACTACCCAAAGTCTACAGAAGTGCATAACGCAGGTTTTCCGCGTTGAATGTTGAAAACAATTGACAGAGGCCCAAGTCGGCCTTTTGGATGGCTTCCTGCAGCCACCGTTCAGCAACACCATCTGAGCTAAAATAAGACAGAACTAATCGGCAAATAAGGAGGAAGAGACCGATGACTTCACAGCCGCAGAAAGACCGTTAATTTCAACTAAAATTAGAGGTTCACTGACAACGGAGCCCTATGGGATGCCGTTCTCTTGAATATGTCTACCTAAGAGAGATACCAACCGTAGCCCAAACAGAGGAAGTTCTGTAGAAAGGTTTGAAGGGGACCAAGTAAGCCCCATTCGTAAAGTGTTGAGAGGATATGATGGCGCTAGCCCTGACGCAACCCCCTCCCATGATCTTTAAGTATTCACATAAGCCGATGACTAACCATACGTTTGAGTACCTTGCACAGACTGTTGGTGAGGCTGATAGAGCGGTAACTGTCGGCTTTCAAAGAATATACAATTCGTATTGTTACTGGGATGATGACACTTTTCCACCATTGGAAAAACTCCCTCTACCCAGAGTCGATTCAAAACGGAGAGTAGCTGGTGTTGAAAGTCCACTGCGATGTTATGGATGAACCGGCTTTGTATACGATCGGGTCCTGAAGAGGTATTGGGGAATGCACAAAGGGCAGTCTTGAACTCCCTCAAAAACGGAGCATTATATAGTTCCTGCCGATGTGTGCGGAATTATAATTGCCTCCACTCAACCAACCCTTTGAAGTGCAGAAGTCCGCACTGTACATGTCAGCACATAAAGCTCTGCCATATGCTTGGCGATGACTCTTGGGTTATTACGGAGGTACCATGGATGTTGAGAGAAGGGATTGCCATTGGTGGGCGTTACCCAAAATGGCGTCGTAACAGCGACCACACCCGAGAATGGGAGGCGCGAGAACCTTTAGTGGCTACGTATCGCTCCCAACAGTTGCTTACTCTGTTGGATTAGTCACTGAGCTTGGGCCAGGAGCCATATAAAGGCAATCAGGTGTCCTATGACAAGATGGCGACGGTGGTGCTGAAGCACCCGTCGATGTCCCAGATTGCCTCAATGATCTCCGTGTCCACCAAAGCACAGACATGCGCCGAAGTGAACCTCTGGTAGTCGAAACAGTTGCCTCAGCGGCGGGAAAAATGTGCTCAGTTGTCTGTTGAACTTTGTAATGTATATACCCTAGAAAATCCCGTTTGTTTGAACAAATGAAGTATTCGATACCACATTTGATCGTAGTATTATTCTCTAATATTCCGTGTTTGTATTATATAAGCATTTTATGGCGCTTCTGGCTGGTCACATTATCACTTCCATTACTTGGGTCTTTTAGTGAACTACATAAATTAATTTTTGAAAGTCGTAAGCTTAGTGTTGGACAACAATGTATTTGTTAATGAAATTAATAACTAACGATGTCTGAGTTAATACTTTGATGACCGTAAAATGCAATAATAACTGTAATTTAACTATTTTAAATAATGTAAACATATATTAACACTACACTAATTGTTATTTACTTACGATCTTTTGTATTTTTTTAAAAAAATTTTTTAATGAAAAACTTGGTGTATCTTTACGTAAAGCAAGATTTATTTACGTTTCATGAACAAATTGTTTTACATTAAAAATTGTAACTTCCGTGTTCTAGACTATTATAGTAGAGCAAATATGTATTAATACGCGCGAATTGGCGCGAACTCAATTAGTTGTAAAGATAGAATCACTTTGTCAGTGAGTATGGAAGTCAGTTGTGAAGTTAGTATTGCTTTGGACACGGTGAGTCTTAGATCAGTATTGAGTTAGTTGTGAACCAGTCTTACTTTTGTCATTATGTACTTCTATTTGTGCTTCATCAAGAATGAAAAATAAACGTATCAAGTCAAACCTGTCATATTAGAGATCACTGAACAAGCAAAACAAAAGTCAAAGTATTCATAATGTGGCTTTAGTGTTGTGCATAAAAAAGCGCCACAACCTGCTTATCAATGTCAGCTGGTAGCGGAGTAGTAACCACAGCAGCCGAGGCATTCCCTGCCAGTCAGCCCTATGGAGAGAGCATTGGGGCAGGCAGTCCGCATGGTGATACTGTGGCGAGGTTAAAAGGAAGTTGGATAGATTTCTTTTCATTATTCCTGTTCCACATCATTCAACTTACTATGTCAACACGAAAACAGTACAGAAAGAAACGGACGCCACCATTTTAGTGTTAATCTGCCGTGAAATGTTTTTCTCTTCTTGTGGAAATGATGTAAGTCATCGAATAAAATATATAAATGTAGAAGTTTAAAAATAAATATGAAAAAAGGACACCAATACCAAGTTTCTACATATAATGGTCATAAGGCAAAACATTAAAAGAATTAAATGTGTTTGTCAGTAAATAAGTACAGAAATACACAATGCAAAATTAAAAGACACAAACACTCAAGTGGTATTTAATCAGTTAGTTAGTTAATTGCCTAACAATCAGTCTCTTTCGTCTATAGGATACATTCATCACTAGATCGTCCTACTTGTGAGGCTTTTATATCAATGGGAAACAGGAAAATCAGTTTGTATTGTGGACACACCCTGTTTCCAAGTAAAGGGTTACTACCGAAAGTCACTCTCTACATTATTATAGCTCAATCCACGAACTATAGCAGTTCGCGTATGTCTAGGAAAGGTTGGAAAAGCATCTTTGCCGTTTTCAAACGACAGTTGAAGTACCAGGATATACGTACTTTGCGTTGAAGGAACCTTGTAGCCCACAAATAATAGTTCTCGTTTGCTTAGGTAGAATTTGTTGCATTCCAGAATCTTCAGCGAATAGAACTTTCAACAAATAGAACAAAATCCACTGAATAACGCGCTACACGTTTAATTTAGGTAATGCAAACGACAGTCGCATCAGAGCGTGCAAGTCGGGGGGTTAGAATCCCCCCTCGGGCATGGATATTTGTGCCGTCCTTAGTCTTAGGTAGTTCATAAGTAGTTTGTAAGCTTAGGGACTGATGACCCCGTAGTTAAGCCCCATAAGTTCTACAAACATTTTTGAGAGCGTGCAGATTAATACTGACAGCTCATTGGCTGTTGGAGAATGCATGACGTAGATGAACAGACCAAGCCTAAACTCGACGGCCTACATTCCTGGGTCCAACTATAGTTAACACGATTTATAGGTGTCCTATGCCGTGTTACCATTATGGACTTTACACTGCGTATCTCGAACATGTCTCCTTTACCCTTTTTTACCGAGGGAAGTGTGACAGCAGTTAACAAATTGGACACGCTTTTAGGAGGGCAGCAGTTCAAATACCCCTAGGATCGTCTATCCCATCCTCGTGGCCACTTTTGTATCCCATCCTCGTCGCCATTTGTGTGTCCCGTTTCCGCCGGTTGTCCTAGTTGTCGGTGGTCGAGTAGAGAGAGAGACCGACACAGGAAAATAGGATGCACGCGTGTGCGTGTACAGAGGTGACCAGCCAGTGGGACAGGAGAAACTAGAAACTCTAAGCTAAATTAGAACAAGATATATTTCGAAGAGAGACCGTACAAATACTTAGCTTTTTTAACTGAAATCTAGTAGAAAGCAGATACATAGTTTAAGAAGATACAGGCCTGCCTATTGATGAGTCCTAGTGCCTGTACTAATCCCAAGAGACCGATGCAGTTCAGTGGTGGACACGAGCGAGGTTGCAGCAGAGGGCGCTCGTGGCTGGCATCGTAAGAACGCCGCGCCGTGCTTGCATGGCGGCGCGCGGCGAAAGTACGTGGCGCGCACTTCAGACTTGTGCGACACCACATCGTCCATATTTAGGTTTTTCGTGGTAAAACCAGGGAAATGTTGGGATGGTTTCTTTCAGATGGCACAGTAGATTTCCCCATTCTTATCAAACAATCCTTATTTTCCTTATTTTGTTCCCATTTTCACCCAACCATTATACATTCAGCTAAGTTACAAGTTGCTCCAAACTTGATAAATATTTACATTTTTACAGTTTGAGTTAAAAGTAAATAAGATAAGCTTGGTACCCGCAGCAGATGCAGATTGAGCCTGCTAACTCGGCAATTTGCCACGGTCCCAGACACTGGTCGTGGGTCGGGAGGCTGGCCGACCGCAGATGGGGCGCGGTGTCAGGCGCAGCGGCGCCATCTGGCGGAACGAGTGACGCGCACCAGCGCCGCCCCGCGCCACCGCCCGCAATTAATCTCGCCATGTCGCCTGGCCCTGCCGGCGCGTGACCGCCCCTCCTCGTAGGCAACCCGCTGTGCAGCGACAACGCCGAGCCCTCGCGCGGGGATGTAGGCAACCCGCTGTGCAACGACAACACCGAGCTGGCCGCGCAGGGTAGTAGGCAACCCGCTGTACAACGACAACACCCAGCCGTCGCGAAGGGACGTAGGCAACCCGCTGCGCAAACGACAACGCCGATCGCACATTGATGGACGCCTCCCCGATTCCAATACTCCTATGTCCAATTACTAGTAAGAAGAACAGAAAAAGGAAAATATGAACTTCACTGTGATTATAAGGATTTCTGATACGTAAACTTAAGGGCGACATTTACATTGAAAAGACTCACTACACGCAGTTCAGAACATGTAAGCGATTTCCATACAGTATATTCATAAACTATGAAGAAGAGCAGATAGAGGAGGTTGACAGTATCAAATCCAGGAATTCAGTTGGGAGGAGCACAGCACAAAACTGCAGAAACGTCTTAACAAATCTGTATTTACAATACGAGTGGTATCAGACATAGCAGTCATAAAAATAATTTAAAAAAACTCCTTCATACTTTGCTTACGCTTTTTCGATAATGTCATGTAGTATAATATTTTGGAGTAACTCTTCAAGTTAAGGAAAAGTTTTCAGAGTCCAAAAGCGTACAAAACGTATTATATATGGTGTAAATGTACGGACATCCTACAGAAGTCTCTTCAAAGAACTGGGTATATTAACTACTGCTTCTCAGTATATTTATTCCTTAATAAAATTTGCCATAATATATTCCTTTCCCCAACAAACAGCTCAGTTCATACATACAATAATAGCAACAAAAATGATCTACAGAAGGACGTAAAAGTACTTAATTTACTTCAAAAAGGGGTACACTACTCTTGAACACATATTTTCAATAATTTACCAGGAACCATAAAAAATTTAGTTACAGATAAAAATCAGTTTAAAAGGAGCCAAAAAGTCTTTCTAGTGATAAACT
The DNA here is from genome assembly GCA_026315105.1 of Locusta migratoria. Classification (NCBI taxonomy): domain Eukaryota; kingdom Metazoa; phylum Arthropoda; class Insecta; order Orthoptera; family Acrididae; genus Locusta; species Locusta migratoria. The sequence continues at coordinate 547,505,443 of CM048745.1, read as the reverse complement.
TCTTCTACTCCACTGAACAATTTTTAAATAGAACCAAATGACACATGTATCTGTATTTAGTACTGTTAGTATTATTATATCAACTTGTAAATAATGTATGTACCTGTATTACTATTATTACATCAACTTGTAAAAAATGACATGTTCCACATTGACGAGGATCTTCTCAACAAGGATGTATGGAACGAACAACTAATCTAATCTAATCAATTTTTCGTAGTTTCCCCCGGTGTGAGTAGCTATGTAGCTTTTCCAGCAGTTGTTATGACTTGGAAGCCGTTTTTCTGCTTTGGTTTAATGCCGCCATTAAATACGGAATCTATTATTCTGTTTGGTTAACATTATGTATATTTAGAACCTGTAATATTGTCCTTTTATGTTACGTCGTCCTATTCTAGAAGATACTGTGATGCATTTGGCGACGTAATACAATTTTAATCCACAATATATACGGTCACAGGCAATGACCCAGATAGTTTTCTCTTAGAGATTATTGCATGATATTCAGCTTAATCATTGGTGTAGCCGGCCACTATTCATACAGGCAACTCATTTTAAAAGAATTACCTCTTGCAGTAAGTACATAATTACAAATGTTATGGAACACAACTGCACTGGTCATCGGTCCCTAAACTTACAAACCAAAACTAATTTATGCTAAGAACAACACAAACATACACTCATTTCCGAGGGAGGACTCGAACCGCCGACGGTGAACGGCCAAATGCACCGCGGGAAGGCACCTTAATGTGCACAATTTTTCCGCTTTGGCGAAAAAAATGTCGCTGACCTGCCTCTTGCTTCATTACATTCCAACTCCATTCCGTTAAGACAACTGAATGTTTCGATACGAAATTACTTCGATACTAAATTTCAGCAATACTTACTTCGGACGCTTGGATAGGCAGGAAACATTGTAAAGTTACATTGCGAAATATTGAAATTACAGCATTAAAAACACAAATTTCTGTTTGTATCACGCAATTCTTCTGTTACTTGAAGTGCTAGCGTCGCGCCAATGACCGTTCGTACCGCTACTGTTGGCTCTTTCCCCGCTACCGCCGTCACATTTGTAAAAAGTCATATACAATAATACGTAACCAAGTCAATAAACTTTTGAGGTCGATTGAAGATCATGAAACTGAATTTTAATTTCAATTCGGAATGATTTCTTGTTAATGATAAGGTGAAGGCACAGGAGTCGAAGATGGGCCTGATTGTAATTTTTCTTTTCCTTTTTTATCGTCGTGTCAAACTTCCCTGTAAGAATGTTTGCGTATATGTGGGGTAGGCCATTAGTAATAGATGATTCACTTATCAACATGGTACAAGGTGTTCGGTTTGCCAACTGCAGTCATGGGTTTATGTTGGTAGTTAGCGGGCTGTGCAAACAACAGTGTAGAATCTTGAGTGGGTGTCCTGTGGTGACCTGATGACCTCAGCCAATAGAGACCGTCACAACAGATGAGTTTGAATCGGGACATTTGTGCTGTTCCGAAGCCATGTTTCGGCACTGTGTCTTCTGGAGACGATGTAGACGGTGATCCTAAAATTAGCTGCGACCGGATTTGGTAAAATTAAATATAATGTGCTATCTAGTCTTAGATTGTGTGAGCGACATGTCACTACATGTAATTAAGCTGCAGGTGGTTTGTCGGTTTGATTAACAGTAGTTGTCGCTTAAAAGTGAGCAGATAGGTGTTGTGATCATTGAGGTAGTGGCGAGATCAACATCATCAATCTTGCACCGGTAATTTACGTTATCTACGATGCGAATCCTTTACAGAGTTGACGTGAGTGAAAAGTGTTGCCAAATTTTATTGATTTTGCAATTGTCTTTATGCTCCACGTGGTCGCGCCATATCTGTGTTCAAGTAAGAAATGTTCAAATGTTTGTATAGCTTATGGGACTTAACTACGGGGTCATCAGTCCCTAAGCTTACAAACTACTTATGAACTAGCTAATCCTAAGGACGGCACAAATATCCATGCCCGAGGGGGAATTCGAACCCCGACCGTAGTGGCCGTGCAGACCGTGACTGGAGCGCCTCAGTCCCCTCGGCCACCGCGGCCGGCGTTCAAGTTATAATAAGAGTGGAGCCCCTCCACGCTCGCACTAGCATGGTGACCAACTCAAGAGTTCTACTGTCACCTCTGCATGTGTTAGTAAGTTAATGTAGGCGTCACAGGAGCGGGTACTGTGATGTGTTCCGTACGTGTGGATAAGATTACCCATTAATACGGTCCATATCGGGAGATAGTATTGGTCGAAAACTTCGAAAGAAGAGCGGTTTTAAGGGCAGAGGGAAAAAAAGTGCCAAGGCAAGTGCCAAGGGAAAAAAACCTCTGCGACAGTCAGGTGCGGGTAGTAAGGGCAGTAGCGGATTCCTTGCTAACTGCGATAGTTGATGCAAGGGTAGGTTATGTTAGTAGCGGGTATCGTGCATCGATTACCGTGTCAGAGCTAAGGTCGTCATATAGACATCAATCCGTTAGTGCTGCAGCAGAACCTGCTGCGTTGGGCTGCACTGCTACACTCGACCGGCTGGCCAAGTGCGGCAGCGAGCCGCGATGTTTCTGCGTCCTCTCTCCGGCGGTAGCGTCCTTTCGTCGCGGTACCTCTGCGCGCAAATGACTGCGCGGAGAGGTTCCTGCCGCCGGTCGTCTGGGCCGCAACTTCACTGGGTGGCGCACGACTCCTTCAGCGCCTTCTCCAGTGATTGCCCCTCCAGATTGGCCTTCAGAGTGGCCTCAAATTCTTTGACCACCCGTACTTGGGCAGGCGTCATCTGGGCAGCTGTCGACTGTGATTGTGCAACCACAGGAGCGCCGGTCGTCGTAATAGTGGTCGCCCCAGAGCCGTGCGCCGCAGGGGCGGGCTCTGCAGCGTCCTCCGCGTCGTCGTCGTCAGCGTCGTCGTCGTAGAGGTCGCGCGCCAGTTCGGCGTGCAGCTGCCGAATCTGTCGGCAGACCTCGTCCCTCTCCGCAGCAAGCTGGGTCTGGAAGGCCACCCTCTCTGCTGCCACGGCGGCTTTGAATGCCGCCGTTGCCTCTTCCGCGGCAACGCGCAGGTCGTCCCCGGGCCGCGTCGTCTTCTTTGGGGCGGATGGCGCCGGCCCCCTTTCCGCTCTCGGCCGGTCCGCGCCGCCGTTGGCGGTGTTTTCCGGCCGGTCGCGGTCAGGGGGCGCGGCTGCCGCGCCGTCCCCTCGTCGTCGTCGTCGCCGCCGTTTCCGCCGACGCTGCGGCGCCGCCGCAGCGGCCGCCGCGCCGCCTCCGGGTTGGCTCCGGCTTGAAAAAGCCGGGCAGCCTCGCCAGTTGGCGACGTGAGGGCCGCCACAACGGGCGCAAGTCGGCGTCTCTTCCCTGCCGCGCACGCAGTCTCGTGTGTCATGCTCGCCAGAGCATTTGACACATCGCGCTGCGTTGCGGCAGTACTTGGCCACATGGCCCACCCCCTGGCATTTGAAGCACTGAGGGAGAGGGTTCATGTCGGCGGGGAGAGCTTCCACCGTCACTGGAAAGCCCAAGAGCTTCCGCAGGGCGAAGACGTCGCCCCCATCATCGACCGCCGGCCGCGGTGGCCGAGGGGACTGAGGCGCTTCAGTCACGGTCTGCACGGCCACTACGGTCGGGGGTTCGAATCCCTCCTCGGGCATGGATATTTGTGCCGTCCTTAGTTGTAGGTAGTTCATAAGTAGTTTGTAAGTTTACGGACTGATGACCCCGTAGTTAAGTCCCTTAAGCTTAACAAACATTTGAACAACATCATCGACCGTTTGCACGGCGACAACGTAGAGCGGCGGCCTCTTCCTGTTGGTCCGGTTGTGCAACTTAGCAGTTACACCACCGAACCCTGCTCGCCGCAGCCCTTCCCGGACTGCTGCCTCGTCGCAGCACCATGGCAGGCCCTTCAGGAGCGCCCTGGTGTACTTCGCGCGCTTCCCTTCAGACGAAGTCTTCACGGGAGGAGCGTCGACGATGAAGGCGGCCACAGCGCTCTTCAGTGCCCTGTGGTCCGACTTCGTTGCTGCTTGTAGCGAAATGGTCGCGTTCGAGTTGACCGACTCGATGCCGACCTCTTTCTTGCAGCAGCCGACTATAATATCGTACACCTCGAACCACGTGTCACTGCACGAGATGTACAAGGGCGGGGGAGGTGTACAATCTTCTTCGGTCTTCTTACCGTGATCTGCAGCCTCGATGAGTTGCGTGATCGACGGCCCCTTCACTGCAGGTTTCTTCTGCTGCGCCGATTTCTTCACCATGCTGTGGTGCGGGAGGACACGACAATTTGCACCGTTGTTAAAACAACGCAACGACAATTTGCTGCCGGCCGCGGTGGCCGAGGTGACTGAGGCGCTCCAGTTACGGTCAGCACGGCCACTACGGTCGGGGGTTCGAATCCCCCCTCGGGCATGGATATTTGTGCCGTCCTAGTTCGTAAGTAGTTCATAAGTAGTTTGTAAGTTTAGGGACTGATGACCCCGTAGTTAAGTCCCATAAGCTTAACAAACATTTGAACATTTGATTTTGACAATTTGCTTCGATCCCGCCACAGCACGGACTTCCTCTCAGCTCTCCGGCAACTGCAACAGAGCGCGCTGCACCGACGATGCGCACGCCTCCGCTGCTCAGCTGCAACTGCAGCTCGGTATCACAAGAAAGCTTGATTAACACACAAGAATTTATAGCGCCAGCTGCTTTACTTATCTTTTAATCCAGAAGTTGCTGCAACGAGCTGCGACGTCTCCAACACTCGCTGCCGTCTGTTGTAGAAGCTGTGGCTGGAATATGTCCTCACTGCATCCCTTATCCTTTGTAGAATCGAAGCTGCTGGGCCCCGACGCTCCGTTGACGACTTGCGAAGTCCCCACGATCACTGCCGTCCGTTGCAGAAGATGAAATTTGAGTGCGTGTATCCCGCGCGCCGCCGCTCACTTCAAGTAAGAAAGGACGTTGTGCAGACGTAAGCATTTTAGAGTGTATACGTAGTAAACAGAGTTTTGTTGAAATTATTGCCGCGGCGGAGTAGCCGCGCGTACTGGAGCGTCGTGTTGCGGTGCGTACGGCCGTCCGCCGTCGGGGGTTCGAAACCCCCCTCGGGCATGGATGTTTGTGCCGTCCTTAGTATCACCTAGTTCCTATGTAGTTTGTAAGTTTAGGGACTGATGACCCCGTAGTCAAGTCCCTTAAGCTTTACAAACTTTTGAACATTTGTTGAAATAATTTTGATGGCACAGAGGTGGCGTTATGACCACGTGGTGGGCACACATGGTAGTTCGCATAATGAAAGGCAACGTTGACTACGAATTCATCAGAACGCAATGTAAAGATGAACGGAATGTTCTGTGGGATTTTTGATATTGTTTTCTTTGTTGGAGAGAGTTCGCGCCATTCTCACTTGAGTATGTTGCTATTGGTTATGATGAACAACCACTTCAAGACTATTAACACTCAGTCCTAGTTTCGTGTTTTCGCAGCGAGAATATATTCTGGTGTGTTGAGCCATGTGTGTTGGATTGGCAGGGGAGACATTATGTTTCGTATTCAGAGAGGTTTACTGTTGCTCTCAGTATCCTTACGCTTTTTTTATTTCATTCAATTAACATCAATAATTTTCCTTTTCAGCGTCCACCTACTACACCCGCCGTGGTTGGCAGACTATAGCAGAATAGAATGAAACTTTCACTCTGCAGCGAAGAATGAAACTTCCTAGCAGATTAAAATTGTGTGTCGGAACTGGGACTCGAACCTGGGACCTTTGCCTTTAGCCGGCAAGCGCTCTACCGACTGAGCTATCCCGACGCGACTCACGATGCCGCCCCACAACTTTACTTCCGCCAGTACCTCGCCTCCTACTTTCCAAACTTCACAGAAGCTCTGTTGCGAACCATGCAAGATTAACAAGACTGGAAGCAAGGATATGGTGGAGACATGGCTTAGCCACAGCCTAAGGGATGTTTCCAGCAGAGTCGTTAATGCATCCTTAAGGGGAATGAGTGTCTTCTCAACAGTTGCATAGAAGGATGCCAGCAAAGGCCTAATCCTCAAGTTTGGCGTCTGGTAGGAGGCCCGTATTCTCAAGCATTATATTAGTAGTTAACATGTGTGTTTATTAATATCTACTGAAAGAAATTTATGTGTGACTTGTCGCTAGGATGAACATTGTTTGGTAGGAGGAACATTAAGTTTTTAATTGGTATCATTCAGAAAGCGGCCAATCGGATTGTAATGGAATTATTGCAATGAACTAAGTATTCATAAAAAAAGGAAGTCTGATATTATTTGAGTAGCTTACCTAATTCTTTAGAATCTTTTATTTATGACTTTTGATCAGGCGTCTCATGCTAATCGGAATGATGTCAATCATATGTCAGACAATTAGTTGGCTTTTACACTCTTTAATTGAGTAGGACATTCGAAAGAAAATAATTGATTTTCATGACGTCTAAGAAACCTTACCTACTTGTCATATAATGAATTATTTTATCTTACGGCAGCGCCTTTAGCTTTTTCCATTACAAGTTGCCTATCATCACAGCCTAAAATTCATTCAGTGTTAATTGGCCATAGCTGTCTATAATTTCAACTTCTATCAGAGATAAAAATCTTCAGTAGTGGCACAAGAACCAAAGCAACAATGTAAGGCTTAAAGCGTGTGTAATCATTACAAGCACCGCAACAAAAGCACGGGGTCGGGGGTAACGTTACACCGTTCTTCGATTTATATTCTTCAAATCAATAAATATCTTAATCGGATCGCTAGGAAACTTAACAGGATTGTAAGAATTACTGAGGATTTCATCAAAATTGCTCCAGTCGTCTTAAGAGTCCATAGCGCACATAAATACATCGATTTTAAAGATATAGCTTAAAGTTAATAATGTATGATTCTTATATAATCTATCAATCCACGTCGAGTGAGCGAAGCTTATGACGATGTCATGTAGGAAGAAGTCACACTCGCAGAAGCCACTGCTCCCCACTTCGCTTGACTTTTCCAGCTCCCTGAACGGTACGAAAACGGCCCCGCCTACAGCGCACTACTCAAAAAAAATTGAGATCGCAGTTCCCTCTCTCGTTACCTTTCATATCGTAAATACCGTACCTCGTGACGAAAGAGCTCTGTCGCCAAGGTGGAAATATCGCTAAGCAGTGACAGCAAAAAGCATGCACTTCTGTCGTGAAAGTCTGAAAATTAAAAACAGAACGGCCGGAGGAATAATTCATAACTTTTGTACTACCATCATTCTGAAAATGGTAAGCATAACTTTTCACGAAAATGAAACTGCACTTCTCTAATTTCCTTTGGCCTCAGAGAACTTGGTCCAATATTCCAAATGCTTTCTTTTGTTGTCTTGAGGGCTTTCAGCGTTATACATCTCTTTTGATGACATTGTGGAATTGAAGTTGGCTATAAGAGATATAAAATACAGGAACTATTGCAAAATTATGTAAATTTTTCGTTAAACTTCCTTCTTTTTCAACTGCCTAATTTTTGTGACATACGATAAAATATCCGAAGATGATTACCGATTTCAGTGACCAAGTCGTCATCTTCAGGTCAGAGCAGTAATACAAAATCAACAATTACAGAAAGGGCGCTATTTCTTTTAAGAGAATACAAATAATTTTATAGAAATTTATGGAAAAAGGCTCAAAAACAATAGGAAATACCTCCTACATCGTTGTAAAATGCATAAATTAAAAATGTTTACTTATAAACAGTGCACTATGTCATTAAGAACTTAGTTACTGCGTGTTAATGCTCTCATGTTTAATGCATAGCACCTGATGATACTCATGCCTTAGATATACGTTGTGTCACCGGATGGCAGCATCATTTCTTAAACAACCTCTGGAAAGTTCGGTAAATAGTACTGCTACATTAACGTAGATGAACCACAGTTACTTTCTTGCTCTTCGAAATATTCACCTCCCATAACTACGCACCGCTGTGCTCTGCAATACATGTCCTGTAAACTTCGCACGAAGTTTTCATTTGGGATCGTGTTCAACAGCCTCGTCTAGTATTGTTGGATCTCAGGAATATCGTCTAATCTGTTTCCTTTGAAAGCGAGTTTGAGTCGAGCGAATAGGAAGAGGTCTGTAGAATTGAAATCGGGCGACTATGGTGCATGTTCTAGTTTCATGACAACGCTCCTCCACATACAACCAATATTGTCAGTCCCTGGCAATAAAGGAATGCTGCAGGATAAACATCCATCATTCTTGCCGGATCTGAATCCTTCATACTTCTTTCCATTTCATCCACTAAAACTCACTATGAAAGGAAAGATATGTGACGATATTCATGACATCCAACGAAACCTGACGAGGCATTTGAACATCATCCCAAAGGAAGACTTCGTGCAAAGTTTCTCGAACATGCTCAGCTGTGCGCAGGTATGGGGAGAGAGTATTTCGAAGAAGAGTAAGGTAACTGTAGTTCATTTGCTTTAATGTTACAGGACTGTTCACCGAAACCGGCCGCAGTGGCCTAGCAGTCTGTGGCGCGTCAGTCACAGTCTGCACGGCCGCTACGGTCGGGGGTTCGAATCCCCCCCCCCCCCGGGCATGGATATTTAGCTAGTTTGTAAGTTTAGGGACTGATGACCTCTTAGTTAAGTCCCATAGACTTTACAAACATTTGAACATTTTGTAAGTTTAGGGACTGATGACCCCGCCGTTAAGACCCTTAAGCTTAACAAACATTTGAATATTTTTAGAACTCGAACGGCCGGCGGAAACAGCCGAGCTTTCCGTGTTGTGGTGCTTCACACCTGGCGGCCATTCCTGCTCGGACAAAGATAGTATTCTGTCGTTTCATATACGTTCTGTTGTTTCCTTACATGATAATTTATCCTTTTCTCTTTATAATCCCCCCCCCTCCCAGTGGACACCACATTAACGGGGCGGGAGGGGGTTCTCGTGCTTAAGTGTAAGCACAAATCCACATCATCTTAAACTCCAAGGTACATAAAGAACCGAAAGACAGTGGGAAGTGATGGAATTAACAGTGACCTAACAAAATATTCTTCAGTAGCATTTAACAAAGAAGGTTCCTCAGATTTTTGAATCATTGCTGGATATGAAAGCAAATACCAAAAGAATGGAACATATCTCTTATTAAACCCTAAAATTATAGAGGCATTTCACTGTTATATACAGTGCATGAGATATAGGCTAGAATAATAAGCGAAAGACTAAATCCCATAAAGGAGTGTTTTCTATCAGAAGTACAAAATGGGTTCAGAAAGGCGAGCAGTTGTACCAAGATTTATGCTACAGCAAATTACAAAAAAACATAACGAATTCAATGAAGAAACAGACATCCTTTTCGTCGATTATGTAAAGGCTTTTGATAAAGTAAATTGACAACTATTGCGAGACATTTTAATAAGAAGTAGTGTATTAATACACATTGTATAAGTATATCAGAAGATCTACGCTAATGCAAGAATCCAAATAATTGGGGATGATGATGAAACAACAGAGGTTATTCAAATGTTCCAATGTTTCTAATTATAAGAAGATATAAAAAAGGCCAAGATCGCTGATCATCAATTTTTATTAACGACGACCGGTTTCACTGAACTATGTCAGCATCATCTGGTCAAATAAAATATTTTACAAGGCCGTAATCTTGTAATGTCAAACAGTTGTTATATAACAATTTACAGTGCATAGGTGCACTATGTCATTATAATAAAACATAATTATTACTGGCACTTTTATATGAAACAGAAGAAGAGGCAAGGACAACACTAAAAAATCTAGCTAAAGTAGCAGGAAAGGTTGGACAAAAGATTGCATATAATAAGACCAAGACATTGTACACTGGGTCTGACTGGAAGATAGATGGACAAGTGGTTGAAAAAGTCGAGAGTTTTCGTTATTTGGGAGAGAAGATAACTGGTGGAATACAGAGCAGCAGTAGCGCAGTAGACAGGGCACAGCTCTTGCAGAAGCTTCGGTATGCAGTGTAAACAATATATGGGAAGAAAAATCTGTCACGGAATGCCATATTACGACACTGCACAGCGATTGTAAGAAATGCTGCGCTGTATGCATCATAAACGATCAAATTCGCCGGCCGCGGTGGCCGAGGAAAAAAAAAAAGGTGACTGAGGCGCTCCAGTCACGGTCTGCATGGCTACTACGGTCGGGGGTTCGAATCCCCACTCGGGCATGGATATTTGTGCCGTCCTTTAAGTGGTTTGTAAGTTTAGGGACTGATGACCCCCTAGTTACGTCCCTTAAGCTATACAAACATTTGAAACATTTTGATCAAACTCGGTAAGAGAGCTTGTATACAGTTGGAGAAGGAGGAGCGAAAAATTTTAAGAGACATATGGGGCACTAAAAAAAAAAAAAAGGGATATCTGGATACACAGAACACGAGAGGAACTGTACGAATGTTTTGAACCTATATCGAGCGAGATACGGAAAAGGAGGTTACGATTTGTTGGGCAGATCATGAGAATGGACGAGCAGAGGTTGACTAAGAAGAATACAACATGTCATACGGCGAACAACTGGGTGAAGGAAGTCAGAGATGACTGGAATACTGTAGGAATAACAGAAAGGAGTCTGCAGGCACTGGTGCAGGACAGGGAGAAGTATAAACGGTCGGTGGACGGTCACATGCGGCCGGACACCAAAATCAAAGTTATCATAACAGAAGAAGAAAGAAACAAAAGAAGTGAGAGAATGAAGAAGGGGTGAAACAAGACGTGCTAAACAAGCCACACGTGAACTTGAAGGGTCCTAACGAAGCAGAAGAAGAAGAAAAATAAAATAATGTTGTCACTGGAGAATCCTGGTTAGTTCCCTTGTCAACTGCCCAGGGAATCGGTCGTATGTTATTTGGCAAAATCCTTTCCTTCTGCGGCGTGAATTCCCTACCAGATGTAATTAGGCATTTGTTTTCTATGCACGGAGTTCCATGCATTAGGGCTGAAGTTCCCTACTTGCACTGGTTGTCCTGTATACTTTTCCTTTCGTCATCCTAAAATCCTTGTGGAGTCACCTCATTGTTTGTGGGGCTTCCTCGCCATCACACAATGTTCATCGGGGTTAATTACTAAATTTGATTTCATTACCTTGCACCAACCTGATTCGTAATGAGATCTCAAGCGTGACTGTTGTTCCTTTTAATGTAACTGACTCTGATGTTGACATTATATCTTCAATGCACTTGTACTCTCAGTTGCTGTGTCTTAGAAAATTATGCCAGCTTCTCTGATGGTATGGTACTTTGTATCTGATATGTAAAACAAAACTAGTTAAAAGATATCTGTTGCAGTGGATTTTCGTTGATTAAGTAGCCTTTTCCTCTTTATGGTCAGATCTTAATGTGCCGAGATTTATGGAGGTGTACTTAACCTGCTTTAAATCTGTTTACTTCATTGTAATTTTGCAAATTTGTGGGTGAGTGCCCTTGTGTATTTAATTAATAATTATTGCGATTGTACCTGTGATATAATATCTGATTACCACCCCTCATTGTGGGATGTTAGGTAAGTGATGACTCGATATTTTCTTTCGCCTTCCAAACTTGTGGGCTGTTCGCCCTGTGTTTTTTAATTGTTAAATTTTCTAGCTCCACTTCTGTCTTCAAGGTGTTTTTATTGAGGGCTTGAGCCCTTGTGTTTCTTTTCAATATTTAGATTTGGTAAAGGAGTTTATCTTTTCAAATTTTTTGAGTCAGCTTAATTTGAAAATATGCTCTTGTGTACTTTTAATTAATGAGCAGGTTTACTAAGGTATTGAAATATGTTTTTACTGCGTTTTGTTTGGGGCTTGTGCCCGTGTCTCTGTTGATCAATAATTAAATCTCATAAATTTGTTTATCTTTTCAAATAGTTTATGCCAGCTTAATTTGAGAGTATGCACTTGTTTACTTTTAATCAATGAGCAGAATTTTATTACTGCATGTTGTTTGGGGTTTGTGCCCGTGTGTTTCTTAATAAATAGTTAAAGTTGGTAAATTTCTTTATCTTTTCAAATTGTTGATGTCAGATTAATTATGGGAGTTTGCCCTTGTGTACTTAATGGATAGTTTTACTAAGTCATTGAAAGAATCTTATTACTTCATCTGTGTCATTTCTTAAGGTAAAGAAATTAGTATTGATATTTGAAATTTGAATTTACCTTCTTGGCCCAGTTCTTCCTTCCCTATCTGGTCATTGATGGTTTCTTTTCCGTCGCGACACTCTGCGACCTTTAGATACACCATGCTAGACTACAAAAGAAATACATATATCAAGAAGAGAGTAATTATTTTCCAATAGTAAGGTTGACGAATACCGACAAAATATCTCAACTGCTACGAAGACGAATCAAGATAACCAATACGTTTTTGGCGATATACTACGCAAGGTCAAAGATGCGTTGGAAGGCGTGCAAAACGGTGCAAGGACAAGTTGTAGCTGCAACAGGCTGAGAGAAAGCGTAATGCATATCGGAAGAAGAAGAATATCAATAAAATTTAGTAGGTATGTTTTTGTATGTAAAATATATTTGTTCATTAAGGATATCCTTAGAGTATTTGTCTGTGAGAGTGTATTATTTGCTTTTTAGGTAGGTACCGTGTGTAAAATTGTTAGGGTATTATCGATGTTCTTCGCTTTAATGGTTTTTAAAATGCAGATAAAATGCGAATTGGTTCAGTTCACAATATTGGGTTTGTTCTTTACATTTAATTAAGAAATTCCCTTTTCTTTCTTTTGCTGATGGTATTTTTGCTTTCAAGCTGTTGTTCGTGAGAAAAACATTTATTTTTTTATATAAAAATAATTTCATTCGTATATCGCTGTTACAGAGGTAAGTTCCTTTATAATTATTTCTTCCTTTTTTACTGTTATTTCTTTACATATGTCATCTGCTTTTGCATGCTGCTCATATAATTTGAGTACTGTATTGGGGTCGAAGTAATTTCTTTGTACTATGTGTTGTACAGTTTATATTTCGTTTTAAATCGCATTATTGTCGAGTGGTGCACTTATTAGTCTGTTAATAATTGATTTTAAAAATGCATATTTATGAGAATTTGTGTGACAAATCATCACTGTTTACTAGAAGTAGGGTGTCACCCACATATCTGTGGCAGCAGATGATTTTGTTTACATTTGGCAAGTTTGAACTAAAGACTTTTGAAGGGACTGATAACCGTTGCAGTTTAGTCCCTTCCAAAATCCAATAACAACTAAAAACTTTTGTTCCATTGAAATTCTATTTCCCATTGACGCTCCATTAGATTCTATTTAAATTTTATTTTCGAAATCAAAATAGTTCAGAGATAAGGAAAGTTTTAACATTTTTATAATTTTATAATTTTAAGGACAGATGACTTCTTAATTGTGTAGGAGATTCCTCTTTATATTGTATCTCAAATGAAACGAATTTTCCTGCATTCTATGTTATGTGCTAATATTCTGGAGATTCTTATTGTGTATATTTTGCTATAGGTATATAGTGTGGTTATCAATATATTTAGCTTCTTGTTTAGAAGATATGCAGGGCTATGGCTACAATTAATTTTTGGACAAATCGGAATCAATGATTTACGTATCTTTGGTTCTGCACATAAGGATTAGTTTCGGGGATCCATGACTGTGCATGAATTTTTTGTCTTCTACTGTAAATATTGCATTATACATTTTATTTTTTTCGTTGTGCCTTACGATTATGATACTGCTTCCCTTGTCTGCCATTACTGTTATTGTATTGTGTGTTTCTAGTTTATTATTTACACTTATTAGAGTATTTTCTTCAATATACCGATTACTGTTCCTTCCGATGTTTCCTCTTTTGAATTTCTATTTCTGTAATTTTTACAATATCCATTGTCAAGTTCGTTTTGCCACGTCTATTGCGACTTTCGTTGCAGCTTTAAGCTGTTTGTGCTTCTATTGTGCATTTCAGACCATTGCTGAACAATTCTATTAACTGTAGATTAATGAGCTTTTTATGTATATGAAAAACTGAAAAGGCGATTGGATTTTAGTTTTAAGTCGATATTTGTTAAGTTTATGTTGAACTTCTACTATTTTCTTTAGTTTCTTCTATCTATATTGTAAAAGAAGTAGTGTATTTTCTCACGTGAGAAACAATAGAACATACATGAAACCACGACACAACACCATCTCTGAAAATTACATCCAGTGTCTTTCCATGTTAATAGAATCTATATTGTAAACATATAATATCGCTGGAAGAGCTGAAGCTGTCAAAACTAAAACTAAAGTAAATGAACTGCACCATGTCACGAAAACTATGTAAAACATAGCGGAAATAACGCGATCATTATAAAGTATGTACTACATATAAAAATTCATTTGTAAGGAATATTCACTATACTTAGGAGCAGTTACTACCATAGACATGGGGTATATTGTTATACATATTAAATTATACAAACAGATAGGCCTGCGATTCATAATGGCAATTCGTTTTATTGTAATAAATAAATAAAAAGCAGTGAAAATATGAAACGGAATTAAAATATGTCATTCTTCGTACATGATGTGGGTCCACTCGAAATGAAGTTATTTACGTGATTACAGTGATAGACAAATAACCGTCCGTCACACAATGTGAGTTAACTTGCGGAATATAAATGTAGATGAAATTCTTAGGCATGCAACACCCCCTGAAAGTATCCGAATTTGTTAGGTGATAATGGCAATTTTAAAATCCTACCCTCTCTTGCATAAATTTATATAGATGCCCATGTAAACTACTCTGGCTGAATTTTGATAGCTAAATATAATTTACGAAAATTCTAGAGTCGCAAAGCTCCCAAAGAGAAATTCTCCGCTGAATACCATCCATGTGTAGAGTACTTGTTGATGGATGTGCCGTTATGTTGCCACAGTCTCTCCCTCAGCAGACTTAAGCAGGCTGAGTGCCGGAACCACTAAGCCGCTGAAAGGGTTCTCTCTCGTGGAGCCTACGCCTCGGCAGCTGATGCAAGCAACGAGACCCAAGATGGAGGCTAATGGTGACATCGCCGCGCTTCTTGTACACGCGTCAACTAAACATTTTTTCCTTTTGTTTTTACACATTGTAAAAAAATTTCTCATGGCGTTTCATGATTTCTGAATCATCTGAAACATTGTCAATCAGACCTACCAAAAATTAATGATATTTGCATTTTCTGTGGTAAAACTATAGTCTTTGGAGAAACTTCATTGGGGACATTGTTTTGTCAAACTTACAGATTTATGTGTAACTTGTTAATTGTTCATTTCTTTTATTCTGGCTTAAAGAAAGACCAATTTGTAAATAAATATTTTGAAAATCGCGTTTCAAATTTAGTGAATAATGTACATCTATAGAAATGAATTTATATTTTTTAAATAATTTTTATCTAAAACTATAAGCTCTGATAATTATTGCGAAACAGTTGTTAAGCTCATTATCACTACGATATGTAAGTAAGAAATTATACGTATATATTAACAGGGATTTGGACAAAACTTGTTTCAATGTTTTTCGAGCAAAAAAGTATGTTTCAGTACAAAATATCAATAGTCTCACCAAAAACGTATTTAAGCCTGTGAACCTCATTTTTCTTTGGGAGAATCATCCTACGAGCCAACAAACATCAAGACAAATAACATTGTAGTTATTATTTGCCTGTGAAAGGGAAAAGGTCCTGGGTTTGAATTCTGCTCTGGCGCACACTTTCAATCTACCAGGAAATTTCATATCAGCACACACTCCGCCATAGATAAAAACATTATTCAAGGAACACTGTTGTTTCACTGGAACCAGAAGTGACTGATGCAAAGTGCATCCAGCACAACCACGTTTAATTTTCAGTCTTATAGAGACAGTTTGTGACATAGCATTTAGATCAAAATTAAACAGTCACTATACAGTATTACGAGATCTTCCTTTTAATTAACTGGAGGAAGGGGACGTTATACTCCTCAGGTATGAAAAAATTATTTAACGAGTACCAACACTAAAAAAATGTTCATTGCGTGTAAAGGAACAGAACATAATAAACGAAAAATGATGAAAATGAAAACTGCATTAAAAATTACGGCTGTCGATATTCCAATCAATCGCAGCCCCTATTTTGGAACGTAGAGCAGATTCTGCGATATCTCATCATTCATATTTTGAAGCTACTAGTGGTAAAAACAGGAGCCATGATTACAGATTGACAGAGCAGCTACAGTGCTCAAAGCATTTTTTTAATCGTTTTGTAAATTGTTTCGGAGATTTGTCGTTGGAAGAGTGAAAATAGTAAACGCACTTATTGCTATTTTCTCTAAAAAATGCTTTTTCATTGCTATTGTTATCTCGGAACTCTTTTTCGTATCCCTTGGAATAATCCGATACAAAGTTGCACACTACACAAGATCTGTGCGGTAAGCTGTTACTCCCTCAGGAATAACACATTAGAAGATATGAAAAGCAGCTTTTCTTTACTTCAGTGTTAATACTGGATATTCTAGTGATGTACGTATGTTCTTGTATTATCATAATTAAAATATAAAGCTTCAGTATTAGACACACTTTTAATATGTAACTTACAGAATTTACGAACTACGTAAAAAAAAAAAAAAAAAACAAAAAAAAAACAAAAAACAAAAAAAAAACAAAAAAAAAAAAACAGTTGTTCAAAATGCTATTTATTCGCTCAAATAACGCCGTTATCTGTTTCAAACCGACAAGTTCATCTTCACACTGTTGTTTACATATGTATTAGGTATATTACGATTTGCACTTTCAATAAAACAACCAGACATTTAAAGTCGAGAACAAGAAATGTAATTCTAACGATTACAGGCGTTTGAAGATGAAATGTCGGTTTTGAACCGATAAAGAAATAATAAACTCGCAAGTGGCTGATTGTTGTTTTCTTCTTTGCAAGAATCAATTGGGGTTAGAAATAGCCTTTTTCCCGGTACTGTATTGCCCTGAATACGTTCTTAATAAAGTATTTATTTTATAAATTGTCTAATTTTGTTTAAAGGTGATGTGCTGAGATGTCCAGCTTAATTATAGGGTATCGGAATATCTTTTAAATTTTTCGAATACATAATATTTGGCACTTAGAATGTCATCTATTTCCACTCTTTATTTGATTACGCAATAAAGTGCAATGGAACTACCAACGAAGTTACAGAAGCACTTGAATTTACAGAAAAACTAGTTCTTACCTGGATTCTACTCTAGCATATCATTAGCTTTGTTCTGATAAGTGATATTGAACAAGTTATTCTACGTACAATGGCAGTCTCACTGAAATGTCTAGCTGTTTGGGGAAGCATAGCTGGTAAGTTGCAATTTTCAGCGTTTTCCTTTAACCCCATACCTCAAACGCTCCAACTATCTTCTGTACCATTTTCATACAAACCTGGCTCAAAATGTATATTTTCTAAAGTCTGTTCTCAAATCAAGGCCTGCTATTGTGACCAGTAGGCTCCCCTTGGCCATTAACGCCGTCTTTGCTTCTGCCAGTCTACTTTTGAGGACCTCTTTGCTATTGCGGGCGATTTTACTCCATATTAGCACATTCCTTAACTTTATGATCGCCAAAATTGAGGTTACGTTTCTCGCAATTTTCATTCCTGCTATTTCACATTACTATTGTCTTTTTTTCCGTCCATACTCAATACAAGAGCAAAACAAGAGTAATGGAATGCAGTGTTAGAAAATCAGGCGATGCTTAAAGAATTAGATTAGGTAACGAATCAATAAAGGTGGTAAATGAGTTTTGTTACTTGGGCAGTAAAGTAACACATGGTGGTAGCAGTACAGAGGATATAAAATGTAGAGTGGCAATGGAAAGAAAAGCGTTTTTGAAGAAGAGAAATTTGTTAAGATTGAATATTAATTTAAGCTCAAGGAAGTCCTTTCTGAAGGCATTTGTACGGAGTGTTGCCTTGTATGGGAGTCAAACATGGACGATAAACAGTGCCGACAGTGTACGTCAACTACCATGGCAAGAACGATCTCAAGATCACTCCCGTAATGGACATGTTTGAGACCAGATGAAATCATCATCTTGAGAAGTCTGCATGACCAGCACGAAATCTGCCCAAACAGAAGCGCCAGGAGGAAACTCCATAGCAGGCCATTCCTCAAGACTACATTCGCCACGATCGTCTCCGTGGGAGTATTGCAGTTTGCATTGCGGAAAAAGGAGGCTATACACGTTACTAGCGTTGACATTACGCGCGATGTGGTGACTGTACTCAAGTGCGTATGGCTCCGTCTGTATGATCACCTGTCAATAAAATTTAGTTCTGCAGTGTCGACCAATTCACGGTGTGGTGTTACAGAAGAATGTCGATGGATGGCGGTAGTGAACACAATTGGGGAGAAAAGGAATTTCTGGCACACCTTTACTAAAAGAAGGGGTTAATTGGTAGGACACATTCCTAGACATCAAGGAATTGTGAATTTAGCATTGGAGAGAAGTGTGTGGGGTAAAAATCGCAGAGGGAGACCAAGAGATGAATATAATAAGCAAATTCAAATGGATGTATGTTGCCGTTCTTATGAGATGAACAGGCTTGCTCGGGTAGAACAATACTGCATTCGCAGATCTTCCAACTCAAGCCGTAAGTGAGAGAAAAAAATAAGAGACAGGAAAACAAGGCTTCCCTTAGAAAGTGCCCATGCACCGCGATAGTTACCCTAGCGTGAACTGCCACAAGGCAGAAGAAACCGCTACACCACTTAAGTGGAATAAGGGCAGAACTACGATACACAGATGGCGATAAACAATGCAGTTACCTTACAAATAGCAACACGGCATATTTAGATGTCCAAAACATGACAGTAAATCACTGCCTAAACCACTAAGATGAGCACTTGCAACGATGCCGGAAACAAAACATCATCGCCTGAAAACTTGCCACAACTTACAACTCCAGTAATTGTGCCGATCCAGACAGCACCCTGAGCAAGTACTCCCAGTGCAAGGCAGTGATTCGCTCGCACCACTAACAGCCTATAAACTGGAATATGCTTCGACCGCCACCCCAGCGGTCCGGCTCCAGAACCCCAATCAACGCCACCCGGTGCCCTTAAGAACTTCCACAGCTCGCCATGCATCCAATACTCCACAAGAAATTGCAAAACACAGAGGAATAACTGTCTTCGTGGATAAACAGCGTCAACGGTCACAGGTTAGATTCCATCCTACTTCCACCGGGGATCCTTTAGCGCACAGCCCCGTCCTGACCACAGACATACAGGGTGAGTCACCTAACATTACCGATGGGTGTATTTCGTAAAGCACATCAAATACTGACGAACTGATTCCACAGACCGAACGTGAGGAGAGGCGCTAGTGTAACTGGTTAATACAAAACCATAAAAATGCACGGATGTATGTTTTTAACACAAACCTACGTTTTTAATGGAACCCCGTTAGTTTTGTAAGCACATCTGTACATATAAACAAATACGTTATCAGTGCCGTTTGTTGCATTGTAAAATGTTAATTACATCCGGAGATGTTGTAACCTAAAGTTGACGCTTGAAACCTCCGACGTTCAGTTGCGTGTTGTAACAAACACGGGCCACAGTCGGCGAGCAGCATCTGCAGGGACATGTTTACGATGACGACCGTGTTTACGAGTGTGGCTGTAGTGCACGGTTGTGGTTTAGTCTAGCTGTCGCAGTGTCCGCATGTTGCTGCTATTATTATTCTGCATTCGTCTTTGCACGCAGACTAACTGTAGTACACTGTGTTACCAGACGTCTGTGATAGTGTAGTGTTGTAGGAACTGTGACCATGGTGTATTCGAACTCTGAAAAGGCGGAGATAATACTCATCTATGGAGAGTGTCGACAAAATGCAGCTGAAGCCTGCAGGGTGTATGTAGAACGGTACCCGGACAGAGAGCATCCAACGTGCTCCACATTTCAAAACATCTACCGCCAACTGTATGCAACAGGTATGGTCGTAGCACGCAAACGGGTCCGTAACAGGCCCGTCACAGGAGAAGCGGGTGCAGTTGGTGTGTTAGCTGCTGTTGCCGTGAACCCACACAGGAGTACTCGGGACATTGCGTCGTCACCACTTTCATCCGTTTCATGTGTCGCTACAGCAGCAATTACATGGTGATGACTTTAATCATTGAGTGCAATTCTGTCAATTGGCATTAACATAGAATGCATTGCAGTTTTACCTGTTTGCCGATGAAGCGGATTTCACAAACCACGGGGCAGTGAATCTACGGAACATGGATTACTGTTCCGTGGACAATCCTCGCTGGCTCCGACAGGTAGAGCGACAGCGACCGTGGACTGTAAATGTATGGTGCAGAATCGGTGGCGACCACCTCATTTGTCCTCACTTCATTGCAGGGGCCCAAACAGCTGCAACATAAATTGCGTTTCTACAGAATGATCTGCCAACGTTGCTCGAAAATGTCCCACTGGAAACGCGTCGACGTTTGTGGTATCAGCAGGATGGTGCACCTGCACATTCCGCAATTAACACTAGGCTGACCCTTGACAAGATGTTCGACGAGCGTTTCATAGGACGTGGAGGACGCATAAATTGGCGAGCCCGTTCTCCTGATCTTACATCTCTGGACTTCTTTCTGTGCGGCACGTTAAAGGAGAATGTGTACCGTGATGTGCCTACAATCCCAGAGGATATGAAACAACGAATTGTGGCAGATGTACTGCGGCGTGTACGACATTCATTACGCCATAGATTGCAATTGTGTGCAGCAAATGATGGCCACCACTTTGAACATCTATTGGCCTGACATGTCGGGACACACTCCATTCCACTCCGCAATTGAAAACGGAAACCACGTGTGTACGTGCACCTCACCCCTCATGGTAAAGTACATGTGCATCAGTGAAAAAGACCAATACAGGTGTTAGCATGTGGACGTAATGTGCTGTTCTACTCTCTTCTGTACCTAAGGTACATCACTGTTCCCTTTGGATCCCTACTTAATTCGGTGCTCTCCGATACAAACGATCGAACAGTGGAGGAGTGGTACTCAAGCGTCAACTTTAGCTTACAATATCTCCTGATGTCATTAACATTTTACAATGCAACAAACGGCACTGATTACGTATTTGTTTATATGTTCAGATGTGCTAACAAAACTAACGAGGTCCCATTTAAAAAACGTAGGTTTGTGTTAAAAAGCATACTTCCGTGCATTTTTATGGTTTGTATTAATCAATTACACTAGTCCCTCTCCTCACGTTCGGTCTGTAGAATCAGTTCGTCAGTATTTGACGTGGTTTACGAAATATATCCAGCGGTGACTCACCCTGTATATTACTAGACTACCAGTGCCGTGTACAGTATCAATGGTGTCAGTGAAGTCTCGCCGCCATCTTCCTATACAATAAACGTGTAAGCAGTCGAGTGGTATTACAGAAAACAGTCGTAAAAATACGGATGAACTGACGTAACGACGTTTTCTTTAGAGTGTTGACACATGGGAAATTCGTGTATTGTACATGACTGTAATTTTTTCAGCTGGAGTAAGCCTTCATACATACAGTAAAGAGTTGCACTGATCTGCTGTTATTATTGTTACCAATATCATCTAACTTCGGATTTTCTTTCAGAAGTATGGTCATTATCGATGTGTTGTTTACTGTGGATGTCTGGGCGCAAAAAAATAATAACTAACAATCATGCAGTGAAGGCTTCCACTGTCAAAGAAAGATAACAGGCAGCCAGAACGCTACATATTTTTCTTTATATTTTTCTCAGTAGTAGCTTCGATGTTTGAGCTGTTAATGTAATTGTGCGGTAGTTCTCACAGTTATTTGTCCTTGCTGCATTGGGTAGATTTCAGAAGGTCTGAGGGTAGATTACCAGTCCCATAGAGTTGAACGTACCAACCTGACTTACCGTCTGGTTGCCACTTCAGCATATGTTTTAGGAACGATATCTGCATTATTTGATTTGAAGTTTCCAAGGGTTCATTTAAAGTCTCATTTTAGTACCGGATGGCATGTATTTTATATATATACCCCACTTTCTTCTTTATTCCGTTATGAGACAGGTGTTCCTCCTCAAAGACGCTTTCAGTGTACTTTTTTCACATATTCGCCTCCTTATCTGCATTTATTAGTGGAACTACCGTTGCATTCTTAATGTTATCACCCTTGTTTTTAAATCTGGTGAAGGTTGTTTGAGTTTTCTGTATGCTGACTCTGTATGAAAATAATGATTTGAAGTTTGGTAGTAACAACACGGTAAATTCATTGCAGATAAAAATCGGCGTCAGGGTTCTACTGATTTATGAACACACAGTAGCTTTTCTCCAACAATAAAATGCAACACATGAATTGCTGCATAATGCATACTGTATTTTGTACTAAGGAGATAATTTGATTTATGAGAGCATGCTACGTTTATACAATATCAGTATACCTATTTTCAGTGCCTCGCATACTTGAGGCGAATTCACAATTCACATGGATGAAAAACGACTTCTTCCTGGAACCGCTGGCAAGATTTCAACAGCGAATGTTCTCGACAGACTCTGAGACGATTCCGCAGCCTCCCTTATACACTCCACTGCAAAGTGTGGCTATATCTACATCTACATGAGATACTCTGCAAATCACATGCAGCTGTGGATTAGCCGAGCGGTCTAAAGCACCTCGCTGCAGAGCGCGCGGTTGCTCGCCGAGGAGGTTCGAGTCCTCCCTGGGGCATGGGCGTGTGTGTTTGTCCGTAGGTTAGTTTACCTAGGTTTAAGTAGTTTGTAAGCTACGGACTGATGACCATGCAGTTTGGTCCGATAGATTTACAGACATTTGAACATTTTTGAGCAAATCACATCTAAGTGCCTGGCAGAGGGTTCATCGAACCACCATTATACAATTTATCTCCCATTCCATTATCGAATAGCGCGCGGGAAGAAAGAACACCTGAATCTCTCCGTTCGAGCTCTGATTTCTCGTATTTTATTCTGATGATCATTTTTACCTATGTAAGTGGGAGTCAACAGTATATTTTCGCATTCGGAGGAGAATGTTTGCGATTGGAGTTTCGAAAGTAGCCCATGCCGCAGCGATAAGAGCCGTTGTTGTAATGACTCCCATCCCTGATTTTGTATCATTTCCGTAACGCTGTCTCCCCTGTATCGCGACAATACCAAACGAGCTGCCCTTCTTTGGACTTTTTCGATGTCCTCCGTCAAACCTACGTGATAAGGATCCCACACTGGACAGTAATACTACAAAAATGGACGGACAAGCGTCGTGTATGCAGTTTCTTTTGTAGTTCTGTTGCATGATTTAAGGGTTCTGCCAATAAAACGCAGTCTCTGTTTCGCCTTTCCCACGACATTAGCTACGGGTTATTTCCAGTTTAAGTCTGAAGTAATAGTAATTCCTAAGTATTTTGTGGAGT
Source organism: Locusta migratoria (assembly GCA_026315105.1). Taxonomy (NCBI): domain Eukaryota; kingdom Metazoa; phylum Arthropoda; class Insecta; order Orthoptera; family Acrididae; genus Locusta; species Locusta migratoria. Next base: position 547,482,060 of record CM048745.1, on the reverse strand, counting down.
TGACGGCCTTCACTTTTGATTATCTTGTAAACAAAGTTTAACGGATTTCTTTTCGTGCTCATATGAATGACTTCTCACTTCTCATTATTTGTAGTCAATTGCCAATTTTTATACCACTGAAATCTTTCTGCAGTTGGTTTTGATCTTCAGATGAATTTACTAGATGGTAAATGACGGCGTCATCTGCAAACAACCTAAGAGAGCTACTTAGATTTTCCCCTAAATCGTTTACGTAAATAAGGAACAACAGAGGACCAATAACACTACCCTGTGGAACAGTCTGAAGTGAACACATAGTAGCTTTTCTCCAACAATGAAATGCAACACTTGAAATGCTACATAATGAATACTGTCCAAAGCTGCTGTGCGCTAGCCAGAAATTTGTGCTAAGGAGAAAATTTGATTTATTTTATACATTATCAGTATACCTATTTTCAGTGCCTCGCATCTTGAGGCGTATTCACATGGATGAAAAACGACTTCTTCCTGGAACTGCTGGCAACATTTCAATTGCGAATGTTCTCGACAGACTGAGAGAAGATTCCCTTATAAACCCCTCTGCAAACTGTGGCAGGAGGAAAGTGGGTGAATATGGAGATATATGTATGGGCACTTTCGCTCGCTACCTTCGCGAACGGAGAAATGAAGGCTCCACTTGAAGGATGGCAGCAGGAGAAAATGTATGTTGATTTGGAACATATTTAGTACGTTCCTCTTTGATGATGCAGATGTAATTTATACTCACAGAAGGTGCGAGTCACTGATGCGGATGTGAGACGTGGCAACCTTAAATCCAATTTCAGTTACGTCTGTTCGACTGCAGTACAGTAGAGGCGCGATCGAACTATTAGCATACTTAGGCAGTCGAGACAGACACCGCAATGTGCTCTCGCCTTTTCGCGAGAGGCAAGTTCCAAGCCGTCGCTGACGCACCAAACAAGTCGCGGCGGAGAAAAAAAAAAATTTGCATGGCAAAATGTTCTCCCGAGGGGACAGCCCGAAAAGTTTCCAATATCCGAAAGGAACTCTAATAAAACGGCTGAGGAGGAGGAGCGAACGGCGGCGCGACGAAAGTTCCACCCCTCGCCAGCCGCGAGGAGAGGGCGCCTGCCCATTGCCCGCGGCGACAGTCGAACGACGTTTCGACTCTAAAACTCCCTCCTCGGTGTCCATACGAAAGGACTGCTTGCGAATAGCCCGACTCTTAGCTGAGACGGGACATCGTGCTGAAAACCCCGGAGACAAGGTCTTCTGGGTCCGTTAATTACAGTCTGCAGAACATTAGTGACGTCTGAGCGCGCAGAAACGAAACGGAACAAGGAAAAACATTTAATTACTGCCAAGGAAAGAGATGGTCACGTCGCAGTAAATACGCGTTCTCTGTCACTACAATGACAACATAAATAGAAAGATGAAGAGGTATAATATTGTCGTCTGTCTTCTATTTAAATGGAAATGACGGCGAAGAATCTTTTGAAATTGAAATAGGGAGGGAGAAAATTCATCCCAAAAGCGCGTGAAACTATTTTCTATAAAACTATTTGCAAATTGATAATGACGTCCAAGAAAAATGAAAACTATTTCAGCGGTTGTAAAGACTTTTTAATTTGATTATTATTTTCGATCAGTTACCTTCATTCTTATGTTGGTCTGTATTAAATAATATGCAGCGTGGTCCGAAAGTCCGGAAAGACCTTCTTAAAATCCAAATTGTAGCGTCCCATGAAGAAACGATATTAATAGTAAGTGACGCCGTATTGAATTCTAATCAAAAATATAAGTGCAATGATGTCAAAGATAAAGTGTTATCAAGGACGTCAATGAACTGTTTTTTACAACAAAGAAATTTTAATATCGTCGTGAATGTTAACTCAGCTCTTTGTTCGAGTACTATTTAAACAATTGTACAATGTTTAATCTGGCTTGGCTTGTTGTGGTACGTGTCATGTCGTGATTTGAAAGGACGATATTATCATAAGTTTGCGAGAGTCGCTGTTAGATTGTTTTTTTTTCTCAACAATTATAATCAAGATCTGTTAAATGATAGTAAAATGCCAATTATAATCTTCAATAGAAATGTTAAACAGTATATCGTGTTCTCCATTTTCAGGCCTTTAGCTCCAGTACCAGCATCTTCAACATAGGCCACTGAACTGCAATCACCGGCCGCCACTTCGTAGTAAATTCAAGTAAATAATTACTGAATGATTCAGAGACGGGTGTTGAAATAAAATTGGACTTTAAAGAATTTTTTCAGCTTGGACGACGATCCTGGACGGCTTTAGAATAAAGTGTAATGATTCTGATCTTAAGGAAATTTGCATAAGTAGGTCCACCGACCAAACTGAAGGGATACATGGAAGTGTTTTTTCTGTACTGTGGCGTGGACAGATCTTGTGTTAAGAATAATTATCATACTGATAGGTAATTCTTATAATTATTAAAGGCCGAGTCTAGCCAGTGATCAGTGAAACCTCTATTTTATTTCAAAGTAAAGCCTTAAATATTTTTATCAAAATCAGTTATTTGGCTAATGCACTCTATTTTTAACTGGACAGCATAATACAATATTTAATAGTTCAGCAAAGTTCAGTTCAAGTAAGAGTACAGCACAATTTAGCATGTTTCTTAAAAACTTTATTTGCTAGGACGCTGAATATCAAATGTTCAAATGTTTGTAAATCTATCGGACCAAACTGCGTGGTCATCAGTCCGTAGCTTACAAACTGCTTAAACCTAGGTAAACTAACCTAAGGACAAACACACACACCCATGCCCCAGGGAGGACTCGAACCTCCACGGCGAGCAACAGCGCGCTCCGCAGCGAGACGATTTAGACCGCTCGGCACGGAATAAACCGGTGCTCTGACTTGACACCACAGGTAAAAATGCAAAAGAGGTTAAATCAAGTGAACGTGGTGGCCACTACACGGCACTCCTCGACCAGTCTCTTTCCCAGGAAACTTGCCTGGTGGTGTTGGGAAACCCAAGGGTCGCGGATTCGAAACCCGGTCGGATCACGACATTTTTTCAGTTGACGTTTTAATCCAACGTTCGCTGTCACCGATGTGAGCAGTCGCCAGGAACGACACGTGGTTCAAGTTTCACTTCAAACGCGTTTTTTTCTATTTAATTACATTTTAGAATGATATAGAAATAAAATTGTATTCCAGAGTAGATTTGAAATTGACCCACTCTAGAAACGAAACCTGTAATCAATAAATTTAAATGGTGCTCTCTAGACTGTTTCTTGCTTGTCACTGACAAACAAAGCGTTATTTATCATACAATGTTTACGAAAATATGCTACTAGTTATCAAAATGTCATGCTCGTATATAGACAATATCTTCATTAATTCTTCTAAATCTAGCCCTCTTATAAACTCTGCCACAGATAGAGTCAACTCAAATGGAACTACAGAGTACTGTTTAGATCTGCCACAAAAAGTATTCATTGAATTTACCAGAGCTGTGCTATTTGATGAAAGCCACTGGTTAGGTTATTAGTCTCTCTCTCTCTCTCTCTCTCTCTCTTTCTCTTTCTCTCTTTCTCTCTCTCTCTCTCTCTCTCTCTCTCTCTCTCTCTCTCTCTCTATAATTTCTTTTACATGTCTAGACACCGGTACTAATCTAATTCCACCCTTGTGATTTTTGTATTGTAATCGATACTAAATTTAAATGTTTGTATAGCTTATGGGACTTATCTACGGGGTCATCAGTCCCTAAACTTACAAACTACTTACGAACTAACTAATTCTAAAGGACGGCACAAATATCCATGCCCGAGGGGGGATTCGAACCCCCGACCGTAGTGGCCGCGCAGACCGTGACTGGAGCGCCTCAGTCCCCTCGGCCACCGCAGCCGGATGTAATCGATACTTCTGTTTATGATCTCGCAGCTTGTATTTTCTGTAACTCCTTTTCCAAGACTTACCATTTGGATAATGGAATACCGTATAGTTTTTAAATAGTTGTTCAACTTCTTTTAACTTTAGCCTGCAGTGATGCTTCTTTATTATCTCCGGTTTATCTTTGAATACATTACATAATTGTTCAACAACCCCTCAGTTCGTCCTTCTGTTTTATTTCCAACTTATTTGTACGTTCTTCTATACTTTATGCTTAGCAGTGATAGTGTTTATGATCCGGTTCCACTATATCATGCAATTTTCTTATTCTTCAATGAATCCCTTATTTTTTTCTTCCCTTCTGATGTGGCTAGCTTCTGTGGTTCTATAAAGCATTTTTTTTTGTCAATTTTCCCCAAAAATACTACTTTGCTTTTTTAAATACAATTTACCTCTAGAATGAGGCTGAATCAATAAGGCTATCCTAGAGCATATAAGAGTTGATCCGAAAGGTTTCAAATCAGCACGCATCTAGTACGACCAAGTATTGTCCCTTACATGCTTCAGAGAAGTTTGATATCTAATAAAAGCTATAAACACCTGTGGCATTTATCGATCTTACTTATGCTTTCGCGATATTATCTATAAATTTCTTAGCATAATATCCTAAAGAATGAAGGCCCAACTGATAAACAGCGTGCTAAGTGACAGGAAGTTCCAGGTAATCACTGTTAGTAGGATAAGCACGGAGAGGACTCTAATCTACTGTTTGCACCAAGGATCAGTTCTAACGGCTGTTGTCTGACCTCCCGGACGCATGGTCGAAAAGATTTTGCTGTGCCGACGACCTTCCTCTAGCTGTACAACACCAAGATATAGAGGGTGTTACAAAAATATACGGCCAAACTTTCAGAAAACATTCCTCACACACAAAGAAAGAAAATATTATGTGTACACGTGTCCGGAAACGCTTAATTTCCATGTTAGAGCTCATTTTATTACTTATCTTCAAATCACATTAATCACGGAATGGAAACACACAGCAACAGAAAGTACCAGCGTGACTTCAAACACTTCGTTACAGGAAATGTTCAAAATGTCCTTCGTTAGCGAGGATACATGCATCCACCCTCCGTCGCATGGAATCCCTGATGCGCTGATGCAGCCCTGGAGAATGGCGTATTGTATCACAGCCGTCCACAATACGAGCACGACGAGTCTCTACATTTGGTACCGAGGTTGCGTAGACAAGAGCTTTCAGATGCCCCCATAAAAGAAAGTCAAGAGGGTTGAGATCAGGAGAGCGTGGAGGCCATGGAAATTGCCCGCTTCCTCTACCAATCCATCGGTCACCGAATCTATTGTTGAAAGTGTACGAACACGTCGACTGAAATGTGCAGGCACATATTCTAGCAGCACAGGTAGAGTATCCCGTATGAAATCATGTTAACGTGCTCCAGTGAGCGTAGGTGGAAGAACATGAGGCCCAATCAAGACATCACCAATTCCAGCCCAAACGTTCAGAGAACATCTGTGTTGATGACGTGATTGAACAATTGCGAGCGGATTCTCGTCAGCCCACACATGCTGATTGCGAAAATTTACAATTTGATCACGTCGGAATGAAGCCTCATCCGTAAATACTAAAACGAGCTCTAACATGGAAATTAAGCGTTTTCGGACACATGTCCACATGACATATTTTCTTCCTTTGTGTGTGAGGAACGTTTCCTGAAAGTTTGGCCGTATCTTTTTGTAACACCCTGTATATACTGTGAAGTTACTGTGAGGATACCTAAATCCTTAAATTGATGTCTGCAGGATGATCGTGGTGGGCTCCAACAATTATTTTGATTACACTCTTTTGTGCAATGAATACTTTTTTACTGAATGATGAATTACCCCAGAATATGATGCCATACGAAAGCAGTGAATGAAAATAGGCATAGTAAGCTAATTTACTGAGATTCTTATAGCCAAAATTTACAATAACCCTAACAATATACGTAGCTGAACTCAAACGTTTCAGCAGAACGTCTATGTGTTACTCCCTCATCAATGCACACACTTAAAAATTTTGAAAATCCTACCTTAGTTACAGACTACTGTTCATTGTCTACATTTATTACTGGAGTTGTGCTATTTACTGTGCAGAACTGTATATCTGTGTTTTATCAAAAGTTAATGAGAGTCCACTTAATAATTTTGTGAAAAACATTATTTACGATTACATCACTTAGTTCAGAATGGCTGCTCAGAGGTAGAGAGACGAGATCCTTCCACCTTTTTCTGTGCCCTACGCTGGTTCCATAGGACATTGGTTCCTTCTGGTGGACGATAACCTCCTCACAGAGCTGTATTGGTGGACAACATACTTGAAGCTGAGGGAAAAAAATGTTCAAACGTTTGCAAATCTATCGGACCAAACTGCGTGGTCATCAGTCCGTAGCTTGTGAGGGGGCTGATATGGAGCCGTTTATTTCGCATATCAATATTAGGTGTTAAAGAAGTTGTCTTGGTTGGAGAACCGTGTGACGCAATAGTAGAAAGGGTGTGAGAGAGAGACAGTAGATGAGCTTGTAACCCGTGGGAAAGCTCCGCTCCTATTGCAAGTTGAGATCTGATTGGCTCCCGCCTATACTAGTTGTCCGCCAAAACTTTAAGCTTCTTTTGTTAATATTTAACTTTCCTATGTCTATTAAAAATTATCTGTATACTTTCTGTAATGCTTTTATGCTAAGATATATTTCGGTTAATTCAAAGGTTTAATTATTTGTATATTTTGTAATAAGTTGAACAATGTTAGTCTAGAAGTTTCGCTTGGCGCCAAAACGGTGGCTTGTGGCGCGCAGCGAGAGGCGGCGGCAGTCAGTCGAGCGCCGACCGCGATACCTTGCATATTCACGATAGTTCAGTGCGGGCCAGGGACAGTTTATACGTTATGCAACGTTTATATTTGTAACATTACTCAGTCTGTATATTTGTGTTTGGATATACACTCGCATTTCTTCAATAAAAACAAGCACTGGCATCCTACAAAAGCAAAACTTATTCGTAGTGCAGTACTTCCTAGCCACATCTCAACACCTCTTTTAGCATCACTTCAAGTACAACGGACGTGCGACCTGTGTGCTTCACCTGCGCAATGGGACATCAACTACGACAGAAGACACAAGGTTAGTAAAGAGTGAATTCAGACATGCACTGAAGTTGCATGTCGACACGGCACCTCGCGTGCAGTGCTACCCCGTTTATAAACCAGGGCACTGGCACGAAGTGCAATGGTAACATTGCCGAGGAAAGGCATGAAAGAGGGGAGGTGTTTAGGAACTTTGTCAACTATGCACTGACCTTCCCTCCCTGTCTTTTAAAAAAGAAGCCCCGCCGTAAGCTTACAAACTACTTAACCTAAGGACAGCACACACACCAATGCCCAAGGGAGGAAGCTGAGGGAGCTGAACGAACGTTCATCTTGTTTTCCACGGGACTTAAATCCGATTGAACATGTGTGTGATAGCATATACACTGAAGCCACGCCAGAACCTCCTACAAGGCTGCAGAGCCGGTTATTGCACTTGTGGGAGAATGGCCATACATTGCACAACATATGAATGATAACCTCAAACTGTCCATCCCACGTAGGTGTGCAACTGTGCTGGATGTCCGAGGTGATCACACACAATATTATAGGGCAACGAGAATGGCTTCTTCATTATGATGGTAGTACCATGATGCTGTAAACCAAGCGAGGTGGCGCAGTGGTAATACACTGGACGCGCAATCGGAAGGACGGTGGTTCAAATCCACCTCCGGCCATCCAGATTTAGGTTTTCCGTGATTTCCCTGATCACCCCAGGCAAATGCCAGGATGGCTCCTTTGAAAGGCCACGGTCGATTTCCTTCCACATCCTTACCCAAATACTCCGAGCGTAAGCTCCGTCTCTAATGACCACGATGTCGACGGGACGTTTTAAACTCCGAGCTTCCTTCCTTCCTTCCCTCCTCGCTGTAAGGAAACGCCATGTAAACCTCAAGTAAAGTGTTGGGACAGCAAAATATCGTACTGTATCACACACAAAAAATCATTGTAACAAATAGCCGGCCGCGGTGGCCGAGGGGACTGAGGCGCTCCAGTCACGGTCTGCACGGCCACTACGGTCGGGGTTTCGAATCCCCCTCGGGTTATGGATATTTGTGCCGTCCTTAGGATTAGCTAGTTCATAAGTAGTTTGTAAGTTTAGGGACTGATGACCCCGTAGTTAAGTCCCATAAGCTATACAAACAACATTGTAACAAATATGTTCAAAAACTCTTATTAAAGCCAAGATCGCAAATGATTGATTTTAGTTTGGACGACCAGTTTCGCCGGTCTCTGCCAGCATCGTCTGGTCCAAAAATCTTTTTACAAGGCCGTCATCTGTTTAAAAAGGGGATTACAGAAATTTAAAACATACATGTCATTACAAAAAAAAAAAAAAAAAAAAAAAAAAAAAAAACGAGAAGATATATCAATTACATTCATAAGAGCAAAATCGCCCATACTTAGAGAAGAGACATACCTTGTAAAGTCAATCAGTTGCTACATAACATTATTTAGATTGCATTTCATTATAATAAAGTGTACGTATCACTGTGAGTGACAGTAGCATACTGACACATGATACAAGTCAAAGATAAAAGAATATGGCGCCAGATATAGGAACAAATATCTAAATAAAATATGTACAGGGTGATTCAAAAAGAATACCGCAACTTTAGGAATTTAAAACTCTGCAACGACAAAAGGCAGAGCTAAGCACTATCTGTCGGCGAATTAAGGAAGCTATAAAGTTTCATTTAGTTGTACATTTGTTCACTTGAGGCGCTGTTGACTAGGCGTCAGCGTCAGTTGATGCTAAGATGGCGACCGCTCAACAGAAAGCTTTTTGTGTTATTGGGTATGGCAGAAGTGAATCGACGACAGTTATTCAGCGTGCATTTCGAACGAAGTATGGTGTTAAACCTCCTAATAGGTAGTGTATTAAACGTTGGTATAAACAGTTTACAGAGAATGGGTGTTTGTGCAAAGGGAAAAGTTCTGGACGGCCGAGGCCGAGTGATGGAAGTGTAGCACGCATCCAGCAAGCATTTGTTCGCAGCCCAGGAAAATCGACTCGCAGAGCTAGCAAAGAGCTGCAAATTCCACAATCAACTGTATGGAGAGTCCTACGAAAAGGGCTAGTTATGAAACCTTATCATCTGAAATTGGTTCAAGCACTGTCTGCAGCTGATAAGATTAAAAGAATCGATTTCTGTGATTTTATCCTTGCTCAAATGGAAACAGATGAATCTTTCGTTTCAAAGATTGTGTTTAGTGATGAAGCAGCTTTCCACACTAACGGGAAAGTCAACCGTCACAATGTCAGCGGGAAACAACTCAGTATGAACGTGACTCGCCTAAGGTCAACGTTTTCTGTGCCATTTCAGCCAATAAAGTTTTTGGTCCCTTTTTCTTCGAAGGTGCTACAGTATCTGGAGATGTTAGAGAATTGGCTGTTCCCTCAGCTCGAACAAGAAGCACAACAATTCATATTTCAGCAGGATGGAGCGCCACCACATTGGCACTTATCTATCCGTAACTACCTGAACGTCAACTACCCGAGGCGATGGATCGGCCGCCAGGCAGCCCGTGACAGAGCACTTCATCACTGGCCTCCAAGAAGCCCTGAACTTACCCCCTTCGATTTTTTCTTATGGGGGTATGTTAAGGATATGGTGTTTCGGCCACCTCTCCCAGCCACCATTGATGATTTCAAACGAGAAGTAACAGCAGCTATCCAAACTGTTATGCCTGATATGCTACAGAGAGTGTGGAACGAGTTGGAGTATCGGGTTGATATTGCTCGAGTGTCTGGAGGGGGCCATATTGAACATTTCTGAACTTGTTTTTAAGTGAAAAAAACCTTTTTAAATATTCTTTGTAATGATGTATAACAGAAGGTTATGTTTCTTTCATTAAATACACATTTTTAAAGTTGTGGTATTCTTTTTAAATCACCCTGTATAATGTGTATGATATCCCGTAATTGTTTTCAGCAGTGTATTAATCTTCAAGGATGCAAAAATTGCCTTTCATACTTTTCATTCACTGAGCGAAGTTATTACGCGGTAAGGAAAGCAGGCTGGTTCCACACGTGAGGCAATAAATCTTGTATTTCCGTCGAATTTCGAATATAAGACGGCGGATGACTGGCGGCCGACGTAAGCCTCGCGTCGCTCTCCTCCGCTGGCAGTTCGTGTCGGCAATCGCGCATTACAGGATCGCACGACGAGTTAGCCGTCTCGGAGCGGAACAGCGTTCATTTATAAGCCGCTCCGCAGTCGTATTTCGTTTAGATGTGAAATATTCGTCCCGGAGGCGGCGACGGGCGGGCTGTAAGCCCCGTCGGTATAAATACCGCGACATCCTCGGGGCGATGCATAATGCATCGCGCCGGCGTGTAGCGCGGTCGCTCCTTTGACGAGGACTTCTCGCCGCCGTCGTCGTCTCCTTCTTCTGCTGCTCCTGGGAGCGGATTTTCAGAGGCGGATCTCGGCACCGCGCTTTCAGACGTTTTGCATTCACTGCGTCTTGTATTTTTCCTTTGGTAACGGTATTTTACATTCTGAATTTCTGATGACTCAAAGACAAAGAGAGGTCACATATCTTCCTTGTGACGCGCAAAGCAGTTTTTCCAATTTTTTGGACAGCGAATGGATCTGCTTTGTTTCATATAATGCTGTGAAGGAGCTGATCTGTAGCCATTTACGTCATGTAGGAAAGATAATTTTATATTGCACCAAAGCAGCTTTTACTTTTAATGCTGACTAGTTTCGGACTTTTCCCATTTTCTTAATATGACAACACAAAGGATTCTAAACAAGCTGATTGGCTGCAGTAATGTAGGAGTTGTAGATCCTTTATTTTTCTCTTTACGCTGACGCGTTTTGCATTCACTGCGTCTTGTATTTTTCCTTTAGTAACGGTATTTTACATTCTGAATTTCTGATGACTCAAAGACAAAGAGAGGTCACATATCTTCCTTGTGACGCGCAAAGCAGTTTTTCCAACTTTTTTGGACACCGAATGGGTCTTCTTTGTTTCATATAACATGTAATGCTGTGATGGATCTGATCTGAAGCCATTTACGTCATGTAGGAAAGACATTTTCATATTGCATCAAAGCGGCTTTTATTTTAGATGCTGACTAGTTTCGGGCTTTTCCCATTGTCTTAATATGACAACACAAAGGATTCTAAAAAAGCTGATTGAGTGCAGTAATGAAGGAGTTGTAGATGTTGTGAAATCCTTTATTTTTCTCTTTACGCTGACGCGTTTCGGGCCCAGCCCATCATCGGAGCGCCTGGTGACAAAGTACAGGATACAGTATGTAGTTACAAAGCCCAAATTAAAAAGAAAAAAAAATCTCTTGGATTTACTATTATAAGGTACATACCTCTCCTGAATGGAGAACGGAAAAAGATGCATGTAAAAACTCATAACACATTAACGGTCAACATTAGCTGTACTTGTAACGTACGTTGCTAGCTCGATGGATCACCTGCAAATACCACTGAATGGAAAGTATACTATTGAGCAACTTAGGCGTAGCATAGGCGACCTCTATGTATGGCCGTAGACGTTACCATAATTTAAAAGGATAAAATGATCTTAACGGCGAGTTAGTTGAAAACACTTTCCATAATGGAAAATAGTTGTCAAACAATAAAACAACATATTTAGAACCTATATTTCTAATTTTTTTAGGATATTCTCGTAAACAAACAACGTCATGACTATGGCGGATATAAAATCTCTTCATTAGAGGAGAAGAAGTATTTTGTGTCCCATTTATTTTATTTAATACTTAATAATACAGAAACATTTTCAGACACGAAATTCAATTTCTCTGGCGTTTTAATTTACCGAACACTTTTTATACTATCATTTGTGTTGAAATCTACTTTTCATTCGATGTTGGCCAAATTTGTCGGTCTATCTTCAGTCATGGTTCATCATAAATAGTTTTTTTTATTTTTTATTTGGGCAACTTAGGCGTAGCATAGGCGCCCTCTATGTATGGTCGCAGAAGTTACCATAATTTACAAGGATAAAAAGACTCAACGGCGAGTTAGTTAAAAACATTTTCAATACTGGAAAATAGTTAAACAATAAAACAACATATTTAGGACCTATACTACTATTTTTTTAAATATGATATTCTCGTATACCAACAACATCATGAATATGGTGTTGTAATATTAATAATGGCTACGTACCTCTACCATGACTGTAAGTCCGATTTCCCATTTTCTTAAGCCACATTCATATATATTTTATTTGGATACTGCGTGGGTCACGCTGTTTTACGGCTTCTTTCAATTATACTTTCTTTGACTAGGACATCCGTCCTGCATTCCATTGCAATATATTTGAGGTGTTCACATTTTTTTCTTCTCATTGTAGTCTCCTCCCGGACATCCGATTTGGGGGGGGGGGGACTGTTTTACGTCCGGATTGATTCCCATTGAGAAGTATTGATGCAGTAAGAAGAGACCACTGTCCACCAATCAGTAAAGAAGACTTCGGGCCACCAGGCAGTCCTCTTAAACTATGCCTAGTCATATTCAGACTTCATCTGAATGAAGAACTTCTTAAAAATATGGCTCTAGAAATGATACATACTAACTATACGCAAACAGAACGGCTGCATATAGAGGGTGTTACAAAAAGGTACGGCCAAACTTTCAGGAAACATTCCTCACACACAAAAAAAGAAAATATGTTATGTGGACATGTGTCCGCAAACGCTTAATTTCCACGTTAGAGCTCATTTTATTACTTCTCTTCAAGTGACATTAATCATGGAATGGAAACACACTGCAACAGAACGTACCAACGTGACTTCAAACACTTTGTTACAGCAAATGTTCAAAATGACCTCCGTTAGCGAGGATACATGCATCCACCCTCCGTCGCATGGAATCCCTGATGCGCTGATGCAGCCCTGGAGAATGGGCTGACATTAGGGTCATCGTCAACTGCACGAAGAATTGTCTCGTCCATTGCAGGTGTCCTCGTCGTTCTAGGTCTTCCCCAGTCGCGAGTCATAGGCTGGAATGTTCCGTGCTCCCTAAGACGCCGATCAATTGCTTCGACCGTCTTCCTGTCGGGACACCTTCGTTCTGGAAATCTGTCTCGATACAAACGTACCGCACCACGGCTATTGCCCCGTGCTAATCCATACATCAAATGGGCATCTGCCAACTCCGCATTTGTAAACATTGCACTGACTGCAAAACCACGTTCGTGATGAACACTAACCACTTGATGCTACGTACTATGTGCTTGATGCTAGTACTGTAGAGCAATGAGTCGCATGTCAACACAAGCACTGAAGTCAACATTACCTTCCTTCAATTGGGCCAACTGGCGGCGAATCGAGGAAGTACAGTACATACTAACGAAACAATTCGGTATTTTGACAATTTTCTGCACGAATTATTTCAATTTACACTTAAAGAGAAATACTAAAATGAGCTCTAACATGGAAATTAAGCGTATCAGGACACATGTCCACATAACATATTTTCTTTCTTTGTGTGTGAGGAATGTTTCCTGAAAGTTTGGCCGTACCTTTTTGTAACACCCTGTATATATGCAGATGGATCCTTGGCTCAAGCAAATGGTATAGCTGCTGCTGGAGTGTATAGTGAAATATTTTCTTTTTACAAAGCTGTAGGACAGTATTACTCCCATTCTGATGGAGAGTTGGAGGCAACAAACATGGCACTAAAACAATTTTTGTCCGACTCCAAAGGTCACAAAAAGGTTGTTATATTTTGTGATTCATCTTCTACGATACAGGCAATTGCATCATTCCAAACACCTCTAAGTGCTTGCATAAATGAAATAAAATCCTCTATTTCATCACCAAAGCAGGGAGTGAAATAGTTTTTCAGTGGATAACAGCGGATACAGGTATACATGGGAATGGAATGGCAGAGTTTTTAGCCAAAAAAGGAACCAAGATCGTACCATGTACGATATGTAGGTCGTACCTACATATTGATGAGTAGAAAAAGCAAGTTGATTATTAAGTTATTTTTTCTAACGTTTTAGTGCATATTAACTTGTTTTGGAATAGTTTTTTAAGTCTTTATTTAATATATATATATATATTATTTTACTTAAAGCAAATTTAAGACTTATATGGTCTTCTTATGGAAGCCATTGTTAGAACTGAACCAAATTGAAATGGAACCACACGGGAAGAACCAGCTTTCCGATGAAAAAAGAAATTACAAAATCGGTGCACACTGTCGAATGTTCTGAGGCAAACATACACACACACACACATATATAAAAAACACTGTCAAAGTGAGTACCTTCGCCTTTCTTGAAGTCGGTTAAAATGAGGAAACGCCGGGCTTTCAGCTAGCGGAAAAAATCATCCATAAAAGCAAGTGGTTGTGTATAGATAAAATTGGCAATTCAGGTACGTATGGTGCCGAGGAGACGTATGTCATCTGACCGTAGTGTAGATCTACGCAGGCCGCGAGATACTCCGCGCTACCTATTGTTCCGACTCAAAGTAGCTCTCTTCAGTTGTTTGCTGATGGCGCCGTCATTTACCGTCTCGTAAAATCATCTGAAGATCAAAACCAACTGCAGAACGATCTAAATAAGATATCACTCTGGTGTAAAAAAATGGCAATTGACTCTAAATAATGAGAAGTGTGAAGTCGTCCACATGAGTACAAAAATAAATCCGTTAAACTTTGTTTATAAGATAAATCAATCAAAACTGAAGGCCGTAAACTCTACAAAATACCTAGGAATTACTATTACTGCAGACAAACTGGGAAGACACGTTGATAATATCGTGGTAAAGGCGAACCAGAGACTGCGAAACCTTGAAAGATGCAATAGAACTACTAAAGAAACTGCATACACTACGCTTGTCCGTCCTCATTTGCAGTATTGCTGCCCAGTGTGGGATCCTTATCAGGTGGCAGGTGGGTTTGACGGTGGTCATCGAAAGAGTCCAAAGAAGGGGAGCTCGTTTCGTACTGTCATGATACAGGGGAGACAGCGTTACGGAAATGATACAGGATCTGGGATGGGAATCATTACAACAACGGCGCTTATCGCTGCGGCGTAGTCTACTTATGAAACTCCAATCGCCAACATTCTCCTCCGAAAGCGAAAATATATTGTTGACCGCCACTTACATAGGTAGAAATGACCATCAGAATAAAATACGAGAAATCAGAGCTAAAACGGAGAGGTTCAGGTGCTCTTTCTTCCCGCGCGCAATTCGAGAATGGAATGGGAGATAAATAGTACAAATGAAACTTTCACTCTGCAGCGGAATGTGCGCTGATATGAAACTTCCTGTCAGATTAAAATTGTATGCCGGAACCGGGACTCGAACCTGGGACCTTTGCCTTTCGCGGGCAAGCGCTCTACCGACTGAGATATCCCGACACGACTCAGGACGCCGCCCCACAACTTCCGCCAGTTCCTCGCCTCCTACTTTCCAAACTTCACAGAAGCTCTCCTGCGAACCATGCGAGACTAGCACTCCTGGAAGAATCTGCCAGGAAGTTTCATATCAGCGAACACTCCGCTGCAGAGTGAAAGTTTCATTCTAGAAACATCCCTTAGGCTGTGGGTAAGCCATACCTCCACCATATGCCTTCTTCCAGGACTGCTGGTCTTGCATGGTTCGCAGGAGAGCTTCTGTGAAGTTTGGAAAGTAGGAGGCGAGGTACTAGCGGAATTAAAGTTGTGGGGCGGCATTGTGAGTCGTGTCGGGATAGCTCAGTCGGTAGTGCGCTTGCCCGCGAAAGGCAAAGGTCCCAGGTTCGAGTCCCGGTTCCGGCACACAATTTTAATCTGTCAGGAAGTTTCATATCAGCGCACACTCCGGTGCAGAGTGCAAGTTTCATTCTGGAAACATCCCTTAGGCTGTGGCTAAGCCATGTCTCCACCATATCCTTTCTTCCAGGAGTGCTGGTCTTGCATGGTTCGCAGGAGAGCTTCTGTGAAGTGTGGACAGTGGGAGGCGAGGTACTGGCAGAAGTAAAGTTGTGGGGCGGCATCCTGAGTCGTGTCGGGATAGCTCAGTCGGTAGAGCGCTTGCTCGCGAAAGGCATAGGTCCCAGGTTCGAGTCCCGGTTCCGGCACACAATTTTAATCTGCCAGGAAGTTTCAGTATAAAGGTGGTTCGATGAACCCTCTGCCAGGCAGTTAAATGTGATTTGCGGAGTATCCCATGTAGACGTAGATGGCACAGTGGGGAGAGTCCAGTGAAGTGATTCGCAGCAGTGACGGCGCGGCGCGCTGCGGGCGTCACTCCGGCACGTGACGCGGCCGTCACTGTGACGTGACGTCTCTGGATGGGGCGGAATTAATTAACGCCCGCCGCCAGCGCGCTCTGGCGGCGAGTCGCAGCACTAGGGCCTCCGGCGAACAGCGACGCCTCGCCCTCGGCGGGCCTTTTGTGGCGCGTCACCTCCATATTGGGCGCAATCATTTTTGTTGCTTTGGTTTTACCCCTCCCTCTCCTCCTTTCTCGCCACCCTGCCATATTTCCCCCCTGTTGACGTGCCCGCTGCAGCACTGAGTCGGCTCGGAAATATTGCGTTTAATTTGCGCCGTCGCCGAGCGACATGTGTTTGGCAGGGCCAGCGTAATGGGCGAACGACCTTTTTTTTACTTCCTTTTCAAATGTAAACGTCTGACTTGTTACAGTTCCTGACAGCTGTCACGTGCTGACACACCCCTATTCTGCTACGTGACGTCACTGTCGGCTTCTGTCAGTTCCGTCTATATTTTCTTTTCCGCCGCGGTGGAGTGGCCGAGCGATCTAAAGCGTCTCGCTGCGGAGCGCGCGGTTGCTCGCCGTGGAGGTTCGAGTCCTCCCTGGGGCATGGGTGTGTGTGTTGTCCTTAGGTTAGGTTACCTAGGTTTAAGTAGTTTGTCAGCTACGGACTGATGATCACGCAGTTTGATCCGATAGATTGACAAACATTTGAACATTTTCTTTTCCAGCAGTGGGAAAGTGTTATACGTGCACCCAGAGCCGTCTTAATTATATCGGGCGCCCCGAGGTGCGAAAAATCAACTAGTGCCCACCTCCTCCTCCCCTATTACCACCAAAAAGAAAATAAAACACAAAATCATGAGCGTGCAAGACTTTAATTATGACATTTTGCACAATGCATCGTAAATTTTCACCAAAGAACGACATTTTATGTGATAATACAAAAGATTCTAAAAAATCTTATTGGCTGCAGTAATGAAGGAGTTGTAGATGTTGTAAAATCCTTTTTTTCTCTTTATACCCACCATCGGAGCGCCTGGTGATAAAGTACAGGATACAGTATATATAGGTAAAAATAGTTACAAAGACCAAAATAAAAAAAGATCTCTGGCATTTACAATTATAAGGTACATACCTCTCCTGAATGGAGAACAGAAAAAGATCCATGTAAATATTCATAATACATGAACGATCAACACCAGCTGTACTTGTAACATAATTTGCTAGCTCGATGGATCACATGCAAATAACACTGAATGGAAAGTATGCTATTGAGCAACCTAGGCGTAGCATAGGCGCCCTCTATGTATGGCCGCAGAAGTTACCATAACTTAAAAGCATAAAAAAACTTAACGGCGAGTTAGTTAAAAACACTTTCCATAATGGAAAATAGTTGTCAAACAATAAAACAACATATTTCTAAATTTGTTTAGGATATTCTCGTACACAAACAACGTCAAGAATATGGCGGATATAAAATATCTCCATAAGTAGGTAAGAAGTATTTTATGTCCCATGTCTTTTATTTAATACTTAAAAATACAGAAACATTTTCAGACACGGAATTTAATTTATCTGGCTCTTTTAATGTGCCGAACTTTATTTATACAATCATCTGTGTTGAAATCTACTTTTGATTCGATACTTATGTTGGCCAAGTTTGTCGGTCTATCTTCAGTCATGCTTCATGATAAATAATTTTTTATTATTTTCAGTTTGGAAAATGGCCTTTCGTCTTCTGCTACTGTTACAGGAAGTGTTAAATATATGCGCAAAAATGCTGAAATATTGGAAAAATAGACGTAAAATTATAGGAATAAATAAATTTCACACACTAAGTGGAGTTGTGTTTTTCTTTACAAACAATAAAGTAAGGAATTCAAACACATTAAACAGCTCTTCCCCATCGATATCCAACTTCTTTTGAAGCATAAACATTTGTTCAAGGTTGACACTTTGTGATTTTCTTTGCTCTGTCCAGTTCCCCCAGATTTCAATGTTTTGCAGTTTCTTTGAATTCAGGTACACATTCTAAACCGTTTGCAAGTACTTTTGAATAAACTAGCATATGTTCAAATACCGTCTTTGCGGTATACACCTAAATCATTTCTGACCCGATGTATCATTTTGGTCGCCTCTGAAAGAATAACTTCAGACCTCTCCAAAATTTTTCATACAGTGTTAATTTTCAATATAAAGGTGTACCATATTACAACTGAACATATGAACATGTAAAACTTTAATTTTGACATTAACGATCCCGCCATGTTTGTTGCACAATCCATCATAAATTTATCCACGAAACAACAATTTTACACAAAATTATCAGTTCATTACAGACCACACTTTCTTCATTACAACGGTATAAGGTAAGTGGGTACAGTCAATAAGTTTCAACAGGTGATTAACAATGTAACTGCACACATTATCTCTGTGTTTGTTTCCGGAGAAGCTCATAATAACATGAGCAGGTCATTAAACTTTGCCGGCGTTTTGAGCCTGACATCACCACTGCAGCACGCTGCTCCATTGTCGACAGTATTAAGACGCGTAACAGGGTGGTGCTTTCATTTTTCTGTTCTTTCTTTAGTTTCTGATGTTTTTCCAGTGTAAAGTTATTGTTGCGTTCTTCAGTCCGCAGACTGGTTTGTTGCAGCTCTCTACTCTAACTAGTTCTGTGCAAGTCTCTTCATCTGAGAATACATTCGGCAAACTACATCCTCTTGAATCTGCTTACTATATTCGTCCCTCGGTCTCCGTCTTCGATTTTTACCCCACACGCTT
Source organism: Locusta migratoria (assembly GCA_026315105.1). Lineage (NCBI taxonomy): Eukaryota > Metazoa > Arthropoda > Insecta > Orthoptera > Acrididae > Locusta > Locusta migratoria. The sequence continues at coordinate 547,463,078 of CM048745.1, read as the reverse complement.
CCTTCTAATGCTAAGTTGACAATTCCTTGATGTCTCAGAATGTGTCCAACCAGTCTATCCCTTCTCTTAGTCAGGATATCCTAGAAACTCCTTTTCTTCCCGATTCGGTTAAGCACCTCCTCTTTAGTTACCTGATCTAACCATGTAATTTTCATCTTTCGTCTGTAGCACCACATTTCAAAAGCTTCTATCGTCTTTCTGTCTGAACTCCTGATCGTCACATTTCACTCCCATACAATGCTACACTCCAGACAAATGCTTTCAGAAAGGAATTCCTAACATTTAAATTAATATTGGATATTAACAAGTTTCGCTTCTTTAAAAACGCATGTCTTTCCAAAGCCATTCTGCATTTTATAACTTCTTTACTTCGGCCATCAGAAGTTATCTTGCTACCCAAATAACAAAATTCATCTGCTAATTTTATTGTCTCATTACCTAATCTAATTCCTTCAGCATTGCCTGATTTTCTGACATTGCATTCCATTACCTTCGTTTTACTCTTGTTAATGTTAATCTTATATCTTCCTTTCAAGACACTGTCCATATAATTCAATTGCTCTTCCAGGTCTTTTGCGGTCTCTGACAGATTACTATGTCATCGGCAAACTGCAATGTTTTTATTTCTTCTCCCTGCACTTTAATGCCCTCTCCAAATTTCTCCTTCCATCCCTACACTGCCTGCTCAATGTACAGATTGAACAACATTGGGGAAAGGCTACAACCCTGTCTTACACCCTTCCGAACCTCTGCGTCCCTTTCTTGCCCTTCGACTCTAATAACAGCTGTCTGGTTTTTGTATACATTGAATATAACTCTTCGCTCCTTATATTTCACACCTGATGCCTTCAGGACTTGGAAGAGTGTATTCCAGTCGACATTGTCAAAAGCTTTCTCCAAATCGACAAACGCTAAAAACGTACATTTCACTTTCCTTAGCCTATCTTCTAAGATAAGTCGTAATGTGAGTATTGCCGCCCGTGTTCCTAAATTTCTCCTAATCCAAACTGATCTTCCCCGAGGTCAGATTCGACAAGTTTTTCCATTCGTCTGTAAATAATTCGTGTTAGTATTTTGTACCCATGACTTATTAAACTTATAGTTCTGTAATTTTTCCGGTGTTAAGTATCGTCTTAAAAATATCTGGCTGTTGTAATGATAAATCTGTCGTTCGTTGTCGAATGACAGTTATCTGCAGAAAGTCTGGAACACGAAGTACCGACATAAAGTCTGTTTCAAATGTTTCAGCGACATTTCTCTCCCAGCGGTTATTATTATGACTATAAGCGTTGCAGTTTCTGTCTCCAACACCGAGTGACTATTGTGTTAACATTTTCTATCGCACTCCTTCCCTTTCCGCAACAGCAGTCAAGTTATTCCATTCAATCCTAGGCGAATCTGTTTTTTGTGAATCTGCCACTTATACCTGCTCGTCGAAAGTCGAAGCTGTGCCGAAAGCTCCATGAGGCGTATTACTAAACAATATCGGTGCCTACATTGTTACAAGTACAATGAATGCTTGTTCCGTAATTTTCAAAACTGGCATATTGCACGTGGTATAAAGCGTACGCCAGTGTGAGGAGTTACGGAATCAAACTGCTAAGGTCATCGGTGCCCACTCTTACACACCGTTTAAACTAGCTTACACTAACTTGTTCTAAAGACAACACAAACTCCCATGTCCGAGGGACGACTCGAACCTCCGGCGGGAGTGGCCGCGCCCTCCATGACGAAATGCCGCCTTAGACCACGCGGCCATCCTCGTGCGGAGCCCGCATGGCACCCCTGGGTACCGGCACCGGGGTGCCGTGCGCCCCTTGCACTCCCTCGTAAAGTTGGCCCTGCTTGCACCTACATTTTAGACATCCCTACATGTGTCCAACAATGTATCGTAATTTTGCTCGTCTTCTTAACATTAATGGGTCAGCAAGGCTAATGTACCTATTTTTGAAAAGCTATTGGATTTCCACACCTGACAAGTGAACACATTGTGCGTCCAGGTAGTGAAGACAAAAGTAGGGTTTCACAAGTAATACTACCCAAGCCATACCCTTCTATTGTAATCGGCTTTGAATATTGTGTAGAACAAAATGGGAGATGCCATACAACCGTTAATGGGGTTTCACCACCTTGAACGATACTGCGTTATCGTAGATGTCGATACTGAACCCTGCTTGCTACAGGTGGCAGCCGGCCGCGGTGGCCAAGCGGTCTGCGACGCGCCAGTCATGGTCTGCACGGCCACTACGGTCGGGGGTTCGAATCCCCCCCCCGGGCATGGATATTTGTGCCGTCCTTAGTATTAGCTAGTTCATAAGTAGTTTGTAAGTTTAGGGACTGGTGACCCAATAGTTAAGTCCCATAAGCTCTACAAACATTTGAACATTTGAACAGATGGCATCTATGGCATCTATGGTCGCAAGGCGCAGTACAATCCGACGCCAGAGAATGGCCACGCCCACGGAAGATCAGCGCGAGTGGTCTCTAGTACGACGAGATACAGGACGATGCCACAACGAGTATTCGTAATGCCTAGGGACAGAAAATAATTTTGAAATCCACGTGAATTGTAAATAACATGAGTAGTTTCTGAAAATCTAGCCGGCCGCGGTGGCCGAGGTGACTGAGGCGCTCCAGTCACGGTCAGCACGGCCACTACGGTCGGGGGTTCGAATCCCCCCTCGGGCATGGATATTTGTGCCGTCCTAGTTTGTAAGTAGTTCATAAGTAGTTTGTAAGTTTAGGGACTGATGACCCCGTAGTTAAGTCCCTTAAGCTTAACAAACATTTGAACATTTTTTTGAAAATCTACAACAAATTTTATAAGCGTTACAAAAACTTGCCCTGAGTAAGAAACCTGTGTATACAAACTATACTATAAGGACAGACGTGTGGTGTAAGCCTGCCTGCTTCATTTTTAATTATTTAATAATAATAATAATTATTATTATTATTATTACACACGTTAGGCCTTCATCAGACCACGCGAAGCAAATCAAATCAAATGTTTCTAAAGCTTCTGGGACTCTACTGCGGGGTCATCAGTCTCTAAACTTACAAACTACTTATGAACTACTTTATACTAAAGACGGCACAAACATCCATGCCCGAGGAGGGATTCGAACCCCCTACGGGGAACGCCCTGACGCATCAGAGCATAGCGCCTCAATGCGCTCGGTCGCGCCGCCGCGGCCCACGCGAAGCATTCATGATTACTTCTACCTGTCCTTCCAATATTCTTTCATTCATTCGCTAAATGCCCTCTTCCTTTCTTCGGTCCATCTACACCCATACTCCGCAAGGCACCTGACGGTGTGTACCGGAGGGCAACTTGCGTAGCACTTTTCGTCTTTGGGCTTTAGGTGCTCTATCCTCCCTGTTGTGTATTTTGTGCCTAAAGACGCTGCTGTCTGCAATGTCCGCTGAATCTGTGCTGTTTCGAGATCAATTTTCACTTCGGTCGTCCAAGGTGTAGGGGTTCTGAGGTTCTGTACGTATCTGTTTGTCAGTTCGGTCTGTGTGACTCTACTTATGTGGCCGTAAAAATTTAAGTCCCCTTTTTCCTATGTCCAATGTACGTTTGAAGAACCTCTCTGTGGTTTCCCTGTAGTGAAGGCTGTATCCTTCGTCTGTCTGATAATTTTTCTTTCCTCTGTGAGGATCTTCTCTAGGATGCCCTTGGTGTGTAGCTTTAGTGTCTTGCAGGAGTATAGCACCTCAGGATTGATTACGGTATTGTAGCGACGAATTTTGATGGAGTTGGATAAACTTTTCTGTTGTAGATACCCTGTTTTTCTCTTAATCTTCAGTAACTTGGTGCTCTGCCTGATTTTCTCTTTTTCTGTCGGTTCAAGTACTTGGGTGTTTAAAATGTGTTACTCTGTACATCTCACCCTATTTTGTATTTTATTCAGTATGTTGAATTTGATGCAGAAGAACTCTTTGAGTACTTCTACCTGCCCGATTGATTGGTTTCGTGGTCTGCAAGTAGATCCATGTCGTCCGCGAAGACTAAACAGTCTAATTTCAGTTCATCCTAGGGTCGTCCTAGTCGCAATGACTATTTATTATCACTTTAAACTTCCGGGCTACCGTGGTCTATACATAAAACTTTCCTCCGAGGTCAAGCGGCGTACTGCAACGAGAGCGCAAGTGAGCGCCGTATTATATAAGTCAATCAGAGAGCACAGCTGTCAATCACGTGACGTCGGCTGTGCTATAGTCTCTGACATTACCAACCTTCTCGATTGATATTAATCGATTGTCATGCTGTTGTATGCTGTTGCTGCGTTGTTGACATCCAGATCTTATCAAGTTTAACACCTCCTCTTTTTTTGTTACAATTATTGCAGTGTTTAAAAGTCCAGATGTCGTCTCTGTACATGCACGCATAATCATGCGACGTCTTTGTTGTGACAGTCGTCCCGCTAAATTTTATGTTGTGATCACCTTCCTGATACACATCAGAGGGAAGTTTTATATCAGCCTGGAAGTTTCATCTGATGACAAAACCTGCTGTGAAAGCTTTCATTCTATGATCATTATTATTATTGTCATTTTACCTTTCGAGAAATTGTTGACAGGCAAGGAATCAGGTCTCTCGCTCTTTCAATAGATATTGTGCTCCTATTTCCAGCATTTTCTGTGTAGGATCTTGAAAGCCTTTTCCTGTAACTATATCGAACGCTCGCAAGTGTCTTGCACACATCCCTAAACATTTCCCCTGGACAAGGGATTCCGCTTGCGACCTTCCTATCGGTGCTCAACAATAGGAATTGGGCAATACATACTGAGGGTAGTTAAAGGTTTGTGGCTCGTTGTTTCTTTTCATAGGGATGAGTTATGTATGTCAACTTCTATGCCCTAAACAGCTACCCAAACTGTTTAAACAAGATCAATAATTAATCTGTAGTTTAGCTAGTCTATCAATCTGCAGACGGTGATGCGAAAAATATAATTAAACAAACATAAAGCTCTGACTAACCAACAAAATGAATTCTAAGCTAATGTTTAGAAGAATGTTTTTAAATGGGATTTATTACTCGTTTTGGACATGAAAATGCGGAGGTTGTCCTACTGTATACATCGGTAAATAACTGAATATTTCCCCATCTATTGTTCATGAGAGCCACAATATCACACGCACTCGAGAGTAAAAGTCCCAATTTATCTCGTAAATTAATGAAGTCCATCGAACATTACAATTCCAAATTAATCCGCGATTAATTGCAGTATTTGTTATAAAAGATAGTTTGTCATCACACAAGTACACGATTGCTGAAATATCACAGTTCCACAGCCCTACTACCGTCCATAGTTTAGCACTTTTTAACCAGAGACTAAGTTCTTAAATTTTCTAAGTACACACATGCCTATCTTTTCAAATCACAAGTTCGTAACGTGTCTTCAGACCGCCCAGCGTCACAACCTTTCACCACCACGTCCAAGTGTTCGAAAGGGTGCTCTACCTGCTCCCAAAATTATATCCTTCCGCGCATCCTAACGCCGTATCTTAAAAATACAATTTCCCTTCCAAAATATTATATATTTGAATATCACAGAATTAGCTTGGACAACCTCCATACAAATGTTGTTCACATTTAACAAACAATTACATATTTAACAATACTAAAATCGGTTGAGACTACAGCTCTTTGCTCAGTTAGTTATTAAGCGTGGCGTATCACTGTTCAAATATACTGCCACCATCGAAATATAGTTACACAATTAATATTTAATTTATCATGGCTCTATATGCAAATATATTCAGTTCTTATCCACATATAAATATAATTGTTTATGTATAAATTATCTGCTGCATATCTACTATTCTTAGTCGGCCATGAAATATTTAAGTGTCAGTCTACAACATAAAACGTACGTTACTAAGAGTAATATTAAATATAATATAATCCGTATATAAATGTAATGCCCTTTATTTGGTTCATGTTTTGTGTTTCTGTGGAGGAATCTAAGTTCTGACACAAGAATATTACTACGTCAACGAAAATCAAAACTGGAGAGTAAAATAAAGTTTATTGGAAGGATACGGAAATAACGTTGTGCGTCTTTTGAGATTGGTAGCGTGGTGCAATGCTGCCCATTTGCTTCTTAAACTGTTACTGATAAACACTACTTTTCAATAATTGTAAATATAAGTCTTATAATATTGTATTACTGAAATTTATCGGCTTTGTGTGGGATATTGAAATTGTAATTACGGAGTTTGAATCTCCCAAGTCTCCTGAATTCATTCATATAATTGTATTAGCCGTATGTTCATTCCCTGATTTTATATGGATTTTTAGAATAATGTGTGTGGCTCTATTGTATTTCAGTTGCAACCTGGGAGAGCCGCCCTCGCTCATCTGAGCCCGCCGTTTCCTGATTCCGAGCAGGTCAGGATTTCCCTAACTACCTGTATTCCATTTACTAGGTCCAAAATGTAAGCCGGCCGGCTGGGGTACCCAACAGCCTGACAAAACCATTCTTTCCCATGGAAACCATCAGTTTCCCCCTGTATCTGTAATCTCACACGCTGAAGGCGGAAGAATACTACTACTACTACTACTATTCGTATGAGGATTGGGAAAAGCTTTGCAGGTATTCAGATGTCGGAACCAGGCACTGGTGCTGCTGCATTCAATAACTAATGACACGAGAGCCACTACACTGTAACAGGAAGGCTGATGGTGTGCGGGCACGTGCCAATATGTGGAATAAAAACAGGAGGATATTGATTAACTTTGTTTATAATTACTTCAAATGTACATTTTTGAGAAGTCCTTAGATATCACAGGACATACAAAATTTAATCGATGAAAGGAGGAAATATAAAAATGCAGTAACTGCAACAGGCAAAATGGAGTACATACGACGAAGAAATGAGATTGACAAGAAGTGCAAAATGGCTACGCAGGAGTAGCAAGTCTGTACAAGAAAGTATAAATAGGAGAAAAATAGATACAGCCTAAAGGAAAATAAAAGACATATTTGGAGATAAGAAAAACAGCTCTATTAATATCAAGAACACAGATGGAAAACCAGTTCTTAGCAAAGAAGTCAAAGATGAAAGGTGGAAAGAGTATATAGAGAGGCTCTACGAAGGAAATGAAATTACAGGCAATATTGTAGGGAGAAGAAGTAGATGAGGATGAAATAGGAGATACTATACTGAGAGATGGATTTGACAGCACTGAAAGACCTAAGTCGAAACAAGGCCCCTGGAGTAGATGACACTCCCTCAGAGCTTCTGAAGTCTCTGAGAGAAGCAGCCATGACAAAATATTTCACCTGGTGTGCAAGATGTATGAGACAGGCGAAGTACCTTCAGACATTAAGAAAAATGTAATAATACACATTCCAAAGAAATCAGGCGCTTACAGGTGTGAAAACTACAGAACCATCAGTTTAATAAGTCATGGTTGCAAAATATTAACACGAATTATTTACAGAAGGATGGAAAAGCTGGTAGAAGCCGACCTCGGGGAAGATCAGTTTGGATTCAGGAGGAACATAGGAACACGCCAGGCAATACTCACTTTACGGCTTATCCTAGAAGATAGATTACCAAAAGGCAAACCTACATATCTAGCTTTTGTAGATTTGGAGAAAGCTTTTAACAATTTCGATTGGAATAATCTCTTTCAAGTTGTGAAGCAAGCAGGAGTAAAATATTGGGATCGTAAGGTTATTTACAACTTGTACAAAAACCAGACAGCTGGTGTCAGAGTTGAGGGCATGAAAGGGATGCAGTGATTGGGAAGGGAGTAAGACAGGGTTGTGGCCTTTCTCCAATGTTGTTCAGTTTTGTACACTGTGCCAGCTATAAAGTAAAGCAAGGAGAAATTCGGAGTAGGAATTAAAGTTCAGGGTGAAGAAATAAAAACATTGCTTTTTGCCGATGATATTGTAATTCTGTCAGACAGCAAAGGACCTGAATGAGCAGTTGAACGGAAAGGACAGTGTGCTGAAAGGTGCATATATGATGAATATTAACAAGAGCAAAACTAGGGTAACGGAGTGCAGTCTAAGAAAATCAGGTGATGCTGAAGGAATAAGATTAGGTACCGAAACAGTAAAGGAGATAGATGAGTTTTGTTACTTGGTCGCAGTACAGAGGATATAAAATGCAGAATGGCAATGGGTAAAAAAGCATTCTTGAAAAAGAGAAATTTGTTAACATCGAATATTGATTGAAGCCTAAGGAAGTCCTTTCTGAAAGCATTTGTGTGGAGCGTTGCCTTGTATGGGAGTGAAAAATGGACGATAAACAGTTTGGACAGGAAGAGGATAGAAGCTTTTGAAATGTGGTGGTACAGAATAATGCTGAAGATTAGGTGGGTGGATCGCGTAACTAAAGAGGATGTAATGAACAGAACTGGGGAGAAAATGAATTTCTGGCATACCTTGACTAAAAGAGGGATCAATTTGTAGGATACATTCTTAGACGTCAAGGAATCGTGAATTTAGCATTGTAGGGAGGTGTTTGGGTTAAAAACCGCAGGGGAAGACCAAGAGATGGATACAGTAAGCAGATTCAGACAGATGTAAGTTGCTGTTCTTATGTGGATAGGGTATTGTGGAGAGCTGCATCAAACCAGTCTCAGGACTGAAGACCACAATATTTTCGAGAAGGCAGTCTGAACAAAGAAGGCGGAATAGCTGCCCCTGTGGAGCATGGCCACAGGTGAAGCTAAATTAGCCGGAGCTAAAAGTCAGAACATCTTATCAGGGCGGGTGCTCGACATAGGAGGAACGTGGCGGAACCGAGGGGGCGGCAAAGCGTCGGGCCCGGCGGTTACATGGAGCTGACTAGTTGGAGGGCCTGTAGACTGTTAAGGAGTAGCGTATCCTGGTCAGCAGTACCCAACCACCACGCAGGGCTGAGGCTGCAGCCACGTAGACGGACGTATGATGGACAAAGTCCAACGCACACAGGTCTCTTCCGGTGCGGCAGCAAAATAAGAAAAGTTTTCCCGCTCCTGTATGAACATTTGTTTGTATTTTCGTTCGTATTTTATGCACGGTCATACGGTACATGCTATTGCGATAAAACCTTGTTAACTCATCGTTCGCAGTCGCGCGAAGAAATCAACACTCAATTCTGCTACTAGCATGTACATTCATTAAGCGACAATACTAAAATAGACCAGAACAAGGGCACTCAAGCGCCCGAAACCGGTCGTCAAAAATAAATAATCACAATCAACTGGTTGCTGAATTGTATTAATTTATATTTTTTATTAATAATTATTTTGTCAATTATTCAGCGTCAAGCACGGAGGCAACTGACAAAACTGGCGTAATATGTGTGTGTACGGTCGTTCGAGCTACCTAGTTTCGGTGGCTCACTCAAAAGATTTACACTCCACAATTTTCACAGCCTATTCCACCTCTCTCGGGGAGAAAGATGTGGCGCAATATCAAAACGTCGCCGAGGCATGCTGTAAGACGCACGACCGGCTGACATTCTTAATAGCGTAATAAATGTCATTCTTAGCGAAGCAGCTTTCGCACTTATGCGGTGGCCGGGGGCACCGGGATAAAATATGGCGGCTGTAGATTAAAATCGCGCATCGGCCACGACTCGCCGTCCATCCCTCCTCCCGTTCACTGCAGCCGCTGGAGGTGGCAGACGGACCCAGGACTCAATGTGTCTTTTGTGTTTAGAGTGGGCATTAGAGTCCCCAATAGATCTGTAAGATGTCCATCAAGTATAAAGAACGCAGTCAGTATGTACGTTGCGTGAAAGGGGGGGAGGGATGGGAGAAGGAGAAAAATTTGGGAAAACAGCCAAGATCGCTTATAATTTTTATTTAGATTACCTGTTTGGTAATCTTCGGATCTTTCAATCAGTACGACACAAATAAAAACTTTTAAAAACCATGCTTATTCGCCAACATTATTGTCGGTCTGTCGTAATACGATGTTTGGAACATAAATAGTGGCAACACTGCTGTGGAATCACTATACAATGGAATCTATTGTCACCGCTAGCACACGTTGTTGTCATACCTACCTTACCTCCGAGCAAATGGACTCGGCCATCCCACGTACCCGGCGTGTGAACAATCGAGGGAAGCACAGTTGTGAGCGAGGGGTCTAACGTAACGGTGTTACTATGTTTTCGAAACAGGAACAATTGAGTTGGATTCAAGATTGAATCACGAGCAAGACTGAGGGCATACAGCACGACAGTGTCATCAAGGTCTTCAAGAGTCGCGCGAGGAAACGGCATTGCCGTACTGGACAGTGTACCACTGTGATTGTGTTTGCCTAACGCTTTACGTTCCTCCACGGCAGACCGTTACTGTTCGTTTTTGGAGCATCGCTTGCGACCAGCTTTGCGAAAGAAGCGGCAACACGTTCTGTGCAACCCACCCATCATTTCGCACGACAATAAGCGGGCGCATACAGAGCAAGCTGTGGCTGCTCTGTTGGGTCGATGGGACCGGGAAGTACTCGACCATCCACCATACTCCCCGCACTTTTAAGTCATTGTGACTGATTTGTTGCAGTTGCGGTTTGCGTGTATCTGTGTTTTCAGTGTTGGTTCGCTGGGTGCGACCACACTTCGACAATTTGTTGTTGCTTTATTATTAACGTGAATTTTGCCTGCAGTGTGCTGCTCTCGTGAGCTTACACTATATTGTTATTTCTGTGTTCAAGTTTGCGGAGGTGGTGTTTGCATAGGAGAAAGAAGGAGGCTTCTCCGTTTTACGGTATTACCTCTTCTGTTGCTTGACACAAGAAATAAGTCAGCTGTTCACTGCTACTGATCCACATCAGTACTTCCGATGTCGTCTGATATTCTCAGACTATCGATTGTGACTGTTCCCTACGTCCGTGGGCACAGAAGCCGGTGTTCGATTAAATACCGCCACATCTCTGCTTGGCGAAGTGACTGTATTTTCGCGGATATATTCCATAGCTTCTTCACCAGACTTCTGACATCGGCACCGCGCTGCACGACCATCACCCAGTGTTTGGTATAGTATTTGATTGCGTTGTTCCAGTCCTGGGATCATTTGTTGTAGCTAACTTCTTTCTTTCTCTCGGAATGGGATGAGATAACGAGGTCTATTTCTATATTGACTTTCACTGATAAGTTTCTAAACGATATAGCCAGTCATTTCAATTAATTTTCAAATTTATTTGTACGAGTGTATATTTCATATTTAGAGGTATTTGAAGAATCCTTTTTATTAAATTTTTGTAATCAGCTTGTGGCACCTAGTTACATACAATTGTATTTGGTTAGATTGTACATATTTGCCAATATATGTCATTTATTGCCTTAACCCCAATCACCATTTTGGAGGGAAAATAGTTTGTTTCCATTGGTAGTATGGGGAATGATCTGATTATCTTTTCATAAATTGATTCATGATAGAATTTTATTATTATTATTACTTCTTGGCCTTGCTCTGCTACGACTTGTTCAGTTAAGTCAGGGTTATATTTTCTATGTTTTGTAAAACATAGTGGCGACCCAAATTTATCTGATCTATAAATATATATACTTTATTCTATCTGATATCATTTGCATATTTAATTAATTAGATATATCGCCATCAAGCATACTTGGCCATTAAATTCATATATATATATATATATATATATATATGAATGCTACAAATTGCACAAGTCACGTTCGTTGAGTCCACGATACAATATCTCAGGTCTGTATTGGTGTTGCATTTTGGATGATAAGTGGTGTAGTTGCGTAGCGCAAGATAGCTTTTGACATGATCCGACGTATGGTTCTGGATTTATTTATTACAAGTCAATATCAGTTACGTAACGTAGCTGTTTCCAGCTACATCACCATTCTGTAATCAGACAACAAAAAATGAACCGAACGTCCATCATGTCATCCTCTAGAAGTGGTGTAATTTGAATGTAGTATGAATGGAGCGTGGTGGCAGCGTAACGCGATTCTGCAGACTTTGGATCGGTACCTTCTCATTCTCGTACGTCCTCAACTGGCAACAGCGAAAAAAATATATGGCACGATCTCTGTGCTTGAAATGTATAATAATGTGATATGTACATTGAAGGAATAGCAATTTCCCTCTTAAAAAGGCCAGTATTTGGATAATTAATTAGGTTAGTCTGCTGCACTTACAAAGGGTGAACAAATCAAAATGAACACTCAACATATACATAAAATGTATTGATAACCAAGGAGTTTGCCCACCATCAGCTGTGAGAGCGCCGGCCGCGGTGGCCGAGGGGACTGAGGCGCTCCAGTCACTGTCTGCACGGTCACTACGGTCGGGGGTTCGAATCCCCCCTCGGGCATGGATATTTGTGCCGTCTTTAATATAAGGTAGTTGATAAGTAGTTTGTAAGTTTAGGGACTGATGACCCCGTAGTTAAGTCCCATAAGCTTAACAAACATTTGAACATTTTTGAGCTGTGAGAGCAGCAGCAACTCTTTAATGAACAGATTCGTAGTGTTGTTGTTGTTTCCAACAGAATGTTATCCATTCTTGTACCAAAACATCCGCCAAATTCTTCAGCGATTTGGCGCTATAAATTAGGTACTCAATCTCTGCTCTAAAATTCCACATAACGGTTCATTTATGTTGAGATATGGAGGTTTTTCTGTCCAGGGGAGATATTTAACAGTTTTCTGATGCCGTATAAAGCACGCCTGAACACGAATGCCACCTTATAGCCGTCCAAAACATGACGGAACGCCCACAACGATGCTAATCGCGCCATACCACATATTTTGTGTCCTCTAGTATCCAGGTCTTATGAACGTAATCTTTCGCAGCACCAACTGGCCGCGTGGCCTAAGACGTCTCGCCGAAGGTTCGAGTCCTCCCTCGAGAATGATTGTGTGTGTGTGTGTGTGTGTGTGTGTGTGTGTATGTATGTGTGTGTGGTGTGTGTGTGACTGATGATCAAAGCATTTTGGTCGAATCGTTTATTTTATATTTTCACTGCTGATACACTTTGAGGACGCAATAATGGAGGAAATACAGAGTTGTCCCGGTAATTAACTCAGCAAACAACAAGGAATGATCTACGGAGCTCAACAGGAAATGTGTAATTTAGATGAACAATTTCATCATTCTGGTAATTATTAGCGATAGTGTCAGCATTTGGAATCCAGTGGAGATAAGCTTTTTGGAGTTATAAGCTTGTACAGGCATCACAGATGAACAAAAATATGACATCACCATTTCTGCAAATTACATAAAGAGCGTTCAAAAGGTTGCACAGTCTATTCCTTTTTTTTTTTTTTTTTTTTTTTTTTGCAGGGGGGAAATGACATTTAACTATTTGCTGGTATACAACACTATTTTCTTTTATTTACTTGTAAGCCACAATGGACGCTGTAGTAGATATCAGGTTGCGACAACGGTCCGTGATGGAGTTCTTCTTCAAGGCCAGCGATGACTCTGCCACATCGATTCATAGTAAGCTGCTCCCTGTTAATGGGGAGGACACAGTGGATCGCAGTAGTATCGAGTGGTAGTTGTAGGTGCTGTAGGCCATCGATGGCAGTGAGTGATGTGAATAAGCAGACCATTGTTCATATCATCCAAAATCACAGATGTGTGACATCACGACAGCTTGCTGAAATGACTCGTTTGACTTAGGGTAGTGTGGTATCCCTGATACAGTCACTATGGTGGAGAAAAATCTGTGCACGTTGGGTGTCTAGATTATTGACTAGAAAAATGAAAACTATGAGAAAAATGTGTGTGAGGCTCTCATGAAGACCTTTACTAAAGAGTAGAAACGGCGTTTTACCCAGGAAGAAACGTGGTTGTTTCTTGTCCGAACCTGAGAGTAAAACTTAATGGAGTGGCATCATCCAGATTCCCCTCGGAAGAAGAAACCAAGAGTTTCACGAACAGCAGGCCGAAAGGTGATGGCCTCCTTGACTTTTTGGAACCTGCCACCACAATTACCCGCGACCAACCGCGGGAAAAGCCGACAAGCAAATGTTACGATCGCACTTAGAAAATGAATGGGCATCGTTTAATTCTGGGTCTATGGATGTAGAGGACTTGTGGACTAAATTTAAATGCATTGTCAATGAAGGGTTAGAGAAATATGTGCCAGTAAAGACTATTAAGGATGGAAAAGATCCACCGTGGTATAATAATAATGTTAGAAAGCTGCTGAGAAAGCAAAGGCTGTTGCACTCTCGATTCAAAAAAGAACACGCAAATGATGACAGGCAAAAGTTAGTAGAGATTCGTGCGTCTATAAAAAGATCGATGCGTGAAGCATACAATAATTATCACAGCCATACCTTAGCAAAAGATCTTTCCGAGAACCCGAAAAAATTCTGGTCCTATGTAAAATCGATAAGCGGGTCAAAGCCCACTGTCCAGTCACTAGTTGATCATTCCGGGTCAGTAATAGAAGAAAGCAAACGGAAAGCTGAAGTTCTAAATTTAACCTTTAAGAAATCTTTCACGCAGGAGGACCGCACAAATATACCATCATTTGATCAACGTACTAATTCCGAAATGGGGGACATAGCAATAGGTATTTCCGGTGTAGAGAAGCAGCTGAGAGAGCTAAATACGAAAAAGTCTGCTGGTCCGGATGGAATACCAGTTCGGTTTTACAAAGACTATTCTGCGGCATTGGCCCCCTACTTAGCTTGCATTTATAGCGAGTCTTTAATTCAGCGCAAAGTTCCTAGTGATTGGAAAAAAGCGCAGGTGACTCCCGTGTATAAGAAAGGAAAGAGAACTGACCCATACAATTACAGGCCAATATCGTTGACATCGGTTTCATGTAGAATTTTGGAGCATATTCTCACTTCGAACATAGTAAATTTCCTTGAAACGGAAAAGCTTCTTTCCATGAATCAGCACGGGTTTAGGAAACATCGTTCATGTGAAACTCAGCTTGCCCTTTTCTCACATGACATCTTGCGAGTCATGGACGAAGGGCAACAGGCGGATTGTGTTTTTCTCGACTTCAAAAAGGCGTTCGACACGGTGCCACACTGCAGACTGCTAACGAAGATACGAGCTTATGGAATAGGTTCACAGATTTGTGACTGGCTGGAAGACTTCCTAAGTAATAGAACGCAGTACGTTGTTCTCGACGGCGAGTGTTCATCAGAGACGAGTGTATCGTCAGGCGTGCCCCAGGGGAGTGTGATAGGACCGCTATTATTTTCTATCTATATAAATGATCTGATGGACAGAGTAAGTTGTAATTTGCGGCTGTTTGCTGATGATGCTGTGGTGTATGGGAGGGTGTCGTCTGTAACTGACTGTAATAGCATACAGGTTGACTTAGACAAAATTTCTAGTTGGTGCGAAAAATGGCAGCTAGCTCTCAATGTAGAAAAATGTAAGGTGATGCGCATGAGTAGAAAAAACAAACCTATAATGTTCGAATATAGCATCAGTAGTGAGCTTCTTGATGCGGTCGCGTCGTTCAAATATCTAGGCGTAACATTGCAGAGCGATATGAAATGGAACGAGCATGTAAGGACAGTTGTGAGTAAGGCGGACAGCAGACTTCGGTTTATTGGGAGAATTTTGGGAAGATGTACTTCACCTGTAAAGGAGACCGCGTATAAAACGCTTGTACGACCACGTCTTGAGTATTGCTCAAGTATTTGGGACCCGCAGCAGATCGGTTTGAAGGAAGACATAGAGGCGGTTCAGAGGCGAGCAGCTAGATTTGTTACCGGTAGGTTCGACCAATGCGCGAGTGTCACGGAAATGCTCCGGCAACTCAATTGGGGATCGCTGGAAGAAAGACGACGTTCTTTTCGTGAATTTCTGTTAAGTAAATTTAGAGGGCCGGAATTTGAAGCTGAGTGTAGTACGATCTTGCTGCCGCCTACTTACATTTCGCGTAAAGATCACAAAGACAAGATAAGAGAAATTAGGGCTCGTACGGAGGCATATAGGCATTCTTTTTTTCCTCGTTCAATTTGGGAGTGGAATAGGAAAGGAAATGCCTAGTAGTGGTACAGTGTACCCTCCGCCACGCACCTTACGGTGAATTGCGGAGTATGTATGTAGATGTAGATGAGACCATTACTGGTTATCAATGGACAAGCTGCGACGGGCCATCAAGATCCACAGTCCACAGCCTCAGGGTCAGCTCATTAGACTACACCATGGCAATGCGAAACCCCATACAGCCGTTATGACCCAGGAGAAAATCAGGGAAATGGGTTGGTAAATTGTTCCTCATCCTCCCTACAATCCGGACTTGGCTCCCTCTGGTTCCTACCTCTTTGGTCATCTGCAGACCCACCTGAGCAGGAAAACATTTGATAGTGAGAAAGACCTTATTTTCTGTATCAAGCGACGGTGTAAAAGCCAGTCCCCAGAATTTTACCAAAGTGCATTTACATCATGGAAAGAACGTTGGGCTCAATGCATCACAGCTGGCGGAGGCTACATTGAGTAGGCTCAATGTATAGCTAAATGTTCCAAGTATGTTCACACAATATGTCATATGGTAGCCCTGCACCCTGCTGCCCGACGCCTGGAGTCACAGCTCTCGTATTAGATAAGTAATTTAGAAGTAATAAAATGTTTTAAACACTGTTAACTAATTTAATACATGTATTGTGTACTTTTCAAGCGTGCAATTAAAGGTTTCTGTTTTACTTTCGTAATTTCGCAGTAATCACGAAAAGTTCGTTTTGTTTACATACTTGTTGCTAGGCCGAACTTTTGAGCTTGCAGATTAAACTTTATTTCGCAATTTTAAGTGCAGTTACTGATAGTCTACACTGATATTACTGTCTTAAATACGTTTGCTGCCCCTTTATATCTGTAGATAATCGTAATTATACTAACAAATTTCTGAACCCCTACTGTTTCCATACTCGCGAGTAGGCCTAAATTTTCGTATACGTATTTTTGTTGTTATCCGGTAACTTAATTGTCTTAATAACACAAAAATCGATTTATATTATGCCTGACATGCCGTAGAATAGTTAGCTCCGGGATCTGGTGTGATGGATGTAGTAACTTTTTTCATTGGGACGAATATAGTGGCGCGGGAATCGGGCATGTGAGTGAGTCTCATCAGTGGTTTTGTAGACTGTGTAGTAGTGATAGAAAGATTGTGGAACAGGAGGGCAAAATTGCTGCCCTTCAGGCCGAGTCAGATGAGGCTAGGTGTGAACTGGATAGGTTAAGGGGGCAGAAGGATACCCGGGGTGAAAAGTGGCAACAGGTATAAGGAACAGGCCAAGAACTTCTTAAGATAGCTTTGTTATTAATGTTCAAAAGACGTTTGACCTGTTGCCTCAGTTAGAAACTGATGAGCCTCAGACGGAAGCAGATGTAGACAGGGCACAACGAACTTTCAGTAGCAAATTGAACAAGAATGTAGGGAAGTCTGCAAAGAGGAAGAAATTTTGTTTCTAGGTAGTTCGCATGCAAGAGGTGTGGGTCAACTTCTGCAGGATGAATTAGAATCAGAATCAATGTTCCCTTTGTAAAGACTTTACTAAAGAAGATACTGTAGTTATTGTAGGTGCGCCAGACAATAGTATTGACAGAGATCCGGGCTACAGCATAGAGTGTGACCTGGCAACGATTGCCTCAGCATCGAGTCATATCAGTGTGAGCTTTGTGTCGGTTCTGAAGCGCCATGACAGACCTCACTTGAACTCTTCTGTCAGGACAGTTGGAACACGTGCTTGGATCTGGCGCGGGGTCTCTGACATTGGCGTGATTCGTGTTGATTCTCTCTCTAGGTGGGATGATACTAGACATGGCCTCCACCCTAACAGCTTAGGGGAGGGTAAAGTGGCTGGACTAATAGCAAGAAACCCTTTTTTATGTTAAGATCAGTGTCCAGTTAGAAACTCAGTCAGGCAGGTACTAAAGATGTTAAAAAATTTCAACATATTCACAAAAGTAAAGTGAAAAACAATAATTGTATATTTCGTCAAATTATTGTGGGATTAAAGAATACAGTTGATGAGCTTTTGGTTTGTTTAGAAGACTTAGAAACTAATAATGTAATAGATGTACTATGCCTCTCGGCATTGCATTGTCATTGATATGGAAAAGGTAAATATCAATGGGTACAAATTAGCTGCAGATGTAAGTAGAGATAATATGGTGACAGGAGGAATTATCATATATGTCAAAAGTTCCCACAATGTGAAAAATTAAAAAAAAAAAAAGTTTTGTGTGGAACAAAGTATACAAGCATGTGCCACTGAACTTAAACTAAATGATGGCACTTTCATAATTGTAACATTGTGTAGGTTCCCCTCATGGAATTTTTCACCTTTTTTTATAGAAAACTTGGATGCATTGTTGTGCTATTAGTCAGACAGGGGGAAGCAAATTATCATTTGTGGGGGATTTCAATGTTGATTCACTGAAAGAGTGTAATAGGAAGAATGACCTTGTAGTATTACTCAGATATTTCAATTTAAGCCCCATTATTGAATTTCCTACTCTGCTAACAAAGAACAGCAGCACATTTATAGATAACTTTTTTATAGACCGAGATACGTTTAAGAACATAAATGCTTATCCTGTTGAGAATGGCCTTTCAGACCATGGTGCTCAGTTCATGACATAGCTCCGTGCAGTAAATCAAATTAGACTTTCAAAGTAGTGCATTCAATTAACAATATAAATGTTGCAAACTTTAGGGAAAGCCTACAGGAGCTATATTGGGATGTGTACAAGGAACCTGATGCAAACCTGAAATATAACTTATTTCATTATATATCTTTAAGGGTATTTGAAAACTGTTTTCCCAAGAATGTAGTTAAACAAAATTCTTAGAAAACATGTAAAAAACCAGGGCTAACCAAAGAAATAAGAAGATCTTGCAACCGTAAAAGGGAACTGTATCTAACGTCAACAGTGAGTACTGATCCAAAATTGTCCAGTATTATAAAAATTACTGTGCAATACTAAGAAATTTTATTAAAAAGTCCAGAAGCATGTGTATCATGTCTAAGATCTGTACCTCTGATATCAAAATTAAAACTATTTGTCATATTATTGAAAGGGAAACAGGTCAACCAAAAACACAGGAAGACTGTATTACCATAAAACTGAATGATAAGTGTACTAAAAAAATTCAGAAATGGAAAATATTTTCAATAATCATTTTCTAAATGTTGTGGAGAAAATAGGATCTAGATGTTCTTTAGAAGAGTCCAGGCTACTGATAGAAGGGGCCATACCTACACAATTTGATACAATTTTAATTCCACCAACCTGTCCCTTAGTAAAATAATAAACTGACAGAAAGTAAAAGCTCTTACGAAATTGATGGCATTTACAGCCAGATAAGTAGGATTCGCAGTCACATATGTAATAGCTCTCTGAAGCAAGGAGTTTTCTCTAATAAACTGAAATATGACATTGTTAAATCATTGCATAAAAAGGGGATACATCAGATGTCAACAACTACCGCCCACTCTCTCTTATGACAAATTTTTGAGAAAGTAATCTATTCAACAGTAGCCTCCCATATTTGTAAAAAGAATGTACTAACCAAATGTCAGTTAGGTTTTCAGAAAGGCTTTTCAACAGAAAATGCTATATTTGCCTTCAATGATCAAATATTAAATGTTCTGAATAACCGGATATCACCCATTGGTATTTTTTATGATCCCTCAAAGGGCTTTCATTGTGGAAATCATGGAATGGTTCATATAATGTCAAAACATCAGCCGTTTCCTCAAACTGAGGGGGCTATCAAGGATTAGGCTTGTACTGTACATGGTATATATAAATGACTTGTCGTTCTACATTGATAAAGATGCAAAGTTAGTTCTTTTTGCTGATGATACAAGTATAGTAATCACATCCAAAAAAAAAAAAAAAGAGAGACTACATGATTTAATCGTGAATAATGTTTTTCACAAAATTATTAAGTGGTTATCTGCAAACGGACTCTCATTAAATTTCAATAAAACACAGTGTATACAGTTCCGTAGAGTAAACAGTACAACTCCAGTAATAAATATAGACTTTGAACAGAAGTCTGTAGCTAAGATAGAATTTTCAAAATTTTTAAGCTTGTGCAATGATGAGAGATTAAACTGGAAGCAACACATAGACGGTCTGCTGAAACGTCTGAGTTCAGCTACATACGCTGTTGGGGTTATTGCAAATTATGGCGATAAGAATCTCAGTAAATTAGCTTACTATGCCTGTTTTCATTCACTGCTTTCGTTTGGCATCATATTCTGGAGTAATTCATCATTGAGTAAAAAAGTATTCATTTCACAAAAGCATGTAATCAGAATAATTGCTGGAGCCCACCCACGACATTAAGAATTAAGAATTTAGGTATCCTCACAGTAACTTCACGGTATATATATATATATTACCTTATGAAATTTGTTGTTAATAATCCAACTCAATTCAAAAGGAATAGCAGTGTGCACAGCTATAACTCCGGGGAAAGGATGATCTTCACTATGTAGGGCTAAACCGACTTTGGCACAGAAAGGGGTAAATTATACTGTCACGAATGTCCCTGGTTACCTACCAAGCAGCATCAGAAGCCTGACAGATAGCCAACTAGAATTTTAAAATAAATTAAAAGAATTTCTGGATGACAACTCCTTCTACTCATTGGATGACATTTTAGATATCAATTAGTAAATCAAAGAAAAAATTATATATATATATATATATATATATATATATATATATATATATATATATATGTGTGTGTGTGTGTGTGTGTGTGTGTGTGTGTATGTGTGTGTGTGTGTGTGTGTGTGTGTGTGTGTGTGTGTCATGTTATATATTGTGTAATGTAACGTCTTGTACAGACAACCTTCATTAACCTGACACGTTCCACATTATTACGAAGTGTCGTATTCATGATCTATGGAACAAGTATTAATCTAATTCTCCTCCTGCAAAAAAATATTTTAAAAAAGTTTGAGATGACGGTGCAGAGCTTTTTGAGTGCCCTTTGTATAATGATCACAGAGATATCTAAATTTCTAAGTAATTTTGTATTCATCACAACGAAGTCAGAAAAAAGAACTGTTCTTATCTACTTTATTGGGAGAAGTGAGTAGACGATAGTTTTAATATCAGTCGTCTTCTAAAACACCATATTTAACAATATTGAGGTTTATCAGTTTAGATACATAAAAGATGAGCATCATCTATGTGTAACTTGAAGATCAGTAGTTACGTTCAATGTTCTAAACCCAATAAGCAAGATACAGTAGATTCTTCTTTGACAGAAAAGAAGTCCCCATTATTATCTGCTACAAGTGAAGTTCTACCTTCAAATTCTGTAATTAATGTGGTTTGGATTGTGAAGTGTGTTGCTTCTTAGGGAACAGCCCTATATACTGCGATTACAAACACCTCATGCATTTTTAGAGAATAACGTCATTTCTAAAACAACGTTTCCAGTGCCAAATCATATCCTCTGTGTGTTTGAAAATGCAACAGATGAAGGAGAGGTGGATGCAAATCATGACCGATATCGTAAAAATAATCTACTGTATCCATACGTGAATGCCTATTGAGCCTGCTGGTATGGCTTCAGTAGCACAATCTAGTTTCCTCGCTTTCTGTGTGAAACAAAATGAATGTTTTCTTTCCATCTGCCACGTCCTCGGGGATAATATCGGTTGAAATGGAACACTCCAAGCTACAAGATTTATTCCCGTTTTATTACATTAGGACCAGCGTAATGGCTGGGAAAGAAAAATTTCAGGAAGCAGAAGAACAAAAAACTTGAACAATAGGAATGTTTTCAACGGGGACTCCCGCTCCACATTACACAGGGACGAGATGGTGAGAAGACATAATAGTGGAAAAGAGAAAGCAAAAGCAAGTAAGTGTTAAGAACGATGGCAACGGCTAACAGTGGCCAAGTAATGTTTCGAATTTATATTTTTCGTCTCGGGTCCTACAATGGGATTTGCTACTTCCACTCACTGCAAGTTCCCTGTTCATAATAAAAAGAAGTATTCTGAAGGTGAAGAAATCGTCGAGAAAAGTAGTAAAATGGTTTTTATGAGCGCCGTAATTCCATTTTACGACTTCTAGTGCAATTAAAGAGATAAATCACCTTTCTTGAGTATCACAGGTCTCATCTCACTCGGAGAACTCCGCCAAAAAAATTGTGGAGGCACTGTAAAACTGTGTGTTATTACTTTTGTAAATGAAGTTAAACTGCACTTCAGCACAGAGAGTATATGAAGACTTTCTGCTTTCAGTAAGTGTGATACCATTAGTAGAAATTTTGATTAATCTACATACTGAATACGTTTCACACATCTAAATTTAGTGAATATCGTAGATGAATGTCCCATTCAAGTTTTTCTTTTCTCTCCATAATTGCCTTTAGGGAAAATATAGAGGTCTAAAGATCTTTAAACTGTTTTAAAATCCTTTTTGGATACAGCGATCTTAAAATGAAAAATATTTAAAATATGACAATCTAGATCGCAGATTGCTGAGCATCGTATTGGTAACCGGTTTCGGTCCTACAGGACCATCATCAGGCCTTTGGCACTGTAATATAACAAAGATCTCGAACCCGGCACCACGTAACCAAAGGATCAAGGAAGGACTGAGCCGGTTTTTATTCACTCACACATAATTGATGGACAGTTTACACACAATTTATTTAGTATGGAGTACACAGATAATAAAATAGAATTTGCAGATTAAACTAATAAAAAAATTTAAAGAATCCAACGCCATAAGTGCAAATTTTGAGGTCAAGTTAATAATTCAACACCCAATCATTTAAACAAACACCACGCCTTAAAAAAATAAAATAAAATAAAATAATAATAATAATAACAATAATAAAAAGCAGAACGCGACCTTAAAAAAATGCATTTAATATAAAACTTGTACCTTAAGGGTTGGTGTGTAAGGGTGTGAACCTCGAAACATGAATCTTTGGTTAAAGCTTGATAATACAGCCAAAACGTTACAATCTTCAAAAAAAGAATTTTATATTCGCCAGAAGATTTAACTGTAATACATGCCACTACTTCGTGTCATTTTCCATGGTATTCAGACATCAGGACGTTAGTAACAGCAGCTTGTTCGCTAACCACGAGTTGCGAGTAGATGTACACAGCATGAGAGCAAAACATAACACTACAGCAACTTGATCCGCAGGAGGGGGGATTGAGCCATCACTCTGTTCAACAACGGCGACGAGACAATTCAATTACATCGCTATCAACCGAAACAGTTGACCAAGCAGAAGAATAATCCCAAATCAGGCTAAACGCACAGTTAAACTGTCAAACTCATAATAGGGCTTTCTCACCGTAGCTTAAAATACTGATTCCGCTGTCTTGGAAGACGCGTTGGTAGCTAGTTCAAACTTAATGTGTGTATCACACACCGACAGAGTCATCGGCACAGCCTTCGGAACACATCAAGGCAGCTCGGCCAGGCCGCGGTGGAGTAGCCGAGCGGTCTAAAGCGTCTCGCTGCGGAGCGCGCGGTTGCTCGCCGTGGAGGTTCGAGTCCTCCCTGGGGCATGGGTGTGTGTGTTTGTCCGTAGGTTAGTTTACCTAGGTTTAAGTAGTTTGTAAGCTACGGACTGATGTCCACGCAGTTTGGTCCGATAGATTTACAAACATTTGAACATATTTGAGCTCGGCAGTCGTTCCATTGCTCGGTATGGCTGCAACTAACACGTCGCGTAGCGCAGCTGACACTAACTACCTCCCAGACAGCGAGGTAACGACCACATCCAGTTTACTCCCCATACCGCGCGTAGCGTCGCTCTCGTCTCCAGCACACACCTCCTAGCCACGCACTCCAGAGACCCATTCGTCTCACTAGGCTCTCTGCCAAAGATAATAAGTCGATCGAAACTCGTCGATCGTTGATGGAAATTATCGATCCGGCTCACGACTTATGTGATACCATAATTACATTCTACATTTAATAGTAAAATAGCTAATAAAATGACAAACGTTTTTACCGTTGTTGTTGGATGGTGGCGGTGGCAGGTGGCAGGCACCAACTGCTGGTGAGGGCAGTTAAGGCTCAAAGCTCTCAGTTAAATACAGGATGCCTCCTATTTGCCCTAGTGCTACTATGTTTCCATCTCATTGTTCGCCTGGGGGTCGGTATATTGCAACAACTGTTAGGGGCCGCCGGCCGCGGTGGCCGAGGTGACTGAGGCGCTCCAGTCACGGTCAGCACGGCTACTACGGTCGGGGGTTCGAATACCCCCTCTGGCATGGATATTTGTGCCGTCCTAGTTCGTAAGTAGTTCATAAGTAGTTTGTAAGTTTAGGGACTGATGACCCCGTAGTTAAGTCCCATAAGCTTAACAAACATTTGAATATTTTTTGTTAGGGGCCTAGTGGCTGTAGTTACTTCTACTGCCACTGCTTCGATTTTGTTGGTAACTGGGATGTACACCTGGTGGTATGGGATCCCTCTTTTTATGTAGATGGCCACACCGCCGCCTGCGGTTGGACTGTCTCTACGAAAACAAATGTAATTGGGAACTGTCGCTTTAACTCCGTTTTAAGGTGGGTTTCTCCCATCATGCAATGTCGATAGAGAACTCTTTCATGAGTTCTCTGAATTCGACCACTTGATTGACAATGCCGTCTGCGGTGAAGGCGCACAGTGTCAGGCCTTGGATGTGTGGGCGTCTATCCATGATGAGGAAGTCGCAGAGGGAAACGACTTCTGAAGTGCTGTCTGAAGTGCAGTGAGTTTGTGAAGGTACTACAGGGCATGCGGCTGAAGAATGAAGACCTGCTAGTCACACGAGTACCAATAGAAGACGCGTTGGCTTTACTCGAAGAACAGTTTGAAGAGGATATCATCAAAGCTCTTTCGCCATGAGCTAATCACTACCTACTTTAAATGTAGTGGGAAGTTCTATGAACAGAAAGATGGCGTAGTGATGGCCTCCCCCTAGCACCAGGCATAAATGACCTATACATTGAACACTTAAAAAAAATGGGTCCATTCGAGCCCACACACTTTCTAAAAAATGGAGGTAGTCCCGACGTGATAGACATAGCACTCACTAGGAGGATCAAAGGGTTTGTGACTGCGAGGACAGTTAATAGAATGTCCTTGGACCACGACCCCGTTATCTTTGAGGTTGATGCGAAAGAGTGGGCAATACTGCCATTGTACCAGACGTCATATATGCGTACAAACTGGGAACAATACCGAGAAACCGTCGCCTTGGACATTGCTCGCGCTCCGCCCATTGCCGCAGATACAGTGGAGGAAGCGCTACAGGACCTCACAGGGACAATTTTACAAGCGGCGGAGGTCACCAATCCCTCATTGAAAGAAGGCCCTCCACCGCAAATACAAATCGCAGAGCACCTACTAGCACAAGTTAGGCTCAAAACCGTGTGGATAAAGATAGGAAAATAACCAGAGACCCAGCCACCAGGAGGCTGAGCAGCCTACACAGAGAGAGCTGAAGGTAGCGCTCAGTGAGCACAGAAACCAGCAATGGCAAAATCGCCTGACAGCCCTCGATGTAGAAGACCAAACTTACTGCCACCATACAGTTCACCAAAAGACTCGCTGGGCTGCCTCCCCTGCGCGGTGAGCAGGGTCTGGTGTTCAGCCATGCTGATAAGGCCAACGCCCTTGCCGATTCTTTTGAGAAGCCGTTTCAGGCAGCAGACCCCCTGGATGATTTACATGACATAATCTGTCGTCAGCTGCGTGTCTTCCTCAATGCTGAGTACGACCCAAAGGACGAACCTCCACATTCTGCCTCTGAAGACGCGGCAAAAATAATCAAATACCTTCCCAACAAAAAGGCGCCCGGTCGCGATAAGATCAGTAACAAGTTAGTCAAAAACCTCCCGCCGTCGGCAATTACACTATTCGGGAACGTCTTCAACGAGATTACTCGTACCGGCGTGTTTCCTGCCTGCTGGAAGCATGCGGAAGTGGTCGCGATACACAAACCAGAGAAAGACCAGTTATTCAGGCAGCATTATAGGCCGATTAGCCTCTTTCCAACTCTCAGCAGATTCATGAACGCCTCCTGCTAGTCCCGCATCAGCAGAGAGCAAATTCAATCGGATTTCCAGTTTGGTTTCCGGGAGAATCAATTTGCCTCACAACAGATCATGAGTGGTTGAAGCAGCCACATCAGCCTTCAAACGAAACGGCTACTACGGAATAGTGCTATTGTACGCTGAAAAAGCCTTTGATTCTGTATGGGACAAGGGGTTTATTTACAAATTACACACACATGGACTCGACGGAAGAATAGTGAACATAATCCAAAGCTATCTAACGAATATGACTCTCTGTCAAAGTAGAAACATTAACCTCCACCAAAAGGTGTATTTGTGCTGGGGTGTCACAGGGATCGGTTCTGGGACATGTTTTGTACAGCCTGTACACTGCAGATATCCCTACTGTCCCCCTGGTGCACACTGCACAGTACGCTGACGACACAACCTTCTTTACAAGAAATCCAAACAAGGGCCTGGTCATCCGTAGGTTACAAAGGGTTTTAGATAACTGACACGTGGGTCCGTCGCTGGCGAATCACTATCAACGCCGAATAACTCAGGCCATGCTGATCACGAAGAAACTCGGGAAACGCGGTTCTCCTCAAAATCCTCTCCCCCCTCCTCCTTCACCACCAAGGATCCCAGCTCTCCTGGCGCAGAACTACCGAATACCTAGGCATAACCCTGGACCATCGCCTAACATGGGAACCCCATGTGGACGAAGTCTACAGGAAAGTTTGCACCAGAATGTCCGACCTTTATCCTTTCCTAAACTACAGTAGCTATCCCCTTTTGTTGGAGTTACTTACCTATTCCTAATTCGTCCCAAAATGGAATACTTCTGCCCATCATGAGAATACGCAGCCAGGAAACACCTGGATAAGTTGCAAACATAGCAGAACCGCTGCCTCAAGAGGGCTCCACCTACCACATAGTTTTACACATTGCTGCTGGAGTTTCCATATTGATAGAGCGTTTCCAAGATTTGGCAAGGGCTTTTTATGAGAGTTCCTCCAGTTCTGTAAATGAAGTTATCCGTTCCCTAGATCGGTATGACATTTCCCGCGACAAACAAGCGTACCATGACCATCTGTGATATTTACATCAAACAGGAAAATCCTAACACCCCTCCTTAAATCCACCCCTACCTAACAAAACCAACACCACGCCCGCCCAAGGCAAGTACTATACATACATACAGAACCTAAAACACAGTACATAGACATTTAATAAACAGTAAAAGACACACACACATCACACAGTACACAGAGGAGTAAAGGCCAAGTTACACAGATCGACCACGGCTTTTTATTCTTCATACTGTAAAGGCATGTACGTCTACTTAGGTTAATTTAGGTTTTTGATTCTATTACAGCACTGAAGACGGCCACCCAGTGACCGATATAGATTTGCAATAGTACAATAAAGATTTAAAGCCACCAAAGCTGTTTCTTATATTTTTTTAATGTTATTAATGTGGTCGCTCTGCAGGTGGCTCCAGATGGAGTCGTCTGTATGAAATGAAATTCCTATAGTCATGGACAGCTCGAGATCAAACAATAAGCTGATCTCATATATAATTTCTTCTCCTGGTTTCTCTTTTCAATAATATATTACTGACAACAGAAAGGTTTACAGTTGCAATAAGATATCACTGAAAAGTGGCTGTTTATTGATGTTATCTATAATTGTTATATACTGTCGTGGTTCCTAAGTAGGTCATAACAGCCGATAAAGTAATGTGCCATTCACTTCCTACGTGCTACTGCAGCGCCAGTCGGGAGTTAATTGGGATAGGTTCGCCACCACTGGTAACGACACAAAACCTTTCGAATTCTATGGACAAGTTGTGATCACATTCAAAGCGCACAACGGTCAATTTCAGTAAAATATCCTTGGGCAAATTAACTGTGAAACAAAAGCACGATACGATCAAGTAATATCCGTAAGAGTTTTCACCGGAAAAAATCCGTCAGTCATCAAATTATTTTTACCTGATTCAGAACGTTTGGATCTGCGCAGAAATCCATTAATGCTTGACAACACTGGGAGTAACTCAATGTTTTATTTTAAAAACTTTAAGATCGACGCAAGCGTCGTAGCGTTTGGTTATGGAAAGAAGGCACGGAACGAGGCGTGCGAAAATAATTTGCACGGCGCCAACAGGGCGAAGGGTGAGCAGAGGAAGAGGGTGGTTAGGAAAATGGCACGACCAGTGCTAGTCATCCACGGATGCCTGTGCGCCTGGTACGAACCAGCGTCTAAGATAGTTATATTTTACATAGAAAAGTGAAAAAAAGTTCGTTAAAAGTGAATTATTTTTATCAAAAATGTGAAATTAAGGCTGTTGCAAAGCAGTTGTTGTGCAAGGAGCTTAAGAAAATGGCATTTCAAGCATTTGTGAATGACCATAAAGCGTTATTTTCTAAGAAACGTGCAGTCCATGGTTGCTGTCTTGGACTGCAGGTTTTTTTTACAACATATCAAATTATTTGTACGCATTATACTTTACCATAGATAAAGTGTTACATTTATAAATACAGTTACATTCATTATTAAACGAATTAATCACTCCCACTACTGCATATTGTTATGACTGTAGCAATGTGACAATAATTTATCTGACCATTCTGTTTCTCCAGACCACAGCATCCAAATAATTGTTTTTTAGCCCCACTGGGTATTACATTTTATGGGTGATGCGAGGGATGACCTCAATGGGCTCTATCATCTCTCATTATTTTGAAATACCTTTCCCTAGTTCATAAACAGTCGCTACTGGTAGCTAAGATTTGCAACAATGAAAGGAAGAAGACAGTCGGTATGAAACGTTTCGAATACTGTCGACACTACAAGGTGAATAAGCCATCTTATTTCCTTAACCAGACTGCACAATTCGACAAATTCCGTGTCATACCTGTCGCGAAATGGATAAAATTCTATATGTTCTTTTATATCGTCCCCGAAAAAAAAAAAAAAAAAAGGGGGAAAAGAACTGGGCACACCTGTAAATGTTCTAGGACTCATCAGTGCGCCCTGACTCACTTTGAGGCCAACTGGTCTAGGGACTAATGACCATAGCAGTTCCGTCTAGTAGGTTGACAAACATGTGAACATGTCTTCCGAAACCATGTGAACTGTAGCGAGAATTGAGCTGTGCCCCTGCTACTTGACGGTCAGAGATTACACAGGCTGTTGAGCACGCTCCTGATTGTGATGTTATGATGTTGCAACTACGTGGGCGCACTACACTCCGATTGAAATCACTAGATATTTCCAGTTTTGTACCTCTTCCACTTCATTAAAGCCCAGGACAAGTGGTTACGCGGAAAGATAGGTTATAACTATGTGGCATAGTGTCAGGTGTCAGGATTGTTGAACGTAGGCTCTAGCAGTAGTTGAAATAACAAAGTGTGCCTCTCAGTCATGAGGAATCTGGAATGTGAAGGGCAAAGTGTTTTCAACTCAATTTAGTAATAATACATTTTCATGCGGTGAATATTTCAAAACTTTCGTTTTTTACATATAGCCACACTAAGAAAATATTGGTTTTGTTGAATAAATATGGTTAACTGAAGCTAATTTGAAATATTACAGTTCTTAATTACTTTTAATCATTATTTTACCATCTGGTCCAATTTAGGTAACTTCAGAACAATATTAAGCACTAGATTTCGTAATTAGGCCCATTTATACATTTCTCCATTTTAAATATTATCCATTTATGCATATGTTTATTCAAAACATTGAAAGTGTTTAATATTTATGTTGTTATACTATAGACTGTTTTAGTTAGACAAAAAAGGCCTGGGCTAGCAAAATTATAAAGTGATACAGTACACCCAACCTTCTTCCCCTACTTACCCAAAGACCTGCAATCAATTTATTTAAGTTTTCGGCCTCAGTTGCTTTTACTTTTGGAAATTATGTTGATATTATTTATTAGAAGTTGAAACCACTTCCTATATGCAGCTAGATAATAATGACTTATCAAGTCAGATTCCTTACTGAGATCGTAGTGCTGAGCGACTGTTTTCAAATATGTAGAGCATGACAGCACTGTGTGACCATTATAAATGCTTAAGTGTAAATGAATACATATAAAAGTACTGAATATTCTTGTTGATGATTGAACTTAATCAGCGGATTAAATACTTTCATGTGTTTTAATTTACAATTTAAGCATTTGTCACAACGTGACTGCATCTGGATCTGCCACAAAAGGAAATATTTGTGACCCACTGCTGTCATCTTCCACATAATAATCCTTCGTAGAGCATCGCTGCCATGAACTGATACCTTCAGGTGTAATGAATGAGCGTTGTTAAAGAACCTTTCATGTCGTTCAAAAAATTTTTTTGAAAATAATGTTCAGCTACCATGGTCGAAGTTAGCCGTCAAAGCACCTTATAGCAAATGCTTTGTCGCGTGGGAATGGCCACGTGGTTTAGCGCGCCTTTGTATGGACTGCGCTACCGCTCCTCGTCGGAGTTTTGAGACCTCCCTAGAGCATGGATGTGTGTGTTGTTCTTTGCATAAGATTGGTAGGAAGCAGCTGGAATGGCAGGCTCAAGGAAAACGATTAGGTGGCAGTATTCGCAGTTATACCAACATGACATTTATTAATAAAATAAACATAGGTCTGATTTCACTGACATCGAGCAAGAGAACACTAACAACAAATAGTTAGGACGAACTTCTGATTAAACACAACATACAAGGAATGAATCACTCTGCAGCGGAGTGTGCGCTGATATGAAACTTCCTGGCAGATTAAAATTGTGTGGCGGAGCCGGGACTCGAACCTGGGACCTTTGTCATTCGCGGGCAAAGTAGGAGGCGAGGTACTGGCAGAAGTAAAATTGTTGGGCGGCATCGTGAGTCGTGTCGGGACAGCTCTGTCGGTAAAGCGCTTGCCCGCGAAAGGCAAAGGTCTCAGGTTCGAGTCCCGGTTCCAGCACACAATTTTAATCTTCCAGGAAATTTCACAAAATGCAATGAATTGCACAGCAATCCGCAACAGATTTGATTAAAAAACAAGCAGTAATTCAGAACAACAGGTTCAAATATTATGAGCCACCAATAGTACAATAGTGTGCGCTTCAACAGACTGAATGAATATCAAGAAATTTGATTGGAACAAAATAATAAATAAAGTGCTTCTGTTTTATTATTATACCAACAAAAACAACGGAAAGCAAATTCTCACATTCACCTAGATGATATCTCCGTCCATCAATTTATATTGTTTAACACTTCAGAGAAATTAGGCAATAAGAACACTCGTTGCCCAGCGGTACCGGACATGGTGTGAGAGGCACGACTAGAAATTTTGTCCAAGTCATCCTGTATGCTATTGCAATCAATTAAAGACGAAACCACAGCATCATCAGCAAATAGCCGCAAATTACAACTTACTCTGTCCATCAGATCATTTATGTAGATAGAAAATAATAGCGACCGTATCACACTCCCCTGGGCACAACTGACGATACACTCGTCTCTGATGAACACTCGCAGTCGAGATCAACATACTGCGTTTTATAATTTAGGAAGTCTTCCAGCGACTCTTTATGGGCCGGATCTCAAACAGCCCGCTCCAAAGAGATAAGTTTTTTTTTTTCCAGCCAGTCTGGGGAAATGTCCCAAAAATTAAACCAGTCCCAATACCCTACTCCGACCAAGGCCTTCGGGAGGCCTTCCTCGGATGTAAGGCGTATGCCCGAACTGGCAAGACCCCCCCCCCAACTTCTAATTCGGATACCCCCTTTCCCCACCATTAGCATGCTGAATAGAACCGCGACTCTTTATGGGCCGGATCTCAAGCAGCCCGCTCCTCGGAGTGGAGAATGAAAAGAATAAGTTTTTTTTTTTTTTTTTTTTTTTTTTTTCCCAACCAGTCACAAATCATGCAAACCTATTCCATAAGCTCGTATCTTCGTTAGCAGTCTGCAGTGTGGCACCGCGTCAAACGCCTTTTTGAAGTCGAGAAAAACACAAATCCGCCTGTTGCCCTTCTTCCATGGCTCGCAAGATGTCATGTGAGAAAAGGGCAAGCTGAGTTTCACATGAACGATGTTTCCTAAACCCGTGCTGATTCATAGAAAGAAGCCTTTTCCGTTTCAAGGAAATTTACTATATTCGAACAGTTAATATGCTCCAAAATTGTACAGGAAACTGATGTGAACGATATTGGCCCATAATTATGTGGGTCAGTTCTCTTTTTCTTTCTTATGAACGGGAGTCACCTGCGCTTTGTTCCAATCACTAGGAACTTTGTGCTGAATTAAAGATTCGCGGTAAATGCAAGCTACGTAGGGGGCCAATGCAGCAGAATACTTTTTATAAAACCTAACTGGTATTCAATGCGGACCAGGAAACTTTTTCGTATTTAGCTCTCTCAGCTGCTTATGCGTTTAGGTCGTTCTTCGGCAGAAATTGACTGCATGGACCCGATCTAACCCTGACAGCACAGCAACCTGAAACAGTGAGTTAACAAGATAATGCACGTCCACACATGGCACGTGTATGTACTGCCTAGAGTAGTCTGTGCTCCTCACGAGGCAATCCGGATCCCCAAAACACTCCATCATTGACCACATGAGGGATGGGACGTCTGTTCCAGTAATAACCCGCGGGATGTAGTGGACAGCTGCAACAACTTTGGACCAATTTGGCTCACGGGAGGATACAAAGGTTGTTTGACATTCCGAACAGGCCAGAGGGCAGCAACACCCTTCTCAGCTGACGGCATTGTTCCAACTCTGCTATTGACCCCATCTTCCCATATTGTAATCAATTCATCACATGTAGTTTCAGTCACTTCCACTCGTTTTGGGTAACCACTTTTTTGTCAGGCAATGTTCTTTTAAATTAGGGGACAGGTAACTTAGAAATAAAAAACCGGCTTACACGTCTGAAAAATCTACAATTGCGATGGTCACATAATGAGACCTAATTTGACGCTACAAGACTTCTACTAAAGCGGTTATCGCAAAATTTGCAAGAACATTCGAAAGTGTCAAACGATAAAACAAACTAAGAAGCAGGGCCGGCCCGAACAAATTCGGCGACCTAGGAAAATTATTTTAATGGACCCCCATTTAATAAAATCGCAATAAAACATCAATGTAAAGTACATCTTGCATCTTTTTTAATTGATAACCATAATCACAAGATATACATTACATAAAGATATTTCCCCATTAAAATGGGGCACATCATACACTTTTATACAACAATGTTACTTTTTCATCATTTTTACATTTTGACTTATAAAAAGGTTTTGGTTAATAGTTTACAATAATTGTTACACTTCATTATGCAAAGAGTCACACAAATTTCATTTTTCATCCTTTGACATTTGCAAAATCTGAGACGATCTCCTTTAAATCAATTATGTCTACTGTTTCTTGTTCATTTGCGAAGTTGCCAACCCCACAATTCTTGCTTGACACATTGCGGATCGCAGATATGAGTTTTAACTTCGAGAAGCTGCACTGGCTACAGACACATAAAGAGTAAGCAACACTCTTAGTGCAGTAACTAAATTAGGTACAATGTCTGTAAGTCCAGTTTTACAACTATAACTCAGAAAGTCCCGTGCCCCTGAGTTATTTTGATTAGTCTTCTAGCAATAGCTTTAATTCACTGCATAGATCAGTAGCATCAATATCTTTAGAGCCTTTGTGGGTTAGAGGCTCTTAGAAATAAACACATTATTCAAGAACAGATTTGGGAGTTTTATTTTGTACATCATATATGTTGTACAGACAGCCAAATACACAATTTAGGTTGTTAATCTGATGAAATCTGTCGTCAATGGAAATTATTGTTGTGGTATCGCACAAGTCTGAAGTGCGCGCCCCGTACTTTCGCCGCGCGCCGCCATGCAAGCACGGCGCGGCGTTCTTACGACGTCAGCCACGAGCGCCCTCTAGTGCAACTCCGCTCGTGGCCACAACTGAACGGCATAGGCCACTTGGGATTAGGACAGGCACTAGGACTCATCAGTAGACGCAGTACACTTAGTTGGCAGTCATGAACCTTGTAAAAGTTAAGTATTATCCTATTTCTACGAAATATACTACTTGTTCTGATCTAGCTTAGTGTTTCTAGTTTCTTCTGTCCCACTGGCTGGTCACCTCAGACTCTGTACCCGCACACGCGTGCATCCTATTTCCCTGTGTCGGTCTTTCTCTACTCGGCCACCGACACCTAGGACAACCGGCGGAAACGAGACACAAAAGTGGCGACGAGGATGGGATACAAAAATTGTAGTATCCAAGATTGCAAAATAAAAATTAATCCTGAAATGACTTTGCTCGTCACGAATAGGTTCATCTTGTGCTTCACAACCAAACTGTCTTTTCTTGTGTCTTAGACGGACTGGTTCCATAAAGGTAAAGTAGTCAACAATCCGAAGACTGGTTTGAACAC
The DNA here is from genome assembly GCA_026315105.1 of Locusta migratoria. Taxonomy (NCBI): domain Eukaryota; kingdom Metazoa; phylum Arthropoda; class Insecta; order Orthoptera; family Acrididae; genus Locusta; species Locusta migratoria. The sequence goes on along the minus strand of CM048745.1, from coordinate 547,428,667 downwards.
CACAGTGCTTTACTAGGTATGGTTCTGTTTAGAGGTGGTATGCTGTTGCCTTCCTCTGACCTTGAAACTGACTTACCCAGCCGGTTATAGGGGGACCTACAGTTTAACATGGGTTCCGAACCACGGTGCTGCTCGGTATTTTTCACATGAGCGATACTGCCAGAGGTGAAAGAAGTGGAAAGTGACAGATAAAAATCCTAGGGCCTGGCGGGGATCGAACCCGCGACCTTCGGATGTGTAGTCTGGCACTCTACCACTGTGCAACCGAGGCGCACATCTGATGAAAGTGACGCGGAAATGTTGGCTGCTTCTGAAATTTATTTTGCTTCTACCAGCATTTTTTCAAATCCGGATTCACTTCTACAATCTTAAAGAAAGGTTTTTGTTTTTAGCAGAGCATTGCCAGCAGCATTAAGATGGGTTTCTTATGACTGAAGAAGTCATTGTATACTAAGGAGACTGCAGAGCGGCGGACAGCGCCGGGCCGTAGGGCGCCACAGCTGACACGATGGCCGGCACGCCAGCTTTGATCACAGGGTGATTAGCTGCAAACTAGCAAAATTCTGAACAGTCAGAGAATGCATGTAACTCGTTTGTTTGGATGCCTTCTCACAACTGTCCAACTATCGCACTAAAGTTTCCGCTCCAGTTGTCACAATTTAAAAATGTCCGAACTACATGTATCGGGCCTACATTAACCCATTTTCAAGTTCTTGAATTATAAAACATATCTGCCCTAAGGCAACGTCAGTCGTAAAATGTTTGCGGCATAAAAACGGTGAGGAATGTTTATATGTTGACATGGCGCATATGCCGCAAACATTTTACGATTGACGTTGCCTTAGGGCACATATGTTTTAGAATTCAAGAACTTGAAAATGGGTTAATGTAGGCCCGAAACATGTCGTTCGGACATTTTTAAATTGTGACAACTAGAGCGGAAACTTTAGTGCGAATGCATGTAACATTGACTTACGTCTTGTCTCTTGCTTGTTGCTCTGTCTGTGTGCAGTAACTGGGAATTCATCGCTCCTGGAACCGCAGCGCAACATCAAAGTAAACCGCACCGCGAGCGCACGAGGCTTAGTCTCGCACGACGAATTCCAGCGCTCTAGGCAACTGGCCGGTTTGCCTATATGGAGGGGCCGGCTTTGCTAAGAAGGAGACCACATGGGTATCAGGTTTTAGAAATTTTTTGATATTTATGGTGCGTAAAATTCAGAACTCAAATAACAATCAGCCATTCTACGCAACTCTCAAAATTCTCGAGAATATCGACTTTGAAATTTTGGAAGTAAATGTTAGTAAGAATAATTAAATGAATAGCAGCTTCTCTCGGTATAGCTCAGACGTCGGGGGCCGTGGCTCAGCGCGCCGTCAATAATAAATAAGCTGAGCCAAGAACACATCGAACAACCACGATCAGCGATCGCAAGGGACAGAACTACCCATAGGAAAGGCACTGGCCTTACAACTGTAGGGTCGGTGGTACGAATCCTGTCGTGACGGAGTTCGTTCAAAAATGTTCAAATGTTTGTAAATCTATCGGACCAAACTGCGTGGTCATCAGTCCGTAGCTTACAAACTACTTAAACCTAGGTAAACTAACCTACGGACAAACACACACACCCATGCCCCAGGAAGGACTCGAAACTCCACGGCAAGCAACCGCGCGCTCCGCAGCGAGACGCTTTAGACCGCTCGGCTACTCCACCGCGGCAAGGATTTTGTTTCTTTGTGTTCGAATACTTACAGAAATGTAATATCTAATAGTAATTTTTACGAAAAGTGCACGTATTTTTTATTCGTAATTTTCTATATTTTATAAAAGGTTATTAATAATGAGGATTTCATGAAGAAAAACATAAGTTGCCTTTTTTTTACAGCACTGGCTTAACTACTAGTTGACGATGTTAGTCTTGATTATTCAGTTTATCAAGAGCTATGACACGGGTTTTGGAAAATTTCCTCCATAGCTACTAAAGGCTTTCCAAGCAGCTAACCTACGCAACCATTATTGATTTACGTGACGACAAGGTTTTCAGCTCGTCTACAGAAACATAAACAAGAATTGACACAAACGTTGAAATTAGAGACCCCAAAATGTTTGCATAACTGAATACGAAAACTAAAAATATAAATAAATAAATAAAAATATAGAAAAAACACAATAAAAAATAAAAAATAAAAGTAACTCTGGCAGTGGGATTCGAACCACCGACTCTATGGCAGTGAGGCCAAAACGTTACCACCTGAGCTGCAATGACAGGTACTGTAACTCAATTTGTTACTATTACTTACGTGTACTTTGCAAAACTTCGAAGTCGATTTTCTGGCTTAGGCTGACTGTTTTTATTTATTTATTTATTTTTAAATTCTGAACTTCACTTACCATATAGATCAAGACAATCTAAAATCCGGTAACCATGTAGTTCTTTGTACATCTACATAGATACTCTGCAAATCACATTTAAGTGCCTGGCAGAGGGTTCATTAACCACTTTCATAACTTTTCTCTACCGTTCCATTCTCTAATAGCGCGCGGGAAGAAAGAACACATAAATCGTTTAGTTTTCGATCTGATTTCTCTTATTTTATTGGGATGGTCATGTCTCCCTAAGTAGGTGGGTGCTAGCAATATATTTTCACATTCGGAAGTAAAAGTCGGTGATTGAAACTTCGCAAACAGATCACGCCGCTATGAATAACGTCTTTCTTTTAATGTTTTCCATCAAAATTCTTGCAACATTTCCGTGACGCTTTTCCCCCCGTAACGTGATAAAACAAAACGAGCTGCCCTTCTCTGAACCTTTTCAATATCTTCCGTTGGTCCCACCTGGTGAGGGTCGCACAAGGGGCAACAATACTCCAGGAGAGGACGCACAAGTGTGATGTAGGCAGTCTCTTTGGTGGAGCTGTTGCATCTTCGAAGCGTTCTGTCAATGAAACGTAACCTTTGGTTCGCCTTCCCCACAATATGTTCTATGTGTTCTCTCCAGTCAAAGTTGCTCGTAATTGTAACTCCTACGTATTTGGTAGGATTTACGACCTTAAGGTTTGACTGATTTATCGCGTAATTGAAGTTCAGCGGATTTCTTTTAATGGTCATGTGTATTACTTGACAAATTTTCATTATTTAGTGTTAATTGCCAATTTGCGCACCAAGTAGAAATTTTGTCTAAATCGCTTTGCAGTTGCCTTTGATCCTCTGTTGACTTCACTAACCGATAAACGACAGCATCATCCGCGAACAGTCTAAGGGAGCTATTCAGATTGTCTCCTAAATCGTTTATAAACACGAGGAAGAGTAGGGGACCTATAACGCTTCCCTGTGGAACGCCAGATATCACTTCTGTTTGTAAGGCTAATATAACACCGAATAATAAACATAAAGTCTACTTAGTGTATTCCACTAGCGAACAAAAATAAAGTGAGTGACTCTTTGCCCCAGCGGCAATTACTGCACCACCTCCGGGCTACAGTGGAACTCCAGGACTTTATGGATATTTACAAGGCACGTCTGCTGGCTGCGATGCAAACTACCGGGTTTTCCGGCGCCTCCTCTCGGTTTGCTGGTCGCTTTGTCAGTCGCGTCTGCTCTGTTTGCTGTGTCCCTCCTGTTTGTTCCCCTACTGTGAGCGCCGTTTCTCCACTCTCTTCATGAATCATTTCGTCGTCCAACCGTAGTACATATGCGGGCTTTGCCCATTTTAGGGAACCTGCCTGCCTGCTTGTCGTTGCGCTGTATTTGCACTGCGTGCTCGTCACGATTTAGGACACTCTGTAGTCCTCCGTATGATGGTTGCATAGGGGCTCATACTGCATTTTCTCTCAGTATTGCTTGCTGGCATGTAATGCAGACAGCAACCAGTGCACATCACAAACAGCATCTGGTGACCATTTCTGCATGCTCATCCCGATGTAGTACAGCGTTTAATCGACATGTATTGCGACGTTCTGTGACACAAGGCCAGCAATGTAACAGCTAGGTAATGATAATTGCATCGAGTACTGTCGATGTCATCGCTCTCGTTGAGAGACGTAAATGGTGGCTAGCTGAGGTATTTTTAAGCTGACCGGTAGTGTTTACACGTACCACGGTTCGTCATGATCAACTGTGTCCTGGATCTTCTCTTCAGCAAATCTTTGGCTGCACATTGGCTTCGCTAACTGCATCTTCATGTCTCCCTCAGCTAAGTTTCGTCTCAAGTAAGTGTTCTTGCACCCCTGCAGAGTTAGACACGAAACCGTTTCGGACGTGGTTATCAAATAATATTCCGCCTACTGCGTGCCTTTCTTTCTTCTCAGTGGTTGAATGTCACAATGGTTGCGCGGTGTTGAACAGTAAAAGATTCCCTTTCTTGTCCTTTACCATTCTGCTAGCCAACAGTAGTGCGAAATCCTAGCAAGACCTAGTAAAATTATTTCGTAGCAACCAGTCGTAAATACTTAGTTTATTCTGATCCAGATTTCGACTACTGTGTGGTCATTATTATTGCTTAAAGCAAACAGTTAAAACATGTAAAACATTTCGACCTCAATTTGGGGGTTACGTTCATACTGAGGGCAGCATGGAGATTTAAATGTTTTAACTGTTTGTTTTAAGCACTGATAATGACCACGCAGTGGTCGTTATCTAGATCTGAATAAACTAAATACTTACGATTAATTGCTGAAAAAAATTCTACAAAAAAAACAAACAGTCGTTGAGCATAAGTTCCAATATGGAATCAAGCCTGATAAGACCTAGTAATACCCATTCCATTGCTTGCCGAATTGCGTCTGTCTTTTTTTACAATTTCGGAACACACACAGATTAGCCAGATGGTATCGATTCAGCTTGTCACTCGGGTCTGTGACAACCAGCCACATGCAACTAACAAGAGCAATCCACATTGCTAAAAATGTCCTTTTGTAACCTCCCCCTCAATTACCGAGCTGTATAACAGCTAATTAATTTTGACCGTGTTTGCGTGTGCCTAATGAACCTATAATTTTGTAAGGCTACCGTTACCGAAGAACAATGAGCCGATAATGAGGAAGGAGCAACCAGTACCTCCGATGGAAATACTAATAATAGGAAATATAAATTTGAATAACTGATTTTGTGCGATCGTCTACGTAATAATTAGGTGGAAAGAAGGTATCAGTTTTAAACCAAAATAACAGCAAACAACACTTAGGTATTAGCAAATACAATTACGTACGCCAGCCCTTAGAGAAAAACTGATACTAAACCTGTAAAAAGTATTTAGTATAAAGATTAATCAAGCTGCATTGTCGTAGCAACTGGAGCACTGAACGACTTCGACAAAGCAGAGGTTTTTTAATAAGTAATAATTGGTAAACCTGGATTTAGGTAAAGAAGACATGAATTTTGAAATAATGATAGTTAAGCAAGGAATTAATAAATGAAAATGTAAAGGAATTAAAAAATCAATAATTATTTAGTTATCTCAACGTAACGTACAGGTCTGAACAATGGCAAACCCTTCAAATTACCTGAAATTGAATTTACTCAGCAAAATTGAATCACATACTGAATTGTTACGTAAAAGTAATTTTGCATACGTACCCAACTCGGAGTCACTCGCACTACTAAATAAAGTTATAAATGCATTAGCTCTCTTAATTCGTGCACTTAATTTTAGCCAGTGGATGACTAATTGATTTTTTCTTTGACAAGGTTAAAGTGTTTACGCCTCTTTTGAGTAATAATGGAATTAAATTAACTGAGGCAGAAAATAAACTAGTCTGAAAAATTACTGACTGTTATGAAATTAGCAAACTGGTTTTTCATTTAGTTTCTCATGATACTCGGTTACTTCATTGGAGAGGATTGGGACCCTGCTTGGCAAATGGCTCAGGACAATGAGATTGTAGTTAACTAAGGTTTGACACTATATTATAAAATTTAATCAAGCAAAATTCGCTATATCTGGCATGCCCAGTAACAATTCCAAACGATTTCCCAATATTTCGTCATTCTTTCAGAAGTTGTAGGATAACGGTGGATGAAGACGAGTGAGAACGGCAACATTATAAATGATATGCCTTATAAAAAATTTTGTTTGCTGATGATTCCAGCTTGGTAATGAAAAGGATGTTTGTAATATTGACACAGTATCAAATAATGCAGTTCAAGAGATAAATTCATAGCTTGTAAAAATAAAATGATGTTCATTCACAGTAAAATTCAGTTTCTATAATTTGTAATACATAATTTAACTAAGGCTGACATTTCGATTACACGTAATGGGCATATGATAAGTGGGCAGTTCAAAATTTTAGATGATAGATAGATAGTAAGCTGTCATTGAAAGCCCATGTTCAGGATCCTGTTCAAAAACTAAATTCCGGTTTATTTACTATTAGAACAGTATCTGAAATAAGCGATTTTTCAACACTAAAAGTAAAAGTAGTCTACAGTGCTTACTTACATTCCCTTACGACGTACGGCGTCATTTTTTGAGGTAACTCGAATGATACAAAAATGATATTTTTGGCTCAGAAACGGGCGGTTCGAGCAATATTTTGTGTAAGTTCGCGAACGACGTGTCGAACTCCTTTCAGTAATCGGAGAATTCTGAAATTGGCGTCACTATATGTATTTTCTGTAATGTCGCTCGTTGTTATCAATATCAGCTTATTCCTACGAGTTAGCAGCATTCACTCCGTGAATAGTATACCAAAATCGAATCTACGTTTGGATCATACCCCTTGGACTCTTGTGTAGAAAGTTGTCCAGTATTCTGCAACATCCATTTTCAATAAGCTTCCACAAGAACTCAAGAATCTTAGTTCTAACCAACGTGCTTTTAAATCTCCTTTTATTCTGTCGAGGAACTCCTGGAAAAATAAAAATAAAAATAATCTAAGTCCTTCCTTCGACATTTTTCTGTGCTCTACGCTGGTGCCGTAAGAGAGAGGTTCCTTCTCGGGACGGTTTCTGTTCACAGATGAGATTTTGTGTTCAGGCGGACAATGGTCGTTCTTTCGTCTGCAGAGAACTCAGAACAATCATGCATATGTGTGGATTGGACGTACGGACCCCTATGTCCTTCAGAATGTCGCTTTGATTGCTCAGAGATCTGCCGAACTTTTATTGTGGAGTTCGCTGGTGCCGTAAGAGATGAGTTAATTGTGATGGTCGATAACGTTCGTCCCCGTAGAGCTGTACTGGTGGACATCATGCGTGAAGCTGAGCGAACTGAACGAATGGTATATTCACCGGATTTAAAACCCAATTGAGCATGGCTGGGAAGTACTTTGCAGACGCATTGCAGGCAGATCAGTACCTCCTACAGCTTTTGCAGAGTTGGATATTGCACTCATGGAAGAATGGACAAATATCCTTCAAGAGGTCTCATACAGTCCATGTTGGGTAGGTGTGCAACTGTACTGACCGTCCGAGATGAGCACACACCATAATAGAGGGCAACGAGAATGAATTTCCCACAATTGTGGTAACACCATAGTGCCTCGCTCTAAGTAAACGAAATGAAAATCTCAAGTGGAAGATTGTGCAAGATGGACGCTCTGTAGCTCGGTACGTGCTTTTGTCTAAGTTTCGAGAACATACCTTTACTGAGGAGTGAAGCAGTATATTGCTCCTTCCTAGTATATTTCGCGAAGTGATCATGAGGATAAAATCAGAGAGATTAGAGCCCACACAGAGGCATACCAACAATCTTTCTTTCCGCGTACAATACGTGACTGGAATAGGAGGGAGAACCGATAGTGGTACTCAAGGTACCCTCCGCCAAACACCGCGAGGTGGCTTCCGGAGTATGGATGTAGATGTAGAAGTAAAGAGCTGAGACAGTAAAATATTGCACACAAATTACAATTGTAATCAGTATCTTAATAAAATATTTTATCATATGTAAGACTGTCCCTTAATTGAGCAGTGTAGTTTACCTCTGCAATTGAAGGGTTGGGGTAAAAAATGGGATACGTCACTAAATTGATGTTCTGAGATATATTGAAGAAACTGTATCGTTATGAGTAGCGTTATTCCCGAACATTACTGTTAGTCCCGCAGTGAGGAAGAATGCATTGTTATACCCACAATCTTTAATCATGGGGTTATGGCAGCTAATATAAAATGGTAATAAAAGATTTACATATACCCTTTTTGATCTAAACAACAGTCACTGTACTAAAATATTTTATAACGAGACAAAATACCACATCTACAAGCAAAATATTATTTTAATCATTATATAATTACCATATACATGTAACATGAGAGATTTAAATCCATATGTTTTACTTATTAAACAACCCTTTTATATTGACAGAGATACAAGTTCATAAATTTGTCACTCTTGATCATTCTCCCAAGCTTCCTTACAGATTCATTGGCGTCCTTTCCACTAGTCAGTTTATTAATATAGCATAGCCATCAAAATACTCACGAAATTGCAAAGGGATAACGTCAATCGTGAGTGCAATATCCTTCAGTTTCTCAGGTTTCAGTACAATGACGTCCGTTTATGCTCTCGGCACATTGTGGAAATGAGAGACTGTCTCAGCCTTAAGCAGACAAAATTCATATTTCACTATTCCACTGCTATTAGGTGAAACACAGACGCATTTTAACTGGTCAGTCTACTTAAATAGTTTGTAACGTGTAACAGCCACTCCCGTGAACCACAGACATTGCCGAGATGGTGTGGCTTGCGTGCCTCAACGATACAGATAGCCGTACCGTAGGTGCAACCACAGCGGAGGGGTATCTGTGGAGAGGCCAGACAAACGTGTGGTTTCTGAAGAGGGGCAGCAGCCTTTTCAGTAGTTACAGGGGCAACAGTCTGGATGATTGACTGAGCTGGCCTTGTAACATCAGCTAATGTGGCTTTGCCCCACAGTTACTGCGAACGGCTGAAAGCAAGGGGAAACTACAGCCGTTATTTTTCCCGAGGATATGCAGCTCTACTGTATGAACGTATGATGATGGCATCCTCTCGGGTAAAATATTCCGGAGGTAAAATAGTCCCCCATTCGGATCTCCGGGCGGGGACTACTCAGGAGGATGTGGTCATCAGGAAAGACAACACTGGTATTCTACGGATAGGAGCGTGGAATGTAAGATCCCTTAATCGGGTATGGAGAAGATTTAAAAAGTGAAATGGATAGGTTGAATTTATACATAGTGGAAATTAGTGAAGTTCGGTGGCAGGATGAACAGGATTTCTGGCCAGGCGAGTACAGGATTATAAATACAAAATAAGCGGTGGGTATTACAGGAGTAGGTTGATAATGAATAAGAAAATAGGAATGCGGGTAAACTACTATGGGTAACACAGTGATCACATTATCGTAGTCAAGATACATACGAAGCCAACACCGACCACAGTAATACAGGTTTATATGCCAACTAGCTTTGCCGATGATGAGGAGATCGAAGAAATATATGAGGAGCTAAAAGAAATTATTCAAACAATTAAGGGAGAGGGAAACTTAATTGTTATTTATAACAAACACCTGGTTTAAGAATCACAAAAGAAAGTTGTATCGTGGAAGAGACCAGGAGACACGAGGAGATACCAGATAGATTTTATAATGGTAAGACATAGATTTCGGAACCAGGTTTTAAACTGTAAGACATACCCAGGGGCAGATATAGACTCTGACCATAACTTGGCTATGAACTGTAGGCTGAAACTGAAGAAACTACAAAAAGGTAGGAAAATAAGGAGATGGGACCTGGATAAATTGAAGGAACCTGAAGTTCTTAAGAATTTAAGAGGGAGCTTTAGGCAACAATTGACAGAAACGGGGGAAAATAAAACAGTAGAGGAGGAATGGGTAGCATTGAGAGATGAAATAGTGAAGGCAGCAGAGGACAAAATAGGTAGGAAGGCAAGACCTATAAAAAAATCCTTGGATATCACAGGAGATACTAAATTTAAACGATGAAAGGAAAATATATAAAAATGCAGTAAATGAAACAGGCAAAATGGAGTACAGACGACTAAGAAATGAGATTGACAGGAAGTGCAAAATGGCTAAGCAGGAGTGGCTAGAAGGCAAATTCAATGATGTAGAAGAATGTATAAATAGGGGAAAAATAGATACAGCCTACAGGAAAATAAAAGAAACATTTGGAGATAAGAAAAACAGCTCCATGAATATCAAGGACACTGATGGAAAACCAGTTCTCAGCAGAGAAGGGAAAGCTGAAAGGTGGGAAGAGTATATAGAGAGGCTCTATGAAGGAAATGAACTTAACTGCAATATTGTAGAAAGGGAAGAACCATTGGTGGGCAGTATATACTGTGTTCTCTTTCCTTGTCCGTAATCCAGACTTGTAAAGTTCGTTCAAATGTTTGAAATCTATCGGACTTAACTGCATGATTATTAGTCCGTAGCTGACAAACTTCTTAAACTCCCATGCCCGAGGGGGGGGACTCGAACCCCCGACGGCGAACGGACGCGCGCACCGCAGCACGGTGCCCCAGTACTCACGACGCACGGCTAATCCGCCGCGGCTGTAAAGTCCGTATCACAGGCATTGTAGGAATGCCCACGGGTTGGGAACATGTGGAAAACGTTCAAAATTGTTCCACTATGGACTAAGGTGTAGCGAAATTGAACCAATATGCGATTCCTATTCTGTCTTTCGACTCGTCAGACGGTTCCATCACCGAAGCCATTTTGAAATCTTACAGCTGATTACTGCAAACCGCTAGCTCTTTCGTGCAATATAGGGACTTGTCTCTGTGACAAGTTCTTTTCCTGCGCGTCCTGCACCAAAAATTAAATAAAATTAATTAAAATAAAATAAATAAATAAAGATTTTAAAAAATTAAAAAATAAAGAAAACACTGAATAAGTTCATTTTAGAACTAACATGTGCGGAGCGTGTGAAAATAACTCATATACCCCGAAAATAATGACAATTCCCATTTCTGATTTCAACGTCGCAATTATCCGATGGTAACAAAAGACGAAAAGCATTGAACTGTTTAAAAGTAAAGTAAAATAGCGAATGTGACTAAAAACGAACTAACATTTTAGGTATACCTCACCATAAAAAGGGAAACATTCCGATGCAAAACCTGCCCAATCCACCCACCAAGCACTTCATATTCCAATTCCGTCACAGGCTTTCCTACTCCATCAGAGGTCGGGCCACCTGTGAAAGCAGCCATGTGATATACCAACTCTGCTTTAATCATTGCACGACAAACCAGCTGTTCGTCAGAATGAATGGCCACCACCAAACTGTGGCAAAAAAAAGATAGGCCATCCTGAGGCACAGCATGCAGTTGAGTACAGCACTCCGGATTTCAATGGCTGCTTCGCTACCCATCTGGATCCTCCCCTCCACCATTAGCTCTTCTGAAATGAGCAGATGGGAGTTGTCTCTTCAACACATTCTACGGTTCCGCAACCATCCAGGCCTCAACGTAAGATAACTTCCCATTCCTGCAATGTCTGACATCCCCCCCCCCTCTCCTTCCCATCCAAAATCCTGTATTCATGTCTTCCTTAAAACTGTGTGTTATAATATCCCCCTAATTTATTACTTTTATTTTTTATTATTCTTTCCTATCATTCCTAATTTTATTTTTCCTAACATTATTTTTTCCTGTATTTCCTAACTTTATTTATTTTTTTCCTTTTCTCCCAACTTTATTTTTTTCCTTTTCTCCCAACTTTTTTTTTCCTTTTCTCCCAAGGTTATTTTCTCCTTTTCCTTTTCTCCCAACTTTTTTTGCCTTTGTTCGCAACTTTTTTTCCTTTGTTCCCAACTTTATTCTTACTTTAGTCCCAACTTTATTTTTTTCCTTTGTTCCCAACTTTAATTTTTCCTTTGTTCCCAACTTTAATTTTTCCTTTGTTCCCAACTTTATTTTTTCCCTTTTTTCCAAACTTTATTTTTTCCATTTTCCCCTATTTTTATTTTTCCTTTTTATTCTTATCATTTCAAATTCCCACACTCCTCTACACCTCTCTTTTATCCTCCCCCCCCCCTTTCCCTTCACTGTACCATACGCTCTACAAACATCTACCTTCACTGTATTCATTTCCGCAATTCAAATTCCCGCTTTTAAAATCCATCATGCAATTCGGAACTTTCCGTACCCACCTTTACCTAGTATCCTTCCCCCTCCACTTCCTGCCTCACTCACAGTCTAGCTTGTGTTGCTGGAGTGGCCGGACATTAGTTGTGTATGTATAGTTGTCTGAATGACTGCGTGAATGTATGTATTTCTTTTTCTGACGAAGGCCATGGCCGAAAATTTTATCTATTGAATCTTCCGAGTTACATGATCGTGGTCGAAGAAACGTATCTGCTCCTGACGTTTCGTCCAGAGCTGCGCTGGACATCTTCAGAGGTGCTACTGGTAGCGGTGAGTCTTGCAGACTGACGAGTCGGGCGTTGGAGAGCGGTATAAATACTGTCTAAAAGGGGGCGTGGTCAAGTGTTCACGTGCGCAGCAGAGATAAGCCTTGTCAAAGATAAAACATAACTTTCGATAGTCGATGATCAAAGATAAAAGCGTAACTACCTAATTTGAAGGTAGTTACGCTTACAGTTACGGATCAGATAGGAAATATTTTACGTAAACACGATATCAGACTGGTTTTTAAACAAAACAAAAAAAAAAAAAACAAAAAAAAAAAAAAAAAAAAAAAAAAAGGTCAGGTACTTCGTTCTGTAAAGGACAAACGCTATCCTCTATCATCAAGTGGGGTGTACAAAAATCGGTGTTCTTGCGGAAAAGTGTATATTGGTACTACAGATAGGAGTGTGAATACAAGACTGGAAGAACACAGAAGTCTTTGCCGACTGGGTAAAATTGAGAAATTAACTGAACAAGTTTTCCAGTCAGGAAATCATGAAGTGAAGTTTTCCAAAACGGAAATTTTATCTACAATGAGGAACTATTATCCACGACTGTACAGAGAAGCAATCGAAATATACAAACATGGGAATAATTTTAATAGAAAGGAAGAAGTAATGAAACTTAATGACATATGAACTTTGACCATCGACTATCGAAAGTTATCTTTGACAAGGCTTATCTCTGCTGCGCACGTTAACACTTGACCACGCCAACTTTTAGACAGTATTTATACCGCTCTCCGACACCCGACTCGTCGGTCGGCAAGACTCACCGCTACCAGTAGCACCTCTGAAGATGTCCAGCGCAGCTCTGGACGAAACGTCAGGAGCATATATGTTTCTTCGACCAAGACCATATAACCCGGAAGATTCAACAGCAATTATTTCAACCTGTCGTGAAAGCTTTCACTGCATGAATGTGATTATGTATTTTCGTGTTTGTCAGCAGCTCAGCGAGTCTCTTTACAATGAGTTGTTACCTATCCTCCATTGTTGGTATTCCTATCGTATTTTTCATTGTTAAAATTTTAGGTATACCACTAGATTATGATGTCTAATTAGAAAGAAACGAGGGCTGGCACGCGGGGAAGGTGATTGCGTATAACGGGATTTCTACACGTGGACAAGAAGACGCCTAGACGAGCGGAACACTTGTGTGGGCGGCTGGTGGCTGTTTTGCCGGTCGCCAGTGCTGTTGACCACCTCGCTGTTTTGCGTCCCAGCGACCGGGCTGTGGCCTGCCGAGCCGGCCGCATCGCTCTTGGTTTACGGCGACCGCCGCGCCGTCCCTCACAACTCTGCGCCCGGCTTGTACCGTGTTGTTTATGCCGCGCCAACCGCTCTGCCTGAATGACAGCGGCCAGAAATATGTGCCACAGCCGGGCGTACTTTTTCATTTACAGTTCACAGTCGAAAAACTGCAAGTGTTCGCCGTAGCTAGAGAGACGTCCGGTTGCTGACTGCGAAGCTGCTAACGGTGGCAGCTGTCGTTCATCATTTGCGAACAGTTTTTGTGGCGCTCAATTTTTCGAAAAATGACTTTTTTTTCGCTTTTCCGTTCCAGAAGCCTGCATTAATGTACCGAAGAACGACGGCGCTTTATACCTGTACGCTGGTCCTGTGTTACACGTCAGGATGCATAGCTCTAATACCCTTGGCTCGCCATATACTGCGATCAAAATTACTTGCTAACTGACGTTTGTCACGTGCCGCTACTGCGTTGCGACGTAGGCTGTCCGCTACCACCAACAACGACACCGGAGGGTCTGAATCACAGGCTCAGCCGGTTCTGCGAACGTGTAGGTTGCACATTGCACATTCCTCGACTTGCGTGAAAGGTTGGTAGGTTTTCGGGTTCCGCTAAATAGGTCAGAAGTCCAGTCCGAAAGGGTGCAGGTCAGACACAGGAAGAATGCAGATCTAGGATCGATTGGTGTAACACTTGCAAATTGTCGTATCTGTGTTGGGAAAGTTCCAGAGCTCCAAGTACTGATACAAAGTATTGAGGCACAAATCGTTATAGGTTCTGAAAGCTGGCTGACGCCAGAGATAGGTTCGGCCGAAATTTTTACAAAGGACCAAATGGTCTTCAGAAAGGATAGAATAAATAAAACAGGTGGTGGCGTGTTTATTGCTGTTACAAACGGTATATTCTGCAGTTAAAATGAGGCAGATACTTCCTGTGAGTTGGTATGGGTAGAGATTATACCTGACAACCGGAATAAATTAATAATTTGATTTTTTTATCGGTCTCCCTGAATCAGACGATGCAATTGCGGAAATGTTTAAAGAAAGCTTGAATTACATTTCAGACAGGCGACTTGAGTTTACCCTCGATATGTTGGCATAAATACGTATTCAAAAGCAGAGGCAAATATAAAACATCGTCCAAACTAGTTCTTCATGCTTTTTCTGAAATCTTCGAACAATTGGTTCATGAACCCACTAGAATAATAAATGGTTGCGAAAATACCCTTGATCTAGCAACGAATAATCCTGAACTAGTAAAGTCAATCCAAACAGATACAGGAATTAGCGAACAGAGCGTTGTAGTAGCGAGACTGAATATCGAAATTCCCAAATGCACCAAAAATAAACGAAAAGTATATCTATTCAATGGAACAGAAACAAATTCTCTTCACGCTTTCCTGGGTGATAGTCTCCAGTCTTTCAAAACTAGAATGCGAGTGTAGATCAGTTGTGCCTTACTTTCAACGACATATCAGTAGCAATCGAGAGATTTATAGCAAATAAATTAATAAAAGAGTGGGATTGTCCCCCGAGGTACATACAACAGGTCAGGTCACTGTTGCAGAAGCAAAGAAAAACGTATGCAAAATTTAAAGAGACACAGAATCCCCAAGACTGGTAATCTTTTACAGAAACGTGCTATATAGCGCGGACTACAATGCGAGAAGCTTATAATAGTTTCCACAACGAAATCCAGTCTCGTAATCTTGCAGGAAATCCAAAGAAATTCTGGTAACATGTGAAACACACTAGCGGCAAAACAAAAACAATACCTTCACTACGCGATACCAATGGTAATACTACCGATGACAACAGTAATGCTAAAGCAGAACTGATAAACACAGCTTTCCGAAATTCTTTCACCAAAGAAGACAAATTGAACACTCCAGAATTCCAACGAAGAACAGCTGTCAGCATGCGAAATTTAAAAGCAGATGTTCCTGGAGTATTAAAACAACTTAAGTCACACACACACACGGGTCAGATTGTATACCAACTAGATTCCTCTAAGACTGTGCTGATGCAATAGCTCCATACTTAGCTATCATATACGACCGATCACTCAGCGAAAGATCCGTAGCCGGCCGCGGTAGCCGAGGGCACTAAGGCGCTCCAGTCACGGTCTGCACGGCCACTACGGTAGGGGGTTCGAATCCCCCCTCGGGCATGGATATTTGTGCCGTCCTAGTTCGTAAGTAGTTCATAAGTAGTTTGTAAGTTTAGGCACTGATGACCCCGTAGTTAAGTCCCATAGACTATACAAAAAAAAAAAAAAAAAAATCCGTACCCAAAAACTGGAAACTGGAAGTTGCCCAGGTCACTCCAATATTCAAGAAAGGCAGTAGGAGTGACCCTCAAAATTACAGGCCCGGGTCATTGGCGTCGATTTACAGTAAGACTTGGGAACATATACTTTCTTAGAACATTATGAACTACCTCGAAGAGAACGACCTATTAACCAATAGGCAACACGGATTCAGAAAGTATGGCTTTTGCGAAACACAGCTTACGATCGACAAGAGATTTCAAATGGATTCCATACTTCTGGATTTCCAGAAGGCTTTTGACACTTTACCTCACAAGTGGCTTCTAATGAAATTGCATGGAATTATGCGATTGGATTCACGATTTCCTATCAGAAACGACACAGTTCATAGTAATTGACGGCAAGTCATCGAGTTAAACAGAAGTAATATCTTGTGCCAGTCACGTTCTGCACGGCCACTACGGTCGGTGGTTTGAATCCCCCCTCGGGCATGGATATTTGTGCCGTCTTTAGTATTAGCTAGTTCATAAGTAGTTTGTAAGTTTAGGAACTGATGACCCCGTAGTTAAGTCCCGTAAACTCTACAAACATTTGAACATTTTTTCTCGCGTTTCCCAGGGAAGCTTTATAGGTCTCCCACTCTTCCTTGTGTTTATGAACGATTTAGGAAACAATCTGATTAGCTCTTTTAGCCTGTTAGCGGATGATGGTGTCGTTTATCTGTTAGTGAAGTCAACAGAGGATCAAAAGCAACTACAAAGCTATTTAGACAAAATTTCTTCATGGTGGGAAAATTGGCAATTAACACTAAATAATGAAAATTGTGAAGTAATACACATAACCACCAAAAGAAATCCTCTAAACTTCAACTACACGATAAATTAGTCAAACCTTAAGGTCGTAAATTCTACCAAATATCTAGAAGTTACAAAGAACTTAAACTGCAGAGAACACACAGAAAATGTTGTAGGGAAGGCGAACCAAAGGTTACGTTTCATTGGCATAACGCTTCAAAGATGCAACAGCTCCACCAAAGAGACTGCCTACATCACGTGCGTCCTCTCCTGGAGTACTGTTGCCCAGTTTAGAACCCTCACCAGGTGGGACTGACGGAAGATATTGAGAAGGTTCAGAGAAGGGCAGATCGTTTTGTTTTATCACCTTACAGGAGGGGGGGAGGAGGAGAGTCACGGAAATATTGCACGATTTGAGGTGGAAATCATTAAAAGAACGACTTTATTCGTTGCGGCGAGTTGTATTTGCGAAATTTCAATCACCCTCATTTTCTTCTGAATGTGAAAATATTTTGCTAGCACCCACCTACGTAGGGAAACATAACCGTCCCAATAAAATAAGAGAAATCAGATTGAAAACGGAACGATTTAGGTGTTCTTTCTTTCCGTGCGCTATTAGAGACTTGAACGGTAGAGAAAGGTAATGAATGTGGTTAATGAACCCTTTGCCAGGCACTTAAATTTGATTTGCAGAGTATCTGTCTAGATGTAGAAATTGAAGGCCGTGGCGCCCTTTTTTGAAGGTCGCTGATGACCTCGCTGTTGAGCGTCCTAAAACACCACTCATCATCATCATCGGTACTTATTTGAGGACACGCGTTCGCGTAGATGAATGACTAGCGACTAGGACATAGTGGCCTGTGCCTTAAACAGAGGCGTACATTTTCCGCGTTTAACCTGCTTTGCTTATCTGGGAGTCAGACGGGCATGCCAATATAATAAGTATTTACACGCGAAGACGACGTTGGCTTCAATTACTTCACCGCAGTTGCGGTCGTACGTTCGACCTCACACGGTAATCCGTAACGGCGAGTGTAAGAGGGCTTGTACGGTAGCGGCGCTACAGCCATAGTGTACAACTTGTGGAAGTTTGAGACGGACGGAAGGGTAGCTATGTGGTTAAGGCGACCGCTGGCCCGAAGCGGGAGACCTTGGTTCGATTCCCGGCCCGCCTCACGTTTTCGCGTGTCGCCATTCCTTAATTTCAATACCGTAATGCAATACTTTCTTTCCTAAAACTTCTTCCTTCCCCTCCTTTATCGATAATTTGCAAATGCTATTCTCGCAGCCAAGCCAAGCTAAGCCCAACCTTAGAAGGTTTGGGGGCAGTACTTACGGGGGGGGGGGGGGGGGAGAGTGGGGACTTCCTTGCTTGCCGTCTTACTGCTGAGCTGCGCTACGTAGCAGTTTATTGTCCACCCTTTGGGATCGTTATTTGTTTATTTATTGTACATTATGAAATGAAAGAACCTTGATACAAAAGATTTACGAGTAATAGTAAAACTGTATCTAAACCAAAGTGCGACCGTTCGCGTTCAGTCTGAACAATCGAAAGCAGTGGAAACCAAGAGGGGAGTCAGGAAGGGATGCGTTCTTTCACCACTCCTCTACAGCGTGTACTCAGAGGAAATCTTCAGCAACGCCCTCGAAAATGATGCTGGTGGAATACGAGTCAACGGTGTTCGAGTGAACAATTTGCGTTATGCGGACGATACAGTACTTCTAGCTGAAAATATGCAAGACCTACAGCGTATGTTGAATAATGTCATCACAGCTAGTCAAGAATATAGTGTGACACTCAATGTCAAGAAAACCAGATACCTGATTGTCACTGAATTGCCAAATGAACATCTTTATGTGGAAGGCGAAAGCCTGGCAAGAGTCGAGAAGTATGACTACCTAGTTACGAGTGTCAACGGCTCCATGGATTACTGTTCAGAAATGAAGATCCCAATGAGAAGGCCCGTGCGTACGTTATGAAGATTAGGAAGCTGCTCTGTAGTCGCGATTTGAGCCTGGACCTAAGAACTCGGATGCTCAAATATTGTGTGTTCTCAGTGCTATTGTATGGAGTAGAAGCTTCGACTCTCAAAGAAAATTGCAAGTGGAAAATAGAAACCTTCGACATGTAGACCTACTGTTGGATGTTGCGAATATCATAGACAGAACATGTTACCAATGTGGAGGTTCTGAGAAGATTGGGGAAAGGAGTAGAGATCATACAGGAAGTGGAAAAAAGAAAACTACAGTATCTCGGCCACATCATGAGAGGTCCAGTGTGTGAGTGCAATTCATAATAATGAAGAAGCAGATGAACGTTTCTTTTTCCAACTGTACGATCTTTCAGTTAGTAATAGCTATTCTCCAACAGTCATCAGATCACATTATGACGTACGTTATAATTTTCAGGATTTTTTATACGCAATATTGGATTTTTTTTAGAGTATTAACGTATTTATCAGCTCGGGTATTTATATTTGGGAAATTATTAGTGTATATATGCAGTTATCATAGTAGGAAATTAATTTTTTCGGTCATAAAGAATATTTAAATGCAAAGTAAAAAAGGAAGTAACAGCATGGAGTATGCAATAGTCTTTGATAATTCTCCATGTTGGGGTATATAAGCAAAAAATCTGCTATTATTTCGGTTCGGAAGTGCGTTTCTGAGAAGTTGAGATTAAAGTTTTATTTCTGTTAGTTTGCGGGTGATGCAGATAGAACAGTCGAAATCAGATCGCGTCTATGATCGACACGAAATAGCGTGAGCAATGTCGCAAACATTATAAAACACGGACAGATTTTAATCAGATAATTTAAGGAATTAAGTAACTTCAATAGCGATGAAAACTTTAGATTTTCAATGATGATTAGGTATCATTTCATCATAAATCATTTCATCTGAAGAGACAGCTGTTAACATATACGAAAGTGAACTTTTACTTATCGGTACAAACATCATTTCGCTAGTGTGTCTTTGGTGAGAACATTATCCGAACATTTAAAATACGGAAATCTTGATACGGGAATGTATTATTGGGAAGTATTATTAATTTTGAATATGTAGAATATAAAATAACAGTGCATTCCGCCAAATGATATAGTTTAAATCGGACCGGAGCGAGAAATATGTTAATAAGTGTACTAAAGCTAATAAATGAATGTATCGTCGGGCAACAATAAGTAATATCTCTTAGAGGTCAGAAACGGGCGAGTATGAGCCCGTATTGTGGGTTGCATACACTACAAACGTCTCACTTCAACAAAAAAGTGTTCAAATGTTTGTAGTCCTCTCGGCCACCTCGGTCGGACTCACTTCAACCCCGCTGTAATTGCGCGAGTACAGCGAGCCTAAGTGAGCTGGCGCAGCCGCCCCATCCTACTCGCGGGCACGTAGCCACCAGACATGAGCTCCGCGGGTTCTCTGACGTCATAGCCATACTCGTTAGGTTCGTTTAAGCAGCTGCCAGAAAGCTACTTTCAAGCGCGAGCAACTAGGCGTTACTGCGCATGCGCAGCTGCGATGACGTATTTGGGGCTTGTACTGCTTGAACGCTTTTCGTCCCAATTCTGGTAGGATTCTAGTGCGAAGCGGTAGAACAATTGAATTGCGACCTCGTTATTTTGGTCTTCGTATATAATGCCGATCAATTATGCAGAACAACAATGGTTCATGTTTCGGTTTTATTAGTGTAACTTAATGAAACCATGACAAGAGTATTAAAACTGTAATACATCATACGGACAAAGTAACGGAAATGTATACAGTGATAAAACACTGAACGATTTGTTGGTAGTGTGTTCCAGTAATTTGCCAGGGAATGCCAGTCTGTAAATTTAAATCGTAAAAAATACAAATTAAGACATAAATTGAAGCCTAGAGAATGTACCACAGATATATGAAACATTGTTTAGTTGATAGTGGGTGCCGAAAAGAAAACATTTTTTCTTATTACTGCTTAAATCGCCTGTGTATCAACCTTTACTAATACCCATACATGCAGCATTAACAGATCCTACAAACAAAAAAACATCTGAGGATAAGCCAAAAGTATCAATTTCGTAACCTTACTCGAACCACTACTCGCCTGTAAGAGTATATCATCATGTCCAGACTAACGTAGGTGTGCCTGATATTAAAGTTTTCTTTGTGGTTTTCAAAATACCAATTTCCTTTAAGTATACCATTTTGTATAGTTCTTTATTATAGCAGAATATGAAATCTGTTAACAGAATATGCATTATAAAATAAAACGTGAGCTCTTTAAAACACAGTGGGCAGTTTAAACTAGGCAACAGCCTGGAATATTGCTTCTTTAAAATAAATTGACGCCTCTGTGCCAAAGAACATTTTATTGTAGTTGATTGAAAAAAGCCAAATTTTTTCGCAAGCCGACTTAAATAACTTAAATGTTCTTCAAATCGAATAATTCTTGATCTTGTATGAACATTCGATAATGAGTCGTGTATCCAAATAACTACAATATTACAACATTAATAGATATTTCCACTTGGTGGTTATTATATAAAGTGTACATTTTTTAATATAGCATGTCAATTTCGTTCACTGAATGATCATCTTCAGTATACATTAAAACCAGGGAACTCATGTACACTGCACAATTTTTTAACAGCTAAAATATATAAAATGACCCGTCAGGTGTGAATTACACGTTCAACTCAATACTTGATCTCTGCTAATAACGTGGAAATAAAATCAGAAAACTGAAATATTATTTTATTAGCCTTTAGCGATTTTGTGAATAAATTCACCTAACAGTTCCCAGTAACAGAAATCCGTTTTGTTTTCAT
Organism: Locusta migratoria; assembly: GCA_026315105.1. Classification (NCBI taxonomy): domain Eukaryota; kingdom Metazoa; phylum Arthropoda; class Insecta; order Orthoptera; family Acrididae; genus Locusta; species Locusta migratoria. The sequence goes on along the minus strand of CM048745.1, from coordinate 547,407,184 downwards.
ATGACAAGACTCTTGTAGACGAAAACAAACAAATGAAACTATCACAGAACATAAACACAGATCAAGTGGAACGCCATCCGACTACAACTCAGATAGTTTTGCGCATGCGCGAATCTGGCAGCTTGAGCGCACCAGAAATATTTTTCCGGGTAAATCTGGTAGCTTGCGGTTACTGCTTAAACTTCAAACAGCTGCTCGGCAAGTAGACAGAAGCGGGCTAAGGCGCTGCTTGAACTCAATTTCTGCACTGCGCATGCGTGAGTACCTCGCTGGCAGCTGCTTAAACGAACCTGTTGTGTCCATGAGCTCGGAGATTCATCACGTTTGTCTACGCCATAGATACAAATGTACTGTTTTATTCCGATCTTGATGAGCTGTTGCACACATCTTCAAAACAAGAGGAACGTCACTGCCTACATAAAACTACGTGTGGAGCATGGCGGAGACTTCTTTACTTATGGACTTCGACAAAATCAACAGTTTTCATACGATCCTGTTGAAATTTCGTACGCTTGATCTTCAGATCAAGTATTCAACCGTTTTTTTCTACAAGGTGTCGAGACAATAACTTCATAATCACTGTAGTGAAGATTGTTTCCACACATTGTTGCTGCACTCTCATTTCACTCAATTAGATTTAATAATTCTTTCAGCCAACTAAGATGCTCTTGCAAATCAAGTGAAACATTTGTCACTCCATGTTAAACAAACTATTCGCAGAAGAAAATAATTTTACACATATTATAGTTTGATTTAATTTATTTTCGTTACTGTTACTTTGGGTGGATCGCGTAACTGATGAGGAGATACTGAACAGAATTGGGGAGAACAGAAATTTCTGGCATACCTTGACTAAAAGAAGGGATAGATTGATAGAACACATTCTTAGACATCAAGGACTTGTGAATTTAGCGTTGGAGGGAAGTGTGTGGGGTAAAAACCGCAGAGGAAGACCAAGAGATGGATACAGTAAGCAGATTCATACAGATGTGGAGATGAAGAGGCTTGCTCAGGGTAGAGTATTGTGGAGAGCTGCATCAAACCAGTCTCTGGACTGAAGACCACAACAACACTGTGTATAGTTGCGTTGTAGTATCAAATTAAGTATTACACGAAAATGGAGAATGTGCTGTGGTAAAAAATACACTGCATAGTTTCTGGTACAGTCAATGTCCGCTCAAAGGTTGTTGTATTTGAAATTAGACAATATTCCTACTTTTCATTTCAGACTGAGCAGAACGATACGTTAATTGGTTTTCGAGACACTGGCGCTCCATTTCCGTCCATGCGCAATGGTAATCACGTGGTCAGATAAATCGTCATATTTCATACTCATTTTGGCGACGAAGTGTTACTTTGTACATTAGTGGATTAAAAATTCATATCACGAAATAAATGTATTACAGTGAACGAAAAATCTGGACGATGTCAAACTAGTACGAAAATAAATGAAGCTGATTTCACATCGGAATGACTAAAAGGCAGTTTTCGGAAATATAATATGGAATCATATAGCACGCCATTGACTTACGTGCCGCGGCGGAGTGTCCGAGCGGGTTGAGGCGCTATGCTCCGATGCGCAAGGCCGTTCACCGTCGGGGTTTCGAATCCCCTTTGAGGCATGGATGTTTGTGCTGCCTTTACTACAAGGTAGTTTATAATTAGTTTGTAAGTTTAGGGACTCATGACCCCGCAGTTAAGTCCCACAAGCTAAAAAACATTTTGAACTTACGTGAATGTAATTTGCGAGAGACTATCGCAGATGAACCGGAACTGGCGACATTTTTGAGATACGGTAGGTGATGAAAGCACACAGTTGTCTTTATTTTAACTAAACGAAAGTCTTATTTCATGTATTAATATAGAATGATCTAGGCTTCGAATCATAAGCTCATTTTCTAGTAAATAACTGATTCCAGAAATGAAAACCAAATAAAGATAAACGTACCAACTCCCGAAGCAATGGAATGTTGATTTGAGTTTTAAAATCTATCTTTGAGATTCTGACCACATTACGTAAGGATTCAAAAATTCTTAAGCATTAATTACAGTAACTATCACAATTCTGACAAAATTACCTAGAATTTTACCAGTTTCTTAGAAACAAAATGATTGGTTTTGTTTATTTAACAAACAGTAAACGTTGCATCCATTTATCTATCACATTATCGACGACATCTTACTTTGAAATTAAAATTTTCTGCTTTGGTTGGTGATCATGTGATGCTAAAATATTTCACTAAACAAAACTGTACAGATATAAGTAACCAGTAATTGAAAAGTATAATTCACAAATGAAAAAAGGACGAGGTCTAAAGTGTTTAAAAACGAATCAATAGTCTATGACTTTCAGTCCGAAGGCAATAATATACGGACTGGGCGGCCGCTCCCGTCAGAGGTTCGAGTCCTCCCTTGGTCATAGGTGTGTGTGTGTGTGTGTGTGTGTGTGTGTGTGTGCGTGTGTGTGTGTGTGTGTGTATGTTGTCCTTAGTGTAAGTTGGTTTAAGTAGTTTGTAAGTCTATGGACTGATGACCACAGCAGTACGATCCAATAGGTTTACAAACAGTGGACCATTTTGAACAGCCAATAAAAGCGCCACTTTCGACACACTGCTTCCCACCCCCCTTTTCTGCCGGCCTGTGCCACAGCTGCAGCAGTGTTGCCAACTTGACGGATTCCCCGTCAAATTTGACGGAATTTCAAGTTGTATGACGGATAAAATTTAACTTTGACGGCTGGTGGATTTTTTGACGGATATTATTAGAAATTTACTTTTTTATGGATATTGCTGGTTAAATACAATTTTGAAAAAGTATAACATTTTCTTTGATAAATCTATTACGACTGCAAATCTTTCTGTGTCTACAACACCGTGGCACATTATATTAATAAACTGTTGCACTAAAACCCAGTAACAAACAACGCTGATGACTGGAAAACAAAGCAAAATAAATCTTACGCTGGCATATGACTTAAATTTGTCTGGATGCAAAGATACAATGTGCGCCTCAGGAGTAGCAGCAACAACAACAACAACAACAACAACAAGCTAACAATGCTGTGCTTTGTTTTACGAGTTAGTTCGAGGAATTCAGGATAGTGAGCGCAATACATTGGCAGAGTGTGACGGATTTTTAAATGGTTGTACGACTCCTTAACAAAGTAACGAATATTATGTTTAGCATAAATTAATTTTACTTTTATTTCTGCAAGAAAAGAGGTAATATATCATTTTGACGCATTTTTAAATATTTTTCTGACGCATAAAGAAAGTAACGGGCCCCAAGATTTAAAATATATTTTATTATTTCTTTATTTTGCAAGGAAACACAGAGATATCTAATTCTGACGGATTTTGACGAATTTTTGAATATTGGTATGACGGAAAACATTATCTTGAGTTGACAACACTGAACCGCAGTGACACGCAGCCCGGCGCTGTGCAGGTGCAGGTGGCATCAACTTGGCGTCGCGCCCCCTCTGCTGCCAGTCTGCGCGGCCCCATTAGACCGCGCTGTGCAGCCCGACTCATTTTGCGTCCGTCCTGGTCAGCCGCTGTGCTGCTCGGTTGCGCACTGCGCACGAAACATCTCCACCACATCTCTTCGCAACGGATACTAAAGCGTTTGCTGTCAAAGTATTGCCCGTTCACTTTACAACTGCCGTTTCAACTGTACACACTGTTAACTCATTCTTGAACAGAAAATCAGTCGAAATGAATAGTAAGAATATAAAGCTATTGTTTCACGGTCAAACAATGCAGCAGCGCGTTTGCAAAAAAGGGTACAATTGTTTTTAATATATTCTTGTAAAGGAAAATTAGAAAAAATAGAAATAAAACTGTAATGTTACTATAGAATAACTGGAGCGAATGCATAATATATTTTCCATTAATACATTTTTTAAAAATAAAATCTGTCGGAATGAAAATAAACATGTTGTTTTGTGTTGTAATAACTTGAGTTTAGCGGATAGCTGACAAAACTTTAGAGTTTAGAGAATTCGTAAGGCAAGTACTCTCCACCATGTACCAGACGAATCTTATGTAGACAGTGACCTTCCCCTAGTTCTGGTCAGCAAGTGAGCGAAAATTAATCAAGATGATAAAAGGTTCGTTTAAGGAGCTACCAGAAATCTACTTTCTAGCGCGAGCAAGTTGGCGTTACTGCGCATGCGTAACTACGATGACATATTTGGAGCTTGCACTGCTTGAACGCTTTTCGTCCCAATTCTGGTAGGATTCTCATGCGTAGCGGTGAAACAACTGAACTGCGACCTCGTTAGTTTGGTATTCCTATATAATGATGAACATTTATGAAGAAAAACAATGGTTTATTTTTTGGTTTTATTAGTGTGACGTTATGAAACCATGACAAGCGTAGTAAAACATTTCACGTGACACATCATACGCACAAAGTAACGAAAATGTATAGGCCCCTACAGTGATAAAACAGTGAACGATTTGTTGGCAATATGTATCAGTAATTTGCCAAGGAATGTCAGTCTATAAATGTAAAACGTAAAAAAAAAAAATAAATAAATAAATAAAAAAAAAAAAAAAAAATTGAAGCCTGGAGAATGTACCACAGATATATAACACATTGTTTCCTTAGATAGTGGGTACCTAAAGGAAAACAGTTTTTTCTTATTAAGCTGTCAGTATAGATATTTACTTTATTATCAATTACTGATAAATCGCCTGTGTATTAACCTTCAAGTAAACATTTACTAATACCCGTAGAGATCCTACATTGTTTCATGAAACAAACAACACATTCGAAGATAAGCCTAAGAGTATCAATTTATTAACCTTACTCGAACCACTATTCGCCTGTAAGAGTATATCAACATGACCATTGACCAGATTAACGTATGTGTGCCTGATATAAAGGTTTTCTTTGTGGTTTTCAAAATACCAATTTCCTTTAAGTATACCCTCTTGTTTACTTCTTTATTGTAGCAGAATATGAAATCTGTTAACAGTATATGCATTATAAAATAACATGCGAGCTCTTTAAAACACAGCGAACAGTTTAAACTAGGCAACAGTCTGGAATATTCATTCTTTCAAATAAATTGACGCCTCTGTGGCAAAGAATAGTTTATCGTTGTTGATTGAAAAAAGCCAATTTTCTTCGCAAAGCGAGAAAAATAACTTATATGTTCTTCAGATCGAATAATTCTTGAACTTGTATGAGCATTCGATAATAAGTCGTGTGTCTAAATAACTACAATATTACAACAATAATACACATTTCCGCTTGGTTGTTATTACATAAAATATACATTTTTCAATGTAGCATGTCAATTTCGATCACTGAATTAACATGTTCAGTATAGAATAAGTCCAGGGAACTCATATACACCACACAATTTTTAACAGCTAAAATATATAAAATGATCCGTCAGGTGTGAATTACACGTTCAACTCAATGCTTGATCTCTGCTAATAACGTGGAAATAAAATCAGAAAACTGAAATATTATTTTATTAGCCTTAACCTCAATGCTAATAACGTGGAAATAAAATCAGAAAACTGAAATATTATTTTATTAGCCTTCAACTCAATGCTAATAACGTGGAAATAAAATCAGAAAACTGAAATATTATTTTATTAGCCTTCAGATATTTTATGAATAAATTCACCTAACAGTTCCCAGTCACAGATATCCGTTTTGTTTTCATATGACAAGACACTTGTAGACGAAGACAAACAAATGAAACTAACACCAAACAGATCACGTGGAGCGCCCTCCCACTACAACTCAGACAGTTCTGCGCATGCGCGAATCTGGCAGCTTGAGCGCACCAGAAATATTTTCCCGGATAGAATCTGGTAGATTGCGGTTACTGCTTAAACAGCAAACAGCTGCTCGGCAAGTAGCCACAAGCGAGCGAAGGCGCTGCTTAAACTTAATTTGTGCTCCGCGCATGCGCGAGTAGCTCTCTGGCAGCTGCTTAAACGAAGCTAAAAACGTACATTGTAAGGAATTCTGTAACTGAATTACTCTCTGTCATGTACTACACGAATCTTATGTAATAGTGACCTAACAGTTGTTTTGAAAGTGAAGAGTAAATATTTCATCAATATGCCACAAATACACAAGCACTGTATGAATAAAGAGGAGGTAGCGACATAGATAATTGCCATGCGTGGCTTGTATCTACGAGTCTTCTGTAAGGCCGGATCCACACATTGGAACCAACGTTGGCGCCAACAGTGTTGGTCCAATGTGTGGATCGGTGAAATAGCGTTGGAACCAACGTTGGCGCCAACGTTGGTACGGTTCCGTTGCTTGTCGGTATTTCGACCAAACATCAAAGGACGTTGGGCCAATATGGATACGTCGTACACACATTGGCGCCAACGTTTCATTCTGTCTTTGTAGTCTGCTCATCTCGAAACTGTTTCTTCCTTCGTTCGTTCTTCGTCGCCGTTTTAAAGTGTCGATATCTCTTTGTAAATATTAGAACAGTATCAGAAAGTGATTCATTTGTTAAAAAAAAAAAAAAAAAAAAAAAAAAAAAAAAAAAAAAAAAAAAAAAAAAAAAAAAAAAAAAAAACGCAATGCCACATCAAAACGTAGGCGCGAACTGTGAAATTAAAAACTTTTTAGACTTTCGACACACTCCATTACGGAATTTAATTTTTAAAATTAACAGTACAGTACTTAATATTTCCTGTCAAGTTTTAAATATTGTTTTCCAAACTTCAAGCACTACCACTGATATCAATTACTGGTTATTTTAAAAGGAAAGTGTAGGCTTCTAAAACTTTCTCCTTTAGCAAGAAATCGAAGCGTAATACCAAAAGAAGAGCATCCTTCCAAAACATCTCTTTCTTTTTTATTTTATTTTCAAGCATTTAAAGTAGCAGGTCTAAGTTTTAATAAAGTGTATCTTTTAATTGTAGCATATTTTAAAAATAAATTATTTCGTATCGTAATTAATGTTCGGTAGGAAGTGATACAACACCCCATCATCTTTTACGTATGTTTCCCATTTTGGTTTACAGTGACAAAATGTAATTATTCACACTCAAAAGCGTTAACGCATTTGCCGCGATTTGTGCGTCAGATATGTTTACGTTGGCTCTCGACGGATTCAACTGAATGTTGGCTCCAATGTGTGGACGCTGCCTCAAAAATATTGGCCAATGTTGGCGCCAACGTTGGTACCAATGTGTGGACTCGGGGTAACAGTCACAAGCCCCGCTCGTCTAGCCAAGCTCACTGTACCCGCTACGCCCGCCGACCCGACCCGCCGGCCTCCTTGGGTCCCGTGTAGCCGACAGCGCGGCTCGTGAGTCTGCTGCGGCTGCGGGAACCGCCAGGCCCGGCCAAGGCGGCGAGCCGCGTCGGCAAGCCCACGAGCGCAGCGGGCCGAGCCGGTGACGTCATAACGCCCGCTAGCGGGTTTTAAGCAACATTTCGAAGCCCGTTTCGGATCTCTGATATTATCTCTGACTAAACAATACAAACGAAATACGGACTAAAATTTTCTTGAATCAAGGCATAAAATTCACAAATCGGACAATTCTGATGAACTTTAATTCAGCGATTTAGATTTAGATTAATACTTGTTCCATAGATCATGAATACGACACTTCATAATGATGTGGAACGTGTCAGTTAAATGAAATGTATCTATACATAATATTACATGACACTCAATACTTAAATATTTTTCTTTATTATTATTTTTTTATTTCATTTATTTATTTATTTATTTTACTTTTTTCCCTAAAGTACTAACTTTTATCTAGAAATTCATCTAATGTGTAGAAGGAATTGCCATTCAGAAATTCTCTTAATTTATTTTTTAATGCTAGTTGGCTATATGTCAAAATTTTGATACTACTTGGTAAGTGACCAAAGACTTTTGTGGCAGAATTATTAACCCCTTTCTGTGACACAGCTAAATTTAACCTTGTATAGTGTAGGTCACCCTTTCTCCTAGTGTTGTAGCTATGCACACTGTTATTACATTTGAATTCAGTTGGATTGTTAATAACAATATATATATTGTGTAGCTACTGTGAAGATTCCTAGATCCTTAAATAAATGTCTACAGGATGATCTTGGATGGGCTCCAGCAATTATTCTGATGACCCGCTTTTGGGCAATGAATACTTTCTTACTAAATGATGAATTACCCCATAATATGATGCCATAAGAAAGCAGAGAATGAAAATAGGCATAGTATGCTAGTTTACTGAGTTATGCATCACCAAAGTTTGCAATCACCCTAATAGCATAAGTAGCTGAGCTGAAACGTTTCAGCAGATATTCAATGTGTTTCAAATGTTCAAATGTTTGTAAATCTATCGGACCAAACTCCGTGGCCATCAGTCCGTAGCTTACAAACTACTTAAACCTAGGTAAACTAACCTAAGGACAAACACACACACCCATGCCCCAGGGAGGACTCGAACCTCCACGGCAGCAACCGCGCGGTCCGCAACGAGACGCTTTAGACCGCTCGGCTACTCTACCGCGGCTTCAATGTGTTTCTTCCAATTCAATCCCTCATCAATGCATAAACCTAAAAATTTTGTATATTGTACCTTAGCTATAGATTTCTGGTTGAAGTCAATATTAATTAATGGAGTGATGCCATTTATTGTATGAAACTGAAGATACTGTGTTTTTTTTTTTTTTCAGAATTTAAAGAGAGTCCATTTACAGAAAACCACCTAATAATTCTCTGAAATACTTCATTGACAATTTCATCAGTTAATTCCTGTGATTCAGGTGTGATAGCGATACTTGTATCATCAGCAAAGAGAACTAGCTTGGCATCTTTATGAATATAGAAAGGCAAATCATTAATATATATTAAGAACGGCAAAGGTCCCAGTACCGAACCCTGTGGCACCCCATGCTTGATAGTTGCCCAGATTTTTGTATATTATGTGAATTACTTATATTAACTTTCTGAAGTCTTCCAGTTAGGTATGATTTAAACCATTTGCGCACTTTCCCACTCATACCACTATACTTAAGCTTATCTAGAAGAATTCCATGGTTAACACAGTCGAAGGCCTTTGATAGATTACAAAAAATCCCAACGGGTGATTTACGGTTATCCATTGCATTTAATATTTCATTAGTGAAAATATATATTGCATTTTCTGTTGAAAATCCGTCTTGTCTTTTCCATCGATTGTTATGATCTAAATACTTGAAAACTATAACTACATGGCTGGGTTTAAGTGCAGTGGAAAGGATGGGAGGAGGGTCATAACATCTAACATAGGTTTTGTGTTGTAAGTAGGTCCACCTCTGAAAATGAGATCCTTTCTAAATCAGAAAGTAAATAAGTCTATTATACGGCAGCTCCAACTACATTAGGGAGTCTAGTATCTAGTATATATATAGTGTGTTTCAGTCAAATATGACACCAAGCACACAGTCTTATATCACATTTTTCCACGGTTTATATCATGGGTCCGTTCATTTAATTCCAAGTAACCGAAACAGTTCACCATAAAATCCCAAATGCATTACAGCCACAAGTTCATTTTTCTCATTGAATTAATCGAATAATTGCAGCTTTGAAAGAGGACGATTTTAGTTCAAATTATGCTTCATCCACATCTACATCCATACTCCGCAAGCCACCTGACGGTGTGTGGTACCTTGAGTACCACTATTGGTTCTCCCTCCTATTCTAGCCTCGTTTTGTTCGCGGAAAGAAAGATTGTCGGTATGCCTCTGTGTGGGCTCTAATCTCTCACGATCGCTTCGCGAGTTATACATAGGAGGGAGGAATATACTGCTAGACTCCTCAATAAATGTATGTTCTCGAAATTTCGACAAAAGCCCGTACCGAGCGACAGAGCGTCTCTCCTGCAGAGTCTTCCACTGGAGTTTATCGATCATCCCATTAACGCTTTCACGATTACCAAATAATCCTGTAACGAAGCGCGCTGTTTTCCATTGGATCTTCTCTACCTCCTCTATCAACCCCACCTGGTACGGATCCCACACCAGTGAGCAGTATTCAAGCAGTGGGCGAACATGTGTACTGTAACCTACTTCCTTTGTTTTCGGACTGTATTTCCTTAGGATTCTTCCAATGAATCTAAGTCTGGCATCTGCTTTACCGACGATAAATTTTATATGGTCGTTCCATTTTAAATCACTCCTAATGCATACTCCCAGATAATTTATGGAATTAACTGCATCCAGATGCTGACCTGCTATAGTGTAGCTAAAGGATACTTCTTTCTGTGTATTGGTAGCACATTACACTTGTCTACATTGAGATTCAATTGCCATTCCCTGCACCGCACGTCAATTCGATGCAGATCCTCCTGCATTTCAGTACAATTTTCCTTTGTTACAACCTCTCTACATACTACAGCATCATCCGCAAAAGCCTCAGTGAACTTCCGATGTTATCCACAAGGTCATATTGTGAACAGCGACGGTCCGACGATACTCTCTTGTAGCACACCTGACAACTCTACTACTTCGGAAGACTTTTCTTCATTGAGAATGACATGCTGCGTTCTGTTATCTACGAACTCCTCAATCCAATCAATAGTTCTGATAGACCATATGCTTTTACTTTTTTTCATTATAAGACTGGGGGAACTGAATCAAGCATCTATCTACCTGAGAAGACGTGTCTATGGCCCTCTGAGTCTCGTGGACGAATAGCGCGAGCTGGGTCTCACACGACCACCTTTTTCGAAACCCCTTGCTGCTTCCTACACAGCAGATTTCTAGTCTCCAGAAAAGTCATTACACTCGAACATAAGACGTGTTCCAAAATTCTACAACTGACCGACGATAGAGATATAGGCCTTCTGTAAAAATGAAATTTTAAAACTTCATATATTCTAATTCCACATTTTAATAACAAAGACGAGAAATTATCATCATCATCATCATCATTAGAGACTGATTATACCTTTCAGCGTTCAGTATGGAGCATAGTACCTCTAATAAAATTCCTCCATGATTCCCTATTCAATGCTAACATTGATGTCTCGTCTGATGTTATGCCTTTTACTTCAAAATCATTCTGCACCGAATCTAAGTACTTTCTTCTAGGTCTACCTAGACTTCTCTTACCCTCCGCTGCCGAGCTCATGAGTCGCTTAGGTAACCTTCCTTCTTCCATGCGTGTAACATGACCCCACCATCTCAGTCTGTTCGCTCTAACTGCTTCATCTATGGTGTTCATTCCCAGTTTTTCTTTGATTTCTTCATTATGGACACCCTCCTGCCATTGTTCCCATCTATTAGTACCTGCAATCATTCTTGCTACTTTCATATCTGTGACCTCTACCTTATGAATAAGGTAACCTGTATCCACCCAACTTTCACTCCCATACAACAAAGTTGGCCGAAAGATAGAGCAGTGCACTGCTAACTTAGTCTTGGTACTGACTTCCTTCTTGCGAGTAGATCTTAGCTGAGTACTCACTGCATTAGCTTTGCTGCACCTCGATTCCAGTTCTTTCGCTATGTTGCCATCCTGTGAGAAAATACATCCCAGGTACTTGAAACTATCTACCTGTTCTAACTTTGTTCCTCCTATTTGGCACTCAATCTGTTTGTATCTCTTTCGCACAGACATTACTTTCGTTTTGGAGATGCTGATCTTCATATCATAATCCTTGCACCTCTGATCGTGCTCTGAAATATTGGTTTGCAACCTTTCAATCGAATCGGCCATTACGACTAAGTCATCCGCATACGCGAGACTCATTATTTTGTTTTCACCTATTTTAATCCCGCCCTGCCAGTCTACTGTTTTCAACATACGATCCATGAATAGTATGAACAACAGTGGTGACAGGTTACAGCCTTGTCTTACCCCTGAAACTACCTTGAACCATGAGCTTAATTTGCCATCTAACTGCTGCCTGACAGTCTACGTAAAGCCCTTTGATTGCCTGCAGAAGTTTGCCTCCTATACCATAATCTTGCAGAACTGACAGTAGCTTCCTCCTAGGAACACGGTCATAAGCCTTTTCCAGATCTATGAAACGTAGATACAATTCCCTGTTCCACTCATAGCACTTTTCCATTACCTGCCGTAGGCTAAAGATCTGGTCCTGACAGCCTCTAAGAGGCCTAAACCCACACTAATTTTCATCTAACTTGTCCTCAATTAATACTCGCACTCTCCTTTCAACAATATCTGAGAATATTTTGCCTACAACGCTAATTAAAGAGATACCTCGACTATCTGAATGTAAATCCAAATGACTAATAGAAGTGATGTATAAATCTATGCATTCAGTTTATTACAAGATGCAAGAAATGTCCTGCATTACTCATAATTCTGTTGGTGTATCCATCTAATAACATACTTTACGCACTAGAATGCAGTGTTGACATTGATAACAAATTAATATTTCATTTTGTAGACCATTCCTTCAGTTACACTAAACGATTTTTTTGGTCCAAACCGGACACTCTTCAACTATTTCTCTGATGCAGAAAACATAAGGAACCGCGCGGGATTAGCTGAGCGGTCTGGAGCGCCACGTTACGGATATCGAGGATTCCCGCGTCGGAGGTTCTAATCCTCCCTCGGACATGGATGTGTGTGATTTTCCTTACGTTAGTTTAACTTAGTTTAAATAGTTTGTAAGACTAGGGACAGATGACCGAAGTAGTTTGGTCCCATAGGATTACAAACATTTTAGAAAATATAAGGAAGTCAAAATGTTTTATAAACAACAGTAAATGTCACTTAGGATAACAGAGCTATTTAAGCAAACATAACCTGTGTCTTCTGCAGGCAGGTCGGATAGAAAGCGCAACCCGCTATCAGGTGCAGTGGGTTGGCCGGGTCCTGTGAAACTTTCCGGGCCTTTAGATTTCTAAGCCGGTCGTATTACTCGCTGAGCAGGCTTAGCTGCATCAATGGTTGCAGCGAACACAGGGGCAGCCAAACTGAGAAGATAATCTGGCTAAAACACAATTAATGACTCATAAATTGCAACGTCAAAGACCTTTTCATAAGTCAGCTATATAATCGTTAACGACTGCATGGTCTAGTATTATTAGTGTAAACACGAGACACCAACTACAAACAAACCTTCATTTAATTCATCATAACGATGTCTTTTGAAAGTCTGCTACTGTGTGTGCTGTGGTGCTCACTGACGTAATTTAATTATGAAAGCAAGCTGTGAAATTTCAAGAACTGTTAAAAGCTCAATGGAATCAGCTCATCAATTAGGAACACGGTTTTCAAAAACGAAAGTAAAAGACACGTTTATGCATACTATTGAACTTGTGGCTGAAGGACGTGTCGGTAATGTTGCAAATATCAAGCCTTTATGTCCTACTAGATGGCTCTATTTTGAAAAAAAATATGCTTTGATTATGAAGACATTGAATGAACTAACAGAACCGGTATACGAAGCAGCCATTGGCATACTTATTTTTTTTTTTTTTTTTTTTTTTTTTTTTTTAGTCAGGCAAAAAATACCTTGGTTTCCTAATGGTGAAGGAAGTTTTTGAGCTTTTAGAAATCTTGAACAAAAGTTTTCAAGGAGAAAAAAAGAATGGTCTCCGGACTTTACTCTGCAGTTGAAATTATAACTGAGGGCCTTAAACATCTCAGGACAAATGAAAAGTTTTCTTATATGTACAAAGAATGTAATATTAAGATATCCGATATTGGATTAGAACAGCTGCAACTTCCAAGAAAAAAAGTAATTCCCAAGCGATTGTCTGACGGCACATCAATTTCTGTCGCTTGAAGAACTTTACAGGCAGGAATAATTTGAAATCATTGATTGATATACTACACAGGTATGATTGATTAAGGGCTTAGACATAGGATACTTGACCAACATGGTATACAGAAACAAGTTTCCTTGGAGGAAGTGTTGGAGAAAAAACGATACGATGTGGTAGCTCCATCCCCGGAAATAGATGATCTGTCTTTGAAAACAGAACATGAACTCTTTCATCTACAACGCAATGTAAAATGTCTGAAAGAGGCAAAATAAGTTTTGGTTTCTATGCAAAAGGAAGTTCGTGAATTATTTTCTAATGTTGATGTGTTGGTCAGACATTTGTTTGTGTGTCAAGCGTCAACCTGCGTAGCAGGACGTAGTTTTTCAGCTCTACGACGACTGAAGAACTATCTGCGCTCGACAGTGACACAGCAGAGGCACAGTCACATAGCACTCTGCAATATGCAGAAGTTGCTGCTGGATGAAATAGACTTCATAAATGTTGTAAAATCTAATTGTGACAACGTAAGAATTGTGTTTGGATCAGTGTAGGAGGAACTTTGTATGAGTATTTCACTTAATGCTTCTGACACTGTAGTTAACTATCGTTTCTGACTGTTTTGATACTTACTTGTTTATTCCTGTGTAGTATATTTGTTCATTTTATAATGTATTTTTAATGAATGAGAAATAAAATGTTTTGGTAATTTTTTTTTTTTTTTTTTGTCAAATTTTCAATCAGAATCGAGCACAATATCGTTTCAAAAGCTGTTTGCAATACTTCATAGTTGTTTTGAATAGTACGTAGTAATCAAAATCATACTGTCAAATAATTTAAATGTAAGAGTTATGTAGCCCCCCCGCCCCCTTTTTTTGACAGATAAATGCAGAATACGTTTAAATCCAGGATTAAACTGGCGCGCTTCCTGAACTTTAAGTGCAATTGAATCAGTACCGGGGCACCCCTCCCCCCCCCCCCCCCCCCCCCCCACACACACACACACCCGCCCTCCCACAGTCGGCGTCTGAACATCAGAATGTTCGATAATGTTCCGGTTGAGTCGTCCCCCTCAATAATTTAGTGCTGGTGACGCCTATGTTTTTGCGTACGCCATCTTGCTTTCTCTACTTGATGTTTCTGTTATTATAACTCAAGCGTTGCCATTTCAAAGCAATGGCGCACTGAAAATTATCAAAAACACGTCGCTCTTAGGACAATGAATTATAATCTAATGGTGGTTAGTTAGTTAACACCTGCCATTGATATTTCGAGAATCACGGATTACTGTCGCAGCTGTTCCCTGCCGTCATCAAGCGACAATGATTTTAATTGTTTTGACCACTGTTTATAATATTTTACAACATCCCTTTTTACATTATTAATCTAAAAAGGATTATACTTATTTGTTTTAATTTCATTCGTTAATTTTAACATATTAAGACTGTCGTTTCCCATTGGTTGGCGCTGCCGTCATGAAGCTACGTGGGCAACATTTTTAGCTATTTGAGCAATGGTAGCTCAGCCAACAGCAGCTGTTTATTACCTGTGAATGAACGTCTCTGCTCAAGACCACCAGCCACAGCCAAATAGGCAGTAATACGCTTTTTATTCTTCATTTGTAAACAGTAATATATAGTTCTGAGATCTCTATGTAACGCTGAATCTTCTGTATATATTTTCAATGATTATGTCTGAAGATGGTAAAAGATTTTTGTCGAAAAAGGTCATTTTAAAAATAAGATATTGCGATCTTAGACACTTTAATTAATTTATCTTGTTATAACAGATCACTGAACTCCCGCTATATCGTTTTCTAAGGAAAATTACATGTTTCAGTTTAACAATGTTATAGAAAGACGTTGCTATTCGTAGATTAACAGGTTTTAATTTCGAATAATGTAGATGAACTACAGACAGTTACCTGTGAGATACAACCCATGTATACTGTGATGATACAGACGAACAAGGCTGTACCCAGGGGGGGGGGTCAGAGGGGTTTAAACCCCTCCCCCACGAAATTTTCCAAAGATAATTATTTTTACACATATAGGGATGGTATTTTCTCAAATTATAATTGATCTTCATAAGCAAATAATGAAGAGTTTCAAAGCAGTGACTGATTCAACTTAAAACGGACATGTCAATATTTCATTATTTCCCATCGAAGGACTGACAATACGTAACCGAGAGTGCTACTGCACATGCGCGAGCAGCGGAGAAGAGCTGCACTAGTAGTTGTTACGATAATTTGACGAACCGCCCCTAGAGGAGAAAACCGGCAATAGCTACAATGCACACGTCAAGATGCTTTTTTTTTCTCCCTATGGCTGTCAACATCTGCTACGTAACAATCCGTGACTTCAGTAGCCTTTGCGCTGTTACGCTGTAATAGAGTTGTTTTGTGAATAACAAATACTCTACTAATGACTTATCTTTTAAGTTTTATCCCTATATGTTTTATTCTTATTAGTGTACAACATTAATGAATGACATGAAGACCTCGGGGGTAAATAATGAAAACCCTCAACTTCTGTATTTTTATTGTATGGTATTTGATGCAAATATCATATCCGACAGAATGTTTCATTTTCTTCAAGTAGTACAAGAAGATGCAGAAGTTGGCAAATATAAATATTAAAATATATTAACACATGTAATAGAAACTACTTTTCAAACATAAAATTCGTCATATCTCAGTACTTCATAAATGAGGGTTATCATTATTTTCCCCCGAGGTCTTCATATAAACGACCTTATGGAGATACTGTATACCGAAAGGTCATTTTCCTTTGTGTTGTATTATTGAAATTTGCGACTTTGTGTCTCCGAAATGGTTGTGGCTGAAATATTTTGTCTCATGGGAAAGTTGTTCGGATCTTCTTTGTGAGTAATTCCGTCTTCAAAACATATTGATAGACTTTTCGAGTTATTCCGATTTTCATTTGAGACTTCATCCGGCCCTAGGGCCTTCCACACTAGAGATAGCGAAAAATCTTGTTAACAAAGGTTGTTTGTCTTGCGATTCTTATCATTTCATAAAGAATATTTTTTCCGTTAAATTAATGGTTTTAAAGTTATATCCGATTAACGATTTAGGCCTTATAGCGGCACCTACTTCTGGTCGGCCGATTCCGCCCGAAAGTTGAACGACCTTCCGATTTTGATATAAGGCAGCTGTGCAAAATTTCATTCAAATCGGTTCACTTCTTTTTGAGCTAGAGAGTTTACGCAAACACACACACACACAGACACATCACTCCGAAAATGGTCGGAATGGCTTCAAAGGATCCTGAAAGGTAAAGATCTGTCAAAAACCGGAGGTCGAAAAAAATTGTGATCACTATACTTTCTAGTTTTAATACTTCATATATGAAAGTAAAAACTCGCTGGCAGCTATTCTGTCAATTAATATGACAGCTCTGAGCGCGTTCGACGGCCGAAACCCACATGCCAGTGTAGAAACAATACCGCGGAAGTAACAAAACACGAACTTTATACAGGAGAGACAAGAAACCGTCTAGAATGCTTAATACGGTACGTGACTTAGAAGTGCTAAATTTGGATCGTGACACTTTTATTAAACTTCTGATCATATTAGAAAGTTTTGCCACTTTGATTTGTTAAATACCCAATATACGCTTGGCTACGCATTCTCAGAATATTGTTGGCGTTTTTCTCCCAATCTTCAGGGGAAGCTTTAGATTTCACCGCCATATTCTTAGTATTCACTGTCAACAACGTTGCGTCCGTCATCTCCCGTTAAGTTTTCCGAATTTTCTGATCCGCGATTAGCACAAATATGTTACTGTCGTTTCCATTGGCAACTGAATTACTTTTAGCATTCTTGCATACGGACAACTGTGATTCTAGGTAAAGAAATTTGTAAAATAATTTAGGAGCATCAGAGATTTAGCTCAGATTCACGTATAGATGAGAATGACAATATCAATAATATTATTAATAAAAACCAGAAGAAAAGCAGCACAGACAGTACTAAGTTTCATACTACTGTTATTTGGATACAGTTAATAAAACATCTTTCTCATCTCTGTGACTCACTCTGAAAAAGGTATCTTCATTGGCAGACAAAGGCTGTTGGAGGCCCGGGGCGATGGCGAAAGAAAATGAGCCCCCCCCCCCCCGTCCACTTGGAGATATATTTATTACAATAAAAAAGAAAAGAAGAATTCGTCCCCGCCCAGGACGAGAGTCACGGGACAGTCTAAAAAAAAGGCTCTCTAGATTTGGAGGCCCCAGTAAAACGAGGTGCAAAGCGCCCTCTCCACCCCCCCCCCTCCCTCAGTCCGCCACTGGGTATCTCCACTTTCTTATGCTAAATTCAGCCAAGAAACAATTTCTTCCTCAGTGAAAATATCATCTTGAGGCACGTTGTCCATTTTCATAAACTAAACGATAACCAAAGAGACGCTTTCGAAAACTGTAGGTCCGGAACCAGCGGTAAACAATGTGCTGCGTGCGCTTTCGCACGAACGCGGTATTGTTTAAATGTTTACCGCATCCTATACAATCTATTTACGCGCCATATTATTCTCTTGTAGATAGGCAGTAGTTACATCAATTTTTTCGCTGATTCAGATATGCGGTTTTGCTTTACTTCAACTTTTTTTCTTGCTTTTGCTTTTGTGTGTGTGTGTTTTTTTTTTTTTTTTTTTTTTTTTTAATAGTTATATATTTGACACTCTAGCAGCTTCAGTACATGCGCTGAGACTCAAGGATATCAACTAACTGAAAAACGCTAAATCAGGAATTTGTCAGTTACGCGGTATTGTTTCTTCACTAACTATATATTTTAGGCAACATGGTCTATTTGCACTTTAGAACAAAATAAAATACATATTATCTAAATATATGTATTATGATTTGAAAATATGTAACAGGAAAAATTATTTTCGCAATTGAAATTAAGGTATTAAGCTTTCAACTTTGAAACTCTTTTTCTCAAATTGTCTAGAAATTATATGTTAATGCAAGAACATATTGATCTATGAAAAGTCCTCTTATTTTTTAGACAAAATTCTCGAGTCTAATGATACTTTATTGTAATCCTAACTTATGTTAATAAAAAGTAATAAGCTTAAAATTGCCTAGAAATGTGTTATTTGACAATTTTTAACATTTTTTGAGGGACGGCCCACTGACCCCCAGCCTGGTGACATAACCCCCCCCCCCCCCCGAAATTTTTTTCTGGGTACGGCCTTGCAGGCGATTGGTAAAAACTTTTGTATCTACATAAAGACATTAAAATAAATAGCATTGTATATATGTTAGACTCATAAACAGGTTGAGTTAATTAATTAATAGTCGAGATTTGAATATAGTTATTCTTCGTATATATTGACTGCCGTAAGATTTGGAGTATATTTTGAGACTGGACAAAATATTTGATAGTTCAGTATATGTTAGGAACATGTATGATGTACTCATTAACTAATTAATTGACATTTAACATTGCCGTTTGTTGTAAAACAAAAAGTACCGCTATTTTGCCATGTAAAATTATTGTATGTATAGTTTTCATTTTATATTGTGAATTTTTTTGTGTACATGAGATGTTTTCTTTGTGTGTTTGTTAATTGTAAATTAGTATATTCAATTGTTATGAACAATGCATAATGAAGGTCTTTATTGCCGATGTTATATATTTGCCTCACCGCCTTGCGTGGGGGAGTTCGAGTTTTGGCTTTTCTAAAGTGCACTGGAAGCTATGTCAGTCTGTGTTTTGAAATAGAAGTACTAATGCTTTGTATACGTTTTGAAGTTGTAATGTTTCGGTGGAGAAGCAGTTTGATTGCAAATTAAAGAAGTGAAAAATTGTACCTACGAGTAGTTATTTCTATCACGACGCCCCAGGAGAATAATGTCGCAGCGAGCAGAACCCCCATACATCGTAATATTGAGAAGCTAAGTATCTTGTTTGGAAGTGGTACAATGAACTATAATTACTTAAGAACCAAGGAAATGTTTTAATACATTTGTCAACACCAATACAAAAACCACAACTATGAACTTCTATGGGATAATCCCAGTAAGAAAAAAAAAGTGATGAACAATAAGACAGAACAAGAAGATGGATTGAAATTTCTACCTTTATGCTATTGTATTCCGGTGACCAAAATGAAAAAGACAAAATTTACAAATGTAGCAACTTAAATGGCTTTATTAGATTATGGCTCAAAAGTGTGTGTATATGTATGAAGTACTATACGTTAGCCGCGGCGGAGCGGCCGAGGGCATTGAGGCGCCATTCTACGAGCGCGAGGCCGTTTCCCGTCGGGTGTTCAAATCCCCCTCGGGAATGGATGTTTGTGCCGTCCTTAGTATAAGCTAGTTCATAAGTAGTTTATAAGATACTGTCCTAAACTGAGACAGGGGTACTCATAAAATGACGGTGGTGTATGGTAACTGATTATCAAGGTTGCTTGAAGTAATTAAAAAAATGTTCAAATGTTTGTTAAGCTTATGGGACTTAACTATGGGGTCATCAGTCCCTAAACTTACAAACTACTTATGAACTAACTAATACTAACGACGGAACAAATATCCATGCCCGAGGGGGGATTCGAACCGCCGACCGTAGTGACCGTGCAGACCGTGACTGAATCGCCTCAGTCCCCTCGGCCACCGCGGCCGGCTTGAAGTAATTAATCATTTTGGAGTGTAGTAGTTAGAGGTTGTTAAATACTAGGTCATTCAGTAATTAAAGATACAAATTGGTCTGTAGGGAAAACCGTTTATATTTACAGAACAACACGTTTTCTACTTTTCAACATATCCCCTTGAATATATATGCATTTGTTCCAACGGGCTACAAGATTCTTATGTTGGCTGTAAAGAATTCCATATCTTGTTGGTAGAACCAATTTCCCAAAAATATTTTCACATTCTCGTCGTCCCGGGATCTCTTTCCACGAAGAGACCCTTTCAGTGCACCAAAAATGGTAATCACTATGTGCTAAATCAGGACTGAAAGGGGGATGAGGCAGTACTTCCCAGCTCATTTTGTCGATGATTTCACGGGTTAGTTGAGCAATGTGAAGATGTGCGTTTGCTTGCTGGCGAATCACACCTATTCTCTGCGATACACGACATTCCTGTCACACGGCTGCTTTCACCTTCGTTAAAAGCAAACTGAGTAGTATTGGCACGAATAACGTCATCAAATCGACTTTCAAGGCAGAGAGTTGAAACTACAACTGGCCGGCCAGAAAGGTAGTCGTCAGTCACTCAGTGGGGACTATTATTAAACTACTCTTCGCACCATCACCTTTACACATTCTACAGTATATATGCATTGATTTTTCACCATAAGCAAGTAAAAACAAGTAACAGAACGTTGTTCAACTAATCTGGAAGTATCTTGAAGTGTATTTTTTTGGTTATAAACAAAACAATGTTGTCACATCAGCTGATCAGGTGTCATCCCAGTGATTCTAATTTAAAACCATAAAAATACCAAACTTGCGCTACGAACAGCTACGAAAAATGTCAATTTGTCTGTA
The DNA here is from genome assembly GCA_026315105.1 of Locusta migratoria. Taxonomy (NCBI): domain Eukaryota; kingdom Metazoa; phylum Arthropoda; class Insecta; order Orthoptera; family Acrididae; genus Locusta; species Locusta migratoria. The sequence goes on along the minus strand of CM048745.1, from coordinate 547,385,948 downwards.
TAATTATTGGACTACTCTCGTATTTTTCACCTGTTATGTCCTATCTTATCTGATTCACTTATAGTAAACTAAAAAAATTAGAAAAGTTATATTAGTGAATTTAAAACTAACATAATGGTCAATAAGGAGTTTTAGTATTAATGCAGTGGTGTAGGCCAAATTAACTAAAATGTTATTTTCATTCAGCTTAACTAAGAAGTGATTTTACAGTATATATTCACAGGAATTGGCATTCAGCAAATAAAAAACAAATTACCAAACATTGTACAAATAACGAGGAAATTTCAAGCCAACTCGCCATCTTCAAATGTATTTTAAGGTTACGAACATAGCGATGTTGATACATCAGCTGATCTGGGCTCCTCTCAATGATACCAAGTTAAAGCTATAAAAATACCAAACTTTCGCTACCAACAGTTATTTTCAATGTCAATTTGTATTTTTAATTATTGGATAACCATCGTATTATTTTCACATGATACACCCTTAGAATAAACATGGAACTTTTAAGTGGTCTCGCAATTTTGAGATGTATTTTTGGGGTTATAGTCCAATCAATAGTAAGACATCAGCATAGCAAAGCTCATTCAATGATACCAACTTAAAGCCATAAAAATACGAATCTTGGCCTACCAAAAGTTTTTTTTCTTCAAAAGATCAATTTGTCTCTTTAACTATTGAATGACCATCGTATTTTTTATATGATTCACCTTTATAATAAACTAGAAAAATGGAAAGATATTAACGAATTTAATACTAATGTAATGGCCAAACAAGTAGATTTAGGATTAACGCAGTGGTGTAGGCCAAATTAACTAAGATGTTATTTCCATTTAGCTCAACTGTGTTATTCTACAGTATATATTCATTGTTTTCTTGCCTTCAACAAGAAAATAAGTAAATAAATAACAGAATGTTGTGCAACAAATGAGAAACGTATCAAGCGCACTCGCCATCTTGAAATGTATTTCTGAAGTTATAAACAAAACAATGTAGCTACATCAGCTGATCAGGGCTCATCCCAGTGATGGCAACTTAATGCCATAAAACCGCCGAACTTGCCCTACAAATTATTTTTCCCAAGAGCAATATGTCTCCTTGCGGTGGATATATTGGCCACCTACCATAAGTGCAAAACAGTGTACATTGCTCTTTGCCTTCATTGTTTTCACCCGTTTCATTCTAAATAACATGTTAACCACTGAAATTTGTAATATTTCATAGTGTTCGGTAATGTTTTATTGTTTGAATATTGTAACGTGTTCAATTTTTGTAATAGTAAATTATTTAATAAATTGTATCTTCTTCGCATTCCAAATACCAGTTTTTAGTTATCTATTCCAGATATAAGAAGGTGGTCTTTTAAATGACCACCATCCACAGTAGTCTAAGTCCCCCCCAAAATCGACAGTGGTCTGTACGTCAACCACCTGTTTCTTCCTTTCACTTCCAAGTTAATTGAACATAAAATAATTTTGAGTATATTACAGGACTGTATAAGTGAAATGGGATGCAACAAAATATTATCTTTCAAGTTTTAAGAAAAAAAAGTTTTGTCCTATAAAGTGTTAATTATTGAACGACCCTACTATTATTTCACCTGATCCGGTGATTCACAATTATAGTAAACTTCAAAAACGAGCAGTTGATAATATAACTTACGTATTTTATATTTTGACTAAGTGCCATGTTGCACATTTTGTTTAACTTCCATTTCTTAAATCCCGGAAAGCCCTTTCTTCACGGGAAGTGAGAGCTTACGAGATTACCCATGATGCACCGGTCATGCCGGCAGCGTACAGTGTAGACGCGTCCACTTGCACGAGATTCACGCTTACGATCGCTAGTAGACGGAATAGGATGGATCCTATTCTCATGCGTATGGAAGTGCTTCGCGCATGCGCAGATGACCGAATGGGGAAACCAGTTGACAAACATTGTTTGAGAATGTGTACTTGTCTGCTGCTCGGAGGAACGTAGTTTTTCGACTCGTATTTTAGGAGGTGATAAATGTTCAAATGTTTGTTAAGCTTATGGGACTTAACTACGGGGTCATCAGTCCCTAAACTTACAAACTACTTATCAACTACCTTATCCTAAGGACGGCACAAATATCCATGCCCGAGGGGGGATTCGAACCCCCGACCGTAGTAGCCGTGCAGACCGTGACTGGAGCACCTCAGTCCCCTCGGCCAATGCGGCCGGCTAGGAGGTGATACTATAGAGGAATTGCATAACAAATTTCATATAACTTGTGTACATTTTTATTGAATATAGAATAAGCTGTTAATATGAAAGTCAAACAAACTTAGAGCAAATGTAAATCAAGATATTTTCACTGATTTATCCGTCGATTGTTGGTAGTACATCACACTGACTTCAAAGTAGAATTTTTTGTGTGTGCTACACGTTCATTTCCACTTAGTTACCCGGTTTTCGGCTTACTAGGGAATATTTAGACTTTAAAGTATGTCGAAAACCGATTATTTAAATAAGACAAAATGGTGATCTACAAAGAACCGACGAAAGAATGTCAAAATATCCAAATTTGCATGTGCTTTAAGTTTTGTTGTACATACAAAGAGCTGAATCTCTGTACCCAATAAAGATTGGACACACATTATGTGACATTTTCTGCAAATCGTTTTATTACCATCTTCTAAAATATTTGCTATTTTCCTTAAACATGCTTTAGTTAACGGATGAAATATTTATTTTTGGTGATCATTATTTGAAGCTTTATCACAGTGAAAGGTCTATGTATAGACACCTGAGCTTGTTCATCATATACATAGGCCGCTCAAACCGCAGGGGCTGTAAGTATGTAATAGCAATAATGCGCGACGTAGTAAAGACACGAACTGAACGAAAACAATTAAATACAGTTTCAGTGGTAGTCTAAAACACAAAATAAATGATTTAATAATCACAATATACAGAGCGTTTCACTAAGTGTGTTTTCCTCTGTAACTTATAAAATAATAGGTGACGGGAAATTTTAATGCGGTAGGTCAACACAAGAAATGTTACACTTTCTGCGGAGCTATGAACATAGTTTATTGTATCATTTTCCAAAGAGTTACACCACAAAGATATAATTTTTTAAATGGAACCATAGTTTTTTTCTATCGTGTATTGGATTCGTATAAACCAGCTGCGTCCAAATCGATTTAAACTACATTCCTATCACTGTTAGCTTGGGAGCTACAACCCTTCAAAGTTCCGGGGGCGGAGGCTGTGATAGCGTAGCTGACTGGCCGAGTGGCTATCTCCTGGGGCACGGCCCACTGTCTCATGACCACCAGCCAGTCAGATACGCTGTCGTAGCCTCCGCCCCCTAAACTTTGCTGGGTTGTAGCTCTCAAATTAACAGTGATAGGAATGTAGTTTAAATTGATTTGGAGCAGCTGGTTTCAACGAATCCAATGCACGATAGAAAAAACTATTGTTTCATTTAAAAAAATATATCTTTGTGCTGTAACTCTTTCGAAAATGATACAATAAACTATGTTCATAGCTCCGCAGAAAGTGTAACATTTCTTGTGTTGACCTACCGCATTAAAATTTCCCGTCACCTATTATTTTACAAGTTACAGAGGCAAACACACTTAGTGAAACACCCTGTATATTACGGTTTCTAAAAGTGATCTTCACTCGGCGATTCATTTGCTGTAAGTTGACAACAAACCAAGCAGACACGTTAGCAGCCGACTCGATAAATGCGTACCGTTCGAACGCTTCTTTGTAGTACGACGGTCTATCGCAAGGAGCGCTGCAGTAGACGACTTTCTTAGGGCTTAAGATGACCAGATTGCAGAATTTTATACGACCAGATCATGTGGCATAGCCCATTTGAAACCGGTCGTCAGTAAATTAATTAATAATATAGCTGGTGTAGGACAAATTAATTAAGACGTTATTTCCATTTAGCATACTATGTGATAGAAAATTCTATAGTGGTTTGTGGGCTGGAGTGACTTGTTTGTGGAAGTCCCGGTGCCGTTCCATACATCCGCCAGCGGTGCTACCGTATTTCGTTACGGGCACTATAGTGGGACAGCGAGCCGCTATCATGGGCTGAGGGCGCTAAGACGGGCGACAATTACCGGCGACACTGAACCTATTTCCTGACACATTATCTCATCCGCTTAGGGCAGGGCGCCACCCGAGCACTCGGCCGTCACGCCGCATTATCTCGACAGCGGAGGCGGCGCGGGCGCGGGGCTAAGCCGGTCGTCTTGCAGGCCACGTTATCCCTTCCCGGAAGGGTGGCGAGGCGAGCAGCCTCAGCAGTTGGCAGAACTGCGGCGCAAAGCCCCGGGGCCGCGTGACAGCGCGAGGCGCCCTGCCGCGCCGGCGTGACGAACTAAGCTGCGCTTTGTTAACGTGTCCCGAGGGGCGGGGCTAACAAGTGCCCGACTCCCCCCACCCTCGAAGACCTCGTGGGCGCCTGGGCGGGTCGGGTGGAACGGGAAGAACGCCAGCTACGGTGCACCGCCAGCGTCAGTGGCTGGCATGCTGCTGAGCAAGCGTACGTGACACTGTCGCCAGGACGGCAACCACGCTAAGCGCGACTCACATTTCCGCAATTGGTTCGTCACGCCATACTGCCTGCACAGTGGCTGTTTCACTTATTCAGTCACTTGCAAACGATAATTCATGCCTTATTCGCCAACTTTAGGTTACGGGAGTAACACTAAAAGTGGGCCATTGCGAGCGTCTTCTGACAGCTCGAAATTTAAATGAAAATAACGGCTTAACCATGCAACTGACACGAAAATTGAATAAACCGAATTTATAGAGGAGAAAATTCTCTACAACTTTGCTCTCTTACGTTTTTTTTTAATATCTCGTATCGTTTCAGAGATATTTGCAAAAATAACGGCGATTTTGGGATGTCTGTCATGTCTGTCTGTCCGTAACGTGTTCCCTATTTTTCAGACGAACCGTTCAACCGATCAGAACCAAATTTTGCACACATAATTTTAAGCCGCCAGAGAATAGAACACCCCTTTTTCAAATTTTTGTGACAAAAAATATGGTAGTAATACCAAAAAAAGCCATTTGTAATATAATTGTAATTGCAAACGAACCGTTCATCTGACACGAAAATTGAATAACCTAATTGGTAGAGAACCTAATTGGTAGAGGGGAAAATTCTCTACATCTTCGCTCTATTATGTTTTCTCATATCTAGCATTGTTGCAGAGATATTTGCAAAAATAACGGCGATATGACGATGTCTGTCTGGCTGTAACGTATTTCCGAACCGTTCAACCGAACGGCACCAAATTTTTAGACTTAATTGTTGTCTACAAGAACCTCGTTTTTTGAAATATTTCGGACAAGAAATACGTTAGTAATACCAAAAAAAGCCGTTTGTAATGTAATTTGAATTGCAGATAAACCGTTCATCTGACGCGAATATTGAATAAACGAATTTGTAGAGGAGAAAATTCTCTACAACTTTGTTCCCTTATGTCTTTTTTTTTTCATATCTCGTATCGTTTGAGAGATATTTGCAAAAATAGCGGAGTTTTGACACCCTCCATTAAATTAACGAAAACCAGCTGATCGCAGATGTCACGTGACATTCCTCGCCCAGAACTGTCTGTGGCATACGCCATCTTGCGTTGCGTATTTCATGATTTTCTTATTGTAACTTACAAGTTGTCATTTCAAACCAATGGCGCACTGAATAATTAACAAAAACACATCGTTCTTCGTACGATAAATGATAATCTAGTATCTATAAATGCCGCATTAGCATCAATTAACAACGGCCATTAATAGTATGAGATCTATCTTTTGATCGATAGCCGTAGCGTAGTGGGCAAGGCGTTGAACTATGACGCTAAAGGTCGGTGGTTTTGGAACCCGCCACTGCCTATTTTTTTCCTAAAAGGGTTTCAGACACTCTTATTAATTATTTTATTATTTAGATTATTATTTTGGTCCAAAATGTTTGCAAAACTTATAAAACTACAAATCTAAAGGGGGCCGTTAAACACGTCAGTGCGACTCTTACTAATATATTTTTTTTTTTTAGCACGACGCGTTTCGGCAGCAAGCTGCCATCATCGGGTGCATTTTCACAGTTACATGTTCAATACGGTTTTGTTGTGTTTTGTGTTGTGGGTGCCAGTGAGGTTATGGGAGGATGTTTTAACCTGTTTAGGAAGATACAGCTATTTCAGTTTTATGTTTCATGATTATAGTTTCTGGATTATTATATTGTTGTATTTACTTACAGTTTTGTTGATAATCTTCAGTGTTGCTCATAAACAAATCTGTCTAAAGAGAAAGGTCATTTAAATGTTAACTTGAAAGATGTGTTCAGAGTAGTCAGCGTCAGTCCAGTAATCTTCGTTAGTAGCGTTAATTAAATATATGTCAAGTTATTTTGAACGGTTGCCGCTTCAGAATACAGCGGGGAAAGTGGCTGAAACGTGCGCACCTAAACGGAACTTTTGTTTTGTTTTTAATTTTGACTTCCTTAAATAAAGTTCATTTTATATCAAAACTTAGAGCAACTGTCCTAGTATGTATAAAGATTAAGATAACGCAAAATATTCAAAAGTAAACACACCAAATACAAAATTCTAAGACACTACCTAAGCGCACGTTTTCCCGAACGTCGGGGAAACGTGCGCATCGCGTGGGATAATTGTGCGCATGTTAGAAGAATTGATAAGCAGTAATACCTGGAGAGGAAAAAAAAAGTTTGTTCCAAAGATTAATATTGATAAGGCACATATTAGATTAGGTTAAACATAAGTTTTAATCAAATTTTACAAAATTCAACATACTTCAACATACTTCATGGCAATTGGTTTTCAAAAAAATGCCAAGTTTTTTTTTTTATGTTAGGGGCCTACAGATTTAACAAGTTAGATAAGTGCTTCACAGCACATATCACATATAAAATCTTTATCAGAATCATTTGCGGTACAAGCTGCATGGTACCATCCTCCGAACAAAGTACATCTGTATCACAGTTCCCTGTTTTTACCAAGATCTCCAAAAACCACTTAAATCTCGTCTTCAGCTCCTTGAAGTGCGCCAGGGTCAAACAGCTCCATGTAGATATCATCGGACTCATCGTCATTACACAGTGGAACTTCGTCAACATCTGAATCGTCTGATTGTTCTTCAATCGTCTTCTTTTTGTTTACCTTCTCTTGTAAGTTTCCTGCCAAGTCTGATTATCCTTTATCTTGCTTTGTAGACTCTTCGTATCCATACTTTCTTTTGCATTAGGCTTAGCCCTATTGCCGACATTAAGCTTTCTACCATCTTTTATGTTTCTATTGGCAATTCTTTGCTATTTCACCTCTTCTTGTTGCTTTTTCATTTCTATATCCAACTCCAGATTTATTTTCATAGGTGTGCTAGTTAGTATTTTAGAGCGCTGTTTTTCTCTGGGCTTTCATGTTTTAACCTCAGTAGGCTTAGGCCTATCAGATTTTTTCTGTAGGTCAAAAGCTGAAAGATAAGTCATAATCTTCTTATGGCTTTCAGTAAAACCTCCCGTGGATGTTGAGGGACATCAAATAGCCCCACAGATGAACTCGTAGCAGTCGATGGGGTCTTATGTGCTGCGGATGTTGAAGGACTGTAACAATCTGTGGCTGCTTCCACTATTAGCTCGTCTAATTTTCGAGCTGGGGCAAAATTAAGTTCAGAAAACTTGTCGGGGTTGAGTGCCAGCTGCACAGAAGCCAGATAAGGCATTTGACAATGCAGCAACTTTAAGAAAAGCGTTCTTCACAGTAATTTTCTGGTGCCCTGTTCGTATCATGAAAATTTCATATTCTTTAGAAAGAGCAATCTTCAGAGGGTTGAAAGAGGTTAGGTCCAAGGGTTGTAGGCAGTGGGACGTGTGCGGTGGCAGAGAGGCCATGTGGATGTGGTTTTCGTTACAAAACTTGTAAGAACCTATAGAAATGTGGCTGTAGTGGTTGTCTACCATGAGGAGCATTGGTTCATCAGCTGTTGGGAGAGTATGTTTTTTTAAATGAAGATGTCACTCACTGAATAGTTCTGTGTTGATAAAATGTTCAAAAATGTTCAAATGTTTGTTAAGCGTAAGGGACTTAACTACAGGGTCATAAGTCCCTAAAGTTACAAACTAATTATGAACTACCTACAACTAAGGACGGCACAAATATCCATGCCCGAGGAGAGATTCGAACCCACGACCGTAGTGGCCGTGCAGACCGTGACTGAAGTGCCTCAGTCCTCTCTGCCACCACGGCCGGCATGTGTTGATCCACCTGCAGAGGCATGGGGATATTTGTTAATTATATCAGTTAACAAGTGAAGTTATATTGTGGTTTTCGCGATTACATGTTCTAGCGGCTGAAGGCGGCAGAAGGTGGTGAAACAAGTCTACTGATGACAGTAATCCAGAAACTGGGACGACGCGGTCGTCGCCCGGACGGTATGTAGAGCCTCGGAGTTCGGTGTTCGCAAGTGGGACATGCCAGACAACACCTAAGCAGAAAAGCAGTACTTATAGGCGCTGTACTGGCCAGTGGGCGTTCGGGGGACGCAGAATACATTGACCGGAACGTCTCTACGTCGGGTGTTGCCGCCGCGACCTAACAGGGCAGCACGCCACCGACAGTGGGCGTCGAAGTGGTCCTCACCTCAGGGCGCGGCTCCGGCAGGCCGCCACTCCCCGCCAGCAGCGGGGTTCCCTCAGCGGGCGCCACCAGACACCACGACGCCGGTAGGCGGCGTGACGTCATCAGCCTATATCTGGGCGGGGTCGGCGCCCCGGGGCGGAATCCGAGCTGCGTCTGCCGGCCGGCCTGGCGCCTTAGCTAGCGCTTCCGCCTGACACTCGAAAAAAAAAAAAAAAAAAAAAAAAAAAAAAAAAAAAAAAAAAAAAAAAAAAAAGGTTCAAATGTTTGTAAATCTATAGGACCAAACTGCGTGGTCATCAGTCCGTAGCTTACAAACTACTTAAACTAAGGTAAACTAGCCTACGGACGAACACACACACACATGCCCCAGGGAGGACTCGAACCTCCACGGCGAGCAACCGCGCGCACCGCAGCGAGGTGCTTTAAACCGCTCGGCTACTCCACCGTGGCCCTGACATTCGCAACGCCTGCCCGAGTCACTGTCAGAGGAGCCATTCAACCACAAGAAACTAATAAATAAAGAAAGAAATTGTACTTTTCCCAGTCACCACGAGTCTTAATCTGCCAGTACCCCACACCCATCCAATCCGCTACGGCCGTCTCCGTTACACAACCATTGTTGGAACAACAGTAAATGTTCAAATGTTTGTAGAACTTATGGGACTTAACTACGGGGTCATCAGTCCCTAAGCTTACAAACTACTTATGAACTAGCTAAGACTAAGGACGGCACAAATATCCATGCCCGAGGGGGATTCGAACCCCCGACCGTAGTGGCCATGCAGACCGTGACTGGAGCGCCTCAGTCCCCTCGGGGTTGGAACACTTGCGGGGAGTGACGCGAGGAGTGACACTTGTGGGAAACCCGGGGCCCTTGGGGTGGCTTATGGCTTTTCCTGGGTACAGGCACACCAACAAGTCTAGCACTGCTGTTGTCAAGTTTCCACACTGTCAACACAGAACGCACTGCACAAAACCGTTGAATTATATCTTATGAATGTACCTACAAAATCTGCCATATGAAAATTTTAGTGTGAGTCCCAAATTTGTTTTTTCTGTAATAGCATTAAAACATATTAAAAATTCAGAACTCGAAAACCAGTGATGTTATGGAGTTGAAGCGTTTTGTGTTGTTAAATCTTTGCATAGTAGACACGATTCTAAAATTTGGTTGCTATCGCCAAAGTAGACGAAAAGTTAAATTTTTGGTGTAATCATCGCCGTGTAGACTGTATGTTGTAGATATCTAGCCGAACCCAATTATAATCATACCTCTGAGGAAGAACGTTATTTGCACTTCTCCTGAGTTTCCAGTCGGCCGTGCTGTGCTACGTAACGACATCATACCGTTCCATTTTACCGAGAGCTATATATGTATTGGTGTGATGTCTGTTCTTTCGAAATAAGACATAACACCAATATATGTATCATTTAGACGCAAAGATTCTGGGTTCTGTTTTCATCGCTAACGCGATTAACAACGTTAGACCTCGTGTGTAAACAGTTAAAGGTTATGAGTGCCACTGGAAAAATGCAAAAGTAACACCTGTTGTTTGAGACTTGAAGATGACCTGAAATTAGCCGAAATCGATATCTGTCTATATTTCATAATGCAACTTTTAACATATTTAAAAGCCGCTCAAAACCACCTACAAAAAACCTTTATAATGAGATTGTATATAATTCCACGGTCAAATTGTGTTTTAGTTATTTGTTGAAATACACCTAAAGATCTGTCCTTGCTTTTAGTGCCTTGATCAGCTGTTTATTTGTAGAGGTATTACTAGGGACAGGAAAAATTCTCATTTGCGATAACTTCGAATATAGATGCGAATTCTGACTCAAAATGCAGTAAATCCGAAATTGTCATAAATGGTATTTTGGTGTGAAACACTATTTAATCAGAAATATTGCGAGATAATTTTATTTTCTGCCCTTAAATATGTACAAAGTAAACAGTAGGTACCGGAAAAATTCGCATTTTTCAATGAATACGAAATATAAGCCCATGCTAATTTTGGTGCTCGAGATTTGGTTGTAGCGGACGTGCAGGGAAGAGTCCTCTGCAGTCGGGTTGGTCACTGTGTCCTTGGTGGCGGAGTGGTCAACGCGCCTGCCTAGTATACATTGGTATTACATCTAAACCTAGTACAGTGAAGCCATAAGTGATCGCAAATTGCTATTAATTTCTACCGCTAGGTGTAGCACTGGTAACAAAGTTCAACAAAGCTTTTAAATCAGAAAACAGCGATGCGCATGTTTACTTGCTGCGCACGTTTCCCCTACTTTCCCTAATTAAATATACGACAAGTTACTTTGAACATGATGGGAGAAAATTGTGTGGATGCGGTTATTTTATTTAACTGTGACTAGTAACATTGCAGTGCAGTGAAGTGTCAGTTGCCGTTTCAAAGTAATAATATACTGACATACTTCAGAATAGAGCATTTATCTTTTCAACAATGAGTCTTTAGTCTGTAAAACTGGTTTGCGTTATTGATGTAAATGTGAAGTATTTTCAAAATTTCCATAACAATTCTCTGCATTTATCACCAATGAATATTATTTACAGATGCAAAAGTTAAAGAGTGTCCACTTTTGAATAACTTTGTAGAGAAATAACACTGTAAAAAGCAGATCCATAGGGAGAGAGCTAAATTTGTTTTAATATTACAAATGAAAAACACACTCAAATGTTCTTAATTTAATTGCAGGTCATTTGGATCCGTTTTCTTTTTGTATTCAACATGTTCTGCCAAGCACCGACGGAAAAGTCAGTTAATTATGAATAAGGTAAAAGCCGGAGTAGTATAGTCTAAAACGTGAACTAGAAGTTAGTAGACGGCGCTTTTGACGGGCGGCACACGGCACACCCTTTGTGCAGCGGGGAAGTTGAGTCAGCGGTGCGCAGGTCTTGTTCAGCAGCTAACCTGTGGGGGAGATGCACTTTACTGCACTGCATAGTCGGCCTCAAAATAGCCTCGAAGGAGGAACTGCATTCACTAAAAATGCATGGTACGTCATCTTGAGCTCAACATGGTAAATTTCCAGCACCAAGAAGAAAAAGTGTGAGATCATTAGTGACAAGAGCTATGCTTGCACATCCAGTAATCCAAATTAATAATGTGCAAGACATATGGCCGCAAAAACCGAAGGTTACACTATTTCAACAGCTGAAAAATGTTCCTGTAGGAGCACAAAAAAAAAAAAAAAAAAAAAAAAAAAAATGGTTCTGTTTAAAAGATTCAGAGAGAATCCTCAGTCCTCATTCCGCCGCTCTCACCAATAGTTTTGCCTTGCGATGATATTCAAACTCTTATAACGCAGACCATGCGTTAATACATTTACCCATTACCTTCTCATAATGAAGCTTTCATAAAAGCATCTTGTGGCGTTTCCTCTTCTTTGTTTGCCAATCTTCTTCCCACTTGTCCTCTATATATACGTAATTTTTGGCAAGTTGAAAAGTTTATGTTGTTGGCTTGTGGAAGAAGGGCCCACAAAAAATAAATAAACGTCAAACTATAAAGACACATTAATATATACTCATCTTGGTTTTGATGGTAGCTTCTTTTTTGTTGATCTGCTTATTCTTCTTTTATTCTTGATCTTGCTTTGTGTTTTCTGCTTGCAGGAACTCTATCTACTGTTTTTTAAATAATAAACTTCACGTTAAGCTCTACAAAATTTTATTTTATACAACAAGTTTGTTTTTCACAAACTTGCATTTCTACAACTCATTACAAAAGCGTCTGTCACCCTCCACATCCAAGCAGACAGTGTCCGTAATGGCAAACTTTGTCTTTCACTCCTCTTTCACCTCTCAATACAAATTAGTGTCACTAAGGTAAACAATTTTTTAAGACTGTTGAACATAGAAAAATAATTACGTAAATAAAGTTTATAATTTAAGTATTTTGTTTTCTTATTTTAAATCGGAGTGTGATGTCTTGTGTGGTCGTAAATGAATTTTGAAATGTGTTGTTGACATGTGTTTTATTTTGAATTGAAAAAAAAAAGTTCAAGTGTTTGTAGAGCTTATGAGACTTAACTACGGGGTCATCAGTCCCTAAACTTACAAACTACTTATGAACTAGCTAATACTAAGAACGGCACACATATCCATGCCCGAGGTGGGATTCGAACCCCCGACCGTAGTGGCCGTGCAGACCGTGACTGGCGCGCCGCAGTCAGATCGGCCACCGCGGTCGGCGACTTGAAAAAATGGCATCGTTTTGTTTATCAACAGAAAAGTAATGTTTCGTCACTTTGTGTGACAGTTTATTCGAGTTTATGTGTGTTGTCAAATGGTGTCTTATTTTATTGAATATACTTTGGTGTAGCTATTTCGTTTGTTTGTGATCAACATTTACCTGGATTTAAAAAGTACCGTTATATTTATTTATTTGGTAATTACCCGTGTGATTAGCATTAATTGCGTCTGTGAGAGCAATATTTGTTGTCAGTGCATTATAATGATTCTAGTGAGGTAATAGGTTTTGTTGGCCTATTTTTATTTACAATATTTGTTTATTTGCATCACATGCCAAAGACGATTGCATCATTAAAATCAACTAAACATTAGTAAACAGGTTTGTGATGAATGTGTACAGTAGGTAAATGGGTTTCGGAATACTATTTTAAAAATTATGTTGTTTATTGTTACTAAAACTTTTTTTTACTTGAAAAATATAAATCGTTTGCATTCGAGTTTTAGTAAATGTAGTATAATGGAAAATAGCTGATTAGAACGTTTTATGTGGGTACTAATATCACTTTATACGAATGGTATAGCTTTTTGGGACACAAATGTATTAAGATTTGGGACTGAACTATTGGGTAGAAATATAGGGTATGCATTTATAGAAACGTTACAAGAAATGTTACAGTCTCCTCTCAGTGACACTATCTACAATTCTCTCCTACTTCCTCCTGCCTATATTTGCAAATTCCTTACCAGTGCCCTCTGTCAAAATGTCTATCGCGCTGTCTCTGTCTCATTCTCCTTGTCTCACATCCTCACTGTCCCTTTATTCCTGGAAGTCTTCTGTCGCTCTCTTCAATCACAATTCTCTTCTCTTGACATGTCAAGAAGATGGTTCGGTCGTGCTTGTAACCCCTAGTGCGGGATATGTTTTTAAATGGTTATAAGAGAAGGTGGACCTGGACACATTTTTTTTTTCGTTCAGGTTCGACGGTCTGGGGATCCAAAACCTCAAAGTTTATGTATGGTATCTACTCACCTCTGTCATTTCCACTGACTGTTCTCGTTTTTGCTCCCAGTGCAAACTATATCCATCCATTTATCATTATATTTGTTTTGTGGAAAAAAAAAAAATTAAAAAGTGCTTCCAGTACATTATCTTAAAGACGTATGGTAAGAATGTCTATGGTTTTCAGTTATTATAATTTCCACAATTCGTAGTTCAATACAAAAAACCGCCAATGAAAAAACAGTACTTTTTTATGAAAATTCATCGTGAAGATGGGGCAGGATCAGCAACTGGATATGTAATGAAAACCATTTTTTTTTTTATTTTTTCATCACAGTTGCACTGTTTAGATGTTGGTAACTAGTTTCGAACTTGGTTTGAAAATGGACGAACATGTCGGAAACTAGTTACCAACTTCTAAACGGTGCAATTGTGACGGAAAGAAAGAAAGAAGAAAATAAATGGTTTCAGTACTTTTTTTGTTGGTTTTTCATCACTTGGCGCGACAGTGCGCCCAGAAAGCCATCATGTTCAATATCTGGTGCTGAAGATATAAAATCAGCAATCAGTATATTAATGTGGGCTATTTAATTTAGAATAATTTTTGACTTTTCCGCTGACAGAAAATTTTATTTTTTATCAATGAAACACGCGAGACAAATGTGTAATATTCTGCACAAGGAAAAAAAAAGTCACTTCTCTTCTTTACCCTGTTCTTAACACCTCATCACCCCACTACATGGTGCACAATCCCATATTCTGGAAACGTATCTCTGTATGTACCCAGAAAACGTAAATTCGAAATTTTCAGAACATGTATATGTACAGCCCCATTAGTCACTTTTCCCAATGGTAAAGATAACATTTCAGCCTTAGAAAAGAGTGGAATATAGAAAATTACTTGTAACTGTGGCAAATTTAAATTGGCCAGTGAGTTAGGGCAACATAGCCTGTACCAGACAGACATAACACCCCAGAAGTTGGGAACTTAGGAAAGAAACTTCAACGTATGAAGACCACTTGCTAAAAGAACGTCATGTAACATCATGTAACGCATGAAGTCCTACACCATATATCCAGAAATGGAAGAAAATGAACTACTTTGAGTTACTGAACATAAATGATATACGTCAACGTCCCCGACCTTGTACGAAATGACCTGAAACAATTACCATTTTCATCACTTCTGTCTGCAGAACCTAACCAGGTCACATAAACTACCCACTCCTATATTCAGTTGCTCATATTCCTGCTAGAGATCCATAGCCTAATTACTTCATATGATCACAGAAATTTAGCTGCTTGCCCGATATCAATTATGATTTATTATTTTGTTAGTAATATTGGACATTTTAGACAGTGACTACAGTTTCAATTAACTTAGAAATTAGCCTACATATATACAGATGTTTCACTCAGTTTATTCTTCTTTCACAAATGTTTGATCTGTCAAGCACAAGATAATTTGTTCAGGAAATTTTTATTTTTCAATTTATTTTCTTAGGAGAAATGTCGTTTTATCTTGCGCCATATTCTGTCAATGCTCAATAATTGCCGCACTAGTCTTCTATGAAAATTAATGTACATGTATTATCTATATAACAACTTTAGATCTTTGAAAGTAAAACTTCCAAGTTGCTTTGCTATATCTCCAAAATATGTTCAAATGTTTGTAAAGCGTATGGGACTTAACTGCGGGGTCATCAGTCCCTAAACTTACAGACTACTTATGAACTAACTTATACTGAAGACAACACAGACATCCATGCCCGAGGGAGGATTCGAACCTCCGACGCGGGAGGCCGCGCGATCCGCAACGCGGCGCTCCAGACTGCTTCATCTCTGTAGTGGTTACCTGATAATGGTGGAACAGCAGAAAACCTGTTTGTAAAAACAATAAATTTGCAGAATATTACACTTTTATCTCGCGTGTTTCATTCAAAATAAATTTACACTACGTCATATGTTACTACTAACTTCTGTGATAGAACCAATTCAAGGCCGGTTAAGTTTTATGACCACTCTTTCCAAAGCCTGCTGCAATTTATGAAATCTGTTTCTTCATAGAATAGAGTTTCTGTTGACATACTGAAGTTTAAAAGAAGTAATTACTAGATTACTCATTTATTTTGCACTATTTGAAAATTAAACTTTTCGTTCAAATTAACTAAGGTGCTGGAAAGTCTATATGGTTTGTAAGAGAAAAACCAATTACTGTTCATTCTTGTTAACTAAGTACTAAGCTAATATCGATCCAATTTTTGCTGTTAGGCTCCCGTTTTTGACATTAGGGATCCATACTCCGTATGTCACGTAATTATTCTAATTCTGGAATTGTATGGAAGGCAAGGCGACATTTTGCAAGCGAGCGAAACGTGTTGCGTCCGTTTCGGAGGGCCAGGCCACTCATCGAGTAACAGCAACTGACTAACGTTGGTTAAAATACACAACTTTGAACATGGCTGGTTAACAGCAACAGTAATCCAATTTTTAAAACAATTTCATGTATCAGCCAACCGGTTGCGTAGTTTTAAGGTAATTGACCTACGGTTGGCTAATATATAAAATTGTTAAAAAAACAATAGCGAACCACCGGAAATGGATAATGCCGTACAAGGGAAGCTGAGGCGAAAATCAGGGAATCAAATGTTCGTAAACCGATTGCAGCAAACTACTAAAGTCATCAGTTTCTAGAGTTACAAACTGCTTTAACTACCTGATACCAACCTAAGGATAACAAACACACACCCATGCGCCAGGGAGGACTCGAACCACTAACGGCGAGCAACCGCGCGCTCCGCAACAAGATCTCTCTGAGCGATCGGCCACTACACCGCGGTTAAAGTAGGGAATGTTTTGTTGGACACTCTGGTAACTTCTGTAAAGGTGGATTCTGTCTAAACTTAAAAATATGTAATAAATCGCAGTGGTTGGATGCCATAAGTTTAGAATGTATCTACGCTGTTATAAGAAATTAGGCGCATCTTATGAACCAACAATCGTTTAATATCTTGGAAACCACGAAAGTTAATGGTCACAAAAGCTGAATTTAGAAAAATTACATTCAGAATTACCAACTTTTGAATTGGTCATGCGATTTCAAAAAACTGTGTCTTAGATGATAACTTACTAAATTAACCTATCATTTTCAAAAGTTATATCAATTTTTATAGAAATATAGTCGGACCATCATATCCTTCACAGTAAATCAGTAATTGCAAGCATCACGATTGCACCTCTTATCCTCCGTTTTGTGTAACTATTTAATGAATATTGGATTATTTTGCCTGTAATATTGCGCAAATATTGTGTAGTATAACTGGTCAAGCGAATGAAGGCTGGCATGTTTATTTATATGTTTCACACATTATTTGTACTGCTGATAAAGAGCCCCAAGGTGACAAAATATAACTGAAGAAGATGGACCTGTCAGGATAGTTTGAGGGCTTCGCTTGTGACAGTGTTGGATTCTGCGCGGCAAACGGCCGCTCTGTCGGGATTTCATTACGGAATTGTAACAGAACAGTGTATGTGATTCAACACGAGGAATTTACGAGTGTTGATGTGCCATTTGTCAGAACTAATGTTTGAGCAATTTGGGCTGACTATTATTTCGTGTTGCGTGATTGCAAAATGGACTGTGTCAGGGCTTCGTCAATGATTACTTAGTTGGGAATTTTGCTACCATTCTTATAACGCAGTTAACACATAGTTTGTTTCTATTTATTATTTTTGTTTGTGTAGGGCCACTTCCTCAACTTCAAAACATGTATTTAAATAAAGATTATTCTACTGAATCATCTGACGTTGCCCACGTCATTAAGAATAAAACCTCTTTTTTTAAAAATAATCGTTTATCTGTATGTTAAATATCTTTATCGTTTCCCAAATGATAGCCTACGTGTATAGTTTGTAAGATCAGAGGTACAAGTTACTATTTGTATCTATTGTAGTTGCTGGGCATGGTTCGACCCTAAGACTAAATTGAGCCATTTATTTAACAGAGCTGTACATAGCTCAATACGTGTATGTTGTGTTGGCCGATACAGCATAGTTCTGTCAACATGTGGAGATCAGGTAAAGTCGCACGTTTTACTTAAATTATCCTTGCTGAGACTGTCACATGGTGTTTATTGTTTCTTGAAGAAGGATATTTTACGACATGCATGGAGATAAATACTAAATGTAAAACTATTTATTTCAAATATTTATGAAACTACGCAACCGGTTGGCTGATATATGAAATTGTTTTAAAAAATTGGATTACGGTTGCTGTTAACCGGCCATGTTCAAAGTTGTGTATTTTAACCAACGTTAGTCAGTTGCTGTTACTCGATGAGTGGCCTGGCCCTCCGAAACGGACGCAACACGTTTCGCTCGCTTGCAAAATGTCGCCTTGCCTTCCATACAATTCCAGAATTAGAATAATTACGTGACATACGGAGTATGGATCCCTAATGTCAAAAACGGGAGCCTAATAGTAAAAATTGGATCTATATTAGCGTAGTATTTAGTTAACAAGAATGAACAGCAGTTGGTTCTTCTCTTACAAACCATATAGACTTTCCAGCACCTTAGTTAATTTGAACGAAAAGTTTAATGTTCAAATAGTGCAAAATAAATCAAATGTTCAAATGTTTGTATAGTCTATGGGACTTACCTACGGAGTCATCAGTCCCTAAACTTACAAACTACTTATGAACTACTTACGAACTAGGACGGCAGAAATATCCATGCCCGAGGGGGGATTCGAACCCCTGACGTAGTGGCCGTGCAGACCGTGACTGGAGCGCCTCAATCTCCTCGGCCACCGCAGCCGGCGCAAAATAAATGAGTAATCTAGTAATTACTTCTTTTAAACTTCAGTATGTCAACAGAAACTCTATTCTATGAAGAAACAGATTTCATAAATTGCAGCAGGCTTTTGAAAAGAGTGGTCATAAAACTGAACCGGCCTTGAATTTGTTCCATCACAGAAGTTAGTAGTAACATATGACGTAGTGTAGCCTACGATGAAACTGATCACATAGTACTCATAACCAGAAGTATATATCAGTGAGAGAGGTTTTACAGCTACTGAATATATTCATCTTTATTACTAATTAAAATATGACATTTCCATACTAATATTTCTCCACTACTTCTGAAAAGACGGAAGGACGGTTACAAATATACTAGAGGACACCTGGGAATACTTCGCACCGTTAATGGAATGAGAAGTTGGGGAAAAATTGAAGTAGAATGTTCACCTACAGCTTTCGTCAGAAACAATCAATGCAAGTGTTTGAAAGCGCAAATGAGAGTTGTTAGGCCAAAAAGACCTGCGTACCTTAATTAAAACCGTAGATTTCGTAAAAAAAAGAAAAATCGATTAAAATACTAAATCCAAGGACGGAAGAATACCGCGTTTGAATAAAAATAAAGGATGGAGAGACTTATGTTAATTCTGATACTTGACGACAAATCCGCGAATGAATACCTTTCGTTTAAAGAAAAAATGAGGGAAATCGATCGGATAGAATGGCCTGACCAACTGACTTTATTGCAAGGAAATTCCCATAAGAAATATACAGAACGAAATCGCTTTTCAGTATAGAAAAAGGAAAGCGAGAGTTATGTAAATTCTGATACTAGATGACGAATATGTGGATGAATAGCTTTCTTTTAAAACAAAAGTAAATGAAATCGGCCGGGTAGTTTGGACTGGCCACCTGACATTAGTTTTCGTAGAGTCTTTCAATATATAAGATAGTACCAAGTGCAACTTTCAGAATATTTCGTTTTATTCAGTACCATAAAACTGGATGATTTTAAACTATGTGGGCAACTCTTTGTTAATTACTACTTAACGTTCTGATCCTTTAACTGACTCGCTATAGAATACTATATTGAGAGTTAGTTTCTCCTTGAAACTATTTTCTGTCGTTTACAAATACCTTATCAAAGGCTAGGTCTAAATTTCCACTCTTATAACCTAGAGCAGTTCCATAGGGATGACACTGTAGTTGTGCGGTGCGATTGCGTGCATAGTTATTATTGTGTGTAGTTGCCCTAGACGAAGTACTTTCTAACTGTACGTGTTACATTCACCTTTGGAAAGAATTATTATCACCACGGCAACCTGATTTTGGAATGTATTATTCACGTGTGGAAATTTCTGAGACACCAAATTGGAGGAACGTAATGTGTACGCGTCCTCTCTTACAATAAAGCCTTTCATTAGCCTATCAACTTCCCGTGTAACTCATTGCTGGAAAAAAATCTAATTGTTGGTAAATAACAATCGTAGTAATCACTTGATTTCAGAAGACATGTTCAAACGCTCGACGGAAGTGATGCGAGTGGCGGGAATAATTGCACGGTTGATAACAGCAGAAACAAAAATATACAGACGGAAAACCTCCGTAAGGGCCCGGTCACGTCCAAAGGGTGCGGAGCGGGGGTTTTAAGCAGTTCCGTAAGATGTCCCATGATGGCGCTGCGGTCTGAAGCAGCCTTTCAAAACTGGCCAGCCGGCCGCGGTGGCCGAGGGGACTGAGGCGCTCCAGTCACGGTCTGCATGGCCACTACGGTCGGGGGTTCGAATCCCTCCACGGGCATGGATATTTGTGCCGTCCTTAGTCTTAGTTAGTTCGTAAGTAGTTCGTAAGTTTAGGGACTGATGACCACGTAGTTAAGTCCCTTAAGCTATACAAACTTTGCAAAACTGGCCAGAGCAGGCGGCAGGTAGCGGCTGTCCGCACCACCACTTCCCCTCAAACGCCGGCACACCGGACCACAGACAAATATTTACTCTATGACTGGATACATCCGCGACAGGCAGCACCAGCTCTCCAGTTAGCCTCCCCTTCACGCTACCTTCTGATGCGCGAGGCACCCTCAGAAGCGCCCCTAGTGTGGTCTACCGGTACTACGCTGGGGAACCGCCTGACATCTGCTAGCATCTTACGGAACTACGAGGAAAGTGTAGGACAATGGTTGGGGGGGGGGGTTCTTCTCTGTATAGTTCAAAATGTTCAAATGTTTGTTAAGCTTATGGGACTTAACTATGGGGTCATCAGTCCCTAAACTTACAAACTACTTATCAACTACCTTATACTAAGGACGGCACAAATATCCATGCCCGAGGGGGGATTCGAACCCCCGACCGTAGTGTCCGTGCAGACCGTGACTGGAGCGCCTCAGTCTCCTCGGCCACCGCGGCCGGCCTCTGTATAGTTATTCTGTGATAATAGCGGTGCAAGAAACAGGCTGGTCAGACCGTAAAAGTTAGTAATGATTGTGCAGCAGTGAGTGGCGAATCCAGTGAGGGTTGGGGGTGGGAGGGGGCGGACTGCGGGGTTGCGGCACAAAAACTACATCTACATACATAATCTCCAATCCACCGAAAGGTACGAGGCGGTGTGTACTCAGTAACACTACTAGTTACTTACTTGCCTGTTCCACTGGCATCTAATATTTCTATGCATCTGTACGAGCCCTAATCGTTCTTATCCTTGTGGTCACTACAAGAAATGTAGGTTGGCGACAGAAGAATCGTTCTTTAGTCTTCCTCAAATGTTGAGCCATTAAATTTCTTCAACACCGCTTTTCGAAAAGAACGTCGCCTCCCCTCCAACGACTCCCAGTTGAGTTCCCAAATCATTTTGGTATCACTCGCGCATTGATGGAATCTTTCAGTTACAAACCTCGCTGCCGTCCATTAAACCGATCTGGTGGGGATCCCAAACACTTGAGAAATGCTCAAGAAGGGGTCTTACAAGCGTTTTATATGTGGTCTCCTTTACAGACGTATCCCAACTTCCCATAATTGACCCCACGACTGTCCATATTTCGTCGTTCCATTTTGTATCACGGTGCAGCGTTACACCTAGGTATTTAATTGACGCAACTCTGTCAAGCAGCAAACTACTAATGCTGTATTCGAACATTATGGGATTGTTTCTTCTACACATCTGCTTCACCTTAAATTTTTCTACATTTAGCGTACCATCACGTTTCCGACTTTGATAAGAGTCGGAATGTAGTCTAACGCGATTGCGGTTTATCGTATTGCGACATTGCTGCTCGCGATACAATTACTGTTAGCATAATATGGAAACGGTGGGAACAGAAGGGCAATACGGAACGCCGTGCTGGATCCCAAAGGCCTCGTATTACTAGCAGTCGAGATGGCAGGAATCTTATCTGCATGGCTGTGACGGATCTTGCATCCACGTCTCCAACCCTCAATCAACAGATGGGGATGTTTGCAAGACAACAACCATCTGCACGAACAGTTCGACGACGTTTGCAGCAGCATGGACTATCAGCTCGGAGACTATGGTTGCGGTTACCCTTGGAACTGCATCAGAGACATGAGCACATGCGATGGTATACGCAACGACGAACCTGGGTGAACGAATAGCAAAATGTCATTTTTTTTATGAATCCATGATCTTTTACAGCATCATGATGGTCGCATCCATGTTTGGCCACATCGCGGTGAACGCGTGTATTTGTCACCGCCATACTGGCGTATCACCCAGCGTGATGGTATGGGGTGCTATTGGTTACACGTCTCGGTCACCTCTTGTTCACATCGACGGCACTTTCAACAGTGGCCGTTACATTTCAGGTGTGTTACGACCCGTGACTCTACCCTTCATTCAGTCCCTGCGAAACCCTATATTTCAGCCGGATAATGCACGACCGCATGTTACAGAACCTGTACGAGCCTTTCTGGATACGGAAAATGTTCGTCTGCTGCCCTGGCCAGCACATTCTCCAGATCTCTCAACAACTGAAAACGTCTGGTCAATGATGGCTCGTCACAATACGCCAGGCACTACTCTTGATGAACTGTGGTATCGTGTTGACGCTTCATGGGCATTTGTACCTGTTCACGCCATCCAATCTCTGTTTGACTCAATGCCCAGGCATATAAAGGCCGTTATTACGGCCGGAGGTGGTTGTTCTGGGTACCGATTCGTCAGGATCTATGCACCAAATTGCATGACAATGTAATCACATGTCTTAGTATATTTGTCCAATGAATACCCGTTTATCATCTGCATTTCTTCTTGTTGTAGCAATTTAATGGTCAGTAGTGGATCTTCGAGTCACTGACATAGTTGCGTACCTATCTCATAAGCTTGTATCTTCGTTAGCAGGCTTTAGTGCGGTACCGTGTCAAATGCGTTTCGAAAATCGAGAAATATGGAGTCTGCCTATTGACCTTCATCCACAGCACCTGTCATGAGAAAAGGGCAATAGGGGTTTCGCACGATCGATGCTTCCTAAAGCCGTGAGGATACATGGCCAGAAGCTTTTCCGTCTCTATTTCCGGCTCATACCCCTCTCCCCCAGCTCCTAGACCTCACCCGCCAAACTCTACCGCAGCCTCTAAAAATGATAATTAAAAAAATAGTGTGTATGTATGTGTGTGTGTGTGAGAGAGAGAGAGAGAGAGAGAGAGAGAGAGGAGTCTCTTAAAACGTTTTTCGAGACTCCTGTCCCCCTCTTGACCCCTTCACCCTCCTTCCATTCTTCGCGACTTGTAGCAACGTTTCATTGTTGTTTCGGCTGCTGGTGTCAAATTCTTTTTAAACGTTACTTCTGACATTTAGTACATCTACACTAAGTTCAAATTTCCTAAATCTGTGAACTGATTCAAAGAGAACCAACGATGGAGCCGCGATGGAGCAGCCGGACGTTCTAAGGTGTCTTGCTGCGTAGGACGCCGCTTCTTGCCGTCGGAGGTTCGAGTCCTCCCTGGGGCATGCGTGTGTGTATGTGTGTGTATGTGTGTTTGTGTGTCCTCAAATGTGCGAGGGTGAAGGTCGGAGTGAGAGTTTAAATAGGGAAAGTTTAATTTTTAAAACTCACAACCACCAACTGCAAACCATATTCCTAAACATGCAAAAACACTGGAATTGTGATTGCTACTGTTTGACTCGTTTTCTAGGGGATGATATCACAAGTTCGCAGCTTTCCTTCCCTGCATATGATTAACAAAAAAAATCATAATAAAGTAAGTTCATGTGAGAAAAGGGTGTACTAACTACTATTTTTGAAAACACGTGAAAGTTCACTTTATGTAGTTTATTACACCATATTAAAACCCTGTGACTGTTACGTCTGTACGTCGACACATTTGCCGGCCACGGTGGGCGCGGGGACTGAGGCGTTCCAGTCACAGTCTGCACGGCCACTACGATCGGGGGTTCGAATCCTCCCTCGGGCATGAATATTTGTGCCGTCCTATTTCGTAAGTAGTTCATAAGTAGTTTGTAAGATTAGGGACTGATAACCCCATAGTTAAGTCCCATAAGCTTAACACACATTTGAAAATTCTACACATTTATCAAATAAAGTTATAGCTCATGAGCCCCCAGACAAAATGAATATTTGTCGCAAATTGTTTTCACACCATGTGCCTGTCTCAAACACCGTTTATGTTCAAGCCTATGCGACGACACGTGTTACATTAACAAAACACAGTCACTTTAATTTAGTGCGATGAGCACCTTGTTCCACCGGCTAAATATTCACAACACACAGTAGCACTCGATACAACTTGGTGCAGTCTACGACGAGCAACCACACTTGTCAATTGCCACACAAAAATCTATAGTCTCCACCTGGAGATCCACATGCCCACTGTGCAGTGCGACGCCGCCCGGCCAGCTACACCACTCGCTCCTGACTCGTCACTTCCTGGTGCGCGCGCGTGCCAAAAGCCCAACTGCCGGGTTTTTTCCCTACGTCATCAACTTCCCCATGTGAGCTGTTCTAACCGACTTGCCAACATACAGCGCTCAGCCAATACATTCCTAAAACTTTACATAAAATCAAAATAATTACACTACACATTAAACAAAGTTCTTCTTAGTTTTTTTTTATATTGGGATAAACATCCTTTGTACTATTTATTATAATCATGCAATTTCTTATATCACAGATAAGTGATCTAACTGAATACTTCAAGATAAATACACAAGATTAATTGAAAATAAAATGAGAAATAGTTAATATATTATTTTGATAAACAAATATTGCCATGCTAGTTGTGTAACTGTCTTGTATTCATTGGTAATTTATTACTTTTCATTGTCACATATCAACGCCAGATGTGACTATATCAGCTAATGTATTGTTTATTAGTCAACAGGCTATTTTGTAATGAGGGCCTTAAAGGTTCCTGACTGCATCGTATTACTTCAAATGCCAGTAGTATTAGAATATTTTATTTCACGCTGTGCACTGCACTGCACCTGGCACTCGCCATTGTCCCTCTCTCCCCTCACCGGAAACGAACCTGGAAAATCCTAAGCTGGAACAAGCCACCAACGTCGGCCTGCTCGCTGGCCTCCTATCAGCTACAAGCACACAGCAAATCTCAACGTGGAGAATTTCTACCTATGGCCTAACAATAAATGTTGTCACCCAACTGCGTACATACATTGCTACCATAATTAATAAGATTAAAATTGTGTAACATTTAGTGCATTGGCATGGTCAATGTTTGCAGTGAACTTCATACTGTTTAATTATCAAATGCTATTAATTACCAATATTTCTATTGGGCGGTAATCTCACAAATGTTCAAATGTTTGTCAAGCTTAAGGGACTGTGGGTCATCAGTCCCTAAACTTACAAACTACTTATGAACTACATTATACTAAAGACGACACAAAGAGCCATGCCTGATGGGGGATTCGAACCCCCGACGGGGAACGACCTCGCGCATCGTAGCAGAGGGCCCCAATGCGCTCGGCTGCCCCGTCGCGGCTGTGTGTGTGTGTGTGTGTGTGTGTGTGTGTGTGTGAGGGAGAGTGAGGAGGGAGGGAGGGAGGGGAGGCAGAGTTTGGTGTGTGTGTGTGTGTGTGTGTGTGTGTGTGTGTGTGTGTGTGTGTGTGTGTGTGCGTTCGTTAAAGTCGTTTGTAAGCCTAGGAACTTATGATTAGTTAATACCCAAAACTCGAGATCGGTAGCGAACTTTGTATATCGAGAGAGTATCGACCAAAATTCCGAGATAATTCACTCTATGTACTGTCGTCCAGGAGAAAACCTGGCCTATGGAGGAAAAGCTTAACTGTGTGAGCGAAACAAGTCTAGCTCCTGTAGGCAAGCTGGTAGAGAGTTTGTTATGTCAAGGGTACTAGTTTCAAGCCTTGCTCATAATATGTATTTTAACTGCAGTATGTTGGCAATTGTTGCATGAGGCAACGTGTTCCTGACATATTAAAGGACGTTCGGATTTTATAGCAGTGTGTTATTGGCAGTTTGCTTTTGCTTCGTTTGTTTGAAAGCAGCAAACCTATAGCGTTTATTCGCAGTTTTACAGAATAAACAAACACAAACGTAATTGTAACAACCACAACATCCATGTGGCAAATCCTTGGTCTTCCATTTTTCAGAATGTACAAGCATAGGTTCGCAAAATCTTCGATGCTGCTCCGAATTTTTCGGAAGAGATTAGCCTTCAACAGCCAAATAATCTGAAGCTGCTGTCGCTCACAGACAACCAGTACTGTTTTTGGCGTTTATATAATTATCGTCATCACGTTTGGATACTGGCTAAACTCGTTGATGAACCCAGACACTATGAAACGTCGAAAAATTTTTGCAACATCAGCTTACTTCCTGCCATTTACAGGTTAGATGCTCAAATATGCGATTCATCAGATGTGCTAGGTGTACGAAAGAATTTGCTTCACACACTGCTTTTTACACAACCATGTTGAGAAATCTTCGTTCGTGAATGAACGACACAGTGCGTCTGCTGGTCTTTGTGTGCTTATTATTATTATTATTATTATTATTATTATTATTTTCATTATTAATTCAAGTATGCTTATTATTAGTATTAATACTGATACATGTGTGATGCAGTTGTTTCTTTATACTTACGTTCCCATTGTGTTTGTTTATTCTGTGAGACTACGAATAAATCTTACAGGTTTGCTACTTTCATATACAAACGAAAGAAAACTGACGATAACATCATGCTACAAAATTCGAATAGACATTCTACTTGTCAGGAACACTTTGCCCCTCCTAACGGTTGCCAACGTACTGCAGTAAAAGTAGATAATGTAAGCAGGGCTTGAACACAGGACCCTCGGTATAACTAAAGCTGTACCAACTTTCCCACTAAAGCTCGAAATGATATGTTTTCACAGCTATATTCTTCTATTCCGTACTTCAAGTGTTCCTTGTTGTTATACGAGACGTGTTTTTCAAGTACGTTTTGCCACACCACGGCGGCAGTGCTGCGGTCGGCATTCTGCGCATGCGCACTGGGTACCTACATCTGTTGTCTACGCACTGACGCCATCACAGTCTGATTCCTCCTTGTTTACTTTGTGTACTGAGTGTTTAAGTTGCCTCCGTTAATCGCGAGTCTCGCCAATTGTGAAGTACGGGCTGTTATAAGATTTATTAGCGCTAAAAGCCTATAAGCAATCGATATTCATCGTGAGATCTGTGGAGTTTACAGAGAAAACATTATGAGTGATGGAATGGTAAGAAAGTGGGTGAGAGCATTTAAAGATGGCCGCAAAAATGTACAAAATGAACAACGGAGTGGATGTACTTCGGTAGAATGAAAGTTTGGTACAGGAAGTGGACAATGCGGCGAGAGAAAATAAACGCTTTACGATTTCCTCCTTGCGGGATGACTTTTCTAATGTTTCTCGTAGTATCAATTTAAATATAAATTAAGAAACCCTGAGAAAGGGTTTTTCGTCTAGAACATGTCCAAGATATTGAAGATGAAGGTGAAGCAATGAATTAAAATTTGTGATGCGGCCGGAAATCGAACCCGGACATCCATGCTTACTTGGCAGACATCTCACTGTTAGACCACCGCACCACTAGCGATTAAGGCGCCTTGGAATAGTCTAAGCACGACTTCCCTCCACGTCGAATAATCCACTATTCCGAGGCGCCTAAATCGCTAGTGGTGTGGTGGTTTAACATAAGACGTTTGCCTAGTAAGCATGGAGGTCCGGGTTCGATTCCTGGCCACATCACAAATTTTAATTCATTGCTTCACCTTCATCTTCAAAGTTTCTCGTAGTGTTTTGTATGGCATTGTGACCGTGTGTTAACAAGTCAGCGGCAGACTTCTATGAGCAGGGCAGTGGCGGCTCGTACAAAATTTGACCAGTGTGCTACAATATTACAAATTTAAACAGGAAACAAAATATACTAAAATAAAAAGTCCACCTTTGTATGATTGCTTTTAATTAAATATCAATTAATACTGTACTGACAGTAAGACCTTCAAGGGAATCTATAACAGCTCTGTCAACTGCATGCATTCACTGCAGGTGGTAAATATAACGTTTAAAAAATATTAATTTTATTTACAAAAATTAAAAATTTAGACTCAGAGGTATTTGAATACTAGCCTCACACAGGAATTGAGAGACAACGCGCAAGACGCCTAAGTCAGCGCGCTGTTTGACTCTGTAAGCCGCAATATTCGTCATATACTATTCTTCCGCAGCCGTTACACGCAGCACGAAGAGAAATATTGATCTGGTGCTGCAGTCGGTCTCAGCACACATGAGCCGCCAGGCCTGACGTCACGTCTGCGCATGCGCACTAGCGAACAGACGACTGCGCCGCCTTTCTGCGCACGTACCAGCGCGGCTGAATCCCACTTCAGCACACGGAGCTGGTTTCCAGTTATCGCGGCGAGAGCGCTCCAAAATGCGTTTTCATCCTTATTACTAGCATTCTAATACGCATTGGAAGGGAATTGTCTTAATTTTATTGTGATATCTGGCTCGTATTCCAAGAAAAAAGGATGTAATTTTACAGCGATTTCTGGCTTGCATTCGAAGAGAAACGCCATAATTTTAGTAATATATTTACAGTGTGCTGCAGCACATTAGCACATTATCACCAGCCGCCACTGGAGGAGGGTATTCAAAAACTTGTACAACGTTATTACAAGTGCCTCAATATTGACGGATATTATGTAGAAAAGTAAATTGAGGTACAAGCCTTCATGTAAAAATAAAATTATTGAAATATCTCAGCACGTCTTTTTTTAAAATTTCAATACGGTACTTAAAAAACACGTTTCATGGTTTATGCACATTCTCCTGGACGACAGCACAGAGCACGAATTATATCGGAGTTTTGGTTGATACTCTATCGATATACAACGTTTGGTACTGATCTGACTGACAGACATCTGGAGGTTTGGGTGTTAGTCGCTTCGACTTACAAAGATTTGAACATTCAAAACAACGATGGAAGGAACTGTCCATTGCCCCTGGCTGAGCTGAGGTGTACGCTTACAATTAGTAATGTAAGGTAACCCTTAAGGTAAGCCTTACATTATAACGAGGAATGAGCTTCATTTTGAACATATTATTCGTTTGAACCTGTTTATGTGAATATGTAGTAACTAACTTCTTATATGACTTAATTAATTATCGTGATGCACAATTTATGTACGTGACTTAACTGGAACATTTTCTATCATTTATTATCTGTATTTTAATTGTTTATGTATATTTTATTTAATTTAATTTGTACATTGTATGTTTTCTTTATGACTGTGATTACTTGTTATGTTTAATTTGTGAATGTAAAATACTTCTCTGTAAACGAGATCAAATATCGATCTGAATAGTAATCGACGTGCCTCCTTAGGTCAGAGACTTCATAGTATAGCAGCGCTCGCCTGTGGGAGAGCAGGCAAGCAGCAGTATCTGCCGACCCGTGACGTAGATCAGAAGTTCGTACGCGGTCCGTGGAGTGCTCAAACAATAAAAGTAATAAAGTTAGAACAAAGTGAAAGTTATAATTTGTTATAAGTGCAACGATATGAAAGTTTATGTGAAACCAGTGAACATAAGTTAAGTAAGAATTGATCTTGATGAAACATTTATTCGTTCGTTCTGCTGAGGGAGAAATTCGTTACGTGTTCGGTAACCGTCCCAGACGTCCGAAACGCGGTAGCATCATCGCGGACGCTAACGGTCGCGATTAATTACGCGATTCGCGAAGCATCACGGCGAACTGCTAGCAAGCTGCCAAAGGAGGAGCCACCATCAAAATTTCTGTATGAATTTATGTACCATTTATATGACTGCAGAGTACCACGTCGCTGGATGATAAATAAGATAAATGCTATTGGTTGTAATTTACTGAACATGCATGTTTCAATTTTGTTTAAATACAGGAACATTAGACAGTACTTTTGCTATCTTATTTGAACAGCTAATTAACCAATTGACAATCCTCAATAATGCATGAATAATATTACTACACAATTTTACAATCAAGTGAGTGTCATTAATTATTGTAGACTGTGATAATAATAATTGAGACAATTTTGCTAAAATTGATGGTAGAAGATAACAGACAGTTGAATTAATGAATGTTTTTTCTATTTTGTTTTGCACTGAGTACAACAATAATAGCCACCGCCACATCTATCCTATAAAGAGCGAAACTCGTACTAATGTCGTATGTATAGCATTAATTAAGACCGATTTACTTAAATTTCCTATTTGCTTGAGTGAATTAATGTTATCAGATACTGACTTTAGTGGTTGGACTCCACACACTTGCCAATCACTTGATGTTAAAAATCCTACTATTCATAATTTTCTAAATTATCAGTACCATTAGCGTACTAATTGAGTCATACATATTGCACAGACGGAGTAAGTTTATTTTTTGCTATCTGTGTGTGCACAGTCTCTGTAGGAGATTTTGTAAGGAAACGAAAGGTGAGTGATCTTTTGAAATGTTTGTCTGATAGGGCCATAGTATTTTTTTTAAATTACACTGATTGTCTTGTTTAATATTTTCAAAATTTAACTACACCACTTGCATTAATCACGAGTATAACGTAACCAACCACGAAATTAAGGTCAGGTTTGTTATGTTGCTCAAACATTACAACAACAGCCACCACAGTTAATAACACGTAAATCAATATATATATATATATATATATATATATATATATATATATATATATTTATTTACCTCCACTCACACTTTTCTTCAATAAAATATACACCTTTCACCCAATATATGCACAGAAAATAATTTCTTTCCTTACAGTAAGAATTTATTTTATTTTATTTTTTTCGCAAGGAGGCATACGATAGAACATTAAAGTGGGGTGAGGAGAGACGTAGTGGGCCGTCTCGACTGTATAGCTGTGAGTGTGCTCCGGCGGCAGAGGGGTGTTGACCCCGGGGCGGACGCACAGTGTGGGTGGCGGCGCGGCGCAGTGCTGCCGCCTGGTGAGCGCCGCCGTGACTGGCGGCCTCTGCAAACACGGCGCGGCTCGGCTCATTACACCCGCACACCAATTAGCCTAAATGCAGCCGCCACTTCCCACTGCTGGGGCAGAGCGCGCGGCGGCTGACTGACGTGCAAAGCGGCCGGCACAGCCTCCACACCGCCTCACTCTCCACCATCCTGCTCACTTTGTTAACACTGTAACCGCCGGGGATACAGCGCGCTAGCCTGCAATTCCCATTGCGTGATAGTTGTCTTTAAACTGTGTAAACACACACACTCATGGCCATTAAAATTGCTACGCCACGAAGAAGGCATGCTACAGAAGCGAAATTTAACCGGCAGGAAGAAGATGCTGTGATATGCAAATGATTAGCTTTTCAGAGCTTTCACACAAGGATGGCGCCGCTGGCGACACCTACAACGTGCTGACACGAGGAAAATTTCCAGTCGATTTCTCATATACAAACAGCAGTTAACCGGCGTTGCCCGGTGAAACATTGTCTCGTGTAAGAAGGAGAAATCCTTTACCACGTTACCGACTTTGATGAAGGTCGGATTGTAGCCTATCGCTACTGCTACTCGCGTTGGTCGCGATCCGATGACTGCTAGCAGAATATGGAATCAGTGGGTTGAAGAGGGCAATACGGAACGCAGTGCTGGATCCCAACGGCCTCGTATCACTAGCAGTCGAGATGACAGGCATCTTATCCGCATGGCTGTAACGGATAGTGCAGCCAGGTCTCGATCCCTGAGTCAACAGATGGGGACGTTTGCAAGGCAACAACCACCTGCTCGAACAGTTCGACGACGTTTGCAGCAGCATGGACTATCAGCTCTGAGACCATGGCTGTAGTTAGCCTTGACACTGCATCACAGACAGGAGCACATGAGATGGTGTACGCAATGGGGAACTTGGGTGCAGGAATGACAAAACGTCATGTTTTCCGATGGGGTGCCACTGGTTACACGTCTCGGTCACCTCTTGTTCGCATCGACTGCACTTTGAACAGCGGCCGTTACATTTCAGATGTGTTACAACCCGAGGCTCTACCCTTCATTTGATCCCTGCGAAACCCTACATTTCAGCAGGATAATGCACTACCACATGTTACAGGACCTATACGGGCCTTTCTGGATACAATTCTAGTTGGCTGATGAACCAATTGTTCGAAGTAATTCTCAGAGAAATCGTTGGGTACAATTCCACACGATGTTTTATGCGTACCTCCTGATTTGAAAATATAATCTCGTCAACAGATTGAGGGTAAATTAAAATCGCCACCTACTATTATTGTGCGAGTCAGGTACGTGTTTGCAAATTGACTCAGGTTTTCTTTAAACCTTTCTGCTATTGTATCGTCAGAGTTGGGAGGGCGGTAAAAGGAACCAGTTATTAACTTTTTACGATTTTCGAGTACCGCTACCCATAATAACTTCAACTTCACTAAACGATTGACCGCTTCTGACGGCGACAAACACGCCCCCACCTATTTTGTTTAATCTCTCCTTTCTGAACACAGTTCATTTGCAAAACTTCTGCTGAACTTATTTCGGGCTTAAGCATATCAAATGTTCAAACGTTTAAAGAACTTACGGGACGTAATTACGGGGTCATCAGTCACTAAGCTTACAAACTACTTATGAACTAGCTAATACTAAGGACGGCACAAATATCCATGCCCGAGGGGGCATTCGAACCCCCGACCGTAGTGGCCGTGCAGTCCGTGACTGGAGCGCCTCAGTCCCCGCGGCCACCGCGGCCGGGCTCACGTCTATTTGCAAGACGAAGCGGGGATGCCTCACGGTCGGTCCCCCAGAATGCCTTACGCTTCCTGCCACTCAATGGAGCGATCTACCCCGCAATCACTGGTGGAGATTTCTGCCGCAATGCGAGCTGTATCAGGACTTGCTGCTGCCGCAGGCCGATCGCTGGACACGCCGGACATCCGTTCGGTTCCCAAGACCGGGCAACCACAAAGGAGCCCCTCGACCGCAGCCTCAAGCTGTGCACCCGAGGTTAAGCTGGGAACGAAGTGTCACCAGCTCAGTCTGCATCCGCACACAGCAGTCACAGTCCCTATTCATGACTAAAAGACCCAGAAAAACTAATAAATAGAAACACGCGATGCAGACTCGACAGAGGGTAACTAAGGTAAACTGGTACTCCTAACATTCGTACGAAAACAAAACAAACGACTGACAAGGTAAGGAATACGCAATGCAGTGCTGTCAAATTAAACTATTTCGAAAAATACGCGAGAGTAGGCCTACAAAACACAAGTAACAGACAGATAAGTAAATGAAAATAGTTCACTGATACTTAATTGGAGCGCTCTCGGTCGCCGGCCTCGGTGGCCGAGGTGACTGAGGTGTTCCAGTCACGGTCAGCACGGCCACTACGGTCGGGGGTTCGAATCCCCCCTCGGGCATGGATATTTGTGCCGTCTTTAGTCTTAGCTAGTTCATAAGTAGTTTGTAAGCTTAGGGACTGATGACCCCGTAGTTAAGTCCCATAAGTTGTACAAACATTTGAATTCTTGCTCTCGGTGCTGCCTGTTAGATTGCTGATGACCAACTGAATCGACTATTGCCAAAACAAAGCAAAAATTCTGACGCAGTAGGAATGCGCAATGCACTGCAATCAAATTACACTATTTTGAAAAATACGCGAAAGTGGGCCTACTAAACACAAAAACAAGAAATAAGCGTAAGAATTTACAATGCACACAGACAAATAAATGAAAATAGTTCTATGGTACTTAAATGGAGCGCTGTAGGTGCTGCCTGCTGGTTGACTGACCACCAACTGCAGACAGTATCGAGCCAGTGTGTGTATCGGACGAAAACAAGAGCCTCCATCCCCCTTGAATGGGGACGAAGAACACAGCATAATAGCCAGGAAAATTTTTGTGATATATTTTGTTCGCTTTTAAAAAGGATTATTTACGAAAAAAAAGTGAAAAGTCACAGCAACAGCTGAAAAATGTTAAGTGGGTAATTTTGCAAGGGTTGCATCGCCACTGCATACCGCAGCCAAAGCGTTCATCCGACTCTTCAAAACAACAGGAACGGCACTGTCTACATAATAATTCGTACTGTACATGGCGGAGGATAGAGTTTTATTCCTGTATTGAAGAAATTTTGCGTACTTGAACATCGAGGTTCTCTTACTGCAGAGTTTGATCCCGTTTGACCGATCGCCATAAAATTGACAGGTACTGTTTTTTTATTATTTTTATTTATTTATTTTTTTTAAATAGGAGATGGAGGCGATGAACGGAGAGAGAGAAAAGTAGATTGACAGAAAGCGGGAGAAGTTAAGACAGAAGTTAAGTTAAATACTTCTTCCAATTCTTTCAGTCTTCTAGTTAGCATACACCAGAGGAAGCCAACTTCAGGCGGTGTGACGTGTGAGCACGAAGTGCAAGCTAGAACCCCTGTAAACATAGGCTGGCGCATCCGCCATTTTCGTTCCCTGCGAATGCTAAACACAATATGTAGCTTATACGAACAGTGTTGTTTTATTTAATTTTAGTGAAATATTTTATAAGTGCCCGCCATAGAGCCTTGGATCTTGATACTTTGAGCTTTCATTCCGCTCTTGGTTACATCGATATGTTGATTAGACACAAAAATCTCGCGTTTTCTTTACTTATTGCTGCTTTTCTTTGCTGTCCAAATAAAGAAAAAAAAAAGCGCAAGAAACATACATATTTCTGTGATAAAAATCGCGTACTACGTTTAATTCTGCCGAAACTGTTCATCTTGATAAAGGTTTTAAACCATCTTGGCTTGGTATTTGAATAATGACTGGAAATATGCGAGGCTTGTTTGCCGTGTTGCAATAAGTGTTTGTTATCTGCTATAACAAATCTACCACATCAGATTTTTCCACTCACATTGCTAAATGTACTTCTATTACGTTATTGAGAAAGTTTCAGGATGTATTACAAACAGTAAAACGAAAAATAATATTAGTGTACAGGATCTAAAGTTTACGGTCGGAGAGGCACACGGTGCCGATGTCGCTATTTGAAAACCTAATCGTATAGAATGAAGGGAATAACCCTTTGTGTTGAACCTTCTCTAAGGTTGACGGGTTTTCGTATCTAACATATCCTTGTCTTGTCAGTAATTTAATAATCCATGTAAAGCAAACATTTCGTTGCCAACATTAGCACACTACACCGCCGTAGCCGTAAGTAAAATTTACCCAGCATTTTTTGCCAGTTATAAGTCTCTTATATATAAGCGTCAATATTTGCATTTACTAATGAGAAATTGAACTGAGGGTGTATTTTGTGATAAAACATTCTTTCAAATTGCATACTACAAGTTATGATGCTAAAACTTGGAAATAGCAGAAATATCATTCTACGGTAGTTGTCTGTACCAACACAGTACGCTGCCACAGCCGTAACTAAACTTTTTCCTCAGTATATTTATATTTTCCGTTTCAGTGTTTGTAATACTTTCTCGCAATAACGTAATAGAAGTAACTTCAACAATCTGTGCAAAGTCAGTACAAAACTTTTTGATATGACGTATTTCTCAATATACTACATAATACACACATATTATGCTCTAAAACAGTATGTTCTTTGATGTTTTGCTGTGTTATGATATTTTGCAGCTGCTAACTCCCGACATGTTGCTTTACTATTAATATTACTTTAAGTCATAATAATCTAATATATAAAGCAGTGTGTCCGTATGTTTGTACGTGTTGCATACAAATCTACAGTTTTGTTCCAATCTTTATGAAATTTTGTACACGTAAGCTTCAATCCATGAGGACGGTCGCAGTAAGTGTAAGAATCACATACGATATATAGTTCACGAGATATGACGTTATAAGCAATGAAATGTGTCTGAAACTGTTGCATTTAGCGACAATGCTGCTCAATTTATCCTAAAACACTGGACCGATTTTAACCAAATTTGGTACACATATTCCTTACGTGAGATAACAATTTCTGTACGAGTACGAACCACATACGACACATTGTTCAGGAGATATAACGTCGTAAACAATAGGAATCGCAGTGAACTGCCACATAATGCGGCGAGACTTTATAAATACACTATATGAAAATAAGAGTACTTAACGACTTGCAACAAACTTTAAACATAATTTCAAACCTTTATTAAACTTTTTCTCGCTGACACCCATAGCAAAATGATGAAAGGAAAAAAGTTTCTCGCTTTCTACTTTTCCACTGTTTATGGAGTAAACTACGGCATTCGGTATAACGTTACAATTTATAATTTGTACACTACAAATTGTAGCCTCAGGAAATTTTACAGACAGTATACACACATATAGTTGAATGTACGATCTAAATTGCATCACAGTACGACACATAATTCATGAGATATGCGCACATAAATAGTAACGTTCCGCTGTTGATGGACTGAAACTACGACTTTCGGTTGTTGTTGTGGTCTTCAGTCCGGAGACTGGTTTGATGCAGCTCTCCACAAAACCGTATCCTGAGCAAGCCTCTTCATCTCCACATAAGAACGGCAACCTACACCTGTCTGAATCTGCTTACTATATCTATCTCTTGGTCTTCCTCTGCGATTTTTACCCCACACACTTCCCTCCAACGCTAAATTCACAATTCCTTGGTGTCTAAGAATGTGTCCTACCAATCTATCCCTTCTTTTAGTCAAGGTATGCCAGAAATTTCTTTTCTCCCCAATTCTGTTCAGTGCCTCCTCATTAGTTACACGATCCACCCACCTAATTTTCAGCATTCTTCTGTAGCACCATATTTCAAAAGCCTCAATCCTCTTCCTGTCCGCACTGTTTAAAGTCTCACACCCATACAAGGCAACACTCCATACAAATGCCTTTAGAAAGGACTTCCTTAGGCTTAAATCAATATTCGATGTTAACAAATTTCTCTTTTTCAAGAACACTTTTCATACTTTTCATACTTTCGGTATGACGTTACAATTTATAATTTCTACAGCAAAAATTGTAGCTACAGGAAATTGTACAGACGGTATACATGCATATAGCTGAGTGTACCTTCTAAACTGTATCACAGTGGGACACGTAGTTCGTGAGTTATGAGCACATATACAGTAATGTTCATCTAAAACCGCCCCGTCATGCACCAAGTTTTTATCTATAACTTCTTTAGCACTAATTGTATTCCGAAGAGGTGTTACAGACGTACAACCCTTATAAAAATGAATATATACCTGAAAAATGAAAGGAATAAATAAATAAATACCCGGGCAACGCCGGGTTTTCAGCTAGTCTAATATATAAAGCACTGTGTCCGTATATTTGTACGTGTTGCATATAAATCTACAGTTTTCTTCCAATCTTTATGAAATTTTGTACACGTAAGCTTCAATCCATATGGACGGTCGCCGTAAGTGTAAGAATCAAGTACAATGTATAGTTCACGAGATATGACGTCATAAACAATGAGATCCGCGAGAAACTGCTGCATTTAGCCACAATGCTGCTCATTTTCTCCTAAACCACTGGATCGATTTCAACCAAATTTTGTACACACATTCCTTACCGTGAGGTAACAATTGCTGCAAGAATCACGTACGACACATGGTTCAGAGGATATGACGTCATAAACAATAGGAATCGCAAAAAAATTGCCACATAATGCGGCGGGACTTTATAATTACGCTATATGAGAATGAGAGTACTTAGCGACTTGCAACAAACTTTAAACATAATTTGAAACCTTTGTTAAGATTTTTCTCGCTGACAACCATAGCAAAATGATGAAAGGAAAAAAGTATCTCGCTTACTACTTTTCCGCTGTTTATGGAGTAAAACTTCGGCATTTGGTATGACGTTTCAATTTATAATTTGTATGCTTTGGTGAGGCGAGTGTCAACAGCCGTAATATATTTCATAAACTGGTAGATGTATAAGATTTTGAATAAACAGCTGGTGGTTTTTAAAAATGCATTTTATGAATTATAATTTGTACACTACAATTGTAGCCAAAGGAAATTTTACAGACAGTATACACACATATAGTTGATTGTGTGGTGTCGCACAAGTCCAAAGTGCGCGCCACCTACTTTCGCCGCGCGCCGCCATGCATGCACGGCGCGGCGTTCTTACGACGTCATCCACGAGCCCCCTCTGCTACAACTCCGCTCGTGGCCACCACTGAACGACATCGTTCACTTGGGACTGAGATAGGAACCAGTTAACACTTGGAATCAGATAGGCACCAGTGAAGACTTGGCTATCGGACAGGCACTAGGCAGGCCTCTAGCTCAACTATGTATCAGCCTTCTGCAGTACTGAGCTATGTAAAAGTTAAGTACTGTATAAATTCTGTGCAATATATATCTCGTTCTAAATTACTCTAGTGTTTCTAGTTTCTGCTGTCCCACTGGCTGCTCACCTCCTACCTGCACAAGCGTGTATCCATTATTCCTGTGTCGGTCACATTCTACTCGGCCACCGACACTTACGACGGAAACGGGACACAAAAGATTGTATCTTCTAAACTGTATCACAGTAAGATACGTAGTTCATGAGATATGAGCACATAAACAGTAATGTTCCTCTGTTCAGGGGCTAAAACTACGGCATTCGGTATGACGCTACAATTTATAATTTCTACACTAAAAATTGTATCTGCAGGAAAATTATATAGTTGAGTGTACCTTCTGAATTGTATCACAGTACGACACGTAGTTCATGAGATATGAACACATAAACAGTAACGTTCAAGGAAAAACGCCCCATCACGCACCAAGTTATAATCTATTACTTCTTTACTACTAATTGTATTCCCAAGAGATTTTACAGTCATACAGCCCTCATACAAATGAATATATACCTGAAAAATTGCGGGAATAAATAAATAAATACCCGGGGAACGCCGCGTTTTCAGCTAGTAAATAATAATTACCTACAATACATAACTGTGGGCTCGGTCCGGGTTCCCCGTTTTGCGCAGACAGTTAATGATTGATTTTTTTCTTCTCTCAGAATCTCTCCGGAAACAAAACATTCTGTAGTCACCTCTGGAATGATCTGAGCAGTTTATGGCAACACAATCACGCATAATGTCGTGCTAAAGTGCCGTGACACAAATCCTATAGCACCGCAGTATGTCTAACTTACGAGCTACAGGAATGAAAATGGCGGATGGGTCAGTTCGTTCTTACAGGAGCCTTAAGCCGTCGGCACACGGTGCGTGTGTCTGAACGTGTGTGGTCAACGTGCCGAGTCCATCGTGCGGCTGAACATTCGGAGACGGCGCAACTTGAGCATACGAGATGTGTACCTCAACAAGCTACAGGCGAACGCAGCGCGCTCCAGCGACAGTTGTCTGCGGTATCAGTTGCTGGAATCACACTGTTTACCAAATCAAACGTGTGGAAGTATTACTTTACCTCTATTGAATAGCTAATTTTCGCGCTTGTGCTTATGTTCGTTACGTTCTGTGATAGGTCTAAATAAGTAACATGTAATTACAACAAATGATACCAAGAACTATTCGTGTTGATAGATCTTCAGTCCGCCTTGCATTGAAACGGCAGATTACTGCAACTCGCAAATTTTTTAACCACGTATAAGACGTTTCCAGTCATTTATTCCATAAATAGTACCTTAATGGCCGGTTTCCGAGAGATTCTCAATTTACTCAGTTACTTTTACTTGCTTTGAAATGTCATACATTCATAAGACCTAAGTTACATACATAAAAACCACGAAATACGACGGCCAACATGGCGTCTTCGTCTCTCTACCGAAAAGAGCTGCCCCCCTCCTCGGATAGCCCCGTGGTGTGACGTCGGGGAATTCTCCCACCTTATTGGTGATCGTTCAGACGCTCGTGGAGAATATCTGGCATGCTTGATACTTCCCCACACGTTGGGAAAGCCTCGCCAACGTGCGGTTCGCACGTTGTGACGTCAGAAACTCGACACGTTGGCCACACTCGTTCACATACACGCTGTGCGTGTGCCGGCGGCCTTAGTGCAAGCCTGTCAATCCGTGTTCGCAATGTTGCCTAGATAATCGCAGACGTGGTACGGAGCTGGAGCGCTGTCAGCAATAGCGCTCTTGACAGTAACAAGGCGAGACAAGCAAAACGGAGCAATCGGTTTTTCTTTGTGGGGAAAAATCTGTTTCTTTTTGTGGAATGCGGTGAAGATACAAAGTGTTTGATGTGTAACAGAGAGAATACCTATCATTTACAAGTCATTTACAGCGTCATTATTCCCTGTGTCACGCGCAAATGAGTATGGGAAATATTAAGGAGAATTAGGAGAAGTCTAATATCTGAATGAAATGAACGTGCTGTTGTGGAGGAATGTCAGAGTAGCGAAGCGTCTGTCCGTCTAAGCTACAGAGTAGCTCTACATGTAGCCAAGAAAGTTACACCATTTACAGAGGGAGACTTTGCGAATGAAGTGATTTTGATAGCAGCTGAAGAAACGTGTATGCATTTGGTAGAAGACTTTCAAAAAGTGAGTTTGTCTCCGAAAACTGTTATGCGACCTATTCAGGACACGGGTGCAGATGTACTAGAAGAACTGGGTCCTACGGCACGTACGTTTATACATTATTCTTTAGCTGTCGATCAGATCCGATCACGAGGCCTGAGACATAGTTTAAAAGTTGTATTGAAGAATGATGATCTTCCTTATTTTTGTAATATGCGCTGGTTGAGCAGGAGTAAGGTGCTAGATCGATTCATTAAGTTAAGAAATGAAATAGCATTATCATGACTAGTCAACATCAGCCTGTTCGTCAGTAGCTAGAAGAAACCTGGATTTTTGACTTAGCATTCCCTACTGATTTAACAGTCCACTTAAAAGATTTAAATACCACACTCCAAGGAAAAGGCCTCCTCATAACAGATAATTACTACGGAATAGAAACCTTCAAAATGGAACTGAATCTTTGGATGAATATACTGTTGTTGTTGTTGTGGTCTTCAGTCCGGAGACTGGTTTGATGCAGCTCTCCACAATACTCTATCCTGAGCAAGCCTCTTAAACTCCACATTAGAACGGCAACCTACATCTGTCTGAATCTGCTTACTGTATCCATCTCTTGGTCTTCCTCTGCGGTTGATGTCGAAGAATGTGTCCTACCAATCGATCCCTTCTTTTAGTCAAGGTAAGCCAGAAATTCCGTTTCTCCCCAATTCTGTTCAGTACCTCCTCATTAGTTACACGATCCAGCTACCTAATCTTCATCATTCTTCTGTAGCACCACTTTTCAAAAGCATCTATCCTCTTCCTGTCCGCACTGTTTATCGTCCATCTTTCACTCCCATACAAGGCAACACTCAACACAATGCCTTCAGAAAGGACTTCCTTACGCTTAAATCAATATTCGATGTTAACAAATTTCTCTTTTTCAAGAACGATTTTCTACCCATTGCCATTCTGCATTTTATATCTTCTGTACTGCGACCATCATTTGTTATTTTACTGCCCAAGTAACAAAACTCATCTACCTCCTTTATTGCGTCGTTACCTAATCTAATTCCTTCAGCTTCATCTGATTTTCTTAGATTGGACTCCATTACCCTTGTTTTATTCTTGTTAATATTCACCTTATATGCATCTTTCAGCACACTGTCCATCCCGTTCAGCTGCTCTTTCAGGTCCTTTGCTGTCTCTGACAGAATTACTATGTCGTCCTCAAAACGCAATGTTTTTAATTCTTCACCCTGAACTTTAATACCTTCTTCAAATTTCTCCTTGATTTCCTTTATAGCTTGCTCAATGTACAAATTGAATAACATTGGAGAAAGGTTACAACCCTGTCTTACTCCCTTCCCAACCACTGCATCCCTTTCGTACCCTTCATCTGTGACAACTGATGTCTGGTTTTTGTACAAATTGCAAGTAACCTTACGCTCCCTATGTTTTACTCCTGCTTGCTTCAGAACTTGAAACAGTTTATTCCAATCAACATTATCAAAAGCCTTCTCCAAATGTACAAAAGCTAGAAATGTAGGTTTGCTTTTTCTTAATCTATCTTCTAAGATAAGCCGTAAAGTGAGTATTGCCTCCCGTGTTCCTACATTTCTCCTGAACCCAAACTAATCTTTCCCGAGGTCGGCTTCTACCAGCTTTACCATCCTTATGTGAATAATTCTTGTTAATATTTTGCAACCATGACTTATTAAACTGATGGTTCTGTAGTTTTCACACCTTTCTGCCTTTTCACACCTTTCTTTGGAATGGAGATTATTACATTTTTCTTAAAGTCTGAGGGTACTTCGCCAGTCTCATATATCTTACACACCAGGTGAAACAATTTTGTCATGGCTGGTTCTCCCAGAGACTTCAGTAGCTCTGAGGGAATATAATCTATTCCAGGAGCCTTGTTTCGACTTAGGTATTTCAGTTCTTTGTCAAATTCTTGTCTCAGTATAGAACTTCCTATTTCAGCTTCATATACATCTTCTCCCTTTCCTACAATATTGCCTTTAAGCTCATTTCCTTCGCAGAGCCTCTATATATACTCTTCCCACCTTTCAGCTTTCCCTTCTTTTCTGAGAACTGGTTTTCCATCTGTGTTCTTGATATTCATAGAGCTGCTTTTCTTATCTCCAAATATCTCTTTTATTTTCCTGAAAGATCTATTTTTTCCCTATTTATACATTCTTCTACTTTCTAGCATTTGCCTTCTAGCCACTCATGCTTTGACATTTTGCACTTCCTGTCAATCTCATTTCTTATTCGTCTGTACTCCATTTTGCCTGTTTCATTTACTGCATTTTTATATTTTATCCTTTCATCGATTAAATTTAGTATGTCCTGTAATATCCAAGGATATTTTGTAGGTCTTGCTTCCCTACCTATTTTGTCATCTGCTGCCTTCACTATTTCATATCTCAACGCTACCCATTCCTCCTCTACTGTTTTATTTTCTCCCGTTTCTTTGAATTGTTACCTAAAGCTCCCTATGAATTTCTCAAAAACCTCAGGGTCCTACAGTTTATCCAGGCCCCACCTCCTTATTTTCCTACCTTTCTGCACTTTTTTTCAGTTTCATCCTACAATTCATGATCAATAGGTTATGGTCAGACTTTATGTCTGCTCCTGGGTGCGTCTTACAGTTTAAAACCTAGTTCCGAAATATATATCTTACCATTATAAAATCTATCTGGTATCTCCCGGTGTTTCCTGGTCTCCTCAATGTATAAAACCTTGTATTGCCAAAATAACGCCCCAGCCATGTCTCATGTTAATGCATTTTATAGCAATTGTTTTTTCACTACTGTTTTTCTCTGTACAGTAGCCTAGTTGTAATTGCGGCTACTAGATGGCATTACTGCAACGACATTTTATACACTTCATATTCGAAACGAGAGGAACGGAAATGTTTGCATAATGCATGTCGAGGGGTCTTACAACAGACTTCGACACAAATCTGCAGTTCTATTCCTATCCTGATGATATGGTACTGGCGTGGGTCTTTATTGGTCGCCATATACTGAATGTTGTGGCGTCGGCATTCGCCACAACGCCGGTGGGCCACGCAAGCCCCAACGCCACTACAAGACGAGATAAATCGCTCTATAGTACTTTGGCCGCCGGGGGCGCCCGCAGTCTCTGTATCTCTTTGCCTGCTGTGCGCGCCGGCCAATAGGAAGAGGGGGCTCGCCTAGATATGCCGGGGCACCACACCACTACGAAACACTATGGGTTAGACGCAGTTCGTCAGTTTCGATCCAGAATGAC
This sequence comes from Locusta migratoria, assembly GCA_026315105.1. Taxonomy (NCBI): domain Eukaryota; kingdom Metazoa; phylum Arthropoda; class Insecta; order Orthoptera; family Acrididae; genus Locusta; species Locusta migratoria. The sequence continues at coordinate 547,342,099 of CM048745.1, read as the reverse complement.
AGAGGAGAGCCTGCAGTTTACTTAGCACAAGTCGGAACTGTACTGAGCCGGTGCGAGTACGATCGCCCCCTTGTGTATCGACCTATCTGCTCTTGATCGTCCGTTTATCTTAGACGCGTGTGATATTTGCCGTGGGCTGTGACCTGGAGAGGCAAGGAAACCACGTGGTGGTACGTTGACAGTGTGGAGTGAAACGTGAGCAAGTTCTGCGGGAGGCATGCATGCGGTGATGTGTGTACGGAGGTCCGTACGCGGTAACATGGCACGGGGATTGCTGATATGGTGAAGCCGCTTCTGAGGTTATCTACAGAACGGCTGAGTTTTGTGGGAAAGTGTTTTCGGACTCGGGAACGATTTTTCGAAGGTGTCCGTGCGCATGGTGGTGCGTTTTCTGGGACAACGGCCGACTGGCATGGTACTGCGGGCTGTTGCTAAGTTTGACGAAAACAGTTTGCTAAAGTTTTGCTGCTTTAACACGTACTCGCAATCTGTTAGAGGAAGTTCTCCGGCTCACCCTCTCTAAGTGTTATTCTGTTTCTAGTTGAGTGTTGGTGAACTACCTAACTTGGGAAGATTTTGTCCCTCTGTAAGTCAATTCCTCTTAATTTTGTTTGAAGTTACTTTTATTCAAAGAACCTTTGTGGGGAATTGTTTCACACTACCGTAGGTAATGCTTTTAAGCTTCTTAGGAGGGTTCGTGTACTTTCTGGCAAGAAATTCATGTGTTTTATGTGTGTATGTTAATGCCTTGCATACTAAGTAGCTATGCCTCTGTGTTATAGAGCCAGTTTCTATGTTGATTATGGCTGTTGTTGTGGGCCCGTTGCTGGCGTGCTTAGTGGCACTGTCGGTTGTTTTGTACGAGCGGCCGTGCTGTGTGCGGGGACAGTTTAAGCTACCGGATTGGCTGTCGTCCGTGTGCTCCTGTGGTTGAGAGTACGCCAGTTGGACTTTGCTTGGGCTCCCATCTTAAGTTACTTTTGTATCCCAACTTCGTCGCCGCTTTTGTGTCCCAGCCTCGTCGTAGGTGTCGGTGGCCGAGTGGAACGAGACCGACACGCTGGTGCAGGTACGGAGGGGAGCAGCCAGAAACTATAAACACTCGAGTAAATTAGAAAGAGATATATTGCACAAAATGTAACAATACTTAACTTTTACATAGTAATGCAGAATGTTGATACATAGTTGTTAGAGGCCTGCCTAGTGCCTGTACAATAGCAAAGTCTTCACTGGTGCCTATCTGAGTACGAAGGTCCTAACTCGTTGCTATCTCAGTCCGAAGTGTTTACTCGTTGCTCTCTCAGTCCGAAGTCCGAAGTGCGAAGTGGCCGATGTCCTTCAGTGGTGGCCACGAGCGGCGTTGTACCAGAGGGCGCTCGTGGCTGTCGTCCGAAGAACGCCGCGCCGTGCATGCATGGCGGCGCGCGGCGAAAGTAGGTGGCGCGCACTTTGTACTTGTGCGACACCACACCCCTCCCCCCCAAACCGCCGCGCCGTCGTGGCGTAGGGCTGAGGGCCACGGCGACGGCACTGGGAGGAGGGCCTGAGCGGGGGCGTTACTGGTGGGACGGGCGTCGTAGCTGAGGCCGGGATCGAGACGCCGTCCGCGCCCCGGCATCCGCCTTGCGACCCTCCAGGGAACCCGCCGAAACCTGGGGAAGGGCGCCCGCCCCCGCCCAGAGGGAGCAGGTCATCTTCTTCTGAGGTGCGTGGCCCAAGCTGGGGGGGCCCGCACGGTCCCGGAGTCCCTCTCGGTGACGCTGTCATCTGCGGCGGCGACAGCGGCGGCGACGACTGCGTCGGATGTACGTCGACGTCCATAGGGATCTCGTAGTCCGGGGACGAACGATGTGGTTGTGCTCCCTGGCGCAGAACTGGGTCTGGAATCAAGAAACCGGAGACAGGATCGCGCGGTCTGTGCAGGCGCAATTGGTTTGCGTGGCGCCGCAGCTCCGACCCTGTGGAAGAACGTACAATAAACATATTGCGACCAAGCACGCGCTGAATGGTGCCCGGCAACCATGTCTTCTTGTTTCCAGCAAACACCCTGTACAGCACCGGCGTGGAAACCTGAAAACGCGTAGCGCCATACGAACCGACTCGGTGCGTGGGAGGCTGCAGCAGGTGAAGGAGAGTGCGGTGACGGCGGCCGTGTAGCAGCTCGGCAGGAGACGGGCCGTCACGTGGCATGCACCGATACGTAGACAGGAAAATTTGAAGAGCTTGCTGCCTGGAGTGCTGACCTTTCATCTTCTCCATGTGAGACTTGAATGTTCGAACGAAACGTTCTGCTTCACCATTGGACTGAGGGTGAAAAGGTGCGGTGGTGATATGCTGAATGCCATTCACACGACAAAACTGTTGAAATTCCGCACTAACAAACTGAGGTCCATTGTCACTGACGATAGTTTCAGGCAAGCCTTCGATGCAAAACACTGATGTTAAGGCACTGATTGTACTAGACGCCGTCGTTGAGTTCATGGCAATCACAAAAGGAAACTTGCTGAAAGCGTCTACAACAATTAACCAGCGCGTATTCCAGAATGGTCCGGCAAAGTCAATGTGTAAACGTTGCCATGGTCCCTTGGGGCGTGGCCAGTCTGAAAAACGTTGCGGAGGAGCCGCCTGATGCTCCGCACAAACAGTACACTGTGACGTCATGTTCTCTATCTGAGCGTCCATACCAACCCAGGTACAATGACGTCTGGCCAGTTGCTTTGTCCTAACAATACCCCAATGTCCTTGATGCAGGAGGCGTAACACTTCTCGTTGCAGGGAACGAGGAACAATCACTCTTGCTTGGTCGTTGTCGGTATGCAACAACAGTACACCCTGACTTAAAGATAATGCATGACGTTGTGCAAAATAACGTCGAACCAGAGGCCGATCAATGTCTTTGGCTCTGGCAGGCCACCCTGAGCGAACAAAACGTGCTACCACACTTAAGTCTGCATCCGCAGCTGTTTCCTGTGCAACCCGACGAGAGTTTAAAGGAAAGTCTGCGACAGCGGAAGCATCTCTGGAGTCTATCTGACAACATGCCATTTCTGAAGAATCAAATGATACATCCTGGCCAACCGGAAGTCGGGAAAGTGTGTCCGCGTTAGCATGTTTAGTGGTAGGTCGGTACAAAATCTCATACTGATAATTAGACAATATCAAGGACCATCGCTGAAGCTTTTGTGCCGTACGTGGCGGAATCGGCTTTGTGGGTGAGAACAACGACGTGAGAGGCTTGTGGTCTGTCAACAAATAGAATTTTCTGCCATAGAGATAATGATGAAACTTTGCGACGCCGTAAATGATTGCTAAGGCCTCCTTTTCTATCTGACTGTAATTCTGTTGCGTCGGCGTCAGTAGCTTGGATGCAAAGGCAATAGGACGATCGTGACATCCAATACGATGTGAGATTACAGCGCCTAGACCATACGACGAGGCGTCAACTGCTAACACTACAGGCTTCTGTGGGTCAAAGGGAATCAAACATGCATCACTGAGTAGTGCAGACTTTAGTTTGTCAAAGGCAACCTGACAATCTTTAGACCATACAAAAGGAACATTCTTCCTACGTAAGTGATGCAGTGGAGCTGCAATCTGAGAGGCATTGGGAATAAACCTGAAATAGTAGTTAAGCTTTCCCATCACTGCTTGCAATTCATGCACATTCTTAGGAGGAGGCAAGTCTTTGATTGCTCGAAGATGTGACTGTAAGGGATGAATTCCTTGGGCATTAATCACATGGCCTAGGTACTCTATTTCAGTTTGAAAAAACGAACACTTTGCTTTATTGCAACGTAGACCTGCTGCAGTCAAAACTTTGAAAAGGCACTCCAGGTTTGCTAAATGTTCTTCAACTGTACGTCCGGATACCACAATGTCATCTAAATAGTTCGAACAACACGGTACAGAAACTGTCAGCTGTTCCAAAAAACGCTGAAAAATAGCGGGAGCGGAAGAACTGCCAAAGGGTAGGCGTTGAAATTGAAAAAGGCCCATGTGAGTATTAATGACGAAAAACTTTTTTGACTCGTCATCAAGTGGAATCTGTAAGTATGCCTCTGCTAAATCAATCTTGGAAAAGAAGCGAGACTGTCCTAATTTGTCCATCAGTTCCTCAGGTCTGGGCAGGGGATAAGTGTCGACAATTGTTTGACTGTTCACTGTTGATTTGAAGTCCGCACAGAGACGAAGTTTTCCTGACGGCTTGGGTATAATCACTATAGGCGAGGCCCACTGACTCGCAGAAACAGGAGAAATCACCCCACTATCTTGCCAACGTTTAAGTTCTTCGGCAACTGTATCACGCAAGGCGATAGGCACTGGTCTAGCTTTACGAAATTTTGGAACTGCAGATTCTTTTAACGTTACATGTGCCACGAAGTCTTTTGCACAACCTAGTTCCGGCGAAAACAGGTCACTATATTTGTCACACAATGCATTGATTTTATCCTGAGGCACTATTGACGAAATTTGAAGCACATCTCTTTGAATTGATAAACCAAACAAGTCAAAAGCATCTAGTCCAAAAATGTTCTGCGTAGATTTGGCCTGAAGAACAACAAAAGCAACTGTTTTTGTTACACCTTGAAAAGAGGCAGGCAGGCTACACGTTCCTAGCACCGGAATAGTTTGTCCTGTGTACGCTGTTAACACTTGCTGTGACGGCGACAATTTTGGCGAACCCAGAAGTTCATAAGTATCTTTATTTATTAATGTGACAGCGGAACCAGTATCAAGCTGAAATTGCACAGTCTTATTTTCTATAGAGAGAGTAACAAACAGCTTGTGCTTCTGGCGCACGACCGGTGCGCGAATGTGGGCAACGTCTAATACATATTGTTTTCTGCGCTTGCGCGGGTTGCGTGCGGTAGGAAGCGGCGCATACTCGGCACACAGCGGATTAACCACACTGTCACTAGATGACACTACCGCCGGATCGGCGTCCGCGCAATGCGAGGCTACTGCACTAAAATTACTTTGAGTAGCTACACCAATTCTACTGTCTCTAGCTACACAGTACGGGGCACTATTACAATTAGAAGTTGCAGAAGGCACTATTTTCACTACAGGAATGCACTGTTCATAGTCATTTTGCTTGTCCCGAACCCTTTTCCGTTGCACTGTTTTACGCGCTCGTCGGCGCTTGCTACGTGGTGCACTATATAGTTTTGCCATAGGCGCAGAACTACTTTCTTGAAATTGAGATCCAAGGAAAGCACTGTTCAATTCCACAGCCCGTATAACATTTACAGAATGAACTGTTCTCGCACTTTGCGAAGCACCGTTTCTAACGTTACTGTTCTTTGAGTTTTCAATTTGCATACACACAGACTGTACATGTCCTGATTTGCCACATTGATAACAGGTTGCGTTGCGACTAGGGCAATGAGCACGCTTGTGGCGAGACACACACTGGGGGCAAGATTTACGTACATTTTTCTGAAATGAGCGTTGGCGTCCGTTATTCAAATTACTGTTTCTAACACGACGGGGCGACCTTTGTGTCGCACTTTTACACTGGCTACTGTTCACTGTCTGTTCAGCACGGCCGGTAGAAAAATAAGAATCACTAGTGCTATACTGAGAACTACGGCTAGGAAAGCGTCCGTTGCGGCACACTGAATTTACACTGTGGCTTTGCATTTCTACATCTGCTAAGTCAAAAGTATCATGTGCTTCTATAAGCTGCAGTACACTGTCTAATGAAGGGTCAGATTGTTTTAGAATTGCTGCTCTAATTCTGGGGTCCTGAATGTTCTGCGTAATTGCATCCCTCAACATAACGTCACTATACGAAAGTCCACAAGAGCAAGTAAATTTACATTGGCGGGTTAAGCCCTTCAATTCCGTGATCCATTCTTGGTGTGACTGCTGCGGTAATTTTTTAAGTCTGAAAAATCGGTATCGTGCAGCGGCTACAAGAACTTTTCTCTCATAATGAGCATTTAGTGCATCTACAATTTGTTGAAAGTCTACATCACGAGGAGATGCGAGAGGGAATAGTTTCTGCAATAATACGAAGGTCTGGGGGCCCACAATCGATAAGAAAAGGTTCTTCACTCTCTGACCTGTAATTTGATGAGCCGCGACGAGTTCTTGAAACTGTGCGAAGTAGTCGCTCCATTCTTCCTCACGTTCGTTGTACTGGCGGAACGTAGGGAGCGGTACAGCGGCAGGTGTGGGCTGCTGATGCGACGGCTGTTGTTGAGTTGCCGTCAACTGCGCCACTGCGTTGAGAAGTTGTGAGATCTGCGCCGTCTGTAACTGAATAATTTCCATTAAGTTTGGGTTCGGGGTAGTGGCCATGCTGACCGATTAGGCGCCGCGTATACAAGTAAATTAGTACAAAACACAAATGCAAGATAAATGAGGACGCTCTGCAACAAAAAAGTCCACAAAACACGTAACAAAATATCTTCCCCCAAAATTCTTATATTAAGGGTGGGTGGGCGGGAGCAATTTCTGCGTGCTCCGACTGCTGCTGTCTGGCTGCTGCAAGCGGGCTGGTCCAAGGTTCTATCACTCCTCGTCGCCACTTTTGTATCCCAACTTCGTCGCCGCTTTTGTGTCCCAGCCTCGTCGTAGGTGTCGGTGGCCGAGTGGAACGAGACCGACACGCTGGTGCAGGTACGGAGGGGAGCAGCCAGAAACTATAAACACTCGAGTAAATTAGAAAGAGATATATTGCACAAAATGTAACAATACTTAACTTTTACATAGTAATGCAGAATGTTGATACATAGTTGTTAGAGGCCTGCCTAGTGCCTGTACAATAGCAAAGTCTTCACTGGTGCCTATCTGAGTACGAAGGTCCTAACTCGTTGCTATCTCAGTCCGAAGTGTTTACTCGTTGCTCTCTCAGTCCGAAGTCCGAAGTGCGAAGTGGCCGATGTCCTTCAGTGGTGGCCACGAGCGGCGTTGTACCAGAGGGCGCTCGTGGCTGTCGTCCGAAGAACGCCGCGCCGTGCATGCATGGCGGCGCGCGGCGAAAGTAGGTGGCGCGCACTTTGTACTTGTGCGACACCACAGTTACGTGATTTTCATATGTCTTAATTATGTAAAGTTTTCACTAAAGTAGATCCACATTGCGAACTTTAATGTCTTAAACGGGCGCCAGATTTAAGCTTCTGTTTTTCAAGTGATCCTTGTAGTGTAGTTCTTGTCGCGAGTTTTCATGATACCGAAGGTTCTGTGCATTTTCAGACTTTAAGTGGCTTGCCATGTAATTTTCTGTAAAGGATTGATGTAAATTATTGCACTGTGTAAGCAAGTTAGAGATTAATTGTTTCAAATTTATCTTTCTTTTGGAGCCAATGAAAATTGACTTAAACTTGTAAAAGGAGTGCAGATTTTCTTACACTTGGCTGCAGTGTTTGTAAAAGCCGGTCGAAGGTTTGAAGGAGTTATATATTTTATTTGATGTATCCTTTTGAGATAAATGTAATATCTTTAATATCTTTAAAAGAATAAAATACTTTTAAAGAATGTTAAATCTATTGTTAAATAAACTGTGCGGTTCAGTGAACGATGTTCACTGAATCGTTGGGCAGTCCTTCCACCATCCCTGCTCTAAAGTTTGTTTGTCTTACCTTACCTATCGCTGGCCAGGTGCCGCATAATTGTCTGTAACATGTATAGCCAGGAACTGTAATGATACATTGCAGAATTGTGTAATACGACGAATATTGTACCAACACAAGCATAGCAAAGTAAAGTATTTATTTCATTGGGTGAATAAATACATATGGACTTCTCAATTCTTTTAGTTACTTGCTTGTCACGGTCTACCTCCTACTCACGCAGCATCCCAAAGTGACAAAAACTGGCTCGATGATTGGATCAAAGTGTGTGTATCACGACGGATCCGTGGCAGAAGCACTTGCAATCTTCACGCACACGATGTGCAGACTCAGTTTTTGCTATTTATTGTAAGCCTGTTGCTAAGACAGATTCTCGAGTTCCAGTAACTAAAGATTCTGACGACACTTCTTTGCAAAGCCACGCAAATAAACTGTTTTTACACTTGAAAATTGCTGGCAAAATAGTGCAATTTTTACTTGATACGGGTGCCACAGTGTCGTTAATAAATCGTGCCACATATGAAATACTAGGCGCACCTCAATTGCGAACATTGCACACTTTGCTTTATGGCACAGTAGGCGAGCCCCGTTCTTCATACTGGCCAGCGAGCGAAGCAGGCCAAGAGGCACACGGACTGCGGGTGCCCTCGACAGGCGAAGTACCATACAGCGATTATCGCGTTTCTTTGTAGTGTTACGGCGAATAGCGACGCTGCAACACTGAACACATGAGATTCCTTTTCTACAGCTGCATCGAAGACAAGTCTTACACAAAAAAATCACCTTTGCTCACGTTAAAACAGCCATTCGTGATGTCATCTACAGCATCGATGTTCCGACACTTCAGCGGGTTAAGCGGAATTTAGCTATTCGTCTGCGCCATCTCATAGCCACGAAAAGCAGGCATATCAAAAGTGTCATAACCTATATCCGAATATCTGTAGCGATGTTTACATGTTGAGTAAAGTGAGTGCACGCTTTAGTATGTATCTAATATACGTTTCGTTTCTTATTGTTGGTCATAAAATTAGTTTCTAGCCGGATATGTAAAAATGAAAATTGGAACGAAAATGTAATAGATGACAGACGGACTAAAACGAAAGAAAAGACTATTGACAAATCAAATGATTGTGGATGTATAATAAAAGAATGGCATTAGCTTGGGGTAAGTGTGACTTATTACCATGTTAAAGAATCCGCCCAAAAGCTAAGCTGTAACAGATTATAAACAAACTCAAGTACATAATTCCAATATATTACCTTTAATGCTGAAGAAATCATCTGTTATTTGCGAGATCGAAAGCTCCATTTTTAGGAACCGTGCTTTGAGATGTGCTTAGAGCTAAAAATTATCAGTGTTCGTCAAATGTGCAGTGTATAGAGAAATGCAGAACTTTGCTCTCACAGTTTTGAGAGACGTCAGGCAGCTGTGTCGGCAGACGCTTTATCTCGGCTATACTCCTGAAGATTGCGTGCGGCCCCTTTTCGCTTTTGGGGTGGTGGAAAACACGCAAAGCCGAGATTTTATCCGAAGAGTGCCAACTCAATCATCCAGACTGAAGAAGACTCGATTAAGAATTTGATTTCACTGCCGTCGCTGGAACAAATTATCGGTTTAACGCAATTCTGCTCCAGTTTTTCCGTCTATGGAATATAGTTTTACGTGTTTTAAATAGTACAAGAGAAGTATTTAGGAATCTATGGACTTCATACGACGCTCTGAAGCGTATAAAGATAGATATGGAGTATGTATTAATTACTATTATTTCGTTCGCTTTAATGAATTCTCAAAATTATGTCAGTGGTATTTAATTTGTTGTGCTATAATTCTGTAACACAGCAGTCCATAGACTCTCTCCCTTCGGTAATACAGTATGTGACCAGGCGCTCTTTCTGTGTGAACTATTTAGGTAAGTACTGTCAAATGTTTAATAAAACCTGCATTTGAAACTGCGCTGTTCCTACGATGGACCAATGGTAATGTGCTGGATTGATAAGAAAATGCACTGTTAGCTCAACAGCTCGCGCGGTACTTTAAAAAGTCTGTGGAGCGTATTTATGGCAGGAATTCAACAATACTGTTCATTGTTACTGAAGGTTAGCTGGTGGTTACCTGAGCGACATTTTTTTTTTTTTTTTTTTTTTTTTTTTTAATTTGCAAGATTTACAGTCGTGAAAGTTGGCGCGGCGCTTGGCTGGGCATCACGAAGACCACCAATGAGACACTCGAGATAAAGTATCCTCACAACAAGTACGAAGCCAAAGGTCAACTAAGCATCGATTAAAACTTGCAGACACCCTCGTACCTCTCTTTTTTGGCAAAGTTTTCATCTAACGCTAATATTCATTACACAAATTATTGTCAATTTTTAATTTAAGCACAAGTGACAAAAATGACATTCTGGTGGGAGGGTCGTTTCAACCCCTTCGTCCCCCCCCCCACCCCGTATCTATGCCCCTGATAATAGAGGATAGGTAACCATTTACTCTAAAGAGGCTCGTTGAGCTGCTGACAGACATGAAAATAACCACATTCAAACAACTAAATTTTCCAGTCATGGCCTTCGTCAGAAAGAGAAACACATACATTCACGCAATCACTTCAGACAACTATACACACACAACCATCATGTCTGGCCAGCATCACAATCTAGTCTGTGAGTAAGGTGGGGAGTGGAGGGGGAAGGATTCTGGTTAAAGGTGGGAATGGAAAGTTCCGCATTGCATGATGGAATTTGAAGACACTAACAGGCGGGAGTTTGAAATGTGGCAATAAACACAGTGAAGGGAAGGGGTCGGGGAAGGATGAAAGGGAGGGTTAGGGGAGGGTGGGTGGATTTGAAATGATAAGAATAATAAGGAAAAATAAAAATAGGAAAAAAGAAAATATAATGCTAGGAAAGAAAGGAAGAAATAAAGTTAGGAAAAAATAAAGTTGGGAAATAGGGAAAAAATAAAGCTAGGAAGAAAGAAAAAATAAAGTTAGGAATTAAGAACAATAATGTTAGCAAAAATAAGAACAAGTAAAGTTAGGAAAAATAGGGAGAAAAGTAAAAGTAATAAATTAAGAGTATATTGCAAGTGGTGATAAGGAAGATATCGATACAGGATAACGGGTTTGGAAGGAAGAGGAGGGAGGGAGATGTTAGGCATAGGGTGCAGGGATGGGATGTTATCTTAGGTTGAGTTCAGGGTGGTTCAGAACTGTAGAATGTGTTGAAGGGACAACTCCCATCTGCGCAGTTCAGAAGAGCTGATGGTGGAGGGGAGGATCCAGATGGCTCGAGTAGTGAAGCAGCCATTGAAATCCAGAGTGCTGAGCTCAGCTGCATGCTGTGCCACAGGGTGGTCTATCTTGGTTTTTTGCCACAGTTTGGTGGTGGCCATTCATTCTGATAGACAGATGGTTTGTCATCATACCGATAAAAAACGCTGTGCATTGACTGAAGCAGAGTTGGTATATAACATGGCTGCTTTCACAGGAGGCCTGATCTCAGATGGGGCAGGATAAGCCTGTGACGGGACTGGAATAGGAAGTGCTGGTTGGGTGGATTGGGCAGGTAGTTGGGGTTTGGGGAGGCATAAAAATGGAGTAGGATCTTGTGGAGGTTGGGTGAGCGACGAAACACCACTTTAGGAGGGGTCAGAATGATCTTGGGCAGGATGTGTCTCATTTCAGAGCATGATGACAGATAATCAAAGCACTGACGAAGGATGTGATTAAGTTGTTCCAGGCTGGGGTGGTATTGGGTGACAAGGAGGACACTCCATTGTGATTGGTTACTGGGGTTGGAGGGAGGATTCGTGGTGTGTGAGGATATGGCACAGGAAATCTGTTTGCGGACTAGGTCAGGAGGTTAATGTCTGTCTGTGAAGGCCTTTGTGAGGCCTGCGGCATGATGGATAAGGGACTTCTCATCACTGCAGACTCGCCATCTACGGGTACCAAGGTTGTATGGGAGGGATTTTTTGATGTGGAATGGATGGCAGCTATCAAAGTGCAAGTACTGTTGGTAATAAGTAGGTTTAATGTGGACGGAGTTGTGGATGGAGCCGTCAGTGAGATGGGGGTTAACGTCTAGCAATGGTGACATGTCAGGTTGAGAAGGACCAAGTGAAATTGATGGGGGAGAAGGAGGTTGTGAAGGAAGGTAGGGTGTCTGGCCCTGAATCCAAATCATGAAAATATCATCAATGCACCAGACCAGGGGTTTGGGATTTTAGGAAACTAGGAATGTTTCCTCTAGGCGGTCCATAAATAGGTTGGCATAGCAGGGTCATCAGTTCAGCGGGCCCCTTTAAGGAGAGTTGTTACCTATCCTCCATTAGTAATTTTTGAGTTATGGTTTCATTGTTGTAAGTGTTGTACGTCGGTAAAATCCTCTGCGAGTTAGTAAAGAAGTAATAGATAAAAGCCTGATGTGTGAAAGGGCGCATTTCTATTATTCTTATATCTGATGAAATACGTGTCGTACTGTGATGAAATTTCTAAAGTACATTCTCTTGTATGTGTGTATATTATCTGTAAAATTTCCTGGGACTACAATTTGTAGTGTAGAAATTATTAACTGCAGCATAATTCCGAATGCCGTAGTTTTGTTCCATGAACAACGGAAAAGTAGTAAGCGAGAATTTTTTTTTCCTTTCATTATTTTGATGTGATTGTCAACAAGAAAAACTTTGATAAAGGTTTGAAATTATGTTGAATGTTGGTGAATAAATTCTCGTCGCATTATGGGGCAATTTCTTGCAACTACTTTTATTTATGACGTCATATCTCCTGAACCGAATGTCTCAAGTGTTTCTTACCCTGACAGCATTGTTACCTGACGGTAACGAATATGTGTACCAGATTTGGTTGAAATAGGTCCAGTGGCTTTGGAGAAAATGTGCAACATTGTCGTTTGATGCAGCATTTTTTCGCGCATTTCATTGTTTATGACATATCTCGTGAGCAATGTGTTGAAGTGATCCTTACACTTACGGCGGCCGTCCTCATGGACTGAAGCTGTTGTGTGCAAAATTTCATAAAGATTGGAGCAAAACTGTAGATTTATATGGAATACGTACACACAACACACAAATACACGGAGACCCTGCTTTATATATAAAGAAGAAGATAGTTGAATAATTGTCACCATGTACATCTTGACTGAGTCTGTCCATTTCTGTCTCCAGATTCATATTCTCCTTACTGAGCGCAGTAGCGAAATTATTTGGAGTGGCAAGCTTCTGGAACGCAATAAATTTCTGAAACGCGGTATAACATTGTACTTTATTCTCCTAATACACGGTATAAAAAAAACCACATCTGCTAACCACATTTACCCTAGGTTAAATAAAGCAAAAATATTCCACTGAAACACACAATGACTAACACAAAGAAAAAAGAACACCTGTCGTCCAGAATTTACTGCAAGTTAAATAAAGACAAGCGGAGGCAGACTATTTAACTTCGAGCACGTTAGAATTTACGGTAGTAGCGTTTCAACATTCTTCACGACATGAAAACACTACACGACGTTTGTTTTTGATTTAATGAAATGCACTTTCCAGTTAAAGTAGGTACCCACAAGTTCAATTTCTTTTAAGGGGTTTCAAAAAATGATGTTAAATACGGGAAATAAGTGGGAAAATTTGCTTTAAGTTGCTCTTACATTTTTGTAGTTTTTATTTGATATATGTATACAATATGCACCTAAATACCCGTCAGGAGCTTTATTATGTAGTAAAGGGTTTCTAAATTGCGTACTGTTTTTAGTAGCAAGAGAAACTGAAACTGGTAACTTAATAGGAAGCAGAAACTTTAGACGTAATTTCATTCATCACAATCAATTTTTTAGGCAATCCTGTAACGGTGTCATTCATTATTTGAATAATTAAACGCTTCTCACGTATTGGTCATGTCTCGCCTGACGATACTTGAGAATTTATTCGTATTCTCAAGGTCAAATATGTACACAAGTACTTTTTCTGATGTTTGCGCAGTTGTATTTGTGATGTTGTATCATACTGTGCCCCATACAGTTCACTGACCAATGCACAGACGCAAACCATCCATCATTCTCACGGTTTATGGAACATCATAAAAATACTTACATAAATACTTGCGCTTCACAATTAATTCTCAAAACGCGTCATTTCGAACATGGAAAAACCCCTACTCGACGTGCAAAGTTCCCGACTGATATTCTGCGCCATGTGTGATCGGAGCAAAGCAGAGCCACCTAGGTGTCAATGTCGGAAGCCTTTACTACGCTCTCGTCAATCATCGTGTCATAGTCGGCGAAATATCCGTTTGAATAACTGTCAACAAACTCGATTGCGTAAAGTTTATGAACATTACTTGAAGGCAATGTCTTAGATATTTGATGTACCTGAACAAATGCATTATAATTATGTTGCAATTGATGTATTAGGGCCGGCCGCGGTGGCCGAGGTGACTGAGGCGCTCCAGTCACGGTCAGCACGGCCACTACGGTCGGGGGTTCGAATACCCCCTCGGGCATGGATATTTGTGCCGTCCTAGTTCGTAAGTAGTTCATAAGTAGTTTGTAAGTTTAGGGACTGATGACCCCGTCGTTAAGTCCCATGAGCTTAACAAACATTTGAACATTTTGATGTATTAGGTGTGATTTATTTATTTATTTTTTTTCCTAAAAAAGATGATTTTAAAGTGTGGTGCGTCTTATACGCCGGCAAATACGGTATTTACTTCTTTCACGACGAGCTGAACCAGTGAACTCACAGGACGCGTCGCCACTGTTATTACGCAGGTTTCACTTACGGTTTGGGTTTCGTCCGCAAACGAATCGGTGTTTGTTAAAATAGCGTAACTCGGAAAATCCTAATTTTACAGTAGGTTGTTTGCAGATGACACCGTCATTTACCGTCTAGTAAAATCATCTGAAGATCAAAACCAACTGTAGAACAATCTGAAGAAGATATCAGTGTGGTGTAAAAATTGGCAATTGACTCTAAGTAATGAGAAGTGTGAAGTCGTCCACATGAGTACGAAAAGAAATCCGTTAAACTTTGTTTACAAAATAAATCAATCAAATGTGAAGGCCGTAAATTCCACAAAAAACCTATGAATTACTATTACTTCAGACTTAAACAGGAAAGAACACGTCGTGGGAAAGGCGAACCAGAGACTGCGTTTTATTTGCAGAACCCTTATAACATGCAACAGAACTACAAAAGAAACTGCATACACTACGCTTGTCCGTCCGTTTTTGGAGTAATGCAGCCCAGTGTGGGATCCTTATCAGGTAGGTTTGACGGAGGACATCGAAAAAGTCCAAAGAAAGGCATCTAGTTTCGAATTGTCACGATACAGGGGAGACAGCGTTACGGAAATGATACAGGATCTGGGATGGGAATCATTACAACAACGGCGCTTTTCGCTGCGGCGTGGTCTACTTGCGAAACTCCAATCGCCAACATTCTCCTCCGAATGCGAAAATATATTGTTAACTCCCACTTAAAGGTAAAGCAGTCAACAATCCAAAGATTGGTTTTAACACCACAGTGCTTTACTAGGTATGGTCCTGTTTGGAGGTGGTATGCCGTTGCCTTCCTCCGACCTTTGGTGCTACTCGGTATTTTTCACATGAGCAATACTGGCAGAGATGAAAGAAGTGGAACGTGACAGATAAAAATCCTAGGACCTGGCTGGGATCGAAACCGCGACCTTTGGATTTGTAGTATGGCACTCTACCACTGTGCAACCGAGGCGCACGAGTCCCACTTAAATAGGTAGAAATGATCATCAGAATAAAATACGAGAAATCAGAGCTCCAACAGAGAGATTCAGGTGTTCTTTCTTCCCGTGCGCTATTCGAGAATGGAATGGGAGATAAATAGTATAATTGTGGTTCGATGAACCCTCTGCCAGGCACTTAAATGTGATTTGCAGAGTATCCCATGTAGATGTAGATGTAGAGACAAAAACGGTTTTTCACAAATACTTTGGATACTGGACCTCTGCTTTTGGTCTTAAAATTTTGTTTTGCCTTTAGTTTGTCGTTTAAACAGTTTTTAAACACTCTTCATTAACGTAAGTATCAAATAAAATCTTAATTAGCTATTGGATTTACGCCCTTTTAACAAGTAATGGACTTTAAGAAAATATGTTTTCTTGGAAACTGACATAAACCACATTTTATTGCTAAAAATTTAATGAGTAACAGATTAAAGAGTGAGAGCACTGACAGATGTGGTTAATATAATTTGTAAAATTACAATTTATTATTCATAAGAAAATAATCGTACATAGGACACACACTGTGTCAATTTTAATATAGTTTATGTCAAGATGTCATTTTAATATTTCCGAGATGAGAATGTTAATCGATTAATTCTTCATAAACGTTTTTGTATGTGTCTTCAATGTATGGTAGAATTTTCTTCATGTTCTTCACTTTTTCTTTTCTTCACGGGCAGGTTTCCTTCAGGGTAGGCCACTAAATGTAAGAGCTGAATCGTGTTATGGGAAGAATAAACTTGTTGGAATTAAACCATTAATGAAATTTCTTGTAAGAACAGTCCCTGGATGCTGATTATCGTACACAAAATGGTAGAAGTTACTAATTTCAAAGACTACTCTCTTAGTAGGTTCTTTCTCATGAACTCTTTCAACAGATGCATGATTTTTTCAGTAATATTTCGGCCAGCAATCCTTGAAATTGTATATTATGGGGCTGGTGGTACCAACTTCGACCATTGTAAATTTAAGAGAAGCACTACTTCGAATTATTCGTGCAGCACTTCCGCTCTTTTAACATAAACGCTCAAATTCGATTTAAGAATTTAATAATTTACCTTGGGATTTCCAAAGCCCTGTTAACATAAAACGATGTGTCTACGGTAGGGGAACGCAAATCGTCAAAAAATTGGATTTTGGAAACAAATTTGAGTTACGCCCTTTTAACAAATAGCTATTCAAATCATATTTCGGTCGGACGTTACCCAAAACTGAATATTCGCTCGCTCGTTACGTGGAGTTTTTTACTGCAGTTTGTCCATTTAGTATATAACACAGAGTGTCCATATGTTTGTACGTGTTGCATACAAATCTACAGTTTTGTTCCAATCTTTATGAAATTTTTTACACGTAAGTTTCAACCCTTGAGAACGGTCGCCGTAAGTGTAAGAATCACATAAGATAAATAGTTCACAAGATATGACGTCATAAACAATTAGATGTTCGAAGAACTGCTGCATTTTGCAACAATGCTGCTCATTTTCTCCTAAACCACTGGACCTATTTCAACCAAAGTTTGGTACACACACTCCTTACCGTGAGATACCAATTGCTGCAGGGTTAAGAATCACATACGACACGTGGTTCAGAAGATATGACGTCATAAACAATAGGAATCGCAAAAAAATGTCACATAATGCTGCGAGACTTTATAAATACACTGTATGAGAATGACAGCACTTAGCGACTTGCAACCAACTTTAAACATAATTTCAAACCTTTATTAAACTTTTTCTCTCTGACAACCATAGCAAAATGATGAAAGGAAAAAAGTTTCTTGCTTATTATTTTTCCGCTGTTTATGAAGTGAAAATACGGCTTTCGGTATGACGTTACAATTTATAATTTTTACACTACAAATTGTGGTAGCAGAAAATATTACAGACAGTATGCCCACATATAGTTGAATGTAGCGTCTAAATTGTATCACAGTACGACACGTAGCTCATAAGATATAAGCACATAAACAGTAACGTTCTGCTGTTTATGGACTAAAAAAACGACATTCGGTATGTCGTTACTTTTTATTATTTCTACACTACGAATTGTAGCGCAAGAAATTTTAGAGACATTATACACGTATATAGTTGAGTGTACCTCCTAAATTGTATTGCAATACGATACGTAGTTCACGAGATATGATCATGTAAACAGTAACGTTCATTGAAAACCGCCCCAGCACGGACCATGTTTAAATGTATTACTTCTTTACTACTTATTGTATTCCTAAGAGATTTTACAGATAAATAACTCTTATACAAATGTATATATACCTGAAAAATAGCAGGAATAAATATCCGGGCAACTCCGGGTTTTCAGCTAGTACTACCTAAAATATTTACTATTCCTCTTGAAAGAGGGTTGAGTGTACCTTCTAAATTGTATCGCAATACGATACGTAGTTCACGAGATATGGTCATATAAACAGTAACGTTCATGGAAAACCGCCCCAGCACGGACCAAATTTTAATTACTTCTTTACTACTAACTGTATTCCCAAGAGATTTTACAGACAAATAGCCCTTATGCTAATGAATATATACCTGAAAAATGGCAGGAATAAATAAATAAATATCCGGGCAACGCCGGGTTTTCAGCTAGTGCTACCTAAAATATTTACTATTCCTCTTGAAAGAGGGTTGAGTGTACCTTCTAAATTGTATCACAATACGATACGTAGTTCACGATACGTAGTTCACAAGATATGATCATGTAAACAGTAACGTTCATGGTAAACCGCCCCAGCACAGACCAAATTTTAATCTATTACTTCTTTACTACTAATTGTATTCCCAAGAGATTTTACAGACAAATAGCCCTTATACAAATGACTATATACCTGAAAAATGGCAGGAATAAATAAATAAATATCCGGGCAACGCCGGGCTTTCAGCTAGTACTACCTAAAAAATTTAGTATTCCTCTTGAAAGAGGGTTGAGTGTACCTTCTAAATTGTATCACAATACGATACGTAGTTCACGATACGTAGTTCACAAGATATGATCATGTAAACAGTAACGTTCATGGTAAACCGCCCCAGCACGGACCAAATTTTAATCTATTACTTCTTTACTACTAATTGTATTCCCAAGAGATTTTACAGACAAATAGCCCTTATACAAATGACTATATACCTGAAAAATGGCAGGAATAAATAAATAAATATCCGGGCAACGCCGGGCTTTCAGCTAGTACTACCTAAAAAATTTAGTATTCCTCTTGAAAGAGGGTTGAGTGTACCTTCTAAATTGTATCACAATACGATACGTAGTTCACGATACGTAGTTCACAAGATATGATCATGTAAACAGTAACGTTCATGGTAAACCGCCCCAGCACGGACCAAATTTTAATCTATTACTTCTTTACTACTAATTGTATTCCCAAGAGATTTTACAGACAAATAGCCCTTATACAAATGACTATATACCTGAAAAATGGCAGGAATAAATAAATAAATATCCGGGCAACGCCGGGCTTTCAGCTAGTACTACCTAAAAAATTTAGTATTCCTCTTGAAAGAGGGTTGAGTGTACCTTCTAAATTGTATCACAATACGATACGTAGTTCACGATACGTAGTTCACAAGATATGATCATGTAAACAGTAACGTTCATGGTAAACCGCCCCAGCACGGACCAAATTTTAATCTATTACTTCTTTACTACTAATTGTATTCCCAAGAGATTTTACAGACAAATAGCCCTTATACAAATGACTATATACCTGAAAAATGGCAGGAATAAATAAATAAATATCCGGGCAACGCCGGGCTTTCAGCTAGTACTACCTAAAAAATTTAGTATTCCTCTTGAAAGAGGGTTGAGTGTACCTTCTAAATTGTATCACAATACGATACGTAGTTCATGATACGTAGTTCACAAGATATGATCATGTAAACAGTAACGTTCATGGTAAACCGCCCCAGCACGGACCAAATTTTAATCTATTACTTCTTTACTACTAATTGTATTCCCAAGAGATTTTACAGACAAATAGCCCTTATACAAATGACTATATACCTGAAAAATGGCAGGAATAAATAAATAAATATCCGGGCAACGCCGGGCTTTCAGCTAGTACTACCTAAAAAATTTAGTATTCCTCTTGAAAGAGGGTTGAGTGTACCTTCTAAATTGTATCACAATACGATACGTAGTTCACGATACGTAGTTCACAAGATATGATCATGTAAACAGTAACGTTCATGGTAAACCGCCCCAGCACGGACCAAATTTTAATCTATTACTTCTTTACTACTAATTGTATTCCCAAGAGATTTTACAGACAAATAGCCCTTATACAAATGACTATATACCTGAAAAATGGCAGGAATAAATAAATAAATATCCGGGCAACGCCGGGCTTTCAGCTAGTACTACCTAAAAAATTTAGTATTCCTCTTGAAAGAGGGTTGAGTGTACCTTCTAAATTGTATCACAATACGATACGTAGTTCACGATACGTAGTTCACAAGATATGATCATGTAAACAGTAACGTTCATGGTAAACCGCCCCAGCACGGACCAAATTTTAATCTATTACTTCTTTACTACTAATTTTATTCCCAAGCAATTTAACAGACAAATAGTTCTTATACAAATGAAGATATATATATCTGATAAATGTCAGGAACACAAACAAATACCCGGGCAACGCCGGGTTTTTAGCAAGTACCATCTACAATATTTACTATTCCTCTTGAAAGAGGGTTGGTGTACCTTCTAAATTGTATCGCAATACGATACGTAGTTCACGAGATAAGGTCATATAAACAGTAACGTTCATGGAAAACCGCCCCAGCACGGACCAAGTTGTAATCTATTACTACTTTACTACTAATTGTATTCCCAAGAAATTTAACAGACAAATAGCTCTTATACAAATGAATATATACCTGAAAAATGGCAGGAATAAATAAATGAATATCAGGGCAAAGCCGGGTTTTCAGCTAGTACTACCTAAAATATTCCTCTGGAAAGAGGGCTTTGTGATATGAATAAAAGGATGATATTGGATGAGACAGGGAGCAAGTGGATAGTTCTGAGGTAGGGCAACGGGCAGCACCGGGTTTTCAGCTAGTAATACCTACAATATTTACTATTCCTCTTGAAAGAGGGCTTCGTGATATGAATAAAAGGACGATATTGGATGAGACAGGGAGCAAGTGGATAGTTCTGAGGTAGGGCTGTATGTTAGTGTATGTGTGTGTGTGTATGTGTGTGTGAGGGAGAGAGAGAGAGAGAGAGAGAGAGAGAGAGGCAACAGCTCTCCGGGATGAAGAGGGCAGAACGCAACAGGAATGAAGGACGCTCCTATCAAGGTGCAAGTGCGGCGTTTGTGTGCAAATAAGGCGGGAGATGGGACGGGGGAGGAGACGGCGAGGGCAGATTGCCGGCTCGGCGTTCAGGCTGAGGCAGCCGAGCAGGAAAAATGGAGGCCGTGCGGGACCCCGAGGCAATCTGTGGCGGCGACGGCGCAGCTTTTGTGGCGCGTGGCACCGCGGCTCGCCACTCATACTAGTGGCGCGCTGCCGCCTCGTGACGACACCAGTTTAATTTGGGCGCCGGCCGTGGCGCGGCGCTGCGCGCGGTGTTTTATCTGCGGGCAGCCGGCGGCGCTTGAGGCGTAATCGCATTACCGCCGCTACTGCGCGGATTAATGGATGAGCCGGCGACCCGGCCGGAGGTAAATAATGGCCGCGGCTAAGTGCGGCCGCGAGTGCAACGGCACGCGCGCGCCACAGCCTCCAGACCACCAGGTCGCCACAAAAGTACCAACAGGTTCCGATTTCTTCAATTACTCCAGAATACGCGAAATTTCCAGTACGTCTTCCGAAATTTTCCAAACTGCCTTCGCTGATAGTATATGCTGCTACAGTGGCGGACACAAGTTTTTTTTTTTTCTGGGGAGGGGGGGGGGGGGGCACAAGGCTGAGGAAGGTGAACATGTCCTTACAGGCGTTGTGAGACTAATTTTAAAATACACACACGCAGACACACACACACACACACACACACACCCGTACCCATACAGGTTGAGTCACCTAACATTAGCGCTGGAAGTATTTTGTAAACCACATCAAATACTGACGAACCGATTCCACAGACAGAACCTGAGGAGAGGGGCTAGTGTAATTGGTTAATACAACCAATAAAACAATGCACGGAATATGTTTTTTAACCCAAACCTACGTTTTATTAAATGGAACCCCATTAGTTTTGTTAGCACATCTCAACATATAAACAAATACGTAATCAGTGCCGTTTGTTGCATTGTAAAATGTTCATTACATCCGGAGATATTGTAACCAAAAGTTGACGCTTGAAACCTCCGACGTTCAGATGCGTGTTGTAACAAGCACGGGCCACGGTCGGCGAGCAGCATCTGCAGGTACATCTTTACAATGAGGACTGTGTTTACGAGTGTGGCTGTAGCGCACTGTTGTGGTTTGGTCTAGCTGTCGCAGTGTCCGCATGTAGCGCTTGCTGCTATTGTTATTCTGCATTCGTCTTTGCACGCAGACTAACTGTAGTACACTGTGTTACCAGACGTCTGTGATAGTGTAGTGTTGTAGGAACTGTGACCATGGTGTATTCGAACTCTGTAAAGGCGGAGATGATACTCAACTATGGCGAGAGTCGACAAAATGCAGCTGAAGCCTGCAGGGTGTATGCAGAACGATACCCGGTATAATGTTTACTAGATTTTTAAGTAATTACATTTCATTCATTCTACCACTTCCAACGGATACTCATATTTTCAACATTACGATGTATGGGGGTTCTGCTCGCTGCAAAATTATTCTCCTGGGGCGTCGTGGTAGAAGTAAATACTGGTTATGTATGATTTTTCACTTCTTCTTTAATTTCCAATCAAACTGCTTCTCCACCAAAACATTACAACTCCATAATGTACACAATACAACATAACTTAGTTGACAGTACTTCCATTTTAGAACACAGAGTGACATAGATTCCAGAGCACTTTAGAACCGCCGAAACTCGAACCCCCCCCCCCCCACGCAACGCGGTGAGGCAAATATATAACATCGACAATAATGACAGTACATTATGCATTGTTCATAACAATCGAAAATACTAATTTACAATTACCAAACACAACAGTGAAACATTTCACAATGTAAAATGAAAACTATACATATAATAATTTGAGATGGCGCATATCTTTTTAAGTCGTAATTTCGGTTCTTTTTGTTTCATAACTAAGAGTAATGTTAAATGTCAATTAATTTGTTAATGAGTACATCATACATGTTCCTAACATATACTGAACTATCAAATATCTTGGCCATTCTCAAAATATACTCCAAATCTCACGTCAGTCAATATATACAAAGAATTTACTATCTTCAAATCTCAATTATTATATTAATTAACACAATTAGCTGGTCTACGCAACTTGTTTATGAACCTGACATGTATATAATGATATTTATTTTCATCATCACAATACACCCCCCCCCCCCAATCAGCTAGACGATGTCCTCATAAGTCGAGGTGATGTAAGAATAAAGCACCTACTTTGGATGGCTTGGACCCGGTGGCTGGCTTGGCTGCATCAGTACCTCACTTAGTCCTGTCTGGGGTTGGCACAACACAGTCCACATGCACACCATCACCAGATCCTGAAAGTTCCAAGTGCAGTAAGTAGGTGACAAGGGTATGGCCTCCCAAGAGCAGAGGGCAGAATCGGGAACAGCTGACACTCAAGAATCTGCCACACTGAACTTGTCTGACCTTTTTAAGCATCAAAACAAAATACATAAGAGACATATGACAAAGAATATCTACATAATTATACTGCAAAATTTACTGAATTTCTTTTTAAAACTTTGAGGACTTGAAACTTGATATCTTACAAAATCTATAGACACAAACATTAACTAACTGATTCTATCATGATTTCTATCAATATATGAAGTACTTTACTCTTTAATACTCAGGCAACAATTTGAATTTGAATTTTAACTGTGACATAAAATAATACATTGAAGAGTCTAACTGAACAAACTATATTGAAATCGATATTCTTATTAACAAAAGAAAATTACATACACACATTTCATACCTAACCCTCAAGAAGAAGGATAGAATGATTGATATGAGATAATTTGAACAGGTTACAGAATGAGTAGGAGATGTGGCACCAGAAACCGAAATCAGAAGTATGCTACCACATAGCTAGAAACCCAGTGCTTGCCAATGCACTTAGCACACACAGAATGTGTACTTTCCTGAGGTTTACAAAAGTTTATATACAACATATTGACAATACAAGTTTCAAGATATTTCATCAAAGAATACATGTATACAAAATTCTTATAGCTTTAATAAATTTTACAAAAATAGCACCTGTACAAAGTCTTATTATTACCCACTACTGTCTGTATGGCTCCAGTTCTGTTATCTTCAAATTCACCCTCCACTGGCAAACGAGAGAGTGAATCAGCAACAAGATTGTCCTTGCCCTTAATGTCTTCCACAGCAAATTTACATTTTTCTAGCTAAGAGACATCCCTCCTGCTCTAAATCTTCTGCACACTTCTTCCATTAAGCTTATGTGTTCTTCCCAGGTTTGACCAGTAACAAGGATGTCATCTACATACACAATTAACTTTTCAAAAAGATCTTTGCCTAATACCAAATACAAAGCTCTGATAAACTCAGCTACAGAAACATTTAATCCGAATGGGACCACACAGTACTGAGCTTCTTCCATTATACAGGAAAGCAGTGGACTTCCTTGAGTCTCTGGTAAGTGGCACCTGATGAAAACCAGTCAAGTCCAGGCTAGTCATATATTTTATATATTCAAATTTATACAATAGTTCGTCTATGCTCTCTGGATGGTCAGTTTCCCTTTCTAAAAACTTGTTCAGATGTCTGGAGTCAAGTACAATTCTCACATCTCCATTCTTCTTGGATATCACGATGATCGGGTTGTTGTATTCACTAATACTCCTCTCAATTATGTTCCACTTTTCCATCTTTTCAAGTTCTTTCTGTACAGCTTTCCATTTTCCAATAGGGACACAGTATTGTTTTATGTAAAATGGTTCGTGTGGTTGACCCGCAAGGTACATTGGTAGTTTTTTCACTCTCCCCGGTTTGTCATTGAACACATCATGATAGTTCCACAAGACTCTTCTCAGCTCTTCTTTTTGTGCTTCATCTAATTTGTTGGCTTCTTCCACTTTGGTATTTACGAGTTCATGATAATTAATGTTCCCCATGGCTTCTTCGGCTCTTCATGCACATTTCCTACATCTCTAATATGATATAATAAATCTAATTCTACACTCTGCTTACTCAGGTTATTCCCATTTTTCAGTATCATAGCAGTACAATGTAAAACACCAGTCTTCGGGTCCCCAAACATAACTTTTCTTCCTCCCCAGTCAAATACAACATTCACTTTCATGATCCACCAGTAGCACCCTTGATCTTCATTCCTACTACAGGCATCTCCGTGTAGTCTGGTACATGTTTTACACAATCTCTAAATTGTTCAGAAATTCCACCGATTGGACTACCTGTATCAACTAACGCTTCCTTGCCTTTTCCATCAATAATATATGGGCATCCAGTGACATCATATTGTATATCTTCCTCTTCTTCATGAGTAATATCTTCAATAATATCTTCATGTTTCATAGTACAGGAATCGTCATTAGCTTGTACATAATTCAGGGACACATTACTTTCAACAGGTTGACAAGCCATATACATCCATTAGCAACACAGTTACCATTGGTAACACACTGCTCTAACCTAGGCACATTATCTTCAAGCTCATGATATTTACACAGTAACTTATTTAGAACATTAGCTTTCTCTTCCTTATCAATGTAGCTCTATATGACATAATGCAAAATGTCTTTCCCTACCTCTTCTTGTCTTTTTCTGCTTCGACAACTTTCAGTACTGCTCAATTTCATTGGTACGACTTGATTCTCACAAGACTTGACATCATCTCCAACACACTCTGTGTCACACTGGCCATCAGACACGATGCAACTTTCCTTGACTTCAACATAAATCATCCCATCAAGTTCCTTCTCCAAATCTTCAAATTCCATGACCTCCACATCTTCTTCACTATCTTCAACACTGTCATCCTCTGACTTCTCTGAACTCACACTAGACAAAACATCAAAATCTTCAGGATTCTCAGTCTTCACAGTTTCATGAGCAGTAACATTCAGTCTGTCTTCAGCATCTTCAACTTTATCACTTAGCAATTTACACAGTCCAAACACATCATGTTCTTCACTTATTTCGGGTTCTTCTACAGCCATATCTTCACTTGCATTATACATATTGGCTACAGTATCATCATCTAGTACAACCTCTTCTGGTTCTATACACTTACCCTCTTCTTTCAAAGCCTGGTTCTTAATGACTTCCCACAGTTTTTTGTTAAACTTGAGCCGATTGACCCTGTGTGTTACCTTCTGTCCCTGTCTATATTGCCCATTATCCCACTTGTGTCCAAATCTGATCCTATTTGTGGTAGCCTGATTTCTTGACCTATTTCTCACCCCAACCTGACAGGCTTCCATAGGGGCGACGTTTAGTTTTCCTGCCCGTTTCCATTAGACTTGTAGTAACCTTGGTTCCCAACATTTCTTCCTTGTTTGTTCCTATAATCCGTACTCCCACCTTGCTGTCTACTTCGGTTCTCACGACTATCTTCTTGGTGATTATCTCTTCTGTCTCTTCCATGATGGTCTTCTTGGTAGCGGCCGGCCGCGGTGGCCGAGGGGACTGAGGCGCTCCAATCATGGTCTGCACGGCCACTACGGTCGGAGGTTCGAATCCCCCTCGGGCATGGATATTTGTGCCGTCCTTAGTATAAGGTAGTTCATAAGTAGTTTGTAAGTTTAGGGACTGATGACTCTGTAGTTAAGTCCCATAACCTATACAAACATTTTGAAAACATTTCTTGGTAGCGGTTTCTTTCCCTTTCTCTCTCATAACTTCTATCTAATCTTCCAAAAAATCTTAAGAAACCCTCAACTGAATCATCAGGTCCACAATCTAACATTTGCTGTATTCTACCTGTTAATCTTCTACGTAGGGTGTCTACCAATGTGGTTTCATGTAAAGGTGAGTCAAGATGCACTAATTTTCTTATTTCAGCCTCACAAAAGTCCCTCATATTGCCATAACTTTTCCTGTACTTTCCTCCATGCAAGAAATCACTTCTTACTCCAGCCTACGTGATTTTGGACCAGAATTTATTCAAAAAGCACCTTTCAAACTCACTATATGACATGTCCTCTGTGTCTAACTGATTGACCCAAGTATAAGCTTCATTGTCCAAAAACCTCTTTACAAATTTAATTTTCATTGCATCAGTCATTTCTACAGTGAAGTTGTCAGAGCAATGATGTAAAACGTCTTTCGGATGGATTTTCCCTTCCCCATAGTAAGTCTTAATTACTACATTTGCCCAATTAAAGCTACCACAGATCGACATTTTGCTATTTACTACACTTTCTTGCAATAAATTGACCCTTTCAAATGTTTGTAGAGCTTATGGGACTTAACTACGGGGTCATCAGTCCATAAACTTACAAACTACTTATGAACTACCTAACACTAAGGACGGCACAAATATCCATGCCCGAGGGGGGATTCAAACCCCAGACCCTAGTGGCCGTACAGGCGCGCCTCAGTCAGCTCGGCCACCGCGGCCGGCCAATTGACCCTTTGACTGAGGTTATACACATCTTTCTTAATAACACCTTCAGAATTTGACACACTTTCACTAATTTTATTTGCTAAAGACACTTTAACCTCCTGAATTTCAGTTTTTCTAATTTTATATTTTCCTGATCAAAATACTTTTCTACAGTTCTAATTTTCTTTTCAAGGTCAGACTCAACATTACTGATTTTACTCTCTACTACAGTCACACGAGTGTCCAGCTGTTTATGTCCTAAGTTAAAATTGCCTTTTCAAGATCATATGTTTGTTTCCTGACTTCGTCAACTGCACTGTTAGTTTCACTCAAGTGAGACTTTAAATCTGCTAAACCGCTATCTAACTTTTACTAACAGATTCTACTTGTTTACCCACTTCATGATTTCCCTTGTCAATACGTTCGGTTAATTGTTCTGTTAATCGATTTAACAACTCTATAAGACCTGGTGATGCAAGAATTATTTCTTCACTATTTGATACATTGCTACGAAGTGTACTGGCTGCCACATTCTGTTCTGACATGTCTACACTAGATTTCCTATTCTCAGTTGACATCGTCTTTTACAGTGCCAAACAACCCATACTACAAATACAAATGAATAAGTGCCGCTGTACTTATGTTGTTATTCAGTGTCCAGCGATGCGACGATCCGGGCCCAAGCATCCAATTTCCAGGTTAAGGACTCCGTTTTTCTTTGCCGTATAATTAAAGATTCACGCCCTCCTTGGTTTTTCTAACATCGATTATATACATCCAATCATACTTCTCCTACAACACAAATACTCTGTAGACACTGTATATGACGCAATCCCAGCTATGCTTCACCAATTATAATGTTTACTCGATTTTTAAGTAATTACATTTCATTCATTCTACCACTTCCAACCGATACTCATCTTTTCAACATTACGATGTATGGGGGTTCTGCTCGCTGCAAAATTATTCTCGCTTCTCCACCAAAACATTACAATTTCATAATGTACAAAATACAACAAAACTTATCTGACAGTACTTCCATTTTAGAAAACAGAGTGACATAGATTCCAGAGCACTTTAGAACCGCCGAAACTCGAACCCCCCCCCCCCCCCCCCCCCCCCACGCAAGGCAGTGAGGCAAATATATAACATCGACACTAATGACAGTACATTATGCATTGTTCATAACAATCGAAAATACTAATTTACAGTTACGAAACTCAACAGTGAAACATTTCATGCACACAAAAATAATCACAATGTAAAATGAAAACTATACATATAATAATTTTAGATGGCGCATATCTTTTTAAGTCGTAATTTCGGTTCTTTTTGTTTCATAACAAAGAGTAATGTTAAATGTCAATTAATTTGTTAATGAGTACATCATACATATTCCTAACATATATTGAACTATCAAATATCTTGGCCATTCTCAAAATATACTCCAAATCTCACGTCAGTCAATGTATACAAAGAATTTACTATCTTTAAATCTCGACTATTACATTAATTAACACAAGTAGCTGGTCTACGCAACTTGTTTATGAACCTGACATATATACAATGCTATTTATTTTCATGTTTCTTTGTTTTACAAAGGTTTTTACAATTCGTCCGTTTACTTACTGAAATAATGTACAATGACTAAACTATTGTTTATAGAACTGTCTGGAAACGTCTTATACAAATCTCTTAATTAATGAAATCTATCACTTGTTCACTAATCACAGTATCACCGAGACACTGTCCTACACTGATTCCTAGGCTGTTTCGTTTGTAACTAACTTCACACGCAACATATATCACTATTAGAGCATACGATTCCGGGTTCGACGCAGACGGTATCGTACAGTAACATTGAGATTAGAGGGCCAGCAGTATCATCACACCGGACAGAGAGCATCCAACGTGCCGCACATTTCAAAACATCTACCGCCAACTGTATGCAACAGGATGGTCGTAGCACGCAAACGGGTCTGTAACAGACTCGTCAAAGCAGAAGCAGGTGCAGTTGGTGTGTTAGCTGCTGTTGTCGTGAACCCACACAGGACTACACGAGACATTGCGAGAGCCGGTGGACTGAGTCAAAGTAGTGTCAAGCGTATATTGCATCGTCACCGCTTTCACCCGTTTCATGTGTCCCTACATCAGCAATTACATGGTGATGACTTTAATCATCGAATGCACTTCTGTCAATGGGCATTAACAGAGAATGCGTTGCAGTTCTATTTGTTTACCGATGAAGCGGGTTTCACAAACCACGTGGCAGTGAATCTACGGAACATGCAGGTAGAGCGACTGCGACCGTGGGCTGTAAATGTATGGTGCGGAATCATTGGCGACCACCTCATTGGTCCTCACTTCATCGCAGGGGCCCTAACAGCTGCAACATACATCGCGTTTCTAAAGAATGATCTGCCAACATTGCTCGAAAATGTCCCACTGGAAACGCGTCGACGTATGTATCAGCATGATGGTGCACCTGCACATTCCGCAATTAACACTAGGCTGAACCCTTGACAGGATGTTCGACGGGCGTTTCATAGGACGTGGAGGACGCATAAATTGGCCAGCCCGTTCTCCTTGAGTGGTACTCAAGCGTCGACTTTAGGTTACAATATCTTCGGATGTAATTAACATTTTACAATGCAACAAACGGCACTGATTACGTATTTATTTATATGTCCAGACGTGCTAAAAACCCTAACGGGTTCCATTAAAAAAATCCGTAGGTTTGTGTTAAAAAACATACTTCCGTGCATTTTTTATGGTTTGTATTAACCAATTACACTAGTCCCTCTCCTCACGTTCGGTCTATGGAATCGGATCGAGTCGTCAGTATTTGATGTGGTTTACGAAATATATCCAGCGGTAGTTTTAGCTGACTCACCCTGTATATAGGGTGTCGCACCTAAGAGTCGTCAGACTCATTTTCTCTGTTGTTTCGGCAGATATTTGCAATTTCGTTTTTGCAATGTATAGCTGGACTCAGGCCATACAAATTCTGCTCGTCGCGCCATTCCTGTGACGCCCGGTGTAGATGTAAAGTGTTGGTTTGTTTTCCCTCAGGAACAAAAAGATTTTTAAAGCGAAATTTTTTCTGCTTAGTCGATAAAGCAGTTCCAAATTAGTCTAGTGTGATATTCGGCTTATCGAAATGTATTAACAGAGAGACTAAAACGCGAAAATTAACCAGTACCAGGCGGCGCGAGGCGTGGCGGCACACGCGAGATTGGCACGTCGGGCGAGGACGAAGTCGTGAGCACGCGTGTGCCCTTTAGACTTACTAAATAAAAACTACACCGCTCGCTGTCGCACATTGAACGTGGCAGAAGCCGCCATTTGCAGGGCAATCGTGCGTAAACATGGTTCCTTCGTGTCCACTTCTAATTGTAACAGCGAGGACGGAAGCAAAGACGAAGACAGAAACAATGTTACATTTCGCAGATCAGTCATTACCAGTATACGTGTCATATTTTCATGGAGAAGTAACAAATCATGAGCGTTTGTTTTTGTTTATATTTCCTCTTACAAATGATTCTCTAAAACTGGAAAACGTATTATGGTGCATGTATTTTATTTGCGTATGAATTACTAAAAATTCTAATTTGAGCTGAATGAATAACTAGGCGTATAAGAAGTATTTATCAAATATAAGTATGATGCAGAAGTAGGTAGAATAATTGTTTTAGACACTTAACAGGTGGTGATTGTACTTCGTAAATGCCGGCCGCAGTGGCCGAGCGGCCTGCGGCGCGCCAGTATCGTTCTGCAGAGCCACTACGGTCGGGGGTTCAAATCCCCCCTCGGGCTTGGATATTTCTGCCGTCCTTAGTATTAGCTAGTTCATAAGTAGTTTGTAAGTTTAGGGACTGATGACCCCGCAGTTAAGTCCCATAAGCTCTACAAACATTTGAACATTTGAACTTCGTAAATGGTCATTACTTGAGCAAATGTTGCATACTCAACCACTTTGAGAAGTACTATCTCTGTTGAAAAGTAATGTGCGAATGAAATGCATATTTCAAATGTTATGATTTATTACAATTATTCATAAACAAATTCGATGAAGTTGAAAGAAAATTTCTATATAATGTGGAAAGGAATTTAGACAAATAGGTGATGTACAAAAATAAGCCTGAAAAACGTACAGAGTAGTTAGTGAAAAGTAAACAGGACCTGACAGAAAATTACGTGAATTAAAAAATAATCGCACTCTTTGCTACTTTACTAGTTTCATGGAATCATCTTATACCAATATCTCGAGGAAAAGTTCCTCGCTGGCCGCGGTGGCCGAGGAGACTGAGGCGCTCCAGTCCAGTCGGGGGTTCGAATCCTCCCTCGGGCATGGATATTTGTGCCGTCTTTAGTATAAGGTATTCGATAAGTAGTTTGTATGTTTAGGGACTGATGACCCCGTAGTTAAGTCCCATAAGCTTAACAAACATTTGAATTTTTTGAAAAGTTGCTCCACCTTATCAGAAAAGATTCTTACATTCTTAAATTTCGTTTCTCTATGCAGACGTTTCTTCGAAAATTAGGAAACTACATTCATTTAAGAATACTTTTTAAACAGATTGCAATAATCAGTTATTTTTTTAAACAAACATGCGTTTATTTTGTGCTTTATTTTGCTCTTGTTGCGTCTCGTACACTTGAAATCACAACCCCAGTACTAGGATTCTTCCCTGCAAATGGCGGCGATCTGCATCTTCCATTCGGGGACAGTTGCCTCGCTTCTGCGCTACGGCGTGGCAGGGGCCTGGTGCTAATACGTCGGTGTCTGTCGTGGGTATCCCTTTGCTGTGCTCTAAGCATTTGAAGGCTACTTTACTTTGAACCGGTTATATGATTTTATTTATTGTACGTGGGCTGTCAATGGATTACATGGCCAGAATGAAGAATCAATTAGCTCTATGTTAATAGTGCGATGTAAATCAATTTCAGGAAATTGCTGTGATAGCGACTAAATAATGAATTAACTGTTCAGTTGCTTAGGAAGTGCTTCGTTAATGTACAGTACAGTCTTTTCACTAATAAGATCAGTAACTAAGCTAAATTAAAACAAATTTGTCTACTTTGTTCTGTGTTTTATTAATCTCAGACCTTCGTAAAATTCGATAGATATTATGGTTTTAGGAATATAGAAGCTGAATCGCGTGGCCGTCTTGAAAATGATACTGCATTGTGATGCATTACTGTTGTGGTTACTAACATTAATCTTAGCCGCTCTCCAGCGCATTTGATACCCACGACAGACACCGACGTATTGGCACACGCCACTCCGTCCTCGCCCGACGTGCCCCATCTCACGTGTGCCGCCACGACTCCGCCGTCTCCTACTGCCTAGTGGAAGTGCTACACAGCCGCTTCCGAAGTATTGGTTAATTATAATGTTTTACTGTCTCTGTTAATATATTTCAATAAAACGAATATCACACTAAACTAAATTGGGGCTGCTCTATCGATCGAGGACAAAAAATTTGCTTTAAAAATCTTTTTGTTCGTCATGGGAAACAAACCGACGCTTTACATCTACACCGGGCGTCGCAGGGATGGCGTGACGAGCAGAATTTGTTTGGCCAGAGTCCGTCTACACACTGCAAAAACTAAACTGGAAATATCTGGTCATACATCAGAGAAAATGCGCATGACGACTCTTAGATGAGACACTCCGTATATACATAAGGTAAAGCAGTCAAAAATCCGAAGATTGGTTTGAACACCACAGTGATTTACTAAGCATGGTCCTGAGGAGGTAGTATGCCGTTGCCTTCCTCCGACCTTCGAACTGACTTACCCAGCCAGTTATAGGGGGACCTACAGTTTAACGTGGGTTCCGAACCACGGTGCTACTCGGTATTTTTCACATGAGCAATACTGCCAGAGGTGAAAGAAGTGGTTAGTGACAGATAAAAATCCTAGCACCGGGCGGGGATCGAACCCGGGACTTTTGGGTTATATATACATATATTGGTTATTATGAATAAATTTTAATACAGTCATTATCACATACAAATGATATAGGAAACACCCAAAAGATGCTCCAAAGCCACAGTCATTTTATAACGTTCCCCTTGCTTTCGTATGATGCCATTTATTCTGTGATTGTAATTGGAATAAAAGAATTGGTTGTATTGAAATTTTGAATTTTGAAATAATTTCGTCAAAACGCACCAGAAATTAACACTTATAAACATTAAACCAAATAAAGCGCTAGTTGTATGTTAAAGTCGGGTACCACACAAGCAACGGCACGTTATAATTCTTACGGAAAGCATCTAGCTGGATCCTATGCTTCGTGCTGCAATTGCTGAAAATGTTAATCTTTTCTTATTTAATATGTTGGAGATACTTTCCGTATTAGACTAACGCTCAGAGAGTTCACTTCGCTTTTCGTTGTTGTATGACCGTGGATGAAACATGAAGTTAATGGTAATAATAAAAATAACTATCGGGCTTCGTAAATTTACAAAAGAAATGATTGCAGATTCTGAAATCAAGCAAGATATTATATAAGAATGACTAATAGTGAGTGAAATTTTAAAGACAAACGATCGCAATGGCGTCTCAACATTAAACTATTACGGATGTCGAGGAGCTGAAAACATTAGAAAATATATATTTGACTTGGAGGCATTCGTTTAAATAAAAGCTAATGAGAGGGGATGATTTTAAATTTAAGTAATATATTTTTAGCAACAACTTGCACCACAATTACTTACATTGAATGGATACGTGAATGGAAGACGTCTGAACATATCAGACACAGACAAGAGAGTGATACAAAACTACGATCGGGGTTCCGTCTTCAGCCGGCCGCGGTGGCCGAGGTGACTGAGGCGCTCCAGTCACGGTCAGCACGGCCACTACGGTCGGGGGTTCGAATCCCCCCTCGGGCATGGATATTTGTGCCGTCCTAGTTCGTAAGTAGTTCTTAAGTAGTTTGTAAGTTTAGGCACTGATGACCCCGTAGTTAAGTCCCATTAGCTTAACAAACATTTGAACATTTTGTTCCGTCTTCTCACTTGTCCGGAAGTAAAAAAAATGACGAACGAAATGAAGTTAGTTATATTGCGAGCCAGAGGGAACCGGAGGCGATAAGCATCGCTGATCAAAAAACGAGAAACAAAATAATAAAATAAAAATTCTAGTGTATCGTTACACTTCTTAGAAAATCTTTTTAATGTACTTCTATCTACTAGTACTATTAATGCACCATTATTTTCTGTGTTTTATGTTGTCATTTTCAAGTTTAATGTGGTTAAATCATTCTAAAATATTTTGTAATATTGAGAATGACGCTGTAGTGCGCCAAAACTAATAGTGCATTCGTAGTTAGATGGAAGTATTTTAATTCGACAATTAAAGTCGATTTTACCTGGTGATGCCAGGAGCAGAAAACATCTGCCCTAGTTACAGGACATTCATTTCGGAGCGCTGTCAACGTTACGCTACCCCTAGACACGAAATATTACTGAACCCATTGTTATGGGCACGTTTCCAACAATGCGACGCCGCCTTCCGCTCACTGCTCCTCGCCTCTCGGCAGCCGTGGTACACGTCTGTACTGAATCAATTTCTTCGTGCTTTGTAAAGTTACTACGCAATATGTGTGATGAGTTCTCAAGACAGCTTTCCCGATCAACAAAATTACACTTGATTGTTTATATAGAAGAATTACTACTAACATCAAGATCCTTTGAATCTGATGTGCGGAAAAATGCCGTTGAAATTTCTAATTTGTGACAATAACTGGAAAATCGAAACGTGTAGCTTAAAATAACTGTTTATTATGCGTTGCAGTACTATTTATTAGTATCTGGGAAAAGAATCCAGAATGATAAACTGATTACCGAAAACACCTGAATACATCAGCCTGAACGCAGCCCTGGAATTTCACGATTTTTTCACATAAATCCTTAATTTTATTTACGTATGAATAAAACGTACGTAATATCTCTTCTTCCAAGCAATCACAAAATAGTAAACGACTTTTATTTAGTTTTATCGTAAATTACTTCTGAGCCAAAGTGAGATTCAACCTTGAATAGTGAATATCACCCTTTCTCCTAGCGTTGTAGCTATGCACACTGCTATTACTTTTGAATTGGGTCGGATTGTTAATACCAAATTTCATGCGTGAATACATATATATTTTTGGAAACATTTTCGTTTCACTACGTTTGGGTCAACAGCAATCGTATTCAAATTTATGAATAAAGAACAGTCTAGAATGCAATAATTTATTTCATTCAACTAGTTTCATTGCAGTACAGTGACGCACTGGAAGGCTCCCAGCTACCTGCCAGCTCCACAACATCGATGGAGTCTAAATTCCTGAAGATGACCTAAATAAGACTGAAACTAGTTGAATGAAAGAAATTACTGCATTCTAGACTGTTCTTTATTCATGAATATATATATATATATATATATATATATATATATATATATATATATATATATATATATATATATTATGAAGCTACAGTGAAGATACCTAAATAAATGTCTGCAGGATGCTCTTGGATGGGCACCAGCAATTATCCTGATTACACGCTTTTGTGCAATGAATAATTTTTACTCAATGTTGAATTACCACAGAATATGATCCCAGATAAAAGAAGTAAATGAAAATAGGCATAGTAAGCTAATTTACTGAGATGTATATCACCAAATTTTGCAATGACTTTGATAGCAGAAGTAGCTGAAATCAAACGTTTCAGGAGTTCTTCAATATGTGTCTTCCAATTCAATCCCTCGTCAATGCAAATACCTAAAAATTTTAATATAATACCTTAGCTACAGATTTATGTTCGCCGGCCGCGGTGGCCGAGGAGACTGAGGCGCTCCAGTCACGGTCTGCACGGCCACTACGGTCGGGGGTTCGAATCCCCCCTCGGGCATGGATATTTGTGACGTCCTTAGTGTTAAATAGTTCATAAGTAGTTTGTAAGTTTAGGGACTGATGGCCCCGTAGTCGAGTCCCATAAGCTATACAAACATTTGAACATTTTTTTTTTTTTTTTTTTTTATTCACGTTCAAAGTCTAAATTTATTAATGGTGTCATGTCATTTACTGTATGAAACTGTTTAATTAGAGTCCATTTGTAGAGAACCACTCAATAACTTTCTAAAATATATCATTTACAGTTTCATCAGTTAATTCCTGTTCGTCATGTGTGATAGCTATGCTTGTATCATCAGCAAAAAGAACTAGCTTAGCATCTTCGTGAATGTAGAATGGCAAGTCATTAATATATATTCAGAACAGCAAAGGACCCAAGACCGAACCTTGTCGCATCCCATTTTTAATTACTCTCCAGTTAAAGGAATTAATTGTTTCATCTATACCATGTGAACGGCTTATTTAAACTTTCTGTACTCTTACAGATAAGTATGGAAACCAAACTGACATTTTGTTAGAACTTTATTTTTACAAATATTTGAAGCTTCTCGAGAATACATCACTTTTTCAAACATTTTGGATAAAGCTGTCAGAAGTGAGATGAGGCGGTAGTTGTTGACATCGGACGTATCCCCTTTTTTTATGCAAAGGTTTAACTATAGCATATTTCAGTCTATCTGTGAAAATACCCTGCTTTAAAGAGCTATTACAAATATGACTGAGAATCCTACTCATCTGTTGAGAACAAGCTTTTAATACCCTGCTGGAAATGCCATCAATTCCATATGACCTTTTACCCTTGAGAGAGTTTATTATTTTCTAATTTCTGAAGGAGAGATGGGTAGAATTTCAATTGTATCAAACTGTGTAGGTATGGCCTCTTCCATTAACTGCCTTTCTCCTTCTAATGAACATTTAGATCCTATTTTCTCTACAACATTTAAAAAGTAATCATTAAAAATGATTTCAACTTCTGACTTTTTGGTAATAAAGTTTTCAATTTTTTTATGGTAATGACCTCTTCCTCTGCTCTTGGTTGCCCTATAAAATAAAAGCTATCAAGATGGTCAGAGAAAGTAAACATTCGACTGGAAGTATAGAAGAAAATCTCAAAATTTTACATATCGTATGCAAAGGACAACTAATGTACGGTTTAGAAGAATCACAAATCTATACTCACATAACTAAATACCCAGAACAAATGTTAAATTAACAAACAGAAATGCGCAATAAAAAAATGCATCGAAAATTTCCATAACACCTTGACCAGCATATAAAGTACAATCCATCCTACCATAATATACTTCCAAATATGCAACAAAACGGATGAATTATAGTAGAACTGCAATATTATCCCTATATTACAATATAGTACACCCAAGCAATTTATTACACTTAAAATAGTTCGTAATGAAATATAAAATTTATTGTACGAATGTTTGTAATGGTACTGTTTACGTCACTCTGCATATAATTAGTGATATTGTCACAAACAAAATTAAGCAAAGATTATTTAACAAAAACAACTTTGTTTCAACAGCTCAATAAATTACACCAAAGTAATTACAACAAACAGCCTGACCTAAGCAGTATCCAAATAAAGAATGCACCTATATGAATGTAAGTAATTACGTCATGTACATTCAATATAACATTGCCATATTAATGTATCTTCCTGTAAAACACACTTTGTTCTCTGTAATAGGTGGCTTACAAAAATGGGCAAAGCCCGAAACTAGTCAGCATTTCAAATAACAGCATTTTTGGTGAAATATATAAAAATGTCTTTTCTACAACATTTAAGAGCTGCAAAACGCGACATATCAAAAACATTTGTTTTAATTATATTATCAGAGGAACTAATCACAGACATGAAGCACATGCTTCGAAGAATTTTAATAACTGTTATTAATGTAGCACAGTAGTTTTTTATAATATTTCTTGCGGATATTGTTTCCTTTTTCAATTACAAGATATTTTTATTACTTTAGTAAGCATGGTTTTTTGCATGGTTTCCTACAATTATATTCAACTAATTTCCTGGGGGACACCACCTTGACGAAGCACTGTCCTTGCGAGTGGAGAGGCTTGCGTATCCGTGTCAAGCAGAGGGCTATACCGAAGGTAGAGAACCTGTGGTGTCGCACAAGTACAAAGTGCGCGCCACCTACTTTCGCCGCGCGCCGCCATGCACGCACGGCGCGGCGTTCTTACGACGACAGCCACGAGCGCCCTCTGCTGCAACTCCGCTCGTGGCCACCACTGAACGACATCGTTCACTTGGGACTGAGATAAGAACCAGTTAACACTTCGGAATCAGATAGGCACCAGTGAAGACTTGGCTATCGGACAGGCACTAGGCTGACCTCTAGGTCAACTATGTATCATCATTCTGCAGTACTGATCTATGTAAAAGTTAAGTATTGTATAAATTCTGTGCAATATTTATCTCGTTCTAATTTACTCTAGTGGTTCTAGTTTCTGGCTGCTCCCCTCCATACCTGCACCAGCGTGCTATCTTTATTCCTGTGTCGGTCTCATTCCACTCGGCCACCGACACCTACGACGGAAACGAGACACAAAGCGGCGGCGAGGCTGGGACACAAAAGTGGCGATGAGGAGTGATAGACGAACCTTGGACCCGCAGCCAGACAGCAGCAGTCGGAGCACGCAGAAATTGCTCCCGCCCACCCGCCCTTATTATAAGATTTTTGGGGGAATATATTCAGTTACGTGTTTTGTGGACTTTTTTGTTGCTGTGCGTCCTCATTTATCTTGCATTTGTGTTTTGTTATAAGTTACTTGTATGCGCGGCGCCTAATCGGTCAGCATGGCCACTACCCCGAATCCAAACTTAATGGAAATTATTCAGTTACAGACGGCGCAAATCACACAACTCCTGCAAGCAGTGGCCCAGCTCACAGCGCAAGCAGCTAACCAACAACAGCCGCCGCTTCAGCAGCCCACACCTGCCGCCACAACGCTTCCTACGTTTCGCCAGTACAACGAACGTGAGGAAGAATGGAGCGACTATTTCGCACAGTTTCAAGAACTCGTTGCGGCTCATCAAATTACAGGTCAGAGAGTGAAGAACCTTTTCTTATCGATTGTGGGCCCCAGACCTTCGTATTATTGCAAAAACTTTTCCCTCACGCATTACCTTAGCAGTCACACCAAGAGTGGATTACGGAACTGAAGGGCTTAACCCGCCAATGTAAATTTACTTGCTCTTGTGGACTTTCTTATAGTGATGTGATGTTAAGAGATGCGATTACCCAGAACATTCAGGACCCCAGAATTAGGGCAGCAATTCTGAAACAATCGGACCCTTCATTAGAAAGTGTACTGCAGCTTATTGAAGCACATGATACTTTTGACTTAGCAGATTTAGAAATGCAAAGCCACAGTGTTAATTCAGTGCGCCGTAACGGACGCTTTCCTAGCCGTAGTTCTGTCTAGCCCTAGTGATTCTTATTTTTCTACCGGCCGTGCTGAACAGTCAGTGAACAGTAGCCAGTGTAAAAGTGCGACACAAAGGTCGCCCCGTCGTGTTAGACGAAGTAATTTGAATAACGGGCGCCAACGCCCATTTCAGAAAAATGTTCGTAAGTCTTGCCCTCAGTGTGTATCTCACCATAAGCGTGCAGAATGCCCTAGTCGCAACGCGACCTGTTATCAATGTGGCAAAACAGGACATGTTCAGTCAGTGTGTATGCAAAATAAAAATTCAAAGACTGGTACCGTTAGAAACAGTGCTTTGCCGAGTGCCCGAACAGTTCATGCGGTCAATATCATAGACGCTGTGGAATTTAACAGTGCTTCTGTTGACTCTCAAATGCAAGACAATTTTTCTGCGCCCACTGCAAAACTATATAGTGAGCCACGTAGCAAGCACCGACGAGCGCGTAAAACAGTGCAACGGAAAAGGGTTCGGGACAAGCAAAATGACTATGTACAGTGCAATCCTGTAGTGAACCTAGTGCCTTCTGCAACTTCTTATTGTAAAAGTGCCCAGTACTGTGTAGCTAGTGACAGTAGACATCAAGTAGCTACTCAAAAGTGTAGTGTAGTAGTTAGTAAATCTGGAGTAGCTTCGCATGCTTGCGCGGACGCCGATCCGGCGGTAGTGCCATCTAGTGACAGTGTTGTTAATCCGCTACGTGCCGAGTCTGCGCCGCTTACTTCACTACGCGGCCCGCGCAAGCGCAGTAAACAAGCCGTAGCAGACGTTGCCCACATTCGCGCACCTGTCGAGCGCCGCAAGCAAAAACTGTTTGTGACTCTCTTCATAGAAAATAAGACTGTGCAATTTCAGCTTGATACTGGTTCCGCTGTCACATTAATAAATAAAGATACTTATGAACTTCTGGGTTCGCCAAAATTGTCGCCGTCTCAACAAGTACTCACTGCTTACACAGGTCAAAATATTCCCGTGCTAGGAACGTGTAGCCTGCCCGCCTCTTTTCAAGGTGTAA
The DNA here is from genome assembly GCA_026315105.1 of Locusta migratoria. Lineage (NCBI taxonomy): Eukaryota > Metazoa > Arthropoda > Insecta > Orthoptera > Acrididae > Locusta > Locusta migratoria. Next base: position 547,301,655 of record CM048745.1, on the reverse strand, counting down.
CAAAAACATTTGCTTTTGTAGTTCTTCAGGCCAAATCTACACAGAACATTTTTGGACTAGATGCATTTGACTTGTTTGGTTTATCAATTCAAAGAGATGTGCTTCAAATTTCGTCAGTAGTGCCTCAGGACAAAATTAATGCATTGTGTGAAACATACAGTGACTTGTTTTCGCCGGAACTAGGTTGTGCAAAAGACTTCGTGGCACATGTAACTTTAAAAGAATCTGCAGTTCCAAATTTTCGTAAAGCTAGACCAGTGCCTATCGCAATGTGTGATACAGTTGCCGAAGAACTTAAACGTTGGCAAGATAGTGGGGTGATTTCTCCTGTTTCTGCGAGTCAGTGGGCCTCGCCTTTAGTAACTATACCCAAGCCGTCGGGAAAACTTCGTCTCTGTGCGGACTTCAAATCAACTGTGAACGGTCAAACAAGTGTTGACACTTACCCCCTGCCCAGACCTGACGAACTAATGGACAAATTAGGAGAGTCTCGCTTCTTTTCTAAGATTGATTTAGCAGAGGCATACTTGCAAATTCCGCTTGATGACGAGTCAAAAAAATTTTTCTTCATTAATACTCACATGGGCCTTTTTCAATTTCAACGCCTACCCTTTGGCAGTTCTTCCGCCCCCGCTATTTTTCAGCGTTTCTTGGGACAGCTGACCGTTTCTGTACCGTGTTGCTCGAACTATTTAGATGATATTGTGGTATCCGGACGTACAGTTGAAGAACATTTATCAAACCTGGAGTGCCTTTTCAAAATGTTGTCTGCAGCAGGTCTACGTTGCAATAAAGCAAAGTGTTCGTTTTTTTTCAAACTGATAGAGTACCTAGGCCATGTGATTAATGCCCAAGGAATCCATCCCTTACAGTCACATCTTCGAGCGATCAAAGACTTGCCTCCTCCTAAAGAATGTGCACGAATTGCAAGCAGTATTGGGAAAGCTTAACTATTATTTCAGATTTATTCCCAATGCCTCTCAGATTGCAGCTCCACTGCATCACTTACATAGGAAGAATGTTCCTTTTGTATGGTCTAATGATTTTGACAAACTAAAGTCTGCACTACTCAGTGATGCATGTTTGATTCCCTTTGACCCACAGAAGCCTGTAGTGTTAGCAGTTGATGTCTCGTCGTACGGTGTGGGTGCAGTTTTGTCACATCGCATTGGATCTCACGATCGACCTATCGCCTTTGCGTCCAAGCTTCTGACGCCGACGCAACAGAATTAGACAGATAGAAAAGGAGGCCTTATCAATCATTTACGGCGTCACAAAGTTTCATCATTATCTCTATGGCAGAAAATTCTATTTGTTGACTGACCACAAGCCTCTCACGTCCTTGTTTTCACCCACAAACCCAATTCCGCCACGAACGGCACAAAAGCTTCAGAGATGGTCCTTAATACTGTCTAATTATCAGTATGAGATTTAGTACCGACCTACCACTCAACACGCCAACGCGGACTCACTTTCCCGACTTCCGGTTGGCCAGGATGTGTCGTTTGATTCTTCAGAAATGGCACGTTGTCAGATAGACTCCAGAGATGCTTCCGCTGTCGCAGATTTCCTTTTGAACTCTCGTCGGGTTGCACAGGAAACAGCTGCGGATGCAGCCTTAAGTGTGGTAGCACGTTTTGTTCGCTCAGGGTGGCCTGCCAGAGCCAAAGACATTGATCGGCGTCTGGTTCGACGTTATTTTGCACAAACGTCATGCATTATCTTTAAGTCAGGGTGTACTGTTGTTGCATACCGACAACGACCAAACGAGAGTGATTGTTCCTCGTTCCCTGCAACGAGAAGTGTTACGCCTCCTGCATCAAGGACACTGGGGTATTGTTAGGACAAAGCAATTGGCCAGACGGCATTGTACCTGGGTTGGAATGGACGCTCAGATAGAGAACATGACGTCACAGTGTACAGTTTGTGTGGAGCATCAGGCGGCTCCTCCGCAACGTTTCACAGAGTGGCCACGCCCCAAGGGACCATGGCAACGTTTACATATTGACTTTTCCGGACCTTTCTGGAATACGCGCTGGTTAATCGTTGTAGACGCTTTCAGCAAGTTTCCTTTTGTGGTTGCCATGAACTCAACGACGGCGTCTAGTACAATCAGTGCCTTAACGTCAGTGTTTTGTATCGAAGGTTTGCCTGAAACTATCGTCAGTGACAATGGACCTCAGTTTGTTAGTGCGGAATTTCAACAGTTTTGTCGTGTGAATGGCATTCAGCATATCACCACCGCACCTTTTCACCCTCAGTCCAATGGTGAAGCGGAACATTTCGTTCGAACATTCAAGTCTCACATGGAAAAGATGAAAGGTCAGCACTCCAGGCAGCAAGCTCTTCAAATTTTCCTGTCTACGTATCGGTGCATGCCACGTGACGGCCCATCTCCTGCCGAGCTGCTACACGGCCGCCGTCACCGCACTCTCCTTCACCTGCTGCAGCCTCCCACGCACCGAGTCGGTTCGTATGGCGCTACGCGTTTTCAGGTTTCCACGCCGGTGCTGTACAGGGTGTTTGCTGGCAACAAGAAGACATGGTTGCCGGGCACCATTCAGCGCGTGCTCGGTCGCAATATGTATGTTGTACGTTCTTCCAAAGGGTCGGAGCTGCGGCGCCATGCAAACCAATTGCGCTTGCACAGGCCGCGCGATCCTGTCTCCGGTTTCTTGATTCCAGACCCAGTTCACCGCCAGGGAGCAAAGCCACATCGTTCGTCCCCGGACTACGAGATCCCTATGGACGTCGACGCACCTCCGACGCAGACGTCGCCGCCGCTGTCGCCGCCGCAGATGACAGCGTCACCGAGAGGGACTCCGGGACCGTGCGGGCCCACCCAGCTTGGGCCACGCACCTCAGAAGAAGATGACCTGCTCCCTCTGGGCGGGGGTGTGCGCCCTTCCCCAGGTTTAGGCGGGTTTCCTGGAGGATCGCAAGGCGGATGCCGGGGCGCGGACGGCGTCTCGATCCCAGCCTCAGCTACGACGCCCGTCCCACCAGTAACGCCCCCGCCCAGGCCGTCCTCCCAGTGCCGTCGCCGTGGCCCTCAGCCCTACGCCACGACGGCGCGGCGGTTTGGGGGGGGGGGTGTCGCACAAGTACAAACTGCGCGCCACCTACTTTCGCCGCGCGCCGCCATGCACGCACGGCGCGGCGTTCTTACGACGAGAGCCACGAGCGCCCTCTGTTGCAACTCCGCTCGTGGCCACCACTGAACGACATCGTTCACTTGGGACTGAGATAAGAACCAGTTAACACTTCGGAATCAGATAGGCACCAGTGAAGACTTGGCTATCGGACAGGCACTAGGCTGACCTCTAGGTCAACTATGTATCATCATTCTGCAGTACTGATCTATGTAAAAGTTAAGTATTGTATAAATTCTGTGCAATATATATATTTCGTTCTAATTTACTCTAGTGTTTCTAGTTTCTGGCTGCTCCCCTCCGTACCTGCACCAGCGTGCTATCTTTATTCCTGTGTCGGTCTCATTCCACTCGGCAACCGACACCTACGACGGAAACGAGACACAAAAGCGGCGACGAGGTTGGGACACAAAAGAACCTACTGCCTGAAAGGCCTCAGCTGATGGATCAGAGCCGGCCGCGGTGGCCGAGGTGACTGAGGCGCTCCAGTCACGGTCAGCACGGCCACTACGGTCGGGGGTTCGAATCCCCCCTCGGGCATGGATATTTGTGCCGTCCTAGTTCGTAAGTAGTTCATAAGTAGTCTGTAAGTTTAGGGACTGATGACCCCGTAGTTAAGTCCCATAAGCTTAACAAACATTTGAATATTTGATGGATCAGACCAAGCGTGTCCCACAACGTCCCGTCTTCCTTATCCTCTCCCAGTCCTTTCCCAATTCCTTCCCCAACCTAAGGTGTGATGCGATCCGTGCTAGGGGTGCGTGGCACATAAGTGGATGTGTCTCGAACGGAGCCTCAGGGATACCGGGCGACCTCCCTGAGTAAGTAGCCTTGCACCACGCAGGGTTATTGTGGTGGGGACCATATAAATCTCCAAATCTCGTGGGACTAATATGAACACAGAGAAAGAAAGTATTTTAAAAGAATCTGAGGGGCAATCTGAGACCTCAGATACTCAGACATCGGGATCAGGACCGATGGAGTGCACTCCTACTTCTGAATCAGGGTCTAGACCTGAGCAAGAAGGAACTGTAACAGAGAAGTTGGACCAGATTGGGATTAAGGCCTTGTCTGGGGCTCAGAGAAGGAAACTTCTCAAGGAACAGAAGCAAAAGGAAGGAAAAGAATGGCTTCCTAAGCATAAGTGGAGGGAATCAAAATGGATTGAGCCCAAGACCTCCAAAAAGAAACTACCTCAGATCGAAGGGGATTGATTGATTTGATTTGATTTTTCCATGGAAGCCAAAACAGTCTTGGTCCAACCCGCCACTGCCTGCACCGAAACTAAGTTTATTGTGCGATGTCGCTCCCTGTATATCTAGTAAAGCCAACCAATGCCCTTGAACAGTGCAAGGAGTTCCTTTACCAGTTCTTTATTAGACACAATTTCTTCGGGTCTGGTTGTCCCAAATGTTCTGTGCCTTTTACTCTCCAATGCAATGCATTCGAAGATTAGATGTGATGCAGTTTCATCACCGTCATCACAGATCCTTCATTTAGGGTCCTCTTCTGTTATTCCCATTGTAGGTGTTTTTGGAAATTCCCATGGCCTGTCAGCAATCCAACCAGGGGTCTAATCTCTCTCCTGTTCAGGCCCAGTATTGCAGAGCTTCTTTTAAAACATGGCTTTGGCATCATTACCTTGCCTTATTTTTGTTGATGGACTTTGGTCCAATATTCTATGTGCTGTCTTCTGAGCCAGTTACATAGCTCCAATTTGATCATTGCCTTGGTGATTGTCAGGACAGGTTCCGGTCCAATAAATGGAGACTGCCCCATCCTGTCTAATCTGTCGGCATGTTCGTTGCCACTGATCCCCGAGTGGCCAGGGACCCACAATAGGTTAACTCTATTGCTTTCCCCTAGCTCCACCAGAACCCTGTGACATTCTGCAACAATTTTAGACCTTGTTGCAGGAGCTGCCAGTGATCTCAGGGCTGCCTGGCTGTCTGAATATAGATGCTACGATCTTTGTAGCACCTACGCAAATTCTCCTCCAGACATGCCCTGATGGCAGTGATTTCGGCCTGGAATACTGAGGCCAGTTTCCCTAGAGAGATGACACCCTCCAGTCTTGGCTGCACCCCGTATACCCCGGCCCCAACGCCTTGGTCTGATTTCGACCCGTCAGTGAACCAGACAATATCTCCCATACGGTGTCGAACTATTTTCTCCCACTGCTCCCTACTTCCAATTGTTATACTGAAAGGCTTGTCGAAGCAGTATGGGGTTATAATATAGTCGGCTGGCATTTCCCCAACCTTTCCTATATTTACCTCACTCACTATTTTACTGTGTGATTCTGGATGTCCCAAAGAGTTCCAGTTGTTACCAGTTTTGAGTCTGTAGGCACCAGCTGCTGCCTCCATCTTGACCCAAAGACGTAATGGTTTCCATCCCAGCAGTTTGTGTGCTGCTAATTACAACTGTTATGGCTAAGCAGGCTAGTCTCTGCACCTTACCACGCTCCTTAGCAGCAACCTGCTGTTCTACCTTATTCCACAACACGACCGCCCCATAGATGATCCTGGGTCTAATCACTGTGGTGTATATCCAGTGCATACCCTTGGGGCTCAGGCCCCAATTTTTGTCACAATCTCTCCTGGTACTTACTAAAGTACCTTTTGCCTTGGAGCAAATATTCCTAATGTGAGGGGTCCATGTCAGTTTCTCATCTAGGGTAACCCCTAGATATTTCACTGTCCCCTTCACAGGTAGCGCTTCATTGAAAAGCTTTAGATTCCAACTTGAGTGTTGCATATGTTTCCTTCTGAATGGTACAACAACAGTCTTCTTAGGACTAACCCCCAGATCCTGTTTTCTGCACCAGTCTTGCACAATGTCCAATGCACCTTGTGCCATATTCTTCACTGTGTCAGCAAATTTGCCAAGTATTACTATGACAAGATGATCTGCGTATCATTGGCAAAAGAACTGACTAGAGTTTAATTCTCCAATGAGATCATTCACCACTAGATTCCACAATAAAGGGGAAAGAACTCGTCCTTGCGGGCAACCCCTAGTGGTGTTGATTATCATTTTTTCATTCATCATGGTAGCCTCTACCTTTCTTCCACTGAGCATGGCCCTAGTCCACCTACATATAGTGGTCCCTAGGTTATGCACCACTGCTGCCTTAACCATGGAATCGAAGGTCGTGTTGCTAATAGCCCCCTCAATGTCCAGGTAGATACAGAGGGCTATTTCCTGAAAGTCTAGTGCTTTCTCCACCTTCCCAACAAGTTGGTGGAGAGCTGTCTCACATGATTTACCTGGTTGATATGCATGTTGGTTTGAATGTAAAGGAGCCCTACTTAACCTCCTTTCTCCAACATGCACATTAACCAGCTTTTCCAATGTCTTAAGAATGAAGGAGGACAGGCTGATTGGTCTCATATCCTTGGCCTTGGTATGAGCAATTCTCCCTGGCTTTGGAATACAGACAACCTTCACTGCCCTCCAGGCATTGGGAATGATTCCTGCTGCTAGGCTAACCCTGAATGACCTGCATAGGAATCTAATAAGATATTCTCCCGCTTGTTGCAGGAGAGCTGGAAAGATTCCATTAGGGCTAGGTGACTTGAACGGTTGAAATGTTCCCACCGCCCATCGGACCTTACTGAAATCAACACACTCCTTGGCCAGATCCCAGTCCTCTTTAAGAATACCTGAGAACCGTTGTCTCTCAGGAATCGCATTCTGGTCTGAGTTATCCCCCAGAGTATATTGAGGAAAGTGAGTCTTGAGGAGCAGTTCCAGCGTTTCATATGCTGTCTTTGTATACTCCCCATCTCCTTCCTCAATGTTTCTCCTGGATTAGTTGGTACCCTAGTGAGGATTTTATGAAGTTTCGCTTGAGCAGCCGTGCCCTCCACTTATCACAGAATACCTTCCAGGATGCCTCCTTTGCCCGTCTAATGGCAAGGTTGTAATTGACAAGGGCCTCACGATACTTTGACCATTGTCCTTTGCGGCTCGCAAGGTTAAACAGTATTCAATATAACATTGCCATATTAATGTATCTTCCTGTAAAACACACTTTGTTCTCTGTAATAGGTGGCGTACAAAAATGGGCAAAGCCCGAAACTAGTCAGCATTTCAATTAACAGCATTTTTGGTGAAATATATAAAAATGTCTTTTCTACAACATTTAAGAGCTGCAAAACACGACATATCAAAAACATTTGTTTTAATTATATTATCAGAGGAACTAATCTCAGACATGCTGCACATGCTTCGAAGAATTTTAATAACTGTTATTAATGTAGCACAGTAGTTTTTATAATATTTTATTGTTTCTGGGTTATTACTCTTTCTTGCGGATATTGTTTCCTTTTTCCGTTACAAGATGTTTTTATTACTTTAGTAAGCCATGGTTTTCTGCATGGTTTCTTACAATTATATTCAACTAATTTCCTGGGGAAACAGTTATCGAATACTACTTTTCGATGTAAGATAACAGTATGCTTACAAGGGCACCTCTGCCCATCGCACCCCCCTCAGATCTAGTTATAAGTTGGCGCAGTGGATAGGCCGTGAAAAACTGAACACTGGTAAATCGAGAAAACTGGAAGAAGTTGTGTGGAACTATGAAAAAAGTAATCAAAATGTGATCTGATCTGTACCTGCGAAATATAGGCAACGTCGAACAGTTTGTAAGCATAGATGTGCTGTGGTCCCATTGCTCCGGGCGCCGATGCACAGCGCACCCGGTAGGGGGATAAACGCTATCTGTAATAAAAAAAAACTGAGCCAAGAACTCAAGGAACTACCAAGAACGAACTGAACCGACGACCGTAAGGCCTAGATCTACCCGAAGAAAAAAAATTGCTAGTGTGAGGAGCTGCGGAGCGAGATGTCCTTGATTCAAGCCTTCCCTCGAAGGAAATTTTTTATTTTTGCATAATTATGATGTGTCCGCTCGTTCATTGACGTCTGTGTTCGCTGTAAAATGTTTAGTGTCTGTGTTTTGCGTCCGCACCGCAAAACCGTGCGATTAACAGACGAAAGGAAGTGCCTCTCCAATGAGAACCTAAAATATTTTATCGTAAGGTGATAGGTCAACCGATTCCTCCTCAGTAAAACACGTCTGATGTATTCTATAAGACACTGGTGACGGCATGTGCGCCATATGACAGGAATCTCTTGTCGACTCACACAACTTGTACACTTGGTGAATGGGTAAAGGGGGTTTTGCCTTGCCCGATTTAGGTTTTCTTGTGGATGTGATAATCACTCCCTAAAAAAGTGATGAAAACATTAGAGTTTTTAATAATATATTAAAGTTTTAAGCGAAAACACTACTTTTAAATATTGATAGTTTTTATTGGCGAATTGTTATTGACACAATAAGCTAATTTCGGCTATTAAACGCAATCCCCAGGTGTTGTGATATTTTCGTCAATTCCGTTCAGTATCGTTGGATATCGATGTCAGATGTCGTACACTGTTGTTCTATTTATCAATCTGTGTTTACGTCTTTTTATAACTGGATCTTGATTTGACTTCTGTGTCATCTAATACTATGGGGATCACTCTGCAATTCATAAGATTAAAAATCGAAATGACGAAGATTATTGATTCAGTCATAAATAGACGTAAACACAAATTGATAAAATAGAACAACAGAGTACGACGTTTGACAGATCGATATCCAATGTTATTGAACGGAATTGAAGAAAATATGACAACACCTGAGGATGGCGTTTAATAGCCGAAATAAGCTTATTGTGCCAATAACAATGCGACAATGAAAGCTATCAATATTTAAAAGCAGTGTTTTCGCTTAAAACTTAATACGTCATTAAAAACCATTGTTTATGCCACAGGTCCCACAAAAATAAAACACAAGAGTTTGTCACATAAACTGCAACAAATGAATGCAACAGTTTTACAGTCGCCCAGTTTTCCCTGTGCTATGTCAAAACATATGTTTTTAACGTTTTCGAATTTTACCGTCTGTAGACTGTCAAATGCTGCATGTGCCCAAGCATTCCCGTTGGATAGATACTTCGTTTCGTCTGCTAATCGCACGGTTTTGCGGTGCGGTATATCGTTTCCTGCCTGTGTAGGTGTAATAAATTATGAAAAATGAAGTAAAGGTTTTCAGTAAATGATTACCTGCCTCTAATTTAAATAAGATTATCAAATAGATACGGATTAAGATTGGTTGGGGCGGCAGGAGACGTTATAATATGGCATCTTCGTCTTTGAATGATATACGTAAGTTGCTAGGTGCCGCATTATTGACCTAAGCTCACACGAAAATGCCATAAAGGTTTTGAACAAGAAGAAAAACTTTAACTGCAGGTTCGATTTTTCAATAAGATTAAAAAATAATTACTTTCCCTTTCAAGTTATTTAGTTAAAATAATTATTATAAGATGTTACCAGTACGTAGCGCGCGGTTGCTCGCCGTGGAGGTTCGAGTCCTCTCTGGGGCATGGGTGTGTGTGTTGTCCTTAGGTTAGTTTACCTAGGTTTAAGTAGTTTGTAAGCTACGGACTGATGACCACGCAGTTTGGTCCGATAGATTTACAGACATCTGAACATCTGAAAATTTGAACCAGTACGTATTAGGAAATAACGTGGCGTCAAACAATCTCCAGAGATCCTATGGTAAAAACTACTGAGGATTAAATCAATTTAAATAAAACAATGAAATCATTAAAGTTCAAATTCATATTTTTATTATTTCTTACGAAAATATAGGTATTCACACTCACATACCATAATAAGAATCCAATGAGAACAGCCAGTTCAATTAATCGTTTTAATCCCACTATCAAGACCAAAAGGCATACATCGTAGAACAAAAGCCGAATGATTACGAGCAATGCATTCTCCTTCCTTATTGAACAGAGAAAATGTGACGATCGGTCACGGATAAGAATGGAGAAGGCCTGCACGGAAACTATCTATGGAATGCTGTCAAAGACCGCTTGTAATGCTTCAGTGGTCGTAAAACAGACACTAAACTGATTACAGCGAACAGAGATGTCAATGAACGGACGGACAGATCAAAATTTTGCGACAATAAAAACAATTACATCTACATCTACATGGGATACTCTGCAAATCACATTTAAGTGCCTGGCAGAGGATTCATCGAACCACAATTATACTATTTATCTCCCATTCCATTCTCTAATAGTGCGCGGGAAGAAAGAACATCTGAATCTCTCTGTTCGAGCTCTGATTTCTCGTATTTTATTCTGATGATCATTTCTATCTATGTAAGTGGGAGTCAACAATATATGTCGCATTCGGAGGAGAATGTTGGCGATTGCAGTTTCGCAAGTAGCCCACGCCGAAGCGATAAGCGCCGTTGTTGTAATGATTCCCATCCCAGATCCTGTATCATTTCCGTAACGCTGTCTCCCCTGTATCGTGACAATACAAAACGAGCTGCCCTTCTTTGGACTCTTTCGATGTCCTCCGTCAAACGCACCTGATAAGGATCCCACACTGGGCTGCAATACTCCAAAAATGAACGGACAAGCATAGTGTATGCAGTTTCTTTTGTAGTTCTGTTGCATGTTTTAAGGGTTCTGCCAATAAAACGCAGTTTCTGGTTTGCCTTCCCCACGATATTATCTATGTTTTGCTTGATGGAAGGCTTGAACCGAGTACTTCTTGCTTCGCAGCAGCTCATGCAGAGCGGTCCTATGCTCTCGACCTGCTCGAAGTTGCCCATGTTTCGCATAGACTGTCCATTCCCCCCCCCCCCCCCCCTCCTTTTTTTTCACACAACTTCTTCCAGTTTCCTCGATTGATTTGTGTTTCAAGGCCTATCCACTGCGCCTACTTATAACTAAATCTGAGGAAGGGGGGGATGCGATGGAGAGGTTCCCTTGTTAGTGATACGATCTGCTGTTCAAAGATGTTTGCATGTTGAAACGTATGTACACTTGTTCAGTGGTCGCGCTGCTTTTGTGCGGCCTGCACTCTGCTGCTACAGAATAGACAGGCGAGCGCGTGATGCATGGGTTTAGCGCCGGCTCGGCCACCTTTGTATGCGGGCACAGGTTTCGCTTTGCGGGCGCAATTCAGCGTGACCGCAATTGTTTACACTGGGCCGCAGAGGTGCATCAAAGGCACGGGCCGTCCGGTCACAGACCTCCGCGCGCCTAGCCCCCAGATCTGATAAAGGCGTGGTCTGCACCGAGCTGTTATGCGCTGGACGCTATGCACTGACAAACCACACTCGTGGTAAACATTGTTTGTAAACGGTAGACTGATGTGGTAGTCGCGCCGTTCCTGAAAAACGCTTCAGTCTGCGTATTCTGCACGGCTTGTAACAAGTTACATTGCAAGCGAGACATTGTATGAGTTGCATTTTGTCGGCGGCACATCTCTCTCTCTCCGTTCGATGCATCTGTTTCAGAATATTACACATTTGTTTCTGGAACACATGTCGAACGATATCCTGTTATTGGCCCACTTTAGATTACGGCAGTAGCACTAAAAGTGGGCCTTTGCGGTCGTCTTTTGACAGCTCGAAATTTAAATGAAAGTTACGGCTTAACTATTCATCTGACTCTAGTATCAGCATTGTTACAATGTAAAATTGGTTCCATTCCTTGGAGACGCCTGGTGCAGCAATCAGTTGAGAATTTGTTTAAATAATATACTGACAGATTAGTTATTGTTTTTATTATTTATTACGTGTTTTACCCTTTCGGATATCATCAGATATACAGGGTCGTCCATTGATAGTGACCGGGCTAAATATCTGACGAACTAAGCATCAAACGAAAAAAAACTACAAATCACAAGCCGGCCGCGGTGGCCGAGGAGACTGAGGCGCTCCAGTCACGGTCTGCACGGCCACTACGGTCGGGGGTTCGAATCCCCCCTCGGGCATGGATATTTGTGCCGTCCTTAGTCTTAGTTAGTTCATAAGTAGTTTGTAAGTTTAGGGACTGATGACCCCGTAGTTCAGTCCCATAGACTATACAAACATTTTGAACATTTGAACCTAGGGATTCAGTTCACAAGTGAAAAGTTTCGGGAAAGAAAAACACATAAAGAATAGGATGATACCTGTAGCTACATCCTTATGAGTACTTAGATGGCTGCCCGCCTGGTCACATCGGCTGTCCGGGCAGCGTAAACAAGTGCTTCGAGCGCGGCGGCGGCTTCGGCGGCGTCTCTTCTTGCTGTCTATTTACTGTAAGTAATGGCTAGCGGCGAAGAACGGGAAAATAATGTTCAATTTGCATTTGATAAGGCTGCGCCGCGACCGACAGGTTTTGAAATTCATTCTTGGATGAAACACGAACTGCAAATTCCCGAAAGCGAAATTTTAGGCTTGCAGTTAGATGCATTCCTGAACTCTATATTCGTTAAATTGCTAACTCCGGACTTTTGTGATTCTTTAGTGAACGTCAATGATGGACTTGGTAAATTTAAACACCAGGATGGGACAATTAGTAACGTCAGAGTTTCAAACGCTGGCTATGGCATTAGGACGATTCGAGTGTTTAATCTGCCGTTTGAACTGAAAAATGAGACACTTACCCGTTATTTGTCGCCGTACGGTGATGTTATCAGTGTGGAAAGGGAAACATGGTTTGCTGCGTATATTTACCAAGTAGATAACGGCATACGTAGTGTGCGGATGGTTGTACGCAAGCATGTGCCGTCTTAACGGCCACAGGGCGATTGTGACGTACAGTGGGCAGCCAGCCACGTGTTCTTACTGCAATGCCACCGGTCATTTCCGTCAGAACTGACCAAGGCGTAGGCGCCCTGCGTAATTGCCTCCCGGTGACCAGGACACAGGGACGTACGCCGCGGTAGCAAAAGGTGTGTCTACTTTGCCGGCGCGTCGTGCGTCGGAAGAACAAGTGCCACGGGACGCCGTTCCCATGGAGACAGAAACGGTACAGCCCCGAACTGCCTCGGCAACGGTCGCATCGGTAAATTCTCCGATAACTGCTGCGATGTCTGCTGCAGCCACAGAAACCGTAGTGCGTAGTGAGACCTCCAGCATTGAGACGGGATCTGAACCCGCCCCTGTGGTTGAGTCCTTACCTGTGGCAACGTCTGTGATGTCGGTACCTTCGTTGGAGGTTACGCGCTCAGTAGGCGATACGAATGTTGTGTCGCACTCTGCAACAGGACTCGAACCCGTTCGCGTGGTCGCGCCCACTACTGTGGGCCGGTCGGATAGTCAGGTTGACCTCGGTGTGGTGCCCCGCCCCCCACGGCCAGGACCTGCTACTGAACGGAAGTCGCGTCGGGATTACTCTATGGAGAGGAGAGAGTCCGGGGACCGCTATCGTAGCAACAGCGGCCATGCCCGCAGGAATAGGAGCCCGTCTCCCGGAGGGCGACGTCCGGCGAGCGTCAAGCCCACGGCTCGGCAGAGGCAGCAGTCGGCCCCCCAGGAGGTCCGAAGTCGACTCCCGGCGTTCGGACTCTTCGGCACGCGGGCAGCAGAAGTCGGACGCAGACGAGAATTTGGAGCGGCAGAGCTCCCAGGACGAAAGACGCGAGGAGGCGGTCAGGCAACTGCGCGTAATGCTCGGCGCGAAGGACGTGCAGTCGTATATGGACGTGGAGGAGCGGCAGGATCCGAACCCGGGCTGAAGCGGAAGGCGGAGGACGACCCGCGCGGGCGCACGCGCGCGCCGCAGCAGGAGGCCGGCGTGACGTCACACGCGCGGGAGGCGCAGGACGCGGCTGTGACGGACTGGGCGGATGACGTGGAGGACGGGGCGGGGGAGAAGTTTTATTGACGCTTAGTGGATGGTAGCCCACCCACCATCCGTAGTGGCTACCGTAAATGTTAACCGTATGGAGTCGACATTAAAATTTGAGGCCTTGGTGCAGTTTTTAAATTTTATTGGTGCGGATGTGGTGTTCTTACAGGAGGTTGTCACGGTTTTAATATCTAATACTCCGGGTTTTACAGTGTTGTCGAATTTCGATCCGGAAGGTAATAGTGGTGCTGCGCTTTTAATTCGTAATGGTATTGATTTTAGTGACGTTGCCACGATACCCAATGGCCGTGGGATTGCGGTGACAATCAATAATATAAGGTTTGTGAACGTTTACGCTCCGTCGGGGACTGAAGGAAAGCCGCAGAGGCGTGCATTTTTTAGCAGTGATATATGTCATCTTTTACGAGGCCCGCACCTACCGGTGGTTCTGGGCGGTTATTTTAATTGTGTCTTAGAAGATTGCGACCAGGAGCCGCGGCCATATAAATGCCTTGAATTGGCCACGTTGGTAGATGACATGAAGCTAAAAGACACGTGGCGACTTTTACATTCTAGAGAACCAGGTTTTACTTTCTTTTATCCGTCGGGAAGGAGCCGTCTAGATCGTATGTACGTTTCCGCTGATCACCGTGGCTGTTTGTTGGAGACTAAGGTTCACCCAGTGGTATTTTCCGATCACTGTGCGTACGTGTGCCGCTTTCAATCTCTGCTCGCACCTAAACTTCGTCGCAAACAGCAGTGGAAGTTTAACACTAAACATCTGTATCATCCTGAGTTTCGCACAGTGATAGAGAAAGCATGGCGGGACATTTTACAGTATCGTGTCTTCTATCCTTCCACACTGACGTGGTGGGCCGAATACGTGAAACCTGCTCTTCGCAAGACAATAAAAGAATGTTGTCAGACTGCGAGCCATTGGGAAAGGTCTACGCTGCAGTTTTATGAAAGTTGCCTTACTGATGCCTTCCACCTGCTCCGCGAGCGCAGGCGCGCGGCGCGCCGTGACGTCACGGAGCTGTGGACGGCCGACGGCAGGACACTGTGCGCGCAGGCTGACATTCTCGCTGAGGCACAACGCCACTTTGCGGGGATCTTTAACGACAAAAGGACGGATCATGCGGCTGTGGTTGACCTTTTACGTGACGTTCCACACGTTCTCACCAACACGGACCGCCGTCATCTAACGGAACCGTTTAGTGTGGATGAAGTGCACGCGGTGTTGAAACAGTGCCAACGTAACAAGGCTCCTGGCGCAGATGGTTTTCCTTCCGAATTTTACTTGCACTTTTGGTTTTTATTCGGTGCCACTTTAACCTCTGTTTTTAATGACATTTTAACCGGAGTGGAAATACCTGCGACCTTCCTGGAGGGTATTGTCACGCTTGCTCCATAGACGCGACTGGCGAACAAATTTAGTGACCTCCGCCCCCTCACTCTTTTAAATACTGACTATAAACTGTTGACTAAAACTATAGCCTCTCGATTAAAACCGGTGATGTCCAAGATTATTAGTGACTGTCAGTTCTGTGCTGTTCCACGGCGCACCATCTTCGACGCAGTCAGCACGTATCGTGACGTCATTGCGTACGCACATTTGCAGAGGGTGCCACTTGGCATATTGTCCATTGATTTCGCCTCTGCATTTGATAGGGTCAGCCACCAATATCTCCGGCGTGTGTTGTATAAAATTGGATTTGGTACCAAGTTCATCAATATCATTTTTAACATGTTTAACACGTCGACATCCAGGGTACGAGTTAATGGATGTTTAACTGCACCTTTCCGGATCAGGTGCTCTGTGAAACAGGGGTGTCCACTAAGCATGTCACTATTCGCAATATCGTTGGATCCCTTGTTGTGCCGACTGAAGAACTCGTGCAGTGGTATATGTGTGGGTGGAACGGTACACGTGTGTCGTGCGTATGCAGATGATTTAGGCCTTCTTGTTTCTTCGGCTGCCGACTTGGATATCATTCGCACGGTTTCGACGATTTATGAGAACGCCTCAGGGGCGTGTATAAATACGCGAAAGACGGTGTTTCTGCCGATTCGTGCCACGTCGCGAGGATTCCAGCGACCATGGTTCACTACGAAGACCGAACATAAGATCTTGGGGGTCCGCTTTCAGGAAAATCTGCTCCGGACCGCGGCATCGAACTGGAGATTGGTCTTGAACAGCATTCGCGCGATGGCGCACTTGGCCGCGACTCGAACCCTCGACCTCCGCCAACGTGTTACGATCGTGAACACGTGTTTATTGAGCAAGGCATGGTGCTTGGCGCAGTTGTCTGCTGTACCGAAGGAGTTGGGCAGAGCAATAATGCAGGCGGTGTACTGGTTATTGTGGCGGGGCGAGATCTTTAAGGTGAGCTACGCGACCTGCACTCTGCCGCGCGAGGACGGGGGCCTCGGCGTGACCCACTTCGCGACGAAGGCGGCGGCCCTCCTGGTCCACCGCACCCGCACCGTCATCGAGCGCCACCCGGCGGGACCCACGGCACGGCTCTTCGACAATCTCCGCCCGGCGTCGGAAGTGGCGCCGCTGGATCTGACCGCCGTCCCTCACCGGCTGCGCTACGTCCGGGAGTACTACGTACAGAAGAGCTACCTGGACCCCGAGACTCTGGACCCGCGGACGAGGAAGGTGTCGACCGTCTACCGGGAGCTCCTAGGGCGGCCGCCGCGGAACAAGATGGAAGACCGTTTCCCGGAGACGACGTGGAGGAGGGTGTGGGCCAACGTCCACGCCCCCTTCCTGCGCACCGACGTCGGCAGCTTCTGGTACCGGGTGGTCAACCGGGTGCTGCCGACCAACGAGCAGCTGTCGCGCATCCGCCTCGCGCACTCCGGCGGGTGCGACCGCTGCGGCGAGCCGGACACCCTGGAGCACCGGCTGACGTGCGCCGGCCGCTGCGCCGTGTGGCGCGCCGGCGCGCGGCTGCTGGCGCTCGCCAACCGCTCCGCGCCCGACCGCTTCCCACCGGCCGTCGCCCTCCTGCCCGACCTCTGGCCGTACCCCGCCGCCAAGAGGGCCGCCTCCATCTGGATTCTAGCGCACACCGTCTTCGCGATACTGCACCTCGACATATCGGACACTTTCCACTATGTGGTGTTCCTGTCGGACAGGCACCGACGACGCAGCGTCATAAAAAGTATACGGAGACTTTTGCACGCTTTCTCAGCGTCGCTCTCGATTTTGCCAATACACGACTTTTGTCACGTGAGTGACTCGCTGTAATTCCCGGACTGTCTATCGATGTTTTTTTGACATGGGCTATGGACATGGCTACTTTAATAATTAATAAAAAAATTAAATAAAAAATTATTATTGTGCCTCTTTTTTTTTTTTTTTTTTTTTTTTTTTTTTTTTTTTTTTTTTTTTTTTTTTTTTTTTAAAGTCAGTAATAAATGATCTCTGAATTTAAATTATGCATTGAAATTAACAAACTCTTGAAAAATATCTGTCTAAATCCCATTTCTGCTGTAAGTAATTATTTGAATTGACCGCGTTTATTGTGCTTAATGGAATCTTTGGAATAACAGATGCAGGTTCGTTTAGAGAAGAAAAGAACCACAGTGTTTATCAAAAATAATATTACAGTTCTGACTTGCTGATTATGCTACACTTCGTGGCGTAGCCGACGCTCTTTCTGTATATCTTGAACCAAATTCTTTCGTGAGAAAAGACGAAATCGATTGTAGCTGTTTGTTCGATTTTTTCATCAGTCGAAATATAGTCAATTGTAAAATATTCACTTAGAACGTCCACGAAAGTTTACTAAATGTCTTTTAGGAAGTATCGTTTCCACATAAAATAATTTCAATTGTCTTATAAATCTCATAGAACACGCAAAACAGTTCCGGGAATAATACCTCGGAAATATTTCATTAGGCCACAATTACTTTCTCTGGCGACACACATACTAATATGTCAATAATAAAAAGGGCCTTTTTAATAAGTTTTTGAAACACCAGTTTTAAGATAACTTGTCCAATATATTCTCACCTTAGATTTTTGATACAACAAATACACATCAGCAAGACACGATCACTAAAAAGACAAAAGCACAGAATAAAAAACAATGGCAGAACGCTTTTTATTTTTTAAATGAGAGCATAGGATTTCTATATCCTAAGAATAGTAACACTACGTATTACTTGTACAGTCTTTACTACACTATTTATTTATTATTTCTTATAAAATGGCAAATGAAATAATAATGTTATTGTTTCAATTTTATATATATATATATATATATATATATATATATATATATATATATATATATATATATGAAGAAAAATGTTCAATTACCGAGTTCACACAATATTTAATTTATCCAAAGAAATTAGCTTTTAGATCTGTTCCAAAGTGTCTGTGTATTATACTACGATTTGGTCAATGGTATTGTACTTGGTATTCTGATGTCATCAGCAACGGAACGTACAACTTTATGTCTGTGTTGTGTCACCATTTTTGTGCGTGTGCGTCCGAAGAAGATCTTTATGGTTTATCATTATGTTTTCTTTCTTGTATTCAGCAGTTTCGCTGTGTGTACACGGTTTCCAAGGGAACAGTGGAGGATTTTATTTCTTTTTGAAGAGGAGAAATTTTATTTCACCACACCAGAGCACTGGAATTTCGTGATGATGAACAGTGTATTGTTATGTTGTCGCAACATTTGCGACGTGACAATGAAGGAATCGTCTCCAAGTTTTGATTTCATTAAGTTTTATTGTTTTTATTCTTCTTCATCTGCTGTTCCACGAAGAAGCCAACAGCACCTGCTCGACGAATATTCATTTGATTTGGAATTTTCACGTCAAAGAAGAAATCTTCGTTCTTCACGCTACCGGATACAAATGATAGCGTTGACGCTCGCCGATGAAGGCATTACTTGGTGAGAGCAAGGAAGGGCTGTAAGGGGAAAAGGTAGGCCCTAAAAAAAAAAAAAAAAAAAAAAAAAAAAAAAGTAGTTCATAAGTAGTTTGTAAATTTAGAGACTGATGACCCCATAGTTAAGTCCCATAGACTATACAAACATTTGAACATTTTTACAAATCACAAAACTTTTCTACCTAGAAGAGGGGAAACAGATTGGTGCTATAGTTAGCCCGCTAGATGGCACTGCCATAGATGAAACGGATGTCAACTGATTTTTTTTAAAACAGGCACACACATTTTTATTACATATTCGTCTAGTACATAAATAAATATGAATGTTTTATTCACACTTTCCTCGCTTTGTAATAGATGTCGCTGTAATATTCACAAACACATGCTCACAACTTTAGACGAACAGTGGGTAACAGGTAGCTTTTTTAAATTAAAACATAGAACGTAAGTACGCTTGAAGTTTATTGCGATTGTTCCAATGTGATACACGTACGTTTGTGAAATTGTCATACATTATGAGAACGCATGCTGTTACTGCGTGATTACCTGTAATTACCTCATGACTTCAATAAATGCTCAAATTGATGTTCTTCAACTTCAATGCATTTGGCAATACCCTTAACGAAATTACTTTCAACAGTAATGTTCTCACATGCATTGACAATTCGCAGACGCATGTTTTCAGGCGTTGTCGGTGAGTCACGATAACAAATATCCTTGAATTTTCCCCACAGAAAGAAATCCGGGGATGTAAGATACGGTGAACGTGCGGGCCATGATATCGTGCTTCTACTACCAATGCACCTGTCATTAAATATTCCATTTAAGACCGTTGCAACTGCACGCGAGCCATGTGCCGGACATCCATCATGTTGAAAGTACAACTCCATACTGTCACGCAGTGAAACGTAGTCAAATCGGTAGAACATTTCGAAAGAAATCAGCATACATTGCACCATTGAGAATGTCATCGATAAAAAAGGGGCCAATTTTCCTTCCATAATGCCGCACCATACATTAACCCGCCAAGGTCGCTGATGTTCCACTTGTCGCAGCCATCGTAGATTTTCCGTTGCCCAACAGTGCATATTATACCGGTTTACGTTACCTCTGTTTATGAATGACTCTTAGTCACTAACTAGAACGCGTGAAAATAAATCTGTTATCGACCCGTAATTTTATGTGTGCACAGTGGCAAAACTGTACACGACGTTCAAAATCTTCGCCAAGCATATCCTGGTGCATAGAAATATGGTACGGGTGAAATTTATATTGATGTAGAATTCTCAACACTGACGTTTTTGAGATTCCCGATTGTCGCTCATTTGGCTACTACTGATGTGCAGATTAGCCGCAACTGAAGCCAGAATATTTACTTGGGCATCATTATTTGTTGCAGGTCGTGGGTGACCTTTCACTTGTGGCTGAACACTTCTTGTCTCTTTAAATAACGTAACTATCCGACGAAAGGTCCGGACACTTGGATGATGTCTTCCGGGATAACGTACATAGCACAGGCCCGTTGGGTATTTTGATCACAATAGTCATACTTAAATACCATATCGACCTTTTCTGCAAATGGTAAATGGTCTATTTTAACACGAGTAATGTATTACGAAGCAAATACCGTCAGCACTGGCGAAATGTTACTCGATACCATGTACTTATACGAATGTGACTATTACATCGCCATCTATCACAAAACGACGACAGTGTTCGAAATAAAACATTTATATTTATTTGCGTACTGGACGAATGCATAATAAAAATGGGATTTCTATTAAAAAAAAAAAAAAAAAAAAAAAAAAAAGTTGTGATCTCCGTTTGACCTACGGCAGCGCCATCTAGCGAGCAAACCATAGCGCCAGCTGTTTCCCCCCTTCAAGCTAGAAAAGTTTAGTTTAGTTTTTTCGTTTCATGCTTATTTCGTGAGATATTTGGCCCGGCCACTATCAATGGACCACCCTATACAAAAGAGCTGTGGGCAGCATGGACTGATGTTGAACTACACATCTGTTTTAAATACCTCATGTAGCCTTAAAAGGGCGACACGAAACATAAATAATTATTTTTTATTTACTGAAGTTTCTCCTGTACACAAAGGTTTGCATCTATCATAAAAAAATTACGCTGCTCTTTACAATTAGGGGATCAGGTCAACCACGATACAAAATAAAGATACGTATGTTATTCAGATATTCGTTAACAGCGGGGTCATCAGTCCCTAAACTTACAAACTACTAAAACTACTACCTTATACTAAAGACGACACAAACATCCATTCCCGAGGGGGAATTCGAACCCCCGACCGTAGCGGCGGTGCAGACTGACTGGCGCGCCGCAGACCACTCGGCCACTGCGGCCGGCATTCGTTGTTCTATCAGATACTTTTATATGCACATTCATTTTTATCGCATGAGAAACGTTTTACGACGCAGAGACGACATATACGAGCCGTAGCGCGGCCGCCTAATATAGGCGGCACTGGCCGCAGCGTTGCAATGCGTATGTGCGGCCAAGGTTCAAATTTTCTTCTGAACCCCCTGGAGGCAGCATATGGGCGCTCTAGCGGCAGGGAGGCACGAGGGAAAACGTCGCTTTTAGCACTAGCTTTTTCAAAACCAAGCTTCTTGGCGATATATACGGGAACAACAAGGACTATTGTATCGTTTCTTGCCGTATATAGTTTGGACGTTTTTGCAAATCTGTTGCGATATTGAGTTTAACAAATATTTAACTGTTTGAAAAGATGTGGATGCACATGCGAAAGCCTATGACGGGATGCTGCTTAGGATTAGTGTCACGTGACCTGAAGGTAGCTTGTCACTTCATCGTAACAGATTCATTTTGTTATAGACACTTAACAGTATAATCAGTTACTTACTTTGTTTTAGTGTTCTGGTGCGTATTCATATGTTGTTGGTGTTTAATGTTAAAGAAAACTTAACAACATTCAGTGACCTTTAGAAACAAGTTACTCAGCTTTAAGCTTGGAAGAGAAGTTGGAGATAAAGAAGCTTAGTAGGCCAACACCTCAGCTGGAGTTGAAGCAAGCGCAAACAAGTCGAGGTAAGACATTGTGCAGATCTTTTAACGAAAATACATCTAAAGGGGAGAAGGGCAAACCGGGGCACTTTCCTCCGACGCCATTCGCAGAGGTGCGCCAAATTGTCTTAGGACGCCGAAACGGTGAGTGGGACGAAATATAGATGCGTCGAGCGGGGACGGGTGGGGGGGGGGGGGGGGGGAAGGGAGTTGGCGGTGCCATTATCAAGATCCGGGACTGGAACAAGTGAATCCCTAGTAATCTCAAGCACCAGCTTCCACTGTTCACTACCATGATACGGTAATTTTTACTGTAGATAGGCAGGGTTTTTCCGACTTACACGTACTCTCCAGATGAAGGAACGGCTGGACGTAAAATCTCTACTCCTCTGTGCATCTTCGTGTTTTTGCGGCGCAATGACTGTTCAAAAAAGTTTTGGGTGTGCAGCCGCAAAAAGGTGACTTCTTATATTTTGGCTGAGTACTGTCCAGACAGATGGCTGGACAGTATTCAGCCGAAATATTAGAAGAAGTCAACTTTGTGCGGCTGCGCGCCAGAAAACTAACTGGACACTCTACTCATCTGTTTACAGAACCCGGCACCATTCGCTACGACTCCAATCCTCCCGCCCAGTTTCTGCGGCCTATACGATGTCGTGGTATTAATGGGACACACGCCATAGGCCTCCGTGCGTAGAGGCCTAATTCCCGAAAGTGATTTCGGACTGTTTGTGTCGATATTGCTCGTTCTGTTACTGTCTGGATAGTGTGTTGCAACTCAGTTGCATTCAGCCTTCTGTCTCGACTGCCTGTTAATCGACGATAACCAAAAATATTCAAATGTTTGTAAATCTTATGGGACTTAACTACGGGGTCATCAGTCCCTAAACTTACAAACTACTTATGAACTACTTACGAACTAGGACGGCACAAATATCCATGCCCGAGGGGGGATTCGAACCCCCGACCGTAGTGTCCGTGCAGATCGTGACTGAAGCGCCTCGACGATAACCGCCAGCTCTTATCGATGTTACATGTGGAAGACCTTGAACTCGCATTCTTTTAACGGTACCTGCTGTCTGAAATCGCGTCCAAGTCGTGGAAATTACAAGTTGGGACATTTCAATAGCTGCAGCCACCTGCGTCTGTGTATGTGTCCCACTTCTCCATACCATAGCTACGGGTATAAAACGTTGCATTGCACTACCTGCTCACAACACTATCTCAACCCAGTTGTTTGTGTAATGTTGCGAAGGAGTGGCCGATGCGCGAAGGGGATATGTGACAAATGCACCCAGTGACATTTGCACCCAACCAAAAATCTGTGACATTTGCACCCAGTCTGACTGGAAACTACCTGTTTACTACGTCACGACCTACCTGCAGCTAAGCCGCTCCTGTGTCCGCGCCACCCTCACGCCAGGGAGTCCTCGCTCACCGTAAACGCTCTATCGACACAGTCTGCCTGTAGTACCAAGGTCCTTGTCCACCTCAGCGGATGACTGCTAACTGTCAGTACGATTATCAATATCGTAGTATTCGGTTAGTGCAGCTTGTGTGTTTGTGAGCTTATAGGTTCGATATGGAAGATATCAACGACCAACAAGGGAAAGCCATGTGGCCACTATGAAGTAACTTCGTAGGTGTATTGTTAGACAAGAGAACATGGAAAAAGGTTAATAAATATAAAATTAAAAAAAAGAATAAAAATAAAATAAAAACGTTTATAAAAATAAAATAAAATAACTAATTTTAAACACGTCTAAATGACAATTTACCTCTGCCTTTTAGCCAGTCCAAAGCCTGGATAAAAGGGTGATGGGAATAGGTTTATTATGAATAGTCTGTAGACAGCACATGGTCTCTCTGATGCAGTCACAAATTTTTATTTATGATTAGTTTCAGGACAAGCATCTGTGAAAACAATACAAAACATTTTTTTTAGTCATCAGTAAGAATGCAACATTTCTCTGAAATACATTGATGTTCAGACGGACAAACATCGATGTTAAGTAACATCGCTGTGAAAACATCGATGTTTGAAAATATCGATGTTTTCATACTTTTTAGAAATATTATGGTAAGTTCACTGAAATGATTTTATTTTTCGGTCTCATAATAACTGAAAGTAAGAGACATTTAGAGACGCAAACGAAATTGAAATAATTACCTGTTTTTTTACACACCAGACTTACACATGGCGTTAGCGGCGGCGTGTTTGTAATTTGGTAATAAAACGTGACATATGTGCCTCAATATGTTCTTTGTCTAGACTACGAATACACAGTGAAATGGCAGATTTGAATGAAAGTGAAGTTGGGAGTGACGTTTCGCAACGTATTGTGCTGATTAAGTTGGGATTACGTGTTGATTACGTGTGCAATAACTTGCGTTTTGCTTACGTATTGCATGTTTTTTAGCCGTCGATGTGGAGATGAATTAAACAAACATAATGTTTCTATTATTTATTATTTAATCATGTGTGTATTTTTAAAACGAATAGGACTATTCATCTGTGATGTTTATAAAAACATACACGTAGCAGAAATGAAGATCTGTGTCTTAAAGATACTTAAAATTTCTTGTCTTCTGTCTCGAATTTTTCGGCCGATGTTTGTAATTGAAGTTTCGACATGACGATATCAGAGTCTAATTGTAGTAACACTGCTGAAGTTTTGATTCCACTGCTGTTGGAAGATGAAAGTTCAGCAATGACAGCCGCCCGTGTGGGCGAAACATCTAATTGTCGAACGTCGACACAAAAAAAAAAAAAAAAAAAAAAAAAAAAAAAAAAAAAAAAAAAAAAAAAAAAGGGGGGACAGACGCCTGCAGGCAGTAAGTGAAATAGTATCCATAAAAGATTTAACAATTTTGTTACAGTTAAGGATTTGGGATTCTACAGCAAAACATATCATTGATATCGTTTTACCCAGAACTTTTATCACAGCCTTGAACATCTTCTTTATTTCCAACATTAAGTCTTCATTGCGCAAGTTAAACAGTAATGGCGACGGTCCACAACGTTTTCCTACATCCTTTTTAATCTGAAGACTTCGTTCTCGACTTTCGGCGCTTATTATATCCAGTTGGTTCTTATACAAACAATGTATTACCCGCCTTTCCCTACAGCTTACTCCTATTTTTCTCAGAATTACGAACATCATGCAGCACCTTACATCATCGAAGGCTTTTTCCAGGTCACAAATCTCATGAATATGTCTTGGTTCTTCGTCAGTCTCGCTTACATTATAAATTGCAGCAATGCTATTGTGGCCAGATATTGCCGTATAGTACGGCCCGTGTCAATGCGACCTCACAGCCCTCGGCTCTTCTACCTGCCGGGCAGAGACCGGACGGGCAGATTAGCGTACCGCCCCTCGACCCAAACTGGGTGCTAACGTCACTGGGTGCTAATGTCACTGGGTGCTTTTGTCAGGACACCACGCGAAGGCGTTCCCAGTCGGGGATTTGAAACCCCCCTCGCGAATGGATGTTTGTGCTATCTTTAATGTAAATTATTTTATAAGTAGTTTGTAAATTTAGGGACTGATAACCTCCAGTTATGTCCCATAAGCGTAACAAAAATTTGAACATTTTGTTTGTGTAATTTGTTTGGTAAACATAAGCGAAAATATACCCCTCTTCAGCAACTTTCTGTTATTACCAATCTCTGTGGCAGTGATGCTATTGTCTCTACTCCGTAGAACCGACACAGAGACGCCCAACTCATTTAGTTCTTTCTGACGACGACAATAATTAAGAACGTAGATATCTTAACTGATGCCCTGATCTGTGTATGTTCTTCTTCTGCGCCAAATCTTCCCGTTGTTAGCTATACCGCAGTATAACATATACAGTCACGTCAATTCCGTAGATTTTTGTTATACACTGCGGCCGGCAAAATACATTTCTGATACGATACTGAATTAGTGTGAATAGTATTGTTTATATTGATTTTTACATACTTTTTAATTAGGTAATGCAATGTATGCATTGCCATAAAAGTAGGTAGTAACTTAAACATGGCTCCACATTTTTATAATGAAATATACTTTTTACATTAGGTAATGTATGCATTTCCATAAAAGTAGGTAGTAACTTAAAATGGCACCACATTTGTCTTTCTTAAGTTCCCTAAGATCCATGGCAAGGTACGAAATGGTACAGTACAGATCAGTTTATTTACATTATCATGTAACATACAGGCTTCTACTGAATAATTTAATTTTCTCAATTTGTCATATTTTGACTATAAATACATTTTTCAGTGGAATATGTTGCATGTCATATTCATCAGGATTTTGTTTTGAAAATCTAAATGGATTTTTATCACTTCAGGGAGAAGCGATATAGTCTACCCGATGTTGCAAATTATATATAATTGTGGGTGTTCAGGATAGGACTGTGGTCACTAGAGCTGTTCACAAAGACAGTTTCAGCTGATTTCTGTATTACACTGCATCATACATTTGATTAATTTTTCTGATTTTATCTCTTTTTATATGTTGTCTATGATGCTCTTCGATCTTTTTATATACTTCCGTCTTCCTGATAAGTAATAGATTCTTTGATGTAACAACTTTTTCAACACTCTTCTTAAGTAAGTTAGTGATATTACTTTTCCTTTATATTTCAGCTAGTGGTAGGTGTTTTAATCATACAACATGGACATATGAATATTAGTTCAGGGGCCGGTATTCGAACCCGAGTCCTCCTGTTTAGTAGACATTTGCGTTAAAACCCTGCGCCACCACAGGAACATGGTTTTGTCAAACATGCATGGTTAACATTGAAATGTTCACTTCTTCGCCATTTTTCATTCGGGTTTCCAACCAGACCTCTTTTCCGCCAGGACTCCGGTCTTATTGTGCATACGCACTGACATAAGCGTCAGTCCTTGGCATGAAGGCCCGCAGTTAAGAATTGCGCTAGTCTCCCGAGCGCTCTAAGGCGTCTTGCTAAGAAACGCGTTATTGCGTTGGTGTTTCGAGTCCTCCGAGGTGAATGTGTGTGTGTGTGTGTGTGTGTGTGTGTGGTCCTCAAATTAAGTTATTTTAAGTTCAGTGCAGTCCCATTAATCCGAAGTAATTGAGACCTGATCTTGTTCGGATTAGCCGGAATTGCAGTGACGAGTTTCTAGAATTAAGTAAGTATACCAAGCAGATAAGTAGGTTCGCCATCGTAACAGTTGCCCTTGTTGTTGTGGATTGTTGAGACCCTTGTAGTGTCTAAGGTCAGTGCACTGCCAGTTGGCTTGCAAAGCGCGTGGTTTATGTTAGTTATCGATCGCTGACACGCGTCAGTTTTACCACAGTCTAACATACACAGTCGCGACAATCAATGCTGTGAAAATTGTTACCAACTGACAGTTGCAATGACACTAGCACTCCTAGCGGTGTACAAAGCGCCAAAAGGGTGACGTTTGTTTGTCATTATTTGTGTACGTAATTAACAAAATAATTTTTATAAATTTTGCGTTACAAGCATTTGTAAAATATTAAGAGACATCCATAATTCAGAAATTAATGTAGAAACAATCGAACTTAGGTGTGGTATAATGAAGAACTTCGTCATGAACCGATACTTACGAGTATGTGTACATTTGCAACTTTTTCCCATCAACAAACATAAGAGAAATATAAATTTCTATCATGGTCTGTTATTACTATGACAAAGTTGTATTACCCGCATCAATTCGGTATGGAGTCTAATGCTTCGCAAAATTTTATGCTTGAGTCGTCTTTCTTATACGCGCATATTCTTTTGGGTGTAATTACTTTAGCTTAAGAAGACAATGTCTTGAATTGTCTAGCCCTTTTGCAGAACTGTGTTCTTCTTTTTTGAAAAGAGTTTGATTGTTTTTGTTTTCTTGCCAAGTCCGTGCCGTTTTTCCTTCAGCTACAGTTGTGGTGGCTGATTTAGTATGGTAAATACTGCAATTATTGCATTCTATATTCGTTTCCTACGTCCCACCCTCACCGATTTTACTGGAATCGTAGTGAATAAACTTTAACGTTCTAGAGTAGAAAAGCGACGTATTTCTACCAAAGGGCAGGACTTCTGGTGTTTCCTTGTAAATAAACTGTGCAGCAATGTACTGTTTCGTACTTTGACAGGAATCTTAGGAAACCTAAGAAAGACAAAGGTGGAGCTGGTTTTACCTTATTACCTATTATATGACACTACATACGTTCCCTAATGTAAAAAGTATATTAAAAGCAATATAAACGATACTATCCACACTCATCCGATATCGTATTCAGAAATGTAGCTTGCCGGCCGCTTGGAGCGCTGCTGTGTAACTAAACTCTGTTGGAGTGTCGTATATGTTAAACTGTGGTTGTGCTACATTCGTTCAGGACTAGTGGTGTACGTACTTTCGTCACGAGTAAACGAAAACATACACTGTTAACTCTCAAAGAAAAACTAAATGCTTTGAAGCGGATAGACAACGGTGAGAATGTAAACTGGCAACGCAACTGGGTGTTGGTAAAGCAACCATTTATGATTAGAAGAAAAACCGAGTGAAGGTTGAACAGTCCTGTACAAAGTCTTCGGGAAAAACACTCGAAATTCGGCAGACTTTGAAACAGTCCCCGTACGATAAAGTGGGTGACACTCTTTACCTTTACGCAGGAAAGAGAAAGGGGCACTCCTTTGAGTGGAGCACCGGTTCAGGAGAACTTTTACCTGAACAAGTTAAGGAACACATTATTGGGGCGATATAGGATTGTTTAACAAGAGGTTTTCAGCAAAGATCGCTTTCTTCTTTTAATTACATGACCGGTTTC
The DNA here is from genome assembly GCA_026315105.1 of Locusta migratoria. Lineage (NCBI taxonomy): Eukaryota > Metazoa > Arthropoda > Insecta > Orthoptera > Acrididae > Locusta > Locusta migratoria. Next base: position 547,273,040 of record CM048745.1, on the reverse strand, counting down.
GGCGTGCTAGACCTGTCGTAATTTTTTTACATCACTGCTATTGCAAGAAGTGTGATGTAAAAAAATTACGACAAGCCTGAAGATGGCGTCTAGCACGCCGAAACCGGTCATGTAATTAAAACAAGAAAGTGACCTTGGCTGGAAACCTCTTGTTAAAGTTAATGAATGGTGATGACCCTTTTAGTGCGAGTACGAATTGGTTGGATAAATTCAAAAGTCATGGAATCAGCTAACAATTAGTGGAGAGCAGCTTTCTTCTGACCGTGATGCAACGAAGTGATACTTGAGTGAATTTGAAAAAAAAAAAAAAAAAAAAAAAGTGATTAGAGAGGCAAAGTATTCTCCCCAACAAATTTATAACGCTAACGAGACTGGTCTTAAGGCATTGCCAACAAAGAAGCCTGCGAACAAAAGCAGAAGCCCATGCTCCTGGTTTTAAAATGTGCAAAGATCGTGTGACTTTATTAGGGTGCAGCAACGCTGCTGCTATTCACAAACTGCTTTTAATGCTGATCGGCAAATCTGCTAGGCCCAGAGCTTTTACAGATTGCAACATGAAGTCCCTGCCGTTATATTATCGCAATCAGAAAAAAGCTTGGATGGATGGTAAGCTGTTCAAAGAATGGTTTCACGGCCAATTTGTTCCCTCTGTTCGTCGGTTTTCTAAGGAAAAGTCATTTCTCTTCCCGCCCAATCCTTTTGATTGATAACGCACCATCTCACCCGCCACTGAGGAACTCTGTAACGGAGAAACTGTGGCGAAGTTTTTGCCGCCGAATGTTACACCACTTCCACATTCGATAAAGCAGGGCGTACTGCAAACGTTAAAAGTGATTTTCAGAAAACAATTTTTAAGAAAGCTGATCCGAGATGATAGCATTCTTTTAGCGGGCAAAATACAAAATATCAATGTGAAGGATGTTGTTTACTGGGCCGCTGAGGCATTGGCAGAAAATTTCAGAAACTACTCTGAGAAAATAGTGAACTGTGGACATCTCTAGAATTTCAAGACAACACTAGTTGAAAATGAATAGTAAAATCTACAAAAATGATCCCTGGATGCAGGCACGCAAGGCACGCGCGAAACGTGTACATCGGCGGCATACAGGAGCGTTGGCAGGTCTGGCAAGGCGAGGGAGAGGAGCCGACAGCAATTATCTGCTTTCAGGGTAGCCATTTTGGTGTTTGTGTGGTCGCTGTGAAAGCTATTTTTTCAATATTAGAAGAACCATTCTAGCCATTGTTGAGTTTTTTCGGAATGAAAAATACAGAATTGGTATTGGCAGTTGCCCAAAGGAGCGAAGACCGATCAGACGCAATTTCATTGCTATTCCTAATCCTGGGAAAACCGCGCTCTACAGATGTAAGTGGCGATCATATGATATAACTGGTGTGTTAGGAAAGTGTCTAGTATAATTCAACTTACCAGATTGGTAGAGCAAGGTACATGGAAAAATATTCAGAATGTCGCGATTCTGGAATTGTTGCCGTGAGAAATAAATTTTATAAATTTATTTCGAACCAGCGTCTAAGATGTTTGTACATCACAGACTAATTCGTCACCCATTACGCTCCGGCGAACAGCAGCGAGAGTAATCCCTAACTCTCGTACCATCAATGGCAGGTGTTAACTGCTAACATAACTTTTTAGACATTAGATTGTAATTCATTGTCATAATAACAATGTGTTTTTGATCATTTTCAGTGCGCTGTTGCTTTTAAATGACAACGCTTGAGCTATAATAAGAAAATCATCAAATACAGAAAGCTAGATGGTATATGCAAAAGAGAGTTTCGGGTGAGGGATGTCATGTGACTGATTTCAGAACGCCTAAATGTACGCCGTGTACCATCCAGGATTTAGTCACTCGTCCGAACGGCAAATGTACGCTACGTTCCTTCCAGGCTATAGTAATTCGTAACCAGTACAGGCAAAGAAAATAAACATTGAACGAACAAACTACCAAGGCAAGACAGGTGATAATATTTTAACGGAAAAATATAATGAAATCGTGGGAGAGATATTAAAATAATAGTTTAAATAAGAAAAAAGTTATGTTCAAATGTTTGTATAGTCTATGGGACTTAACTACGGGGTCATCAGTCCCTAAACTTACAAACTACTTATGAACTACTGACGAACTAGGACGGCACAAATATCCATGTCCGAGGGGGGATTCGAACCCCCGATCGTAGTGGCCGTGCAGACCGTGACTGGAGCGCCTTAGTCCCCTCGGCCACCTCGGCCGGCGAAAAAAGTTAAGAAAAAAGAGTATGTTCGTCAAAGCTAAAGTCAAATATCAAATAATTTTGACTGTTTATTAAAATACGATCAGAAAGAATATTACGTGTTGGGTGCATAGATATTATCACAATAGTAGAGTCGTGATCGTATTGCCCATTATTTTTTCATTATTTACATTTTTATTATTTTTGTCCGAAATGTTTGCAAAGATCATAAAACTACAAGCAAATCTAAAGTGGGCCGTAAAACACGTCAGTGTGATTTTTTTTTTTTTTTCATTACATGAAATTGTCGGAAGAATCCAGACTAATCCCGAACCACCTGGTAGCCTATGAACAATTGAAATAGTTAAAGTCAAATAGAGTAGTTCACAGATGTTGCTCATAAGTAAGACTGGAAAATTTTTCTTCTCTCATATAAAAACTGCAGAGCGAAATAATAATAATAATAATAATAAAAAAAGACAGCACGCTCCTTCCCCATAGCTAGAGTGGAAAATACAGGAATGAAAAGTGTAGTGATACGGCGAAGGAGGCTAGTCTTAACAATCACACAGGATCAAGTTTTCATGATAAAGATGACATTCGTCCAAGTGTCTGTTCCTTGTACTGAGCGAGCGAGGTGCAGTTCGTTAATATTTTTCTATTTACCTCCCATTACATTCTTAATTTCCGCATTATAAGGCAGAAAGTTATCAAAATGAAAAGGAATATCATCCTATTTGCTTTCACTCCCGAGAAGTTCTCTCCTTACGGCATAGTTTTTGCTACGTGCTACATCTGGAACAGCAAGTCCACGAAAAGTGAGGAAAATCTGCAGAGTTGAGCCTAATTGACGCATGAAGCCAAACCCTCTAATCGAGATGCACTTTCCTGTAACGCTTTCTTCGTCTTTGGATGCGAAGATTAAAGTCATTTATGAGTGTGTAAGGTGCCATGCCCGAGAATGTCATCCATTGACGCTATGAGGATTTCTTTACTTCCTTCCACACTTGCCGGCCAAGGTGGCCGCGGGGACTAAGGCGCTCCAGTCACGGTCTGCACGGCCACTACGATCCGGGGTTCGAATCTCCCCTCGGACATGGATATTTGTGCCGTCCTAGTTCGTCAGTAGTTCATAAGTAGTTTGTAAGTTTAGGCACTGATGACCCCATAGTTAAGTCCCATAGACTATACAAACATTTGCATTTTGCCTTACACAAGGTATTCGTTGTAGACTCTATTTTTACCAGACTTTGGCCCATGTTCGGTCAAATGTTCAAATGTTTGTTAAGCTTATGGGACTTAACAACGGGGTCATCAGTCCCTAAACTTACAAACTACTTATCAACTACCTTATACTAAGGACGGCACAAATATCCATGCCCGAGGGGGATTCGAACCCCCGACCGTAGTGGCCGTGCAGACCGTGACTGGAGCGCCCCAGTCTCCTCGACCACCGCGGCCGGCCCATGTTAGCTCCTCCCAAAATATGAAAAGCAAGGTGCTATCATTGGAAAAGATTTGTTTTGCAGTGACGGAGACAAAGAAATGCTCACAGTGTCACTGAATGACATTTACGGGCGTGAAGTCCTTATCAAAATATGTACCCACTCTCCTGTAGGAGTCCTCTAAATTTATGTAGAGAATATTTCAAAATACACAGCCCATGTCCTTCCGAATATTCAGCATTATTATGATTAAAAATTTGTAATAATTCGGTCAATAACTTTCGAGATTTTCGGTAAAAGCGTTTCCAAATTTGTATATCAGGCCTACATATATATTCTATGTCTTTCATATAACCGTCAAAGGTAATTTTTGTTATAAGAACAAGCTAAGTAGAACTGTGTTAAAAATGATTTTAACATTAGAAAGGTTTTTTATTAGGGGACGGCAATTTTCATATCGCACGGCCTGTCTGTATAAAAAACTAGCGAAGGAGACAGACGTAAATGAGTGGATGGCAGCGGATGGGGCACGTTTGTAGAACCTTACTGACGCGGATTTAGTTGCTGCTGTGACTCAAGACCAGGAACAAGAGGACAAGAAGGTTGCTATCACTATTTTAATAAACACTGAAGATATGACATGAACGTTACAACATTTTCTACACTTTACATATTTTTCTTTTAAATCATTGTCATTTTTGGTAGAATATAAATAAAACAGTGCACTTGATTTTATTTTTTTTTTTAATTTTTTCAAGCAATTATCTTGACAGAAGAAAGGTGAATTGCGCCATTACAAGATAAAGGACTGATCAGGATGAAAGAACAATGTTTTGCCAAGACACAGTAACTATGACTGACTGATAAAAACCTACATGGGCCGCAAAGTAATTAAAACAATTTCTCACCTCTATTCCAATATTTAATTCATTTCCTAAACATTGCCTCGCGATCGTCATCAGTGAGTTTTCTCAGACTGTGTCAAAGAAACGTTTCATCAGCGTTTCTTTTCCTAGTCACATCTAGTTTGAAAAACACACTAATCAGTGTCATTACTTGATTGTAGCTGCTGGGTAGTTGGACAGCGCTGGCGATGCGTGACAAAACAAATCTCACAGTGTTGCCACTAAATCTGGTGGTTCTGAGTACCTGCCTAGTGGGAAGATTTTCCACCTAGTGGCTAGCGGAAATTACGGTAGATGTGAAAAATATTTTTGTCGTTATATAGAACAACTATTTTTAAAAACACTTGATGTAGGCAGCATTCAGTAACATCACTATTTAATTTTCTAACGTCTCGTAGCTCCAGAATTTATATCACATAAACATTTATAATATACGTTATTCTGTGTTCCCCATTTTGTGCACCCATATTGTTATGCGTGCTTTTTTATTTAATCGTGTCAGAAACATATATTTTAACTTACCAGATATAAAACAAGACAACAAAATACAGAAAGAAATATTCCAAAAATAAAACTAATAAATATGCATCTGCAGGCATACTTCATACTATATGGACACTTTTACGGGGCAATTTTAGATCAACCCACCATTTTTCCCCGTGAAAATACAGGACACCTGACACTAGACCAACCTCCAACTATAGTATTACATCTTTCGTTATTATAATTAATGTAAAGGCTCCTTGATCCTCAATACCAACGATTAGGTTTCATGATAAAACTTCAATAAAGCATGTTTACAGTGGCAGTATTATACATGTTTCATAGAAACAATGTAACAGAAATTGTTAGGAAGTATAAAACTAATTTCCCCTTTTTTGGGTGTGATTTTAGAGGTTGTTGCAATAGCATCAGAAGTAGCCAAATTATGTTCATTTGATTTACCATGCTGAAACACATCCGAGTTCCATCATCTGAATCCTTACCGGCTTCGAGCAATTCTTGCCGTTCTTTAAAACAAATTATACAGAAAAAAATCATCAGTGTAGTGAAGTTCGTAGCTTGCAAAAATTTAAAAATAAATAAATAAATAAATAAAAAGTATAAAATTCAAAATATATTAGAAGGAGAGTTTATACATACTGTTATGTATCGCACGATAAGACAAATGTGATACTGACTTTCGCTTATCATGCGATAATTGACAGTATGTACAATCTCTCCTTTTAAGTATTTTTTGAATGTATACTATATTAATGTTTTTTTTTTATTTTATTTATTACAAGCTATGCACTGACGATATTTTCTTTACAGTCTCTTTTGAAGAAAAGCAGTAATTGCTCAAAACTGGTGAGGGAATAAAATTTCGAACTGCAACTGTTCATTATTCGTAAAATGAACAGTTGCAGGTATATATATATAATGGTAAAGCAGTCAACAATCCGAAGATTGGTTTGAACATCACAGTGCTTTACTAGGCATGGTCCTGTTTGGAGGTGGTATGCCGTTGCCTTCCTCCGACCTTCGAACTGAGTTACCCAGCCAGTTATAGGGGGACCTACAGTTTAACGTGGGTTCCGAACCACGGTGCTACTCGGTATTTTTCACATGAGCAATACTGCCAGAGGTGAAAGAAGTGGAAAGTGACAGTTAAAAACCCTAGGACCTAGCGGGGATTGAACCCGCGACCTTTGGATTTGTAGTCTGGCACTCTACCACTGTGCAACCAAGGCGCATATCAAAATGGCTTTAAATAGTAGGGACAAAAATGTAGTGGTTTCTGGTGATTTTAATAAGCTTTTTAGTGATATATCGCATTTCACTGTTGGCAACACTGCTCACAGACAGGCATTTCAGTATAACCTAACCAGCCTTTGCATTGTGCACCGAACAGATACCTAACAGCATCATATTGCGACGTCTGTTCTTTCAGAGATGTCCGAAATAACAGACGCTGAAATTCTTCTCCTTTTTAAGGTACATAAGGTATTTCCTGAAGGAACTGACTGATTTGACCCTATAGCCCGATGCAGTACTGCATGAACCTTCGATAATGAAACCCCGAGGCGCCCTAAATGCGGCACTGCGAGAGCTAACGATGCTGCAGATGCCGCGAGCGCCTGAATGTCAACATCCACACACACGCAGACAGGAAATGGACGGACAACAAAGTGGTCACATAACTGTTCCGTAATAACTGCAGTTCACATCTTTTCTGAAACATTTACGAAGAAATTTATTCTCAATTACGGCTTGATGGAGGTTTAAATCAATTGCGCACATATAGTAAAAACAGTATTTTAAACGGTGAATAGAACGAAAAATGAGAAATGAAATCTCTCAATTTAAAACAGTTCGCGCACATATATTTCCATTACAGCGTTTGATGTTTATTAAAACCCCAGAGTGAGCTGTTAACTGAACGTAATTGAAAGCTATTTATGTCCAAATAACCGAAAATAATCACTAAGTGCACCGAAATGGAAGAATTTAATTTCGTATTTAAGTGGCACAAAACAGAGATTCAGCAAATTCAGTAGAGCGAAGTATAGAATGTTATCGTTGGGTAGCTAAGCAATGTGGTTAGTTAATTTTTATCAATTTACGACGACTTTATACAAAAGTTTTCTCCAGGGGTATGTTGACTTCTCTTGCCCTATTCTATCTCAAGGTATATGACCCTTTAACAGTGCCAAATATTTGAAGAAGTGAGAGTATATAACGCCTAGTGCACAGTGAAATAGAGTTATTAATATTGAGAGATTTCAGTACTGCCATGTTGCTTTCCAATGGTAAAAGGACAATGTACCCTCGTTAATTTTATTTGATTATTCGTAGGTTATCGTTTTTCTTTAATAACTCGTGGCTAAAGAGATATACCATGTTACTTTTTGGTAAAAATCAGTCTTGGTGGCATAAACTTGATGTTTTATTTATTTAAATATGACACGTTTCGCCTCTTCTACACATCATCAGACGTTTGAAAGGTGGGGGGGGGGGGGGCGGGGATCTACAGACTTGTTTAAAACACAACTAAAACTATGTTAAATGTTTCCTAATCAAGAAATATTACAATAGGGATGGTGCAGACTGAAAAAAAACAGCAGGCCACATAACCACATTCAGGTGATTGACTTGGGGGGATGAAAATTGAACTAATAAATACCACTAAAGGGTATAGCTTAATAAATAAAATTACTTAACTGTGAAGTTTCAGAGCGTCAAATCATTAAAATTCAATAAAAATAGATGTAACCGTTACTCAATAATAGGGGTAACAAAGTCAAAGGTAAAACTTAACTCAGCCACGCGAAGTTATGTTTACTCACGCAGAGCCAACCCCTGCCAAACCCTGGACTCCTTCTGCGATCGTGTTTCACCAGTAACTGTTCAAACTTGCACATTGAAGGTGCGCAAGTGTCTCGTAGATGTGCGACAACTGTTACAGATTTGCATGTGTAATGGAGTGGAGTGATTGTACGTACTATGGTGTGTGTTACTTGGTTGTGTGAGGCCTGTAGCATGGTGGGGAGGGGGGGGGGGTGAGAGATACGCGCTCAGAGCTAATGGCAAACCGGTGGCATGAGAGTGGCGCGGTTCCCAGAAGACGGCTTACTGCCGAGGTCCAGAGCAGGTATAGCTGAAGTGAGAGCCTTCCAAGTATTTTCGCACACAATACCGCCATCTGGCTGGCGCCGCCAACGCTGGCGTAGTCTGGGCGAGAGCGTCTGGAGGAATAAAATGTACCTCCAAGGGCAGTGTATGGTGCTTTGCGAGTGGAAAGGTGGGCAAATGTATGGAAGAAAGACCCCTAGGACGACCACGTCCGGTGCAGAGCTGGCAATGCCAGCGTGGCACCCGCTAGGACGTTGTACGTCTCTGGCGCCAAGATAGCGGGCGCCACAGTGTACAATAGTGAGGGAGTTTGGCCGTTTGCTGGGAATTACTTGCTGGCTGTGTTTTCGGCGGTGTCTGAAGGCCATCCGCCGTCACCGTGAGAACGCTGGACGTACGGGCGAGGCCCAACCAACGAGCACAGAATAACATAGAGAGGCCTTACAATGAAGGAAGCCGGCTGAGAGCGCGACACCCGACCAACATGGCGGCCACAGCTGGGTAATTACAATTTTCAGCTAGGGATAGAAAATCATAACTATTAAATAGAAGCACATTTTTCTTCTTTTTGTCCTTTTAACCTTTTATAATTCGAAGAGTACCGAACGTATTGTCATGGGTTTCTTTTAATTTCTGTTTTAGAATCCTGAGATAATCTTAGGCTATATTTGATGTAAATACTAATATGTGAAAAAAACTGAAATAAGAATCATAATGTAGAATCGTTTACCGTTTCTGCACTTTAGTCAGCTCTGGAGCCTAAACTATAAGATCTAGTCCAGTGTAGATAATATAAAGTTGCAGAACTCACAAACATCTATAAAATTAAAAATTAAATAAATAAATAAATAACGTGAGAGCGTGTGTCTAATTTTACGAGTGAACCACATTTATTATTTTTCATTTCTAAAGCTTTGGCATCAGTGTGATTCAACTAAATATGTAGTGATTGTGAGATATCTGTAAAATTTAGACATATGATCTAGGGGCTTTATTTTTTTAATCGTCGTGATTTCTATAATTCTATACAATGTACTATGGCGCAGGTCTAAGTTTACGCTACAAAGATCACGAAGGTGAGGAAGTGGTAAAGCATTCTATGTTTTTATTATTATTTCTCATTTTCGTTTTGGTATACAATAAAGCGTACATTGAACACAGGATTATACTGTAGAAATTGAAAGAAACCTCAACACGATACATTTTGCAGTTGTCGAGTTAAAGTCGTTTAAAGATTACCCGTGGGCAGCTAAGCCAGTTAAAAAAAAAAAAAAAAAAAAAAAAAAAAAGCTAATGTGTTTAGTCATAATTATTTGATACCGACAATTGTATTCCAAATTATAAAATGTGTATCAAAATTGGTCACAATGTACAAGGTGAGTGGCCAACAGACTTTGTGTTCGATAGTGTGCAAGCTCGCTGAAAGCTACGAGTATTATTTGAGCAGTTCCACCGCTCTATTGTAACCAAATTTGTGAGAAAATCGGTGGAGCTATACGAAAGTTGTTTAAATAAAAAGAAAAGTCCATTTCATTATCTACAACTTTCTCGCTGACGAAAATTTCCTGACCACAAAACAAAAAAGTGGCAGGCGACTAACTTTTTCATGTCACAATTTTTATTTTATATAAAACTAATAGTTTCAATCATTATTTTTATACAAACACAATACGTATTGTACCTGCTAAGAACACCGTTGCATTTCTTCAGTATTCATCTGCCTGCGTGAAAAATTTTGCAATTTGTTTCCTATCCGAAAGGGTTGAAATGATAATGTAACTGAGTCGAACGCCATTTGAAGAACTACGCATTTATTGGCCCAAATCCGTTTTTTCATCCAACCAAGATGGCTGCCGGGCTTCACTGCCTGTACGCTGATGTTGTTCTGTGCTTGCTGGGCCCGACTGGTGGAAACTCATGAGAGCTGGCCATTGGCTGCTGTTTTATAGTAAGGGGATTCGGCTGTGTCACTCCTTAACGCAAGCTGAGATTGGCCATACTTTAGCGCCTCGCTATGGGTTGGCGTTTCAGTATAGGCGGAGCTTGGAAGCTTAGGAGGGAGGTTCAAAATGTTCAAATGTTTGTATAGCTTATGGAACTTAACTACGGGGTCATCAGTCCCTAAACTTACAAACTACTTATGAAGTAGCTTATATTAAAGACGGCACAAACATCCATGCTGACGGGGGATGCGAACCCCCGATCACAGCGGCAGTGCAGACGACCGGCACGCAGCAGACCGCTCGGCCACCGCGGCCGGCTAACAGGGAGGAGACGGAGATTTTAGATGGGAGCGGAGTAGAAAAAAAAAAAAAAAAAAAAAAAAAAAAAAAAAAAAAAAAAAAAAAAACTGGTGTTTGAGCAGCCGAAGACAGCAGACGCTTCTCTTCTGCTCTCAGTTCATTCTTGTCTTCGAGCAGGCTGTACTTAGAGTTGGTAGTATAACTTTTGGAGTTGCTCCAAAACTTGTACTAATAGCGCTATGTATTGGCAAGCCGAGAACAAGGTCAGCCTGCTTTATATTAGACGCACTGAAGCGCTAATTGCGATTGTCGCAGGTCTGGTGTAACCTCTGCCTACAGTACATTCGTGTATCACACGTAAATTGTCTGTAGTTGTACGACATAGCCGAATGAGTGAAATCGTTGGCACTGAGATACGTCGGGCTCGAAGTTGGCTGATATTAGTTAAATATCGCTTCTGGAATACGAGGCTGAAGTATCTCCGGGTCCGCGCCTTGCAGTTATCGACGCACACAGCCGCCGTCCAGCCGACGTGTTGCTGACGTCGCTAGCCAGCACAGTTTTTGTACAGTATGCATGTGGTAGTAAAATAATATTACGTAATTTAAGTGCAAAAGTCATGTGTATAATGAAAGTCTTTCTTAAACCAAATGTTAATAAATAGCAATAATCAAGGTTATTGAACTCGATCTGTAATGTGAGACGAAAGTGAAAACTTCTCAACGAATGTCGGAACGTATGACCTTGTGCTGACGAGAAAATCAAAGAAGTAGGGTTTTTTTGTCGACGTTAGTCATTTATTTCCTGATAACGGCCTAATAAGCCAGAAAGTAGTTTGAAGTGAATAAAAAATCTGTAGAAATAATAGTTGATTTCTTTTATAAATGATTTTAGTGGGGCAGAAATTGATGCCCCATTAGTATGGCCGTCGTTTGGATTTTATTCGGAAATTTACTTTCAAAGCTCACTTTTTCCTTGAGGCCGAGCGAGGTGGCGCAGTGGTGACACACTGTACTCCCATTCGAGAGGACGTCGCTTCCAGACAACATGATTTGGGTTTTCCGTAATTTACCTAAATCAAACTGGCTCCCTTCAAAGGGAAGGACCAATTTTCTTCCCCATTTAATGTTCTCATAATAGAGAAATCGATCTTACTTCTGTCAAAAGGCAATAATATTTTGCCAAGATCGCAAAAGTTCATTTACCACGATTTTCGTTACGCAAACGTACCGTCTAATGGTACCCATATAATTGATACACTCTATCAGACCTTTGTGGGCCGAAACTGGTCAGCCGCGGTGGAGTAGCCGAGCGGTCTAAAGCGTCTCGCTGCGGAGCGCGCGGTTGCTCTCCGTGGAGGTTCTAGTCCTCCCTGGGGCGCGTGTTTGTGTGTGTTTGTTGTCCTTAGGTTAGATTATCTAGGTTTAAGTAGTTTGTAAGCTACGGACTGATGTCCACGCAGTTTAGTCCGATAGATTTACAAACATTTCATCATTTATTTTTTTTTTTTTTTTTTTTTTTTTTTTTTTTTTTTTTTTTTGAAACTGGTCATCAGTGGAAAAAAAAATTGCGAGCTTGGCAAAACATTATTCAATTTCTTTCCCATCCTGCGAAAATAAATACGTCTTTAATGACCACGATGTTGACGAACTACTAAACTCTAAAGTTCCTTCTTTCCTTTTTTTTATATCCTTGGAGATTTACGGAACGTTTAAAATTTAGCCTTTAAAGTTCTACGAACTCATAGATAAATGATAAATGTGTAACGTCAGAAGGAATTTTTATCCACTAATCATTATCCACTGTCAAGATATGAGGAATTAAAATCGAGCTAAATTTGGGTAAGAATCCAGGACTTAAAAGCTGATGGAATTTTGTCAATTAAACATCGTTTGTTTTATTGATACGTAAATCTATTGGACTTAACTTCTTCGGTTTTACTCCCCAGGCTTACAAACTACTTACACTAAGTTAAACTAACCTAAGGACAGCATACATACACCCAAGCTCGAGAGAGGACTTGAACTTCCGGCGGCGAGTAGTCACGCGATCTGCGACTTCGAACTCTCGGCCACTCCACCATGGATGCTTTGATTGCAGTGAGCGTTTAAGTAAGCGAATGAAATCGCTTGGTAATTTAATAAAATTATTTTTTCTTATTTAGATCACAAAACAAAACTTGTTCCATCAAAGAGCTATGTAGTGTTGATATAGATGGTTTTGTTGCATCCACCTTTCTAATATTCCGAGTTTGTTGACGTCACAGAATTTGAATAATTAGTGTTGCTTGTCGCTGCCACCCAGAGCACTGTTAACGCAGAGATAGCCTCTCAGTCTTGATTGCAGATATCTTTGATATCCCCTGCGTAACGGACGTTACGTTGTCACAGCTGTTTCTCTGTCGTTGCTCTGCCTCTCCCTGGATGGCACAACATCGACCTACTGGCCTCTATCTACCCATTTCATCAGCCAGTAATTTATGAGAATTGCGTTACCTGCGCGTCACATTACCACATGTGTTCGCACAATGTACAAAGGACTTGTCGAATCGATGCCATGCTGATTGGTTGCTGCAGTGCATCGACTGTGGAGAGACAAGCAAATAAGTACCTGTCAATGCGTTTCGACTCATCACAGTTGTGTATATTGCATGTTGAACTTCTTAGTCCCCAGGCAGCAAATATACTACGTCGAAAATGTAATTTATTTTCGCCAGGAAATTAAGTGAAATTGGTATGTCTGACTGCAGCGTATACTTTACGCTGGTGCCATCTAGCAGAAATTGTTTTCGTTATTGTTGAATCCTAATATCGGTTGCAAAAAGCTGTATTTTTTTCACCTGATATCCATAATCTAAGTTTCTGTTTGAAATTTTTAACGATAATGTGTATAAAACGTGCAATTGTGTGCTAACGAATAATCTACTCTCGAAAAAGTGATCGTGTAGTCAATCACAACAAAATTGTTTTCTTGTGCCGTTGGGTCTTCATTTGGAACCGAGTAAGACGTGCTGTTGTTAGTACACTGGTCTCACATTCTGGCTATTTCGGTTCAAATCCGTCACCGACCATCCAAAGCCGATTTCTTTCTCCATCCTTAGCATCACAATGTTTACAGGACGTTAAGTCCTAATCTTCCTTCCTTCATGTGGTGCTTTTACAGTCACAAGAGTGAATTTAAGAATAAGAATGTACTGAAGATCAGGAATGTGATGATGATAATAATGCAGTACCAATGATAATGTTTGGAATGTAGTTATCTGAAATGTGAATAAAAGGTAGATTTAAGCTACAAGAAGGCAAGGGTTTTTAATTTCTGCAGTGCAGTAAGTGGAACATGTAGTCACAAGAGGGAAAAAGCAGTTTAATTTCTAAGCAACAGCAGGGGTGGAAATTATATTCTATATCGAAAACAACCGATATGTATAATGGTTATTGATTGCCATATTTTATGTTTTATTTAGAAGATGCAACAGTGCTAGTAAAGAAACTGCCTGCACTACACTTGTCGTCCTATTTTGGAGTATGGCTGCGCATTGTGGGATCCACTCCAGGTGGGTTTGACGGAGATATTTCAGAGAAAATTCAAAGAAGGGCAGCTCATTTTGTATTACTGCGATATACGGGAGAGAGTGTCATGGAAATTAGGCACGAGTTGGAGTGGAAATCATTAAATGAAAGTCTTATTCGTTGTGGCGAGAATTGTTTACGAAATTTCTTTCACCAACTTTGTCTTGCGAATGCAAACGTAATATATTGTTAGCATCTACCTACATAGGGAGCACCTAAATCTTTCCGTTTTCGATCTGATTTTTTAATTTATGAGGATGATCATGTCTCCCTATGTAGGTAGGTGCTAACAATATATTACGTTTGCATTCGCAAGACAAAGTTGGTGAAAGAAATTTCGTAAACAATTCTCGCCACAACGAATAAGACTTTCATTTAATGATTTCCACTCCAACTCGTGCCTAATTTCCATGACACTCTCTCCCGTATATCGCAGTAATACAAAATGAGCTGCCCTTCTTTGAACTTTCTCTGAAATATCTCCGTCAAACCCACCTGGAGTGGATCCCACAATGCGCAGCCATACTCCAAAATAGGACGACAAGTGTAGTGCAGGCAGTTTCTTTACTAGCACTGTAGCTATTGGAGAATGGAGCTGTAGAGAAATATCATAAAAGAGGTTGGATGAACCCTCGGCCATGCACTTCGATGTGACTAGCAGAGTATTTATGTAGATGGAGGTAGAATAGGAGTAAACACAATGAATACTGGTTCGTTTTTCTCTATCGTGAAGTATTAAAATTATTTTATAATAATAACAAACTCAGAGGTCATGGGAGGACTGGGTGGGTAGACCAATGATAGTCCGTGTTTATGATCACTACTTTAATTAACAAGTTACTTCTTGAAGGCTTGTTTCCAACAAAGTTTAACAAATGCATTCTTAGATGTTTCTCAATATTAAGCAAACTCAGAGATTATGATACAATCTAAATTATGCAATTTGAGGAGAGAAATGACCTCAAAATGCAACTCGGGGCAAGGAAGCTAAAATTACAAATACCTACAAGTGTTCCTAACGTACAAATACCACTTCATAGGCGAGCCTTGCAACACGAAACCTAGAACTAAGGCACAATTTAATTTTCGAAAAGTCACTTCCAAAGACAACTGATATTACACAAAAGTAGAAGCTTCCAAGAAAGGGCAAGCAGGAGAAAGAAAACTAAAATCACGATTACGTGTTAAAACACAAGAGTCCCTCACATACAGATACCACTTCAAAACGTGCCCTACAACACGAAACCTAGACATAAGGCACAATTTAATTTTCAAAGGCGACTCGCAAGTAACAAGATATTTACACTAAAGTGAACATCCTACAGTCAGAATGGTATCATCTTCAGAGGGTCAGGGCCCCTTCTACACGAGAAGCAATAATGGCACAGGCAGGCGATAACACCCACTAGGTTACCACAGTCAGACGCATGCAATTAATGAATGAAAGGATGAAGGCTCGGTGGAAAATAAATAAAAGTTTCAGGGACTGCGGTAGTACAACCGCAGGGTGGGCAGGATACTCGGCAGAGGGAAAAGGGCACTACACTAAATTACGCCTGCTCCCCGGATATGCAACGAAGTAGCAGACGGGCAGACACCAGATAAAACCCCAGACACCCTTATAAACGAAATAATCAATGCTTTAGCAATTTGAAATAGACTATTGATAACGAGCTGGACGGCTCACATATTCTCGACTTAGAGAATTTTTTTACTAATACAAATAGGAAAGAATAAGACGTAGATGTTTGGGAAAGTCGACAGCTGGGCTTCTGCCGCACAAACTCTAATCAAGCACACACACAACACCAAAATCACAAACACAAACAGGGAAGAACTTCAAGAGACGACAACCACAAATGGAACAGACAATAGCCAGGTGGACGGGGTATGAAAAGTAATTAGCTCGTATGTGTCACCGGAGCTGGACACGGCGATCTCTTCGAGAATTCTGTAAACAGATGAGTTAGGTGAACAACTCCAATATCATGCGTCCATCCGTCACAGTCTTCCTGGGGAGAGGTAACTATAGAATCTTAAACACAAGCACTGAATCCCTCTACCGGTGTTCGGGGATGGTTTACACCAATGTCTGTGTCTACTGTCCTCCGAGTCTCGTGGGTGAATAGCGTGAGCTGTGTATCACATGAGCGTAACATTCGGAAACGTTGTTTATTTTATGTACTAGCTGAAAACCCGGCGTTTCCCGGGTATTTATTTATTTACTCCTACAATTTCTCAGGTATATATTCATTTGTATAAGGGCTGAATGTAAAATCTCTTGGGAATACATTTAGTAGTAAGTAAGTAATAGGTTAAAACTTGGTGTTGGAAGGGGCGGTTTTCCATGAACGTTTCTGTTTATGTGCTCACATCTCATGAGCTACGTGTCGTACTCTGATACAATTTAGGAGGTACACTCAACTATATGCGTGTCTACAGTCTGTAAAATTTACTGCGGCTGCAATTTGTAGCGTAGACATTATAAATTGTAACGTCATACCGAATGCCGTAGGTTTACTCCATATACAGTGGAAAAGTAATAAGCGAGAAACTTTTTTCCTTTCCTCATTTTGCTGTGGTTGTCAGCGTGTAAAAGTTTAATAAAGATTTGAAATTATGTTTAAAGTCTGTTGCAAGTCGATAAGTACTCTCATTCTCATATAGCGTATTTTTAAAGTCCCGCCGCATTATGTGGCAGTTTCTTTTCAGTCCTATTATTTATGACGTCATAGCTTCTGAACCTTGTCTTGTATGTGATTCTTAACCCTGCAGCAGTTGTTACCTCACAGTAAGGGATGTGTGTACCAAATGTGGTTTAAATGGGTTCGATGGTTTAGGAAAAAATGAGCAGCATTGTCGCTAAATGCAGCAGATTTTCGCGCATCTCATGGTTTATGGCGTCATATCTCGTGAAGTATGTGTCGTACGTAAGTCTTACACTTAGGGCGACCATCCTCATTAATTGAAGCTTGCGTGTACAAAATTTCATAAAGATTAGAACAAAATTGTAGATTTGTATGCAATACGTACAAATATACGGACACTCTGCTTTATATATTAGATTTTGCGTGTCAAGGACTTAGATATTTAATATACATTTGAAGTTGGTAAATTAGAAAATAGAAATACAAAAACTTTAATGACGAATGTAACCCAAAAATATTGCCCTAAGATAAATGGAACGATTGTATGGATTACCAAAATAATTGCCATTCTGAAATTTATTTATTAGGCAAAGAACACTTAAACTTTAAAGTTTGACAACCAATCACTGAGTGAAGCCAAATTTAAAATTTAAATTTTTGACAAGTATCAGGTCAGACACATACATTAATTTGTAAATTAATCTAACAAAGACCTTAAAAGGGAAGGTGCCAACCGTAAGTGAATTCTTAAACTATAATCATCAAATGAAATTAATGATTGGGTGAAGCCCACTTAAAATCTGACAACCATCGCGTGAAGCCCGTACATTAATTGGTTAATTAAGTTTACAAAGGTTTCAAAGGCAAAGCGCGAACTTTAAATAAATTCTTAAACGAAATGAAACTGAGCATTGGGTTGTAACAGTACGAATCCTTGAACAAACTTCGTCTTAGGGGATGACTTATTCGTGCTACTTTTGGCTCGCTGCTGTTCATACACGTATACATCTATATGTAAAACTAAAATTTCGTGTATGCACGCAAATACATCGTGCCATGCACATGACTCAGCTCCAGACTTCATTGCACGTTGAATCTCATCTGATTTCCCATTTTTCTTTACCTCATGCGTCTCTGTCATTGTTACATGCACGTAGTTTTCTTCTCTATGAATTCTTTCGCGTCCGCGACTGCGCGCACGCCCATCAGCCCTCTTGGCGCCACCTAGTGCGGGCGCACGTCTCTTGTGTTCTTACGCCTCTACCAGTACGCAGTGCTCACTCAACCTGTGTGTGGCCGTGGTTCACAATTTTATGTTGCACACATTAGTTTTAAAATTTTACATTTTATTCCCCGATTTGGAGACAGCCATATTTGGACACTTCATTTTATTTAACAACTACTTTAATGTGAGCTAAATGTAAGTACAATCTCGTCTAATGCTGTAATTTTAATTTCTTACTTATTTTAGAAATTTTATGTATGGCACATTTTCCATAAGACTCCTCTGTTAATTATATTATGTTAGGAAATTCTTCTGCAGAAGGGAAAATTACTTTTGCCGAAACTCGGGTCACGGTTTATCTATATAAACCATTTTCTTGCAACTGTTTGGCTGAAATTTTGTTCATTTTCGGATCGTGTTCCACCGTTGCTGAACTGATTAAGACTAAACTTGAATTTCAAAGTCGGAATTTTTAACTAGGGCGGCATCTACTACATAACAGACTACAACATGTGGGTTGCATTTTTACCAAAATCATTTATTTTCCCATTTCATGATTATGTCTGACGAGAACCACTAATTATTTTTTAGATGATTTTAAACATGGCTTGTCACTGCAGCAACTGTAGGTTTACAAATATTTGTCAAAGTTCAGCCGAACCAGTTGCAGAATTTGATAAAATTCCTTGATCTAGATTTGAGCACACTGCTCGTAATTGCACGTCTTATCTTTTAATTTTTATTCTTCTGATGAAGGCACCCTTAGATGGCGCCGAAATCTAGATCAAGGAATTTTATCAAATTCTGCAACTGGTTGGGCTGAACTTTGTCAAATATTAGAACCACTAAACTCGTTAGACTCCGTCAGATATGATTAGCTCGAGCCCCCATTATTGCTAACATTATAGCTATAGCTATATGAATGTTTAATAATTTGAATAATGTTCCTAAAATGATTGCTGTTAAAGTTCATTGTTCTATCCAAAAACCCAAGTGTGAATGCGATAAAAAAATTCTGAGTTCCGACAACTGTTTCAAAATCAAAGTCCACTTCGAAATATTTCAGAGTCCAGCGCGCGGATTCTGCAGCTATATTCAACAGCTATCGTCTTACTCGATTCCACTGCAGTCGCAAGATACGTCTGCCATCAAGACGGAACTGCCGTAGTCTGATCCTGGGCCGCTCGTGGCACCCACTTATATACGATCTGCGGGGTCTTTCCAGTAATACGTTCCCCTAACAAGGTTCAGTGGCTCTCCCAGTAGTGTATAAAACTTTTTAAATAATTTTACGTCGGCTTCGTTAGTTGCGCTTTAAGATGCTAATGCAAATACATACTTTAATTTCTAACACTAATAATACACCCAAAATCATACGTTTAAACAAATGAACTTTTTCAGAAAGTCTGATAAATAAGTGTTTCGGCCATTGCACAATGAATATTTAAGTAATCACTTAGGTACAGTGTTTTTCACGTACATTTTCCGGTCCTCTTTTCAATCCACTGTTCAGAACTACTCTGCTCATAAATTTAAACAAAGTACGGACGATAAACAAAATAATTTAGTTTACAAAGACACCATATTGAAATAAACAAAAATAATATATGCTAAACAGGTGATAATGTGTGTTTACGACACCAGCAATTTATCACTACCTCGCTATTTGTGTATCTGTCGTGTATTAATTGTTATTAACAAATCACTATTGTTCCTCCTTAACAGTGCATTATTATGCGCAATATAAATTTTGCAGATAATATGGTTTTACCAAACTTTGCGTCTCAATGAGACCTTTCATTTGAGCCCTTGCTCGTTACTGTAATTCAATTACTTTAGCTTCTGGATTTTTCAAAGTAAATGAGTATTAGATTTTTGAATAACTTTTTATACAAAATATTAATGATGTCAACACATCATCTGAATCGTGTTGTTCTCCTCTTTCATTTGCTTCTGCGTGCTAATTTTATCTCTAACAGTGTCAGCGTAGTATCTAAAATTAAATACAATGCAGTTTTTCAGCGGGAAAATTGGCAGTTTGACATGACGTCACGTCCGCCAGCGGGCTTTCCATTTGCACGCTGTCCACCAAAGCGAAGCTTGTAGTCTCACCGCCTCGCAGCGTCCGAATGCCTGTTCTCTCGTCGCAACTTTCTACTCTGCTGTCAAACCAGCGCACTTAGTGCACCAAACGTTGTTGCACGTTGTAACGTCACGGGGTGAAGCCGACTTAAAAGTTTGGTAATCGAAAGGTGAAGCCGGCACATTAATTGGTTAATTAACCGTAGAAAGATTTAAAAAGGCAAAGCGCCAACCTTAAATGGTGTCTTAAACAAATTATCCAATAAAATTGATCATTTGGTGATGCCCAATTAGACTGTGACAAGCAGTGGGTGAAGCCTATATATTAATTATTAATTAATGTTATAAGGATTACAAAAGGCAGAGCTCTAAGTTTGCGTGAATACCATTAAAGAATTAAAATTGAAGGCCATAGTGCATACATGACACAACAGAGTAAACTAACATACAAGTCTGATGATTTCCTCACCACACCTGGCTGACAATGATTAGACCTTAAAAGAGGCCGGTAACACCAATCATTGAACACAACAAACACCACAGTGAATCAAATCAGCCACGGTGGATTAGCCGTGCGTACTGGGTCGCCATGTTGCGGGGCGCGCGGCTGTTCCCCGTCAGGGGTTCAAGTCCCCTCTCGGGCATGGGTATTTGTGTTGTCCTTTACCTTAGTTTAAGTAGTTTGTGAGCTACGGACTAATAATCTAGCAGTTGAGTTCGGTAGATTTACAAACATTTGAACATTTGAATTTTTTAAATCAAATCAACAAAGTAGTAGCCAGCAGGTGGAGACATCATAATAAGCAAACATTCCAACCAGAATACATAACCAATAAAAACAGAAATTCCTCATGAGGTTAGGTGGGGTAGCTACCGAAATTCCTTAAAAAGGGCCACATACACCCACTTTCCGAGGCTGTAATCATAGAGTGGCCGAAAGAACAGTGCCGACAAATATGATAGCCAGGGCAGGTAACTAACTGGCAATGGCTACATAAGGACGCCTGTACCCTCATTACACTTATGAAATTGCAGTGAAAATAAGAGAAGCTTCCTAAGTTCACGACATGCCAGCAAATTTCATCAAAACAACATCAAAACGGAACTTGGAGACAGGTGTTAATTTATATTCGAGGTACCAGAAGATGAATAAGGGTATTATTGGCTCTGCAACGACGAAATTAAAGACGTCCTTGGTTGCAGCATTGGCTACTCACCATAGCATGGCACGCAAATCATCCAGAAACTTAGCAACCCGTCACGTCTTGAATAAGATTTCAAGCACAATTTGCACCAAAGTTTTGACACAAGTAGACATCAGGTAAAACGATGAAATCCATCACCAGCCCCACACAGAGACACATTGCTACAGAACACTTCCCGCTCTGCCCCACTTCTCACGGATTGCTGGTCGAACTAAATTCTCCATTGCAGGAGTCCGCACTTAGCAGTACGCATGTGAAAAATAGTTGATGTGGATAAGACATGCCCAAGGAAGAGTGACAAGTGCGCCATCACTGATAGCAAGCGGAAAAATATTGGACAGTATGGGCCAGAAAACTAACTTGCGCCGAAACAATGACAGAATGCACTGAAAAATAGATCGTAGGAGGGGAGATTGCAACTCGTGACAGAAAGGCAATCTGAAATAGAATAATGAGTGGCCTAGATAGAATTAAAAGAAAGGAATTCACGGAAACAGATGCCACAACTTAGAGAACAAAGCGGTCACATGAAACACTACGTGAGAGCCACCATGGTTCTACTAGACAGTCATAATGTGTCCAGTCTCATTGAGGGCTATATCCACCTTTTTGGCATGTCTAAGAGTTTCACCAGACTGCTGCATAGAAGTACAGTGCCAGGGCAGATGTGTGGAGCACATTTGATGATGATACACAGGTGGTGGCATTAAGTTTGCATATTACAGTTTTAACTTTGTTTCTTGACAGTGTTCTTTGAATGTGAGACAATAGTCCAACCTTACTCCCAGGTATTTTGGAGTATCGCAGTGGCTTGGTTGTCGCCCTCTCCAGGTTATTTTTTGCTCCTTCTGGCTTATTTGATTCTTAAACGAGAGGCTCAGATATGCCTCTTTCCAAGATAGGGCTTTAAGTGATAATCATCACAATACTTGCCGCGAATCTCACGCGCTGCTGTCGCCTTCATCTCAAAATCCTGAAATATTTTTCGTTGAACTGCAGTTGCCGTGGCACGTGCATAAATAAATGTTATTGCTCCAGGGTGGATGGGTTGGTCGTTAGTGTAGAAATACGCGGTTTCAGTACGCAACAATGGGACAGACCCACTGAGCAAATTACTTAGTAATGCTTCAAATTTCATTGCGATAGTAACACAATTAAATTTATTTTCCCAGATCCATGGACAGTAGTTTGTCTACATAAAGGAGCATTAGTTGGAGGGTGCAAGGGTTTTTCGCAGTTTGGGAATTTGCCCTAGTTCAGGACACCCAACCTGAAGGCCGGAAGTAACTGTCAGTGTACAGGAATTGCTCTACTAGCTACCCCTCCTTCTTTCTGCTAGTGTGGCTATTCGAATAATTTAGAAGTGCACAAGAGACTATCGGTCGTGCCTCGAAGTAACTTGGAAGCAGCATCCCCATTCCGTTACAGTTTCTAGATGCAACAGCTCCACCAAAGAGACTGCCTACATCACACTTGTGCGTCCTCTCCTGGAGCACTGTTGCCCAGTGTGAGACCGTCACCTGCCGGCCGCGGTGGCCGAGGGGACTAAGGCGCTCCAGTCACGGTCTACACGGCCACTACGTTCGGGGGTTCGAATCCCCCCTCGGGCATGGATATTTGTGCCGTCCTAGTTCGTAAGTAGTTCATAAGTAGTGTGTAAGTTTAGGGACTGATGACCCCGTAGTTAAGTCCCATAGACTATACAAACATTTGAACATTTTTAAAGTTTCTAAGGTTCTCAACATCTCTAGGGCCGTGTTCTTCAGTTTTGTGTGTAGCACGTACTTTTGCTTACCTAGGAAGCAGCGTCTCGTAGCCTATCGCACTGTACTTGTGATGTATCGGACTTTGACGTACATCTCTATTGCGACGGTTTCGATTGTGCTGTCGTTGCATTTAGACTGTGAGATTCGGATGCTGCAAACTGGTGTGTACCGTGATAGTTACCTAGGTCCGACGCCTCTTTCTGTGCTAGTTGGTGTAATCCACAGCTAGCTCAATTTCATCCATGAGCTCTCGCTGATCTCAATTCTCTTAATGTGTAAATAATTTTATTACTGACTTGTTCTATAGGAAGTATGTTTCTCCCTCAGCGGCTATATACAGTGAACAACTGTATATGGAAATTTGTGACAGGGCTATCTCTTAAGAATCGATTCCATTACAACATGTACGACACACACCAAATTTGGTAGGTCTCAGCTGCGCGACACTGTAGTCAGTCGGCGCTAGGACCTAATCCGTATCGCACAAGTAAGAATATGCTCTCAGTATCCGCAGTAAAATTAAAATTGTTCAACATTGTATTATGGAGAGCCTATTAATAAAGCCCCATAATTGGCAACCCGAATTTTATTCAGCAGAAATACCTACCCGTAACTCCTACAGGTCGGCTAGGTTTTATTTGAACTCGAAGGTGGATCAGCTAATTTTGCAGATCCTGGATGGGAAGTTTGGGCCGGTAAATCCGCACGCCCTCTACACAGTCTTCTACGGACTCCTAAGTACGTCTACAACTCCAGTATAGGTTTAGTACTAGGAGGGGATCTTGCAAGGTATACGTAAAACTTAGCTACTCACAATGTCTCTGCTGCTGGTCTCAGTATTAGAGGGTACTAACACCTTCTTTAAGCTTTTAACTATTTGTAGTTCATAGAGGTCAAAAAATAAAAAAAATTATCTTATATTAAATTAAGCAATCATTTGATCAAGAAAAAACCTTGTCATTTACACACTATGGTTAGAGGAAATAACATAATCCCAAAAAGCAGAACAAAAACTTATTATTACAGTTGTGTTACAATTGGGAATTCAGGGTTAAAAACTATTAACTAAAAATACAGCATAACTTGAAAAACAGTAAAATATTACAATATTCAGTGGAATGTTCCTTTCAACTACTTTTGACGTTCTATGTGGAGCTATGGATTCACAAGCAGCGTCAGCTAGTGTGTCATCAGTGAAGGACGTTGTGTAGCGCTGCACAATTTATTTTGCAGAATGACAAAAATTTATTCCTAAATGTAGCCAGTTGGTAATAACTGACTACGTTTTAAGTATATCTTACACGTAAAAGAATTACTAAGTACAATGCATACACTATAGTATCAGAACTATATATAATTTTGTAATCCATTTGCCACCTGCTTTAAATTTTCTGGTATGTACCAACCATTTACAACATTTGTGCCCATTGAAAATTTTAATTATTTTTCGGTAAACCTTTGATTTTGGAAAATCTTTCTCGTTTCGCTTCAGCACTGAAGACGGTTAATCAGTATCCGCAATCGATTTGCTACTATAAAAGCAGTGGCGTAACTAGGACTTGGCTTTGGGGAGGGGGGGGGGAAGATCTGCTTCATGAGCAAAAATTTAGCCAGTTTCCAGACAAACTACCATGTACCACTCCCGTTGAAGAAATTAATTCACTACCTTCCAAAGACAGCTTATGGTAAAACACCCCAAGTTTCAAATCTTTACCAAATTGCTGTTATACGATTTCCTTTTTTCCCCCGCCCCCCCTCTCTCTCTCTCTCTCTTTTATCCGGGTTCTGGGGGGGTGTTCTATCCCCCTCATCCCCTCCCCCTCCCCCATAGTTACGCCACTGTATAAAAGCAAATGAATTTTACGGTTGAGGCTACCTCTGATATATGTGCCGTATTCTGAATATATTTTTCAACCGATTCTCCCGACTTTTATTGTTTGTGGTTTCCACTTCCGTCCCAATATTTTAAATTAATCATCTACTAGGCAACGAAACACCTGCTGAAGAAACGAAGTCCAATTGCCTGGGAATCTTATACTAGGCAACGGAACATCTGCTGAAGAAACGAAGTCCAGTTGCCTGGGAATCTTGTACTAGGCAATGGAACATCTGCTGAAGAAACGAAGTCCAGTTACCTGGGACAGAACATAAGCGCCGCGGCGGAACGGCTGAGTGCACTGAGGCCCTATGCTGCGATGCGCGAGGCCGTTCCCCGTCGGGGGTTCGAATTCCCCCCTCGGGCATGAATGTCTGTGTCG
The DNA here is from genome assembly GCA_026315105.1 of Locusta migratoria. Taxonomy (NCBI): domain Eukaryota; kingdom Metazoa; phylum Arthropoda; class Insecta; order Orthoptera; family Acrididae; genus Locusta; species Locusta migratoria. Next base: position 547,247,850 of record CM048745.1, on the reverse strand, counting down.
TCTTTAGTATAAGGTAGTTCATAAGTAGTTCGTAAATTTAGGGTTGATGACCCCGCAGTTAATTTTCAGGTGAACATCTGTAGGTGAGTGAACTCTTAGTTGACAATGTTAGTCTGAGCTTCTTTTGAAATTAATTATTACATTTTTTATTAATTCAATCTCTTGTTTTACGCGAGATTGCAGCTACAGATACTTCCACCTACATCCTCAGGCTGTAGGTTTGCGCTGGAATTTTCTCAAAGCATGCATGTCCAAAACCCGTGATTTTCAATTACTACACGTGTTAGCTGCGTTTAATACTGTTAGTTTGCAGTACGTATGTGAATCAGTAAAGAGACCGTGGTCGATAGCCGCTGCGGCTGCGGTTGCGGTTGCGGTATGTGACGGGCGGCTGGTCTCGGCGCTGGTGTACGTTCCAGCCAGTGGGGCGTGCTTCAGTGGCCGGGGAATCCGGGACACGACACCTGCAGACAGGTGGGCTGTGATTAATGAACGCGCGCGGCACGCCTACGCGCCTGCCTGGCATCGAACCGAGGCCTGCCAGCAGCGCAGTGTGCGCCACAGACCCACCTGTCACACAAAAATACTTGCTATTCAACTTATACATCGAGCAGGCGGTGAAGGAAAGCAAGGAAAAATTTGGAATAGGGATTAAAGTTCAGGGGGAAGAAATAAAAACGTTGCGTTTTGCTGATGACATTGTAATTCTGTCAGAGACAGCAAAGGACCTGGAGGAGCAGTTGAATGGAAAGGACAGTGTGTTGAAGAGAGCGTATAAAATGAACATTAATAAGAGCAAAACAAAAATAATGGAATGCGGTCGTAGAAAATCAGGTGATGCTGAAGGAATTAGATTAGGTAACGAAACAATGAAGGTGGTAGATGAGTTTTGTTGCTTAGGTAGTAAAATAACATGCGATGGTCGCTGTATAGAGGATATAAAATGCAGAATGGCAATGGGAAGAAAAGCATTTTTGAAAAAGAGAAATTTGCTAACAACGAATATTAATTTAAGTGTAAGGAAGTCTTTTCTGAAGGCATTTGTGTGGAGTGTTGCCTTGTATGGGAGTGAAACATGGACGATAAGCAGTGTGGACAGGGAGAGGATAGAGGCTTTTGAAATGCGGTACTACAGAAGAATGCTGAAGATTAGGTGGGTAAATCGCATAACTAATGAAGAGGTACTGAACAGAATTGGTGAGAAAAGGATTTTTCGGCATACCCTGACTAAAAGAAGGGATCGCTTGGTAGGACACAGTCTTAGACATCGAGGAGTCGTAAATTTAGCATTGGAGGGAAGTGTGTGGGGTAAAAATCGCAGAGGGAGACCAAGAGACGCGTATAGGAAGCAGATTCAAGTGGATGTGCGTTGTCGTTCTTATGAGGCGATGAAAAGGCTTGCTCAGCATAGAGTAGGGTGGAGAGCTGCATCAAACCAGTCTCCGGACTGAAGACCATAACAACAACAGAGATACTTTTCATTTCCTACGCTGGAGAAAAAAAGTGGGAAATCACTTGATACGAGGCGTGTCCAGAAAGTAAGTTCCGTTTCAATTTATCTCCGCTGCAGCGCTGCGGCTGCAGTTCCGCACATGCGCTGTAGACGATGTGTATCAAGGAGAAGAACGTGGGCCATTTGAAGATCGCTGTCAGTAACGTACGCTTTGTTGAGCTTGTTTGAAATGTCGGCGTTGATTGAAAATCCCGCCGCCTGTGAAATCAGTTCGGTGAAACCAAGTGAAATTTATCGGCAAATTTGCGATGTTTACGGACCAAATACGATGAGTGATTCGATGGTGAGAAGCTGGGTCTGACAGTTCAATGGCGGGCGTAGCGATGTGCACGATGAAGAACGAAGTGGGCGTCCACCTTTGGTTACGGAAGAACTGGTTCACGCGATTGATGACAAGATCTAAGACATCTCAAGTCTTTCCTTGGCGGTCATCACTTCACCAACGACGACGAGCTGAAAGAAACTGTTTCCAACTGGTTGAAGACACAGGTGGCAAATTTCTATGAAGAAGGTATACAATACCTAGTACCACGCTATGACAAATGCCTGAAAAATTTCGGCTGTTATGTGGAAAAGTAGTTTAAGAGTTGTAGAATTTTGTGCAATAAAAATTTCTTCTGTGACTGGGTACAATTTCATTTTATTACCAAACGGAACTTAATTTCTGGACGCGCCTCGTATATCTCGGTTCTCAAGTATTGTCATAGGCAGAATAAACTAAATATATACATGTGGCGTCTATTCCGAAAGAACAGACGTCACGTCTGATCCTGCAGTTGTTATTGTTTTCATATTCACAGAATATATGACTTCAACTGCGAATGGGCAAAGCTGAAAATGTGTACCCAGCCGGGATTGGAAACCTGGTCTCCTGTTTTCTAGGTAGTTGCCCTGACCTCTACACCACTGGGGACACAGTGATCACCGCACCTTTAAGGACTACCTAAGCACGCCTCCAGTCCGACACAAATTTCCAGCTTTACCCTGCCCACTCAAACTCGTAGTCACATGTACTAATTCCCATAAGAGTAAGGGCTCCAAACTTTCCCACCCCTCCCCACTAACGAAAGGATCATTGCCTGTCACTGGCATATTATATACATGTTACGTCAATTCCGAAAGAAAGCTGGAAATTTGTATCTGACCCTGCAGTTGTTATATATATAATGTGCCAGTGACAGGCAATTATCCTTTCGTTAGTGGGGAGCGGTGGGCAACTTTGGGGCCCTTACTCTTATTGGAATTAGTACATGTGACTACGAGTTTGAGTGGGCAGGGTAAAGCTGGAAATTTGTGTCTGACGGGAGGCATGCTTAGGTAGTCCTTACAGGTGCGGTGATCACTGTGTCCCCAGTGGTGTAGGTGTCAGCGCAACTGCCTAGAAAGCAGGAGACCCGGGTTCGAATCCCGGCTTTGCCCATTCGCAGTTGATCTTGTATATTCTGTCAATATGAAAAGAATAAACTAAAATGGTTCGTTTCTTTCTGACGGTTCTACGGAGTGGAGACAATCCGGCATCCGAAATAGTGGTAATAACAGAAAGTCGCTGCAGACGGGGTTCGTGTTGATTGTCTTTACCAAACGAATTACACAAGCAGTTGAGTTCAGACAGTGTAGTGAGCAGGTAGTGCAGTGCAACAACAACGTGACTTACCACAAGGTATGGCATAAAGGTCTTATGAAAGATGGAGGCAGGACAGACACAAAGGGAGGTGGCTTCAGCTATTGGAGTGTCCCAAAGTGTAATTTCCGTGACCAGTACGGGATTTCAGACAACACAAACCGTTAAAACAACGCAAGGCACCAAGCGAAGTAGCGCAGTGGTAATGCACTAGAATTGCATTCATGGGGACGGTAATTGAAATCCACCTCCGGCTATCCAGGTTTTGGTTTTCTATGATTTCCCTAAATCAATCCAGGAAAATGCCGTGATGGTTCCTCTGAAAGGGCATGGCCGATTTCCTTCCCCATCCTCACTTGAAACTCAGAGCGTTAGCTCAGTCTGTAATGACCAAGCTGTCGATGCGACGTTAAACCCTTAGCTTCCTTCCCTACCCTTCCAAGGCAAGGCTAAGGTCGTAACAGCAGCAATAGATGACACCTCCGGTTAACAGCCCGTCGAATGCTACTCAGCTGAAACGCACCCTCCACGTAGTAACAGCAAGTGCAATATCAACACACTCAGAAATCTCCTTCCTCTACGCGCGGAGGCCTATGTTGTGTGTCCCTTTAAGAACACGACACAGTTTAGAGTGCAGAATCTGGACAGTGAAACATCAGGACTGCTGCAGTCGTAACGAATGACTCCGCGTTCTGTTGACAGACAAGATTTAGAATTCACCCGGACTATCATCGGTCCCTCATCCGCAGTCAACGTGAATGAACAATCGTCCTCATGTGCAGGAAAGATCGCCAGTGGTGGTGGGTGGTGGGTGAATGGTGCCGTTCAGAATGGCGCTTTTATTGCTGAGATATATAGAGACGAAATCCTTCGAACTTTTGTTCTGCCCTATGCTATGCCGTAGGAGATGGGTTGCTTCTGGTTGACGGTAGCCGTCTTTTCCACAGAGGTGCACTGGTGGACAAAATGCTTGAAACTGAGGGAATGGCGTACGCAGATTGTTAACCGGACTTAAACCCGATTGAGCATGTCTGGGATGCACTTGCCAGTCGCGTTGCAGCCAGACCAGAACATGCCACAACGGTTGCAGACCTGGATATTGCACATATGGAAGAATGGCCAAAAATCCCTCAAGAGGTGATTGTGTCCATGACACGCAGGTGTGCAACTGTACTGGCCGTCCGAGGTGATCAGACGCCACATTAGATGGTATTGGGAATGACGTTTCACTATTATGGTAGTCCCATAGTGCCTCGCTCTATGTAAACGCCATTTAAACCTGAAGTAAAAAACTGAGACAGCAAAATATCGTAGTGTGTCACACATCTGAATAAAATGAGTTACCGTATATACAGGGTGTCCCACTCAATTGTTTCACCCCAGATACCTCTGGAACTACAAGAGATATTGAAAAACGACTGTCACAGCCATGAACGTACGGCACCGGCTTATGAAAGTAGGTACTATGAAACAGTCTAAAGCGTAAATATATATTATTTTCAACACAAACTTACTTTTTTTAAATGGATACCCTGTGTTATTTCTTAAGCCATCAATAGCATGAAAAATCACAGAAAGAATGGCGTTGATTGCATCGCAATGCGTCAGTTACATCCAGAGAAACTGCGAAGCGAAGTTGACGTTTGAAACACGTGGGGCGCGATGCTAGCGCGTGTCCAAGACTCAACCGGGAGTCTCGCTTTCAAACGTCAACTTCGCTTCGCAGTTTCTCTGGATGTAACTGACGCATTGCGATGCAATCAACGCCATTCTTTCTGTGATTTTTCATGCTATTTATTGCTTAAGAAATAATACAGGGTATTCATTAAAAAAATAACGTAAGTTTCTGTTGAAAATAATATTTATTTACGATTTAGACCTTAGCTAGTGTACCTTATTTTTTTCGATTATCTCTAAAAATGATCAACATTTTACCACAAATTCATATGTAGCTGCTTCTATACATAGTAAGTAGCTCGTCCTAGAAATTATAAATTGCAGAGTACTACTGAATCAGTTAGATAGTTAACTGCATTGAGTTACTCCTAACATATGCGTTTGTTTGCTTATGTATTCATCCTTTGCCATGTAAAATTAGTCAGTCAATATTACTGTTGCATTATGAGCTACTTTCTGGAAAGATGAGAGGCATAATAGTGACATTTACTACATGGGGGACATCATGGAAGCACTATATAGCTGACCGATTATGAAGTTCTTGTTATTAACTGTAAACGAAGGCTTCCACGGTCGTTATCATTGTTGATAAAACTCTTCTGGATGTAACACTCAGGAGACTGGCGCTTGCAATAGTGGCCGGAACGTCGGTGAAATATTTGATAGATCGACGATGCAGTCCAATACTCAGAAGAGTTTTATCAACAATTCTTGTTGTTAGTAGTGCATAATAGTTTTAAGGATATTTTTCAATATTTTTTCTCAGTATATACGCACTTTACATTAATCGTGGTAGTTTTTATAGCTTCAAATAAAAAGTGATGGGTTAAATTTCATAGCCAGTAACATAGTAATGATGTAGGTAACCCTTAAGCCGAGCTTATTTCAAAGAACGGAACAGCACGGGTGTAAATTGCTATGCCTACTCACCAATCATCACTCTCTGTTTGATTACATCAGGTTTATTCTTACAAATGGCGTATAGTCGCAGGTATGGGAGGGGGCAGTAGGAGTGTTGTAGGAGGGGGTTGTGAGAGAATCAAGGGGGACGCAGAAGGAGACAAAAGTAGTTAAGAGAAAACGGCAGAGGAAGAAAGAGGGGACGCAGAAGGAGACAAAAGTAGTTAAGAGAAAACGGCAGAGGAAGAAAGAGGGTGAAGAGACAATAAGCGTGATAGTTTGAGAAAACAAGCTACCAATCCCAGTGATCGAATTAATGGCCCGCGAGCGACGGGACTGTACTTGCACTCTATTGCAGGATGTGTCACGTTCGCCCAGTAACCGTAAGCTCTTTTAAGGACCACAATGCCAGGAGCCGTACAGGGCAGGTCAGTCTCCGTACCCATCGCGATGAAGCTGAGGGACTTCGCAGCGGAACGAAGGAAAATAAAACAAGCTACGAAGAGGCGGAGCAGGAGGGGGCGGAGTGCACAGCAATCTCCCGTGATTCCGCTCATCGCCCCGGGCGGCCAGTTAGGCGCCAGGCTTGGGGTGTCCTCTTCCCCTCCCCACCCTTCGCCTGACCAAGCTCATCCTCCCCCGCCCCTCCCCCACCCGCCCCCGCGTCACTTGGTTTTCTGTTCCCGTCTCGTCCGCCGCCGTCGCGCGTGATTCGCTCGGAATTGCGACTGCAGGCCGTCCATAGTCGTTGCCGTCCCCGGCGGCCACGCTCGCGTCCTTTCAAGGCAGGACGCGGCCGTACAACAGGCTCTTGGACGCACTCCAGGGAGAGACCGTTCCGCGCAGCGCTTTAGAAGTCCACAACGTGTTTAGCGCTCCCCTGCACAAGAGTGTCGGCACCGGCGGTCTCTGAGGGACACCGCCACATCTTGTCGTGCGTTAGCTTGGTGAAAGCCCTATCTTACATACAGAGTTTTGTTGACAATTTTGTTGGCCCTGACAAGAGCCATTCTGGATTGTCTTGGTAGCTGACATAGCTGGGAGATCACCGTGGTGCCAGGACCAGCTACCAAATATAGTTTACTCTGTCTGTCTCAACAGTGCTCATGTGAGAGACATTGATGTACAATTAAATAGAGCAATGAGATTGATCAGTGGCACTCTAATGGCTACACCACTTCAATGGCTCCCAATATTATGCAACATCGTACCTCCTGATCTAAGACGGAAGGAAGCCTTAATGAGAGAGTATTATAAGATCTTGTCCACTCCTGAGCTTCCTATCCTGCAAGACCTTCCACCACAGGTAAGCCGGCTGAAATCACGTAAACCACCTCTTAAAACAGCTGAGCAGCTACATGAGAATGGCTTCTCGCCTAAATCAAACTGGGCAAGAACCTGGGATTCGTTTAATGGAAAAAACAGCATCTGGATAGACGATCCCTCTAAGCAGCTCCAAGGAATGGACCTTCCCAGGAGAGAATGTTCAACCGCTTCCGAACTGGTGTTGGTCGCTGTAACTATTGGAAATTCAAATGGTGACAGACAGACGACCAGTCATGTGACATGGAGCAGACAAACAAACGATGACACACATTGCCCATTACGATCATTCTCAGGAGGGATGACTGAACTCCATATAGTCAGTCAGGAAGCTGCCCAGTGGTTAAAGGAGTTGTACTTGGCTCTATGACAGAGATATGTTTTACTTTATTAATTAGACACTAGTATACCTTACTAAAGTATTATATGTAGCTGACATTATACCATACGATATATATATACATACAGAGTCCGCCAGAAAAGTGTGTACACACTTTACGGAACGCAAATAGTGTGTCCGCAAAGTCTCTCCGCAGCGCGAGCGTGTTTCGCCTTGCGGGGCGCGTAAAGCCGTCGACACGTGGAGCGTGCATCTGAACGAGTGTGGCCAACGTGGCGAGTTTCTGACGTCACTACATGCGAACCGCACGTTGGCGAGGCTTTCCCAACGTTTGGGGCTGTATCAAGCATGTCAGATATTCTCAACGAACGTCTGAACGATCACCAGTAAGGTGAGAGAACGCCCCCGACGTCACACCACGTGGCTATCCGGGGAGGGGGCAGCTCTTTTCGGTAGAGAGACGAAGACGCCATGTTGGCCGTCGTATTTCGTGGGTTTTATGTTTATAACTAAGGTCTTATGGATGTATGACATTTCAAAGCAAGTAAAAGTAACTACGTTGAAAATCTCTCGGAAACTCGCCGTTAAGGTACTATTTGTTGGAATAAATGACTGGGTTAGTTTACGTTTTAGGAGGCGATCCACTTATAATATTGTAAAAAGATATAAAAAGCCAAGATCGCTGATCATCAATTTTTATTAATGACGACCGCTTTCGCTGAACTATGTCAGCATCATCTGGTCAAATAAAATATTTTACAAGGCTATAATCATGTAATGTCAAACAGTTGTTATATAACAATTTACAGTGCATAGGTGCACTATGTCATTATAATAAAACATAATTATCACAGTGAGTGATAATCACACTCACTGTGATGATTATGTTTTATTATAATGACATAGTGCACCTTTGCACTGTAAATTGTTATATAACAACTGTTTGACATTACAAGATTATAGCCTTGTAAAATATTTTATTTGACCAGATGATGCTGACATAGTTCAGCGAAACCGGTCGTCGTTAATAAAAAATGATGATCAGCGATCTTGGCTTTTTATATCTTTTCACAATATAAATGACTGGAAACACCTTATATGTGGTTAAAAAATTTCCGTATTACAGTAATCTGCCGTTTCAAGGCAAGGCGGACTGAAAATCTATCAACACGAATAGTTCTTTGTATCATTTGTTGTAATTATATGTCAATAACTGACATACCACCCAGTAGCATATACGACACGTCTAATACCGTAGGTGAGGCTACATTGGTAACTTAACTGACCGTAGTGTAGGGGGTAAGTCGTGGACCGCGAAGTTGCCAGAGGTTGCGGTGTTGGTTTAAGGCTCCACATAAGCAAATACTTTTTCTTCTTTTATTCAGTTTCCTGATAGATTCAAAATACTTTCTTACAAATTTCCTTGAAGTATACTGCATAATATTCGATGCTATGTAAACATAAGTGCGCACCCTCTGAGGAGTGAGTTTGTTGGATTCGATTTATGAACAAGACAGTTTACACGTCACTTAGAGTAAAATACGCACTCATTGTTTCACGTTTTGCATTTTACACGTTCTTAACATTCTTCTACTGAATAGTAACACTGACCGTGAAAGCATGATCTTTTAAGATTTACTAAAAAGCGAGGCTTTTGTAATAATCTTTGTGTTGCGCAGGCCTATTCTAATTTTATATGGCACAGTTTGTCATGGAACTTTTATTGTTCACTGCACTTATTGACATAAAATGCAACATTTATAAGAGGCTTATGTTCATAGGTATTTTGTTGTTATTTATTTAGGACTATCACAGAACATAGCGAACATAAGCACAAGTGCGGAAATAAGCGGTTCAATAGAGGTAAAGCAGGAATTCCACTCTTTTGATTGGTAAATAGTGTGATTCCAGCCACTGATGCCGCCGACAACTGTCGCTGGAGCGCGCTGCGGTCGCGTGCAGCTCGTTGAGGCACACGTCTCGTATGCTCAAGTCGCGCCGTCTCCGAGCGTTCAGCCGCACGGTGGACTCGCCACGTTGACCACACACGTTGTGACGTCAGAAACTCGCCACGTTGACCACACTCGTTCAGATAGACGCTCCGTGTGCCGACGGCTTACGGGTGGCAGCACTTCGTGTTGCTGTGTGAACTAGAGGCCGGGTTTCACTGCTACTGGTTGCAGTTATGTTGCGAGATACGATTCAACATTATCACAATCAAAACAATGAAATTAATTTGTTGTGGCGTAAAGTGAGCGCCTCACACCAGACGTAAGAGAACGATCGTCGAGAAGGCAGAAATCGACCGAAACCCAATAGCAAGCAGGTGACGCGCATCCTGGAGGGAGTAACAGAACTTGCGCGCCTTCTACAAGCGGCTATATCTAGGCCGATATACGACTGGACGCCCGTCAGTTACTCGGACAGTTACTAGTGGGAACTCGGACAGTTATTAGGCAGCTACGAAGCCAGATATAGGACAATACTAAGTTAGGGCGCGGCTACGAACTTAGCAGAAACTAGGTAACAGCGCAGCTAGCATCATACGGACGACGGCATGAGAAGCGACAAGAGAGAAGAATCAGACATATGTTCTAAATATGAGTATTGTGAATTCCAGTCAATAAATGTCTTTTAATACTAACTATATCAATGTTTTAGATGTCAAAGGATCGTGTACCAGTTCCTTTACGAGTACTAAACAAAAGGCGACGAGGCACAACATAATTAGTTATATTAATTACAATAAAATACACTGTACTCAGCATTATCACAGTAGGTGCTGAAAATGAGTTCCTTTTTCTTGAAGGCATAGTTCAAAACATTTACATTGATTTTCGAATACCGTTACCAATGTTTGACTTGTAATCCAATGCAGATATTCAGGTATCGCTGTCTTTTAAGCTCATGTATTGTCTTTGTATTATTTTGATAAAGAAATGTCTTAGCCGTTCCGCAAAGGAAATAGTCGGGATGAGACAAATCCGGAGAGGGAGGGGGGGCAGATGCCAATTGTAATTATTGTGTCTCCTAAGATTTCATCTAAAAGTTCTGTATGAGCAGCAGCATTGACTTGCTGGAAAAATGAAGGACTGATCTCATCTTCATTTAGTAGCGCAACAACCTTACGCATGAGCAAGGGCTGCTCTTCTCAACATTTTTCCGAATAGTTAAATATTTGATACAACGAAGAATATGAATATCATTTACCATCAAAATCGCGACACATTTGCTAAAACGTCCAAAGATATGTGGCAAGTAAAAATGCAAGACTCACTGTTGTTCTCTTATCTGTTAAAACGAAGATTGGGTGAAAAAAAAAAAAAAAAAAAGTTGCACTTGGTCTCGAACCTTCGACGGCACAATGCGACGCCGCTAACTTGGTAGGTGGAGGGTAGTGACTTGATTTTTAGTCATGGTCGGATTTTCTGAAGGCTTTTACAGTTGACGCGTCTTGATAGTTATAAAATATTTTACCAAATATACCAATTGCGCCAAAAACAAATATGAAGGGCGAATTTTGCCTTAATGCCGATGTGCAAGGCGAGGTGTGCAGTAGCTCCATTGTCTTTGTTTCGGGACTCTTCGTGCGTAACCGTCAGAGCTCGAGTAGCCAGGAGCTGGTACCTCTACCAGCTGCAACGCCAATGTTAAAAGCGGCGTTTCCCCTCGCCCCTCCCTGCCGCAAAGGCACAAATATGCTGCCTCCGGGGGGTTCAGAAGAGAATTTGAAACTCAGTCGCGCATGCGCATTGCAACGCTGCGACCACTGCCGCCTATATTAAGCGACCGCGCTACGACTCCAGTACGTGCTCTCCCTGTGACATAAAACATGCGATAAAAATACTTTGAATGTGCATATAAAATGATCTGATAGAAGAACGAAACGAAGAATGATAGTTTAAAAAACTTTGGATTTTACTTATTTTACTATATTACTATATTAAGCGACCGCGCTACGACTCCAGTACGTGCTCTCCCTGTGACATAAAACATGCGATAAAAATACTTTGAATGTGCATATAAAATGATCTGATAGAAGAACGAAACGAAGAATGATAGTTTAAAAAACTTTGGATTTTACTTATTTTACTTTTTTTTTTTAAGGAGGAGTTTTTTTTTCTGGGTTTCACTGAATCCATGATCACATAGGATGCGACGCCGCTGGTAGGAAGGAATATAAAGGCCACAGATGGTGATCTTCCTACAGCGTCTCCTAATAGCACTGTGTAATAACTAAACGAGATTGAGATCAACACTACTAATCGCGTGCAGTTAATGTGGAATGTAAACTTCCTACTTTGCAGTTTTCAGAATTCTTCGTAGGCTTGAACTACCAACCTCCAGTTTACGTGCACATTGCGTAGCAGACTTCTGTGGAGCAGTAACAAACGTTTCCAGGGCGAGAGCCGAAGAAAAACTGCTGGCGCTTTACTCGCATGTTGTGATGAGTGCTATCGACAAGGGATCACAAATCGAGTTCATATTTCTAGATTTCCGGAAGGCTTTTGTCATTGTACATTACAAGCAAAAGCAACTTCTATCACATTGCGTACTTATGGAATATCGTCACAGTCGTGTGACTCGATTCGTGATTTCCTGTCAAAAACGACACAGTACGTTGTTATTGGCGGAAAGTCATCGAGTAAAACAAAAGTAATATCTCAGGTGTTTCCCAAAGAAGCGTTATAGGCGCCCTTTGTTCCTTATCCTTACACTGATCGGGGATGATGCTGCCGTTTGTCGGTTGGTAAAGTCACTCTAAGATCAAAAGCAACTACAAAATGATTTAGATTTCAGCATGTTTCAAATATTGGCAAATGACCATGAATAATGAAAAGTGTGAAGATATTCATATGAGCACTAAAAAAATCCGATAAAGTTCACTTACACCATAAATCAGTCAAATCTACACGCCGTCCAATCAAATAAATATCTAGGAATAACAATTACGACAACTCAAATTGGAAAGAACACACAGAAAATATTATAGGGATGGCGAACTAAACGCTACGTTTCACTGATAGAAAATTTAGAAGATGCAACAGTTCTACTAAGGAAACAGCCTACACAACACTCGTGCGTCCAATTTTGGAGTATTGCTGTCCATTTGTGGAATCCGTAACAAGTGGGACTGACTGACGATTTACAGAAAATTCAGAGAAGGTCGTTTTGTATTATCGCGAGAGGGGCGAGAATTTCACGCAACTGATACATGAATTGGGGAGGTAATCGTTAAATGAAAGGGCATATTCGTTGCGGCGAGATTTGAGAAATTTCTTTCACCAACTTTCTCTTTCGAATGAGAACATATTTTGTTAGCGTCCACCAACATAGGAAGACATGATCATCACAAGAAAATAAGAGAAATCAGATCGAAAACAGAAAGATTTAGGTACTCCTTTTTCCTGTGAGCTATTAGAGAATGGAACTGTAGAGAAATATCATAAAAGCGGTTCGGTGAACCCTTTGCAATGAACTTTAACGTGGCTTGCAGAGTATTTATGTAGTTGTAAAAGCAGGACTTCGTACGCTGTCCACGTGATCTTCCTTTTTGAATCTCACATATCGTTCCATGCAATTCAAAATTGCCAGAAACGTCTTTCAAAAATGACAGTATCAGTCAAGTGCGCAAACTGCATTAAAAACGTCAATGACTTTTACACAGGTTGGCGGCATTGTTTCAAACTCCTGCCTCGGCTCACGTTGCACTTCAACGGCATTGTCGAACTTAAAAAACTAATTCTCAATACAACTTCGTTGCTCGAATTTCAAGAGTGCTCCTGCCATCGTTTTTATCAGTATGAAAGTACCAATATCTGTTGAGCTAAATAACATAGTACAACCACAGTCTAATATACACGGTCGCGACACTCACTGTTGTGAAAGTTGTTTCGAACTGACAGCTGCAACGAAACAAGCACTCCTAGTGTTAGGCATGGTGCCGTAAGTATAATTGTAAAATGTAAACTTTCGCGGCCAGAATGGTCAAAATTACTAAAAATTTCCAGGTTGTTATGCCGTGGTCTAGTGGATTTATTATTAAAACCCAACGTTTTCGTCCCCAACTACGGAGGACGTCACACCACCGCGCGCGAGCCCTCGTAAACTGAATTTGGCTTCAGTCAAGAGCGAGCCAGGGTGTGAATCGGACATCCAAAAGTGCCACGATCCCTCTTGAGATGTCCTCCGCAGTTGGGGACGAAAACGTTGGGTTTTTAATAATAAATCCACTAGACCACGGCATAACAACCTGGAAATTTTTAGTAATTTTGACGTAAGTATAATGTTTCTTTATAATTAGTTTTATACGTAATTAAACAAATAGTTTCTGTAATTTTTTGCGTTCCAAATATTAATATCACGTTGAGGGAGATAAATAATCGTGAAATGAGTAGAAAAACAGCCGAATTTCACTGTTTCAGTGATTTATTCTTATTGCAATATTGCCGCGGCGGAGCGGTCGAGTGCATTGAGGCGTTATGCTACGATGCGCGAGGCCGTTCCCCTTCGGGGATTCGAATGCCCCCTCGGCCATGGATGTTTGTGTTGTCTTCACTATAAGTTAGATAATAAGTAGTTTGTAAGTTTAGGGACTGATGATCCCGCAGATATGTCCCATAAGCTTTACAAACTTTTTTTGTTGTTGTAATATTTAGGAATATGTGTATATCGGCAGCATATTCGGCTGAAAGTAATAGAATGAAGACACACTAAACACATGTTGTGGTCTGTTCTTATATGATAGGCACTTTGTTTGACGTGTAAAAAGTCTGTATGGAGTCTAAAGATACGAACATTTTCGCTCTTCGTTCGTCTTTACTTTAAACGCAGATACTTTTGAGTGTAATTCCTTCCAATTACAGAACAAATATCTTGAAGATTTTTGCCGTTTTCGTTTCAGAAATAGCAACAATTGCGAACTGGTTTCTGCTTTCTGGAAAAATTGTGTTTTCCCCATCTTTTAGTGTCAAGTTTGTGTTTTCATTCACCTACAGCTGTGGTGGCTGATCTGGCATATTAAATAATGTAGGTATTGCATTCCAAAGTTTTTTACGTTCACCTCTTGCTGATTTGACGGGTATTGTAGTTAAGAAGACACGATGGAGTAGCCGAGTGGCCTAAAGCGCCTCGCTGCGGAGCGCGCGGTTGCTCGCCGTGGAAGTTCCAGTCCTCCATGGGGCATGGGTGTGTGTGTTGTCCTTAGGTTAGTTTATCTAGGTTTAAGTAGTTTGTAAGCTACGGACTGATGACCATGCTGTTTGGTCCGATAGATTTACATACATTTGATCTTTTTTGTAGTTGAGAAACCTCAACGTGCCTGAGTAGAAAATCGACGTATTTCTGCAAAAGGTCAGGCCTTTGTTGTTTATTAGCCATTTTTTGTTCTTAATATAGAATGAAATTCATCTTTAAAAAGTCGTATATTTTAAGAGAATTTGAAATAACCTATCCAGCAATGTACAGTTTCAAACCTTCCAATGGTTCTTAGGAAACTTAATAAAGTGAAGTGGCGATTTTGTAGTTATTACAGATTTTTATGGCACTGCGTACCTCATCTGTTTGTAAAAAGTATGTTGATATCAATATAAACGATACTATTCACACTCATCCGTTACTTGAGGCGCTAGTATCGTGATGCATAACAAAAATCAGTTGGAGTGTCTTGAATGCATTTGTTATACTTTGCTACAACACACTCGTACCTCAAATCAAACGACAATATCGATATCTCGATAGAGCCTGACAAAGAGTGTATACATTTTCTGCCAGACTCTGTGTATATGTTACCGGCATTGTGTGAAATACTGGTAATATGTAGACTTACTACGTATTATACAGAATGCCTTATAGTTTTTTTAAACTATGAAACTTTTTTGTGGAAATGTTAGCTACTTTTCCTAACTATATATAATTTCTCCTCATTTTAAACCATTTATGCCGAATGTTCAAATGTTTGTAGAGTCTATGGGACTTTACGGGGTCATCAGTCCCTAAACTTACAAACTACTTATGAACTACTTACAACTAAGGACGGCACAAATATCCATGCCCGAGGGGGATTCAAACCCCCGACCGTATGCCGAGTGTTAAAAGACTACAAGTTGAGAAGCCTTCATTCATCAATGCGCATGTGAAAGCGAGACATAAAAACTACGAAATAAATCTTTGTATATTGTTACCTGAAAACAATGTAACTTGATATGAAACTGAAGTAATTGTTACAGTAACTACTAACTTTTAAACAGCACAGCCAACTACGTCTTTAGATTTGATCTTGTTCATACTTTCTGCAATTTAAAGGAAAATGCGGACAGAATATTGTTACCGCTAAAACACAAATCAGGCCTGCCACGACCTAATTGTTACAGGGAAAGCTAGAGTGACATTTTCAACTGCACTTCATTTTGTTTTTCACACAAAGACACCTCATATTTTCGCATTTCATATTGAACCTTCATCTTACGAATTCTTGGCCGCTTCCTGTGGATTAATGGGTAGTTGGAGAATTTTTGTGATCAAGAATGACTTCATTTTTGATTCATTGAACTCTAATATTGCGCAGAGTTGCTTCTAGATTCCTTCCGAAGTTCCAAGTCCGTAAAAGCCATCTTCCGACACGTTCATATCAACTGCCAACACCAACAAGGCACGCCCCGTTCATTCTTGACCGCGGTAATCGGAATTAGCACAGTGGCACACGAAGACACATTAGCAGGTGTTTGTCAGAATACCTTTTCATTTTCTTGGCCAGAATCTGAAAATTCAGTTTTGAATCTATTTTACTTTCTATAGCTTTCTCAATATTGAACTGAACACTGTACAGTATGTTAATCCCTCATAACATTTTTCTTCTTCGCCGTCATCTTCTTGAAAACAATTTACGCAGATGGTATGAACGTTCCGGCCGCACTTTTCATATGACTGAGCACCACTGAGATTTCCTTTAAGCAGGCAAAAGCGGCAAACAATGGCGGGGTTGTCACTATTATACAGGCTGAGGCTCTTAAAACTGTTTACGGAATGTTTGGAATAATACAAATCGGATTAAAAAAAGTTGCATAAATGTTGTTCACCTCGAAAACCGACATCCACTAAGATAAGCTCGACCTCCCTGTACCACCTCCGGTGACGGGGGGGGGGGGGGGGGGGGGCGGGGGAGGGGAGGGGGTCATATTGAAATCTTAAATAGGAACCTCTATGTTTACTGCAGATCTGGATTTTACTTGAAAAAAAATGTAATGCTTGTATGAAACATTGTATTTCGTTTCATGATAGCTGGCACTATAATCAAAACTGTTCATATGTTTGATAAGCTTAAGGGCCTTAACTGCGGGGTCATCAGTCCCTAAACTTACAACTACTTATGACCTATCTTATACTAAAGACGACACAAACATCCATGGCCTAGGGGGATTCGAACCCCCACCGTAACGGGCGTGCAGACTGACTGACGCGCCGCAGACCTCTTGGCCACTGCGGCCGGCGCACTATAATTGATAAAAATAACGTCAAAATTGTTGGAAAACGTTAATATCTCTAACAACAGACATCCAACTCTTTCTCTCTGTTCAACACTTTCAGTTTCAGCAAACAGTTGGACAATACCACGAAAAGACATTGCAGAAGAAATATTGCTATAAGGGAACAGATTAGCATATCCTTGACGAGCTCTTTCAACCTATTTATGAACCTCAAAGTACATGAAAATGATGTCTCTGTGAAATCGGTAATATCGTCGAACAATTGTGTATAGAGATGTGTACAATCCGAATCACTGAAGTACAATAAACAGTCTGAGCACGGACTGAGAGCATGATCACGTGTATCTGCTTCATTCACTTGTGGGTGATGTCACATGTTAGCATTGTAAAAAATATCATAAACTATATTTTAATTTTCCCCATCTGACGTGTTCGAGATATTAACGTTTTCGACAATTTTCACCTCATTTTCAGTTTTGCTGATTACAGCGCGATCACGAAAAGAATTTTTTTTTTCATAGAACAATTTCAATTCTCTCACGAAATCAACAATAGAAAACTGGGGTTCCTATTTAAGGTTTCAAAGTCACTCCTCCCGGCCCTAGGAATGTTGCAGGAGGGTGAGATTTAAATTAATGGCGTCCCTGTTCGAGGCGAACAACTTTTATTGTAACTTTTCTTTAAAGCGATTTGTATCTTTCTAATATTCCGAAAAGAAGTTTTAAGTGCGTCACTCTGTATACTTTGTTGGAAGACAATCTTGAAAAGTATGCAGGGCCTAGTTATGAAATACCAATCAATTCATACTTTGACGTTCCGTGTTAGTTCACGAAGGATCCGTAACTACACATCTGATCTTAATGATATTTTGCATATTGTGTGTGATTTGATCCAATTTTTCTCCATTAATGACCTCAGTATTTAGTTTCACTACAAATTAAATGTTGTGGCAGCGTGTCTCAGCTTATCAGTCATCTATGACCAGAACTTGGAACTTACTTTTACCTATCTAGGTTGGCTAAGCATCCAAGATTTATCGCTCGTGTTAAAGTTTCAAAATCTTTCCTTGTTGCTAGAAATTATTTTACGATACACGTGTTTTCCCAGTTTACATACGATATAATCGAGTGTTGTAGTTTTATGTCTATTTAATTGTAGTTCAAATTGTACTGCGTATTTTTTGCAGTAAAATGCCGCGAAGAAAATACAATCTCAATAATGTGAAAGGCAAAACCGCATGTATGTCACCGGACTTCTACATCTATGGGCCGATATTGTTGAAACTTTGTGTGTGTGTGTGTGTGTGTGTGTGTGTGTGTGTGTTATGTGTCTGTGTATGGTATGTGTGTTTGTGTTTGAGTGAGTCCCTGGATGGTTGAGATTCACACTCTAATTCCATGGGTGGCGCTGAAAAATGAAAAAAAAAATAAGACGTAATTTTCATAAATTCGTATTAGATTAGTATTTTATGTTCTGTTATATCGTTAGACTAGGACAAAATTTGCAGACTACCTTCAAGAGAAGAGAAAGGGCACTGTCTACACAAGAGTTTGTACGATGCGTGACGGAGGGTACTTTACAACGGTCTTCGACACCAATATACAGTTTTATTTCAATCTTCATTAATTTTTGGACACTTTAGATTCAAAACGGGAGAAACATTGCTGTCTACATAAGATTTAGTACTGGTCTTGGGGCAGGGTACCGTACTCCAGACAACGTTTCACCGATTACTATGAAATTTGGCAGATATACATAAAAAAGCCAGAGATTTTCATAGAATTACGTAACAAGAGGTCATAAACGCTTCCCCAAAGAACAATGGATTAATACAAATAAACGAATCCAGAGACGGGTTTACGTCTCAAATATGTCAGAAACATTATTGATAGATCTGAAGCATTGAATTAAAATTTGTGGTGCGGCCGGGAATCGAATCCGGACCTCTATTTTTACTAGGCAGACGTCTTAACCGTTTTTAAATTCTTTTTCTCCTCAATGGGTAGTTCTTGTCCTTGCGGACGCTGATCGTGTTAGTTCGGTTTGGTTCTACGTGTTCTTTGGCTCAGCTTTTTTTATTACAGAGAGCGTTCAGTCCCCTGACCGAGCGCGCTGAGCCACGGCGCCCGGCAACCGTTAGACTACCACACCACTAACGATTATGGCGCTTTGGAATAGTCTATGCACGATTTCCCTCCACAACACAAACTTTAATTCAGCTTCTTTGTTCCAAAGATAATTGCCACTACTGCCAAGGCTCTCCATGTAGCGGAATAGCACCTCAGCAATGGACATGGTGGAACAATCCTGTTACGGCGATATAAATATCAATTAATACAAATAAACGAATCCAGAGACGGATTTACGTCTCAAATATGTGGAGGGAAATCGTGCATAGACTATTCCAAGGCGCCGTAATCGTTATTGGTGTGGTAGTCTAACAGTTAAGACTTCTGCCTAGTAAGCATGGAGGTCCGGGTTCGATTCCCGGCCGCACCACAAATTTTAATTCAATGCTTCAGATCTATCAATAATGTCTTTCACATATTTGAGACGTAAATCTGTCTCTGGATTCGTTTATTTGTATTAATTGATATTTATATCGCCGTAACAGGATTGTTCCACCATGTCCATTGCTGAGGTGCTATTCCGCTGCATGGAGAGCCTTGGCAGTAGTGGCAATTATCTTTGGAACAAAGAAGCTGAATTAAAGTTTGTGTTGTGGAGGGAAATCGTGCATAGACTATTCCAAGGCCCCATAATCGTTAGTGGTGTGGTAGTCTAACGGTTAAGATGTCTGCCTAATAAGCATGAAGGTCCGGGTTCGATTTCCAGCCGCACCACAAATTTTAATTCAATGCTTCAGATCTATCAATAATGTCTTTAACAATGAATTAATTCATAACAGATATCTCAGTGATGCGGGCTACGATTCAAATCATTAACATTAATTTCTCTTCAAACTACTGTACTGAATGCATCATCTGTCAGTGATTTTACTATAAATCTGGATTGCCTTTCTGCATCTAGCACACATCAATTCGTCCCGCCCCGTAGGCCCTAAGACGCATACTTGCACAGTCTGAAGATACGTGAATCCGTGGGGAGCTTCTGTGGTGTTTCCTACGGAAGTGATGTTTGTCTGAGCCGCATGAGTCTTCCTTCATAGCAGATGGATGTATGATATAGCTTTCTACGTTTCGCGCAGCGATGCTTTACTTTGTTCCTGCAACCTGTGACGGTATGTACAAGTTGGGGACAAAGAAACCATCTGTTTTCTTGTTTCAGTTTATCTGTTCGCGCCCAATGGCCGCGGGATTCGCAAAAGATAGAATGGTTAAAACTGGCTCCACTCCATACTGGTGGCTGATACAGCAAAAGGTTATGAATTTACCGCGAAAGTCAGTCTCAGTTGCAATATTTTCCTTATTTCAATGACACGTGTCGCCCTTTTGAGGCATTATCAGATAATGCAAACCATATAGGATGAATTATCTGTCATCGTTGCAAAATAAACCATTTAGGATGGAAACATATCGTCATATTCGTTTAAAAATGGTTCTTTAATAACTTACACGGTTTATTAGTACTGGCGTGCACGTGGGGTGCGCCAACGGTAGTAATAGTGCAAGAACTGGAAGAAGGTCACCACGTATATTCTGCCTGTTAAAAGCCCCGACCACCTCCTCGCTCAGAAACTTCATTATCTGCTAAATATTCCCTTTCGTTAATCCCAGTACGCTTGGCGTAAATTATTCTGCGGCGGCATGTGCAATCCGGAAAAGCGAGATGAATTTTCGGTCGTAGCCTCTCCCGCGTTCGCCAGAACGTTCCCCAGGTAGCAGGTATGCAACGACAGGTATGTAGAAAACATACTGCGGCCTTGATTTGCCCAATTAACTGATAGAGAACATGCCTTCGCGACATTTCAGCAAGACTCTGCGACGGCACATACAGCCAACTTATCATTACGGGAAATTGGTAATGTGTTCAGTGAAAGATTTATCACAGAACATTTTGCCCCCTCGTTCTGCCGATTTAACCACGTGCGATTTTTATCTGTAGGGAGAATTAAGAGGAAGTGTACAAATCAAATCCCCACACTTTAGATGAACTAAAAACAAACATTCGTCATGAAATCACTGCAGTTGCTGAGAGGGTACATCAGAGTGTACAGAGCAACTTCCTCAGCAAGTGTCAGAAATGTTCGAACAGCGAAGGGAGGCAGTTCCAGCACCTCCTTGCGTATTACACGTGAGGAATAAGCTTTTATTTCTGTTTGCGTTATGTATGTCAGAAATAACTCGCGCGCCAACCTGTATTAAATTTAGTGCGGGCGACGGGTGGCGCGCTAAGCGGGCAACGCAGCTGCCATCGCCGGCAAGTCGCTCGCCGCAAAGGCGGTTGCGCTGAGGTTTGATCACCCTGTATTTCCAATGCTGTGGAAAGTATCTGCGTGGTCATCCTGTCGACGTATTTTTTTTTCTTTTTTTTTTAACTTTGTGATATACAACTTGAAATTAGGTATGAAATAGTAAATTAACAGAGTGAGACTCATACTGTTACTACTGCAGCAGTGGTCATATTACCAATACATCAGACCTTGAACTTTTACCTTTTATTTATTACTAGCTTAAAACCCGGCGTTGTCCGAGATTTATTTATTTATTCTTATATTTCCTTATCCGTATGGTCATCCTTAGAGAGAAAAAGCTGAAGACATTATATCACGCACAGACCAAAGATATGGTGTGTGGCATCACGTTACGCTGTATGTGACCTCTTTGCTATAGAGTCGCAAACGTCATCGCTGGCCTTCAGTCCAAATTTTTTTATAATTTGACTACTTTCAACCACCTTATCTTCACCCCCTTATAGCTATCGCCATGGAACTGCTATGGTGTACAACGGGAGATTTCGTACAACAATTACGACCATTCGTTTGAGTTCTGTAGTTTTCGCTGCAGAGCGAAATATTAACACACACACACACACGTAGAATTTTATATACACCGATAACTTTACATCCTAATATACTCCACCCTTTTATCATTATCAACCCTCAAGCAACAATGCAACCAATAAAACCATTTTCAAAGAGTAACTATAATTTTCAAAGAGTAATTACTGTTCTGCATTTTGCGTTATATTCTTCAAATTACTAAATATCTATCAGATCGCTATAAAACCGCGCCTAAAACCTTCCTCAGGTATAAATTAGTAACTGTACAAATATTTAAGTATCGGCGTCTTGTCATTCGGACGTTATAAGCGTACACTGAACAGACATTAACATATATAGATAAATAGCTATCCGATCGCCATAAAACTGTGCCTAAAGCCTTCCCCGGGTAGACATCAGTAACTGTACAAATTTTTAGCTCTTTATATGTTGTGGTTCAGACGTGATAAACGTACACCGACCAGACATTCACATTTATAGATATAGATTAACTTTTACCCGCGGCTTTGTTTGCGTCGATGTCCTTGCACACGTGACATAGGTCATCGAAAGTACAATAATTTCGCAATTTTGTTCTTAAGTGACGACTGGGATCATCAAGGTTAAAAGTTTCCAATATTCCGGTATAAATATAAAACGTGGGTAAAATGACGTTCTTTTTTATCGAGATGAAAATAAAGATATTAAATACGAAAATATATATTGTGTTTCTTGCATCGTGGCTAAACGACTGACTGAAGAAGCTGCACGTTATACAAATTATTCAGGCTTCAAATGTCATCGAAATTGGTTCGGCTGTTTGAAGACGTAGAAGTGTATGTATTGTATTCATTATGTTGAATCGTATTACGTACAAGATATCAAGCATTAAAAGTATTTTAATAAATGTAATAAATTTCAAAAGTCAAAGAATAAATAGCTTTCCTAAGGAGTCTACAAGCATCTCAGAAGGTATAAGAGATACGTTGATGCTCAGCTGTTCCATATTTCGAGTTATAAACTTAATAACAATAATTATCTTGCATTAAACACTTTCTAAAGTGTTTTTCTTCGGCGTTCAAGCTATCTCCATACTCAATGTCATCAAAATCGGTCAAATGGTTTAGTCGTGAAGGCGTAAAAGACAGAGCTTCTCTCGCATTTATAGTATTAGTATAGATGTTTTACTATAATTTGATTCTTTTCTGTATAGAAATACTTTTGTGCAGTTTTGAAGCGATGGAAAAATCTTCCTGCAAAAACATTTTTAAGAAATTAACCTCAATGCAGAGATTTTTTAGTCAGCGGATGTTGATGTAAGTAATTCTGTGGTAACAAATCATGTTAAGATTTGAGTTTCATATTTGGTTTATGGACTCATTGCAGGCTAGATATTTTCATTTTAATTCTTAGTTTTGTAACAATTATCGCCCTGTAAACGAGATACGCGATGTAGGCAGCCGGTTTGTTAAAGGGGACTAATGCTAGCCATTGTCTTGCCTTTAGCTAGGCGCTATACGTCCATGAGATTTTAGACAAGAACTGAAAATTTAGAGTTTTCCTCATGTCAGATTTCTAGCACCAAATTTCGCGAGCTTTGTCACATTCCCCGCCTACATTCACGCAGTGACGTCTTACCGCTCACTCGATAGGACCGCAACTCCCTTTTACTAGCATATACTGAAGGAGTTGCATATACTGTGCTTTCTTATTCTGTGGTCTAGTTTCTTTCACGCTACCTTTTGCTATTGATGGAAGCTAGATTATTTTCCAACGCGCATGTCACGACCGATAAATACAGACGTCGTAAGCATAACTCTGTACAAAAGGTTTATCGGTAAGTTAAAAAATTTAAACCAATTATTCGACTGTCTCCTTCTGATTTTATTAAACCTCAAATGTTACAGCCACCAGATTTGATCCTACAAAGTTCACCCTGCAGGACACTGGTACGAGTGTAACTTGTCTCAATCCTTCGGTAATCTCTTATAATGAGAAGCACACAAAACTGTGAAAATTAGTTAAAAAACAAGGTCTAATTTGCATACAGTGATGAGAAATAGTGTAAAAGATTGAAAAAGATTCTTTAGTGATTCAGGAAGTATTTCTTAAAATTGTATTGCTAGTTTTTCAATCAATCACCGCAAGTTGTGGGTAGCTTTACAGCATTGTTTGAGATTACAGCTGCCTAGAAATTTCAGCCTTTCCCTTTATACGTCTTTCACATTATGAGTTAGTAAAAGGTATTATCGTTCTAATGTACTGCAGAGTGAGTTCTGTGTGATGAAATCTGGTAACCTAAAGTTTTGGTGAAATGACCAGCACTTTAGGTGGTACAGTGTATGATCCCCACTTCATACCTAATTACGAGCCGTATAACACAAAGTAAAATAATCGCTTCGTTAGAGTGAGGACAAAGGACGCTTTCCACAGCATGGACAAAATATAACACCACATGTGAAAGCGAAACCTGTTAGAAGAGTAGCAACGCGTGGAGGGGCTAGCGTTGTATAAATGAAAAATTTAAAGTAGATGTATAGCAATTCTGGAGGATGAATATTCATGCGGATTATACAGATGCATCTACATTATTAGCTGGAGTGCTTGCAAATATGCGGCAGCGAGTCCAGCGTTAACCTAACCTCTAGAGGAAATAGAATTTTAACGCTGTGAGCTGCATAACTTGCATTTTGTGTTGCGCTCTAATCCCACTTTGTTACGTATTTCATGACCGACTGCTTACAGATATTTTGAAAAATCAAATGCTACTGTGATCAACATGTGATATTTTCGCTTTTGTTTCCTTTGACCTAAACGAAGCCAAAAACAGAACTAAAATTGAGTAAATATAATTTTGTGAAATTAATATTATTAAATTTATCTTTAAAAAGGATTAGAGCATCTCTTTAAGGCTGCAACTGGTGATATGATGCAGGAACACCATTAACATGAGATCGATTTAGAATTCTTGAATATATCCCAAGTTAGAATAAATTTCTCATGCTTCAGCACGTTTTTGGAAAGCAGTTTGCCCTTTTGTTACACAATGGCTTGCAGGTAATGGCTAAAGTGAAAAATAAAAACAAAAAGAAAGAAACGAAAGGCTTATGACACGGTGAAACAGTGCAAACTACTATCAAAGTTACGACAATGTATATTAAGTCCCCTTATGTAAATCAGTAAATAGTATTGTGTCATCATGGTACCAATGTCTCCTGAACAATGACGTTGAATGTGTATATTGCATCAAGAACACAGTTCCTATGATTGTCCATAGATGTCACTCAACCCACACAAAAATTGTGGCGAATTGGGTAAAACAGGCCGATCAGTTCCGTTCATAACACCAGGGAAGAAGTACACTGTTTGCGTTGACTGTAGTTCTGCCATGCCTAGAAGGGCAATTCCGAAGTTTGATCGTATCTGCAATGTTACTTTGTGTCAGGACACAATGACATCGTTGTGTAGAAGGGTCTGTTCTCATCTATTACTACCTGCAATCATCCTTGCTTCTTTCATACCGCTAACCTCAACCTTATTAAGGTATTCACAGAATATATAACTTCAACTGCGAATGGGCAAAGCTGAAAATGTGTACCCAGCCGGGATTCGAACCCGGGTCTCCAGTTTTCTAGGCAGTTTAGCTGACCCCTACACCACAGTGATTACCGCACCTGCAAGGACTACCTAAGCACGCTTCCTGTCAGACACAAATTTCCAGCTTTACCCTGCCCAAAGTACTCAAACTCGTAGTCACTAAGTACTAACTCCCGTAAGAGTAAAGGCTCGAAACTTGCCCACCCCCTTACCACTGACGAAAGCATCATTGCCTGTCACTGGCATATTATATATGTTCTTTCGGAATAGACGCCACATATCTATATATAATATGCCAGTGGCCGGCCGCGGTGGCCGAGAAGACTGAGGCGCTCCAGTCACGGTCTGCACGGCCACTACGGTCGGGGGTTCGAATCCCCCCTCGGGCATGGATATTTGTGCCGTCCTAGTTCGTAAGTAGTTCATAAGTAGTTTGTAAGTTTAGGGACTGATGACCCCATAGTTAAGTCCCATAGACTATACAAACAAACATTTAATATGCCAGTGATTGATTTGCCTGTAAACATGGATAAGATGATAGATGATGTATCCACTTAGTCTGTTTAGCTTAAAATCCGAGATGGTACTTTAGAACCGAAGTTGGTCGAAACTATAAGTGTAATAAGCAGCTGATGGTTCATGACATGCATTTAGTAAAAATCTTACAGCGGTTTTCAGTCATCTTAATACTTGACATACAATGTCTCTGACTTCAACAAATTGTGACATTACAGATACAGGGGGGGAGCTGATTGTGAGCCGTGCCGGCTCCGGTTTGGTCTGTTTCGTGCTTTCCATCTTCTTTTGTTTGCTCATGTTAGTTATCGACTGGCCTTCCTGTGCCCGCTGGCGATGGCGCCTCATACGCAGGTTAGTGACCTCTCTTTGCGCGCTGCAGCGCTCCCTCTTTGAAGTGGCGCTGAGCGGCGAGCAGTCATTCGGTTCTCCGGGTTCCATCGTCCGCAGTCTGAAGGTTGGACGAGGGGAGTGAGCAGTGTCGGCGCGGCCGCATGACCGTGGCCTGTTTACGTAGCTCGTGGTTCTACGAGGACCGTTGGGCCACGCTGGAGTTGTCCCCTTACATCCAGGAGGAGATGTCGCGTCGTCCGACATGTTGATTGCTTGAGTACTGTTGTGTGATATCCTGCCGCCGCCGCCGACTGTGCTAACTGCATCGACGACAACCTTCACTACCCGATGTTGTGGATAAACTGCTTCACCCTGGTGTGCTGAATCGGACGCTCACATATCTGCCTGCGCCTGCAGCGTCTGGATGTGCTAAGTACTCTTTCCTGGGGGTTTTCTGAAGATCTTTGTGTGTCTTTCTCCGCCTTTCCGCCTTTGCTTGTCCGGGTGTGATATGTTGTCTTCTCGGAGAGACCTAGTGAGGTTGCCTGCCGTGTGTTAAAGATGTCGCGATTTGTTTGAAGGCCTGTACTCGGCCCTAGGAGTGCCTGGCCTGCATGTCTGCATCCTTATGTTTTGTGTTGGGTTTAACCCATGAAATTCTGCGCTCTCGTAGTGCGTATGTATTAGTGAGTGCGACCTGTTGGTTGTGCACTCTTCTAGTACGAAACTCATTCCTCTCAACAATTGAACCGCTGAGTGCCACTGGGGAATTCTGGCTTGTGCCCGGTCGCTTTCTGTCAAATGCCCAGGAACCGGCTGATTTGTTTTCTTTTTTTTTTTTTAATCTTGGGCAGAATCATTTCCGCTCGTAGGTGTGCCGCCCTACGAATGTAGTTTAAACGTTACCTTCCTGTCCCTTTCCGTGCCTCTTGCCCTGCCTCCTTTTGGAGTTCTCATCTGCCGTCAGGATATATATATATATATATATATATATATATATATATATATATATATATATATATATATCTATATGGCAGTGCAGTGAATTGATATTGGGAATTGTTATTGTGTCTTATCTGTTCTAGGCAGCCTGTGTAAGTTGCGTGTGTCACACTGCTAAGTATTTGGCCTAGCATCATGTGCCTTGTATTGTCACTTTGGGTGGTGTGTAATTGGTATTCATGTTGAGTGCATCTATGTTGTTGTGAAATCTTGCCTTTAAGTAACAAAGATTGGTGATTGTCGTATCTTACCTTACAGACTCTTGTTTGTTTTATTTTTTTTTATTTATTTATTTATTTTTTTTAAATTTGCCCTTCCGGCACATATTCTATTATATTGTTTATTTAGAGATCGCCCTTCCGGCGTAGCTTTCTTGTTTGTCCAATTTGAATTTTTAAATTTCGCCATTCTGGCGCAGGTTTTGCCTTGTGTATTAAGCCACTATTTACTGGAGTTCTAATTTCACGTTACTTAATAAAGTCATTGTGAATGGTTGATTTTAGCTTGAATTGAATTTGAATAGCCTCGTGCCTTCCATTCCCCATACCATACCATATCAGATTGTTTCCATGTGAAAGGTTGGTTTTGTCAGGAAACGTCGCTCTTGGCTGAGCGAGGTCGGCTTTCCCTGATTGCAACTGAAATACAATATAGCCACACACATTATTCTAAAAATATGAAATCAGGGTATGGTCATACGGCATATATAATTATATGAATGGATTCAGAGACTTGTGAGAATCGATCGCCGTAATTACAATTTCAGTATCCGTTACAGATAAAAAGCCGACAAATTTTAGTCCTATAATAATAATAAGACTTATATTTCCAATTATTGATACGTAGTGTATATCAGTAGCAGTATAAAAAGCAAATGGGCAGCAATGCACTACGCTACCTATCTTAAAAGACGCACAACGTTATTTCCGTATTCTTTCAATAAACTTTATTTTACTCTCTTGTTCTGCTTTTCGTTGAGGTAGTAATATTCTTGTCAGAACATACATTCCACCACAGAAACACAAAACATGAACCCACCAAAGCGCATTACATTTATATATGTATTTTATTATATTTAATATTATTCTTAGTAACGTTCGTTTTATGATGAAGACTGGCACTTAAATATTTCATGGCCGACTAAAAATAGTAGATTTGCAGCAGATAATTTATATATAAACAATTATATGTATTTGTGGACGAGAACTGATTTGCATAAAGAGCCATGATAAATTAATATTGTGTAACTATATTTCGACGAAGGCAGTATATTTGAACAGTGAGACGCCACACTTAATAGCTACCTCAGAAAAGAGCTTCAATCTCAACCGTTTCTCAGTATTGTTAAATATATATTTGTTTGTTAAATGTAAACAACGTTTGTAGGAAGATGGTCAAAGCATTTAATTCTGTGATATTCAAATGTATAATATTTTGGATGGGATATTTTATTTTAAAGATGAGGCGTTAGGATGCGCGGAAGGATACAATTTTGGGAGTAGGTAGATTACGCTTTCAAACGCTTGGGAAGGAACTCATTACTTGGACGCAGTGGTGAAAGGTTGTGACGCTGGGTTGTCTGAAGCCGCGTTAAGAACTTGTGATTTGAAGAGATAGGCATGTGTGGACTGAGAAAATTTAAGGGACTGTGACTGCAGAACTTAGTCTCTGGTGGAATAGTGGTAAACTATGGACGATAGTTGGGCTATGGAACTATGATAATTCAACAGTCGTGTACTCCTGTGATGACTAACTGTTTTATAACAAATTCTGTAATCGCGGATTAATTTGTAACTGCAATGTTTGATGGACTTCACTAATTTACGAGTGATAATTTGGAACTTTTACTCTCGAGTGCGTGTGATACTTATTGTGCCTCTCTTATTTTTCCACGTCATCATATGCAGATTGCTAGACTGGCTAAGCTACAGATTGCCGGCCGCGGTGGCCGAGGGGACTGAGGCGCGCCAGTCACGGTCTGCACGGCCACTACGGTGGGGGGTTCTAATTCCCCTCGGGCATGGATATTTGTGCCGTCCTTAGTGTTAGCTAGTTCATAAGTAGTTTGTAAGTTTAGGGACTGCTGACCCCGTAGTTAAGTCCCATAAGCTATACAAACATTTGAATTTGAAAACTACAGATTAATTATTGACCTGTTTCAACAGAATGGGTAGCTGTTTAGGGCATAAAAGCTGACATACATAACTTACCACTATGAACAGAGACAACGAGCCATAAACCTTTTACTACCCTGAGTTATGTATTGCCAAATTCTTATTGGCGTGTACCGATGGAAAGGTCGCAAGATCACCCATCATCTCCGCATGGCCTAGTTCGTGAATAACCTTTCCCTTCTGTTCCTGAGAAAGGAAAATATTTCCGAAAGGTTGTCATATTTTTCGTTTACATTTTTGTGATTTTGTGTAACAGTCGGCGGTACAGAGCTAAGGTAAGTACTGGCCATCGAATCTGTTCCTTTTCAAGAATATTTTAGCATCTCAGTAATCGAATATAACCTCTGTGGTGCACTTCCTTCTTATTGTTTTCACCATTTCTATCTGTTTACTATCATTTTATCTGTTTGCAATCATTTACATCTGTCCTCCGAACTCTTTATTTCGCTTTATTTCTCTTCATTGTGACTTGACATAATCAGTGACTTTTTCAAATCACCCATTACGTCCTCATGGGCTAGGTCGTGAGTAACCTTTCCCTTCTGTACCCCTCCTCCTCTCGTAAATGACGAAGAAAAATATTTGGTCCCTTAGCTTTACAAACATTCGATTTGACACACACATGCACACAGGGCCTACACACACACTCACACTCACACACAAGCACACAAGAACAAACAATTGCCCTTTGATTAGGTAGTACTGCTGTGAAGCTGGTTACGTCGCAAATTCTTTATTATAGGTCATACTTCATGTACAGCGTGCCCTCAAAATAACGCGTTTCGGCTTTACCATCATCATATTAGCATATCTTCCGTGCCATGTGCACACGTGGACAGATATAAGTTGTTTGATACACATACAAAAGCAGAGTAGCAGGTAGTCTGCTTTTGTATGTGTATCAAACAACTTCTTACATCTGTTCACGTGTGCACATGGCACGGAAGAGATGCTAATCTGCCGGCCGCGGTGGCCGAGGAGACTGAGGCGCTTCAGTCACGGTCTGCACAGCCCCTACGGTCGGGGGTTCGAATCCCCCCTCGGGCATGGATATTTGTGCTGTCTTTAGTATAAGGTAGTTCAGAAGTAGTTTGTAAGTTTAGGGACTAATGACCCCGTAGTTAAGTCCCGTAAGGTTAACAAACATTAGAACTTTTTTTTTGAGATGCTAATCTGATGATGGTAAAGCCGAA
The DNA here is from genome assembly GCA_026315105.1 of Locusta migratoria. Taxonomy (NCBI): domain Eukaryota; kingdom Metazoa; phylum Arthropoda; class Insecta; order Orthoptera; family Acrididae; genus Locusta; species Locusta migratoria. The sequence continues at coordinate 547,217,234 of CM048745.1, read as the reverse complement.
GCACGTCATTTTTGAGGGCACGCTGTACATGAAATGTGACGTATAACAATGAATTTGCGGCCTAACCAGCTTCACTGCAGTACTACCTAATCATTTCATCATGGTCGCCTGCCTCCTCAACGACTTCATGTCGCATTTACTTGCCCTTTGCATCCGTGCCTCAGAATGACTGATTCCACCTCACATCAAGCAGCAGGTCGATGGGTGTTACCTTGGTGGTAAGTGACCAATACGTACAAACACTACCGTGCAGCTGCCTGTTGCGCATTTACCTCACACACATGCCTGTTCCGTTGTGCACAGAGGCGCTGCACTTTCTGTCTTGCCCGGGATCCCCTCGGCGCCTGCAGTCTCGTGAATTCCGCGAACTGCGCGCGCCGGCGGACCGCGCGGGTCTCGTATACGCCGGAAATAACGTCCTTCCGGCTTATTCAATATCGGCGTTATACGCGCGCTGCGGCACGGCACGGGAGAAAGGCGCGGCTGTTGCTGTCACTGGGGAGCGGGGGCGGCCTCCAGAGAGAATACCGAGGGGGCGGGGTAGAATTACAGCAAGGAGGGAACAGTGGCCGCGTTACAGAAATAGAAAACAAGGGGAAGGAGAGGGAGAAAGAGAGGGCGACATGAATGGAGGACTGATACGTAAGGAAGAGGAGAAAGTACTGGCTTGTGCTACGGCAACAAGGCGATATGCAACGTGTCCTATACTGAGTGTCTAATACGAGGTACGTAAAGAGAGTAAGTTTGGTTTGGTTATATAAAACAAGCGTGTGCAGATACAGAAAAAAAACCCTTAGCGAGGATACATGCATCCACCCTCCGTCGCATGGAATCCCTGATACGCCGATGCAGCCCTGGAGAATGGCGTATTGTATCACAGCCGTCCACAATACGAGCACGAAGAGTCTGTACATTTGGTACCGGTGTTGCGTAGACAAGAGCTTTCAAATGCCCCCATAAATGAAAGTCAAGAGGGTTGATGTCAGGAGAGAGTGGAGGCCATGGAATTGGTCCGCCTCAACCAACCCATCGGTCACCGAATTTGTTGTTTAGAAGCGTTCGAACACGTCCACTGAAATGTGCAGGAGCTCCATCGTGCATGAACCACATGTTGTGTCGTACTTGTAAAGGCACATGTTCTAGCAGCACAGGTAGAGTATCCCATATGGAATCATGATAACGTGCTCCAGTGAGCGTAGGTGGAAGAACATGTCAACACAAGCACTGAAGTCAACATTACCTACCTTCAATTGGGCCAACTGGCGGTGAATCGAGGAAGTACAGTACATACTAACGAAACAGTCGATTATTTTGACAATTTTCTGCACGAATTATTTCAATTTACGTTTAAAGAGAAATACTAAAATGAGCTGTAACATGGAAATTAAGCGTTTCCGGACACATGTCCACATAACTTACTTTCTTTCTTTGTGTGTGAGGAATGTTTCCTGAAAGTTTGGCCGTCTTTTTTTTTGTAACACCCTGTATTTGTAAATCTACGAGACTTAACTTCTTGGTTATTAGTCCCTAGCTTATAAACTACTTAAACTAAGTTAAGCTAACCTAAGATCAACAAATACACTCATGCTCGAGGGGGGAATCGCTTGCACCGCAGCCAGCGAGCACAGAATTCTATGCTCGCTGACTGCAGCACGGCGCCTCAGTGCGCACGGCCATTCCGCCGCGGCCTTCATAAAATGTAATATAGTAGATTAACACAGTTGATCTTATTACATCCCAATATAGGCGACAAAACGGAAAGAAAATAACTTTAGGCTTACAGGTCCTCAGAGCCTAGATACATAACTTTAATACATGTATAATATGAGGTACGTCCAGAAAGTAAGTTCCGTTTGGTTACATAAAAAAACGTGTACAGATACAGAAAAAATATTTATTGTACAAAAATCTACAACTGTTAAACTACTTTTCTACATAGCTGCCAAATTTTTGTAGGCACTTGTCATACCGTGGCACAAGTTTCTGTATGCCTTCTTCATAGAAGGTTGCCGCCTGTGTATTCAGCCATGTGGTAGCATGTTCTTTCAGCTCGTCATCATCGTTGAAATGTTGACCACCAAGGACAGATTTTTAGGTGTAAGAAGAGGTGAAAGTGGCTAGGAGCGAGGCCCGGGCTGTACGGATGATGATCAAACACGTTCCAGTGAAATTCCCGTAAGAGTAGTTTGGTCACATTCGCCACATGAGGTCGGGCACTATCGTGGAAAGAAACACCACCTTTTGATGGAAATCCTCTTCTTACACCTAAAATTTGCCATGTCAACACTTCAACGATGACGCGCTAAAAGAACATGCCACCACATGGCTGAATACACAGGTGGCAACCTTCTATGAAGAAGGCATACAGAAACTTGTGCCACGCTATGACAAGTGCCTAAAAAATTTCGGCAGCTATGTGGAAAAGTAGTTTAACAGTTGTAGATATTTTTAAATAAATATTTTTTTCTGTATCTGTACACGTTTGTTTTATATAACCAAATGGAACTTATTATCTGGACGTACCTCGTATCACTAGCGTATTTGTACATTACGAAATTGTAACAAATGTTGTTGCACATAAGGACAGCACTCATCACACATGTAAGAACGTAAGATTATAGAAACTAAGGAAAGGAGGTGCGGCTTCGTATGCCGAGCTTCGTGGCTCAGAACGCCCGGACAGAGGCAAGAACACAACGAACAAACACGATCACCGACCGCAATGAACACATCTATCCAGAGAGGAAAAAAAAAAAAAAAAAAAAAAAAAAAAAAAAAAAGAGAGAGAGTGGTAGAGTGAGGGTGCCAGACTACAAATCTCAAGTCGCGAGTTGGGTCCCCGTCAGGTCCACAGGTCCAGGATTTTTATCTTTCCCCTCAGGCAATGTTGCTGATGTAAAAAATACCGAGTAGCACCGTGGTTCGGATTCCACTTTAAACTGTAGGTCCCCCTATAACTGGCTGGGTAAGTCAGTTGGAAGGTGGTCGGAGGAAGGCAACGGCATATCGCCCCAAATTTGCGATTGGTTAGGGAATTTCCTGTCAGAGAGGACACAGTTCGTATTAATTGATGGTAAGGCATCGATTAAAACAGAGGTGATATCGGGCGTTCCACAGGGTAGTGTTATTGGTCCTCTGCTGTTCCTTATTTACGTAAATGATTTTGGGGGAAAATCTAAGTAGCTCTCTTGGGTTGTTTGCAGATGATCCCGTCATTTACCGTCTAGTAAAATCATCTCAAGATCAAAACCAACTGCAGAACGATCTGAATAAGATATCAGTATGGTGTAGAAATTGGCAATTGAGAACTGTGAAGTCGTCTACATGAGTACGAAAAGATATCCGTTAAACTTTGTTTACAAGATAAATGAATCAAAAGTGAATGCCGTAAACTACACAAAATACGTAGGAATTACTATTACTTCAGACTTAAATTGGAAAGAACACGTAGATAATATTGTGGGAAAGGCGAACCAGACACTGCGTTTTATTGGCGGAACTCTTAAAACATGCAACAGAACTACAAAAGAAACTGCATACACTACGCTTGTCCGTCCATTTTTGGAGTATTGCTGCCCAGTGTGGGATCCTTATCAGGTGGGTTTGACGGAGAACATCGAAAGAGTCCAAGGAAGGGCAGCTCGTTTCGTACTGTCACGATACAGGGGAGACAGCGTTACCGAAATTATACAGGATCTGGGATGGGAATCATTACAACAACGGCGCTTATCGCTGCGGCGTGGGCTACTTCCGAAACTCTAATCGCCAACATTCTCTTCCGAATGAGAAAATATATTGTTGACTCCCACTTACATAGGTAGAAATGATCATCAGAATAAAATACGAGGATTCAGAGCTGGTACGGAGAGATTCAGGTGTTCCTTCTTTTCGCGCGCTATTCCAGAATGGAATGGGAGATAAATAGTATAACGGAGGTTCGATGAACCCTCTGCCAGGCACTTAAATGTGATTTGCAGAGTATCCCATGTAGGTGTAGTTGTAGATGCATACAACCTCCAAACAGGACCATGCCTAGTAAAGCACTGTGGTGTTCAAACCAATCTTCGGGTTGTTGACTGCTTTGCCTTAAGGAATGGAGTATAACTTGAACCTTGTTTATTTTACCTTTGTCCCACTTGTGTGGTGTCGGCGTGGTTGATCATTGATTTGGCAAGGTTAACTTTAATGGGTGGTCGGACGTTATTCCTGTCCACTCTTTTACCCCCTCTCCAGAGAAAAGGAGAGCGATTGTCTGCCTGGCGAAAGACGAATGTGTCTTGGACCAATGCACTCTACGAGGGGCATTCCCGATGTCCACGTCATTCGCGGTAATGACCTCCACTTGCGTGCATGCTGAATCTACTTCCGTCGCCGAAGATCAGGGTCCGTCATTCCATCTTCCAAATGAACCTCTGACGGCAGCAGTTGAGCCGTGCTATCGTGAGCTCTGGTGTGAGTGTAAAAGGTGTTACAGCACAAAATAATAAGACGTATTCCAAAATCAAATGTTTGTAAAGCTTATGGGACTCAACTGCGGGGTCATCAGTCCCTAAACTTACAAACTACTTATGAACTACTTACGAACTAGGACGGCACAAATATCCATGCCCGAGGGGGGATTCGAACCCCCGACCGTAGTGGTCGCGCAGACCGTGGCTGAAGCGCCTTAGTCTCCTCGGCCACCGCGGCCGGCAGACGTATTCCCACTGCTAGTAATCGGTTATCAACATTCCATGTTGACATTTCTGAACACCATAAACATCATATGTGTTTTGTGGTAGCCATTCGATCTGCCACTGTTGCCCCTACATCAGGAATATACATACAAAAGTGTCTGGACAACCAAAAAAAGTACTTATTTCACATTAGCTGCCACCTACTGCCAGGTACTCCATATCAGAGCGACGTCAGTAGACATCGTGAGAGCGCAAAATGGGCCACTCCGCAGAACTCACGGACTTCCAACCTGGTCAAGTGATTGGGTGTCACTTGTGTCAGAAGTCTGTACATGAGATTTCCACACTCCTAAACATCCCTAGGTACACTGGTTCTGATGATATCGTGAATATAAATGTGAGGGGACACGTACATCACGAAAGCGTACAGGCCGACATCGTCTGTTGACTGATAGAGACCGCCGACAGTTGAAGAGAGTTGTACAGTGCAATAGGCGTTCTGATTCGGCGTATCGTAGAACAGGCGCTCCCCCAACAATGAGTGTTGCGAGAAAGGCTAATAACCTCCTGAAAAAAAGTCCCTTGTCACAAATATTGCTTTGTTGTTCCACCTCGATTGTATAGCTTCCCAAAGATCTACAAGGAGAATGTTCCTTTCAGGCCTGTACTATCTAAAATTGGTGCACCGACCCATCGTGTAACGAAACTTCTTGCTAGTTTCTTGGGTCCAATAGTACGTAAGTGTGAACAGGTTTATTTCGAAATGCTGGATCGACGAATTTATGGTGATCTTTCTTCCATTTTCCGGGAGAGTAGTTACCTGTTTTTAGATCTTGATTGCGTTGTGAAAGTAACAAGTAACCTACCGTTTGCCGCAAGTCGTGGTCGGCATTTTTTTTTTTCCTTCGGCGAGGATGCGCACGAGGGCGCAGGTGTGGTGCAGTGGCAACCGCGTCCGCTAGGTGTCTGGTTTCTGGAGGGCATCATCCACCGGCGCCGCCGCCCGTTGCAGACCTTCATCTTGCGGAAGCCGACGCAGAGCGGCGCCCGGAGTCGAGGTAATCCGCCGTAAGAGGATTAGGCGTGCGCGCGTTGACCGGACGGGTAATTCGCACTCTGGCCGCGCTGCCGGCCCGGCGCTGCCGCAGCGCCGCCCCTCAGATGGCGAGTTGTGCGCTCCGACAGCTCGGCAGCCCCACCTGGGCGGCTGAGCGGCTTACCTCCTGAATGAGGGCCGCTCTTCACCTGCTATTCATGACGTTTCGGAAGGGGCGTCGGTCTGGATGTTGCGAGTCGCGCGGGGCGGACTAAGCCTCCGACTGGAAGCTGAAATGGAGGTGTGGCCATCAAATTAGGACAGACGAACTCCATCCCAATGGACAGTCGGGGCCACGACCAGTACCCAGAGATACCGGCACTGACTCTTGATTGTAAATGCTCTAACCTATTCACAATAATGCGCGCGGCTCACAGATATGCCCACAGGTGCCTGACACACAGAGCATAGCAGAGTGCCCCTTAGAGCCGTGACTAGTTTTCTTTTTCAAAGTCACACTTTATCATACTACAACGTACATTCTCCATTAAACTTAAAATTTTCACAAACAGCAAAACATTTGATTTACGTATATACACTCTCATCTTTATAAACCTTAAGATATATTACAGGTTATAATAGTTTTTATACAATAATAATACCATTATACTAAAACTATTATTTTTCAATACATCACCTTCGTTTGTTCAATGGTCTCGAAGATCTCGTAGCTCGCCTGCCAATAATACATCACAAAATAATAAGACGTCGGGTTCTTATGCGTCATGGAAACTTTCAAAATGACACGTTTCATTTTTAACGTATATTTATTTATCCATTCTTGATGAAGCACAGAAGTAATACAAAAGTAAGACTGGTTCACAACACACATCCATAGTAACTCAAGACTAAGTTATTACTCATCTAAGACTGACTTATTACTACTTTAGACTGATTTAGACTAACTGAGTTCACGCCAATTCGTGCGTATTAATACGTAGTGTATATTCTAGAACAATCTAGAACACGGAAATTACAAAGTTTAATATTTAACAATTTGTTTATGAAACATAAATGAATCCTGCTTTCTGTGAAGAAACACAAAATTATGATTGATGTAGTAATAAGTTTTTTATATCAAAATAAACAATAGAAAAGATCATAAGTAAACAACAATTAGCATAGTATTAATATATGTTTACATTATTGTTCAACATTAGAAGACCCTCGTAATGCAAATGATAATCAATGTAACTTGCCAGAAGCGCTATAAAATGCTTATCCAATATTATCGCGAAATTCTACGGCACAACACTACGATCAAATATGGTATCGAATACTTCAATATTACAAACAAACGGAACCCTCCTGGCTAAATACATTACAAGGTGCTTACAGTAAATGCCATGTTTTGTTCCACATTATGCTTAGACGGGGTTGCAATATGTTAATGATGAATAGCAATCAAAGTGTTAATTTATATATTATTTAACAACAGCTGGTGCGATATATTGTGTTCACGTCATAGCATCGATGGCATGTTTGCCTATTAGATGCCACCCACAGTGCTGGCCACACACCCGATTCATAGCGGAGCGTTTCAGTTACATGAAACATGTTCTGTTTTTTATATCTTCACACACATATTTTAGTTTTGTAACTTGAACGTGAACCTGTTGCTCAAGAACCACTTTCCATTTCATGTAAGTAATTTACGTGCTTCAAATCTTAAGATATGGAATTTATATTGCTTCCTTTATAACAATTTTGATTTCATTGATAGGTAACTAAATTGTTTTTACTTCCGATGAATGATTCCATAGTTGTTGAAGCAGAAACCTTGGTTAAGTAATAAACCTCTAGCTTTGCAACCGATGAGCTGTATTTTTGAGTGTTAATCATTTACAAACGATTCCTGTCTCAACAGCCATGTTTAAAATTGTAAAATTGTTATTTGTTATTGGATATCCGGATTTCGATTGCTGTGCAACCATTCTCAATGATTTAAAACGTGGTTTAAAACATATAAAACTTTTAGAGTTTCAATATATAATCTTCAATAAGTTCCAGAATTTTTGTTTTAAACTATGTTTTAAAGCATTAACAGTAGTCTCAGAGCCACTGAAATATAGATATGCAACAACATATAAATATTTCCGACTGATTGCTGTTCATTATTAATAAAATAAATGGCATATTCCAATAATAATGAAACACTCCATTATATGATCTCTGTGAGCCACGTGCAGTGTAGAATATTTGCGATACTATCATCTTTGGAGAGTAATATGGCTCTCGGCAAATGGCGACCTGCAAGAGTCAGCACGTTCAGCTTTAGTTTGGTGCTGATCGGATTTTCGCGAAAGTTCTTGTGATCTTTGGAGAGCAATATGGCTCACGGAAATAGGGCGGCCTGTTGGAGTCAGCGGTATTTGTTTTATTTAGTCCCTGACGGGTTTTTCGCGGGCCTTCTGGTGATAAGATAACCGAGTGTCTTTGAGCAGCAGCGAGTGCGGTCACCATGCCCGCTGATGACACAGCACTATTTACGAGAAGCATGAATATTCAAGACGCCTATAGGATGGTTGTGAAGTAATGGGTGTCTGGGCCACCAAAAGGCTTCTGAAATTCAATGTTTCCAATAGCCAGGCGGTAGCACTAGAAGAATAATGCCTCCAGGTGTACTGAAAGTCATCAATGCGGGAGGCCACAGTCCGTGGAGTTCGACGGCAAAATATGTCGGTGTCACTCTCGACAGAAGAATCACGTTGCTGCTTCACATCTGAGACGTCAGATGCAGAGCGCTAGGACGCCTTCGCGCCTCTGCTCAGCCCTCGCCCGTCCCTCCCCCACAACACGGCATCACGATCTTCCTGGCATTGGTCCGTCCATTGTTGGAAAACGCGGCCGCTATGTGGAGACACAACGTCGACTTCCACATCGCGATGTTGCGGCGGATGCAGGACAACGCTGTCAAGCTTGCGCTAAGCCTCACCAGCACATACCCGACCTGAAGACCCTGCCTGAAGACATCTGGATCAGACCCCTTAGAGACAAAGTTCGCCATATGGCCCGACACCTTTAAGAAAAAGTGAGCAAATTCGGTGGGGTCCTGTTTCACGTATCGGAGAAACAAGGTTACGTGAGAGACTTATGTTTTCGGCAACTAAAGGGGAGGAGGAGTCGAGTCGAGGAAGTACTTGGATTAGATCGAGAATGAGTTTACATCTACATTTACATGAGAAAATCACTTTTAAGTGCCTGGCAGAGAGTTCATCGAACCATCTTTTTACTTTTTATCTCCCATTCCACTCTCGAATAGTGCGCGGGAAGAAAGAACACCTGAATCTCTCCGTTCGAGCACTGATTTTTCGTATTCCATTCTGATGATCATTTCTACTTATGTAAGTGGGAGTGAACATTATATTTTCGCATTTGGAGGAGACTGTTTGTGATTTGAGTTTCGTAAGTAGCCCATGTTGCAGCGATAAACACCTTTGGTGTAATGATTCACATCCCAGATCTTGTATCAATTCCGTGACGTTGTCTCCCCTGTATCGTGACAATACAAAACGAGCTGCCCTTCTTTGGACTCTTTCGATGTCCTCCGTGAAACCCACCTGATAAGAATCCCACAATGGGCTGCAATACTCCAAAAAAGGATGGACAAGCGTGGTGCATCCAATTTCTTTAGTACTTCTGTTGCATCTTTTAAGGATTCTGCCAATAAAACACAGGCTCTATTTCGCCTTTCCCACGACATTATCTACGTGTTCTTTCCAATTTAAATCTAAAGTAATAGTAATTGCTAGGTATTTAGTTGAGTTTACGGCCTTCACTTTTGACGATTTATCTTGTAAACAAAATTTAACAGATTTCGTACTCATATGAATGACTTCAGACTTCTCGTTATTTAGAGTCAATTGCCAATTTTTACACCACAGTGATGTCTTATTTAGATCGTTAAAAATGTTCAAATGTTTGTTAAGCTTAAGGGACTTAACTGCGGGGTCATCAGTCCCTAAACTTACAAACTACTTATGAAGTACTTTATACTAAAGACGACACAAACATCCATGCCCGGGGGGGGATTCGAACCCCCGACCGTAGCGGTCGTGCAGACTGTGACTGGCGCACTGCAGACCGCTCGGCCACTGCGGCGAGCTAGATAGATCGTTCTGCAGTTGGTTTTTATCTTCAGATGATTTTACTAGACGGTTCATGACGGCGTCATCTGGAAACAGACGTTCATTGGCACGGTGTCACCTCCCGGACTGACCCAGCTAGTCCCCTCAAAACCATCAACAACAACAACAACAACAACGTACGCCACATTTTGTTTGCTTCCCTTGAGTTCAAATTCAAATGTTTGTAAATCTCTCGAACCAAACTGCGTGGTCATCAGTTCGTAGCTTACAAACTACTTAAACTAAGAACAACACACACAGGGAGGACTCGAGCCTCCACGGCGAGCAACCGCGCGCTCTGCAGCGAGACGCTTTAGACCGCTCGGCTACTCCACCGCGGCTTCCCTTGAGTGCTCGTATATTCTGTGATGTAACCCCGCACGGAGATAAGACTTTTATCACAAATGAACCAGATCTTGCCTTGGGTTCAGAGCGATATGCATTGTTCATGTTTTACGATATACCAAATGCAAATATCATTCAGATGTACGTTTTTTTACTCACCGGAGTTCCACAAAAAGAAATTCGGTTTCTTTGCAGGAGTTGCTATTTGAGATCCCGAACCACCCTGGGAGTAAGCAATCTACTCAGTCAATACCATCTGAGAAAACCTGTTTGCGTGCGACATACCCCCGGGGATTGCGTTCCTTTGACTCTTAACCTACTACACATTTGTGTAGTCAACTGTGCGTTATTCTGGAACAGGAAACTCACAAATACTGCAGGCTTAGATTCTCTTCTGTTCCGGTTTTCCCACAGTCCGTGTTTGACTTTTATACAAAACTGAGCTCGATGCAAATGTCTTCTTCACTTTAAGACCCATGTTTGAGTGCAGTAGTCTGGTCTTTGGCATGAATTCCCCACGTCCAGTCACGACAGCAATATCATCGACGAATCTTATCATTGATATTTTTTTGCACTGAATACATATGCCAGTAACAGTCTGAACGTCAGAGGAAGCATCAATTTTATCAGTGAATACAGGATATTTGACGAATTTTATAATGGAAAGTTATAATCTGTGATGATGACACGGAGATAGCTATGCACTATGATTCAGACAGAAAACTTGACGGAAGTGACGTGATCGATCGCGTTATTTACATTTACGAAGCAGTTCTATGACAACTGGTTTGGTTTAGCTTGTTCTGTATGCAACCACCTATACTTTCAAACCGATCTAGGTTATCTATCACGTAACAGAAAATCGAAATATTTCGACCTACAAATTTTGTTGAGAGCATTCTGTGATCTGATTAATTTTCGTGCCTGATCTGTCTGAGATGTCGTTCAGTAATGCGTGACTCGAGAGAGAGAGGTTAGAGTCCTCCCTCGGGCATTGCTGCGTTGCTGTCCATAGCAAAATTTAAGTAGTTTGTAAGTCTAGGGACTAATGACCACGTCAGTTTGGTCCATAGCTTTACAAACATTTTATTTTGTCGTTTGATTCACGTCGGCTTCAGTCAGAGCAGAAACAGCACCGAGACTGTGCAGAGATCTTGATGAGTAACACTATTACGCCCAGAAAAACTGAGGATGTGGGAATACTTGCCTATAAAGCAATAAAATAGAAAAGAAGAAAAATAAAATAGTGAAAGAAAATTAACAAGTAGGAACTAAAACCGAAGACGAATGCAGAACAGCATACAAGTCAAGAAGAAGTAGACGCCTTACTTGACGAGACCTCAGAAAGTAATCAAAATGTTAAAATCCGATACTGTCGCTGCCGACTAAAGAGTTCAAATGTTTGTAAATCTATGCGACTCAACTACTCTGTTTATCAGTCCCTAGACTTACGAGATACTTAAACTAATCTAAAGACAGACAAACCGATGCCCTAGCGAGAACTCGAACCTCCGACGGCGAGAAACCGCGCGCTCCGCAGCGAGGCACTGGAGAATGCTCGGCCGCACCGGCGCGGCCTTCTTTGTTTTCCAAAGCCGTTCTCATACCGGACGTGTTGACGTGCTGTCTATCTAGCTTCTGCATGCTATGAAACGACCCGCTACATCCCACGAAACGTGCCGCTCCTCGTGATTTGCTACCGCAACGCTCTCCAGCGCCCGTTGCGGGCTGGCGCGCAGATCATTGTATTTACAAAGATGGTTACGTGTAAAATTGCACGGTATCTCTGTTAGTGATCACCGAAAAAAAAAAGAAACCTAAAGCCTGTAGCTTTCTTAAGCTTCCCGAAATCGTATTTTTCCCCCATGAAACACAAAGACGGTACATTTATTTGAAAGCAGCTTAGAATGATAACAAAATGTACGACCGAAACACTTTTGACAAAAAAATCATTACAAATATTGTCAACAGTGCAATACATCATCTGCATCAGCTCCAATTGTTTTAGTCTTATATTTCCATTTTCAACGTTGTACATATTCTGCTTATTCATAAGTTTACTTTGACATTGCTTCGGTGATTTTACTGATACATTTTACTTGTTCATGCACGCGGGTCAACGTATTAGTACGACAATGTTCGTTGTGATAATTTTTGCTTTTAGTAATGTTCCTCCTTCACTGCATGTGCTTCCATAACGACGCGCTAACCATGTTCTCTTTGGACTGTGAACTAACCCAACACTGTACTGAAATGTAACAAAATTCAAAAACCTAGGGGAAAACCGAGAGACGTAGGGTACTGACTTGGAAATTCTCTCGTGCACAGAGTTCGTTCTTGTTTCTAACAAATAACGTCGAATATTGGATAGTATAGTTGTATTAAATTAATAAAAAGTTACATAAATCGTAATTAAACCAAATCGTTAAAATATCTGGGAGAGTGTAAATGCAAAACTGTTAAATTACATCTTTTTTCCTCCACGCTAATATATCCTCTTAAAAATAAATAACAATGAATATCGGATATTACACTTAAATTAGCGAGAAAGAATTAGAAAAGTTAAGGAAACAAAAAACGGAAAAAATAATAATATGTCGGACGTGTGCAGATACCGTCCGATCCCGCTCATAATACTATATACCGCAAACTGTGACGCTACCAAATACGTTATTTAATCAATTCTCCAAGGTTCTCTTTCTTCAGCTATACTACGCTTCTAAAACATGTTGTTAATATGAAATGAAGACTCCATTAGAAGCAGTGTGCACCACGACCATAAAATGATAACTATCAAAAGAAATTTCAGCATTGGTCGTAACGTTTATTTGTTATTGCAAATCAGTTTCGATTATGGAATAGTCATCCTCAGTGCAACATGTGCAGTCGAGTTGATGCATTTCAGGTGTTGTATGTCAAGCCGAAAGTCATAGCTACAAGATGTGCCAGAGTGCAAAATCAAGACTGGATTGGTGGCTGTATCGGTATCGTTGAAAAATTGAACACGTTCTCCATTGCTTTCACAGCAAGACAAGCTCCGGATTTAAGTTAATGAGCAAGGAGTACGTCCAGATAAAGGAAACTCACATGAAGTGCCACAGCCGGATTTACCAGTGCATCTTTAGCTGCAAGACTCTGTGGAAATGGAATAAATAAAAGTACAAAGAAAGCCATTAAGCATTGGGCTTTATCAAGAAGAGGAGAGTGACGCTCAGTGTGTAATTTTAAGTTTAATCCTTTCCGTAGTGGATGGATTTGGGACGCAGCAGATTATATTATATTGATGGATGAAAATGCCAGCAGCTGTATTCAAAATCTTTATTACATTTAGTGCGACCGGTTTCGGTGCTTCACAACATCTTCAGGCTACCGTTGTGTGGTTGTTATTAAAAGCACAATTGGACCGGGTAGCCATTAAAACCGGTAGCCGTAAATTTTTAACGCTGCTTTCTCCAACAGCGTCCTCGCGCTACCTCATTCAACAGGAAACAACCGACAACTCCCTGCCAACACAGCTCGCAAGTGACGAGGAAACATACGAGGTGTGTTAGAAAAATAATGAGATTGGCAACAATGCGAGAGATCTGGCAACGTTGTGTCTACCGGCCGATGCTAAATCTGATTGTTAATCCCTTCCACTTCCTTAAGCAACGTTGTGCAATAAAGTTTTGTGAATCCGCGAGTGTGAGTTTTGAAAAGTTGAAACATGCCTATGGGGAACAGTGCTTATCGAGAGCACAAGTTTTCCGCAGGCACAAATCATTTTTGGAAGGACGAGATCACGTTGAACCTCGCTCAGGGAAACCTTCGACTTCAAAAACTTGAGAAAACATTGATCGTGTGAGGGCTCTTGTGAGATCAGACCGTCGTTTAACAATAAGGATGATCACTGAACAGCTAAATTTAAACACTTTCACCGTGCAGCAAATTGTGACAGATGATTTGAACATGCGAAAGGTTTGTGCCAAATTGGTGCCGAAAACTCTCAGAACTGAACAGAAGGACATTCGAAAAAGCGTGTGCATTGATCTTCTTGAAAGGATTGCTAATGACCAAGAATTCTTCAATTGTGTGATCACTGGTGATGAATCCTGGATATTTGAGTACGATCCTGGAACAAAGCGGCAAAGTAAAGAATGGCACACTCCGTCATCTCCTCGGCGGTAGAAATGTCGAATGAGGAAGTCAAAGATCGAGACCGTGCTGATTTTTTTTTTTTTTTTTTTTTTTTTGACAGGAAGGGTATCGTGCACAAAGAATTCGTTCCACTAGGACAAACTGTCAACCAAGTGTTTTATAAAAGTGTCCTTGAAAAGTTGAGTGATCCGTGTGAGACCAGAAATTGCAGACAAGTGGATGCTTCACCATGACAATGCTCCGTGTCACACGGCCATTTGCATCCGTGAATTTTTGACCCCAAAACGCACTATTGTTGTTCCTCAACCCCCCTATTCAGCTGATTTGAGTCCTTGTGGTTTTTTTCTCTCCCCGAAATTGAAACATCACCTAAAAGGACGTCATTTTGGAGTTCTGGAGAACATTCAAAAGACAGAGACCGACCAGTTAAAAGCCATACCAATTGAAGACTTCCAACGCTGCTACCAAGAGTGAGAACGACGACTCCGCCGATGTGTAGCTGCCCAAGGGAACTACTCTGAAGGGGATAACATTGTTGTTTGAAAATAATAAAAACTTTGGTTAGTATGAAATCAGTCTCATTACTTTTCTCACACACCTCGCATCTACATATCGCTGATTTTGGGATCTTAGGTATCTTGTGGAGGGACCCGTCCTCAATATTGAGCAAGCGGTTTTTCATGCAACGTCTCCTAGTTTCTGATAAAACTCGGTTGTTTTTACGTATAGCGTCAATATTCAAAAAGAAAGTCGTGTTTTCTACGACAGTAGCGCAGTGGTACGAGTTCATATATTATCCATGTAACTTTGTATTTCAGTTGCATATTTTTGTTTGATTACTTTCTACGACAATCCCGATTTCAGTTCTGACTGATATATTCAAGTGATAGTAAGTAATTCGTTCGATTCTGTAATTTGCATGGTAACAAACGGAATATTCTGTTTTAATTTAATAATTTAATTGCTGTTATGTAAATGAAATTTATTAATAATTTTAGGCAGTAAGTGGATAGTAATGTAAGTCAGCGAAATAATTTGGAAGTCGTTAAGCAGAATAAAATATAAGAAAATAATAATAAGAATATATCTGTGTTGGACATACATGAATGAGTGACAAAAAAGAAAAATTTCTATATAATAATGGAGAACTATTGATTTAAAGTGAGGGACATGGCATTACATAAAAACATTATTATTATTATTATTATTATTATTATTATTATTATTATTATTATTATTATTATTGTTATTATTTGTTTTGTTTTTTGTTTTTGTTTATGGTACTGTGTATTTGGGACGGAAACGTATGTGAATATTGTATTTCAAAGAAAGTAAAAAAAGTGATATAGCGGTATTGTTTTCGGTTAATTACAATTAATCCGACTTTGCAATGCTGTCATGTTACAGTCGGAAGGAATGAAGAGAAATAAAAATTAAATTATAATAACTGAAAATTAATTCGTTGACCTGCTCAGCATTTTTGTACATAACTGACGTTACTATAGGTATAACAAGTCCTTTATCACAATGCTAACTGTCATAGGGTAATTACAAAAGAAAGCTGGATGAAAATATTCGCGAAAATAGTCAATAAAACGGCGTGTAATTATATTTAGCTAAGCTATTTCACATACAAAGCTGTTGCTCGGAGTTGAGATTCACGTATAAAACTGCAGAATATAGTTCGCAGAATTTTAGATCTCATTACATAGGAAATGTCTGTAACTACCGAATGAAGATAAAGTCTCAAATAAACGTCATTTTGAATAAATAGCTTTTGTTACCAGTTTCATCCAAGCACATAGTTCATAAGAAATTTGTAACTGTGCAAAATACCTGATACTTTTTTACACTCGCGCAAATACCGTTTGACGTTATAGTCCACTATTGGTATTACGGACTCCTAGAGTTGCATATGTGTGCAAGAATTCGTTTCCCATTACCCAAACGCACAAAGCCTCTCTTCTCCAGTTGTATGAAGAAAACTGCAACCAATTACTTTCCTGTTTTAAAAGACACAAGCTAGTGACATCTCCCGTCTTTCCAATTTAATCCTGAAATCCTGAAATCAATTTAATCCAACAATATAATTGGGATATTCCACAAAGCAAATGACATAAGCCGGCCGCGGGGACTGAGGCGCGTCAGTCACGGTCTGCACGGCCACTACGGTCGGGGGTTCGAATCCCCCCTCGGGCATGGATATTTGTGCCGTCCTTAGTCTTAGTTAGTTCATAAGTAGTTTGTAAGCTTAGGGACTCATGATCCCGTAGTTAAGTCGCATAGACTATACAAACATTTGAACATTTGAAATGACATAAAAACAATATTTTCTGTCAAAAACTGAATACATTCAGTGAAATTTACATTTACAATGAAGAAGCTGCTTACTTAGTTACTTAAACGTGCTAAGAAAAAAAAAAAAAAAAAAAAAAAAAAAAAAAACACGCACAAAAACATGCTCGAGTGAGGACTAGAACCTCCGACAGGGAGCAGCCGCGCAATCCGCAGCAAGGTGCCTTAGAGCGCACGGACACTCCCGAATGGCCCCAAGATGATCTTGCTAAGTGCTGCATTATGTTATTCCTAGTTTTAAGTTTGTCTGCCGTCCTTATGATACTTAAAAGTGAGAATGTTTACAGTGTTTGAGTTGATCAAACGAGATGTTGAGCTTATAGCCATACAATTATTGAGGTGGAAGCAGACTACTTCTGTTTGATCTAAGTTAAGCTTTCATTTCAACATTGCGAAATAATTTTTGAAGAGAGGTAGGTCACATGTAAAGGCTTGTTTCCGTCACATGGTTTTCTGTGTTGTGAAGCAATGGTGATATCATCGGCTTAAATGTACTTTCTAGACTGCGTAGCTGGAAACTCATCGATGTAAACATTGAAACGATTGGAAGCAAGAACTGAGCCCTTAAGAAGGCCATCGTGAAGCTCTCTAAAACCACTTTCCTTGTTACCAAGGTGGGATATGATCAGACAGCCATAAAACATAGAGCTTGTAAGTCTTAATAGAATAGGACAATAAATAGTGGAGTATAGATTCATTAAGAGGCCCTTGTTATCGATCCAGAAAAGCGATGGAAATGGTAAGCTTCTTTCCGTAAATAGTTTCAATAAGAGATGTCAGTGTTAGGACCTGATGACAGCAATTACGACCTTGTTTGAATTCAGCAACAGAAATACTAGCTGTGAGAACGAGAACAATACGATTGTAGTTGAGTCTCTCGAGCAGCTTGTAACATTATAAGGAGGGACTTGGGGTTAATAAAAAAATCTGGTTGGAAATCTCAAAAAGTGGCTCTCGTTTATATTTCGGAAGTCCAAAATATTGAAAGATGTTTATAATTGTCTTTCAGAATTACACAGTCACACTGCTGTTTACTTCAAAGTGTATGCCCTGTAACTATTAAATTGTTTAATTAGTCCGTTTATTACCTGTACATATTGATCTATTGCTTGGTCAGACGAAAAAACGAAAAAGCATATGTTTATAAATCTATCAGACTCAACTGCGTGGTTATTAGTTCGTAGGTTACAAACTAATGATACTATGCGGTACCACACTGCAGAATGCTAACGAAGATACGAGCTTATGGAATAGGTTCACAGATTTGTGACTGGCTGGAAGACTTCCTAAGTAGTAGAACGCAGTACGTTGTTCTCGACGGTGAGTGGTCATGAGAGACGAGTGTATCATCAGCGTGCCCCAGGCGAGTGTGAGTAGCCTGCTATTATTTTCTACCTATATAAATGACCTAATGGACACAGTAACTTGTAATTTGCGGCTGTTTGTATGGGAGGGTTTCGTCATTAACTGACTGTAATATCACCCAGGATGACTTACACAAAATTTCTAGTTGGTGCGAAGAATGGCAGCTAGCTCTCAATGTAAAAAAAGTAAGGTGATGCGCATGAGTAGGAAAAACAATCTCATAATATTCGAATACAGCATTAGTTTTTAGCTTCTTGATGCAGTCGCGTCATTCAAATATCTAGGCTTAACATTGCAGAGCGATATGAAACGGAACGAACATGTAAGAACAGTTGTGAGTAAGGCAGACAGCCGACTTCGGTTTATTGGGAGAATTTTGGGAAGATGTACTTCATCTGTAAAGTAGACCGCGTATAAAACGCTTGTACGACCACGTCTTTAGTATTGTTCAAGTGTTTGGGACCCGCAGCAGATCAGTTTAAAGGAAGACATAGAAGCAGTTCAGCGGGCGAGCATCTAGATTCGACCAATGCGCGAGTGTCACGGAAATGCTCCGGCAACTCAGTTGGGGATCGCTGGAGGAAAGTCGACGGTCTTTTCGTGAATTTCTGTTGAGGATCGGAATTTGAAGCTGAGTGTAGTACGATCTTGCTGCCACCTACTTACATTTCGCGTAGTGATCACAATGACAAGATAAGAGAAATTAGGGCTCGTACGGGGCATATAGGCATCCTTTTTTTGCTCGTTCTATTTGGGAGTGGAATAGGAAAGGAAATGCCTAGTAGTGGTACAGTGTACCCTCCGCCACGCACCTTACGGTGGATTGCGGAGAATTTATGTAGATGTAGAACTAAGGTAAACTAAGGACAATACGAACTTCCATACACGAGGGGCAACTCAAACCCCCGACGGCGAACGGCCGCGCGCACCACAGCACGGCGCCCCAGAACGCACGGCTAATCCTCCGCGGCAACGGGACGACAGCACAGGTGAGACGCCCCCAGTGAAGAGGTAAGTCACCACACAGCGGTAAGTGACAGAGACGCCTAGAGCCGAGCACGCGGCTGTCGCGCTGCAGCAAACAGTTCCGCAGTGGAAGGTCTAACACCCATGTCGTCCAAGGAGAGGGCTGGCTTTTTCTCCGGGCCATTTTTGGGCATCTTGCCAGAAGCCTGGCGATTCTCGTATGTAACGCTTTTGGCCAATCCTGAGTCTGTACTGTATTACACATATCATACTGATATAACACATTCATGTAAGCAAGTATTGCAAGTCCAGCCGCGGTGGACTGGCCGAGCGCTCCAAGGCGACTTGCTGCAGAGCACGCGGTTGCTCGCCGTCGGAGGATCAAGTCTTCCCTCGGCACAAGTGTGTATGTGTGTGTGCGTGTGTGTTGTCCTCAGATTAGTTTAACTTAGTGTATGTAGTTTGTAAGCCTAGCGACTAATAATGAAAAAAAATCTAAGACCCATAGATTTACAAACATTTGAATGTTTGTAAATCTATCGAACTCAACTGCTTGGTCATTACTCCGTAGCTTACTAACTACTTTACCTAAGATAAACTAACCTAAAGACTATATTATGGTGTAGATATTTAGGTTACTCGTTTATGCAACTGATTAATAATAGATTTTATTGCCATATGCACTTCGCCTTTGTTTGGAAGGCATCATCAATAGCCTGTAATATATAAATGATTATGTTTTACGATATTTAGTATTAACGTTTCTTAGTATTTTCGGTTATAAACAGTTCTGGCGCGTTACTTAAGTATAGTTACTGATATTTGGAAGTTGTTACTTACAATATTTCGTGGGTACTGCTTTGCATGTTGTGCTGATTGGTGACTTCCAGTTGTTTTGCTTCAGTTATGCTACTTTTGCATTTTTGTTTTACAGAACTTCTCAGCTAGCACCAATAGGTACATACCATTCTGTTTCTGGTTTGGTTGGTGTTTCCAACTGTTGAATGTGTGTTTGTCCTATCTTTGCTTAATGTCAGTGTGTGTGTGTGTGTGTGTATGCGTGCGTGTTTTCGTTGTAATTGCATAGAGAACTTATAAGATACTGATGTATTTATTAATTAATTAATTTAATGACTCCTGATTGTGAAGGGAGGGACTCACAGTGATATATATATATATATATATATATATATATATATATATATATATATATATATATATATATATAGTGAGAAAGTGTGTGTGTGTGTGTAAGTGTGTGTGAGAGAGAGAGAGAGAGAGAGAGCGCGACAGATAGACAGACAGACAGTGACAGAGGAAGGGACAGAACTAGAGTTAGAGACAGAGAGAAAGATATAGGAACATAATTGAATCAAAACAACTGGAAGTCACCAATCAGCAGTACATGCAAAGCAGTATCCACGAAATATTGTAAGTAACAACATCCAAATATCAGTAACTATACTTAAATAACGCACCAGAACTGTTTATAACCTAAAATACTAAGAAAAGTCAATACTAATACTATTGTAAAACATAATCATGTATATATTAAAGTCCACTGATGATACCTTCCAAATAAAGGCGAAATGTATATGGCAATGAAATATGTTATTAATCAGTTGCATAGACGGATAACCTAAATATCTACACAATAATATAGCAACTGTGGGAAAAACAGGACAAAAAGGAGCCAACAATATTAATCTAAAGACAACACAAACACCCATGCCCGAGGGGGGACTCGAATCCCCGACGGCGAACGTTCGCGCGCACCGCAGCACGGCGCTACTTGAGCCGTAAGTCCAAAGCTGCAGCTACTGCCAAATTGCAGTCATTTGGTGCATAGGCTGTTTAACGAGTCTGTGAGATATCGAACACGTTTTACTTCTTTGTGTCACTAACGACAGCTGGTTGGTACCAACTTCGAAACAACAGGACGTTGACATCACAATGCACTATCCTGTGAATTACACACATTACAGAACCGTGGGCAGCTACCGTTTACTCACATATCAGTTGCATGCATGTATACAGAAGTAGCATAATATTGGACTAGTCCTTCCGGTTGCATAACATTTGCTGTCATGCAGTGTATTCGATAGTTGATACATTGCACATTGGTCACCCTCTGTGTTTCCGAAAACGTTAACTAGAGCATTGTTAGTCAAGGAAACGAACGAATCTTAGAGGTAAAAGCATGTACTCGCCAATTTTTATACGGTGTTAGGAGTTAAATAAGCAAATACAAACAATTCTGCTTGTTAGGATACTAGTGTAGAGAGACGTTTAAATTTCATTTTTCCTTCTTACGTTGTTCTTAAATACCCTGAAAATCGTCGCTTCCAGTAAAAATTCTCTCAGCACAAAGTTACATAACGTTTTCTTACAAATATGTCATAAACATTTTCTGGAATGGAAAAATTACAGATTATTAAAAACAGTTGTTAATAGTAAAAAATAAAGTTTATTGTTAAGTGCAAGAAGGTCAAACATAGAAGTGACTAATTACAGATAATTAAAAACATATTTCTTCGGTTTTTTGGCCTTGTCTTCCGCAGTTGCAGTTATACAATTTTGTATAGGATATGGGACCGTCTTTTGTAACTGTAAATTAGTCTACTTTAGACCATAAAAATTATGTCCAGCTCCTTGTTATAATTGTGTTTGTCTAGTGGTACTGTGTTTAATCTGTGTAATCTCAGAGCTGATTCCTTCTGGGCCTGTGGGTGGTTAGAAGACTGGTGTAATATTATGTCTGAAGCAGTAGTTTTTCTGTAGATGCTGAATGAGTGTGAGTTATTTTTCTTTGTGATGGATATGTCCAGGAAATTGATTTGGCCTGCTTCTTCCTTCTCTAGAGTGAACTTTATGTTCTTATGTATTGTATTTATCTCTGTGTGTAGTTGGTCTATTTTATTTTCTGGTTCATCTATCAAGCAGAGAATATCATCCATGTATCTCCACCAGTATATTATATTGTATTTGCCTGGTACTATTTCTTCAAATATTCTTTTTTCTATTTTGTTCATGAAAATATTTGCTAACTTCCCTGAAATTTGAGATCCCATTGGTAGCCCTTCTGCTTGTAGGTAAAACTCTTTGTTGAATTCAAAATAATTTTGTTCTGTGATAAGGTGTAGGAGTGTACTTATCTCTGTTATGTGTTCTTGTGATAACTGATTGAAGGTCATTAGGTCTTGTTTTATTATTGTGATTGTTTCTTTGACTGGGATTGTGGAGTACATGTTTTCAACTTCAAATGATACCCACATAGCTGTGTCAGGGATATATAAGTCTTTTATGTTGTTTATTAGTTCCACTGTGTTTTTGATTGTTCTGTCATTATGTGCTTTATATTGTTGTGTGAGTACATTTAGCATATGTCTGGCAAGGGTGTATGTAGGTGCTCTTCTGTAATTTACAATTGCTCTCATTGGGTTATTTATTTTGTGAAGCTTTGGTTGGCTCCGGAGTTTTGGTGCATTAGGTTTCATGCGTGTCATACGAGCTATTTGTTTGTCATCCAGTGTGTATTCTATAGTTGGTCTAAAGTAGACTAATTTACAGTTGCAAAAGACGGTCCCACATCCTATACAAAATTAAAAACAGTTTTTAATAGTATAAAAATAAAGTTTATTGTTAAGTGGACGAAGGTCAAATATGAAAGTGGCTACCTCGTATTAGTGCAGTAGAGCGATATTAATGGATAAATTGTTTGTGGCTGAGTGGAGCCATATTAAGGAATATACGATGCTCTGATTGTGTAACGGCGTTGTAAGGGAATGGGGAGGGGTTTCGAGTGCAGCAATGCGAGTGACAATCGATCGCCAGATGAAGTTAATGAACTTCCCTTCCTCGTATTTTGATATTTGAAGAGAGAGAATGTGCGTCCCAACTCGGTCTACCCAAATTAGGTACCAGAAACAACCGCAGTGTGATTAGCAAAGTTATGCCAACTTCTTAATTCGACGGCAGTTCAAATGTTCAAATGTTTGTATAGTCTATGGGACTTAACTACGGGGTCATCAGTCCCTAAACTTACAAACTACTTATGAACTACTTACGAACTAGGACGGCACAAATATCCATGCCCGAGGGGGGGGATTCGAACCCCCGACCGTAGTGGCCGTGCAGACCGTGACTGGAGCGCCTTAGTCTCCTCGGCCACCGCGGCCACCGCGGCCGGCCGACGGCAGTTTCCAAAATCACTCTGACGAGAATCAACGAGCTCGGTCCCAAGAAGTTCGTAAAGAAATGAAAGTCTTTGTGTTCGGATTGGGTAAACCGCATCTTTTCATCAATCTGACCACTAATCTCTCAGAGTTCCTGTCTTTACATGCACGAAATACGTTACTGGAGGTCCCAATGAAGTTCTGGGTGCGTAACGTTTTACCCCGGAGCCTCCCATCAAACAATTGAATTAAAATTAGAAAGAAAGAAAATAACCGGCTAACAATACTTGCCAGTGTCTGTTATTAAAAGTTTATGTCGTTCTAAGCGAAATGCATATGTTAAAACAATACCCTCTTCATCAGTTCTATCTCAGAATTGAAAGCTATCAATGTGAACAGTTGATGTATACTTCAGTTTGTATTTATTCAAACATTTTGCCACGCTACGTTGTGAAACCAAACCTTCAGATTATAAATCTGTATGCCAACTTTTTCTATATCGGCATTACAAAAACTAAAACGGAAGCAATGTGTGTGGAAGGCTTTTACTTGGTTTTAAAGGAGCTATATCAGGCCAGCTGCCAATATGAACAACAAATTATACGGTTAATGTGTAACAAGGCACAGAATAAACAAAGACCTCTTTTTTTCTCAGAGATATTACTTATACAAACTGATCTGAAAGTGTCTAGTTGGCCAGAAACGCATCATTTAAGAAGAAAGAAAAGCGATGTAGGGCCTGGTGTTGTGTGTTTTTCTACAAACCTACTGGAGAAATGCCTATTCACCAAAGAAGACAAAGTGAACATTGCAGAATTCAAACCAACAACTGATTCCAGCATCCGAAATTTAGAAGTAGATGTTACTGGAGTAGTAAAACAAGTCACTAAACAAATCTTCCGGGCCAGATTGTATACGAACTAGATTCCTCTCACAATAAAATGATGCAATAGCCCCATACTTAGCTATCATATACAATCAATCACTCAGCGAAAGATCCGTATCTATAGACTGGAAAGTTGCCCAAGTCACTCCAATTTCAAGAAAGGCGATAGGAGTGTTCCCCAAAATTACAGGCCAATCTCACTGACGTTGATTTGCAGTAGGATTTTGGAACAAATACTTTGTTCGAACATTATGAACTGCCTCGAAGAGACCGACATATTAACCAATAGACAACATGGATTCAGAAAGTACCGCTTTTGCGAAACACAGCTTGCCCTTTATTTATATGAAGTGATAAGTGCCATAGACAAGGGATCTGAAATCGATTCCATATTTCTGGATTTTCAGAAGGCTTTTGACATTGTACCTTCCAAGAGGCGTCTAATGAAATTGCGTGCTTGCGGAATATCGCACAAATTGTACGATGGGATTTACGATTTCCTACAAGAAAGGACACAGTTCATAGTAATTGATGATACGTCATAGAGAAAAAGAGAAGTGACATCTGGCGTTCCTCAGGAAAGCGTTATAGGTTCCCTACTCTTCCTTGTGTATATAAAAGATTTAGGGGACGTTTTGAATAGTGTGAGATTACCGCCAAATAGAAATACTGGTAATTAATAGCATTTGATAATTAATCAGTATGAAGTTCACTGCAAACATTGACCATGCCAATGCACTAAATGTTACACAATTTTAATCGTATTAATTATGGTAGCAATGCATGTTCGCAGTTGGGTGACAATATTTATAGTTAGGCCAAAGGTAGAAATGCTCCACGTTGAGATTTGCTGTGTGCTTGTAGCTGACGGGAGGCCAGCGAGCAGGCCGACGTTGGTGGCTTGTTCCAACTTAGGATTTTCCAGTTCGTTTCCGGTGAGGGAAGAGAGGGACAATGGCGAGTGCCAGGCACAGTGCAATGCACAAATATTGTAATACTACTGGAATTTGAAGTAATACGATGCAGTTAGGAACCTTTAAGGCCCTCATTACAAAATAGCCTGTTGATAAATAAACAATACATTAGCTGATATAGTCACATCTGGCGTAATATGTTTAATTGACAATGAAAAGTAATAAATTACCAACGAAGACAAGACAGTTACACAACTAGCATGGCAATGTTTGTTTATAAAAATAATACATCAACTATTACTCATTTTATTTTCAATTAATCTTGTGTATTTTATCTTGAAGTATTCAGTTAAATCACTTATCTGTGACGTAAGAAATTGCACGATTATGATGAATAGTACAAAGTATGTTTATACCAATATAAAAAACTAAGAAGACAATTTATTTATTTTGATTTTAAGTAAAGTTTTAGAAATGTATTGGCTGAGCGCTGTACGTTGGCAAATCGGTTAGAACAGCTCACATGCGGAAGTTGATGACGTAGGGGAAAAAACCCCGGCAGTTGAGCTTTTGGCGCTCGCGCGCGCGAGGGCAGGAAGTGAGGACTCTGGAGCACGTGGTGAGCTGGTCGGGCGGGTCGCGCAGTCTCAGTCGGCATGTTGATCTCGAGGTGGTGACTTTAGATTTGTCTGTGGCAATCGCCACGTGTGGTTGCTCGTCGTAGACTCTACCAAGTTAAATCGAGTGCTACTGTGTGTTTGTGAATATTTAGCCAGTGGAACAAGGTGTGCATCTCATTGAATTAAAGTGACTGTGATTTGTTAATGTAACACGTGTCGTCGCATAGGCATGAACATAAACGGTGTTTGAGACAGCCACGTGGTGTGAAAACAATTCGCGACAAATATTCATTTTGTCTGGGGGCTCACGAGCTATAACTTTATTTGGTAAATGTGTCGACGTACAGACGTATCAGCCACAGGGTTCTGAGATTGTGAAATAAACGACATATAGTGAACTTTTACGTGTTTTCAAAAATAGTAGTTAGTACACCCTTTTCTCTCATGAACTTGATTTTATTATGAATTTGTTTTGTTAATCATATGCAGGGAAGGAAAGCTGCGAACGTGTGATATCATCACCTAGAAAACGAGTCAAAGAGTCGCAATCACAGTTCCAATGTTTTTGCATGTTTAGGATTTTGGTTCGTAGCTGGTGGTTGTGAGTTTTAAAAATTAAACTTTCCATATTTTAAACTGTCACCCCGACCTTCACGCTCGCATTTGGGTGCTCGTCCGGGAGAAGTTCACGTTGGACTTGCTCGGACGGAGAGATTAGGGTGTGTATAGGACAGTGAACAGTTACGAACAGTTGCAAACAAGTGCGTGGACGCGACGGACAATTTCAAGTGTGTGTGGCGGCTGGCAGCAGAGAGCGGGATAATTCACACTGTTCTTGCTCAGACAGAGAGGTAGGATGTGCTTAGGACAGTGATAGTGGACAAAACAGCATAATCGGACGATACATAAACGCGTCGCGCGGTTAACGACGGTTGGTGACTGGCGCGGGCATCCGTAACCGGCGATCGACGGCGCATCGGACCGGCAGCAGTGAGCGGCGGCGCGCGGGTTCAACGCACTCAAATTTCATCTTCTGCAACGGACGGCAGTGATTGTGGGGACTTCGCAAGTCGCCAACGGAGCGAAGGGGCCCAGCAGCTTCGATTCTACAAAGGATAAGGGATGCAGTGAGGACATATTCCAGCCACAGCTTCTACAACAGACGGCAGCGAGCGTTGGGGACGTCGCAGCTCGTTGCAGCAAATTCTGGATTAAAAGATAAGTAAAGCAGCTGGCGCTATAAATTCTTGTGTGTTAATAAAAAAAATGGAGCACATTTTTAAAAAGTCGCCAAGCGACTTAGATTCACAGAGTAGCATACCAGAGAGGGTAAATACTGGGGGAATGTTGTTGACACCGAAGATGTTCGCAGCCATGTTAGCGAGTTTTTGCTCAAATTTAGAATCAAAAATAGAAAATTCATACTCAAATTTAGCATCAAAGTTAGAATCAAAAATAGAAAATTCATACTCAAATTTAGAATCAAAAATAGAATCAAAAATAGAAAATTCAAACTTACATTTAGAATCAAATTTAAGATCAGAAGTAGAAACTGTAAAATCAGAAATAGAAACTGTAAAATCAGAATTGAAAGCAGACTTTAAGGCAGACATTGGTGCAATACAAAATTCAATGTTTGCATTAAAGGCAGAAATGATCACAGACAATGACAAAAAGATAGGAAGTCTAACAGAACGGTTTGAAAATAGGGAAAATGAGATACATGCCAGAATTGGTGCTATTGAGACTGAGGTAGGAGGCAAGTTAGATGATGTGAAACTAATATGTGATCACAGGAATGAGGGCACTATGCAGGCGTTGGCTGAGGTTGACAAGAGGATGGTGGCAGGTACTGAGGAAACAAAAACTTTGTTGTCAGGAAAATTAGAGAATACAGAATGTAACTTTAGGAAAAAGATAGAACAAGTAGTGACAGTAAACAATACTGGGATTGAGAAGGTGAACACTAGAATAAATAGTCTAGAATTGTGTACTGCATCAGGAAACACTAACTGGTCCAGGGTGCAGACAGGGTGCCCATGGTGCCCAGAGCTGGCCGGGCGGGTCGCGCAGTCTCTGTCGGCATGTTGATCTCGAGGTGGTGACTTTAGATTTGTCTGTGGCAATCGCCACGTGTGGTTGCTCGTCGTAGACTCTACCAAGTTAAATCGAGTGCTACTGTGTGTTTGTGAATATTTAGCCGGTGGAACAAGGTGTGCATCTCATTGAATTAAAGTGACTGTGATTTGTTAATGTAACACGTGTCGTCGCATAGGCATGTACATAAACGGTGTTTGAGACAGCCACGTGGTGTGAAAACAATTCGCGACAAATATTCATTTTGTCTGGGGGCTCACGAGCTATAACTTTATTTGGTAAATGTGTCGACGTATCAGCCACAGGGTTCTGAGATTGTGAAATAAACAACATAAAGTGAACTTTCACGTGTTTTCAAAAATAGTTGTTAGTACACCCTTTTCTCTCATGAACTTGATTTTATTATAAATTTGTTTTGTTAATCATATGCAGGGAAGGAAAGCTGCGAACGTGTGATATCATCCCCTAGAAAACGAGTCAAAGAGTCGCAATCACAGTTCCAGTGTTTTTGCATGTTTAGGAATTTGGTTCGCAGCTGGTGAGTTTTAAAAATTAAACTTTCCATATTTTAAACTCTCACCCCGACCTTCACGCTCGCAATAGCTCCTTTTCTCTGTTCGTGGATGATGCTGCCTTTTATCGGTTAGTGAAGTCAATAGAGGATCGAAAGCAACTGAAAAACGATTTAGACAAAATTTCTGCATGGTGCGAAAATTGGCAACTGACACTAAATAAAGAAATATGTGAAGTAATACGCATGACCACTAAAAGAAATCCGCTGAACTCCAATTACGCGATAAATCAGTCAAACCTTGAGGTCGTGCATTCTACCAAATACCTAGGAGTTACAATTACGAACAACTTTGACTGGAGAGAACACAAAGAAAATATTGGGGGGAAGGCGAACCAAAGGTTACTTTACATTGGCAGAACGCTTCGAAGATGCAACAGCTTCACCAAAGAGACTGCCTACATCACACTTGTGCGTCCTCTCCTGGACTACTGTTGCCCAGTGTGAGACCCTCACCAGGTGTAACTGACGGAAGACATTGAGAAGGTTCAGAGAAGGGCAGCTCGTTTTGTTTTATCACGTTACAGGGGGGGAAAGCGTCACGGAAATGTTGCACAATTTGAGGTGAAAATCATTAAAACAACAACGTTCGTTGCGGCGAGATCTATTTGTGGTGTCGCACAAGTACAAAGTGCGCGCCACCTACTTTCGCCGCGCGCCGCCATGCATGCACGGCGCGGCGTTCTTCCGACGACAGCCACGAGCGCCCTCTGGTACAACGCCGCTCGTGGCCACCACTGAAGGACATCGGCCACTTCGCACTTCGGACTGAGATAGCAACGAGTTAGGACCTTCGTAAACAGATAGGCACCAGTGAAGACTTTGCTATTGTACAGGCACTAGGCAGGCCTCTAACAACTATGTATCAACAGTCTGCAGTACTATGTAAAAGTTAAGTATTGTTACATTCTGTGCAATATATATATCTTTCTAATTTACTCTAGTGTTTATAGTTTCTGGCTGCTCCCCTCCGTACCTGCACCAGCGTGTCGGTCTCATTCCACTCGGCCACCGACACCCACGACGAGGCTGGGACACAAAAGCGGCAACGAAGTTGGGACACAAAACTATTTACGAAATTTCAATCACCGACTTTTACTTCTGAATGTGAAAATATTTTGCTAGCACCCGCCTACACGGGGAGGCATGACCAGCCCAATAAAGTAAAAGAAATCAGATCGAAACTGGAACGATTTTGGTGTTCTTTCTTCCTGCGCGCTATTAGAGAATGGAACGGTACAGAAAGGTTATGAAAGTGGTTAATGAACCTTCTACCAGGCACTTAAATGTGATTTGCAGAGTCTCCCTATTTTACCACAGTATGTGCCTCTTGGTGTCGACTAGGAAGTTGTTTGGGTGCCTGTGATATGAACAATATTATCATACACTTTCTGATAAAATCACCACTTATTTCTTATTTGTATAATTCAAGAAAGTATGCCTTATTTCATACATTTGCTGTCGTTCAAAATGTAGGTAATTAAGTAATAATTAAAGAAGCGAGCCATTACGACTTCTATGTGAGTCTACCATTTATGGAGGGGTATTACTGGAATTTTCTTATAATATAACTGGGTTATACACCGGTGAAAGTCATCCCTGTACCGTATAGCCGTTTGACTGCCTTCTACGACAACCAGTGTTGTACGGTGGCACCACATATGCCACCAGCAAATCAGGGGACCGCCTCCTTCCTTCACTCGATGGGCGGTGTGTCTAAGACGTAAGCCAACCAGGCTACCACGAAAACGTCTCCGATAATTTGTCTGGTTGGAGGCAGATGCAAGTCTTATATAAATAGCAGTTGAGGCCAATTACGACCAGTCTATTCAGCATGCTATTGGGCCCATCTGTATACCTCGCTGCCGCGAAAGAATAGCCGTGCGCACTAAGGCGCCAAGATGCGGTGCACTCGGCCGTTCGCCGTTAGGGGTTCGAGTTCTCCCGCGGGCATGGCTGTCTATGTTGTCCTTATCTTAAGTTAGTTGAAGTTAGTGTAAGTAGTTTGGAAGCCTAGGGACTGATGACCATCGTAGTTAAGTCCCTTAGATTTACACACATTTGAACAGTTTTGCATCGCGCTGCATGGTGTCTGGGTGTCATAGCGGGACCTGGTCATAAAAGTCGGTAGTGAAGTTGCATGACATGCAACCTATTAGTCGAAACACTCTCGTCGCTGTAAGAAAATCATTGTTCAGCATGATGGCGTTCCTCTCAGGATTCCCTAGCGCTGAAATCGGTGAATAGCGGTCATCAGCTGCTGGAGTAGTCTTTTGGCGGCCAGAGCGAGACAAGTCATCGGGAGTTCCTGTACCCAACAACATCGCTTTGAGTCACTCCGATGCGTCTGGAAATTTCCTTTGATGAGAGTCCTCCCTGACACAGTTTACCATTGAGGATAAGGTCAGACTTCGGAAAGCACCCTTTAAAGGAAGACAGACCTAAAGCAGTGCACTTTCATCTTGGTGTTTGGAACCGATTGCTCATTTTACCTAATCCGTCGCACTGGGACTGCCCATGTGCTTTTTTTTACATCTTGGTTCAGGGTGAGTGAGATCTAAGTACAACAAAAGCAATTGTAAAGTATTAATTCCAAAGACGCTGCTTTTCAACAAATTATTTAATTCGACAGGAGTCTTTCGGCGTGAATGCAGTCGTCAGCTGTACTGTAAAATACATACGTGGGTAAACTATTTAATTTAATAGAATAATTATAACTCAGAAATAAGTACTTTATACAGAGATTGGTAGCTCTTCTTCTCCTTGTAAGATCGCTGTTTTTCTGAACTGTTTTCGTTCTTGTTAACATATGTTGTAGCTCTCTCTCTCTCTCTCTCTCTCTCTCTCTCTCTCTCTCTCTCTCTCTCTCTCTCTCTCTCTCTCATATGTCTGTGTGTGTGTGTGTGTGTGTGTGTGTGTGTATGTGGACAGCTATTTTGAGGGATATGTCAGTGATATTACTAGGTTACAATGCAACTATTTCTTCACTATTGTCTAGACCATGTCTGGTCTTATTGGTTTGTCGAGAGTATGTTTTCTGTGCTTGTATGTAATTGGTTAGCCATATAACAGTTTGGCCGGCCGCGGTGGCCTAGGGGACTGAGGCGCTCCAGTCACGGTCTGCACGGCCACTACGGTCGGGGGTTCGAATCCCCCCTCGGGCATGGATATTTGTGCCGTTCTTAGTATAAGGTAGTTGATAAGTAATTTTTAAGTTTAGGGACTGATGGCCCCGTAGTTAAGTCCCATAAACTTAACAATCATTTGAACATTTTTTATAACAGTTTGTGGAATTAATTCTGATGTTTTTTGTGGTGTTTAAGGATTGTAATTATTTATGATGTTTACTTTTAATTTCGTGAGAATAAAGTCTCTGACGTGTTTGTAAATTCCGCAAATATTTCTGGTAGGATATCGCTGCTGCAATAATCTAAGACAGTGTTCAGCAGATCTTGAAACCCAGGCGCTACACCACTTTTCTGATTTGTATAGTACGCAGAGGAGCCAGTAGTGAAGTTATTGTTAACTTTGCCGAAAAAATGCTGTCAGGAGGAACTCGCTGAATGCTCTGTTAATGCCGATCCTTTGCTTTCCGGAAGACGTACGTAGCGCTTGCACCACATTAGGCGTGTGCTGCCCTGCCTGCTGCAAGTAATCCGCAAGCGCATTTGCCCTCGTTAAGGGCCTGTTGCGTGTAGTATATCGACTGCATCTTTAGTGCCGCCAGGGAGATCTCAGATGTTATCGCTGCTGTAACAGACTGAATAAATGCCCACTAGCAGAATAATTTACCTCTCCTTGAGGGTTAGGCTCTGTACTTGCTGCCAGTCTCATGTTGCTCGTTTCCCTTTGTGCACAGTATCGCGTCTTTCTGCGCCTCACCGTAATCTCACTTCAGCCTATGATACTGTTAATCACAGTAGACTGGTTTATAAGGTTATCAGGTAACTAAAGATTTTGGGTTTTCACTTATTTATACGGTGGATACTTCAGAAAAGGCGCTCTTATGTCAACATGCAGGAAAAAAAAAGTCTCGCTCAGGGAAGTGTATTAGCTCCGCTGCTGTTTAACATATACACAAACGACCACCTAACGCAACTCGATGTGAAACAGTTCATACATGCTCATGACAAGGCAGTGGCCGCCCAAGGTAACACATTCAACGAATTGGAGGATAAGTTAGCCAGAACCCTCGATATATTAGGTAATTACTATGACCAAAATCACCTGAAACCAAATCCAGCTATAAGCCTGCAGTTTCCACCTAAGGAACAAAGAAGTCAAAAGAAAACTGCATGTTAGCTAGAAAGGGCAAGAGCTACGCTCCTAAAGAATTAGGGGTGAAGCTACTAGAACTCTGTCAATGAAACTGCGCTGTTTGGACACCAAGAAAAAGGTCACCGCAAGAAATAACATCATTCGTTAACTGACCCACACAAACTGTCATGCTAACCCACAAGTCCTTCTAACAACAGCCATTGCACCGAGTGTGTCGGCAGCTGAATGTGACGCGTCTGTTTGGAACAATTCAACCCATGTTAGACATATTGATGCGGCTGAAAATGACTCTGCCCGCGTCAAATCGATGCCTGAGGCCCAGGCCTACAGAGAAGATCTTCCCACTCATAGGGATAGCTCCCCCCCCCTCCCCCCCTCCTAGTGTACGGCGACAAGTTGCCACCGAGGAGGAGAGGAAGAAACAAATAATAGATACTCGTCATCCTCTACATGGTCACCAACAACAGTCTATGCGGCTTCGCTTAAGAA
This sequence comes from Locusta migratoria, assembly GCA_026315105.1. Lineage (NCBI taxonomy): Eukaryota > Metazoa > Arthropoda > Insecta > Orthoptera > Acrididae > Locusta > Locusta migratoria. The sequence goes on along the minus strand of CM048745.1, from coordinate 547,184,137 downwards.
AGAGCTTTCTCTCGACGTCAGAACCAATCAACGTATCCACCGAAGAAAGGAAACTCCAGCTATGGAATGAGGCAACTTCGAATTGAAAGAGGAATTTGCGGCCGGAAGTAAAAAAAAAACTCCTTCATGACCTGGAAGGCTGTGTAATAAATAAAAAACAGTTTCACATTTGTCTTTTTAAGTTTTGCTAAGAACCCTGGGTAGGTTTAGAACAGTACATTAAATGACTTCATTTACGATTCTCATTAAACCTGCAGAATTTTATTTTTCATTAAAAACCAAAAAAAGGCCAACAAACTCCAGAACACATGGACATTGTTGAATTGTGGTTCATTTATATCGCAGGTCAAAGAAGTGTGATATTCCTGGCCTGTGGCCACTTCATATTTCTGGCCGCTGGCCATTTCTTTGCTTACATCGCACGTGTCTTAAACGCAGAAGGGAGACAGAAGTGCAGCATATGTTGAAATCTGGGGTGGGGAGCAGTAGCATATGGCACAGTAGGTGCTGGTTCCCGTGGGAAAGCCAGCCTATGTTACTGGTACTCTCCTCGCATTGGCTGCTGCATTTCACATCACGTGATTTCTTTTGAAATTAGTTTTGTTTATTATATACTAAATATTAATTATACAGAGCTGAGAACTTATAATAAATATCTCTCAAGGACAGGCTAGATTTTGAAAGTTTAAAAAGTTTAAGGTGCCTTCTCTTATTGTAACGAAAGAAGAGCGATTTTACAGAAGGCGCGCGACAGCCCTGTTTTGGCGCGAAATAGAGCGTCAGGTGCCCTCTCGCAACGCGCCGCAGTTTCAGTCTCGAGTTGACCACTATACGCGCCGGATCGCGCCGGTCATGAGTAAAGTTTTGTGTAATTGTGATAACACTCGAGGTCTCAACTTGAGCTATGGGCAGCATAGGCCGTGTCCTATTAACAAAAGTTGTTCATATTTAATTATTTATTTAATAAATGGCTTCCCTGACAATTAAAAATCTCGTGAGTCGCTTCTTATGCTTCCATCATACAGAACTTATTTTAGCCTCACTTGTATGCTGTAGAAGAACCAACGACCTGTGTGCTGTCTTCTGCGCTGGGGACACAACTATAGAAGACAACAGGTTAGTCAGAACTCTATGCTTTCCATAAAGACTTTGACAACAACTACGGCATCTCGTGCGTACTGTAGGGCGGTACAAACGCACACTGCTACGCAACAGCATCCGCAAGGATGTGGAGGTTTTAGGGGACTTGTGGGAGGAAACAGTACTAACTTCTCCGTCCACTAATAAAAGACCCTAGGAAGCTTGTAGAAGTCGCAACAGTGTGAGTTTATGTCTGTGCCGCTCAACAAACTGTTTTTCTTCTGTTCTGTGCCAAGTGTTGCGATATAAAGACAGATGTATTTACATTACCAATCGTAAATATTCTTAACAGACGTTTTCATAAAGACGTCGATTTCCTATTCAGAACGTTAAGATCCCTTCTCTACCAGTACAATCAAATTAGTTGTACAGAATGCAATACCTACATCGTTTAATGTACCGAACCAGCCAGAACAGCTGTAGCTGAAGTAAAGTCCTCACAGCCGTGGCACCAAAACGTCCAAAGCAATAAAAACAACAAAGAAGAAACCAAATCCACAGTTGTTGCTTAATCTGACCCAGAAACGGCAAGAATATTCAAGCCATTCACTTTTTAAACAAAAGTAATGACTTTCAAATGTATATGCATTTATGAGAAAGACGAGCGAAGTGCAAAAGTATGCAAATCATTAGAATCCGTACTCAAGTGTGAAGCATCAAAGAAAGGGCTATTATAGTAATAAAAGACCATAACAGAAATTTATATTTACATTTACATTCACTTATTTATTTATATTCATGTTTACATTCTCTTATTTTTCAACATAAGCAAATATTTCATCATAATTTGTTGCTTATAACTCTAGCTCAATGAAATTCGTCTGCTTTTGTGTTCTTTCACGAATATTCATGTCTCTTGATATTTCGCTATAGCTTTGAACCAGAAAATTATACTAATTATTATATTTTATGTAGAAAAATAATTATATAGGAACATGACTATTACGGCGTCTCACCCAACTTCTGCAGTTTATTCGATGCTCCACATTATCTAGATGTTCTCAGAACAAGTATGAAACTCCTGTTGACTTTATAACGCCATTGTTAAAAACTAACACGGTCAGGAAGAAAGACAAATATGAGCAACATTGGTGCTTTCGTCTATAACACACTCTCAATAAGTCTGCATGAATGAATGGCTGGTAGCATGTTCGTATCACAATACGTCACTGTTGCAAACGAACAAGATTTTCTGTGATGTGTGCAGTCGCTAAATATCGTTGAACCGTTGATTGTTGTTATAATGTAGTCGTCACTAGGCAACGCATTAGGGCGCCGTGCTATATAACATCGCAACCATGTACCGCGACGCACTGGTAAGTAATACTTAACCTTCACATTGCGGTGCTAACAGTTACATATTTAATACACTACCACAAGAGATATTTCGGGTTCGTTGCAATACCATATTGCTAAATTTGTTTAATATATTATATTTTACATTCTGAGCTTGGAGAATGAGATTAGTGACTATGTCGTTTTTAATTTTGGTAATTTCACAGAATACTTGCAATCGGATTAGCTCGGCCTGACACGAAATATAAATCGAACATGCGAGTCTAAATAGGATACGCTGCTGTTGAACCGTGACATATGAAGTGCGGTTTCTTTTTAATAACGGGAACGAATTCATTGGTTTATACTGTGAGCGATGCACGAGATTTTTTTTAAAATATCTTTTGTTTTAGAAAGCCTTGCAGTGAAGACTACGTATAGGAAAAAAGACATGGTACAACCATGTAGTGAAGTGTTCTCTATGTACTCCTCTAAAATCGCTAACGGAAATCTTCGCAAATGTATATCGAGAACCATTCACGGCATAGGTGTGTCAATTTTTTTTTCTATACATAGCTTTGACTGCGAAGTATTTTAAATGTTAAGAAATTAGTATTATTGACGACTGAATTGCGGTCAAATTCTATTAATTAAAAACACTGTCACACTCATGTAGTGACAAGTTCTCGGTGTACTTTTCTGAAGATAGTAAAATTTTACGACGCTTCTCGCCGGGATCCAGTACTTATGAACGATGAAGTGTAGAACTGCGTTAATATTTTTCACGAGCTTCAGAGTAAATGTTATTGCTGTTCGTTTCACTCGCAGCAAAATTAATACTGTATCTGCTCTGTGGTTCACAGGTTCTGGTATGTACGCTTGCCCGTTCAGAAAAAATCAATTTTCGTTTTAATTGAAGTTGTCACGAAAAACTTTTATTGGTGATCTGAGTTGCCGTCATTACCATTGGTGCCAACATAACCACTGCAGCCCTGAAGATATTCTGCTACGATTTAATATACTATGAAAATCGTATCTACAATTTCTACTTCTTTATACAAATAATATCATTGGCGTTTTGTCCAAAATACATTACTATGTATTTCATCAGAAACATTCAACGATTTTGCACGAAAATGTCACGATTTACGAATTTATTGTTTCGCAGATACGTACTACCACAGCTTCAATTTACGTCAGAGACAGTTGGAATAATGTCATTTACACTGAAATTCGCCAAATCATATTGAGCTATTTCCTACGAATGTGTCACGATTCTGGTACAAAATATTCACGTCACGTAGATTTACAGTATTACTCGTCAAACTTATTTGCACATAATTATAAGTATGTAAACACACATATTTTCTCATTTCGCGTTGCACTTTCGATATATATCGTTTCGGGCCGCGCTACTTCGATTGTAAGCATTCTTGGAAATTAAAGTAATTTAGATTTGCTCTAAAGATATGGGTAGTGCAGTATTTTTCAACCAGCGGGTCGCGACCCGCTGAGGGGTCACCGTCACAGGAAGAAGTCGTGCACCATATAATAACCAGGGGTTCAGTAAAACTAAAATGTATGCCTAAGTGAAACACATTTAGTAATAAAATAACGGAGTTCCTCATGAAACATTCATTACGGTTTGTTTTATAGTTAAGTATGTTAGTGATGATTAAAAGCCAAGATTGAAAACTTCGAAAAATTATTTACAAAATGTCTATACAGTGGGACACCTTAATGAGCATATTTCGCTTCTGAGTCTTTCCTCAAACGTAAAACAATCGTTAAGGAAAATATATTTTCATGCAGGAAATCATGTAATAAATAGGATAATGTATTCCATTCCGAGAAATACACAAGAAAATTCTTCCTACAATTTATAAGGAAGCTGAAACAACAGAAAGATTAAATCTGTTTCCTTTGAGATAATAGTTTTGTTACGGTTAGTGTGGACAGGGGACGGCGCCAGAATGTTTTTAATTGTAAGGAGATCGCCAGAATATTTTTACATCTAAGGGGACGGGGTCACATATTCTAAAAGGTTGAGAAACTCTGCGATAGCGTATCCTCATCCTGAGAGGCATTTCGAAAGATCTAGATACGACCATTCGCTGTAATTTTTTTTCTTACTATTATGATGCACTCAAGCATAGAGTATCATTTCAGTAAGAATTAATGTTCAGAAGGAAACTGAAGAAAGAAGTAATTTATGAGAACAATATCTAGGGACAGTAGGTGTTTTAGGGCGTGACATGATAACTTATATAAGTCAAATTGGTTATAATCAGTGTGTAATTAGTAAACATTCTGAACTTTTTGGATATAAACATGAGTACATACATTAAGTTACACTACATTACAAAAAGAAAAGTGTTTCATCCAGAAGTAGTAGATGGAAGTGAGAGAAGCAATGTAAGATGAAACAACATGTGACTTCATTGAACTCAGTACAACACTGTGTTAAACAGACAAACCCGTTGTCAGTCCCAGGTGGGACGCTGGCAACAGGTCAGTAGGGTGTTGCATCCAGTTTGGATGCAATACAAGCCCTTATGCGGGACGGAGCAGTGTTGGAGTAGCCGAGCGTGCTACAGCGTCTTGCTTGCTGTCGGAGGTTCGAGACCACCCTCGGGCATGGGTTTGTGTTGTCCTTAGGTTACTTTCTTTGAAGTACGAGGGTCACTCCAAAAGAAATGCACACTATTTTTTTTTTTTTTTAAATACAGTTTTCATTCTGTATGTTTGAAAGTTTTAGTGTGTAGATACATCCTTCCCGCTTGTTTTCAAACTTAGTTTAACCTGTTGCCGTAAGTGGTGCCGTCACAGAATGTCTTCAAGATGACTGCTACACATGACGTTTGTCATAAGCAACGTGCTGTCATTGAATTTCTGTGATGTGAAAACGAGACAGTGGGAAACAGCCACAAGCGGTTGAAAAAGGTGTATGGAGATGCTGATGTCGATAGCAGGACAGTTAGCCGGTTTGAAAATGATGACTCCCTTGTGCACGCTGCCAAACAATGGCTCCGACGTGTTGGTCCAGAATTTTACCGTACGGGTATACAGGCGCTGGTTCCAAAATGTCGTGAGGCAGTTGAAATGATGGGCATTATGTGGAGAAATGAAAATATTGTTCCTAAAGGATGTATCTACACACTGTAAAACTTTCAAACATGTAGAATACAAATTGTATTAAAAATAGTGTTCATTTCTTTTGGGCTGACCCTCGTAGTCTGTAAGTCTAGGCACAAAAAACCACAGAAGTACATTTGATTAGCAAACATTTCCAAAATTTTTCTTTTGCGGCTTTGACTGGTGTCAAAACAGCCTTTAGGACGTCTACTGAGGCATATTAGAACACAGTTGTGGCAACTGCTCCTTCAGAACTCGGCGAGTTGGTACTGGGTAGGAAGCCACTCGGAGTGTCATCGCACACGTTCTCAATAATGTAGACGTCCGTGGATCTTGCTGGCCACGGACGGATATCAACATTGTGTAGCCAGTCCATACTTACACATGCTGTGTGTGGGCGAACATTATCTTATCCTAGTGTGCTGTCTCCTCAGGCGTAGAATGCACTGTCTGTTAGATGTTGCTGTGTGGATATTACTGCTGAAGCATGGTTGGAGGTGACCTGAACGGATAACCTATGGGTCCCTGTACGTTGCTAGGGATTACGCCTACATGTTTCCCCACAGTATTGCCAGAATGTACCCTCTGGCCTGTTGCCGCCAGGCCAGAACACAGCGATAATTTGTGTGTTATGTGACAAAAGAAAGAATGGTTATGCGAAATGTTTTTTTTTTTTTTTTTTTTTTTTTTTTTTTTTTTTTTTTTTTTTTTGCATAATTGCTTACAGTTTGGGGTAAAAATGAAATATATAAGGGTTTCGCTAATCTCCGTTTCGTCATCCGCACATAAATATGTCTTATGTGTTATCACTCTCTATGTCTCTTTCTCAGAGGCAAGAGACCGGAAATACATTCTTATAAATTTCCTGTGCTTCCACACAATCTACCAAATGTATGATGTTTAACAGATTTTATTATTTATTCAGACTTTCATTCGTCTTTAAGAAGTTGGATACCGATGAGTGAGTATAAACAAGCCATCAGTTGTACCTCATCTTGCGGTCGCTCAGAACCTTTTCTCTACGCCTCTGAAAGCTAAGTATTTGTGACAAGCAAAGAAGATTATAAAATGAGTTTGCTGCATAATTCACCCACAGAAATCTATACCAAAATTTTAGCTTTTGGCCTAATGACATCCATGTAACTAATGAGATATTTCATTAAAACTGTCAAATATTTGTGATAAGTAAGAATATAACAGCCATTGGTAGTCACACAATCGACTAAAACCGCTTAAATGAGAGAGGGAAACTTGCCTATATTGCAACCGTCGATAATCGTCAGCTGATAAGCAGCTGAAGAACGCCATTCAACATAATTGTAACAATATCAATAAAGTTTACAAAATGACGACGCGTTATCATACCCAGAAGAATTTTATTGATAGTGACAACTGCCGCGGAAGCCTACGTTTGCATAATTGTAACAGTTGATATTAACATATTATGATCGCTATTAAAGACATTGTGTAGTTTATTAATATTTAATTATGTAATTAGACATCTCGTAACTGAGGAGTGCTGGTGGAATAATTTATAAGACATTTACTTCATCATTGAAGCAAAAACCGCAGTCACTATCGTTATTAATAAATGACGACTAGTTTCGACAGACTAAGCTGTCATTTTCATATGTTGCAATTCTATTACAATGAAAACCAGAAAAACTCAGTATACACCAAAATGGTTTAAATATTCCGTTAAATTGGCCAAACATGTATAAAATTTTCAATGAATATCAAACTTTAAATTATGCTGGAACATATGATTCCCATCAAAATTGCAGAATGGAGGATCTCCATAAAACAGCGATGAGGAATCAGTTGAAATTGCATCTTCAAAAATTAATGAAAAGGTGAACAAATGAAACGTTTCTGAGATCCTATATTTTTGTTTTTTGATGTTTTTGTTTTCAAGTAATTCGAAATTCACTGAGACAGTGGCATGTAGAGCGTGAAGATGAACTAACAATGAAAGTTTGATTTATTTGTTTCTATTCTGTTTGTTATGGGTTACACTCAGACAAAACGTACAGAAGTGGACCATCTGCAGTCAGAGAAACGATCAATGGAATTTTACAAGACTTTGGTGTCACGTCATTACATGAAGGAATCCATGAGCTTCTTCAGGTTGTAGTGTTACGTTGAACACTTCTACCTTTTTACATCGACTTGAGGTACCTAAATATGAATTTAGTCGATATTAGCCTTGCTCAGAGCAGAAGCTGCTGCCAGAATCATTGTATGTTACAGATTCTGAGGGTGAAAGGCGGCGCAAACTAGTCACAGATGACACAAGTAGTAATTGAAGACGTGTCTCCGTGATTTAAGGGTAACTGAACAGGACAGAAAAGACAAATGAAGCATTAATTATTGTTGATTCTTATGTATGTTCATGGTACTGTCGCATAATTCATTCATAGTTTGACTGTTGTTCAAAATATTGTTCTATTTTTCGTTTGTAAGTGTAATAAGGCGAATAAATTGATTTTAAGAAGTTTCTCAGTAGAATTGCATTCTTCTTTATATTTATTAAAACATTATAATTGAACAATTAACATCAAGAAGTTTACAAATTATAATGGGCCTCTTAATTAAAACTGAATACAGCTACGTTAAATTACGTGCTTAACCTGGCTGTAAGTGACTGTAAGTATGAAAGTGTTGGTTTGCCGTTTGAAGAATATACCGTACTTTAACCAGCGTCCAGAACACTTCAAGATATAATTTGTGGTCGTTTCGGTGTGAACGATTAAAAATGACAGATTTGCTCTTATATCAGATATAATGGAGAGAGCTACAGGAAATTATCATAATTTGCATATTCCCAGTCCATATGTTGGTTTAGCTGAGACAGAAACGTTACAAGAACGCTGTGTACGTACGCAATATATGTTGATCGGATGAACTGCAAGTAATCTCTCTGGAAGGGAAGTGGCCTGTACATACGTTAAACAATTTTAGTGTTGGTTCATAGCTTTGTGTGATGCAGTTTTTCATGAATCTTGTGTTTATGATATGTCTCAGGAAATGTGTTGTACTATGATATAACTTCGAAGATATACTGAGAGCTGTATTTGTATGCTCACTGTAAACTGTCTCGCGAATATAGTTAGTAGCTTAGAAGTAATAAATTTTAACCCCTTGCCGAATGCCGTAGTTTTACCACACGAACAAGAGAAAAGTAGTAAGCTATAAACTTCTATCATTTCATCATTTTGTTAGAGTTGTCAGAGAGAAAAAGTGTCGAAAGCTTCGAAATTATGTTTCAAGTTCTTTACAAGTAATATTAATATTAAGTAAGGTTGAAATCGGTCCAATAGTGTACGAGGAGGCGTGGAACATACACATATACATATATTCTTCTTTTTAATACATACGTACAAAGGAGATTCTAGATTTAACAGATATCAGTACTTGAATAGCTAGAGAGAAGAAACGACCATCAAAATAGCGAGACTATATTTCATTCTAAAGCTTCTACAAGAACTTGTCAAGGATTATACACCCAAACCATGATCAGAGGTTTTAGCTTTTCATGTTGTACCATAAGATGTTGTTGGAAGTGTTTCCTTCCGCTTATGAAACATCAATATTAACAACACGAAAAAATCTTTTCGCGTTATTTTTATATGAATACAGATTTTTCTTCATGGTTTTAAGGATAATTTTCAAGTATTTGAATATTTACGGGATTTGAAAAGGAAAAAAGAAAATCATATTAAAGCAAATTAAAAGATCTTTCGAATGAGTACATGTAATATTAGTTAGACATCCCTCGGTCACAGAGAGAAAATGTATTTTACCAGATTTCGGCAACTAATGAGAGTCCCTACATCAGAAACTGCTAAACTGCCTATCACAAATAACAAAAGATTTTAGAAGAGAAACTCTTTTAAATAAAATGTAAGTACTTGTTTGATATACAGAATGTAAGCAGTACTTACACGTCACATGATGAAATAACATGTAAGCGATGAAGCCTAAGTCGCATTTGTTAATAAATAAAATATCAAACTATCCACTAACGGCTACACACGGGCGTTAAGGAGGCATCAGACTGGCGTGTCCTTGATAGAATTGCGGATAATTGAACATTGCATAAGTGGAACCATCTGGTATGACACTCGTGCTACTTTACATTATTGGAGTTTTGAGAGAGAAATGTTACAAAGAACAGTATTTTACATAAATAAGACAAATATCTTATGCTTTATTTCAAAGGTACAAAAATAGCTGGATGAAACAGCGAGCGTTATAACGTTATAACTATGAAGTGCAGTTAACGTGGCCTCTTGAGTTAATATGTGTTACAGAAAAATATATCCCCTAAAATAAAAACCAAAAGACTAAGAGGAAGAAGTGGAGGTATTTATTACAGATAAGACATTTTGGTGTCAACGACAGAAATAGGAATTCGACAAATCCTAAAGTTTTAGTGTTAACTCGTAAAAAAGAAGTTATACCTCAAGGTTTTGTCGTCGACGTGTCTTTGATGCTATAGATAAGTCGATCAACTAGTTCGTATCTTTTACAATTTTGACCATGGGCGTTTTGATGTGCTTCGATGCGACCATTTCACCTTACTGTGGTTATTGTTACTTTTACCATTACCGCGGTTGAGTTCAAAAAATGTTTGTTAAGCTTATGGGACTTAACTACGGGGTCATCAGTCCCTAAACTTACAAACTACTTATGAACTACCTTATACTAAGGACGGCACAAATATCCGTGACCGAGGGGGGATTCGAACCCCCGACCGTAGCGATTGAGTAGCCAAGCGGTCTAAGCGTCTCTCTGCGGAGCGCGCGGTTGCTCGCCGTGGAGGTTCGAGTGCTCCCTGGGGCATGGGTGTGTGTGTTGTCCTTAGGTTAGTTTATCTAGGTTTAAGTAGTTTGTAAGCTACGGACTGATGACCACACAGTTTGGTCCGATAGATTTATAAACATTTGACAATTGTTTTGACCTATACCATTATTATTATTGAGATTAAACGTTTAAAATTACTCATTCATCTGCAGGAGTCTTTATATAAAATTATTTTATATTTATTTGTTCACACGTCTGATATCTTACATTGCCATATTAGAGATACAGCTATTCAGTTCATCAACTTCGTACTAACCCGAATTACATTTAATCAGAGGATTTAAGTACGGAACTGTCTTGCTGCTTTGAAGAGGTGAAACCAACTGCATCAAAACGAATTATGCCCTCGTAACGCATTGTGATTAGTAAATATTAATGTAACGAACTATGGTACTGATTCAACGGTCTAACACAAAACTGTGGATTGTGGATACACCCTTCGCCTATATAGTTTACGGAGTAAGGTCATCGAACTTTTTAACCGCGTTGTAAAATCTACGGTACTCCATTTCACTGTAGAACTTGCCAGCGCTTGGCCGCCATTAACGCTCTTGGACAACTTACTTTGCTTTTACTGGACGGCACACGAGGTTCTCAGGCGCTGAAACGTTTAAAAAACATGAGCTCGTTCTCTGGCCCTCTCCTGAATCCGGCCTCTCGGAAGGCGGGCAGCAGTCCTGTATAGTGTCATTTCCCTAGGGGAAAAAGAATCTTTCTCATTTCCGAGATCGCTTTTGCTCGGCTCCAGTATCTGCTTCCTGCGGAAAACGATCTCTTACCCCTACTGAAATTCCTACCGCGATCTCATTCTCGCTTCTTCCTTTCGAATATTCGCCCATAGAAGAGGTGCGAAATTCATTCCTCTTCGCATATTTCTAACTCTTTGCCACTGCGAAGTTGATCTCATGGTCGTTTTTCTAAACTACAGTTTTGTGAGAGAGCGTCGCTCGCTGTAATTCCACTTTCCGCAAATATACAGTTTCCTTTCAAACTCATATCTTCCAAGAGTAGAATTTTTCCAACCTATCGTCTCTGCATATCTCTATATCTTAGTTTAGTTAAAGAAACAATACTGAAAGACTATACAAAATGAAAAAGCAACAAATAATAAAATCCCTCGACACAACATTGCCTCATTATACCAAAGGTATTAAACAAAAGGAGAGGCATTGAATTAAAATTTATGTAGTGCTCAGGATTCGAACTCGGGACCTCCTACTTACTAGGTAGGTGCTTTAGACCACCGTTTTTTTTTTTTTTTTTTTTTTTTTTTTTTTTTTTTTTTTTTTTTTTTTTTTGCGCTCTATGTGTAGTTCTGGTCATTGTGGACGCTGATCGTATTTGTTCGTTGATGTTCGGTGTGTTGGTGGCTCAGCTTTTTTATTACAGAGGGCGTTGAGCCCTCTGACCGGGCGCGCTGAGCCATGGCGCCCGACCACTCAGCTAGCACCAGGTTGTAGCCAAAGCAACTACATGGTCTGTCTTGAAAGCACGTCTCCCTCCACATCATATACTTTAATTGTGCATCATGTTCCCTGTGAAATGCGTATCAAATTGCCAGGTGCTATTCCAATGTAGAAGAGCCCTGGCAATTTGATACGCATTTCACAGGGAACATGAGGTAGAATTAAAGTATATGATCTAGAGGGAGACGTGCTTTAAGACAGTCCGTGTAGTTGATTCGCCTACAATGCTGTGGTAACTGAGTGGGCTAAAGCACCTACGTAGTAAGTAGGAGTTCCCGGATTCGAATCCTGGCCACCGCATAAATTTTAATTCAATGCCTCTCCTTATGTTTAATACCTTTGGTATAATGAGACAATGTTGTCTCAAGGGATTGTATTATTTGTTGATGTTTATATCACCTCGGAAAAAGAAACAGTTACCATTACAGATATGAAGTGAGCATTGTAACGTTACTGATTCTTAATTTATCTAAATTTGTCTTAGTGGATGACTTATTCCTGCTACCTTGGGCTCGTTGCTGTACGTACACATACTCATTCATTTGTAAAACTAAACTTTCAATTTCAATGCCAGGGAATTTTAACTAGGGTAACATCTGCTAACTTAGTGACTACAACATTTGGGTTGAAATTTTACTAAAATTGTTTCTTACCCATTGCATGATTATGTTTGGCGAGAACGACTAAATTTGTTAGACTCCGCCTGATATCATTAGCTGGAGCCCGAAGTTTTGCTAACAATATAGCTATATGAATATTTAATTATATGGGAAATGTTCCTAAAATGATTGTTATTAAAGTTCAGAATGCGGTGTAAAATTTCTGAGTTCGGACAACTGTTTCAAAAATCAAAGTACACATACGTCCAACAATATTTCAGAGTCCAGCGCGACGAATTCTTCGGCTATGTTGAACACCTACCGTCTCACTCGATTTCACTGCACTCGCGACACCCGTCTCCCATCAAGACTGAACTGTCGTCGACTGATCCTCGGCCGCTTCAGGCAGACACTTACATACAGTCTGTGACGTTATTCCAGTAATACGTCACCATAAGGAGCTTCAGTGATTCTCTCAAGACTTTTTAAATAATGATTGAAGTGTTGTATAACGGCATCGATAGATGCGCGCTAAAACTCTAATGCAAGTACATACCAAACTTTAACTCTTTACAATAATAATACCCATAAAATCTTAAATTTAAACAAATTGATGTTTTCAGCATGACCGATAAATAAGTCTTTCTTTTGCCGTCGCACTAAGAATATTTAAGTGATCACTTGTGGTGTAACTGTGTTATCCTTGCCTGTTCATTGCAAGACACCATCAGAATATATAAGTTAGTAATGGTTTTAGGTAATGTTGAGTCGGGTTTTTAGAAGTCTGCTATTCAATTTACACCTTGTCTTATGAGGCCCAGCTAGTCTGTTCCTCAACCAAGAAGTCTCTTTCTTGAGGTGGCAGGCATCTGACAATCGTATCCAAAGTTGACAATCGTATTCAAAGTTGATCAGAGCGTGAGAGGAAGAGAAATTATCATTTCAATCCATAAATGCCTGGATGTCGGAAACAAATAACAGTACTCCTCTATTGTACTGTGACTTACAGAACTTCATTAATATCATAAACATTTACATAGAATCAAGTTTCCTTTCATGATCAGTTCCTTTCTCAGATAGTTCCGACTATATAACTTCTCATACATCACAACAATGACTTCAACACTACACTCATCAGTTTTCTCGTTGCACCATGGAACATTTATGTAATTAAGGACTCCTCTATGCAGGCTCCTGCATCTCATGTTGATAGACCTGCAGATACACACTTCTCTGCCCGTAGCAGGTGCCACCAGGAGCTTCCACCTAGGAAGACAGAAAACCCTAGGCACAATCTCGTCCCCTGCCACGCTAAGTTCCTTAAATTAATCAATTTGGTCGCCTTGAGTCGGTAGGATAGAATGTAGTGTCACTTGTTACACTACACACTTAGGTGAAGTGTCTTCAGGTAGACTTTCCGGTCATCTTTCCAATTCACTGTTCAGAATTACGGCACTCGTAAATTTAAACAAATTACGGTCGATTTAAGAAAATAATCTAGTTTACACAAAGACAACACATAAAAATAAAAATAATATCTTCTAAAGAGGTCATAATGTGTGTTAACGACACCTGCAACTTATCACTGCCTCGCTGTCTTGTATTAATGGTTATTAACAAATCATTACAGTTTTTCCTTAAAAGTGCATTGTTATACTCAGTATAAATGTTGCAGATAATATTGTACACCAAACGTTGCGCCTCGATGAGATCTTCCATTTGAGCCCTCGATTCTCACTGTACTTAAATTAGTTCAACCTCTGGATTTTTCTATGTGAATTTATGTTAGTTTTCGGAATAACTTTTGATATAAAATTAATGAAAATGATATCAACTCATCGTCTGAATCGCGCTGTTCCTCTCTTTCATTTTCTTCTCCGTGCTAGTCGGTAAGTCTAATAGTGTCAGCGTAGTATCTAAAACCAAATACAGTGCCGCGAGAAGATAACAGTTGAACATGACGTCACGTTCGCCAGCGTGTTTTCCATGTGTTCGCCACGCGCCGAGGCAAAGTTGGGCGTGGCTTACCTCCTCTCAGCGGCTGAGTACTTGTTCAGACGTCGCAACTTTCGACGTTCCCCGCTGTCAAACTAGCAGGCTACTGCGCTCCAAATTGGTGTTCTACGTTGTTGTAAGTAACATCGGAACATCTGTAAATGTATGAATTCGAAATTTCGAACATCTTAACTGTTACAGGGCACTGAAATAAATCCAGTGGCGAAGTTCAAAATTTGTCTAGGACCGGAATTGGAAAGCAAATTTCATGCTTCGGGTCGGTGGTCGTCTAACGAAATTTTTGTTCCTCGGATAGTTCGGCCGTTTTCGGACGTGTGATCGTGTTTCTACTACGTTGTTCCACGAGGTTTTGGCTCAGTTTTTTTAATTTTTTTAAATTACGGCGGACTAATAGCACGCCGGCGACAATTAGGCTAGATATACACGCATCCCGTGTTGCCAAAATTCGTATTATCCCACACCACGATTGTAGTGTTCGCAGTCCGTACCATGTCCGAAACAACAGACTCGTTTCTTATAATCGTGTGTCTCTCTTCATCTGGCAAATGACAATATCTGTGCGGATGCATAAATACGGGCTACCCCTTTCGGAATCGCACTTGAACGTGTGAGAAAGAGGAAGTAACGGATTGCGGGCGGTACAATGGTAGTGTGCGATAAGTTAAGATGATTTGTGAAGGAGGGGAGTGCCGTTGTTTATTTTATACGAAGTAGAAAATAATTCATACGTTCTAATCTCTACGAAATTTTACTTAGTGATTTAATTAAATATTGGTCGCCATTTTCTTGAAGAACTTGTCCTTCGCACCAGCAAGTCTGTTCCGGACTTTCATTTTGTGTCACGTGGCCCTACATTTCTCTTAAATTCAAACTTAGATTCCCCATGGTCGTCATCTGCCACTTCTTCCATTCTATTGCAAATAATTTGAGTCAAAATCTTGCAACCTTGCTTTTCTAGACTGTTGTGCCACCCAACTTGGCACTACTCAAAACTGGCGCTAATGGCTTAGCCACATAGACAACACACACGACACAGATCTTTAAGTGCACGATATTGATGATAAGTTGAGAAAACAGTCCCGAAACACATGTGCTACAAAACGGCACTGTTTCCTGCGCATGTGCTCCGTCATTTACGTGGGATTTGATTACCATGTACATGAACACAGGCCGCACAATGGGTTGGCATAATCCTAAGTGGTCGAGCAGCAGCTTGGGTATAGCCTTGTAGTGCCAGTCGCAGCTCCTCAAGTGTCCTAGGGGTTTGAAGACGTGCAACGATTGTCTGCGGGCACTGATGATGAGTTATCGGTCTTCTTGTGGCGTTGTCCACTTGGACGTTCCGTGCCGTAGCGCCTGGATACTATCCTGTCTGTTGGAATCGTTGCCTTATATTGAGATCACACTTCGTGGAACATAGAGTCTGTGCAACGACCTGCTGTGTTTGACCAGCTTCCAGTCGCCCTAATAATCTACCCCTCATAACGTCATCAATATGTGTTCTTTGAGTCATTTTCAACACAAGGTCACCATCAGCACGTATGAAAGCGTCTGCACGGTTACTCGCTGCACCGTACTCTGACATGCACCAACAGACTTCTGCGAATGAGGACTGCTGCCAGCACCACAGGTCAGAGGGCCAGGTGCACCGCATGGTCATACCCCTAGGTGACGTAAGCCAGCAAACCGCGTACCAGGGCGTTTTTTCACCATTTCTCACTATTATCCTTAATTTATGAGCTCTGTATCTTCATTTGATAAATAAATAAATATATAATTGTGCATTATCATTTAATTGTTTCATATAATTTAGATTTATGTTATGTAATTAAGTCAGACTAATGTCTTGGTATATCGTATGTAGAAGAGTATCTGGTGAAATGATCTCTGCATGAAGCCCCCGTCTGCATCCATGCCATAATCTGCGGTTAAGCCGTTCCTCATGTGATGCTATGTACGCTGCCGCTACGGAGACGGCAAACCGCCTCGGCTGTTTGTCACTCATATCCGACAACGTAACGCCTTACGTCAGCTCCCTGCGGCTCCGCTGACGCCAACGCACGCTACCTCGAGCACCCGTCGCTTTCCTGCCACGTTAACGCCGAAGCCGGCATGCCAGAGCGGCCGACACCGTCCAAGCCACGATGGACGCCGACCTGCTTCCCAGTACGCTTCTCTCTCTGTACTTGTCATGGGTAAAGCACGGATGTTCCGCCGTTAAACTGCAGGTCTCCACGAGGAGTTGGATGCGCGTTCTGAGGTGCCATACAACAGATTGCGACGCCGCTCCCATCGGACGGCCCAGTCCTCGCTTTGGGATGGGCGTGTGTGTTGCCCTTAGTCAAAGTTAGTTTGTGTACGGTGTAAGTCTAGGGACCAATGACCGTAGCAGATTTATCCCTTAGTTATACAAACTATGAACTCCAGTTTACTGCCGCGACTGTACGAATCTGCAGTGACAAAAGCGATGGCACTGAAGACTGATCTTATCACTGCGATTGGCAGACTACAATGACAGTGTCTGCCTGTGGAGTTTTATATATGATTTCCTTCGGTTTCGCTGCTTATAGTAGTAATGAAGGAGTAAAATTTTATTTTTTGAGCAGAAATACTCCTAACTACTTAAACATTTTGTTTTTAGAGATTACTGGATTATCAGTTCCTCTGTCGGAGTTCACGTAGGAACTTAAGTTTCCGCTTCGGTAAACTTACTTTAGAAGCATCAACGATTAGTTCACTTTTGCTAAATTCGTTCATATAGAATATCTTCAAGTGCAGTCGCGATCCGAGACATTTTCATATTACGTAACGTGTTCATAAAACTCCTATGTTATCACTATCCCAGTATAATTCTATCAAGTTGGGTCTTAGCAATAGATATCAGTAAACACGGAAAAGGGTTATCTATTGAGTTAAAGATCCATGTCGCAGACGTCAATTTCCAGTACGTCGTCTACTGTTACTAATATATATATACATTGAAGAGTCAAAGAACCCGATACAGGCATGCTTCTGCAAACACAGATATATGTAAATACTAGCTTAAAATCGCGGCTCCGCTCGAGTGTTGGTTGATTATGATAGATAATGCGCGAAATGTCAAATCGAGTTTTTTAAAGAGATTTATTAAAAGAACTTTTTTTACTGCTTTATGTATTTATTCTTATATTTCCTTATTCGTATGGTTATCGTCACAGAGAAAGAGCTGAAGACATTGTATCACGCATAGACCAAAGATATGGTCTGTGGCATCACGTTTCGCCGTATGTAACCTCCTTGCTATAGAGTCGCAAACGTCATCGCTGGCCTTCAGCCTGAATTTTTTTATAATTTGACGCCTTTCAACCACCATATCTGCCATCCCCTTATAGCTATCGGCATGGAACTGCTATGGTGTTCAACGGGAGACTTCGGACAACAATTACACATGGACCATTCGTTTGCATTCTGTTGTTTTCGCTGCAGAGCGAAATATTAACACACATACACGTAGAACTTTAGGGAAGAGTTGCCGAAGATGGACCGTTGCCTAAGTTGGACCCGCTACGTATTTCACTGTGTGTTGGTAACTTAAAGTTCTAAGTTCGCTCAACTGGTGAGAAACATTGTCGAATTCACGTGGCTCAGTCGCCATTTGACGATAGTTATTGGAGTGAGAACAGTTTCCATTATTACGTATTTTTCGATGTCGAAATGTGCTACATATCATAACCTTTCCTCTGCTCTAAAAGCAAGTAAACATATCATCAGCACTATAGTTCATTAGCTAATAATTCAATACCGTAAAACAAGAGTTTAGCGTTTTTTGTTCCTTCAACGTTATCTTTACTAATATGGCGTCGAGTTGCCGAAGTTGGACCGAAGGCTGTTTCCTAATTTGGACCGGTCCAATTCAGGGATCAATCGTAACAAATAATACTTAATGTCATTTAACAATAGGTAATCGGTAGATGTTACGATTTTAGGTTTATTTTTCTAGGCTGCAAAACAATTTCAAAAATAAGGAGTAAGTATGGTAACGTTTTTAGATTTGGAATATTCACTAAGGGGAATGTATGGGAAATGCACAGAACTGAAGGTAGCTGTTGAAGCATACAGAAACGGTGACCACGGGATTAACAAGTGTGCTCGTATATATCGAGAACCAAAAGCTACAATTAAAGAGATATACTGATGGTAAAAGCATATTCTGAAATGAAGTAGTTATTCAAAAGACAACCAACCTATACAACTGAGTTGGAAAAAATTGTCGTAGATCACCTTTTATTTGAGAGAGTTGTTATTTTTTGTATTCACAGTCGAATGCTCCATTTCATAAACGTGACTGGTTGCGTTTTTCGGTACATAGATTATACTAACAGTCATGAGTTCTCTAACGTCCAATATGGATAATCAAAATATGAAATGCCTCATTCTTTCAATATAGAAAAGAAAATGGCTGGTAAAAGGTGGTTTTCTTCATTTATGAGACGAAATACACGGCTTTCCCTCCGTCAGCCAGAAGGAATATCAATGGCGAGATGTTGAAATGAAGCTTTTCTTAATATTACGAGTCTTATTTCCTGTTTAGTCATTGTTCTACCATGCGGTTCAATTTAAGCAACTGAAGGTCCAAATTAGGCAACCGGTTTCCTAACTTGGAATGTTTATACATTTTTAAATTTTAAGTAATATTCATATACGCTTTGCTTTTATTCACAGTTTAAAACTAGCAGATGAAAGTGTACAACATATAGCTTCTTTTAAAGTATATTTTGTTTCGATTAGATAGATAATGTTGACTTTGGATCCCAAAATAAAAAAGTGATCCAATATCGGCAATCTTCCCCTATATACACCGATAACTTTCCATCCTAATATACCCAACACGTTTATTATTATCAACCCTCAAGCAACAATGCAACTTTAAAACCATTTTCAAAGAGTAAATATAATTTTAAAAGAGTAATTATTGTTCCGCATTTCGCGTTATATTCTTCAAATTAGTAAATATCTATCAGATTGCTATAAAACCGTGTCGAAAAACCTTCCTCAGGTATAAATTAGTAACTGCACAAATATTTAAGTCTCTGCGTCTTGTCGATCGGAAAAGATAAGCGTACACCGAACATACATTGACAATAATATGTATAGATAAATTGATATCCGATCGCTATAAAACCGTGCCTAAAGCCTTCCCTGGGTAGACATTAGTAACTGTACAAATTTTTAGGTTTTCATGTCTTGTGGTTCAGACGTGATAAACCTACAACGAACAGACATTCACATTTATAGATATAGATTTAGAGGACGCTGCTGCATCGGAAACTTCTATATAGTAGGAAAGGTGTCTAACGCAGGCGTTGTGCCGGTTGCTGTTGGTACAATGGCAGGTTATCACGATTCAAGTGACTTTGAACGTCGTGTTGTAGCCAGCGCACGAGAATTGGGACACAGCTACTCCCAGATTTTCCCATAATACCATTTCCCGAGTGCCTTGTTACTATAGGAATTCAATTAAAACACCAAATCCCCAATATCGCTGTGGCCACAAACGAATCTTGCAAGAAAGGGGCATAGTACAAATGCAGAGAGTCATTCAACATAACGGAAATGAAACCCTTTCTCAAATTTTAGCGGATTTCAACAAGTGTCAGCGTGCTAACCATTCCACTGAACATCATCGATATGGGCTTTAGAAGCCGAAGGCCTATTCATGTATCCTTGCTGACTACACGACAAAAAGCTTTACACCTCGCCTGGGCCCGTTGATACAAACACTGGACCGTTAATGACTGGGAACATGTTACGTGGATTGACGAGTCTCGTTTCCGATTGTATGGAGTGGATGGACATGTACGGGTATGGAGAATCTCGTGAATCCATGGACCCTGCATGTCAGCAGGGGACTGTTCAAACTGATGGGTACGCTGTAATGGCATGTGGCGTGTGCAGTTGGAGTGATATGGAAGCCCTGATACGTTTGAATATGACTCTGACAGGTGCCAAGTGCGTGTGCATCGTTGCTGGTCATCTGCATCATTTGCCGGCCGCGGTGGCCGAGGGGACTGAGGCGCTCCAGTCACGGTCTGCACGGCCACTACGGTCGGGGGTTCGAATCCCCCCTCGGGCATGGATATTTGTGCCGTCCTTAGTCTTAGCTAGTTCGTAAGTAGTTTGTAAGCTTAGGGACTGATGGCCCCGTGGTTAAGTCCCATAAGTTCTACAAACATTTGAACATCTGCATCATTTCATGTCCATTCTGCATTCCGACGGACTTAAGTAATAGCATCAGGACAATGCTACACCTAATGGTCCTATAAGTACGAGCTGACGCTTCCGCCATATTCATTCTCGTGGCTTGTAAGTTAAACACACAGCGGTGCTGTAGGATTTGCGTCACGGCACTTTAGCACGACATAACGGGTGTCTGTGTTGCCATAAACGTGCTCAAATCATTCCAGAGGTGCCTACAGAATGTTTAGCTTCCCGAGAGATTCTACGACAAGAAAAGATGGATTATTAAATGTCGTTATGTATTGTAAGTAAATAGTTATTATTGTGACTTGAAGCAATATTTAATAGTAAAAATCGTTTGTGATATTTGAACATACGGTTTTGTTATCACTTCTGAAAGTACTAACTCTTAACAGAGAAGCAGCCTGTAGGGAATTAGCCGCCGCAAAATATCATATTACAGCAAGTCATCCCAGAACATACTGTTTTTAGAGCACAATATGTTTGTTTTATATAGTATATTGAGAAATACACCTCATCAAAAAGTTTTGTACTGACATAGCACAAATTGTTGAAGATACTTATGTTATTGCGAGAAAGTATTACAAAAACTAAAACGGAAAATATAAACATCACAAAATACACCCTCAATTCAATTTCCTATTAGTAAATGCCAATATTGACGCTTATCTATAAGAGACTGTAACATAACTGGCAAAGAATACTGGGTAAATTTTACTTACGGCTGCGGCGGCGTAGTGTGCTAATGTTGGCAACGAAATGTTTGCTTTATAAAGATTATTAAATTACTGACAAGACAAGGGTACTGTTACATACGAAAACCTGTCAACCTTAGAGAAGGAACAGAATTATTTACTTATTTCATGGTCTACATATTCTATACGATTAGGTTTTCAAATAGCATTCAAAGGTTGTTGCCAACTTCGACACCGTGTGCCTCTACGACCGTAAACTTTAGATCCTGTACACTAATATTCTTTTCAGTCTTAGTGTTTGTAATACATTTTGAAACTTTCTCAATAACAAAATAGAAGCACTTTCAGCAATTTGAGTACAAAAATCAGGTGTGGTGAATTTTTCACAGCAGACAACAAACACTTACTGCAAGACGGCAATCAAACATCGCATATTGACAGTCATTGTTCAAATAGAAGCCAAGATCGCTTAAAAATTTTATCTAGATGACCAGTTTCGGCAGCATTCAACGTAGTCACCAGTTGTCACCAGTCACCAGTACCACCAGTGCCACATCGTAAACAGCGCTACGTATCTTAATATAATTTGTGTCAAATTTAATTTGGCAGGCTAGTTCATTTTCGTTAGTACTCTATTTTAAGAGGTTTATTCCCGCGTACTTGCAGATTTCGTTTGTACTACTGTTTTAATAGTTTATTCTATCGTATTTGATAAATACCGTTGTGTTTAGTCTTCGTCTTTGACCGGTGTATTTCAAAAAAAGTCAGAGACCGTTACTAAAGCTCGTTATCAGTCAGTCCAGTGCCAGCTGCCACCAGTGCCGCAGCGTTAACAGCGCTAAACTGCCGGATTCAGTTTTGTTGATTTGACAGTGCACTGACCACAGTTCAGTCAGTAGCCAGCCGCCTTCATTAGACTACTAGGCTTCTTTAAAGTTGTTAATTACAGTTAATTGTATCGATAGGTGAGATATTCCTGGCCTGTGGCAACTTCATATTTCTGGCCGCTGGTCCCTTCTTTGCTAACATTGTACGTGCCTTAAACGCGGAAGAAAGACAGCAGTGCAGCATATGTTGAAATGTGGGGTGGGGAGCAGTAGCATATGGCGCAGTAGGTGCTGGTTCCCGTGGGAAAGCCCGCCTATGTTACTGGTGCTCTCCTCGCATTGGCTGCTGCATTTCACGTCACGTGATTTCTTTTGAAATTACTTTTGTTTATTATAAACTAAATATTAATTATTCAGAGCTGAGAATTTATTATAAATATATCTCAAGGACAGGCTAGATTTGGACAGTTTAAAAAGTTTAAGTTGCCTTCTCTTATTGTAACAAGAGAAGAGCGATTTTGCAGAAGGCGCGCGACGGCCCTGTTTTGGCGCGAAATAGAGCGTCAGGTGCCCTCTCGCAACGCGCCGCAGTTTCAGTCTCGAGCTGACCACTATACGCGCCGGACCGCGCCGGTCATGAGTAAAGATTTTTGTAATAGTGATAACGGTCGAGGTCTCAACATGAACTATGGGCAGCATAGGCGGTATCATATTAATAATAGTTGCTCATTTTTTATTATTTATTTAATAAATGGCATCCCTGACAATTAAAAATCTCGGGAGTCGCTTATTATGCTTCCATCATAAAGAACTTTAGCTTCGCTTGTATGCTGTAGAAGAACTAACGACCTGTGTGCTGTCTTCTGCGCTGGGTACACAACTATAGAAGACAACAGGTTAGTCAGAACTCTATGCTTTCCATAACGACATGGACAGCAACTACGGCACCTCGTTCGTACTGTAGGGCGGTACAAACGCACACTGCTAGGCAACAGCATCCGCAAGGATGCGGAGGTTTTAGGGGACTTGTGGGAGGAAGCAGTACTAACTTCTCCGTCCGCAAATAAAACCCCAGGAAGCTTGTACATGGCATCCCTTGCGGGGATCAACATTTCGGAACGAAATAAACAGATACGGTGAGGCGATAAACGGTGGAAGTGATTCGCGAACTGTTAAACATCAAGAATTTTACAAATAAAGTGACCGTTAGCCATTTGAAGTACGCGAGTGAAAAAGTGATTCCATGAATATATTAAAGCAAGTGTAAGAGTTGAGTTCGCGGTCTATTGGATTACGTAACTTCAAGAATCGACGAGCTACAGAACTGCGGCGTCGCAACACTTCACCGGGCACGTCGACGGAACAGCCACGCTCAGCGCCATAGCAGACAGAAGAGGGGTGCGGCGTCTGAAAGGAACGGCCGTAAACATCGCCAGCAGCGGCAGACGACGACTCCATCTATTGGCGGAGCTACAACCACCAGCCTTCACTTCGCAACAATTGCACATCGCGACGCGAGGAAAAATCAGGAGTAAGTGCCAACTCCTGTAAATTATAATTAATTGTGTATGTCTGTTAATTAAATTTGGAAATTAAAAACTAGCGTAAAAAGTATATTAGAAATGGAAAATGAGGGAAAGACTAGGTATTATCTCAGAAGTAAGGAAGGAGAATGTGTTCAAAATACAGGTAATGATCATTCAGGTCAACTACCTCAGATGCAGGGTGACAATATCAGTCCATATTTTGTAGCGAATATGAGTGAATTAGCCAACTAGCTCTGCCGATGATGAAGAGATCGAAGAAATATATGAGGAGCTAAAGGAAATTATTCAGACAATTAAGGGAGAGGAAAACTTAATTGTTATGGGAGACTGGAATTCGGTAGTAGGACAAGGAAGGGAAGGGAAGATAGTGGGTGAATATGGTCTGGGCAAAAGGAATGAAAGAGGAAGCCGCCTGGTAGAATTTTGCACGGAACATAATTTAGTTATAACAAACACCTGGTTTAAGAATCACAAAAGAAGGTTGTATACGTGGAAGAGACCAGGAGACACCGGGAGATACCAGATAGATTTTATAATGGTAAGACATAGATTTCGGAACCAGGTTTTGAAGTGTAGGACATACCCAGGGGCAGACATAGACTCTGACCATAACTTGTTGGTTATGAACTGTAGGCTGAAACTGAAGAAACTACAGAAAGGTAGGATAATAAGGAGATGGGACCTAGATAAATTGAAGGAACCTGAAGTTCTTAAGAATTTCAGAGGGAGCTTCAGGCAACAATTGACAGAAACAGGGGAAAATAAAACAGTACAGGAGGAATGGGTAAAATTGAGAGATGAAATAGTGAAGGCAGCAGAGGACAAAATAGGTAGGAAGGCAAGTCCTACAAAGAATCCTTGGATATCACAGGAGATACTAAATTTAATCGATCAAAGGAGAAAATATAAAAATGCAATAAATGAAACAGGCAAAATAGAGTACAGACGACTAAGAAATGAGATTGACAGGAAGTGCAAAATGGCTAAGCAGGAATGGCTAGAAGGCAAATGCAAGGATGTAGAAGAATGTATAAATAGGGGAAAAATAGATACAGCCTACCGGAAAATAAAAGAAACATTTGGCGATAAGAAAAACAGCTCTATGAATATCAAGGACACGGATGGAAAACCAGTTCTCAGCAAAGAAGGGAAAGCTGAAAGGTGGAAAGAGTATATAGAGGGGCTCTACAAAGGAAATGAACTTCGAGACACTATTGTAGGAAGGGAAGAGGATGTAGATGATGATGAAATAGGAGATACTATACTGAGAGATGAATTTGACAGAGCACTGAAAGATCTAAGTCGAAACAAGGCCCCTGGAGTAGATGATATCCCGTCAGAGTTACTGAAGTCGCTGGGAGAACCAGCCATGACAAAATTGTTTCACATTGTGTGTAAGATGTATGAGACAGGCGAAGTACCCTCAGACTTCAACAAAAATGTTATAATCCCCATTCCAAAGAAAGCGGGTGCAGACAGGTGTGAAAACTACAGAACCATCAGTTTAATAAGTCATGGTTGCAAAATATTAACACGAATTATATACAGAAGGATGGAAAAACTGGTAGAAGCAGACCTCGGGGAAGATCAGTTTGGGTTCAGGAGAAATGTAGGAACACGGGAGGCAATACTCACTTTACGGCTTATCCTAGAAGATAGATTAAGAAAAGGCAAACCAACATTTCTAGCTTTTGTAGATTTGGAGAAGGCTTTTGACAATGTTGATTGGAATAAACTATTTCAAGTTGTGAAGCAAGCAGGAGTAAAATATAGGGAGCGTAAGGTTATTTGCAACTTGTACAAAAATCAGACAGCGGTTGTCAGAGTTGAAGGGCATGAAAGGGTTGCAGTGGTTGGAAAGGGAGTAAGACAGGGTTGTAGCCTTTCCCCAGTGTTGTTCAATTTGTACATTGAGCAAGCTATAAAGGAAAGCAAGGAGAAATTTGGAGAAGGAATTAAAGTTCAGGGTGAAGAATTAAAAACATTGCGTTTTGCCGACGACATAGTAATTCTGTCAGATACAGCAAAGGACCTGGAAGAGCAATTGAACGGAATGGACAGTGTGCTGAAGGGTGCATTTAAGATGAACATTAACAAGGGTAAAACTAGGGTAATGGAGTGCAGTGTAAGAAAATCAGGTGATGCTGAAGGAATTAGATTGGGAAACGAAGCAATAAAGGAGGTAGATGAGTTTTGTTACTTGGGCAGTAAAATAACAAATGATGGTCGCAGTACAGATGATATAAAATGCAGAATGGCAATGGGTAGAAAGGCGTTTTTTCAAAAAAGAGAAATTTGTTAACATCGAATATTGATTTAAGCCTAAGGAAGTCCTTTCTGAAGGCATTTGTATGGAGTGTTGCCTTGTATGGGAGTGAAACATGGACGATAAGCAGTGTGGACAGAAAGAGGATAGAGGCTTTTGAAATGTGGTGCTACAGAAGAATGCTGAAGATTAGGTGGGTGGATCGCGTAACTAATGAGGAGGTACTGAGCCGAATTGGGGAGAAAAGAAATTTCTGGCATACATTGACTAAAAGAAGGGATAGATTGGTAGGACATATTCTTAGACATCAAGGAATTGTGAATTTAGCGTTGGAGGGAAGTGTGTGGGGTAAAAATCGCAGAGGGAGACCAAGAGACGCGTATAGTAAGCAGATTCAAGTGGATGTGGGTTGTCGTTCTTATGAGGAGATGAAAAGGCTTGCTCAGGATAGAGTAGGGTGGAGAGCTGCATCAAACCAGTCTCTGGACTGAAGACCACAACAACAACAACATGAGTGAATTGCAATTTAATATTGTCCAGGATATGGATGTTAATCAGATCAATAGCACATATAATGTAGAACAAAGTGCTGTTGAAAATGTTGTAAGTGACGTGCAGAGAGATACACAAGTTCGTCAATCTGTCGCTCCTAACCATACCGACGTGGTAAATCTGGATGCAGCTGTCAGAGAAAATGTGTCTGGCGCCTGCATAACAGAGGAGCAGTGACAGAAGCCATAGCACAGCTTCAGCTGATACGTTGCCAGTAGAAAGTAGTGGAGGGAAGGAAACTGGTATTGACAATATTATTATATCAATGCTTAACGAAATTAATGCTAAATTAGATCAAAACAATGAAGAACTAAAACAAACAATGAAAGATTAGACCGTGCGATAGAGGAAATACGTACACCAATAGCTAGTGTAAATAATAAATTCCAGGGCTTAGATAACAGGGTAATTGTTAATGAAGAAAAAACAGAAAAGTGTTTTAAACAATTAGATTTGAAAAATTGTAAAAATGACGTTGTGCACAGGGTGGACTCAGAAGTAAGCAAAATTAACGAAAGATTACAGGTTAATAGTGACACGCTGTATACTGTTACAAATAAGGTAGAGTGTTTGAGAAACGAACAGGCTAACGTTAGTAAAATATGTAAAGATGGATGTCTGTCACAGCAATCAGACATCGAAAAAATGAACAGGAAGGTAGCATTAATTGACAGTAAAGTGTCACAGGTAGGCACATCATGTACAAGTAATGCAAATGCACCTCACAGTAAATTAACAGAGATCGAGCAGAAACTGAATGAGCTGCCCGATTCATGTAATTTAGTGGAAAATATTAGCACCAATGAAAATGAACTTGAAAGAAAACTTGAAGCGTGGGTGGAACAAGAACGTAAGAAAGGTATAAGTAACGTAGTTGATGTTGCAAATAATCCTTATTCATACAAATTTCACAATTTTTCAAAGACAGGTAGTGTACATCCTGTTGCTTTCATCGGGCAGTTCGATGGTGTTATTCCTAATAACATGACAGAACAACAGAAGATGAAATTCGTAGCGAGTAGGTTTGATGGGAGAACAGGAGCTATAAAGGTATAAGTAACGTAGTTGATGTTGCAAATAATCCTTATTCATACAAATTTCACAATTTTTCAAAGACAGGTAGTGTACATCCTGTTGCTTTCATCAGGCAGTTCGATGGTGTTATTCCTAATAACATGACAGAACAACAAAAGATGAAATTCGTAGCGAGTAGGTTTGATGGGAGAACAGGAGCTATAAACATTGTAAAACATATCAGGAGTGTGTCACTGCATTTCTCAAGTAGTATTGGTCTGAAAGCACACAAAATAATATACACACTGAATCCCGCATCAAAGACTACAAAATTTAAAGTCAGGCCCAAAATAATTGAGGAACTTGTTCAGAAGTTTCATGGAGTCAAGATATTAACAAGCATGGAATTGACTGCTAGCTTCTGGCAAATACAGCTAATAGAAAATTGTTGCAAATACACTGCTTTTATATATGGAAGAAGGTGTTGTCAGTTCAGAGTGTTGCCTTTTGGTCTGAAAATATCTGGTCTGAAAATATCTGGTCTGAAAATATCTGCCTTCATACACAAATTGGTACATGTACCTCAGGGGGCAATTGCGCTCTTTGCTTTGCCAGGTAACTGACGCCTACCAGGTACCCTAGTTAACTAACAGCTTATTTCCTTTCCTTTTATGCTGTTAGTTCTTCCTCTTACTATTCAGTCTGAACTCTTTTCTATCGTCTTTAATTTCTTCCCTATCCATACCTCAGGGGTCAATAGCGCTCTTTGCTTTGCCAGGTAACTGACGCCTACCAGGTACCCTAGTTAACTAGCAGCTTACTTCCTTTCCTTTCACGCTGTTAGTTCTTCCTCTTACTATTCAGTCTGAACTCTTTTTATCGTCTTTACTTTCTTCTCTATCCAGATACCAGATTGCACGAAAACACTGATTTAGACGAGTAAATAAAAAACAGGATTTGACATGAGTAAGCAGGAATACGAGATTTACGGACTTAATACGTACTGAATTTGGCTTAATGTGGGTATGTAACAATATGGAGTATGGTAAATATTGTAACTCAGCAGTAAACATCTGCATAGCACGAGTTACCTTTGCAAGTTTAGTGGCAGTCACAGAGCTTCTCGTAACTAAACATAACAGCTGACTACATTATTCGTGGATTTTTATATAATTTATTTCAAGTTTGTTTACGCTGATTATTATAATGTAATATATGACGCTGAGAAGAGGACGGCGCAACAACAGGTGAGTGAACTTAATGAAAATGACTGTTGGACATAGGCAATGTAAAACAGGGTTTTATTATGAATAGTATGAGAAACGAGGTGTATGGTCTGCTATGTGTAGTTTTAAGCAAGTATTGAGTAGGTGGTAAGTAGGGTCAAGTACAGGTGACTGATAAATTCGGCCTGGAAATAGGCTCATTATTGAGAATGCAGTGAAGTGGTAAGAAAGGGTCAAGTACAGGTGACTGGTAGATCCGGCCTGGAAATCGACTCATTATGATTGTATATATTGTATTTCAGGCGGCAGTGAAGTCGTCATTTGTATAATATTGAAAATAGGTAGGGGATAACTGGAAGAGTTCAGAATGTTGATATAAGTAATTCACATAATATACAAAAAACAGCCGAGTCCTCAAAATGGGGAACTATCAAGCATGGGGTGCCACAGGGTTCGGTACTGGAACCTTTGCTGTTCTTAATATATATATTAATGATTTGCCTTTCTATATTCATAAAGATGCCAATCTAGTTCTCTTTGCTGATGATACAAGTATCGCTATCACACCCGAATCACAGGAATTAACTGATGAAATTGTCAATGAAGTATTTCAGAGAATTATTAGGTGGTTCTCTGTAAATGGACTCTCTTTAAATTTTGAAAAAAAAAAAAAACACAGTATATTCAGTTTCACACAATAAATGGCATCACACCATTAATTAATATTGACTTCAACCAGAAATATATAGCTAAGGTAGAATATTCAAAATTTTTAGGTTTATGCATTGATGAGGGGTTGAATTGGAAGAAACACATTGAAGATCTGCTGAAACGTTTGAGCTCAGCTACTTACGCTATTAGGGTGATTGCAAACTTTGGTGATGTACAACTCAGTAAACTAGCATACTATGCCTATTTTCATTCTCTGCTTTCTTATGGCATCATATTCTGGGGCAATTCATCATTTAGTAAGAAAGTATTCATTGCCCAAAAGCGGGTCATCAGAATAATTGCTGGAGCCCACCCAAAATCATCCTGCAGATATTTGTTTAAGGATCTAGGAATCTTTACAGTAGCTTCACAATATATATATTCACTTATGAAATTTGTTATTAACAATCCAACTGAATTCAAATGTAACAGCAGTGTGCATAGCTACAACACTAGGAGAAAGGGTGACATACACTATTCAAGGTTAAATTTAGCTCTGTCACAGAAAGGGGTTAATTATTCTGCCACAAAATTCATTGGTCACTTACCTAGTAGTATCAAAATTCTGACAGATAGCCAACTAGCATTTAAAAATAAATTAAGAGAATTTCTGAATGGCAATTCCTTCTACACATTAGATGAATTTCTAGATAAAAGTTAGTACTTTATGAAAAACTTAAAAAATAAAAAATATATATAAAAAAATAAAAAAAGTAAAAAAAGTAAATAAAAATTCAAATATTGAGTGTCATGTAATATTATGTATAGACACACTTCATTTAACTGACACGTTCCACAACATTACGAAGTGTCGTATTCATGATCCATGGAACAAGTATTAATCGAATCTAATCTCTAATCTAAACTATGAGTAATTATATGATATTTTGACCTGTTTCGCCTCCACATAAACCTTAGGAAATCATAACACATCAGAGCTATAAACAACATGTATTATGGAATATATATCATACATAATGGAATTTCACGGTCAGCTGTCAATGAAAGCAACGATCTGTCAGTCGGAACTATATTTTGCCTTTATGCAGCAAATGGTTTCTGTTGATTTCTGTGATATGCATTTTGCATTAAATATTAAGCATTATCAGAAGCTACTGTAGACTATTGCAGTGAATATAAAAGTGGCATCTGTTCGCCAACAGTACGGTATTAAATATTAGACATGGCATGTGTGGCCAATTGTAATATGGGAATAGAGGTAACGTCTGATGACAACGTAGAGTATTGTCAATGAATGAAGGGTCAGTGACCCAATAATGAATCAGATATATATGACTTAATATATCTTAAAGCGTGTCACGAAAGATAATTAAATATAAACTGATGACAGAAAAGGTAACTGAAGAAATATGGGAAAGGTCAATGACCTCCTTGATTCAATATACAAAATGTCTGCATTGATTTGATTTCATAAATGTATATATATATCCTTTGTATGTACAAGCGTGTGAAGCCAGCAGTGGTATATAGGCTAAGAGAAATGTTATTAAAAGTATAAAGTCATGAGTGTCTAGTGTTGAATTTGCACTCGATGCGTGTGTCAAAATTGCAAAGCCGAAAGTGAGTAGGCATTTCAATTAATAAAACGAGAAAGAGTTGAGATGTTTGACGAACGGCAATGCGCCGAAAGTTAGTAATTTTATGTAAGGCAGTGTACTATGTGTTGTGGTGGTATTGATAGACGGCAATGTGCCGAGAATTTAATTGATGTTATAAGCGGCCATGAGCCGGAAGTCTAAATGTATATACAAATGGCAAGGTGCCAATAAATTTTGTAAACATGGACGGCAATGCACCGATTTCAAATCACAACTATTGAGAGGCTTTAAGCCTGCTGTATTTCCTGTAATTATTCAGTGTTACTTATCTATGGTTCAATCGTTCATTTTCTGCACAGTTTCATATAATGTGTTTAGTAATTTGTAACTTTGAGATTTTGTGTGTGTATTTTCAGAATAATATTTAGGATATATATCAGTATTTATATGTAGTTTCATACATTGTAAAGTTAGCTAATTCATAGCTGCCCAAGTTTAATTTAGGCAGGGTTATAATTTTGATGTTTCTTTACCTTTTTGTGTAATCATTTTTGATTTAGATGGGGAGATTTAGAAGTGATGGTTTCAGGTTTTATGTAAGTTCTTGAGAGATAATGGGTACTATTTTTCAAAATTTAGAGGGTTCTTATTTCCAACTTGTCTGTTGTCTTTGAGAACATTCCAAGTTTGGAAATCTCCGAAAGAAGGAGATCTGTGATATTCCTGGCCTGTGGCCACTTCATATTTCTGGCCGCTGGCCGTTTCTTTGCTAACATTGTACGTGCCTTAAACGCGGAAGAAAGACAGAAGTGCAGCATATGTTGAAATGTGGGGTGGGGAGCAGTAGCATATGGCACAGTAGGTGCTGGTTCCCGTGGGAAAGCCCGCTTATGTTACTGGTGCTCTCCTCGCATTGGCTGCTGCATTTCACGTCACGTGATTTCTTTTGAAATTACTTTTGTTTATTATAAACTAAATATTAATTATTCAGAGCTGAGAATTTATTATAAATATCTCTCAAGGACAGGCTAGATTTGGACAGTTTAAAAAGTTTAAGTTGCCTTCTCTTATTGTAACAAGAGAAGAGCGATTTTGCAGAAGGCGCGCGACGGCCCTGTTTTGGCGCGAAATAGAGCGTCAGGTGCCCTCTCGCAACGCGCCGCAGTTTCAGTCTCGAGCTGACCACCATACGCGCCGGACCGCGCCGGACCGCGCCGGTCATGAGTAAAGATTTTTACGTAAATGTGATAACAGTCGAGGTCTCAACATGAACTATGGGCAGCATAGGCGGTATCATATTAACAATAGTTGCTCATTTTTTATTATTTATTTAATAAATGGCATCCCTGACAATTAAAAATCTCGGGAGTCGCTTATTATGCTTCCATCATAAAGAACTTTAGCCTCGCTTGTATGCTGTAGAAGAACTAACGACCTGTGTGCTGTCTTCTGCGCTGGGGACACAACTATAGAAGACAACAGGTTAGTCAGAACTCTATGCTTTCCATAACGACATGGACAGCAACTACGGCACCTCGTGCGTACCGTAGGGCGGTACAAACGCAAACTGCAACCCAACAGCATCCGCAAGGATGCGGAGGTTTTAGGGGACTTGTGGGAAGAAGCAGTACTAACTTCTCCGTCCGCAAATAAAACCCCAGGAAGCTTGCATAAGATGGATAGGTGTTCCTGCTGCATGCGGACGCAGGAGGAGTTGGCCGCGGTTCGCCAACAGCTGAGCGTGCTGTTGTCTACGGTCAGCCGTCTTCAGGCTGCTGTCTCGGGGTGCAGCGATGGTGGGGATTCTGGTGCGTCGAGTGGGACACCTCAGGTGTCTCACGCTTCGCTCTCTGTCCCTGCCTCCGAGGCACCTTCTGGTGTACCGAACGTCGTCAAGCCGCCTTCTCCGCAAGGGGAGTGGCGGGTTGTACGGCGTTCGCGTCGCTCGAGGCGGAAGGCCAATGTGGAGGCTGGACGTCCATCCGCGCCCGTTCGACCTGTGAGTGAAAGTGTGAAAGTGTGGCCACTCCTTCAGCAGGGTCCGAGCAGGTGCACGGGGGGAGGGGATTATTAGTTATTGGGAGGTCCAATGTTAGGTGCGTGATGGAGCCCCTTAGGCAGATAGCGTCCAGATCTGGAAGGAATTCCAACGTGCACTCGGTGTGTCTGCCGGGGGGCCTCATCCGAGATGTGGAGGCGGCCTTGCCGGCGGCTATCGGAGGTGCGGGATGCAGTCGACTGCAAGTAGTGGCTCACGTCGGCACCAATGACGCTTGTCGCTTGGGTTCTGAGGACATCCTCAGGTCCTACGAGCGGCTGGCGGAATTGGTGAAGGCTGCTGCCTTCGCACGCGGGGTGCAAGCAGAGCTGTCGATTTGCAGCATTGTTCCCAGGGTTGATCGGGGTCCTTTCGTTTGGAGCCGAGTGGAGGGTCTGAACCAGAGGCTTCGCCGACTCTGTGATAGTCATGGCTGCAGATTTCTTGATCTGCGTTATCGGTTGGGGAATTGTAGGGTGCCCCTAGATAGATCAGGGGTGCACTACACTAAGGAAGCGGCTTCTCGGGTAGCAGAGTACTTGTGGAGTACACATGGGTTTTTTTTAGGCTAGGCGCTAACTCTGATGAGCACTCGCCTGTCAGAATTCAAACAGTGAATTCAGGCCACGTTCGGAACAAAAATTCGAACATAAAAATATTAGCCGCGAACTTACAGAGTATTAGAAACAAAGTTCCCGAATTTGCAGCGCTGCATGGAAGTTATTGCGCTCAGATAGTTTTAGGCACCGAAAGCTGGCTAAATTATGTGGCAATTTCAGAAATATTTAGCGAAGCGTGGAATGTATATCGGAAAGATAGATCTGATACAACTGGAGGAGGAGTGTTCATCGCTGTGGACAAAGATATTGTTTCTACTGAGGTCGAGGTTGAAAGTAACTGTGATGTGAAGTTATCTGGCCCGTATAACAGGTCTAAAAGAAGTAATGTTAATAGTTGGGTGTTTTTACCGCCCCCCTCCCAGTGCTGCTGTAGCAGTTTTAGAATCATTCAAGGAAAGTCCGCACCAGGTAGTGCATAGGTATCCGGGCCATGTAATATTAGTCGGAGGTGACTTCAACCTTAAGAGTATAGATTGGGACCTCGCTAGTTACATTTCAGGCGGTACAGACAAGCAGTCTTGCGAGCTACTTTTGGACACATTCTCCGTAAACTGTCTTGAGCAGTTAAACCGGCAACCCACGCGCAATGGAAATATTCTAGACCTTATAGCCACAAACAGGCCTGACCTTATTAACGATGTTGAGACAGGAATTAGTGATCATGATATCGCCATAGCGTCGATAGTGACCAAAGTTCATAAACCAATCAAGAAGGCTAGGAGCGTGTTTTTGTTGGGAAGAGCCGACAAGCAAATGTTACGATCGCACTTAGAAAATGAATGGGCATCGTTTAATTCTGGGACTATGGATGTAGAGGCATTGTGGACTAAATTTAAGTGCATTGTTAATAAAGGTTTAGAGAAATATGTGCCAGTAAAGACGATTAAGGATGGAAATAATCCGCCGTGGTATGATAATAATAATGTTAGAAAGCTGCTGAGAAAGCAAAGGCTGTTGCACTCTCGATTCAAAAAAGAACACGCAAATGATGACAGCCAAAAGTTAGTAGAGATTCGTGCGTCTGTAAAAATATCGATGCGTGAAGCATACAATAATTATCACAGCCATACCTTCGCAAAAGATCTTTCCGAGAACCCGAAAAAATTCTGGTCCTATGTAAAATCGATAAGTGGGTCAAAGCCCACTGTCCAGTCACTAGTAGATCATTCCGGGGCAGTAATAGAAGAAAGCAAACGGAAAGCTGAAGTTCTAAATTTAACCTTTAAGAAATCTTTCACGCAGGAGGACCGCACAAATATACCATCATTTGATCAACGTACTAATTCCGAAATGGGGGACATAGCAATAGGTACTTCCGGTGTAGAGAAGTAGCTGAGAGAGCTAAATACGAAAAAGTCTGCTGGTCCGGATGGAATACCAGTTCGGTTTTACAAAGAGTATTCTGCAAAATTGGCCCCCTACTTAGCTTGCATTTATAGCGAATCTTTAATTCAGCGCAAAGTTCCTAGTGATTGGAAAAAAGCGCAGGTGACTCCCGTGTATAAGAAAGGAAAGAGAACTGACCCATACAATTACAGGCCAATATCGTAGACATCGGTTTCATGTAGAATTTTGGAGCATATTCTCAGTTAGAATATAGTAAATTTCCTTGAAACGGAAGCTTCTTTCCATGAATCAGCACGGGTTTAGGAAACATCGTTCATGTGAAACTCAGCTTGCCCTTTTCTCACATGACATCTTGCGAGCCATGGACGAAGGGCAACAGGCGGATTGCGTATTTCTCGACTTCAAAAAGGCGTTCGACGCGGTGCCTCACTGCCGACTGCTAACGAAGATACGAGCTTATGGAATAGGTTCACAGATTTACTTCCTAAGTAATAGAACGCAGTACGTTGTTCTCGACGGCGAGTGTTCATCAGAGACGAGTGTATCGTCAGGCGTGCCCCAGGGGAGTGTGATAGGACCGCTATTATTTTCTATCTATATAAATGATCTGATGGACAGAGTAAGTTGTAATTTGCGGCTGTTTGCTGATGATGCTGTAGTGTATGGGAGGGTGTCGTTTGTAACTGACTGTAATACCATACAGGATGACTTAGACAAAATTTCTAGTTTGTGCGAAGAATGGCAGCTAGCTCTCAATGTAGAAAAATGTAAGGTGATGCGCATGAGTAGAAAAAAACAATCCTATAATGTTCGAATACAGCATTAATAGTGAGCTTCTTGATGCTGTCGCGTCGTTCAAATATATAGGCGTAACAGTGCAGAGCGATATGAAATGGAACGAGCATGTAAGGACAGTTGTGAGTAAGGCAGACAGCCGACTTCGGTTTATTGGGATAATTTTGGGAAGATGTACTTCACCTGTAAAGGAGACTTGAGTATTGCTCAAGTATTTGGGACCCGCAGCAGATCGGTTTGAAGGAAGACATAGAGGCGGTTCAGAGGCGAGCAGCTAGATTTGTTACCGGTAGGTTCGATCGATGCGCGAGTGTCACGGAAATGCTCCGGCAACTCAATTGGGGATCGCTGGAAGAAAGACGACGTTCTTTTCGTGAATTTCCGTTAAGTAAATTTAGAGGGCCGGAATTTGAAGCTGAGTGTAGTACGATCTTGCTGCCGCCTACTTACATTTCGCGTAAATATCACAAAGACAAGATAAGAGAAATTAGGGCTCGTACGGAGGCATATAGGCATTATTTTTTTCCTCGTTCAATTTGGGAGTGGAATAGGAAAGGAAATGCCTAGTAGTGGTACAGTGTACCCTCCGCCACGCACCTCACGGTGAATTGCGGAGTATGTATGTAGATGTAGATATAGTACGCGATTTTTCACACAGAAATATGTGTGTCTTGCTCTTTTTTCTGTATTTGGACAGAAGCAGCAATAAGTAAAGAAAACGCGAGATTTTTGTGTCTAATCCACATATCGATGTAAACAAGAGCGGAGTGCAAGCTCAGAGTAGCACGATCTAAGGCTCTATGCCGGGCACTTGTAGAATATTTCAATAAACTTAAATAAATCAACACCGTTCGTATAAGTTGCGTGCTGTGTTTAGCATTCGTAAGAATGAAAATGGCGGATGCGCCAGCCTGTGTTTTTAGGAGTTCTAGCTACACCACACACGTCCACAATTGCTACAGAGTGGCTTCAGACATGAACATTGAGCATATGTGGGATGCCTTGCAACGCGATGTTCAGATCTCCACACCCGCGTACTCTTACGGATTTACGGACAACCTTGCAGGATGCTTGGTGGCAATTCCCTCCAGCACAGCCTCAGATATTTGTCGAGTCCATGATACGTCGTGTTACAACACCTTTGATTCTTCGCGGAAGCCATACACGATGTTTGGTAGGCGTACCGATTTCTTTGGTTCTTAATTTAATCAAAAAGATGATCTGAGCAGCGGTATTTGGATGTCTACAGATGAAGAGTTCTGATAGTAACAGCTGTGCCCAGATACAGTAGATAATCCTGAACAAACGGTTTATGAATGTCGGAGTAGTCAAAATACTGATTCTCCCATAGGGCATTTACGTGACATAAGTGTTCACGAGATTTTGCGTGACATTGAATCCTGTGGAATTTTATGCGTGATGGCAGATAAATATTCAGCGGAGCAAACTCAGTCCTAAAATATAGCCGGAAGACGCGTAGCACGGCCAACAGCACAGCCACTACGCCAATAATTACCAGTGGCTCTTGTAGCCCAGGGACCAACAACGACGACGAGACCACGGCAAACAATTTGTTCGGTAGTGATGCAAGAAGCCATTGGAAGTGCATCACTTACCCCCGCCAACATACACACAACCGTCGACGTCTCCTGTGGTATGCTCCACGAGGTTGCATCTTTGCAGCAAGTTTGGTGGATCATCGAGCTCCAGTTCAATTCTCTTCCTAGTCAGATTATGAGTAAGACGCGTACGCAACGCAGGATGCTCAAGATTCTGAGTGAAGAACCAATAATGGTGCGTGTACTTAAAACGACTAATGACTCTTACATGTAATATTACCTTTAGTTATTAACACTATACAATAGAATATGAAAGACTTTTATATATAGGAGTGGACTAAGATTAGGTTTCCTGGCCTGGTCGGCACATTATGTATTTCAGGTAAATACTCTGAAGGTTCTCCTACTTGTGGTCATGAGAGCAAAACGTAAGTCATTTCTAGAGAATATTCGACATTTATGCCCTCTGGCTCAGCAAGTTTTTGAAGGAAACTACTAAGACAATTGCTCGTTTACATGAGGTACTTCAAAATTATAATGTAGCTATGTTAGATATTATAGGGGAAGGTGACTAGCTACTAGTTAATTAAATAACTTTGACTAATACTAACCCAAACTTACTATTTTTTTTATTTTATATCGCGATGCCTTATTTCTATTTTAGATACAGCTAAACATTTGGAGATAAGAAAAACAGCTCTATGAATATCAATGACACTGATGGAAAACCAGTTATCAGCAAAGAAGGGAAAGGTGGAAAGAGTATATAGAGAGGCTCTATGAAGGAAATGAACTTAGCGCCAATATCGTAGAAAGGGGAGAAGAAGTAGACGAGGACGAAATAGGAGATACTATAATGAGAGATGAATTTGGCAGAGCACTGAAAGACCTAAGTCGAAACAAAGCCCCTGGAGTAGATGATATTCCCTCAGAGCTACTGAAGTCTCTGGGAGAACCAGCCATGACAAACCTGTTTCACCTGGTGTGTAAGATGTATGAGACAGGCGAAGTACCCTCAGACTTTAAGAAAAATGTTATAATCCCCATTCCAAAGAAAGCAGGTTCAGACAGGTGTGAAAACTACAGAACCATCAGTTTAATAAGTCATGGTTGCAAAATATTGACACGAAGCCAACCTCGGGGAAGATCAGTTTGGGTTCAGGAGAAATGTAGGAACACGGGAGGCAATACTCACTTTACGAAAATGTTCAAATGTTTGTAAAGTCTATGGGACTTAACATCGGGGTCATCAGTCCCTAAACTTACAAACTACTTATGAACTAACTAAGTCTAAGGACAGCACAAATATCCATGCCCGAGGGGGGATTCGAACCCCCGACCGCAGTGGCCGTGCAGACCGTGACTGAAGCGCCTCAGTCCCCTCGGCCACCGCGGCCGGCTCTCTCACTTTACGGCTTATCCTAGAAGATAGATTAAGAAAAGGCAAACCTACATTTCTAGCTTTTGTAGATTTGAAGAAGGCTTTTGACAATATTGATTGGAATAAACTCTTTCAAGTTCTGAATCAAGCAGGAGTAAAATATAGGGAGCGTAAGGTTATTTACAACTTGTACAAAAACCAGACAGCGGTTGTTAGAGTTGAAGGGCACGAAAGGGATGCAGTGGTTGGAAAGGGAGTAAGACAAGGTTGTAGCCTTTCTCCAATTGAGCAAGCTATAAAGGAAAGCAAGGAGAAATTTGGAGAAGGAATTAAAGTTCAGGGTGAAGGATTAAAAACATTGCGTTTTGCCGACGACATAGTAATTCTGTCAGATACAGCAAAGGACCTGGAAGAGCAATTGAACGGAATGGACAGTGTGCTGAAAGGTGCATATAAGATGAACTTTAACTTATTAACTTAATGTGACTGCGATTCAATTTTGATCAATGCGAACAACTGTCGTAGAATTTTTAGTTGCGAAGATCGTTAAAAGTTTATATATTTCGGTTGTACCATATACGTGCTGTGAACGCAAACTATAGAAGGCCCTACTTAATGATAGTTTATTGTAACTTATAAGAATACAGAGCTCGGCTGCAAAGTGAAAGGTCAGCACTGTTGAAATGTAAGAATAATAATAATAATAAAATAATAATTATAGTAATAATAACGCTGTTCTAGTATTGGGCGGCTAGCGAAAGTACTCATTTGAGATGACGCAAAAGATAAAATGTCACAAGGACCATCTATCTAAATGGAAGAATACGTAATCTGTTATATATTATTAGACTTAGGCAAAATCTGAATAAGGACGACTAGACGGTGACCTGAAGCCCTGAATCCACACCGCTCAGCGTGAATTGACTAAAAACTGGTGGTAAATACTTGTGGTACGTGTTGAGTGAAACATTTAGCAACTCATTTTAAAACATAAACTGAAATGGCAATGAATACAATGTAATGTGTGGAATACTTTGTGAGTGGCCGGGTTTTCAGTGAACCTTATTTTAGCGATAAGTAAACCATGGGAGGAAACAGCAGGAGATTTGCATACTCCTAACTTGTTGCGTCTGTGTGGCGAGGAGTAGCGTGCTGGCACAATACTCTTTTTGAGGTTGAAAGGAATGGGAATATGAAATGAGGGGCCCTCTTCTGTGTGTGCTCCCACAGTGCTCCGAGAAAAAGCGAGGCGCTATTGTTAGCTATATATGCATGTCACTGAATATTTATGAAAAAGTACTGTTATTGACCTAGAAAACTGTAAACATGAAACGTTCATATATTTTGTGTCTTCTTACGCGTAATACCCACTAACACTTGGATGCAAAGAAAAAGATACTATCAAAATTATATGAACTTAAAAAGTGAACACCCTCTACAGTCACGATTACTTTTATGTTAGTAGTACGCTAATGAAAACGATCTCGGTGTGCTATGCAATGCAGCGGGAATTATAATACATTCGTCGTATCTGACTGGGCTCTAATTTATATGAGGAAAAAAATGCAAGTCAAGGATTTTAACTCTATCGAGGTGGGTGGGTGACCAACAACTGAAGCGGAAAACCCCCAGTTTCTCCATTATCTAAAGAAATTTTTGAAATGATGTGTTGTTATTACAAGTTACCTTATGTTATATTGTGCTCACTAGTGCAATTACTGCCTTAACCATCCTATCACCAAAACGTAAGGATTGTGATTATTTAGTTAAAGCTGCCTGTCACCACTACTAGTTGAAAGTTATGATTTCATTACCATGACTGTTTGCTGTACCTGCACTCGTATTTAAAGGGTTAATGCATGCTTTAATGCATGCCGCATCTCATTAGTTACAAGCTTCCTAGGGTTTTATTTGCGGACGGAGAAGTTAGTACTGCTTCCTCCCACAAATCCCCAAAAACCTCCACATCCTTGCGGATGCTGTTGCCTAGCAGTGTGCGTTTGTACCGCCCTACAGTGCGCACGAGGTGCCGTAGCAGCCTTTATGGAAAGCATTGAGTTCTGACTACCTGTTGTCTTCTATAGTTGTGTCTCCAGCGCAGAAGACAGCACACAGGTCGTTGGTCCTTCCACAGCATACAAGTGAGGCTAAAGTAAGTTCTGTATGATGGAAGCATAAGAAACG
This sequence comes from Locusta migratoria, assembly GCA_026315105.1. Classification (NCBI taxonomy): domain Eukaryota; kingdom Metazoa; phylum Arthropoda; class Insecta; order Orthoptera; family Acrididae; genus Locusta; species Locusta migratoria. The sequence continues at coordinate 547,143,082 of CM048745.1, read as the reverse complement.
ACTCGCGAGATTTTTAACGGTCAGGGATGCCATTTATTAATAAATAATAAAATATAAACAACTATTGTTAATCCGACTCGGCCTATGCTGCCCGTAGGTCATGTTGAGACCTCGACTGTTATCACAATTACGCAAAACTTTACTCATGACCGGCGCGATCCGGCGCGTATAGTGGTCAGCTCGAGACTGAAATTGCGGCGCGTTGCGAGAGGGCACCTGACGCTCTATTTCGCGCCAAAACAGGGCTGTCGCGCGCCTTCTGCAAAATCGCTCTTCTCTTGTTACAATAAGAGAAGGCACTTTAAACTTTTTAAACTGTCAAAATCTAGCCTGACCTTGAGAGATGTTTATCACAAATTCTCAGCTCTGAATAATTAATATTTAGTATATAATAAACTAAACTAATTTCAAAAGAAATCACGTGACGTGAAATGCAGCAGCCAATGCGAGGAGAGTACCAGTAACATAGGCGGGCTTTCCCACGGGAACCAGCACCTACTGTGCCATATGCTACTGCTCCCCAACCCACATTCCAACATATGCTGCACTTCTGTCTTTCTTCCGCGTTTAAGACACGTACGATGTTAGCAAAGAAACGGCCAGCGGCCAGAAATATGAAGTGGTCATAGGCCAGGAATATCACATAGTAATGTGCCGTTTGCACCTGCAAGCGCTTGAGAATATTAATGCAGTTACAACCATTTTACATCATACCCGTATTCGTAGAGGAAACAACACAACGACACAATTTTCGTGCGAAATGTAGGACATTTTAGAAATGATTATTACGAAATTCGTAAATTACTGAAATAAAATACTTTAACATGGTTGATTCATTTAAAATTTTCTTTGAGTTGGAAATGTATTTTCCTGTATGAAATCAATTATTAAAAAGGAAAATTATGGACCCTCCTTGGAATCCAGTATCATAGCAACCACGATGTGCTTTAAGTAACAATATTTCTGAGACAATAATTTATGGTAGCAAATAAAAACTTAAAGGATAATATAACGTAAATTTACTATAATATCATAATATAGATAAATCTTATTGTAAGATATATTTTTTTCTGGGTATGGAAAATCTGTGAACTGAAATACTTTTCTTATTAAATAATACTCCACTCTCAGATTCAACACTTTCTCAATATTGAGGTGTTCTTGTACATTATAGAATTTCTGGCCTACAATAATATTTTAATTTTATTTAAATCTGCAGTTGTGCTGGATTTATAGGAACTATATATATATATAATATCTTGCACTGTATTTGGTTGTGTGAGTCTTAAAATGAAAAGTTAGTAGGACTTTGCTTGACACTATTCTTGAATCGTGTACTTAGTTTTCACCACCACAACTTTATATGAAACAATTATACTCCGAAACATTAAAGCTCTCATTTTATTCAACAGGTTCCCCAAACGATTTTAAAAGGCATTTCCATCAAAATAACCGAGCGAGGATGCGCAGTGGTAGCACACTGGACTCGCATTCGGAGGCATGGTGGTTGAAATCCACCTCCGACCATCCAGATTTAGGTTTTCCGTGATTTCCCTAAATCACTCCAGGCAAATGCCGGGATGGTTCCTTTCAAAGGGCATGGCCGATTTCCTTCCCTCATCCTAACCCAAAAATCCGAGCGTTAGCACCGTCTCCAATGACCACGCTGTCGACGGGACGTTAAACCCTAAGATTCCTTTTTTCTTATTTTTTGTATCTATCCACTTTAGTAATTATGTAATGAATTGCGGCCAATTTTAGTTACAAAGGCTACGTATGCATCATTTTTTGCATACGAAAAGCATAATTGAAATAATGTCTAAAATACCTCATACACTTATATGTTATTTCACATTACACTTCCTCTACCACAAGATTTCTAGCTACAATTTCAGCATGACTTTCTCGATGATTTATTAGTAAAATTAAAAAAAAAAAGCGTTAAATCAGCACAGAAATATTTTCATTTACTCTGTCTCCATTTTCCGTAATAGAAAACTATGTAATTGAAGGATCTAACGTGTGTTTCATCAGTAATATATATCTTCTGTTTTTCATAAAGTCCTGTTAATATATTTCTCCTGTTTATAAACACGAGACTCTTCTTGAAGGTATTCTTATTAGCAGCTTTCTAAACTTGGAAGTGTTTCACAGAATACATTCTTGCATTCTGTGCCCGCACGAACCTAAAATTTAAAATATTATGTCTGTTAGCAGTTACGTTGCAGTTTATATTCAATATCTTGATTGTGAACCTTTAATCATAAATGAAATTACCTGCTTTTGTTTTTTATTAACATTCCTAAACTAAAGTCTCATTTGCAACTTCTAGGCTTTATTTTCAAAGGTGTGAAAATGTCTGATAAAAACTAATTTTGTCCTGTTTGATCTTCTAATTTATTAAATTCTAGCAATATAACGTGTTTGATATCTTCTGGAAGTAGTTCAATTAAGGCATTCGTCACCTACAACACATATTTTCCCAGGGGAAAATATGGGAACTGTGAAAAGTGAAATAATTTATAAATAGACATATCGGAGATTTAAAGAAAAAAACAAAAAACTGTACTAAATAAGTCACTCATTTTACGAGCTGGAAAATGTTTTCCTTTTTGTTTTCATTTCACAGTTTTTCATTTCGCTTTCTTTTCACATTTATTCATGAAAATCGCCTACTGATTCAGTCTAAGCAGATGAGGAGTTAGATATGTTTGTGTGATCTATTTTAGTATTCGTAAAACGGTCAGCTCGTTGTTGAAGCTTTAAAATGTGGAGTTTGGTCTCTAGTAACATTACATAGAACCATGGATAGAAAAGGTATGGTTTACACATGAAATCTCAAAATCACAAAGAGTTGCACCCGTCTTCTAACATGAATTGAAATAATCTATTAGGGTTACACAAATAAAGAGTAAACGCATTTCATACATAACGCACGAGACTCATATTCCTAATTGCAGATTCAGATGATAAAGTAATGGCCGATCTAAAAGCCATACAATCTAGAATAGGTATGGCTCTTAAGCAAAATCGCAGCGAGCATTGAGGCAATCTTCCAACCAAAGAAAAGGTTTGAAAATTTCCGTTTGCTAAAACAACGTTTCCTGTCGAGTGAAGAAGTTGATAGCTCCCTGTTGTATATCGCAATCAGACAGGAAACATTTACCCTCCAAGGAACTTCGAACTGACTAAAGGCGTAATAATAGCTTGAAGAGAAATCGGGAGTGTAGGTTCTGTGCTCGAGTGCCTCTGACTTTAGCTGGCGTATTGTTTGCACTACGACGTTTTCGATATGGGCCCGTGCGTTATCATGAAGCTGTACCGAAGCGAACGCTTTACTGTAACTGCACCCATTCTTCACTCTCCGATAGGAGATACATGCATGCTGGCGATTATGGAGACAAGGAAAGAATAACAGCACTTTGGTCCTATTTTGACATGGATTCGGTAAAAACGTTGCCATAGTTCATCTAACAGGAGATATCATCTATGTCTAACTTTATATAAGTTATAAAGTTTCACCAATTTTAGGTAGGCAAGGACCATCTTTCCGACTTCTATGTGACATGCTGTTCATAGTTCATCTCACCTTTTCTCTTCCAGGGAATCTCATTGTTTTATTGTTCCATTTTTCTTTAATATTTGTTTGTATTCACTTGACTCAATTTCCCAGTCAAAATGAATAGTATCAATACAGTTTAATCAAACTTAGTTTTAAAACTTCCTGAGTTTTGTAGTTAACTGTTCTCTTATTATTATTCCACATATTGCTTGAAATTTGTGCAACCCAGATATGTATTTGACATCTGTCTATTACTTTGTTGCTAGTTACTGTATTTTAAACTTAATTGAAAAATTAAATTTGAAAGGACATTAGTCTAACATAATCTAAATTTCAAATCACTATGAAGTACCTCAAACAGAACGACTACTGTTGAGATTCTTATTCTGCTTTTCCAACTATTTATAGTGTGCAACAGACTGATCTGACTATTTAATGTACCTGAGGTTCCTGCAAGGAAGACATCAACAGTATGACACATAGAAATCGGAAAGATGGTCCTTGCCTACCTAAAATTGGTGAAACTTTATAACTTATATAAAGTTAGACATAGATGATATCTCCTGATAGAAAAAAATCTTAAAATTAACAAAGGGTAGCTAGTGAGGATCAGTTTGGCTACTAAAGTGATGTCGCTAGTTACTGAAATAAAAAACATATTGAAAATTATTTGTGTTCATTATTAAGAAAACTCAAATTAATAAAGAAACAATTTTTTTTTGATTTCCAAGTTCCATATAGGTTAACAGGATAGATGAAACGTAAAACAGTTTCAAAATAAAATTAGTAGAATGGCTGAAGAACTGTGCCTACTTGAATTTATAATTGTTCCAATTTCTTCAGTTTATGTACAAGGCTGTCGCAATGTCAGAAATACTACGCAGTGGTAAAAAGTGTATTTGTTATTGCTGTTTGGGAATGGGGGGAGTTCGTCAAAAACATTCGCACGCAGTTGCCATTAACTGAGCTGACGGTGCTAGCTGCGTCTTCGCTGAAATCGAAACTGAATTTTGTGTGTCTTGATCGACTACTGCCGATCGCGCTTTCCCTGCGTCTTGATGAAGTAAAGAACGATTTATCAATGGTAGCCTGGCTATAAATTGGCGTGGTATGTCAGTCCTTTCTGAAAGCATTTGTCTTGTCTGAAGCATTGTATGGGAGTGAAACGTGGACGATTAGGAGTTCAGATAAAAAGATGATAGAAGCTTTTGAAATGTGGTGCTACAGACGAATGATGAAAATTAGATGGGTAGATCACGTAACTAATGAGGAGGGGAGAAGGAGTTTCTGGCATATCGTGACCAAGAGAACGGATAGATTGGTTGGACACATTTTGAGACATCAAGGAATTGTCAACTTAGCGTTAGAAGGAAGCGTGTGGGGTAAAAATCGTATACGGAGACCGAGGGACGAATATAAAAAGCAGATTCAAAAGGATGTAGGTTGGCGAACGTATTCTCAGATGAAGAGACTTGCACAGGACAGGGTAGCGTGGAGAGCTGTATCAAACCAGTCTGCGGACTGAAGACCACAACAACATGTCAGTCTCAGACTAACCCACCACGTTGACACTCAAATATAGGCTCGCAAGCTTTAACTAATGCACTCTGTCTACGTTCACACCAGATATGTTGTATCTCGGTCAACACTATGAACAACTCGTAATCACCAAGATTCACTCTACAACAGAGGTACTCCTTACAGTGCAGTACTGTATAGGAGTCTTTATCGCCTTTCCACACAAAAATCGCTGCAAGATCATTACTTGCAATAACACACACAGCCGCTGCAGGTGAGAGGACGAATCTGCGTTTTCTCGTTCTGCTTCCCTGCTAATAGCTCGCCTACCAATCTGATAATGCATCTTAAAACGCCATATGGTTCGCCGGTCAATAGTGAGTCAGCTAACATCTCGTTTAAACATTTCCTCTTAGACTTGATGGCGCCAGCTTGGCATTCGCATTCCACCTGCATCCTAAAGTTATAAGTAAACACCCTTTGTCGAGAGCGGTATTGTGAGGCTTGTAAAGGCATTTTAAAGCGTCTGTATTTCCCTAAGAAGGCAAGTGGCCTTCGGGCCGAAGACTGCCCAGTGTGAGAAAGTGGGGCGAGGAGCGTTCTGCCCCTTTGTGTATTGTTGGCGGTTGCCACCATGCTGGCGCCTCGTCTCGCTTTAGGTTTCAAATGTTCGTTTAGTTTATGGGACTTAACTACGGGGTCATCAGTCCCTAAACTTACAAACTACTTATGAACTACTTACGAACTAAGACGGCACAAATATCCATGCCCGAGGGGGGATTCGAACCCCCGACCGTAGTGGCCGTGCAGACTGTGACTGGAGCGCCTCAGTCTTCTCGGCCACCGCGGACGGCTTTCTCTTTAGGAAAACAAGTGTTTGTTCACTAGTACATGTCAACCTTGATTATCTTGTTGCACTTCCGACACGATCTCGTATTTTTCATATCAAACTGTAATTATTATAATTGAAAATTTCCGTACCCCATCGAGTTTGTATTCAAAAGATTCATCATGATGAGTAGAATGTGATTTTGAGATCGTAATATGCAGGAAATGAGAGTGGGGAAAATTTGACTCCTTACAGAGTCATAATCAACACATATTCAGAAAGTATTGTTCCAGCAAAACACAGCTAGCTCATTAGTCACATGAACTGATGAGTGCTATCGACAAGGTATCTGAAATCATTTCCATATTTGTAAATTTACGGAAGGCTTTTGACACTGTATCTCATACGCAGCTACTAATAAAACTACAGGCTTATGGAATATTCTGCGACTGGATTCATTATTTCCTGTAGGACAGGTAAGATTACGTAGTAATTGACGGAAAGTGATCCAGTATAATGGAAGTGATATCTGGCATTACCCACAGAAGTATTATAGAGGCCGGCCGCATAGGCCGAGGGGACTGAGGCGCTTCAGTCACGGTCTGCACGGCCACTACGGTCGGGGGTTCGAATCCCCCCTCGGGCATGGATATTTGTGCCGTCCTTAGTTGTAGCTAGTTCATAAGTAATTTGTAAGTTTAGGGACTGATGATCCCTTAAGCTCTACAAACATTTGAACATTTTTTGTATTATAGAGTTCCTTCTCTTCATTAACGATTTAGAGGATGATCTGAGCAGGTCTCTTAGACTGTTCATGGATGTAAAAATGTAAAGCAGTAAACAATTTGAAGGTTTGTTTGAACACCACAGTGCTGTACTATGCATGGTACGGTTTGGAGGTGGTGTGTCAATGCCTTCATCCGACCTTCGAACTGACTTATCCAGCCAGTATATAGCGGAACCTACAGTTTAACGTGGGTTCCGAACCACAGTGTTACTCAATATTTTTTTCATGAGTAATATTACCAGGGTGAAAGACGTGGAAAGTGACAGATAAAAATTCTAGGATCTGGCGGAGATCGAACCCACGACCTTTGGATACATAGTCTGAGGCTCTACCATTATGATACAGAGCCACACTGTTGTTCATTGGATAGCAAAGCCATTTGCACATCAGGAGAAGCTGTGAAACAATTTAGGTAAAATATCTGCATGATGTAAAAATTCGACTGTGCGAGGTGGCGCAGTGGTAACACACTGGTCTCGCATTTAGAAGGATGGTGGTTCAAATTCACCTCCGGCCATCCAGATTTAGGTTTTCCGTGATTTCCCTACTCACTCCAGGCAAATGCCAGGATAGTTACTTTGAAAGGGCACGGCCGATTTCCTTCCACGTCCTTAACCAAACAACCCGAGCGTAAGCTCCGCCTCTAATGACCACGCCGTCGACAGGACGTTAAACACTAATCTTCCTTCTTCCTTCCTTCGAAAGTTTGGTAATTGACCCTAAATAAAGAAAGGTGTGAAGTCATCAATATGAGCTCTTCAAATGTTCAAATTGTGAGATTACCGCCCAATAGAAATACTGGTAATTAATAGCATTTGATAATTAAACAGTATGAAGTTCACTGCAAACATTGACCATGCCAATGCACTAAATGTTACACAATTTTAATCTTATTAAGGTAGCAATGTATGTACACAATTGGGTGACAACATTTATAGTTAGGCCATAGGTAGAAATTCTCCACGTTGAGATTTGCTGTATGCTTGTAGCTGACGGGAGGCCAGCGAGCAGGCCGATGTTGGTGGCTTGTTCCAAATTAGGATTTTACAGTTCGTTTCCGGTGAGGGGAGAGAGGGACAATGGCGAGTGCCAGGCACAGTGCAGTGCACAAATATTGTAATACTACTGGCATTTGAAGTAATACGATGCAGTTAGGAACCTTTAAGGCCCTCATTACAAAATAGCCTGTTGATAAATAAACAATACATTAGCTGATATAGTCACATCTAACGTAATATGTTTAATTGACAATGAAAAGTAATAAATTACCAACGAAGACAAGACAGTTACACAACTAGCATGGCAATGTTTGTTTATAAAAATAATATATTAACTATTTCTCATTTTATTTTCAATTAATCTTTTGTATTTTATCTTGAAGTATTCAGTTAAATCACTTATCTGTGGTATAAGAAATTGCACAATTATGATAAACAGTACAAAGGATGTTTATATTAATATAAAAACGTAAGAAAATATTTGTTTAATGTGTAGTGTAATTGTTTTGATTTTAAGTAAAGTTTTAGAAATGTATTGGCTGAGCGCTGTATGTTGGCAAATCGGTTACAACAGCTTACATGGGGAAGTTGATGACGTAGGGGAAAAAACCCCGGCAGTTGAGTTTTGGCGAGCGTGCGCGCGAGAGCAGGAAGTGAGGACTCCAGAGACCACGTGGTGTAGCTGGCCGGGCGGCGTCGCTCTGTCTCAGTCGGCATGTGGATCTCGAGGTGGTGACTTGAGTTTTGTGTGTGGCAATCGCCACGTGTGGTTGCTCGTCGTATACTGCACCAAGTTAAATCGAGTGCTACTGTGTGTTTGTGAATAATTAGCCGGTGCAACAAGGTGTGCATCGCATTAAATTGAAGTGACTGTGATTTGTTAATGTAACAAGTGTCGTCGCATAGGCATGAACATAAACGGTGTTTGAGACAGCCACGTGGTGTGAAATCAATTCGCGACAAATATTCATTTTGTCTGGGGGGCTCACGAGCTATAACTTTATTTGGTACATTTACCGACGTACAGACGCGACAGCCACAGGGTTCAAGTATTGTGAAATAAACAACATAAAGTGAACTTTCACGTGTTTTCAAAAATAGTAGTTAGTACACCCTTTTCTCTCATGAACTTGAATTTATTATGAATTTGTTTTGTTAAACATATGCAGGGAAGGAAAGCTGCGAACGTGTGATATCATCCCCTAGAAAACGAGTCAAACAGTCGCAATAACAGTTCCAATGTTTTTGCATGTTTAGGAATTTGGTTCGCAGCTGGTGGTTGTGAGTTTCAAAAATTAATCTTTCCCTATTTTAAACTCTCACCCCGACCTTCACCCTCGCGTTTGTAAAGTCTATGGGACTTAACTACGGGGTCATCAGGCCCTAAACTTACAAACTACTTATGAACTACTTACGAACTAAGGACGGCACAAATATCCATGCCCGAGGGGGGATTCCAACCCCCGACAGTAGTGGCCGTGCAGACCGTGACTGGAGCGCCTCAGTCCCCTCGGCCACCGCGGCCGGCAACATGAGCTCTAAAGGAACTCGTTAAACTGCATTTACACGATATACCAGTAAAATATACAGGCCATAAATTCTGCTAATTTCTAGGAATTACAATTACGAACGACTTTAATTAGAGTGAACACATAGAAAATATAGTGGGGAAGGAGATCCAAACCTACGTTTCATTGGCAGAACACCTGGAAGGTGTAACATTTCTACTAAAGAAACTGCCTGCACTACACTTGTCGATTCTATTTTGGAGTATGCTGCGCATTATGGTATCATAATTAGTTGGGACTAAGTGAGGAAAGAGGGGAGAGTCTTACAGAAATGATGCACGAGTTGGGATGGAAGTCATTAAAAAAAAGACGATATTCGTTGCGGCGAAATCTCTTTGCGAAATTTCCCTTACCAACTTTTTCCTCCGACTGCGAGCATATTTTGTTAGCACCCACCTACATATCGAGATCCTGTGACAATAATAAAATAACAGAAATCAGATCTGGAAGGGAAAGGTTTAGGTGTTATCGCTCGCACTATTAAAGAATAGAACGGTAGACTTACGAGACTAGTGATTTAAGCCCTCTGTCAGGCAATTAAATGTTACGTGTAGAGTACATAGGAACGGTGGTCAAAACAATTCAGGGATCAGTCGAGATATCAAATTTCTAAAGTATTGTCATCGGCAGAATCAACAGAAATAGTTCGACTTTGTGTGTGTGTGTGTGTGTGTGTGTGTGTGGGGGGGGGGGGGGGGTGGGTGAATGGGTGGGTTTGTGTGTGGGTTTTACAGAGTGGAGACAACTACATTACAGCAACCGGAACAGTGGTAATAACAGATAGTTGCTGAAGAGGAAAACTGTTTTTTTTTTTTTTTTTTTTTTTTTTTTTTTTTTTTTTTTTTTTTTTTCAGCTTATCGGACTTAACTACGGAGTCATCAGTCCCTAAACTTACAAACTACTTATGAACTAGCTTACACTAAGGACGACACAAAAATCCATGCCCGAGGGAGGACTCGAATCCCCGACCGTAGTGGCCGTGCAGACCGTGACTGGCGCGCCTCAGTCCCCTCGGCCACCGCGGCCGGCAGGGAATTGGTGTTGACTTGTGTTTACTCTACCGAACGAATTAAAAAATTATTTGGGTTAAGACAGTACAGTGAGCAGGAAGAGCAATACAACAATGTAACTTGCAAGAAGCTATGGCGTGGAGAGCCATAGGAAGGTTTGAAACGGGTCAGACACAGAGGGAGGTGGCTACAACTATTGTAGTGTCCAAAAGTGTAATGTCCTGGACCTGGACGCGAGTTCAGATAACAGGAACCGTTAAAAATGCAATACCAAAGTCGATCATGGGTAACATCAGCAAGAGATGACCGTTACCTCTGGTTAAGAACCCGTCGAGACAAAAGAATGAATGTAACTCAGCTGCAACGCACCTTGCAGGCTGCACCAGGACGTGTAATATCAACACAAACAACCATTAGTCGCCTATCGGATGGTGGCCTCTACGCACGGAGATCAATGGTGGATGTCCCTTTATAACCACGACACCGTTTAGCTAGCAGAAACTGGGTGGATGAACATTACGTATGGAGTATTAACGAATGGTACTAGGGTCTGTTCACTGACGAGGCAATTTTTGTGTTCAGCCTGACAATAGCTGTTCCTCCATCTGGAGAGATCGAGGACGCGGAACAATCCTGATTATGTGGAGAATAGAGTGGGCGGGAGTCAGTACTAGCGGACGTATGGACCTCTATGTCGTTCAGAATGGCGCTTTGACTGCTCAGAGATATAAGAGGTCCTAAGATCTTTTGATGTGTCCTATACTGATGCCATAAGCTACGGGTTCCTTCTGGTGGACGATATCGCTCATCCCCATACAGCTGCACTGGTGGACAACATGCTTGAAATTGAGGTAAGAGAAGAAATTATGTGACCAACTTATTCACCGGACTTGTAGCCGATTAAGCCGGTTTTACACTATCAAATTACTGGAGAAAGATTTAGACGGAAAAATTTGATGAAATATTGGTCCTATTCTTTGACAAAGATATTGGATGAAACGGCGAAGAGGGTATTAAACTATCATACAATATTTTGTCGAAGTTGCTTCAAAATGGTTGTCTTATGCTCAGATGTACAGAAATGGGATCGTTCTACCTTTTGCTGTGCCGTATGCTGGTGACATAAGAGATGTGTTCCTTCTGGTGGATGATAACGCTCGTCCTTACAGAACTGCACTGGTGGACAACCTGCATGAAGCTGAAGGAATTGAACGACTGGAGTGGCCAGCTTGTTGAGAGGAATTAAACCCAATTGAGCATGTCTGGGAGCCACTTCGGAGACGCATTGGCACTTATCATTTGGCCAGACCAACACCTTCCACAATGGTTGCAGAACTGGATCACTCTTTGAAGAATGGTTAAACACCCCTCAAGAGGTGATCAATAAACTTGTCCTTGCCATGCAGGTGTGCAACGATACAGGCCGTCCGAGGCGATCACAGATTCACAGATCATACTAGAGGGCAACCAGAATGACTGTTTCATTATTATGATAGCCCCGTGATGCCTCGTCCGAAGTAAACATCATGTTAACCTCAAGTAGAGAGTCGAGACAGCAAATTACAACTGTAATCAATGACTGAATAAAATACGTTCCTATATTCATACTGTGTATGATATCTCACATGATCTTTTAATTGTCAAAGGCAAACACTACTCAAACGTATGGTAAGGACAACACACACACTCATGCTCGATGGTGGAATCGAAACTCCAAAGGGACTAAATTAAATAAGACACGACCTAGTTACCGTGTAGTGAAACTGAATGATATTGTTATCAGTCATACGCACTAGCGACAGTCAACAAAGCCACCTATAGATTTTATTTATCGATACATCGATAACTGCATCGGCTATTGCCCATTCCTCCTTTAGACGTTGTCCATTGTTGGGCTTGCTCCATTACTGCTATGTTAAGCACTACATTGGAATGCTGCCACTGCTGTTTACTGCTTTTGTGTCGTTAAGATAAGTTTCCAATTATGAATAAGTTCATAACAAGAAAAAAAAAGAGAAAAACCGATTTTCATTTGTCCACTAGCGTTATGGTAAGTTAAAATACGTACTACTATAATAGCCTATTTATCTATTTACAGCAGTGGAGTCGTTATTTGGAGTGGAAATATTTCAGAGTATCATATCGGCACCTCACTGAGTATGTGTAATACTTTTTAATGTTAGGTTTAAGAGTAATATTTTATCTATAGGATGGATACGTTACAATGTCAACAAGAGTAAAATAACCAATAATCTTGGGAATAAAATTATAGACTGACGCTTCCTAAATCAATAAGCAAGTATATTTTTAAAAAACACAGTCCCCATCGCAAGAGAATTTTTATTGTTCTTTGGCAACCGGTTGCAGTCTGCATGTGACACCGTCTTCAGGCCGACTGCAATACAGTAATATTACAAATATTAAGAAGGATGTACAGAATACGATATTATGGCAATAAACAGCAAATATTCTGTACATCCTTCTTAATATTTTTAATATTACTGTATTGCAGTAAGCCTAAAGGAGTCACAAGCAGTATGAAACCGTTTGCCAAAGAACAATAAAAATTATCTTGCGATTGAGACTGTGTTTCAAAAAATGTAATTTCATTAACGACCGCTGTTTCTCCAGAAATGTATTCTAAATCAATATGCGAGGTATTTATACTGATGCAAAAATTAATGCAGATTTGCGTAACACCAAGCTACAGTCGTGGCTGACAGGCAGCGAGCTTGGTGACATGCAATCGTGTCGTTGCCAGTGTTCAAATACAAAGAAACATTTCTCATGCTGATAATCTGACTTCGTTTGGAATAACAACAAAAGGTTTTGCTGGCGTATATTGAAACAATTTTAAGAAATGTTTTCCTCAATTTTGTATATAAAATATTGCAGTATCTGTAAGAAGGTCTTGCAAACTATCCGTATAAACTAGCCTAAGTTTGTCTTTAGAATAAATCGAAAACATGAGCATTTGTAAATTTCTCTTTAACCATTCGGACCCCCCCCCCCCTCCTTTGACAATATCCTGGCTACGTCACTGGTTGATGTACAGTAACTTTTTCAGGTCGTTATTAGTTGATTACCATGCAGCTGAATACACAGTACGGCCAACGACGTCCAAGTTCCCGCTTGCCTTCTAGCTGCAGAATGGTTCGCTGGGTTTCCTGTGGAGTTTCCGTTATTTTCAGTTCCGCGCGCTCGTTCCAGCTGTCTGCTGTTGGCATTTCTGTTGAGATTAATACAAGCGCTCGTGCACCGGTAAACGATTTCTCTACCCCGCCAACTAGAAGCGCTGTCTTCAGCTCTGATGGTGTCACGAGATGTTAGGAAGATAATACTGCGACAGCGGAGGAAAGAAAAACTTGCCAAGCTGAAGTTCCCGTTTTGTACAACTTTTCACCAGCCGTTCTACATAACTCTAATCCAATAACAATGAATTGAGAACATTCAGCAAGTTTAGTTTCAAGGTTTAGTATTTTACGACATCTAATATTTCAAGTCTTCGAAACTACGATAGGAAATATACGTAGCCATCTATTAATTGTATGGTTTTCTGTTCGTCGTAATGTAAAATGTACTAAGAAATAAATACAGTAGCCTAATTTAACTGTATGCTGCACTTAATCTTTGACGTGACAGCAACAATCCAGTTGCTACATCTGGGTAATTTTTTATGGATCTTCTCGTTCTAGGCTGAATGATAACATCATGCTACCGACTAAGCGTTCTTACGGTGTATTAAATGCTCATTAACGGCCTTGTGGCATCCATGCTAGTCTCTTGTCGCATAAATTAGCGGTACTTCTAATGCTCTCATTTCATTGAATTATTAGGACAGTTTCATTAGAAAAGATCAACAAAAAATATATAAAACATAACACACTTAAGTTGTTATCCAAAGATATATTTAGGGTAGTCTTGTAGTCTTGTTCAAATGTTTGTATAGTCTATGGGACTTAACTACGGGGTCATCAGTCCCTAAACTTACACACTACTTATGAACTACTTACGAACTAGGACGGCACAAATATCCATGCCCGAGGGGGCATTCGAATCCCCGACCGTAGTGGCCGTGCAGACAGTGACTGGAGCGTCTTAATACCCTCGGCCACCGCGGCCGGCTTGTAGTCTTGTCAAAAGTTGTTATTATCGAGTATGGTATTAAAATAGCATACATTTCACATTAACCGTCCTGTGTGCTATCTTTTCAGATAGCCGTGACCAACCAAAATATATTAAGGGAGAGTAAATATAAGCCTATTGAGGTTCTATTTTCTTTGATTTATAGCGAACAATATCGCTAATATTCTAACGGCTGGAAGCTCATTTCTACAGCTTTAGCTACTGAAATGTGGCACAGACTTTGCTTTGAGACTTGTTTCAATGACACGGGAAGAACCCATTGAAAATAACGTAAATAATATAAAATGTTCCGAGCCTTATGACATAGTTACAAGGTAATATCTAAGCAATCTTCTAACACCAGAAGAAGAAGTCTTACAACAATCTACCCCACCTGCAGCAGATGTAAGCTTACACCTAACTCAGGAAAGGTTCTTGTATTTATTAATTGAATTTTCCGTCAGTGCTTGACAGAACATGATAATATTATCAGAAAGTAGAAAATTCCTGAAGTTCTACAAAATTATTTATTGAATTACAAACCGGCTTTCGGCTTCTTAGTCCATCATCAGGTAACAAATGAGTATCGCTAACATTTCTGCACAGATATTCCACTTACAAAGTTGTTATTAAATTACAGATGATACAAATGCACGTGTTTACAGGAAAGTGACACATTATTATGTCACTGAATTACATTTACTCGGCCAATAATGTAAAAATATTTAGTAAAAGTGCTGTTATGTTTTGACGTCCTAAGATTAAATTTTATCTCTTCCCCGTCCACTCTCCTTGCTCGTAACGATAATATTCGAGCTTACAGCCACAACATATAACACCACCTTTTTAATATAATTTTATATTTTAGTAAATATAATTCAGTGCTATAAAGTGCAACACTTTCCTGTCAACATGTGAACTTGTATCATCTGTAATTTAATAACATCTCTGTAAGTGTCAAATGAGTGGAGAAATGTAAGCGACATTTAGTTTTACCTGATGATGGCCTAAGAAGCAGAAATCTCAATAAATAGTTTTACAGAACATCAGGAATTTTTTCCTTTTTGATAATGAAGTTGTTATATTTGTTATGATTATCATCTCAAATGCTATTGTTGAAGGAATATGGCTTCCATACACGCTTAGAAATGATTGAGGGAGCACCATATTGGACGCTGAATTTCATATGGACATATCACACAACACAATCGTAAGATACAGTATACAGTACGTCTCTAGAAGTCAAAAGATGTCAAATCCTATAGCCATGCAGTCCATTTTCTCTCTTTTGCTTCACAGTAATATAAGACAGTTTTCCACCACTGAAAATCATACACAATTCACAGTAATAATGCCTCGGCAGACGTTCAGTTCCTTGCGAAGTTGCAGCATTGAATTGCTATTTATATTGAAAGGCCTGTCAATTTTGATAGCTGACTTCTTTGGTCTTAGGCGAAATAATTAGATTTGTCAGAAGCCTTCGATTCCTTAGATAAATGCAAGTTTTTAAGATAATAACGATGATACAAATAACAGAATTTATCCAAATTCAGAAAAGGAGAACAAATGATTGTGATGCAAAGTTGAAATTAGTCAGGATAAGGAAAAATAAAAACAACAGAGGAAAATAAGTAGCCCAGATGCAAAAACCGCTAGGTACATGATTAGCGCATGTGAGATTACCGCGAAAAAGTCATTCAGTACAAGGTAAAGCAGTCAACAATCCGAAGATTGGTTTGAACACCTCAGTGCTTTACTAGGCATGGTCCTGTTTGGAGGTGGTATGCCGTTGCCTTCCTCCGACCTTCGAACTGACTTACCCAGCCAGTTATAGGGGGACCTACAGTTTAACGTGGGTTCCGAACCACGGTGCTACTCGGTATTTTTCACTTGAGCAATACTGCCAGAGGTGAAAGAAGTGGAAAGTGACAGATAAAAATCCCAGGACCTGGCGGGAATCGAACCTAGGACCTTTGGATTTGTAGTCTGGCACTCTACCACTGTGCAACCGAGGCGCACCATTCAGTACAAACTATCAAAATTTAAACTTTTTTTCGAAACAAGTAGAAAATAATTATTCAGTTTTAATGGTTGATATCTGCGATTATGTGTTACAAGCTAAACCAATATGTGAACTATTGATTTCACGGTTTTTGCACACTATATATGTAATTAGCGGATATGCAAACGTATCGAACTACTTACGAAGCAAACATTCGGTTGTAAAACCATCTGTTTGGTGATAGGAATTACAGAAGTGCAAATAGAATACAATTTGTTGCAAAGAGAAGTCAGAATTATACAAAACGAACATTTAAAAATACGAAAGCGGTATTATTTTACCCGCAAAAGCTGACTTATTTCACGTAGAAAAAGTAAAGCTAAAATGAATATTTAACGTTATGTTAAAAAATACATCATCAAGTTTTAGACATCACAAGAAATTGTGTGAAATAAAATAAGCCCAATATTTTAGTGAATGAAAGAAATTGACGGAAAGATGCATCTTAGTCAAAAGAAGAACAAAAACTACAGAAAATGTAACTGGCTGAAAATTGCTTTTGAATGATAACACTGTTCATGAACTCAAACTCGCTTCCCGCTTCTTACTCTTTTTAATAGTTGGCAGCGGCAGAAGCGATCCTAGGATTGCCATCCTGCTCATCGAACACCTCGGCTCAGAATGTATCATTGGACGCCCCGTCTTCACCAAAGTGGAGCTCGAAAAGATTTATGACATATCTAAGTATGGCATGTAAATTGTACACCTTCTGTGATTGGTGTTTGGCCGTTTGCTGTGCTAAATTTTTCCTCATCTTCAGGATGCTCTTCCCCTCCCCACCTTCGTAACTGTAGAAGGGCTCTCCACGAAGTAGACAAACTTTGTTTTTGCTTTTTGTGCACAGGATTTTCTGTAATTTTTGAAGCTGAAAATGTCAGTTGCAAGGTACTTTCACTGAGCCTTCCGCGTATCGTTACCAGTCGAGAATATAACACTCATTTTGTGCTAGACGGACTACCGTTGCAAACTTCTGAATGTGTAGAATGTATGCAGTCTGGTTTTCAATGATGCTGAACTTGAAAAATTGTCTTCCGATGATATCTGAAGCCCTGTGATGTGGGATGAATGAGTGGCCCACCAGTGGGAACCACATGTCTACTTTTTCCAGATTTTCAATAGTTTCGAAAAGTAATGAGAGATACAGAACGCTGATTATGATCCTGTTTTTGTTTTGAGCACCACTTTCGTCAAACAACAACCAAAGTTTCAGAGCGCAAGACTGGTTATTGATTATGAACTAGTTTCAGCTCACTGTTGGCCCATCTTCAGGGTGTTTGTCCGTGATAGTATTGAGAGGCGCATGAGTAGTGACAGCACTTGACGACATGCAGTTCGCGCGCTGCTCCACACTATCATAGAGAAACACCCTGCCGATGCCGCAACAGTGGGCTGAAACTAGTTGGTAATTAATAACCAGTCTTGCGCTGTAGAATATATATATACGGCACGTGGTATATGTGCTGAGCTATATAGTTGCTCTGCTAATCAGGGTTCCTTTCAGGTGAGACGTTTGGCGAATTTATCTTACTTCTTGCATAGTAAGTTCTTTACATCTTAGTTTTCCGAGGATCTTTGGGAAGCCTTTAGTTCCGTAGCAAAGTCTCATTCTCAGTACGTAGAAGCAGTAAACAGCTACGGGGTGAAATCACATCCCTGGTATCATAAAATAGGCAGTAGTCTGTAAACGCAGATGAAATTAAAGAGATAGTAATAAAATGCTCAAATCTTTGCAAATTTCTATGATCAACAGTTCCTAGATACAAACTACTTAAACTAACTTAGGACAACAGACACACCCAAGCCAGAGGTGGACTCCAAACCACAGCGCTGTTCGGCATTTTTCACTTCAAACAACATACCCAGATGTGAAAGGAATAGTAAATGATAGATAGTAATCCTAGGACCCATAGGGGATCCGATTATAGCCGAATAAATATTCAAGTTCGAAGAAAGAACAAAGATTAAATTTAACGTGTTGTCGGCAACGTGGGCCGTTAAGGTGAAAAAAGATAAATGATTACGGCTACATTGAAAGACACCAGTAAGGACAGAATGGGTAACTTAGTAAATCCTACCACTTTGTGAATTAAGATAGTGTGATAAAGTATCAGTGGAACTAGTAACCGCGCGGTGGAGAAGCCGAACGGTCTAAAGCGTCTCGCTGCGGAGCGCGCGGTTGCTCGCCTTGGAGGTTCGAGTCCTCCCTGGGGCATGGGTGTGTGTGTTGTCCTTAGGTTAGTTTACCTAGGTATAAGTATTTTGTAAGCTACGGATTGTTGAACATGCAGTTTGGTTCGATAGATTTACAAACTTTTTTTCCAGCAGCTGCAGAGATCTCTCTTGTAGCTCACAGATCAATGATCGTGACTGATTTACCAAATCATGCCAAGTGACTTCACTTCCAACCAGAATTTCATATGCCACAAGGAATAATAGATTGACACACCAGGGCGAGGTGTGGAGAGCACAGGATGGAGTGTAGGGCGGAGATGATGTGCACAGATAGAACTAGGGGAAGAGCAAGAGATGGGTAAAGAGGTTGGGGCGAAGGTGGAAAGAGACAGAAGGAGATGAAAGTGGATTTGACCATTAACTATACATATTTACCGATTGTGAAGCATTGTAATGTTCGCTAGTGTTCATCAGCATGAACACTAAATACTGCAGCACGATACTCTTGCTCGTAACTGAAGTTAATTGCCGCCATTCAAAGTAACACTGTTCCTCCCACCATCTAATTTTCAATCTACTCACAAATTCCCTTTTATTGCCCATACTATTCTATTCCCTTTTACAACGACGGTACGGTAGTGAGACAAACACTCTTCGGAAGAGAAAAGAGTCAGTCAACTAAAGAAGAGGGAATGACAATATTAGCAACACTTGTAGTGCATCCCTTGTACAAAAGAAGTTACCGAGGAGTAAGGTGTAATGTAGACGCGGACTGCGAATTTGCAGAGTCGAGTACTTGACGTTACTGCACGCCGTTTGTGGTGGGTGGTGCAGACGACTGCCCAAGATGACGCGTAATTAACACGGGACGTGCTCGTCTCGTGGCGCCTTCAAAGGCACACGCCGTGTAGAGGCTCTCATTACGTAAGGAATTTGCCGGGGAACGGCCTGAGGAGATGGTGTACTACATTACCCTGCGTGTCAACGTACCCACCCTGCTCGTCCCCTCTCAACGATACTGCTTATACCTCATTACTCCCGCTACTGTGTAGCTTACAGTGGTGATTGTAACCACTCTGTACTTGCAAATGCGACATAAACACGCCGAGGAGGCAGGCGACCATGATGAATAGCATTGGTAGTGCTGCAAAAAGCTGGTTACATCGCAAAAAATGTTATTGCAGGTCACACTTCATGTATAGTATGACTTCAATGACGCGTTTCTGTCTTACCATCATCAGAGTGGTATCTCCTTTGTGAAGTAGCCACATTTATAGAAATACATGGATTTAAATACGTTGTTCAATACATACTTCAAATAAGTGTATCTTAAAAAACTGTTTTAAAACCAAGTATTTCCAGAAGTGTGGCTACGTCACAAATGAGATGTAAACATGAGGGTAACACCGAAAACGCGTCATTTAAGTCACACTATACATGAAGTGTGGCATGCAATAACAGAGGTTCCAACCATCACGATTTAATCGTAATTGTTTCGAAAATTGTTTAAAATTACTAGTTTACGATTGCAGTGGGTCGGATTCCGATTTTAAGGTTTATAAGCCTAGGGGCTAATAACAAAGAAAGACCCACAGACTTACAAATATTTGAACATTTTTGTAAATATATATGTGTGTTTCTAACATACTGCGTATAGTGTTACACATGTGAAAGTGTGTGGACGTTTTCTAAATGTTTGCCTCGGCGGATTAGCCACGCGTACTGGAGCGCCGTGTTGCGGTGCGCTCGGTTGTCCATTGACGGGGGTTCGAATCCCCCCTGGGGCATGGATATATGTGTCGTCTTTAGTGTAAGGTACTTCATGAATAGTTTGTAAGTTTAGGGACTGATGACCCCGCAGTTAAGTCCCTTAAGCTTAACAAACATTTTTAAATGTGTGTGTCTAAATTTGTGCGAATCATGTACCTGGGGCGGGGCATCAGTGCCAGCCCGGTATTCACCTAGTGGGTTGCAGCGAAAACCACACAAAAACCACATCCAGTCAGGCCTGTAGACTGGCCCTAATCGTCAATTCGCCGGTCATATGTAAACTGTGGTCGGCCCAAAAGCGTTTAAATATTCTCGGCTATCTGGGAGGGTTACATTTAGTTAGTTACTACCTGATAAATTGGAAAGAGAAAAAGGAGAAAGTACACGTTTCTAATATCAGTAATTTTATAAATTTTGGTGTGAGAATTGCACTCCTTACTCCCCATAATGGTCGAATAGTCCAACCGAAGTTGAAAAACGAGCATTAAACTGGAAACAACAGATAATGGAAGGAAATAACAGATAATGATAATCACTCGTGTAGACCGTACGTGAGAGAAAATTATGCCTATCTGCTGATACGTTTATCTTAGCTTAACACTATAGATTCACCATATGTCAGTCACAATAATTACAAATACATGCATCCAATTTACATGCATCAACATTTTACTATGACTGTCATTTGTCTGTTTGTTTAGGCTATTACAAAATGGAATGTGGAATCTAGAAAAGCCTATAATTGCACAATTGGTAGCGAATTAATTTTCAAAAATGTTAACCTACAGAGGTCTGAAAAAAAAGAAGAAAAAAAAAAAAGAATTTGACTGCAGTGGTACTTGAACTCGCACCCCCTTGTGTTTGTAAACCGTCAGTCGGCCGCAATGGGCGAGCGGTATGCGGCGCGCCAAACACAGTCTGCACGGCCGCTACGATCGGGGGTTCGAATCCTCCTCGGGCATGGATGTTTGTGCCGTCTTTAATATAAGGTAGTTCATATGTAGTTTGTAAGTTTAGGAACTGATGACCCCGCAGTTAAGTCCCTTAAACTTAACAAACATTTTTTGTATACCGTCAGCCTAATCACAGAGCCGTCGAAATATATGTAATAAGTGGGTCGTTGTAATAAATCTACCCATGTGGAGTTCTAATACCTCAACCGCTTCTAAGTATCCAAATAAGGTTAACAAAACAATTGATACGTGAACTAAACTGCTATGAATCTAGACATATACTGTAGCCTACTACATTTTGCTTCTTCCTGGCAACACTCGAACTTCGGTACTAGGTGATGCCGAATGCTCTGATCGTGGACTAAATTACTGTTGTTGTTATTGTTCTTCAAGGGGACTAAACGGCTGGGTTATCAGTCCCCTAAATTATTCGGGCCGTAAAATATTCTTGTCCCCCATTGTACATTGACGCACGTGCAGCGTATGAGCCTATCGATGTGTTCATCTAATCATATCAACCCAAGTAAGATCAAGTATTCACATCGGTGCGGCCCCGAACCTACGTGCGAGACTTCAGTATGCTGGGCTCAGTGTTTGGGTCTTGCGGGTAATAGGTAATATACTTATTTAATTGTGTTAGACAATTATGTGATTAAATTCAAGTAACACTTATTTTACTTATGCGTCTCGCAAGCCCTACTGCGTCAAGTACGGTGAGATATGACTTCTGGTGACGTCAAAAGTTCAACATTTACCATTCACTTTATGGATATTTCAGGACATTTCTGGCCCCGTGTCTCTTAATATTTCACAAGCAACAAAAATTAAAGATTTTTGACTTCAGTTTCTCAACAAACAGAGCCATTATAGGGTCGCTTGGAGAATAAGTTTGTTTCTTCTAGCAAAGATGTCAAATGCTCATATTGAGTAGTAGGGGACAGTGATATTCCAGATGAAAAAAGATACCTTTGCAATTAAGATTCCGTTTTACGATGCCTTGTGTCGGTTACAAAAATTCGAAACAATTTGACCTGTAATTAGTCTAACCTAAACTCTAATCCGGCCATCGACGGAGGAAGAATGGTCTAGTTAAGTTCTTAACACAAAAATAAAATCTATAAATCCTAATATAGTAACGGAATAAATTGGAATCAACAGTAGTACTGGCTCTGTCTTTGAGCAATTAGTTCTTTGATGTTCTACGAAAGTAACAGAATCATCTATTTCTTCATTAATGTACTCCCCCACCCCCCACCAACGGTACCGATTTCTTTTCTGTCTGCATGTTAAATTTCAGTTATTTGAGAGAGCTAGCCATGTATGTTCATATATAGTCTCTTGCCAAATTACGATACGGCTGCTACGAAATGTTTCTGGATTAAGAAAGAAAAATACGCTTGAAATTACGTTTAAATAGCAGCCTATTGAATCGCATGTTGTGATCAAGTTCAAAACAAGAGGCAACCAAGCAATTATTTTTTACGTACAAATAGCTGACAATTTTTTTGCAGTATCAAAAGATGGCAGACAATTAGATCATGTGCAAAAGATTTGAGTGTGTAGGCACGTTCCATTCTATGTTCAAATTCAAATGGACTCGCCCGTCCCACGTCACCGGCGTGCGCACAGTAGAGAGAAACACAGTCACTTGTGAGCTAGCAATCGAACATAACGATTTCACTATGTTTTCGAAACAGGAACAATGGAGTTGGATCACGATTGAATGTCTCAGAGGTCGTATAGTACGACAGTCATCAACGTCTTCAAGAGGCGTGCGGGGATTCGGCATTTCCGTACAGAAAAGTGGCACGTTGGTTAAAGGCGTTCAATAAAGGTCGGCAAACTGTGGCAGACGAAACCGGATTAGCGCATACTACTGTGCTTCACATCCTGAAGGAACGCCTGGGCATACGAATAATTGCATTTACGATGGCTTCAGCATGAATTGACGGAAAGCAGAAATGGATACGTTAGGACGCTGCTCAGACGCACTTCGAGCACTATGAGCGCGAAGAGGAGGCTTTTTTACATGGGTCACATCGTACGAGCCAAAACTGAAGCGTCAGTCCAAAGAATGGAGTCATTTGGGTCGCCGCAGAAATCTGAAGTACATCAGAGCCACAATATGGTGAAAGGTATGGTGATTATTGTGTATGACTGTAATGGTGTTATCCTAACGCAATAAGTTCTATCACGGTAGGCTGTAAGTGCACAGTATTACTGTTAGTTTTTGGAGCATCAACTGCGATCAGATTTGAAAGAGTAGCGGCGACACTTCCTGCGCAACCCACACATCGTTTTGCAGGACAGCGAAAGCTGTGGCTGCTCTGTTCGGTCGATGGGACTGGGAAGTACTGTACCATCCACCACACTCCCCGGACTTGATTCCGATGATGAAGGATCCACTTTGTGGCATTCACTTCAGGACTGTTCCAGAGATTCGACAGGCAGTAGACCGCTCCATTCGTACCATCAATAGAACAGGCTCTGCTAACGGTATAGTACGATTTCCACATCGCGGTCAACAGGTTCTACACAACGCTGGTGACTACTTTGAAGGACAGTAACAAATGCAAACATGTAACGCTTTTGTGTCGGGTGTGAATAAGTAGTTGCCACTATTTAAGTTCCAACCCTGGAACTATTGTGGAACAAATATATAGTGCACCACAGATGTTGTTGTTGTGGTCTTCAGTCCGCAGACTGGTTTGATGTAGCTCTCCACGCTATCCTGTCTTGTGCAAGTCTCTTCATCTGATAATACGTTCGGCAACCTACATCCTTTTGAATCTGCTTGCTGTATTCGTCCCTCGGTGTCCCACTACGAGCTTTACTCCACACGCTTTCTTCTAATGCTAAGTTGACAATTCCTTGATGTCTTAGAATGTGTCCAACCACTCTATCTCTTCTCTTAGTCAGGATATGCCAGAAACTCCATTTTCCCCGATTCGGTTAAGCATCTCCTCATTAGTTACGTGATATACCCTTCTAATTTTCATCATTCGTCTATAGCACCACATTTTAAAAGCTTCTATCATCTTTTTATCTGAACCCCTTATAGTCCACGTTTCACTCCCATATAGTGCTACACTCCAGACAAATGATTTCAGAAAGGACTTCCTAACATTTAAATTAATATTGAATGGTAACAAGTTTCGCGTCTTTAGAAACGCTTTTGTTTCAATAGCCATTCTGCATTTTTATCTTCTTTACTTCGGCAATCAGAAGTTATCTTGCTACCCAAATAACAAAATTCATCTACTACTTTTATTGTCTCATTACCTAATCCAATTCCTTCAGCATCGCCTGATTTTCTGACATTGCATTCCATTACCTTGTTAATGTTCATCTTATTTCTTCCTTTCAAGACACTGCCCATTGCATTCAATTGCTCTTCCAGATCTTTTGTGGTCTCTGACAGAATTACTATGTCATCGGCAAACCGCAATGTTTTTATTTCTTCTCCCTGCACTTTAATGCCCTCCCCAAATTTCTCCTTCCATTCCTTCACTGCCTTGCTCAATGTACAGACTGAACAAAATTGGGGAAAGACTACAACCCTGTCTTACTCCCTTCCCAACCTCTGCGTCCCTTTCATGCACTTCGACTCTAATAACCGCTGTCTGGTTTTTGTATAGGTTGAATATAACTATTCGCTCCCTATATTTTACTCCTGCTACCTTCAGAATTTGGAAGAGTGTATTCCACTCAACATTGTAAAAAGCTTTCTCCAAATCGACAAACGCTAAAAATGTAGGTTTCCCTTTCCTTAGCCTATCTCTAAGATAAGTCGTAATGTGAGTATTGCCTCCCGTGTTCCCACATATTTCCTAAATCCAAACTGTTCTTCTCCGAGGTCGGATTCCACAAGTTTTTCCATTCGTATGTAAATAATTCGTGTTAGTATTTTGCAACCATGACTTATTAAACTGTCAGTTCTGTAATTTTCACATTTGTCTGCACCTGCTTTCTTTGGAATTGGGATTACGATATTCTTCTTGAAGTCGAGGGGTATTTCACGACTGGCTCTCCTAACGATATCAGCAGTTCAGACGGAATATCATCTACTACAGTGGCCTTGTTTAGACTCAAATCCTTCAGCGCTCTGTCAAGTTCTTCTCGCAGTGTCATATTTCTTATCTCATCTTCTTCCACTATTAAATATTTATGTTTATATTATGTAAATGTCTTATGTTAAGCTTTGTTTCTGTTGTTTAGAAAAGTTACTTAATTGGTAGTTTAATATAAAGATAAGAAGCATAACACTCTTGAAAGTTCCGTTGGTAACAAAATGTAGCAAGTTCAAGTGTTTGTAGAGCTTATTGGACTTAACTACGGGGTCATCAGTCCCTACACTTACAAACTACTTATGAACTAGCTAATACCAAGGACGTCACAAACATCCATGCCCGAGGGGGGATTCGAACCCCCGACCGTAGTGGCCATGCAGACTGTGACTGGCGCGCCGCAGACCGCTCGGCCACCCCGGCCGGCCAAAATGTTGCCACTGGCGCGTATTGTTACCAAATAGCTTATAAAGATGTCACTCCTAACGCATTCAGTGAAGCTAGTGACCTGTGACAGTGAACACCTACGTCAATTGTGTGCGTGCACCGCCTAAAACGTATCAATAAATTCTTAAATAATTGTGAATTTCCACCAGACATTTGTTCAAATGTTTGTTAAGCTTATGGGACTTACCTGAGGGGTCATCAGTCCCCAAACTTACAAACTACTTATGAACTAACTTATACTAAAGGGAGGATTCGAACCTCCGATGCGGGAGGCAGCGCGATCCGCTACTTGGCGCTCCAGACGGCTCGGCTACTCCCGCGAGACAGACTGTTGTGGCTCTCTGTGTCGGAACAGTCATTTATAATTAATAGAAAAAGCCACTGGCATCCTGAAATTTCATCGTAGAATAGTCATCGTGGAATAGTGACACCTAGCCACATTAAATTAGCAATTTAGCCTCACATCCAAACAATCAACGGATCTACGACCAGAGTGCTGCTTCTGCGCAGGGGACAACAGTAGCGAAAGAAGATGTAAGGTTAGTGAACAGAAATCTACGTCTTCATAATCATGCCGAGGTACGAATCAAAACAGCCTCTCACGTGCCGTGCATTTTTCTATCACAAATAGGAACCTTTGCACGAAGTGTCTTGGTAACAGGACAGAGTAGAAAGACGGGGAAAAGAGAGGAGGCGCTTCAGTCACGGTCTGCACGGCTACTACTGTCGGAGGTTTGAAGCCCCCCTTGGGCATGGATATTTGTGCCGTCCTTAGTTGTAGGTAGTTCATAAGTAGTTTGTAAGTTTGTAAGTTAAGTCCCTTAAGCTTAACAAACATCTGGACATTTGAAAAGAGAGGAAAATTCTGATTAGCTATGAACTAACTCACTTTCCAATAATTAACTTGCTTGCTTTTTCTCTTTCACCTCATCGTAACAGTATTCCACGACAAATATAGAGATACATCAGTGCAGGATGACTTGTTAGAAGGTATTTGTCTTGCCGGTCATAGAATAAAATTGTATTACGAGTTTGGTGTATGTTGCAATGTGAGACACAGATTCAGAATGTCTACGTTATTGTTGTACAACCTGTCAATTTTAGTTTTTATGTTCGATAAAAAGAATTTATCTGTTGTTTTTCATATATCTCTATTCCATTTTTACGTAAAGTGGGATGAACCATTTGAAGTTTATAATATTGTATTGTATTATGATACTGAAGCTAGTTAATTACACAATGCAACATGAACAATCAGAAAATAGTATTTTGTACAATAAATCCGGTTGCAGTGTTAAATATTACTCATTAATATTAAAAACAGGCCTGTGTTTATTTGTAACATATGTAGAGAACTCATTGTTCGTTGTTTTTTCCACCATACAAGGAGAGAAAATTCTGTATACACGTTCTATATTGAACGTAAAGAGGCACGTACCTCAACGTTTTGCTAGACACCTTGTAGTTTATGAAGAAAATCCAGGTCAAAGTTGATGGAAAATCGCGTTTTCAGTGCAATAAATCGAAAGATCTTCTGAAGCTGAGCATTTTTTACTAAATCGTATGGGATCAAAAGTTAATGACGTTCGATTAGTTAACGTTTTACGTTTTCATGCTGAATTTTGGGTACTCGTAAATATGAGAGACTTTCAGAGCACCGTCGCCGGTCGAGTAGTCCAGGGATTCGGGTTCGAACCTCCATCATGACAATTGTTTCTTAGATATTTTTCGATGTATTCAATTTTGAAGTATAGGATCGAGAAGTGTAATATTTAGTTAAGTGCTTTATCTGTGATGCACAGTGCAAAAACAATAAAAATAAGCAATAAATAAAGTAAATATCTTCTAAGGTATGTAATTAAGTAATTACATTTGCTGGCTCTCTCTTCATCAGCATTTTCACAGCCATTAGTGTGGATCTTGACACAAAAATCAACCAAAAACAAATATGTCTCACGCATAATGTGCAGAAAAATAAATTTTTCTTGATACTGGATTCATAGGGTGGCCAAAGCGACATGACACGTTAAAACATGCCCTTTTTTTCTTTCGATGATGATGCTCAACCGACTTGCACTGTTGAAGTGATAGCATTGAAATGCACCTTTCTTTGTCAATCTTGTGACGTTTATTTGTTTCGACAGGTCAAGAATTTTATCGCAAGACTCCAAAATCATGCCAAATTATTACAAGAGAGCAAAGATATTCATAAGAAAGCAGATTTAAAATTCATGCCTTGGTCCATAATCAGTTGTCGGCGCCTCTCTTTCAAGATATGCTTTTATACTCTTGGGACGCATCGAAATAAATATCTGATAGCCTTGACTGCAGCAACATAAATCATGCATGTTTTCGACGAACGATATCTAGGACAACGTGTGAATGTGGCACTATGTTCGTGTGTTGTGCATAGTATGAGAAAATTTGTGTTTTGGTTGTTTTTATGATAAGTTTCATCCTATTGGCGGTGAGGGCGCTGACGAATAGACGGAATTACGTAATAATAGACTTAAGAAGTTAATTTTATGTATTTATTATTTTTAATGTTTTTGCATTGTGTATCACAAATAGAATAGCTGAAAACAGGTAATACATTAAATTGATTATTAATCACACTTTCCGATGCTCTACTTAGAAATAAAGCAGGAAAAGGTGTTACAAATATGAGAATATTATCAAATACATCGAAAAAAATCTAACAAAAAATTCTGATGATGGAGGTTCGAACCTGGATCTACGATTTGACAGTCCAAGCCGTGGACCGCTCGATCGGTGGCGACGATAGGAAAGTCGCTCAGTTGTACGAGTAACCAAGCTACAGTATGAAAACACAAAAAGGTTAATCACTCAAACCTCATTAACTTTTGACTCCATACATACTAGGAAGAAATGCACGTCTTTGTGTTTCGATGTATAGCATTGAAAACACGATATTCCATTATCAACTTTGACCTTTCAAAAACTACTGAGCTGAAACATATGTCTGTTTACATTCAATATAGAACGTCCATGCAACATGTGATCGAAATCGGTGACCCACATATCAGACCCTCTCCTTGTTAGTGAATCACTCCATTTACGTAACATCAAATAACAGAGTAATAAATTTCGTTTCGTCACAGTTACGAAATTACCTTCATTTCTGCTATTTTGTCAAAAACTAACATTTTGAGCCCGTTGTTGTGTATAGAATACAGGGTGCTTTTTACAATACAGAAGACAGCGACCAACCACTTTTGATTATGATAATTATTTACTAAATAGCTCCGTTACTAGTTTCGAACCTTTCAGGTCATCATCAGACGGCTGTTCACATCCACATACATGTCATTTACATTTTTCTTATGCAGATAATTTTGTTTGCGGCGAAACGTCTTTGGTAGTGTGGTGCCGTACAAGACGAGACGTGATAGGAATTTATTTCTCGAGCGTAAATATGACGTATGATACTGACGAATATTGCGAACAAACTTTTTACGATAGAATTTTGATTGTTATTCATTTACTTACGTCGAAAAGTCGGTACCATTAATTTGTATCGCTGGTTACTGCAATTGTTGCTGCAATGAGCACTTTTTGAATCACTTATGTGGAGCAACATAGCGCGATTAACAACATATACAGGGTGTTACAAAAAGTTACGCCCAAACTTTCAGGAAACATTCCTCAAATAAAAAAAATTAATAATAATAAATTTTTTAAAAAAAATGTTATGTAGACATGTGCCCGGAAACGCTTAATTTCCATGTTAGAGCTCATTTTAGTATTTCTCTTTAAATGTAAATTGAAATAATTCGTGCAGACAATTGTCAAAATACCCAATTGTTTCGTTAGTATGTACTGTACTTCCTCGATTCACCGCCAGTTGGCCCAATTGAAGGAAGGTAATGTTGACTTCAGTGCTTGTGTTTACATGCGACTCATTGCTCTACAGTACTAGCATCAAGCACATCAGTACGTAGCATCAACTGGTTAGTGTTGATCACGAACGTGGTTTTGCAGTCAGTGCGATGTTTACAAATGCGGTGAATCGAGGAAGTACACTACAAACTAACGAAACAATTGGGTACTTTGGCAATTGTCGGCACGAATTATTTCAATTTCCATTTAAAGAGAAATACTAAACTTAGCTCTAACATGGAAATTAACCGTTTTCGGACACATGTCCACATAACATATTTTCTTTCTTTGTGTTTGAGGAATGTTTCCTGGAAGTTTGGCCGTACCTTTTTGTAACACCCTGTATACACACACAGATACAAACAAAACGTTTCTGCCAGGTAGAATACAAAGCTGATGATAATGCCAACATAAAAATGCCAAAGATGTTTTCTGTCAAAGACATGTACATTGATTTGACAATGAAGTATTTTACAAAGGAGAGACATAAAATATTTTACACATACTCAGCGATACAACTTAATGGAACCGACTTTGCGGCGAAAGTAAATGAATGACAAGCAAAATTCTATCGCAAAAGTTTATTCACAACATTCGTCAGAGTCATACTTCATATTTACGCTCGCGTAAGAAATTCCAGTCTTGTTTTGTATTGTAGGGCACAACACAACCAAAGACGTTTCGCCACAAACAAAATTATCTGCATAAGAAAAATGTAAATGACATGTACGTGGACGTGAACAGTCGTCTGATGATGAACTGAAAGGTTCGAAACCGGTAACGGCGCTATTTAAATACCACAATAAAAAGTGGTTGGTTGCTATCTTCTTTATTATAAGTATCACCATGTATTATCTGTCTTTTTGTCGTGCATTTCGACTTATTTTAAAGTTTTCGCGTGGTTGATTTCCCAGTTGGACTGTTTATCAGTTGCTTCTGAGTACATTGGTAGCGCGGAAGCAATATCGTTGTTTCAAAATGGATGACCTTTGGCCAACTTCTCCTTACGAAGTTGGTAGGACAGCTCCGGAACCGAGAGCGACAGCTTCTGGCCAAGTCCGGCGAACTTGAAAGTCTGGCACCGCTTGCAGCAACTGCCCGTCCCTTGGGGCTGTAATTTTCTCGGTCTCCGGTCAAACTGTGCTTCCTTCCTTCGGCGGGATTTCTCCCCAACTACGTTAATGATTCTTGCAGCTGACAGTAAGTTAATGGCGTCGGACAACAGAACCTAAAGTTTTCGAAGATAGACAGATGCAAGGACAACTCAGTACCCCATTTCTATCAGGAATGAACGTCGTTCATTATTTTGCTTACAGTGTAAAGTAACATGTCTCTGTTTTTTTTTTTTTTACCTTAAATATTTTTGTGGATTAGATATTGTTAATGTCGTTGCCACCTGCTGAAATTCAAGCATCATCTTCAATATCTAGAAGTAATATTGGATCGATCCTTGACCTACAGTGCACAGCAAAGCAAAAAAACTGCTGAAATCAAAAGTCGCAACAACATTGCTTAATATTACCCACACAAAGAAGGTAGACGTCCAGCTGAATGACACAATGAAGACTATATCAGCCACCATCCAGACTACTACTCTTTCTCACATTCCACCTTCTTATCTCCGAAGAGCATTAGCACTGAAGAAGGAATGTCTTAAATGCTGCGAAAATCCTCTCTTACCAATAGATGAATACTGTTCACATGAAAATTCATCGTAAGGACGGTTTGTGAAATTATTTCTTTTTTTATTTTCTAGACGCAGTTGCACAATTTTGAGTTCTGTGACTGGTTTCGGACGAGACCGTCTACTTAGTCTTCAAACCATTAGTCTTGGTTTTAAACCGTAATAAATCCAGATTCATGTTAAAAAATGGCTGTTAAAAGTGTTGTACGTTATAAAACTCTGTAGATATATAACGAATTTATATTTATAACTGGAGGCCCGTGGAAGTAACACCAGTTTTACTGCCATTTTAAATTTTTTATGTAAACTCGTTGGGTGGCACAGAACACTGGTAAACATGTATTGTCCTGTTGGAAATGCATACCGCCTTGTTGGTGCACACAAGTTGAATAATGGTTTCAGTGTACTGTGCGCTGTTCAGTGCTTCCTCAACGATCACCAGAGGAGAATGGCTTTTCTTTTATAGGATATGGTTCCCCACGCAATGATGCTGGGTGTCGGGCCCGTATGCCTCTGTCGTATGCACTTCAGATATGGCGCTACCCCGCACGACAACACACACACACACACACACACACATATATATATATATATATATATATATGAAGTCTATCGCAGCCTCCGCCCCTCCTAAGTTTGAATGGTTGTAGCTGCCAAACTAAACGTGATAAAAATGTCAATCTAAATTCTTTGTACACATCCGGTGTCAAAAATTCCAATGCATGGTAGAAACAAGCATTGTTCCATTTAGAAAACTGTATATTTGCATAAAAATACACTTTCTAAGTAATATTACAATCTGTTTGTTGGCAAAAAATATGAGACCCTGACTACCAATCCATTCTGTGAAAACCGCACATCAATCGCACTTCCGTTTCCGCAATATTTGCGGTGCATGTATTAGGTAATTTACCATATATATATATATATATATATATATATATATATATATATATATATATATAGGGTAAATCTAAATTTCCCACTAGGGCTTCGCAGCGCGATTCCTCACATGCTAGCAATAAAAAAATGTCTGTCACATAATTTGGTCCTGTGCATATTTCCGGCAGTAAATGGACGTCAAAGATTGAGATGCGTCTGTGTGTTTGTGTGTGTGTATGTGTGCCCCATACGTCAGTGTGTTTCAGAATTACACTACTACACCAACAAACTTTTAGGAGGTGTGGGAGGTGTCTTGAGGAACAAAGTGAGCACAGAAACCTATGCCCGGAAAGGTCATCCATGACGCTACAGAGCTCAAAGTTGCTGGAGGGGATGTCTAGCGGCAGGAGCTGGTGCCTGTAACTTGGACTCTCCGTAGCGTCGTTGAATGGCGTTTCCTAGTATGGGTTTCCATGCTCATTTTGTTCATCCAGAGGCCTAATTCATCCCTTACAAGTTTGTTGGTAATTATTAAACACACTGACGTATGGAACACTCAGCCATCTCAGGCTTTGACGTGCATTTACTGGCGGTAATATGCGCAGGATGAAATTTTGTGGAAGACATTTTGCAGTGTTGGCAGGTAAGAAATCCCGCTGCGAAGCCCGAGTGCGCGAATTTAGATCCACCCATATATATATATATATATATATATATATATATATATATATATATATATAGGGAGAGAGAGAGAGAGTTAAACACTGTAGCCATGTACTGCTGTGAAGCCACGTACTCATCTCGAAAGGACTCCTTCTGCCCTCAACGCTTCAAAGCTCACGTATTACTTGTCCATTCTAATTGTTACAACTTCCTTACTTGCACGGCCAACTGATGCTGCCGTCGCATCCTAACCGTACAGTCATGACTTCTACTAGCGTATAGTTTTATGAAACAAAATATTACAGACCTGTTTCACGATTTACTATTGTTACTTAAAAAGATCCTCTTTCTTCAGCTGCGATTCTTGGAATTTTCCCGGCGTAAGGAATACTCGATGAAGTTTCGGGATTGCAACCATGTAACGTCGTTCTGCTGATACGATATTTTGACTGGCAATTACACAGCTATCATAAGGTGAGTGTCAGCCACTGGAGATTGCTATTGTATTTTTTATTGTTATTTTCACGCCGCGATGGAGCATTGAGCCAGCACTATCAACCGCCGCTCTTGGCCGGGTACATTGCTAGCGTTTTTTTTATTATTTATTTATTTATATGTATTGTGTGTAGTCGTCCCGTCACTATGTCGACCTGCCAGCTATGTGTAGAGAGTGGTTCAAGCCTTTATCATAAGCGTACCTATATAGGTGCAGGCTTGCCTGTGCTTGAGCAGCCCTTAGCCGACCTATTCCGTTGTCCCTTGGGTTTGTGTTTTATGGCTAGTCAATTACTCTTAAAGCTGGACTGAAGGGGATTAAGTCTCGTTCGTCCCTTCGACTAATTACTGTCTATAATTGTTTTGTGCAGTCAGTTTCTTGCAGGTAGTGAGTTGTGTCTTCAGTCAAATAGTGTCAGGATGCCAGCGGCAAGTGCCAGTAGTTTGCTAATGGGATCTGTGGCGGCTTTGATCTTGGCCACAGCCTGATTGATCTCGATGAAGTTGTCTGATTGGAGAAGGGTGGCTAAGAGCGACTTAATCTCCTCGACGGCGGACGTAGGGGTGGCTTCTTGCGCAAGTGGGTTTCCCCCCGCTAAAGCACGAGTGGTCTGTAGCCTGTGACGCTGCAGCGGCGAGAAATTTTGCACCATGTCGACTGGTGGTGGCGGCAGCGGTGACGCCATCGTTGCTGGAGTAGTGGGTTATGGTCTCGTAATGATTTGGTCTCGAGGTTAAACACTGGCCGGTACAGTCTGATGGCACGCTGGTACTCGGGGAAGAAGACTTCGTCGTTTTTAGTAAAGACTGGTACAGGTTTCAGTCGTTTTGTTTCCTCGCCTTGTTGACTGTATTGGTTGACGTCTCGCACGTCATAACCATTTTTCCACCAGTTCGTTGACAGTCAATTTAAGCGGCACCGTCTCTGGGATCCATTTTAGGACGACCTTGAGGTTCCGATCTTCCGAAAGTTGGTGATAGACTAGTTTACTAACCAAATGCGAAATTAGGAAGGTCTATGTTGGCTTTCCTTATATTCATTATTTAGAGTATACAATGTTTATTAAACTAATAAGAAGTACCAAATTTCAGTGACAGAGATCTAATAGATAAACAAAGCTTGCCAACGGTATGAAATTTAAACCACTAAGAGAAAGGCATGTATAATTTAAAACTTAAGAAAAGGCCTCACTTAGGGAGTAGGGAGGCAAGAAGTTTAGTATAACTGGACCCAGTGGTCACACATTAAGAGAGACAGGAAGAAAATGAACACTGAATAAATTCGAAGAGAAAGACAATGAAGATAAAGAGCTACATCAACAGCAGACAATAAACTTTTTTTTTTTTTTTTTTTTTACGAGATGTTTGCATTTAATGGCCTGAAGGGCACCTTAAAAAAAAAGGACAAATACAGCAGTTTCCAATTCAATTATACATTTGCCAACAGTCCATAATAACTAAATAACTAACTACGTAGGGCAACCATAGCGCCCCGCAATCAAGTTAACAGCTTAGGTGAGCAATGCATATTACACATAGCACAAATGGCGAGTATTGCAAAGTCATTCTCAGCAAGAAATGAGCTAGTGGCAACCCCCCCTCCAAATAAAAAAAAGTGAAAGTGAAAGGGAACGGTTTGAAGTGTGTCCAAACGAATTAAGGAGCTACAGCTTTACCCTGAAAGGAAACCAAAATGTCCCTCAAAACTGCCCAAAATACGACTATGGGTTGGCATAATTGGCCAAGAGAAGAAAAACAGTCTGCCTATGATTACGGCTGTCCAGGGGACGGCCCATGAGGTACCAGAAAGGTAAATTTTACCAGAAAAAAACCCAGAGACACTTAAATATGTTGCCATCGGCAAATAATATTAAAGCAAACCATAAAGGACCAAACTTCAAGGGCGAGAAGTCGCTCAGACAGAAGACCTAGTTGCTATCAAACACAACAACCACTATCGGTCAATGTAGTACACATGTTCACAAGGACATTAACGTGGAAAATCTCTGGGGTTCATCTAACTACCCTTAACTACACAAGGACACAAAGATAGGAAAGTGTTAATACGCACCAACTGACGCAAATAATCAGATATGGCCAATCAAGTAACTACTTAACTTCAGAGTCCACTAATAGTTGTACGCCGGCCGCGGTGGCCGAGGGGATTGAGGCGCTACAGTCACGGTCCGCACGGCCACTACGGTCGGGGGTTCGAATCCCCCCTGGGGCATGGATATTTGTGCCGTCCTTAGTTGTAAGTAGTTCATAAGTAGTTTGTAAGTTTAGGGACTGATGACCCCGTAGTTAAGTCCCATAGACTCTACAAACATTTGAATATTTTTAATAGTTGTACACGACATGCCAAGGTGCCTGCATAGGCTTTGTTTTAGCCCAAGTTGAAAACTCCGGAAAAGCAGGTAGATCGCAGGCTCCAAAGCACATGAGGCAAAGTCACATGGAACATACTAGGCGACACCGCTCGTCCCGTATCCGGCACAACACTAGGTAACCATGAGCACGCCCAAACTGTTGCACAGCATGTGACAAGAAAGTCTTTGAAATGCCATTTGTAAATTTACTGTTTGCATCTCTTATTTCCCACTACTGTTAGAAACCTGTTGAACTTAAAACCTTCCCTGTTAATAAGTTAATAATCCAGTCAAATAAGCCAAAAAAAGGCATCAAACTCGGAATGAAAGGTAACAAGCTGAATATTTGCATGAGCCTTTGTTTTGGCATTCTAAATGATGTGTCAAAAGTCTCATAAAATCTCGTGTCCGCGTCTTAAGATATTAAAGGTCAAAGGTCACGAAAATCAGTTTTTCGCAAATATCTCGCTTCCTATGCGTTAAATGGTATTTGCATCTCAGACAAAAGTTGTAGAGCATGAAATTCTCTACAATTTTTGTTTTAAACTTTTCTTTGTGCAGTTCATCGTTTTTTAGATAGAGCACGGAGAGCGCACAGGTCACACCGCTCAGACATATAAGACGTAATGCAAGTTAACCGCGAATCCCAGTTATTGGTAGGTTGTTTAAAGTTAATAAATCATTGCAACAATTACAATAACAAACCTTCATTCTTTATGAATTATGTTCAATACTTCATAATATTATTCATAAATAAAAAGATTTGTTTAATATTTACTTATTTAATGAAATTATAAAGTTATGAAGCCAAATACTTCAAGTATATTTTAATTATATTCTAATATATCTTAATTATGTTTCATGTAAAAAAGAATAAAATTAACTATAATTAAGACTTAATTATATTTGAAGCAAAAATATATTAAATAAAAAAAAACGATGAAATACGTTTTATGGAAATCTTTATTTAGTAGTCATGTATGATTCATTTATTAAAATTAGAAGTTCAAACATGAGGAGGATTTTTATTCACTTTAATTATTAATCATACATAGGTCTCAATTTTCATCTTCTTGATCATCATCGTCGTCTTCATCCGGTCGCTCGAAAACGTCCATTTCATTATCATCATCCTCGTAATCGACGATCGTCGTCTCTAAACCTTCCGAGATTTCGGGGTCATATACACTTTCTTCATCGAGATCGTTCTGGTGTGATGACGCATTGAGGCAAGCTTGCCCATTACACTGGCCACAAGCTGAAGAACATTGCATCCCCGATTTCCTGCACCCGCAGCGCGAACCACAATCATTTTTGCAGTTGCAAAATATTGTATTCATGAGCTCGTCTGGTGCAGGTGGTAATATTGTTAGTATCGGCTCCAAATGTTCACTCTGCAGCATCCAACTCCATTCCTGGGGTTCTTTATAGCTTTCTAACCACGTTTGTACTTGGTAGTAAGCACGATTTATATGTTGATGAGCTGCTGCACTAGTTGGTGGCAGATTTTATAGTTGCAGAGGTTTATTAAATTTTGTCGATTTAAGAAAAATTGCGTATATCGAAGATGATCTATATTGTCTTCAGATTTTGGAACGTTATATATTGCCAACAAGATACGTATTCCACATTCAAGTAACGTTTGCGCAGGGCAATTTTCTAGTTGAAATACTTGAGCTAGCTAATCCAAATCTGGAAGTTTCTCCAATATTTTAACAAAAGTTCTTTTGCCTTTTTTAAACAACGCAGATGTCGTGTCACAGCCACTCAATGCGTGCAAAAGTAAAATGTGTTTTTTACAACGGGGATAATGTTCAAAAATTTTGGAGGAGTATATTTGTGTTTTAACATTGCTTTTACCAACTTTTTTAAAGAAAATTTCTTATTGATGCGATAGAGTACGTCCAATTAAAATGACAAGCAAATCAATATCTTCTCCTACGATGACGGCAGTCCTTTGGTGCTCTGATTCTTCAATACCTGTTTCGATTATACAAACATCAGCATCATCTCTGGCTTGTTTTGTAGTGATATTATCAGTTTTTAATTTTTCAACAAGCAAGTCAATTTGCTTTTTTGTTATTATATCGATATGATAAAAATTTCTCTTGGGTGATGCTGCTATAGAATTTTCACTGATATACACTTTTCGACACACGGTATGCACATTCACAGAAGCTAAAGTATTTAAATAATCTATATGCCCGTCATTTCTTGCAATGCTTGCAGTTTTTAAACTGTGTAAGCCGCGCACAACATGCAAAACATCACCTTCTGAAAGCGACTTATCACATATGAAACACAAATTAGCCATAACTCTTTACGTCCGCCCTTTCCACGAAACAATTTAAAACTAGCAAGCTTGGTTACTGGCAAGTGAGCCCTCGACATAGAAACCGGCCTTCAACTATGTATGTTGTGTTTCAGCTTATAAATAGAGAAGGTGGCGTTGTAAGGGTTCATATTTCCAGGTATAAAATTAATATTATAGAAATATTCTTCAGTTTACATATTTAAGAGAGAAAATACTAAAATATTTTCTACATAAATATAGTTACGATACATTGGAACAGAATTAAAATATACTTAAAGTATGGAATTCATGACATTGTAATTACTTGAAATAAGTAAGTGTTATTAAAATTGCGTATTAATTCGTAAATAATGAAATTTTATTTACAATTATAATTGTTTTATTCAATGTACCATTGACTGTGATTCGCAGCTAACCTCGTATTACGTCTTATATGTCTGAGCGCTGTGACCTGTGCGCTTTCCGCAGCTCTATCTAAAAAGCGATGAACTCCACACAAAAAAAGTTTAAAACAAAAATTGTAGAGAATTTCATGCTCTACAACTTTTGTCTGGGATGCAAATACCATTTAACGCATAGGAAGCGAGATATTTGCGAAAAACTGATTTTCGTGACCTTTGACCTTTAATATCTTAACACGCGGACACGAGATTTCATGAGACTTTTGACACATCATTTAGAATGCCAAAACAAAGGCTCATGCAAAAATTCAGCTTGTTACCTCTCATTCCGAGGTGAAACCCTAATTTGACTGGACTAAGATGCCCGTTCAGAGTACCGGCGCTGAGCACACCACCTTCCGCCCCTAAGGCCCTCTCGCAGTCTCCTTACTCGGCGCCGAACTGCCGTGCCTTGCACACGCGTGAGTCGAGACAACTAGCGCCGGCGGCGAGACAAATAACAGACCAAAACTTCGTATGCCACCAGTGGTGAAGTAACGAAAAGATGTCGATACGCGGCGCGCCAGTCACGGTCTGCACGGCTGCTACGGTCGGTGGTTCGAATCCCCCCTCGGGCATGGATGTTTGTGCCGTCTTTAGTATAAGCTAGTTCGTAAGTAGTTTGTAAATTTATGGACTGATGACTTCGCAGTTAAGTCCCATAAGACTTACAAACATTTGAACGTTTGAATATCGACACGCGAGTTGGAGCAAGGTAACTGGCACCAATACTAATAAATCCAGCCAGCACGGTTCACTTGTGTTGGTTATGTCCGAAGTTGTTGGCTTTGATGAAGGCCTTTGACTTGTGGTAGTCCTCCAAAATGCTGAAGTACTACTTCACATTGCGACCTTCGTATCGGTACTCACCAATAAGATTTGGGCAATACATAACTCAAGTTCGTAAAAGGTTTATGACTCGTTGTCTCTGTTGATAGGCGTGAGTTACGTATGTCAGCTTCTATGCCCTAAACAGGTACCCAAACTATTTAAATAAGATCAATAATTAATGTGTAGTTTACCCAGTCTATCAATCCGCAGATGGTGACGCGAAAAATATATTTATGTTGTTGTTATGGTCTTCAGTCCGGAGACTGGTTTGATGCAGCTCTCCACCCTACTCTACCCTGAGCAAGCCTTTTCATCTCCTCATAAGAACGGCAACCCACATCTATTTGAATCTGCTTACTATACGCGTATCTTGGTCTCCCTCTGCGATTTTTACCCCACACTCTTCCCTCCAATGCAAAATTTACGATTCCCCGATGTCTAAGAATGTGTCCTACCAAGCGATCCCTTCTTTTAGTCAGGGTATGCCAAAAATTCCTTTTCTAACCAATTCTGTTCAGTACCTCTTCATTATGCGATCTACCCACCTAATCTTCAGCATACTTCTGTAGCACCACATTTCAAAAGCCTCTATTCTCTTCCTGTCCGCACTGCTTATCGTCCATGTTTCACTCCCATACAAGGCAACACTCCACACAAATGCCTTCAGAAAAGACTTCCTTACACTTAAATTATATTCGATGTTAGCAAATTTCTCTTTTTCAAAAATGCTTTTCTTCCCATTGCCATTCTGCATTTTGTTTCCTCTGTACTACGACCATCGCATGTTATTTTACTACCCAAGTAACAAAACTCATCTACCACCTTCATTGTTTCGTTACCTAATCTATTCCTTCAGCATCGCCTGATTTTCTAAGACCGCATTCCATTATTTTTGTTTTGCTCTCGTTAATGTTCATTTTATACGCTGTCTTCAACACACTGTCCATTCCATTCAACTGCTCTTCCAGGTCCTTTGCTGTCTCTGATAGAATTACAATGTCATCAGCAAAACGCAATGTTTTTATTTCTTCCCCCTGAACTTTAATCCCTATTCCAAATTTTTCCTTGCTTTCCTTCACCGCTTGCTCGATGTACAAATTGAATAACATCGGAGAAAGGCTACAACCCTGTCTTACTCCCTCCTAACTGATGCTTCCCTTTCATGTCCTTCGAGTCTAATAACTGCGGTCTGGATTTTGTACAAGTTGTAAATAACTCTCCTTTCCCTATATTTTACCCCTGCTGACTTCAGAATTTGAAAGAGTGTATGCCAGTCAACATTGTCAAATGCTTTCTCCAAATCTACAACAGCTAAAAATTTATCTTTGCCTTTCCTTAATCTATCTTCTAAGATAAGACGTAAAGTGAGTATTGCCTTCCGGGTTCCTACGTTCCTCCTGAATCCAAACTGATCTTCCCCGAGGTCAGCTTCTACCAGCTTTTCCATTCTCCTGTAGATAATTCGTGTTAAAATTTTGCAACCATGACTTATCAAACTGATGGTTCTGTGATTTTCACACCTGTCTGCGCCTGATTTCTTTGGAATGAGGATTATTTCTTAAAGTCTGAGGGCATTTGCCTGTCTCATACATCCTACACACCAGTTCAAATAGTCTTGTCATTGCTGGCTCTCCCAGAGACTTTAGTAGATCTGAGGGTATGTCATCTACTCCTGGGGCCTTGTTCCGACCTAGGTCTTTCAACGCTCTGTCAAATTCCTCTCTCAGTATAGTATCTCCTATTTCATCTTCATCTACTTCCTCTTCCCTTCCTACAACATCGTCTTTAAGTTCATTTCCTTTGTAGAGCTGCTCTATGTACTCTGTCCACCTTTCAGCTTTCCCTTCTTTGCTGAGAACTGGTTTCCCATCCGAGTTCTTGATATTCGTAGAGCTGCCCTTCCTGTCCCCAAACGTCTCCTTTATTTTCCTGTAGGCGGTGTCTACTTTTCCCCTTCTTATACATTCTTCTACGGATTTGCATTTGGCTTCTAGCCACTCCTGCTTAGCCATTTTGCACTTCCTGTCAATCTCATTTTTTAGTCGTCTGTACTCCATTGTGCCTGTTTCATTTTCTGCATTTTTATATTTTCTCCTTTCATCTATTAAATTTAGTATTTCCTGTGATATCCAAGGATTTTTTGTAGGTGTTGTCTTTCTACCAATTTTGTCCTCTGCTGTCTTCACTATTTCATCTCTCAATGCTACCCATTCCTCTTCTACTGTTTTATTTCCCCCTGTTTCTGTCAATTGATGCCTAAATCTCCCTCTGAATTTCTCCAGAACTTCACGTTCCTTCAATTTATCTAAGTCCCATCTCCTTATTTTACCTACCTTTATGCAGTTTTTTCAGTTTCAGCCTACAGTTCAGGACTAACAAGTTATGGCCAGAGTCTATATCTGCCCTTGGGTGTGTCTTACAGTTTATCACCTGGTTCTGTAATCTATGTCCTACCATTATAAAATCTATCTGATATCTTCCGGTGTCTCCTGGTCTCTTCCACGTGTACAACCTTCTTAAACCACGTGTTTGTTACGATTAAATCATGTTCCGTGAAAAATTCTACCAGGCGACTTCCTCTTTCATTCCTCCTGCCCAGTACATATTCACCTACTATTTTTCCTTCTCTTCCTTTTCCTACTACCGAATTCCAGTCTCCCATCACAATTAAGTTTTCCTCTCCCTTAACTGTCTGAATAATTTCCTC
This sequence comes from Locusta migratoria, assembly GCA_026315105.1. NCBI lineage: Eukaryota > Metazoa > Arthropoda > Insecta > Orthoptera > Acrididae > Locusta > Locusta migratoria. The sequence goes on along the minus strand of CM048745.1, from coordinate 547,100,928 downwards.
TAGCTCCTCATATATTTCTTCGATCTCCTCATCATCGGCAGAGCTAGTTGGCATATAAACCTGTACTACTGTTGTCGGTGTTGGCTTCGTATCTATCTTGACAACGATAACGCGATCACTGTGCTGCTCATAGTAGTTTACCCGCATTCCTATTTTCTTATTCATTATCAGTCCTACTCCTGTGATACCCCCAACTGATTTAGTATTTATAATCCTGTACTCGCCTGACCAGAAATCCTGTTCATCCTGCCACCGAACTTCACTAATCCCCACTATATATAACCTCAACCTATCCATTTCCCTTTTTAAATTTTCTAATTTTCCTACTCGATTAAGGGATCAAACATTCCAAGCTGATGTTACAAGGCCAGCTCAGTCAATCATCCAGACTGATGCCTCTGTAACTACTGAAAAGGCTGCTGCCCCTCTTCAGGAACCACACGTTTGTCTGGCCTCTCCACAGATACCCCTCCGCTGTGGTCGCACATACGGTACGGCTATCTGCATCGTTGAGGCACGCAAGCCACCCCACCTCGGCAATGTCTGTGGTTCATTGAAACAAACATAAATTAAAGCTCTAAATAACCAACGAAATGGATTTCAAGATAATGTTTAGAACAGAGCCTTTCAAGAATTAATTTGTATAAATGGAGTTTATTACTCTTTTTCGACATGAAATGCGGAGGTGGTCCTATTTTATACATCGGTATATAACTGAATATTTCCCCAACTATTGTTCATGAGAGCCACAATAAGTATTACACGCACTCGAAAATAAAAGTTCCAAATTATAACTCGTAAATTAATTAAGTCCATCGAACATTGCTGTTCCAAATTAATCCGCGATTAATTACATTATTTGTTATAAAACACAGTCAGTCATCACACGAGTACACGACTGCTGAGTTATCACAGTTCCATAGCCCAACTATCGTCCATAGTTTACCACTATTCCACCAGAAATTAAGTTCTGCAGTCACAGTCCCTTAAATTTTTTAATTCGACACATGCCTATCTCTTCAAATCACAAGTGTGTAACGCGGCTTCAGACCGCCCAGCGTCACAACCTTTCACCACTGCGCCTAAGTAAAGAGTCCCTTCCCAAGCGTTTGAAAGCGTGATCTACCTACTCCCAAAATTGTATCCTTCCGCGCATCGTAACGCCTCATCTTTAAAATAAAATTCCCTTCCAAAATATTATACTTTTAAATATCACTGAATTAAATGCCCTACAAATGTTGTTTACATTTAACAAACAAATATATATTTAACAATACTAATAACGGTTGAGACTGAAGCTCTTTGCTCAGGTAGCTATTAAGTGTTGCGTTTCACTGTTCGAATATACTGCCGCCGTCGAGATATAGTTACACAATTAATATTTAATTTATCATGGCTTTTCATGCAAGTATATTTAGTTATTGTCCACAAATACATATAATTGTCAATATACAAATTATCTGCTACAAATCTACTATTTTTAGTCGGCCATAAAGTATCTAAGTGGCAGTCTACAACATAAAACGAACGTTACTAAGAATAATATTAAATATCATAAAATACATATATAAATTTAATGCACTTTGCTGGGTTCATGTTTTGTGTTTCTTTGGTAGAATCGATGTTCTGACACAAGAATATTACTACGTCACCGAAAAGCAGAATAAGAAAGTAAAACAAAGTTTATTGAAAGAACACGGAAATAACGTTGTGCGCCTTTTAAGATAGGTAGCGTGGTGCAATGCTGCCCATTTGCTTCTTAAACTATTACTGATAAACACTACGTATCAATAATTGTAAATATAAGTCAATTATATCATTATTATAGTACTGAAATTTATCGGATTTTTATCTGTAATGGATATTGAAATGGTAATTACAGCGTTTGATTCTCCCAAGTCTCCTGAATTCATTCATATATTTACCGTATGGTCATTCCCTGATTTTATATGGATTTTTAGAATAATGTGTGTCTATATTGTATTTCAGTTGCAATCTGGGAGAACTGTCCTCGCTCAGCCAAAACCGCCGTTTTCAGTTTCCGTGCTGATTACGAAAACCCTAACAACATTTACTCCATTCACTAGGTCCAAACTGTTTGCCGGCCAGCTGGGGAACCCAACAACTTGACAAAACCCGCCTTTCACATGAACAATCAGCTTCCCCCTATATCTGTAATGTCACAACATGATGGCCCTGTAGATGGTTTCTTCTACTAATAGTTGCAGTAAAAACCACCAAGGTGGTTGGCTTTGAGGTAGCAGTCACCTTTTACTTCTACACTGTGAAACAAGTGCTAGAAACACGTTATTGGTGATTATCAGCTGCGATTCCGCCCTCGTCTTCTTCGTCAAGGAGGCAGATTTGAGCTCAGATGCAGTCGTGTTAGTTCGTCATTTCGTCGACTTTGGCATCACAAATTGGACACCACTTCGTCTTCACGGTATGACTGTGGTTTTTGGCGACGAGTGCGTCGCCTTCCAGTCTCAGATCCTTCTGAGCGTGCGAAAAGTTCCTTAGTTTGTTAATCGTCTCTCGCGCTGCTTCCGCTCCGTCCTACTCGTCTGTCTCCTTGGAACTCTCGGGTATCGCTGCGCGGCGCAGGATGTCTCGGATACTCCATATCGACGTGGTCGTCCTTGTCCATGTCTTGGGTGGCTGTTCTACTCTGTAGAAATTAATTTCTACATGCGGCAAAGCGCACGTTTTAACACGACTACGTTGCTTAGACGCACGGATTGGAGCTTGAAGACCCTCAGGCGACGCTTGCATAGCGGTTCCACAACTCGCCTTCATAGGGAAAACACATGAGCCAATGTGGCCGTTACATGGTCACCCTCTGTCCCATTCCGCGCCTACTCTACTGCATATGTCGTCAAAATCTATAATTTCCTCTTGATAATTAACTGCTTCCATTACATGTAGCAAATTATCCAGAAGGGAATCCATTTCAGTCAGTACTTTTTCATGTATTGAGTGTACTCCAAAAGTAGATATTTTCTGATTATGAACATTTTGTTCTACTTTTATTAAATTCTACTTCCTTTGTATTTATCATGTATTTTTTTCGTGATCTGGATGCAAACGAACTAGTGACATGGCATTTTTCTTCCTCAGGGTCGTACGGATTGAAGGAGGTTAAAAGCTGTGCGTGTGTTGTGGATGTTGAATCTATCGTTAAATCAGACAACAAATTGTTCATTAACACAGCAATTTGGTTTAATTATGGCCCTGATATTGATGTATATATTATCAAATAAGAAACAGTGCATTAAACTGATTATGTGCGCAACGGATATTTTGAACAAAGAACAACTGTGACAAGTCACCATTTGAAACAGACACTGACTATACTCAAAAATCTTGACTGCGAGAAAGATATTAAAAAACCACAAATCACTTTCTTAATGCTTGACTGTGAGAATTTTATGCAGATCAGTTTCTAATTATTGAAATTTAGTCTCATAGTCAATTAACTATCATTTACTATGGCACCAACAACGAAATCTGTTCAACAATATTATTAAAATCAATGCTGCACTTTAAATCCACTAATAACTAAATATCAAATGAAGGAAGTAGGTTAATTTTCTAACTACGTAAGTGAAACAGGAAAGAAAGGTCAACTTTGTTACTTGTTATTAATAATCAGCATTACATTACCTACATAATACAACTTCTGACTTGCTGGCAAAGCAGCCTCTGCTCTACATCGGAGCCATACACACAACTCAACCGCTCTCTAAGCGAGCTGAACCACAAGTGCTACTCTCTCTCAGTGCGAGCTACAATGCTATGCAATACATGATCTTTGCCAAAGATGAAACTTCACAAAGGACACATATCGATACATACAGTAGAAGCGATATTATACATTTTCTTGCAAGCAAGTTACTCGATACAAAACAGGAGGCACAATATTGGACATTTTCTTACAAAAATAATTTTTTATGGACACGTTTCTAGGTGACAGTTGAGCTAATGTAAAGGAATACACAGCCTCATTCCGTCAGTTTCTAATCCACTTGTTGGCATCACCATCACGCTTAGCCAAGTCTAATGTAAGACTCTTTGTAGACAGACCGCTCACTTAGCTGTGACCCACTATAAATAATGTCACGTGGCGTTGACCTGTCAGTAAACAAGATACGTACTTGGGTTCTTGCTATTTAGTTTAGTCCCGAATATTTATTGTCTTCCTAGGTTCGAAACTAGATTGAGAAACGCCACTGCGGAGGGAGATGCTATTATCGCACCTTTGTTGTTTACTCTCAACGCTAGTTCAAAGAAAAATTATAAAAAAAAAAAAAAAAAAAAAAAAAAAAAAAAAAAAAAAAAACTCAACGCCAGGGTGTATTGCCATTCGAACGGCCAAAATCCAAAAGAACTGTTATCGCTATAGGAAATACGCTCTCATGGCACAAGCTCAACATTCCGGTTTCTCTGAGTGCCTCATTCCGAAAACGATCTTCGGACCTCATTGCTTAGCTGGCTAGACACGGTAATAATTTCGTTACAGATCATACGATGGTAGCTAAGAAGGTGACGCTATCTTTGACTCGAAATGGCTCCATTATCTTGCTACCAGTCTAGAATCAGCGCAGTAGCCGTTGGATCGCAAGTATACTTTTAGAACCTTGAGATTCCAGTGTCACGATCTCTGCGGTTCTCATGCGGTAAGAAATGTTCAAATGTTTGTTAAGCTTATGGGACTTAACTACGGGGTCATCAGTCCCTAAACTTACAAACTACTTATGAACTACCTTATACTAAAGACGGCACAAATATCCATGCCCGAGGGGGGATTCGAACCCCCGACCGTAGTGGCCGTGCAGACCGTGACTGAAGCGCCTCAGTCTCCTCGGCCACCGCGGCCGGCATGCGGTAAGAAAGTGAGCTTCCAGTCCATTGTGTTTGAATCCCTCTTGGCCAACCACAAGATTTGTTGTTGGTTACTCCCAAGAGCTAATCTAATTTATCTGCGTATACGCCTAGCAGTCATGGGATACTTCCCAGTATCGCATCGAAACATTCTTTACTGCAGTAATTCAGCACCTGGACATAAAATGGGTTCAACAATTCGATAGAAGTACTTAGCAGGAATATTGAGGCCATGAGTTTTTAAAGTGTTGCCGGGGAAGCATGTTGTGCACAAACTGTCATAATGTCACATAAATGGGATACATTTCGAGCAATGTGGATGGCCTGCAGTTGTCCACAATGAAATTAATCGCAGACATCTGTAGTCCGGTGACCATGCGCATTGTCGTCCATTAAAATTCCACTGCCGTTTGGCAGTAAGAAGTCCATAAATGAATGCAAAAGACTCCCAGTGGCCGAACAGAAACATTTTCAGTCAATAGTCGGTCCAGTTGGATCAGAGGCCCAAATCCGTTGCATGTAAAAACAGTGCACACCGTTATGGAGCCATCGCCACCTTGCAGAGTGCCTTGTTCACAACTGGTGTCCATGACGCTTGGTCTGTACCACACACGAACTCTAGTATTGGGTCTTACCAGATGACTGCGAAGGTTAGGTTTCCCAGTTGCCTAAGGTCCAACCAAGATGGAGCTCAGCAGCCATAGCCCATTAACACCGATTTGCATAACACTGAACCAACTTCTGTTATTGCTTTCGGTCCAAATTGTTTCCTTTTGGCACAAAACATCGGAGTGTAATTAGAATGTCGATCATTGACATGAATATACTAATAATTATTCTATGTTAGTCACCTTTGAAGATAGGAATTCAGAAGCAACGTATGAGTTAACTCGTGTTTTTGGGAGTGTAAATAATTACACATCAATTTTATTTTTATTATTCAGAAATATGTGGATGCCTTTACAATTAAAATGTCATATATAACATGTAATATTAGTGTTTTCATTTTTACTTCATTCCAGAACGATGGCATATAATGCCGAGACTAAAGGTGAAATTCGTGTAAAATAGTGGCACCAGTCAGAAAAACCAAAATAACATCTGGGACTGTGGAGAACTGGCCATGACCCCCTCCATAACATATATCTGTGGGTATACTAGATCACCGGTGATAGATCACCGAAGTTGACGCACACTTTAGCATGCGGTGTATCCTGACAACCTCAGATTTTTCTCTGTAATAATTCTATATGAACAGCTATGTGCTTGTGGTTTCATAGCTTTGTCCTAAAATCTTCATGATCGAACTGGAATATGGACTCAGCTGCGGCAACATGGACGATAGAACTGGTAATATCAACTGTATTATAAAGATATCCCAGATTCACTGACAGCATGTTGTACTGAAATTCATACAACAACGATCAAGCCCCAGTGTTCAAAGTTACAAACACCCCACCGATGTCAAGATTGAAAGAGTGCAAGAAACCTATTTGTAATATACACATGGATGAAATTGTTATTCTGAAGTGTATGTTATGCAGAGATGTACTTGAATGAACAGTTTAAAACTCTTGTGTGTTACTTTACTGCAGTGATTGGCGAAATGTATAGTTCTTTAGTTTTATGCCTGCTGAGTAGCCTACTGAATTTGTTTGTGGATGATGTAAAATTTGCCGGCCGCGGTGGCCGAGGTGACTGAGGCGCTCCAGTCACGGTCAGCACGGCCATCACGGTCGGGGGTTCGAATCCCCCCTCGGGCATTGATATTTGTGCCGTCCTAGTTCGTAAGTAGTTCATAAGTAGTTCGTAAGTTTAGGGACTGATGACCCCCGTAGTTAAGTCCCATAAGCTTTACAAACATTTGAACATTTGATGTAAAATTTGTTGGTATTTACATCTGTCTTCAGAACAAATACTTTAAATAATCTGAAAATCTGTTTTTCATTATTATGTAAAGTTATTCAATGAATATAACGCAACTTGAAAACAAATATTGCAATAAATGGCTAAACTCTTTTGGGGTATTCAGAATACCCCAATTAACACAGAGGCGTCAAAAAGCTTGACAACAGGAGGGTTAGGCACTGGCTAGCCGGTGGATGGGTCAGCATCTAGGTCTGGCAAGTGTTCTTGGTGCCGAAGGGCACTCAGTCCTTGTTGACTAACTGAGGAGCTACTTGATTAAGAATAGCAGCGCCAGTAGAGAAAACCGACACAACGGCCAGGAGCGTGGGGCACTGGCCATGTCCCCCTCCATACAAATACAAATGTTTGTAAATCTATCGGACAAAACTGCGGGTCATCTGTCCGTAGCTATAAAATACATAAACCTAGGTAAACTAACCTATGGACAACACACACACCCATGCCCCAGGAAGGACTCGAACCCCCACGGCGAGCAACCGCGCGCTCCGCAGCGAGACGCTTTAGACCGCTCGGCTACTCCACCGCGACCCCCCTCCATTGCACACACCTGACGATACACCGGTTTGTGGTAAATCACATAAATTAAGCACGGGTTAGCAGTTGGATGGGTCAGCAGCTAGATGTGTCAAGCATTGTTGGCCACTGAGGATCACTCAGACTTTCTGAAGCCAGTTGGAGGATCTACTTGATTGGGAATAGTGGCGCCAATCAAGGAAACTGACACAACGGCTGGCACGGCACTGGCCACGTACCCCTTCATAGCACATATCTGTGGAGATATTGGTTCATACTAGATGACTGAAGACATGCACTGGCTAGCAGTTCGATGGGTCAGCATTTAGGTGTGCCAAGCTTTGCTGCCGACTGAGCACCACTCAGTAGAGGTCAGAAACAGGCCGAGTATAGGCTCGGTCTTGCGGGTTGCATATACTACAAACGCTTCCCTTCATCCCCGCTGTAATTGCGCGAGTACAGCGAGCCTAATTGCGCTGGCCCAGCCGCCGCGTCCTACTCGCGGGCTCCCACAGCAGCCACCGGACATGAGCTCCGCGGGTACTCGACGCCCCATATCCATACTCGCTGTCTCCGTGAGCTCGGCGACTATATGTTTGTAATTCATACAAAGCTACAGTTTTATTCCGATCTTGATGAAATGTTGCATACTTGATCTTCAAAATAAGAGGAATATCACTGCCTACACAATATTCCATGTGGTGGATGGCGAAGACTACTTTACTCACAGAATTCGACAAAATCAACAGTTTTCTTGCGATTCTGTTGAAGTTTTACACACTTGATCTTCAGATCAAATATTCATCAGTTTCTTTCTGCAATGTGTCGAGACAACTTCATACCATTGTACTGAAAATCATTTCCACACATTCATGTTATACTCTCAACTCGTGCAATAAATTTAATAATTCTTTCAGCTCACGACAATGTTCTTGTAGATCAAGTGAAACATTTGTCACTCCATATAAAGAAAACAATTCGCAGAATATTTTACATGTATTATAGTTTGATGTAATAAGGGCCTAAATTTATTTTCATTACTTTGTAGCATCGAATTAAGTGAAGTATTACACGAAAATTAAGAATGTGCTTTGGTAAAATCACATTGCATAGAGTTTTAGGGTACAGTCGATTTTTGATAAAAAGTTGTTGTGTTTGAAATGTAGATAATATTCTGACTTTTCATTTGAAACCGAGCAGAACGATAAAATTAATTAGTTTTCGAGGCACTGGCGCTTCCATTTCCATCCCTGCGCATTGGGAATCATGTGGTCATATCAATCGTCAAATTTCATACTCATTTTAGCGACGAAGTATTGCTTTATTCATTACTGCCTTAAAAACATCACCAAATAAATGTATAAGTGTGAATGGAAAATCTGGAATATGTCAAACTACCACGAAGACAAGTGATGCTGATTTTACATAGGATTGACTAAGAGGCAGTTTTCAGAAGTATAATAGGGAATTATGTAGGACGCCATTGACTTACATGAATGTAATTTGCAAGAGACTATTGTAAATGAACCGGAATCGGCGTTATCTTTGAGGTACGGTAGACGTTGAAATCTCACAGTTGTGTGTGTTTTAACCAAACTAAAGCCTTATTTCATTTATTTATAAAGAATGACCTATTTTTCGAATCATAAGATCATCTTCCAGTAAGTAACTGATACAAAAAATGACAACCAGGAAAAGATAAACGTACCAACTCTCGAAGATATGGAATGTTGACTTGAGCTTTAAAATTTATATTTGAGATTGTAACCACATTATGTATGGATTCAAAAAATCTTTAGTATTCATTACAGTAACTACCACAATTCTGATAAAATTATCTAGATTTTTACTAGTTCCTTAGGAACTAAATGATTGGTTTTATTTATTTAAGAAGCCACAAAAAGTTGCATCCATATATCTACTAGACTGTCGAAGAAGTCCAACTACGAAATTAAAATTTTCTGCGTTGGTTGTTGATCATATGATGTTACAATATTTCACTAAACAAAACTGTACAGATATACGGGGTGTCCAGAAAAGGGCTCCTTGATTTCAAAGAGCGATAGAGGAATGCAGTAAACGGTATGTTTATTGTGAAAGCTGTAAGAACTTTATACAGCAGTTTGAAATAATAGTTACAAAAGCTGCTAACAGATGGCGCTGTACGCTGTACAGCTCATATCAGCATAGATAAGTGAAATAATCGTATGAAAACACTCTTTGCAAACAATCACATCACAATGTTTTAAAAATGTTCAAAAATGTTCAAATGTTTGTTAAGCTTATGGGACTTAACTACGGGGTCATCAGTCCCTAAACTTACAAACTACTTATGAATTAGGACGGCACAAATATCCATGCCCGAGGGGAGATTCTGACCCCCGACCGTAGTGGCCGTGTAGACCGTGACTGGAGCGCCTCAGTCCCCTCGGCCACCGTGGCCGGATTCAAAATGTTCACCATTGTCACTGCAGAGGTGATGCAAACGAAGAATGTAATTGGCTATCACATTTTTTAGTGTCTCAACCGAAATGGATTCACATGCCACAGAGATCGCCGGCTCAAGCTCGTCCTGCGTGGCGAGATGCTTCGGGTAGACCATCTAAATTTTGGATATTCCAAAGAAATGACTCGATTCCCGAAGTATTCCACAAGAAAGCGAAACACTTGTTCGGTCCGATGTGGTCGGGCTCCATTTTGCATAACCATTCAGTACCTGGTCGACCCTCTAACGCTTGCTGCGTGGCGACAAATTGTTCCAAAATTGCTACCTAACGTGCACCAGTGACCGTTTCTCGAATGAAAAAAGGCCAATAATGCCTCTGCCTCTGCAACTTTATGAGAATACAGGGTTTCGCTTCACACCAATATGGCTTTTCGGAACCCCAAAATCGCCAGTTCTCCTTATTCACGTATCCAATCAGGTGGAAGTGTGCTTCATCTGTAAACCAGATGCAGCCAACATCAAATCCTTTACTATCAATCATTGTGATCATCTTATTAGCAAAGGCAACCCTTTGTTGCACAGCTCGTACGGGTATGGCCTGGTGCGTTTGAATTTTGAATGGAAAACATGTGTAGGCTCTTTCTCCGTATTTTCTGCGTGCTGGAACGCTCCAAACCAGTCTCAGATGCAATTCTACGGACGGATGACATTGGTTTCCGCTGAGTAATTCCAGAAACTGTGGCGATATTTTCAGGCGTAACTGCGGTTTCCTTGCGGCCAACATGCCCCACTAGATCATCAGTTACGCTGCCTGTTCGTTGAAATTTTGCGAAGAGCGTTCGAATGGTTTTCGCATCGGGTCCTTTCCGAACATTAAATCGTGCTTGAAAACTTCGCCTTGTTGCCGTAGGACTCTCTTCTAACCTGTGGTACTCTAGCACCAGAAAACGAGTTGTTCAATGGAGTACATGGCTGTAATCTCTTCCTTCGGTACGCTAACCTCCTTTCACGTTTCAATAGTGGAACTGATCGCTCTGGGCTTCGGATCACTATTTACACTAGGCATTAGGTATTTCGATTACAGCGCCATTTGTTAGCAACTTTTGTACCTATTATTTCAAACTGCTGTATAAACTTCTTACACCCTGTACGTAAGCAGTAACTGAAAAGTATAATGCACAAATGAAAAGAGATCAAGCATTTAAATGATGAAAAACGAATCACTATTCTATGACAAAACACTTTCAGTCGTAAGGCAATGTTGTTAGAGCAGCCAATAACATGGACTGGGCGGTCACTCCCGCCGAGGGTTCGAGTCCTCCGGCAGGCGTGTGTGTGTATGTGTGTGTGTGTGTGTGTGTGTGTGTGTTGTTCTTAGTGTAAGTTGGTTTAAGTGGTTTGTAAGTCTATGGGCTAATTACTATAGCAGTGTGGTACAATAGTTTTACATACATTGTAATATTCTGAAGAACCAACAATAGTGCCACTTTGGATACAGAGCGTACGGCAGAGTGCTCGCCCGCTCCCCGCCTCTCCTCCCCTTTCTGTGCCTCACATTCGGCTGCAGCGACACGCAGCCCAGCGCTGTTCAGGTGCAGTGCAGGTCGCATCAGCGTCGCGTCCCCTCTGCTGCCAGTCTGCGCGGCCCCATTAGACTGCGCTGTGCCGCCCGCCCCAAATCGCGTCCGCGTCAACCACTGTGCTGCTTGGATGCGCACGTGAGACGTAGGATGAAACATTTCCATCACACTCATTAGCGACGGATACTAAAGCGTGTACTGACACAGTGTTACCCGTTCAATTTATAATGGCCATTTCTGCTGAAGGCGCTGCGAACTGTAAACTTGTTCTATCATTTATTTCGTATGGCGTACGGGCATTATACTCACGCTCATTAGTACATACGCTACAGATAACACACCTGTACATTCTGTTAACTCATTCTTGATCAGAAAAACAGTCGAAATGAATATTAAGAATATAAATGTATTGTTTTACGATAAAACAATGCTGCAACATGTCTGCAAAGAAAAAAACATTACAGTCGTTTTTAGTATATTTTTCTGAAGGAAAAATATGTGAACAGATAAAAACCTGTGATGTTACTATGGAATAACTGGAGCGAATGCATATTACATTTTCTATGGAAGTCCTTTCTGAAGGCATTTGTGTGGAGTGTTGCCTTGTATGGGAGTGAGACATGGACGATAAACAGTGCGGACAGGAAGAGGATTGAGGCTTTTGAAATATGGTGCTACAGAAGAATGCTGAAGATTAGGTGGGTGTATCGCGTAACTAATGAGGAGGCACTGAACAGAATTGGGGAGAAAAGGAATTTCTGACATACCTTGACTAAAAGAAGGGATAGATTGGTAGGACACATTCTTAGACATCAAGGAATGGTGAATTTAGCATTGGAGGGAAATGTGTGGGGTAAAAATCGCAGAGGAAGACCAAGAGATGGATACAGTAAGCAGATCCAGACAGATGTAGGTTGCTGTTCTTATGTGGAGATGGAGACAACATTGTACGGAATTAAAGTAGAATTATTTTGCAATGTAATAATTTGGTTTTGCAGGTAGCTGATAACAACACTTTTGCTGTTGATACTAAAAGCTAAGTAATTAAAATATTGAGGTACAGGCTAATAACTAAGAGGAAGATGGCCCCGCTCCCAGGATGGACGCTGGTGTAGATTTATCAATCATCCTGCTGAGCCTTTGAGTAGTCGATGAAACCCGAAAATTATTTAAGTTTTCCTTATAAACGTACTTTGTGAGGACGTATATTTGCGCGATACCTATCCATTTCAGCAAACGCTTAGATTACGTAGCCGCACTGTGACAATAGCGTTAGTGTACAATGCGGCCGGCCGCGGTGGCCGAGGGGACTGAGGCGCGTCAGTCACAGCCTGCACGGCCACTACGGTCGGGGGTTCGAATCCCCCCTCGGGCATGGATATTTGTGCCGTCCTTAGTGTAAGCTAGTTCATAAGTAGTTTGTAAGTTTAGGGACTGATGACCTCGTAGTTAAGTCCCATAAGCTTAACAAACATTTGATTTTTGATAGGAAGAACAAGTCGCAACGTAACACGGCAGTTTAGTGCCCGATCTCGATTTGTTGGGTATCACTGGCAGAGCGAAAATGACCCACTCTAGCGATGACGTAGCCTGTAATAAATCTGCTAGTTGTGAGACCGTAGAGGATGCGAAAAGAAAATTAAATGATGGAGTGTACGTACTTGCAAATATACTGAAGAAGAGAAAGAGTGGCGCCTGGGAAACGTGTGACACAGTAGTGAACGATGCAGATGGAAAATACACGAAGTATGTACATTGCACAGAAAACGGTTGTATTTTTGTCTATTCTATATCTTCCATGACAAGACATAGACGCTCTGTCGAACAAAATCACAGGCCACGGAACTAAGTGTGGAGTAAGCTACCCCCGCCCGTCTTAACGAAACAAAATCTTATATATGATGGTACCCCTGTCATGTTTTAGTAGAATTCGTAAGTGAAGTACCTTCCGCCATGTATCAAGCGCATCTTATGTAGACAGTGACCTTCCGCTAGAATTCTTAAGTGCCCTCCGCCATGTACCACACGAATCTTACGTATACAGTCTCCTTCCGCTAGTTTTGCAATGTAGCTGTCCGCTAGCTGTCAACTGTATGAAATTTCATCAAGATCGTAATAAAACTTTAGATTTTAGAGGATTCTTAAATGAAGCTCCCTCTGTCATGTACGACACGAATCTTACGTAGTGACCTTCCGCTAGTTTTGAATGTCAAGTGTGTGAAATTTCATCAAGATCATAATAAAACTTTAGATTTTATAGAATTGTTAACTGATGTATCCTCCGCTATGTACCACACGAATCTTACGTAGCCAGTGACCTTCCGCTAGTTTTGAATGTCAAGTGTGTGAAATTTCATCAAGATCATAATAAAACGTTAGATTTTATAGGATTGTTAACTGATGTATCCTCCGCTATGTACCACACGAATGTTACGTAGACAGCGACCTCCCGCTAGTCTTGACGTCAAGTGCTGGAAAGTTAGAAATAATACTATAAATTTTGTAAACTATATACGTGAAGTATCCTCCGCCATCCACCACGTAAATCTTATGTAGGGATTGACCTTTATTTTGAATGTCAAGTGTGCAGATTTCATCAAGATCATGATACAAACGTAGATTGTAAGAAATTCTTTAACTGAGTCACCCTCTGCCATGCACTACACGAATCCCAGCAAGAGTGACCATTCTCTTGTTTTGAAAGTGATGAGTGATCATTTCATCATGTTTGGAATCAAGCAGACGTAAGTAGTACAAAATGACAGGTAATTATCACGTGTAAGTCGTTTCTGTCGCGAAAATTCTGCGCGTCTTCTGTTAATCCTAGAACGGTCGGGCGAAAAAAGTTTCATGAACGGTCGGGCTGGGTCTGAGAGACCCAATGTATCAAACACTTTTAACAAGTGACGAAATGTGTATTTTCATAAAATGACTATTTTTTATTTCCTCCAGATAGTACTAAATGACACAGTGACATTATTTTACCTGTCTGAATTGTATAATAATTGTAATAAAATATAACTGAAAAAAATTGAACTTTGTAGTACCAAATGTTAGTAAACAGGATATTCAACAAAATTTCATTGAAATATGAATATAAATGAGAATAAGTACAACAACTAAGAAGAAAAAATGTTGAATTATCACTACATAAATGGAAATTGAGAACATATGAATAGTTTGTGAGTTATAGGCCTCTAAAATCGTCACTTTTCAAATCATTCACAGCAAACTATTTCTGCATGCGCCAAGCATAACCACACCTTGCAAACTTTGCAAAAGTATATTGTTTGGCTGTCGTATTCGCATTCGTATCATCTTCCCATTCTCCCTGGTTGTGGATCTTCAGCTATGTCTTGTTCTTGGGTGCCGGAGAGGTTAGAAGCAAGCCTGCGAATTTGGCGTGGAAGGTTTGTCTGGATGCGCGCATTTTCAAATATGGTGTTACGAGAGACTTCCCTAGCGGTCTCAGGTACTGTCTTCTAACTGAAATATTACCGTTGGCTTTGAACACAATGTAGCCATTCAGAGCTGCAATGTTCAACATCTGAAAAAGAGGCAGAGAGGCCAGCGTCTTGTTCTTCTGGCAAATGTGTATTCACCGTACATAGCATCAAAAACGTCTACGCCGCCCTTGATTTTGTTGTAGGACGTTATTAGACTTGGCTTTTCATCAAAACCTGCAGGCCTAGCCATGTTTGGGTCACTATTGTATTTGTCTCGAACTGAATCAATGTAGATATTAGTTGATCCAAGAACAGTTTCAGTCAATGACTTGCTAAAAAAATGATTCTAACGGTGAATGTACATGCATCGCAGCTCGAATACTTCCAGGCAAATGCATGGTAACTATGTTGTGACGTCTTGTACGAACGCTTTGTGAAAACAAATTTTTCTCCATTTACTTGCTCCGTTCCTTCCTTTGTAAAAGCTTATAGGTGACTTACCTGAGTCAGAATGATGAGCTGTACTTGAATCAACAACAGTAGGTGCATCAATTCTGGCAGGTGGCTGAACATCTTCCTCACCACTAACTTCACTATTGCTTTCATGGACACTGCTTATTTCAGAATCATTTACTTCACTGTCGTCATATAAAATTTTGTATATTTCACTGTACGATAGACTTTCTCGTACCATGTTATACTATAAACTATTAACTGATAGCTTGGTGTTAGGAGATCACAAATAGTCCGCAAAGTAACTGGTAACTCAGCGATACAGCAAAATGTAAGCGGGATCGCACTGGCAGAAATTAGTTACGTAGACGGTCGGGCTGGGTCTGACAGACCCGCGCGCTTTTTGAAAGACTGCCAAGCAATGACTAAACAATGGAAAACCTCATTCAAGCTGTCATCGCTTTCTTTCGGGTGTTTCAGGAAGCTAGCGGACCGCTCAAGTCGAATCAGCAATTATAAGAATATAAAATCAGCGAATCAAAAACTAGTGGGTCTCACAGACCCAGCCCCACCGTTCTAGGGTTAAGAGTCACAGGCTAGGCGTGGCTCTCCATGCCCGTCTCGGCTCGTCTAGCCAGGCCCGCTGTACCTGCTGCGCCCGCCGGCCCGACCCGCCGGCCTCCTTGGTCCCGTGTAGCCGACAGCTGCGGCTCGTGAGTCTGCTGCGGCCATGGAGGTAAAAGAAGGGGAGATGGCACTGCAGACTTTCGCTGTACTTTGTTTTGAAGCTAGTGGGCGGGGCCAACCGCCATTTTGAATGCCCCAAGGCGCGGTGGCTGATGGGAGCAGTTTGCACCTGCTATAGCAGACTACACTACAGTTTACGATTTCTTCTCATTCTTGAAATTTGTGTCGTGTGCAGGCACCAGCTATTTTCAGTATCAAATATAAAGTACTTATGAAATAACATACTCCCAAAAATTTTCTGATATTGAATGCGCATTTGAGCAGAAAAATAACACGTTTGGACTTGTTACTGTAACTTTGTTTTTGTTTATACAGTCCGATTTACCACGAGAAGAAGTATATGGTGTGAAAGGGTTGCTTTCGTAATATATTTTAATCCTTATTTTACTGTTTTTACGTTGACAGCTGATGACTAAGAAAGGATTTCATCTGATACTTAAATTTCTGTCATGTTCAGACAACAGCTGTTTCAAATTTACTATGCTTACGCCAAATGTTTTTCTGGTCTTGAATGCGCATTTTATGCAGCAAAAACATACGTTTGGCCTTGTTTCTTGTTTATACATTTTGAATTTACAAGAGAAGTACAGGGTGTAAGAAGGTTGCTTTCGTAATATATCTCAACCCTTAATGCCCTGTTTTTACGTCGACAGCTGATGACTGCGGAAGGATTTCATCTGATACTTAAATTTCTGTCGTGTCCAGACAACAGCTGGTTCAAATATAGTGTTCTTACGTGAATAACATAGTAAGGAAAGCAGTGTCAAACGTTTTTCTCGCCTTAAATACGCATGCATCTGATTCAGCAAAATCACACGTTTGGTTTCGTTACTGTAACGGTGTTTTTTACATTTTCAATTACCAAGAGGATACATATGTGATGTGAAATTTGCTTTTGTAAAATATTCCAATCGTTTTTTCATATATTTGCGTCAACAGCTAATGAAGCCAGAACTCTGTAAGCAATGCTTGTTTGCTTACTGGTAGTGGATCTTATTAGTTACAATTTCAACATTCATTTTGAATGCACAACCCCTGCAATGTTTAAGTTGTACCAAGAAAACTTATGTTTTCTTTGCTACTCCATCAATGAGGGAAGAAGCAAGCCCTGCTATCACCTCTTGTACATATCAAGAAATTAAAAGATTCTCCAATGGCAAAGAAACAGACTGTGAGTGGACTATTTTTAAAATTAGGATGTCAGTCTCACTATCATTTAGACATCATCTCACTTCAAAACACCTAAATCATTCAGCATGTGAACAATAAGTAATTTAAACTTGGTGAGAAAACTTATCATTTTACAACATTGTAGAATGCTATAAATGTAACTAGTGGCAGGTTTTAATGAGCTCTTAAACTAATACCTTCAATACTAGGTCAAAATATGACATTTGGGAATTTAACATATGGCTTTGTCAAGTATTTTCTGCTTTGTTCGTCAGGTCTTTTGAATATCAGTTTAGATTAACACTTGTTCCACAAATTGTGAATTTGAAATATCAAAATGGTTTGAAATAGCAGTTTAATAAAAAGTTTTTTTTTTTTTTTTTAATATCAATATTTATCTCAAAAAATTCATCTATTGAGTAGAAGGGGTTGTTATTCACTTTAATGCCAGTTGGCTGTCAGACTTAATGCTATTTGATAAGTTACCAAAGACAAGTACAAGTCACCCGATTCTGTTCCAAAGTTAGATCATGCAGCTATGCACATTGCTATTATGTTTGGATTGGGTTACTGCTAACATAGAGTGACCAGACATCCCGTATTTAACTTAATTGTCCCGCTGTCCCGACAAAATATTTCGTTAAGTCCTATATTATTGAAACGTGTTTTTAAGTAACATATACCACAATAAAATGGATAGCTCGATATGTAATCTTAGACAAAGGATAAACAAAAGTACACTTTTTAATTAAAGCACAGTAACAAGGAATGATTGATGTTCTTTCTTTAGTACTGTGTAATGCTTTCACATGGCGAATAGTTGTGCATTCGTTATTGCTTCAGGACATATAATTTAGGTCTGTCATTTTAAACCATTAAGTCATTAGTTGCGTTACTCTTATTACATACATACCAAAAGGAATTAAGACGAGTTTTCATTTAAGAAATTACATCAACATGAGAAATTAGTTTTATGTTGTATAGAAGTCCTTTTTTCGTCAACAGTTTGACGTTTTGTATCACACAGCCTAGCTCTCTAGAGCAAAACTTCGTCAAACTATAGTATAATATATATAAAGTTGACGTATTGCGTTTGTGACTAAAATAAAATATTTATGGCTTTAGTAATGCACCATATTTTTACACTTTTTCTAAGTGTGTGTGTTTACAAAGGAGTATGTGTGCAGCTGTAGTATGGATGAAACATGTGAACTCAAATCTATTTACTGATACAGTATTTACGAAACATTTCATAAATGTGGTTTCAACTTCTTGAGTCCCGTATTTTGATTTCGGAAATCTGGTCACCCTATGCTAACTAACAAGTACTAGCAAACATTTGGTCATTTGTTTTAATGTACTTAGACAACTTTATATGAGGAATCACACCATGGAAAAAATGTAGATACAAGCCTCTAAAGTGGCTACAAAATTCGTTGCAATTCTGAGAGCCAAGGTTTGACAGACCGTTGCCACTTTTCATATGAAGCAATCACATCAAGTTGATGACAAAAATTTTCTATGTACACATTATTACGTATTTCTTAGGAAAGGCCATGCTCTAAGTTTTCAAAGTTATATTGTTTAAATTCTGGATCTGGCATTTTGATGAGTATCTTCATAATACCTTTCAAAAGTAGTGAAAATAGACAACAATAAGCACAAAACATGAGGAAAATTCAAATTGTAATTGCAAACATTCTTGGAAACTACCCAACATTCAGTTATGTCCACCATTCACCAAGTGATTTATTTTGCCACAATTGATTGATGGCTTTGTAGAATACTCATACTTTACCTGTGACAAGTAATAGAGTTATTAGATATGGCTGGGTACATAGTCCAGTTAATGTCTGAATAAGCAACTGGGCATTTCAATTAAATTACCATGAAGTAACAGGATAAAGGAATCAAATAAACAGGCACACAGTGAATTATTATCTTTATTGACAATGCTTGGGTTTCCACATCACCATAGAGGTCCCAAGTTTGATGCGTTACTCTTTATTTTGCATGGCGAGTTCCCCAGGAGGCCTATAAACCATGTTACATACACAAATCAAGGGTAAATTTACAGGCAATGATAAACAAGAGAAATTCTGCATAACCCCACAAAAAAATTTGTACATCACAATGAGAAACAACAAATATGAATGAGCACATACATTCAAATACAAACACTTCTTAATAATAAATAACTTACAACTCAAACTAGATTATAATAAAGAAAAATGCATGTTACGGCAGCATGAAACAGAACAAGAGAAGATAATCTACAAGCCACAATGTGTAAAAGTGGCAAATCTAAACAAAATACAAATATTGAATAATGGATACAAAGTATTGAAATATAAGCTACACAATACTTAAATGCTATGTTTACGTGACATTTCAATATTTCCACAAACACTTAACAATAGTCACAAAAATTACACTGACATGCTAGGTGGTCAAATATATCAGGCCAATAAATGTATTAGACATAGCTGGTACACACACACACACACACACACACACACACACACACACACACACACGAGTCAGTATTACTGGCCCTCGAAAAGCACAACTTTCGTGTACTCTGCTCGCAACTTCTTTGCGTGTAAACCATCACTCACACATTTTGCTGAATGTTTATGCCGTATCAGTAGGTACTTCTTGGCAACAGCCTTGATCAACAACAGTAAGTGATTGTCCAATGGATCCTGATCTTTCATGTGATCAGCCAAATCAATGAATACAGGCCTGAACAAAAAAGTGCCAAGCACCTCTGACACGCACTTCGAGAAAATACACTTTTCCATTTTCCAGTTTTCTGCAGAGTATTTCCTGAATGTCTTTTCTGCAGATAGACAAATTTCCACGACATCATTTGATGGCAGAACTAAACCACCTCTGTTTTTTTTATGTATAAGTGCATAAAAAGTGTGGCTGCCATCCCCTCGCAACACAGATAGGCATGACTCACATTTCAGTACCCTTTCTAGGTGCCGAACAACAAATCCTGCAATGTACACAACAATATGTGCTGCCACCTCAGAGAGAAATACACCGGCATCAACATAGTCATGATCATGACTCACCAAGTGGCTTTCTGTGTCTGCCAATTGTGAACGCCCAGCAGTGACATTTATGTGTTCTTCAATGTTTTGTCCATTGTAAGTCATAATGGGTATGTCTTCTAGTGGTACACAATTGCCTTTCTGTGACTCCCTAACCTCATTGTGCACTAAAAGTCTTTTGTAGGCAGACATGAACTGACGTGCCGTTGGGTTGTTATTCCACCCACCACGACTGCGTATGGCACTGAAAAACATTTCCAGGTGATCTTGTGAGCACTTATATGTGGGCAAGAATTTCAGTAAGGGTGCAGTCTGAGGTTCGACTAGCTTTCTATAAAGATGCAACGTACTAGAAATACCTACCAGAAAACCTACAAAGCCTGTCTTCCTATTGCAATCTACAAGTTTTGTTCCAGAAACTACTGGTGACAGAGTAAGTGCTCTGATGTAGTCTGCTGCATCCAACAAAAACCTTTCGACCACTATAAAGTTATGCACCCTCAATGGCTGCTTCCACTGAGTTTGAAAGAGGTTCCTGGAATTCAGCACATCAAAAAGGCGATTGAAAAGCCGAATAAACCTGACTGTTGCAGATGCATCATCAAAACCAGGTATATTCATATCATTGCAATATTGCATTGCATCTGCCACAGAATCACTGAGAAGTTGGGCTGCTAACCTGACTTTCATCTTATTCTGGACAAAATTAATGTGGCTGTTTGTTATTTTGTTCCCTATATGAAGTCCTTCTCTTATCTGCACCTTATTGAGCAACTCAAAAAGATGCCAAGAAATGACTTCACCTTGATCATCCCAAATGTTTTTTTTCTCGCCTAGAGTGTTCCTAACCAATTTCAACATATGTGGAGGATCTAGAAGAAATGCCACTTCAGAGCTCACACCTTCAACATAAAAAGTTGTTTTCAGAGCATGAGGGTCAAGACGGCATCCCAAGCATTTTGCCATGGCCAAATTTGAGGCACAGCCATCGCAACACAGGCAAACTACCCTAACACCACTGGCACTGGCAAGGCCTATGCATTGCTGGATAAGGTTTGCTTTCTGCTCTCCAGTTATCCCAGAAGTCAGAAAGTAACCCACTGGAAGTTTCCAGGAGCCATTAATTGCCACAAGCATAAGGACAAATGCCTCTTTAGCCACGGGTAAACTGTCTGTGGCAATAGAGGACCTCATATTGACATAGCCATAATACTGTTCACCATCAAACTCTATGTGTTGCCTAATAGCAATTTCATCAACTATTAGGCTACAAAGAGTGACATTATCACATCCCTGAGATCTTGCCCTAATTAAGTTAAAGGCCTCTGTGGTAAATCCTGGTTCCCCGCCCACACACTGATACCACCTCGCCAAAGTTCTGGGATGTGGGAGACAGGTATTAAAGGCTCGTCTTACATAATTATACGCTCTCGGCGAATAAAAATGTAATGTGAGGGCGAATGCACGAAGTTCCGGCTTATATGCTTTGGGCAGACTTTTGGAATTTGCTTTTGCAGCTTGTCTCTGCAGCAAGAATTTGTTCATTCCTGGTATGTTTTCTAGAATGTTAAGGCCACTTTCAAACATAAGATTATTTTTCCTCAGTTCATCAATTACTACACCCATAGATGATACCTTCTTCTTCAGCCGCCTCTTTGACTGCTGAAGAACCTTTATCTTTTTTCTGAGTACTTCATTTTTTGAAGAGAGGTCACTTACACTTCTCTTGAGGCTCCTCACCAATATAGACTCATCACCTGATGTTTCACCAATACAAGAAGAGCTGTTGCCAGCAGAATAGAAGACCTGAGTTTCAGCTTCAGCAGTACTTACTGCAACCATCTGCTGCTGTGTTGGTGGTCTGTTCTCCACATTCTAAAAAAATAAACACAAACAATAGTGAAATGTAATTACAAGCTGTACAAAAAGTTGTTGCCTACTATAACTTGATTGTTAGTAAATTTAAGGTTTCTGAAACAGTAAACTTTATGTGACAGATGGGAAATGTCCAAAACTGGACATAACTGAAGACCAGGATACCACCGATTGGCTTTGACCCATGGCATCATCAAAATGGCGGAAACGACAGATATCACTCACAGCCAATACGGCGACCGGAACAATCACAAAAACCATGCACAAATAAATATGCCAATATTTATGAAAACCAAAAACCTAGACCTTGGCTTAAGCTACAGATCAGTCTGTCACCACGACCATTCCTCCTATTTTCACATTTATATACAGATGACTCCATAAGCAGTCATGTGCAAAGCAACAACATCAATAAAATCATGAAAAATGTTGGAAGCAGCTTCGGTTGCATGAAATCTTTATTTATTTACAGTAACCAATCAATTTTGGTCAGTGAGTGACCTTCTTCAGTGCTACTAGAAAGGAAGCTCTGTGGGCACACACAATCTAGCAACAGGCATTTCACCATTAATACAACAATACCTAGTCATGTACAATGAAAACTCCTGGGGGATTTCCAGCGGCATTTCTGTAGTGTGTGTAGGTTGGAAAATACCATGTTGCATGTAGGTGGTGTGGTATAATTATTGCTTTTGTGAAAGTCAACAAATGCGAAAATATCATAAATATGTTGGAAGCAACTTCGGTGGCATTAAATCTTTATTTATTTACATTAACAGATTGATTTCGGTCAGTGAGTGGCCATCTTCAGTGCTACTAGAAAGGAAGCCCTGTGCGCACACATATACTAGCAACAGGCATTTACCATTAATACAACAGTATCTAGTCATGTACAATGAGAACTCCTTTTTCAGTGCTACAAGAAAGGAAGCCCTGTGCGGACACACAATCTAGCACTGAAGATGGCCACTCAGTAACCGAAATCAATTTGTTAATGTAAATAAACAAAGATTTCATGCCACCAATGTTGCTTCCAACATATTTATGATATTTTCGCATTTGTTGACTTTCACAAAAGCAATAATTATACCGCACCACCTACATGCAACATTTCTCATGATATTTTCACATTAGTTGACTTTAACAAAAGCAACAATCACACCACACCACCTATATGTAATATGGTATTCTACCAACCTACACACTACGGAAATGCTGCTGAACCTCCCCCCCCCCCTCATACATTGATATGAACCTTACGCCAACATCAGCTGCCACCTACACCAACAGAAACTACACTACAAAAAGTCAATGCATTAAAAATAAAAACTTACCAAAATTATGTCCTGCGTATGTTTCACACTGGGGATAAAATTAAAAAAACAAATACAAAACACTAAAAAAATGAGGCACCCACAATCATTTCGTCACCTTCATTGGTTGCCAACATGTTGCACACTGATTACAGTCAGCTATAACACCAAGCAGGTGAAGAAATTTTATCATGGCCAACAGTCTCCCCCCCCCCCCCCGTGTGTCATACAACGAGAAAGAAATAAACTTCGTTATATCCTTACTATCAAAATAAAAACAATTAAACAAATGAAACTATAGAACGGCAAACTATACCACAAACAACACACTACTAAAATGCTTGGTAACGCAGACATCACAGGAAGATGACTAGTACTGCTAAACATAAAACTAACAGTACGACCCTACGATTTTGTGACAGCACAGAAATAGCTCCAATTTGTAGTTTGTAGATTACTGTGTATAATACCCCAAAGGCAGGAAAGTCTTATGTTTCCCTGATTGGCTGTGGTACTGCTGGTCTTCTGCTTGCTAATTGGCTGAAAAAGGTGGCTGATGACGTCATATGTATTGGTCAATCAGGTAACGTAGACTTTATGGAAAGACACCATATCTTAAATTGTAATATTTGAAACTAAAACATCACAACTAGTAAACAAGCATGGTAATCATTACTAACGTACATCAGAGTAAGAAAACGCCCTCTTGGAATTTTACTGACATGGAAATAAAGATGAGCAGGGGAAAAAAATAAAAATAAGAAGTCGAAGAAAGAGAAAGTCAGAAAACCTATCAATTATATCTAGGCCTAATTTTTTGGAATACTGAAGCATGGAATACAACCAGTTGGCTCAGATTCCAGTTCTGACGTACATTCTTTTTTTTACTAGTAACATATTGTAAAGGGGGTCAACTGAAGTACGGTATGCAACCAGTCTGCTTCTAAACAAACTATTGCCGGAGACTCAGATGTGACGTCATTGGTCAAAACCGACAGGTTGTACACCGTGCTTCAGATGACCCTAATGTTTTAAGATAATTCCAGATAAGCACCATCAAAATAAAATAGAGAACAAAAATTTAGTTTGGATACACCACAATACATTCCTAAAACATACCATTGCACAAAAATATCATGCTCGGGTGTTTTACAGGTTAGGTTCTAGTTGAATTATCTCATATCAATTGTCCCAAAAGCATCATGTCCCATCCATCACTGTGCTTTTTTCATAAAAAGGCAAAGGTAGGCAGATTTTTTAATGGACACATGATTTGAATTAAAATGTTTTAGACAGTTCAGTATTTCTTGAGCATAGGTACTCAATAACATTAAATGAGACTTATTTCTTCAACTTCAACAATAATTAAGCATATAACTAATGTATAGTTTTAGTGATACATGGGACTGCTTGCATATTTTTAAAAAAGTGCCACCCATGTAACTTATATAAGTTAATGCTGATAAATGATAGAAAAAGAGTTGCAGAATATTTCTATTATTTAGGTATTAACTTCAATGTTTAAGTTTACACTGATAATAGTCATGCCTTCGAGAAATTTAAACTCATAAGCTACATCACTCATAGAATACCTGTATGGAATTATCATTGAGGTAAAAGTTTTACCTCCATAGGAATTATTAAATATGGAATTTGCACTAATATACACAGGTCAGCAGCAGGCATAATTACAATTTGATTTTTCAGGAGCAATTCAAAACTATCATTTGACACTTTACATACCTCTTCTAAGTAAGTAGGCAAAGCAGAAAAACTTTGTGGCACATCCCTCTCTAGGAGTTTGATAATACCCACCTCTTCATCGCTTTTATTATTAACACAGGAAGAGAAGGTCGCTTCATTGTGAACAGGGCAATCAATACTTATTGCATCCACCTGCTGCTCTGTTGGAAGTGGTACTAGTGGGCTTTTCACCCTCTCATTCTAAAGTAAACGAAAATAATAATTATAATAATCGTAATAATAAAGTTCTGTATTAGAAGGTACATCTTACATTTACATTATTCTATTAAATGTATTTCCACCGCATTTCTTTACAAAATGAACAGATTATGGTATTAACTGAATAACAAGTGTACAGTTATGCACGAAAGCAAACAGGAACAAAAGTAAAGTATGATACACTTCAGCTACAATACCTCTTTTAAGAGATGACAAACTGTAGGGAAAATTGATGGCACAGCATTTTCCCTGATACGCACTACTGAAAGTGATGTTCTGTCTATGTCCTCCTCTCGAAAATGCTTCGAACATATTTTACTGTGTCTGTTTGGTTTTCAGTCTTTCCTTCCCACAGCATTCACCCACAGAGTATTGCGAGTTGGATTGAGAGGAAATCTAAAGAATAGAACACAAAATGCAAAAGTAAACTGAGTAACCGAAATTCATAAGTACAAACAGAAATATCGTTTGAATGGCTTCACTTACGAATGGAACGTTATTCCTTTAGACTTAACACTTCTATCACAACGATTCGTACATCCGGAAACGACACAAGCTGGCATTTTTATCACGACTCAACACAAGTAACACACCAAAAACAAATGTTCTCGCTTGAAACTATGAAAGTAAATCAGTGGTCTCGAAGCTCACGTCCACGTGTGTACCTCCATGCGTGTACTGTATGGCCGTCTGCTTGTTTTGGGGCACCTAAAATGGCGGACTTGGCCTTCACTTCTGTGACGTCATGTCATCTCCCCTCCTTTTACCTCCATGGCTGCGGCTGCGGGGACCGCGAGCCGCGACGGCAAGCCCACGAGCGCAGCGGGCCTAGTCGGTGACGTCATAACGCCCACTAGCGGGTTTTAACATTTCGAAGCCCGTTTCGGATATCTACCACTCAGCCCTTGAGACCAGGCCAACAGAAGAGCCACCCGATTCATTAGACGCCGATCAAGAAAATCGATAGAACGACCGGAAGTGCGATTCATTATGTCCTCCATACTTCAACCGTCGACGCCTTTCATGGAGAATGTAGGACCTAATTTACTTAAGTTCAGTTTCGTAGTTTCATTATGACTGAGTAGTCCTGCAGCAGGCGTTCAGCAATGTGTTGTGTTCCTACGACGTGTAGTTGCTGCAATACACAGGGGAAAAGGAGACGTGGTACCATGTAAGGTGGTATTTCAATTCCAAAGACTTTTGCACATTGTTGTAAAGCATTTGAACTACGAAAGTGGTGGCTACATTCGCATCATTGCACATAGGGGAAATTTAAAGTTTTGAGGAAGAATTTAAAAAGAGGGGCGAAAGGAATTGCGGTACTGTTTACGATTCACGGGCTGTTCTCGAGTTATTTTTACACCCTCTCTGTTAACTCGCGCAATATATATGCACAGCAAACAGAATTTGATCACGCGTATGAAATCGGCAGTGAAATGCCAGTGGTGAAAAACGAGTGCCTGACCGCCACATAAATCTGACGCGCGGCTCAGAACCCCGCGCAGCGCAGTGCAGCGCGGCCGAGCGGGCGCCATGTTGATTTGCAGCGCGCGCCAGTCAACAGCTGCGGCCGCAGCACGCGACCGCAGCGCTCCTAGCGCCTTTTTATGGACTCACCTGTCAATGCGCGGCCGGAAAATGCAATCTGCCGGCCTGGGGTTTGCGGTGGCGGCTCCGCGTGCACGCGCAAAGCGTTCAGCGGCACACCTGCAGCCACCGGCTGAACATCTGGCAACGTGGTGCGCTGTCGTCGCGCTGCAGAGCGTTCCGTCTCAAAACCACTGTTGTTGTTGTTGTGGTCTTCAGCCCGGAGACTGGTTTGATGCAGCTCTCCACGATACCCTATCCTGAGCAAGCCCCTAACTCCACATTAGAACGGTAACCTACATCTGTCTGAAAAAAAAGAAAAAAAAGTTCAAATGTTTGTAAATCTATCGCAACAATCTGCGTCGTCATCAGCCCGTGACTTACAAACTACTTAAACCTAGGTGAACTAACCTAAGGACAAACACACACACCCATGCCCCAGGAAGGACTCGAACCTCCACGGCGAGCAACCGCGCGCTCCGCAGCGAGACGCTTTAGACCGCTCGCCTACTCCACCGCGGCCATCTGTCTGAATCTGCTTACTGTATCCTTCTCTTGGTATTCCTCTGCGGTTTTTACCCCACACACTTCCCTCCAATGCTAAATTCGCGATTCCTTGATGTCTAAGAATGTGTCCTACCAATCGATCCCTTCTTTTAATCAAGATATGCCAGAAATTCCTTTCCTCCCCAATTCTGATCAGTACCTCCTCATTGGTTATGCGATCCACCCACCTAATCTTCAGCATTCTTCGGTAGCACCACATTTCAAAAGCCTCATCATCTTCCTGTCCGCACTGTTTATCGTCCATGTTTCACTTCCATAGACGGCAACACTACACACAAATGCATTCAGAAAGGTCTTCCTCAGGCTTAAATCAATATACATCGCATGTTATTTTACTACCCAAGTGACAAAACTCATCTACCACCTTCACTGTTTCGTTACCTAATCTAATTCCTTCAGCATCGCCTGATTTTCTAAGACCACATTCCTTTATTTTTGTTTTGCTCTAGTTAATGTTCCTTTTTTACGCTCACTTCAACACACTGTCCATTCCCTTCAACTGCTCTTCAAGGTCCTTTGCTGTCTCTGACAGAATTACAATGTCATTAGCAAAACGCAATGCTTTTATTTCTTCCGCATGATCTTTAATTCCTATTCCAAATTTTTCCTTGCTTTCCTTCACCGCCTGCTCGATGTACAAATTGAATAACATGTCTTACTCCCTTCCCAACTGATGCTTCCCTTTTATACCCTTCGAGTCTAATAACTGCAGTCTGGCTTTTGTACAAGTTGTAAATAACTCTCCTTTCCCTGTATTTTACCCCTACTGACTTCAGAATTTGAAAGAGTGTATTCCAGTCAACATTGTCAAATGCTTTCTCCAAACCTACAAAAGCTAAAAATGTAGGTTTGCCTTTCCTTAATTTATCTTCTAAGATAAGACGTAAAGTGAGTATTGCCTCCCGGGTTCCTACGTTCCTCCTGTATCCAAACTGATCTTCCCCGAGGTCAGCTTCTACCAGCTTTTCCATTCTCCTGTAGATAATTCGTGTTAACATTTTGCAACCATGACATATCAAACTGATGGTTTTGCAATTTTCACACCTGTCTGCGTCTGATTTCTTTCGAATGCGGATTATTACATTTTTCTTAAAGTCTGAGGGTATTTCGCCTGTCTCATATATCCTACACACCAGTTCAAATAGGCTTGTCATGGCTGGCTCACCCAGAGACTTTAGTAGCTCTGAGGGTATGTCATCTACTCCTGGGGCCTTGTTCCGACCTAGGTCTTTCAAGGCTCTGTCAAATTCCTCTCTCAGTATAGTATCTCCTATTTCATCTTGATCTACTTCCTCTTCCCTTCCTACAACATCGTCTCTAAGTTCATTTCCTTTGTAGAGCTGCTCTATGTACTCTTTCCACCTTTCAGCTTTCCCTTCTTTGCTGAGAACTGGTGTCCCATCTGAGTTCTTGATATTCGTAGAGTTGCTTTTCTTGTCCCCAAATGCCTCTTTTATTTTCCTGTAGGCGGTATCTACTTTTCCCCTTCTTATACATTCTTCTACGGATTTGCATTTGGCTTCTAGCCACTCCTGCTTAGCCATTTTGCACTTCCTGTCAATCTCATTTCTTAGTCATCTGTACTCCATTTTGCCTGTTTCATTTACTGCATTTTTATATTTTCTCCTTTCATCTATTAAATTTAGTATTTACTGTGATATCCAAGGATTTTTTGTAGGTGTTGCCTTTCTACCTATTTTGTCCTCTGCTGCATTCACTATTTCATCTCTCAATGCTACCCATTCCTCTTCTACTGTCTTATTTCCCCCTTTTTCTGTCAATTGATGCCTAAATCTCCCTCTGAATTTCTCCAGAACTTCACGTTCCTTCAATTTATCTAAGTCCCATCTCCTTATTTTACCTACCTTTATGCAGTTTTTTCAGTTTCAGCCTACAGTTCAGGACTAACAAGTTATGGCCAGAGTCTATATCTGCCCCTGGGTGTGTCTTACAGTTTATCACCTGGTTCCGGTACCTATGTCTTACCATTATAAAATCTATCTGATACCTTCCGGTGTCTCCTGGTCTCTTCCACGTATACAACCTTCTTTTGTGATTCTTAAACCACGTGTTTGTTACGTTTAAATCATGTTCCTTGCAAAATTCTACCAGGGGATTCCTCTTTCATTCCTCCTGCCCAGTCCATATTGACCTACTATCTTTCCTTCTCTTCCTTTTCCTACTACCGAATTACAGTCTCCCATCACAATTAAGTTTTCCTCTCCCTTAACTGTCTGAATAATTTCTTTTAGCTCCTCATGTTTTTGTTCGATCTCCTCATCATCGGCAGAGCTAGTTGGCATATAAACCTGTATTACTGTTGTCGGTGTTGGCTTCGTATCTATCTTGACAATGATAATGCGATCACTGTGCTGCTCATAGTAGTTTACCCACATTCCTATCTTCTTATTCATTATCAGTCCTACTCCTGTGATACTCCCAACTGATTTTGTATTTATAATCCTGTACTCACCTGACCAGAAATCCTGTTCATCCTGCCACCGAACTTTACTAATTCTCACTATATCTAACCTCAACCTATCCATTTCCCTTTTTAGATTTTCTAATTTTCCTACCCGATTAAGGGATCTAACATTCCACGCTCCGATCCGTAGAATGCCTGTATTGTCCTTCCTGATGACAACATCCTCCTGAGTAGTCCCGGCCCGGAGATCCGAATGGGGGACTATTTTACCTCCGGAATATTTTACCCGAGAGGGTGCCATCATCATATTTTCATACAGCAGAGCTGCATGTCCTCGGAAAAAGTAACGGCTGTAGTTTCCCCTTGCTTTCAGCCGTTCGCAGTAACTGCATGGCAAAGCCACATTAGCTGATGTTACAAGGCCAGCTCAGTCAATCATCCAGACTGTTGCCCCTGTAACTACTGAAAAAGCCGCTGCCCCTCTTCAGGAACCACACGTTTGTCTGGCCTCTCCACAGCTACCCCTCCGCTGTGGTTGCACCTACGATACGGCTATCTGCATCGTTGGGGCACGCGAGCAACCCCACCTCGGCAATGTCTGTGGTTCATAGGGGTGGCTCGTTACATTAATATTTACTAATCAGGATGCGTTACGATGGCATAATTCGTTTTTGTAGAGTTGGTTTCACCTCTTCAGAGCAGCAAGACAGTTCCGTACTTATATACTCTGATTAAATGTAATGCGGGTATACACAATAATTTTGAGGTGGCCTCATAACCAGAAATCGCACACGTTGAGGTCCGCTGAACTAGCATGCTATGTAACTTGACAGCCTTTTCCGATCCCTCGACCAGGGAGGCCACGATTGGGATATGTCTGGACATTATCAGCTAAGTGGATTGGAGCACCTTCTTGTAGAAGCCCCATAACCCTTTGAATCATCAATGGTACTTCCTACAATAGGAGAGGCAAAGTCACCAGCAAGATACCCCATTTCCGGCCTAATAGGAACACAGGTCCCAAAATATAGTCGCCAGTTATTCAGGTCCACACATTACGGTTACGCCGATGCTGATAATTCACTGACACAATACCATGGGGATTCCGCAAACTGCCCAACAGATGACTGATATGAGAGATCAAGATAAAACTCCACGTAGCCGGCCGCGGTGGCCGAGGAGACTAAGGCGCTCCAGTCACGGTCTGCAAGGCCACTACGGTCGGGGGTTCGAATCCCCCCTCGGGCATGGATTTTTGTGCCGTCCTAGTTTGTAGGTAGTTCATAAGTAGTTTGTAAGTTTAGGGACTGATGACCCTGTAGTTAAGTCCCATAGACTTTACAAACATTTGAACATTTGTAAACTCCACGTAAACGTGTCCTAATGTGGATAGCTGCTAGTGGACTTGAAACTTGCTCCTCCAAAATGCATATCCTTTGCGCAAACCAGCGTCCATTGTGCAAACTAGTATGTGGAATACAGTGTTGGCGTGTCCTATGCGTTCAGTAGTGCAGAATCAGATTGTCTTATATGCATTTTTCGAACTATTTTTTACGCCATGAGGAAGTTTTATTTCATTGAGCTAAGGCGCATTAGTGCCATAGAGTTGCGTACATAGATTCTCTTTTGAACCTGCTGAGGCATTGAGTCAGACTGTGGGGGCTCCTTCGGCGTGTATGGGAGAGGGAAAACGGCGCTGTTATCATGTCCACTCGAAGTGGGAAAGGACTGACGTAAACGGAAGAATTGTCCCAAACATAAAAAGCAGAGTAGCTGGTTCCCGCACCTCACCTTACACATTGAAAGTCAGCTGTCTGCCGTCTTCCCTAGGTTTCGTTTCATCTCATGTTTTTATAGTGTTAGTTTCTGTAATATTGCTGGGATTTTATTATGCTAATAATTTATCATTGCATTGATGTTTTTAATGTTAGTTTCTGTAATACAGTGTTAATATTTGTGGGATTTTATTATGCTAATAATTTATCATTGTGTCTATGAATGTGGCAAGATGAACGGTTTCTCCGCGATGCCACTGTCCCTGTGAGAATGTGTACTTGCTATATTCTGTATGTGCATGTATGAGAATCTTCTAGCATGGGAGTCTGAGTGTATGTATGAGAATTTGCGTCGTCGGCTACTAGTGTTCTCTGGCTTTGTATCGACAGGTTACCAACCTCTGCTTTTGATGCTACCAAAGAGGTTCCTCCACCCTTTGGTTCCAAGTTGGGTTGGCAATGCCCAGTTAGCGAGCCTGGGATGGACGCGCGAGTTTAATCTCCCCCCCCCCCTCCCACCCGCTTTTCGTGGATTTTGCGAATTTCCGGCCGATTTCTGGTCTCTGGTGGCAGGCTCGTAGGCCGTCTGGTGATTCTGTGGCTGCGCTTCGACCTGATAAGATGTTCTGACTTTCTTTCCTCCCTTGAGATGATAGCGATTCATTGTCTGGTTTGTTAAACTTCAGATCATAAGTTCATTTTTCGGGATAAGTTTCTCCGATCATGTACGGAAATGTGTTCAATTTCATTTCGGTGATTTAGGATAGGTAAACACAGTGAATATGCAACTAATTTGGTTTGATAACGGCTGGGAATCGGTAACCTGTGTGAGACTAGCTGGCGGTGTATGAACTGTTTAATTTCTTTCTAGCTTTGTGGAACGTGACTAATAAGCGGCATTATTTTGATTCTGTGAAATATTCTTTTCCGTTTTCTCCTTCCGCGACTGATATGTACTCCACGTGGTGTGTTCTTAGAACAAAGCCTTCAGCTACCCCTGTGTCTGTTCCTATGCCCTTCAGGCAAGAAATTATGTATGTATCTTTCTGATTTCCATTAGTACCTCGCGATCTCCTATCCGTCTATTTTTAAATTGTGTTTCGCTTTTTCAAACTTGTACTTTGCATTCAGACTTCCCCAGTACATTCTCTTCTAGCCTTGTACAACCCCCTTTATTAGCTTGCTTATGAAATACTGCGTAATCTACGGGATGCATGCCATACCTCTTAGTTGATTTACTCCGACTTTGAATTTAGTCCATTTTTCTGATTTTTGGAGACTGGACTTCGTCCATCCGTGTAAAACCTTTTCAATCGCGTCTAACTATATTTCGTCAGCTTCCTTATGATATTCTACGCATTTCTAAGGGTTGCATGCCGTAGCCACTTTTCTTTATTTTTCAGAAATTGAATTTTTGAATTTTCCTGTTTTTCGGGACCACCTGGCTCCGAACTCCGACTTCAAGGGTTTATAGTTAGTCACTCGAGTTCCCGCCACTGCTCACATACCAGTACCTTCCTATTGTGCATTCGTGCTTCGTAATCTGTGATTTCACAGGTTTTTGTTGAAATGAATACAATCTTTAAGCACTTCGCTTTCCGTGGGATGCGAATATGTAATGTAGCAGACACGTGTCGTGTGTCTCAATAATTCCGCATGCTCACGGTTTGATTTGAATGGAAATTAATCTCGCTATTATCGCGTACCATCTCAAGTAAAGAAAGACAGACCAGAGCTACCTAAGAAGTTTATTTTACTTGTGTTGTGTGGTACATCCTGGTACTCCTCTCAAAGTAAACAGTGCCGGTTGGAATTCACTTTCCCCTTGTGCACTAATAAGTTGCAAGTAAACATGCTTTGTTGAGAAAAACGCTATTGTCTGGCTCTTTTTAAACGGTTTTCAAAGGGTTTTCGTAAGTGTCCGTGTTTACCCAAAGTGGAACGAGGATTTTTAACTTGCTTTTGTGTGCAAAACCACCATGGGTGCTTTCTCGCCACGCAGGTGTCTAGCCTCTGCTTTACAAAAGCAATGGGTGTTTGTTCACCAGTATGAGTCAGCCTTAATTATTTTGTCGCACTTGAAACTTGACCTGGTAGTTTGCATATCAAACTGTAATCATTATCATTGCAAATGTCTATACCCCATCGAGTTTATATTCAGAAGACTTGACGAGCAGAATGTGATTGTGAGGTCGGAATATGCAGGAAATGGCGGTGAGGACAACTTGACTCCTTACACGGCTTGTGTTAAATATATGATGAGGATGAACACAGGTAAGACAAAGAATATGGTGATAGGCAAAAAAAGGAAATAGCAACTATTAAGATGGATCAAATAGCCATAAAAGAAGTCAGAACTTTTAAACATCTTGGGAGTATAGTCTCTGACGATCTGAGATGCTTTCAGGAATTCAAGACGCGCATTGCTATAGTGAAAGAGGCATTCAACAGATAGAGAATATTATTATGAGAAAACTGGATAAAGACTGGAATAAAAGGCTTGGCAGGTGTTTTCTTTGGAGTGTGGAATTCTATGGGGCAAAAACATGGACATTGAGATGAGAGGATATAGAACAGCTGCAAACATTTGAGATGTGGAAGTAGTGGAGAATGGAGAGGATAAGATGGATGGAGCGAATTAGCACCAAAAAATGTGTTGGAGAGGGTTGATAAGAGGAGAAAATAATTGAATGGGACATTTACTTAGACGAGAGAATTTAATAACAGCTGCTTTACTACTGCTTTGTGGGAGAATATTGTGGAAGGAGGAGGTGCAAGTTGACAGACAACATAAAAGGATGTAGAAAATACGCAAACATGAAGAAGTTGTCGGAAGACAGGACAGCATGGAGAGTTACCAAATGAAAAACTGCCTCTGGGCAGAACACAAATGGCTGCGAGAATAACCGTGTGTCACGAAACATAAGTTGGAACAAGAGAAAGAGTGATTGAGTTGGGCTTGGAGCAATAATCTTGTTTCCTTTCCTCACGTGTATAACAGATTCTGGATCCAGCAGTGACACTTGTATTGTTATTTGCCACAGATTTATGACAATATTTTTTTTTTTTTTTTTTGAATATATCGCGATTTTGAGAGTCAGTGAGAGTTCTGTCATTGCCTCTCATATCAATGTCCATGTTTTTGCCCCATAGAATGCCACACTCCAAAGAAAACATCTGCCAAGCCTCTCCTCTTTATCCAATTTCCCATAAAAATCTTTTCTTTCTGTTGAATGCCTCTTTCACTACAAGAATGCGGGTTTTGAATTCCATATAGCATCTCAGATCTTCAGTGACCCACTCTGACTTGGTTTATGGCTATTTGATCAGTCTTCATAGTTGCTAGTTTCCTTTTTCTTTCGATCACCATACTCTATATTTTTAGTATATGTGGATCTGGAGAAAGCTTTTGACAATGTTCACTGGAATCCACTTTTTCAAATCCTGAACGCAGCGACAGGGGTAAAAAATAGGGAGCGAAGAGTTATATTTAACTAGTACAAAAACCAGACAGCAATTACCAGATTCAAAGGACATGAAAGGATCGCAGTGGTTGGGAAAAGGAAAAGGCAGGATTGCAGCCTTTTCCCTATGTTGTTCTTTCTGTACATTGAGCAAGCAGTGAAGGAATGAAGCAATGAAGAAATTTGGAGGTGGAATTAGAGTTCAGGGTGAAGAAATAAAGACATTGCATTTTGCCAATGAAATTGCAATTCTGTCAGAACCAGAAAAGGACCTGGAGAAGCAATTGAATGGAATGGACACTGTGTTGAACAGAGTATAAAAGATGAACATTAAAAGAGCGAAACAAGGATAATGGAATGCAGTCTAAGAAAATCAGGCGATGCTGAGAGAATTAGATTAGATAACGAAACAATAAAGGTGGTAGATAGTTGTGGTACTTGGATAGTAAAATAACATATGGCGTTCGCTGTACAGAGGATATAAAATGCAGAATAGCAATGGCAAGAAAAGCGTTTTAGAAGAAACGAAATTTGTTGACATCCAATATTAGTCAAAAAGTTATGTACTCCTTTCTGAATGCATTTGTCTGGAGTGTAGTATTGTGTGGGAGTGAAACGTGGACGATAAGGAATACCGGCAAAAAGATGATAGAAACTTTTGAAATGTGGGGCTACAGACGAATTAGATTAGATGGGTAGATGACGTATCTAATGAGGAGATGCACAACAGAATTGAGGAGAAAAGGAGTTTCTCTCATATCCTGACTAAGAAAAAAGATAGGTTGGTGGGACATATTGTGAGACATCAAGGAATCGTCCAATTAACGTTAGAAAGAAGTGTGTGGGGTAAAGATCGTAGAGGGAGACCAAGGGAGGAATACAGTAAGCAGATTCATAAGGATGTTGGTTGCCGTTCGTACTCTCAGATGAAGAGGTTTGTACAGGCCAGGGTAGTGTGGAGAGCTGCATCAAACCAGTCTGCGAACTGAGGACCACAACGGGTGTGCTACATGAAGAGGTGGTGGAGAGTGGCCTTTGCACATGAATAAAGGTGAGGTGCCAGTTTAGACCTCAGCGAGTCATTTAACTGGAAAGCTTCCTTTCATTTTTTAGTAAAATTAATCATTTCAACCACTGGTAGTAGTAAAAATAAGGAGTGCTCACTGCTAAGCATATTAAGGTACAATTCAGAGGGTAAATATAGCCGCTGAAGAGGAAATTAATTAGAAAATAGTACCGCAGTTGCGTTTGCAGCGTCAGAAATAAGTGCGCAAATTCCTACTCGAGTGTTTTTGACCACCCCGACGAGTAAGATAAACAACATCGGAGAGTATATCGCTCGGCTATCGGCGGAGTGAACGCAGACTAGAACGACTGCAGGCGGAAGCCATTAGCACAATAACGCCCTGGCCGCGATGGAAACGACCGTTAGCGCCGAGCCCATTTCATCGGCACGCGCGACAGCTGAGCCGGCGGCGATAAAGCGGGCCCGGCACAGCGCCGCGAGGGACGCACTGGCGATGCCAGCGCCCCTGGTGGCGGAGATTAGCGGCGCGGCTGGCGCCAGCGTTTCATTTCACGCGACTGAGGACCCGCCGTCAGCGCGTGACGGCCGGACGGCTTTGTTAACGTGAAACGGCGCGTCTGGCGCGGATTAACACTGCCGGCTTCCGGACGAGAAGTCACCGCATTGCGCATTCAGCCGCCCGCTCTGCGACCGAACGCCCGGTTCGCACGTTCGCGCCGCAAGCCGAGCGTGGCGCTCTGCGTTTAACTTGCCGTTCAACTAATGCTCGCCGTTATCCCCCTCTATACTGTGGCGGCCATTAGTGCTACTGTTCTCATACGAGCGCAGAGGCTCGATGGCGACTCATTGAATGCAGAGGTGTCTGCACAGCCTACACCGTAATACCAGAGGTTACCCTAGATTATTACAAACTGTGGTGTGCGCATGGACATCTACTGAAGTCTGATGACAATGGATTAAGTAATAGCGATGTGCACGGATAAAGATGGCAGTCGTATCGTGTTGTGAAAGAAGAATAAAAAACAGGAAAAAATGTCTCTGGTGTCTGTATCTTAGTTTTAATAATCAGAGTCTTAAAATTCCATCTGTCAGTTAATAAACTCGAGAGTCAAAATTAGTTGAACTATCAGATAATGTTCAGTGTTTATCTCAGGGGATTGACTATGTTGATCTACATCTACATAGATAACTTGTTGGTTATGAACTGTAGGCTGAAACTGAAGAAACTACAAAAAGGTAGGAAAATAAGGAGCTGGGACCAGGATAAATTGAAGGAACCTGAAGTTCTTAAGAATTTCAGTGGGAGCTTTAGGCAACAATTGACAGAAATGGGGGAAAATAAAACAGTAGAGGAGGAATGGGTAAAATTGAGAGATGAAATAGTGAAGGCAGCAGAGGACAAAATAGGTAGGAAGGCAAGATCTACAAAAAAACCTGGAAATCACAGGACATACTAAATTTAATCGATGAAAGGAGAAAATATAAAAATGCAGTAAATGAAACAGGCATAATGGAGTACAGATGGCTAAGAAACGAGATTGATGGGAAGTGCAAAATGGCTAAGCAGGAGTGGCTAGAAGACAAATGCAAGGATGTAGAAGACTGTATAAATAGGGGAAAAATAGATACAGCCTACAGGGAAAAAAGAAACATTTGGAGATAAGAAAAACAGCTCTATGAATATCAAGGACACTGATGGAAAACCAGTTCTCAGCAAAGAAGGGAAAGCTGAAAGGTGGAAAGAGTATATAGAGAGGCTCTATGAAGGAAATGAACTTAGCTGCAATATTGTAGAAAGGGGAGAGGAAGTAGATGAGGATGATATAGGAGATACTATATTGAGAGATGAATTTGACAGAGCACTGAAAGACCTAATTCGAAACAAGGCCCCTGGAGTAAAGATATTCCCTCAGAGCTACTGAAGTCTCTGGGAGAACCAGCCATGACAAAATTGTTTCACCTGGTGCTTAAGATGTATGAGACAGGTGAAGTACCCTCAGACTTTTCCCTATTCCAAAGAAAGCAGGTGCAGTCAGGTGTGAAAACTACAGAACCATCAGTTTAATAAGTCAAGGTTGCAAAATATTAACACGAATTATATACAGAAGGATGGAAAAACTGGTAGAAGCCGACCTCGGGGAAGGTCAGTTTGGGTTCAGGAGAAATGTAGGAACTCGGGAAGCAATACTCACTTTACGGCTTATCTTAGAAGATAGGTTAAGAAAAGGCAGATTTGGAGAAGGCTTTTGACAATGTTGATTGGAATAAACTCTTTCAAGTTCTGAAACAAACAGGAGTAAAATATAGGGAGCGTAAGGTTATTTACAACTTGTACAAAAACCAGACAGCGGTTGTCAGAGTTGAAAGGCATGAAAGGGATGCATTGGTTGGAAAGGGAGTACGACAGGTTTGTAGCCTTTCTCCAATGTTATTCAATTTGTACATTGAGCAAGCTATAAAGGAAAGCAAGGAGAAATTTGGAGAAGGAATTAAAGTTCAGGGTGAAGAATTAAAAACATTGCGTTTTGCCGACGACATAGTAATTCTGTAAGATACAGCAAAGGACCTGTTAGAGCAATTGAACGGAATGGAAGGTGCATATAAGACTAAGATTAACAAGAGCAAAACTAGATTAATGAAGTGCAGTGTAAGAAAATCAGGTGATGCTGAAGGAATTAGATTAGGTAACGAAGCAATAAAGGAGGTCAATGAGTTTTGTTACTTGGGCAGTAAAATAACAAATGATGGTCGCAGTACAGAGGATATAAAATGCAGAATAGCAATTGGTAGAAAAAGAGAAATTTGTTAACATCGAATATTGATTGAAGCCTAAGGAAGTCCTTTCTGAAGGCATTTGTACGGAGTGTTGCCTTGTATGGGAGTGAGACATGGACGATAAACAGTGCATACAGGAAGAGGACTGAGGCTTTTGAAATGTGGTGCTACAGAATAATGCTGAAGATTAGGTGGGTGGATCGCGTAACTAATGAGGAGGTACTGAACAGAATTGGGGAGAAAAGAAATTTCTGGCATATCTTGACTAAAAGAAGGGATAGATTGGTAGGACACATTCTTAGACATCAAGGAATTGTGAATTTAGCGTTGGAGGGAAGTGTGTGGGGTAAAAACCGCAGAGGAAGACCAAGAGATGGATACAGTAAGCAGATTCAGACAGATGTAGGTTGCCGTTCTTATGTGGAGATGAAGAGGCTTGCTCAGGATAGGGTATTGTGGAGAGCTGCATCAAACCAGTCTCCGGACTAAAGACCACAACAACAAACAAACTCTGCAAATCACATTTAAGTGCCTGTCAGAGGGTTCAATAACCACTTTCATAACTTTTCTCTACCGTTCCATTCTCTAATAGATAGATAGAACACCTAAATCGCTCCGCCTTCGATCTGATTTCTTTTATTTTTTTGGGAAGGTCATGTTTCACTACGTAGGTGGGTGCTAGCAAAATATTTTCTCATTCAGAAGTCGGTGATTGAAACTTCGCAAATGAATAACGTCTTTCTTTTAATGATTTACTCCCCAATTCGTGCAACATTTCCGTGACGCCCCCCCCCCCCCAGTAACGTAATAAAACAAAACGAGTTGCCCTTCTCTGACCCTTCTCAATGTCTTCCGTCAGTTCCACCTGGTGAGGGTCCGACAATGGGCAACAGTACTCCAGGAGAGGACGCACAATTGTTATGTAGGCAGTCTCTTTGGTGGAGCTGGTGCATCTTTGAAGCGTTCTGCCAATGAAACGTAACCTTTGGTTCGCCTTCCCCACAATATTTTCTGTGTGTTCTCTCCAGTCAAAGTTGTTCGTAATTGTAACTCCTAGGTATTTGGTAAAATTTACGACTTTAAGGTTTGACTGATTTATCGCATAATTGAAGTTCAGCGGATTCCTTTTAATGGTCATGTGTATTACTTCACACTTTTCTTTATTTAGTGTCAATTGTCAATTTTCGCACCTTGTAGAAATTTTGATTAAATCGCTTTCCAGTTGCTTTTGACCCTCTGTTGACGTCACTAACCGATAAACGACAGCATCATCCGCGAACAGGCTAAGGGAGCAATTCAGATTGTCTCTTAAAACGTTTATGAACACAAGGAAGAGCAGGGGACATATAACGCTTCCCTGGGGAACGCCAGATATCACTTCTGTTTTACTTGATGACTTACCGTCAATTACTACGAACTGTGTCCTTTCTGTTAGGATATCGTGAATCCAATCTCACAGTTGGGGAGATATTCCATAAGCACGCAATTTCATTAAAAGCCGCTTGTGGAGTACAGTGTCAAAAGCCTTCCGGAAATCCAGAAATATGGAATCCATTTGAGATCCCTTGTCGATGGCACTTATCACTTCATCCGAATAAAGGGCAAGCTAGGTTTCGCAAGAGCGATACTTTCTGAATCAGTGTTGACTATTGGTTAATAGGTCTGTCTCTTCGAGATAGTTCATAATATTCGAATGAAGTATATGTTCCAAAATCCTACTCAAATCGACGCCAATGAGATTGGCCTGTAATTTGGGAGATCACTCCTATTGCCTTTCTTGAATATTGGAGTAACTTGGACAAGTTTCCAGTCTTTGGGTGTAATTTTTCGCTGAGTGATTGGTTGTAAATGATAGCTAAGTACGGAGCTATTGCATCAGCATACTCTGAGAGGAATATAATTGATATACAATCTGGCCCGGAAGATTTGTTTTTGTTTCGTGACTCAAGTTGTTTTGCTAGTCCAGGAACATCTACATCAAAGTTTCGCATACTGGCAGCTGTTCTTGGACTGAATTCTGGAGTGTTCACTTCGTCTTCTTTGGTGAACGAATTTCGGATGATGTGTTTAGTAATTCTGTCTTATCAGTACTGTCATCGGTAGTATTACCATTGCTATCGCGTGGTGAAGGTATTTTTTGTGTTTTGCCGTTAGTGTACTTCACATATGACCAGAATTTTTTTTGCATTTTCTGCAAGATTACAAAACAGGATACCGTTGTGGTAACTACTATAGGCTTCTCGCATTGAAGTTCGCGCTAGGTTGCGAGTTTTAGTAAAAGATTGCCAGTCTTTTTGTCTTTTTAAATTTTCCATGCGCTTTTCTTTGCTTCTGCAACAGTGATCTGACCTGTTTTGTGTACCACGGGGGTCAGCCCCCTCATTTATTAAATTATTTGGAATAAATCTATCGATTGCTACTGATATTATGTCTTTGAAAGTAAGCCACAACTAATCTACACTCGCACTTTTTGTTTTGAAAGACTGGAGACTATCACTCAGGGAAGCGTGAAGCGAATTTTTATCTGCTTTGTTGAATAGATATATTTTTCGTTTATTTTTGGTGCATTTGGGAATTTCGACATTCAGTCTCGCTACTACAAATCGATGTTCGCTAATCCCTGTATCTGTTTTGATGCTCTTTACTAGCTCAGAATTATTTTTTGCTAGAACATCAAGTGTATTTTTGCAACCATTTACTATTCTCGTGAGTTCATGAACTAACTGTTCGAAGTAGTTTTCAGAAAAAAGCATTCAGAACTAGTGCGGACGATGTTTTATATTTGCCGCCGGTTTTGAATACGTAATTAAG
Organism: Locusta migratoria; assembly: GCA_026315105.1. Classification (NCBI taxonomy): domain Eukaryota; kingdom Metazoa; phylum Arthropoda; class Insecta; order Orthoptera; family Acrididae; genus Locusta; species Locusta migratoria. The sequence continues at coordinate 547,059,120 of CM048745.1, read as the reverse complement.
CCAACATGTCGAGGGTAAATTAAAGTCGCCACCGATTATAACAATATGCTTCGGATATCTATTTGAAATGTGATTCAAGCTTTCTTTGAACATTTCGGCAACTGCATCGTCTGAGCCAGGGGGCCGATAAAAAGATCCAATTATTAATTTATTCCGGTTGTTAGGTATAACGTCTACCCATACCAACTCACAGGAAGTATCTACCTCAATTTCCTGTTGTTTTTCCTGATGATCACGTCCTCGTGAGTAATCAGCGCTCGGAGATCCGAATGGGGAACTATTTTACCTCCGGAATATTTTACCCGAGTCGATGCCATCATCATATGTTCATACAATAGAGCTGCATGTCCTCGGGAAAAGTAACGGTTGTTGTTTCCCCTTGCTTTCAGCCGTTCGCAGTAACTGTGTGGCAAAGCCAGCTGATGTTACAAGGCCAGCTCAGTCAATCATCCAGACTGTTGCTCCTGTAACTACTAAAAAGGCTGCTGCCTCTATTCAGGAACCACATGTTTGTCTTGTCTCTCCACAGATACCCCTCCGCTGTGATTGCACCTACTGTACGGCTATCTGTATCATTGAGGCATGCAAGCCATCCCACCTCGGCATATCTGTGGTTCATAGGGTTGGCTACTGTGATCATAATAATTAGAGTATGGATCTGCAGCAGGGACATGAGGAAACTGAGTAGGAGTTGTGGGTTAGGTGGCCTGGTTGGATTCTGTAGACAGAAGTGGCGAGAATGGAAATTGTGTCTGGTCATTTAGTACAAGGTCTGAGGAAGCTGACATAAGTTTATTTCCAATATCTGAAAGTATTTAAATGTATTCTGTGTAGGACTTCATGTGTTACATTGTAGATATGGCCTTCTTTTCGCAGGTGGTCTGCAAATTTTGAATTGTGTTTCCTAAGTATGTATCTTCTGTGTCAGGTAGGCCTACATATTGCCCTGCTTGACTGGCCAATGTAAAATTTGCCACGGTTGTAAATAATTTTGTGTATTCCACTCTTTGTTAAGCCAATTTCTATTGTGCAGTTTATTTTCTTAGGGCAATTGTTGTACTTTACATCTTGTCATACGAGTCTTCTTTGAAAATTATTGTACATGTATTATCTACACAGCAACTCAAGTTCTTCGAATGTAAACTCTCAGCTGAATTGCTAGATATTTGTAGTGTTTACCTGATGGTGGAGTAACAGCTTAAAACCGGTTACTAAAACAGTAAATTTGAAATTATAGATTTATCTCTTGTGTTTCATTTACAATGAATAAAATATTCTGTCAAAAACCGACTGAACAGTCAGAGAATTCAACAACTAATGAACTTAGCTCAAGAACTTGCATTGTGAGAATGGACTGTTACTTGTAGGTAGGGTGGCCAGATTGAGCTTTTTGTTCAGCTGCATCTTACTTTCGTTGCCACTGAGGAATCTCTAAAAACATAAGGATACAGCTTATTACCACAATATTGAGAATTGTAAGAATGGTGGTGTTTCACACCATGGTAAGTCAAAGTTTAATTCCGTTGCAGTAACTTTGTCGTCTTCTGCAGAAAATTGTTTCGGCAAGAATTTAAGAAGCGACTGATTCTTCTTTTGTGTGGTAATATTCGCTTTGTGTCTTTCTGACTGTAAATGTTTGTTCACAGCATTCACTCCGTCGTACTTAACAGTAAATATTGCATATTCTGCACTTAGACATACACTCATCAGTATCGACTTTTTGTAGCCACTCTTTATAATTTTCTTCCTGCAACCCGGGGCCGGCGCAAGCCCAAATGCCGCCCCGTGCGAGCTGCTAAATTGCCGCCCCCCTCTCCGGTTTTGTTTTATTTTATTTTCACAAAACGTTTGTGGAATTTTATTTAAACAAATATATAGGACATGCCAGCAATCAATCGCAATTTTTGTTTTTATTTTTCCGATCTACCTAGGTTTCGGCCAATGAGTCCAGTCCCAGAGTTTTTAATATGTGCCTAACCGTCATGTTGACACTTACGTTCAGGGGTATAGACGTAAACATAACTCAAAGCATTTAGAAGAGCCACACTGTGCCCGAAATCTATGTAGATCTGGAAAATAAAAACAAAAAATTACGACTTATAGGTGACATTCTCTTCAGATTTGTACGAAACTGTCGCTGGGCACCAGCTCAAAAATGGAGTCAAACCTGATTGAAGAAATCTAGCTAATTTTAATAAGCCTTGTGAATTTACAAAAATGTTCAAATGTGTGTGAAATCTTATATTACTGTAGGATACACTGTTCAGGAGTTGAAGTCATGAGAATTGAGCCGCATGAAATTGCATTTCAGACCGAATTTCACTACAAACGCGAGTGAAACGGTCAAAGATTGGGGCGGAAGACAATGGAGAGAGGAAGAATAAGGAGATGGAGTAATATATAATGCACTAAATACACATCTGGGCATTAGCCTACTAATGCTAGTCGAAATATATTAACTCACTGCACTGCGGCTGTTCATTTCAAAGAACTGACACTCGACATCTGTAGTAATTTGCATGTGTCAGTTCTGTCGTGTCTGATTACGCAATAATGTCTAACAAATTAGTCATCGCCGTATCACTTCACTTTTCTGCGCTTTATTTTCATTCTAGCTATTGAGACGACGCGTGCTTATTTGCCGACTTGCCAATTTTTGAAGTAACAGATCATAAGAAAAATAAATTTTCGTATTCTGCAATCTGGAAGGAGAAAAATTCTAATTTATGAGTAACATGCATGCGTAATACTAATTGTACGTTATATGAAAAGCACTTACCTATTACATCTCAAGTTGCAAGAAATTCGGACGCGCCAATTCTTCTGTTCTTACGACAAGCAATGAAAGTGCTTCTGACCAATCTTTACTCCCTCGGCCATCTACCGAAACGAGTTATGTAGTTTTCGTTGTAGAGAACGCAACAATGAACAATACCTATCGCCTGGAAAGGCGAAGTGGTGACGCGGCAGTGCCAGGAACTAGGTCACGTGACGAGGTACAGCGAGGCTATGGTTAAATTACGCCCAAGAAGAAGAAGAAGAAGAAGAAGCTCACCGATGATATGTATAAATGTATTTCAGGCCGGAATTTCTGTGGTATTACGAACAATTGAAAGAAATACGAACTTAGCGAAAACTGTACAATTTTTTTAAAACAGAAATGAGCTTCAAAGCTAGCAAGGAAACCCTTAAAAGCAATGTTCTGTCTATGGATTTTCATTTTACAAGGTGTCAAAATTAACGTTTTGTTTTGTGCGGACGATAGGGCATTGTTGCTAAAAGACCATATTTTCTCAGGTTTTCACCAGAATCAAAGCGACCAGTAGTTTACTTAGATGAAACATGGATTCACACGCATTATACAGTAAATAAATGTTGGCAAAGTGATAGTGTGCAGGTAGTATTGTCAAATAAAAGTGTCAGTCAGAGTTTGTTGTTCATGCAGGCGGAGACAGGTGTTTCATGGTTCAAAAACCATAACGTCCGACTATCACTACAAAACGGGTAGAAAAATGTTCAAAAATACGTCGAAACCCAGCTTATGCCAGGCTTACTAGCAATGTCTTTATCCCGTGTAATTACTCGCAGCATATTTACTCAATCGAAATACTTCTAGCCATTGTAGGTGTTAGACATGTTTGACTGTAGTAATGTTCAACATTTATTATCTATAAAGCGAGAAGAATGAAACACTCGGAAACTGTCAGTTGCTTCAGACTTGCATTCGAATTTCCAAATTAGATTTCGTCTTCTGCAAAATTAGTTGTGAGTAAACGCACGGCGCGTAACAGGCTGGCAGCTCTCGTAAGAATACTGGCGTGTATGCCAGACTGCTTACCCCTCTGTTCCTCCGGCGTAAACACGGTGGTGCTGCCACAGTGGCGAGCAAGAAGTTAGTCCTCCTCCCTGCCCTTGTTCGGCAGGGGCGACCGGCAGGTAGTCGAGACGCCATGCCACAGTTCCAAAAGCCGCCTCCTCCGAGGTCTGGTTTCGAATCCCCTCTTGGGCATGAATGCTGAGTTTGTCCTAAAAAATAAAAAAGGGTGGCGGCAGATTTGCCGCCTCTCGGAAAGTGCCGCCCCGTGCGACCGCAAGTTTCGCACGTGCCTTGCGCCGGCCCTGCTGCAACCATTCTTCACGGAACGAACTTATATATCGTCTCTTCATTTCACTGTTATTACTCACTAATCTGAGTTAATGTAAGCTTGTCTGTTCACTCACGATCCGAGTATTCCAAAAATTGCCGGTAAACTGATAACAAACAATGAACGAACGAACATAAGTAATAGACGTAGCCATTTGACACGTTGCCGGAACATTGTTTGCTTAATAATGCGCTAGCCGATTACTACCGACGCAACAATGAAAAGTTTTCAGAGGAAGAATAGAAAAGTAGCGGTTTGTTGCAATAAGAAATTGACATTTACATGTTATTCATAATTACTAGAGAGGAGCCGGCCGGGAATGGCCGAGCGCACTGAGGCGTCTTGCCACGGTGCGCGAGGCTGCTCCCGCCAGAGGTTCGAATTCCCCCCCTCCCCCCCCCCCCCCCCAGGGCATGGATGTTGTGTTCGTCCTTAGTTTAAGTTACGTTAAGTTCGATAAAAAAGTTAAGATGAAGGTTACATTCAAACCAGGAGACGAGAGTCATTGGCCCGTAGACCCGGAGAATTCATTCCAAACCCGGGCACTCCGGGCGGCGCCCGGAGATCTGGCAACCCTACTTGTAGGTGGTACTTCATTATTAAGTTAGTATTTCCTTTGTGTTGAATTAAAAAGAGCTATTGACGTTAATATAACTTTACATATCCTAACATGGATAAGGCCAATAAAACAGAAACTGTAAGCCAGTCATTCACAGTGCAACTCCAGTCTTAATTTTTGAAGGAAGGTAGTTCAATGTTTAAGATAGTGCACTTGCGTCGCAGGGACCAGCTTAATTAGTCAGGGTCTGACAGTCAAAAGTAGGGACCAAGTAGGTGATAATATGCTAACATACTGCACTCACATCCGGCAGTACGGTGGTGCCGCGGCGGAGCGGCCGAGCGCATTGAGGCGCTATGCTACGATGCGCGAGGCCGTTCCCCGTCGGGGGTACGGATGCCCCCTCGGGCATGGATGTTTGTGCCGTCTTTAGTATAAGTTAGTTCATAAGTAGTTTGTAAGTTTAGGGACTGATGACCCCCTAGTTAAGTCCCTTAAGCTCTACAAACATTTGAACATTTTTCAGTAGCCGCGGTGGAGTAGCCGAGCGGTCTAAAGCGTCTTGCTGCGGAGCGCGCGGTTGCTCGCCGTGGAGGTTCGAGTCCTCCCTGGGGCATGGGTGTATGTGTTGCCCTTAGGTTAGTTTACCTAGGTTTAGGTAGTTTGTAGGCTACGGACTGATGACCACGCAGTTTGGTCCGATAGATTTACAAACATTTGATTATTTTTCAGTACGGTGGTTTCAAAGTGCCTTCAGCCACTCTGATGTTCAAATGTTTGTAATTCTAAGGGGCCACACTGCTGAGGTTCTAAATGTTCAAATGTTTGTAAGGCTTATGGGACTTAACTACGGGGTCATCAGTCCCTAAACTTACAAACTATTTATGAACTAATTAATACTAAAGATGGCACAAATATCCATGCCCGAGGGGGGATTCGAACCCCCGACCGTAGTGGCCGTGCAGACCGTGACTGAAGCGCCTCAGTCCCCCCGGCCACCGTGGCCGGCGCTGAGGTTCTCGGTCCCTAGACTTACAACCTACTTACATTAACTTACCGTGTACATATATCTTTAAAATGACTTCTTCGTGTCACATAAAAGAAACATCCTTCTAGTTTCAGCGAATCTCTAGTTTTATATTTTTACAGTGCATTATTCGGTTTTTAAAAGGGTTTTAAGGGAAGCACGCAATGGCATTTCAATGCCAAAAGTGGCCGTGATAGCACTCTCGTTTGTAACACCTCAGTGTGCAGATGAATGTATGAGCGCTGCTGCCAAAGAAGTTGGAGAAACGATAGAGAATATCTATCGGTGTTTCTACAGGTGGGACTTGTGAAAAGCGCGGTCACTTATCATTGACAGGTGTTGCAGCTGCAGTATCTGTGAATACGGGGAAAGTGCTTGGCGTTAAGTAATGTCAAAATCAAACATAGGGTGTAAGAAACACACATATGATGGTAAGCAATCTGCACTATAATCTACCTGGCATGCTGATCAATTTGCTCTGTGTCCTATGAATTATATAGTTCAGCCTGTAACATGGAACAATATGGAGCAAAACAAATTTGTTGTCGCTCGTGTGAATCCATAGGTGTGGAGTATTTAGAATTATATGCAGATGGAGACTCCATAAGCTGTAATACAGTTCTAGAATCAAACCCACATCATGGCAAAGAAGATAATAAAATGGAATGTGTGGGCCATTGCAATAAGCGTTTGGGCACAGCACCTGGCAAATTAGCGCACAAAATGAAAATGCGTGGAAAGGGAAAACTCGGAAAACTTATTAAAGCTCTTATTCATGAACGCCAAAATTGTTCTGAATAGCTTTGAGGACAAAGAAACGAAATGTTGAATACATTAGAAATGGCATATTGGTATCATTTCACCACCTGACAGCAACTAAGGACAGACCCAAACATCTTGTGGTGTCATATAGGGAAAGATAGTCGGTGCTCATATTTGCAGATTTATAACTATAAATTTAAACCAGGATTATCATTTGAAATCCTCCAACCAAATTATCTAAATGTTTACATGGAAAATAACCAAAATTCCAACGAGTCGTTCAGTGCCGAACATGAAAGAAAGAATGTTTTGTGGGGCTAGCCATCTTGAAAGGATTTGTAATGGATGCAGTTTTACACTTCAACTGCGGAGATGCTGTAGAAGCAGAGATATTGAACAAGGCTAGTATACTAGGGCTGGAGAGCATGCAGCAGATGTAACATGTCTAAATATGAGCAAGAAGCACAGTTCTTCGTAGCCAAAGCAGAGGGAGAAGGTAACTCAAGAAAGACAATAATCTTTAAAAAGATGATCGTACATTTAGGTCAGCGAGTTTTAATTATGAGTGGGTAGAAGTACTAAATTTTCATTTTATTTAGCTCGTCTTCATTCCTTGTTTTCGTAGTATTAGAGAATTGGTATATTTTCAAACCAGGAATTGCTGTATTAAAAATAGGCCTACAATCCTCTTTCAATCCCAAATTAAAGAGTAACAAATAAGGAATGTTGGGAAACAGATTGAACAAATGACGTTTATTGGTTTCATAAATGGGAGCAATTGACAGAAATATATATGCCGCATATAGAACTTTATGAATGTAAATGTTGTTTTCTTCAAAATATTTTATAACTTTCTTACTCGTTTTTCATAACAAAAAAATGTTCAAATATTCGTAAAGCTATGGGACCTAACTGCAGTGGTCATCGGTCTCTAAACTTACAAACTAGTTATACTAACTTATTCTAAGAACCGAACAAACACCTGTGTTTGAGGGAGGCGTCGCACCTCCGACGTGGAACGGCCGCGCACACTGTAGCAGGCCCCTCGCCGTGCACCGTGCAGCGGCTTTTTCGTAACAAACGTAGTGACATTGTAGTCAAAGAATGATCCAGATCCATTAATATTTACAATTTGTATACCAGTTTAAAGTGTAACATTATTTTTAAATAAATTTTTATGACTACATGAACAAAAAATATAGTGTGTTATATCTGCTGTATCTTAATTATATCTCAACTATAAAAAATCATGATCATTACTTTTCAATGTAGGATTTTTCTCCAAAACGTATACATATATGTATCTAACCTTCGCTCCCATGCCCGAGAGAGAGGACTCGAATCTCCCACGGCAGCAGCTGTGCAATCCATAACATAACGCGCCCCAACAGCGCTGACATTGTCACCCGCGCCAGCCACCCTGATTTAGATTTTCCGTTATCTCATAAACCACTCAAGGAAAATGTCCGTTTGATTCATTTGAAAGGGCAAGCGCGATTCTCTCACTGTCCCTGCCAAAAGTATCCGAGCATGACCACGATGACGACAGGAACCTAAACCCTAAATTTCCTCCCTTCATTCTGATTTGATTTTTGAGGTTTTCTACACCACTCAAGGTAAACTCTGAGATTATTACTGTTGAGGGATGACGGATCGCGTGAGGTGGCACATTGGTCAGTGCCACTGCGAGGACGGCGGAAAAATAAACTTTCGGCTATCCAGATTTATTTTTTATGTGATTTCCCTAAATCACTCCAGGCAAATGTCGGAATACCTCCTTTGAAAGGGCACGGCCGATGTTCTTCCCAATTTAATATTCATAGAGTATATGACTTCAACTGCTATTGGGCAAAGCTGAAAATGTGTACCCAGCCGGAATTCGAACCCGGGTCTCCTGCTTTCTAGGCAGTTGCGCTGACCACTACACCACTGGGGACACAGTGATCACCGCACCTGCAAGGACTACCCATGCACGCCTCCCGTCAGATACAAATTCCCAGCTTCGCCCTGCCCATAGTACTCAAACTCGTAGTTTAACTAATTCCCGTAAGAGTAAGGGCTTCAAACTTGCCCACCCCTCCCCACTAACGATAGGATCATTGCCCGTCACCGGCATATTATATATATACATGTGGCGTCTGTTCGGAAAGAACAGACGTCACATTCTGATCCTGCAGCTGTTATTATTTAATATTCATAGCAGTTGAAGTCATATATTCTATGAATATTAAATAATAACAGCTGCAGGATCAGAATGTGACGTCTGTTCTTTCCGAACAGACGCCACATGTATATATTCTTCCCAATTCTTAACCAAGTAATCCGAGCATGTGCTACATCTCTAACTGTCCTTCCTTTACGGATAAGGCTGACTTCATTCCACATTGTGTAGTGCGACTTGTATTCAGCCGTCTGCTATTTTCCTCATAAACTCACTTTCGCAGTTATTTGATGATGAATAAAAATGTGTATTGTTTAAAATATTATTAATGTTTGAGAACACATACTTGTGTGAATTTTGTTACTTTTTGTTTGTTTCACGTGCTACTATGGTGCCACAGCATTAAACTCTCACGGGTTCTCCACCGACGTCATCGAGATGATGCCGGTCGTTAACATTAATTAGCCGAAGGTCGGCGCGCTGACTTGAAGACCTTCGACCATAGATACTAACAGACCGGTCAAACAGCAGAGCAGCTATACACATGGCGTGGATCAAACATAAGACCACATGACTGTTGGCAAACATTAAGCGGATATAATAAACAACTCCACTGTTTTCAAGAAATGCCATCATTTTAAACTAATAATACTTTCACTTTAAACTTGATGTTGCTTGTCTCCAGAAAAAGCTCTGTATAATCCTAGACAAAACGGTACCACAGCTGTACACTACCACGTGACTGTTGGTAAAGCAATCGTTTAGTTGCAGGGATGATGATACCGTGAAGACGATGCCATGTCTACTCTACCAGTATCTATGGTGAAAGTTGAATACACTGTCTGCTGTTGCGGACCGCGATTGTCAATTTTTTACAATAAGAACAATGTTATTTTGGTTGTGGAATGTGAGATTTGTCTGGGTATTCAGATGTTCTTTACGAGAAGTGATTTGTATTCCTGATGTATTTAAATAAAAATTTAAAAAGAAAATTAATAATTGCTTTCTAGAATTTTAAATATTTATTTAAGACATTTAATCGATTTTCTTTAAGTGAGGATTATATTTCAGTGAACTTTGAATGTGATCTAAACAACTTATAAGAACAATTAAGCGTCACTAAAATTGCACTATTTCTGGTAATGCAATATCGATTGCAGTTATAGAGGTGCTGCGGAAGTAAAAACCTCATAGGAAGTAACGTCGTGAAGCAGGCACTGTATTTTGACAGAAAAAGGGCTACTACTTTGGGTTTGCCAATTTTATTGAAGTTGCTTGACGGAATCAGTCTTGAACTAGTATATTTAACAATGTGTGGAATATGTAGAAGAACAATACGAAAATTTACATTATCTATGGACTATCATTAAATTTTGATAAAACGTAGCACATACAGTAAATGGAATGACAACATTAATAAATATAGACTTCTATCAGAAATCTGTAGCAAAGGTAGAATATTCAAAATTCTTAGGTGTATGCATTGATGAGGGGTTCGACTGCAAAAAACACATTGAAGATCGGCTACAACGTTTGAGTTCAGCTACTTATACTATCAGGGTCATTGCAAAATTTGGTGATATATCTCAGTAAACTAGCTTACTATGCTTATTTTCGTTCTCTGCTTTCGTATGACACCATTTTTGGGGTAATGCATCATTCAGTAAAAAAGTACTAATTACACAAAAGCGGGTTATCAGAATAATTGCTGGAGCCCATCCAAGATCATCCTGCAGACACTTACATAAAGAGCTAGGGATCTTCACGGTAGCTTCACAGTATATATATATATACACTTATGTAATTTGCTGTTACCAATCCCGCAGAATTCAAAAGCAATAGCTGCGTACATAATTACAACACAAGGAGAAAGAATGATCTTCACTATTCAAGGTTAAATCTAGCTTTGGCAGAGAAACGGGTGAATTATGCTGCCACAAACAGCATCAAAAGCCTGACGGATAGCCAACTATCATTTAAAAATAAATTAAAAGTACTTCTGAATGGCAACTCCTTCTACACTATAGATGAATTTTTAAATATAAATTGACTGATGACCATTGTAGTTTTGTCCCCCCTAAACAACATAACATAACAATTTAAATATAAATTAGTAAATCTGAAAAAAATGAAAAAGTAATAACAAAAAATTGTGTCATGTAATATTTAGTTCAAAGTAATAATTTGCAAAGACACCTTTCATTAACCTGACACGTTCCACATCATTACGCAGTGTCATATTCATGATTCAAGAAGTTGGTTTTACATTATATCAAACGTCACTTAAACCAGTACCAGCGCAATTGGTTCCCACTCAGAGCTGATATGAAACTTCATAAAAGATTAACACTGTGTACCAAACAGTGATTTGAACTCCTAGACCTTCATGGACAAACTTAATTTTCCCGAGATACGCACGGGTCCTAAATTCTAATACGGGTTTGACATACAATTTAAATCTGTCATGATGTTTCATATCACCGACACTCCCCTTGAGAGTGAAAATTTGTATTCACTTAATAATTTCGTTGTCATTGAGTGGTTAAATTTACCGTAATTCCATTTTTTTTCTGCACATACAGTCCAGAGGTTGCGAGGCCGCGCTTGTTGTCCTGTAGACGGCATTCACGGGAAGCAACGTATGTTCTATACGTCTACCACATTACTGCCATATTAACCACATCAAGAAGCATATAACATGTTGTTCATGTTACGGCGTATATGGCTTCCGTATTCCAAGAGAGAGCTAATTTCGAATTTTCGAGAGGCAACAAATTTCCACGACACTCGGGAGAGAGTGTACTACAGTGATGAACATTGACCTACGATGCTTACAGATGAATTCAATAACTTTTATTTGAAAAATGCGTGGCATGCGGAATTGAATACAGTCGTGTAATGGAGCCCACAGCCTTTCAACTTGATTAAAAAACCATCAATGTAATTACTCAGCGCAATAATAGTGTATATCTTTTTAGGATCTGTACAGCACGGATATTGTTTAAGGCCGTACTGCTGTTGTGTAACCGCATAGTAGGTAACACCAACACACATCCAGCGACAAATCACGAGATTTGCGGTTTCCTGATGCACTCCATTCAGCGTACCACATACACACACACATATATAAATGTAATAAAAAACCTCTACTGACATTATTTCGGCTGTGCGTGCGTGATTGAAATCGCTTTTGTGTCCTTAAAATTAAAACAAATAACATTTTTAGCATCGTTCTCTACAAAAAAAATCACGTATTTCAATTAAAGTATAGACCGCATCATGTAGCGCTGGAGAATCCAGGTATTGCGGTTTCGAAATGAATAAATAAATAACAGGAGACGGGGCTGGGGCGAGCGCAGATGGACAACTACATTGGTTTAAAAATTTTTGTTCGATAATTACAAAATCCTGTGTCACAAATGTTTTAAAAGACGCCGAAAGGATCTTTAATTCCATAAAGCTGTGAAAACTATGTTTTTGTAGGCAGGAAACAAATAAGTATACCAAGATTGGAAGCAATGTGTTGTACGTGGTGGGAATTTCGTCCAACATCATTTCGCTAAACTCATTTTTAAAGAATTTCATTTTGCCTGTATGTTTTGTTTATCCTCGTACTGTTTTCATTTCCATCACGATACCTATTTCTTAGATAATTAATTATTGCTTCAGTCCTTTTATTGTAACGGATAAAAAGCAAAATTTTTATTGCCATGGCGTTTCGCCTGTATTGGATGAAAGGCCTCTTCAGTGGCTTCAGCAGTACATTAATGCATTTATAAACTTTTTTCTTCGCACTTGAGAATTTTTGTGTGGTGGTTAGAAACAGTTCTCGTTCATTCCACATTAATATGGTGGCATATGAATCTGTAAGATCTGGTCTAGATGTTTACTACTGGTATTGCGTTTGATGTCCTTCGATTCTTATATTCGAAATTTCGTTACTCCAGCACTAGTAAATGATTATTGTTTATTTTTATGTTTGTTTGTTGGCAACTTCTAAATGTGTTACAACTGTTTTGTTTTTGTTTGTGATGTCAGTGATATCCTTCTCTCTCTCTCTCTCTCTCCCTCTCTCTTAGCCCGTTTTAAGTTAGCAACACTAAAAGTCAACAGTTTGCAATGACCTTTTGACAGCTCAAACTTTAATTTTAAAAAACTCTTTAACCATTCATCGGAGAAAAAAAATATATAATTGAATTTCTTGAGGATAAAATTCTCTCAACGTTGCTATTTTTCTTTTTTCTTCTTTTTTTACATATTTAGCAACGTTTCAAATATATTTGCTGAAATAACGTCGATTTGACGCTGTCTGTGTGTAACGTGTTGCCACTACTATGTCCCTAACCGGTATTAATACTTCTAATTCAGTGTTGTATCATTTCTCCAGCCTTCATCCTCTCGTATTGGGCCACAGATTTTGCGTAGTGTTTTCTGTTCAAAGGTTTAAAAAATTGTCACGTTCTGTCAGTGTCCATGCAGCTGATCCATATGTAATAACTTGGCGGTCCTGTGTGTTGTACATTAACAGTTTTGTTTTTCTTCATATAAGGCTATTTCTGGAAAGTTGTATATTTGCAAAGTAAGCCCTACTTCGCGCTTGTATTCCTTCTCTTATAGCCTTTGCAATACTGTTATCACTTTTTATTAGGATATATGGGAAACGGAAACCATGCCTGATACCTGGAAAACTGGAATAATTATCCCCTTCTATAAGAAAAGAGATAGAACTGTATGTCAAAATTACAGAGTTGTAACACTCCTAAGCACAGCTTATCAGATCTTCACAAGCATATTAAATGAAAGGATACAGAAATACGCAGAAGGCATACTGCGGGAATATCAATGTGGCGGAAAAACTGATCAAATATTTGTGATAAGACAAATGACGGAAATGTTTATTTCTGTTTTAACATTCTTTTCATTCAGTCTGAATATGACTGGGCATAATTTAAGAGGACCGACTGGTGGAGCGAAGTCTTCTTTACTGATTGGTGGACCAACGGTATTTTCTTGCTGCATCACTGCATTACATGAAGAAGGAAAGCTTAACTTCTGACAGATGGCAGTATCTTAAAGAACTATAAGAAAACCGCTGTAATATTGTTTAAGTTACTGTTCACTGCCGAAGATAATTTCAGGAAACACACGCGTGAATGCATTAAATTACATTTTAGAAGCAGTAATATTATAAACTCTACAGTTATTAATGCTATAAATCTATACTGTGTAGGAAAAATGACTTAAAGAACAATAGTTACCTATAGAGTATTGTACAAAATAGTAACAAAGAATATATTTTCCACCACGGTAGCATGAAATGAAACTTAATTTCTTACATTTAGCTGGACATAACATAGTGGATTTGACAACTGTCAACCGAATTTTTAGACCCAAGAGGTGACAACCCTGAAAAATAAACGCAACTGAAATTTATTAAATTTGACGGAAAACATTTGGGATTTACAGACCTGTGTACAGAAAGGATATTGGACTCTGACGTCACGTTTTAGATGTGAAAAACGAATAAAGCGCGATGAGCTGACAGGGACGAATGAGAGCTGTTGCTAACAATAAATATTTGTAGGACAGAATCCATCATTCTTTAGACATGTGCCACTGGGCCCCTGCCCAAAGGAGATTAAAAATTTACTAAATTATGAGTTCTTATATTTGTTTTCGTTACAGAGCATACGTTTTTATTCGCCTAAAAGGAGCTACGCAAGTCCCTTCTGTTTATGAACCGCTGAAACTAATGTCATTCTTTTGTGCACGGTTTCGAGCTGGATTAAGACTTATAAAAGTTAAAATTTGTGTGAAATTTACTCGACCTGATAAGATCCTATGAAAACGAATGAAATTGTACACAGCAGAATATAAGACAACTAGTCTATAAAAGCGATATTTCATATTGACACAAAGATTACTAAAAATATACACTCTATGTCTTACATTAAAATGTGAAAGGTCTCATAATTTAACATAAACACGCAAGTGATGTTTTTGTGGTCTTCAGTCCGGAGACTTGTTTTGATACAGTTCTCCACCCTACTCTATCCTGAGCAAAGCCTTTTCATCTCCTCATAAGAACGGCAAACCACATGTGTTTGAACCTGCTTACTGTATTCCTCTTGCACTGTGATTTTTGTCCCACAAACTCCCCTCCAATCTTAAATTCATAACTTCTTGATATCTAAAAATGTGCCCTACCTTCTTTTAGTCAAGCGATGCCAGAAATTCCTTTTCTTCTCAGTTTTGTTCAGTACCTCCTCATTAGTTACGCGATCTACCCACCTAATCTTCAGCATTCTTCTGCAACACCACTTTTCAAAAGCTTCTATTTTGTTCCTGTCTGAACTATTTCTTGTCCATGTTTCACAACGGTTAAAAGCAACACTCTGCACAAATGCCTTCAGAGAAGACTTCGTAACATTGAAATTAATATTCCATGTTAACACATTTCCTTTTTGAGAAACATTTTTCTTCCAGTTCTTCATTACACATTTTACATAATCATCTGTATTGAAAGACTCTTATGTTGCTGCTCAAGTAACAAAACTCAATAATTGCCTTTGTTTCGTTACCTAATCCAATTTTTTCAGCAATGAGTGGTTTTCTTCGACTACGTTTAACTAACCTTTTTTTCTCTTGTGAATGTTCATCTGATACGCTCTTCTTAACACACTATCCTTTCAGTTCAAATGCCCTTCCAGGTCACTTCCTGTCTGTGACAGATTTCAGAGTGATTTGCAAACAGCAAAATTTTGATTTCTTCGCCACGAACTTTAATTCCTTCACCTAATTTATCCTTACATTCCTTCACAGCTTATTAAGTGTACACATGGAATAACATTCGGAAAATCTGTATCGTTACCTTACTGCCTTCCCAATAACGACGTTCCTTTCATGCCCATCGACTCTTGTAACTGCTGTCTGGTTTTTGTACAAGCTGTAAAGAACCTTCCGCTCCCTTTATTTTACGTCTTCTGACTTCAGAATATGAAAGAGTGTATTCCATAGAACATTGTTATAAGTTTTCGTCAAATCAACAAAAGTTAGAAATGTGTGTTTTTCCTTCTTTGCCGCGGTGGAGTAGCCGCGCGGTCTAAAGCACCTCGCTGCGGAGCGCGTGGTTGCTCGCCGTGGAGGTTCGAGTCCTCCCTGGGGCATGGGTGTGTGTGTTTGTCCGTAGGTTAGTTTACCGAGGTTTAAGTAGTTTGTAAGCTACGGACTGATGACCACGCAGTTTGGTCCGATAGATTTACAGACATTTGAACATTTGATGTTCCTTCTTTAATCTATCTTCTAAGATAAATTGTATGTTGAGTATAGCCTCATGCGTTCCTGCACTACTCGTAAATCCAAACTGATCTTTCCCGAGGTCCGCTTCCACCAGATTTTCCAAACTTCTGTAATTCATGTCTAAATTTTGGAACCATGACTTATTAAACTGATAGTTGTGTAATTCTCGCACCTGTCTGCGCCTGCTTTCTTTTTAATAGGAATTATTATATTGATCTTTAATTGTGAAGGTATTTTGCCAGTCTCATACATCCCAGGCGAAATAGTTTCGTCATGGTTGGCTCTCTGAGGAACATCTTTAGTTCCAAGGGAATGTCATGTACTCCAGGGGTGTTGTTTCGACTTAGGTCTTTGAGCGATAGGACAAATTATTCTCTCAATTTAGAATCTCATCTTCATAGACTTGCTCTTCCCTTCCTACATTATTGTCTTGAAGTTAATTTCCTTTCTAGAAACCCTCTATATATTCTTTCACTTTTCAGCGATCTCTTTGCTCAGATCTGGTTTTCCATCGGAGCTCTTGGCAGTCATACAGCAGCTTTTCTTATCTTCTTATTTTCCTGTATTCGGACCCAGTTTTCTACTAGTTATACTTTCTACTACAGATTTACATTTGTCTCTAGCCACCCCAGCGTATCCACTTTCCACGTTCTGTCAATCCCGTATATTAATCGACTATTTATCATTATTACTGCTTTATTAACTACATTCTTAGATTTTCTTCGTTCATCAGCTAAATACAGTATTTCCTGTAATATCCAAAGATTTTAGTGGGTCTTGTCTTTCTACGTTTTTGTTTCTCTGCTGCCTTCACCATTTCATCTACTAGAGCTACCCATTCATCTTCTACTATATTTCCTCCTTTTCTGTCAACTGCTGACTATAGCTACTTTGAAATTCTCAAGAACCCCAGTCTCCTTCAACTTATCCAGATCCCATCTCCAGATTTTTCTATCTTTCTGCAGGTTCCGAAATCTAAATGTCATGAGTATATAATATACTTGGTACTTTCCGCTTCCTATGCTCTGTATCGACATGTTCTGTATTAAAAAAGCGCGATCGTGTTCCAATGCCAAACGCTTTGGCTAGGAATGTTGATATACAGTACAGACAACCCGCACTGTCCACGAAAGATGTGTCGAACACCGAAGATACACTCGTTTATTACAGTCAGACAAGTCAGCTGTAGCAGAACATTGTTTAGATAAAGGGCACACAACGAATTACAGTGATGTGAAGATTTTAACACCTATATCTTCATTTTAGGATGCAATTTTTAAAGAAGCAGTAGAAATTAGAATGTCTGAGAATTTAATTAACAGAGATAATGGTTTTAATTTCGACAAGGCGTGGAATCATGCACTTAATGTAATAAAATTACAGAGATGTCGACAAGATGTTGCCTCCCGATAACAGAATCGAACTCCTGATTCCTTTCGCCACGGGGGGCGCGCGTGCCAAGTGTACCTCTTTGCCGCCGACCAGCATTTGAGACCCGCATACGCAGTGCCGCCGCATGGTGTATATAAGGCGCGCCTGGCAACTTGTCAGCAGTCGTGGAAGACGTAGAATTTGCACGGCTGCACGCCCGAAATTTACTGGATTACTCCTTACGCCGCGAAAAGTTGAAAATGCACGTAAGACTTATAATTTTATTATTATAGTACTGAAATTTACCGGCTTTTTATCTGTAAGAGATATTTAAATTGTAATTGCGGCGTTTGATTCTCCCAAGTCTTCTGAATCCATTAATATAATTATATTTGTCGTATGATCATTTCCTGATTTTATATGGATTTTTAGAATAATGTTTGTAGCTATATTGTATTTCAGATGCAATCTGGGTTAGCTGCCCTCGCTCAGCCAAGCGTTTCCTTTTTCTATATATATTTCCTTTCTTTTCTATTACATTGTTAATTAACAAATTTCAGAATACATTGTATTTAGACATGTTTATAACAACTATGTAGCTAATCGTGATTTTATTTTCTCCACTACAACAAATATATCGTAATATGTATTAATTGTAATTGTTATAATTGTAGCAACAAATGTAAGCAAATGTGTTTATATATTGTAGCTTTATTTTTTATCTTTCTTTCTTATCTCCACCTATTTCAAATGCTTAAAATTATGTATCATCAATGAATTAATCTATAATATAACATGTAATATCTTGTTATCTGCAGGGCCCACAGTGTTAGTGACGTCGTTCATCGACATTTTAATAATAAGAATTATATAATTTCAAAACTGTATATTCATAATTCGTATTAGTTACACTATAAGCTTATTTCGACTTAAAAGTCATCTTTAGGTGTTACGCCACATTCTATTATGCTGTACATTTCGATATTATTGTGACGTGATTTTTTTTCCTTCCTTTATATATACTAGCTGAAAACCCGGCTTTGCCCGGGTATTTATTTATTCCTGCTTTGGGTTAGTACTTCTATCCTTTCTCTCTCCCACACTCTATCCATCTCCTTTTTTCTAAAAATATGCTCTATTTATCGGAGAATAAATAAGAAATAAGAATGTCTCGCATAATGTACAAAATTATAATTATTCAAACAAAGAAAGATAGTAATCAAAACACAAATGACTTACAAAATGCGTACGATCTCATATTTATTGAGTTATAGGAGTATGTTGTACAATTGTATAATTTTGCAGGTATTTATTCATTTGTATAATTGCTGTATGTCTGTATTAAAGGAAATTTCTTTTTTTACGCTTTATTTATTTATTTTTATATTTCCTTATTTGTATGCTTATCCTTACAGAGAAAGAGCTGAAGACATTGTAGCACGCATAGACCAAAGATATGGTCTGTGGCATCGCGTTTCGCTGTATGTAACCTCCTTGCTATAGAGCCGCACACGTCATCGCTGGCCTTCAGTCCGAAATTTTTTGTAGTTTGACGACTTTCAACCACCATATTTTCCATCCCGTTATAGCTATTGGCATGGGACTGCTATGGTGTACAACAGGAGACTACGGACAACAATTACACACAGAGCATTCGTTTTCGTTTTGTACTTTTCGTTGCAGAGCGAAATATTAACACACACACACCGTAGAATTTTAATACACCCCAACTTTGCACCCCAATGTATTCCACCCTTTTATCATTATCAACCCTCAAGCAATAATGCAACCAATTAAAACATTTTCAAAGAGTAAATATAATTTTCAAAGAGTAATATAATTCTTATTATTAACATGTAATAGTGTAAATGTACGTGCGGCTTTATATTAAAAGGTAGCAGGACTATAAATGAGAAATAAAATAATAAGTTAAAGGTATAAACCACTTTTCCATGTTACCCATTTTCAGAACTAGAGAGGAAGCTTACAAAATGAAGGTGGAGATATGTAGCGAGGCTAAAGTTACACGGGAACAGCACTCCGACGTAGTTTAAGTGTACTTTCTGTGGTATAAGTTGCACGTGTGTTCAGTTTAGTAGTAATAAGCGGATAGCTAGTGCTGCCAACTTGGCAGACCTGCCGGTGCAGCGTGAGGTTGACCCACGTTTGCCGCAATCCTAGTCGGAGCTTCGTGAAGCGCCGGCGGGCTTATTTACATCTGATACACACCTGCAGCGGTTGCCGTCTGAGGCGTCCAGGCGGCGAACAAAAGCAAGGCAGCCAACTGCGGGAACTTCATTATGTAAAGCCCCGGTATGTAAATGTACGAGTTGCCAACTTAAAGACCGTGCGCGAATATTGCCCCAGGTACGTCTCATCGCGGAGCTGGGTGCCCGCCGCACTCGCCTTGCATTAAGGAGATCCTGAAAGCTCGTATTCCGCTCGTATTCGGAACAAAACTTTATTTCCGCAACTCCCGCGAATCGTATTCGGAGGAAAAGTACTAACTTTAAACACGCAACTCAATCACGGAAATGCACTTGCATTGGCGATGCAGGAATTCGTCTATTGTCGGTACATTCTCTGATTGAAAGTGGTGTTCCTTTATTGATTTCGTCACTTTAAAATGTTCATCCCTCCAGGCTCAAAAACAGACAACGATAGAAGCTAGAGAGGCTTACAGAAGTTGTCAACAAATTGAACTGGTTACATCTGTGACAGTGGTGACTAATGGTTCAGGTGACTAGGGGTTCACTTCTTTCAGTGCGGGATCCACAATATTTTCCGAATCGAGGCCGCAATTAGACAGTGCGCCCTCCCCCCCCCCCCCCCAACCCCGCTCAGGACGTCGATGATTCAGCGGCGAACCACCCAGACCCAAGCATCTGTTTCGAAAAGATACTGAACGTCGTTCATTTTTCTTTGATAATAAACACCAAGAACATAAGAATATGCAAATGAAGACTAAAACACAGTAAGTAACTGATTACACTGTTAAGTGTTACGTTGAAGAGACAAACTACTTTCGGGTCACATGACACTGTACGTAGCACCCCCTCTTAATCTTAGAAATGCGCAAAGGCTACTCTCCCCCACCTCTTTTCCAATACTTAAATATTTGTATAAATGTTATTTACCATCAAAATCGCGAAACTTCGAAAAAACGTCCAAATATATGTGGCAGAATCTGTTATACAAAAATAAGAAAAGAAAAAAATTCTGTTAGGCTCGAATCAACTACCTTAAACACCACAACGCGGTGGCGCTAACCACATGGCTATTCTTGTTAGGTGGAAAGTAGTGACTGTATCGTATCAGGTCTTATGAAGGCTTTTACAGTTGATGCTTCTTTAATTGATAGTTATAATTTATTTTACCAAATATGAAGCACTTTTTACAAATCTTCAATACTTCAAAAACAAATATGAACGGCAGATGTTGCCTTCATGGATGATTGCCCATGCAAGGCGAGGTGCGTAGTAGCTACACTGTCTTGCTTCGGTACCATTAGTGCGTAACCGCCAGATCTCGAGTGGCCAGGAGCTGGTTCTCTACCAGTTCCAACGTCAGTGTTAAAAGCAGGGTTTCCCCTCCACACACCCTGCCGCGGGAGCGCCCGTATGTTGCCTGCAGGGTGTTCAGGAGATAATTTGAACCTCAGACGCGCATGCGCATTGCAAAGTGGCGGCCATTGCTGCCTGGGTGGCCGCGCTACGACTCGTATAGGTGCTGTCTCCGCGACATAAAACTTCCTCATTCATAAAAACATTTTGAATGTGCATATAAAATGATCTGATAGAAGAACGGAACGAAGAATCATCGTTTAAAAATAACTTTAATTTTATGTATTTATTTGCTCTTTTTCACGGCGAGTTTTTTTCCGGGGGTTCACTGAACGAGAGAACACATAGGAGGCGCCGCCACTGATCAGTGAGGACGCCAATGACGACACAGTTAAAGAAATACTCCGTAGCATGATCAGTTTCGATAACCGTAGTTACCATCATCTAATCTGCGTTGTTTATTCTGTTAGGCCAACTTTGCAGCAAAATTTGAGAAACTTGGCCCAGTACAAAAACACAAAGTTACACATTGACGAAAACCTAGAAATATTGCATTTTTCAGAAGAAGCTGTACAAATGAAATTGTTAGAAGAAATAGAAATGTACACCCACATTAAAAATAAACCTTATTATGTTGTTAATGATCAACTATAATAAATAGAATGTACCTAAAAAATGTTCAGATGTTTGTAAATCTATCGGACCAAACAGCGTGGTCATCAGTCCATAGGTTACAAACTACTTAAACCTAGGTAAACTAACCTAAGGACAACACACACACCCATGCCCCACGGAGGACTCGAACCTCCACGGCGAGCAATCGCGCGCTCCGCAGCGAGACGCTTTAGACCGCTCGGCTACTCCACCGCGGCAAATGTACCTCCTTCATACAACTAATATAATATTAAAATGACAGAGAAAAATGTATTCTTTGGCCATTAACAATATTATTATAATGTAAATTAAATAAATAAGTAAATAAAAATTAAAGCTGTTTGAAATTCACAGTTATCTTTTCCGTTGCTCTCTAAAAGTGTGCCATTTTCATGTTCATGTTCTTTGATACATCATGTAAATAAACGTCGTTATCTTGAATTTAGTCTATCTCACAAACCATCAATAAGCGATACAAAAAAAAAAAAAAAAAAAAAAAAAAAAAAAAAAAATTAAATAAATAAATAAATAAAAAATAAAATAAAAATCTTATCACCCCTGTAGAATATGGAAAGAAGCGATTTCTCATAAGTGAGTACAATTTATAGAGAATAAATACAGTTTAAAGTCATTTGTAAACGATGCAATTATAAAAATTATAAAACATTTTTATGTTGAGCGCAAATATGTTAACACATGATAGTCTGTATATTCACTAAAACTTTGTTATTTTAGGACATCAATGTGAATAGCATCAGGAATAAACACTACCGTAATGACATTTTGAGGTACAAAACCAGTAACGGCGCAATAATGGTTTTTATAAGAAAAACTTCTAGCTTATTCCCTTAATTGTTTTGTATATTATTGTTACAAAACCTGCTGTGTTCTCAATCCAAACCTAGACAAAAATTAAAATATTTTACATGGAATGATTAAGAGAGTGAATACTAACACAGCCACATCTATGTACTATTCTGCGAGGAATTTCTGCTGGTTGGTTGTTTTTTCGTGTTTTAATTTTGTGACCAAGGTAGATGTATTCGTCAATAACTTAAGTAGTCTAGTTTTCGATGGTTGTCTGGGTTTTGTATTTTTGTTTTACTGGTGTTCATTTCCAAGCCAAAATCTGAAGAGGCGTATTTTAAGTCGTGGATCATACTTTCTGGTTCTTTCCGATCTTCGCTTTGAGTACATTATCAGTAAGTTGCAGAAGGTTGATGTTTGAGCCATTGATTTTAATTCCTTTGTCACTCCAATCTAGCGTCTTCAAGACATCCTCCAATGCAAGATATGATGTCCTCTTGACGATCTCCCTTTCGGATTGGGATATTACTGCTGGGAATGTCTCCATCCACTCTGCCATAGTTGAATGTTCATATACGTATTTAAGGAGCTTTATGTACAGTTTCTCCCAGATTTCCACGGAAGTCGGAAGCTTTCCGGTAGTCTCCAAAGGCGGGATTTAGTCTTATATTCAGTCATTTCCTCAAAAAAAAAAAAAAAAAAAAAAAAAAAAAAAAAAATAAGCGAATAGTCTGGAAATGAAATATAGTTCTAAAACCTCCCCGAAATCCTGCTTATTTCACAGGTTGGTAAGAGTTCTCTTGTTAGGGGGTTTGTTATGACTTTAGTTTGGCGTAAAATGCTATATCTAACTGGACGGTAGTGCTCTATATTCTATATTTTCATAAATTCCATTTTTGAAGAGAAATATCACTTCAGCATTTTTCCAAATTTCTGGTATTCTTCTAGAGTTGATCCATTTGTTGATTAGTGTCCTTAAATCTTCTATCAGGTTTCTTCCAGCTAGTTTGGTCATTTCATTTGTTAGCACATCCTCACCGTGGTCTTTTCTGTTTCTTAGTTGTTTGAGTGCATTTTCTACTTGAGCAGTGATTACTTCCAGCGTTTCTTCCCATGTATCTTCCAACGTTACTTATAAATTTTCAGGTGGTGTACAATGGTCGCATTGTACAGCCCTTCGTAAAAATGTATAATAATTTTTGTAATATTATTTCTATCTGTGACTGTCTCTCCTCTATGGTTTTTGAGATTTTTAATTTTTCCTCTTCCTGTAGACACGTTCTTCAAATGTTCAAATGTTTGTAGAGACTATGGGACTTAACTACGGGTTCATCAGTCCCTAAACTTACAAACTACTTATGAACTAGCTTAAACTAAGGACGGCACAAATATCCATGCCCGAGGGGGGATTCGAACCCCCGACCGCAGTGGCCGTGCAGATCGTGACTGGAGCGCCTCAGTCCCCGCGGCCACCGCGGCTGGCGACACGTTCTTCTGCAGTTTCAATCGCCTGCATCATTAGGTTGTTAAATTCCGTCAAATATTTTCCTAATTCTTCCTGATAGTCAAAATGAGAGTAGTATATTCTACTGATTCCCTGTCTCGTTTGTTCCTTTCTTCGAGAAGTTGCATGGTACTTACTGAAAGTCTGCTGTTGTTTTAAATATCTAGATTGGGAGTTTTGTATTCTCGTTTCGGGGCGTTACTGCTATGAACGATGGGTTCGGGAGGTGAGCCGTGGGTAGCTACGATTGTGAACAAGGTCTGCAACTGAAAGAAGCGAATAGTTCAAACATACTTTTATTACGAAAGAACAAAAATCTTTTATGCGGTGCTTGTGGTACTACAGTTCTGTCGGTACGCCGGCCGCGGTGGCCGAGGGGACTGAGGCGCTTCAGTCACGGTCTGCACGGCCACTACGGTCGGGGGTTCGAATCCCCCCTCGGGCATGGATATTTGTGCCATCCTAGTTCGTAAGTAGTTCATAAGTAGTCTGTAAGTTTAGGAACTGATGACCCCGTAGTTACGTCCCATAAGATTTACAAACATTTGAACATTTTTTTTTCTGTCGGTACATCAGTGTTCTTGCTTGACCTGGCTCACTGTAGACGGATTCGTTGCTGGTGGACTGGTCAGCAGTGGTGTAACTAGGACTTGGCTTTGGGGGGGGGGGGATAGATCTGCTTGACGTGCAAAATTATAGTCAGTTTCCAGACAGACTACCATCTACCACTCCTGTTGAAGAAACCAATTCACTCCCATCCAATTAAAGCTTATGGTAAAACACCCCAAGTTCCCAATTTTTCCCTTTACCAGATTACTGTTATACATTTTTTTAGGGTTCTGGGGGGGGGGGTTGTATCCCCCTCATCCCCCCTCTCCCATAGTTACGCCATTGCTGCTCAGGTACTGACGGCGATACTCGGTAGACTGGTCTGTCGTCCTCTGCTACTCTGCTTGTCGTGGCTGTGGTGCGTCGGCCTCTCTAGCCGAGCCCTCTCCTGATTGGCGCACGAAGCAAGGCAGAGAGGTACGATGCCTTAGGGCACCCCCGGCGGATGAAGTATTGTGGGGCGACTTATCGCTCGTCGTGTATTGCGCGGCGACCTGCGCGGACCGCCGGTCTTTTGTCGAATGGCGACGCCACAGGGAGCCCGTTTGAGTACGTACAGTTAAATGGAACACGTAGTTACATAATAATAATAATCATTATGTTATCCTGGTACTTCTGATTCCTGCCAATTAATTACTGAACCACTATCTGTAAGACTGACAAGCGTGCATAATTACCGCTTTGGGCAGCTGAAATTGGTGAAGTAATAAGTTTCCATTGTAATCAATAGAATGTCAGTATCAGTGATATACCTTGCTATTATACGTTGCTAGATGGACTGTGGACAACTTGAGTTCTCCAGTTAGTTTATGACGTATAATATCACATTATTCCATATAGTCGTGATCAGTGTTGCCAGATGGCAGAGAGAGAAGAAACCTACAGTCTCGCAAAACAATACCTACATTTTCCCTACTTTCTTGCTACCACCTCATTTAAGCCCCAACATCAGGGGCGTAGCCAGGACTTGGGTCTGGGCGGGAACGAATCCAGGACTCTGGGCTGGAGGGGGCGCCTGGAATCATACCTCAAACTGAAATCTTAAATAAATAAACATAAAGAAAAGTGATCCTTTCTTTGTTTTGTGGAGAAGTGTGTCTCTGGGGGGGGGGGGAGGGGGAGTCTGCAGCCCGGCAGCCCCCCCCCCCCCCCCGTATAAGCCACTGCCCTACATTGAAACTTCAACAGTATAATAAATGGAAAGGAAATTATATCTAAAAAGTAAAAACGTTTTCGAATAGATTAGTACTTAATGTAGGTTGAATGTCGTAATTACACAGTAATAAAAATGGTATTTTTTCATAAATCCATTTCTGGATCGATGTGCAACAGCGACTTTTAATTCACGACTGAGTGCTATTTGCTGTCACAAATTTAAAATCCGGGTAACTGGCACATTCCACATGAAATGAGCCAAGTGGTTGTAAAGTAAGGAGTTAGGCACGTGAATACGGTAACAAAATATAATTACACAGATTTTTCCCTTATGAATTTTGTCACATCTGTTACACGGTTTTTGCTGAAAAATATGTTTTCAGCAATTTAAAAAAATGAATGTTTAGACTTAGTAATATAATTAATTTCCTTTTAAATTATATTGAGACGAAAATTTGAAAGGGATATTTTAAGATTATTTCAAACTCAATTTCTTACTGTCCCTGTTTCACACCCGTGACTATGGAATCAACCGTTTACATCTCGTCGCTTCTGTTATCCATATATGTCTCAGACACCGGGGACACTGTTGCAGTTGAAGTTGTTCCATTTGAAGTTTCACCATTTATGTTCTTTGAAGTAAACAGTGAGTACATGTCTTTTAGAATGACATAATCGCAATAATGTTTTCCTTGATTCCTCATGTCGAATTTCACTCTCACCAATGCTTCTAAGGTATCTGTACCAATTCTGTTTCGTTGTTTGGTCTTAATATCGGTTATCATTGAAAACATTCTTTCAACTGCAGCATTTGAATATGGTAAGCAAAGCACAATGTAACATACCTATATTTTGAAACTGTTTAATGTTATTAAAGTTCTTGCACTGTGACACTTTGTTCCAAAAATTGTACAGTAGATAACTTTAAAAGGTTTGCCTTTTCACTTTCTGTAAAGTAATGATTTTCTAAGAGTAATGCTATGTTTACAACGAATATGTAGCATTTTGTTCATTATAACGTTAGCTGTAGCAAATGTTTTAGCGTTTTCTTGTCTACATCTTCTCACATGCAAATACTAACTAGTATATTATCGTCACGTAAATAAATAACAGTCTGGTCAAGGTAATGGAAACAACGAATTTTTCTTGTGCTGACATTTTCTAACACTATTTCCAAACCGGCTCTCCATTCCACTGATATGCTTTGAAATGATCATATTTCGCATCAGTTTTAATGTGTCTGAAACTAAGTTTTCAAATTAACATTGTTCGCTATGGACAGAAAACACCTACGCCGTCTAAAATATCATGGGCTACTTCAAATTCGCCACCATTTGTCGGCTTCATTTCCGCGTGTTGACTGTTGACAACATTACCAACTATGCCTGCGTCGGCGATTGTAAAATTTTACCAAAGTACCTACGCGTCGTGGACTTTTCGATGAATATTCCCTAGATGATTTAATGCCTAAAATTACCTACGTGTAGGGAAAATTCCCTACGTCTGGCAACACTGTTCGTGATAGTCATTACTCAGTCAAAAGCTTAAGTCTTCGTTTTTATTTTTCTAGCAATACGAGCCAAAGCCGTTGTGCCGTGCATCATCCGTCACTGTTGTTCCTATGTTCTACTAGTGGCCTTTTCAGAGTACGCCGCCCGAGTGCTAGCCTACCACCTGGCAGTCTTAGACACTGCAGGAATTTCCTGGCCAACTCCGGCGCTCCGGAAATTAAATACTGTCCGCGTCTGTTAAGCTCCAGACCGTTCAACGTGGAGGGGGAGAAATTGGGAGAAGCGAGGGGAGGGAGACGGTGGTGTGCGTGCTATACCTGCAGAAAGGTGGCTACCTCAGCCGCAGGAAGTCGGCCAAATGAAGAGGTACCGCGCAGGTAATTATAAGACGTTGCAGACCGAGCAAACAAACCGGCACACTTCCATTGATCCGAAAGCTATGAGGACTTCCTCAGGTCCGAGGGGGAGAACACGCCAAATGACGTAGCCAGACTCCACTCCCCCACCCCCTCCCTCCGAAAAAAAAAATGTTCTGTTGGAGTACAGGTCAAAGTAAGTGAAGAAGTGTCCCCATCCTATGCGCAGACTACTCTACGCCGTTTCTGTGGAAACATCAGTCAAAGTTTAGGCCGTATTTCTGGTAGGTTAAAATTCCTTTCAGTTTATTAACTGACTGTCCGTCGGTTCTTGGTAGTATGTTCTATACATTTTTAATGAAACACCAGATAATTTTGTAGTATGGTACAATTCTTTTATTATTAGGCGAACCTGCTTTCGCTGTTTCGCCATCATCATGTACTGACTACAAAGTTTTATAGCTGTGAAACTTTTAAAGGTCAAAGATCCTAAGCTGATGTATACAGAGTAGTTCATTTTTAATGATTTCAGGTGTAATGGTTTGGAACTAAACTGAGAGGAAATATTCCATTTAAACTGCTGCGTAAAACTAGTAAACATATGTACATTAAATACAACACATTACAACGTTTGTCCTAGAAAGAAAATGAATAGAAACATTAAATATTGTTGACATATTTTATGAAAATAGCCTCGTCGAAATGTTTATTTTTAATAGGTGAAATATTTGAAACATCTAAGAATGAGACTAACCTGAATGAAACAGCTTTGATTATTGACGTTCTTTCACTGTTTGAAAGATGTTTACTGGCTTAAAAGACCAGTATTAGGAACGCAGTATGCTGTCACAAACAAAAATAAGTAACTACTATGGACATAATGCTGGTTAATAAACAACTTTTATTGAACAAAATAATTTTGTAGCTAGGCTAGGAAACTGAGTGTATTTTTTGTTTTGTTGTTATTTGTATTTTATTGATTCATGTTTACAGTGTAGTTACCATTCAGCATCAGAGGTGTCCAGTAGGTTGGGCGACGTATTGACAACCCGGCCAATTGTTATTTTACTTTCCATGGTTCCATTTATCTACTCATATCCTCGGAAAATCGTTGCACATGTATTTCTAAAAATCGTAAAGGATACAAGAGCATTGTCAAATATATCACTCCCCTACATTCGAATATTTTTGCTAAGGCTGGAGAAGTTTCAGCGTTAAATGTCTGCTGTAATTCCACACTTCGACCCCGATTCTATGATCTATGCACATCAAATCGGATTCGAATATCACTTCAGCTGTAAAGAAACGATGTCGCACAGAGGTAAGAAAATCGGAACTTGACGTATACCAGTTACATCACTTGACAACATCCATATATCGTACGAGACCTATTTTCAATATTCCGGAACATTTGTAATTTCGCGACAGTGAAGTGCAGTTCATATGGCTGCACACACCCGCCTTGAATGCGTAAGATTAGGAAATGTTATTACTGTATACATGTCAGTTATTTTTCAGTGCTGTATTGAGTAGAAGAGTTTGAGAATTTCGACCTGGCACAGTTAGAGGAGCAACGCGTCTGCATTACGTTTTGGTCGAAACTCAAGGAAACCTTTGCAGAGAAATAAAATAATGCAGGAAGATTACGGTGATGGGTTCTTATGCCGTACACGGCGTTTCTAATGGTTTACGTGTTTTGAGAATGGCCGAATGACAAGAGGCGTTCCATGACTGCTCTCTGTACTAGGAACGGTTTGGGAAGCGGTATAAACTACGATTTATGGTTTACGAATGGCCGAATGACAAGAGGCGTTCCATGACTGCTCACGGTACTAGGAACGGTTTGGGAAGCGGTATAAATTACGGTTAAAGCGGGGAAACCACATTAGGAGGTTCAAAAAATTCCATCTCTTTTAATGCGTGGGTCGACAGCTTAACTATCCAAGAATACGCTGTCAAAGTTTCAAACGAAATTCGCATTCGCTTAGATACTACGACCATAGAACTGAATGCACATTGGGTATAGACTCCAGCGCAGATAGTACTACCTCAGTTAGTCTCGACCGGTTCAACCTTACTGTAGCCTTATACTGCAGCGACATACTATCATACGATTACCACGGATGAAAATTCTCGCCACGCGTTTTCCCAAACGAAGAGGACAGCTGGTGCGAGCATGAATCGCACCCTACTGCATTGCACCCCGACCTACAGAAGTAAATTTTTCCAATCACGATGGTTTATCAATGGATGAATTATTGGAGACATGTTTATGTGGCCACACACACACAAAATGCCAATGGAAGTTTCAATTCCGCTATTTGGCCTTTAGCTCGTAATCTCTTGCACTCCGGACTAAAAGACGTTTAACTGCACCGTATTTACCGGCGTGCGTGTTCAATGAAGGCAATTCATCTCTTTTGATGGTCATGAACGAGGCAGGAATTGTAGTAGCCACGCAAAGCTTCAATTATGCCGAACAAACTGATAACTAGCGCGTGGCCTGCAGAATCGACGTCGTTCATTGTCATCGAAGGAAGGTCAGCAAGCTCGGAAAGCATTACTGCAAGCACAAAATGAAGCCCATGAGGAAGATGACGGATCACTATAATATGCTGGAATAGCAAATTAATCGGTAAGTATGGTACATTATTTTAATGTAGAAGCCGGCCGCGGTGGCCGAGGTGACTGAGGCGCTCCAGTCACGGTCAGCGCGGCCACTACGGTCGGGGGTTCGAATCCCCCCTCGGGCATGGATATTTGTGCCGTCCTAGTTCGTAAGTAGTTCATAAGTAGTTTGTAAGTTTAGGGACTGATGACCCCGTAGTTAAGTCCCATAAGCTTAACAAACATTTGAACATTTTTTTAATGTAGAAACTCGTTTATCTCGAAATGACGTTTCAGACATCTTTGTGCAGTGCAACCCGAAAAGTATGAAACTGGTCATTATGATAATTGATAGTGTAATTCTTTATACAAGTAAGAAATATATGAACCGACTTCTGAGTCGATATCGTGATTTTAAGGGTCTTGTTCCTTGCATAATTAGAGACAAACATACGTGAATATCGAAGTAAATTGTTCCAACGCCTTCAACATCTGTACTTCTCATTATTGTCACCTGCATTGAGGTTCATATTCTTAGAAAATACGTTATTCATGTAAACGCAAAACCTCTTTTATTTCAGATGAAACTGGGAATGGATTCACAGCACGCAATTGGAGACCTATGCTCACAACCTTCGTTGGACATGACGCCAGAACTTTGTTATATGTGGCTGAAATTATTCACATAAATTCACACAGACAATTTGAATTACGAATGAAATGATGTCAGAATGAGAGTAAATTCTCATTACTTTCTCCCAGCCAAAATAAATTCCCCAAAATCAGTGACAAACAGCCTCCTAATGTAGTTTCCCACTTAATGCTGTCTGGAAAACTCCGCGAACAGTTTTCATGTCTTCAAGACGCTAGCGGGCAATTTGGTCCTGCTTGCTGTGGGGTGTATGAGCTGAATGTGTTCGTATTCCCTAAAATGTTAATAAAAATCCGTGTGGCAATACTTGGTTTACATGTGTAGAGAAATTAAAAACAAAATAAAGATTAAAATTAAAACATTAACAGAATGTTTAGTCGGCCGCGGTGGCCGAGGGGACTGAGGCGCTTCAGTCACGGTCTGCACGGCCACTACGGTCGGGGGTTCGAATCCCCCCTCGGGCATGGATATTTGTGCCTTCCTTAGTTGTAGCTAGTTCATAAGTAGTTTGTAAAAAAACTCCGTCCCATAAGCTGTACAAACATTTGAATTTGAACAGAGTTTTTAATCCTGGTGTCAAAACTGTAAAGCCAGGAGGTTTGCTACTTTTCCATCGCTGTGGCTGAACAACATGCGCTGAAAGCATTCTTAACTAACCTGAAATACATCCAAAGTTATGAAAGTCGTTTTCTGGGAAACATGAGAGACTGCGGATAAACCGAGAGAGGTATCCGCTTGTTTTTATCCTTCTTCCACTGACCTAGATTTCATGGAAATCGTGATATGGAATAAAGTGTTTTCTCCTCTTAAGTGACCACGCATTTAGGTATGAGTTATGTTGTTCCTTAATTGTTTTAATCTGTGTTATTATGCACGTATCATGCTGCAGTAACTTAAGACCAAGAAACTCCGTGACACTAAGCTTTCTGTGTTAGAAATTCAAGATCTTTAGACAATGTTTATTTTGATTTATATCATTTGAAAGATAGATGTTCTACAGCCGGCCGCGGTGGCCGAGGGGACTGAGGCGATCCAGTCACGGTCTGCACGGCCACTACGGTCGGGGGTTCGAATCCCCCCTCGGGCATGGATGTTTGTGCCGTCCTTAGTAGTAGTTAGTTCATAAGTAGTTTGTAAGTTTAGGGACAGATGACCCCGTAGTTAAGTCCCATAAGCTTTACAAACATTTGAACATTTTTGACGTTCTACAAAACATGTATGACATATGTATTACAAATATCGACTTGTTATTTCTTGCAATTAACTTATAAATTTTGGTGACAGAACTAGGTAATGCCGTGATATTCAAGTTATGCCGTGATAGTATTCAAGTTACTCTGTGATATTATATAATTTATCATTATGAGTACCATTTAAGCTTTGGAAACTAGTTTTAATATAATTTAAATATTCAAATTATATGTAAAAGTATATGTTACCATTTATTGGCAGTTTTGATACATTATACTACAGAAAATAGTAACAAAAGCAAAACAAACAAAAAAATTCCAGAAAATGTGCACCAGCAAAATTTCAGCTCTTGTTTTGAGTCTTCTGAGCCATTGTTAGTCACTATCTCAGTCCTCACACCCATCACACATAAAGGAGACACTATCCAAAACTTTCTGGCACTTCACATGATGCCAGATATTACAAAACTGGCACTCGATCCATTCGGCTCCAATTTTCTTCTTGACATGACCTGCATATAAACCAACACATGGACCTCATCCACTATCATTTTTCTGTAATCTGGATGTATACCTATCAGCTGTTTACTGTTTCCTTCGATATTCCTGATCTTGATGTCGATGGCGTGTTCTGGTAGGTGAAATTATTTTTGCAGAAGGATCACATCTTACTTCTATACCCTCTTTTTGGCACACTGTGAGTTTTAAAACGTCTTCCACAATAACTGCCTTTCATCAGATATATCAGATAACCTCTGTATCTGTCATTGTGTAACAAAGGAAGGACCATGATCAGACCCAGTATCTCTGTGGTAGGGGAATATCCCAGTTTTTGCAAAGCTGTTGCAGATAATGGTGGTCTGGAGGGCTTCTTGGTAAGCTGCAGCGAAACGTTCCGGTGGCATTATGAATGTCTTTCCAATTTCCGAAAGAGTTGCACTCTCTGGATCAGTGAAAAGTTCACGTGATAATTCTTAAGTGTACTCCACGGGATCCCAAAATATTTACTACCCTTGTATGTTATCCATCCATCATTCGTCACCATGCGTAAAGCTAGTTTAAGCGTGAAAGACGACAGTCTGTCGTCTTCCATGTATTTCTTGTATATTTCTGTAAAGTTATAATTTATTTAATGTCGCTAGATCATCATTTTGTTTAAACTTGAACCCCACTCCTTTCAGGTTTGAGGAATACCATTTTTATTTCATGTGTTAAAATATTAGTTAATATTGCTAGGTTTTTCTTATTTTGTTACGTTAATAATTTATTATTATATTAATTAATGTGGCATAAGTACAGCTTCTCCGCTACGCCACTGTCCCTGTGAGAATGTGCAGTTGTTTTACTTTTAAGTGGGTGAGAGAACCTATGGCTGTTTGAATATGGGGAGTGACAACTCGCTTTCATCGTTCTCTCTGGCTTACTGTCAATAGCTGCTAATACTACTAAAGAGGTTTCCACACCCTTTGGTTGCGAGCTAGTTGGCGAGCCTTCCCTCTCTAGCGTGAGTCAACTCGCTCTCCGTCCCCACCACCACTGATGTTGGATTTCCAGCTTCTGGTGGCTTTCCGCGTCTCGTGGCCACTCGGTCTGGCATTTCTGTACTGGTCTTCTGCTGAGGTAAGGTTGGTTCTGCTCTTGATTTTGGAGATGGTAGTGTTTCATTGACTAGCACGTTTAACTTAGATTCGTGAACTTAGAATCATTTTTTGGGATATTTTCTCAGATCGTGTGCGGAAATGTGTTCTTGTTTTTCAATCCAGTGATTTCCAATAGATAAACGCGGTGTGTGTGATTCTAATTGCAGTTTGATAACGGCCTGGTATGTTAAAACTTTTGTATCCCATCCTCGTCGCCACTTTTGTGTCTTGTTTCCGCCGGTTGTCCTGGGTGTCGGTGGCCGAGTAGAGAGAGACTGACACAGGAAAGTAGGATGCACGCGTGTGCGGGTACGGAGGTGAACAGCCAGGGGGACAGCAGAAACTAGAAACACTAATTTAGATTAGAACAAGATGTATATTTCGTAAAAATAGGATAATACTCAACTTTTACATGGTTCTTGACTGCAGACTAAGTGTAATGCAGATACATAGTATAACTAGGTAGAAGCTTGCCTACTGATCTAGTGCCTCTCCGAATCCCAAGTGACCGATCCAGTTCAGTGGTGGCCACGAGCGTGGTTGCAGCAGAGGGCGCTCGTGGCTGACGTCGTAAGAACGCCGCGCCGCGCTTGCACTTCAGACTTGTGCGACACCCCCCCCCCCCCCCAAAGCGCCGCGCCGTCGTGGCGTAGGGCTGATGGCCACGGTGACGGTACTGGGAGGAGGGCCTGGGTGGGGGCGTTAGTGGTGGGACGGGCGTCGTAGTTGAGGCTGGGATCGAGACGCCGTCCGCGCCCCGATATTCACCTTGCGATCCCCCGGGAAACCCACCAAAACGAAGAGAAGGGCGCACACCTCCGCCCAGAGGGAGCAGGTGATCTTCTGAGGTGCGTGGCCCAGGCAGAGGGGGTACGCACGCTCCCGGAGTCCCTCGCGGTTGACGCCGGCAGCTGCGGAGGCGACGGCGGTGGGGTCGACCGCATCGGAGGTGCGTCGAACTCCATGGGGATGATCTCGTAATCCGGGGCGCTGGAACCGTCTGCGAGCGATGTGGCTGTGCTCCCTGGCGACGAACTGAGTCTGGAATCAAGAAACCCGAGACAGGATCGCGCGGCCTGTGCAGGCGCAATTGATTTGCGTGGCGCCGCAGCTCCGACCCTGTGGAAGAACGTACAACATACATATTGCGACCGAGCACGCGCTGAATGGTGCCCGGTAACCATCTCTTCTGTCCAGCAAACACCCTGTACAGAACCGGTATAGAAACGTGAAAACGCGAAGCACCATACGAACCGACTCGGTGCGTGGGAGGTTGCAGCAGGTGAAGGAGAGTGCGGTGACGGCGGCCGTGGAGCATCTCGGCGGGAGACGGGCCGTCCCGTGGCATGCATCGATACGTAGACCGGAAAATTTGAAGAGCTTGCTGCCTGGAGTGCTGACTTTTCATATTTTCCATGTGAGACTTGAATGTTCGAACGAAACGTTCTGCTTCACCATTGGACTGAGGATGAAAAGGTGCGGTGGCGATATGCTGAATGCCATTCACACGAAAAATCTGTTGAAATTCCGCACTGACAAACTCAGGTCCATTGTCACAGACGATAGTTTCAGGCAAGCTTTCGATGCAAAACACTGATGTTAAGGCACTAATTGTACTAGACGCCGTCGTTGAGTTCATGGCAATCACAAAAAGAAACTTGCTGAAAGCATCTGCAACGATTAACCAGTGCGTATTCCAGAAAGGTTCGGCAAAATCAATGTGTAAACGTTGCCATGATCCCCTGGGGCGTGGCCAGTCCGAGAAACTTTGCGGAGGAGCTGCCTGATACTCCGCATAAACAGTACACTGTGACGTCATGCTCTCTATCTGGGTATCCATACTAACCCAGGTACAATGACGTCTGGCCAGTTGCTTTGTCCTAACAATACCCCAATGTCCTTTATGCAGGAGGCGTAAGACTTTTCGTTGCAGGGAACGAGGAACAATCACTCTTGTTTGGTCGCTGTCGGTATGTAACAAAAATGTTCAAATGTTTGTTAAGCTTATGGGACTTAACTACGGGGTCATCAGTCCCTAAACTTACAAACTACTTATGAACTACTTACGAACTAGGACGGCACAAATATCCATGCCCGAGGGAGGATTCGAACCCCCGACCGTAGTGACCGTGCTCACCGTGACTGGAGCGCCTCAGTCACCTCGGCCACCGCGGCCGGCCGGTATGTAACAACAGAACACCCTGACTTAAAGATAATGCATGACGTTGTGCAAAATAACGTCGAAACAGAAGTCGTTCAATGTATTTGGCTCTGGCAGGCCACCCTGAGCGAACAAAACGTGTTACCACACTTAGGTCCGCATCCGCAGCTGTTTCCTGTGCAACCCGACGAGAGTTCAAAGGGAAATCTGCGACAGCGGAAGCATCTCTGGAGTCTATCTGACAACAGGGCATTTCTGAAGAATCAAAAGACACATCCTGGCCAACCGGAAGACGGGAAAGTGTGTCCGCATTGGCATGTTTAGTGGTAGGTCTGTACAAAATCTCATACTGATAATTTGACAGTATCAAGGACCATCTCTGAAGCTTTTGTGCCGTTCGTGGCGGAATTGTCTTTGTAAGTGAGAACAACGACGTGAGAGGCTTGTGATCTGTCAACAAATAGAATTTTCTGCCATACAGATAATGATGAAACTTTGTGACGCCGTAAATGATTGCTAAGGCCTCCTTTTCTATCTGACTGTAATTCTCTTGCGTTGGCGTCAGAAGCTTGGATGCAAAAGCAATAGAACGATCGTGAGATCCGTTACGATGTGACAATACTGCGCGCAGACCGTAAAACGAGGCATCCACTGCTAGCACTACAGGCTTCTGTGTGTCGAAGGGAATCAAACATGCATCACTGAGTAGTGCAGAGTTTAATTTGTAAAAGGCAACCTGGCAATCTTTAGACCATATAAAGGGAACATTCTTCCTACGTAAGCAATGCAGTGGAGCTGCAATCTGAGAGGCAGTGGGAATAAATCTGAAATAATAATTAAGCTTTCCCATTACTGCTTGCAATTCGTGTACATTCTTAGGAGGAGGCAAGTCTTTGATTGCTTGAAGATGTGACTGTAAGGGATGGATTCCTTGGAAATTAATCACATAACGTAGGTACTGTATTTCAGTTTGGAAAAACGAACACTTTGCTTTATTGCAATGTAGACCTGCTGCAGTCAACACTTTGAAAAGGCACTCCAGGTTTGATAAATGTTCTTCAACTGTGCGTCCTGAGACCACAATATCGTGTAAACAGTTCGAGCAACACCATACAGAAACTGTCAGCTGTTCCAAAAAACGCTGAAAAATAGCGGGGGCGGAAGAAGTGCCAAATGGTAGGCGTTGAAATTGAAAAAGGCCCATGTGAGTATTAATGACGAAAAACATTTTTGACTCGTCATCAAGCGGAATCTGTAACTATGCCTCTGCTAAGTCAATCTTAGAATAGAAGCGAGACTGTCCTAATTTGTCCATCAGTTCCTCAGGTCGGGGTAGGGGGTAAGTGTTTGACTGTTCACTGCTGATTTGAAGTCCGCATAGAAACGACGTTTTCCTGTCGGCTTGGTTAGAATCACTAAAGGCGAGGCCCACTGACTCGCAGAAACGAGAAATCACCCCACTATCCTTCCAACGTTTAACATCTTCAGCAACATTATCCCAAAGGGCGAATGGCACGGGTCTAACTTTACGAAATTTTGGTACTGCATATTCTTTTAAAGTTACATGTGCCACGAAGTCTTTTGCACAACCGAGTTCCGGCAAAAACAAGTCACTGTATTTTTCATAGAATGCATTGATTTTGTCCTGAGGCACTACTGACGAAATTTGAAGCACATCTCTTTGAATTGATAAGCCAAACAAGTGGAATGCATCGAGTCCAAAAATGTTCTGTGTAGATTTGGCCTGAAGAACTACAAAAGCAACTGTTTTTGTTACACCTTAGAAGAGGCAGGAAGGCTACACGTTCCCAGCACGGGAATTTTTGACCTGTGTATACTGTTAGCACTTGTTGAGACGGCGACAATTTTGTCGCACCCAGAAGTTCATAATTGTCTTTATTCATTAATGTGACAGTGTAAAAGATTGCTTAGTTGGAGGTCGTCAAAAAATGTAAAAAATCATAATGCGTAATATGCTGTAATAATAATAATTTCGTTATTGAATGTTGCAGCAAATCACAAGTGATGGGTCGCAACAACACTTTCGCAGTGAAAGATAAGATTTTGAATAAATAAAGAAAATGATATTAATTAACTTGAAACAGTCACTGTGGTAATTAATTAAGCTTGCCCCTATCTGACTTACCATTGACTACAGCCTCCAACTAGCACCTCTTACGATTCACGAACAACATAGCTTCACTAATAAATGTGTCAGAATTCATGTAGTGGTGATGGCGTGTTCGTGTTATAATCAAAATAGTAATAGCTGATAGACTCTTATTGCAATTATAATAGCTCCGTACTGTGAAACTCCGTGGTGCAATGAGCTTCACAAATACTATAGTCAAAGTTCCCAATAATTTAGATAATATTGTTTAAAGCATTCAAGTTGCTTATAAAACTTTACGTGAACTATTTTTTTGATTAATTGGTTCCAGGGCCTGGGTAGTGTACTCGTGTAACTGGCTGAGCAGAGTCTGGCATTTAACTTATTTCATAAAAATTACTTTCGTCAAGTCTGGTTAATCAACTATAATACTTTGACTACTGTTAGCCTGGTTACTTTCTATGTAAATAAAACCAACTTAACTTTACGTGTAAACTCTCTTGCAAGTTAAAAGCTTTGGCGTAACAATTGACTGCAAAATGTAGAACAGCACTGCACATTAATTACTAGTCTCTGTGGATGTAACACGTTTAGCAATTCTTTAACTCGTCTAGCAATTGCTTTAAAACTGATCGTAATTACTTTGAAAAATGATTGAACTGGTTAGTCAATGTACAGGCTTGCATAATCAACATAATCTAATAAAGGTGATAATGGGGTGACTACAACTACTAACAAAATTTAGACTGGTTTCAAAATAAGTCATATATAATTGAACAAAAATTCTGATTGGGTTGACACTACATTTACATGCACACAAAATCAAATGTTACAAAAGTACTCATCTGTTTTCGTCGTCTTCGTCGTGAAGTTCATACAAGACAGATATGATTACAATAGGTACTGTTACT
This sequence comes from Locusta migratoria, assembly GCA_026315105.1. NCBI lineage: Eukaryota > Metazoa > Arthropoda > Insecta > Orthoptera > Acrididae > Locusta > Locusta migratoria. The sequence goes on along the minus strand of CM048745.1, from coordinate 547,020,366 downwards.
GCTGGTTCAAAAATATTTTTATCGACAACTCTTTGTTCAGCTCGTCTGGCTGAAATCTCCATGCTTTGATATCACCTCGATACACCTTCTAATCTCTGTAATTACAGCAACGATCACTCTCGGTGACAATAGACTTGATAACCAAACAATTACGTTTCTTGCACATATGAAAAAACATTACACTGATCACTTTCGAGTATAAATAAACTTGTTTCGCACTTCCTTCAATACATTAAACAGTACGCCTCTCAGGGTTATTGCAATTGCATTAAACTCGCGCCACACTGCGCCTACCGTGCCTCTGCACCATCAACAAAACACTTATGTGTTTACTTTGGCGAGTCCGCTCCACGACTGCTTCAGCAGCGCGACACTCACAGCTACTACTTATGTACCAAAGACAGTCTTTACAACAGGTTCAACATTTTCTCTGGCGCATAAGAATGTCCGTGCATTCATGCGGGTTTACACATACAGCACATGTTTACACTAAATGATTCAATATAGGAAATGACGTTACATAAGAAATATATCTAGCATACAAGAAATGAAACACGTGAAATGAACAAATTTAAGACAATATATACATTACATTAAATCAAACTGTAAGATACAGTGACAGGCGTACTCTTACAACAGCGGAACTAGTATCAAGCTGAAATTGCACAGTCTTATTTTCTATAGAAAGAGTCACAAAAGCTTTTGCTTGTGGCGCTCAATAGGTGCGCGAATGTGGGTAACGTCAGACACAGTTTGCACCTGCGCATGCGCTTGCTGCATACGGAAGGAGACGGCGCAGAATCGGCACACAGATTAATATCACTGTCCCTAGATGGCACTACCGTCGGATCGGCGTCCGCGCAATGCACCAGCTACTGCATTAAAATTACTTCGAGTAGCTACATCAAGTCTACTACACAGTACACTAGCTTCACAGTACTGGGCACTTTTACAAGGAGAAGTTGCAGCAGGCGATAGGTTCACTACAGGATTGCACTGTACATAGTCATTTTGCTTGTCCCGAACCCTTTTCTGTTGCACGGTTTTACGTGCTCGACGACGCTTGCTACGTGGCTCACTACATAATTTTGCAGTAGGTGCAGAATAACGGGCAATCAATCGATCGTTACTGCTACCTTGCTTGTGCGGTATTTGTTGTTTCACAATTCGTATTTCATACGTTTGTGTGCTATCGTCTTCGCGTGTTGTCTGCCGCCATGAAGGGTCGCTTTCGCTATGAGGGCCGCTGTCGCCGACTGCCGACCTGTGCCCGGTCGATCGGGCTGAAGTACCGTCTTGTCGCCGCCCGATCAGCGTCCGACGCCTTCGGTGTTTTCACCGCCGCCGCCGCCGCCGCAGCAGCAGCCGCTCCGGAAGGTGCTTGTCCTGCCCACGCCGGGTTCGCCGTTGCCCATCGCGCTCTGCCCGCCTGAGCGCATCCCACCGCCGCCGCCTCGCCGCGTCGCGCCGCGCCACTGTCGCCCCCACCTGGGCCGCCGGGAGGCACGTCCACCGCCGCCGCTGATCCTGCAGCAGTGCTCTACTGTTAAGGTGACTGTTCGACACTGCCAATATCGACCTTGCCCCCTACTACTGTGTCCTCCACCATCATTTTTACCTCGCCCTCCCACGCCCCTACCTCTCCTCCCTGTCACGATTCCCTCCCTCCTCACCCTCATCACTCCCTCAGCTGTAGCCCTCTCCTCTGCCCCCACACAAGCTGCTGCCCTCGCCCCATACTCTCTTGCCTCTTCCTCCGTTCCCCCACTCGATTCCTTCTCCCTGCCCCCCCCCCCTTCCCCGACTCCCACGGTGACCGTGTCGCAGTTCGCACCCGGCAGACCGCCGTGGACTCCTCTCCCACCCGACGACGCCGCCGCTGCCGTATGGCCGGCTCCGCACCACCTTCCAGTCACCCTGTCCCCACACCTGTCTCCCAGGCACTCCTCAAACCGAAGAAGACAAAACGAGCATCCACAGACGCCACCTCCTCGGTGACAAAAAAGCCCGCCGACCCTCTCGCCAATGGCCCACCGGTCCCGATGGAAGCCGCCCCTCTCCCCCCTACCCAGCCTGCACCACCTCCCTCGCCACCCCTCCTCCCATCCCAACCCCCTGCTCACCACACTTTCGTCCTCAATAACCGTGACCCCCAACTCCTAGACTGCCCTGCCCTCACTCTCCTCTTTCAGCAACATGCCACTTCTGCCCCCGTCTCCCGAATCATTCCACGGAGGGAATCTGTTCTCGTCAAACCACCTGCCCCGACCTCCACACACAGATCCTCCACAAGATCCCCCACGTCCACTTTGGACCCAATGCCAACCTTGTCCCCCTCCCCCCTCCAGCCTCCAATAGCCAATCCTCTTCTCCTGTCGTCCTCCCACTCTCACTGCTGTGATCACCAAATTGAACCCAGGGATCACAGAGGAAGAAGTTTTGGAGGAACTCCAGCAGGATGCCCACCTATCCATCTGCTCCGCTCGCATTAACAATGCGACGGGTCCCACCTACCTCATGCGCGTCTTCACAGAAGATGCGCCATCAATCAACCACCTCCTCCACAATGGGGCCCTCATTTACAACCGCCTGCACCAGGTGGAACCTTCCTGAGCACCTCCGCAGACATATCGCTGCTCCCGATGCCTCACCTATAATGACCACCTTGCCGAACATTGCCCTCCCCCCTGTATGCCCCCAACTGCAAAAGCCAACACTTTCAAACCTCCTGTCCTAACCTCGCTGCCACCCCCTCCTGTAACACCTGCCGTTGGGCACACCCCACATACTCTTACAAATGTAAGTCCCACCCCCTTCCCACCAAAGATGTTTTCACCGTCCCTGTTCATCCCACTGATTCCCCAGTTCCTACCAATAACTCCTTATGGTCTCCCCCCACAGCAGAGGACATCATCCGGTTCCTATATTCCTCCAAAATATCCATCCTTTCCAGCACCCTCACACCCTCCACCAAGTCTCCCTGGCATCTCGCTCCCTCTTCAACCTTGATTTTGAAGCTACAATCTCCCAAAATCACATCCACTTCACCTTCACTCGAACCGACCGCCCCCACACCCTAGTTTAGACCCTCTCCCCTCTCCCCACCTTTCAACCTCATTATGGCGCAGCAACGATTTAAAATCTTGTACTCCAATATTCGCTCCATTCCCACCAATAAGCTCCTCCTCATGAACATCTTAAACCAACACTGTGTGGATGCCTTTCTCCTCAACGAAACCTTCCTCCTCCCTCACCTACATTTCTGTACCACACCTTATATACTACACTGTCACGACTCTCCCCATCCCCCTGCATGACATGGAGTAGCTTTTGGCCATCTCCGACACCACCCAGTTCGGCCAAAACCCCTCCTCAATATCCCTTATGAACATCTCATCCACACCCTCGTCCTCCCTTCCCTCACTGTCACCTGTGCTACTATTTGTGTCCGCTCCCATGTTCCCATTTCTTGTGACTTTCTTGCTCACATAGATAGCACCTTCACGACCTACGTGGTCGCCGCTGACCTCAATATCCACTCCCACACTCCTGCTGAACTCCGTCGGTGGCATCAGTTCAATCCTACCATCAATGGCAACATTGTCCCACTCCCACACCACACCCGCCCCTGACGTCGTCATTGTCTCTCCCAATCTCCTGGGGTGCATCACCGTCGACGTCCTAGACCCCATAGGCAGTGATCACAACCCTGTTGTCCTTCCCCTCACCCCCAATGTCCATCGTCCACAGAATCCTCACCAGCCTCCACCTCTTAAACTCGTCCATGACTACTCCCGAGCAGACAAGGATGCCTTTCGCCTCTCCATCACCCATCAGGACGAAAGTCAGCCTCTCCCCTTCCACTCTCCCGGCGATTTCGACCAAGCTGCCTCCTTCCTTCAGCAGACCTTGTCTGATGCTATCCATTCCCACATCCCTACCAAACCTATCAAGCCACACCGTCCCACACTCGCTCCACAGGCTGTCCTTCTCATGCGGGATTCCCGCCATCTGTACCGCTCCTTCCTAAAAACCTGCGACCGGGATACACTCCTCTGCCACCAGCAACTCCAGCGACATGTGTGCAGCCTCCTGACTGCCAAAAAACGCTGGGACCGGCATCAGACAGTGACACAGTGTAATGCCCACCTCCCCGTCAACTCTTCCCGGTATTTGAACGCCTTCCAACTGGATCGAAATCTATGCCCACCTACCCTCTCCTCCACCTTGATCACCCCCTTCCTGATAATGACAGTAATGATAACCATTTTGCCTCATTCCTCTCTGATGTCTTCTCCGTCTCTGACAATCCTAACCTCGATTATTCCTTGTTCCCAGGTGTCAATGAAAAAACCGATGTCTCCATCCCACCCCTGGCTCCGGGCTTCCATTACCTGGACCACATCCCCCCATCAGTCATTAACATCCCGATCACTGCACACGACATACAGTTGATATTGCACACCAAACGCAACACGGCTCCCGGACATGATCCCATCACATACCGCCACCTCAAAGAATGTCCCCTCCCTTTCCACACAACTCTTGCATCCATCTATATCACCATCCTGTATACTGGTTGCTACCCCCGCCTGTGGAAAATCTCCCGCGTCCTCATGTTCCTCAAACCCAACAAACCCCCCTCTGATGCCTCCTCCTACCGCCCCATTTGCCTCATCCCAGTCTTCAGCAAGGTCTTCGAAACCATCCTGTCCTGTCGCATCCATCACCACCTCCAGCTCCACCACCTTCTCCTAGACTCCCAATGTGCCTTTCGTTCTTCCTTTTCCGCTGACGACCAACTCCTTCGACTTACACAACTCCTTTCCCTCCAGCTAAATTCCCGCCGTGCTGCCATATTTTTGTCCTTAGACCTCGAATGGGCCTACGATCGGGTCTGGCACTCTGGCCTGCTCTTCAAACTCCAAACCTATGTTCCCAACAACCTCGTCCGGGTTATTGCCTCCTTCCTCTCCAACCGCCCCACCTATGTTACCATGCACAACACTGACTCCCATCTTTACTATCCCTCTGCTGGTGTGCCCCAAGGCTTTGTCCTTTCTCCCCTCCTGTATCTACTGTATACCTCTGATATGCCTAAGCCTGCCCCTGCAATACATCTCTTCCAATATGCTGATGACACCAATTCCTTGCCTTAGCTCCCACCCTCGTCCGTTCCAACCGCCTGCTCCAAGAATACCTTGACCTCTTTGCTGCTTGGTGCAACCAGTGGCTCCTGTCTATAAATCCTACCAAAACCCAGGCGATCATCGTAGGTCATACTACCCCTTCCTTCTGTCCCCGATATTTTCATCTCACCCTCCATAACCATCCCATTCGCCTCACCCCTACCCTAAAGTACCTGGGCCTCACTATTGATTGCACCCTCTCCGGGACTCCCCATCTCCGCACTATCCAAGAAAAAGCCCGCTCCTGCCACCACCTCCTCAAACTCCTTGTTGGCCGAACATGGGGCCTCAACCCCTCTACGGTCCTCTATACCTACAAATCCCTCATCCGCCCTATCCTATGTGTCGCCCATCCAGCCTGGATCTCCGCTCCCCCATCCTTCTACAAATCTCTGGAGATACTGGAGCGCCATGCCCTTCCGTGTCCCCCTTTATCCCCTCTCCCCCACGCGGATCCTCTATGATCTCATTCCATTCCCCCAACTCGTTCTATTTATTGAACATCTCCGCCTCCGTTACGAATCCTGCAAATCACATCCGCCTAATCCTCTAATCCATCCCCTCCTCTCTGCACCTGGTCCGTTGCCGCACCTCCACCACTGTACTCCCCCTGCTCTCCACTTGTCCACCCTCCATATCCATTCCCATGGCAACTTCCGTACCCTCCCCCTCCCGGATGATGCCCTCCGACCTGACATCTATCCTTCATACCAGCTGTGATCATCCCCTTGCTCCCTCACCCCTTCTCTCCCTGAGGGCCCCGACTATCCCTCCCTTCCTGTCCTCCCCTCCTCATTCCCCCGTCTGTCCCTCCGGATCCTCCTCTTACTGCCCTCCCCTCCTTCCCTGTGGCTTCCTGGGATGTCATCCCCCCCATCCCTTCCCCACTGGCCCTGTGGCTCCTTCCCACCCTCTCCCTATCCTCTCATCCCTTTTTCCCCCCACACTACATATTACCTGCTGTAAGTGCTCCACCATCTATGGAACCTCCTGTGAGATTCCATGTGCTTTGTGGTGTGTTTTATTTAAACTGTTTTATTTTACAACAGTGGACGACCAACCGGCAGCCGACACCATCAGTTTTAACTTGTGTATTTCTCCGAGTGTATGTTCTATTTTTTGTTTTAACTCCACAATAGCGGACGGTCTAACCATAGCCGCCGCCCTACGCTCATTTTAATTGTGTGTGTGCCACTGATCTTCGAGCAGCTGTTTTTATTCACCACTATCGCCGTTCCAAATCTTTTATGTCGCCACCGTACTCTCCATTTATGTACTTTGTTTTATCTCCATTTTACATCGTTTCATGTATGTGTTAGCTCCAACATTTTATCTCCTCTATGTTCGTATGTTTCACCTATGTCAAATTTTATATCTATAGGCTGAAGAGCGCCAGTGAGCGCTGCTGGCCCGCCCCTTTTTAGGGGAATTGAAATAACAATAAAGGAAAAAAAAACAGAAAAACGTTCTTGCATCTGAGAATCAAGAGAAGCACTGGCCAAGTCCACAGCGTGTATGACATTTACAGTATGAATTGTTCTTGCACTGTGCGAAGCACTATTCCTAACGGCACCGTTCTTTGAATTATTGTTTTGCATACACACTGTCTGTACATGTCCTGATTTTCCACATTGATAACAAATGGCGCTGCGACTTGGGCATTGCACACGCTTGTGGCGAAATACACACTGGGGGCAAGATTTACGAACATTTTTCTGATATGAGCGTTGGCGCCCGTTATTTACAGTACTGTTTCTAACACGACGGGGCGACTTTTGTGCCGCACTTTTACACTGGCTTCTGTTCACTGTCTCTAGCTCGGCCGACAGGGTATTTCCCCTGTCTCGTATATCTTGCGTACTAGGTGGAACAATTTCTTCATGACTGGCTCTCCTAACGATATCAGCAGTTCAGACGGAATGTCATCTATTCCAGGGGCCTTGTTTCTAGACAATTCTTTTGGTGCTCTGTCAAATTCTACTCGCAGTATAATATCTCCCCTCTCATCCTCCTCTACATCATCTTACATTTCTAGAACACTGCTTTCAAGTTTATTTCCTTTGTACAGATCTTTTATATATTCCTTCCACCTTTCAGCTTTCCCATCTTTGCTTAGTACTGGTTTTCCATTCGAGTTCTTGATATTCATACCGCTACTATTCTTGTCTCCAAATGTCTCTTTTATTTTCCTGTAGCGGTATCTATCTTTCCCTATTTATACATTCTTCTACAGTCTTGCATTTCTGCTCAAGCCACTTCTGCTTAGGCAGTCTGCACTTCCTCTCACCCTCATTTTTCAGACGTCTGTACTCCCTTCTTCCTCTTTCACTTGCTGAATTTTTATATTTCCTCCTTTCATCAATTAAGTTCAGTATATCCTCTGTTATCCAGAGATTTCTATTAGGCCTTGTCCTTCTGCCTACATGATCCTCTGCAGCCTACACTACCCTATCTCTCAGAGCTACCAATTCTTCTTCTACTGTATTACTTTCCCCCGTTTCAGCCAATCCTTGCCTAATGCTCCCACTTAAACCCTCCACCACCTCTGGTTCCTTCAATTTGTCCAGGTTCCATCTCCTAACTTTCCTACCTTTCTGCAGTCTCTTGAGTTTTAATCTGCAGTTCATAACCAATAAGTTATGGCCGGAGTCTATATATGCCCCTGGATATGCCTTATAATTTTAAACCTGGTTCCTAAATCTATTCCTTACCATTATAAAGTCAATCTGGTACCGTCCAGTGTCTCCTGGTCTCTTCCACGTATACAGCCTTCTGTCATGATGTTTAAACCAAGTGTTGGTGATCATTAAATTGTGCTCTGCACAGAATTCTACCAAGCGATTTCCTCTTTCATTCCTTTTTCCCAGTCCGTATTCACCTACTACATTTCCTTCTCTTCCCTTTCCTAAGACCGTGTTCCAGTCCCCCATCACAATCAGGTATTCATCTCCCTTAATTGTCTGAATAATGTCCTTTAACTACTCATACATTTCTTCAATCTCCTCATCATCGGCAGGGCTAGTTGGCATATATACTTGTACTACTGTATTCGGTGTTGGTTTTGTGTCTATCTTTACTATAATAATGCGTTCACTAAGCTGTCCATAGTAACTTACCCGCATTCCTATTTTCTTATTCATTATTAGACTTACTCCTGCTTTACCACCAACTGATTCTGTAGTTATAAACCTGTACTCACCTGACCAGAAATCCTGTTCATCCTGCCACCGAACTTCACTAATCCCTACCATATCTAACTTTAACCTATCCATTTCTCTTTTCAAATTTTCTAATTTACCTACTCGATGAAGGGTTAGAACATTCCACGCTCCGATCCGTAGAAAGCTTGTCTTGTTTTTCTTGATGAGGGCATCCTCCTGAGTACTCCCCGCCCGGAGATCCGAATGGGGGACTATTTTACCTACGTAATATTTTACCCAAGAAGACGCCATCATCATATATTCATACAGTAGAGCTTCATGTCCTCGGGAAAAGTAACGGCTATAGTTTCCCCTTGCTTTCTGCCGTTCGCAGTAACAGTATGGCAAAGCTATGTTAGCTGATGTTACAAGGCCAGCTCAGTCAATCATCCAGACTGTTGCCCCTGTAACCACTGAAAAGGCTGCTGCTCCTGTTCAGGAACCACACGTTTGTCTTGCCTCCCCACAGATACCCCTCCACTGTGGTTGCACCTACGGCACGGCTATCTGTATCGTAGAAGCACGCAAGCCACCCCACCTCGGCAATGTCTGTGGTTCATGGGGTGGACTACCTTTGGATATAAAAGTTTTTACAGTCCCGACTGCATTAGCACAAATCGTAACTGTTACACGTGCTTTAGGGTAATTTTTTTTCAAGGGACAATTTAAAGAAAATGACCGTCTCGTCTGCAATAACATGGTATGAACACATGGTATTGAACCATTTTTGGATCGTTTGATTCTTCACATTGTTAGTTTCACTGCTCATTTTGCCAAATGTGTGGCTGTGTCGTTGCTTGAATCTATCTATCCAACCACTGTTGCACACAAATTTCTTATCTTTTAATTAATTACTCGCGAAATCTTCTGCTTTCATCATAAAGAACGCTCCATTAGTTGGTTCATTGAAGCTGCTGTAACTTGAACAACTTAACCCTATAATGCATAAATTTTTATTTGAAGCTATAAAAACTACCACGTTTAATGTATAGTGCGTACATACTGAGAAAAAAATTCCTTTGATTTATTATGCACTATTAGCAACAAAACGTTCATATCTGGTCAGTTATATAGTGCTTCCATGATCTACCTGCTGCAGTAAATGTTACTATTATGCCTTTAATCTTTCCAGAACGTAACTCATAATGGAACAGTAGTATGTGATTGACTACTTTTACATGGCACAGGAGGAATACGAAAGTAAACAAAAGCACATTTATAACTAACTCATTGAAGCTAACGGTCGAACTGATTCATTAGCACTCTGCAGTTTATAATTTCTAGGACGAACTACTAGCATATGTAACACTATGTATAGAAGCAAGTACAAATGAATTTGTGGTAAAATGTTGAACAGTTTGAGAGATAATGGGAAAAATAAGGTATGTAGCTGATCAGGCACACTATGCATTAAAGGGTTAAGAAGTGTTTTCTCCGTCCCCTTCAGCTATCTGTAACGCCGTAATTTTAGATCCATTATGTTCAAATGCATTAAAAATTTTATTCTTGTTACTCCAAATCATTTGGACAGTGGAATTAACGACATCATGTTGGCGACACATGTCAACTTTCTCAACTCCATTCTCGATTTCTTGGATCACTTTTTTTTTTTTACGTTAAAACTTTTTTTAGCGACCGTGCTATTCTAAAATGCATGCACTTTGTAACAAATTGTTATGGAAATTGACAGGAGGTGTACAGATGACGAGTTCTGTGATTGTCACCACTACAGTATTATCAATTCGCTAAGGTAACAGTGACGTGAGGAACCAGATGGATGAAACTTCCAGAAAGGAGAGTAAGAGGCGAGGTACTGGCAGAGGTATAGTTGTAAAGGACGGACCGTGAAGCGTGCCGGGATAGCTCAGTCGGTAGCACACTTGCCCGCGATAGGCAAAGGTCCCAGGTTCGAATCCAGGTACCGGCAAATGATTTTAATCTGCCAGTAAGTTTAATGGGGATGGTATTCAGATCCGCTTCTGCACCCCTCCTCCTGCTACACATCGGTGGTACACTAACAAGCCGGCGTTACATCTCTGGAGTGTAGGAGCCTGCTGTCCTCCATGTCGTCTCACCTCGCCAACGGCCACACTGCAACAGGATACTGCCCGACAACACCTCACACACAATGTTTAGAATGTTGCGTGTGGTTGACGTCATTCGAGCACGGTAAAATATTTCTCCCTAATGGTAACAATAATAGATTTTTATAGATAAATATTCTTTTTATTTAAATGAGGAATAGAAACGTAATGGCTCGAAGTAAATGATGTAAATTTAGAAAAACTGGCGCCTGACAAAATAATATTCCGCGAAAAGAAAGTTAACACCGTAAACAATAAATGTTGAAGTCGATCGTAATTTTTGAAACGAAAATATTGGCGCTAAAATTACGGCGAGAGAAATAAGTTAGTGGCCGCGTTGCAAGTCACTGTTATTCAAAATTGTGCCTGCAAAAATTTTCTGTAACTGAATGAATCTGTATAATGGCACAAAAATATTTAATTCTAGCAACGTGCCTACAAAAACCTCTCTGATTTCGTAGAACAGCAGCTCACCACAAATACACTGTACAGAAACAACAGTTGGAATGCACTCGTAAAACACCAATTTATCATAAGTCGACGGCTAGCAAAAAACTGAAAATAATTAAATTTCGATAAACTGGCGTATAAATCAGGGACATTTAGTGCGGAACAAAAGATTCTAAAATAATTGTGGAGTATTGTGCATCCTTCCAGATTTAATTTCGTACACTGGAAAGAAAATGGCGGCTGGTGGCAATCTGTAAGAAAAATTCATACACTATTAATGTATTGTATAGTAAAGAATAACAAGATGGCTTTTAAATAAGAAATACTGATAAATGCAAAGTTTCATTAAATGAAATTAGCAGTCTTATATTCTGAAAAACACAATAATTTCCAACATCCATTCTCTGTCCGAAAAGAAATTACAATTCAAATAAATTAAACTCAGAGAAATGCGCTATTGCGTCCATAACCTATGAATGCTAGATCAAGGAGAAGAAAGTATGGAGACTGCTGCTCCTTCTTATTGAGTAAAACATATGATAGACGAAAATATACAGATAATAATGTGCTTCTTAGCGTTATACTTTAATTACTTAAATTATTTCTTTGATGGTTGTGTAGTAATTTGCATGGAATAAACGCAGAATAATATTAACAAACACAAGAGATTAATTATGAAGAATAAATATATATTGAAATAAAATCCGGGTGGCCCATGAATCGTTATAAGGGGTGCGATCTAATATTTTGTAATGGAAATCTGCATAAAATGAGAAGCCAACATCGCTGGTTTCAAATTCGTTTATTCACTACTTTTGGCAATTTATTGTTGCCATCTTCAACTCTATTAATATTTAAATATTTCTATGTGATATTAAACATTAATAAAATCTAAGATGGCAACACAGAATTTCCGAAACCGGTAAATAAAGTATCTTGATACTCCCGACTTTGGCCCCTCTGCTCATGCAGAGTCCCATTACAATGTTTATAATCTCTTCTTCGTTCGTCTGTTGCACTAGTGTCTTTGTTAGCCGCTTTGACCTATCGTCACGCCCGTACACATGAGGGGGGAGGCCGCAGTTACCTTCCCCTCCTCTAAATGCTCGTAATTTCTTCTGCTAGTAATATGATTTCTTTAAAACATTTATTCTGAAGTAAGAAATATATATCTTTTGATCTAGAAGTTATTATCTATTCATATTCATGGAATGTATGACATTAAGTTGAGAATTTTTGCCTGACGGGAAGCGTACTTAAGTAATTCCGTGCAGGTACGGTGTTCGCTGTGTCCCCAGTGGTGTAGAGGTTAAAGGTCAGTGCGTGTTCGAGTCCCGGCTGGGTACACTTTCTCAACTTTACCCATTAGCAATTAATGACATACATATCATGAATATACATTTATTGTGGATTATGACTGAACCTCAAGTGGAAGGTGTAATTAACTTGATTAAAAACACAGCAGAAGACTCAAATAGTTGTATGAGGCTTCAACTTTTATGTAGATGATGAAAAGTTTCATAACGTTATTAAATCTGTATTGGCTTAAAAAATTCCTTGTAGTTCAAAATACACCACGGAAGGATACGTTTGAGGTAATTGCCTTTCTTTGTCTTCCCACCCTTTCCCTACAATATTCGCGTTTATACATAAATAAGTTTTCTTTCATAATTTGCAATATTTTACTTTTCATGTATAATCATTATTTTAAATTGAGTTTGTTCTTATAATATATAATGAATATAATCAATTGACTGACTTGCATTCCAACATCGTGTCATTTAGTTGTGTTCATTTTATAGAGGAGTTATTCACGTTCGATAGTATAAATCGAATATTTGTACCCTAATCGTCATCGGCCCTTATCTGTCTAATCAGCTTCCCTCCTCGTCCCCCATTTCCTCTTGAATACTATTTTTTCACTTTTTCCGTGGTCTGCCTCGCTAAATTCTTTCTGTTGGAATCCAGCTCCGTACTTCTATCAGTACCCTTTCTTTTCCATACGTCACAATTGTCAGTACCATTTCAATGTTTTGTTACTAGTTTTGTATGTAATGGTAGCTGTGGCTGTCATCCTTCCGTTCTCTATTCATATCTATAACCATTATTTCTGACCTTTTCGTCATGAATGGCTCCATGCTTTCCTTAAATGTATTGTTCAAATGGTAGTTAAGATTATGGGACTTAACTACGGGGTCATCAGTCCCTAAACTTACAAACAACTTATGAACTACTTACGAACTAGGACGGCACAAATATCCATGCCCGAGGGAGAATTCGAACCCCCCGACCGTAGTGGCCGTGCTGACCGTAACTGGAGCGCCTCAGTCACCTCGGCCACCGCGGCCGGCAAATGTATTGTTCTTTGTCTGATTAGACTAGTTTATTCCACATATCAGTTGTAGAGTCTTAACCATGTTATTTCCTTTCCCTATCTTCTTCTTTATGTCCTCATTCCTTCCATGTTCACTAAATATAATTGCTAAATATTCATATTTTGTCATGTATTTTATCTTTTCTTTCTCCAGACCTATATCCTGTCCTTTACTTCTCATTACCATATACTTTATTTTCTCCGTATTAGTTTATATAGGACATTTAACATATTACTGAATTAACTTCTAAAGCATATAAGTCATGTGCTGCTGATCTTCTGCTATTACTATTTGGTAACCTGCAAAGAGAATAGTATGGGGATGCCTATCTCCGAGATGTATTCCCATCGGCCTACATTTCCTAATCCAGTGTTCCAGAGCCGCATTCAAGTGTATTTTAAATAAAGAGGGTAGAAGACATCATCCTTGTTTCACCCTCCTTGTCGGTAAAAATGGGTCAGACGCACAATTTCCGATCTGTAATATGGCTGTAATATCTCTAAACACGGTTTTCATAGCATTTATGTATGTTTTACTCACTCCAGATTTCTCTTAAACGGGCCATAATGTCTGGGGTGGGAACGAGGCTATCGCAGATCTTCCCCTTGAGAAAAAAAATTTCTGTTATGATTTTGAAAGTGAATCTGATTTTGTACAATATCTTCCGGAAATATAAGCATTTTGCTCTTCCATTTAATTAATCTCTTTTTATTTTCTAGTTTTCAAAATTTTGACATATATTCTCCCCATAGTAGATGTTATGCTTATACTTCTATAGTTACTGACAACTTTTCTATCTCCGTTCTTGTAGAAGAAGTACAGGAAACTTTCCAATTAATTGGTAAATCCTCTCCCATTATCATTTATGAAAAAACACACAAATTATTTTTTAATTTCGCGTCGTCTCATATTTTAGTAACTCGATAGGCAAATCTCCTGGTGCTGATGGTTTATTTTTTATTTGTTTACTTTTTTTGGTACTTCTTCCTTCACCTCCTTAACATTTATCTATTCTATTGTGTCACCTAATTCGTCACAACTTAATTTCGTATCAAAATATTCTACTCTATTTTCCGTCAACACATCGCTGTAGTAATCTTTCCATGCTTCAGAGTTTTATTGAATTTATTGTTTTGTTTCTTTCTTTCATTGCAATTATTTCTTAAATCGCTTATCGGCATCAAAGCTTCTCTGAACTTTGATCCTCTTATTATTGAGTTTATTTGCACACATCTGTTATTACATGCCATGTTCTTTCCCTTTTAATTTTCGTTGTAACTTTGCACTATGGTACCCCAATAAGTTCTGAGGGTGACCTCATGACGACCCTGTGATGCACTATAGCGCATAGATGGCACCGGAGTTTAGTACCATAGTTTCTCGACCCTGCAAGAAACAGCTGAATGGATGCGCTGGAAGCAGACGTACTGTCGTTGTGACGGTGAGCTGAATGCGCCAATCGGTCCTTGAAGTGTAACAGTTTGAGCAACGAGCAAACATGTTCTGCCAGAAATTAGACAAAACCGCTGCCGAAATGATGCAGAAGGTGTACGGTTAGGACGCACTGAGTCGCAGTGTTGTTTAGGTGACACCGACGTTTTGCGCAAGGACGGCTCAGTTTGGAAGATGATATGCGGCCATGAACAGTTGGAATGGAACACAAGATCCAGGAAGTTGCAACATTGGTGTGTGCTGATAGTTGCCAATGGGCAGACTCTCTCGCAGCAGCAGTAGGGGTTAGCCATGGTACTTGCTACAAAATTCTGACGGGCGAAGTCCACATGTCTTGTGTTACCCAGCACAGTGTGCCACAAATCCCCTTGCAAGACCAAAGTGATGATGGCATGACGATTTGGGTGACCTCGTCTGTTTCGTGGACGATAATCTGACTTTTTTTTTCAACTGGACAACTGCAGAGGAAAAATGGTGGTCCCTTTACGATACGCAACTGAAACGACAACCAGAGATCTGGAATGCGGCAGCGTGTGTAACATAGAGAGTCGAGTGCATGTCTATCTTCTAGGCGTCAAGCCTCAGAACTTATTGACTGTAGCACGTATATCTGTTGTACTGTCTTTTACCATTAGAACACCATATTCGATATAATTACTCATTTCTTCAGTCAACTCTTTTAATTAAGGAATAAATATACTATCTAAAATTTATGACAGCAAGAAACAAGTCTGATACACCATAGTAACTGCAGATTTCACAACGTTATTTTCCATCGAAGTAATGTTCGTCATCGTCTTCGGCATAGTTGACAGATATCCATCAAACGAAAGAACCTTCGAAAAATGGTTTCTTTTCTAAGTTCATGTTTCATCGCACCTAATTACGTTTTTTGGTATTTCGCTTTTCTCCTTTTGATTTCTTCTTATCTTTAGTTTTCTTATTACTTTGTTCATTTTCTAAAGATATTTTGATAGTTCTACTTGTAATATGCAATGAAGGAAAAACTTTATAATTTTTCTTTCTCGGAGTTGCACACACCACCGTGCCATTCGTTTCCCCTAGATGAGTCCGCGGCCACTGCTGCCTGTTGTTTTTATAAATAATTTTTCACCATATTCAGTATCGCACATTAAATTGAAAACCTCATTAAATGATTTACGAATTTCTGGGTTAGATAACGAGTTTGTCATCTTTTCCGCATAGATAATTGAAGACCACGGGGGAAAATAATGATAACCCTCATTTATAAAGTGCTGAGGTATGACGACTTGTATGTTTGAAATCAGTTTCTATTAAATGTTTCAATTTTTGTTTTAATATTTATATTTGCCACCTCTCTGCAGCTGTATGTACTACTTGAAGAAAATGAAACATTCTGTTGGATATGATTGTTAGCACCAAATACATTAAAAATCCAAAATTGAGGGTTATCATTATTTACCCCCGAGGTCTTCAATTATTCAACATACCGGAACCGGCGATTTATAATTTAAAAATAAGAACAACATTTTTAAACTCTATTTATAGACTTCTTTATACGCTAAAAAACAGCATGGTATATAATATTAACAAGGAAAAAAAATGCATGTTGGAAAAAGTAACCTCACGTGGTCCATATACTATTTGATACATTGAAATATTACAGCTAAAATGTATATAAACAGAAATGATAGTGTGTCAGTGTCAAATTGTGAAAGTTACCTTTAACTAATATTGTAGCATATGTAGAGCACCATTCTCATGCCAGGCCAGTTCTTCCTGTGGTTCTCTCTCTCGTAAATTCTATGGAATTAATGATTCGTCATCTTACACTCTTCGTCATCTTACACTCCTCGTCATCTTACCTTTCTTTCCCCTACCTTTTGCATCCGGGAGGATTGTCGACAAATTTGGGCGGTAGCTACCTGCTGCGGAATTTAATTAAGTCGCAGAAAGACGAGATGAAAGAAAAATCTCGCTAAGCAGGAATCTCTTTTTCTGCATTCTTCAGAGCTTCGAGTTGTGTCATCGCTTTTGCGTCTGAAGCAGTGGAGCTCGGGTGTCTGCCGGTGGGGCCTTCGTGAGGAACGGAGAGGGGAATGTCACCAGAAGCCCGACCCCCGGCGTGACATTTCGCGCCTCATCGCTCTCTATGTCTCACCTTGCTCCTGGAGGGAGGGTGGAGGTAATAAGAAGCCAGCAAAAACAAGAAATGAGTGAGCCAAAGGTAGAGGCGCCATACATCGTCAGCGACTCCCAGAGGACTTCTTTGTGGTGGCTGCACCTTGGCTTCTTTTGCACTTCCTGGAAGGACACGCCTATAAACCTTGCGACACGGGCAGTTCTTCTCTCAGATAAGGGACGTTTATTCACCAGAATACTAGCGAAATCTGAGACTTATGTTGCGTTCGACGTTTCTCGGGCCTTCTTCTCTCTTTTCAATAAAAATGTAGCATCAGTTAATAGAAAATTATCATATTTTCTGTTGTATATGCTTGAAATTATTTTAGCTGGGGGTGCGATCTAATATTTTGTAACGAAATGTGTGTACGTTTAGGAGCCCAGTTCGCTAGTAACTAATTGCTTTATTTGGACCCGTTTTGGCAATTCTAAGTTGCCATATTGAGGTCTGTACGACATATAGTACACTAGTGTATACAACTATAAAAATGTTCCAATTTAAAGACGACCTTGTGTCGTCTTCCATATATTTTTCATGAAATTTTAATTTATTTGATGTTGCTAGATTAGCATTTTGTTAAAACTAAAACCCCACTCTTTTCAAGGCATGAGGAACAGCATTTTTATTTCATGTTTTAAAATATTAGTTTCTGAAATGTTTGTTAATGTTGCTAGGATTTTGATATTTTAATAATTTATTATTGTGGTTATGAATGCGGCAATAAGTAAGGCTTCTCCACTACACCACTGTCCCTGTGAGAATGAGTACTTGTTTTACATTTAGTGGATGTGCAAGGATCTACTGGCTGTCTGAATATGGGTGGTAATAGCTCAGAGTCGATAGTTAGTCGTTACCAATCCCTGCTGCTGATGCGAACAAAGAGGTTTCTACACCCTTTGGGTACAAACCAGTCGACGAGCCTTCTCCAGGGCGAGTCTCGCGATCTTCTCTCCCCACCACCGCTGTTTTCCTAGTTTCCAGTAGCTTTCGCGCCTCCTTGCCACTCGGTGGTCACTTTGTGCTTGGACTGCGGTGAGGTAAGGTTGGTTCTGCTCTTGTGTCTGTGGAGGTGGTAGTGATTCGTTGTCTAGCAAGTTTCACTTAGACTCTTGAACTTAGATCCAATTTTTCGGAATATTTTTCCCGATTGTGCACGGAAATGTGTCCTAGTTTTTCAATCCAGTGATTTCCAACAGATAAATGTGGTGCATTTGTTACTAGTAGGAGTTTGATAACAGCCTGGTATATTCGCACCTTTTGTGATTATGTTTCAGTGTACGAACTCTGTGTAAATTCTTTCTAGCTTTGTGGGGCCCAATTTCTAACAGACGATATGTTCGTTTATATACAGTGCATGTGAAATCTTTCTTATCATTTCCTCCCATGAGTGATATGTGTTCCACATGTTTCGTTCTTAGAACAAAGCTTTCAGCTTCCAGTATTGTTTGTTCCATGCCCATCATGCAAGTAACTATGCATGTATCGTTCTGATTTCCCCTAACATTTCGTGACCTTCTCTCTCCACCAACTTTAATTTTTTAATTTTGCTGTTTCTTCTCCGAACTTGTAGTATGCACTCAGTCTTTATCAGTAATTCTCTCTGAGTCTTGTACAACCTCCTTCAGTAGCTTGCTTATGAAATTCTACCCAGTTCTAGAGGTTGCATGCTGTAGTTAATTTTTTATATTTATTTTTCGGAAACTGAATATATACATTTTTATTAGTTTTCGGAACGACGTGGGTCTGAACTCCGACTTCAGGGATTTGAATCTAGTCACCTGAATTCACGCCACTTCTCATAAAATCAGTGCCTAGATGGTTTACTCTCAGATACTTAAGAGTCCGCCTTTATTTTGTGCAATGTATCCGATTTTTAACCACTTCACCTTCAGTAGAGTGCGCCATGTAATGCAGCCATGTGTCGCCGTTAGCGTTTTTGCTTGCGATCTAATCTAAAAGCAACTTAACTTATATATACTCACGTACCATTTCGAACGAGGCACGACAGACCAGAGCCATCTTCGCAGTTTTGTTGTATATTGTGTTGTGTGGTACCTCCGGGTTTGCTGAATTTCGCCTACGACACCGGCGCCTGCTTCTGCTTCGTTTCAGCACGCTGATTTTGGTGAGTTTCGCTGTTGCATTGCGTGTGAGTGAGCGAGTGAGTGTTGTTTGTAAATCCTTCCCCCCAGTAGCGTTAAGTTCTGTGAAATTTATTGTTAAATTCAATGCTGGGCATCGTCAGGATTAAAAACTGTAAACGTAATGCATTTTTATTGTATTAACAAAATTGATTCCCCATTTTGCTTGCGTTCGACCTGAATAACCAAGTTAATTTATGAATAATTTTGACTTGTTTATAAATTGTAGTTTTCGAGCACCTTGTCCATTCTGCTTATTATTGTCTTTCACCAGTGCTGAGAACAAGCTCAGATGCAATTTTTTTATGTTTACGTTCCGTTGCGTCATAAATGTTTTTCTTTACCCACCTTTATGAAATAACTTTAATTGTGGTGGCTTGTTTATTAATGCCTGTGTGTAATTTCGTGTGAGCTGCTACGTATATTGGCCACTGTATCATTAACTTCGTGTTATTAGAGTAATTTGAACCACGTCAGTTCTCAATTTGGGCCAGGGAACAAGATTTTCGCAGCAGGGAGTAGCCGTTAGTTCACACCACAGTCTAATATATACAGTCGCGACACTCACTACTGTTAAAGCTGTTACCGCCTGACATTTGGAGCGACACTAGCGCTCCAAGCGGTCGTAAAGCCGTCTGCTCCTTAACGCCGTATACGACACATTAATAATGACCGCTTGTAATTACTTTTCTGTGTGGTTTGCTAAATATTGTATATATTCTTGCATTCCAAGCTTTATTTAAGTATCTTGTCACATGACTGAGTGTAAAAGAAACGTAAACCGAGCAAAAACTCATTGTGATCGGACACAAACTGCAATTGTGCAATACGTTACGAAATATTTCTTTAGAATTTGCTTGCAGCTTACCTTGCCGGTAGTGATAGATAAACATAGTATTTTGTGCAAACAACCCTATAATAGAACTTCTAAGGGCCAGTTGAATATCAACAAATGTAAATTTAGTAACAACTCGTGAATAAACTGACGCTAACTGCAACATATTTATGACGAAATTCTTCAGACATTGCACCTTACTTTGCTGGTAAACATAGTATTTCGCACATGAGAAGCATGCAATTGGCCTTCCCTGTGTTAAAAGGTGCGAAACAATGTTTTTCTCCTGCTTTTTAGTTATGAGAACACCCACTGGCTATGAAACTTTCATCTAATATAATTTTGCTACGAGGTTATTTTAATTATATGTTGTTTTAAGATAATATTACGTCGATTACACGACAGTCTAAATGTCATATTGTATGAATGGTCCTAAGTCATTATCACAGTCTGCCATTCTATGGTTCGTTGATGAGGGAGGAGTGGGAGGGGGCGGGGCGACAATCGTCTGTAAAATAAGACGGCTCTGTGATTTCCATTAGATAAAGCAGAAAACATTTAACCTTTCAAACATTAAAACGGTAACAATGAACACTTATTTTCCATACATTTCTTATATATTTGCCTCAATAATGAATTACTTTCGAATACCCAGACAAAAATGTTTCTAGCTGTGATGTCGCAGCAACCACAGTCGTAATACTTGTTTCAGGACACAGTTTAATTTCTTCCGCCTTTATATTATCACGTCTTTGCGGTAGTTTCCTCTTCATTTCCAGTTTCGGTGATTTGTTTGGAACATCGAACAATGTAGGCACAGCATTCCACACCAACTTCTTCCGTTCATCATTCATGAACTGGTTTGCATCGAAGTGTAGCGAGCAGAACTTCACATTATCATGTAAATACGCGGCAACTTTATCCAAAGGATCTTGTCTGCTATTTATAAGTCATTTCTTGATCGTAAAAAGAAATAATCTTCAATATGTGTCTGTTGCTTACAAGATAATTGTAAATAAGCATTACCGACTCTTGATGTCACATACCTCTCAAGCTCTGTAGGAAACCTAAAGAATGATAAATGAGACGTATTCTTGTTGTTGTTGCTGCAATTTATTGTACTACGCACGCTTCCCTTCGTAAAAACCATTTCGTACACCAAAACACACAACAAACACACGTCTCGTATAAGATACAGAGCAACGTGGCTTTACGTCCGCAAGGAGCGCTGCAGTCGCCTAGTATAACAAAAATCAGCGGTAGTGTCGCGACTGTATATATTAGACTGTGGTTCACACGGACCTTTTGATCATTTTACTGCTAAAAATCAAGCTTTTGATAACAGTAAACTCTTATCTGGGTACCTCCTAGCAGAATTAAGCTTTTATTACGTACAGTGGCCTACTTTTAAAATGATCGTAAATATATCGGACTCAACTGCTGGGTTATTAGTCCGTAGCTTACAAACTTCTTAAACTAAGTTAAACAAACCTGAGGACAACACAGACATCCATGCCCGCGGGAGGATTCGAACCTCCGACGCGGGAGGTCGTGGGATCCGTAACGTGGCGCTCCAGACCGCTTGGGTGCTCCAGCGCGACTACTATATGTAACTGTCATATATTACTAAAACCACAATTAACATAATTACATACGTCTTAACAGTTTAATATTATATGGTGATATTTCGTCACATTTACGTTCCGTTCTTGGATTTGGGTATGTCGAAAGTAAAACATTTTTTGGGTCTATTATAAAATATGTTGCACCCATATCGCAAGTCCATCTTTCAGAACGTTTGTTTACAAACAGCTAAAGTCATGATACAATGTGGTATGGAAGACCATCTACAATCGATACAAGCGTTATAAAATCGATGTGTGTTGTACACTTACGTTCAGTGACACCAATCTTAAAATACCCTATGCAAAATGAGTCACTGATAGTGAACTCATTATAAAATTACAGATATCTTGTATTTCCATTGTCACGAATAAAATGCCCTATTACAATTCTATTTGCTTTTACAAAATCAGGGATAAAATTGGCTCATAAAAATAATATTAACACCGTGTCAATACAAAACATAGTGATACTTTGGTAGCATAATTTTTGTTTTCACAATCTGTTGAATAAAACAATAACTAATAATGTCTTCTGTGTAGAACTATGCTCCATTTTACAATAAAATTAGGTATTAATAGTATGTAGTAGCAGTGCTGTGAATGAGGAGCCATAGTTGTATTTTTTATAATATTGAAAATACCTTCGTTCCTCTGCTTATGCAGATACCATTACATCGTTTTCTGTATTTAACATCTAATTAAGTGCATTACCAAGGATGTAATGCACAGCATATTTTTTCTCAACAGAAAACGTTGTTGCAAACACGGAACATTACGCATCAATTACTTCAAGTATCTTCATCGCGAGCGCAAAATTTGTCTCTTCCAACAAATAGTGAGCTTAAGTATGTTTGAAAATGGCATGTGGATGTGAATTACGCTACAAGAAATTTCACTTCTGAAAAGGGAACTATGGGAAACATTCGCAACGTTTTTTTTTTTTTTTTTTTTTTTTTTTTTTTTTTTTTTTTTTTTTTTTTTTTTCAAAGACTGTGCAGTATCTGCTGGCGACTGAAGTTCATTTAATCGTCGGGCACGGCGGGTTAGGACATGAGAAGGCGGCTCGGCAATGTTCCAAGGTTTTCAGCGATCGGAAGTCCATCCATGGCTGTTAAAGCTGACATATTGCAGCAATCTGATGTCGTCATTCGCGAGGATTCGGTAGTTGGTGCTGAATCTGCTAGATAATAAAGGAATTGAGGAGGCAATTATCCTGAGGTAACGGTAGATCAACGATCTAACAGAAAAAGACGATTCGATTTTATGCTTAGTTTTAAAGCTGAAGGGGGAAACTTTTCTGGAATAAATTTCGAGGCCGTCAAAGAAGTGATTCACACAATAAAGAAATTCCGCATGGACCAAGACAAGAAATGGTTCCGAAGGAGGGATGCCACGAAACGCGACAGAGGTTACGCGTGTGTATAGAAGAAATTTTATTCATTAGTGCAATAAATAATTGTCGAAGAAAAATAAGATTGTCTCCTTTCTTATTTCGTCTGTTCCCAATAATTCTCTCTTATGCCGTCCATTCGTAGAGTAGCATTAGAAAACTTTGTACCCCAGTTATTACTTCTGTTTTCCTATCACTTCCGTTTGTGCTACTTTGTGCTACACATCCAGTAAAAAGGGGCTTTTTAATATCCTTTTAAATTGATAATAAATTTAGAAGTGATTGTTCGGCGGATTTGGAAAAATTTATTTGTTTATGAAAAAGCTGGAAAATTTATCTCTGACGTAATGCTTTTCATTTCGAAGATTTATAATATTTGAAATCTCTGATAACACACTGTGTGAAGGCGGTAGTTTTTTGCAAGCTATTACTTCCTAATCAGTCATCTTTCGCTGAGTTATGTCCTATTTTTTCTTACTTAGTACAGGTGCATACCAGATATAGAAAAATAATTTTTTATTGTATGCATCTGTCGATGTTTCACTGATTGCAAATTCATATCGAGAATGGGTACGGGATGAAGTGAAATTCAAGATAACCACCCTGGAATTTAGCTGGTATTATTAAAGGAGTGTATATAACTTGATCATGGACGTTGAAGGAAGACCACAGAACCCGACGGACATTACTTGAAAAGTTGGGATATGTAGATGAAACGTCATTCTTCCGTGTGTGTAATTCTCATTATCTATAGCAAATAATTTTTGGAGAAAATAGGGTTTTGTATTGTTTTCTGGGCCACCCTCATAGAATATTTTATTGTTCTACTAACTTTTTTATTCATTTTAAACTAGTTTCAGCTTATTAGGTTATTATGAAACGATTGAGTACTGTCTCCAAAGGACAATAGTTCTTAGCTTACCAAACATGAGAAACATGGATACAGCTCATAAACACAGAAGGTTTTGTCATAATTCAGTTGAGAGCCATAAACTTATCGCTAGTCACGCATATTTCGCACAAACATATTTTTTTATTCTGTTAATTCCACTTTAAGCAATAAACAAAACTGAAATACAGTTCAAAATTAGAACAGATAAGAAATGTGAAATTATGCCAAAAATAGAGGATAGGTTTCAACTCACCTTAACACGAAAGCAAAATCAGAGACAGGCAAAGACAATAGAGAATCACATTCACTCAACAAAAATTTCCGGTCACGCCCTTCATCACAAAAAGATACATTCACACAGACATAACTCAAGGTCACACGACCACTAGCTCTGGCCCCTCCCGTGATACGAGCATCTTGCTAGTGACGGAGGAGAGGAACATAGAGGGAAGGATGGAGGGCAAGCGTGGGGCTGGAATGTTCCGCGTTGCATGACTGATTGTGAAAGCTCTGGTAGACCATTATGTGAGCTGCAGCTTGATATGTAGTAAAGAGAGTGGAGCTGTAGAGGTGTGTGTGTAGCGGGGCAGAGAGGGGGGAGGGTAAAAAAATTTACAAAAATAAAAATAAATTAATGGGTTACTTAAAAATTAGAGAAAATAAATAAATAAAATACATAATGTTGGGCACACGAAAGGAAGAACGACATCGACTGGAAGGAGATACATGATAGTGACTGGGGGAGGGGGGCGATGTTAAGCAAGAGTTGTAGAGATGATATCTCGAGACCAGAATAGTTCGAGGAATGTAGAATTTGTTGTAAGGACAACTCCCATTTGTGCAGTTCAGATGCGTTGTTGATGGAGGGGAGGATCCAGATGGCCCGGGCTGTGAAGCGGCCTGTTTTGTATTATATTTGATATATTTATTTATTTTCTTTAATATTTCAATATCACTTTAAAATATTTTTATCCATATCGTTTACATCTCCTCTACTGTGCTCTCCGCCTCTGCGTTCCCCCCTTCCAGAGTTGTTACAATCCATCATGCAACGCGAAACAGTCCATCCCCACACTTGCCGGGCATCCTTCCCTCTCCACTCCCCTATGCTCTACTCACTCTCTGTCAACTTGTGAGAATGTGATTGTTTATTTTACATGGCTGTTTGCGGCTTACCGGTCGTCTTTACGTTGCCATCTATCCTTTATTATTTACGTTTAACCTAAATTTTTCATTGTTAAATATGAAATTATGTAGTACTAGCTGAACCGCCGCTGCTTTGCATGCGTAGGCTGGTTGGTCTGCACCAGTTGTTTTCTTTTTAATCCTGATGAAGAATCCATATCTTAAGTTTCGTAGTTACAGCTTGAAATTTGAGTTAACAGCACCATATTTTCGAAAATCAATTTTTGCATCTCGTATATCATCCTCTTATTGGCCGAATTTCCAAAAATACCGAAACACGTGTCTTTTAAATTTAAACCCCGAATCCAAATCCGAAAATTTGTAGTTCTAACTTCAAAATTGCATAAATAGCAATATATTTTCCAAAAACACCCCCTCTCCAATTTAACCCCCTTGATGGTTTAATTTCCAAAAATAGCGAAACATGTATTTTTAAATCATAACGAACAATACAAATACCAATTTTTGCAGCTATAGCTTCAAAATTGTCTTGACAACAAAGTGTTTTCGAAAAGAATTTTTGATCCCCTCTTTTACCCCCTTAGTTTTTGAATTTCGAAAAATACCGAAACTCGTGTCTTCTTAATCCTGATCAAGAGTCCATATCCTAAGTTTCGTAGTTATAGCTTGAAATTTGAGTTAACAGCACCATATTTTTGAAAATCAATTTTTGCATGTCGCATTTCACTCCCTTATTGGTGGAATTTCCAAAAATACCGAAACATGTGTGTTTTAAATTCGAACCCCGAATCCAAATCCGAAAATTGGTAGTTCTAACTTCAAAATTGCATAAATAGCAACATTTTTCCAAAAACACCTCCTCTCCAATTTAACCCCGTTTATGGTTGAATTTCCAAAAATACCGAAACACGTATTTCAAAAAAATGTTAAAATGTTTGTAAAGTCTATGGGACTTAACTACGGGGCTATCAGTCCCTAAACTGACAAACTACTTATGAACTACTTGCGAACTAGGACGGCACAAATATCCATGCCCGAGGGGGGATTCGAACCCTCGTCCGTAGTGGCCGTGCGGACCGTGACTGGAGCGCCTTAGTCCCCTCGGCCACCGCGGCCGGCCGAAACACGTATTTTTTTAACGTCTAACCAACTATACAAATATAAATTTTTGCAGCTCTAGCTTCAAAATTGTATCAATAGCAACGTGATTTCAAAAATAATTTTGATCCTCTATTTAACCCACTTACTTGTGGAATTTCCAAAAATACTAAAAATCATGGATTTTTAATCCTGACCAAGATTCTATATCCGAAGTTT
Organism: Locusta migratoria; assembly: GCA_026315105.1. NCBI lineage: Eukaryota > Metazoa > Arthropoda > Insecta > Orthoptera > Acrididae > Locusta > Locusta migratoria. The sequence goes on along the minus strand of CM048745.1, from coordinate 546,994,106 downwards.
GGTAGTTGTAGCTTAAAATTTGAGTTAACAGCAACATATTTTTGAAAATCAATTTTTTGCGTCACCTATTTTGCCCCCTTATTTGTCGAATTTAAAAAAAAATATGCCGAAACACGTGTCTTTTAAATTCGAACCCTGAATTAAAATCCGAAATTTTGTAGTTCTAGCTTCAAGACTGCTACGTATGTTCAAAAAACGTTTCATCCCCTATTTGACCCTCATACGGACGGAATATCGAAAAATCGCTTCTTAAATTATGCCTACAGAGTAAGATCAACACCCTCCACAAATTTCAAGTTTCTATCTTCAGTGGTTTGGGCTGGGCGATGATGAGTCAGTCAGTCAATCAGTCAGTCAGTCAGTCAATCGGGACACTTTCTTTTATATATAGAGATAGAGATAACTTCCTGTATTTTTTGTTTTGTATGAATATTGTGATGAAATTAATAAGCTTCATCCCAGTTCAGTTGTATAACTTATGTGAAAATCTAAACCAGCACAGCGGTAGTGATACATGCCAGGATACATCGTAATACTTACAGAAAATGACAGACAATTGATCGATTTCATGAAACGATGAACAAAAACTCTAAATGTTAGTTTCCTAGTTTATCTCTGTTGGTTAAACGAACACTGAGTTTATGAAATTTCAGGTAAATAAACAGTCTTGTGAACTATTTTAAGTGACGAATAGAAATATTCGCCATAAATAGTTATTTCGGTGGCGGTGCTTCCAAAGGGGAGATATGGTATAACCGTTGAGGGCATAAAATATTGATCCTATTTGTTGTCCAAGTCGAAACGATATTCTAACGGAACGATTTCGAAAATGAGAGATCGAACATTGTTCGATATCTGAAACGAAAATATTCGTACATAGGAATGTGTCGAGTGAATTTGCGGGAAATACAAAAACAGCATAATTCTTCATCAACTTTGAATTCCATTGACAAAACATGAAGCGTTAACTTATGTTAACAAACCAAATTTTAATTTCTTAGCTAACATATTACTGGAATAACCGAAATTTTACAACCTTTTTCTGAATGTACATTTTGTTGTAACGTAACCCGTGACTAATATTACATTGTATTATCATTAGTAATTACACCAGTTTTGCGATATGTATTTCAAGAACGGTGGATTTTGTGAAGTTGTACCGACATTCATGTTTTGGTCTAAAAGCAATGTTGTCATTGAATATCATCAATGTAACCAATACGGAACTAAAACACAGGACAGACAATACCCGTGGCTACATCGTGGCACCAACGGAACATTCTTAGAGAGAATGAAGTATGCAGAAAGCTGCATAGGTCCCTGTATTGATAAAAGTAATGAAGTGGTTACTAAATGACTTTCTTTGACTTGTTTCGGCCTGGGCCATCATCAGAATGCTGTGGTTGAAAGCCACCAGCATACATTCAATACAAGTTGGTCACTAATATTCGTTAAATGTTCTTGAGGTATCATTCACAGAACAGACTCAAAAACATGTAACGAATATTACTGATCAATTTGTAATTAATGTATACTGGTGGCTTTCAACTACTGGATTCTAATGATGGCCCAGGCCGAAAGAAGTCAAAGAAAGTCATTTAGTAACCACTTCATGGCTCTTGTAGATACAGCTACCTATGCAGCTATATGCAGACTTCATTCGTTATTCATCTAGGTCGCCTACTTCCTCCGTGACAGTATGTCACAGTTACATGATTCTTATAGTCTACACCTGTTATATTTTTATTAAACTGAAACTTCATAAATAAAATGAACATAGCTTAACACAAGATAATTACATTGTACGAACGATGCTGTAGTAGGACCACGAAACCACTACACAATTCTTGACTGCTGACATGTATCCATTCTGTTTAAGTTTGGATTAACTTCAGTGAACTTCCGACATTAGCTTCCGACATTATCTATGAGGTCATATACATATACTGTGAAAAACAGTTGTTCTACAACACTCCCCACGGGACGTTAAACCTAATGATCCTTCTTCCTTACAATTTTCTCTTCGTTGAGAATTACATGCTGCCTTGTTAACTAGAAAATCTTCATTCCAGTCACACAGTTGGTTTGATATTCCGTACTCTCGTGTTTTGTTCACTGGGCGACATGGGATATTATTTGATACCGAGTATGTGAAAGAAAATGCTCCCATTCTAGCAGCAGTGTACCGAAGGTCTCTAGCGAAGGGAAGCGATCTTAAGGATTGCAAGAAAAGCGCATATCATTTTCGATTACAACAAGGGTCGTCGATGATATGCGCAAAACTGTAGGCCTAAATATCCGACATCAATCAGTTGCAGAATATCGGAGCACATATTATGTTCGAGTATTACGTTATTTCTAGAGATTGGAAATCTCCTTTGTACCAATCAACATGGTTTTCGAAAGCAAATATCATGTGAAACACGAGATGCAGAGGGCATTAGTCACAGTAGCATAGATGTGTTCTTTGACTTCCGCAAGGCTTTCGATACCTCTCCTGACCGTTGCATGATGAACAAAGTGAAAACATATTGAATATGAGACAAACTGGGCGATTAAAGAGACCTCATTAATAAGATTGGAAGTCCAATGAAGCTTTTTTTTTAAATTTTTTTCTGACGATGCTATAATTTATCGAGAAGTCAGAAAAATGAGAGAGGGTAACGAAATGTAGGAGGACATGCATTGTATACAAGTTTGGTGCATATAACGGAAATTTTACGTGAACCAAGTGTAATGTGCTGCGTTTTCAGAAGTGAAAATATCTTTTATTATACGCATAGCAAAAATACATGTACAAAACAGGAGGAAAATATAAAACATCGTCCGAACTAGTTCTGAATGCTTTTTATGAAAACTACTTCAAACAGTTAGTTCATGAATCCATTAGAACAGTAAATGGTTGCGAAAATACCCTTCCTCTCCTAGCAAAAAATAATCCTGAGCTTGTAAAGAGCATCAAATCAGATACAGGGATTAGAGAACATAGAGTTGTAGTAGTGAGACTGAATATTGAAATTCCCAAATGCACCAAAAATCGAAGAAAAAATACCTATTCTAAAGAGCAGATAAAAATTCTCTTCACGCGTTCCTGGATGATAGCCTCCAGTCTTTAAAAACTAAAAATGCGAGTGCAGATCAGTTGTGGCTTACTTTCAAAGACATAATATCAGTAGCAATTGAGAGGTTTATACAAAATAAATTAATAAAAGAGGGGGCTGACCCCTGTGTTATACGAAACAGGTCAGATCACTGTTGCAGAAGCAAAGAGAAACGCATGTAAAATTTAAACAGACACAGAAACCCCAAGACTGGCAATCTTTTACAAAAACTCGCAATCTAGCGCAGACTTCAGTGCGAGAAGCTTATAATAGTTTCCACAACGAAATCCTGTCTCGTAATCTTGCAGAACATCCCAAGAAATTTTGTTCATATGTGAAGTATACTAGTGGCAAAACACAAAAATACCTTCACTATATGATAGCAATGATAATACTACCGATGACAGTACTGCTAAAGCAGCATTGTTAAACACAGCTTTCCGAAATTCTTTCACCAAAGAAGAGGAAGTGAATACTCCAGAATTCGAACCCAAAACAGCTGCCAGCATGCGAATTTTAGAAGTAGATGTTCCTGGGATAGAAAAACATCTTAAGTCACTAAACAAAAACAAATCTTCCGGGCCAGATTGTATACCAACTAGATACCTCTCAGAGTATTCTGGTGCAATAGCTCCATACTTCGCTATCATACACAAGCGATCACTCAGCGAAAGATCCATACCCAAAGACTGGAATAGTTGCCCAGGTAACTCCATTATTCAAGAAAGACAATAGGAGTGATCCTTAAAATTACAGGCCCATCTCATTTACGTCGATTTGGAGTAGGATTTTGGAACATATACTTTGTTCGAACATTATGAACTTCCTCGAACAGAACGACATATTAACCAATAGTCAACTTGGATTCAGAAAGTACCACTATTGCGAAACACAGCTTGCCCTTTATTTACATGAAGTGATAAGTGCCAACAATAAGATATCTCAAATCGATTCCACATTTCTGGATTTCCGGAAGGCTTTTGACACTGTACCTCACAAGCGGCTTCTAATGAAATTGCGTGTTTATGGAATATCTCCCCAATTGTGCGATTGGATTCATGATTTCCTATCAGAAAGGACACAGTTCGTAGTAATTGAAGGTAAGTCATCGAGTAAAAGAGAAGTGATATCTGTCGTTTCCCAGAGAAGCGTTATGGATCCCCTACTCTTCCTTGTGTTTATAAAAGCTTTAGGAGACAATATGAATAGCTCCCTTAGACTGTTCGCGGATGATGCTGTCATTTATCGGTTAGTGAAGTCAACAGAGGATCAAAAGTAACTGCAAAGCGATTTAGACGAAATTTCTACATTGCCTAAATTGGCAATTAACACTAAATAATGAAAAGTGGGAAGTAATACACATGACCACTATATGAAATCGGATGAACTTCTGTTACACGATAGATCAGTCAAACCTTAAGGTAGTAAATTCTACCAAATACCTAGGTGTTACAATTACGAACAACTTAGAGTGGAGAGAACACATACAAAATTTTGTGGGGAAGGCGAACCAAAGGTTGAGTTTCATTGGCAGAACGCTTAGTAGATGCACCAGCTCCACCAAACAGGCTGCCTACATCACAATTGTGAGTCCTCTTCTGGAATACTGTTGCCCAGTGTGGGACCCTCACCAGGTTGGATTGGCGGAGGACATTGAGAAGGTTCACAGAGGGGCAGCTCTTTCTGTTTTATCGCGTTTAGGGGGGAAAGCGCACGGAAATGATGCACGATTTCAGATGTAAATCATTAAGAGAACGACGTTATCGTTGTGCGAGATCTATTTGCGAAATTTTAATCACCGACTTTTACTTCTTAATTTGAAAATATTTTCCTAGTACCCACGTATATAGCGAGACATGACCATCCCAATGAAATAAGAGAAATCATATCGAAAACGGAAGGATTTAGGTGTTCTTTCTTCCCGCGTCCTATTAGAGAATGAAACGGTAGAGAAAAGTTATAAAACTGGTTAATGAGCCCTGGAGCAGTTACGTCCATAAAATATCTGTAAGTAGATTTGAAATGTAACGATTATATAAAATCAGTCGTGGGTAAGGCAGGTGACAGACTGAGATTCTTTGGAATAATACTCGTGAAATGTAGTCCGTCAACAAAGGAAGTCGGATATAAAACTCTCATTCGTCCTGCGCTTGAGTATTGCTCGTCGGTGTGAGATCCGTACCAGGTAGTATTATGAGAAGACACAGAGAATATTTAATGGAGAGCAGCACATTTCGTTACTGGCTCTTTTAGTAAGCGGCAAAGCGTCAGGTAGGTGATTAGGAAACTACAGTGGCTGCAGGAGAGCCATTCTGCATCGCGGTTCGCCCTTCTGTCAAAGTTTCGAAAACCTATCTTTCATGAAGAGTTAACCAATACATTGCTTTCTCCTGCGTATTTCTCGCGAAGCGTCCACACGGATAATATTGGATTAGGGCAGACAAGGTAGCATACTGGCAATCATTTTTCCTGTGAAGCATACGGATTGGATTAGTAAAAAGTGACAATAGTACACGAAGTACTCTCCGCCATACACCGTGATGTGTCTTTCACAGTATGGGTGTAGATGTAGATGTACAAGGACCGCAGCTACACATCTTAAATGTTCTGAAGTGACATATCTACAACTTGTATGGTTTTCTATGATCGGATGTTCAAATGTTCGGTCTTAACTGCGTGGTCATCAATCCGAAGCTTACAAACTAATTAAACCAAAGATTATTTTACACTGAAAGTGTTGGTAGAGGTATGCAACCTTCATGATAATTTTTTTTAATGCAGCAAAGCTAAATACAAATATCGGTCACCAGATAATGGGTTAAGCCCGAAACGTGTTGTGAATTGACAATAAATAATTTACAAACAACATCTAGTGATTATTCAAGCAATCTCTAAGCAATTTTAGAATCATTAAAAAAAAGTAAACTAAGGTAACCTAACCTAAGGACAACTCAAACACCCATGCCCGAGAAGGATTCGAACCCCCGATGTCGGACGGCTACGCGCACCACAGCACGGCGCTTCAATGCACACGGCTAACCCGCCGTGGCCTTTGATCGAAAATCACTTCGTTGACAAAAAGTGTAAACTTTATTTATTTATTAATTCTTTTTATTTATTTACTATATATATATATATATATATATATATATATATATATATATATATATATATATATATATATATATATATATTTTTTTTTTTTTTTTTTTTTTAAACTTATGGAAATTACCCTTCTTGTTAACCTGCATCCAAGAAGCTTCGACTACTTATACGTCTCACTTTAAATGTGTTTATTTTCGTCAACAGTTGCAATATAATTGCTTAATGACATGTTTCGATCACTTGGATCATCTTCAGATCTTATAGTTGCGTCCGCAACTCGTCTGGCTGAGTACTAATTGGTACTGAGACTCATTTAAAGTGACATAGTGCAGTTGCGGACACACTCTAATCGACCATGTTGACTATAATGGTTATACGTCTCACGTCAAATTCCTCTTTCCCGCTTCTATGCCTTTTGCCCTAATTAGCATTTCATTGTAACACGATGCGTATTTTTTGTTCTCCGATACTCAGCGCCACGCACAAAATATACATGGGGCAACAACAGACTGCACATTAGAGCAAAAACCATCGATGCAGAATGAGAAAGGTGCCGAAAGATGTGGAGGCAGTCAATGTAAGGCGAACTATCAAGACTAATTTCCTTAAGTAACAAATAAAAATCAATATTTTACGCGTTTTTCCATCGAATTGCTTTGTATCTGTTATTGCTGACCATTGAAGATGTTTTACATTCAATAAAACGAAAAGCGTTGTGGTGGAAAAAGATCGTGTGTTAATGTAGTTGCGTACTCGGGATAAAAATACCCTTCCTAACTGTAAAGCGAGTGCGGACAGCATAGTCACGCAAATGAAGATAAAGCTTCCAGCACAATGCCACCGGAGACGTCGGTCACCTCGCCGTTACATTATAAAGACCCGAGTAACGCGAGAAAAAACAGGTAATTCTAACTGCATTGTTAGTTCCTTTTTTGTCCTGTTTATCACAGTTGCTTTTTATATTATGATGTAGATATTTATGTTATCCGTCTATGCAGCTGAATAATAAAAGTCTTATATTGCCATATGCATTGCGCCTTTATTCATAAGGCACCATCAGTAGCCTGTAATATACATGGTTATGTTTTACAATTTTTAGTCAGTATTCTAGGTGATAAACAATTCTGCTACGTTGTATAAGTACAGTTAATGATATTTGGATGTAATTACTTACTTTAGGTTGTTTTGTTTCCAATTTGAATCCATTGGCGAGCAACTTAAAGTCACCAAACAGTACTTCATGTAAATCAGCATCCATCAAAAATTCTAATTGATCACATCCAGATATCATTAACTGTATTTAGATAACGCGCCAAAACTGTTTCTAATGTAAAGTAATAAAAACGTAAAATAAAACAGAATGTTGTAAAACATAAATCATGTATGATCATCTTGTAATGGTGCAGCTCCTGTACCTTCCGTGCTTTCCGTATTAAATGTGTGGTTAAATCCGCCTTCTGCAGGACGCCTTTAACACCCAAACATGTTTCGGCACTTATTGTGGCATCTTCCTGTGGGTTTTTGGCTTTTATTTTCTAGAAGAACATGTTACAGATTTTTGGTTATGCACTTATTTAAACGAGTTGTTTGATTTGACAATTTTGTTTCATATTAGGCCAAACGTATTACGCTACTTCGCAGGATTTGTATCTGCTTTGATAGATGAATGACAAGTTTTCACAGCGTGTCATCTGCAAACAATACGACGTTTTTATTTACGAAATCTAGTAGATCTACTGTAGATTCGCCTGGAAGTTATGTTGAAACATCGTGATAGGTGCCTGTTTAGTGCCTTACTTATATTCGATTTGTGGTGTTGCTGCTTGATTATTTGTGGCGTGATCTTTTGTTTTATGATGTTTAGTGCACTTTATGTTGTGTACTGACACTGCTTTTGTCTTGTTGTGGTGACTGTATCGTGTTCATTTGTTTGTGTGGTGTGTCTGTGATGTGGCGCGCGATTTTTGAATGGTTTTCATATACACACAAACACACACACAAAACATCGCCAGTATCAAAACCGCCAGCCGCGGTGGCCGAGGGGACAGGCGCTCCAGTCACGGTCTGCACGGCCACTACGGTCGGGGGTTCGAATCCCCCCTCGGGCATGGATATTTGTGCCGTCCTTAGGATAAGCTAGTCGATAAGTAGTTTGTAAGTTTAGGGACTGATGACCCCGTAGTTAAGTCCCATAAGCTACACAAACATTTGAACATTTAGTATCAAAACCATTCAAAAATTGCGCTGCACATCACAGGCACTAACAAATGAACACAATACAACCACCACAGCAAGACAAATGGCGACATAAACAGTGCCAGTACACAACAAAAAAATGCACTAAACATCATAAAACATAAGATCATGCAACAAATAATCAAGCAGCAACACGACAACTCGAATGTAAGTAAGGCACTAAACAGGCACCTATAAAAATGTTTCAATATAACTTCCAGGCGAATGTACAATAGAACTATTAGATTTCGTAAATAAAAACGTCTTATTGTTTGCACATGACAAGTTGTGAAAACTGCTCATTCGTCAATCAAAGCAGATACAAATTCTGCGAATGACATAATGTATAGTAAGTAGCGTAATAAATTAGACCAAACATCAAACAAAACTGCCAAATTAAACAATTCGTCTATATAAGTGCATAACCAAAAATCTGTAACAAGTTATTCCAGAAAATAAAAGCCAAAAACCCACGGAAGATGACTGAAACATGTTTGGGTGTTAAAACAAAACAAGGTGTCTTGCACAAGGCGGATTTAACCACACACACACACAAACACAAACACACACACACACACACACACACACATATATATATATATATATATATATATATATATATATATATATATATAGAGAGAGAGAGAGAGAGAGAGAGAGAGAGAGAACGTACAGACAAATATATATATATATATATATATATATATATATATATATATATATATATATATTTGTCTGTACGTTCTCTATGTGTTCATAAACCATTCGTTCGATTGCAATGAAACTTTGGTGAACTGTTCACCGTACGCCCACGAAGGTTCCTGACCCAAAAACAAAAGAGCACGACACATAGCTCAGGAGCTAAGACGTCATAAATAATGAGCGGCCACCGCGTGATAATAACCAGATTTATGCGTCAATTATTGGGAAATGGGAGTAGTTAGGGACCTTCAGAGAGAGAGAGAGAGGGGGGAAGGGGATGTGGACTACGAGAGTGAATGATAAATAAACACCCAGGCAACACCGGGTTTACAGCTAGTCATGCATATATTGCAGGCCACTGATGATCCCTTACAATTAAAGGCGAAATGCATATAGCAATATAAAACTTATTATTCAGTTGAATATACGGATTACATAAATATCTACATTATAATACAATTCTAATTGCATTTTAAGCGAAATCAGACTATAGCTTTGATCTTCTACTTTTTCCTTAGCATTTGTCCCGCTTGATGACAGGGTCCGCTGTTTCTGCTCGCTGTCGCCACTTTTCGCGGTGGTTTGCCTGGTCAGGGAGGAGGCGTGAGATCTTGAGTTCTTCATGCAGGGTGTGAAGCCATCCTTGGCTAGGTCGTCCTACTGGCCGTTTTCCATTTAGTTTCAAATTTAAACCAGTCTTTGTCACTGTTGTTTCGATTGCTCGTAGACGACTTTCTCATCTTGTCTATTAATGGAGCTACTCCGTATAACCTACGAACTTAGTCGTTTGTGACTTGGTCGTGCAGTGTTAATTTAGCTGTCCACCTGATCATCTTTGTCTCCATAACGGGGAGTCTTTGTTCAACTTCTTTTGTTGAAGGCCAGCATTCAGCACCTTACAGTGCCACTGGATGGATTACCGATCGGTGTACTTTTGACTTTATCCTGTTTGGGGTTTTCTTGTGACAGAGTACACCAGTCACAGAACGCAGATTGACCCACGCGCTGCTCAGGCAGTTGGAGATTTCTGCACTGAGATTTCCTTCGGCAGAAATAGTCGGTCCCAGGTACTTGAAAATGAGTGCTGTTGGCAGGTCAAAACAATGCTGATGGTATCAGAATCGTTTATTTTGAGGTAATGGGTTTTCAGTACGGTTAGCCGTAGTCCTACTTCCGCAAGGCAATCATTCCAACCTTGTACCTGAAGTTGCAGATCAGTCTTGTCTTCAGAGGCCAGTAGCACATTATTAGCATATAATAACGTCCAGGGTGCAGTTTCCTGCAATTGTCTTGTGACGGTATCCATGACTATGTTAAATAGGAGGAGAGAGCAGATCCCTGATGTACCCCTAGACAAGCAGGTAAGTCGGTCCTGCTCTTCGGATAATGGTAGAGAAGTCTGACCAATTTCACATACACTTCAGGTGATCCATGCTCTCGCTGAGCGAATCAAATCAACGCATATGGCCATCGGTCGAAGGCCTTTTCAAGGCCAAGAACGGCAAAATGTGTTTTGACTTCTCACGGTGTTTTTCAATAAGCAGATCTGTAGTTCCACAGCCCTTCACGAATCCACATTGATTAATGGTGAGAGTGATTATCTGTCTAATTATTTTATCAATGATGCAAATGTTGAAATATTTGTAGAACTTATGGGACTTAACTACGGGGTCATCAGTCCCTAAACTTACTTATGAACTAGGTAATACTAAGGACGGCACAAATATCCATGCCCTAGGGGAGGGGAATTCGAGCCCCCGACCTAGTAGCCGTGCGGACTGTGACTGACGCGCCGCAGAACGCTCGGCCACCGCGGCCGGCCATCATTGATTCCACAGAATTTTTCAGTGTCGACAGTTTTTTTATGACGCTGCTTTGCGAGTCGATAAATTTATCGCTCTCCAGTCGGTGTTTTAAGATTATCATAGACTTTGCTGAAATGGGCTGATTTTGCTTATTAAACTGCCTTCTTTGCTGCGTTCCTAGCTTTACGGTATTCGTTCCAGTTTTCGTCTGTGTTATAAACAAGAAACTTGTGGTATATCTGCTTTTTAAGGTGCCCAGTTTCCTTCACCTGCTCATTCCAAAGCCATGTTTGTCGATTAATTTTACGTCGGCCTCTTTTTGTGGTTCCAAATTTTTCATGGCGTCCAATGTTTTTCTTACATCAGTAACAGGTGGAAGAGTGATGGAAGAAATAATGTCTCTTTCCACTTCTTTGAGTCGCCACCATTTACTCCGAACCGGTCCATTACATTCCTCTTTCTTTCAGTTGGAAGTATTATGCGCAATTTGACAACGTGGGCGGTGTTGTGCAGCAACTGTTTCGTATGGAATGACTTTTTCATCCAATACGACTTTTAGGTCACGTCGCCGTACAAGAGTGTTATCTATCTGGCTGAAATACCTACCACTGTAGTATGTCCATAGGCGGGACATCTGCTTCTTGAAGTAAGTGTTCATGATGACTAGGTCATGAGTTTCCGCAAAGTTCAATAGTCTCTCCTCATCTGCATTTCTGCGTCCAGCTCCATTGTTACTATGATATCGATACTCTTCCGCCTCTGAGCCAACATGGCCATTGAGATCAGCAGTGACTGTGAGAGTATCTTCAGATGGCACTTCAAAAATCTTTTCATGAAGCATCATCCAGAAGTCATCTTTCCTCTTTTGGGTGCAGCCTTATTGTGTAGCATAACATGAGAATGTATGAATGTTCCTTTCATCCATAGCAAAAATAACTTTATAGCGGTCGTCAAATCGTTCTGCTTTTGCTACAGAATCTCGAAATGTCATGCTAACAATGGTTCCAACTGCACCTAGTCTCCTGCACTGTGCAAATCTTAAAATTATGCCTTTTTTTAATGGTGCAACTATTTCACGTGCTCTTCCTGTCATAGAGCTGACATTAAATGTGGCAAATGTAATCCGAGCTTGCTTGCTTACCTGACTCCGCTCTGGAAAAGTCGGTAACACTCGCCCATTTCTCACGTCATTCGGGCCTGGAGGACGCGCGTCGCCTGCGGCGAAAGACTTAGCCTTTTCCATTCGTATGTATTTTGACATTGGGCCATTGAGATGCGACGAAAAATTTGTCGGTCAGCTTGTCACTAGGGTCTGTCGCCGATCCACAGTTTTAAGCTGTGGCCCTAGTCGTTGATGAGCCAACATCCGACTGCAAGACGGCAGTTTTTTTCTTGGTCCGCGAGAGATCCTTCACTACTACTACCCATATATGCCAGGCATTCGCCAGTCTCAATATTTATATCTTCCGATCCACTGTCTGTATATAAACATATTTTTAAAAGGAAGTGTATCATACAACAACCGCGGTGGTGTTATGAATCGGCTTCGATAGATAATTGAGGAGACATAACGTCACAATCTCAATCTTTATGACGTTATATCTTCCGATCCCCTGTCTGTATACAGGGTGGTCCATTGATAGTGACCGGGACAAATAACTGACGAAATAAGCATAAAACGAAAGACTACTCAGAGAAAACTTTTCTAGCTTGAAGGGGGAAAACCGATGGTGCTATGGTTGGCTCGCTAGATGGCGCTGCCATAAGCCAAACGGATATCAACTGCATTTTTAAGTAGGTACCCCCATTTTATTACATATTCGTCTAATACGTCAATAAATATGATTTTTTTATTTGGAACGCTTTTTTCGCATACGAATATCCACTCGGAGCGATTTATAGTAGTAGGAAAACAGAAAACGAATTATAAAGAAAGCATCTAAGCAACTTGGTTGGCTGCTGTACTTCCAGTGGCTGCTGCACTTCAAATCGGAGGGCTCACAGTGGTATGAATCACTGCAAAGTTGGCAAAAACAGAAAAATATCTCTTAATTTGATGAAAATTAATAAGCAAGGATTATTGAGGTCGCTGATTACAAATTTAATATTAAAATTTCAAAATTCAAAATAGGAGTTCCAACAAGGCTGACTTCTTCATTCATAATTGTTTGGAATCTCATTGAAATCAGTATGTAATATTCCTTGATGTCGATCATTACTAATATTATAATTTGAAGATCAAAGGTGCCACATCACGATTATAATATTACAATCAAAAAACAAAAATCGGGTTGCTAATCTTTGGTTTTTATATTGAAAATTGTTGACGCACAATTTGTAAGGATACACAGTAGTTTGTTTGACATAGGCCTACATTCTTTGGAGTAATTCTAATATAGCTGCACCAGTAGTTCAGTGGCTGAGCGTCGGTAATCGAGTGAAGTTGATGAGTTGAGCAGTCGTTGTGTTATATGAGCTGACGCAATTAGGCTATACATTTTAATCATTAGTGGCACACAGTCTGATATTCCATTTTTTGTTAAATTTGTTTTGTATGCGTGTAATGTTGTCTGAAAATAAATGTGTTATCATAATAAAGCAGACTGCATTTCTCTGTTGAAAATACTTAGTCATTGTTGGGCGTAAAGTATTAGATGGTGCAGGGTGTGTTAGGGATTAATAATGACTTTAGTTGTAGCTTCTAATATCTGCTCTATCAGTAGGGTAGGTTCAGTTTAAAATATCTAAAATATCTAATTAAGAAAACGCGGTAAAAGTCAGGTGTTTATCACTCGCAATAGTCACAGCTCCTTTTGAAAATCCTTTTGAATTCTTTTGTCGAAACTCAAAATGCCTTTTGTCTTCCCGTGATCGCGACTGTCATTTTTGTACTTTAGTTTTATATCCAAGCTGAAGCAAATACTCAAAACAACGTATCCACAGGTTGACTACCCACAACGCAAAATAGAATCATTAAAATTTTTGACATTGCTCCCCGTACGTAGCAGTGCATAGATAATGTAGTAAGTATTAGTTCAAACGTTACAGTCCTTTGCATCAATCATTCTAAAACCCATTTAAAAGTTTATTATTCTTTCTTTTCCTCCAAGACGGTCTGAAAAGGAAGTAGAGATGCACTTTGATCGTTAACACATTCTTGTCGTTTAAAGCTGACTCAAAATTTTTAGTTAAAAACTGTAGCCTTTTAGGTCTACGGAAACGGGACAATGAATGTGGAGGAATTTTTCCGTGTAAGCACTTCTTTATGTAATACATTATCTGTGGATACTAGTTGCTGTGGCGCCAACGAAGTTATAAAAAGTTTGTTGTCTGAATCACTTGGATAAGTAAACTTTTGGTTGAATACACTGTACCCCAAATAATCATCAAAAGCAGATATAACTACCTACTCGCAGTTTTAAATTCTAGAATAATGTTTTTTTGAACATGTAAAATTCTTTCTGCTGTGTGAGTCAAAAGCGTTTGTTCACTGACTTTAGCACAGGTCTCAGTTGTGTGTATATCTGAGGAGTGACACCGAGATTTGGCTTCAATTATTTTTTCGTAAGCGGGGTTGATAAGAGCACTGTGATTTTTCATCGAATTCTAATAATCATTTACTGAAATTAAGATAATTTTCTTCCAATCACAACAAACAATGTCCATAGGAGTACGTCACTATAGATCAAATATCCTATCTTAGCCAGCCTGCTTGCTGACTGTCGCATTTTTTTTTCTATTATTGGCCACATTTTTTTCAGATCCAGACCACAGAATGACAAGATGTCACTTACAGTGCTGGCCACAAACACGACCCAAAGTGGTGCGTTTACTAAAAAAAACTCCGTCCGACCGGCCTCGAAATGCCCACTGGGTACTGACCGGCCGCCGTGTCATCCTCTGCCAGAAGGCGTCAACGGATGCGTTATGGAGGGGGACGTGGTCAGCGTCCCGCACTCCCGGCCGATATGTCAGTCTTCGTCACTGGAGCCGCTACTTCTCAGTCAAGTAGCTCCTCAGTTGACCTCACTAGGGCTGAGTGCATCCCGCTTGCCAACAGCACTCGGCAGTCCCGGGCGGTAATCCATCCAAATGCTAGCCGAACCCGACAGTGCTTGACTTCGGTGATCTAACGGGAACTGTCGCATGCAATGCGGCACGGCCGTTGGAAAAGCGAAGCGTCTATTTCCATGATATATAAGTTTTGGTTTTTAAAATTTGTCACATATAATTTACATTTGTAACTTGAACGTGAGCTCTGTTGCTTAAAAACCACTGAGTTCGTTTCATGGATATTTTTGTTCATCTGATATCTGATGAAGCCGAAACCTTGGTGCATTTATCAGCCTCTAGCTTTGCAACCGATAAGCTGTATTTTTTGAGTGTTAATCTTTCACGAATGGTTGCTGCCTCAACTGTCGTGTTTAAAATTGTATTACTGAAATTACTTAAAAGAAGGTGTGTGTTAAACAAACAAACAAACAAAGAACTTGATTCATATGGAATCAAAATGACCCTTTTCTGTCCCTTTTTAGGAATGTCGGACATCCCGTCTTTCTAGTGCTAATGCCCCTTTCTTTCAACAGATTTCGTAGCTGCTCCAATTCGAAGGTTTGAGTCCTCACTCGGTCTTCAGTGCATCTTTTGTTCCTGCCATAAGTTGGTTTAAGTAATTTGTAAATCTAGCGACAAATGACCTCAGAAGTTTGGTCTCTTAGCTTCACAAACATTTGAACTTTTGAAAACGGCTTATCTCAGTAGAGACGTCGAGTGCGTTAAGAATTTAGCATTACGCTCAAGTCTGTCGAAACATTTCTGAGTATTAAAACAAAACAAGGTGTCTTGCATCAGGCGGATTTAACCACAAATCTACAGATATTACTTATTTTTTATTTTATTTTTATTTTTTATGGGCCTTAACTACGGGCTCATCAGTCCCTAAACTTACAAACTACTTATGAACTAGCTACAACTAAGGACGGCACAAATCTTAAAAGAAGGTGTGTGTTAAACAAACAAGAAAAACAAAGAACTTGATTCATATGGAATCAAAACGACTCTTTTTCTGTCCCTTTTTAGGAATGTCAGACATCCCGTCTTTCTAGTGCTAATGCGCCTTTCAACAGATTTCGTAGCTGCTCCAATTCGAAGGTTTGAGTCCTCTCTCGGTCTTCGGTGCGTGTGTTGTTCCTGGCATAAGTTGGTTTAAGTAATTTGTAAATCTAGCGATTAATGACCTAAGAAGTTTAGTCTCTTAGCTTCACAAACATTTGAACTTTTGAAAACGGCTTATCTCAGTAGAGACGTCGAGTGCGTTAAGAATTTAGCATTACAATGAAGTGCGTCGAAACATCTCTGCTTATTAAAACAAAACAAGTTGTGGTGTCGCACAAGTCTGAAGTGCGCGCCACGTACTTTCGCTGCGCGCCGCTATGCAAGCACGGCGCGGCGTTCTTACGATGTCGGCCACGAGCGCCCTCTGCTGCAACCCCACTCGTGGCCAACACTGAACTGCATCGGTCACTTGGGATTAGGACAGGCACTAGAAATGTCTCTCATCAGTAGGCAGGTTCATACCTAAACTATGTATCTGCATTTCACTAGTCTGCTACCCTCCAAGTTAAGTAATGTACTATTTCTGCTAAATACATATCCTGTACTAATCTAGCTGAGTGTTTCTAGTTTCTGCTGTCCCACTAGCTGGTCACCTCAGACTCTGTACCTGCACCCGCGTGCATCCATTTCCCTGTGTCGGTCTCTCTCTACTCGGCCACCGACACCTACGACAACCGGCGGCTACGGGACACAAAAGTGGCGACGAGGATGGAATACAAAAGCGGCGACGAGGAGGGAAACAAAACAAGGTGTCTTGCATAAGGCGGATTTGACCACAAATCTACTGTTATTACTTTTTAAAACATATCCCAGCACACATGAGCGTGTGGCACAACACCCGTACAGAACCTCGTTTTCGAAGAACAAAAAGTGTTTCTTGGATTGTTCATGATGGCAGTTGCAGGGGTGCAACGATAGGACTACACAGCATGCTTCTCTAAACATAGAGCAATAGGAACAACCTATCACAACACAGACATCGTGTGACTTAACGTGTGTTCTCGTGTTGATCGCGCTAAGTTGTATTGGTCAAAACAATATTGTAAATGGATTATGGCTCCTTTTGTGCCTCAGCAACTGCAATAGCTGTACGTTGTACCTGTGATCCTGCAGTCAAACATTCTATGTATAGGGTAACATTTACGATATATAAAAGGAATTCGCCTTCAGCCGCAAAATTGTGTTTTATGTTACATAATATATTTCGAGCCCTGAGGTTTCATCACTTGGTGACTCTCTAATTTATTATATATGTTTAAAGGCCTGGGTATGTAAAGATCAAAACATAGGTTGTAACAATATGGACAATTTTAAAAAGAGTTTCATATAAAAAAGAGATTTAACAATTGACTTATTAAAAAAGTGGTACTCAAATGACTGGTGCAGTATGATAATTGGAGTAAGAAGGATAAAAGTGCAGCCCTCGGTCGCAAAATTAGAATTATTTAACCTGGTTTCGGCAATAACTACTATTGCCTTCATCAGAAATTATAAATTGAAACCAGTCACATAATAAAGGTTACAACTCAGTTGTAAAACTTTCGTCACACAATTTAAGACAGTGGGCTGCACACTTGCACGGAGGCGTCAAACTATGACGCTGTAACGCTCGCTGACAATAGCAGCTATGTTCAAAATTTTAATTGGAGTATATTTGTGTGTATAAATAATCACGAAAACAAACACTTCTCATCTTGAGACACAATGTGGCATAACAACAACGCGAAGACGTATAGCTATGAAGATGTTACACTTCAAAATGTTCAAATGTTTGTAAGGCTTATGGGACTTAACTACGGGGTCATCAGTCCCTAAACTTACAAACTACTTATGAACTACTTACGAACTAGGACGGCACAAATATCCATGCCCGAGGGGGGATTCGAACCCCCGACCGTAGTGGCCGCGCAGACCGTGACTGAAGCGCCTCAGTCTCCTCGGCCACCGCGGCCGGCATGTTACACTTCACTATTACTAAGATTCCCTATACAAATCAAGGTGTTTAATTTTATATACATAAAGAAGCTTGTTTTATTATATATAAAAAGATACAGATTTTTATGTCACATTTTCACATTTTAAGTTTATAAGCTGGTATTATTTTATAAGATGTTTGTAGAAACTTTAATTATGGTTGTAGGTTGGTAATTGCTTTGTAGTTGTTATTCCACAATGTTCCTCAAGATGAGAAGTGTTTGTATTGGTCATGATTTATCCATACAAATGTACTCCAATAATCATACCCTGAACCAGACGTATTTGAACACCACTTTGTAATAAATAAGTCAATTGTTAAATATCTTTTATTACATTAAAGTATTTTTAAAATTTCCACATTGTTACATCCTTTGTTTTGATCTTAACAGGCCCAGGCCTTTAAAAATGTATAATAAATCATAGAGACACCTGATGATGAGCCCTCAGGGTTTGAAATGCATTGTGTAAAATAAAAACAACAATTTGTGACTGAAGGCGAAATCATTTTATTTTACTGAAGTACAAAAAGTACGGAACATCACTGGTAATAATGAAAAATATTAAATTTACGAATTAATATGATGTATAAAATACAAAATTATTTAGAGGTTTTTCATAACGTTTCCAAATGATGTAGGCAACGCCAGATAACTCAACTGAACAATACCCTAAATAAATTAGAAATAAAACTTTTTAAATTATCAGAACAGATGGTTTAATTGCGTTATGAGAAAGGTAGCAAAATCCCTAAATAAGTAATCATTAACGATACTCGAATACTAAGTCCATTTCGCGATCACAAAACATGAAATAATCGCCGTCTCAAAAGTGTTTCAACCTTAGCCTGACTCACGACATGTCAACACTCGTAAATTCTCGTGCAGAATGGATTATACTGTTTTGTTACGAAATGGAATTAGAGAAAATTAAATTCCTTAATCCGGTCATACTAGCCTTCTAAGATGTTAGAATCCCAACTCAGTGCCGCCTGCCACGCAGATTCTATAATTGTAGCAAACGAATCACTTCCACTAACCAGGCAAGTCCTTCTTCTTCCAACAACAGACATATAGTCTTTCCAGCCCCCAAGGAGCTCCTAGGATTTTACCTGAGCACAGCAGTCTTCTGTCCACTGCACTCATATTGGCAAGTCGCCATCCCCTTCAAAAAGTAGCAGAGCTCTTAACAGAGAAGATTTCTTTTAATTTTGACCACTTCCACACTAACTTAACATTTTAGAATATTCAAATAGAAAAATTATAAACATTCATTCACCTTGTGACCATTTATCAGCACTACAAATAATGCATATAAATAAAGAAGCAGGCCTTCGTGTCCCTTAGTGTGCTTACACAGATCACCGATTTTGGACGACCGGTAAAATATCGGCCGATGTTTTGTGAATGGAGGGCTGCTTGCACACACCTCGGAATTTTACTGGTCAAATGACCAGTCGCTTGCCTGCCGTGGTGCAGTGAATTTGATGCGAAACGTAAATTAATGATTTACAAACGATTTTGCGTAATATCATATGACAAGTATTTCTGACATGGTACAAAGAACTAATAATGCACTGTATCACACATTAGTTTACCACTTACGAATTGAATTGTTTTTCTTTGATCTCCATTTACACAGAAAACTCATTCAGTTCGAAGTAAACTTGTTACATGCATCTGTAGTCGCATTTATATCTTCAAATGTGTCCAAAGTTATGTTCCACAAAGCTCGTCGTGCTTCCATTGCCAAAATAAGTCTTTCATAAAAAAGTTCAAATATTTGTAAATATATGGGACTTAACTACTCTAGTCATCAGTTCCTAGACTTACAAACTACTTAAAGTACCTTATGCTAAGTGCAAAAAATACACCCCTGCCCGAGGGAGGACTCGATCCTCCGACGGCCAGCATCGGCGCGATCCGCAGGTAGGCGCCTTAGAACGCTTTTTCTTTTCTTTTCTTTGTTTTTCAATCAGGTAGATCCATGGTTCGCGGTCGTTCGTTCAAGGTTGTTCAATGAATGGTTGGCTCAGCTTTTTCATTACAGAGGGCGTTTAGGCCCCAGACCTGGCGCGCTGAGCGACGGCGACCGGCTCAAACACTCGGCCACTCCACCTCGGCGTCTTTCAACATTTATCTATCAATCACTTGATCCTTTACAAACACATACGTATGTAATTGTAGGTACGCTTCAGACAGGCATTTATGTGCGGCTATAGAAACAATTTCGATCTGTTGCAGGAATGCAGATAAAGTTGCGAGAATGTGAAATTACGGACACCTGTAGTACGCGATGAGCTGATGATTTGGATACGACGACAAAAGTGTCTGAATAGCTGATCGCTCTCCATGCTAAAGCAAACAAAGATCTCAGGAACATCGTAGAACAAAGACACGATCTTCCCGAAGAGCAAACAAACAAATAAATGTCTCACGAAAACAGGGTTCGAAAGGCGGTCAGGCGTATATTTTGAACTTCGCCGTTGAACTTAAGAGCGAAATCTGTGTAGGGAGAATTGCCAGGAATCGATCGGTGAGAGTGCCAGCACAACTCAGCTTCTCCCATGTGAGCCACTGTACTGCGCGCACCGGCCCTGCGCCGGTGTCTGCAGTGCCTGCTGGCCAGCTTTTTTCAACGCCACCTACATAGAAGGCCTGTGCGCTGCCTGCCAACAGTAGTCGTTGTTGTTGTGGTCTTCAGTCCGGAGACTGGTTTGATGCAGCTCTCCAAAATACCCTATCCTGAGCAAGCCTCTTCATCTCCACATAACTACGGCAACCTACATCTGTATGAATCTGCTTACTGTATCCATCTCTTAGTCTTCCTCTGCGGTTTTTACCCCACAAACTTCCCTCCAACGCTAAATTCACAATTCCTGAATGTCTAAGAATGTGCCCTACCAATCTATCCCTTCTTTTAGTCAAGGTACGCCAGAAATTTCTTTTCTCTCCAATTCTGTTCAGTACCTCCTCATTAGTTACGTGATCCACCCACCTAATCTTCAGCATTCTTCTGTAGCACCACATTTCAAAAGCCTCAATCCTCTTCCTGTCCGCACTGTTTATCGTCCATGTTTCACTCCCATAAAAGGCAACACTCCATACAAATGCCTCCAGAAAGGACTTTCTTACACTTAAATCAATATTCGATGTTAACAAATTTCTCTTTTTCAAGAACGCTTTTCTACCCATTGCCATTCGGCATTTTATATCCTCTGTACTGCGACCATCTTTTGTTATTTTACTGCCCAAGTAACAAAACTAATCTACCTCCTTTATTGCTTCGTACCCTAATCTAATTCCTTCAGCATCACCTGATTTTCTTACATTGCACTCCATTACCCTAGTTTTTCTCTTGTTAATGTTCATCTTATATGCACCTTTCAGCACATTGTCCATTCCGTTCAATTGCTCCTCCAGGTCCTTTGCTGTATCTGACAGAATTACTATGTCGTCGGCAAAACGCAATGTTTTTAATTCTTCCCCCTGAACTTTAATTCCTTCACCAAATTTCTCCTTGCTTTCCTTTATAGCTTGCTCAATGTACAAATTGAATAACATTGTCTTACTCCCTTTCCAACCACTGCAACCCTTTCATGTCCTTCAACTCTGACAACCGCTGTCTGGTTTTCGTACAAGTTGTAAATAACCAACACAAGCAAACTATTTGTGTTATGTAGCGTTGTGCTGATTTTGGTAATATGTAAACGTTGCACTCTGTGTTTCGGAATGTTTTTCGTGTTATCTATGTGATTCTCCGTGCAGATTTTTGCTGGAATGAGACAAAATGCCTAATATGAATCGTCGGATGCCAATATCGGTATGATATTTTACTAATAGTTCATAAATATTTTACACCAAAACAAATTTGTCTGTGAATCACATAAATAACATTAAGAACATTGTGTACACATTGTGCAACGTGCACGTATTCCCAAACTCAGCACAACGCTACGTAAGACAAATAGTTTGTTTGCTGCTCTTGGCAGGCAGCGCACGGGCCTTGTATCTAGGGGGGCATTGCTTTTTCCTGTGTCGGCTGTGGTCGGCCAGTGTCCACTGCTGGAATGTGGGCGGCTGATATTTCACCAGCCGTCCAAAATCGGCATGTTTGCGACCATAGTAAGATAGGTCATGAGGGCGGGTGCACTGGTGAAGCGACAGGCTTACACATATAAAATTTAACACATCATGCTTCACTAAACTTAGTGCCATAAGAACAAAGCTATCGCAACTGATACGGAGACCACATGGGTATAGGATTTTAGAATTTTTCTATGTTTATGGTACGTGAAGTTCAGAACTCAGATAACAATCAGCCAAAGCCACTCGAGGCAACTCTCAAAGATTTTCGAGCAAATCGACTTTGCATTTCTGAAAGTAACAGTAAGTACCCATCAAAATGTCGTGTCGTTTTTTTCCCTTTTTCTTTTTTTTTTTATTATTATTTTATTTGAGTGTTCTAAGACTTACAGAATTTTTGTATCTAATGGTAATTTTTAATAAAACTGCACGAATTTTTCCTTAGTCGTAATTTTTGATATGTTGTCGAAGGTTGTTAATAACGATGGTATCAATAAACAACTTGTTACAGTTTTTACACTATTGGCTTCACTATTATTTGACGACGGTGGTCATTGATTGTCCAGTTGGTAAACAGCTTTGGAAATTCATCTCCATAGATACTTATGGATTTCCAAGCATCTAACTTACTCAACCATCGTTTAAAGTGACGATAAGGTTTCAGCTCGTCTACATACACAAACAAAATCTGGTACAACATGTCGAATTAGAGATCCCAAAATGTTTTATGTAACTGAAATCGATTTATATATATATCATAGAGGGAGTCGTACCACCACCTCTAAGATTATGACGCCAGAACACTACTACGTGAACTACACACCGACAGATGCTGCAACTGTTTTAATTATTGGTACTTACGTGTAGTTTGCAAAACTTCAAAGTCGATTTCCTCGACAATTTTTGAAAGTTGCGTCGAATGGTTTTGGTTGATTGTTATTTAAGTTCTGGAATTCAAGTACCATAAATATCGAAACTTTCTAAAATCCGATACCCATGTGCTCCCCTTGTGAGACGTCGTGCATGCGTACTTTTAAATCTGATGTTCAAAATATGCTTGACGTCTCTATTTCGATAGGCGTTTTCCATTGATTGTTTGTTAAAAAGTTTGTAAATCTATCGGACCAAACTGCGTGGTCATCAGTTCGTAGCTTACAAACTACTTATACTAAGGTAAACTAACCTAAGGACAAACACACACACCCATGCCCCAGGGAGGACTCGAACCTCCACGGCGAGCAACCTGCGCTCCGCAGCGAGACGCTTTAGACAGCTTGGCTACTCCACCGCGGCTTCCATTGCTTCACTAAACACACTCCACTGAAACCAATGTGTCAGAACAGAGAGCCGTGCATTACGTACACTGGAGCGTAATGATGATTTTCTTGTGAACTGGCACTCTTTATATCGCCATTTGTCTTCTTGTATGTCGATATAAACAGTTCACAAGAAAAACCGCACTAAATATCATATAACATTAAGAACACGCCACAAAGAAGCAAGCAGCAGCACCACACCTCGAATATAACATGCAGTGAACACTTGTCATTCTTCAATTACAGCAGATGAAAATTCCTGCGGATGACGTCTAATATATAAGGCAGAATGTCCGTATATTTGTACGTGTTGCATATAACTCCACAGTTTTGTTCCAATCGTTATGAAATTTTGTACACGTAAGCTTCAATCCATGAAGACGGACGCCGTAAGTGTAAGAATCACATACAATATATAGTTCACGAGATATGATGTCATAAACAATGAGATGCGCGAAAAACTGTTGTATTTTGCGACAATGCTGCTCATTTTTTCCTAAACGATTCGTCCGATTTCAACCAAATTTACTACACACATTCCTTACCATAAGGTAACAACTGATACATGGTTAAGAATCACATACGGCACATGGTCCAAAAGGTATTACGTCATAACCAATAGAAATCGCAAAAAATGCCATATAATGCGGCGAGACTTTCGAAATACACTGTATGAGAATGACAGTACTTAGCGACTTGCGACAAACTTTAAACATAATTTCAAACCTTTATTAAACTTTTTCTCGCTTGTAACCATGTGACCATAGTAAAATGATGAAAGGAAAAAAGTTTCTAGCTTACTAATTTTTCCCTGTTTATGGAGTAAAACTAAAGCTCTCGCTATGACGTTACAATTTATAATTTGAACACTACCAATTGTAGCGTTAGGAAATTTTACAGACAATATACTCTCATATAGGTGAGTGTACCTTCTAAATTGTATCACAGTACGACATGTAGTTCATGAGATATGAGCACATAAACAGTAATGTTCATGCAAACCGCCCCATCATACACCAAGTTTTAATCTATTACTTCTTTACTCCTAATTGTATTCCAAAGAGATTTTAAAGACATAGAGACCTTATACAAATGAATATATACCTGAAAAATGGCAGGAATAAATAAATAAATACCCGGGCAACGCCTGGTTTTCAGCTAGTGATAAAATAAAAGGAAAAATAACGGAAAATGGCACAATAAGTGCGGAAATATCTTTGGGTTTTAAAATAAAACAAGGTGTCTTGCATAAGGCGGATTTACAGTAAGTACAGCAGTCAACAAACCGAAGATTGGTTTGAACACCACAGTGATTTACTAGGCATGGTACTATTTGGAGGTGGTATGTCGTTGCCTTCCTCCGACCTTCACCACAAAACTAAAGGCTAGTTTACACGACGACACTAGGTTTCATGGAACTGCGCTACTGGCCAATGCGCATGCGCAGCAGGCCTTCGCGCAACTCGTTGACGAAACTAAATAGTTTCGGCACGTTCCAACTTTGGCGAAACTGATTGCGCATGTTTTTAGGTTAGGTTATGACCAATACAGAACAAAATACAACATAAAGGCGGGAACGGGAGAAATAATTCGGTTTCTGAAAATATATGCGTTGAGTAGGTGTTTTTGCGATTTTAACGGCGTGTTAGGCTCTTCTGGCAATTATTTGTGAAATTAAATATTGATGGGTTGACGATTAGTGAATTACAGACTAAAATACGTCCAATTTGCAATACCTATACAAACGAAGTATGGCAATTGTGGATTTCGGAACACAGTACAGGTACTGTAGAGACGAATATCTACTTGACAAGAAACGTAATGCAATTTGTAATTTCATACTGGCAATTATGCTTCACACATAACGGTAACTTATTTCTTTATTACATTACTAACTGTGTTTAAAAGGAACGTTAACTGCTCTGGTGACATTCTAAGTTGATTAAAATAGCTTCTTGGGTCTTCATTCACAATTTATTTCAGCAAGGTCGCTGAGCAACCGAACTGACGTCTTTTTTTATTCCAGTCACGAACCCAAACACGTTTCTTATTTTTTTATGTTTAGTCTTATGCAGCGACTTCACACAAACAAGCAATAGATTCGCCACAACTCGTACAGCTATGAAAACTTTCATTATACGGCGACTACGGCACTTTGAGGAAATGCATACTGTAAACCATCAGCTGTTTATTATTTTTCAATCTTCTACCGGTTATGATTATTACATAAGTTATAGTTAAGATATCTGCATTGCGTATGGTGTATACAATTACATCTACAGTGCTAACTAGATCATGATTGCAGAGTTTTGCATAGAAACGACACCCAAAAGCACATTGAGGTGTACATAGAGATTCTGTAAGCAAACGTTCATAAAGATATGTTAGTTCGAGCCCATGTACTTTCCTTGTTAGTTTAGGAAGTTTGTAAGTCTAGGGACTGATGACCAAAGTAGTTTGGTCCCACAGAATTACAAACATTTTTTTGCCCAGGTATTTATTCACCCCATACTTTCGTTAGCCCATATCCCTTTTCTCTCTCTCTATTTCTCTCAATCTCAATATCTCTCTCTCTCTATCTCTCTTTGTCCATCTATAAACAAACAAACAAAAAAGTGCCGTTAATCATATACAAAGATTTCCATAGAGTGGATTTTCCTCAGGTTTGGCGAAATCGCCAAAGTGCACCATCCAAAGGCCGCAGAAATTTGGTCCGATGCCGGTAATTTCACGGTACGTCAGCGACCTCTGCTAGTGAAGCACATCTGTGCTCGCGCCCACACCGCGCGCGCCACGAAAAATATCGCCGGGGGAAAGCGACGCCGACGGCACGTCGCGAACTGAATAAAATATGAGTCCGGCAGGTAGGAGGAAAAAAATCAGGCCCGGCGCCAAATTCGCAGCGCGTGCTGGATATGTTCCCGCCGGGAGTGTATTTCCAGGACAACGGCGCGCCGCGCGGGGGCTCGCGCGGGTATCTCTGGCGGCGCGCTCATATTTCCCATTCAGCGGGCGAGTCTGCGAGCATTGTTTTCGTCCTCGCCGCGAAACATTCCTCACACGCGGCGCGCTTTTCCAGTGGGGTTGGGGGAGGGGGGGAACTTCGCACGTGTCAGATATCGAGAGGGCGGACGGCCAATATAAGGGCGGTGGTGGGGGGAAGGGGGGGGGGGGCACACTCTGCTGGCACAGTTTATCTGCTGCCGCACGCTGACGTACGGTCCTCACGGCAACCGGAACGGGCCAACTTGACCAATAAAACGGCTTTATCGCCGGCAGAAATGCGGAGGCCGCGCCTGCTGTATAATTCAAAGCTGGTGCGCGCACACACCAGGGGGGAGGAAAGAAGGCGTGCCAACTTTACCCAACTTCTAACAAACATTACCGCAAGTTTTCTCTGAAGGTGTCCCTCGACGCCGACTCGGAGAGAGGTAAACGGTCCGATAGGGAGGTAAAGGTTTCAACTGCCGGCACTGTTATTACGATCATCTTGTGATGTTGCAGCTCCTATAACACCCGTGCTTGCTGTATTAAGGCTAGTCTACACGACGACTCTAGGTTGCGAAACTCGTTGAATGAAATGCATTGCGCGCAACTAGTTTCGTGTATGTCTGTAGACACGGCGCCAATACCATACATTTCAGTTTCATTGTTTTGTGAGTGCCGTAGTCAAACTTTTATTGAGATGTGATTCAACAGCCGTAAGATATTTGAGGAAATGCATACTGTAAACCATCAGCTGCCACTGCTTCCATCGCCTCTTCCCGCACTTACCGTAGCACTACCGCTTGCAATGAGTTGTTCGTCATTATCATCCCTATTATCATAATTATATGTTAGTGTTACAACAGTATCTAACTTATGCTCATATATCTGTACCATAAAAGCTACGAGAAAGCATGCGAATGATTCATCTTCTACACTAATACAATATTCACGAAGAAGGGTTATTCGTAGCTTCATCTGAACCAATCGCAATACATTAGCAGGATTGATTAGCAATCGCCGCTCCATCGCAATCGCCGCTTCACCACACAAATAACGTCACAAAACGCAGCTTCGGAGGCACACTGCACCGTCCCTACTGGCGAACCGACAGGTCTAAGTGCAATGCGGCATGGCACACGCAGAGGCCTCTAACGGACGACTGCAGAGTTTTGCAAATGCGGGTGTATCGCTAGTGCAGTAAGGGACCTTTACATTATCTCTCATACGATTTTAGTATATATGTGTTTGTTAGAGCCCAAGTACTTTCCTTGTAAGCTGAACTAACCTAAGGACAACACAGAATCCATTCCAGAGGCAGGATTCGAACCTCCAACGGCGAGGCCACGCGATCCGCAACATGGCACTCCAGACCGTTCGGCTACTCCCGCGCGGAACCCGGAAAAACCCGGGATTCGGCTAGTAGTTGGTAAATACGTAAGCTACACAGCTGTAATAAGACAAGTCGCAGTTTAATGATTTACGGAAAATCTCTAAATCTTCTTGGCAAATTTGCTACCAAACATTTCCACAATACCCACACGAACAATCTGGCATAGCCATCAGGGGTAGGCAAGCACAAACACTTCCAGAGCTGCAATTTCTTACCACCAAATGAAATTGATCTACATGTTTTAAAAATACTGTAATTGATACATTTAAAAAAAAATTTCACTACTGTAGAACAAAAAAGTTTAATCGTCTCTATTTGTTAAAAAAATATTTCACAACATTTAGAAATATCCTCTTGCATTTAATATAAAACTTGATTAGATATTCTATTAAGAATATCCTTAATCAAAGGGTAAAACTGCAGCCCTCGGTCGCAAATTTAAAAATTATTTAACCTTCATCAGAAATTATAAAATAAAACAAGTCACATAATAAATTCAAATGACCCAGCGCTTACTGGTTCGATTCCCTTGGCACCACAAATTCGTACTCTCAGCCGAGGAAGAAAACGAATATAATCGCATCCAGCAGTCGCTAGTGAAGAGACTGCAGTCGACTGCACCAGGCCATGTACGTGGAAGATTAGGGTGTTCAAATGTTTGTAAATCTATCGGACCAACTGCGTGGTCATCAGTCCGTAGCTTACAAGCTACTTAAACCTAGGCAAACTAACCTAAGGACAAACACACACACCCATGCCCAGAGAGGACTCGAACCTCCACGGAGAGCAACCGCGCGCTCCGCAGCGAGACGCTTTAGACTGCTCGGCTACTCCACCGCGGCTAGGGTGTCAGAATGGGTTTGTGCAAACTCTAGGGCCAACGAGCAATACTCACTCAAGTGTGTGTGTGTGGGGGGGGGGGGGGGGGGGGGTAAATCGTAATTTTTTTTCTTGTACTATGGGAAGAAATAAGTTCGCAGAAATCATGCGGTTTTGGAGAGTTGATAACCAGCAAACTCCTCCTGAAACACTCAAGACTGATGGTTTCGCAGCAGCTACCTCAGTCTGGAAACCATTTGTAGACAATTGTATCCGGAACTATAAACTATGTACATTTATAACCGTAGATGTACGACACTCTCCTTGCAAAGCTCGCAAACTAAATATCTGTGTGTGCAATGTGCTGGAAGTGTTCAGTATGTGTGCGCAAAGTGTTTTGTACAGGATGGTGGGTAAAAGCAGTCAACAATCCGAAGATTGGTTTGAACACCACAGTGCTTTACTAGGCATGGTCCTGTTTGGAGGTGGTATGCCGTTGCCTTCCTCCGACCTTCGAACTGACTTACCCAGCCAGTTATAGGGGGACCTACAGTTTAACGTGGGTTCCGAACCACGGTGCTACTCAGTATTTTTCACATGAGCAATACTGCCAGAGGTGAAAGAAGTGGAAAGTGACAGATAAAAATCCTAGGACCTGGCGGGGATCGAACCCGGGACCTTTGGATTTGTAGTCTGGCACTTAGATTGAAAACGTTTCGTAGAAATAAAATAATTTGTTTTTAATTACGTGTAGATTTGCAATTGTAAATTTAATTTTAAATAAATGTTTTTAAGATGTATTCTTTAATTTAATCTATTTTTACTCAAATAACACTTCTATAAAAATTCTTCGCGTAGCACATTCGTAGGGTATGCATGATAGTCTACCAACATTAAAAAGAAGGATAAATGTCACCTGTTAAAATGACCGGCAGTGGTCCTTCTAGGAAGTTCGCTAATGCTGGTCTTCCTAGTGCTAAAGGGACCGAACCCTGAATAACTGAAGAGTGAACTGCTTTTGAATTACTTTTGAACTGTAGTGAAACGTTACTCTGAACTGTGGAAACTTATGCCATAAACTGAAGGTTTTTTTTTTTTTTTTTTTTTTTCCCTCCATATGTCGTGAAGGTGATATTAATGAAGGCATGTAATGAATATATTCAAAATTAATGTACGGAGTGCGTTTCATAGGATTACATATTAAATTACTTCAAGAATCATCCGACTAAGAGATGGTGTATCGTAGAGAAATCAGGGAGATGCGGCAAGTGATGGAAACTAGAAAATGTGCCTGGCATGTCCACGCGTGGCCACCCGAAAACTGTCAACATTAGCAGGACGGGGAGCAGCTTAAATGGTCGCAGCAGCGGAGATGCAACCGGAGGAGCAACTACCAGGCTGAACGATTGCACGCACACACCAGACGAGATAGTAGTGAGTTATTCATAAATTTTGTGTAAGAGTAACTAAGCTCTTTATTACAGTGCTTAGAAATAGTGGGCAAAACTAATAAGAGATTTTATTCAGAAAATATTTCCAGTAAAATGGCTAGTGTAGGAGAGAGCGGAAATTATCTTCTTACTTAGCTCGGATTTTTGGCAAATCTTTGATCCAACGCAAAGAGACACTGGAAAAAGAGGCAGGTAACCTACATAGGTACTCTGAAAATCACATTTAAATGCCTGGCAGAGGGTTAATTAACCTCTTAAATAACCCTTCTCTACGATCTATTCTCTAAAAGCGCGCGGGAAGAAAGAACGTCTAAATCGTTCCGTTTTCGATCTGATTTCTTTTTATTGGGATAGTCATGTCTTCCTATGTAGGTCACATTCAAAAGTAAAAGTCGGTGATTGAAATTTCGCAAATAGATCTCACTACAACGAATAACGTCTTTCTTTTAATGATTTCCACCTCAAACCATGCAACATTTCCGTGATGCTTTCCCACCTCTATCGTGATAAAACAAAGCGAGTTGCTCTTCTCCGCGCCTTCTCAATGCCTTCCGTCAGTCCCCACCTGGTGAGGGCCTCACTCTGGGCAACAGTACTCCAGGAGAGGACGCACAAGTGTGATGTAGGCAGACTCTTTGGTGGAACTGTTGCATCTTCGAAGCGTTCTGCTAATGAAACGTAACCTTTGGTTCGCCTTCCCACAATATTTCTCCAGTCTAAGTTGTTCGTACTTGTAACTTCTGGTGTTTGGTAGAGTTTACGACCCTGAGGTTTGACTGATTTATAGTGTAATTGAAGTTCAGCGGATTTCTTTTAGTGGTCATGTGTTTACTCCACTCTTTTCAGTGTTAATTGGCAATTTAGGCACCATGTAGAAAGTTTGTCTAAATCACTTTGCAGTTGCTTTTGACCCTCTGTTGACTTCACTAAGCGATAAATGACAGTCTAAGGGAGCTATTCAGATTGTCTCCTAAATAGTTTATAAACACAAGGAACAGTAGGGGACCTATAACGCTTCCTTCGGGAACGCCAGGTGTCACTTCTATTTTACTCGATGACTTGCCGTCAATTACTACGAACTGTGTCCGTTCTGATAGGAGATCGTGAATCCAATCGCACAATCGGGGGGATATTCCATAAGCACGAAATTTCATTAGAAGCCGCTTGTGAGGTACAGTGTCAAAAGCCTTCCGGAAATCCAGAAATATGGAATCTATTTGAGATCCCTTGTCGATGGCACTTATCACTTCATGTGAATAAAGGGCAAGCTGTGTTTCGCAGGAGAGATACTTTATGAATCCGTGTTGACTATTGGTTAATAGGTCGTTCTCTTCGAGGTAGTTCATAATGTTCAACAAAGTATATGTTCCAAAATCCTACTGCAAATCGACGTCAATGAGATGAGCCCATAATTTTGTGGATCACTCATATTGCCTTTCTTGAATATTGGAGTGAATATTAGCAACTTTCCAGTTTTTGGGTACGGATATTTCGCTGAGTGATCGGTTGTATATGATAGCTAAGTAAGGAGCTATTGCATCAGCATGTATCAGCGTGTATAAGAAAGGCAAAAGAACGTACCCACTAAATTATAGACCTAAATCATTAACATCAGGTCGCTGTGGAATTTTTGAATATATCCTCAGTTATAATATAGCAAATTTCCTTGAGATGGAAGAGCTTCTATCCATGCATCGATCATGCAAAATTGAACTTGCTCTTTTCTCTCATGACACCTTGCGAGCTATGGATGAAGAGCGTCAAGCAGACTACGTATTTCTCGATTTTCGTGCCTAACTAAGGCACGAGCATACATAATAGGTATCCAAATATGTAAGTGGCTCGAAGATCACGTAAGTAATAGAACCCAATACGTTGTTCTCGATGGCGAGTGTTCATCAGAGACTAGGGTATCGTAAAGAATGCACAAGGGAAGTGTGATTAGACCACCATTAGTTTCTATCTATGTAAATGATCTGACGAAGAGAGTTAATTGCAATTTGCGGCTGTTTACTGGTGATGCTGTGGTGTAGATGATGGAGACGTCATTGAATGTAGTACGATGCAGGATGACTTGGATCAAATATCTAGGTGGTGTGAGGAATGGCAACTGGAGCTAAATGTAGAAAAAATGTAAGGTGATGCAGATGAGCAGGAGAAACAATCCCATAACGTTCGAATACAGCATTACTAGCCTGTTGCTTGACAGAGTTGCCTCAATTAAAATTCATGCGGAACGCTGCACAGCAGTATGAAATGGAACGAGCATGTAAGGACAGTCGTGGGGAAAGCGAAAGGTCGACTTAGGTTTATTGGAAGAATTTTGAGAAAGTGTGATTCGTCTGTAATGGAAACCACGTATAAAACGCTTGTACGACCCCGTCTTGTGTATTGCTCAAGTGTTTAGAATCCTCAACAAATCGCTCTAGCCGGCCGCGGTGGCCGAGGAGACTGAGGCGCTCCAGTCACGGTCTGCACGGCCACTACGGTCGGGGGTCCGAATCCCCCTCGGGCATGGATATTTGTGTCGTCCTAGTTCGTAAGTAGTCTGTAAGTTTAGGGACTGATGACCCCGTATTTAAGTCCCATAAGCTTAACAAACATTTGAACATTTGAAATCGCTGTAAAGGAGGGCGCAGGGACCGTTGAGAGACGGGCTGCTAAGTTTGTAACTGGTAGATTCAATCAATACGCGAGTGTTAACAAACGTATGGAGTGAATTTTTCTAATGCTTACAAATTTCACTATTTCTCTAGTCAACGGAACATACATCCAGTCACATTTATTCGACAGTTTGATATATTATTTCATGAAACATGAGAGAACAGCAAAATGTAAAATTTCTAGCCAGTATATTTGAAGAGGATGTAATAGGATGGGGAACAGGGGCTACGAAAACATGTAACGCATATGAGAAATTTGTGACAGCCATTTAAAATAAAAATTGGTCATCTAGCACAAATAATAGTATAAGAACTAAGATTTACGAGAGCCAGGGCTTTAGTAATAGTGGCTGTCCTACCTCTACAGAATGTTTCCTACACAACTAGGAAAAGAACCAGCGTTTAACAGACCCATTAGGAGAGTCAGACCTGGTTGAATAAACACTGCTTAAATTTGGTGTGTGAGTTCAAGAGAAATTAATTGACGTAAACACTACTGATGTCAACAACCTCATGCGTGTTCTGTAAAAGATTCGCTGTCTGGGAACAGCCGGGTGGCGGAGGGCCGGAGAAAGACCAGGTGCCGGGCAGATCGACGTAACGACCGTGATTCAGGGGATAGAGGTCTGCACCTCGCTCGGTTTCTCGCTCGAATCGAGTGATACATGTAGTTCTCTGACAGTCCGGCAGGTGTCGGTACTGCAGCTTGCGGCAAGGCGTGTGGCTGCGCTCGACTTCATGCACGCTCGTTCGAGCGGGGCACGCTCGACCGGCCCGACCGTCGACACTGCACCGCTCGCCACTCGGTCGCCCACTGCAACTAGAGTCCAAGGCGAGTGTCGGGAGCAGCTAGAGAATACATCCTAACTGGAAATTTTCAGAAAGATCTGAATAAGATATCACTATGGTGTAAAAATTGGCAATTGACTCTAAATAATGAGAAGTAGTCCACATGACTACGAAAAGAAATCCGTTAAACTTGGTTTACAAGATAAATCAATCAAAAGTGAAGGCCGTAAACTCCACAAAATACCTAGGAATTACTATTACTTCAGACTTAAACTGGAAAGAACACGTAGATAATGTCGTGGGAAAGGCGAACCAGAGACTGCGTTTTATTGGCAGAACCCTTAAAAACATGCAACAGAACTACTAAAGACACTGCGTACACTACGCTTGTCCATCCTTTTTTGGAGTATTGCTGCTCAGTGTGGGATCCTTATTAGGTGGGTTTCACGGAGGACATCGAAAGAGTCCAAAGAA
Organism: Locusta migratoria; assembly: GCA_026315105.1. Lineage (NCBI taxonomy): Eukaryota > Metazoa > Arthropoda > Insecta > Orthoptera > Acrididae > Locusta > Locusta migratoria. The sequence goes on along the minus strand of CM048745.1, from coordinate 546,960,094 downwards.
GGGCCGCTCATTTTGTACTGTCACAATACAGGGGAGATAGCGTTACGGAAATGATACAGGATCTGGGATGGGAATAATTACAACAACGACGCTTATCGCTGCGTCGTGGGCTACTCCAATCGCCAACATTCTCCTCCGAATGCAAAAATACATTGTTGACTCCCACTTACATAGGTAGAAATGATCATCAGAATAAAATACAAGAAATCAGAGCTCGAACAGAGAGATTCAGGTGTTCTTTCTTCCAGCGCGCTATTCGAGAATGGAATGGGAAATAAATAGTATAACGGCTGTTCGATGAATCCTCTGCCAGGCACTTACATGTGATTTGCAGAGTATCCCATGTAGATGTAGATGTAGAAATTTGGAATTGTTCCTTTCCCGGGTGCTTCGAAATCTGTTCTCTCGATCCAGGTGAACTAGTCATTCATATTCGCATTTTATACTTTACCACACGGGTTAATATACGAGATTAACATAAATTTTCTGTGCTCAGATCATTAACTAAATGAGTTTCCCATGACCTTTCTTTCTTTCTGTTTCCATTTTGTGGACTGTTAGTGCTTGTTAAGTGGTAGGTGTTACTTGAGGTCTTAACTAGGAGGTGGTTGTATTTTATATCCATCCCTCTTATCACTCTCAAGTCCTGGAATACTTTTTCCGTCTTTTATATTGATATTAAATACACGATATTGATGTACACTCGTTAGGTTAGGTTTGTACACCTGTGTTACACCCCGTTAATATATATATTCCCGTAGCATTTTGGCACTGTGCGTGGTTGCTATACTTCTACCTTTTCCAAGTGAGTCCTTAACGGGAATTTTTCCAATTGCAACATTCATATATCCCCTCACTGCCACTGTCGTCATTCTTATCTGCATAATAAAGTACGCATGCAAGCAATATATAGGATCCGCGCTTTCTTCCGTCGTCAGGGTCATATGCCGGTCTAATACTCATATATCCTGTAACTGTTTTAAATCTTCTTATTACAACTGTTTACTTTACACAGCTGTGCGAATTTATGGTGCTCCTGCTGTTTCAGTGATATCTGTGCTGTATTTATTTAGGTCCCCCTGAAGAACGTCACCTGGGTGGACCAGCCAAAAGAATGAAGTGCATGTTTTCTGAATAGCTGGACTATGAAATACGCGAGTCGCAATCTACCGATAAGGTGGACCTTTATTTAGCACGAATTGATGGTGATAACGACAATCCGCTTGAATAGTAGAAACGCAACAGTAATGACTTTCCTATATTGGCAAAAATAGTATTTTGTGTGTCCGCCTCAAATGCACCTAGTGAACGCGCTTTCAGTGGGGAAGGGAACCTGATCTCTGATAGAAGAACACGACACGATCTACAACGTGTCAATGATATTTTAACAGTACATAGCAATTACAATGCCACCAAGGAATAGTTTGGGGATAATGATGTTAATTTTCGATGTATACTTTGTTTTACGGTAACATTCACTTTTGTACATTGCAATAAAAACGTCGTTCGTTCCATAGTTTCTCTTTGGATGCTTTACATTACTTCCCAATGTTGTAGTTGGTAAAAACAAACTTTTTGTCTCGTTTGCGGTATAATGATATTGCGATTACATGCTACTATACAGGAATATACGTCTACAGCATAACTGATGTTGGGGGTGCGTCAGACGCAACAGCAGCCCACACCTCAGAGCCAAAGGACTGACAAGGAAAACTACCCAAGTGTCACCGATTTTTATGAAATTTGGATGTTATAATACAAGAAAAACTGTGGGACCCGTAATTTTTTTAGCGGCGGAAAAACATATTTAAGGGGTGAAACGGTCCCTCCAAATTTGGAGCTAAAATAGGAAAATCCCCATCACTTAGAATATAGTGAAGCGATTTTAATAATATTTGGTATGAAAGTATCTCTTGACAAAAGATCGGCCTAGGTACATTGCAGGGGGAGTAACAATTGAGGGGGGGGGGGGCAGCTACCCATAAAATGACCAGTTTTTGTGCTAAAATGTTTTGATTTAATCGAAGTTTAATCTATTAAATTTGTCTTTTATCGGAAGATATTTTCATACCAAAAATCATTAAACTCGCTTCACTAATTTCTAAGTATCGCCATTTTTCCTATTTTAGCCCCAATTTTGGAGGGACTGTTTCATCCCTTAAATATGTTTTGCCGCCACTAAAAAAGTACGTGTCCCATAGTTTTTCATGTATTATATGCAAATTTCATATAAATCGGAGAGTGACTTGGGTAGGTTTCGTTGTGAGTACAGCGGCAGCACTACGCTGTGCCGCCTCTGCCCGCCCAGCCCTACGTAGCCCCTTTCGAGTGTCAACACTTACGCTGCGAGCGTAACACACTCGGCGCGCCACCGCCGAGCGTTGCGCACTCGACCGAGTACGAGCGAGCGAAACCGGCGATTTGCAGACCTCTATCAGGGGACGAGACAGACAGAGGCAATGGCCGTAGGCGGTGGGAGGGAAGCAGGCCACTCCGTCAAAGTCGCAGTACATCAAGAACGGGAATGGTGCAACCCAGGGAGGTATGAACAGAGGAGTTCATTATGGTGGGAACAGAGGGTATTATTATAATAATAATCGAAATAGGGAACATGGTAATGTAAGAGAGAGAAATTAAAGAGAGTCGGAAAATTCGTGTGCCGTTTGGACGTGCTCCAATCACGAACGGCCGAACGCCGTGGGCCTTTAGTAAGAATTTTGTGATACGATGAGAAGGATGGAATAAAAAGCACTCATGGAGGAAAATAGGCGGGAAATAAAAGTAATCTACCAGCCAACTGTAGAAATTATGATTCTGGATATGAAAACAACGGCAACCTTAGATTTAGGTAGAGAGGTAAATGCAATATCAAACAAGTTATATATATATATATATATATATATATATAGAGAGAGAGAGAGAAAGAAATGCAGAAATGTTCCAGAATTAGTTACTGTTTGTGGGATCAGGAGTAACATAATTAAGAGTCAGATTCCCATAGAATTTGAATTACAAGATAAGACATTTCAGTGAAGTGACAGAGTTCTTAGTCAATTTAATTTTGGGTACAGCTTACATGATAGCTAATACAGCGATGTTCGATTTTAAAAAGAGCGAAATAAAGATAAAAGAGGAACAAGTGTTCAAGTTTGAAGGAAATCACGGCCCACAAAGTGAAGATAATGACGATACCATCGTGGTGGAGATTATTTTAACCAGATAGACGGCGTTGCGATGGGAAGCCCTTTAGCTCCAGTTGTAGCCAACCTCTTCATGGAGCATTTAAAAGAAATTGCCTTGGACATGGCTCCTTCAAAGCCTTGCTGTTTTTATCGTTACGTCGACGATACCTTCGTCATCTGGTCTCATGGACAGAAAAAAACTAGAAGAGTTCCTGGAGCACATCAACAGTATCCACGGCCACATTACATTCACGATGGAAGTAGAGAAGGACGGTTCCCTGCCATTCCTGGGCGTTCTTGTCCGTCGTAAACCCGATGGAAGTCTGGGTCACAGCGTTTACCGCAAGCCCACTCACTCGGACCGGTATTTGCACGCCACCAGCTACCATCAACCAGCACAGGAACAATCTGTTCTGAAGACCTTAGTATATAGAGCCGTAACCGTATCAGATGCTGATAACCTGTCAAAGGAGCTTAGCCGATTACGCAAAGTTTTCAAGAATAATGGCTACAGCAAGAGACAAATATCTCAAGCAGTGTCACTTAAAACACCTGAAGAAGAAGTCAAGAAGACCGCATTTTTGCCGTTTTGCGGCTCCACAACAGGGAAAATTAGCCGGCTCCTGAAGAGACATAAAATTGACACAATCTTCAGACCTCCAGCAAAGATCCGACAATTAATGAAGCCTGTGAAAGATGATGTAGGTCTCAGAACACCAGGCATTTACAGAATTCCGTGTGAGTGTGGGCAGTTTTATGTCATCCACTTGACAATGCCAGAGGAGTTCTCTGTCGAAAGCTCGTGGGCAGTAAACCACATGACGTGGCTTGTAACCCTAGAAGATTTCATTAATGAAGATAATGAGTTTATAGTATAGTATTTAGGAATCGGATGTGTTTGAATCTTGAAACAGAAGAGCGGAAGAAGTAGATATACAAATCAGAATCAAAGAAAAGATTGCAATTATTGAGGGTGTAAGTAAAGAAGAATTAGAAAAGATACTGAAGCAGCATAGAGGGCATTTTTAAAGAAACTGGATTGCGTGAAGAATTATGAATATGGTTTGTAGTTAAATGCACATATTATATTAGGGTTCAGACCTCACTGAATCTCAATAGAAAAGGGCTCGATGTGGTTAATGAAATAAAGAAAATGTGAGAGTGACGAGTAATTGTAAGATAATAAAGTAATTGTTGTAGTCCCCTTGTAATAAAGTAATATATATCAGTGAGAATACCACTAGATGCCAGAGTTTGAAGAAATACTCCCGCAAATTGACTGGCCCGAGGTACTGGAGGAGATTTTTCAGATGTTTCATGGTTAGAAAGGTAAAAGATTTTGCAGACCACAAAACTCTCTTTTCTTATGGACTACAGGCTATGTTATAATTGACTAACACGATGGGTTTTAGAGTTGCAAGAGTACGACTTCACCATAGAATACTTACCAGGGGAAAGTAACGCTGTAGAGGATCCGATATCCAAACTATCATCATATATGGATAAAACAAATTTTATGGTTCAGGAAGGAAACTGGTTTCCATATTGTTAAAGTAAAGAATGAGGATAAAATTAGGAGCATACTGCAGTATTTAAGGAGGGAACAAATTGGAGATGACATCATCAAAATGATTAAAGCTGAGTGGTGTAGAAAAAAAATGACAATATAAGAACTAATATACAAGGGAATATTATACAATGAAACAACAGTGTTATATATATAGGCCAAAACAGTGTATTTTGATACACTATGGTCCATACATTACACACATGCTCATTTCGGTGGTACGAGCTGTGTAGACCACATTAAGGAGAGTTGCTAGTTCAGTAATTTAGATAAAACTGTGCACAAAATGCTAAAAACGTTTAGTAAGTGTCAGAAAACAAAAGCATCAAATTCCGGTAGTAAAGCAGAAATGAATGTAATGATATCAAAACAAGCATAGGAGCAAGTATGTGACGATGTGCACGATCCCCAACTTACCTCACTAATGGGGTGGGAGATGGGGGTGGCACAAACATTTATTTGTGATACTGGGTATGCTGACAAAACACATAAAGCTTTATACATTAAGAAATGTTCCCTGAAAGTCATTCACCGACAAGTCTGGGAAGACTACATAACGAAGATATGTAAACCAGATTAAATCATTAGTGGAGAACAACTCAGAATGACGGAAACAGGTGTTGGATGATCTTGAGATAAAACCTATTTGACACGGAGGAATAGCCGTGCGCACTGAGGCGCCGTGCTGCGGTGCACGCAGCCATTCGTCGTCGTGGAATAGGGGTATGTGTCGCCCTTAGGTCAGTTTAACGTAGTTTAAATAGTTTGTTAGCTAGGGACTAATAACCAAGTATTTAAATCCCATAGATTTACAAACATTTATGCAAAGGTTTAACGATAGCATATTTCAGTCTACCCGGTAAAATACCCTGCTTTAAATAGCTATTACATATATGACTGAGAATCCTACTTATCTCTTGGGAACCAGCTTTTATTACTCTGCTGGAAATGCCATCAATTCCATATGACCTTTTACTCTTGAGAGAGTTTATTATTTTCCTAATTTCAGAAGGAGTGGTGGGTGGAATTTCAATAAAGGGAATATGAGTTTAGTTAGCCACCCACGCAACCGGTAATATACAGGGTGTTTCACTGTGTTTGCCTCTGTAATTTATAAAATAATAGGTGACGGGAAATTTTAATGTGGTAGTTCAACACAAGAAATGTTACACTTTCTGCGGTGCTATGAACATAGTTTATTGTTTCATTTTCCAAAGAGTTACACCGCAAAGATATAATTTTTTAAATGGAACAATAGTTTTTTCTATCGTGTATTGGAATAGTTTAAACCAGCTGCCTCCAAATCGATTTAAACTACATTCCTATCACTTTTAGTTTGGGAGCTACAACCCTTCAAAGTTCCGGGGGCGGAGTCTGCGATAGCGTAGCTAACTGGCCGAGTGGCTATCCCCTGGGGCACGGCCCACAATCCCATGTCCACCAGCCAGTTAGGTACGCTGTCGTAGCCTCCGCCCCCTAAACTTTGAAGGGTTGTGGCTCCCAAACTAACAGTGATAGGAATGTAGTTTAAATTAATTTGAACGCAGACGGTTTCAACGAATCCAATGCACGATATAAAAAACTATTGTTCCATTTAAACAAATTATATCTTTGTGCTGTGACTCTTTGGAAAATTATACAATAAACGATGTTCATAGCTGCGCAGAAAGTGTAACATTTCTTGTGTTGACCTACCGCATTAAAATTTCCTGTCACCTATTAAAAAAAAAAAAAAAAAAAAAAAAAAAAAAAAAAAAAAAAAAAAATGTTTGTAATTCTATCGGACCAAACTGCGTGGTCATCAGTCCGTAGCTTACAAACTACTTAAACCTAGGTAAACTAACCTAAGGACAAACACACACATCCATGCCCCAGGGAGGATTCGAACCTCCACGGCGAGCAACCGCGCGCTCCGCAGCGAGTCGCTTTAGACCGCTCGGCTACTCCACCGCGGCCGTCACCTATTATTTTATAAGTTACAGAGGCAAACACACTTAGTGACACACCCTGTATATAATATATTTTTGGAAACATTTTTGTTTCACTTTTTTTGGGCAACAGAACTCTTATTTAAATTTTTATATATAGAACAGTCTAGAGTGCAATAATTTATTTTATTCGACTAGTTTCGGTCTTCTTTTAGACCATGTTTAGGAATTTTAGCTCCATCGATGTTGTGGAGCTGGCAGGTAACTGGGAGCCTTCCAGTGCGTCACTGGAAAACTCCAGTTACCTGCCAGCTCCACAACATCGATGGAGTTAAAATCTCTGAAGATGGTCTAAAAGAAGACCGAAACTAGTCGAATAAAATAAATTATTGCACTCAAGACTGGTCTCTATATGTAAAAGTAATATATATGTTTTCTGTGTGCGTTCGTGGCCATTTCGTCGGGGATTTGACAATGACCTGTTATTGAAAAAGAAGATGTGTTGTATGAAAGTCAACTCGCATAATCCTAATAAAAACTTCTAATGAAATCAACGTAATGGAGTGGATACTTAGTATCTGGAATGGCACATATAAGGGCTTAGCTGTATGCTGGTGGTTCCGTAATGTTCAAAAAAGGTTGGCTGTCTGTTATGTAAATCTAAGCCAAGTGATACTACACTTCTTAATAAAGTTGCAACTTATTTCGAGCATCTCGTGTGAATTAACCTCAAAGAACACACAAGTAGGCAGCGAAATCTCACATCTTCAGCGATGGAGACGATCTCTACGTCACATGGCGGAATACTGTAAGCAAACGCTGCTCTTTCAGCAGATACGACTGAGAAATATAGTTATGCACAGTATTAAGGTAATTTATAGGCAAATTACTAATACAAGTTGAAGTTAGGATTTTATAGTACTAACATTACGGACTAGAATGAGGTCTATGAATATTGTTGTAAAAAATTAATACAAACAACGTAGTTGGAAACAGTCGACATACTCGTATCATTAATCCTTGAAATACCGACATATTTACGTAATTCCGTTTATAAACTGGTAGGGAGGGGGGAAAAGGGTTGGAGTGAATGTTGATCAAACTTATGCGCTCCAAAAACAGAAAGTTTAAAATTTCATACGTTTTTTAAAGACGTAGTATTGTGTAAGTACGGAGTAGAACACGAACATATATCCATACTCCTAGCTAGATAACTGAATTTTCCGTAATGTGCCTAATGAATAGAGAGTGGCTTAAGAACACACAAAAAAATCGCTTTTTGGGACTGTTGACTTTTACTCGCATTACACATTTGAAATACATCCTGACGATCCTGAAATCGAAAATACTGAATACTGGATACTGAATACTGGACTAACGTCTACTAATAAGACGTAAATTTAAACTTCCTGGCAGATTAAAATAGTGTGTCGGAACTGGGACTCGAACCTGGGACCTTTGCCTTTCGCAGGCAAGCGCACTAGTAAATTATTGTGGTAAGCTAAAGAAAGAATTGTAAAATTTCACAAAATACAACTTTTTATACCTTAAAACAATTTACTACCTAACGACAACAATTTAAGAAACGGTTATATTGCTCTCCACCCTCTTCCACTCCTACTACAGTATTGCGAGGGTTAAAAAATAATCTTCCTTCCGAGTGTACTCCATACACTACCATTTCAGAAGAACTAAAACTTTAATAGGGATTGTATTAAGCTCCGATATGAACCTCGTGATCCCAACGGAGGTCTTCCACAACTGTTTCACCCTAACACTCTTTTCCGTTGTCTTCATTACGCAACAACGAGAGGTAGGCATTGTTACCAGGAATTTGGCGTGTTAATTTAATGGGTGGCCGGAGTCCTCTCTTTCGCCACAATTTTGTCCATAATACTATCCCCCTAATTTCATTTCCTGGTTTTACTGCTACTGTTATTGATTGTATCATATTGTTTGTTGTTTATGAATGAGGTGCCAAACAGTATGTAGCTATTCCGCAGAAATCTGTGCTTTAGAGTGATTTCTTGGGACATAGCAGTGCAGAAATTAAAAGAAAAATAATCGACATGAAATGTTAAATAAATAAATAAATAAAATCGTAGAATCGACATGAAATGTTAAATAAATAAATAAAAAAACTCGTAGTTTTTCGTTCATACAATATCCAATAAATGAATTGTTTACTAGTAAATTTCAGACAAGTGTAAAGAGACAATATTAAACTTAAGAGCTTTGTTGGGTCTTCTGTAAATACTCAAAGGACGTGATATCAACTAGATTAATTATTAAAAAAAGAAGTTGGGAATCTGTGTGACAAAAGTAGCTGTTCTCATAGGAAAGGAATAATCGTGGAGGACTACAAAGGTTCAATAAGTTCTAGAAGTATTTTAAAGTTTGAAGCGAAAAATATGGAAGATGTGCTGCTATTGAGGTGACTGGAATTGTTTAGGCACAGGGCCGTACATAGACACAGATATATAGATGGACAGAGAAAGAGAACCAGTATTGAATGCCTCGACTAGAGAAAAAGACAAGTACAGTGAATCTGAAATAGCCATGAAATAAATGAATAATTGTCGATTATAGATTTGTTATTGCTGTTGGAGACATTCTCTATAACATTAACAAAAGGGAAAACAACTTTATTTTATAGTTATAAGTTTTTATTTGGTCAGTAATAGATGGTTAAGACTGTTTGTATAACTGTTTCACTACTGTGGGTACTAATACTAGATTCAGTGTATTCTCTTCTATTGCGTTTTCCATTGCCTGTATAATTTTATTTTGCTTGGAGGTTCTGCTGTTTACAATCGAACAAAATAATAATGTTACATTTCATCATGCGGCAACATAGCTCACAAGCACTGTCCAACAAAGGTAACGCAATCCACAATGCTTTAGCGGCGCATTTAAAGGAAAGCTGGTATATCAAGCGTGCAGGTACGTGAAAAATCGCATATAAACAAGTGCATGCTTATTTGTTTCTCTTCGACATTCCATGACTGAATGTTATTAATGTGTCGTTTGACCTGTTGCTGGTTGCTTTGTTTTATCACATTTAACAGAAAGGTATTTGAAAATGTTGGAATACCGATATAATTCACGTCAAAAGTATTGAAATAAATCAAATACTGGAAAGCAGACTAGACCAAATATTCCAACTATAGATAATTATTAACTCGACAAACATCAGACAAATAGTAAAACATTAAATGAATTTCATATTTTAAATTTATATACTCTAGTAATATTCCTAGGTGCCACATTCTGTCATCTTTTATTACAATTTGCTCCGTTTTCCACAGCGGGCTGATGAGCATTTCAACTGCCTGAAATTTCTCGCTTGCCATGTGCAATACAAAAACAGAAACGCTCTCGACTTTTTTTTCTTTGCTTTACACTATGATCGATTTAGCGTAATAAGACGCTAAGTGTTCTCTGACCCAGTGAGTATGCATAAGGAATTAAAATGTTGGTAGTCGGATCAATCTTGCTATTTCACTATTTTATTCATTAATTTTCTTTCTTGCCCAATTAATTTACAAATTTTAAGTACACTTTAAATGTTCAGTTCATATACTTAATGTCATCGTTTTATTTCATTGTAAAATGGAAACCCACTATGTATTTTATACTTTGAGAACTATTTCGCAGTTACTATTAAATATTGGAATGAGAATATAACAAACTATGTATAATTAAAAAATACTACTCCACTGACGCGTAAAACCTGCCTGTGTTGGCTAATTGCTCATTACTAGCAGCAGAGGACAGCAGAATTTGATTTAAGTGCTTTAATAATATAAATCTTATGTCAAATATTATTAGGCCTTGGTCGCAACTGATTATTTCTTTTAATGACCGGTTTCAACGATATATAATGTCATCGTGGGATTAATTTTTAATAATTGCGAAGATGACAGTTTTGGGATGGTAGGGCTTTTTGAGGAATTGATAAGGTACTAAGCCTTGATTAAACTACCATTATATATAAACAAATTATTACAACAATTACTTTAAAATTGACAATACTTGATTTAACCCTCAAGGTAACAATGTCAGCGAAGTTTCGGTTTTCTCATTTTATTTATTAATTTATTTTTACAATGTACAACGCTTGGACAGAATACATGAAACAAAATACGTTACCACAAGCAACTGACATACCTAATGTTAACCACACTTATAGGTAGACTATTAAAGAAACACCAGATAAAAACAATCATAATAAAACGTCACATAACAGGTTAACGTCACTGTGCAAACTTGGAGGTGGCTGTACATAGGGTTCAAATTACTTTTGTACCCGCTGTACATCAACAGTACAATAGGCACTATCATAGATCTTGAGCTCGTCGAAACTTCCGTGACGGTCCACTACAAAATGAGTAACGGATTGCAAACGCCGGCCGCGGTGGCCGAGGGGACTAAGGCTCTCCAGTCACGGTCTGCACGGCCACTATGGTCGGGGGTTCGAATGCCCCTCGGGCATGGATATTTGTGCCGTCCTAGTTCGTAAGTAGTTCATAAGTAGTATGTTAGTTTAGGGATTGAGGACCCCGTAGTTAAGTCCCATAGACTATACAAACATTTGAACATTTGAAACATTTGGATTGCAAACGCTCCCTTCTCCATCCAAAGTTTCGTACCCGACATTGTTTGCTGAGCGCTGGATAGAGCCTTCAGGCCACGTATGCCCCATTCACACACGTTCCATCGGCATGCACTTTAATGCAGATAACAACTGCAAAACAACGTTAGCCGAGCACTGCAGAAGTCTCGGCACAGGCGCACACACTACGTCTCTCTCACCAACGACCTCTGCTTAGACCCGTCCAAACACCACGCCGCTCTTGACGCCCTCTGGCGATAAGGTCGAATTCATTCTCGATCCGACCAGAGATATACAAGTCCAGCAAGAACACTTCGTAACTATGCCGGCAAGAAAGGTCCGGCACGGCACAAGTTTATGTAATAATTGAAACCAGTCATTAAAATAAATAATTACTTCTAATCGCGGCCTAACAATATTTAGCAGAAGGCTTACAATTATTAAAAAAGGTGGATGTCTCTCTCCATGTGGTAAAATGTCCTAAAGAATCACATTATTAATCGAACCTATATGAAATAGGCTTATTACTACCTTAAACAGATTCCAAATTGTAGAAATATTGACTTCTCTATTCGAAAAGAAAAATACCCACACTTTCTTAGTAAAATGCACAGTTTAAGATTGTACAGAACCTTCAATACATTATCCCCATAAATGTTACGTTGCATAAATCCTACAAACTTTTTCTAAATTTAAAATGTACTATGTTTACATCAGATATCTAAAATTATCGTAAAAATATTGTCTACTGTCTTCAAAATAAATATCGCAAAATACAATTAATGAAATAGTAACATGCAGTAGTTGATTAAGTGTTTTACATTAAATACTGTTCCAATTCCATTAAAAAAAAAAAGAGGGAGAGGGAGAGAGCGAAATAGTAGCTGCGATTGCCTACTCTCGCATCTGCCTACTGCCAGCATCAAATGGCAGCACTGATTGTGACTAGTGCAACCTTGCAACTATAGTGTGAGCTTTGTATTAAATTGTAATTACTTATTTCCCTCATCTGTTTTCGACAGTATTCTACTTTAGTATGCATGAAATGAGAGGTCATTGTAAAGGCAGCTATAATTCGAAATTGCTACTACAAGTTAAGAAAAATAAATGCAAATAAAAGAATAAAAAACCTATTACTCTTGAGTTTTCTGTAGCAAAAGTGGTACATAAATCGTGCTATTGGCGTTCTAGTTTTAGAAAATTTGATGTTTATGTTGAATACCATAAAGTTAGCATAAAATTAATATGTGTTATCAAGTAGGTACCGCAATGATACATATTTCTTAATAGTTGAAAAATTTATGTAATGTGCTTAGGGAAAAATTGTCATAACTCCCATGAAATGTTGTTTATTGTACTCGCAAAGAGATAGCTTCACTGTAAAATAGACTAATGTTCGCAGATTACATACCAATTGGTCACCACCAGCGCCGTATATTAGCACCGACTGAGTAGGGTTTTAATCTCACTAATATAGTATAAAACACGTTTGGCATTCTAATTATTTTCCCTCGTCTATATTTACGTTAAAACTCCCTATAAATCTTTCAACGAAGCTTAATTATGTGTTTCGTTTACACATTAGCCTAAGGAGCATGAAATGTTATGTTAGCACTTTGGGGTCCACTGGGGTTCGAAATATATACCACAAATAACAGAAATCGATCGATAATTTTAGTTTTATGCGCACTATATGGTTTAACACACCAGAAGAACATATACTAATTACTATCTGTAGCAAAAAGTGATAAATAAATGGTGCTATAGTCCTTCCAAATTAAGAATGAGTGAGTTGGCTAACATCTTAGATAGCGTGGTATATCTAACGGATGCGTGAATAGATTGCTTCCGAACTGATCGAATCAGGTATAACAAATTTAATCAGTGAATGTTATTGTTCGTATTTGAGATAAGTGTACATATGAGAGGACACGGAGGAAACATCCGTGTTCAAGTACTCGCGGATAATGGCAGGGTAGTCGTACAAAGTTAGAAAATAATTATTTTCCCACAGAAGAGCACTCTTTATTTACGAACTGTGTGGAACAAAATCTCCCTTATCTAGTTAATAGTGCTAAGAATATGTAAATAGCACACAATTCTCTTAGACACTGAAGGACTGGACCACATTTCTTTTCACTTATCCTTGTAATCAACGGCACCCTATATTGTTACTGGTTAATGATCGACAATGTGACTCTTAGATTCGATGTAAACAAAACATGCGTAGTGACGTACAATGTGCTCTCGCCGCAAAGTTCACCCAACATCAAGCTTGCAGCTATGATTCTACTGGTCAATGCGCGAAAAATTATAGTAGACATAAAAGTGACCAGCATGACCTTATTATAAAATAAAATATGCATTTTCATTTGGAAATGCATACTGCACACACATTGACATAATTTCCCTCTAAATGCACACAAAATACGTGCAACAGCTCCAGCAGTAACTGAAAAGAAAAAGATGGTTTGCATGATTCAGTAATATATAATTACTTATTGTTAATGGCGAATCAATAATACGTCCAATCAAAGCTAGTAACTCATTAGAAAGTTTAATGTGATACAAAAAAAAAAAAAAAAAAAAAAAAAAAATAGTCTGGAAACCAATGATTATACACCATTATTCCGTTGAATGTTTCCTAGTCTTTTAATAGAGAATATGCACAGTATTGCAGTTTGCCTGTTGAATTCCGGAGGTGATGTTGAAGATAATGCGGATATTATGGATGGAGTCATTCTGTAGAGTTGTCCGGAATGGTGCTAAACAAAGAACTAGAACAGAGGCCGGCAAGTAATCTTAGATAGGATCCGGATACCTTAGAAAATTTTTATCGAGGTCCGCAAGTAAAATCTTATATTCCTTATTATCTTTTTATTTTTATTTTTATTCACAAAATAATATTAAATACAACAAACAGGCGGATTTGTATTCAAAAATTCAGAAAAAGTAATATTTTTCACTATTTTTTTATTTATTTTCACTCTCAAACTAAAATGAATTACAACAGATGTAAAATAGAAATGTCAAAAGAATTTAAAAAGTATCTTCAGGCTTTCCTTCCTTAGGAAAACTGAAGCCACTGATGAAGAGGTTTCGGAGATTATCAGAGTATGAAGTCGATTTATGGAATTTCATTTTTCAGTAAATAAAGTTCCAGTGCTGCATTCGTATGTACAGAACTTTTATACGAATCGCCGTGGCGGAGCGGCCGAAAGCATTGAGGCGTTATGTTCCGATGCGCGAGGCTGTTCCCCGTCGGACGATCGAATCCTCCCTTGGACATGGATGTATGTGTCGTCCTTAGTAGTAGCTAGTTCATAAGTTTGTAAGTTTAGGGACTGATGATCCCGCGGTTAAGTCCCATAAGTTTAACAAACATGTGAACATTTTTCATGCGAATCACCTGCCGTTCTGCCGGCGCTCGTGTACTCTCAGGCGTTGCACATCAGGACAACTATTTATTTAATATACCTATAATAATCATTAAGAGTTCTAATTATTCAGCAGTTAATTGTAAAATTCTACAAAAAATATAAGGGTGGCTCTCATACGAATTGTTATCTAAGGATTTTTTTTTTTTTAATAATTTGAGTGTTGTTGTTATGGACTTCAGTCCGGAGACTGGTTTGTTACAGCTCTCCACCGTACTCTATCCTGACCAAGCCTCTTCATCTCCTCATAAGAATGGCAGCCCACATCGACTTGAATCTGCTTACTATACGCGTCTCTGGGTCTCCCTCTGCCATTTTTACCCCACACACTTCCCTGCAATGCTAAATTTACGATTCGAGTATGTAACTTAAACTTTCAAAATATTTTTGACGGTCCAAATTTTGGACCTGGACCGCGGTCCGCCAGTTGCCAAACGCTGAACTAGAATATGACTTTAGGTGACAGTGGTTCATAATTATCAGGTGTTGTATGTGTATGTTTATTACACGTTACACAAGAACAGCTCTCATTTGAATGTATTGCTAACTACCCGTTAGCCCTTCGACAGCTATAGCACAGTTCATCACATTTATGAATGACAGTCATGATCATGAATTCATAGCAGTGAGGAATGCACTTAACATATCATTCACAGATATATAGAGTACACTGCAGCAGTTACGGCTTCAAAACACATCATTTAATTGAAAAGGTAAATGTGTTACGCAGTTTCACAGGGCCTTCGTTCTGACAATGCGGTTAAAGGTAAAACCCATTCGCTCATATGGTAGCAACGTTTACTATGCATACGAGTTCAAGTATTGTCAATATCGGATTTGACACAGTCCGTTTAATAACACGCCAACCGTCCAATATTTCTGTTTATGGCGATCGCTTGGAATTTCATTATGTGTTACGGCGATAACTGTGACACGAATCGACAGTCGGTGGTTTCTTTTTCACTGTACCCTTAAAATGTATAGTCTCACATCATCAACGTGCGGTTTCGCGTTAACAAACACACACACACACACACACGAAACGCCGTTCTCTTCCATTTTATCGCTAATCGACTGTTACGATCGACATCGCTCTTCGTTCTTTCGTGGTAGCCATTCCCTCGTCATTTCTTCAAACCATGATTTTTATTACGAAATGCCTTTTTACCAAAATCAATACAAACATAAATGAACAAAAGAACCCAAATTCCTTCCATTTGAGGCAATAAGGAAAAATATTCACCCATTTAAGAAAAAGAAACAGTTAAACGTTACGTTATTCGCAAAAAGGGCTATGCCGTATCAGTGATCTGAGGACTTACAGTAAGAAAGCAAAATAAATGGACATGAAAAGTGAGAAAATGTACACATCGTTCAATCTTCATAAGCCACCAACGTAATTACCGTTACATCCTTTTGAACCTTGAAAACTTTTTGTATGAACAATGACATATGATAGACTATGCACGAACATTGTCTCATTAGTCTATGAAATTATGTAATCTAGGTTTTATCCGCTGTTTTCCTTATGTTGATGTTATTACATACGTTTGAACGACCACTGAAAGTACAATAATTTCACAACTTTGTTCTTATCTTATGACCAGGATCATCAGGATACAGTTCTTCAGTTTCCCTAGTTGGATATAAATCCTCGTAGAATGATGGTAAATTCTGTTCTTCTTTATGTAGATTAAAAAAAAGATATTATTGAATACGAATATTATTTGTTGCGTGATAAACCACTGTCTGGAGAGGCTACAGACCTATGTTACACAACGAGTAAATTTTTCAGCATTCAGATGTCATCGAAATCAGTCCGATGGTTTGAAGAAGTCGATGTCTTGCATAATCATTATATTTATTATGTTGAATCGTATTACGTACAACATATTATCATTAAAAGTATTTTGACTAATGAGGTATATTTCAAACGTTAAAGAATAAATATCTTTTCCAAGGATGCTTCAATCGTCTCACACGCAGTAAGACAAACTGTAATACTCAGCTGCTCGATATTTCGAGTTATGTACTTAAAATGAACAAATATACTTTATAAAGTAACCTACGTTCTTCCTCAACATTCAAGCTATCTCTGTACCTAATTTCATCGAAATTAGTTATGTCTTTTTGTCGTGAAAATGTAACATATATAACTTCTCTTGCATTTATAACACTAGTATGGATTCTCAACTATCGGTTTCTACGTCTTCTTGTTTCTATGTACATTACATTGCCCCAGCTTCATGAGGCACTCAAATCTTTTCCATGAACTGCAAAATCAGGTTTGACTGAGATTGCTTTCGAAATCATTATTCTGAACGATTTCTGAAGATCTGGGCTGCCATCATCAGATTCCGGAAATTACTAATATTTCATGAATAATGAGTCACCATTGGTATTGACTGACTTATGAATCATGAACTATTAGTTATTTCCAGGATCTGATGACAGCAGTGTAAATCTTCAAAAACTGATCACAATAAAAAAAATTTGTTGTTGTTGTCGTTGTCTTCAATCCGGAGACTGGTTTGATGCAGCTCTCCACCCTACTCTATCCTGAGCAAGCCTTTTCTTATCCTCATAAGACCTGCAACCAACATACATTTGTATCTCCTTACTGTATTCTTCTCTTGGTCTCCCTCTGCGATTTTTACCCCACACACTTCCCTCCAGCGCTAAACTCACGATTTCTTGATGTCTACGAATGTGTCCTATCAGTCGATCCCTTCTTTTAGTCAGAGTATGCAAGAAATTCGTTTTCTCCCCAATCCTGTTCAGTACCTCTTGATTAGTTACGCGAGCCACCCATCTAATCTTCAGCATTCTTCTGCAGTACCACATTTCAAAAGCCTCTATCCTCTTCCTGTCCACACTACTTATCATCCATGTTTCACTCCCATGCAAAGCAACATCCCACACAAAAGCCTTCAGAAAGAACTTTCTTACACTTAAATTAATATTCGATGTTAACAAATTTCTCTTTTTCAAAAACGTTTTTCTTCCCATTGCCATTTTATGTCCTTTGTTCTGCGACCATCGTATGTTATTTTACGGCCGATGTAACAATACTCATCTACTAACTTTATTGTTTCGTTACCTAATCTAATTCCTTCAGCATCACCCGACTGTCTTAGACTGCACTTCATTACTCTTGCTTTGCTCTTGTTAATGTTCATCTTATATGCACCTTTCAGCACACTGTCTATTCTGTTCCATTGATCCTCCAGGTCCTTTGCTGTCACTGACAGAGTTACTAAGTCATCAGCAAAACGCATTGTTTCCATTTCTTCATCCTGAACTTTAATTTTTTCCTCTCTTTTCTTTATACCTTGCTCAATGTACAAATTGAATAGCATTGGAGAAAGGCTACAACCCTGT
Organism: Locusta migratoria; assembly: GCA_026315105.1. Lineage (NCBI taxonomy): Eukaryota > Metazoa > Arthropoda > Insecta > Orthoptera > Acrididae > Locusta > Locusta migratoria. The sequence goes on along the minus strand of CM048745.1, from coordinate 546,941,984 downwards.
CTAACCCCCTTTCCAACCACTGCATCCCTTGAATGCCCTTCAATTCTGGTAACTGCTGTCTGGATTTTGTGCAACTTGTAAATAACCTTCTGATTTCAGAATTTGAAAGAGTGTATTCCAATCAAAATTGTCAAAAGCTTTCTCCAAATCTACAAAAGCTAGAAATGTATGTTTCTCGTTCCTTAATCTATCTTCTAAGCCGCAAGCCGTAAAGTGAGTATGCCTCCCGTCTTCCAACATTACTCCTGAATCTAAACTGATCTTCCCCGTGATCAGCTTCTACCAGCTTTTATAAATCGGTATTGGGGAATTTTGATTTTCTGTTTCTTTTTTTTCTCCTTTTGCAGTTTATGGACTATTTTTACTGTAAAATTATCTGAATCTGAGTGCTCCATTGATTACACTATGTGTTTTGTTTTATTCAGTTTAAGATGTCATTCGTAGGAATATCACAGAGTAATACGTTTTCTGTTTTGTTCATTTTTATAGATCTTTAATAAATATCAGTATGTTTTTGTTTGTGCAAAACTGGAAAGTTTGTTTTCAGAATTTCAAGCTCGTCTTTTACTGCAAAAGCTAGTAATATTATGAAAAAAAAAAAAAAAAAAAAAAAACAACCCTGCATGCAGATCATGTTCAAGAGACAGGCGTCAAATTGGAGTGAAATACATTGTAGGGTGGAATGGTAATCAATACTGCATGTAAAAGACTAAAATGAGAAGTCGATTGCGTCAGGGTTAAGTGCATACGAATACCAGTTTTTATTGCAAATTTCTGCACAAAGTTCGGATACAAAAACTCCTTCCGCTCTATGAGTCAGGGCTTTCATTTACATCTCGCCCTTCCTGTGGGGAGAGAAGAAATTCGATCACCTCATCTTGGTATTGCGGGTGATATATCACGCTCAGGATACGATAGTTATCGTCGTCTTCATACATCTTTCCATCGTTTGCTATGGACTGTCAGTGTACGTCTTGTATTTGACGCTAGATTTTTGTGGATTATCCCTATCTGGTCTGTCTTGTCATAGATCTCTCTCCAGCGATTATTATTTGGATTCCAGAATTATCTCCGTTAAACTCGTGCGTTGATCAAACTATTTGTTGTAGTCTTCAGTCCAAACACTGGATCGAATCATCTCTCCAGACTTCTGTGTTCTCTACAGGCCTCTTCAACTCTGAATAAGAACAGCAGCTCACATCTCTTTAAATCTGCTTACTGTATTCCCCCTCTCGGTCTGCCTCTACAATTTTTACTTCAAACATTTCCCTCCGATCCTAAATTGACTGCTCCTTTATCTCAGGATATGTTCGATCGACTGATTCCTTATTTTAGCCGAGATGCGCCGGAAATTAATTTCATCCCCAATTCTGTTCACTCCCTCCTCATATCTTGCGCGGTCTACCTATCTAATCTTCAATATTCGTCTCTAGCTGTACATTTAAAAACTTCTATCATCTTTATCGTCCACGTTTCGCTACTGCAGCATGCTACACTTCATTGAATGTCCTACGAAAAGCCTTCTTAACACTCTATTTAATATTCGATACCAACAAAATTCTCTTCTTCAGAAACGTTAGTCTTATCATAGCCATTCTGCATTTTATATCTTCTTTATCTCGGTCTTAAGAAGTTATTGTGCTCTGACTTTACTTCAATATTTTATTTATTTTTCATAAGTAATTTCTTGTATTTATTACGATTAATCTGTATTTATTTCACGTAAATTACTAAAGAACCGTCAAAGATATAATTTATGTAACTCAAGTATAACGCTAACCAGTACAGTTTTATCAGTAAAAACAACAGTATATTTTCGCTTATCGTATGTGTCACTCAGTAAGAAGGAGTAGCAGTCTCCGTTATTTACCGAGCGAGGTGGGAGAGTGGTAACACTCTGGACTCGCATTCGGGAGGAAGATGGTTCAAATCCACCTCCGGCCATCCAGATTTAGGTTTTCCGTGATTTCCCTGAATCACTCCGGGCAACGTCCGGGATGGTTCCTTTCAAGGGCACGGGCGATCTCCTTCACCATCCTTACTCACAAAATCCGAGCGTAGCTCCTCCTCTAACGACCACGCTGTCTAGGGTACGTTCAACACTAATCTTCCTTCTCTATTCTTTTTTCTTCCTGCTCTAACATTAATAGGTTTCGTACGCAATAGCGCGTTCCTCTGAGTTTTATTTGAATTATAATTTCTTTTGGTGCCAAGAATGGAAGTTGTAAGCTCTGATAAGTGTGTATCATCAATCATTTTCAGAATATAAGTCAACTAATTTTATTTATAGAGTAATTGCATTTTTCATTATTTTTGTTTAAAAAGGTATCTCATTATTCCTAACTGTACAATATATTAACAATATGGGAATTTTTCTTACAGATTGCCACTAACCACCATTTTCTTTACAGTGTACGAAATTAAATGTGATGGATGCACAATTCTGGCTAATTATTTCTAAATCATTTGTTCCGCACTAACGGTACCTGAGATATACGCTGGTTTATCTAAATTTAATTATTTTCAATTTTTTTTCTAGTCGTGGACTTAATGATAAATCGGTGTTACAGGAGTGCATTCCAACAGTTAGTTTCTGTGCAATGTATTTGTGGCGAGCTGCTCTTCTACGAAATGAGACTGGTTTATAGGCACTTTGCTAGAATTAAATATTTTGTGCCATTTCCCAGCTTTTTTCAGTTAAAGTAAAAAATTTAAAATAATAAATAAATAAAAATTGCGGGCAGAATTTTGTAAGATAGTGATTTGCAACGTGCCCACTAGCTTGAGATTCCTGCCGTAATTTCAGCGCCAATCTTTTCATTTCAAGATTACGATTGATTTCAAAATTTATTTGCTTTCGGTGTTAACTTTCATTTCGCGGAACATTATTTTGTCGGGAACTACATTTCCTAATTTGTATAATTTACATCAAATCATTACCTTTTTTTCTTTATAATAAAATATTTATCATTCTTAACATTAGGGAGGAATATTTCAATTTGTCGCCTATCAACGTGAGGCCGGACTGAAATTCCCCAAAAATTTTGTATCTAAATTCATTGTTCTGTCTTCTTTTTTTTTTTTTTTTTTTTTCCTTGCTCCCCACTGCTTCATGCTTTTCCAGGCGAGATTGTTGTTTACTGATTGTTGAGAGAAAACCAGATTATTACTGTACTTATTGGAAAGAGGAAGGAGAAAACAGAAAATACCAATTTTGACACTATTCAACCAATAAGCAAAGTAATAAGGAACTCCAGCACTGCATGCATTCGCGCTTTCGTTTGTCAACTTTCTGTTAAATTGCCTTGTTTGGTTCATGAGTATTTTAACAGCTTGCATAATCGATAATTTCATTGTGTTAATTTTAATAAGCAAACTATTAGACATGGCTATTGCCCATCGAAAGATTTTCCATTGTTGAATCTCCATCTTTTGTGTAATAGTAATTGTATTGTGTTTTAAATTCAAGTTTGCGTGTCACGCTGTTCCAAAGCTTGTGACAATTTATGTTCTCTTTACTGTAGTGTTAAAATCGGTACTGTGGGGGCAGAGAACGTATTTATTTATTTATTCATTTATTTTAACTTTTCTCGGAAAATTATGATTATAACCCGTAGTGTCTATAAAGCAGGAACTATGGATTCTAAAACAAAGAATTTGCAAAACGTTTTCGAAGGCGGACAATCATCCGAGCCGGCAAAACATTTCAGAAAATGCGGGGGCAAATATTAATGCAAGTTCCGCCACCGCAATACACAACACACAGATACACCACCCACACAAACTGACCACGTTCAATCATCCAATGAAGTAATGATGCCACAGATCGCAAAAATGTTTAACGAAATTCAAACAAAGAACGCGTATATTCAGGTTAATTTTGAACAGAAATTCACTGAGATACAAACACAGACGGAATCAGTACAGAAACAGTTAGAACAAAATTTACATTTTGACTCAACAATGTGAGCTTACGGAGTAGAAGCTCCAAGCTACATTTTCCGCGACCATACAAAAGATGTAATCACATATGGAAAGAGAATTTCAGAGTATGAGAAACGAATTCAGTTTTATTACGGAACTGTGTAAAGAAATCCCCGAGATAGTTACACAATTAGCAGAGGAGGTATTTAATCTTAAAGACACACAAACTGATTTTGAGACAAAAGTAACTGAAGTCACGAAAAGCGTGAACTAAATTTATTTAATGGCATAACAGGCAATAGATAGGCATACCATAAAATGTGAAATGAAGTACGCGAGAGAATTTGCAGAATGGATTAACAAGAAAGATGCTGAAATAACCAACAAAGCGGAACGATTTCTGTTAAAGCGTTAGCATCGGTCATAAAAACTAAGACTGGTGCTGAGGCGAGCAGTAGTTCACGCAATGAGTTAGGCGAAATTCACAGTCCGATACAGAAAGAACTACCCGTTTGGCAAACATAGTTAAACACAAAAATTTCCGAACTCAGAACCGATGTAGAAAAAGTTAAAGCTGGTCACGGAGTAAACTGCAATTTGTCCGTGAAGCAAAGATACAATGAAAATTCGAGTTTAAAATATAATCCAGAAAGCTACACTTTTTACAATAGGAATGCGTCACCACGTAGTCCTATGCCGTTTGATGACGTAGCGAACGCTACATCAAACATTGCACATGTTATCACAAAGCAAACCACTTCAGATCAGTCCTTTTAAAAGTTTTTACACTGAGAAAAAAATACCTCAGCCAAAATTTTCATAAAATCTTTCCGTGATGTTCTTCCAAATAATTGTACGGAAGGTAACAAAATCACATTTGTAGCATCTTACATTGAAGGCGGAGGCACAATGTGGGCGTCCGAAACAGCAGTGCTATACAACACATACGATGAGTCTGAACGCGCGTTTGTATCGGAATTCTGATCCGCCAACGAGCAGGCGACATTGCGCAGGTATATTTACAATCCTCCTATATACAGTCCTAAACAAGAAACGTTGAGAAAGGACAACGTAAGATATGTAAACAAAGTGCGCTACCTGGAACAGCCGATGAGAATGAATGACGTTCTGGGAATTTTAAAGGAGAGAGTACCGACCGAATTCGTCCATGCTCATTCGAGCACCTCTCTATGACCTGAAAGAATTTTTGACGATTGCAGACGATATCGATAGTGCATACGAGGGACGCAGAATAAACACGTACAGTAATGGAAACAGCAATGCGAACGGAAATGGTTCGAATGAAAATAACAAGAACTCACATCAACAGAGTAGTAATTCAGCGAACGGACAGCACAGAACAGGGAACAATATACGCAATAACCATGGTAATGCCAATGTAAACAGTAACGGTAGAGGTGTCTTGGTTATAAAATGATCATTCGACAACACGTATCACCCTGGGTATAATCAGCCCAGACAGAGGAATTTTGGTCACGGTTACTGGAAGCACAGCGGTGGTAGCCACCAAAATCATTGGAGAGAAGACTTTAAGGGTCCACAATTGTGGAAACACCAACAAGTGCAAAATTCACACAATAACATGAATCAGCATACGGCCAACCGCAACAGAAATGCTAACATAGAACCTATCAGGATAGTGGAAGTGGTAAGAAGCTGTACTACCAACACAACCACAACAGCAGGCACAGAACTAGCAAGTGTCAAACTAAAGGCTGTCGTATGCGGCTCCCTAATACAGACCACTGATTCGAATGGGGGTTGGAAATATACGGATGTACACACCACGATTAAAGGAAAGATATCAAGGGAAGAGCTTTTATCAGAACCATCTTGCAAGAATAGTGATAATAAAGAAATTAGTCAAGCATTAGTATCAGCTAAAGTAGATGGGGTACCCATACTAGTCATAATCCACACAGGGGCTAAAATGAATGTAATTAGTGCACATTTATGTGACCGAATTAAGCAAGAGACTAAAATAACTAATGTTCCTGTACAAAACTGTGTAGTGTCTGGAGCTATAAGATCACGAGTGCAAAGAGAAGAGAAGCAGGTTTTGTTAAAGTAAGTTTTGAGGGAGGCACAATGGAGTACTCGCTTCTCGTGTGAAGAATTTGAGTGTTGGGTGCATATTAGTTATGGAATTTTTACGACGACGGTGCGGTTTGATCGACCTTCGTAAAGGGTTATGTATCGTGGAGATTGATGGTAAGGTGTTTAATTTGAATTTACCCATAGAAGACAAGAGGTTATGTGACATGATATCTATAAAGTACAATGATAGAGATTTTTCATATTGTAATCATAATGAGCTTGTAACAGACGTAGAACAGAAAGATACAGTGTCAATTGACTTGCAACAGGTTATGCCCACCAATTTCGGAGCCGTGGTGGAGCGGCCGAGCGCATTGAGGCGCTATGCTACGATGCGAGAGGCAGTTCCCTGTCGGGGGTTCGAATCCCCCTCGGGCTAAGATGTTTGTGCCGTCTTTAGTATAAACTAGTTCATAGGTAGTTTATAAGTTTAGAGACAGATGATCCCGCAGTTAAGTCCTATAAGCTTAAGAAATATTTTTGAAATTTCGAAAAAGGTAACAGAATGCCAGAGTATGTCAGATGGGGAGAGAACAAAATTATATAATCATTTACCGACTTATCTTGCGGTATTTTCATACAAACAAGGTGTATCGCATGGATGTGGCCCAACACACAACGTATTGTGCTCGTACATATTCGATCCCATAGTCTAAGCGGGAGCAGGTGAAAGCCAAACTTATAAAGATGTTTGACTGGAACATCATTCAAACCTCAATGTCACATTATTATAGCCCGTTGCTGACTGTAAGAAAAGTAGGAGGTGGGATAAGATTAGTGCTAGATGCAAGATCTACTAATAAGATTCTTATTCCTGTACGTACACATCCTGAGGCTCTTGATGATCAACTGTAGAAATTTCACAATGTTAAGTATTTGTCCACCATTGGCATACGACCTTCCTTTTTGCAAGTAACATTACATGAGGAGAGCAGGAAATATTCAGCATTCATTTTCGCAGGGAGAAATTATCAATTAAAAGTACTTCCCTTTGGATTAAATGTCAGTTAAGGTGTCTTTGTAAGTGCATTGGATACAGTACTAGGCCCTGAATTGCTTGATAAAGTCACTTTATATGTAGAAGATTTGTTAATTGCAACATATACTTGGGAATAGACCACAGAAATTCTTACCCTTGTCTTATCCATGATGCAGGTGCTACTGCAAACCTTGAAAAGTCTGTATTTGCTAGAGATAAAGTGAAATTTTTATGTCATATTATATCACCAGCAGGCATTACACCTGATCCAGAGAAAATCAAAGCCATCCAGAACTCTCCTACTCCTACAAGTAAAAGGCAACTGAAATCATTTTAAGTACTAATTACCTTCTATCGTAAATTCATTCCCAGACAGTTGTGAACAATAGTGATTTGTTACATCTTCTTAAGAAAATATCCTCGTGGTCATGGACCACAAATTGTCAAATAGCGTTTGATTCATTAAAGCAAGCCCTTGTGAATTCTAACATTCTGTGTCACCCTGACATATCAAAAGAGTTTTACATTGTTTCAGATTATTCCAAGATTGGAGTTGGAGCTTTTTTATTACACAGGAAAGATACAAACACAGAAAATTATAGAGTATGCATTCCACAGACACATGTTGGCACATTGATAAAGATCACACATTTAGCATGGGGACACATTGGTGTACAGAAGTCTACACAGAAAATTGATGCTTATTGTCATATACCTAATCTTAGGCGTAGGATGGGTCGTTAAACCGTAAACTTTCTTCTTCTTCTTCTTAGACTCAGAGTCTACAGAATCATTAGAACATGTCTTATATGTCAGAAAGCCAAACATATGGCCCAATCTTGAAAAATTCCACTCCACGCTATTAGAACTAAAAAACCAGGAAAAATCCTAGCCACAGATGTTGCAGGGCCATATCCTCAGGCTCGTGCAGGCATTAAATACTTGATAGCTGTACCAGACATTTTCAGTAAGCACGTACAATTGTATGTAAGCAGATCTACACGTGCTTATCCCATTATCAAACGAATTTCTCAGGAATATATCCCAACCTTTGGCAAACACAAAGCAATCCTCTTTGATAATGCTTCAAACTTTACTGGCTATGCATGGAGAGCTTTCTTAAAAAATAACAATATTAGGCAAATTCTTATTAGCAGACATCACCCTGAGAACAATCACAGTGAAAGAGTATATAAAGAATTCAATAGATTCATCAGAACTTACACACAACATAAACAGACCTGTTGGATTGATTTTCTAGCCCCTTTCCAAGAGACACTGAATGATATATCATATTTGTCCACAGGTTTTACTCCAAATCAACTAATCACAAACAAACCAGAACACAATAATTAAATTCAGATAAATCGGCATATATCTCAGGGACTTTTAGTGCGAAACAAATGATTCTGAAATAATTATGCAGAATTGTGCATCCTTCACATTTAATTTCGTACACTGTAAAGAAAATGGCGGTTGGTGGAAATCTGAAAGAAAAATTCACACATTGTTAATATATTGTACAGTTAGGAATAATGAGATGGCTTTTTTTAAAAAAAAAAAATAATGAAAAATGCAATTTATCTTTAAATAAAATTAGCTGACTTATATTCTGAAAACGATTGATGATACATACTTACAAAAGCTTAAACATCCATTCTGGGCACCAAAAGAAATTACAATTAAAATAAGTTAAACTCAGAGCAATACGCTATTGCGTCCGAAACCTATGAATGCTAGAGCAGGAAGAAGAAAGAATGGAGACTGCCGCTCCTTATTGAGTAAGACATATGCTAAGCGAAAATGTGCTTTTGTTTTAACAGATAAAAATGTGCTGGTTAGCGTTATACCATATTCACATAAATTATTTCTTTGATGGTTCTTTAGTAATTTACGTTAAATAATACAGAATAATCGTAATAAATACAAGAGATTAATTATGAAAAATAAATAAAATATTGAAATAAAATCAGGACGGCCCATGAAACATTATATGGCCCTCAACAAGATTTGGATGTAACTCCGCTATTGATAGATCTCATTCCTGTTTCAAATGTCTTTCAATTGATAGCACATTGTTCGTAAGTTATCTATATTTGTAACATTGTCCATGAAAAATTGAAGAAAATCATTATTATGTACTTCTACGAATTGGCAGTTCATTTAAACTTTTGATTCACATAACTACATAAATATCTTGCAATCAATACTGTCACGTCGGCTGTGAACTTTCTGCTGATGAGTGTCAATGAGTCCACGAGAGGAACCTAAGTGAAGGGTGAGACGAGATCAAAGCCCACTACTATATCAGATTCACAAAGTTCTAGCCTCTCTATAGCCGATATTTTTACTGTCAACTCCTCCTAGCAAATACTGGATGAAACAGTGAATATACATGAAAAAAAAAAAAAAAAAAAAAAAAAAAAAAAAAAAAAAAAACATTCTCTAGCAATAGTATGGAACAAATTCATTAATAGCGATTGGCTAATGATATGGCAACACTCCCAGAGATGCTTGCTTCAACATAAATGCCTATGCCTGACTAGACTTCATTTTGCACTGTTTTATTTGACAGTCTTACCTGTAGCTGTGATTGCATTTTGTAGGTGGTGAGATATTGGAACGTAGGCAAACTGTTGGTACTCGCCTGGCTGATTCCTTCTGTAACCTTTCAGCAGATGTTTTTGGTGCAGCGCCTCATGGAGTGAGGAAATGAGAAACTTTCGGTGGTGATTCGCACTTCGTTTGGGGACGTTAAGCTCGGCGGGACCCTTACTGCTATTCGAGAGGAGTAGGGTATGTGTCGACAAAGGCGTGGAAGCTCTCCCTTCTTCCATAATCTATAACACGAATACGAATGTGGCACTACACTACACATACATCAATTACAGTTACCTGTTGCTGAAAAGAGACATATCAGTTATACTTCGCGATGGAAAACTGCCTGCGTGGGCGAAGGACAGGGAAACATTTACTAGTATGTGGCTGAACCTGTCCTTTGGGGTCTCCCAGACATTCGTGTCATAGGACTTCAACTTACACTAGGAATGATTGTCGCTATCACGAATCAATCCTGTAAACACCATAACAATAAAAGAGGAATTCCGAAATCAGGGACACACGGTGAGTTGGAATTCCAAAACAGCTCTTCAGTTGTGCCACTGCCCATAAGTTGAAAATGTTACGCCTATAAACAAATTCTGAAATAAGGACCATTGGTATCCTGTCTTCGATTGGAAGCGCCTTCAGATTGTTTACAACTGCTGGACGAGTTTCTGTAAATATGGCGAGGAGCCAGTTACTACACTGCTAAAACAATTAGGTAATCCTTTAATATATCATACACAATATACATATGGTAACGTATTCTATTTACGTATTAATTATAGTTGTTAATAATAATTATAATTGTGATGACCTAGGTCGGCCAGTATAGCTGCACACGTCGGTGGCATGTACAGTATGAGGGATATTTAGCCATTCTTCCATGAGTGCAATATTTAACTCTGCAACCGTTGTAGGACGTGCTGGTCTGGCTGAAATGTGTCTGGCAGGCGCATACCAGACATCCTCAATGGGGTCCGACGAACTAGATGTCCACTCCATTCATTCAAATCCCCCGTCTTCAAGTTTGTTCCTACCCAGTGAGGACAAGCAGTGTCGTCCAGTAGAAGATACCTATTTTCCTATATCACCAATGTAGGGCACAACAAAAGGTCGAAGGTTTTCGCCTCTATACCTCTGAGCAGTCAAAGCGCTGAACGACACAGAAATTCGTACGTCCGCCAATACTGACTTATGTCCACACCATTTGTCCATCATCATGATATTCCGATGTTTCCTGCACATAAGCAGGATTTTTTGGAGTTCCACGTTGTTTCTAGACTGTCCTGTTGAGTAAAAAAACTTCACTCATTGCCAATATTGGTCATGGACGACTGTTACTTGCCTTCTTTTAAAAGTTCCTGTTGTTTTAAATCGCATCCAGGTCCTGAAATTACGCTTTGGGACACTCCAATCGCTATAGCCACCTCTCTCTGTGTCTGTCCCGCTTCCAACCTTCCATTCGCTCTCCATGTCATAGCTTCGGGTAAGTCACGTTGTTGTTGCATTACACTACCTGCTCACCTCAACTCAGCAGTAATCAGAAGTCAACGCCAATGCCCTATGTAGCAATTTGCTGTTATTACAACTCCCTCGGTTGCCGTAATTTTGTGGTCTCGTCTCAGTAGAACCGAAAGAAAGACGTCGGACCATTTTAGTTCATTTTGCTGACCATAATACTCCAGAACCTAGATATCTCTACTGATTCCCTAATTATCACGAACAGTGTGTACGACTACTAACAAGAGAACCTTCCCATCGCGCCCCTCTCAGATTTAGTTATAAGTTGTCGTAGTGGATAGGCCGTGAAAAACTGAAAACAGTCAATCGAGAAAACTGGAATAGGTTGTGTGGAATTGTAAAGAAACAAGCAAAATATAAAAACTGAGCAGTCCATGTGAAAGATAATCAACATCGAGCACATTGGTATCACAGGAGTGCTCTGGCTAGCGTAAGGAGCTGTGGAGTTGGAGGTCCTTGGTTCGAGTTTTCCCACAGGCAAAAATTTTAGTTTTTTCATTTTCAGAAAATTACATTGTACAATTTTAGTATGGGTGTAGACGTGATTACCATTCTTACAGGTTGTACAACTCTTGTACAACCGTTAGATACGTGTAATTTTCGGCAAGTGAAATACTTTGTGAAAAGATTGTGTGATTTTGCAAAGCTGTACAGATACAAAGAGCAGTGTTGTTTACGTCATCGTGTGTCTATTATTTAAGTTCAGGCTCTCACACATAATTAACTCCGCTTTCTAAAATTCCAGGACATGTTCAGATTTGCTTGGACATCAGCAGGATTTGACTACACACGGAAAAATTCCAAGACGGTCGCAATGGCCGAGCGGTCTGCGGCGCGCTAGTCACAGTCTACACGGCCGCTACGGACGGGGATTCGAATCCCCCTTTGGGCGTGGTTGTTTGTGTCGTCTTTAGTATAAGGTAGTTCATAAGTAGTTTGTAAGTTTAGGGACTGATGATCCCGCAGTTAAGTCCCTTAAGCTTAACAAACATTTGAACATTTGAAAAATTCGAAAACAAAACCGACGTATGTTTTGACTGATCACATGGAAAACTGTGGGATTCTGGAACTGTTTCATTCATTTGTTGCAGTTTATGTGACAAACTTTTGTTTTCATCACTTTTTTTTTTTTTGGAATGGTTATCATATCCACAAAAAAAACCTATATCGGGCAAGGTAGAATCTCTTTATCCATTCACCAAGTGTACAAGTTCGGTAGGTCAACAAAAGATTCCTGTCATATCACGCAGATATCGTAAACGGTTCCGTATTGCTGTGAAGGAATCGGTTGAACTATAAGCTTGCGATCAAATGATTTAGGTTCCTATTGGAGAGACACTTCCTTTCGTATGCTAATCGCCCGATTTTGCAATGCGGTCGCAAAACACAAACACTAAACTAGTTACAGCGAACAGCTACGTCAATGAACGGATGGACAGATCATAATTTTGCGAAAAAACATTGAAATTTCCGTCGTGTGAAGGCTTGAACCAAGTACCTGTCGCTCCAGATCTCCTCACGCTAGCCACGGGACCGCAGCACTCCTGTGTTCCTAAAGTGCTCGACGTCACCAATCTTTTGCATGGACCGTTCAGTTTTTATATTTTGGTTATTTTTTTATATAATTCCACACAACTTTACGCAGTTTTGTCGATTGATATGTGTTTAGTTATTCACGACCTATCCAATGCGCCAACTTATAACTAATTCTGAGGGTGGAACGATGGGGAAGTTCCCTTTAAGCAAATGGTACAGTTACTGAGGTTTCGAAAGCCATATGATAGAGATATGCAAATATACATATGGCGGTGGTGTTGCATACATAGGGTATAAAGGTGCAGAGCCCTGGCCGGGCTGTCATTTGGTCATTCTCCTGAAAAGATTTCGGCGTGATTATGACCACACACATGATTGGAATTAATATACTTTGAACGCTGATTGGTAAGTGTACCTATACGCGTACGATACTTCAGTGCAGAGGCATTTCAGAGATGCACAGTACCAAAAGCGTGACGAGAATAATACATTTCATGCATTACACAGTAGCCAATGGCATTCATTTGACAACGAGCAATAGCGTTTATCGGTGGGAACAGGTTAACATTATTGTGTTAAATAACCCTAGAAGTCAATGTGTGACGTAGGACAAACGTAACCATTAGTTCTGTTACTGGCAATTTTCGATTTACGGGATGTGGCACCAAACGTCAGAGCGAGTGCCTCTTTTAACGGTGTGTTATCAAATATAAGGAGAGGCTTTGAATTAAAATTTGCACCGTAGGTGGGATTTGAACGCGGGACCTCTTGCTAACTACACAGGTGCTTAGACCTTTCAGAAAACACAGCATTGCGGACAATGTGACTACACGGCGTTCAAGCACGTCTCCCTCCATACCACATATTTTAATTCTGCTTCAATATTCCCTGTCAAATACGTATAAAATTACCAACGCTCGCCTATTTGATTTGATTTTTCCAGGGAAGCCAAAACAGTCTTGGTCCAACCCGCCACTGCCCGCACCGAAACTAAGTTTATTGTGCGGTATCGCTCTCTGTGTATCTAGTAAAGCCAGCCAATGCCCTTGAACAGTGCAAGGAGTCCCTTTACCAGTTCTTTATTAGACACAATTTCTTCGGGTCTGGTTGTCCCAAATCTTCTGTGTCTTTTACTCTCCAATGCAATGCATTCGAAGATTATATGTGATGCTGTTTTATCACCGTCATCACAGATCCTACATTTAGGGTCCTCTTCTGTTATTCCCATTGTATGCAGGTGTTTTTTGAAATTCCCATGGCCTGTCAGCAATCCAACCATGAGTCTAATCTCTCTCCTGTTCAGACCCAGGATTGCAGAGCTTTTTTTTTAAAACATGTTTTTGGCATCATTACCTTGCCATGTTTTTGTTGATGGAATTTGGACCAATATTCAACGTGCTGTCTTCTGAGCCAGTTACGTAGCTCCAATTTGATCATTGCTTTGGTGATAGTCAGGACAGGTTCCGGTCCAATAAATGGAGACTCTGCCTCCATCCTGGCTAATCTGTCGGCATGTTCGTTGCCACTTATCCCCGAGTGGCCAGGGACACACGATAGGTTTACTCCATTGCTTTCGCTCCACCAGAGCCCTGTGACATTCTGCTATTCGCTCGCCTATATTGGAATAGCGTCCTAGTAAAAAACGTGAATGGAAACAATCCCGCCGTGTTCCTCAGGCAGATATGCTGTATAAATAGTTAGAAGGAATCCCGGCCACAGCACAAATTTTAATTCAACGCCTCTCCTTATATTTAATACGTTTGGTATAATGAGACAAGGAACTGAACTATTTTTGATATTTTAACAGTATCAGCCTAGCAATGACACTCCTGGACGCAAACCCATATCGTTGGTTCAGCCCACATCAACTGAAGTGCTTTGCGAGCCCCGGGTGACACCGGCAAAAGCACCGGAGCTGTGCTGTAGCGCTGGTTTGGTGAGGATGGGCGACACAGCAGTCTTGTGGAAGCGCTTTGCGACGTTAGAGTCGTGTCGTTTGTCAATGTCGCGTTAGGCGCCCTACCGCTACTAGAACGAAAGATAACAATCATCACCATAATTTCAATTTTGTCTGTAGACAGAAAAAGAATTATATTGCGCTCTTTATTTTACACTAATTTTCAACATTTCTTTATGAGATTTGTCATCGCTTTAACGTCACTAAGATCCTATATTTGGTTCAATCGTTTGGCAGATGCAGTTCGGAGTATAACCTGCAACGAAGCATCAAAGTATACATGTTTATTTGTTTTGTTAAAAATAGTAATTGAAAACATTTGTTCACAAACGAATATAGCAACACATTTCAGGGCAAGGGCGTGAATACTGGGGCATTATAGTTTATCAACCCCTTTATAAAATGAAATCAAATCACCACTCTTATAGGAATAGCTGTTTGTCAAAATTAAATCGCACTGTCATTTTCGTAACTTGGAGACTCGATGGGACATCCTCTTGGATCAATAAAAAAAAGTGTGGTAAAAACTTATGGTGCAGGTTCCAGTTTTCTATATCTCCAAATTCTTAATACAATGACTATAACGCCTCTGTGTAATTATGTTGTCATAAGTACTTAAATTTAATAATTTTGCAGAGGAAAAAGTTTCCAAATTTTATTCCTGAATCTGACTTATAAAAAGCGAAAGGTGCTATTTGAAACTTTCAGTATTGTACACATAGTACATTTACTTTTACTTTCCAACGATTTCTGTAAATCATGTAAATACCAGGAGATCTCTTTCATGGGAGGAGTAGATCCATTGCTCATTATCTGTCTGACTGTGGAGAACTCTTCATATCAGTGAACAGAGCTATTTCTTGTCCGAAATGGAAAAAGGTTGAGAGTAATATTGAGCCACTTAACCATCCTGCGACACCATAATAAACAGTCTATGTGAACTGATTCAAGACCCTCGAAAGGTCCTTTAAATTCCCAATTATTCAAGCCTTGCTTTCTAAAAAACTAACAGCTTTTCCAACTTTATCTATAATGGATCTAAACTTACGGAAAACTTTTGCGCATAGCTTTCCTTATGTACAAGGCAGTGTATTGTCTTAAATGGTGGGAACTTAGATTCGTGCACTTTTCTTCTCATAGGCCTTAGAAAACCTACTCCTTTCGGCGACATTCCTGGGGCCCCATCAATGGCGTATCAACTTGGGGGGCAGAAGGGCAATGGCCTCCCCACGCCACTTAAAACTTTGGAGGGGCAAGACAAGGTTTCTGCCCCCTCCTCCCCCCTCCCAAATTCACTTGGTTTTATTTGATCCTTGGTCAGAGCCAGTGAAGAAACTATGCAATCGTAAGTAATTAAGGAACAGTATGGCAGACATTTTTGACTTTGAAGGATCTTGTAAGAGCAACTATGTTTTTCTTTCTTTTTTAGTCAGTAAATAGGTTTTCTTAACCCCTCTTAAAAGAATAGTTGGTACACCACTGGAGTCCATTAGTTGCAATTCTAATTTTATACACCCTGGCTATGGTACTTTTCATAGAAGAACTATCAACAGTTCTTCTGTAGCAGTGAAATCTTTTTCGACAGTCCTTACGAAAATTGCAAGTTGAGATATGCTGCGTCATTGCTCTCCCTGAGGGCAAGCGCGTACCGCCGGCCGCGGTGGCCGCGGGGACTGAGGCGCATCAGTCACGGTCTGCACGGCCACTGCGGTCGGGGGTTCGAATCCCCCCTCGGGCATGGATATTTGTGCCGTCCTTAGTTTAAGATAGTTCATAAGTAGTTTGTAAGTTTAGGGACTGATGACCCAGTAATTAAGTCCCATAGACTCTACAAACATTTGAACATGCGCGTACCCTGCGAAGTTACTGCATTTATTACTCAACTGCTCCTTGATTTGCGACCAGTTTCTTGCAATAGTCGGAAAACAGTACTTTCAGACAAAATTAGGGCCCTACATTTGGCCAGTACAGACAGGTATGTTACCTCCCAACACTCTAGAAAACACTCTTCTACAATTTTGCCGTCCCTAAAACGTCTTCCTCTTCTTGAAATTTTCAGCACAAAAACTGCGCTTTCCGACGTGCAATTAGGTTCAGACGTCTTTTGCACAACAAAAATAATTAGCTTTAAAATCTTATCACAAAATATAGAAAAGTAATTTACTGTGACAGAGAAATAACTAATGTGAAATAGCACAAGTGTTTATAGATTTTAGAAAAACTACAAATGTAAACTTTATTTTTCTTTTAGAACTATCATTATATACAAGGCTTATCTCTTCAGAGTGTGGCAATTTTAATTTTAACTGTACTGGGTATTAGAAGGGATCACACATCACATTAGAGGCAACGAGAATGTGTTCCAATGAGAATAGAAAGCGTCCAGATAGCTGAAATTACATTTATTGATTACTACGTTTCGGCATCTTCCATCATCACATCGAAAAACCTCTGAACTTTCACAGTAAGGTTGAGCATCAATAATAAAATATTTACCTAGTACAAAGTTTTGGTAAGGGGATTGTTAACAGCCGTCATGTATTTGATAAAATGCATCTTTAACCATCAAATGTTTTATTAAATCCTTGAAATCGACTAGTTTCGGTCCAGGACCATCATCATAGATAAAAGGGTATTGACGCAGGTTATTCAACAGCATTAAATCTGTCTGAAAACAGCAAGAGTCACTTTCGCTGAAATTACGAACATCATACTGGATTACCCCAAAGTCAAACAAATATAAAATAAAATGTTCAAATGTTTGTATAGTTTATGGGACTTAACTACGGGGTCATCAGTCCCTAAACTTACAAACTACTTATGAACTACTTACAAACTAGGACGGCACAAATATCCATGCCCGAGGGGGGATTCGAACCCCCGACCGTAGTGACCGTGCAGACCGTGACTGGAGCGCCTGTCTCCTCGGGCACCGCGGCCGGCAACATAAAATACCTAGTAGGTACGTCAACTACCAAATTCGTTTCCTTCATACAAAAGAGAACGTTTTGACCATTATGGTAGCCCATTGGTGCCTCGCTCGAAGTAATTTCTATGTACAGTTGAGACAGCAATATATCGTACTGGATCACAGACAAATTACAATTGTTACCAGTATCTGAATAAAATACGTTACGAAATGTATGTTGTTGTGATATCTCACCAAATTGTTTTGAGCACAGTATTTATCCGTCATCTCGACTCCAGACACGCTACCGGGGCGTTCCTTGAATCTCATGAAATTCGTTGAGGCTCCTATTACCGCGAAAGCAAACAGTCGCGCTCCTTGAGCCGCTGCAGACCATTATGGAGCCGAGATTTGCGGCAGCAATCTTGGGCGCAGGTGATCACTGGTGTTTGCGCTGTGACGTGTGAGGCAGTCACGGGGACGGTGGCAGTGCGTGGCCGCGTGGCGTGCGTGCCGCGTGTTTGCCCGTCGTCGGCAGGTCGCTCCGTGCAGTTGGCAATATTGGCACAGCAAACAGACCGGTGATTCCCCGCCAGGCTGCGCAGCGGGCCGTCCCAGCAGAGGGACTTCCCCGTCTGCGACTCTCTTACCAATCTACGGAAGCTACACATGCCAACGTCCGTGTGGCGCTGGTACAGACGCCCAAAATATAACGTCACTTACGAGCAGTGGCGGACTAAGGCTGTCGGAGGCCCGGGGCGGAGGCAAAACAAATTGAGGACCCCCCGTCCACATGTACTACTATAACAAATTAACTTTTGAGATTTGGAGGCCCCCCAGGACGAGAGGCACGGGCCAGTCTAAAACAATAAGCTTTCGAGATTTGGAGACCCGAGAATAAATGCCCAAGTGTGCGAAAAAAAGAAAAGAAAAGTTCTTTCGAGGTATTTGGAGGTCGCCTGGGCCGGTCAACCCCCCATCCCCCGTCTCCCCTCCCTTAGTCAGCAGCCACTACTTCAGAGGGAGTTAAAGTTGAGGTTGCGCGCAATGCTCAAACGTTTGTAAATCTATGGGACTTAACTTCTTTGGTCTTCAGTCCTTAGCCTTACAAAGTACTTAATCTAAGGACAACACGCACACACTCATGCACTAGGGAGAACTAAAAAAAAAAAAAAAATGGATTTTCTATCCCCTATTAGTTCACCCGGCAATGCTTCGCAATTGCTAATATGTATGTACTCTTGCTTTGAACGTCAAAGGTGCAAAATTTTATGGCAATCGTACAAATGATACTGATATCCCAAGGAAAAGGGCTCTTTCAGTTTTCCACAAATTTTTCCTATTTTCTGGCTAACTATTCCAAACTTTTACTTCACTCAAATCTTCCTCTCGCTTTGAACGCCGAATGTACAAAATTTTATCGCAATCAGATGAATGGTATTGATATTTCATAGGAAAATCTCTTTCAATATTTTCTGAATTTTCCCATTTTCCGAGAAACTTTTTCAAATATTTATTTCCTAAGAAAGTTACTCTTGCTTTGAACGTCAAATATGCAAAATTTTATCACAATCAGACGAATGATTTTGATATCCCATTAAAAAAAAGAAAACTTTTCAAGTTTCTCGTGAATTTTCCGGAAACTTTCCCAAATTTTTAGTTCATAAGAACGTTCATCTTTCGTTGAACGTCAAATGATCAAAATTTTATCGCGGGTCAACGGTTCCCAACTTATAGTGTTGAGTACATTTAGGAACACATTGAAAAAGGAATTTGGTTCGAATTTTACGACTTTCCTTTTTAACTGTCACTATTTTTTAGTGAAAACTTTTCCAAGACTATAATAAACAAAACAAAAAAGAAATTACCCCTCTCCGTCGTGCGAATAGTCAGTTATAGTGCTGAATTCAATTAAATACATATTGAAGAATGCACTTACAGTTTTTCTCAATTTTTCCAACTTTCCGGTAGATTTTCCGAAAAAATTATTTCATACAAACCTTGCCCTGTCAAGCCGTACTCAAATGATTCCCTTTTGGTTTTTCCTATTTTCCTGTAGATTTTTCCAAATTTTTATTTGATGCGAACCTTCCTCTTACTTTCAACATGAAATGTACAAAATTTTATCGCAATTGAACGAACGGTATTGATAGCTCACTGAAAAAAGCTGTTTCAGTTTTTCCTTATTTTCCTCTTTACCGGACAACTTTTCCATATTTTATCACCATTTAAACCTTCCCTGGACATACACGAATATTTCAAGACTAAAATTAGCCAAAACGGTTCAGCCGTTGTCGAGTTTTAGCGAGACTAACACCATTTCCACTCCCATGAACCACAGACATTGCCGAGGTGGGGTGGCTTGCGTGCCTCAACGATACAGATAGCCGTACCGTAGGTGCAACCACAGCGGAGGGGTATCTGTGGAGAGGCCAGACAAACGTGTGGTTCCTGAAGAGGGGCAGCAGCCTTTTCAGTATTTATAGGGGCAACAGTCTGGATGATTGACTGAGCTGGCCTTGTAACATCAGCTAACGTGGCTTTGCCACACAGTTACTGCGAACGGGTGAAAGCAAGAGGAAACTACAGCCGTTACTTTTCCCGAGGACATGCAGCTCTACTGTATGAACATATGATGATGGCATCCTCTCGGGTAAAATATTCCGGAGGTAAAATAGTCCCCCATTCGTATCTCCGGGTGGGGACTACTCAGGAGGATGTGATCATCAGAAAAGACAACACTGGCATTCTACGGATCGGAGCGTGGAATGTTAAATCCCTTAATCGGGTAGGGAAGCTAGAAAATTTAAAAAGGGAAATGGATAGGTTGAAGTTAGATATAGTGGGGATTAGTGAAGTTCGGTGGAAAGAGGAACAGGATTTCTGGTCAGGCGAGTACAGGATTATAAATACAAAATCAGTTGGGGACGTTACAGGAGTATGTCTGATAATGAATAAGAAAATAGGAACGCGGGTAAACTATTATGAGCAACACAGTGATCGCATTATCGTAGTCAAGATAGATACGAAGCCAAAACAGACCACAGTAGTACAGGTTTATATGCCAACTAGCTCTGCAGATGATGAGGAGATCGAAGAAATATATGAGAAGCTAAAGGAAATTATTCAGACAATTAAGGGAGAGGAAAACTTAATTGTTATGGGAGACTGGAATTCGGTAGTAGGACAAGGAAGGGAAGGGAAGATAGTAGGTGAATATCGTCTGGGCAAAAGGAATGAGAGGGGAAGCCGCCTGGTAGAATTTTGCACGGAACATAATTTAGTTATAACAAACACCTGGTTCAAGAATCACAAAAGAAGGTTGTATACGTGGAAGAGACCAGGAGACAACGGGAGATGCCAGATAGATTTTATAATGGTAAGACATAGATTTCGGAACCAGGTTTTAAACTGTAACATATCCAGGGGGAGATATAGACTCTGACCATAACTAGTTGGTTATGAACTGTAGGCTGAAACTGAAGAAACTACAAAAAGGTAGGAAAATAAGGAGATGGGACCTGGAGAAATTGAAGGAACCTGAAGTTCTTAAAAAATTCAGAGGGAGCTTTAGGCAACAATTGACAGAAACGGGGGGAAATAAAACAGTAGAGGAGGAATGGGTAGCATTGAGAGATGAAATAGTGAAGGCAGCAGAGGACAAAATAGGCAGGAGATACTAAATTTAATCGATGAAAGGAGAAAATATAAAAATGCAGTAAATGAAACAGGCAAATGGAGTACAGACGACTAAAAAATGAGATTGACAGGAAGTGCAAAATGGCTAAGCAGGAATGGCTAGAAGGCAAATGCAAGGATGTAGAAGAATTTATAAATAGGGGAAAAATAGATACAGCGCACAGGAAAATAAAAGAAACATTTGGAGATAAGAAAAACAACTCTATGAATATCAAGGACTCTGATGGAAAACCAGTTCTCAATAAGGAAGGGAAAGCTGAAAGGTGAAAGAGTATATAGAGAGGCTCTATGAAGGAAATGAACTTAGCGGCAATATTGCAGAAGGGGGAGAAGAAATAGATGAGAATGAAATAGGAGATACTATACTGAGAGATGAATTTGACAGAGCACTGAAAGACCTAAGTCGAAACAAGGCCCCCTGGAGTAGATGATATTCCCTCAGAGCTACTGAAGTCTCTGGGAGAACCAGCCATGACAAAATGTTTCACCTGATGTGTAAGATGTAGGAGACAGGTGAAGTACCCTCAGACTTTAAGAAAAATGTTATAATCCCCATTCCAAAGAAATCAGGTGCAGACAGGTGTGAAAACTACAGAACCATCAATTTAATAAGTCATGTATATATCTGTGGCGTCTGAAAGAATAGACGTCACTTCTGATCCTGCAGCTGTTATTAATTAATATTCATAGAATATATGACATCAACTGCGATTGGGCAAAGCTGAAAATGTCTACCCAGCCGGGATTCGAACCCGGGTCTCCTGCTTTCTAGGCAGTTGCGCTGACCCCTACACCACTTTTTTTTTTTTTTTTTTTTTTTTTTTTTTTTTTTTTTTTTTTTTTTTTTTTTTTTTTTTTGGCCTCCCATCTCCCCTTCTAGCCCATCCTTGCGCTCTCCAGATATGCCTTCAAAACGGCGAGCTTCGTTTGCTGTAAGCTTGTTTTTGTTTTAAGTGAAGTTTCTGGAACGGAAATGAAACTTGTGTTCAGATTAACTCAGACGTTCTCCTAACGACCGTTGTAACAAAATTAAATTTCTTCTCCAAAACTTAAGAACTTGTTGTTAAAATTATTCTTTGATGAACCGATTCCTATGTAAGTAATGTCAACAAAAATAATGTTCTCTTTCTGTAAATTCATCAGTAATGAACTGATTGGCCGTTTAGTTCTTTAATGTGAAATTATTTCCACATTTAAACTAAAATGTCTTCAGGTATACATTATATGTATATTCTTTCAAAGTAAGAAACTAAAGCGTAAGTACAAGTGATTGAATATATAGACATAAAATTGACGTTGATATGTGTCTCATTGCACCCAAATGATGGTCTGTGAGCAGCCGACGAGCAACGGTCGCAGAATTGCATCTTCTTTCAGAGCAGAAGTTCTAGCCTATCCCTGTCTTTTCAAAGATTATCTTAAGTGCGTTCTCAAACTTCTTCTTATGGTCCCCGTAATTCCATGTTCTCGCATACTCCGTTTCCATATATGTCATAAACTCTATAAGGTTGTCACTACCGATTTTATTAACGACGTAACTGGTATAATGCCCAAGTAGCCACATCACAGTATTGTTTTTCCATTGTGGATAGTATTTTCTTCTGTTCTATACAATAGTTTTGTTTCTATAGATTCCGGTGAGGTCCTGGTTACAAGCGCTATCTGTCGCCTAATCCACTTCCAGTGATGGTCGCGGTTTCCGCACGTGAATCTGTGTGGAATAGTGTCCACTAGATTACAGGTGAGGCATCGTTCTGTGTCACTCAGTCCAATTGCATAAAGCCTCTCATTGGTGCTTACGATGTTGTTTATCGTTTTGTATAGCGCTGACTTAACGTTCGAAGGAAGTACGCAGCTGTTAATATTCTGCCACACTGCTTCCCAGTTGACTCCAATGTTTTTCGATTCTATTTTATTCCTTCCTTCGTGTTTTCTTCTGTATTCCAAAATGTCTCTTGCAGTTAAGTTCTTGTAATTTTTTAGTCGTTCGCTCAGATAACTTCTCTCAAGATAGTACTCCCGGATATGTTTTAACTGAAAACTTATTGTTTGGACATTTATCGGTGAATCTGTACTTTCTGGTTTGACTGCTTCGAACAGCTTCGTAGTAAGGCTGTCAGGGTTGTTGTGTATGTGGTTGGTCATTCGCTTAATATATAGCGCAGTTGCTTTATTTCTTATATTAGTCAAACCCAGTCCGCCGTGTGTGGGGTCTAGCGTTACAGTTGTAGAGTCTACTCTGAATAGTTCACCCTTCCATATAAATGATGTCGTCCTTGACGTTATTGTCTTCGCTACCAGTTTAGGGATTGGAAATAACTGTGCTATGTAATATGCTTTTGACAGGATGTACGTATTTACATACTTAACCCTCTGGTACTGATCCAAACTTCGGTAGTTATTTTCAAGCTGTGCTCCCTTGATTTTTTGCGCTACATCCCTCCAATTTTTTGCCATCATCTGTAAGGGGACGGTTGTCAGAATAGTTCCAAGAGCTTTATGTTCCACGACGTTTTTAGCCCAGTCGAGCCTGATGTCTTGCAATCCTCGTATACTTAAAAATTTACTTTTATTTTCGTTCATTTTTGCTCCTGATGCTAGACAATAGTTATTTAGTTGTCTCTCTAGAGTCATCACGTCTTCTCTGTTCCTTACTATTATCCCTACATCATCAGCGTAGGCGCCAACCACTATTTTCCTTTCATAGATTGTAAGACCTGTCAGTTTAGCTTTCAGTTGCCTTAATAATGGTTCCAGTGATATTACAAAAAGTAACATCGATAGAGGACTTCCCTGAGGTACTCCTCGTTTAATTTGTATCTGTTTCGTCAGTTGACCGTTAACAGAAACTTTAGCCGAGATCCCCAGTGCGGCATTTTTGACGATGTTTATAGCTCCTGGAAGAAATCCCATTCGTTTCATGGTTTCTAGAAGATACTTGTGTTCGACCTGGTCGAAAGCTTTATAAAAATCGACGAAGAGGAGACCGCAGTGAATATTGCTAACAGATGTTAAAGCAATAATGTCCCTATATTGCGCAGCAGTTTGGAGTATCGTCCTTCCATAGGCACAAGTCTGATAATGACAGATAATTTTCTCAGTTAGTGGTACGATACGTTTATTTACTGCCCTTGCAATAATCTTGTAGTCAGAATTCAGTAGGGAAATTGGTCGAAGATTGTTGATTTTCTTGCATCCTTTGTTTTTTGGGATCAGAACAATTTTACATTCTTTCAATTCTGAGGGGACACATTTACCCTGAAACACTTCATTCACAATTTCTGTCATCTTATCTCCTATCAAATCCCAGTACCTTTTATAAAACTCGATGGGTAAACCATCGGGTCCTGGTGACTTCTTAGTGGGAGAACTGCGTATAATTTCCAGTACTTCTTGATTAGTAAAGGCTGAAGACAACTGTTCATTGTCTTCTCTAGTTATTTTAGAAGTCACGTTTTCAAACAGTTCATCGTAATAGTCTTCATTAGAGTCACATGATTCATATATACCTCTGTAGTACCGATGTATTTCACGAATTATTTCATTTTGTTTGGTGAGGACAGTACCATCTACCAGCTTGAGCTCATCCATGAAAGTCCTTCGGCGGTTTTTGTTGTGTTTTATTAAGTGATACAAAGCCGCAGATTCGTCCTCACTGACTGATTTTGCTTTAGATTTAAGCTTAAGTCCTTCTAATTGTTGTCTCTTCAATGCTATTAACTTTGCTTTTATCTTTTTAATATCTTGCAGTCGAGTCGTAATTCCGTCTACCTGATCATATAACCCTCTTAATACACTGTAATAGAATTCCATTGACTGTTTGATTTCCCGAGAGCGCTCTATGCTATAACAAATAATTACTTTACGTAACTTTGGCTTCGCTCTAGTGGTCCACCACTCTAAAACACTATTATAGCTGTTAACTGAGCGTAGACACAGTTCCCATGCACGATTAAGTTCTTCTTCTAATTCCTTGTCCATTAAAACAGCAGCGTCCAAACACCATTGGCCCCTGTACCAACGTGTTGGTTGTTGATCTAAATTGATACAGGTAGAAATGCTGCTGTGATCTGAAAAGCTTGCAGGAATTGTTTCCGCTTTAAGTACATTGGTCGCTAGGTTGTCCGACACATAGATCCTATCAATTCTACTGGAGGATGTACTGGTAATATAGGTGAACTGGACCAGTGTCGGATACTTAATTTCCCAAACGTCCCTCAGTTTCAGTTCTCTGACAAGACGGTTCAGCTCGTTTGAATAATTAAAATTGGGAAACTGGTCTTTTCGGTTCAGAACACAATTAAAATCACCCGATAGTATGAGTTTTTGAGGGTCTTTCCGAAGCAGATAAATTATATCTTCTTTAAAAAACTTTGCTCTTTCGGAACCATGCGTATTGTCAGAGGGTGCGTAAAGGTTAATAATTGTGACACCCATTATGCTCACCCCTGTTCCTCTTCCAGATTCAAGAATTTCTACATCATTTACAGGAATACCGTCTTTTATTAAAATTGCCGTGCCAATATTCATTTCAGGTGCAGAATTAATTAGAACAACATATCCGGGTATTGTAAAATCTGTCATTAGCACCTCTTGCAAGAGAGCAATGTCTGTTGCTGATTCGTACAAAAATTGTTTTAAAGCTTCGGTTTTAACTTTAGACGTAATCTTATTTATATTTATTGACGTTATTGTATAGGCCTGTAGCATTTTTTGAGACTATATAATGAATTAATTGACAAAGTTGGGAGGTTATCCGAATAAAGCATGCCATGGCCAACAGCAGCAATAAAATACTTACGAAAATATAAAAAGAAAAAAAACATCATATTGCTATGATACTTCCTGAACGTCTTTTAGATGCAGCAAATATTTGTTAAAAAACTGATTGAATCCCTCTTTTTTTCCGCTACGTGTTGCCTTCAGATGTCAAACCCTGGGATATATATGTACGTTAATTACAGGGGGAAGTTCCTTGTAAGACATTTTTGGAATTTCCCTTCAAGGAACCTTCAGTGACTATTTCATATTTGATATTTGGCGGCTTTTTATTGCCCCTGGCGGGCTGTTGTCTGCTTTGCTTCCGCGTAACTCTCAGATTTTGTTGCGAGTTTGACTCGGCGGCGCAGCAAGTCCTGAGTCGCCGTGGTTTCCTGTTCACTTTCCTTGTTTTCGTCTGCCGTGTTACAACTTCGATCAGGCGAAGTCTGTTGTCCGCTTCCGCGTTGCTGTTGACGGTCTTGCGCGACCTGCATCGGTGTGTCTGACGCGGCGTGTTGCTCGTCGACTGCTGCCTCGGTCTGCTTGTGTTGAGACACGTCCGGCTCCTCAGAGAGCAGCAACTTGTTCGCCGACGTGTCAGGCACTATTTTATTAGATTCCGTCTCTTGCATTACTTCTTGTTCTTTGTCTGACTGAGATTGTAGCGTGGTTTCGTCCTCCGAAGGCAGTTCTTTCATGTCTACGTTCCCTGTTCCCTCTAGCTCTTCCGCTTCGCACGGCTTCTGCTTGCGGGCGGAATGTACAGGAGAGGAATCTTCATCAGATTGATCTTCCGTTTTTTCTAGGGGTCTTTTCTTGGGTTGCTGCTCACTTTCACGCACAGCAGAACCGCTATTTGTAACTGGATTCAAGGGTGGGAACTCCTTTTCGGGTATGGTGACCACATCAGAAGTACCTTCCATGGCGACCTTAACAGGAGGGGGTTGCTCAGTAGAGGCTATAATGTTACTGAGTGTGAGTCGTTGCCGCTGTATTAAATTGGTTCTTAAAACAACGGCACGACGTGGGCAGTCCTGTCGGAAGTGTCCAGATTCATTACAAATTTGACAAGTTTGGTCTTGTCCAGAATACACAATGTGAGCTTTATAACCTTCTACGGTAATATAAGAGGGAATATCAGTTTTAAATTCCATTTCTACAGATCGTATTCCATTATAACATTGCAGTTTGTACTGCTTGGACCACCGTTCATTCACAACTGAAATAACGTCCCCATATTTTGAAAGTGCTTCCTTAATCAACAGATTATCAATTTCAATAGGGATATTTAACACCCTCACAGTTTTATACGTGATATCAGCTTTCCGTACTGAGACTATACTTTTAGATCCATCTCTATGTTCAAATTCTACAGCATTACCCCACTTTGTCAGAAATTTGTCGATCGTCACCGGACTAAAAAACTTTACAAACACACAGTATTGATCAGCGTCTAATTGAGTGGTATGTACAGAATCAGAATTAAGGCCCATTACCTCAAACAGCCAGTCGTGTACTTCCAGAGCAGACGGTTGAACAGGACGAGTTTCCCTCTTGAAAGAGAAAACCAGATTATTTTTTCGGGCAGAATCAGCCATTTTCTTCAGCGGCGTAGAAATCCCGGTGAACACCGAAATCCCGCCAAATGACGAGACGTTCACAAACGAAACACGTAAACACCACTATACAGCACTTCAAGTACGTGTACGAACACAGAAAGAACAGGAACACTGAACGTAAACAAATACACCGGCGCGAGCGCTAACGTATACGGAGCAGCAGCGGGCAGATCCGTTCGCGTTGGCAGCTGAAGCCGAACTACACCACTGGGGACACAGTGATCACCGCACCTGCAAGGACTACCCATGCACGCCTCCCGTCAGATACAAAGTCTCAGCTTCGCCCGGCCCATAGTACTCAAACTCGTAGTTTAACTAATTCCCGTAAGAGTAAGGGCTTCAAACTTGCCCACCCCTCCCCACTAACGATAGGATCATTGCCCGTCACCGGCATATTATATATATATCTGTGGCGTCTGTTCCGAAAGAATAGACGTCACTTCTGATCCTACAGCTGTTATTATTTAATATTCATAGAATATATGACATCAACTGCGATTGGGCAAAGCTGAAAATGTGTACCCAGCCGGGATTCGAACCCGGGTCTCCTGCTTTCTAGGCAGTTGCGCTGACCCCTACACCACTTTTTTTTTTCTCTTTTGTGGGCAATTATGCAAGTAAAACTAAAATTTTGTGTGCCTCTTAGTAGCATTAAAATAAGCTTGTTTCATCTTCTATCATATAACATAGAACTGAACGTTTTTCCTACGAACTTAGTACTCCTTGCTTGGAAGTAATTTCTCCCTTTCTCTTCTGCAAGGAGCCAAAAACAAAAATCTATTTTCCCGTGTTCTACGGTTTTATAGAACAGAAAAAAGGTAACAAAACTAAACATATACTTCCCTTAAAATGAAAACAACTTTAAATACCTGTCAACGGTATATGGGTTCTATATTTTTCAAGTTACATTTAATCGTCGGACAAAGCGTTTTCAGGGTTCTGCTGAGGCCTTCACGGCTACCGTAGCGGCCCCGGGGCTCACGGAGTCCCCACCGTACTTCACCCTCAGCAGCAATCCCCTACTTAGCTTTTATCCAACGCATTGCCACTATACCATTATGAAATCCTTATCCTATGCCTTGTCTTTCGAAAAGAATTTTTAACATATTTCCGTAATTCTTCTTGTGATTTTTTTTTCCTAAATATTTTATAATATTCCTCACGCATATATTGTCTATATTCCACTATACAGTCCTTCCCTTTCTTGTTAATTACATAATTAATGTTATTACCATATATCCATAATAACACGTTATTCTTCTGCGGGGGGAAAACTATTTCCTCTGGAAAGAATAAGTTGTTCAGTGTGATTTCCCGTCCATCACTCCGTTTGATAAAGGCGGCCTGCTCCGTGCTATCTTTCCATATATCTGCGTATCCTTCACATAAGAAGCGATGTCTCAACAAATCGACATTTTCGCACTTTGAGCATACGTAAGTTGTTCTTCGTCCTATGGAATATAATTTTTCGTTGGTACTAACGATATTATTGATGACTTTGTACCACGCCGACTGAACTTCCGTTGTTAGTGTTTTATTGTTAATATTTTTCCATATTTTTTCCAGTTTTTCTTAGGATATTTTAATTCCATCCTGTTGCGGATTGTAGTTGATTGTAGTCCATTCATTATATGTTGGCCTTTCCATTTGTTCTTATCCCCGATGTTACCTCTCATATAGCTTATTTCAAGGTAGAACATTTGTATGTGCTTCAAATTGTCGTGTATTCTTCCGACATTTACTGGAGGCGACATGCAAACGGGCTTAAGCAGGTCAAATAAAGCAGCAGTGATGCTATCGGGATGATTATCGATTAGTTGCAAGGTCCGTTTGATGAAGAGGGCCTTACTTTTTTTCTCAACATCTGTCAGTCCTAGTCCACCCTTCTCACTTTTCAAAGTTATTACATCCCGTGCTACTCTGAAAATATGACCTTGCCATACATAATTGCAAATTGTACGCATAATAGTTTTTGCTATATCTCTGGGAACCGGTAATATCTGACCGACATATGTGGCTTTCGCGAGGATTGCACAATTTATGAGTTTTATCCGTTGTTTTAGATTCAAATCCCTTGTCAGATTTAATTTTAAGACACCTCGAATTTTGTCCAGTAGCTGTTTCCAATTTGAAGCTGCCGTTCTTAGTGGGCAACTGTAGAAGGTTACGCCTAATGCAGTATGATGCTCCACTCACTCGTTTTGTTCCAAGAATAGTTATGCCCTCTAATATGGAATGCAGAATTCATAAGAGGGGTTCTACGGAAACGACGAATAAAACCATTGATAATGGACTGCCTTGTGGTACTCCATTTAAAATTTTGATGTCTTTGGTATACTGGCCATTAATAGAAATCCTAGTGGTTATTGCCGTTATAAAGTTCCGTATTACAGTCAAGCTATTCTCATGAAAACCAATATATTTCAAGGTATGATACAGATATTCGTGGTTTACCCTGTCGAATGCTTTTGCGAAGTCTATGAAGGCTAGGCCGCCTTTCGCCGACGAAGTCGAAAATATTGCAATTATGTCTCTATATTCACATACCGTCTTAAATATGCTTCTTCGAGGAAGGCAAGTCTAGTGGCTCCCAATTACATGTTCTAGAATAGGTCGCATCCTATCTTTGAGCACCCTCGCGATGATCTTATAATCGGCGTTCATTAAGCAGATGGGTCTCATTTTATCAAGTTCTTTCGTGTCTGTGGTTCTTCCTTTTGGTAGTAGTATAGTAACACTTTCTTTGGAAGTATCAGGAATAACAACACCATTGTGGACCTCGTTAACCACTGAGATAAATGCATCGCCTATTAAATGGCAAAATTTTGAATAAAATTCTATTGGCAGGCCGTCCGGCCCAGGAGATTTATGGCGTGGCGAAGATTTAAGAATTTCCGAAACGTCTTCGTTTGTTATTTCTACAGTAAAATTTGAATTTTCTTCTTCAGTCACAAGGTTCCCTATTCCGGAGTTCTGCAGCAAAACTTGCGTTAAGTTCTCATTATTACCATTATTTTCGACATAAAGTTGATGGTAGTACCTATGAGCCTCGTTTAAAATATGCTTTTGTTCTGTCAGGATTTCGTTATCGTCCGTTCTGAGGCTGTTAATAAAAGTTATCCTCCTGTTTTTTGCCATTTGTATTAAGTGGTAGATGGAGGCATTTTCGTCTTCCACTGTTGTCCTAGTGTGGGACTTTATCTTCAAACCCTCCAGCTACGCCCTCTTAATACTGATCATCTTGGATTTAGTTCTCTTTATATCAATAAGAACCTCTTGTGACATAGGTTGTTCATATAGTTGTCGAAGACAGGTGTAATAAAACTCCATTGTTGTCCTTGACCATCTTGCTCGCTCTTTCCCATATGCGATTAATGTTGTACGTAATCTTTTCTTCGCGACCGAAGTCCACCATTCAATGTGGGTTCGGTATTTAGCTCGGTTTCTTAAGACAGCCTGCCAAGTCTGTTGTATTTCTAAAGTTAAGGCTTGTTCTGCGAGCATGCTTATATTTAATTTCCAAAGCGGGCGGCCCCAGTATGTCTTTTGTCTTGTAAGGTTGATACTACATTACACACCTAGGTGGTCAGAAAAGGCAGCAGGTATTACTTCAATTCCGCGTATTTTGGCCTCTAAGTTAGGAGTGACATACATCCTATAAATTCTACTTTGTGAGTCACGAGTAAAATATGTAAATTTGACAACTGTTGGATACTTTACTTCCCAAGCGTCTTTCCATTTCATCTGTTTGGCCAATGCGTCCAATTCGCGAGAGAAATTAAAATTTGGCCGTTGATCCTTTTTATTTAAGACGCAGTTCCAGTCTCCTCCTATTAAAATTTCTGCAGAGTTGTCCTTGAGGAGAAATAAAATGTCACTCTTAAAAATTTTTGCCCTCTCTTCCCTGGCATTATTTCCTGAGGGTGTATAAATATTTATAAAGGTGGTATTAAAAATTTTGCAGCTAATTCCCCTCCCTGATTCCAAAAGACATACGTTTGTAAGTTCCAATCCATCTTTGGCAAGTATCGCGGTTCCGCAAGCCTTCTCAGTTGCGGTGTTTAAAATCTCTTTGTAGCCGGAAAGATAAAAATTCTTGATGTTAACTTCCTGTAAGAAAGCTACATCAGTATCGGACTGATATAAAAAATCTCTGAGGGCGGCTACCTTCGAAGAATTTTAAATTTTGTTTATGTTCAAAGTGGTAACATTGTATGTGTGTTCCACTTTGAAATTTACTTTACAAAAGAAGATAACTTCAGGGCAAACTTTCGTCTATTAATTTATTTCGTCTATTTTTTATCTTTCGTGAAAACTTTAAAATATCTTTCCTCAATCAGTGAAACACAACAAAAAATCATTCTCGTTCATGCGTTCCGTTCCGTGGATCTGACAAGTTAAAAATCGTTAATAAAAAACGTCTTCCTCACTCTCCTGGTCCGTGTCCATTCCGTCCGTCCGGTTCTCGACATCTTCCGCCCAATCACCCGTCTTTTCTGCTCTTTCACGACTAAGTCGGGATACGTCATCCATGTCAGGATTGTTTGTGTCAGGCGCAGTGTTCAATTTCTCTTGCGGTTCTGCAGCATGTGACGAACCCGTTGTTCTATCACTGCACTCGCAGACTTCTTCCTTGTGGGATACTCGTTCCTGTCTTCCTCTTTTTTGGATGTTTCTAAGCCGTTCCCTTAAAGAAGGGGCCAAGTTTTGTGCCGCTTCGTGTGCAATTCGCCTTTTCTTGTTCTTTTTACGCGACGATTTCGCCGATCTATTTGGAGAAGACCCTGGTGAGGTGTCAGGGGATACCGTTGGCGATCTCTGACATGGGGTCTGTTCCTTCTTGTTCGAGGGAGCGTCCTGAATGCCTCCGGTTTTGTCATCGGCATTTTGTACCACTAACTCTTGAAGCTGCGGTGTTGTCAGACTGTCGTGAACTTCTTCTCGTTCATAATTGTTTTTCTTTTCTGTGGTATCTGTCTTGTCACCTTGTTGTTTTGTCGACGTTTTGTGATTCTTCCCTTGACTAAGTTGTTCTTGCATTTGAGCCACTGATGCTATTTGGCCTTCGTCATGGGCAACATCTGAAGAGTGCCCCGGGCGTTCAGCTTCGAGTAACGTGTCTGGTACGTGTGAAGTGCTCGCAGTCACCTCAGGTACGTGCGTTTCGTCCTCAGTCGAGTGTCGATTTCCAGAGACGGGTCTTCCTCGTCCGTTGTCCAGTTCCGCGCTCTCGCCGCCGGCCGCTTCCTGCCGCTGCTCCGCGGTGGTCAGTGGAACGGGCCCGCGGCTGTCTGCCGCGGCGGCGTATGTCAACTTCATGCTCACTACCGGCCCCGGGACGGCCGCCTCGTTAGCCGGGATCTGCGGGACACGACGTCTAGGACATTCGCTTCGCACGTGATCAGGTGAATTACAGAGAGCACACGTCTTCTGCTGTCCGTCGTAAATCACGAGGGCACGATATCCACCGACGTTTATAAAAGATGGAATGTCCCTCTCAAGTTCAATCTTAATTCGTCTCACTCCGTACAACACGGGAAACATGTATTGCTCAGACCATTTCTCGGCAACTTTTGAAATAACTCGGCCATACGGTTGGAGGGCGATACTAATTTGTACAGCTGGCATTTCAAACGGCAACTCGAAGATTCTTACTGTTCGAAGCCCAGCATGAGACACAAGCACGTCAAGAATGATTAAACTTCATTTTACCGCCACTTCTTTCGATAATTCGGCAACATAATTCAGCAGATCGTAATTTTACATAAACAAAGTTCGTAACAAACGAGAGATGCACTCCAGTTACATCTACATCCGTGATTCCAACTGTCTCTAAAAACCATATCTTTAACTCGAAAGCCTTCGGTCTAATAAAGTCCCATTCGAAAGTAAACTTAATTGTATCTTTTCTTTGACAACTATTCAGGTTCATTTTGTCTTCTGGTGAAACATTTCAAGTTACGAGGATGCAACTAGAAGGTTACAACTGACCTGCTGTACTGCCGCACGTCCGTTGTTTACGTCGGGCCGCCGCGCTGCCTCCAGACATCCGTCCCGCACTGCGGCATCGACTCGAATGCGATTGGGCAAAGCTGAAAATGTGTACAAAGCCGGGATTCGAACCCGGGTCTCCTGCTTTCTAGGTAGTTGCGCTGACCCCTACATCACTGGGGACACAGTGATCACCGCACCTGCAAGGACTACCCATGCGCGCCTCCCGTCAGATACAAATTCTCAGCTTCGCCCTGCCCATAGTACTTAAACTCGTAGTTTAACTAATTTCCGTAAGAGTTGATGTCATATATTCTATGAATATTAAATAATAGCAACTGCAGGATCAGAAGTGACGTCTATTCTTTCGGAACAGACGCCACAGATATATATATAATATGCCGGTGACGGGCAATGATCCTATCGTTAGTGGGGAGGGGTGGGCAAGTATGAAGCCCTTACTCTTACGGAAATTAGTTAAACTACGAGTTTGAGTACTATGGGCAGGGCGAAGCTGAGAATTTGTATCTGACGGGAGGCGTGCATGGGTAGTCCTTGCAGGTGCGGTGATCACTGTGTCCCCAGTGTTGTAGGGGTCAGCGCAACTACCGAGAAAGCAGGAGACCCGGGTTCGAATCCCGGCTGGGTACACATTATCAGCTTTGCCCAATCGCACTTGATGTCATATATTCTATGAATATTTAATAAGTCATGGTTGCAAAATATTAACACGAATTATCTACAGGAGAATGGAAAAGCTGGTAGAAGCTGACCTCGGGGAAGATCAGTTTCGGTTCAGGAGAAATGTAGGAACATGGGAGGCAATACTCATTTTACGGCTTATCCTAGAAGATAGATGAAGAAAAGGAAAACCTACATTTCTAGCTTTCGTAGATTTGGAGAAGGCTTTTGACAATGTTGATTGGAATAAACTCTTTCAAGTTCTGAAGCAAGCAGGAGTAAAATATAGGGAGCGTAAGGTTATTTACAACTTGTACAAAAACCAGACACCGGTTGTCAGAGTTGAAGGGCATGAAACGGATGCAGTGGTTCGAAAGGGAGTAAGACAAGGTTGTAGCCTTTCTCCAATGTTATTCAATTTGTACATTGAGCAAGCTATAAAGGAAAGCAAGGAGAAATTTGGTGAAGGAATTAAAGTTCAGGGTGAAGAATTAAAAACATTGCGTTTTGCCGACGACATAGTAATTCTGTCAGATACAGCAAAGAACCTGGAAGAGCAGTTTAACGGAATGGACAGTGTGCTGATAGGTGCATATAAGATGAACATTAACAAGAGAAAAACTAGGGTAATGGAGTGCAATGTAAGAAAATCAGGTGATGCTGAAGGAATTAGATTAGGGTACGAAGCAATAAAGGAGGTAGATGAGTTTTGTTACTTGGGCAGTAAAATAACAAAAGATGGTCGCAGTACAGAGGATATAAAATGCCGAATGGCAATGGGTAGAAAAGCGTTCTTGTAAAAGAGAAATTTGTTAACATCGAATATTGATTTAAGCCTAAGGAAGTCCTTTCTGAAGGCATTTGTATGGAGTGTTGCCTTGTATGGGAATGAAACATGGACGATAAACAGTGCGGACAGGAAGAGGATTGAGGCTTTTGAAATATGGTGCTACAGAAGAATGCTGAAGATTAGGTGGGTGGATCGCGTAACTAATGAGGAGGTACTGAACAGAATTGGGGAGAAAAGAAATTTCTGGCATACCTTGACTAAAAGAAGGGATAGATTAGTAGGGCACATTCTTAGACATCAAGGAATTGTGAATTTAGCGTTGGCGGGAAGTGTGTGGGGTAAAAACCGCAGAGGAAGACCAAGAGATGGATACAGTAAGCAGATTCAGATAAAGTTCTGTATAAGGAAAGTATGGCCAGCCTGCCAGCGGCGGCCATGTTGGGCCTATTCTGCTGACACTTACAACCGACCGCTACAACGTTCCCAGCGCTTAACAATACTTATCAACTGATTTTGAGAAAACTATTGGATGAAAAAATTTCATTTTTTCACATGTTATGGCGTGATATATTCGCTCGATAGTGACCTGCTTTTTTATTCATTATTATTTACAGTTTCCATGCTACATCAAATTACGTAAACTACTGCGCAAAATTTTAAATAGTTTGCAGAGAAAAATCGCATTGCGTATACTTTGTGTACGGTTGATTTTAGCACATACAATGCTGCGGACGAAATGTAGGTAAGATATCGAAATTTTATTTAAGGTTGAGAGCAGAACGATAACGCATTTCATTCTCGAGATACAGGGTGTTATATCCGACGCACAGATGCGGGAACTTCGCGTAGTTCTGTCCCTGCGGACCTGGCTGCTCCACGAAATACTTATCTTCCGATTTTAAGAAAACTGTTTCGTCTGTGGCTCCAGATCTAGAGAGTTCAGATATAAATTTAGATTGACCTGTACTGTAGCGAAATATTCCAATAGACCGCGAGCATTTCGTCATCGTAGCTTAGTGTAAATTAAGAAAACAAATGAGATTAAGGATAAGTCTCTGATGAGTATTTTCTTCCGTATTATGTACTTATATTTAAAATGAACTACGAAAAATGCAAGGGGATACCCACTACATGACTTTTAACAAAAACAGAAATTAAATGTGCCTTTACAACGCCAATTACATTTGAATGTCTAATATTTGTCTTGTTTCAATTCTTTGTTTACTGTAATGATACACTTAACACATGAAAATGAATGAGAAAAGCTTGCTTCAGGAACTGTATATTAATTTCATATCTAAACGAGAATCTGGTTCACTGAATAATATGTCCAGAACTTGTGCGTTTTCGGCAACTGTCTGCAGATAAAACCAACGACGCGTGAATAATTTAACCTCATGACATTATGCAGGAATTTTCTTCACAAATTTATTCAAGTTAAAAATATATAGGTACCTGCGGCGTGATCCATTCGTCAGTGAATCTTTAATCTATTAATTTACATTATGAATTAAAATCATCACAGTGCAAGAACCGAAGTTCGCTTCTGAACTACTAGTTTTCTCTGACGTCTTTCATCAGTCAGACTGTTCACCTTCCTGCATTTCTGATATTTAACGGAAGACTATAATGTTTGCCTCTCTTCTTCGCTTCTTAAGAACAACCACAAGTACAACACTGTGGCATTATTCAAACCCAAACGTACGAATATTCACAAGGTTTCTCATGGCAGGCAGGCAACGTATAGGGCCAAGATGGCGGAAAAAACCACGTGACTCGATTTCAGCCAATCACGACCTGTAGACGGCGGTATGCGGCGCGGAAAAGGATGGCCATACTTTCCCTATACAGAGCTTTAGATTCAGACAGATGTAGGTTGCCGTTCTTATGTGGAGATGAAGAGGCTTGCTCAGGATAGGGTATTGTGGAGAGCTGCATCAAACCAGTCTCCGGACTGAAGATCACAACAACAACAACACCATTTACATATATATAGATATCAATAAAGTTGTAAAAATTGGTTTATGTAAAACTATTAATTTCCTAAACTTCTTGACACGTTATTTTGGAATTTAAGCACAACTTTTCATTCTAGCTGATGCATATTTTTAGGTACTATAATTAAAATAAAACTTTCTAGATCGCAATTTGTTGCCTGAATATAGTTCTAAAGAACCGAAACCGGTTGCCAGTAATAAACGTAACAAATTGCGATCCAGACGGTTTTATTTTAATTATTAAAATTTTTAAGATCGCTGTTGCGAAATTTTTTTTTCAAAAATTACTCTTTAGATATTGTTTCTTTACTATGTAATTATACGAGGCTTGGAAGTTAAATAGTGGCAACTATTTATTCACAACCGATACAAAAGGGTTAAATGTTTGCACCTGTTACTGTCGTTCAAAGTAGTCACTGGCGTTCTGCAGCATCCGTTACCAGCCATGTGGAAGCCGTAGTACACCGTTAGTAGAGCCTGTTCTGTTGATGGTGCGAATACAGCGGTCTACTGCCTGTTGAGTCTGTGGAACAGTCAGGGGAGTATGGTGGATTGAACCCTATTCCCCGGCCCATAGACCAAACAGAGCAGCTACTGCTGGCGCTACATTGTCTTAAGCAAACTGGTCACTGACAATAACTCGGAAAAAAAGTATGCACTCCTTCTACAGAGATGCTCCGACGACCTAACGGATGCATGTCTTCCAAAGTTTACCGACCTTCGTTGAAGGCCTTTACACAACATACCACTGTTCTGTACGGCAATGCCGATTCAACGGCCACAGTGGCCGAGCGGTCTGCGGCGCGCCTTTCACGGTCGGAGGTTCGAATCATCCCTCGGACATTGTGTTGTCCTTAGCCTAAGTTAGTTTACGTTAGTCAAGTAATTAGTGTGTAAGTCTAGCGACTGATAGCCTGAAGATTGTTCGCATGAGACCTCACACGCATTTGAACATTTGAATGCTGATTCCCCTCATTCCTCTTGATGACACCTGCTGTACGACCTCTGGCTCATCCAGTCTTGTTCCAACTCCGTTCTTTCTGTTTCGAAAACATAGTGACACTGTTGCGTTAGACCGCTCGCTCACAAGTAACTACGCCCCCTCGATTGTGCACACGTCGGTGACGTAGGCGGGCGAGTCAATTTGCTCACCGGTAAGGTAGGTATGTCAACAATGTGTGCTATCAGCGACAATAGTAGATTCCATTGCATATTGTCTCCACAGCAGTGTTGGCACTATTTGAGTTCCAACCGTCGTAATTTGTCTACATGGTTATTTTTACCACCGTGTAAAAACACTAGGCCGGCCGCGATGGCCGAGGGGACTGCGGCGCACCAGTCACGGTCTGCACGGTCACTACGGTCGGGGGTTCGAATCCCCCCTCGGGCATGGATATTTGTGCCGTCCTTAGTGTTAGCTAGTTCATAAGTAATTTGTAAGTTTAGGGACTGATAACCCCGTAGTTAAGTCCCATAAGCTATACAAACTGTTGCGGGTTAACTTTTCATATATTTATAAATCTTTTATATTTATAACAACTTGCCTCTGCCACAAAATTCTAAAATAGCTCGTTTTAATAGGCGCTGTTCCATGCAGCCACAGTAAGAGTAAACAGTAAATGTTGAGAAGGTTGCCATGTGCCTCAACCCACGTACATTTATGCAGCCTTTGACACAATGAGTGTTAAAATCGCGGTGGTGACAATGCTACAGGAATACGTTCTCCATTGTCTCCACATCTGGAATAGTCTCTGCACACACGATACTTTTGAGATGGCCCTACAATCAGAAATCGCAAGGGTTGAGATCGATTGAGCGAGCAGCCCATGCAATAGGACTTCCTTGTCAGATGTATCGATCAGAGGGAACACTATTAAGATGTGTCCGGGAGTTAGTACTGAAGTGGACCGGAGCACTATCATGTAACTAATTGCCACACACCCTTCGAATCATTAATGCCACAGCCTCTAGGATGGTACAGTTCGTATTAGACCTCACTCTCTGTAACACAGTATGACTGAATAAATGATCTCTAGCATGGAAACCGTAATATTCTGACAGTAGTTAATTATACCTTATTTCTTCCGCATCCTCTCTTCGATTTTATACACGACGGAAATAATCTCTCTGAATACGTAAATATTTGCATTTTTCGTAACGAAGTTTCTGAATTAAAAAATTAAAAATTTACGATATATATATATATATATATATATATATATATATATATATATATATATATATATATATATATGATCTGCCGGAGATTTGTGGTTTTCATTCGTTCAAAATGTCAAATTTTCAAATGTTTTTCAAACATTACTTTGAAATTTTGACACAACGTTGCATTCGACTTCGTACATGATTTTAGGTACGTCTGTAGTATATATACTATAATAGGAGAACGTTACAAAATATGTAAATGTTTGTTAAAAAGCATTAATCCTTTAAAGGTTTATATGCATTATTCGTATTCTTCGACGTAACTTGCATTCTAATGCAGGTGGATTTTATATACATATTTCCTTAATATGTAACAGATAACCTACATGTACGTAACTATTTGCGAATTTTTAGAACTTTTCCCAGTTATGAAAATTATTTACATTCATATAACACATAATTGTGAAGTACCCAATGGGAAGTTATCAGGTGTAAGTGTAATATACTGTATATCTAATAATTTGGAACGCAAGAAAAATGTAAATGATACTTTAAATGTTTTAATCACATACATAACAATGTATCCCATAGTATAATTTATATAAATGCATATGACTTATATAATTCCTACGAAGGTTGGAACTTAAATACTGGCAACTATTTAATTACAACCTATATGAAAGCGTTACATGTTTGCACCTGTTACTGTCCTTCAAAGTAGTCACCACCGTTCTGTAGAACCCGTTGCCACTAATGTGGAAGGCGTGGTATACCGCTCGCGGACCCTGTTCCGTTGGTGGTCGAATGGAGCAGTCTCGAATCTGTGGAACAGTTCTGAGGCGAATGATTCTAAGTGGTTCTTTATCTTCGAAGTCAAATCAAAGTCACAAGGATTTAAGCTTTGCGAATGAAGCGGCAACATTTTCTGCGCAACCCACCCAGCCCAAACTGTGGCTGCTCTGTTCGGCCGATGGGACTGGGAAGTACTCCACTAAATACCTAGGAGCTACAATTACATCAGACTTCAACTGGAAAGAAAACATGTCGAAGTAAAGGCGAACAAGAGACTACATCTACATACATACGCCGCAGTCCAACGCAAGGTGCGTGACGGAAAGTACAGTCTACTAATACTAGGCATTTCCTTTCCTATTCCACATTCCACTGCGTTTTATTGGCAGAACACTTCAAAGAAGTAACAGAACGACTAACGAGACTGCATACACCATGCTTGTCAGTCCTTATTAGGAGTATTGCAGCCCCGTTCGGGATCCTTAATCAGGTGGGTTTGACGGAGGACATCTAAAGAGTCCAAAGAAGGTCGCCAGTTTTGTATTGTCACGATACAGGGGAGACAGCGTTACGGAAGTGATACAAGATCTGGGCTGGGAATCATTACAACAACGGCGCTTAACGCTGCGGCGTGGGCTACTTACGAAACTACAATCGCCAACATTCTCCTCCGAATGCCAGAATATATTATTGACTGTCACCTACATAGGTAGAAATGATCATCAGAATAAAATAAGAGAAATCAGAGCTCGAACGGAGAGATTCGGATGTTCTTCCCGCACGCTATTCGAGAATGGAATGGTAGATGAATAGTATAAAGGTGGTTCGATGAACCCTCCGCCAGGCACTTAAATGTGACTTGCAGAGGATAAAACAAATATTCAAATCTTTGTAGAGCTTATGGGACTTAACTACTGGGTCATGTCCCTAGACGTACATACTACTTATGAACTAGCTAACACTAAGGACGGCACAAATATCCATGCTTGAGCGGGGATTCGAACCCCCGACCGTAGTGGCCGTGCAGAGCGTGACTGACGCGCCGCAGTCCCCTCGGCCACCGCGACCGGTGCAGAGTATCCCTTGTAGATGTACTGTAGCATTCACCATACTCCACGGTCTTAAGGCCTTGTTACTGTGATTTCATTCTGAAGATGAAGGAACGCAGCCACGCAGCACCGAGTGAGCAAAACCGGTTATATTCAGCAGATGCAACAACTGATTGCAAGTTTCCTCAATATTTTTTGGTCGAAATCATAAACTTGCAGCATTAGAGTAAACGTAGAAATTGGAAAGTTAAAAGAGAACATCTAACTTTAGTTTGATGCACGAAAAGTACTAGTATTTAGCTGCGTGCTGTAATATTGTAAAACTGAAAGAAACAATTTGTATTAAAAATAATGAACACACGCGAAGAAATTAAAATCTTGAAATTGTAAAAATTCATTACTTCTGCAACATTTTCTTAACCGGAATTAGTTTTCCAGATTTGAACAAAAAAGGACCACATCTGACTCACTTTGTATAAAGCTGTCGTAATAAAGAAGAGTGAGAGCAATGTTTCACTATCGTCGATGTCAAGCGAGATCGAATTTATTAGGACAGCAGTTACGCATTACAACAACAGATGCGTTTTAATTATCAAACATAGCGCGTGACAGTGCACAGTGTACTGCTACTCACAATAGTGGCTAAGGCCTAATAATTTGATCGAGTGTTACAAATGATGATATCTGCGTAAGGGTGAGGG
Source organism: Locusta migratoria (assembly GCA_026315105.1). Classification (NCBI taxonomy): domain Eukaryota; kingdom Metazoa; phylum Arthropoda; class Insecta; order Orthoptera; family Acrididae; genus Locusta; species Locusta migratoria. Next base: position 546,900,194 of record CM048745.1, on the reverse strand, counting down.
TGGAAAATACTAATCTAATAAAATAATGGCTGCGGCTCCATATATGAAGAAAAATTATATGAGCTGAGTGCAATATCCTCCCGTAGTTATTTACCAACTTTCAAAAGAGTGGGTGATTTAATATTGTCATTATGAAAACTGCAGGGGGTTGGGAGTTAGAAGTGAGGGTTGTTTATAGAGCACAACATTTTATACTTAGAACAGGAGTATTACTAACACAAACGTATAATCAGACAGACTGCCTCGTGATCGGAGTACTCTGCTATTTATTCATATAGAAAATTTTTTGGAATTTACAAGCACTTCAAGAAACACAAAGAACAATGGGTCCTCTGTATGGCAGTTCCGAAGAATCCTTCCACTCTGTCTGCAAGTCTGCCTTGCAGTGACGATGACTTCCGTCGTTGCTCCATCATTATCATAACGGTCTTTAGAGTCCCTGAACGAGGAACCGTTCCTATCTATTTGCTATTCGGGAGCGTGGTAATTTTTTTATAGGGGATGTGAAAATTTTCTTTTTTATCGTTTTGAGGACTGCTCATAATCGTAGTCTTCGTATGTGACACCTGACAGCATATGACACGATACGGACCAAAGTGTAGTTTCAGTGACTTTCCCGATAGCCGAACTTAACGTACAGAGGTAATACACACCACATCTGTACACAACAGGTCGGTGCTTGTCGTTATGCGCTGACAGTGACAAATTTGCATGTACACAAATACAGTTAAACAAAACCAAATTGAATTACAAAACCGCCTCGGCGGAATAGCCGTACGCACAGAGATGCCGTGCTGCGGTGCGCGCGGCCTTTCGGCGTGGAGGTTCGAGTCCTCCCTCGGGCATGGGTGTGTGTGTTATCCTTAGGTTAGTTTAACTTAGTTTTAGTAGTTTGTAAGTTAGAGACTAATAATCAAGCAGTTAAGTCCCATAGATTTACTAACATTTGACCTTTTTTTTATTTTTATTTTATTTTATTTTATTTTTTTTTTTTTTTTTTTTTTTTTTTTTTTTTTTTTTTTTTTGTAATTATCTTTCCAGCTTATCATAAAAGTTTCAAGGAAATGATTCCAATCAATAGACTATTCGTGCCGAGATGACCTATACGTGAAACGCTTCTCGGTGCACCAAGTAAAAATTTCGTCGGCAGCATGCTCAAGACATTTTATGTCGAACTGCAGCAATCTTTATATATATGAAGAAGAGTGTCCATATGTTAGTGTGTTTGTTTGAACGTATTCCATACAAATCTACAGTTTTGTTCCAACCTTTCTGAAATTTTCCACACATAAGCTTCAGTCCATGAGGACGGTCGCGGTAAGTACAACACATAGTTCGCGAGATATGACGTCATAAACAATGAGATTCGAGAAAAACTGCTGCATTACGCGATAATGTTGCACATTTCCTTCTAAACCACTGGACCGATTTCGACCAAATTTGGAACATATTTTCCTTACCGTGAGGTACCAATTCTGCAATGGTAAGAACCACATACGACACATAGTTTATGAGATATAACATCATAAACAATAGGAGTTACAAGAAACTGAAATTGAATTTATGAATACAGTGTATGAGAACGAAATAACTTAGCGACTTGAAACAAATTTTAAACATAATTTCCAACCGTTATTGAACTATTTCTTGCTGGCAACCGTAGCCAAATTATGAAAGGAAAAACGTTTCCCACTTATTACTTTTCCGCTCTTCATGGACTAAAACTACGGCATTCGGTATGACGTTACAATTTACAATTTTTACACTACAAATTGTAGCTGCAGGAAATTTTACAGACAATATACACACATATAATTGAATGTACCTACTAAATTATATTACAGTACGACACGCAGTTCATGAGATATGAGCACACTAACAGTAACGTTCATGGAAAACCGCCCCATCACGTACGGTTTGTAGAGCTTATGGTACTTAACTACGGGGTCATCAGTCCCTAAACTTACAAACTACTTATGAACTAGCTAATACTAAGGACGGCACAAATACCCATGCCCGAGGGGAAATTCGAACCCCCGACCGTCGTAACTGTGCAGACTGTGACTGGCGAGCCTCAGAACGCTCGGCCACTGCGGCCGGCGCACAATGTTTTAATCTATTACTTCTTTACTACTAATTGTATTCCAAAGAGATTTTACAGACATTCAGCCCATATACAAATGAATACATACCTGAAATATTATACAGTTTTGCAATTTATAATTCAATAAATATGAGGTCGTACGAATTTTATATGTCACTGGTATTTTGACTACTATTTTAAGCAGTATTTTTGGCCAGGAGATCGCTGAGATTGTCTGGCTGCAAGAGACCATGCGCATTATCAGTGGGACAATCCGATCTACTCCCACTTACTGGCTGCCGGTACTGAGTCAAATCCCACCGCCAGATGCCAGAAGGAAGTGCGCCCTCATGCGTAAATATCAAAAGATCCTGGGTAATCCTGAGCTACCAGTGCTCAATGATGTAGCCCACGCCGAACGGAGAAGGCTAAGATCGAGACGTCCCCCCAACGTTAAAGCCAAGTACCTATCGGAAAGCTAGTTCTACGTCCTCCAGTCATGGAGTGAACAATGGCGACAAAACTGCCCTGCACAGTGCCGAAGCCTGCCCTGCATCGAGGAGAAGCCACCAGGGTTCCATGAGCCCCGCGCCGTGTGGGCAACCCTCAACCGAATACGCACCGGACATGCCAGATGTGCAGACGCTCTCCATAAATGGGGAAAATCCCCTCCCCAGAATGAGACTGTGGCGCGGAGAGGCAAATTGTACAGCATATTGAGAAAAAGTCCATAAAACGCGCATATTGTGGAACATTCCGTGACTTTTTATTTGGGACTAGTAATTCTATAAAATATATATAAAATTTGGACTTTTTTTTATAAATCAATAATAGGCCATATGAATAAAATGGAGTATCTACTTTATACTCTGAATTCCAGAGAACATACTCAGGTTCGCATGAATAAAGGGAGTCGGAGAATATACTTCAGCCGAGTATGTTCTCGGCGTGAGTAACGGGGTGGGAGAAGTTGCTCACAGCAGAGAACATTCTCCAATTTCATATGAATAAAACTACAGAAGTTTCACACGACGGGAGAACATTCTCAGGTTTCTGGAGTGATCTCTATGGCATACTCTGTGCTGAGTAACTTCTATTAAGGTTACGTTTTACTGAGGTTTATATTAAAAATGACAACAATTTTGTTACTTAGAAGGCAAAAACAAGTTCCTTTATATGTAGTCTTTAAGAAATACGAGGGGATCTATAAAGTTAATACAAATAAAAACATTTTGTTGACCAGTATCTTCCTTCGGAAAAATCGTGTGACACTTCCAGCATTTTATACAGTGACGAGAGTAATGTAAGAGGTGTTTTCATTACCGACATAAAAATGAAACACAAATGGGTTCAGCTGCGTCTTTACTCATTTGTTTGGCGTGTATATTTACAGTTGAAAACAGCTACATATAAAAATAATATTGTTTTTAAATAGGGTCTATTAGTAAGACCTTATGCTGTTAGTTCCAAATAAAGTGTATCCCAGGACTTCACAGTTTCTATCACAAAATAAATATTGCTGCAATACCATGTAGGCCTACTGAAGTACTGTTTTTATCCAAACCGTTGGCCTATTTATGATTCGTTTTCTGACTTCGTAATCGTAACTTCTGTTATGGTAGAAGTAATTAAACACGACAGGAAAGTTAATAACTGATTAGTTACATATCTAGAAGCCTGTTTCTTGTTCAAAATCGCATGGCCTAACGCTTATGAGCAAACCATTGGGTGTCATATTTAACAAGGCCTATCTCATGTTAGAACACTCCGACAGCATTCGACGATGTAACAGATGAATATGTGATGCATTCTTAAAATTTCGTTCGAAAATTGTGCTAGTCCTACTTCATTAACAAAAGAGTTTCTCGCGTGACGAAAATTTTGTAGTCAGGAGAATACATTTTTGTAAAAAGTGCACATTTAGTCTTAATAATATGCTCCTTCACAACAAACTAATATCTGAACACGTAGATGCCTATTCCATATTTGTACACTTAATAATTTGCCTGACTGGGCTAGTTTAAAGAAATACACGATTGTACAGCTGATCTGTGGCGGACATGACACGCCGGGAATTTACTCAAGAAGGAGGGGAGGTAGCGAGAATGAACTAGCTGCTCAGAGCATATGCTTCAAAGTTTTTATTCATACGAAATTGAGAACTGACTCAGAGAACGTTCTTTTGCTGTGAGAATCTTCTGTGGAGCATTTGCTCTTTTTTATTCATACGACCCAATGTCGAAAATTGTTACATAATATAAGAGTTAACATTTGTAACTATAATGACATGCATATCTGAAGGACATTTGCTTAGTTCTATCGATAAACACGGCCACTGCACATCATATTTAAAATCAGTCATAGCAATCCTTATGAAAAATGTACTAAAAAGTCTCACCCTGTGCGGGAATTACATCATAGAATGTACGAGCACTCATGGGCAGTAGACAATGTATGGCATATGAAGGTTTGGGTCGTTCCGGGAAGCGTAGCGTAATGGCAACGCGACCGCTCCCGATAAGCGGGAAATCCGGGTTCGAGTCTCGGCCCGGCACAAATTTTCATATGTCACCATTACACCGTACAGCTGATGCTGATTGTGACACTGTTATGTTTCAAACTGCCATAAGCTAAATAAATAAAATAAATTTATCTTTCTTTGTGATTCTTTAGTTTCTCCCGGCGTATTTGATAATCAAAATATCCACGGGTGTACTGCCGGTCTAACGCTACAATCGTAATTCCGTGAATTTTGTTAAACGCGTCAACAGCTTCAGGCTGGATGAGTCAGATATCATGGCGAGTTTTGACGTCGTTTCGTTGTTTACGAGGGTGCCCCTTCGAGAGTCACTAGATTTGATTGGTCAGAAGTTTGACGAGAAGACCACCGAACTTTTTAGGCATTTCTTGACCTCCACGTATTTTCTTTTCAATGGCGAATACTACGAACAAACGGAGGGAGTCGCCCTGGGTAGCCCACTCTCCCCTGTGGTCGCAAATTTGTACACGGAGAATTTCGAGGAGGAAGCCCTGGCATCATTTGAATGGAAACCTACTTGCTTTTTCCGTTACGTGGATAAACTCTCTGACTTCCTTACACATCTGAACTCCATACACCCCAACATCAAATTCACTATGGAGACTGAAACGGAGGGTAAATTGCCGTTCCTTGACGTCTTGGTCAAGAGAAGAGCTGATGGCACCCTGGGTCATAGTGTATATTGGAAGACAACGCACACTGGTCTGTATTTGCACGCAGTCAGCTGTCACCACCCTTCACAGAGGAATGGGGTACTTAAAACTCTAGTACATAGGGCGCGCACCATCTCCGACGCAGAGAGTCTACACCAGGAATTGGAACACCTGAGAACTGTATTTCGAAAAAATGGGTACTCAGAGTGGCAGATTCAGCGGGCTCTCTCCCCAACCACCACATCACAACCTGTGGAAACGGATGAAAACACGAGGGACGATGTAGGCACTGCGTTCGTTCCATATACCGGCGCACTCTCGGGGAAGGTCGCCCGCATTTTGAAAAAAACACCAGGTTGGAACTGTTTTCTGTCCGCCGAATAAAGTTCGTGCACTGGTGGGGAGCGCCAAAGATGATCTCGGTTTGAGGAAGGCCGTCGTGTACCAAATTCCCTGTCAGTGTGCAAAGTCATATATTGGACAGACGATGCGTACGTCGAGGACTGATGCGTTGAACACCAGAGACACACACGATTGAGGTATCCGAGCAAGTCGGCGGTCGGTGAACATTGTTTGTCGGAGAATCACGCCATGGAGTATGAACGCACTAGGATTCTGGTACAGACGTCGAGATACTGAGACTGCGTCGTTAGAGAGGCCATTGAAATTCGCACAAGTGACGACCTCATAAACCGTGACTGTGGCTATAATCTTAGCAAAGCTTCGGAACCAGCGATTGGGTTAATTGAGAGTAAATCTAGCAAACGTAACGAAGTGACGACCACGGCGGACAGAGCCTTCACACCGACGTCATCTCAGGCGCCTGCGCAATCGGTTTCACTGCGCGGCCGCGGCGCGGGGTGCGGACCGCGGAGGGGTCGCTCCGCGGGCCGAGGGTATTTAAATGGCCCGCTACCGGGCTAGAACCCAGTTCCCTTCGAGCAGCCATGGCGTGCGGATCTCCGTGCCGGCGCGTGTCCAGGAGCTCAGTCTATCAGTTCACCTGATGATGGCGACATGTATGATCGCCGAAATATTGTGCCCGTTGGACACTATAGACCGGCAGTACACCCATGGATATTTTGATTATCTTTCCACTTATAATTTTGTACATTATGCAAGAGAGCGTTATTTCTTATATGTTCTACGATAAATATAACACGACTTTAGAGAAAATGAGATGGACAGAGAGAGAAGGTATAGGGGAAGTACTAACTCAAGGCAGGAATAAATAAATAAATACCCGGACAACGCTGGGTTTTCAGCTAGTTATTTATATAAAGGTGTTTCGAAAACAGCCGCCACAAGTAACTTGGTACTTATACATCATATCGTCAATGTAGATGAAGAGGCAGCGTAGTAAGTCTATCTTAGGGTAGATTTTGAGAAAAAAATACCACTGAACATTACATATAGGTTCCAGCGACTATAACAACAGATGTTGCTTTGTAACCACAGCCCGCCATCATCTCACACCAGAGAACTTTTGTTATGAGCATTCGTGCAACGCAAAATGGAAGAACCGGCGACTGTATCACGACACCAATGACTCTCTCGCGTGCCAGCACCTCTTATATGCATGTGCGCTGTGCTAGCAGAAGCAACATGCGAGATCCTTAACTGTATATTCACTTTGAAATGATATACGCGATGGTGTCCTTTAATAGAGCGACGAAGGCACGCAGTGTATGTCCAAAGTTCATACAATATTTGTGATAGAACTATTAGATCATAATATCTTCTTCTTCTTGGCATTTGTCGTTTGACATAAGGCATGCTGTAAACGTTATAAGAAACGGTTAGCGATTAGGATCCTTATTTTTGCTCATCACATTACTAGACAAGGGCGCTTACCGATCAGGATCTTTATTTGTGTCTTATCTTGGACCATAACATTACTGTACATGGACATTATGAGTACAACAAAGTTGGGGCACTGCCTCAGATGTACAGGGTTATTCCTAAGTACAAGATTGATTCCGTATTTCTAGATTTCCAGAAGGCTTTTGACACAGTAAGGTACCTCACAAACGGATATTAATCAAACTGCGTGGTTCTGGAACACACCCCCAGATTTGTGACTGGATAGGTTAATTTCCTATCAGAGAGGACTCATTATGTAGTAATCGATGGTAAGATATCGACCATCGACTAAAACAGAGGTGACAAACTGCGTGGTTCTGGAACACACCCCCAGATTTGTGACTGGATAGGTTAATTTCCTATCAGAGAGGACTCATTATGTATTAATCGACTAAAACAGAGGTGATATCCAGCGTTCCACAGGGTAGTGTTATTGGTCCTCTATTGTACCTTACCTACATAAACCACCTGAGAGAAAATTTGAGCAGCTCTCTTAGTTTGTTTGCAGATGACGCCGTCCTTTATCGTTTAGTAATGTCATCTGAAAATCAAAACCAACTGCACAACGATGTAAATAATATATGAGCACGATGTAAAAATTGGCAATTGACTCTAAATATTGAGAAGTGTGAAGTCGTCCACATGAGTACGAAAACAAATCCGTTAAACTTTGTTTACAAGATAAATCAGTCAAATTTGAATGCCGTAAACTCCACTAAATACCTAGAAATTACTGTTGCGTCAGATTTAACCTGGAAAGAATACATAAATAATGTCGTAGGAAAGGCGCACCAGAGACTGCGTTGTATCGGCAGAACGTTTAAAAGATGCAACAGAACTACTAAAGAGACTACATATAATATGCTTGCCCCTCCTCATTTGGAATATTGCTGTCCAGTCTGGGATCCTTACAAGTGGGTTTGACGGAAGCCATCTAAAGAGTTCAAAGAAGGGCAGCCCGTTTTGTATTGTCACGATACTGGGGAAACCGCGTCACGGAAATGATCCGGGAAGGGAATTATTACAACAACAGCATTTATCGCTGCGGCGTGGGCTACTTACGAAACTCTAATAACCAACATTCTCCTCCGAATGCAAAGATATATTGTTGACTCGCATCTACATAGGTAGAAATGATCATAGAATAAAATACGACAAATCAGAGCTCTAACGGAGAGATTCAGAAGTTCTTTCTTCCAGCACGCTTTGGAATGGTGGATGAATGGTATAAAGGTGGTTCGATGAACCCTGTGTTAGGCACTTAAATGTGACTAGCAGAGTATCCTGTGTAAATGTGGATGTGGACCTCCGGTGTTTACAAATTTTACTGTGAAAAACAGCAGTAATTACAGAAAACTGACATATATCCCATTCTCGTCGTAGGTCAATTGCAAACGTCAATATTGGTGGTATACATGTGTGTAATTCACTGAAGGCACTAAAAGACTTAATGATATAAGTGGTATCTCTTTCTTCGATCCCTGTGGGGAAAGGTGGTAATTTATACCGTGTCTCCAGCTTACAGGGCACTTACACTATACACTACGTCACCCGGACACAATGGATACTATACCTGCACGAACTTGCCGTACCTCGTCTCCCATTAGAGGCCAATTATCAACTTACTCATCCACTACTGACGCTGTGCCCCTGGCCCTGATTATCATTAATTTCGGTATTTCGCTCATTTCTGTAACAGTTCCACCATGCAATTAAACTGTTCGCCTTAGGTCGGTATTACACGGTTAAATATTTGACATAAAAGATATCATCATATGTTCGTAAATATGTATTTATGTAAATTTTTGACGTGACGCTAAAGAGGGGTATTACATTGTCGTCATATTTTTGGTCATATTTCAAGATGGCGAATAGGATGGCGAAGAGTAAACACAGGTTATCATGCGCTGTCATTGCTACTACGAAAGCCGGCCGCGGTGGCCGAGGTGACTGAGGCGCTCCAGTCACGGTCAGCACGGCCGCTACGGTCGGGGGTTCGAATCCCCCCTCGGGCATGGATATTTGTGCCGTCCTAGTTCGTAAGTAGTTCATAAGTAGTTTGTAAGTTTAGGGACTGATGACCCCGTAGTTAAGTCCCATAAGCTTAACAAACATTTGAACATTTTTTGCTACTACGAAAACTGCATTTTGATAAATTACTAGAGAGTGTATGATACAACGTATCGGTATTTACTGAGTAAAGTGGCTCCACACATTAAAAATCAGAATACGCACGTGAAAAGACTACTTCGGCAGAAGACAGTTTTACAGTGGCACAGCAATATCTTTGTACTGGGTTTAAATTTTACTAACGTCGCGGCGGCGTAAATTGCTTAAGTTGGCAACGAAATGTTCGCTGCTCGAGAAGGATTAACTTACTGGCCGGAAAAGAGTGCATTGAAGAACCTGTCAACAATAGCGCAGTAACAGCATCGATTATTCAAATGTTCAAATGTGTGTAAATCTATTGGATTTAACTTCTTGGTCATTAGTCCGTAGCATACAAACTACTTAAACTAAGGTAAACTTAGCTAAGGACAACACAAAAATCCATGCCCGAGGGGGGGATTCGAACCTCCGACGGCGAACGGCTGCGCGCACCGCAGCACGGCGCCCCAGTACACACGGCTAATCCGCCGCGAGTGGCCGAGGAGACTGAGGCGCTCCAGTCACGGTCTGCACAGCCACTACGGTCGGGGGTTCGAATTACCCCTTGGGCATGGATATTTGTGCCGTCCTAGATCGTGAGTAGTTCATAAGTAGTTTGTAAATTTAGGGACTGATGACCCCGTAGTTAAGTCCCATAAGCTTAACAAACAATCCGCCGCGGCCATCGATTATTATTAGATTGAGAAGAGTGGAGAGCTTATAAAACTCTGCTTCATATATTACTATTAATTTTGTGGTTGATGGAACACACGAGGCCATTTTCTTAATATCCTCGGATGTACACCCAGGCCGTATTTCTCTGTTGAGTACCTCCGCCATTCTATTGTAACTTTGGAGTCTCCTTAATCTGTTCTTATATTCAGGGTGTCTGGGATCATACAGTGTTTGGTCTGCCTCATAAAATTCGATTAATGTTGTCGTAGACGGCACATTCCAACAAAACTTCAAACAACGTGGTTTGTTTCAAACAAGCGCGCTCCAAGCGCTACAGAGATGCTAGCGCTCCAAAGGGCTACATTTCGCATTGCAGTGATCAAATTTACTGCGAGGCACTAGATATGATTTTTTTTTTTTTTTTTTTTTTTTTTTTTCGAAATTATGGATATGTCAAAATTCCCTATTACGCAATAAAAAATTTTATGGTGTAAATTTGTGATAAAGAAACATGACCGTGTAATACCGGCCTTACATACTGCCCTCTGAGGGCAGGTGAAATCTGCAACATGCGTTTGCGGCGACACGTGTTGCACGCGATTGGCATTAGAGTGTAAGTTCGCGCCACGAGCACCACTAGTGTCACCTGCAACTGCTATATATAATTGGGGGAGGGGGTAAAAGGTCGTGTGGACGTACTAGAATTGTTTGTGCGTGCCCAGGATTTTTGTAAGCTGAATATGCCTCGTCGAAGATATGAGCGCTCTTCGAACAAGTTTCAGAGTTCGACCTAGGAAGAATAGTTTTCTATAGGAATAGAGGACTCTCGTTCAGTTAGGTGATCGCACCAGTGGTAAGCAAGCTATTTTCATGTAGATGTATCATCGCTGGTTGCCAGAAGGACCTACTGCACACACCTCCTCTTTTTGCTACATGTGATATCAGGTATGTTGTGTACAACACAAAGTGAAAATTGCAGAAGGTGATAGTGTATTTAGGTATTAGAAACGTTAACTATAAACTGGTAACTGTCCTATATTATTTTGAGGGAGTACGTTACACGTATCTGATCCATATTAACAGAAAATTGCAACCTGTGAAGGGGACAGTGAAATATCTAGGGGTTACCTTAGATGAGAAACTGACATGGACCCCTCACATTAGGAATATTTGCTCCAAGGCAAAAGGTACTCTGGTAAGTACCAGGAGAGCTTGTGGCAAAAATTGGGGCCTGAGCCCCAAGAGTATGCACTGGATATACACCACGGTGATTAGACCCAGGATCACCTATGGGTCGTGTGGTGGAAGAAAGTAGAAGTTTGCTGCTAAGGTGCTTCGTAAGATGCAGAGATTAGCCTGTTTAGCCATAACAGGCGGAATTAGCAGCACACCAACTGCTGGGATGGAAACCTTTGGGTCAAGATGGGGGCAGCGGCTGGTGCATACAGACTCAAAACTGGAAAACCTGGAACTCTTTGGGACATCCAGACTCACGCACTAAAATGTGAGTGAGGTAAATATAGGAAAGTTTGGGAAAATGCCAGCCGATTATATTATAACCCCATACTGCTTCAACAAGCCTTTCAATATAACAATTGGAAGTAGGGAGCAGTGGGAGAAAATAGTTCGACACCGTACGGAGGATATTGTCTGGTTCACTGACGGGTCAAAATAAGACCAAGGCGTTGGGGCAGGGGTATATGGGGTGCATCCAAGACTAGAGGGCGTCATCTCTCTAAGGAAACTGGCCCCAGTATTCCAAGCCGTGTGTGGAGGAGAATTTGCGTAGGTGCTACATGCTACAGAGACCGTAGCATTTATATCTACTCAGACAGTCAGGCAGCCCTGATATCACGGGCAGCTCCTGCAACAAGGTCTAAGATTGTTGCAGAATGTCACAGCGTTCTGGTGGAGCTAGGGGAAAGCAACAGAATAAACCTACTATGGGTCCCTGGCCACTCGGGGATCAGTGGCAACGAACATGCCGACAGTTTAGCCAGGATGGGGGCAGAGACTCCATTTATTGGACCGGAACCTGTCCTGACAATCACCAAGGCAATGATCAAATTGGAGCTACGTAACTGGCTCAGAAGACAGCGCGTAGAATATTGGACCAAAGTCTATCTACAAAAACATGGCAAGGTAATGATGCCAAAGCCATGTTTTAAAAGAAACTCTGCAATCCTGGGCCTGAACAGGAAAGAGATTAGACTCATGGTTGGATTGCTGACAGGCCATGAGAATTTCCAAAAAAACACCTACATACAATGGGAATAACAGAAGAGGACCCTAAATGTAGTATCTGTGATGACGGTGATGAAGCTGCATCACATCTAATCTTCGAATGCATTGCATTGGAGAGTAAAAGGCACAGAACATTTGGGACAACCAGACCCGAAGAAATTGTGTCTAATGAAGAACTGGTAAAGGGACTCCTTGCACTGTTCAAAGGCATTGGTTGGCTTTACTAGTTATACAGGGAGCGATACCGCACAATAAACTTAGTTTCGGTGCGGGCAGTGGCGGATTTCACCAATACTGTTTTGGCTTCCCTCAGAAAATCAAATCAAATCAAATCAACAGAAAATTAATAGTGGTATTACTGGTTTGACTGACATATTTATAAATTCATGGAAAATTGTCATAGATGTTCCAAAAAGAGTGTATTAAGTACTAACATGGATTTTAAATAACATTCAAGAAACTAAAATAAAAGTCTGCACATTATAAGAAATAAGCAGAATTAACTGTTTAGTGGATTAACTATCATGTTGAGTTCAATTCCGTAAAGATTTGCTCATTACGAAGAATACAAAAAGATATGCTATTGTGATGTAAATGTTTATAAAATCAGAATGTTTCAAAATGTTCAAATGTTTTTACATCTATGGATCCGAACTACTGTGTTCATCAGTTCATAGGCTTACAAACTACTTAAACTAACATAAGGACAACGCACACGCCCATGCCCGAGGGAGGATTCGAACCTCCAGTGTGATTGGCCGCCCAATCCATAAGTGTGTGTGTGTGTGTGATTGTTTTTCTTGTTGTTATCGGTGGTGATGCAGTAAGTTAAAGTAGTTTGTAAATCTAGGGACTGATGATCATAGCAGTTTAGTCCAGCCGGCCGCTGTGGCCGAGGGGACTGAGGCGCTCCAGTCACGGTCTGCACGGCCACTACGGTCGGGGGTTCGAATTTCCCCCTCGGGCATGGATATTTGTGCCGTCCTTAGTATTAGCTAGTTGATAAGTAGTTTGTAAGTTTAGGAACGGATGACCCCGTAGTTAAGTCCCATAGACTCTACAAACATTTGAACATTTAAGTTTAGTCCAATAGGTCTATAAACGTTTTGGAACTTCAGCTGTTTAAACATTCAATATTAAAACAGTTGCGAGAATGATAAGAATATGAAACTATTTCCTAGAAGGCATACAGTTTAATGTGATTGGGATTTCTAAACACTGGCAGTAACTTTGATTATCAGCGGCTTAATAATGCCATAATTGTCTAAAAGATATGTATTATACTGTCATTAAAAAAATTACTTCCTATCAAAATGTATAGCTTTAGAAGTCAGATTTGAAATGAATCACTTCACAGCAATTTTATTTATTTATTTTTATTTTTTTACTTTTCTGCATTTCTGTATTTCTTTTGATACTTGGGTTTCATATTTATCCCTGCAGTGGTCTATGGATTACATAGCTTCAAGCCTCTGGTTACTCTGAGATGGATTGCTGGCGGACCCTCTCAGTATTGCGCGAGTGCCGCTCACGTCTGCTTGCCTCACAGGAAGTCGTCAAAGTGGCGTTCTACCATTGTAATCCGCGCGAAGTATTATGGATAACAGTATTTCTTCTAGCCAGTTTCTTCCACTTATTTCTTGGAATGCGTATTGCACAAATTCAGTTTTATTTTACAATGTATAATTATTTGAAATCATAGTTGCATTTCATTGAATTTTAGGGAAAATATGGATCAGAGGCAAAAAGCCCGAATTCTCGCATGAAACCTCTGGCTCATCGGAGATTACACAAAAAATTGTTGCCAAGAAGTGTGTCCTTCAAAATATAGGACTTTCTTGGCCTTCCTTTGGTGGATAGTCAGCCGTCAACTTCGGGAATGACATAGAGGACTCCTGTGGGTCGGTGATAGGAATGCGGAAGATCAAGAAATGTAAAAGAAAAGTGTGCAATGCGTGTAAAATTGTTTGTTCGGATCATTCGAAGATCGTCTGTGTTTCTTCTTCAGAAAATCGTGATTAGGTTTGAAAGTAGGAACAAAGCAAAAGATGTTATCTTACTTAAAGCTATGACTTTCTGTTAAATATTTTTTTTTTTTTTTTTTACTTGTTATTGGTCGTTTTAATAAATATTACTATGGTCTATACTTCACCCAATTCAATTTCTTCTCTCTTTTTATTGACAAAATGGAATACATATGTATTCCATGCGACAATTTACGTTTCATTTTCGATCGCGACCAATTCAGGGTTAACACAAACTTCTTGCGAACATAGTTTCTTAATTCTTTAAACTGTCCACTATTTCTGCACTACTTTCGATTTCATAAAATGTTTACGCTGTTCTATTCGGTGTCTGCCGTTCCCGTGTGTCTGCTACGCAAACAGCTGAATCGCGATTTCAATTCACTTTACGAAAGTAATTCTCCCGAAAAATATTATTGCGAGTCACGAGAATACCTGTATTTGTAAAACTCTTCGTTGAATATCTTGACAGAGCCGATTTTGAGGTTTCGTTGCGATGAAAGTAATGTGTTTTACAATCAACATATTGCCCAATCATACTACCCGATTCCTACGTTGTTTGAATTGGTAGCCACACGTTACCTCTGATACCGAACTGCGGGAAATGAAAAGGATAAAAGGATTAAGTGGATAGATAGCAATTAAAAATGAACTAATGTTATACTGTCAAAGCTGAAACCGCCACAGTGTATAATCGATGAATCTGACAATGCTGTCTTTTCTACACGTTCAGTAACATCATACGTTTACTAGGTCGTGCTTACAACATAGACGTTTAGTGAAGACGCGAAACGCGCGTATTTTACAACACTAAAATTTATATTTCACGTGGTATTCAGTTGCTGGTACCATACAGGGCATAAAATGATTTTAAAATATTTTTATAATATGAAGTAAAGAGATACAAGCCCTCTGTTTTACTGGGGTTATGAGTGTTGTATTGGTACTGTGAAAATGAAATAAAAAGTACGTCCGCTATAAATAACACCCACGCCCTCTCCTTTAATCACCTAACTCTCTCTCTCTCTCTCTCTCTCTCTCTCTCTCTGACACACACACACACACACACACACACAAACACACATTCTTTCTCCACATCTTTCTCTCTCGCTCATTCTCTCTCTCTCATGCCCGCGCGCGCTCTCATGTTTCGTAAACATTTATTTACATTTCTCGAATATAGCATATATTCCTGACAAAAATTTCATTCTATTTTCTGGCAGAGTGATAACGAAGTATGAAAAATGAATATAGTTGAATGGAATGTCGCTATCTCTTCTTGAGGGTGCTCAACGTAGAAGGCATAATGCCATTCGAACACCTTTCCCAATTAACTTGTAGTTCACATATCATACATTCTTCTCATTTACACATTGTTTCGCGGATAACTTTAAGGTAATTCGTCATAAATGACCTTCTTGTCTATCTATAATAAAATATTAGTTTGCTTACGCCCGCTCGAAAACTCTTAAAGTACCAAATCGCACTGCAACAAAATTGTATGGAATATATTGCAAGCCGAAATACATGTGGGATGATACGTATTATTGTTTGCTTAGATATAGTGATTATTTAAGCAAATCAACGGAAACAATATTGAATTTCTGTTTACAATAGAAAGTACTGGTTTACGTATAATGTTCTGAAATCTACATCATGCCAAATGCAACATTTATTCTTGTAAATACAAGATGTTTTTAAAATAAAAGTAGTCATAGTGTGTTTGTTTCTTTATAATGGCTGTCCTAAACATATTCAGATGAAAAGTGAGGGACTAAATTTTCCAAAGTAATTATAAATTAATACGAATACATCAATTTTGAGTCACCAATTCTTAATAAAATTTTAATGTTAATTTTACCAGAAGGCGAAAAAAAAACTTAAATAAGTCGCAGGGTAATTGTCGTAGACGGGCACGAAAAAAAATCATGTATGTTTGTAGCCGTTAGGAGTGGCAAAACAAAGTCGATTCCTTCACATGTGCAACTCTGATGTAGCTTTCTCTATGACACATTACAATCTCTTATAATAATACACGAAAATAGAAAAATTAATCGTAATGAATTGTAATAATATCTATTGATAAAAATAAGTACCTAATCGTCGCCGCGGTGGAGTAGCCGAGCGGTCTAAAGCGTCTCGCTCCGGAGCGCGCGGTTGCTCGCCGTGGAGGTTCGAGTCCTCCCTGGGGCATGGGTGTTTGTGTTTGTCCTTAGGTTAGTTTACCTAGTTTTAAGTAGTTTGTAAGCTACGGACTGATGACCACGCAGTTTAGTCCGATAGATTTACTAACATTTGAACATTGTTTGAATCTAATCCTCCGTACCACAGAGTAGCGAAAAATTAAAGTGGTTAGTATTTTTACGTTGTGCTTAACGAACAATAAATGTCTTACTTAAACATCAGAAGCGTTAATATGTGAATGACGGAATAATGGCATCAGATGAAACAGCTCAACAGAGCTGTCTTGACCATTTGGTCAAATTTGTCTGGCATTGATGCGTCGTGCATATCCGCAGTGGGTAGCACGCTCTGACCCGAACGGTTTCACACAGATTTCCAATTTTGTCTCATTGTGCAGCGTCTGTTGTAGCTCAGTTCTGTTCATACTGGTCTTACGTTATTAGGACGTCTGAATCTACCTGTTAGTTTAAAAACACAACCGGCCCAAAACTAATCGAGCCACCTTTGGAAATCACTCTTTATTGAACATTCCAAACGAAAAAGTCTACATTGTAAACTCTTCGAGCAGGACTCACAGCATTACTTACAGTCACGTCCGTGAATCCCAAGTGTAGTCTTCCAATAAACGGGAAGAACATCATCCCGACGCACTTCATGATTTTAGAGCTGCTTATACGGATGATGTATTTATCAGAAACTGTTTTTCGGAATATTGGAAAAATAAAAATCGGATTAATAAAAGTTGGAATAAAAGTTTGTACCCCTGTAGGGGAACATCCATTAACGTGAAAAACATCAAACTTTCGTCTGAAACATTTTTTCGTTTCAAGATATATAGCGTCGAATCGGCAAAAATAGAAATTAATTGAAAATTGTTTTAAAAAAAACGGCAATATCTCAAACGAATACACATCAGATCAAGAAAATCAAGGTACAGTTTCTGATATTTTTTATAATGCTATCATGTGAGACTTTCCACAATAGAGCGAATCCCAGACTGCGCTCATGGTCTTAGTCTATGGTCAGACTGTCCAGTGTATGTCAGTGAATCGGAGTGTGCACATCTCTACGCAATTGTTCCACGATGACAACCATTGCCAAGAGATTATATATCATTTCTTCGTACTTTGAGGCTCATAGATACGTCG
The DNA here is from genome assembly GCA_026315105.1 of Locusta migratoria. Classification (NCBI taxonomy): domain Eukaryota; kingdom Metazoa; phylum Arthropoda; class Insecta; order Orthoptera; family Acrididae; genus Locusta; species Locusta migratoria. The sequence goes on along the minus strand of CM048745.1, from coordinate 546,882,633 downwards.
AAGTATCTCGCAAAGGTATGCTAATTTGTTCCTTGGTAGGAAAGTTCATGCAGTAATGACTTTAAGCAGTTTTCTGAAACTGGAAGTAATGAACCTAGAGGAAGATTCCGACGTCTGTTTGAGATATTTCCGTTGTTCGTAATTGTTATTCCTAGGTATTTAGTTGAATTTACGGCCTGTAGATTTGAGAGATTTATCGTGTAAATGACGGTTAACGCATTTCTTTTAATGCTCAGGACTTCACACTTATTATTAATTGCCAATTTATGCACTATGCAAAAATCTTATGTAAATCATTTTTCAGTTGCTTTTGATTTTTCTGGCGACTTTACCACCCGATAAATTATAGCATAATCTGCGACCAGTCCGAGAGAGCTGTTCACTTTGTCTCCTAAATCGTGTATAAAGATAAGGAACAGTAGGGGCCCTATAACACTTCCCTGAGGAACGGCATATATCAACTACAACGTACAGTGTCCTTTCTGACAGAAAATCACGAATCATATCGCCCAACTGTGGTAGTATTCCGTAAGTACGCAATCTGATGAGAAGACGCTTGTGAGGTACAGTAAACAGCCTTCTGGAAATCTAGAAATACCGAATCGATTTCAGATGAGGGTGCGAAATTTACGATAGCCATCTCACCATTGGCGACAGAAAATAGGCAGATGGCGATCACGGCTTGCATGTAAATTTTATTTACCGAAAACCCTGGCGCTAGGTTCAGATTTGTAGAAGTCTGAAGAGTATGCGTTAATTATACTGATGAATAAAACAGGCCTACATTTCCTGTTAGTTGTATCTGTATTTTTCAATTGTTAACATCCTTTACCACTATTAGTGCAAATAACGGATCACATTGAACTCTAGTTTTGTATTGAGATCACGGCTACCGTACCTTCTCCATACACTTTAGGTTTGTTCAAGCAGCTGTCATTGAGTTCACGCGCATGTTCTGAGCTGAAATTGTGTATAAGCTGCGCCTGCTCCTGCTTCTGTCTACTTGAGATGCGGATGTTTCCAGTGTAAGCAATGACAACAAGCAACATGATCACCAGAGTACTGGAAAATCTTTTTCTGGCGCCTCCAAGCTGCGAGATCCGTGAATGCGCAGAGCTGGCAGAGTTGGAGTGGGGTTAGATTCATGTCGTTTTTTTATTTGTGGCCGGTTATTAAAAGCCTTGACAGCTGTTGCAGTTCCCGCGTTCGCCTATTTCACATTTATGTTTCATTTCAGGTGCAAGGTAACTATTTTATTTAATCCTAATAAACACCTTTTCACATCGCCTGCTGATTGATCCGCGAGAACTGAACCTGAAAAGGAGCGAAAACGTATTAGCAGAGTAAGTACCAAATACTAAATACTAAAAGCAACGACAGAACTTGACTCAAGACAGGTAACTTGGAGGATTTGCTGTCATATCTGTGAATGGATCTCCTCTGTTTGAGTTTGACCCAAACGTGACACTCGTGTTACTTCTTAGCATAAAGACAACGCTACACAAAAATTTGTCGACAGCACTCATCATGTGAGTCAAGAGCTAGCAGATGAGACTCGCAACTGCCTTCAATCAGACAACTGCCGGAGACGGAGACAGCCATGCCAGTCTAAATGTCAGACACACCGATCAGCGATTGCAGCCAGGTGGTGATTCCCTGATGTTTTGGAGTGACATTAGGTAACGACCACCGCACTCTATTTGTGGTCGTGTAAGGCATTCAATCGGCTTTACGGTACACTTATAGTGCAACCATGCCGATAGAATTTCGCTGAGAGTTTGGACCTGACAGACAATTCGCGTGCTCGCGGTGCACATCTTACGAATGTGTTCCTTCGCGATAACGCCGTGCTGAGATTAGAACGGCCAGACAGGAACATATCGAAAATAAGTGGGATAAATTGATGAGGGCTGATTTTGGCCGAATCGACCCTCGAACCAATCTGAGACATCTACACCGAATCGCTTTTGTGGAGTGCAACAATCTGGACTATCTGTCCATTGATGATCTAGTTTACAGAATGCACGACGAATACAGGCGTGCCTCAGTGCAAGAGGACGTGTTACCCGGAATTTGTGGTATTGGTTGTATGCTGCAATCTGGAACACCAGTTCAGAATGTCTGGGTTATTGTCGTACAATTGTCATTTTATGTTCTCATGGGTAATGAAGAGAAATGAATTGTTGTTATATTTATGCGGATAGCCAAGAACCCCAGCAATCATGGTGATGCAATACTTTGTTTGATGGGTGCAAGTGGGTGGTTTTGGATGGCAAAAATCCCCTATTCTAACACGTTGTGTGTGTATCTGTGACGTTTTAATTGACTCCCTTTTGACTACTAATCGTACGTCACTAAATGTACCTGTAATATTTTATCAGTCTGCTACACGTAGTTCAGAAGATCTGTCATAAATAATTGTCACATGCATGAGAAACTGCCGCAACATCCATGACGTTAGCTTCTTCGCTACTTGCTTTAAAAATAAGCATCCAGTATTCACATATGCCACGGAATGGACGTACATAATCATATCATGTACGACACAAAATTCTGGTGATATGACATCATAAACCTGGTATGCGTAAATCAAGATTGACATTTTAATACGCCTGTATTAACAACTCTGTTCGCAGCACGTTACGCAGAGAAAGGTAACTGCAACATTATATTAAGCAGATGTCATGTCACAACCATTGCGCTGCGTGGAAACCGAACTACAGCTCGAAATACGGCCATAGATGTTATATGGTTACAGCGGTTACGGTATTTTTTGTTATTTTCGATTGTGTGTATCATCTTTGTCTTCTATGTGTCTGCAACAGCGATCTTTATAGAGACTGGATGCATAGCTCTGGTGTCTGAGCTTAGAATTGTAGCATGCCTGCACATTCAAATGTTTTACACATGATTTCATATTATTCGCCGTGTTTAAATTAGATCAACCATTTTCCAAAATTTAATACGTGACAAAGAATGGCTTGGTTACCTCTTTATTTAGAATGTAACTCAATTTGTGATGTAATAGGCTGCTATCTGTTGCACCGGTCACTCGAATATTCAAAAAATGCAATAGGAGGGATACGCAAAATCAGAAGCCTGTAACATTTATGTCGATTTGCAGCAGGACTTTAGAACATAAACTTTCCTCAAATATTATCAATTACCGCGAAGAGAACGAACTATTAACTAATAGTCAATACGGATTCAGAAAATATCGTTCTTGTGAAACACAGCTAACTCTTTACTCAGATGATGTGGCGAGTACTATTCACAAGGAGTGTCAAATACATTGCGTATTTTTAAATTTCCGGAAGGCTTTTGACACTGTGTCTCACAAGCGTCTTCTAATACAATTGCGTGCTTATGGACTATCACCACAGTTGTGCGATTGTATCCGTGATTTCCTGTCAGAAAGGACACAGTACTTTGTAATGACGGTATGTCATCGAGCAGAACAGAAGTGATATCTGGCGTTCCATAGGGAAGTGTTATAGGGCCCCTACTTCTTACAAGCGATTCAGGAGACACTCTGAGTAGCTCTCTTAGACTGTTCGCGGGTGATGCTGTCATTTATCAGTTAGTTAAGTCACCAGAAGATGAAAAGCAACTGCAAAATGATTTAGATAAGATGTCTACACGATGAAAAAGTTGGTAACTCATCCTTAATAATGATGAGTCTGAAGTCATCCATAAGGACACTAAAAGAAATCCATTAAACTTCATTACACGTTAAATCAATCAGGCCGTTAATTCAATTAAATACTAAGGAGCAGCAATTACGAACAACTTAAATTGCAAAGAACACATAGAAAATATTGTTGGGAAGGCTAACCAAAGGCTGCGTTTTACTGGCGGAACACTTAGCAGATGCAACATTTCTACTAAAGAAACTGCCTACTCAAGACTTGTGCGTCCTATTTTCAAGTATTGATGCGCATTGTAAGATCCACACCAGGTGGGACGGACGATTTAGAGAAAGTTGAGAAAAAGACGTCGTATTGTATTATCGTGTTATATGAGAGAGTATCCCGGAAATTATGCACGAGTTGGGGTGGAAATCATTAAAATAAAGGCGTCATTTGCTGCGGTGAGATCTATTAGCGAAATTTCTTTTACTAATTTTTGTCTTCCGCGTGCGAACACATTTTATGAGCACCCGCCTAAATAGGGAGATATTATTATCGCAATAAAATAATAGAAATCAAATCGAAAACAGAAAGGTTTAGATGTTCGTTTTTCCCGCGAGCTATTGGGGAACGGAACTGTTGGGAAATATCGAAAATCCAGTTCGATGAACCGTATGCCATGCACTTCAGTGTCACTTGCAGAGTAATGGTGTGGATGTATATGTAGTAGATATGAGAGGCGAATCGAAACGTATTTTCTTTTCGTTTACTTGTAATTCTTCTTTGCAGCCATATTTGAATTTGACAAGGAACGAAATGTGAAGATCTATGGCTGGTATGCTCAGCCAGCTAAAGTTCAACATCCTCTTAGTATAGCGATCAATTGTCTCCTGTCCGCCTTGGTAGTTCAGTGAACAGCTTGATAGATTGCCATGCAGGGAGTCCGCGTTCGATTCCAGGTCGGGTTGGAAATTTTCTCCACTCCCCATCATCATTTAATTATCAAGTAGCTCATGTGACGAACACGACAGATCTCAGCTGGAGTCTAACGGTCAAATATGCCACACGAAATTAATGGTCTGCAATGTTTGTCTGTGATCTGTTGGTGGTTATGTTGATCAATTATCATTGTAAGCTTAGTGAACTGATCTCTATACTACTTAGATGTTGAAAGTCATTCTTCTGAGCGTACCAGCAATAGACATACAGTTTCTTGAAAATTTCAAATACTACAGCTACGAATTGTTACTAGAACAAGAAATTAAAATACGTTTCGATGCCACTGTCACCCCAACCTGTTATATCATGGATTGGCATAAAGGTCTAAAGAAGAGGTAAGAAAGCAATTCTTGTCACGTTCTAACAAATGGAAATTCGTTTGCCATATTCAAACATGACGGACAACGCTAATTCGTGAGCAAAAAATATGAATGTGCAGGAACGCTGTTGTTTTATGCTCAGAGATTATAGTTTACATAAAGGTTATATAGAGATCACTGGTTATGATAGCTGACCAGAGATGCTGTATGGTTGCAGTTGCTGTGCTCAAGGAGTTTAGAATACAGGGAGATGCCTTTACTCTAAAAAGTGAAGCCTGTCCCCGTCATATTGCTAAGTTTTGGTGAAGTGTACGTGTTGTCACTTAAAACAGGAATAAAACGTCTGACAGTTTTGCCGTGATCTACAACGTGTTAAAATAGTGAAAATTATCCGTTAAATATTAGGTTTTCAAATACATTTTGATGACTATTTATTACTATTTATTCAAGAAAGTATATTGTTTGAAAATACATACTTTGCAGTGACTGTTAGTTCAATGCATTAACAGTAAGTGGGTCAACTTAACGCATAGTTTTAAAGGGAAAAAAGTATTCCAAAACTGACTATGATGGCGGACAGGCTTCAACTGACGTATGTGCTCGGCATACATAATGCCATCTCCCTTTATTCTAACCTCCATGGCTATGCTACATTCGGTAATAGTTTATAAATGTATGGATTATCTTTAAGGCCGATATAATGAATTAACCATTTATTTCTGTTCTTCCTTGATTTTGAACTTCAGCTGTCTGTTCATATTTCGTTTCTTGCCAAATTCAAATATGGCTGCTTATGAAGTATTACAAGAAAACTTCCATATTAGCCTGTTACATCGCGTACTGACATAAATTTCATATCAAGAGTTAAGCAAGCAATTGTTTGTAATGTAAATACAGATGGAAATTCGCATGCCAAATTTAAACTTGGCGGACAATGCGAAAACGTGTGGAAAACATCTGCACGCTGCAGTTCTATGCTCAAATACCAGAGTTACACATCCAGTTTGTATGGAGATCACTGGGATTAACATAACCACCCAGAGATCACACACACATTTTACCTTACGATTAGACGGATCATACATACAATCGAAACTAACAACAAACACCGTTGCAACTGAAACCATATAACATGTTTGGCCAACTCTAACTACATCTGGGTGACAAATCTGTTGATGAAACGTAAAATGAAAACATTACGGAACATAAGTGTGCAACTAAATCTCACTTTATTGTTATATGGTAGCGTGTCGTTGTCTAATGACGTGATATTGGTGTTAATACTAAATTTTGTGTATCGAAAATAAGCCAGTCATTAAAAATCTATGCACATAAGAGTGAAACGGTGAAGTTTATGTGAAATTTTTTAATGTAATTTTTACCGATTGTATGAATATAGTAAAATAACGTGTCTTAAAGAAATCTTCTAATCTGCGAACATCTATGTCCTTGTTAGTTACCAGTTGCTAAGTGGAAGTTGTCGAGTGAAGATGGAAACTTAACTTGTTCTCATATGAAATGTAGAACAGTGTTATTTTTAAATTTTTATGATAAATTCGTCGTTTACGGAATGTAACATTGGAGAAAATATTGTGCAATTAATAAGCAAGAAGCATAATTTCCCACTAAAACATTATAAGAATTAACTTTTCATCAAGAGAAGGAGAAGGGAAAGAAGCTGAGCTACGCAATTTAAGTAATTTTTTTTAAAGTGCATTATACCTCAAAATAGTTCTTGTGTGTAATAAATGCCACCTGAAGTAGTGTTAGCCACTATTTAACATTAGTGTGCGAAATATGAGCTTTTGAAATTAGACCAGAATGTAGTGTCGTAAATTACACAGTGATGGAGAGTAGAATCAATACCACAATCGTAGGTACTCTTCGTTTGGATACAGTACTGCTGAATCGTCAGACATTGGTTCGCTATTAGTCCCGTTCCTGTCCCTTGGCTTGTGAGGTAAATAGGTATTAGCAATATGTGCTAGTTGTAGGTGACTTTCAGTATTGCAGGATTTAATCTTTAGCTCGTTGTGAAAGAAGCAAAAGGAGGTCCGCCATGGGGAATAACTCAGGTACGTCGGTCCAGACACGCAGACGTGATATAACCGATTCTCATCCCTGGGTTACGTAACGTATAGAACGATTCACGAACGAAAGAGATCACTTTCAAGTTTTTAAATCGCCGCCGGAAATGTTACGAGATATTTGTACCATTTGCTGTATCTGTAACATGATAAAATGTATTTACCATATGTGTACATGTCTACTTTATTAATTTATTATTCTGATGAGTTTATGAACAGAAATAAAAAAAAAAAAAAAAAGAATGGTCTCTTGGGTTACGTCATGAATTGTGACGCATGACGCAAATATTAACGCTCAGTTGCGTGGTTATGGAATGTCGCCAGAGTTGTACTTTTTGATTCATGATTGTCAGGAAAGTCATATTACGTAGTAACTCACCAGGTAAGTGTTACAGCGCCGCAACTATTTCTTGTCTTTATAAACAATTTAGGAGAGAATCTTAGCAGCTCTCTCAAACTGTGCGCCGATGATGATGACTTTTATCAGTTAGTAAAGTTACTAACAAATCAACAGCAACTGAAAAACGATTTAAATAAGATACATACATGATGTGACAGTTTGCAATTGACCATAAATATTGAGAACTATAAAAATGTTCGCCTCTAACACACTCAATGTCCCATTTTTTTCCTGCATTTAAATCTTGACAACTGTTCTGCGTGGTGTTCCAACCTGAAAGCCTTATGTTTTTTATATTTATATGGTAACAGATTACAGCACAAACTTAATAGAGAAGTCAATATTGTACCGCAATGTTTCTCAACAGAGAACTAAATGGTCGCATATTTACTCGTTTCGAAATTACGAGCGCAGTATTGTCTCTCAAACAGATGCCAATTTAGCTGTATCACTGCCTAAACATCCGGTGAAAATTTTTCATATTCGAGAGGAGGTTATAAGGCACTGGTCCTGGAACAGTGGCTCGAATGATTCATTCATGAAGCACATAAATCTCAGCCATAATTTAGTGCGATAATGACACAAATATCTACTCTATAAATGTCAGCCAACGAAACGATCATTTTAATTATGCACCTTTCCTGTCCACTAACAGTCAGAGAGACAGTAATATTTTAGTTTGTAAATATCAGTCGAGGCTGGTAAAATCGACCGAGTGATAAAATTATAAATAGTTCGCGGGCGTCAACTCAGGGGGTAAAATTTTTATTACTGACATCAACATTTTGCTATTGACATAGAGCACATCGAGGACAGTAGGTCAAGCGACAGGTAGGGCAGTGTAGCTTGCATAGGTCAGTTACGCTATATACAAATTAGGCTGTAGTTAGAGTGAATGGTACGTGGTAAAATAAAAGGTGCATCTACTAATTAATAAGAGTCCGTATTATTCTTAAGCAAAGGCAACATAGTTCTACGAGAAACTTTGTTAGAAATAGATACAACGATGTCTCAACTATTTTTCGACATAGTCGCCAAAATAATAAATACTCATATCGTAGGATCAATTTTGTTTTCCTGTGCTGTAAAAGTATTTCACATGTGAATACAGTTTGCGTGTGAGATCGTCTTAAGGTCTTCGTCGTTGCCAAAACGTGGATGGAGGACGTGGCGTTCAGAACAATAGACTTGAAGTGCTTGCTGCAAGCGATGTGCAGCTCCTTGACAGACTCGGCACACAACAACTACTTTGAAGACTTTCGCCTGGGAGGTAGTTGAACATCCAGCATACAGTCCTAATCTTGATCCCACAGAATTTCTTCTACTCTTGTACGTCAAGAAATTCCTGTCCTCTGAGCAGCGTTTTGACAGTGTCGAAAATCTGAAGACAACTTCCACACGCTGGTTGCATTCAAAGGCGGCAGATTCGTACATGAATACAGAAGTTGATTTTACGGTATTATTGAGTGTCTCAGTTCTTTTGTTGACTTCGACGAAAAATAGCTTAAAATTGTAGTAACTCTTTACAATTATGTTTGTCATGTAACTATGTTGTCTTTACAATCCTGTTGTAAATAAATACTGCAAACAGCCACAAGATTTTTGTAAATCGATTTATTTCGCCGTTACAAGGTTCGGGCCTGCGTCCGTCATCAAATGGTAGTGTTGATTTCAGATCTACATTGATTTCCTAAAATAACAAAGTTATGTGAATCCATGGGTTACAAATTTTATGTTTCTTTCCTAAATATAACAAAGTTTCTTTGCTTTTATTGTTTACGCATGAATTAATATTTCATCTATGCTTACTTCAGAGAAAAGCCTTCTTTATAGATTATATGAGAGAGATATGTGTTATTGTACTACTTCATGTCGATCTGTGAAGTGCACTAACTCAAGATGTCAGCATATGTTTACATCATCTTATTTGATATAACAAGAACGTGACATATTTACAGATAAGGCATACTGCAGTGCAACTTCAAAGATACTTATGTTCATAATATCAAAAAGGAACAACTTCCTGATGTTCTGCAAAACTTATTTGTTGGTCACAAACCGGCTTTTGGCTCCTTTGGCCATCATCAGGTGACCTGATGATGGCCTAAGAAGCCGAAAGCCGGTTTGTGACCAACAAATAAGTTTTGCAGAACATCAGGAAGTTGTTCCTTTTTGATATTATTATCATGTTCTGTCAAGTACCGACGGAAAAATCAATTAATAATTATGTTCATTTTTAAATAAATACATTTAATTTTACATTTGAAATCAGCTTCTAATGGCCAATGAAGAAACTTTTCTATCAGTTGATAAATCTCATCTTTGTTGGTAGAAATTCTAAAAGTCGTATGAAATTTTGGAGGTACAATTGGTTTGTTAATTCAAACTGGTAATTAAGGTACAATAAGGTTTGTTGTGAATGTGACTATATATTACAATTTCTTCAAGAAAATTCATTTGTGCTCCTTCCTCTGCAAAATGTAATATTTCTGGGTTTTCATCATTGCTTTTCTTTGTGGTTTTGTGTTGGCCCAAGTGAGCAGCAAAGGTTAATTTATTTAAGTTGTTGAGCCTGAGAGCATCTGCGTTCACGGTACCGTGTATTGAAACTCCTTCCAGTTTGGCCAACGTAAACTTTAGGACACACGAAACAATTTAGTTTATAAATGCCAGACGTCTGATGTTCCTTTAAATTTATGTTATTAATTACAAATACACCTGTAAATATGTCACATTGTTTGGTGCATCAAATCAGTTGATGTTGAAAACTCTGCAATCTCGAATTTAGTGTACCTCACAGATAAACATGGAGCTATACAAAAACATATATCTCTTTCCTATAATGTATAAAGATGACCTTTGTCTGTAGTAAGTTTAGTGTGTAAGCATAATCTTAATTCTTGTGTAAACAATACAAACACGAAAACTTTGCCAGCGGCGGTGGCCGAGGAGACTGAGGCGCTCCAGTCACGGTCTGCACGGCCACTACGGTCGGTGGTTCGAATCCCCCTTCGGGCATGGATATTTGTGCCGTCCTAGTTTGTAAGTAGTTCATAAGTAGTTTGTAAGTTTAGGGACTGATGACCCCGTAGTTAAGTCCCGTAAACTGTACAAACATTTGAACATTTTTTGAACGAAAACTTTGTTATATTTAGGATAGAAATATATAAACTTTGCAACCTACGGATACACATAACTTTAGGACGCCAATGTAGTTCTGAAATCAAAACTATCGTCCGATGATGGGCTCAGACCCGAAACTAGGAACGGTGAAACAAATTGATTGACAAAAATCTTATGGCTGGTTGCAGTATTTATGTACTACATTATTATTACGAAATTAGCTGCGGTGTTCTCAAAACAAAAATGGATAAAATAATATGTTGTTTTGAGATAAGAAAAAACGCAGGAAAGAGTAATGTCTGGATTGGATAAATATTAGCTTAAGATTCTAAAGAGATATTATTATATTTTGTTAGGCCAAGCGCCAGCTGGTTATGCACAGACGTATGACAACAGACTTGATAAGTAATACAAATGTGTTGAGCACATTAAGTGATGTATTTACTGCGAAGGTGTTACGACTTTGCTCATCTTAAAAGGCTACAAAAAGACCCTTCTTTCAGTTCGCTATCACACATTTTGTTACAATGTCTTGAATAACATTGCAAAAATAACGTTACATTTACCAGTACTTTAAGTTACAAATTATTTCCAATTTATAACAGTATAAATGATAATGTCACAACTGTAAGACAGATCATTAAAACACATAACCAACTGTCACTCAGTTCAAATCTTTTAATATCTATAAACTACTCTGTCAATCTCTTCCCCTCCAAATTTTTGTCCTCAATTTTTGTCCTCTCTACCCCTGTGTAATATAAACAGCAACGCAAATTCTTATGTATGTAATGTGGAATGATTGCGTGATAAGCACAGTGTAATTCTCTGTATTACGTGCAGCATCCAAATTATGATCTTTGTATGCTGTATCATACTTACTGGTTCCTCTCCCTTTCTTCACGCTCCCCTTTTTGAATCCCCCTCCGTTTCTTCCCTCACTTATTTTAGTCATAAGCCTTTAATTTTAACAACTTTTAATAGTTCGGAGCAGCTTTTGTCTTTCGTAGTAATAACATATCCATGTACACAAATATTCTCACCACAGAAACCATCACCATCATTCAACATAAATTAATAAATCAGAACAACATTCCAAACTCACACGTTAATCATATTACAAGTATTACAAATCATACAATGTAAGATTTCGCGGCCGGCGTCAACTACATTTAAATGAAGTATTACAAAGTTAATCAGTGAAAAAAGAACTAATTTACTTTTTACAACTAGTGCTATGCACAAAAAGATATACTATTCATGGGGTCACCAATCAGTGAACTGCTAGCAAACATCATCTTAAACCACATTGAAACCAAAACATTTCAAATAATAGTAGATTCTGAGTGGTGTACTCACAATGATACATAGACGACAAACTGTGATTGCTGGATGAAACACCCAACCATATCCAACAGGTCCACAATGATATAAACATAGCACACCCATAGCTCATATTAAGCATACAACCAGAAGTACTTAACTTTTAGACATCACAATACACAGGCCTAGCAAGAGATACCAATTTCCACACTCAGAATATCCACAAGTACAAACACAGTCATACACAAAAATTCAGCCCACCCTGTTACCAACAAGGGGTCTGGTCTCCGACAAGTGCTACACTGATTCGATGAAGACAACTACGTAAGAGAACTACAAGTAATAAAACAAATAGCTGTTAGGAATGGGTACAAAATAAACATGATAGAAAAAATAAACCACAAAGTTAAAAATCCAATGAAATACACTCGCCACACAAAACTACTGGCTATTGTTTTTGTTGAATATTGGCAACATTCCAGTCTTTCGGTACGGATCGTTCGCCAAAAGAGTCTAAAGGATTTTCTGGTGGCCAACTCCTTCTACACCATTGATGAAATTTCCAGAATGAAACTTTCACTCTGCAGCGGAGTGTGCGCTGTTACGAAACTTCCTGGCAGATTAAAATTGTGTGCCGGAACCGGGACTCGAACCTGGGACCTTTGCCTTTCTCGGGCAAGCGCACTACCGACTGTGCTACCCCGACACGACTCACGATTCCGCCTCACAACTTTACTTTCGCCAGTACCTCGCCTCCTACTTTCCAAACTTCACAGAAGCTCTCCTGTGAACAAGCAAGACTAGCACTCCTGGAAGAAAGGATATGGTGGAGATATGGCTTAGCCACAGCCCAAGGGATGTTTCCAGAATGAAACTTTCACTCTGCAGCGGAGAGAGGAGTGTGCGCTGATACGAAACTTCCTGGCAGAGTAAAATTGTGTGCCGGAACCGGGACTCGAACCTGGGACCTTTGCCTATCGCGGGCAAGCGCACTACCGACTGTGGTATCACGACACGACTCACGATGCCGCCTCACAACTTTACTTCCGCCAGTACCTCGCCTCCTACTTTCCAAACTTCACAGAAGCTCTCCTGCGAACAAGCAAGACTAGCACTCCTGGAAGAAAGGATATGGCGGAGACATGGCTTAGCCACAGCCTAAGGGATGTTTCCAGATTGAAACTTTCACTCTGCAGCGGAGTGTGCGCTGGTATGAAACTTCCTGGCACATTAAAATTGTGTGCCGGAACCGGGACTCGAACCTGGGACCTTTGCCTTTCGCGGGCAAGCGCACTACCGACTGTGCTATCCCGACAAGACTCACGATGCCGCCTCACACTTGGAGAGCTTCTGTGAAGTTGGTTATGCAACACTACAGTTAATTGATTATGATACTGGATTTTGATAATCGGGTACTGATCTGCATAAAATTCTCGCAGTCAAACATTAAGAAAGTGTCAATTAATACAAATAAAGAACCTCTAATATGGATTTGAGTCTCACATATTTCAAAGACATTACTGATGCATCCGAAGCCTTGAATCAAAATTTGTGAGAGCGTCGATAGACTATTCCAAGGCGGCTTAATCGTTAGTGGTGTGGTAGTCTAACGTAGAGATGGGCAAAACTGAGAACTTCCAGGAATCAAGAACTCTGTCCTCGAGAACCAAAAGGAATCGAATACCAAACCGAGAACTAAAAATAAAAATAAAAAGGTTTATCATTTTTTAATATCCCGGAAAAGAAAACTCCCACTTCATTTATGGAGAGGTACAAATTTTTGTTTTTACCGTTTGTTGGACTTCCTGTAAAACGTACGTAACTTACTACGTGCTGTAACTTTTTAAAATAACGTACTCTTTATGATAAATGCAACTATAACATATACTTTGCATTAGAAAATTCACTTACCTCAATAAAGAGAATCTTTAGTGTAGAGCCATCCTGCTTGTTACACTGCTGAATGCTGTTTGAGTTGGAAAGAAAGTTTACTATTACGCGTACTTAGCGCACTACTTATTTTATACGATCTGTAACGAGCTAGAAGTCTCTAGAGGAGAATATATTTTATTTTACGAACATCTAATGTTAATGTTACGCGACAAGAGCACTTATTGCTCTGGTGTAACAAGTCGTATATGAGTAATCTCTTTTAATATTTCTTCTGGTGAAGACATCCTTAGTTGATGTTGAAACCATGATAAAGTATTCTACTCTCCCATCCTGCTACTACAAACGATGGTACTGAAATCACTGAATTTTCCTTCAGTACGTATTCAGTCTTTATCCATCTCCTACTTCTTCTCTCTATCTTCTCCTTTCCTCAATCTATGACCAAGTTACATATATTTGTCTAGTTTGATGGTTATCAGTGAAACGGTATTGAGTTTTATTGTAATATATCCTCCACCATGCACCAGACAAGGACTTTGGGAGTTTGAAAACGTACATACATTTGCGAATTTTCTTAGTGATAATTAAAACTGAAACAATGTCTACTGCAAGAACCGCGCGGAGGGTTGAGAAAACGTAGCCTGAACGTTGATAACGACTATAAGCGTTTACTATTACAAATGTCCAGCCGTTTCAATATGAAGGAGTAAGAAATCCGGACAGAAATTTTTCGAATTTATAATTATCTATGTGAAAACCCGACGATGCCCGGGTACCTATTTACTTTAATCTTAAGTTACTCCTTTTCCCCTTCCCTTCTCTCTCTCTCTCCCTCTCTCCCTCCCCCTCTCTCTTTTTCTCTGTTAATCCTCTCATCTTCCATCTCTGTTTATCTCAGTGACCTTCCTTTTGGTTTGAAAGTCAAGTGCTCAAAATTTCATAAAGATCGGAAAGAAACTATAGATTTTGTGAAAGTCCGTAGGTAAAGCACTCTCCGCCATGCACACTACAAAATTTTACGTGGAAGGGACTTTCCACTAGTTTTCATAGTCAACCACAGAAAATTTTTATGGAGATCGAAAAAAAAGAAGAAAAAAACCTGTAGATTTTGTAGATGTCAGTAACTAAAGCACCCTCCGCCACGCGGCTTAATTCGACCCTAACGCAAAATCCTTTTTCGCCTGACGTATTCTACCTAAAAACTACATACCTGCCAAATTTCATCTTTATAGGTGAGGTGGTTTTCGTGATTCCGTGTTCCGTGAGTGAGTGAATGAGTGATCATTCACTTTCACGTATGTATAGAGATAATAAACGTGTAGGTGATTTAATAGATACTCTAATTAAATCTTTTTATTTCTTTGGTAAATGAGGATATTAGTGACAATGCCTGGACTCCTATAACAAAATATAGCAGCCACAAAACAAACAAATACAAACAAAACCGAAAATTTTCGTTTCATTTTGCGCAACAGAAACGAATACCATAACCGGGAACCAGAAACTAAAACCATGAAACGAGAACCTACAAAGGAGAACTGAAAAGCGAAACCCGAAAACCGAGACCTTAGAAGCGAGAACTGAGAAGCGAGATCTGAAGCGAGAACTGAGAATCGAGTTCTGCGAAGTGAGAACAGAACATTTGTTGGGTAATCGTCGGAGAAACATGTTAAACATTAATTCTTGTTTCGTAACGAGTAAATTAACGAAGATCAGTTTATAATCAACAAGTACAGTGTTATAAATATAATTAAAGTGAAATGAGGAATATAAATAAGGATTGCAACATACACAAATATAAAATGATAAAACGGCATAAATTATTTTGAAGTTACTGCATAAGAGTAATTAAAATCTCATAGACGGATATTCCAGACGAATAAAGAACGAAAGCATAAATGAGCGGAAATGAAAAGTTACTATGCTGACTGAAATGATGTAGCGAAGGAGTTAGAATCTAAAAAGTTACATTAAACCAATCATTTCAATAAAACTAATGATCTTGAAGTAGTTTTGATAATGATTTAAAAATAAAAATTTTGTTTACTGTGCCACGATTCGAACCCGTACTCTACGGCCTAGTATCATAGCAATGTAACCCACTATACCACGCGATTACGCAGAGAACAATCTGTGTGGCTTATGCTGCAAAACATAACTAAATGTTACATTACTTCTAAATTTGTAGGATTTGTGATGACAATTCCCTAACACTAAAAAGCGAATACTGAAAACCGAGCACTGACTCAGGTTCTCGAGAACAACGAGAACTCTTTGGAATCGAGTACTTTGTATTCTCAGTATTCGTTTTGCCCATCACTAGTGTAATGGTAAAGACGTCTGCCTAGTAAGCATGGAGGATTCCCGGCCGCACCACAAATTTTAATTCAATGCTTCAAATTTATCAATAATTAAGAAAGTGGTTTGCGTTTTTAATATCTTTCTCGCAGTCAATTTTTGCGTATTTCAGTATGTGTTTTATGCAGGTTATTTGCCACAGTTGTTTTGTTAAAAGATCCGTTGCGCACATAATCAGTTTAATGCGCTGTTTCTTAACAGTATATACATCAATACTAGGGCCATAATTAAACCAAATTACTGTGGTAATGAACAATTTGTTGTCTGATTTAACGATAGGTTCGACATCAAACTACACGTACACAGCTTTTAAAGTCATTTGCCTAAGCGACGTGCTGATGTCACTCGTCGCCCTGCTCGTCACGGAAATACAGGAGAGAGGGTAACGGAATGAAAATTGTGCTCGTACGAATGTACAAGGAACGCTTTAGTCCGACATTTTGCTGTCACGCGATACGCGCAGCTATCCTCGACACTCGGCGCTTTTATCGGAGAACACCTCGTTCTCTCTGTCCCTTTCTCTATCCCCCCCCAACTCTTTCTCACGCACGCGCGCACACACACACACACACACATGCATACAGACACACACACACAGGATCTGACACGCGCGCGTTTTGTCGCGTGTCGCCAGCGATGCGAATCGATATCGGCGGCGGCAGATTAAATTTCCTTGTTAATTCGTCCGGCCAGTTCGACCGCTGGCTCCGAAGCGCAGATGGGCCTTCCACGGCACGGCAAGCCGCAACCGGTGCAAAAACCTGTCGCCGCGCTCCGCTGCCTGCGGTTGCCAAGCGACCGCGGCCGTGGCTGCGGCTACGCCGTGTTATCGTGCATTGCTGCCCATAATTACGGCAGGATCTGCCGCGCGGTTCATTAAGGAGTCGAGTGTTTTGCCACAACGGCAGCCAGCAAGAAGGTCTGATTAACACTCCTGCGGCGCAGATTGTGCCGTACCGTGAAGTAAGCCACAGCCGAGATTATACTATGATGTAGTACGTGTTTACTTACCGTATAGCACAAGTAACGAAATTACTGCGCAGGGAGAAAAAGTAAAAACATTCCGGTTTGCCGATGTGAAAGTGACTCCCGCTATTTTCAGCCAGATTTTTATTTAATGATGTTTAACCTGTTTTGACACCCTTTTATCTATGATGATGGTTCAGGACCGAAACTTATCAATTTTTAAAGATTTATTAAAACAGCTGATGGTGAAAGATGCATTTTATTATCTATTTAGTAGGTATGTTAACTGCCAAATTCGTTTCCTTTATACGAAAGAAAATGTTTTGACCATTATGGTAGCCCCATGGTACCTCTTTCGAAGTAAAAGCCATGTAAAACCTAATTAAACAGTTGAGACAGCAAAATATCGTACTGGATCACACACAAATTACAATTGTTACCGGCACCTGAATAAAATACGTTACTAAATGTATATTGTGTATGATATCTGATCCCCTAATTGTTTTGAGCAGTGTATTTATCCATCACTCTTTCAAATTTTGATGGTAGCAGGGATAAAACAGAGGGAGCGAATAGTTATATTCAACCTATACAAAAACCAGGCAGCAGTTATTATGGTCGAAGGGAAAGACAGGGAAGCGAATAAGATAAGGTTGTAGCCTTTCCCCAATGTTGTTCAATCTGTACTTTGAGGAAGCAGTGAAGGAATGCAAGAAGCAATTTCGAGAGGGAATTAAAGTTAAGGGAAAAGAAATAAAAACTTTGCGTTTTGCCCATGACATTGTAATTTCGGAGACCGCAAAAGATCTGGAAGAGAAATTGAATGGAATGGACAGTGTCTTGAAAGAAAGATATAAGATGAACATTAACAAGAGTAAAACGAGGGTAATGGAATTCAGTGTCAGAAAATCAGGCGATGCTGAAGGAATTAGAGTAGATAATGAGACAATCAAAGTAGTAGATGAATTTTCTTATTTGGGCAGCAAGATAACTTCTGATGGCCGAAGAAGATATAAAATGCAGAATGGCTTTGGGAAGAAAAGCGTTTCTAAAGAAGCGAAACTTGTTAACATCCAATATTAATTTAAATGTTAGGAAGTCCTTTCTGAAAGCATTTTTCTGGAGTGAAACGTGGACGATAAGGAGTTCAGATAGAAATATGATGGAAGCTTTTGAAATGTGGTGCTATAGACGAATGATGAAAATTAGATGGGTAGATCACGTAACTAATGAGGAGGTACTAAACCGAATCGGGGAGAAAAGGAGTTTCTGGCATATCCTGACTAAGAAAAGGGATAGATTGGTTGGATACATTCTGAGACACCAAGGAATGGTCCACTTAGCATTAGAAGGAAGAGTGTGGGGTAAAAATCGTAGAGGGAGACCGAGGGACGAATACAGTAAGCAGATTCAAAAGTATGTAGGTTGCCAAACGTAATCTGAGATGAAGAGACTTGCACAGGTCATGGTAGCGTGGAGAGCTGCATCAAACCACTCTGCGGACTGAAGACCACAACAACAACAGTCCTTCCCATTAAAACTGCATAGTTAGGAACGGTGGTTAACCCTCTCATTCCCAGTGTTGTTCTTGGATAACAACGTATTAAAATTTGATTTATACCGTATTTTTGTGTATCAGCTCTTAAAGTTGCATTTTTGTTGATGAACAACATGTTTCTAGTACGACATTTTGCCACTTGGTGAGGCGTGTAGTCACTTCTAAGAAATTTATCTATCCGTCCTGGAGTTTGTGTTACGTTGCCGTCTGTACGTGGCTGAATGTGTGACCGTGAGTGTGGTTCTTTCTATTTTATTCCAGCAGTGAATTATCTTGTCTTTGGTGCTATGGCGAAGATTATGCCAGCATTATTGATCTGGTAATGTCAAATATCAACAAAACAAAGTCCAAGTAATAAAATACCTCGATACAAACGTACGTGTTGTGCATGAAATACATGACATAAAAAATCAGCAGGTGGACCAAACATTTTAAAACACATATTTTGATGTTTACTGCACTATATTAATTCAGAAAACACTGAATTTTAATTTTTCCAATGCTGATTTCATAATGTGGGACTGAAAGGGTTAAGAGCGTAGTACAATAGGAAGGTGTTTTTTTTTTTTTTTTTTTTTTTTTTTTTTTTTTTTTTTTTTTTTTTTTTGGAGGCCGTCTGGGGAAGGGGGATGTCGAAATAGTGTTCTTCTCATAGCACAAACTCGTTCAGTTTTTATATGTGTATGGCATGGCATAGTAATCGCATATTCTTCAGTTTTATTTTTTAATTAAGTAATTTATTTATTTATTATATCTCGTTTCATATCACAGAAAAAGTAGATCCATCTCTACAAGAAACTGGTACTGCCAATACTTTTAAATGTTTGTAAAGCCGAAGAATCAATCTGCCCTTTTCAAAATAAGGTATTTCTAAAGATTTGTGGAGCCGTCTACAATAAAATGGAAGGTAAATGGGAACGAAGAAAGAAGAAAGACCTATACCTATAGTTTGCAAAGCCACACGCTGGACGAATATTGTGGCAGAAGAGACTACAATGGTTTGGTCACATCTTCTCAACCGCCAGCGAAATAGCCAATAGGACGCCCAAGGATGCAATAGGAGGATCGACTAAGAGCAGTACTTAAAAAGCTGGAACCGAGAGTCGTCGAGGGTGACGTCAGAGGCCGGAAAATACGGGCTACAATCTACAGTAGATACTCTCTCTCTTGTGACTCACGTTCCTTCCACTGTGTACTTTTTTAAATTAAACACTGTGTTCCATTGTTAGTTTTTGGTGAAGTGTTCCGTTTTGTGTTTTCCTCTTATATCACAATGTTGTTTTTTTTATTTTATTTTTTCCTCCAGTAGGAGGACTTAAAAATACGTTGTTACAATAAATGATGATGATGATGATAGTATATCATATGTTTAGTCACCAAAGAAATATTACTTTGTCTTGAACGAACCTGTGTGAGAGATTGCTTCAACGTACCACAGTCACAGCTCGAATTCTCGACAATGCCCCATTAATAGAGCGAGTCTGAGCATAGGGCACATACAGTGTGCATTCCATTTAATTTGTCAGGTTCTACACGTAAAATAACAGAGCTAAATTTCTCGAACCATTCACGGTCTTGGTATTTTTGGTGTATTGGCAGTACTTGTTCAACAGGTCTTACTTTGGTTTTCCTTGTAGCTAGCTGTTGGATGAAATTTAATGTTGAACGTCTGGGACGAAGCTTATGTTTTTGTAAGAAAGTCATACTTGTGATAAATGGGTAATTCCTGATTCTTTTGTATATATTGGTGATATCTGAGCTACGTCTCTTTCTGTGATTTTTTCCTGTGTTAGCAGGTGAGACCAGACAATTTGGTCTGATTGTACCAGTAGTTACGTGTATCGTCTTGTTGAGCTGCACATCGGCAGGCTGGTATGATAACTGTTACACCACGCTGAGGCACAATACTATGCGGCCGAAAGAAACAGTGAGAGAGGAGCTATATGCAAAGACTATTGAAACCCTCTTTTGTCTTAGCCGGTGTGTTTGAAGATGTTTTAGAGTATGGAGAACAATGCCAAAATACTGAATCTGTCGGAGAGTGTTGACCGAGCGTGTTGCCGAAATTTTAATTTATTTGCTACGAGTTGAAAACCCGGCGTTGCCAGGATATTTATATATACCACATTGTAGTTACTTCATCTACACTACCGTCCTCTCTATCAGTCCATCTCTTACTCTCATCTCTCCATTTTATCCCTTCCTGCCCAACTGTCGGCACCTACATCCCCGCCCCTTCCGTTTGTCACATTTCTCGTCCTCGATCCATGGAACTCTGTCTCCTGCGTTCGTCTCCTCCTTCCACTATCCATGAAACATGACATGTACCTGTCAACATTCTCGGTAATCACTGAAACAGTATCAGTGTCGAAGTACCCTTTTCCATGCACCATAGCGTGGCTTTAAATTATAAAAACTTTCTCCATGAAAACTTACATACATGAGCCAACATTCACGGTAATTTGTAAAGTGTTGTCAAAGTAAGTTGTGTGGAACCCTCCACCAAGCACTTGATTTGATGCTGTAGAAAGCTGTACAATACTTCTTCCAGACTGTGATAAAATGTGTAGGTCGAAGACTGTTGTGAAGTATGTTACGCCATCCACAATTTTATGTAGACAGTTACTGTTAGTTTTCTTTGTTCTTTTTAAACAAGTGAAATGTGAAGAATTTTTTGAAGATCCCAACAAAACACACAGACTACGTTATACATAACTATGCGCGAGGCCGTTCCCCGTCGGGGTTTCGAATCCTCCCTCGGGCATGGATGTTTGTGCTGTCTTTAGTAAAAGTAGTTCATAAGTAGTTTGTAAGTTTAGGGACTGATGACCCCGCAGTTAAGTCCCATACGCTTAACAAACATTTGAACATTTGAATTATATATAACTAGCTGAAAACCCGACTTGACCTGGGTATTTATTTATTCCTGTCTTGAGTTAGTATTTATTCTCTTACTTTTATTAACGTTTCCCCCGCAGAGAATCTTAAAAGAAAATAAAAAGTTGATTTGTATAGAAAACTTCAATGAACTTGACTAAAACATTTAATAGAATGTTTCTACAAAATGTTGTAATCTTATATAAATAGTGCTCTATTTTGTATTCCTTCGTGTACAACAATATCGATCGTAATTATTGTAGGGAGGAAATAAATATTTTATTGATACGATTTCAGTTACTTTTGTTTTATCGAGAATTGCAAATCAGCTCCTAATAAGGTGTGTAATTGTGCCATGTAATCGAAATATTTTTGTGAAAGGGTGCCCGTCTTTACATCCGTAGATAGAAATGAATCTATTGTCAACATGTATTTGAAGACCTCGGGGGAAAATAATGATAACCCTTATTTATAAACTGCTGTGATATGAAGACTTCTATGTTTGAAAAAAAGTTTCTATTACATGTTTAATACTTGTTTTAATATTTATATTTGCTATCTCTCTGTAGATTCATGTATTACTTGAATAAAATGAAACATTCTGTCGGATATGATTGTTTGGACCAAATACATTAAAAATAAAAAAAGTTGAGGGTTATCATTATTTACCCCCGAGGTCTTCATATGTGGAACGAAGTTTTATTTCCGTCATTTCAGCAGATGGTTGACCACGTCAGCGATTACTTTGAAGCGATCATTGAAGCCGGCATTTTGTGAAGAAATATGATGTATTCAACTAACTTATATTTCAGAAATGATAAAATTTAATTACACTCAAAGGACATTTCTTGATAGTAATATTTAAGTGGAATAACTGTTAAATGGACTTCACTTCCAGAACTTGAAGAAATTTCTCGATTACTTAATTGACTCTTAGTTGCTTATGATAGAATCACAGATTGAAAAAATAAAAAACGTAATTCATCATCAATATAAGTGTGAAATATTTTCATTTGGTGTATGGTCCGTAACGAGGTGCGGAGGTCTGACCACGAAGTGCAATTATAATAGTTTGGATTACATTGGCGAATCTTGTGTCTCAGTATTACAAAGGGAACTGTAACTTCAAAAATAATAATAAGTGCCCAGTACAATCTACTTTCTTTTCTCAAATAATTACAGTTTTCAAGAGACTTTACGGGCGCTGATGACCTCGTTGTTGAGCGCCCTAAAACACCAATCACAAGAGACTTTACTTCAATAATAATAGTAACAAGAACTTTAGAGATTATAAATACATGTTTTCTATATCGTTACGGAAAACCTTTTCTCTCTAATGTCTCCACCTCCTCTCTCTTACTATATCTTCCTTCGCCTTATCAATCAACGCTTCCAACCCCTGTCTATGAACATTTATATCAGTAATTTTTTCGTTGTGGCCGGTGAAAAGGTGTCTAAGGTACTCTCAGCCGCGCAACTTATAAAATATTTTGTACATAGTGATGTTTCTATTGTTGTAAATGTAAAGTGAGAAGAATTTCATAAGAATCGGAATAAAACTCTAGATTTTGTCAAATTCCGTACGTAAAGTACCCTCAGCCATGCGCCATAGGAAATTTTTTGTAGACGGTGATCTTTCCTCACGGTAGGGAATATGTGCACCAAATTAGATTGAAAACGATCCATTTGTTTAAGAGGTAATATGCAAATTGTCGCTTGTTACAGAAGTTTCTTGCGCATTTCATTGTTTATGACATCATATCTCTGGAATCCATGTGTTGTACGTTATATTTACACCCATGGTTACATTCCTCGTGTTTTGAAGGTGAAGTGCACAAAATTTGGAACAAAAATTTAGATCTGTATGCATGAAATCACAGGGGCACTCTGCTTCATATGACTGGTGTTCAAATAAAAACGTAGGAAAGGTCTTAACAGCCAAACCTGCTAGCTTGCATTATGCATTATTATGTTTTGACACGAGTGCTTGTGTGTTTATGACAACATCAGATACTATTCTGGGTCGGAACATATCTGATGAATAGTCTTGCATGTTGAAGATTTGATAATTTGTAAGAAAGTGTCAAAGTAATTCTTGGAATTAGGCGTAACATTTAACATAAAGAAGTCAAAATTTGGTGACCCCACAATCGGATTCTTTTCTTAAGACACAGTAACAATTCCCGAACCGACCTCTGTACATCCTAGCACTAAAAGTAGCTAAAGTATTTCTTCCTTTAATGATTTCGAAAAGCAAACAAATTGTCAACCGTTATTAAATCTGACGTGACAAAACACGTCAATGCGAGAAGAGTTTTGATGCCTTGAAACAAACTTTAGGTACATTTAATATATTACATCATTGCAATACGGAAAGGGATTTATTATTATTTTTTTTTCAAACTCAACTCTTTATCGTCTTCGTGCGTCCTATTGAGTTAAAAGAAAATAGAGGAAACAGTGAATTCAGTGACAATGGTTTTGCAATCGTGTCTTGATTGACTGTGTGCATACGTATTCTAGCAGAGAACGCGAAGCCCTGTCAGTCGTCTGAAGTTTACAAAAAGGACAAATTAGAATATAAAATTGTAGCAGTTTTTATTAATCAGTGTTCAGAAACAAAATCATTAATTTCAATATTATTTTTTGTGTGTAGTGTGTACATAGTAAAGATACAAATTATACTAGAGAATATTACTCTATTGAAGCTTAAAAGTGCCATCAATAATTGTAAACTTAAGTTAGTTTCGGTTCGTTGCCTCCTACGGTATAAGTGAAGAACTCATGGTTCAGCTTTTCCGTCGTAGATACCTGGGAACAGTACTGCAGAAGTTGACACCACTGAGTCCCAGCGTTATCTGAGTCCCGTCCCTGGAGTTCTGCAAGGCAGCTGCAGAAACGACTGCGGTGGAAATGCAATATTATACTGCTCCGTATCGTGCTCGCAGCGGTAACTGCGATAAGTGAGCTGGCAAGCAACCAGCCTTGGAGAATTTATACGGTGGGAACCTCATATCTGCTAAATACCGGTAAGGTACGTTCGGTCCTATTACGCAGTCCAACGCAACAGCAAGCTGTATCTAGTTAAGAGTAAAAATTGCTTTCCTTTAGTTAACCTGTATAAATAACGCGAAGGAGCAAGACAGTTTATCACTTCAAATAAAAGATTTAATTTTGTTGCGGTATTTCACTTAGGTCCACGGATGAACAAGAGACACTATCCCAACAACTTACACATAACAACAATAATAATAAATAAAAGGAAAAAAATTGTTATCTCGAAAACACAAGCACATTGTGAGAGAAGCATGTCTTGTGTTTTTAAGTCTGTCACACATGCTTCACTGTCTTCCAAAAACAGATAAGCTACTGGCCACAGAGCGTTTTGTAAATATTTACCGGACATTTGAGGACATGGACTCTGTCTCAGTTGTTCGGCAGTGTGAGTCAGGAGTTCTAGTGAACAGGTTAGGGGCGCTAGCTGTTCAGGACAACGTTCCTGAGCCGGATGGTGTCTCTCATCCTGAAGTCACCACGCAGTCTGCAAGTTCCGGGCATTCACAGAGGGTGGGTTTGCTTGTAGTTGGTAGCTCCAACGATAGGCGGATATGGAGCTCCTTAGAGAGTTGGCTGCCAAGGAGGGGAAGAAGGCCAACGTGCACTCCGTGTGCATACCTGGTGGAGTTATTCCACATATGGAACAGGTTCTTTCGGATGTCGTGAAGGGTATGGGGTGCAGTCAACGTCAGTGGCTCACGTCGGTACCAATAATGTGTGTCGCTTCTGATCTGAAGAGATTCTCTCAGGTTCTGAGCGGCTATCTGAAGTGGTAAAGACTGCAAGTCTTGCTTGCAAGATGAAAGCAGAGCTCACCATCTGCAGCATAGTTGACAAGACCGACTGTGGACCTCTGGTACAGAGCTGAGTGGAGGGTCTGAATCAGAGGCTCACGGTTCTGTGAGCCTGTAGGCTGCAGATTCCTTGACTTGCGCCATCGGGTGGTGGGTTTCCGGGTTCCGCTGAATAGGTGAGGAGTCCACTATACGCAGGAAGCGGCTACACGGGTAGCGGTGGCTGTGTGGCGTGGACTGGGCGGTTTTTTAGGGTAGAGGGCCTCGGGAACACACAGAAAGGGTCTTAATTTCATAGGACACAGGTCAAAGATTGGACTAACACAGATCTAAAACCATTGGCCTAACAGTTGTAAATTGTCACAGCTGTGTTGGGAAAGTAGCAGAGCTCCAAGCGCTGATATAACGTACTGAATCTCAAATCATTATAGGTACCGAAAGCTGGTTAAGGCCGGAGATAAGTTCAGCTACGAAGGGGCAAATGGTGTTTAGAAAAGATACATTGAATAAAACAGGTGGTGGTCTATTTATTGCTATCACAAGCGGTTTATCTTGTAGCGTAATTGGAGTAGATAGGCCCTGTAAGCTGATATGGGTAGAAGTTATACCTGACAACAAGCTAAATTAATAATTGATCCTCAAGACTGGCATTCTTTTACAGAAACTCGAAATTTAACTGGGACTTCAATGCGAGAAGCTTGTAAAAAAATTCCACAACGAATCCCTATCACGTAATTTGATAAAGAATCCTAAGACAATCTGGTCGTATGTTAAGTATACCAGCGGTAAAACACAATCAATACCTTCACTACGCGATAGTAACGGTGATACTACTGATGCCGGCCGCGATGGCCGAGGAGACTGAGACGCTCCAGTCACGGTCTGCACGGCCACTATGGTCGGGGGTTCGAATCCCCCCTCGGGCATGGATATTTGTGCCGTCTTTAGTATAAGGTAGTTGATAAGTAGTTTGTAAGTTTAGGGACTGATGACTCCGTAGTTAAGTCCCATAAGCTTAACAAACTTAACAAACACTCAGTTCTTCTAAAGCAGAATGGCTTAACACAGCTTTCCGAAATTCCTGCACGAAAGAATAAGAAGCAAATACTCTAGAATTCGTATCAAGAACAGCTGCCAACATGCGTATTTTAGAAGTTGATACCCCTGATGTATCACAGCAACTTAAATCACTTAACAAAAGTAAGTGTCCCTGTCCTGATTGTATATCAATTGTTCTCTTCCAGAGTATGTTGATGATATAGCCCCATACCTAGTTATCATAAACAACAACCACTCACTAAGCGAATGTTCCGTACCAAAAGTTGCACAGGTTACGTCAATATTTCTAAAAAATGCAGTAGAAGTGTTACTCAAAATTACAGGCCTATATCAATGACGTCGGTTTACAGCAGGATTTTAGAACATATACGGAACGTTTCTGAAATATTATAAACTACCTTGAAGAGAACGACGCATTGCCCCATAGCCAATACGGAGATTACCATTGCTGTGGCGGAGTGCCCAAGTGAATTGACGCGCTATGCATCAAAGCCGCTCCCCGTCGGGGGCTCGACTCCTCCCTCGAGCATGGATGTTCGTGCATAAGGTAGTTCATAATCAGTTTGTAAGTTTAGGGTCTGATGACCCCGCAGTTAAGTCCCTTAACCCTCCATCGGGCGCACCTCCAGATGAAACAAAATCAGGCGCACCCGGCCTGAGAGGTCACCCACATATTTTGTGGACTAGCTCCGCCATGATAAATCAAATTCAAAATGCGTGTTGGATAGTCTTGAAGAGGATCTAAAGGAAGGAATTACAGCAAACTTAAAGCATAATAATGGATTTATTGAACACAATACACCTTAAACTAAAGTGACCAAAATTACCGATTTCCCACAAAGAGCATTAAAAATTGGTCGAACAGACATCCATAAAAGTAATGAAGTTATTTTTAAAGGACATTAGGCAGTCTATTCTGTCATGGAATCATCTTTTCTCGCCACATTTGCAGCCAAAACCCGATGCTTTAGCTCCCAAATCAACAGCTGAAACACAGGTATGGCACAGAACGTATACGTCGCTCAAGCAGATTGGTTGATGACAAGCTGAACATTCCTAATTCTTCATCCTCCTAACTCTTGTTTCAGCCACGCATGGTCGACGTTTTAGCCATTTGGGAGGTAATGTGGGAGAAATTTCCCGTTGCTTGTGGGGTAAAAATTTTTTCAGTCGAGTTTGCAGCCGAATCGACATTCCACATATATTCGTAGCAGACACAGGCTAAATTGTCCAGTTAGAAGTTGATGACACAAGGTTTTGCAATTGGTGGCGTCATTTGTAGCAATATATTTTACACTGGATGTTGTGTAATAATGATGTGACTCTTCACACTATGAATAGTAGAAGGTATCTACTTAGACTACTTCCTCGTCTTATCGTTTCCAAAATAAAAACTCCTCACATATTTTCTTCTCTTTTCCATAAACTTCCTGTTCAGTTGCTGAGTCCTCCTTGCCTTCTCCTACCTCATCCTGAGAGTGGGTCTCTCTCTCATCGACTAAATCTTCGAAGGCGGCTGGATCTTCAGCAGTTTCGTCCTCGAGGAGGCGCATTATTTCCACAATATCATTGGCTTAGAGGCATAATATACTTTTCTGGACATTTCAGCAGAAAATATGGATGTGATAACATAGGAAAAGAAAGGAAAACTGAAATTAGAACTTGATCAGGCGCACTCAGTCTGAAGAGCCAGGGTCGTCAAAGTCTTTTTTTTTTTCGAAGGTAACGGTGAAAATCACAGAGGACAGACTTATTTTGACTGAAACCAAGTAATAAAATAAAAATATCGTGAAAAATCTCACCTTAAAATCTATAACGTAATCGGGCGCAGTCGGCCTGTGAGGACCAAGGAGTTCCCCTGAACCGCGTGGAAATCGACGGCAGCCTGCGGATCGGCACTGTGTGAGGTTCCCAAAGTTACGCGAGTAAACGGAGAGGCGGGCCGCTGGGCCACGGGAATCAAAAAAGTGTTTTGCTGGCCTGTGAGGCCGACTGCGCCCGACGGAGGGTTAAGCTTAACAAACATTTGAACATTATCATTCTTGTGAAACACGCAAGATGTGACGAATGCTATAGACAAGGGATGTCAAATAGATTCCGTATTTCTAGATTTTCGGAAGGCTTTAGGCACTGTACATTACAAGCGACTTCTAATCAACAGCATGCTTATGGAATACCCTCACAATTGTGCGATTGGATTCGTGATCTCCTATCAGACAGGACACAGTACGTTGTAATTGACCGTAAGTCATCGAGTAGAACTGAAGTGTTTTGTCCCCCTAAAACACAAAAGCCGTGGTGGAGTAGCCGAGCGGTCTAAAGCACCTCGCTGCGGAGCGCGCGGTTGCTTGCCGTGGAGGTTCGAGTCCTCCGTGGGGCATGGTTGTGTGTGTTTGTCCATAAGTTAGTTTACTTAGGTTTAAGTAGTTTGTAAGCTACGGACTGATGACCACGCAGTTTGGTCCCATAGATTTACAGACATTTGAACATTTTGAAAACACAAAACCAAAACCTAGAACTGAAGTGACATCTGGCGTTCTCAAGGGAAGTGTTTTAGGGCCACTACTGTTCCTTATTTTTATAAACGATTTACGAGTCAATGTGAGTAGCTCTCTTAGCATTTATGAACATTTATCAGCATTTGTGCCGCTAAAAATGTAGCAGCTATCAAAATTATGATCCGAAATATATCATTTTCCGGGATGTACAGGAATAGCGATACGAATAATGTTTATTTACGGCGCGCCTCGGTTTCGCAGTGGAAGAGTGCCAGACTATGAGTCCAAAGAGCGTGTGTTCGATCCCAGCGAGGTCTGTCACTTTCCGCTTCCTTCACCTCTGGCAGTATTGCTCACGTGAAAAATACCGAGTAGCACCCACGTTAAACCGTATGTGCCCCAATAACTGGCTGGATTCGAAGGTCGGAGGAAGGCCACCACCTCCAAATAGGACCATGCCTAGTAAAGCACTGTGGTGTTCAAACCAATCTTCGGATTGTTGTCTGATTTATCTTCAGCTTACGGTGGTTAGTTACAATTTTAGGCATGGAAGAAAACCTTTAATAATTTATTTCCTTCGAATCTTCAGGTGTTAATGAGAATCGCAAATGATTAACCACCATTTCTAATATTACTGCACTATAAAGGTATTGTCTGAATGCTTCAGATTTGCAGTCAGTCAACCGTTATAGACGCGTATATCAATATCTTTTGTCAGTTACCTACTAGTTTGGGAAAGTGAATGCTTAGCTACAAATAGATAATATTACCGCGGTTATTCCAACGGTACGAGTGGTGCAATGGTTAGCGTCGCAGATTGATGTGCTAGTGGTCCCCGGTTCAAGTTCCACCACTGGCAGAAGAGCTGGCCAAAAGCAACAGAAGTATCAAAAATTTTTCAGTTTTCTACGTGTTTCTTTGATGTACTTGTAAGTTACAGAAAATTCACTCTATGTATAAATAACGGAGCACTCCAATCAGGAGGCAGTCTGCTCTGAGTCTCCGCTTATTTTAGCAATAATTATTCAAAAAAGGTAATAGGAATAACCCGAAAAATTACAGGCTTATACAGGTTGGTTGCTTGGTTGATTTTTGGAAGGGACTAAACGGCAACGGTTATCAGTCCAGTGTTCCAGTCATAGAGGTAAAACATTGTGTTAAGCTTCCCTAAGTAATTGCCTTAACACTTCAAAGTTTAAAAAGAACAAGTAAAATCAAAGAAAGGATAAAAGGACAGACATCACAAGAGCGTTTTTGCTGGGTGATCACAAAAATGTAAGTAAGACATCCAGCCACTCTGGTACACATTAAAAAACACCTACCTAAAAGAGGCGGGTGAAGAACAGATCAATGACGTACACATAACAAACTTTAAATGGATTTGTACAATTCACACTCACGGGTAAAATTTAAATTACAGTTTCCTCGCTCTGCGGCTAAATTGGGGCACTCGTGCATGATGTCGGCGACTGTCGGCGCACCACGACACTGAGGAGGGTCCTCGCGACGCAGAAGGTGACCGTGCGCCAGCCAAGTATGGCCAATACGGAGCCGGCAGAGAACAATTGACGATTTGCAGCAGCATTTTAGAATATATACTTTCCGCGAATATTATGAACTACCTCGAAGAGAACGACCTATTGTCCCATAGTCAACACCGATTCAGAAAGTATAATTCTTTTTAAACGCAGCTAGCCCTTTAGTCACATGATGTGATGAGTGTTATAGACAACGGATGTCAAATAGATTCCGTATTTCTAGATTTTCGGAATGCTTTCGACACTGTACCTCACGAGCGTCTTCTAATCAAACGGTGTGCTTATGGAATACTGTCACAATTCTGCGATTAGATTCGTAATTTCTCGTCAGACAAGACACAGTACGTTGTAATTGACGGAAAATCATCGAGTAGAACTGAAGTAGCTCTCTTGGGTTGTTCGCGGATGATACTGTCACTTATCGGTTAGTAAAGTCCCCAGAAGATCAAAAGCAACTGCAAAATGTTGTAGATAAGTTATCTACATGGTGCAAAAATTGGCAATTGACCCTTAATAAATAGATCTGTGAAGTCATCCATATGACCACTAAAAGAAGCCCGTTAAACTTCATTTACACGATAAATCAGACACAACTACAGGCCGCCAAACCTGGGAGCAACATTCACGTAAATTGGAAAGAACACACAGAAAATATTGCAGGGAAAGCGAAACAAAGATTACCTTTCTTTAGCAGAACACTTAGAAGATGCAACAGATTTACCAAAGAAGCTCTCAACATTACACTTGTGCGTCCTATTTTGGAGTATTGCTACGCATTGTCGGATCCCTACCAAGTGAGACTGACAGACGATTTAGAGAAAATTCAGAGGACAGCTCGTTTTGTACTATCGTGATATAAGGGAGACAGTTTCACAGATATGATGGACTTGTTTGGGGTGGAAACATTGCGACGAACAATTTACGAAATTTCTTTCACCAACTTTCTTTTCCGAAAGCGAAGTTTTTGATCCACTTTAGGTTACGGTAGTAACACTAAAAGTGGGCCTTTGCGATCGGTTTTTGACAGCTCGAAATTGAAATGCAAATAACGGCTTAACCATGCATCTGACACAGAAATTGAATAATCGAATTTGCAGAGGATAAAATTCTCTACAACTTTGCTCTCTTGTGTTTTTTTCATATCTCGTATCGTTTCAGAGATATTTCCAAAAATAACGGCGATTTTGGGATGTATATATGTCTCTCTGTCTGTCTGTCCGTAACGTGTTACCTGTTTTTAAGACGAACAGTTCAACCGATCAGCACCAAATTTTTCACATAATTGTACGCCGCCATACATAGATTCTTTCAAACACACAGGGTATGAAGATTACCTGACATAGTCTCGTCTGGAGGCGATCAATTCGTTTTATAGTATTCAAAATGACAACCCAAGATCGCAAACTAACAATTTATTAAGTGACGACCGGTTTCGGTGCACTGTGTCACCATAATCTGATCATATATATGTTATAATCTGGTCATCTTGTTAAAAATAAATTCGGCATAAAACAACAAGTGCAACATTGCACTTAGTCACTATATAAAAAATACATAAGTTAAAAACATGACAGCTTACAAAATACCAGTATGTCAGGTAATCTTAATACCCCTTGTGTTTGAAACAATCTTTCGCAGTGGAACTCGCCAACTGAGAGCATAATGGGCACGACGTTTCTGGAACATACTTGTAAGAATTGCTTTTGTTACTGTAACAGACGCTTGAGAAGTCGAAGAGAAAGCAGTCGCGGGTGGTAATGGATGTTTACTTACCTCTTTTGCGCCTCTGATGCCGGACAAGGGTTTCAGCGGATCGTTACAACGGCTGCGCATCGCCTGCCCTGTTCCTAATGGTTTGCAGTCACGAAGGGCGGAATTGTGTGTCACTCGCCCACACAACTGACATACAGCGACGCCCTCACAACAGCCTTGACATCCGCGCTGAACACTCAATTCATTTGTAAAGTTACATCTCACTTTATCATGAAAATGCCTTGTACTCGAGACGATTCAAGACAGTCTTTAGTCTGCAATTTGAGTGGCGATCAATAAGTAAACAAATGAATTTTATTAATAACTAGATGAAAAGCCCGTGTCGTTCTGGTTATTATTTTTTACAGTCTTACGTTAGTCCATTTATCCATCCCTTTTCTCTCTCTGTCCACATTCTCTTCCCTTATTTCTCTGTCCGCCTACTCCTCTCACCCCTCTCTATTCATCTCGTCATCTCCCCTCTCTCTGTTCATCTTCTCCTACACCTCTCTCTCCCCATTGCAACTTTTCCCTTTCTCTCCCAATCGGCTTCACGTGTCAGTGTCGAAATATTCATCCACCGCCTCAGTCCTTTGACTCCGTCATCTGTGAAAAATTATTAAACTCTATTAACTTTCATTCTGAAATGGTGCCTGCGTTTATTACTAGGTACCCTCCGCTGTGAAATCTTAATGTTCTTCTCGTTTTGAAGATCAAGTGTGCAAAATTTGTACAAGTTCGGAATAAAACTGTATCCACAGTATCTTCCGCCATTCACCATACGAAATTTTATCGATAGTTTCCGTGCTCTTATTTTGAAGGTCAATAATACAGTAAATAAATAAATAAATAAATAATAAAAACTGTAAATGTGTGTGAATAAAACTCTAAATGTGTATGAAATATACACAAAGAAGCACGAGGACATGCTACTTTATATATAAAGATTTGTATCTTTATTTTTACCTTTATACGCATTTTTGTGAAAAAAACGTTCATTTACTATTTATTTTTATGGTATATTTTTGTGCCAGTGATTTCGTATAACATCAAAAATTATTTTTAAACGAAAAGATTAGTACAATTAAAATCTTCACCACGAAAAATTATAAGAATAATATAAACATTAGAACACTGATAATAATAACACTGCTCAATAATAATTATAATAATAATAATAATTCTACAGTTTGTGAACTCACTTCGTAAAATAGTCTGTCTCGAACTACCGCATCCCCTTAATATGCGTAAGCTCTCCATGTAATGTTTACTACTTAAATATCTTCCTGCTAAAGCTAGCAAGTAAATGTCTGAGACGCATGAAGAAAATAGATGAAGTGTAACTACACATGCTATCCCAGGGTAGCTCATCTGGCGCCGGCGAGGTAGATCAGTGAACAAGAACTCAATTAACAACATAAATAAAAACTGGCGAACGGCGGCGAAGAGGAGATCTACCCCAAGGACAGAAGTCTTTACATCTTATAAAATAGGCTGCATGTAGATGGAGTACAAATTAAAATTATAATGTTTGCTGATGACAAAGCCATCATAAAAGTGAGGGAAGAAAATCTGCATAATGCATTATCAATAATGACTGAGAAAAATATAACATGAAAATCAACACAAAGAAGACAGAGATCGTGGTATGCAGCCACGAGCAAATTACAACTGACATTAAAATTAATGATGTACCATTGAAACAATTTATTCAGCTACTTGGGAAGTAAAATCACACCAGATGGCAACAGTTCAGCAGACATAAAAAGCAGAACAGCGCAAGATAAAATAGCCTTCAGCAATAAACGGATGCTTCTTACATAAAGAAATATAAGAGACCAAAAAAGCATATATAAAATGCTATGTGTGGAGTGTGGCATTGTATGGCTCCGAAACTTGGGCATTCGGCACTTGCGACAAGAGAAGAATAGAAGCATTTGAATTGTGGTGTTGGAGGAGGATGCAGTTTACATTTCTTTTAAACAGAGTCAGGAATGCAATACAGAAACAATATACTGTCATGCGTGAAGTGGGTATTCATATTCGTCTCTACAGTACTTGTATCGTGTTCCGAAATCCACAATTGCCAAATCTGTTTCGTTTGTGATGCCATCTACATGGAACTTACAGAATACATGAAGGTAAGGCCAAATTTTAACTACGGCAGCAGCGTAGTGTGCTAATGTTGGCAGAGAAATGTTTGCTTTACTGACTGGACAAAGGTACTACAGACAATAATCTGTAAACCATAGAGCAGAAACAACATTAATAACTGATATCATGGCCAACACAAAAGTTTATTCTCTTCATTCGATGTTACAGCGTTATTATGCAGCATTCATGTTGCCAACATAAGCGCACTACACCACCGGTGCCGTAAGTAAAAAAAATATCACACTGTTTTGAAAGAATGGTTATTATTGTGAAACGTACCTATATACATTTTCACCCCCAAGTATCTCCTCAGCAGCAACGGACTGTCCTACATGCAACTGGCCTTTCTTTTGCCTTTTTGGCCATGAAACGCTTTCTCATATATGTCACAAGCGATAGTATTTCCTCCATCAGTTCTAAATTTTAGCTTTCTGGCAGTTTTCTCATCTGCTTTGAAAGACTCTTACAAAAAGAAATCTCATCCTCCTCCTCCTCGTCTGGCCGATTACTGATGAACCTGAGTGCCTCCATAGCTGAAAAGAACCAGCAGGACGCCTTTCGTTCGAATTTGATTTAGTTGTCGACGACGATTGCGAGCTGCTGTTGCTGCTGCTACTTGGCTGACTTAAAGTCTCGCTGTTTATGACACTTGCTGTTGGGGGCAATTCGGGTTCACTTATACCAGTAACCAGAGGCGTGCAGCGGGCCTGCGCTACCCGCCCGGGCTCGTAGCCGCGCCTCCCGGGCGGGCCTGGCCACGCGCTGCCCGGCCTGCCGGCACGAGCCCCACCGGACGGCGGCGGGCAGCGCGGGTACCCGAACTACCCGCCGAGTGCCGGTCCGCCCGGCCGGCCGTGCCGCTCTGCTGCTAGCCGGGGCACGCGCCCGCCAGCCGCTGCGCTCTTAGCGGACAATACACTGTTCCGATTTTCACACTTTAAAAACTGTTCACGTTACAAACGACCATCCTACATCGGCTTATTAACTTAGTTTTTCCTTACAAGCTTTACTTTCCTTGGAAAAAATAACATGTCTGCGTTTCATTCCGCGTGAGATTTTAGTTTCATAATGCTTTTCACTCGATTCTGAAGAAACTATAGGGTTAAAAAAACTGATTTTTGGACATCTAATAGTACAGCAACTTAGCTTTCTAACAAAGCATTAAACTTTTCATTTACAAATCATGTATTGAAAAAGTTATATACAGGGCAGCTTAATGACCGATGCATTTTAGAATACACATTAACGCGAGTGCAATAGAGCTGTCTCAAATCATGAGTAATTGCGAGTTAATGAGCAGCATCAGTGCTGCGATAGCATGTACACGCATTCAGCGCGGGTTCGAACAGCGTTTCTGTGGACATTTCGCTAAATTGCTTGATGTTTCCTTGCTGCTAAGAAAAAATAAGTAGATAAATAAAAATAAACATCGTTAAGTTGCAATCGAGGGCATTAGAAAGGATTAACTGGTAGAATGTTAGTAGGTACAGCTTACGCTTAACCACTCCAAGGGAAGTACACTAATTACTGTTTCTCGATACAGGCGTGTGGACCATTGTTGTTGTTTTATTTTATTTTTCCCCCCTTTTCCCTTTGGCTGGGGGGTAGCTGAAACCCCGAGGGAGTCACTTATTCGAGAAGTGACATTCAAGGTCGCAGTTATCAGTTTTGTATCGCTGGACAGTCTTTCATGTATCTTGAAACACTTGGGATTTTTCCTCACTGACTAAATTGTCAGTGTACTATCAGCTCCGAGGGGAAAAAATAGACGTGCGCAGTAATGCACCTGGTAAAAGCAGAACGTCCAATTTTGTGGTGCAGAAGCAAAACGGTAGCCGAATCGACTCGCGCCCGAAATATTAAGCACGTTGAAAGTCGTTGGCTTCGCGTTAGCCGGCTCCAGCAAATTTGTAGGTAATTTTATACTTTGCTCAGTACTTACTTACACGGTGTTTCACTTTCACTTCATATTAAACTAAGTTATGGCTCTAACATAAAGAATAAGATTATTCCTTAAATCGCTTCAGTTCCTTGTTCCTAGTAAACCTACGTATTTCATGTATGTGGTAAAAAATTATATGCCCTACGGTGATGTGATATTTAATTTTGTTCAAAGTTGTCCAACTAATTATCTAGCTAAAATTCTGACAAGGTAAACAGGAAATCTTTAAAAATCCAGTAGTTTGCAAACACGGTATTCGTCTGGTATTCTTTTTACGTTCCTAGAAACTGTTGAAGGATGAGGAAGAACGTCTTTGGCACTTGCATTGGAGTACTGTGCTCCTATATCCATCAGAGTCTGTGCGAGATGTGGAAATCCTTCTCCCGCAACTGTGCTGAAGGGCCGCAACTCTATTGCACACATTCTTACACATTTCTCCAGCACAAAAGATTTTGCTGACCCTGGAATATTGCTACAAACGTTCAAATCAGTATTCAGATAAGCTTTGCAGCTATTCAGGTGCCGTAACAGCGTAGTGGTACTGCCATCTCGTAACGACAATAATTTACGGCAGCCATTACACTCTGCAAATCCCACAGGATTATTTTCATTACCTACAATCATCATAAAACGCTCCCATACAATGCTGTCTCCAGATCTCTGTCAACGCTTGTAGATTCTCTCTGCCAGTTTCCTGGAAAGGTCGTTTTTTTCTTCCTCAGATCGTCTACTCCTACGTTGGTACGATCTGTCCTGTTCGCTATTTACTTCAGACATAACGATAGATAACTTATAAATTGCTATGTAGGTAACACAAAAGGTGCGTGAAGCCTACGCTGTATTACAACGCCTTGCTCAGAACTGTCTGCATTCTACCGCTCGCAACGCCGCCTGTAGCGCTGTTGCACGGGCCCGGCGGGTACCCGCTCGCCCGGCGAGTGTCGGGACTCGACGGCGCACCGCAGCTCGCTCGCTGTGTACAGCGGTGCAGTGGGGCTCCACTAGACTACCCGCGGTGCGGGCAGCAGAGCGCAGCGGCCGGACGCAGGCGAGCTCGGGCGGGTAAAGGTATGACCGCACTGAGCGGAACTGCACTGCAGCGGAGCGGCGCGGCACGACGCGGCTCTGTTTGGTATACCGCATCTGAACTGCAACGGCGCGACAGCACGCGGCAAATTTTGTATGCCAGTCGTTGGGCAACTTCCGAGTACAATGGACGACAGTGAAATGGATGTAGTAATAATTTCTTTGTTATGTGAGGAAGAAGAAAGGTTGAAGCAAAAGCAGTCAACAAAAAGGCGAAGAATATGGCTGCATAACATTTCGGATTCGCGATGCGAAGAAGGAGAATATCACACACTTTTGCCACGGCTTAAAAAGGCTCCAAAGAGATTTCATACGTACTTTAGAATGTCTCAAGAAAAATTCAGCGTGTTAGTACAAACTATGGAGCCCCATATAGCAAAAGCAGATACACTATTCCGAAAAGCGATAGGCGTAGAAGAAAAACTCATGGTGACTATTAGGTAAGTATTTTTTTATTTATGACATACTTCCATAAATACAGGCTTTTTTAATCATATGTAACATTTTGTGGGTGTAGAAAGCCATCTGAAGTTATGATATATGTGATTTGTTTGCTGGGATTTCACTCATGAATGCTTTGCGAGTCGTTGTTCATTCCCCTGGGATAGTCACAGTTGGCTGTATTAGAAGTATTCTGTTGAACAGTAGTAGAAGCAGTCGGAACTTTCTGGATCTGAATATTCTGAGGTCCTGATGTAGTCTGCGTTTTGAGGAACTGCTTATTTAAGTCAGATGTAGATGGAACTGATTCGGCAAATTGATTATTTAAATCATAAGATGTAGGTGGAGCTGTTTCCTTTGTTACTGGTTTGGCTTGTCCTGTAGAGTTCCTAAGTAGATTCTCGTATTCTAAATCTGATACTATAGTATAAATTTTATTTTTTGCTTTTAGTTGTAGATCTGGAGACAAGGCTTTGACAGAGTCAGCCATAGCTCTGAAAAAGGAATATATAGGGTCTCCACTTTCCGTTGTTGCCGGTGTACTTGTAGATGGCCGTGAATTCAAATAATTCTGTAGAACACTGGCTACTGATAGCTGATGCGTTCGGTTCTTTTTCCTCGCTGTAATATTTTTGAACATTTGTGATGTTGCCGATGAGGAAGATAACGGTGAGTCTACTG
Source organism: Locusta migratoria (assembly GCA_026315105.1). Lineage (NCBI taxonomy): Eukaryota > Metazoa > Arthropoda > Insecta > Orthoptera > Acrididae > Locusta > Locusta migratoria. Next base: position 546,844,098 of record CM048745.1, on the reverse strand, counting down.
GCTCAGGAGATACTGCCAATGCATCTGGAACAGACTTGTCGTTAGTAGTTTCATCGTCACTAAAAGCTGACTCAGCGTTTTCGATGTTAGTCTTTGTAGCTCTCTCCTGAAGATACGGCCGTAAGAACTCCATTTGACTCTCGTATTTCCATTTTTTACTTTTGGTAGCACCATCTCCACTCTTGCATTTACGTTTCTTTATACTTCTATGATAGCCGTCCCTCAAAGTTTTCCATTTCTCCTTGCAGTGTATATCTGCAAATAAAAATGTTATTTTATTTGTTTTAGATTTCTTGCTACTGGAGATTCATTCAAGACTATAGCAGAATCTTTTCGTCTGGGATATACAACCGTACAAGAAATCGTACACACTACATGCGCAGCATTGTGGGAAGTGTTATCCAAGACAGTAATGCCCATACCAGATGAAGAAAAATGGAAGAAGATTGAAAAAGAAATTTCTGAAAAATGGCATTATCCCAACTGTATTGGTGCACTAGATGGAAAGCACATACAAATTTTCTCACCGCCAAAAAGTGGCTCGCTATATTTTAATTACAAGAAGTTTTTCTCTATAGTGTTACTTGCCTTAGTAGATGCAGATTATAAATTTATATATGTAAACGTTGGTGACCTCGGAAAGAATAGCGATGCAGGGATTTTTTCACGGTCCGATTTAGCAGCAAAACTAGAAACAAATACTTTGAATGTACCAGGCCCAAAAGAATTACCAGGAATGAGAGTTCGGGTGCCTCACGTGATTGTTGGGGACGAAGCATTTCCATTAAAAACCTATTTAATGAGACCTTACCCTGCTGTACAATTAGACGACCCACTGAAAAAAGTATACTGTTATAGACATAATAGAGCTCGAAGAGTTTCAGAAAATGCTTTTGGAATATTGTGTCAAAAATTTAGGATTTATTATCGCAAGATCTGTCTGAGTCCAGAACACGTAGACAACGTGATTCTTGCCACTTGTGTCTTGCATAATTTTCTCAGACATGATACGGTGATGTTGGATACCGAAGAGACTGACGAGATACAATTACGAGACCTTCTACATATAGGAGGCAACTTCGTAAATAATGCTATTCAGATACGGGATACTTTCAAAGATTATTTCAATTCCCCTCAAGGTAGTTTGGTCTGGCAAAACAACATGGTTAACAGGGGATGTCGTCGAAGAGACAAGGAATAGTAAAAAAATGTTATAACACATGTGTAGTCATAAATAAGTACCTATTTGTCACTTTCACAAAATTAAAATAACTTGTCGTTAATTGTACGTAATGTTTGACCAAAAATAAATGTCTTGCACCAACATAAAAAAATATGAAATTCACTTACCCTGTACTCCCAATTCCTTGGCAATTTCTTTCAAAATGTTGCTTTTTCTTGTGCTATTCATATAATGTTCATTTTGAAGGTCATATAACTCTGGGCATTCACTTACACATACAATTAACTTTTCCTCGTCTAATGCCATTGTTGTAAACAAATTTAATTTTGCTCGCAACAGAGTTAGGACGCGAATGACGTGCAGTGCCGCGACGCTTCCTAGACCGCACTAGCGGCAGCGGAACTACGCAACGCGACACGGCGCGGCAGAGTCGGCCAGTTGATCAACTTTGGCGCGCAGTGCAGCGCTGCGCAGTCCCGCAGCCGCGTAGTGCGTGCTGCCCCATTCAATTCCATGTAAAGAATATTTGGCCGCGTCGTGCCGCGCCGCTCCGCTGCAGTGCAGTTCCGCTCAGTGCGGTCATACCTTAAATGTGGCGCGTTGCACGGCTCTGCCAGTAACTGCCGCCTACTGACTGTTCAGTTGCTATTTGTTTTTCCTTGTAATCCTGGAAGGGAGAGATTGAGAGTGTTTAAAAGCTTAAAATGTGGCATGCCTGAACATTATTTGTTTTATTCAAATAAACTACGTTTCGGTCAGTTAATCTAATTACTTTATTTTTCAGGTATCCCAGGCTGCAGATGAATGGAAAGAAATAAAAACTATGAAATACGACGGCATTCTCCATGCTTTGAGGTAGTAGATGGTAAACATGTTGTCATAAGAAGGCCAGAAAAAGTGTTTCACAGTTTCGCAACTTTTTGCAGTAATTACTGTTTCACTTGTTGTTATAGGCGAAGCAGGGAGGACGTCTCATGGAAGCATATTGGCCAATTCTACTTTAAAAGCTGCAATAGAAAACAGAACTCGTGTTCGACCAGAAGATGTAGTTTTTGTGGGTGATGATGACCCACTAACTTCCTGGAAAAGATTTTCAATTACAGACTTTCGAGCGTTCGCCGTAGAGTGGAAAACTCGTTCCAAATTTCGTGTGTATTGTGTATGAAATGCCAGTTCCACTTCGTCCATAAATGGTGGACAAGGTTGTAAGAGCTACATATGTTTCCACACTGGCAAAGAAAAATAACTCCCCAGCAATATGTGGAACCACAATTGGTTGACCAAGATAATCTGGACAATGGGGTTCAGCCGCGGTGGAGTAGCTGAGCGGTCTAAGGCGCCTCGCCGCGGATCGCGCGGTTGCTCGCCGCCGGAGCTTCGATTCCTCCCTGGGGCATGTGTGTGTGTGTTGCCCTTATGTTAGTTTACCTTAGCTTAAATAGTCTGTAAGCTACGGACTGATGACCACGCAGTTTGGTCCGATAGATTTACAAACATTTGAATTGAATGGGGACCAACAGCCAGGAACGTGGAGAGAAACAAATCCTGCTGGACTACCTCATACAAGTCTGCATGCCGTCAGCAATAATTATTCAAGGCAGGCCGCATTAAGAAGACAATCATTAGCTAACCACTTTCTTACAGAGGTATCAGTGCCAGGGCAATATCAGCAGGTTTAAAAAATCCACAAAAAACCGTGAATGTAAGAAACCTCGATGCCAAGTTTTAAATATTTACAAATAATTGTGAATGTAAAACACAATTAAATAAATATTTAAAATAAAATATTTCAGCTTACCAGATTTGTGTACCCTTTTCTGCTATGTGCAGTTTTCCTTAAGAAAGAGTCAGCCAGTTCAAACCATGTATCTTGGTCTTATAAACATGTGACGATCCACATCCACATGTTTTACTGCATTTTTCTCAGTACGTTAGTATGAGTATTTCTAATTGGATGTAAATTCGATCAATGTTCAGTTCACGTATAACTGTTTCTAGGGCACCAACACGTTGCTGTTTATTTCTGTAATTTTCGTCGTTAAAGTCCCACAAACACTTATGAATTGGATAAATATACAAAAAACGAACAATTTCTTCCGTTCCCCACTTCATTATATATATACATATAGTTTCTGTAATCACCTTACCTAAAAACTCGCGTAAACAGTTTCGCCAAAGTAGGATGTACCGAAACTGTTTCAGTTTCGCCAACGAGTTGCGCATACGTCAGCTACGCATGCGCAGTGGCCAACAGCTCAGTTTCACAAAACATAGTGTCGACGTGTAGACTAGCCTTTATGCACATTACTTTGATTTACTGTTTCATAATTTCTAAGCTGTTTCCATTGATACACGAAAATGAAATCTTTTTCGAGTTTTATTTTGATTTCTAATATAAGAGTGGAAAATGCATATATACCCTAGCAATGCCGGGTTTAGCAGCTAGTAAATAAATAAAATGTTACAAGAGGCGTGCCCCCAAATAATAAGTCTCTGGTTCGAGTCCCCGTCAGGCACACACATTTAATTTCCTTCGCACTTTCATATCAGCACACACTCCGCTGCAGTGTGAAAATATCATTCTGAAGTATAACGTACTTCAACCAATAATATTGTTTTGATGTACTCGGAGAGGCACAGAAATAACTTAATCATACAGCAGTTTACAAGTATAGGTGATGGAGAGCCCTAAGCTCCAACAACAATTATGATTGTAAAGATGAAGTTGCCTTCATCAAGAAGTTGATTTGAACGACAGAATGTAAGGTACTAAGTGGACATTCTGTAGCATAGGCCAATCTTGTACAAACCACTTATATAACGATTACTCACCCAATTCTAAAATTTAAACTACTGTTGTAATTAGTTACAGATATAATGTTATGCAACGTGATCTAGCTAGGGTAAGTATTAGGCAATTGGATACTGTGGGTTTGTCGTATGGCTAACGTCGGTAAAAGAAGACAAATTGGTTGGTACATTAGTCCAAAACACTTCACATAAAATTTCGAAATTTTACGAAAATTCTTCTCGTTGATACCCTCTGCAAAAGGAAGAAGAGGGAAAAAAATTCACTCACAACATTTTCGTTGTTCACATGACCATACTCTGCATTTCCCATAACTCTTTAATCTATTAGTTTGCAACTAATAATTTTGTTCGTAACACAATTCACAAACATTATATACATAAAAATGTTATGTAACTGCTCAATCACATCTTTTTATTGCACATAGTTAAGGGGATATGGCTTGATAAAGGCTTATAAGCGACAGAAACTAGTTTTACAAAGCGTGCAGTAAAACTTTAATTTTAGTCACAAGAATTTACTTTAGCACTTCCTTGCAATCATTACTCGTATATATCACTGAACCTACCTGCAAAACTGTTTATTTATTGACTTATTTAAGGCGGGAAGATTTGAGCCTATAGTCCGTCTCTTACTTTTATCCAAGCGTTGTGTACATTTCAGCAGTCATGTAGAAATTAGAAAACTCAAGATTTAATTAGTAGAAAAGAAAAAAACCAAGTTATGGGTCCGTACCCGAAAAATAACAGCAATAAGAGATTACAATAAAGAACGGATTTTAATTATTAGTGCTGGCTGCAAGTGGGCTTGAGGAAAGGGGTGATAGACGGTAAGTGAAAAATGTATGCGATAATAGACTGACAAACAATACAACGGAAGAGGTGACGTGATTCACAGGGAAAGGAGAAATAGAAGAGTTATAATGGGGGCAGGAGAAGAACAGTTGCTTTACTATAAGACTAAGGAACAATCTGTCTGTAACAACATTCCATCATGGTAAGAAACATAGTCCAATAGATACGAAGTCATAAAAATTGAGAAACGGGAAAACTAGCTTTTGCGTAATTGGAGAGCAATTTTGCCTAAATTCATGTGTTTCTTGGGAATAAGGGCACGTAATGGCTTCTAACACAGTTTCGAACCATTTCGAAACTTTTACTCGATTATGTTCTTAGTGTCAAGTATTAAGAGCACTGACAGCCGAAAAAGTAGAAACTACATTCTTCACTTTCCCCGAGAATACGCAGCTGTATTATATGACTATATTGCGGAGGTAAGATAGTCCCCCATTTGGATATCCAGGTAGCGACTACTCAGGTGAACGTCGTCAGCAGGAAAAATAATTCAGGCATTCTACGGATCAATATTCTATTCCTTAATCGGATAGGCAATTTTTTCGGATGAATTCAGGTTCTGTTTACAGCATCATGATAGTCGTATCCGTGTTTGGCGACTTCGGAGTGAACGCACATTGAAAGCGTGCATTCGTTATCGCCATACTGGCGTATCACCCGGCGTGGTGGTATGGGGTGCCATTGGTTACACGTCTCGGTCACCTCTTGTTCGCATCGAAGGCACATTGAACAGTGGCCGTTACATTTCAGGTGTGTTACGAGCCGTGGCTCTACCCTCCATTCGATCCCTGCGAAACCCTACATTTCAGCAGGGTAATGCACGACCGCATGTTGCAGGTCTTGTACGGGCCTTTCTGGATACGGAAAATGTTCGACTGCTGCCCTGGCCAGCACTTTCTCCATATCTCTCACTAACTGATAACGTCTGGTCAATCGTGGCCGAGCAACTGGCTCGTCACAATACGCCAGCCACTACTGTTGATGAATTGTGGTATCGCGTTGCAGATGCATGGGCATCTGTACCTGTACACGCCATCCAAGCTCTGTTTGACTCAATGCCCAGGCATATCAAGGCCGTTATTAGAACTTGCACAAACACTAGTGAACAGTTATTATACTACGCCTCATTGTGGTTTATATATCTGATGTAGACGTTAACACTGATTGTAATACGCCTTAGTATCTCTACGGTGTGTCAAAGAACTAACACTCCGACGTATAGTATCAGTGTACTAATAATGTCCCAATCTCTACAAATTCTATACAAGTTTCACTAAGACAAAGTAACAGATTTTTCGTGGAGAACACGGGAATACCAAACAATAATATAAAAGCATTTAATTTCATTTAAAGATCCAAGTTATTTCAATGCAACTTCACCTGCAAGGAATGTGATTTCAGTTGTAAACACACAAGAAATAAATATAGTACATTGAGAGTGGTACCACTTTCTGTGCTGCCTTGTCGTAAATCGATAAGTAACCTTGTGAACGACTCCATTTCCGATACTAAGAACGAGTAACACTGCCTGTCGTGTCACAATAATATAGTTTCACTATAAAAATGCATCAAAATTCATTATCCTATTCCACTACACATTCATTAAGTATGGCAATTCAATATACTTTGTGAAATAACATCGTAAACTTTAACCATCTACGAGTCTGTGGTTCTAATTATGTTAAATGTTTTACGAAAATCTTTGTCAGTCATGGTACTAGCAACAGCTATTTATTAGCAAGCGACTGTTTTGAAAGATAAACACATACACTCCTGCTGCGGTATAATACTCTCTGACCGTTGATATAAAATCGTAATATATGAAACTTGTTAAAATGTGAAAATTATCATTTTCAATTACCAGAACACTTCAGAAATTATTATTTTTAGTTATTTTATTATCTTAAAACCTGTATTTTTCTGGTTTGGATAATATTCAGAATTTTCCACAAAATTTTGCTTCCAGACCACCTTCTATAAGCTGCAACTCGAATGACTATTTCAGGTAACAAATAAATAATTATCCACTCTCTTTTCCTTCTTTATAAGCAGAATAATTAATAGTCAATAAAATTATTTCTGTACTTATCAGTCGCAAATCTACAAGTAACAGGGTACGCATTATTTCTTTTAACGCCCCGCAGCTCAATTTTTTTGGTCCCTTTTCTCAATGCACAAACAAAAAGCAAGTAATGAGAGCTGGCACAAATCCTTCCCCTCTCTAATGGTGCTAGATATAAGCAAACAAAAAAATATCCTACATGCCACCATCCGTTTTTTCTAACCTTAAGGAAAAATATTCAGTGCAAAGCTCAACCTCTTCAAATGTCGCCAATATCGCGACCCACAAACCTGTCGATAATTAACTTTTTTCTGCCACTCGTTACTCAATGCGAACTGAAAACTAAGGTGTGGAATGTTTTGTTGAAATATACAATCAATAGGTCTATCAAAATCTTGTTCCAACTATAAATTTCCTGCTTGCGCGTTTATTTAGTGCGACTATAATCAAATGTTCTGCATGTGATAACTTTCAGCGTCCGTGATTTATAAAGTCAGCCCTATCATCTGATTCTCATATCAAAATGCCGCAGTCCGAGTAACAACACATAAAATAAGTCGAAATCACTCGTGGTTCCTTTCTATTGTTCGAGGGTACAATTTATTCATCAAATATTAACGAAACGTCACTACGGGCTTCAGAATCACTTTCCTGCAGTCATGTCGCAATTGCTATCGACTCGTAAACCAGGAATCCCTATCCCTTAGCATAAACTTGGTAAAAGAGACGTCGACTGAACTTCATAAGTCAACTCGCCCAAAAAAAAAAAAAAAAAAAAAAAAAAAAAAAAAAAAAAAAAAAAAAAAAAAAAAAAAAAAAATGAATATTACAGTTATTCAACTGGTTGCGTTTCAGCATGGGGATTCTCTGCTTCTTAGAGAATAAAACGATAAAAGGGACGTTATCTATACTAATAATAAATCTGTAAATGTAGGCCTGTCGCTGTTCCCTTCAATATTCAAAACAACTGGACGAATCGTCATGCGGTTTTCACAGGAAAAATGGGAAAAGTTTGGGTCTACATATAGGCAAAATTTTATCAAAATCATATTACGAAAAAAAAAGATATCGTAAACTTAAGTGTTTTCAGTAACCGCCATATCTGTTTGTTCAACTATTAAAAACCTCTTATCTCGGAAACTACTTCACCAATTGGCACGGGGTTTTAACAGGTAACTTGAGCGTAACTCGGGGTAACATATAAACTACGTTTAATAAAAGTCGGGTCACGGGAAAAAATAATATCGTAATTTGAAATCATTTATCTACAACCGTCATGTCTGTCTGTCTCTTTGAACACGTTTATCTCCAATATTACATTGGCGAATTTTCATGGGATTTTCACACGTAACTTGAGCATATAGTGCGGTTATATAAAGGCTTCAATAATTAAAATCGGATCAGAGAAAATGAAGATATCATCATTTAACCATTCCTTCGTGTATGTCTATTTGTTTAAGGTAATCTCCAAAAGTACTACACGAACTTTCACAGGTAAATTTGGAATAGTTTGGAGAGTAACAGAGGCTACATTTCATCAAAATCGGATCAGAGGAAGGAAAGATATCGTAATTTGAAGTTTTATATGTATACTATGCTTATAAGTATGTTGTAGATCAGCAAATCTCCAAGAATACTATACTAACTTTCGTGGTGTTTCATAGGTCAACTGAGAGTACCTTGGGGCAACATATAAGCTTCATTTCATTAAAATTGGATTTGGGGAAGAAGAGATATCGTAATTTGTAGTTTCTGGTGTACGCTGTGCTTGAATTGCAGCGTAGTATAGCAAAGATCCGATAGAGGCGCTGTTCGTAACGTAGTATACCAAATAACTAATAGATGGCGATGTTGCGTTTTTTATTCACGTAACTTGGGTGTAATACACAAGGGCTACGATTTTCCTTACGGCAGCGGTGTAGTGTATTGATGTTGGCAACGGCCGTTGAATACTTTTTGAAAAATCAGTCACGTACAATGAGGGGAATAATTCTTTGTGTAGATGATGAAATAAAAAATAATGTTTTTCCGATCAGTAAATTAATGATCCCCCTAAAGCGAATATTTAGTTACCAACGTTAACATACTAGACCGCTGCCACTGCAAGTAAAATTTAACCCAGGTACGACAAAAAAAAAAAAAAAAAAAAAAAAAAAAAACATTTTTTTTTATTAGCTATATCCCGCATGCCTTGCAATGCCATGGAAAGAAAAAAGTGCTTCTTTCCCCGGGTATCATTTTCATTGAAAACATAACGACTTTCCTTCGGTTCTATCGATGTTTTCATTTACTAAGAATTCTTTCCGAGGAAACACGACTTTATGTAGTTCCCTTTCTGATTTCAGTGCGTACTTATTACAACTTGAGTCCATTCTGTTTAGTAATGCCTAGAAAACTGGATAGTACAGTACAGAACAAACAGAGGCCATGTTAGTTTCGTAGTGCACCAAAGAACTAATAGTTGGCGCTGCTGAATTATTCAATTTTTTTATCTTTTATTTCTTTTCGATGATTATGCCATAGAACACCAACGAACCACTAAAGGTGCTGTTGGTTTCGTAGTGCTGCAAAAAAAAAAAAACAATACTTGATCGTGTAGTGCGTATTCCCTCAGTGATAGAAGTATTTTGAATTAAGAGCCGCAATCTTATCTCTGCAAATACAAACTAACATTGAACAGCGAGTTGCTGATTACACTTTGTATATTCACAGCTTAATGACGTATCTTTGCTTCTTTTGACAGGGAACATTTGAATTAAAAACAGAACGACATTCCTTCGCGTCTATCGATACTGTAGTTTACATAACAATTATTTGCAAGAAAAATCGAATTTATGTAGTCCCCCTTTTTATTTCGGTGTATCCTCATTATATTTTGAGTGCGTTCTCTTTAGGAATGCCTCGAAAATGCCATAGTACAGGAAAGGACAACGTGAGGCGACGTTAATTACATAGTACACCAAAGAACTAATTATGGCGTTGCTGCGTTTTACTTTTTCATTCTCATTACTATAGTGTAATACACAACAAGAACGGGTACAATTTTACTTATGGCGCGGCGTTCTGTGCTGATGTTGGCAAGAGCCGTTGAATGCTTTTTAAAAAGTCAGTCACGTAGAATGAGGGGAATAATTCTTTACGTTCCCGATGAAATGAATAATTTATGCTGTCCTGGCCAGTAAATTAATCATCCTCCTAAAGCGAATAGTTAGTTGCCAACGACAGCAAACTAAATCGCTGCCACTGCAAGTAACATTTAACCCGGGTACGGTACAATTTTTATTTTTATTTTTTTATTTTTTTTTTATTCCTAACTATATCCCATATGCTTTGCAATGTCATGGAGAGAAAAGAAGTGCATCTTTCGACAGGTATAACCAATAAATTGTGCATGGAAGAAATATCTATGGAATGAGCATTGCGTTCTGTTCATATTCTCAACATTAAGTTGGAATTACCACGTGATATTGAGATAAATGCACTCTTTCCACAAATTTATTTGCTCCTACGATTGGTTTGTACTGCATTGGCTGCAAAGAAGCCCCCCCCCCTTCCATTTCGCAGAGTAATCACATAATTTGAAATAATATCTTAATAAATGTGTCACAGAAGCAACAAGAAGTTGAGGAAGCGTCGCTAAAAGAGCCATTTACACATAGTCATCTGTCTTAACCGAACAAAAAAGGACCAAGATAAAGTCAGCGATTAATATATTTTCCCAATATTACGTGACATTTCCACCATAATGTTCAGGACACGAAAACTGTTCTGCGCATTTGAATGCTCACTCCAGAGATATTGCTGCTCTGTGCCTGCCACTAGAGGTAATATACACACGCGAGCAACATACTCATCGGAAACCTCTCTGCTTTCATAATTGTTCCGTACAATATTGAGATTAAAATTTAAAATTATTTACTTTTGGTGCGGACTACATTAAGAGAGATACAGACGTCTTCTTTTGCAGAGAAGATTGTACTTAGTGTTCTGAATATATATTTTATTACAGAAGGTCGATATCAATTTTGTGCTTTATGAAGTAATCACTGCAGGACGTGGGGACATATATTATGTGAAAGAGTGGCCGATGCTGCTAACACGTCAAGACAATTCACTGGAAATACTATATTTAATGGATCAGCTGACGGTATTCCATCAACGATTACCCAGACTTACTTTATCGCACATTGACACCACCATGATGTCTTATTTATACAGACATGAACTGCTCTGTTGATTTAATTACTAAACTTTCGGCATTCGTCGAGTTTTCGATAATGGGGAGCACTGCATACAGAATAACTACATTGTCCCCAGTGCAACACTGCAACATACTAATACTTCAGCATACACTTACAGTTTAGTACTACACCATAGAACCAATACATGGCGCTGTTATTATTATTACTATTTTTCATCTCAACGATAGACGTGTTTTCAGAAGGTAACGCCAGACAATTTCACACCGCAGTCTTAACTTTTTGAACACAAACTAACATTAAATTTACATAGTTCCGGAGTACGGACTTAGATTAATTTCATTTTTTGCATGAAAATCTTATGAACATTCAGCGTTTTCGACGATGACTTCTACTTAAATTTAACATCTTGGCTAGGAAAACTGAGTTTATCGATAGAGCGATCCAACAAGAATTCTGTTTTTGCTGACCTAGGTCCGGAACCCTAGAAACCGTGATATACACAGGTTCCTCTTTAACAAGCGCAATTTAGGCTGGAACTTTCACAATGCTTCTCGCTAGTTCCAACTATTCTTAGAACAAATGCACAACTTCGCCTTCAGTTTGACAATACATCGATTCTTTGGATTGCTTCTGCCTTTGTCTTCTTGTGGCCACCTCGATGTTACAATGGAACGCTGCGGTTCTGTCTGTCTGTGTGTGTGTGTGTGTGTGTGTGTGTGTGTGTGTGTGTGTGTGTGTGAAGTTGACCAGTGCGTGTTGGCTGCACCGCCACCAGACTCCAAGTCTAGCTGCGAGCTGCAGTGTGTTTTCTATTACGAATACAAAGCAAAACATATAAGAATATCTACCAATACTTCAATTAAATTTTTATTACATACTTACCTCAGATTTCTTGTTAGCAAATAGCGGCTACTCATACGCAAAACCGATAGCGCGTAATGGCGCACCACATTATATGGGTCAAAGGGCACTGACTGGGAAGGGAGAAAGCCTGCGGTCTGCTGCGCGCCAGTTACATTCTGCATGGCCGCTATGATCGGGGGTTCGAATCCCCCCTCGTGCATGGGTGTTTGTGTTGTCCTTAGCATAAGTTAGTTTAAGGTAGTCAAGTTACTAGTGCGTCAGTCTAGCGATTGATAACCACGCAGTTTGGTCGCATAAGACCTCACACACATTTGAACTTTTGGTTGTAGACATTTCCTGATATTAAATCTGTAAATTGTGCAAGCTGCTAATGAAATAAAGGATACAACTGGAGAAGGAATTAAAATTCAGGGAAAAGAAACAAAAATATTGCGGTTTGCCATGAGTCCACTATACGCAGGAAGCGGCTACACGGGTAGCGGGGGCTGTGTGGCGTGGACTGGGCGGTTTTTTAGGATAAAGAGCTTCGGGGAAATAGAAAATGGGCAATCTCAAAGGGTTCAGGTGGATCACAGGAGAAATGTAGATCCGGAAACTATGGGTATAACAGTTGTAAATTGTCGTAGCTGTGTCGGGAAAGTTCCAGAGCTGCAAGCGTTAATAGAAAGCACCGAAACACACATCATTATAGGCAGCGAAAGTTGGCTCAAGCCGGAAATAAGTTCAGAAGAAGTATTTTCAAAAGATATAACGGTATTCAGAAAGGATAGATTAAACAAAATAGGTGGGGACGTGTTTGTCGCCGTCAAAAATAGTATTTCATGTAGCGAAGTTGAAGTTGATAGTTCGTGCGAGCTATTATGGGTAGAGGTTGTACCCGAAAATCGTAAGAAGTTAATAATCGGTTCCTTTTACCGGCCTCCCGACTCTGACGATACAATAGCAGAAAGGTTCAAAGAAAACCTGAGTCTAATTACAAAAATGTACCCGACTCACACGATAATAGTAGGTGGTGATTTTAATTTACCCTCGATCTGTTGGCGATATTATATTTTCAAATCAGCAGGTAGGCATAAAACATCGTGCGAAATTGTACTCAACGCATTTTCTGAGAATTACTTCGAACAATTAGTTCATGAGCCAACTAGAATTGTAAATGGATGTGAAAACACACTTGATCTCTTAGCAACAAATAATCCTGAGCTCATAACGAGCATCAAAACGGATACAGGTATTAGTGAACACAGAGCTGTAGTAGCGAAATTGAATATCGAAAGTCCCAAAGCTACCAAAAATAAACGCAAAGTATATTTGTTCAGGAAAGCAGATAGAAACAAAATACATTGCTTCTTGAAAGACAGCTTCCACTCGTTTCTAACACTAAACGTAGGTGTAGACCAGATCTGGCTCAAATTCAAAGAAGTGGTATCGACAGCAATTGAAAGTTTTATACCTAATAAATTAATAAAAGAAGGAGGCGATCCCCCTTGGTACACAAAACAGGTTAGGACACTGTTGCAAAAGCAAGGGAAAAGGCATACTAAATTTAAACGAACACGAAATCCCCAGGATTTGCGATTGTACTCAGAAGCTCGAAATTTAGTGAGGATTTCAATGCGAGATTCCTACAATACTTTTCACAAAGAAACTCTTTCTCGTAATTTGACTGAAAACCCAAAGAGATTTTGGTCATATGTTAAATATACTCGGGGAAAGTCACAAACAATACCTTCACTACGTGATAGTAATGGCGATCCTGCCGATGACAGCGCTACTAAAGCAGAGTTACTAAACTTAGCTTTTAGAAACTCATTCACCAAAGAAGACGAAACCAATATTCCAGATTTCGAATTACGAACAGATGCCGTAATGAGTAACATAGAAGTAGATATCATCGGAGTAGTGCAGCAACTAAAATCACTTAATAAGAACAAGTCTTCTGGTCCGGATTGTATACCCATTAGATTTCTATCTGATTATGCTGAAGCGATAGCTCCTTACTTAACAGTCATATACAATCGCTCTCTCATAGAAGGATCTGTACAAAAAGATTGGAAAGTTGCAGAGGTCACACCTATATTCAAGAAAGGCAGTAGGAGTAACCCACTAAACTACAGGCCTATTTCATTGACGTCAATTTGCAGCAGGGTTTTGGAACATATCCTGTATTCAAATATTATGAATTATCTCGAACAGAACGATCTATTGACCCAAGGTCAACACGCATTTAGAAAATATCGTTCATGCGAAACACAACTAGCTCTATATTCACACGAAGTGATGGGTGCTATCGACAAAGGTTCGCAAATCGATTCCGTATTTCTTGATTTCCAGAAAGCTTTTGACACCGTACCTCACAAACGGCTTTTAATCAAATTGCGTGATTATGGTATATCGCCCCAAATTTGCAATTGGATAGGGGATTTCTTGTCAGAGAGGACACAGTTCGTAGTAATCGATGCTAAGGCATCGACTAAAACAGAGGTGATATCGGGCGTTCCACAGGGTAGTGTTATTGGACCTCTGCTATTCCTTATTTACATAAACGATTTAGGGGAAAATCTAAGTAGCTCTCTTAGGTTGTTTGCAGATGACGCCGTCATTTACCGTCTAGTAAAATCATCTGAAGATCAAAATCAACTGCAGAACGATCTGAATAAGATATCAGTATGGTGTAAAAATTGGCAATTGACTCTAAATAATGAGAAGTGTGAAGTCGTCCACATGAGTACGAAAAGAAATCCGTTAAACTTTGTTTACAACATAAATCAATCAAATGTGAAGGCCGTAAACTCCACAAAATACCTAGGAATCACTATTACTTCAGACTTAAACTGGAAAGAACACGTAGATAATATCGTGGGAAAGGCGAACCAGAGACTGCGTTTTATTGGCAGAACCCTTAAAAGATGCAACAGAACTACTAAAGAAACTGCATACTATGCGCTTGTCCGTCCATTTTTGGAGTATTGCAGCCCAGTGTGGCATCCTTATCAGGTGGGTTTGACGGAGGACATCGAAAGAGTCCAAAGAAGGGCAGCTCGTTTCGTATTGTCACGATACAGGGGAGACAGCGTTACGGAAATGATACAGGATCTGGGATGGGAATCATTACAACAACGGCGCTTATCGCTGAGGCGTGGGTTACTTGCGAAACTCCAATCGCCAACATTCTCCTCCGAATGCGAAAATATATTGTTGACTCCCACTTACATAGGTAGAAATGATCACCAGAATAAAATAAGAGAAATCAGAGCTCGAACAGAGAGATTCAGGTGTTCTTTCTTCCCGCGCGCTATTCGAGAATGGAATGGGAGATAAATAGTATAATTGTGGTTCGATGAACCCTCTGCCAGGCACTTAAATGTGATTTGCAGAGTATCCCATGTAGATGTAGATGTAGATGACATTGCAGTTCTGGCCGAGACGTCTAAGACAAATTTAAAGGGATATATTAAGACTAACGCGACAGGAAAGATGGTAGATGGTTTTATTATTATTATTTTATTATTTGCACAGTGAAATAAGTTATGATGGTCGCCTTACAAATAATATAATCTGCAGAACGGCTATAAGTAAAGCTTTCCTGAAAAACAGAAATTTCTGAACATCGATTATTACTCTGAGTGTTAAGAAGTCTTTTTCACTAATGACAAGGAAAGTACATGGGCTCGAACAAACATATCTGTATTAAAGTTTGATTACAGGATCTCTACGTACACCTCAATGTGCGTGGGTGTAGTTTTTCTGCAAAGCTCTGCAACCATGCTCTAGATAGCACTGTAGATGTAATTGTAGACGCCATACGTAATGCAGATATCTTCGTACATGTTCTTTAGCGAATTGTCATCAAAAGCCGTGATGCAACTTTAACCTTCTTTCCGAAAGACTGTTGGTATTCACTGCCACTGCTTCCATCGCCTCTTCCCGCACTTAACGTAGCACTACCGCTTGCAATGAGTTGTTCGTCATTATCATCCCTATTATCATTATTATGAGTTTGTAACAACAGTATCTAACTAATGCTCATATTTCTATACCATAACAGATACGAGAAAGCATGCAAATGATTAATATTCTACACTAATACCATCTTCACGAAGGAGGGTCCTTCGTAACTTCATCTCAAACTAATCGCAATACATTAGCAGGATTGATTAGCAATTATTTTACTAACAAGTTAAAAGAAGCGCTGAGAAATCAACAGGCGCAAACGAAAGAGTCAGAAAACTAAAACTTGGTAGCTTCCGGATCAATCCTTTCACGAGCTAAAGTACATTATCTCGTAAAAGGACTCGCGCGAAAGCCAGCAAGTTTTGGGTCTTCTTTTTTGCCGTACCTGTTAACGACTAGCGCTTCTGCCTTTCAGTGAGTAGCAGACTGTTGCTCATTAGAAGCACAACGCCAAGATGGACCTGAAATTACACAACCAATTTGTATGGGATATAACGTGATACGGGAAGATCACATGATTAAAAATACAGTCACACGTGGAGTGAGGAAAATGACTAAAATACTGTTGGCGTTATTGCTAGGTTTAGAGAACAAATTTGTCCGGTTGTTAATTTCTTGTGAGATCTTTATTTGCCATACATACTATATACATTGGTTTTACATTGATGACTAGTTTCCACTCGTTAAAAAGGCATTATTAAATATGTAACAATTAATACACAGTGCCTAATTGTACAATAAATGTAGTACATTATTTAATCTAGATGTTATCTATGTCAGCTACACAATATGTAGGAGACAGTCAGGTTATAGTTTATTTAAACGGAAAATGTTTGTCAAGTTCATACCTTAATGCGTTGGCTGCCATGAGCCCACCAGCGGCCAAAGCAGGCGGCTCTGACGTCATCGCAGCAGTTAACCTGTTAATTGTCCAGTCGTGGTAAGACATGTGTTTCAGATGAGATAACACCATTTTGGCAAGAAATGTGTGTGGGTACTGAAAAGTAACTTTGACACTCCTCACTTCAAACTAAGACATTCCTTCATTGTATAACTTCAATTGTGATGTTTTCGGATATGGTATTTATGATAAGTGAGGTTTGTTCCCTTGTATTATATTGTAACATACTGTACTAATTTATTTTGAATAGGAAGTATTCATATAGTAAGTAGTTAACGAAACAATGAAGGTGGTAGATGAGTTTTGTTACTTGGGTAGTAAAATAACATGCGATGGTCGCAGTACAGAGGATATAAAATGCAGAATGGCAATGGGAAGAAAAGCATTTTTGAAAAAGAGAAATTTGTTAACATCGAATATTAATTTAAGTGTAAGGAAGTCTTTTCTGAAGGCATTTGTGTGGAGTGTTGCCTTGTACGGGAGTGAAACATGGACGATAAGCAGTGCGGACAGGAAGAGAATAGAGGCTTTTGAAATGTGGTGCTACAGAAGAATGCTGAAGATTAGGTGGGTAGATCGCATACCTAATGAAGAGGTACTGAACAGAATTGGTGAGAAAAGGAATTTTTGGCATACCCTGACTAAAAGAAGGGATCGCTTGGTAGGACACATTCTTAGACATCGAGGAATCGTAAATTTAGCATTGGAAGGAAGTGTGTGGGGTAAAAATCGCAGAGGGAGACCAAGAGACACGTATAGTAAGCAGATTCAAGTGGATGTGGGTTGCCGTTCTTATGAGGAGATGAAAAGGCTTGCTCAGGATAGAGTAGGGTGGAGAGCTGCATCAAACCAGACTCCGGACTGAAGACCATAACAACAGTAAGTATTTGTGTTATATATTGACATTCTAATATTTCAATGGAAAGGGAAATGAATATTGTACAGTCTGGATCTTTTTAAACCGAAATTTTATTTTCGTTCTGTTATATTATATAGAAGCATATCGTACACATTTAATTTGGATATTAAGGTTTGTTATATGTTAACACTAGCTGAAAACCCAGCGCTGTCCGGGTATTTATTTATTCCTGCTATTTTTCAGGTATATTGTCATTTGTATAAGGACTGAATGTTTGTAAAATCTCTCGGTAATACAATTAGTAGGAAAGAAGTAACAGATAGGTCACTTATAATTACTCATGGCATATTGCATCTGTCCATCTCCTGTTCTTACTGTGATGACAGACTGCCTGTACATGTGGGTTAGGAAAGCACAGGGTATAGAACAACATGCGCTAAAGTTATATTTCACTGGTGATGTGCATACCATTTACAGCTTGCCACAATGATGGTAGCTCATCTGAAACATATATCTTACCATGCCTGGACAATTAAGGTATGAACTTCACAAACATTTTCTGTTTAAATAAGCTATCTTCAACCTGTTGCGAAGCTGACGTAGATAACATCTAGATTGAATAATGTGCCACATTTATTGTACAGTTAGGCACTGTGTATTCATTACAGTTTTGTATTTTAACTGTTCCAAGTTTGGTAATGGCTCTCTAACGCTCGAAACTAGTCATCAATGTAAAATAAATGTGTATAGCGATCTATAGTAAATAAATATGTCACAAGAGAGTCACAAACATTACAGTCAGGATCGCATCCTCAATAAAAAATAAATAAAATGATGATAATAAAAAAAGCCTGAGTAAGTAAAATTTGTACCCACTAATACCGCTCCTGCCTGCCCTACCACAGCGGTCAGCTTGGAGTCTGGAGACACCGTCGTGATAGGCTGCTGAAATACGGCTTTACACCGTCATATCGGTCCTACACCACCACTCTCTCCTTCACTATAAAGCATTAATCGCATTAACTAACCACAAAACGCTTCATCTCCTAAAGTGTTAGAGCCTATTCTTCTATTACACTACTGGATCTTACCTGCTGAGACATTGAAATAGAATAACGCGTGACCGTAAGTGTCCTGCAATTTTCAAGACTTCTTCGTCAATCATTGGAATGCAAAGTCGCTTTCGCTTACCTGCTCTCGTTCTCTCATCCATCGAAAAATCGGTACGACTGGCCTACGAACCATAACCCGATATACACTGCTCAAAACATTTAGGGCATCAGGTGAGATATCATACACAATATACATGTCGCAACGCATTATATTCAGATACTGGTTACAACTGTAATTTGTGTGTGGTACAGTACTATATTTCGCAGTGTCAACTCCTTACTTGAGAATTACTTGACGTTTACTTGTGGCTAACATAATAGTGACAAAGTCATTCTCGTTGCACTCTAATACGGTGTGCAATTACCTCGGACGGCCAGCACAGTTGCACACTTATATGGCACGGACAGTATGAGGTTATCAGTTAGCTCTTGAGATATTTGGCCTTTCTTTCATGACTGCAATATCCAGCTCTGAAACCGTGTAGGGAGGTGCTGGTGTGGCTGCAATGTTTCCGTCAAGTCCAGAGGTGCTCAATCGGGTTTAAGTCCGGTGAACAAGCTGGCCACTCCAATAGTTCATTGCTCTTAGTTTCATGCAAGTGCAGCTCTGAGGGAACAAGCGTTATCGTCCACCAGAAGGAACCCACTTCCTATGCAACCAGCGTAGGGCACAATAAAGGTGGAAGAATCTAGGCTCGACACTTCCGAGCAGTCAGGGCGCCAGTCTCAGCGACACGGAGGTCCGGACGTGCGCCAGTACCACCATATGGTCATCTTTTCTGAATGTAAGCAGAATTATTCTGCGTTTCACGTTCTCTCCAGATGAGAGAACGACGATTGTCCGGCTGAACACAAATTCTAGACACATCTGTGAAAAGAAGCAGGCGCAATTCGCTACGACTCCACTCCTGATGTTCTTCCTCTCTCTCACCACATTTTGGCATGAGATCCTAGTTGAGCACCTTCACTAGACATCCACGATGGTGGTTTATATTTTAGTAAGTCTTCTCCAATAATTTGTATTTTAATTACCATCGTTTTTTTAAGTTTGTAAGTATGTTTGCATATAATGTGTTTGTGCTCCAAATAATTTTGTTACTAATGTGAAACATCTTTATATTGTGGAACATCATTTTATATGTTTTAAAAAAAATTGGTAATGAAACTTAGCAAAGAAGAACTGCAGTCAATATTAATAAATTTCAGAGAAACTTTAGAATAAACTCATTTAAAAAAAAATACCGACAGTTTTCTGAATGTCTTCTCATTGTTGATCATCAAATCTCAGGGTCATTATGTGGTTCACTTTAAGGCCTAAGTAATGAACTAAGACAAACTTTTCACTCTTTAGAAAGATCTGTAATTTTCTAAAAAAAAACATTAATTAATAATTGTCTATTATTATTATTATTATTAATCTTTTCTCTCTCTTTTTTTTAATAATATAAAATGAAATTAACATAGAAATTCGCTTCTTGCTGTTATGATACCCCAACACTCCATTCCTGGTAACAGCACACTAAGAATTATAAGCATCCGAAATGTAACTTATTTTTATTATTTGTGCCACAGGTCTGATGATGATGTATCGAAACGCGTAATGATAAAATAAAAAAACAGTGCGACCAAGACATTAAAAAAATGCGTACGTATAGTGCAGTTCATAATCACGCCATATTAACTTCAGATTACTAGGAAAGTGTAGCGAATTGCAAGATAAAATAGTAATTCCATATTATATGGTCTACATGTGTATAATAAAGTCTTCACAGGGGTACTTTCAGCGTTGCTTACGCGGACTGATGACATTTGTAAATTCATATTTATTAACATAAACAGCTATTAAGGCGGGTAGAAAATGTTGACTTATGTATATATTGTGTCACAAAATCTAACGACCACAAATATTATTGTTAATGAATTAGTTCAGTAAATATCGCGTGTTGTTAAAGGCTAATCAGTATTCGTTTTCCCCAATTATACGATGTTTCCATACAGTAATAGTTAATTTCCAGTTATATCATTATCGTGGCATTTGCATTTGAGCTTCTACGTGTGTTTCTACCGCCACAGCGAGAAACGCATGTCAGTAATTATAAGGTAATATCATATGCAACGAAACGAAAACTAATATTTTGTTCATGCTCAGGTGGTGACCGAAAATAATCGTTTAGAAAATAGTACTTCATTTTGTTTCAGTTACGTATTTTCTTTAAATTTTCGTTGAATAGATTTCATTTAATTAATTAATTAATCTCTTTTCGTATAGCTACATCACAAATACTAATATTGCAGTCGCACCGAAACTTGTCTGCAAACGCCGGGCGCAGAATCAGCATTTTGTATTTCTTACTATATATATTGGGGGGGGGGGGGGTGGCTACTAGTGCCCGACTACTATTACACCTGAGAACATGGGGCTAAAATAGGTCTTGCTTAGTTCGTACGAGCCATACAACATCACCTTACATTAGTTTTAGTATCAGCAAAGATTTAGTGACGAACCTGAGCTAACGCAAAGTTAAACAGTGCGAATCGATGAATTCTTTTGCCAAAGATGTCAATTAAGCAGAAGTTAATGCTCAAGAGATGGAACTATTTTTATGGCATCATTCGGATTTACGATCCACAGCTATTTTACAGAGCTATTTCGACTACAACTAAATCTTACACAAATCGGTTCAAACGTTTCAGGAAGGTAGACGACTGGATAAAATAGAAACGACTTTTTTTACATCCGTTATGCATTATGCCTTAAAGTCGAGACCCTGTTGATACTTGTTGGACGTCTAAACAATTGTGGACTTAGAAATTAGTAGTACTTTGTGAGCCGTTTATGGTTTCATTGATTACACGGCAATTGCAGGAACGTTTTAATTAAGACGAATAAAATAATCATAAAAGCTGCGTTTATTCTACATGAAGTAGTTTAGTAGACGTTATTATTCTGAACCATTTGGCACTTCAAAAGCTGTTAAACTGCCCACATTTTGTTCAGCAGTAAAGTAAAATTTCCACCTTTAGAATTGAATAGAGTTCATGGAACTGCGAGCAATCTGTGTGTCAAATTATAAGTCGTTCAACCAGGTAGGGATGTATTTAATAACCTGTATGAGCAGGAAAGGAGCTACATAATGAAGAAGTAATATTCTGCCTATACTGCCCGAGCTCTAAATGGATGACATTCTTGCGACATTAGATATTCTGGCTATTAATAAACAATACAATAATCGTGACCTACTCCTTAATGACTGAACAGAGGTTTAATATTTACTATTATTAATGTAGTAGCTGTTACGTAATATTTTTCTTGTCGTGTGTTAATAACTTGGCTGTAACTGTTCTATATCGAAGTTCCATAGAGCTCTTTCTCCGTTCTTCCATCCTTTCTCAGCCTCCCCCCCCCCTTTTATTGGACACTTCAACACATTCTCAATGATACCCCCACAACACACTAGAGTGTCACACTACTCGTCCATACCATAATATTTTTTGTAACATAATTCCTAGGCCTCTGATTAGTAAACACAAAGTAATATGACTTACTTGACTGATTACTTTGGCCCCAATGAGGGCATAGGGCATCCAGCAGAGTTCGCCATTCACCTCTGTCCTTGACCATTCGCCTCAGTTCTGCCAGGTCTTGCCAACTCTCATTGCTTCCCTTTCCCCTGTCCTCTTCCAGGTCCTTCTAGGTCTTTTTCTCTTCCTTGTTCCCTGGGGATTACAGTGCTTTTTTCTCAACAGCTCCGTCTTGTTTCCTCAACGTATTCCAACCACCTCCACTTTCTCTCCCGTATATGGTCTTCTATAGGTATCTGGTTTGTTGTTCGCCAGAGCTCCTCATTACC
Source organism: Locusta migratoria (assembly GCA_026315105.1). NCBI lineage: Eukaryota > Metazoa > Arthropoda > Insecta > Orthoptera > Acrididae > Locusta > Locusta migratoria. The sequence goes on along the minus strand of CM048745.1, from coordinate 546,821,447 downwards.
TATTTTTTCTGGCCACCAGTTATCCATAATGTGTCGGAAGCATCTATTTATAAAGGTTTGTAAGTGAGATGTTGTCTTTTTATCCACTCTCCAGCTTTCACTGGCGTATAGAAGAACAGCTTTCACATTAGTGATATTTCTGTTTCAAATCAATTGTTTGTAAAGGTTGCGGGGTCATCAGTCCCTAAACTTACAAACTACTTATGAATTAACTTATACTAAAGACAAGCATCCATGGCCGAGGTAGGATTCGAACCTCCGATGCGGGGGGCCGCGCGATCCGCAACGTGACGCTCCAGATCGCTCGACTACTCGAGCGCGGCTATTTCTTTTTTTCCAAATTGGATACAATTGTATGAAGGCAGCATCTGCCTTTTTAATGCTTTTCTTCACATCATCCCCAGCTCCACCATCTTTTGTCACTGCACTACACAGACAAGAATAAATTTGACAGTCTCCACCTCCACGTTCACAGAGTTCACTCTCATTTCTTTTGTTTTTCCTATATTTATATCGAGGCCGGCATTCTCTGCTTGTTCTTTCAACAGTTTTAGTTTAGCCTGCATATCTGTCAACCTTTGAGCTAATAAAAGTATATTATCTGCAAAATCCAAATCCTACAGACTTTTATGGATCCACCATTCGATCCATCGTCTCCTGCCTGCAGTAACTCTTCTCATAACTGAGCCTAGAAAAAACAGAAAGAGAGTGGTAATAAAATGCAACCCTGCCGGACTCAGTTGTTTCTTCTATGGGCTCTGTCATATTTTCCTTGTGGAGCACGCAACATTTGTAGCCATCATATAGATCTTTTATGATGTTTACGATCTTCTGTGGTATGCCGTACTTCCGCAACACCATCCAGAGTATTTTATGTTTTACAGAGTCGAAAGCCTTTTGAAAATTAATGAATGCTAAGTCCATAGTTGCCTAGAATTCTTTGCGTTGTTTTAAGATGATCCTGAGGGTGTTAATAAGATCAACACAACTGCGATGTGCTCTAAAACAGACCTGTTCTTTACGCAGTCGATTTTACAGAGAATCTTTAAATTTATTGAAAAGAATTCTGGTGAAGAGCTTACTGGGCACTGACAGCAATATAATACCACGCTAATTGTTGCAATCTAACAACTTTTTTTTTTTGGGGGGGGGGGAGTTATACCACCAAACCGTTACCACGGCGGAGTGGCCGAGCCCATTGACGCGCTATGCTAGGATGCGCGAGGCCGTTCCCCGTCGGGGGATCAAATACCCCCCCCCTCTTCGGACATGGATGTTTGTGCCGTCTTTAGTATAAGCTAGTTCATAAGTAGTTTGTCAGTTTAGGGACTGATGACCCGCAGTGAAGTCCCTTAAGCTTGACAAACATTTGAACATTTGAAACAAACCATTTTTCCAATCTAGACATTTCTCTTCAAGCCAAATATTCTTCAGCAAGGGATGAAGCAGTTTAATGGTACTTTAAATATCGACTTTTAAGAGCTCTGGTGCTATGTTGTCTAGGCCTTTAGGGTTTTCAAAGCACTGCTTATTTAATCCATTGTGGGACTGCAGATTTATATCTTGATTTTCTTCAGCTTCCTCTGGTACATCTCTTACCTGTTCCTCTACCTTTTCTTTACAATTTAACAGTTTCTTTGAAGTGTTCTTCCCATCTCTGTAGCTGTGCCTGTTAAGTTGTTTACATCACCCCATCCTTATTGTTAACTGGTCCTTCACGCCTGAAGTTCTTCATTGACAACCGGTTGGTTGTGTTATCGAGCTCTTTCATATTTAATTGTCTTGCTGCCTCTTTTACTAACTTCGCATCCTCATCTATCCACTTCCTTTTATCTCTACGTAGCCATCTTTCACTTTTTAGTTTGCCTCCCTGTATTCTCCATGCGATTCACTCTTCTGAGCTCATTTATTGCAAATATTTAAATTTAGTTTTAATTCTCTCCTGTGGCTGATTTCATTCCAGGTAGCATTAGGGATCCATTCCTTCCTTTGGTGTATCTGTAAATAGCTGTCTTTAATTTTTTGCCAACTTGTTTCTATTCCCTCTTCTACAAAGTTTTCTTCAGAGAGGACCTGGAATCTGTTTTATAGTTCAAGGGCAAACCTTTCTATTATATGTTGGTATTTTAGACATATCACATCTATTTTCTTGTTCCCCTGATTGAGTTTCTGTTTGCCAATATCTTCAATCTGAATTCCGCCAGAACTAGGTGGTGGTCACTTCTAACGTCTGCTCTTCTTCTATTTCTGACATCTAACAGAGAGTGTCGAAACTTCCGGTTTTTGGCTATGTGGTCTATTTGATTTTCAGTAACGTGGTCTGATGACACCCACGTTACCTTATGGCAGATCCGTTGTGGAAACAACGTTTTATCAACATTTCACCATTTACATTTCAGATGTAGGAAGTAGGAGGCGAGGTACTGGCGGAAGTAGAGTTGTGAGGCGGGATCGTGACTCGTGTTGGGGTAGCTCAGTCGGTAGAGTGGTTGCCCGCGAAAGGAGAAGGTCCGAGGTTACAGTCCTGATTCCGGCACACAATTTTTATCTGCCAGGAAGTTTCAAGGTAGATATCACTTCCTCGTGCCCTGTGGCTCATAGAAACGCTGAAGAAGTTCGTCAAAAGGATTGTGACCTTATTCCCTATAGGAATGTTCCTTGAAAAACGTATTTTTGTTGTATTGTCCAGTTGTTTGCAGAAACTGTTAGTGTTAAACCCAGAGATAGAGATGAATAAATATTTGTTCGCAATAATATCGTTTTTTTTTTTTTTTTTTTTTTTTTGTTTTTTTTTTTTTTACCGAATTTCAACTCTTTTTATTGCGATTGCAGTGTCATCTGTAGTGGAATGAAAAAATTTTATGCAATAATTACGTACTTTTACGTAATTTTATACCAAGTTGTTTTAATCCAATTTTTGTTTTTCCAAATGTTCCGAAAAACAATTTTTAATGGCTCACCCTGTATATTACGATTTACGTTTCTAGCTTAAAAAGTTACAATTTTCAACTAAAGATGCTACTTTTAAAATGTGGTGACATGGTTCATGGCGGCAGTATCGCTTACACAAGGTATAAACGTGTGGTTCACTGGTAGAGTTGTAATTAGTGCTCTAGTGATTCGTGTGAAAAGATTTTCTCGCGACTGGAATTAACATACCTGGAAAGCCTAATGATAGTTGGAACTCGATATATAGGAGATTCCGTTTCGGAAATTGCTACGCAACTGACCGGATTCCTGAGTTCATAGTGCCACGAGTGTACCGAGACTACCAAATTCCAGTTATTACTTCTCGCCATGGACAAAACAGAGGTCAACACTCTGCCCTTACTAACCGAGAGCAGCGGCGGATGCGTATAGTTGTCAGTGCTAAGAGACGTAATACCGACTGAAATGAAGGCAGAAATCATTGTGGGATGTACGTTACGACGGTGTGGCAATTTATCCATACTACCAAACTGAACTGTCTTTGAATTTTCAAAATGACACGCCAAGATCGCACACTAACAGTTTATTCAATGACGACCGGTTTCGGTGCACTGTGTCACCATCATCTGGTCACATATATGTTATAATCTGGTCATCTTTGAATTCGTACCGCGGCTTGGAGTCTAATCCCGGACCTCCTGTTTACAAGCGAAGCGTGACCTAGAGGATACGATGATCGGACGGACTAAAGTACGTCTCAGTCCACAACATTCTTCCTATCCGCTATGTAAATAACTACCAACGTTGCCGAAAACAGCCAGAGATCTAACTTACAGTAACTTATGCTAAGGACAACACAAACACCCATGGCCAAGGAAGGTCTCGAACCCCCGACGGCGGATGGCCACGCGCATCGCAGCAGGGCCTTACACATCGGCAGTTTCGACAATATTTAGCCGAAATTCAGGAAGAGTACGGTGACATACCATATGATTAGCCGAGGCAATGGACTAAAAAGATGTTTTGAACTGAGGATAACAATAATTCAGTTTCTAGAGGACAAAGGAATGCACGAACCCAATTTAGAATATCCTGGGTGGGTTGCCGATCTTGCGTTTTTAGTGGACATTAATTCACATAGGAATAAATTCAACACTGGTTTGCAAGGCGAAAATCAAACGATTTGGGAAATGAGCGAAAAAGTGGAAGATTTCACCAGAAAGTCCTTCATCCTTATCCTCGAGATTAAGCAGTGTGGGAGAATTTTAATTTCTAGATTGCAGTTCACTTCTTTTAATGAGTTAATCTGAATATATAAAAATGAATTGCTGTTCGTTAGTCTCGCTAAAACTCGAGAACGGGTGAACCGATTTCGCTAATTTTAGTCTCTATATTTTCGTGTAAATCCAGGGAAGGTTTAAACGGTGATAAAATACGGAAAAGTTATCCGGAAAAGAGGAAAATCCTGAAAACCTGATACAGCTTTTCCCAGTGCGCTATTAATACCGTTAGAACAATTGCGATAAAATTTTATACATTTCATGTTGAAAGCAAGAGGAAGTTTCGCATTAAATAATAATTTGGGAAAGTCATCCGGAAAGTAGTAGGAAAAACCGAAAGCGATTTCTTTTCTATGATAAAAAATAAATTGCCACATCGTTGTAAGCGCATCACTTGAGTAGGCCTACATCTTGACAGGACAAGGGTTGTATGAAATAATTTTTTGGGAAAATCTACTGGTAAACTGGAAAATATGAGAAAAACTGAAAGTTCGTTTTTCAATGTGTTTTTGTTTGAATTCAGCACTATAACTGATTATTCGCACGACTGAGAGAGGTAATTCTTTTTTTCGTTTGTTCATTATGGTCTTGGAACAGTTTTCAATAATAAATTAGGGACAGTTAAAAAGGAAAGTCGCAAAATTCGAACCAATTTCCTTTTTCATTGTGTTTCTAAATGTACTCAACACTATAAGTTGAAAACCGTTCATCCGATTGCTATGAATGTTTGATCATTTGACGTTCAACGAAAGATGAACATTCTCATGAACTAAAAATTTGGGAAAGTTACTCGGGTTGAGATCGTGTAAAGCGACCATTACTCTTTCAAAGTATATTTCTGAACGCACCCAACACAACATTCAAGTCATTGTTTTACATGTTTTAAGTGTAAATTTTTCTCGCATATTTTCTGTATTTTATCACCGTTTAAACCTTCCCACTCTTTCTGCCCGCTATCAAGCCGATACTTAGGCTATCTGACGATGCATTTATAAAGCTACTGGGTCTAAAATACATATGATTTAAATTAATATGTTTTATTTTAAGAGGTAAATGATACGAAGTTCACCGGGCCATCTAGTTCGAAATATAATTTTTGTGAAGGGTAATGTGAAATAAAACAATAAGCTATTTGTTTTCTTGTGGTACCTGATTTAGTCCTCCTGGTACTGTGTTCATTTTATATTCAACATCTTTCTCTTTATTAAATTCTGAAATGGCATAACTAACAAAAATTTTGGATTTTGTAACAGAGTACTCCATTGGATAATCAGAACCATATTGCAGTGCACAGTAATGTTATCCATTGCGCACCTACAATTGCACAGATATAATTTGACGCCGGCCGCGGTGGCCGAGGGGACTGAGGCGCTTCAGTCACGGTCTGCACGGCCACTACGGTCGTGGGTTCGAATCCCCCCCTCGGGCATGGATATTTGTGCCGTCCTTAGTCTTAGGTAGTTCATAAGTAGTTTGTAAGCTTAGGGACTGATGACCCCGTAGTTAAGTCCCATAAGTTCTACAAACATTTGAATTTTGTAATTTGACTTTAAAGTTTGTGTTGGCTTGAGTTAACCATATTAAAATGAAAAAGCATTTTTTTATATTAGGGCCGTGAATAACTAAATCAGTTTCAATTTATTTATATTTTGGAAATGGGAGGTTTTACTCACACACTTATTCTGCTTCACAATTTTCAAACAGTCAGTTCACATTGTTTCTCAGTAGGTAATTAGATTTCACACAGGGATGAATGTGACTGAGGATAATCTTTTTGATTTTTGGGTGAACATAGTCCCATTAAATATTACATAATTATTTACGCGTTCATGGATTGTTATCGTACCAGTCTACATGCTGTTGTCAGTCTACATGCTGTTGTCTTCTCGAGGTACGTGTCTGTAATTTCTTTCACAATCTGTTCACTGTGTTTAATGTTCAGTTAGGTGGCTTTAAATTCAGAAACGGTTCTCAGTATGGTCTTGTTTTTAATCATCAGATTTTTTAATTAGCATTTTTATTTGTCATTAACTCACACACACACACACACACACATATCACACATAAATATAAATAATATTAATTTTATTAGTAAGTTTCACAGTAGCGCGAAAAACTCTCTGCTTGAAGTACTTATAATAGCGCAAACCACACACCTGAAAGTGCTTATATTAGTACTCAATGTGCAGATGCTGGATAACGATGAAACGGTTAAAACAAAGTGGGCGAAAGAAATGTGCACACCTGACTAAAGACCATCACATTCCAAATCACGAAGTCCATTATCAAAGGCCACACTAATTACATTTTCAGATGTCGATGCGTGGTATGTCAATGTCATACCCTGGCTTTCAGCAAATATACTGCAACATAGGCTTATATATATATATAGACGTAACAAATTGATAGCCACGCGGGAGTAGCCGAGCGGTCTGCAGAGACACGTTGAGGAACGCGCGGCCTCCCGAATCGGAGGTTCGAATCTTCCTTCGGGTATGGATGTTTGTATTGTCTTTAGAATAAGTTAGTTCATAAGTAAAGTTTAGAGACTGATAACGCCGCAGTTAAGTGCCATAAGTTACAAACATTTGAACATTTGATATGAACAAATTGATTGTAAATCTTAGGGTAAAGTTTCACAATGAAATAACGATCATGTACCTTGTGGACTGGCACTTGGAGTCTTTTAAAAACCTGTGTGCTATAGTGCCGAAAGAAGAAACCATCACGAAATTGGGAATATTTTGTTGTTTTCTGTGGTAAGATCTACATCGTAACATCTTCGTTTGGAAAACTTGCGTATAGCAGGGTACGATCTGTATAAACCGCGCAGGAATCACACAACAACAGGCTCTTATTATTTGTTACATGTTCGCCAAGGACTGAAGTTAGAAAACGTTTCTTGTGATCTTTAGTTATTTTTCTAGTTTTGCTTGCCTCTACATGGATTTATCGTGGACAGGTTGTTTAATGTTTCTTTAAAATACTTGGACCGAAAGCGGTTTGTGTCTCTTGAAAACAGATGTGCAACTAGTTTTCTAGTCTGCCTGCCACTGATTAAGCCACCTCAACTGTGGATAGAGCTATGTGCAGACTACGACATACTACCTGTAGTTTTCTCTCCTCTGCAGGACAGTGTTGATGCTGAAGACATTTCATACTGGAATTGATGTTTAAATGTTTGTAGAGCTTATGGGACTTAACTACGGGGTCATCAGGTCCTAAACTCACAAACTAATTATGAACTAGCAAATATTAAGGACGGCACAAAGATCGATTCCCGAGGGGGGATTCGAACCCTCGACCGTAGTGGTCGTGTAGAACGTGACCGACGCGCCGCAGACCGCTCGGCTACCGCGGCCGGCGCTGGAACTGACTCTGGTCACTATTCCAAACATGACCTTTCTCCACAACCTCCTCTGTTATGTTAACTTCCTCGAGAAACTATTGTGCCTTCTGACATATAATAATGTCGCTTTTTTGTCCTTACGTGCGACAAACTGAGTAATGCGCCTGGAAGAAGTGCCACATTAAGCCGTGAGATGGTCGATAACGGAAATGGACGCTTTGAAATTGACCAGACCCAACCATTTAAACCCATTCATCTGCAGATGGCAGTAGTGAACTATAGATCCAAACCTCTTCAAAGATCAAATTTTGATATTACACACTCTTTTTATAGTTTCTAATGGCGAATCTCTGTTTCCTGTGAAACGAGCACCTCCTCCCCGTTTCCTAGACACACATTTTAGAATTACCTTTCCATTTTGACTTACTTTTGATGCAACTATACCATATTATTACTTTTCTATTGTAATTGAAGCCACGATTGTAAGATTTCTCATAAATATTTTCTAGTACGCTGTCATAAATATCTTTCAATAACATAGACCCCTTAGTTTTGGTGACGAGGAATCTCATTCTCCGACTTGACCCTGTTGCTCTGAAGATGAACGTCGTTTACTGCTTGAAGAGACACCTTTAGGTTCAGATTCCTCCCGTCCTTCAAATTCCGAATATCCATCCAGCAGAACGTCGTGTATTTCTGTGTCGTTTGCTTTATATTTCTGAATTATAATGTTATATAGTACATCCGCGGACTCCGTATCCTCGGCCCCAATGTCATTCCCATATTTATGACAACGCAACTTGGCCCCTCACATGGGTAGTATTAATTCTCTTCATGATATCAGTGCACTATAGACAGTTTACACAGTAACTTGCTTGCAAACACTCCAAGAGACAAACACGTACAGCAGTTACACCACTCATGCAAATGGAACACTGCCACGTAGTGGCGCTAGCAGAAAATTGGGGCGATTTGCATGGAAATGACGCACACCGCGGTTTTGTTTATCACTCCTTATTCTAAGCATGGTTTCGTGCGGTTTTAATCTTTAAGGGCAAAGGTGTCCCCTGTTAGTGGCGGGCAATTAATACGACGCTACGAAGAGCTTACCGCAGATGGCGAGTACAAATATTGGACGTCGGAAGTTGGTTGCCACTGTTTTGAGACGTGAAGAGCTTCAGCCAACCACGACGACTAACCACCACCATTATTCACTTGCAGGACAAGGGGCCGCGGCGGAGTGGCCCAGCGCATTGAGGCGCCATGTTACGACGCGCGAGGCCGTTCCTCGTCGGGGGTTGGAATCCCCCCTCCGGCATGGATGTTTGCATCGTCTTTAGTATAAGGTAGTTCGTAAGTAGTTTGTAAGTTTATGAACTGATGACCCTGCAGTTAAGTCCCTTAAGCTTTACAGACATTTGAACATTTTTGAACAGGACAAGGGAATTGTTTATTCTTACGAGACAGACATAGTAGTTTTTGCTTAAAGCAAATACTCCTTTAAAATTTACCTGTAACTGCCTGTTATTTTCCTGAGTATCATAACATCCATTCCTAGACGTCCAAGGCATCAATCCAAGTCACTTTTTTACTTTGTTCAAAAGGACAAACTCAAATGAATTTTAGTAAATGGTTATTCTGTGTATTCTGTAAATTTGAAAAGGTAGCGTCAGTTGGGGCGTTGCTCTCATCTTTAAAATATTCGCCCGCTCAAGATGGAATATTTAACGGTCGCAAGTAAAGTTTTAACGTTTAGCTTATTGCGGGATATATTTAAAAGTAATGTTAGCTAAATCATTTGCGTCAAACGCAAAAGTAGGGTAGTAACGCTGCTTTGAGTACAAGCTAGTCGCATGGGCTACTCTAGAACACCCCTAGCCGGCTCCGACATGCCGGCTCTCCATCTCCTACGGCCGCGCATTTCACCGAAGGACGCCCCCTTCCTGTGCCCCCACAACCGCCGAACGTCCCCACAACTGGTCACTTGCGCTAGTTCCCTTCCCCCCTTGATCAATTTCATTAAATTTGCATAA